>CM056582.1:79994093-82989093 GCA_029721435.1 Gymnothorax reevesii | reverse complement strand
AGCTGTTCGGTGCTGCTCATTGTCAGGGTCATATAAAATGGCCTTCTCATAGCATTCAATGGCTTGCCGTTTCTGACCGTTCATTTGATTAACAAAACCCAGAATCCCAAAAGCTTCGCCGTCACGGGGATTTCTGGAGATTCGATTATTGGCAATGTTTTCAAGCTTTCTTGCACATGCTTTCCAATCTTCTGTGTCTCTCTGTAATTGGAGTCCTTCTTTGTATTTCTCCACAGCAAAGGGCAATGATTTTTTTTCATAGTGCAGGAAGTTTGCAAACCGGACAGTCACCATCTGCAGGCATTCATTTTTAGCGGAGGCTGCTTCAGTTGCCTTGTTGTACATCTCCTCTGCTTTTCTGTAGTCTTTAGCACTTGCATAAAGGCGTCCTAAATCCACCATGGCGAAAATGAAGGGAGGTCTCAGCAAAATTGCTTGCTCTAGGTGTTGGATGCTCAGTCTGAACCAATGTTCATTCTTATCAGTTGAATATTTCCAATAATAGCAGAGTCCAAGCTGATGGAGCAAAACAGCTGAATCTGGTGTTGTTTCCAGGGCTCTTTTCAGAAGAGATATGGATTCCTCCACCATTCCTCTGATTCGGTAAAACTTTGCTACGTGCCTTGTCACGTAGGGTTTGTCAGGATCCAATATCATGGCCCTTTTCAGCAGTTTTTTTGCTTTCTCATTTTCTTTATAGTCAGCATGTTTCAGGCCAAGCAGAGCCATGGCATGAGCATTATTTGGATCAAGCTCCAAGACCCGTCTCAACTGCTTGCATGCTGGGGACTCCTCAAAGCTCGTGAGATTACACTCTGTGCGAAACAGGGCAACAGCATAGCCCTCATTCCACTCAATCTCTTCTGGTTGCAATTCCAATGCCTTCACAAAACACTCTATCGCTCTGTCATAGTATTGGTAAGAGATGCTCAGGAAGGCCTTGCCTTTCTCGCCATAGACTTCAGGATGGAGGATGGATGGTGATTCTAAAGGAAATTCTACATTGATCTTATCCAGTTTGTCCAGGTGTGTCTGAGATTGCATGTGATCGCCTTTGTGATAATACACCCATGCAAAATTGCTGTAAGTAACAATGAGCTGCTTCTTACAGTTGTCACTATGGTGCCTCTTGATGTGGTATTCAGCCTGTTCCAAATCACCCAGTGCTTCTTCTAGGAGGCCTTGCCTGAACTTAGTGAAAGCTAGAAAATTGTATGACCAGCCAATGTTCCTATCATCTCCTCCTGACCGTTCAGTATTGTATTTAAGCCTGTTCTGTAGATCATTTAATTCAATGTCTTTCAAACCCCAAGTGAAGTGGCACTCGAGATGAAGCAGTTTGGCGAGTAATGCGTCTTGAGTTGACCTGCAGTAAACAGAAAAGTTATGATCAAACAAATGGCCTTTGGAGGAACAACATTTTTTGGTTAAGAAATATTGGTTTTTAATTTAAAAAGTTTGACATTGAATATATTTCACAAGACAGTACATTTCATTACATGATTAAAACTTGAAAACCGCTGAGCAGCCTACTTACTCCATTGCAAATGTGTCTCAGATGGGTTTTGGCTTGTTTTCCGCTGAATTTATTGTCACCTAATCTACAGTCTCTCTTATAAAGCCATAGTCTCCTCCTCCCAAACATTTGGGCAGGGCAGTGATGACGGGGACACCACAGTGTCATTGTTTAATTGTTTTTAGACTCACAGGTTAGTTTCTGTTTGGTGGAAAATAAAGTGAAGTATTGTATTAAATATATTAAAAGGGACATTTGGGTTTGAAAACACACAATATCTTGTGAATGTGAATATGCAGGCAAACTACACAGATTCTAGTGTAGTACTTTTTTTTTTCATTTAGCATTGTTCTTACGTCAGTACCAGCCAATACAAATTAAAGCAAAAACGTACTTAATGATCATCACACAGGAAACATAGCTCAGTACATCTATTACCCAGTTTTAAAAGACAGTGTTCCTCAAATCAGATAAATTACAATGAATTATTTTGAATTGCGCATAGGCCTATCTGAAATGGAAACTGATGGCTTGGAATGGAAAAATCGGAATTGATAAAATTAAACATTGACTTGTTTATCTTCTTGAACGCCTTACATAAGAAACGAAATCGAAACCTAATTGCGGTTTCCATTCCCTCCCTCCTGCCAGTGGCACAGATAGAACTAGGAACTGGGGGAGGGGGGGCACTCCACTCTTAACAGGTGTTGTTTGTTCTCCCCGATTAGGTAGGACGACAATCATTCTTCTGGACGCATACCTATTTGCTGAATTTAAATCAACGTTAGTCAAAATTGCATACATGCGCAAATAGCTTGAGCCGAATGCTTTTTATAGCCTATTTCACTCCAGTGTGCCACTTTTTCACTCAATACCCAGAGTAATTTTGAATAACGTTGATTTAAATTTAGCAAATGCGCGTCCAGTTGAATGATTGTTGTCTTACCTAATCGGGGAGAAAGAGCAACACCTGTGGAGTGTGGAGTGCTCTCGGAGTGAACCTTTTGTTAATCATGAAAATGACTGCAAACAGGTCAGGACTAATAATTTTTTAAAACGGATGTTTTGTCCACCCCAATCCTCAATTATACTGAATTTACCCCATGATTTCATCGCTGCTAGATCGCATTTGGAGAGAAACCAAGTCTTCAGTTGCAGTTGCCAAATATGATAATTGAAAAACGCGTCAATGAAGGAAAATGAACTAGTTAAGACCAATTGTTTTCATAAAGGACGTGTCTGTGTCTCAGTTCCCAGTTCTATTTCGTACGTGCTCCGCCCTCTAACGGGCTTCGCTACTGGTTTACCCCTCCGGGGCTCCGCCTCGGCGCCTGAGAAGAAAATTGAACTCACCTGCTCCGTAGGAGTGGGTAGCATACTCACCCCCTATAAAGCCCCGCCGTTGTCAGTGCTCGTCTCCCTTTTTCACTCAGCCTGAAGAGATTGGACCACGTAACAATCAAAATGGCAAAAGTTTGTTTTCAGTGCGCCTCCCCCATGGTGGCAGAAGACTAACACGAGGACTGTTTCGTGTGTTTGTGTTGGCGTCACCAGGTGGAGTCTGGTTCTTGCGCTGCCTGCGCAGCGCTCCCCCGGGAGGAGCGTGAGCGCCGTCAGCAGTTCCTGAGGGCCGCACGCACCCTCCAGGCTGGCTTGGAGCCAGCCCGAGAGCCGGTGGCAGCCGGCCCGCTCCAAACCGTGGAGCGAATATGATGAGGAGGACGACCTGCGCGTCTATCAGGAGGATCCAGCGGGCCTCTTCTGTGACGAGGGGACTCCCCCTGAGCACCGCTATCCATTGGACGACCTGCCTGGATTGTTCCATTCAGCGGCGGTGCGGATGGAGATGCCCCTGCCCCCGCACCCACTGAACAACCATGGGGATGACTTCACTGTAGGCCTATTGGCCCAGCCGAAGGCCAAGCCGCAGCCCAAGGTAATCTGTCCCCAGGTGCTGCCCATAATTGGATACGCCCGGCGTGATTGGGAGAATCCGGTCGCTGCTAAATCCCTAGCAGTGGCACATGCGCCGTATTCCACCGTCCAGGGTTGGAAATGGGATACGGGCGTCCCGCCCATTGAAGACGCGGTGAGGTGGTGCCTGGTCCCCACCGCCTCTATGTCGCCAGGTGGGCGGCCGCTGCATCCGTCCGAGAGGGACAGGATGACTCCGAGCCTGTTCGACCGCTGTTATGCCAACGCGGCCCAGGGAGTCGCGTTGGCTAACAATCTAGCGTTTCTGGCTGGGTCCGTGGATCGACTCGTGCACCAGAAGTCGGAGTTAATGCCTGAAGAAATCGAGGAAGTCCAGACCTCGGCTGCAGCGAAGCTCCGGATGTCCCAGGCATTCGCCATCACCGGAGGGAGGAGCATGTGCGCAGCCCAGGTGGGGCACCGCCACCTGTGGCTGGGGCTGTCGTCCTTGAAGGAGCGGGAGAAGCGGGCGCTTATCAACGCGCCAATTTCCACCGCGTCGCTGTTTGGTCCGGATGTCCAAGCCATGGTGGATCGGCTGGAGGCAGCTCGGAAGGCAGCCGAGCAGCTAGGCTCCCACCTACGCCCGCAGCAGTTCGCCTCCGGTCCACGTTACACTCAGCTGCCGTCGCCGTAGATCGGATGGATCGCTCCCCGGCCTCAGCCAGCCAAGCCTGGAGCCGCGCCGACCACAGCCGCAGAGTCGCCAGAACCGCACCAGGGGTGGGGGCCCTCGGCAGCCAGCCTGGGTGAAGCTAGAAAATAAACGGAGTTTTCAGTATTTGGCCTCTGAGTCTGTTTGTTCCCACACTGCACACACTGACACGCTGGCTGGTTCAGGAGTTAGCAGCCAGGGCAATCTGGGTCAAAACTCTGCCGGAGACAGAGCGGTAGCCCTGTCTGCCATGAATATGGTAAGTAAGGACGGCGGGCGTGAAGCTTGTGTTTCCTCTCCGCCTCCGTCAAATCTAGCTCTTAAAACTGGGGCTTCACCGGCTAATAGCCTGTTTACGAGGTACTGGCTAGCTAACCGCTGGCGCAGTTTGTGTCAAATTACTCAGGGTAGTAATCGACCAAACTTGATGGCTAAACTAAAAATTCAAAGCAATCCCCTAATTTTTAGCGCTGGGATGACTAAGTCTCCGTGTGCAAGCAACTTACTTTGCCCAGGCACGCCACCAGCGAAGAAACGGGCACAGACTAAAAGCAAGCATGTTTCCAGCGCGGTTTGCTCGAGCGGGACACGTCAGCTGACTTCTGCTTCCGGGTCACACGGAGGCAGCTTTGACCACCATTCTGGCTCCATTGCTCCTGAGGTTTCTCAAAAGTCTCTCTACACATTCCAGTGGCAAAGGACGGGTCGTGTACGTGGGCGTAAATCTGGTACTGGGGCTTCCAAACCCATGGAGGAAGGTGTCACTCATTCGGCCCCACAGCTCGTGACGTATTTAAAGGCCAATGTTTCTGAGAGTAAGCGTCAGGGAGAGCTCTCGCTTGGCTCAGAGACAACTGCGCCCCCACCACCCACGGTGAGCAAGTCACCAGGTGACGTGCTTGGGGTTGCAGCGGATGCATTGTTGCCTTCGGCTTCTCAGCCCTTTCGGGCAGGGCCCCCCGGACGAACCCTCCCACAAGGGGCGGGGCGTCGCGGGAGGGCCTTGGCTATCGGAGACCATAGAGTCAACTGCTTCACCACTGACAAACCACTATCAGTCGTTGGTGAGGTTGTGCGCCCCCCTTCCGAGGGGGTTAGACAAAACGTTGCGGAAGGGATATGCATTGCAGTTTCGCTGCCGTCCTCCCCCATTCAAGGGCATTGTACGGACGAAGCTCCCGAATTCCGCTCAAAGAGCGCTTTTAATGGAAGAAGTAAGCTCGCTTCTACGGAAAAGGGCCGTAAGACTGGTTCCTCTGTCAGAAGCTCGAGCAGGATTTTATTCCCCGCATTTCTTGATCCCCAAAAAATCGGGAGGCCAGAGGCCCGTTGGATCTCCGGGAGCTGAACAAGCACATTGTGCGCAGACCATTCCGAATGCTGACGGTAAGGGCGTTGCTGGAATGTGTCAGGCAGGGAGATTGGATGACATCAATTGATCTGACAGATGCCTATTTTCATGTCCCAATTCTGCCGCGCCACCAGAAGTTCCTTCGCTTTGCGTTACAGGACCGGATCTTTCAGGTTTGCCGTCTACCATTCGGATACTCTCTAGCACCACGGACATTTTCCAAGTGTGTGGGGACAGCCCTTGCACCGCTTCGGCAGAAAGGGGTGCGGATTCTAACCTATCTGAACGATTGGCTGATCCTGGCCCCTTCCGAACAGATGGCAATCGCCCATACGACGTTGGTGATGTGGCATATTGCGCAGCTGGGCTGGACTAGCAACTACGACAAGAGCACCCTGCAGCCCAGCCAGGCGGCGCGATATTTAGGAATGCAACAAGACTCTCGCACCATGACTGCACGCTTGTCGGTGGAGAGAGCGGGGGTGATCCTGGCTGCTGCCCATCTAGTAATCCGCTTAGGGCTGCTGCACATGAGGGATCTGCAGCGCTGGTTTATACGCCTTCGGCTGGATCCGAGGCGAGACCAGCAGCGCATGCTCCGCATACCATTGCAAGCACGGCGGACCTTAGCGTTTTGGGCCACACGCAGCCGGCTCCGCGAGGGAGTCCGGTTCGGGTGCGTGGCTCACTATGCCCATGTATTTGTGGATGCCTCCCTCACAGGGTGGGGCGAAACTTGTGGCCCAGCTTCTGTCGCTGGTACATGGCAGGGGCCCCGGCGGCACATCAACCTACTAGAGCTCTTGGCAGTTCAGAGGGTGCTGCACCATTTTTCCCCACAGTTGGAGGGGAGGCACGTTTTGGTGAGATCAGACAACACGACGGCGGTAGCCTATCTCAACAGACAAGCGGGAGTCAGATCAGCGACCCTACACAAGGTGGCGGCTTCCATCCTGTATTGGGCAGATCGCCACTTGCGCTCCCTGAAGGCCCAGCATGTTCCTGGCATCCTCAACACTCGGGCAGATGGATTGTCCAGGGGAACGCTGCCCGAGGAGGATTGGAGCCTTCCACCAGCGACAGCCGAACGAATCTGGAGGCTGTTCAGGCGACCAAGGGTGGATCTGTTTGCGAGCAGGGAGAACGCTCTGTGCCCGCTGTGGTTCTCCCTGAGGCCGACTGACAATCCTCCCCTGGGGGTGGATGCGTTCGCCCATCCAGTGTGGCCGGCCGGCCTGCTATATGCGTTCCCGCCCCGGCGGCTATTAATGCCACTACTTCGCAGAGTGAGGGAGCAGCACTTGTCCATAATTGTGGTGGCACCACTGTGCCCGAGCGCCAGATGGTTTCCGGACCTTATCCAGCTGGCGTTGGGGAGCCCATGGGAAATTCCAGACCCTCCCCTAACCGGGACTCGAATACCGAACGCTGTCCGCACCTGCCCCCTCCTGGCCTGGAAGCTGAAAGGGTAAGGTTAACTGAATCGGGCCTACCCGAATCGATTGTGTCCACAATTCAGTATGCGCATGCCCTGGCCACGTCCAAGGCTTATGCGACTGGTTGGCGGACTTTCGTGGGCTGGTGTCAGGTGAGAGGCCTGAACCCGCGCTCATGCCCCCTTCAGGGGGTGCTAGAGTTCCTTCAGGGGCTCTTCGAGAGGAGTGCAGCATCCACCTTGGGCGTGTTCGCGGCGGCCATTGCAGTAGGTCATGATGGGTTTGACCGCTTCTCAGCGAGAAATCACCCCCTGGTAAAGCGGTTTTTGAAGGGAGTCCGCAGGCTAAAACCCCCGATGCAGCGCATGGCTCCACAGTGGGATCTGCAGACGGTGCTGGACGGCCTCGCAGGACCACCGTTTGAACCCTTGGACCAGGCGGACCTGCATACCTTATCGATCAAGACGGCCCTCCTTTTCGCCTTGGCATCAGCCAGGAGGGTGAGCGAATTGGCGGCCCTCTCCGTGCACCCGTCATGCCTGATCGTAAGCGAGGATAATGGATCAGTGGAACTTCGCCCTAATCCGTCCTTCCGACCTAAGGTCATCACTTCATCCTTCAGTTCTTCGGTGATCCGGCTGAGGGCTTTCTGCCCTCCGCCCCATGCCACCAGCGAGCAGGAACGGTTGCATAGACTGTGCCCAGTGCGAGCGCTCATCCTGTACATGAAACGCACAGCAGGCCTTAGGAAGCCGGATCAGCTGTTTGTGAGCTATGGCGGGCGTGCTCAAGGGGCCCCACTGTCATCGCAGCGCCTCGCCCACTGGATCTGTGATGCTAGCGGCAGAGCCTATTCGGCAGTGGGCCTCACCGCCCCGACGGAGCTGACCGCACACTCTACCCAGGGAATCGCATCCTCCACAGCACTGTTTAGGGGCGTATCTGTGGAGGGAATTTGCAAGGCGGCCTCGTAGTCTTCCGCGTCTACCTTTGCGCGGTCATGTCTGAGGGACATGACCGCCAGTTCGGTCGCGCATTCAGTCCTGGGAACCCTCAGTCCCCCTCCAACACTTCGTTCTTTCATTCTAGAAGGGACCCCATCGGAAGGTGCCCCGTCTAACACCGGCTTGGGTCTGGTGTTGTTGGTGTGTCACGACCTGGGTCGGGGTACGCAGTCGGGCGATGCCACCCAGGGAGGACACGGCTTCGTTGGTTTCTATATGGAACTCTAGGGTGCGGGGCCACCTGGGAGTACATTCATCCCTAACGGCCTTCGCCGTAGGTGTAAACCAATAGCGAAGCAGTTAGAGGGCGGAGCACGTACGAAATAGAACAAATAGTTACCCTGGATGTAACTCCAGTTCTATGAGTACGTGCGTAGCCCTCTAACTGCCTTGTGAGGAGCTGAGTTTCAAAGGGAGACGAGCACTGACAACGGCGGGGCTTTATAGGGGGTGAGTATGCTACCCGCTCCTACGGAGCAGGTGACTTCAATTTTCTTCTCAGGCGCCGAGGCTAATAATTTAGCTAACCATTTCTCAATTATTTTTGAGATGATAGGTAGAATGCTGAGTGGCCTGTAGTTATTTAGTCAGTTTTAGCCCTGGATTTAACAATAGTTGTCAGAAAGACAACAAAGCTCGCCGGGGGGCAACCATCATTATTCACTGTTTCACTACCTGTGCTTTAAAAAGGACACTACTTCGTATGGAATATTGTAAAGTTGATTTTTTTTTTTAGTTATGACATAGATGTATTCCAGACTCAGTTTTTGATTACTGAGTTTGTAATTCAAATTTATTCTCAAACCATCAGACAAGTCATTGTTAAGCCAAGGCAAAAAAAATGTTAGGTGAAAAAAACAAGGCAAAAGAACTTTTAGGTGAAAAGACAAATTTCACCCATAATTATTGCTGTATACAGTGTCTGGAAAACAACATGTGTTTTGTTAGTTAACACTCTTTTCATGCAGAATCTGCCGAGAAATGCAGAATCTTTGCTTATTCAACTGTAAAAAAGGTCAGGTAAAGGTCATAGTCAAGGTCACCAGGTCAAAATTTTGGCATCAGTAAGTAGGTCTTGCGCCAAGGAGTATACATGCAAAGAATGAAAGCCCTATCTCTCACGGTTTAAAAGTTATAGACAAGGTTAAAGTTTTTGTTATGGGCAAGGTTAAAGTTTTTTAAAGGTCGGGTAAAGGTCAAGGGCAAGGTCATTAGGTCAAACTTCGGCATCAGTAGGTAGGTCTTGCACCAAGGAGTACACATGCAAAGTATGAAAGCCCAGTCTCTCATGGTTCAAAAGTTATGGGCAAGGTTAAAGTTTTCTAAAGGTCGGTTCAAGGTCAAGGTCACGAGGTCAGAAATTTTGGCATCGGTAGGTAGGTCTGGCATCAAGGAGTACACATGCAAAGTATGAAAGCCCTATCTCTCACGGTTCAAAAGTAATGGGCAAGGTTAAAGTTTTCTAAAGGTCGGTCAAACGTCAAGGTCACGAGGTCAGAAATTTTGGCATCGGCAGGTAGGTCTGGCATCAAGGAGTACACATGCAAAGTATGAAAGCCCTATCTCTCACGGTTCAAAAGTTATGGGCAAGGTTGAAGTTTTCTAAAGGTCGGTCAAAGGTCAAGGTCAAGGTCAGGAGGTCAGAAATTTTGGCATCGGTAGGTAGGTCTGGCATCAAGGAGCACACATGCAAAGTATGAAAGCCCTACCTCTAACGGTTCAAAAGTTATGGGCAAGGTTAAAGTTTTCTAAAGGTTGGTCAAAGGTCAAGGTCATTAGGTCAAACTTTGGCATCAGTAGGTAGGTCTTGCACCAAGGAGTACACATGCAAAGTATGAAAGCCCAGTCTCTCATGGTTCAAAAGTTATGGGCAAGGTTAAAGTTTTCTAAAGCTCGGTCAAAGGTCAAGGTCAAGGTCACAAGGTCAGAAATTTTGGCATCGATAGGTAGGTCTGGCATCAAGGAGTACACATGCAAAGTAGGAAAGCCCTATCTCTCACGGTTCAAAAGTTATAGGCAAGGTTAAAGTTTTCTAAAGGTCGGTCAAAGGTGAAGGTCAAGGTCACGAGGTGAAAAATTTTGGCATCAGTAGGTAGGTCTGGCATCAAGGAGTACACATGCAAAGTATGAAAGCCCTACCTATAACGGTTCAAAAGTTATGGGCAAGGTTAAAGTTTTCTAAAGGTTGGTCAAAGGTCAAGGTCATTAGGTCAAACTTTGGCATCAGTAGGTAGGTCTTGCACCAAGGAGTACACATGCAAAGTATGAAAGCCCAGTCTTTCATGGTTCAAAAGTTATGGGCAAGGTTAAAGTTTTCTAAAGCTCGGTCAAAGGTCAAGGTCAAGGTCACGAGGTCAGAAATTTTGGCATCGATAGGTAGGTCTGGCATCAAGGAGTACACATGCAAAGTAGGAAAGCCCTATCTCTCACGGTTCAAAAGTTATGGGCAAGGTTAAAGTTTTCTAAAGGTCAGTCAATGGTGAAGGTCAAGGTCACGAGGTCAGAAATTTTGGCATCAGTAGGTAGGTCTGGCATCACGGAGCACACATGCAAAGTATGAAAGCCCTATCTCTCACGGTTCAAAAGTTATGGGCAAGGTTAAAGTTTTCTAAAGGTCGGTCAAACGTCAAGGTCACGAGGTCAGAAATTTTGGCATCGGTAGGTAGGTCTGGCATCAAGGAGTACACATGCAAAGTATGAAAGCCCTTTCTCTCACGGTTCAAAAGTTATAGGCAAGGTTAAAGTTTCCAGAAGGTCGGTCAAAGGTCAAGGTCACGAGGTCAGAAATTTTGGCATCAATACGTAGGTCTGGCATCAAGGAGTACACATGCAAAGTATGAAATCCCTATCTCTCACGGTTCAAAAGTTATGGGCAAGGTTAAAGTTTTCTAAAGGTCAGTCAAAGGTTAAGGTCAAGGTCACAAGGTCAAAAATTTTGGCATCGGTAGGTAGGTCTGGCATCAAGGAGTACACATGCAAAGTATTAAAGCCCTACCTCTCACGGTTCAAAAGTTATGGGCAAGGTTAAAGTTTTCTAAAGGTCGGTCAAAAGTCAAAGGTCAAGGTCACGAGGTCAGAAATATTGGCATTGGTAGGTAGGTCTGGCATCAAGGAATACACATGCAAAGTATGAAAGCCCTATCTCTCACGGTTCAAAAGTTATGGGCAAGGTTAAAGTTTTGTAATGGTCGGTCAAAGGTCAAGGTCACGAGGTCAGAAATTTTGGCATCGGTAGGTAGGTCTGGCATCAAGGAGTACACATGCAAAGTATCAAAGCCCTATCTCTCACAGTTCAAAAATTATAGGCAAGGTTTTTCTGCACAGGGTACGACAATAGCTCTCCGGACATTCGTCCCGGCGAGCTAAAAATTGGACTGACCCAAGGGCGTAATAATGGTGCTGACATTGGTGGGGACATAATTTGCCTCCCATGCCTCCCTATGTCATGACCTAACCTACTCAAAATACAGTCTCATCAATCAGCAATACAGTGTGTTGCTTAATTTCCACATGAAATATACCTGTCTGCCTGATGGAGACTGATCTGCAGAGCTGCTGTGTTGTGGCTGTAAAACAAAATTTATGATCAAGAAACACTACCTATTTTTGTCTCTTGTTGCATAATAATAATAATAATAATAATACATTTTATGCAGGCTGGCTGGCTGTTTATTGCATTAATAATACATTGTCCTTCTATATTATTATTCATCTAACCATTCCATCAAAAGCCCTATTAGGACGGGACTAGTTTTATGGGGGGACGTGGGGTAAAAATGCATTCAGATGCATCAACATGCATTGTGGAGATGGCGGTCACAACTGTCACAACTCACAACAGCGCGTGCGTGAAGATCTACCCTTCTCACGTTCTGTTCTCTCGTCCGAGTAGGGCTAAAGATGATCGGATTCTAAAAATTATGTAAAGATTTTCTGTTCTTATTTCACTCCACTCTAAGAGACTTTTAGCATGATTAATTTGTTTCAGTAGAATCCACGTCAGACTGCAACGCACCCCCCCTCCAAAACGACAAGCATGGGAATGGGAAGCACGGAAGTTATTAGGTTACTGCATGTTGAGGTTTATGCTGTGCTACAGAAAAACAATGAAATCGAGCGCTTGGAAGAGAAAATGCGTCGCGGTCTGAACAGGTTTTTACAAGACTATTTCGTGTGAGTAACTTACCATTGACTGGGTGAAATAATGACTAATGTCCGCCTTTTTTCTTTTCCTGCCCCAGCGACAGTAGACGCTGTTATTACGCTGTTATTTTTTATTTTCACCGCGTAGCCTACCAACTTACCAATGACAACCCAGTCATGATGATGTATACAGGAAGGGGAGCCAATCACAGATAGCAAGACTGTCCCCACCAATGACACGCCGTCTTTGAGAGGCGGAACTAAGGAGGGGAAAATTAACCTTTTGTGGGCTGAATGCCGCGCAATGCCCCATTCAATATTGGTGTGGTGGACATTTTAAACACATCAAAATATTGGTATGGACACGTCCATAGTGTCCATACGCATTTTTACGCCCATGGACTGACCATACACACTTTCCAGACGCATAGATCAACGGAATGTTTTAGTGACATATTTACGTATAATATGTGTAATAGGACTCATCAAGAAATTTTTGTGTTCTTTTAAAAAGCTTGCGTCCAAGTCATGTTCATCATTAGCTTTGGCATTTAGTGTGCTGATTCTATTAGGTACATGAGTTTTGGATATATCTTCTATTTTAAAACTAGGTTTTGTATAGTTGGGAGGATTACATTCATAGATGGGAGGATTGAATAGAAATGATATCTCTTGCACAGAGTTGATAAAAAAGTTTCAAGTGATCAGATTTCATGAACCTCCAGTCAATATATGAAATATCAGTTGATTGTAAAACAAATTTATTGAAAGTGTCATTACTTAGAATTTATTTTTGATTTCTGCATAGAGCTCCACATTATGGCACCGAAATGAGAGGAGATCCTGGGTCACGGGGTGCTCAGATTGTAATTTTAGATCATGGTTCTTATGCACCTACCCTGGCAGAACCAGATATCCTTCTCTGGAGCTTTGATCTGCCTTGGATCTCAGGGGATCCAGAGAGGTATAGCAAAGAGGGTATAGGGGTCAGCTCGCGGTAGTTGGCCGTATTTTGCAGAAGACAAATAGCAGGCCCACTCCCTGCAGCTGAAAGTCGCAATAGTTCCTTAGGAACCTCCTGGTTTGCCCTCTTTGTCTACTATTAGCCTGGGGTTGCTGTCAAAATGCGAAGTTAACCTTAGGCTTGGACATGAACAGCAACCAAACTCAAAATATAAACTGGAGGCATGACACCTCCCAAATCTCATAAAACCAGAGGACTCGCTCTAAGAGAACCTCAGCAACTTTAAGGCAGTAGGGAGACTCAGGAGTGGTAAAAACCAGCAGGTTTTGAAGAACTGATCCACACCTGCTCCACACCTTCAACAGCAGCAGGTCCATGACAAAGTCTACTGCCAGATGGGGCAAGAGTGTTGGAGCCATTTGTTTATTTTTTACCGTTTTTTTTCCACACACTATAATTTCCCATTCATGTCCTATTGTTTTGTTTTGGTTGCAATTCCATTATTTACCACCAGGGAGAGTTTTGTCTTTAAGTCAATTTCTGTTCTATTTAAATGTGTGGCCTGCCAATTACAGGCAGGGGTGTTAGGGGGAAAGCATACAGTTTTTTGACCGTGTAGCGTTGATCTGTAGATCTGTGTGGTGTGACAGGTACTCTTGTGCGGGTAAATACCAAAAGTCATATTTTCACGATACGGAATTAAATGGGGTCACACCTTTCCCAAAGGTACTTAATCTCTGTTTGTATTTTTCTGGCCTGATGGACAACCTATGGTTGACACGCGTCTAACTAGTGCACCCCTCCACCGGTCGCTACACTTTGTCAAAAAACTTGCTTTGAAGCACTCGTGTTTGTTTATTGTTTTGAAACGGATTCGTTTGAAGTTCAATTAGTTAATCGCTTGCGACGCCAGCCTACGTAGATTACAACTGAAAGCTACAGCCTTGGATGACAGCGTGGGAATTCTACCATTTATGAAGGATGGCGTTCATCGGAGCTGTTTGCGGTAAACTACCGGGCCTGTTCTACTCTACCGGTGCATGGATGGGAGTGCATTCGTCAAGCATCGCGATTCATTCACTATTGGAGTGAGTGTTTCGGAGGATAAAGGCCAGCGTGGACCGCGTTGGCATTTCCTTTCAACATTGGATCTACAGTTCGTTTGCTGCAAACGGGAAATGATCCTGATTTCTTTCGCTACCAGCATTCATCGGAACTGGGCCCGAGGTATTGTAGCGCTACATCCACACAGTGTGCTCACACACACACAAAAAAAAAAAGAAAAATCCAATGCATTGGTAGTAGGTCTATCTAATTGTTAGATCTCGGTGCGCGTTGACTTTGACTGATCTATCGGTATTGATGAACTCTCCTTGCGCGTTGACTCTGACTCTGATCTTTTCGAATTGGATCTCGTTGCGCGTAACTCTGACTTTTATCTATCGCTATTGATGAACTTGACCATCGGATCTCAGGAACGTGTATGAACTTGAATATTGGTTCTGGACTGGTGGATATTTGATTGCGTGGTGTTAATACACATTGTTCTCTGATCTTGTTGCCTATGTTTATATTGGCGGCAACTCTCAAGTTGATACCCTGCTCTTGTTAAACTCTGCTCTGTTGCTATATTACTTGCTCTGTTGGTTGATACATTGTGAAAGTGTTCACTGCAATTGTGTTTATAATATTTTTGAACGATGTGTGCTGTTGAAACTATACTAAAATGGATCCTAATGAGCAGGGCCAAATGGTGCTATGGAGCCCACCACGGCTGACACACAGCCTGGGGCTGGTGTTACTGAGTCCATTGGGGGCTCTAATGTCAAAAATATGTCTGATGCAAATGTATCAAGCAGTACCCAACCCAACCCACATGTTGAAGTGAATACAATGAGCGAATCAAATATTACTGGTAGACCAAGAAGAGAGATAAAACTCACACAAAAGGCATTTGCTGCTCATCTAGCAAAATTACAAAAGGATCGAAATTCCAAACTAAAAGTTGCCTTTTCTCTCCAAACCAAAATAATAGAGCTGATGAAAAATGGAGAAACTGAAACTGAGGTGCATTGTGCATATGATATGTGAATCACTCTGTACAGGGAAGCAGAGGTGTTGCACACCTCTATACTGGGACTATTGCCTCCTGAGGAGAAGGAGAAACATGAAGCCTGGTTCCAGGCGCACAGCTTGTGGATGCAGGGTTTCAAAGAGGAGCTCAATATCTGGTTGGCAAATGACGATGTGCATGATATGCTAGAGGATGAAGTGCACGGGAATGATTTCCGTCTTGGTGACACTGCTTCAGAAAGTGGGAAAAGGCTCTCATAAATCCAGCCGGAAAAGTAAAAGCAGCTCAGGTTCATCCAGTGGTGGAAGCTCAGCGTCAAGACAGCGCAGGGAAGCGGAAGCTGAGAGAGCTGCACTAGCTGCTCGCATTGCTGCGCTGCAGGATAAACACGCCCTGGAAGAAGAGGAAGAAAAGTTGAGAAAAAGAAAGGAGAAGCTGGAGCTCGAAATTGAAATGGCAGTCTCTGATGCTAAGCTAGCAGTATTTACAGCCTCCAGCCAAAGGGTTGCCTCAGTCACTCAGTCAGATGGAATGTCATCGTATGTAAAGAGAGGAGCTCAACCAAAGGAGAAGTCAACCACTCACTCTCAATCCAAATGCTCCAACATATCAACCAGCTGTAGCACAACATCTGTCTGACCATGTAGACTCACCACAACCAGCACCTGTGCATAGGAGCACAGCGGAAAAGCCTGTGGCTGCACAATATTCAACTGAGAATGTGGGTTTACAGCCAGCAATGATGCACTACAGGAGTGCAACACAAATTACACCTGCAACGCAATATCTACCTGACGATGTAGACCTATCCTTACATTCAATAAGAAATGGCAGCCTGCTACAGCCAGCTCTTGTGCATTATAGGGATGCACCACAGCCAGCTCTTGTGCATTATAGGGATGCATCACAGCAGCCACCACCTTTGCAACATTAGCCTGGCAATATTAGTCTACAACTAGGACCTGTCCACTACAGGAGTGCACCACAGCAGTCAGTGGCTGCACAGTATCCATCTGTAAAGGTTGACCTGGCACAACATCAGCCAGCGCCTTTGCTACACCATAGGGGTTCAGCATCACAGTCAGCACCGGTGCATTACAGGAGTACGCCACCACAACCTACATCTGTACCACAGAATACATTTGGTGCACCTGTTCACCAGCAACAACCTGCATATAGGAGTGCAGCAACTCAGTACAGGCTACCATCACACCCTGCATCAACAGCACTACTCAGTCAGGCGGCACCGAGAGCGAGGGCCAGCCGCACTCAGCCAGCTGCACCAGTAGGCAGCCTTCTGCAACCTGATGCAGGCCCAAAATGACATAACCACCTTGCTTTTGCAACAGCAGGCATCTCACCTGTTGCCACCTAAGGAGATACCGTGCTTTGATGGAGATCCACTGCAATACAGACCATTTATCAGAGCGTTCGAACATTGTGTGGAGAACAACACCTCTAACCGAGGTGACTGTTTGTATTATTTAGATAAATACACAAGTGGAGCACCTAAGGAGTTGGTGCGGAGCTGCCAGCACATGCCTCCGGACATAGGCTACAACACGGCTCGAGATCTTCTCCGAGAACACTTCGGAAATGAGCATCGGATTACGGCAGCTTACATGGATAAAGCTCTCAAGTGGCCAGCCATCAAGGCCGAAGATGTAAAGGCCCTTCAGGCTTATGCTCTATTCATGAGGGAGTGCTGTAATGCCATGCTGAATATACAGTATTTACAAGAGTTAAACATGCCCTCTAACATGAAAACCATGATTCTCAAACTTCCATTCAAAATCCGAGAAAAATGGAGAGCCACAGCATGTGACATACTTGAAAAACAGCATCGAAGGGCGCAATTCACTGACATGGTTACATTCATCGAGCGCCAAGTCCGCATTGTATCAGACCCCGTATTTGGAGACATCAGCTACTCACAACAGCACTGCCCTACAGGTACAGGAAAGCCAAGTACGGTAAACAAAGACATGAGCAGGACAAAATCACAAAGGCCCCGCAGTTACGAAACCTCTGTCACTGCTGTGGACGCTCCAACAGAGATAGGCTCTGCTGAGACACCTGCACCGGAGAAGGGCTCAGCTAAACGCACAACAGGACAGCGGAATGTGCGCATATGTTGCTCCCAAAAGCACACACTTGAGCAATGTCTAAAGTTAGAGAAGAAGCTGCACACCGACAAGATTGCCTTCATAAAAGAAAACCGCTTGTGTTTTGCTTGTTTGCGCACTGGCCACCTCAGCAAAGATTGTGGCAGGCGCTTAGTTTGCAAGGTGTGTCAACAAAACCACCCAAGTGTCCTCCACATAGTCCAAAAGGAGAAAGGAGCAAGTGCAAACCCAAAGGAAGCAGAGACTGTCTCAGCTAAAGTAGCAACGACAACAGCGGGTAACGCAGTCATATCTCTGCAGTCATGTGGACAAACAGGGGCCGGGAATGGCAAAGGAATTTTATCCATTTTACCTGTGCAGGTGAAGTCCACAAAGGGGAGTAAGGTCATACAGACTTATGCCTTCTTAGACCCAGGCAGCACTGATACTTTTTGTTCAGAAACCCTGATGAGGAAACTCAATCTGAATGGCAGGAAAACTCAGATCCACCTCTTGACAATGGGTCCGAAGGTTACAGTTTCCAGTTACATGGTAGCAGGCATGGAGATTTCAAGTCTCACAGGGAGACAGTTCTATGAGCTACCAAGGGTTTACACACAAAAGAAATTGCCAGCAGGGACAAGCAACATCGTAAAGGAAGAGAATTTGGGTAAGAGGCCGTACCTGGATCGCTTAAAGATTCCCTGTATTCAAGCTGAGGTGGAGCTGTTGATAGGCACCAATGCCTCTAACTTACTTGAACCGCGGGATGTGATCAACAGCCATGGCCAGGGACCCTACGCCATCAGGACCCCATTGGGCTGGGTCATAAATGGTCCACTCAAAGGCTATGAGGGGCAGCAGCACAAGAGTGGTCCCCACATTGTAGGGGCTAACAGGATCTCTGTTGAAAACTTGAGCGAGCTGCTGACTAACCAGTACAATCATGATTTCAATGAACGGACAGAGGATAAAGAGGAAATGTCCAGAGAGGATGTCCAATTTATGGAGATCATGAAGGAGTCAGTCAAGCTTCAAGACGAACATTACAGCTTGGACCTTCCCTTCAAAAGAGAACCCTCTCTGCCAAACAATCAGGTTGTCGCTAAGCAGCGTATCCTTGGATTGAGGAGAAAGTTTGAAAGAAATGAGAAGTTCCATCAGGAATATACCAACTTTCTTGGTGATATGATCAGTGAAGGATACGCAGAACGCGTGCCTGAGCATGAAGTCAATCGGTCTGACGGAAGACTGTGGTACATCCCACACCATGGAGTGTACCATCCAAAGAAAGGGACACTTCGTGTTGTTTTTGACTGTGGAGCAGAGTTCAGAGGTAAATCCCTCAATAGTCAACTTCTACAGGGTCCCTACCTCACCAGCTCTTTGCTTGGAGTCCTCACCAGGTTCAGACAAGAACCGGTTGCCTTAAGAGCCGACATCCGTTCGATGTTTCATCAGGTCTTGGTGACTCCAAAGGATCGGGATTTCCTGCGTTTTTTGTGGTGGCCTGATGGCGACATCACACAACAACTTGAAGAGTATAGGATGACTGCACATCTGTTTGGGGCGATGTCATCCCCTAGCTGCGCCTGTTTTGCCATCCGAAGAACTGCAGAGGATAATCAAGGCAGTTTCTCTGACAAGGCAATTGACACCCTCAACAGAAACTTTTACATGGATGATTGTCTGAAGAGTATGCAGTCAGAAGAGGAGGCTTTCACCTTAGTCAGAGACTTGACAGACCTTTGCCACAAGGGAGGTTTCCATTTGACTAAATGAACAAGCAACAACCGGGAGGTGTTGCTATCTGTCCCAGAAGAAGACAGATCAAAGAACCTGCTCGAGTTGGATCTAGACCGAGACTAACTACCAGTTGAAAGAGCCCTCGGCCTCCATTGGAGCGTCGAAACAGACACCTTTGAGTTCAAGCTGGCACTCAAGAAAAAAGCTCATACCAGAAGAGGAATTTTGTCTGTCGTAAGCTCTGTGTATGATCCTTTGGGATTTCTTGCGCCACTCACACGTCCTGCTAAACTTATCCTCCAGGATCTCTGTCGGCATAACTATGGATGGGATGAGGAAATTTACCCAGCTCTGCAGCAGCAGTGGTTCAAATGGCTGGAGGAAGTTACAAGGTTCAAGGTTGACAGATGTCTCAAACCAGCAGGCTTTGAACAACCTATTCATGGGCAGTATGAGAGTAGAGAATGACAGCAATATTCACGTTTTTTTCTTGCAAGGAAAAGTGAGAGTGATACCACTGAAGCCAGTGACGATTCCCCGTTTAGAGCTCACCGCTGCCGTCCTCGCTGTTCGTGTAGACAAGATGTTTCGAAAGGAACTGGAACTGCCGTTTACACAATCATGTTTCTGGACTGATAGCGCTTCCGTTCTGAAGTACATCGGAAATGAGGACAAGAGGTTTCAGACCTACGTGGCGAACAGGATAGCCTTCATCCGAGAAGCCACACTTCTCCTTCAATGGAGGTACATATCTACCAGCCAGAACCCGGCAGATGAGGCCTCAAGGGGGCTAAAGATGGAGCAATTTTTGATGAACAGGAGATGGACAGGTGGTCCTGAGTTTCTGTGGAAAGCGGAAGAGGAGTGGCCAAGAAACATTTTGGAGAACAGTTGCTACTGTTTCACCTTATTAAAGGGTATCCATTATGGCTCCATTATTACATTCCCATGGTTATGAGTTGAATTGTTTCTGCACTCCTGGCATTAACAATTAGGGGCCGGTGTGTTGGAGCCATTTGTTTATTTTTTACCTTTTTTTTCCCCACACACTATAATTTCCCATTCATGTCCTATTGTTTCGTTTTGGTTGCAATTCCATTATTTACCACCAGGGAGAGTTTTGTCTTTGAGTCAATTTCTGTTCTATTTAAATGTGTGGCCAGCCAATTACAGGCAGGTGTATTAGGGGGAAAGCATACAGTTTTTTGACCGTGTCGGTGGCTGTAGCGTTGATCTGTAGATCTGTGTGGTGTGAAAGGTACTCTTGTGCGGGTAAATACCAAAAGTCATATGTTCACGATGCGGAATTAAATGGGGTCACACCTTTCCCAAAGGTACTTAATCTCCGTTTGTATTTTTCTGGCCTGATGGACAACCTATGGTTGACACGCGTCTAACTAGTGCACCCCTCCACCCCTCCAGTGATCAATTGGTAAGGTCGCTACAAAGAGTTTCTGAGGCCCTGGGAGAGATTAAAGTTTTCCTCTGTGAACCTGGAGAACTTACGTCACAGGTTAGCCACTGCAGCAGCTATCACTTAATCACCCTTGGCTGTGAAGCACCCCTCCTTCAGACATCCAAACACAAGACGATTTAAAAAAAATACAACTCCTTTATTTAACTCCTAATAAATAAGAAAATTAAAAAGAGTCCAATTTCAATTCTTCGGCCACTCCGCTCATCAGCGCGCTGCTCGGCAGAAATGCCTTTTCTGGTCTCCGCTGCCCTCCACTGCAACGCAAACACACCTACTTACACACGCACACATGTACACATGTTACACAACCACGCAAACAAATCAAACACTAATTAATTAAAGTTGCACGATGCTAGCCCCATGAGGAATGGGAAGGCTCAATTTTCCCAGTGATATTCAACCCAAGCCCCCAAATTTAAAGAAAATTTAAGAAAGAAACAAATTAAGCTACTATAACCCCCCTCACACCGAGTCCCGACAATATAGTCAGCGTTTTCCCACTATAGAGATCATGCCACCCACACGCGCACAAACACTGTTCTATTCATTCACCACGACTAAACGCGGTCGTCCTAACAGGGGAAGGAAGGGCCACTTAGCTCATCGGGGGGGAAAGCTCCACACTTCTCTCCCCCCCGGCAATTGCGCAGAGAAGCTGTACGTCCACTTTTCCACTGCTATCCGCTGCCCTCCGCAGCCACCAGCTGCCTTGATTAGCACACATCCTCGTCTCTGCCTCTCCTCCAATCAGGCACGTTTGCCACACAACGATGTGCCGATTTTCCTGCTCTCCAAACCAGCGATTACAACAACAGCGCTGGTAGACTTTTGGTGTTTCGCTTCTTAGCTTTATCGTGGCAGCCCAGCAGCACTCCGAGTCCTGTGCACACCAAATAAAAAAACGGAGCCAGCGCAAGCACACAAAGAGAAAAACTCCCAGCCCAATCTCTACACCTGAACAATCTAGCACAAGCCAACGCTTTGGCGCCCCCCTTTCTCAATTAACTGCAGCTGATTTATCTCTGCTACCAGCTAGTTCAACACCCAATTTCCTTCCCTCCTTGTCCGTCACTCAATTGTTTCCCTCCCACACCCCCATTACTCGCCACAGTACATTTATTCTATCGTGGTCCGCTGACACTTATGTGGCAGTGCAGCCTGAGCAATCGTGAACATAGCTACAAACATCTTGCGGCAAGTTGGACCACCAGTGTTTCCCGGCTAATGAAGGGGTGATATAAATCATATCAAAGTGCCTAGTAGCTACTATTGTATGCACCGATCTTACGAGCTGTGGGTGCAGTCCTTTATTTTGCCACAAAGTTAAAGCTAGAGAACAAAAGGGATGTGAACCTTCTCTCAAACATATTCCTCCTCCATTATCTGTGTCTTTGCCACCAATTAGGAGTATACAACAGTGAGAGTATCAGGCAGCAGACCTGAAACAGTCTTCATGTTGGTAAGGAAGGCAGGGGGCTTTGGTTTCGGAAACAATGGCAACTAGGTCCCAATAGACTACAGGTATGTTTAGCTGGAGGGAGGGGGGTTGATTTCTACAGGGGTGGCTGTGCAGTAAAACCGGAGAAGGGTCTTTTAGCAATTAATTGACCAGGTGAGCATCTCTTACTTCATCCAGGAAATTGTTGTTGGAGCCTGAAATGATGCCAAGGACCTGGGAGCGACAGGGACAGCAGGGTTTTCTGGTGGACAGAGCCAACAGCGGCAGGGATGGATGAGTTTATGAGGGTGACAGTTTCAGTTCTCAGAGTACAGACTGAGAGGGATGTGTTCAGCAGCCAAATCAAGCCTGAGTGAGTGGCCCAAGATTGACATCAGGATGGGTCCCACCTCTGCAGACTCGATCAGGACTATGCAGGAGAGCGAACTAAACTAGTAAATGTCGACAGGGAACAGAAACTGTGCGTGGGCACCAAGCAAGGGTAGACACACCTGGAAAGCTGGCGGGGGGATTTCTGGGGAGCTGCTGCCTATCTGCCTCAGGCTGATATGATCTCATCATAGAGGTAAATTCAGTAATTGGAGGAAGCTGGGAAATTAGAATGATCATTGGATTAAAATGGCTAAATTCAGAACTGCTAAAATCAATTGATGCAGTATTTTAAAAAGAGAAACATGGATTTGATTAGTGATATTCAGTCATGAATTTTATCTGATCAATGAAGGTAGCTGGGAAATCAGCGCATGACTATGGGATTCAAATGGCTCATTCCTGAACTGCTAAAATCAATCAATGCAATATTGTGTAAAGAGAATCATGTCTTCCGTAAGTGATAGTCAGTAATGAATTGTCCATAGTTTTGTGAATACTTCCACAAAGTCAGCAGAATTTTGCCTTTCTGACAGGTTGGCTTGTCTTGTTTGTATTTATCCAGCTTCATAAATTGTGTTAAGGCACAATGGACAAATTTGTCAGAAGCAGACATTAGGGCCTTAAGGTTTTTCATGTCATTAGTGCCATTTATTATACACAGACCAGCCACAAAATTAAAACCCACAGCCTATTAGTGTAAGCCCCCCTTGTGCTGCCAGGACAGCTTGGACCTGCGGGGGCATGGACAAATTCTGAAGGTGTCCAGTGGTATCTGGCACCCAGACTTAAGCAACAGATGCTTTAAATCCTGGAAGTTGTGAGATGGGCCTTCATGGATTGGACTTGTTTTACCAGCGTATCCAACAGATACTGGATTGAATTGAGGTCCAGGGAATTAAACCATTGCTGGACAATTTTTGTTGTGTGGCAGGGCACATTATCCAGAGCGTGAATGTGTGAGTGAATGAATAATGCCTCCATTGTAAAGCCTCTTTGAGTGTCCAGAAAAGCGCTATATAAAATTGATGCATTATTATTATTGATTGGGGGCGTGGCCTGGACTCTATTTAAGCTCCTATTTCGCCTCGCTCCCGTTGCGAGAGTGTCAGTCCTTCTTTGGCGCTTTAGCCGGTAAGGTCTCTAGAGAGATTATTGTCAGGAACTTAGTTGCATAACAGGAATAGTGTTAGTGAGCAAGGGAATCTTTGGTTTATTTCCCTTTGCATTTGTCTTTCCTCGAGCTCGCCTGTTTGGTAGCACGGGTGGCGTCAGGTCCGTCGGTAGCGCGAGTCTCGTTATTTTATCTGTTTTTAGTCTCTCAACACGCTGTGAGTGTTGCCTTTTATTTCCGGCCGCTGCTCTTGGCGTCCAATTCCAGCAGACATCACAGGTATGTGTCAAAGCAACATCCACATAAATGCTTGAGCTCAAAGCAACCTAGCTAAAGATTGTCCAGAGCATCACACAGCCTTCGCTGGCTTGCCTTTTTCCCATACTTCCTCGTGCGTCTCTTCCGCAGGTAAACAATGCATGTACTTCTGGCCAATCGCATAGTGCAAAGGAAAATGAGATTTGTCAAACCAGATCATCTTCTTTCATTGCTTGATGGTTCATAACTGATGCCCATTGTATGCTCTTTCAGCGAATGACAGGGGTCAGCATGGGCACAGTGGCTACATAGCCCCATATATAGCACAGTTTGATGCACAGTGTGTTCTGGCACCTTTCTGTCAGAACCAGTATCAACTTTTTTTTTTTAATTGCAGTTTAGTTCTGGTCTGGGGCCAGACCTGGTGGACCTCACTCCCCACATGTATCTATAAGCCTTAGGCACCCATGACCCTATTGCTAGCTAATTGATTTATCTCCCATGGACCTTTTCTGGTTGGAATTAACCACAGCTTACCAGGGACACCACACAAGACCTACCGTTTAGGAGATGATCTGACTCAGTCATCTAGCCATCACAATTTGGCCCATGTAACAGTCGCACAGATCCTTCCACTTTCCCATTCTTCAGCTTGCAAAACATCAACGTCAAATCATGACACTTCACTTGCTACCTTCCACATCACATTCCTGATCAGGTGCCAATGTAGCCAGATATTAACCTGCCTGTGGTTTTAATGTTGCGGCTGACCGGTGTATGTTTATATTTAATTATTTTGAAAGAATCATGAATCACCATTGTACTTGTTAATTATGCAAGTATACTATACTCAATACATTTTTTACTGTCTCCTGGTCTTTCTAAAACTGCATGGTAAAATAACCATAATTTACTTCGGGCAGAGCTGAGTCGAACAAGGACTATCTCTGTTTATAAAACAATTGTTTCAGCAAGTTTGTGAATGCATGCACACAGTGCAGACCCAGAGTAGTCTATAGCTATGAGCTGTGAAATGAATGGGTGTGGATGAAAATAAAACGTTTTGCCGATTGCATGCAATTCAAGCCCCAGCACAGCCACAATAAGATCAGTTCAGCCCTTGCACCTTAGTTAATTAATGTTGCATACAGTTTCTGCAGCTGTGGTCAAAGTCTGACTTAAATTACAACAGGGCAATGTTCATGTCTGGGATACTGACTAAGGGAGTGCTGCCGAGATTGGATCAATTCCTTAGAAATTACTTTTCAATTATTTTGATTCTATTTATCTTACACTTGTTTAAAATTGTGTGTTTTGATATTTCAGAAATTCTGGAGAAATTAATTTCTGTATAATACCATTATTAATATGCAACAATGTGGAATCAAAGAAACGACAATAGACACACTTGAGGTAGAGTTTGTGATTAAATTCCTTTTAATTGATTTACACACCATTAGATAATACAAGGCAAAGCTCTGTTCTCCTCCCAGTAAGTGCCTGTTACATGTATCTTAAGTATATCATGTCAGTGTGATTACAGTATCCTAATATGCGTGCATATCCAGGTTTTATAGCATTAAATCAACACCACGAGTCATGTGCAAGACCACAGCAAGACCACTGTCATTGAATTAAAGGATTTCTTTGTATTAATTGCTACATCTTATGTTCCCAGTCCATAAAGTCTTCATTTGAACTTCATTCCCTTCTCAAAGGCAGCGGTGAAGTCATCAGTTTCAGCAGAGTGCTCGTCTTCAATACTCAGAAAGGCCAGGATTTCAGATGCTTCCGCAGCCCTCAGCCTGCATTTTTGCCACCACCCTGCAATTTGCTTCAGCTTTGCACCAGCTTGCCTGCGACTATAGTTCTGCATCTTCATCCGGTAGGCAGCTTTGAACTGGGCAACAGCACCATCCTCATCCTTCTTTTTGTACTGCAGAAACAGGCCATACGAAGTGTGAACCTGCTGCTTGTCAGAATCCCGCAGAGAGCCATCCTGGAGCAGCTCCTTAACCCCTTTCTGCAGATGTAGACGCTCGCGTCTATAGATATGCAAATTTAAGCACTTAGTTACAGTACTCAACCACGGGACGGTGCCCCTGGATCAGCTATTGAACATTCACAAGCAGGCAGAGCTGAAACGCGATTTAGAGTACGGAGAAGTTCCCTCCAATCCCTGTTTTTCAGGAGTAGCATGAATTAAACTCCTCTGGTAAGCCTGATGTGCAAACTGTTATCCTTGCCCATACTATCGATCCAGTAATTTAAAAAAATTGTCACTTGCGACAGGAACAAACTTAGTATTCTGTAGCAACCATTTTAGCTACAGTGAGCCAACAGAAATCCAATTAGTGGTTAAAAAAATACGTTTTGTGAAGCAAAAAATCCGACATAGTATTGATTCTCTCACATTCTACTGTCAATTACAGTCATCACACACAAAATATGCGTAGTTCCCTCTCATGGATTAACGCGTAGATTCCTCCATTGACAAATTCAGCGCTCCCTTCTATCCACCCAAGTACTGGTGTCGATAGCCAGTCACTCAATTATATACTCAGATTCATCTGCGTAACTCTACAGTTATAGTTCACGCCCTTGTGAAGCTTCCCCAGTAATGATGCATTGATAGACTTGTTTCTTATCCAATTCCCGAGTGTTTAAACTTTCCTCAATAACTGAAATACATTGATTGGGCAATAAGAATAGGATACAAAGCTAAGCGTAAAAGTGAGGTCAGTTGTGTTCATCGAATTTTGGCCACAGCTGCGCAGCTGAAAATGATGCGATATCAAAGAAACAAAGACACCCGAAACCGGCCTGAAGTGTTCAGTCTCATTTACGAGATAAATGTTGTATGGACGCGGTCAATGGGAATTATTCCGAATGAAACGGTACTGGAGGGTTCCTTCTGCCCGATACATCTGTCTCTGGGCATCAATGAAGAAAACAGGTTATACTTCTACTCTGTTTACATTTTGCTCAATATGGCTATTTGCTGTAGAATTTATACCGCGTTTAAAGACATTGAATGCCGAGGTTTTCGTTTCTCCAAATGCATGCAGCTCACGCACGTTGATAGATCCCTCGGTACGTTCATTACACCATTCTGTTGAATATGGAGGTATATGTCGTTTGATTTTTTTTCTGAAAGTTACGTTTCTGTTCTGCTAAAATAAGGTATATTTCAGAATTCTGATATTACTGAGTTAGTGAGTTTTTACCCTTATAAGGTGTAAGGTTATGAGCTCGGATGTGAGAGCGGTTAGCTTTTCATTGCAGCGTGAATGTTATAGCTGTTTAATCAGCACTTTATTTAATGCTTGGGGGACTTTGAAGAAAAATGGACAATATTGTTCATTTTATTACGGAGAAAAGGCATGTTTTATGTTTGGAGAGGTTACTGGTGACCAATGATGTTCAACTGCACTGATATTGATAAATGCATGCTAAACTCAACCAGAAAATCATTAGTTCATGCTGTATTTCATACCCCAAAAGTTAATTTGTGTTAAATATATGATTCATGTATGATTTGACAGAGAACCATTTTGATTAATCTCAGACTTTGGGGAGACACCTGGATAGCTGTCTAATTTGGCTCATAGTAAGCGGGTAATCTAGAATGTAATGTTCAAGATGAATTGTACTTGTGGTCAAGAAGTTTATGATCCCAGAAATGTATAGATTTAAGCCCCAGCAGTTTTTCATTTGTCAGTATTATTATTATTTTTTTGCTATTTCAATGGTGAATTCTCATGAAGATTTTTGATATTTGTAGCCCCTTTCCTCCACCAAAATCATAAAAATTAACAGAAATACGATGGGACTCTAAATGCTTCAAGTGTCTAGACTCAATTGAGCCAAAGTTTTTCTGTCTGTGAAGCTGCAATCTTGAATTATAAAGCCTTAAATTAGGTAACACCTAAAAAGCCAGATTTGGCTTCTGCGCAAAGGGGTTAAAGATCTCCTCTGCCTCTCTCAGTTGCTGCTTCTTCTCACTATAGGCCTCAGCCAGACTGATCTGGGCGTGTTTATTGGTGGATTTCAACTCCACAGCCCTGCTGAAATGGTGTATGCACTTCTCGGCCTCGGCTCTCTTCAGACTCGCAGGCACACAGCTCCCAACTCCCTTATGCAACATCTTCATGAGCTGCTGCTTGTGGCACAAGCCCACCTGATGGTGAAGGAAATAAGAGTTAGGCGTCTGCTCCAGTGCCTTCTTCAGGATGTCCAGGGCCTCTTCGGGGGAATCGTCCGTTCTGAAATACTTAGCAGCATATCGCATCACTTGGGGTACATCCGAACACAGCTTCAGGACATCTTTAATCAGTGCCAGGGATTTGGTTTGCTCGCTTCTTTGCTGCTTGAGAGCTAAGAGCACCATAATCTCAGCATTGTTGGGGTCCAAGAGTAATGCTTTCTTCAACTGACGGGTGGCTTCACTATTCTCTGACCTCAGCCTCTCATCATGGACGAGCCCCTCCAGTCGGTACAGAACAATCCCATAGCCCACGTTAAAGGAAACATTTTTTCTCCCTCTAGTGCCTTTTGAAAACTGATCTTTGCCCTCCTGAAATATGTTCCTCCAACTCTCAGAAAGGTCCATGCTTTTTCACCATGAACCACTGTGAGGTCGCAGGAGTATTTCAAGGCCCCTGAGATGTCAGTGCATATGTTCTCCAGCTTGATAGTGGTAGGCTTCCACTTCAGCCAGATTTTCTGAATGGTAGTGAACCCATGCAAAGTTGGCATATGTCACCAAAAATGCAGTTTTGACCTGCTCATCTTCCTTCAGGATGGCTTCTGCCTTATTGAGAAACTCAAGGGCACCGTCATTGTCTCCTTTCAAGTGGCTCACAAAAGATAAAAATGTTGAGATATGTCACATGGTATCTGTATGAGCAGAATTTGAGTAGATCCAGGAGCCCCTCAGTTTTTTTGTCGAGGTCATAAATGTCAGCCTTACTAATGTCCCATGTGAAGTGGCACTCCAGTAACTTCAGCTTTGCTTCAAGCTCAGTTTTGTCAGGGCCTCTGAAAAATGAAGCCAAATCAATTGGACGCATATTTCAAAGCAAATGCTATTCTAAAATGCAGTCAAAAAACATCATGAGTGTGGGGAGTTCATATGTAGCAATGATTTCACTGTTCTGTTGACAGATTTTCAATTGCTGCATGCCAGATGGTAATTCCTGCATTGGACACACTGTTATGAACTTGCACAATGTTTGCCAGTAATTTTAACTGTAAGCGGGGTCCTGCGCGCATTTAACTGTGGTTTACACTTAGCATACACGGAACTCTGTAGTAATTCTTATAGTAAGATTACAGTTAAATTAACTGGCAAAAAAAGATGCAAGTTTATCACAGTTCAGTAGTGCTGTCCAGGGCTATCCCCCTACTGCGAATAACAGGGAAAGGTGGAAGCCACATCTGCTAGACTGCCGAACACTGAACGTGGGGATGTCGCCATCGAACCCGACAAAGAGCTCGGTATTATACATTATATAGTAATCATTTAACCAAACCTCCAGATGTGCGACGACATGAGATGTGTGAGGGCTGTGGAGAAAACCGAAATCGTTACGCGAAATCCGCGTAGCCTCGCCAAAGGCAAATAAATGTAACCTACGAGCCTAGACAGGGATGTGCGCAAAAAAAAATTTGATTTTTAATATATTTCATCACCTCATACTTGAACAAACGCGATGAATACAGTGGTTCTTTTAACTCGGAGGGCAACACGCGCTGCAAGTGATGTATATTACAGCGGTCAAGCTATTGTCATGAAATCGAAACTTAACCGGACGATGAAGTTGCATTTCCTAGAAAATGCTGCACCCACTTAACGGCTAAACGGGAAAATATGTGAGAAACGAAACATTGTTTTCGGAAGAATGACCTTATTCGCTATATACTGTTGAGAATTTCTGTTCTCCCCATTTTTAATAGCCCACAATGTGAAGAAAGGGTGAGAAAAATTTATTATCAAACTAAACCCCCATATTTGGGGAAAAGTACAACTTTAAAACATACACAATTCATTTAAAACATATCAAAATGATGAGCATAAACCATGAGAGACAGGGAGAAAACTTCATAACAGTGTCAGACTTAAGTGAAAACCCCAACTTAAATGATAAATTAGTAACATGGAATAAAATACATACAAATAACATCTAAAACAAATTAAAATAATTACCATGAAACATCACAAGAGACAATGAGAGACCTTCAAAGCACCACTGTGACATGGCCACTCACCAAAATGCTTTGGTAAGCAGCTTCACCATCTTATATTCCATAGATTCGCGGCAGCCATATTTCGCCGAAATGAGAAGGCACCTCAAGGACTCAATAATAAGATTTTTTTTTCTTCACTGTCATTTTTATTCATTTTGACATTTGCTCCGTGGTAGGCTACTCGAGGGCGCTGGCTTAGTGTCGATTAACATGCGAGCAGAGACGTCAGCATTATTTCTCGGGTAGGCCTACTAGCCATTGAATCATGCAGGGATCGTAGTTCATGTCTCTTTTAATACCTTGCCACCGTGCAAATACCTAAGGACTGTGTTCTACCACGAAAACTCCTGAGACAACGGAAGTCGTGGTAGCCTAGTCATTGCTAGGCAAAGCGAAATACAACGTAAGATAAATAATAGGCTATTGTGGCCAACCTTGCTAAAATTAACTGTTTGGAACATAATTTGGAGCACCGGAGCTACTTCTGAATCGCAAAGATCGAGAGTGGCCAAGACCCCTATTTTTGATGATTGTGTTTAATGAGAATTTTTATGGTGATGAATAAAAATCCTAAACACCCGTCCGATCGGAAGCATTAATTTCTACATAAATAAATAAATACAGGAAAGTTATATGATGACTCTCCATATGACCATCAGCAATCGGGACAGTCATGCACGAGACTCGCTGTCTATAATGTTGAACTTACCTATTATCGCCACAAGATGGACTTCTTTCCTCACAAACAAAATAAAAACTGAGTTGTTGAAAAGTTATGACGTCTGAACGTCTCGATTCCCTATTTTTGCTTTTGGGAATGATTTTAGAGGGTTCTACGCAAAACGTACATTTCATTTTGAAATCTTCGGGGCTACAATCATTTCCTCCGATATGCAATATCGTGTGAAACTTCGGATGCTTACAGTGTCGTGAAAAGTAGCCTATTAATTCTGATTTCCTTATTTTTTTCAAATTGTGACAGTGTGTAATAAAAAAAAAAAAAAAAAAAAAAAACAAAGAACGTGGCAACACAATACAACGCATTTTAGATGATAATTTCACTTATCACAAACATGTCAGAAATTGCTCCCTGAAACTTTAGTGGTTGGGCTGCCTTTATCAGCGACAGGTGAAACAAAAACTTTCCCATATCAGATTTTAGACATTCCTTAGGAGGAATTTCTCCCTGATCTTATTTGCAAGATTGCTTTAATTAAGCCACAGTGGATGTTTTTTTTTTTTTTGTTTATTTTTTATTTTTTTAGTCTGAAGTGTCTGTTTAAGGTCCTGTCATAGCATGTCTGTTGATTTCAAGTCAGGACATTGACTCCAATATCCAAATTTGCTTCTTTTGAGCCATTCAGAGGAAGAACACTTTGGGCTCTAATTTCCTGGCGCAGCGCAGGTGGCGTAGCCAGGCGCAGCCCGCGCAGTGGTAATTTCGTACGGCGCAGCCCGCGTAGTGGTAATTTCGTGAGGTGCGCAGCCTTCGGTAGACGAAGGTGCGCCGAGATGGGTGTGGCGGCGTAGTAGGGGGAGGTGTCACATATTCATCAAGACGCAGTGACAATTTCGTAGAAAAAGTCTCCGCTGGAGTTGCGCAGAAAACTCGCCAACTCCAACCTGGTTTAATTTCCGTGCAGTGGTAATTTGTCTGACCGGCGCAGAGTGCGCACACGTCACCGAAATCTCACAGCAGGTTTACAGAATGTCAGGCACATTTCAATGCAAGAAATAATTACAGGAGGCACTATTTATTGTAACCATCTGAATACGGATATAAATTATAGTATCTATATCGATTGTCTTGATGTCAGGCGGTTGCCACGCATAATGGAAACTTGACCTGGCTTAATCAACGCAACTGAATCTGTGATGCAAACTAACGACTTCACATCTTTCTCAGCCAACCACAAACTGTATAATATATATATATATATATATATATATATATATATATATATATATATATATATATATATATATATATATCGAATGCTTGCGTTCTATGCTCAGTAAAGCCGCTTGCACACTGGACGCAAAACGAACTTTTCGCACGACTGATTACAGACAAAGTCAATGCAAAGACGCGATAGTCGGACAGGGTTTTAATATAGCTCCGTGTCTGAGAGTCATAAAAGTTATAATTTCTCCGAGTATTCCAGGAATTATTAGACGTGCAAACTTGGCTATGTTTGTGTTCGGCCTTCACAAAATGCAAATTGATAGCTATCGACTTTTCTTTTTAGTCTATTCATCTGTTTTCTTCCGTTGAGGATAGACATCAGTATTTATTCGGTCTTTCTTTTGAAAATCAGTCAGATGGACCGAACAGATTCACGCTTTATTTCCACAGCAGAGATAAAATAGTGCGTGAGCAAATCAATTCCATGACCACTGACAGAGTGAAGAAATCATCGCATGCACGATCAAGACTGTCCGACACGAAATGCAAATTACTCCATGTCCAGCAGCCAGCAAAAAGTAAAAGTATTGATATGAGAACAGATTTATAATGAAATAAAGAATAAAAATATATCAGCAACAAACGTGATATCAAACAAAGATGACCCGCCAATAAATAAATCGCAGTGTTCATTGGATGCTCTGTTGTTAAAATGTTTCTTTTTATTCTTTATTTCGTTTTCAATATTTTCTAATCCCCCCCCCCCCCCCCCCCCCCTTTTTTTTTTTTTGGCTGTCAGACACGGAGGCATTGTACATTGTCTCGCGCCAATGTCTACTCGCTTTATTGAGCAGCTTAAACAGAAACATTGATTGAAATTCTCGGTACTCATCTTAAAGAACTGAGCCCTCTTATCAAAACATTAACGTTTAATATCTAAAAGAGTCAGCAGATTTGAAGAAATTAAAAACAATAATAGACTGTCGGACACGACGATTTATTAAAACCCTGTCAGACCTTTGGACACAAGAAGCAATCTGTCGAACGAAAAATTCGTTTCGCGTCCAGTGTGCAAGCGGCTTAATACTAGGCTACTATTATTGTCACTTAGGTTTTATCGTCATTAGTGGGGGAATCGAATGCAGCCTGATTGCCATGATCTCGAGTTAAGATCACATATTGGAAATAAATGTGTCACGTATCTTGCATTGTTGTCCATGCATGTTAATCCCGAAATTTAAAGCAGCAAAAGTTTGTAACTAATGGGAACACGCTATCCATCGTTTCTCTTGCCAGTGAGCAAGATTTTATTGGGCTGTGTCGCCTTCTATATTCTAACACATTAAAGGTGAGGTGAGGAGCTCATTTGACTGGTGAAGATTTGACTCGGCTGTGTTATACCCAAACACGCCTTCTTTGCCAACTTGCGCTGGAAGGAGGGGCAGAGGCAGGACAGAGGAGTACTTGCGCCAGGCTACGCCGGGCACGAAATTGCCACATACGCCTGGACACACCCCGTTGGCGCGGCGCACCCCCCATGCGCCGCGCCTGCGCCAGGTCTACGAAATTAGAGCCCTTTCTGTTCAGCTGGTTTTGCTGCTTATCACGGACTGATGGTTTATTCTCCTCCAGGATTTTCTGGTAGACAGCAGAATCCATAGTTCCTCAATTATAACAAATGGCCCAGGTCATGAAGAAGAAAAACATGACCACACTATCACACTACCACCATGAGCCTCTGAAGGTATTATGTTCTTATTGTGTAATGCCGTGTTTACTGCAGGCTTTATGTAACGGGACTCATGTCCTCCAATAAGTTCAGTTTTCAAAATCATCAGACCACAGAGCATTATCCCAAAAGGTTGGAGAGTCAAGACATTCATTCTAGCTAGTTAGCAGTAACTTTTTCCTCATAAAGGATTCCATTTTTGCCTTGACTATTTTTAGTGGTTAAATGATAAATGCTGACATTATTGAAAGTGATAAGGTATTGACTGAAATTTGTCTGCAACTGTCATTTTTTGATTTGTGGGATGAGTCATTAATGTACTCTAAGCTTTTAAAATACTTACCAAAAATTGACAGTCACAGTGGGCATCCCAATTACCTCACAGCAAGAAGGTTGTGGGTTTGAATCTGGTCTGGGATATTCGTGTTTGCATACTTTCCCAGTGCTCACGTGGGTTTCCTCTAAGTGATCCAGCTTCCTCCCACAGTTTAAGGACATGCATGTCAGACTCATTCAAGACCCTAAAACTGCCTGTAGGTCTGGGTGTGTGAGTGAATGGTGTGTCTGCCCTGTGATGGATTGGTGAGCCATCCAGGGTGTGTCAGTGTTGGTTAATTATTTATGTTGGTTTTTGCAGTATATTTTATTTATAGTCCTGTTTACTTTGTGACATTATCTTATATTTCCTTTGCCCCATATTTCCATGTGTCTTTGTTTATCTTTAGCTGTTCTCTCGTCTCCCCTGCCTGGTATCCTCATTGTCCCCTATTATCCTGTTTGAAGTCATGTCCATTTTGCTCTATCCCACTTCCCTTTCCACCTGTCTCGCATTTGCCTAATCACCTCCTTCACTCTCTCAGCCCTTTGCTTTTCTCTCCTTTGTGGGAACTTTGTCTCCGTCATGGTCTTGTCACTTACAAGGGTTTTTGTTTTTTTTAGTTATAATGCCTGTGTATCGACTTTAACTGTTTTCAAGCTTGGATTACCCTCTGTGTCCATTTACTTTTGGACAATAATTTGTTCCAATCACCGGTTTTTATTCTGCCTCCGTTCCTGTACTGCACTCTGCCTTGCTGGTTTCTGTACTTTTTGCAGGTTATATGACTTCATTTTTGCCCAGTGATTCTGCACCTCTGGTTTTTGACCTGGACAGTCTGACCCTATATCCTGCTTCAATAAACTGTGCGAAACATTTGCAATATGTTAATGCGATAACATTCTATGACCTTTTTTTCCCATAGTGGACCTTTTTGGAAGAGGTGCGTCATACTAACAGTCCAACACAGTGGTAGGAATATGATGGTTTGAGGCTGCTGTGCGGCTTCTAGAACACTACTTCTAGACTTGCCATTGCTGATGGAACCACAAATTCTTCTCTCTACCAGAAAATCCTGAAGGAGAATAGTTGCGTTATGCAGTAGGATCGTGATCCCAAGCAAGCAAGTCCACCTCTGAATGACTCAGTAAGAAACAAAATTAAGGTTTTGGATTGGCTAGGCAAAGTCCTGACATGAATCTGATTGAGATCCTGTGGCATGACCTACGACATGTAGTTTATGCTCAAAAACTGCCCAGTTTGGCAGAATTAGAACAATTCTGCAAAGAAGTGAGGGCCAAATTCCTCCACAGTGATGGATGCCACAACCAGTTATTAGGTTTTAGGGGGTAATTATCTTTTCTATATCTTATGTAAATGAGAGCCCAGTCTCTTCCCAACTCGTCATATAGTGACGCTGCTGGACCAAGCGTCAATATATGAAAAAAATGGAGGCTTTTGGCTACCTTGTTTGACGTTAGTTTAAAATGAACCCTATCACCTAACCCCTAATCCTTAATGTGAAACTTAACCCTAAATGTCAAAAGAGAATTTCTTGATTTAGGGTTTTTCATATTTCAGCCTTGGCCTCATTATGCCATTGAAAGGAAATCTCAACACCATCCCATACAAAAACATACAAGATTCTGTGAAAATTTTCACAGCAATTTTCTAACATCTAATGGACAGCTGTGGAGGCTGTAATTGTTGCAAAGGAAGGACCAACTCCATATTAATGCTCAGGATTTTGGACTGAGTTGCTGGATGAGCTGGTGTCCCCATACTAAAGTAGCATAAATACAAGATCAATACTTTGGGTGGATGTCAAATAAACTAACAGGATGCTCCAGTCACTTGCACTCAGTGTGGTTTGCACTAGCACTTAAGCAATCTGGTCTTCCTTTTGCAGAAGAGCTTATTGAAAATTTACTATGTACCTCAGTTGAAATCTAAGAAAACAACATTTTGAATATGAAATCAAGCACAATTTCCAGAATATTACCCATAAGTTCTAAAATATTACATTCAAAGAAGGAACGATCAACTGTGACCGTTTTTACCATTACCTCTAACTTATTGCAAAGACTGAAACACAGCATTTTGTAGTCATGGAGTGTAACTGTGCAGTGCTTTATTTGCAGGTGTTGGATTTGCACTTTGTTATACTCCAGCCATTGCCATGGTGGGGACGTATTTCTGTGAGAGGAAAGCTTTGGCTTATGGCATTGCCATGTCAGGCAGCGGCATCGGAACCTTCGTCCTGGCCCCTGTGGTACAGCTCCTGATAGATCACTACTCCTGGCGTGGGGCCCTTTTAATTCTCGGGGGACTTGTCTCCAACCTGTGTGTCTGTGGGGCCCTACTGAGGCCCCTTATGGATAAAAGTGAGGAGAAGAGTGGCCTTACAGCAGGGGACAGAGATAAGGCAGCGGCAGAGGGAAGTGCACCACTGGGACCTCTGGTCGACAGTAAGGACCACAGCTGCTTCTGTTTCCGGTCTCTACAGGAGTACAGCTTCTTACTCATGCCTGACTTCATAGTGCTGGCAGTCTCCTTCCTGTTCCTGGCCAATGGCTGCAGCCTGCCCTTTGTGTACCTGGTGCCCTATGCCCTCAACCTGGGCGTGCAACCCCAGCAGGCCGCCTTCCTTATGTCCATCCTCGGAGTGATCGCCATCGTTGGCAACATCACCTTTGGCTGACTCACCGATCAAAGGTAGACCGTCACCCTCCCAGATTCCTCTCCGCTATGACACAAGTGCAATGGAGCACAGTGGTTAGCATTGCTGCCTCACAGCAAGAAGGTCGTGGGTTCGAATCGGGCCTGGGGCCTTTCTGTGTGGAGTTTCTGCATGTTCTCCCCGTGTTGCGTGGGTTTTCGCCGGGCACTCCGGTTTCCTCCCACAGTCCAAAGACATGCATATCAGGCTAATTGGAGACACCAAATTGCCCATAGGTATGAGTGTGAGAGTGAATGGTGTGTGAATGGTGCGTGCGCCCTGTGATGGATTGGCAAGCTGTTCAGGGTGGGTCCCTGCCTTTGCCCGTAGTCAGCTGGGATAGGCTCCAGCTCGCCCCATGACCCTAGTGAGGAATAAGCGGGTATAGAAAATGGATGGATGGATGAAACTGAGTACACTCCTCTGAAGTAGAGCGAGGGTCTTTAAGTTTAAAGGGATAGTTCACCCAAAAATCAAAACTCACTTGGTCTAAGTGCGCATTGGTCTAAGTAGCACATTGGTCTAAGTGCGCTGAGATGGGTGCTGGAAGTGGACACCAAGACCAGCGGCCAGAAATAAAAGGCAACACTCACAGTGTGCTGAGAGACTAGAAACAGATAGACATAACGAGACTCGCACTGCCAACGGACCTGACGCCGTCCGTGGTAGAAAACAGGTGAGCTCGAGGAAAACAAAAGAAAAGGGAAATAAACTAAAGATTCCCTTGCTCACTAACACTATTCCTGTTATGCAACTAAGTCCCTGACAACACTCTCTCTAGAGACCTTACCGGCTAAAGCGGCAAAGAAACACTGACACTCTAGCCACGGGAGAGAGGCGAAATAAGAGCTTAAATAGAGTCCGGGCCACGCCCCCCATCAATGCTCTCAATACCTCCAAACCATGACTTGCGCGCACCACAAAAGGCTGAGTCCTTCCCTCGGCGGGCCGGGTTTGAGTCCGTCTCGGGCCTGTTTTCCGTATGTCATCCCCATTCTTGTCCCACCTTTCCTGTCTCTTAGGCCTGGGCGATATCTCGGAATTTTAATATATATCGATGTATTTGTATGCAAGATATAACACGGGACAATATCGCTTGTATCAATATAGTTCATTTTGTGTTAAAATGACAATACATGGGCCGCAATTTTGCACCTATTTCTCCTCTCCCTCTCCGTGTCCCTGTCTCACACACACAACCTTTCTGCTCCGCCTCCCTCGATCTGTGACCACAATGTCCCCCCCCCCCTCCTCCACTATGACCTACACTCAGCGAAAACACAGAGATTGAGTGTGTCGCAGAAGAGGGGTTGGTCAGTAAATATACATATAAATTAATAAATAAGGCAGAGTTTTGACTCTGAAGAAGACCTTGTGTTGAAACGTTAGTCACCTGCACCTTAATAAATTGCCTTATATAACTGTGTGCTCCAGGACTTCTTCCTTTGATATATTACATTAAAGTATTTAATAAAAATTTTTTTGATTGTGCTGATTCCTTTTTCACATTTCATGCGACATAGCCACACAATCTCCCCCCTTTCCACAGAAAGTGCTGGAATCTGTCTTTTGCAGGAGCCATTGGCATGTAAACTAATCAATAGCCTTGATGTCATAGCAGAAATAAAGCCACAAAATATTAGGCACAGGCCAATAATATCTATGGTTGGAGATTACATAAATATTATATATCTCGGATATTCTCAACAATACCATATCTGAATCTGTTTAATTCCTAGTTGCAACATGCAATGAAGAGCTGTTATGGACTGCACTGCTCGGCCAAAAAAAGTCACAAGCTAATATTTTGTTTGACCACCTTCAGCTTTGATTTCAGCAAGCAATCACTGCATTATATTGATAACCTAATGTGATTTCACAACATTTACTTCTGTCCAGAGTTGCATTCATTTTTCGCCAGTTTCTTGTATTGATGATGGGAGAGTCAGACCATTGTGTGATTTCTTCTCTAACACATCCCAAAGATTCTCAATAGGGTTAAGGTCTGGACTCTGTGGTGGCCAGTCCATGTGTGAAAATGATGTCTCGTTCCCTGAACCACTGTCACAATTAGAGCCATATGAGGCCTGGCATTGTAGAATATGCCTGTGCCATCAGGGAAGAAAAAATCCATTGATGGAAAAACCTGGTCTTTCAATACATTCTGGCTGTCAGTTGACCTCATTTTTTGAGCACATATTGTTGCTGAACCCAGACCTGCCCAGCTGAAGCAACCCCAGATCATAACACTGCCCCCACAGAGTTTTACAGTTGGCACTAGGCATGATGGTGCATCACTTCATCCGCTTCTCTCCTTGCCCTGATGTGCCCATCACTGTAACAGGATAAATCTGGATGCATTAGACCACATTACCTTTTTCGATTGCTCCAGAGTCCAATATCTGTGCTCCCTTGCAAATTGAAGCTTTTTTCTCCTTGATTAGCCTCACTTTTAAGTGATCTTCTTTAGGCTACTAAAATTTTAAGCCTATTTAAAAACTCAATGGCTAAAGATATATTTGACTGCGATTGTGCATTTGTGAAGAGGTATAAAAATATCCTCTTCACTCCAATAACACTCCTGGTCAACTTATCTATGAAGCAAAGCCTTTTCCCCAAGGCTTGGAAGACTGCAGTAAATACTCCTGCATTTAAGTCTGGGGATGCAACCAATGTAATTAACTACAGGCCCATCAGTATCCTACCCATCATATCTAAAGTAGCTGAAAGGGTAGTTTGTGACCAGCTGGTAGCCTATTTAGATCAAGGCAACTTCCCATTACACCCAAAGCAATTTGGGTTCAAAAAATATCATTCAACTGAGACGGCAAACTGCTTTTTCTTAGAACAGATTAAAACCAAGCTAGGTGAGGGAGGTGTCATTGGTGCCATCTTCCTTGATTTAAAAAAAGCCTTTGACACAGTCAACCGTAATATTCTGTTATCTAAGCTGTCAAAGTTAAATTTTTCATCCAAAGCCTTGACATGGATAGAATCCTCGTTAATAGCACCATTGGAGCGCCACAGGGGTCAATTTTAGGACTACTGTTGTTTTGTTTATTCATTAATAATTTATCATTGATCTGCCCAGAGGTCAATATCCAAATGTATGAAGATGACACACTCATCAACACACATCCAAAAAGCAGAGAGAGCAGAGAGACGGCAGAGAGAGTGGTGAGTGACGGCGGGTTTATGGCAATACGGCGGCGCCCTGAACCAGCCGGCATGGCAAAACACAACAAACATTTCTGAAATCGGATTACAACGCTCAAATCTTTTAACGTCTGTACACTGGAGTCGCCTGAAGACTACATTGACGAGTGTTTCGACTCATGGGCTCTGCGCCATGGAAACCCCCAGTGCCAAGCGCCTCAGGAACTCCTCCACGGATACAGAAGATATTCCCTCCGACAGCAACCAGGTCGGTCCCCTCCTTGCAAACATAAACACAACACTCTCCTCACTCAATGCACGCATCAATCTCATCGAACTGCTACACAAAGAATTCCAGGGTCTGAGAGAAAGCCCGGAATTCAGTCAGGAACAAATCATGACTCTCGTGAAATCAAATAAAGCTCTCGAAACCTCTGTCAAAACCCTCGAAACTCAGCTCTCACACGTCACCAAAGAAAACAAAGAAATGAAAGAAACAATACTGGATCTCCAAGCCCGCAGCATGCGCAATAACCTGGTGTTTTCAGGCATACCAGAAAACACACAGGAAAATCCCGAAAAAACACTTACGGACATGCAAACTCACCTCAAACTGCCGCCTGAAAAAATCAAACGGATCACTTTTCATCGCGTTCACCGGATTGGCAATTTTAAAACAGACAGCATCAGACCGAGATCCATTGTGGCAAAATTTGAACATTTCAAGGACAAAGAAATGTCAACGCTCCGGGCAAAGAACTGAAAGGTACCCGCTTTGGTCTAAACGACCAATTCCCGAGGGAAATGCAGGACAGACGAAAACTGCTGTACCCAATCCGGAAACATCTCATTCAGGAAGGAAAACGCGCTGTCTTAGCCATGGATAAACTGTACCTACAGTAGATGGGAAGCTGTACCGTGATCGAAACGTGACCACCTGTCTGAACAACAATCACCCTCGCTAAACATATACTGACATGAACAGAAAACTGCTCTCTCCTGCCTTCTACCCCCCCCCCCGCCCGCACCTTTTTTTCCCCTTCTTCTTTACCTGTCAATCTGTCTGTGTGTCTGTCCGTCTCCACTCTGTCTGTCCTTCTGTTTGTCGCTCTGTGTGCCCCCATGTTTGTCGCTCTGTGTGTCTCCAATTTTGTGTGTCCTCATGTCTGTCAGTCTACATGTCTCACCGGTTGTTTGTCTTTCTGTTTATCTGTCTGTCTGTCTGTCTGTCTGTGTATGTACATCCAATATATTTTTGTCTATTGTGGTGTCACTTAGGACAACAATAATTAAATACAACTCAAATCAGGATCAGTATCAGTAGCACTTAAGGGTTGATCATCTTTGTTATTTAATCAGGAAAAAGAAATAAGTAAAATTAAGTGTGTTTGCCGGAATAATCGGGGCATAGGCTCACAGGCAAAAAGGACCAAGGTCCTTAACCACTTAATCAAAATGCAAGCAGATATTTGTCTATTACAAGAGACCCACCTCTGCCCATTAGAACAACACAAACTAAAATCCTCGCAATACAACCAAGTTTATTCAGCCACATACAACTCTAGAAAAAGAGGGGTCTCAATTCTAAGTAGCAAAACTATTCCACTCATTATAAATTCTACAATAATGGATCCAGAGGGATGCTACATTATTATCCATGCTTCTCTCTTTAGTGAAAATTACATAATTGCAAATGTCTATGGTCCAAACAATGATGATCCCCCTTTTTTTCACACTTTCTTCTCCTCATTCAACAACATTATCAGAGGAGATTTTAATACAGCTATAAATCACACACTCGACAGATCACACACCCCAAGCACCTTCAAACCATGGACCTCATCTGAAATAATAAAACAGCACATGAATGAGTTTGGTCTTGGAGACATTTGGCGACTACACAGCCTAGCATCCAGGGAATATTCCTATTACTCACACATTCATAAATCCTTTTCACGCAGATTTCTTTCTTGTTAGCAACTCCATCATATCTACTATCTCTGATACAAACATCCATCCCATTGTAATAAGTGACTATGCCCCTGGATCTTTTTCCCTGAACACCAATCATCCTTTCAAACCTTTCTGCTCAAGTTGGCGCTTCAATACCTCTCTCCTTAAAGACCAAGAATTCGACAATTACTTCAAAAGAGAGTGGGCATCCCTGATTTATATAAACGATTCTCCAGATACCTCACCAACAACTCTGGGAAACGGCAAAAGCAGTAATGAGAGGAAAAATAATATCATACTCATCATGCAAGAATAAAAAAGACATAGAGATTTAAAATGAACTAGAGAAAAAAATTAAACAGACTCTTATGCAAACAACCCATCAGAACTTATTCACAATGAATCAAGACAAGTTAAATTCCAACTAGACAAAATACTTCATAAAAAAACTCAATTTATAATAGAAAGATTAAGACATGATAAATTTGAATATAACAATAAAAATGGTAAATACCAGGCAAATCAACTAAAACATAATAAAGAAAAATCCATAATAGCCCCAGTGAGGGATTCAGCAGCGAGGCCAATGTTCTCAGCCCAAGAAATCAACAACACCTTTCAATCTTTTTACAGTCAACTATACACCTGTGATTATGAACCAGATGTATTAGAAATTGATTCATTTTTGGACATTCTCAATCTTCCCAAAATAACAACGGATCAAGCTAATATCCTGGACAAACCATTTACACAAGATGAATACTTTAAGACACTCAACCAAATGCCAAACAATAAAGCACCTGGTCCAGACGGCCTCCCTGCTGAATTTTTCAAACATTTCTGGAACACTACTTCACCACTATTCATGAAAATGTGCCAAGAAATCAAACATACCTCCAAAATTCCACAACACATGAACACCGCTCTCCTCTCATTGTTGCCAAAGCCAGACAAAGACCCGACTCAATGCTCCAATTATCGGCCTCTATCACTAATCAACACTGACATTAAAATAATAAGCAAAGCCCTGACTATCCACATCAAAAAAGTAATCCCTTATATAATACATCCAGATCAAACCGGTTTCATTAAAGGATGATATTCCTCAGATAACATGCGCAGACTCTTCAACCTGATAACCATTTCTGGATCCAAAAATCTCAAAATCATTATCACCTCCCTTAATGCTGAAAAAGCTTTCGATAGAGTCAATCATACATTTCTTTTTTCAACACTTCAAAAATTTGGTTTTGGAGAATTGTTTATACACTGGATTAAAACACTATACTCCTCACCCATGGCCACTGTCATCACCAATGGAATAATATCAAAGCCATTCGCTCTACATAAAGGAACAAGACAGGGATGCCCACTCTCCCCATCACTATTTGCCATATTCATTGAACCTTTAGCAGTTGCAATACGTCAGAATCACAATATCCAAGGCATCTGTGTTTCCAATTACCATCACAAGATTAGCTTATATGCAGATGACGTTTTATTGTACCTCCAGTTCACATCCAATTCACTACAAGAAGTCATAAAGCTCATTAATCAGTTCTCAAAAATATCAGATTACTCAATAAATTGGACCAAATCTACCATCCTGCCATTGAGTGGGGGGCACTGGATAGCTGCATCCCCACATGCACCCCCTCCCTTACCTATTGGTAATATCAAATATTTAGGTATAAACATTTCCCCCAAGCTGTCAGAGTTGTTCAAATTAAATTTCATCCCACTACTGAAAACTATAGAAGACGATCTCAACCGTTGGATGAACTTGCCACTCTCACTGGTAGAATAGCCGCAGTCAAAATGTCAATATTACCCAAAATCAATTATCTTTTTACAATGATCCCAACTCAGCCTACTACCAACTGGTTTCAATCACTGGACTCTATAACACACAAATTCTATTGGAAAAATAAAAAACCTAGGATCAAACTCACAACATTACAAAAAAGTAAAACAGCCGGCGGTCTTGAGGCACCCAATTTTCATTTTTATTTTCTCGCCAACCAATTTGCAGTATATTTATAAATGGATTAACCACACAACACAGTCTCACTCATGCACAGAACTAGAACAAGAACAATGGAAACCCATCTCAATATCCGACCTCCCATTTCTCAACACAACTCTAAGACATCACAGTGCGTTCAGCCATACAACAATCTCCACAACTCTGACAGCTTGGTGGAAAATCAATAAGCTCTTCAAATCCACATTAACACCATGCAAATACACCCCTATTTGGAACAACCTGGATTTCACACAGAATATTCACCCCTAGATTTTGTCACCTGGAAAAAAAGGAATCACTCACCTACACCACATTTTCCATAATGATACACTCATCTCTTTTGAAAATTTTATTCACACCTATGGCATTGGGACTGGCCAGTATCTTCAGTATTCACAATTAAAATCAGTTCTCAAAGCCAAAATCAATATATTTGATTTGATTTGATTTTTATTAAAGTGTCTTGCGCTTACTTGCCCAGCCCAAATGGGCTTATAAGACACTATTGACATGAAAAAAAACACATAACACATTACATAACTTAGAGGGTGACCAACATACAAAACATATTTCCATCCTTTTCACAGTTAAATTAATTAAACAGATCATTGTCAAATTAAGTCAGGATACAGATTCCTTTGCCGCAATTTCCAAGCATTTTTCACATATCTCGCCAAGCTATAAATTTCATTTTCAAATAACCAACTCAGCATATCTCCATCCGTCATCCAGCAGAAATCAGGCTTTTTACGTTGAATTCTCTCAAACATACCTATTCTTAAGTCATGATATACAGGACAAAAAAACAGAAAATGCCATTCATCCTCAACAACCCTTAAGTAACACAAAACACATAACCCGTCTTCTTCTGGAACACCTTAATAGCCCCACTTCACTCTGCAGAGGCAGTAGCCCTGCTCTGAGCTGGGCACACACACCTCACTCTGCAGAGGCAGTAGCCCTGCTCTGAGCTGGGCACACACACCTCACTCTGCAGAGGCAGTGGCCCTGCTCTGAGCTGGGCACACACACCTCACTCTGCAGAGGCAGTAGCCCTGCTCTGAGCTGGGCACACACACCTCACTCTGCAGAGGCAGTAGCCCTGCTCTGAGCTGGGCACACACACCTCACTCTGCAGAGGCAGTGGCCCTGCTCTGAGCTGGGCACACACACCTCACTCTGCAGAGGCAGTAGCCCTGCTCTGAGCTGGGCACACACACCTCACTCTGCAGAGGCAGTAGCCCTGCTCTGAGCTGGGCACACACACTTCACTCTGCAGAGGCAGTAGCCCTGCTCTGAGCTGGGCACACACACTTCACTCTGCAGAGGCAGTACCCCTGCTCTGAGCTGGGCACACACACCTCACTCTGCAGAGGCAGTAGCCCTGCTCTGTGCTGGGCACACACACCTCACTCTGCAGAGGCAGTAGCCCTGCTCTGAGCTGGGCACACACACCTCACTCTGCAGAGGCAGTAGCCCAGCTCTGAGCTGGGCACACACACCTCACTCTGCAGAGGCAGTACCCCTGCTCTGAGCTGGGCACACACACCTCACTCTGCAGAGGCAGTACCCCTGCTCTGAACTGGGCACACAAAGACCTCTGCAACCTAGTTAACCAGCATTTGATATATGGCTCCGTGGCATATTCATTTTTGAAGTGCAAGTAACTTCTCAGTTTAGGCTTATTTGACACCTGCCATTGCCAATGCTCTTTATAAAATTCAAACAGAGACTTTTAATTTGCAAATTATTTATAAATTGATACTGTACATTAGCTAATGAGAGTATTTCCAGGACCTCCATTGACCACGGGTAGTTATGAGCTTTATCCCAATTGAAGACTTTCCGAGTAAGTCTGTCCTCAGGTAAACGAATAAGGCGATTCCACAGTCTAATTACTTCCGCCCTTTGTTTCACCAAGCAGGGCTCCCAACCCATATCTCCCTCTAACGCAGCTCTAGTAGTGAACCTATGTACTCCAAGAAAACTCCTCATGGCCCTACTCTGAATTCTGTTACATTCAGGAGCATCTTCTAAGCCCCATACCCCAGCTGCATAAAACAAAACAGACCCAACTAAACTTTCAAACAGCTGGCTAAATGTTAAGAAACTTAATTCAGGGCAGAGCTTCAGCCTATTAATAACGGCCCCTAAAGCCCTCCCTGCAGACTCAGACAGAACCCTTCTCCCCTCTGAAAACAACATATTTTCATGAAAAAGAAAACCAAGATATTTATAAGTTCTGGAATACATAAGCTGCGATTGCCCAAATAAAAAATCAAATTCACTACGTGGAGCAGAAGGTTTTCTAAAATGGACTACTTGTGTTTTATCCACATTTATAGAAAGTCTCCATTTATTGCACCAGTTCCTCATAATGCCCAACATTTTTTGCAGTTTAATTTCTTCTTCTGTGAAGACAACAATATCATCTGCATGTAATAAGATGCTGAGGTTAAAGCCATCAATGTCTATACCCAAGTTTGCTGATTTTATCTCTTGAGCCAGATCGTTCACAAAAACCACAAAGAGAGAGGGTGAAAGAGCATCTTCCTGTTTGACTCCAAATGGAGTAGGGAACCATCCCGTCCTCATATCATTTACCTGCACACAGGCCACTGGAGCCCTGTACAGAGCTTTGATGGAATTATAAAGATGACCTGTAATACCAACAGAAAGTAACTTATATTTCAACAGATTTCTGTTAACCCAATCAAAAGCTTTTTTAAAATCAACAAAACAAGCAAAAGTACTTTTATTTTCCTGCAGTCTCGCTCTAATAAAGGTCGATAAAACATAAATATGATCAATACATGCTCTATATTTTCTAAACCCATTCTGTTCATCCACAAGGATTCCATTAGTCTCAATATATTCACTGAGACGATTGTTGAGAATACCGGAAAACACTTTATACAGGTGCTGGTCAACGAATTAGAATAATTTGAAATAGCGCAATCGTAAAATTTTCTTGATGCATTTTTTGTGCAGAAAGCAAATCAGGTGTTCACCGCGCCTGTCCTACTTGTTAGAGTAATCGCAGAACTCGCTACCTGTAAACAATTTGCTCAGCTGAGCTTTCCAAAAGGCCCATTTAGGCCATTTAACTGTGACAATGTTGTTTTATTGAATTAGAATAATTCATAAGTCATTTCATTGAATTAGAATAAGTGCTCAAATTTTTGATTTCTGTGAAGAGTGTTCACTGTGCAGTATAAAGTCAGGGTTGAGCAGAATTTCCAAGTTGTAAAATCAATCATGGGTAAGCAGCGTGACCTCTCAACGGGAATACCCAGGTGAAAAAGTATTACACTTAATTATATTAAAAGTATATTTGTTGCATAAAAAAGTTATTACAAATATACTTTTGCAAATTAAGCACAAAAAGTAATATATTTAATATATACTTTTAGAAAGTGTACTGAAGTAGTACACAAGTAGTATTCAATGACTACTTTAGCACACTTAATTACACATAAAGGGGGCAAAAAAAACATACACCATACTGAATACAGTCTGTAAAAGTGTAATTCAAGTATAGTATTTTTTCACCTGGGTATAGTGACTCAAATTCAAGCCCTTCGCTAACAAGGCTTGACCCAAACTAAAATTGCTGAGCAGCTCGGCGTCAGCCAGTCTTCCATCTGCAAAGCTCTAAAGAAAGACTGGAGCAATCACACCAACTGTTCTGGCGTCCGAAAAACTTCTGCTCGTAACAACAAGCAGCTGAGAAAGATCGCTGTCAGCAACCGGTTCAAGTCCATTTCTGAGCTCAGCGACTTGTGGAACGAGCAGACCAGCACTAACGTCTCGAGATCAACCACTTACCGTCGTCTGCGCTTCAAATCTCGCGTTCCAGCAGTAAAACCAATGCTGAACAAGAAACAAATGGAGAAACGGCTGAAGTGGGCCAAAGAACACGGCGAGTGGACTGCTGAAGACTGACAGAAAGTGGTCTTCAGTGACAAATCACGCTTTTGCATCTCCTTCGGTGACCAAGGTCTTCGTGTCTGGCGTTGTGGTGGCGAAACCTGCAACCACGAGTGCGTAAAAAGATCCGTCAAGTTTCCCCAGAGCGTTATGGCCTGGGAATGCATGTCCGCTCGGGGTGTAGGGAAACTCTGCTTCTTCAAGAAGACTGTCAATGCTGCCGTATACCAAGATGTTCAGGAAACGTTACTGATTATTACATTTTAAATTACAGATCTCCATTAAAAAGGCATCATTAAACTGATGAGAGCTAGGACAAGTGTACAAATCACTATAATCTTTCTCCCATCTATCCAATACTTTAACTGTCTCGAATACAGACTCCCCACTTTCCGTGACTATTTCAAATGGAATTCATTTATTTGTTTTTGGCCCAAGTTTATTTATTTCTTTCCAGAATTGCTGTGGATTAGTATTTTGAGAAAGCTTCATTTGAAGAGCTTTACCTCTCCTATAACTAATAGTGACTTGCAACCTCCAGCACTGTCAGAACAATTATTAGAGATTAAAAACACAAAGAAATTACTATCCAAATTATACAGACTACTACTAAACCAAGACACATCCATATCACTCCCCAAACAAAAATGGGAAAGTGATCTACTGGTCAGTCCCAATGCCGAATTCTGGTCACAAATCTGCCGGAACACCTTCACAATGTCAAAAATCACAAATATACAACTAATGTATAAAGTCATCCACCTAACTCACCTCACCACACACAAAGTACATAAAATGGGACTCATAGACTCAGACATTTGCTCATCATGCACACTAAACACTGTAGACAATTACTATCATGCCATGTGGCTCTGTCCCCCAGTACAAACTTTCTGGGAGGGGGTCATTAAAACAATGTCAGATCTCTTGGGATGCAGCCTTTCATTATCCCCCTCACTCTGCTTACTTGAAGACCTCACAGTAATTAACCCTACGCCCAATAATACCAGACCAATACTTATAGCCATAACCACTGCCAAAAAGACCATACTCAGGAACTGGAAAACAAGACATAAACTCAGCATATCACACTGGTTAAACATTCTTTCAGAATACGTATCTATGGAAAAACTCTCAGCTGCTCTCCAAGACCAAACTCATTATTTTGAGGCAACCTGGACCCCTCCTCTTCTCAGAGCCTTACACTTGCCACCTGTGAGCCCGTGCCCTCAACCTGACGAGTGTTGTCTTAAAAGCATTAACATTATTGTTACTATCATTATTATTATTATGATCATTATTATTTTATTATTCTCTTTCTTTTCTCTATTGCTCATCGCTTATTATTATTATAGTTGTTGTTATTATTATCATTATTATTTTTTTATTTATTTGTTTTTTTTTTCTACATAAGGTTTATCCTCTAAATGTCACACGTTTTACTTATCCACACATTCTAGCAACAGTATTCGTTACCATATACTCCAAACACTTGTGACTGATACTCCCTACTCCTGTCTCATTTGCGTTTTATTGTTTATTCTGCTTACCTTTTTTATTTTTTACTATTATTATTGCATTTGTTTTGTCCTTGTCTGTTGTTGTCTTCCATTGTAGTCTTTTGTTATTTCCTGTTTGTATGGTTCCTATTGCACTTTACTCCTTGGTATGTCTTGTTAAATGTTTGCAAATAATAATAAAGAAAAAAAAAACAAAAAGCAGAGAGCAGGCTGAATTGAAGCTTACTGCTGTACTAGATGAAGTGTCTGATTGGTTAAATAATAGCTGTCTTACCCTTAGTGTGAATAAAACAGTATTTCTCTCACAAGAGAAATTATAATCAGCATCAACCAGACCCACTTGTTAAGGGAGAGGTAATAAAAATCATTGACTATTTTAAATATTCAGGCATTATTATTGATTCCAATAACTTTTAGAAACCATATTTTTTTTAAAATAGTCAAAAGTGTCAGAGCTAACTTAAATAATTTTAGACGCATCAGGCACCAATTACCTATGTCTGCTGCCAAATTGTTCTTGCACTGAATGATCTTCTCATATCTATCTAACTGCTCTACTAGTTGGTCCCAGCCAGGTGTGACAACACTGAAATCACTGTATACCCTCTATAAATAGGCTATGAAAGTGCTTGATAAAAAGCCAAGAAATTACCATCACTGTACAATCATAAAAAAGCATAACTTGTTTACCTTTGAGAGTTTTCTCTGTTATGCTGATATGTGCTTAATGGATAAGTTCATACATAACCTTGCACCACCACTGCTCAAGCAATTCATGTCAAGCTGCAGGGACAATGAGAGAGAGAGGTGAGAGGTGACTGTCAAACACAATATAGAAGGACTGCTTTTGGACAATCAGGATTTTCCTTTAAAGCAGTACAAAAATAGAACTCAATCCCACTTCACTTCAGAGACTCTGTAAAGCTCAACAGCGTTAAATTATCTCTAAAGGCCTGGTTGAAGGATAATCAGTCATGCGATCATTGATTTTGTTTTAACTGGACTTAAAGGGGACCTATGCTATTATATGCTATTTTTCCAAGTTTATATTTTGGTGTTTGACTCCCGTAGAGTACTCTTGATTGCGCAAAGTAAAAAAAAGGGTACTTATTTCGCTCATACTGCCATCCTCAAAAAACCCCATTTGTAGTCCATAGTAGTCTCTGCCTGAAACGTCTCATTGGGGTGGCTCTTCCGCTATCGCCCCCACTGCCTGTTTGCCCACTTTCTTCTGACTGGCCAGCTCTGAGGAGGGGGTATCTAGGCGGGACGAGGCAGCAGAAAGCAGTTTTCGTGGTCTGGCTTTTGCTACGGCAACAGTTGGTGAGTACAGCGATTTTACTACTCCGTAGCTCGGATGCGGGGAAAGCTAGAATCCACCCCATATAGACACATTTGTAGAACGGGTCGACATGCCCAAGCGTAGACTGGAGACCGTAGAAATCCAGTGGGTCTGAGTTTAGAGGGAAACATGGGCAGTGAGGAGCAGCTAAAAGTAGACCAACAGCTTATGGACTGCTTTGGTGTGTATTAGGACCTGCTGGTCCATGTGCATAGCTGTGGTGTGTTGTTAGCGTGGAGAAACAAACAGCTTCCATGCTGGTATATGACGGAGGGGTGAAAGCTCCAAACTAAACGGCCTATTTGGAAATTGCCGAAATGTCTTCGGTTTAAATAGGGTGGAGAAAACCCAACTTGGCACACCCTATGCTGTTAGCAATACTCCTGCACTGAGGGAATAATAAGCCAATCAATCAATTACTAGGGACCACCCACAAGGCTCCTAGAGCCAATTAAACAGACATGCAGGTTGTGACAGAAGTCTATGTGGAAACCAAGATTTGTCAATGTAGTTGGACATTTAGCATTGTTGTAATCCGGTCAAAGTAGAGGTTCAAAGTAAAGATAGAAGTTTATAGGGCAGGGGTAGCAAACCCTGGTCCTGGAGAGCCACAGGGTGCGCTGACTTTGGTTTTCTCCACCCTATTTAAACCTAACCCAAGACACCAGGTGAGATGAGTTAAGCGGGTAATGAACTGCTTGCATTCATCAATTAAGTGCAGAGTAACGTCAAAAACCAGCAGACACTGCGGCTCTCCAGAACCAGGGTTGACGACCACTGCTCTATGTGATTAATAGGAAAAGTGTCTTGCTCATCTGTTGCTCAATCTCGTCTCTTGAGATGAATTTGAGCTTCTCATTTTCGGTATCATTCTGTGATCATTTATTTCAGAGTTACTTCTCCTAAAGGTCCCTTTGGAGCAAGAGATAAGCTAAAAAGAGACAAGACATCACTGAGACAAAGGAGGTTGAGTTGAGATAACCATTTGAGCAATACTTGAGAAGTGGGATAAATAGAGGAGATCTCATAATTGTATGCTACTGATCTCAATTATGTCTTGGTTATTTTGAAGGAGAATTAAAGAGAACAATAAAAAAAAAAGATTTCTACGGTAATCACAGGCAAAACCGAATAAAAGTTTCCCCAAAAAACATAATTCTGCATCCCACTGTTTGGAGGATTTTGAAGGTTTTTTTGAGTTGTTCTCTTTAATTCTCCTTCAAGATAACCAAGACATAATTGAGAACAGGGGCATACAATTTTGAGATCTCCTCTGTTTATCCCACTTCTCAAGTATTGTTTAAATGGTCATCTCAACTCAACCTCCTTTGTCTCAGTGATGTCTTGTCTCTTTTTAGCTTATCTCTTGCTAAAGGGACCTTTAGGAGAAGTAACTCAGAAACAAATGATCACAGAATGATACGAATATGAGAAGCTCAAACTCATCTCAAGAGATGAGATTGAGCAACACATTTTTCCTACGGGTGGTGTTGTCATTGTTGAATGTATTACTAATGTTGCCCTACTGGAAGTGGAAGTGTCTGTAATGTCTATTTGTTGTGTTGTGTAATGTTTTTAAGTTTAGCACTGTGCCCAGGGACCACAGATGAAAGTTAGCTATATAGCCAACTCTGGTGCATAATCTGTTCTGTACATGGCCCCTGTGAAATAAGCCAATAAACTAATGTTATCAGCCTCCATGTACAAGGGCTTTAATTCTGCGCTAGAATTTCTTTCTTATGCGTTGATTGAATAATTGAAAACTACAGCAGGGGAACATAAATATGCCACTAAAATGCACGCAGAATGTGTGAGAGGTGACAGTTATGCGCTATTAATGAAAACCGATCACACCTGATAATCTTGAGAGTTTTCGAAGTTTCTGTAATGGTAATTTAAATGAGTGACTGAAAACAGGTCATGACCAATCATTATTTTTAAGGGATGGTTTGAGCTTCCCTTATTGCCAGTTCACCAGCCGCCACTGTCAATTATTTTACACAGACACTAGTAACAATTTAAAAAGCCACAGGTGTGGAACCCTTAATAGCTATTTAAACCTGAGTGTGCCATCTTGTGTCTAAATAACAAGGTCAAACATTCACGGGTATGTAAACTTATTATCGGGGCCATTTGGTTGATTTCAGATTGAAAGAGGTGCCAAACACCTATGGGATGATAAATGACTTTACATGATCAGTATCCTTTTTGCATGATGAGTCATATTTTCAAAATTAATGGCAACATTTCAGAAATTCAGCTAGAGCATGCAAACTTTTGAGAAAAACTATATTTGCTTACTTAAATCTAAGTCATGATTTTTTTTTTTTTTTTGCCAGACAGCATATATAAACTATATAAATTGTTCAATAGTTAGTTGGCACCCAAGTCTCAGTTTGAATAAAGCAATAAATCAAACAGGGAATGGAGCTCAACTCTTCAAAAAATGAACAGCATCGGACAAGCATGGCTTTAAGGAGATAGTTGTTCATGTTTGGATCAGATGTGGCTGATAAAGTCCTGTCTGCCTGCATCATTTTCCGACCCAGTTTAGATAAATCAGCGCCCACCATCTGCATGCCAAAAGCCCTGAAGCAAGCACGGAGGTGTTGTGGTTTGCAGAGACCCCTGTTTTGTCAGGAATTCTTGCTCTTACATTTCTGCAACAAGTTAATGGTGTCAAAATTTGATTGTGAGGGTCATGGTTAGGGTTAGACACTTCTTGCAGTAACCCTGAGACAGTTGACAGTTCTGCAGTTACCCCTAAAATGGCATTCATCACACAGAAGTGGGTGTGGTTTCATATAAACTAGATTGGAAAAATAGTGGTAAAGCCATCATTAAAGGCCCCAAGTATGGCATAAGCCCCTTGGGCCTTATGGCCAAGCGGGCAAAAAATTTGAGAATCTGGGGCTCGATCATGGGCCCATATACATGCATTTAAATATGAAAAGGATCTGTTGAAAACTGAAGGCACTATTGCGATGAAACAAAATCTGTGCATTTCACAACCTTTGACCTATATAACCTTTAAAATTAGGTGAAATCAAAAACCCATTACATATATGATGAACCTTGGGCAGAACAGCTTACACTAAAGAACTGAGCATCTTTGCTTGAAGAATAAGGGAGCTAGAGCTGTATAAAGTTTTGCAGAAAAGGCCACCAAGAGTCGCAGCACGCCCAAAATCGAACTTGGGCTAGATCTTGGGCCCATATACATGCATATAAAATATGAAAAGGATCCGTGGAAAACTTAAAGCTGTATCCCACTGAAACAACAATTGTGGATGCACGCAAGCTCGCACGCACAACAGACCACCACTAATGACCCTAAGCACAGCATAAGCCCGATTGGGCCTGTCGGCCAAGGGAGCTAAACATCACTGGATGCATCCAGGCCTGCAATTGCGCTCTTTGGTATAAAGCCGAAGTAAGCCTAGATTGGCTGACTGTTATGTGAAGGGTTTGATAGCATAGTGAGAGATATCAAATTAGACTGTTTTGAGAAAGACAGTGGAATTTGATTTCAAAAGAATATGTTTGCAGTGTAGAACTGGATATGTATTTTTCAACTCACAGCAAATTCAGAGGATATTTTGATGGAATGTTGTTCTAATAATTGAATGCTTCTTTCTGATGTAAATATATATATATATATATATATATATATATATATATATATATATATATATATATATATTTTTTTTTTTTTTTTTTTTTAATGCCAGCCTAATATGAAGCTTTTTTTTCACTTTTTATATTCACTCAGACAAATTCTGCTTCAAAAACCATTAAAAAATGACAAACAAAGGGTTTCAGAGTTTGACAGCCATACAAAATAAATGATCAAAAAATTACGTACAAGGAAAATTAGATATATTTATTGAATGACAAACAAGAAGCACAACAGCATACCACTGTCAAGGGTTAATAATGTGTTCTGTGTTGAACACAGCAGAGGATCCACCACCTTTGCTTGTATCAATTAACTAACCAGTAGCTGTCCATCGGTGGTAATAGACACTTTTGGTAACCTCAACTTTTCAATGCCTAATTTAATCCTGCCGCAGTTTACTTCAACTGATTAGCAACAGTTGCTAAGACTAAATAATAGAATGACAGCCAAATTTATTTCTGATCTTATCATGCCAGTTTACTCGCTATTGTTAGGTGCCCTGCAAAAAAAAATGCTAAAACAAGAGATGGAAATCCATGCACATAACCAGTCAAAAGTTTTGCACAGCCCAATATTTTCTGTAATTGTTAGAATTTCTTATTTATATTTTGTTCTTGTCTAATAGTCTCTTATTGGTTGTATAGCAGAAAGGTAGGAAAACTGAAGCCCAATGTATAAAACATGTATATAACAAAACAAACTTACAAAAACCAGGATCAGTCATTTTGTCAATATTTAAGCAAATCAGTAACGATGATCTAATCCAATGCTTCTCAAATCTCTCCTGGAGTCCCACCTGTCCTGAATGTTTTAGATCTCTCCCTGCTCCAGCACAGGTGATTCAAATGATCTACTCATCATCAAGCAGCTTCAGGGGGTTGATGGCGAGCTGATCATTTTAATCACCTGTGCTGGATTCCTTGTGAATTCTTCTTGTAAATGCATTATTTGTATTAAACAACTAATGGATTCTAGTGATTTCTTTGTTGTAAACATACATGTAAGATAAAGACTAAACAAAATCTTAAGGTGCACAAAATTTTTGACTGGTAGTGTAAGTTTTTGATTCTTTGTATTTATTTTGACTATTGACATCCTTACAATGTCATATCAATCAAATAAATGCAGGCAATTGGCAATGACTTTGAAATTATCAGTTCCAAGTCATTATTGGTCTTATAAAGGTTTGAATTATTCGATAGACAAATTCTTTGATTCTTTATCAGGCAAGCTAAAATTGGAACAACTTGAGCAAATTTATGCAGTGAAAGGTGAGTTTGCTGAAAGCCCTCGAAACATCTGATGGCATGCCACTAAACTCACAAGAAAGAAAAAATGACTATCTCCTCTTTGGTAAAAAAAATAGTGCAAAGCCACTGTGCCCGCTTGGCCAAAGGTGGCCAAAATAGAATGCCCCCTATTGGCGAAAGTATCGGTCAAACTGGGCTCAAAATCAAACTTGGTCTAGACCTTATGACGCTAGATACACATATGAAATATGAAAAGGATCGGTGAAAAACTAAAGACGCTAGAGCGCAGAGAAGCCAAAGGTTTTCTCATGGACGCACAACAGACCACCACTAAAGACCTAAAGTATAAGCTCCTTGGGCCGTTTGGCCAAGCGGGCAAAAAATTTGAGCATCTTAACGCATAGAATAAGGGAGCTAGAGCTGTTTGAAGTTTTGCAGAAAAAGCTGCCTGGTGGCCAGACCGAGCATGCCCAAAATCAAACTGGGGCTAGATCATTATAAAATACTAGCTGCTACCCGCTACCCGGAGTGAAATTGCCTTTTTTTTTTGCGTGCATGACCGTTTTTTCAAAAATCGGGCGACGCCAAGTTCTTCCTGGTGTCCAAGTGGATATTCACACCAAATTTGGTGACAATCGGTTGAGAATTGTCGGAGAAAAATGTGTACATACACACAGACAGACAGACATCGACCTCAAATATATTATAGATGAAGAGGATCCGTTGAAAACTGAAGCCACTACTGCACTGAAAGAAAATCTGTGCATTTTACGACCATTGACCGATATAACCTTTAAAATTAGGTCAAATCAAAAACCCATTACATATATGATGAACACTTGGCAGAACAACCGACAGTAATAATTTGAGCATCGCAGCTCAAGTGAGCAAGAGTCGTTTGACGTTTTCCAGAAAAAGCCCCCTGGTTGCCAAACCGAGAATCGCAGCACAACCAAAATCGATCTCGGGCTAGATGTTGGGCCCATATACATCCTTATAAAATATTAAAAGGATCCGTGGAAAACTGAAAGCTGCATTGCGCTGAAACGACAATTGTGGACGCATGCAAAGGCGAACAGACGCACGACAGACCACCACTAATGACCCTAAGCACAGCATAAGCCCGATGACTGGCCTGTCGGCCAAGCAGGCTAAAAAGCACTTACTGCTGACTTTTTTTAAACAATTTCAACATCAGGTGAGGATTTTGCCTCCCGTGACATAGGTTTTTGAAGTTGGTTGCGAAAAATAGCTAACAGGCTCGACAGTTAAGTGACATTTTTATCAATGCCAATGTATGCCAGCAAGTTATAGCACTAATTTTACATTGATTAGGATATTCACAATAATCATGGATTCATTTTCAAATAATAATATAATAATCTGACATATTATTCAATTTCCTACAAATAGGCATAGCTGCTGTCCATTTGGTACAACTGGTAGGATAAGAAATAGGCAAGACATTCCCAATGACTTCTTGCAGCAGAATCAGGAGCTGAGATGGACGTCATAATCACTGGACCATGCACATGAAGGAAAATTAGGGTAACAGAGTGTATTTCAATCATAGACAAGAAGCTATAGATATTTTTTGATTTAGACAGGATGTCATTGGATAGACAAACGCAGATCACACAGAGCTGTAAGGTGCTGCTCATTGTCAGGGTCATATAAAATGGCCTTCTCATAGCATTCAATGGCTTGCCGTTTCTGACCTTTTATTTTATTAACAAAACCCAGAATCCCAAAAGCTTCGCCGTCATGGGGATTTCTGGAGATTTGATTTTTGGCAATATTTTCAAGCTTTCTTGCACATGCTTTCCAATCTTCTGTGTCTCTCTGTAATTGGAGTCCTTCTTTGTATTTCTCCACAGCAGAAGGCAATGATTTTTTTTCATAGTACAGGAAGTTTGCAAACCGGACAGTCACCATCTGCAGGCGTTCCTTTTCAGCGGAGGCTGCTTCAGTTGCCTTGTTGTACATCTCCTCTGCTTTTTTGTAGTCTTTAGCACTTGCATAAAGGCGTCCCAAATCCACCATGGCTAAAGTGAAGGATGGTTTCAGTGAAATTGCTTGCTCTATGTGTTGGATGCTCAGCCTGAACGAATGCTTATTCTTAACTGTTGAATGCTTCATGTCGTAGCTGAGTCCGAGCTGATGGTGCAACACAGCTGAATCTGGTGTTGTTTTCAGAGCTCTTTTCAGAAGAGATATGGATTCCTCCACCATTCCACTCATTCGGTAAAACTTTGCTACATGCCTTGTCACGTAAAGTTTGTCAGGCTCCAACATCATGGCCCTTTCCAGCAGTTCTTTTGCTTTTTGATTTTCTTTATAGTTAGCATATTTCAGGCCCAGCAGAGCCATGACGTGAGCATTATTTGGATCAAGCTCCAAGACCCGTCTCAACTGCTTGCATGCTGGGGACTCCTCAAAGCTGGTGAGATTAAACTCTGTGCGAAACAGGGCAACAGCATAGCCCTCATTCCACTCAATCTCTTCTGGTTGCAATTCCAATGCCTTCACAAAACACTCTATCGCTCTGTCGTAGTACTGGTGAGAGATGCTCAGGAAGGTCATGCCTTTCTCGCCATAGACTTCAGGATGGAGGATGGAAGGTGATTCTAAAGGAAATTCTATGTTGATCTCATCCAGTTTGTCCAGGTATGTCTGAGATTGCACGTGATCCCCTTTGTGATAATACACCCATGCAAAATTGCCATAAGTAACAATGAGCTGCTTTTTACAGTTGTCACTATGGTGCCTCTTGATGTGGTATTCAGCCTGTTCCAAATCACCCAGTGCTTCTTCGAGGAGGCGTTGCATGTACTTAGTGAAAGCTAGAAAATTGTATGACCAGCCAATCTTCCTATCATCTCCTCCTGGCAATTCAGTATTGCTTTTAAGCTTGTTCTGTAGATCATTTAATTCGATGTCTTTCAAACCCCAAGTGAAGTGGCACTCAAGCTGAAGCAGTTTGGCAAGTTGTGCATCTTGAGTTGACCTGCTATAAAGAAGAATAGTTATGATCAAATTAATGGCATTTGGAGGAACAATATTTTTTGGTTAAGAAATATTGGTTTTAATTTAAAACGTTTGACATTGAATATATTTCACAAGGCAGTACATTTCATTAGATGATTAAAACTTAAAAATAATTAAGCAGCCTACTTACTCCATTGCAACTGCCTTTCAGATGGGTCTTGGCTTGTTTTCCACACGAATTATTGTGACCTAATCTACAGTCTCTCTTGTTCTTATAAAGTCATATTCTCCTCCTCACAAATATTTAGGCGGGGCAGTGATGATGTGGAAATCGTACCGACAGTGTTTCGTTGTTTTTAGAATAACAGGGCAGTCTCTGTTTGGTGAAAAAGAAAGTGAAACTATAGCATTCTCAAAACCATTCAAAATGCAATCAGTTTTTAGGTGGCAAATTGTATAATTTCCATTTAAAAAATGTTTTTCACGAAAGGTAAATTTGTATTAATAAACAATTTATTGGTACACATTAAGAACTGAATTCAATTGTCATATGGGAATTGTGATTTTATTCATGACTGACCAGGGATAGTACAAATCTCAAAAATGCAGCCACTCTCAAGAGAGGCAATTTGCACCTGTTTCATTTGCAACCTACCACTATGAAAGAAAATAATTATTTTATCTGATTCAGGGTGTAGAAACGCCATGTCTAACTAATGCTCAGAGGAACCAGGCAATTGGGATGCTGAATTCGGGAACATTGTCACTTAACGTCGGAAGGCAACCACTGGAGGGCTATCCCACAATGATTTTTGAGGCATCTGTGCCTCTCCATACCGCAAAGGCTGCAAGCTTGCATCAGAGCTCAAAGAGGTCACACACGCTATTAAACAAAATCAACCCTTGCTGGATTTCAACTTGCATGTTGCTGCGTTGCTATTCTTTGGCTTCATGTTGTTAACACAGAGAAATTGTCTGTGTCACACACAAATTCAATTTTGTTGCTAATTTGTATGTTTTATGACATTAAACCATATCTGAACACCGAATCGCGTTTTTAATTGCTTTGAGTATATCAAATTTTTTTTAAGAGCATTAAGTGCATTGTCAGTTGAAGTTGCTTGCAAAGGGGCATTTGGGTCTGAAAACATGCAATATCTTGTGAATGTGGATATGTAGGCAAACTATACCGATTTTAGATCGGTTGAATGGTAATTCAGCATTGTTCTAATGTCAGTACTAGCCAATACAAATTAAAGCAAAATCATACTTAATGGTATCATCGCACAAGAAACATAGCTCAATACATTTGTGACGGGGTGTAGTATTGGTTATGGTGTAGACTCAGGAGACATTTAATATTCATTATGTCCATGCACTCTAATTGCTCCATGAAAGATTGCTCTTAATCACTCCATTCCCATAGAGGGGGTTTGTTGTTTTAGTAGGCTACCCAACCTCTCATACTCCCTCCCCACAGAGGGAGCCAGTTTGTTTTCAAGCCGACTCCAGTATTTCCGTTGTCCACTCAGGAAATTGATGGTAGGGGTGGGAAAAGGAAGGCAATGAAACATGGATGTATTATAAGAATTGGATACCAAACCAGGGATAAAACAAACGCCGACAAGGGCTTAGCGGTCAAGCTGATATTGCAGGTCACGTGATGCCATGAGGGGTAAAAAGAACAGTTTTAACATCTTGTCTTTGCAGTGTATTCAATTCAATATAAGTTGAAAAGGATTTGCAAATCATTGTATTCTGTTTTTATCTATGATTTACTTAACGTGCCAACTTCACTGGTTTTGGGTTTTGTATTTGCTAGTGCATCTTGCTGTGCTGTGGATTGCCATAGTTGGGTGCTGTGTCATAACTGAACTGATTGAATAAGATTTTGGTCCACTGTGTTTCTTTGTGAAGTGAATTAATGTGGGCTGCTTTTGAGTCATGGGTCGTGTAATATTAACCAGTCCCCTTTCCTCTATTTATATTTATTCTGCAATAATAAAACCAGATCTACTTTTCTATACCAGCCGTCTTTGTGGGTCCTGTTTTTGGGGAACTCTATGGGAACTAACCTTTCATAATATTACACATCTATTACCCAATTTTCAAAGACAGTGTTCCTCAAATCAGATAAATTACGATTAATTATTTTGAATTGCACGTCTGAAATGGAAACTGATGACTTAGAATGGAAAAATTTGAACTGATCAAACTAAACACTGACTCTTTTACTCTCGTTAACGCCTTACCTAAGAAACAAGATCGAAACCTAAATGCGGTTTCCGTTTTCCTCCCTCCCCCATGGCAGTTATTATTACACCTTTTGCTGTTCACTACAAGAAAATACACATTCACTTGTGTGAAATGGCGACCAATTTCACCAAGAAACATTCATCAGCGCCAAAAATCGAACAATTGCATGAACCACAGATTCAGTAACGTCATTAGCTTTTTAATCAATAATTTTTGGACATTCTTTAGCGTCATTCGGCACACAATAGAGAAAAAATACCTTCATTTGTGTTAATATGAAACGAGCTACCATTAATGGACCACATCGGAGTTAGCTTCAATACCCATTATCCATTGCGCGTGATGTCATGCATTTTTGCCTGGGGGTATAAACGCCATTTTTCCTGTCGCAAAAGATCATTTTTTGAACTGCTGGCTAGATACAATGGGGAAGTATACTGAGCAATTTGCACATCAGGCTTAGCCGAGGACTTTAATTCATGCTACTCCAGAAAAACAGGGATGGGACTGAACTCGTCCATATTTTAAACCGTGTTTGACCTTGGCATACTAGTGAGTTTTCAATAATTGATCTGGGTGTGCCATCTAGTGATAGATTAGTGTAGCTGTGTGCATAAATAGAGCAGCTCCATGTCCCCTGGCATCTACATTTGCGCACAGGTGTTAATTTTCTATCTTACTATTATTCTCTTTTTTCAGCTCTTAAGCCATACAGGTTTATAGGTATTGACAAGAAAATGCAAACCAAATGTGCAGTCCAGTCCGAGCTAATGTTGATGGCCATTTGAAATTCACAACAGGGTCATTCCATGTCAAATGTCCGAATGGCTCCCACTTGACCATCTCAGATTTGGCTGAAAAAAAATTCAGCCGGTGCATTCAGCTCCTAATAGGAGAAATCCAAAATTTTTGCTCTCAACTCCTAATAGTTTTGTCATAAAAAAATAGTTTTGCAATTAAGTTCTGGCCCTTTCTGAAAAGCAATTTCTGTGGAGCCACTTTCACATGGGTATATCTAGAAAAGTATTGCAGCTAGCTCCTTCAAATTTTCAGGGGTGAAAATCTGCTACTCTAATTTGAGGAATATGGACCCTTAAGCCCTACGCCCCGGTACCGGGGGGCGGTGGTTACTCATAATTAGTATAGTATGTTTCCAAATCGCAATATTGTTGTGCGGCATATCCACATTTTGTGAAGAAGCTAGGCAAAAAGCTCATGTAGACCATTTTTACCTCAAATGAACACAATTCAAGCACAAAGCAAGTAAATAAGCATGTGGCAAAACATAGGATGAAATCATAACAACGTTGAATCACTAGAATTTCTCCTGAATTTGTGCTATGCATAAAAATGATACCTCAAATTAAAAAGGAATGTCCACAGATTCCAAGATATGAGCCCTGTCATTTTAAACCGACAACACACTCAAAGAAAAGCAGGCATACAATTTACAGTCTACAGAGATGAGCAAAGAAATTTCTTATCTTTGATATTTTGTAAAACAAAAAAAAACAACTGCTTGAGAGTAAATCCAAGCTTGCTATTGTTAGCTCAATGTGTCCATGTTATAACGAAACTAGATCTGCGAGTCTCAAAGCATGCTTTCTTCTCGAACATTGCTTCAAAGATCTCAGTTCCTCAGCATTCAGCTTGCTTGCAATGTTTTTTCTTCTCTGCGATCGGCTTTTGATGCTGTCAGTAAGACTCTGCTGGTGGCCATTTGATTCTATGGCTCCTGACGTTTCCAACGAACCCTAAAGCACCTTTATGGCACAAAGCTAGCCTGAGCTACAGCCTTGCGTTCCCAGTGCGTCAAACCAAGTCCATGGGCCATTCGAGTGTACTTAAATAGCACGACAATATAAACGGTTTGTTGCAATATTAACAGGTTTGTATTTTCGGTATAGTAAGGGTATAGGGCTACAGTGCAGGCAACTGGAGTTCAAAGCTTTGGCCAGGTGTGCTTTAGTGAGACATTAGTACCATTTTGCTTGTATAAATATGTTATGACTTGAAAATCCCAACAAAGAAAACCAGCAATGACAACTTAAACAAATTTATTCTTCACTAATTAAAAAAAAAAAAAAACTTCTACAAATAATCCACTGTGCAATCTTATAATAACACTGTAATGCCACAATGTAACTGTTGCCAAAACAAAAACTCTGCCTCTACTGACCAAAATCACAGCATTTATATAGACTTGCAACATTCTGGAAAGATCTACAGGATTCCTGGGTGATCCATCCCCCTCCAGGCAAGAAGATGACAGAAGCTTCGAGAAAGCACTAGTCTTTTTCATCACAAAGAAGTGGTATTGCATCAGATCATGTTTTTCTGCAGACACACCACCAGAGGGTGCTAAATAATGAACAAAATGAAGAAATAGCTGACCAGTAAGGCAGCACAAATAGAATGTAACAAATCTCCATTTGCAAATGATATACAGTACTTTATGTAAAATACTCAAACATAACAAATAATTGCTGCGGTTTTTATTCTTTTGACTTTTTTCCCCATTTTTTTTAACCCTTTTTGTATTCATAATTTTATTCATTTGCTTTTTTTTAAATAAATCTGCTCCAGTGGAGCCAAACTTCATTTTATTTGTATTTAATTTCTTTTAATGGGAAATTGTATTGGCTACAGGGCTGGCAGAAATAATATTTTTTTAAAAATTGTAAACTCTAAAAATTTTTAACTGGCTGTATTTTGGTGGAATGTATGCCTGTGTGACCTTGTGTGACCTTTAAAGTTAATAATTGGCATATTGAATTTTCAATGACTTGTATCAGCAAAACTGCTTCAGAGCTTAGGATTGTGTTTATATTACAGTAGGTCTTGTAAATGTTCGTGAATTTTATTTAGTGACCTTGACATTGATTTTCATTGATTTAAATGTCGAACTTCACTTGAAAATTTCATGACTTCTATCATCACTTTAAGACTGCCTGCCCGTAAACTACAGGACCCTTGGTCCTATTTCTTTTTCCAGTTCTATATCTGGCAGTGCTGATTGTAATCTGATTACAGAAAACAGTGGTAACTGATCTTGCATATTTTTGTGATTAAAAACAACACACTGCAAGTATGAGAATTTGTGGCTATTCTCCTCAGAGTGATATAAGAGGAACAAAAAAGGAGGGCTATGTTGCTTGGTGTCTGGGGGACTTGTGTGAATCGTGCAGATCCGATGAGTTTTTTTAAGGGGGGGGGGGGGGGGTGTCTGTTGGAGTGTCTGATTATAATTATCAGGGCTTTCAAGTCTCACGCATTTCAATAAGTTCGCACGCTCTCACGCCACACATGACATTTCTCACGCTGAGAAGTGATAAAATCGCCGCACATTGGTAAGATAGACTGGATATAAAAGAGATTAGTAATTTAGAATGGATGAGGCGACGGCAGACTGCTCTGCATGAACCAGCAACCTATCAGCCAATCAGAAAATAGTATTTCTTGTTGCTAGGTGATATAGCAGCGCAGTAATCACGTCATCCCCACGCGCGCGAATGCTATTCAGTGCACACGACAGAGAAGAGCTGGAAGTGGAAGCACAAAATCAGGTAATCTCTTCACTTAAATTTTTTTACAATGGCTGCTTATTAAAGTCGAGGAACTATACAGGATATTTGCTTTATGGATCATTATTTGCCTCAATTTAACAGCTTTGGACGGTTATGGTTTGATGAATTGACTTGTAACTTGTTACGGGGAGAGTGGGGGCTCTCTGCCCTCCATGTAGGTATCGCAGCATCTCTTGTTTATGACAGACAAAACGATACAAATACACAAAAGAATTATTTAATTTAGCCTTTATTATATTGGGGAGTCCCACTGAAATAAAAAAGTGCAGGAATGGCTAAACATTATCTTGTTCAAAATTTAACAATTATTCCAAGGGTAAACGCTAGCAAGTTGAAATAAAATTTTTAAGCTCGTCAAATAGCGTTGGAGAATGCCGTAGCTGTCCAACTAACTCATTTTCGTGACGCTGTTGTAAAATGCTTGATGGTGCAAAGAAAAAGGAAATATACACGCAACATGCAGATACAAGATAGATAGTTGTATATCGCAAAGTTTAATTGCTCGCCTACTTGAGCTACCACTTCTGACAACAAGATGCGACGGATAACCCGGTCAGCATTCATTCTGCAAATGGCCTACAACGTTCACAATCTTCCGCGACCGATCCTGGTGCGTCATCTAGTGATAGAATATTGTAACTGCGTGTATAAATTTGCAGCTCCACGTCTACTGGCGGACACATCTGTACGAAGATACACCTTTGTTCTTCGCGAACGCGCCAAATCCGGATAATCCGTAAATGATGAATTCAATTCATATTGTAATTTGAACCAAGTAACTAAGTTGCCAGTATCAAAATAACGAAGTGAAAATATACTTTTTATCTTTTAAATGAAGTAGAATTAAAAGTAAAAGTCCCTGTTCAAAAAAATGAATGCACAGTAATGCACAAATCCTCAAAAAAACAACTGAAGAGCTGTAACGAAGTACATGTACTTAAGTCACCATGCACCTTTGAAAACGAGAGTATCAAACCAAGCCCACTGCTCAAGCAGAAGAAAGGCAGGCACGGCTGAGACATGTGGCAAAGCAGGAAAATGCAGCTAGATGCAAAGCCCTGGAGACACTGGAGATAGCAAGGAAGAAGAAGAAACAGTAGAGAGCTGGAGAGCTGGAAGAAGTGTACTGTACTGAAGGGACTGGCACTAAAGTCTTAATAAGTTCTAATTTGGAATAAAATTTACGTTCAATTTTCCAGCGTTGTCTCGGTGTTCTTTACTTTTAAGAATTTCTAAGGAACAGGGACAGTGTATTTTCATGTAAAAAAACTTTGTGTGTGCACAGGGTGAGCCCTGGATGGCAGAGGTTGGTGGCAATGTAATTATATGATATTTGCTGCAGGGGCGTGGGCTTTGATAATCTCACTCCTTTTTGACCATACCTCTGTTTGCATCCCTGCATTTATTACTGCATTCTGCAAAATTTTGTTTTAATTCATGTTTGACTGTTGGGATGCGTTTTATTCATTGAAGAAAAAGTCTGAATATCGATTTTTTTTTTGGATAACATGCTGAGTCAGGCCAAGGGATGTTTGTGGAAACAATTACAGAAATAAGTTCAGTACCATCACACCCTAGATATTTTTTGCCGTGAAGGGTCAACACATCAGAGCAGTACTCGGTACTGTTACCCAGGTATTCTGGTTCTCAATTTAAGTCCTAATAATGTGCTGGCTGGTTTTTCTGACAGTCAGTTAATTAAAGTGTAAAATGAGACTAGATCATATTTAATGTTTGCAAGAAATAATCAGTAGACTTTAAAGAAGAACAGCTATAGAAAGAACAATATAAAGATTGCAACTCTGTTTGAAAAAAAAAAACCCTAAAGAATTGGTGTGCTCCCAGGACAAAATTTGATTTAATCTTATAGTGACCTTGATAAATACATCATGTAATATATAAAAAAGCCAGTTCACACTCAAAAATGAATTTTCTATCGGAATTACAACAAACTAATCAACAGCCTTGATGTCATAGCAGAAATAAAGTCAGAAAATATCAGGCGCAGGCCAATAATATCTATGGTTGGAGATTACAAAATCATTTTACATCTCGAATATTCTCAACAATACCATATCTGAATCTGTTTATTTCCTAGTTGCAATATGCAGTGAAGAGCTGTTTTTGACTGCACTGCTCAGCCAAAAAAAAGTCACAAGCTAATATTTTGTTTGACCACCTTCAGCTTTGATTTCAGCATGCAATCACTGCATTATATTGATAAGCTAATGTGATTTCACAACATTTACAAAAGTACTTCTGTCCAGAGTTGCATTCCATTTTCGCCAGTTTCTTGTATTGATGATGGGAGAGTCGGACCATTGTGTGATTTCTTCTCAAACACATCCCAAAGATTCTCAATAGGGTTAAGGTCTGGACTCTGTGGTGGCCAGTCCATGTGTGAAAATGATGTCCCGTTCCGTGAACCACTCTTTCACTATCACAGCCCTATGAGTCCTGGCATTGTTTTATTAGAATATGCCTGTGCCATCGGGGAAGAAAAAATCCATTGATGGAAAAATCTGGTCTTTCAGTACATTCTGGCTGTCAGCTGACCTCATTTTTTGAGTACATATTGTTGCTGAGCCCAGACCTGCCCAGCTGAAGCAACCCCAGATCATAACACTGCCCTCACAGAGTTTTACAGTTGGCACTGAGCATGATGGTGCATCACTTCATCCGCTTCTCTCCTTGCCCTGATGCGCCCATCACTGTAACAGGATAAATCTGGATGCATTAGACCACATGACCTTTTTCGATTGGTCCAGAGTCCAATCTTTGTGCTCCCTTGCAAATTGAAGCTTTTGTCTCCTTGATTAGCCTCACTTTTATGCGATCTTCTTTAGGCTACTCAGCAGTTTAGCCTTAATCCTTTGAGTCCTCTTCTCATTGTATGAGTGGAAATGCTCTTCCTGTCACTGTTAAACACAGCTTTAAGTTCACAGAGTAATTTTTTTACAATTTGATTTCTCCAAACGTTTAAGTGATCTCCAGTCAAGATCATTCAAGATTTTTTCCCCACCACATTTCTTCCTCCTAGATGACGGTTCACCACTATTCTTCCAGGTTTTAATAATGTGTTTGACAGTTCTTATTCCAATTTTAGTAGTTTCAGCAATTTCCTTAGTTGTTTTCTTTGCTTGATGCAGGCCAATAATTTGATGCTGAAACAGAGTAACATCTGTTCCATGACCACAGGACATGTCCTCCGACATGATATTTTAAGAAATGAAAAGATACTCACTGCATCAGTTTGGATTAACCATCTTGTTGCCGATGAAACATGTTATTCACTGCAGTAATTATCCAAAGGAAGCCGTTTACCCACAGTTGTGCTTAAAAGTTTGCATACCCTGGCTGAATTTGCAAAATAGATAACATTTTTCAAGGAAACATGAATGGCCAGGCAAAACGCATATCTTTTATTTCTTTTTGGATTCAAATCTAACTGTAGGTCATGTAGAGTGGCACAAAAATTAAATACAACATAACAATAAGGGAAAGAATGAAATGAATCCTGCTCAAAAGTGTGCATACCCTTAGTTCTTAATACTGTGTAATGCCCCCTTTAGCATCAATAGCAGCATGCAGTCTTTTGTGATAGACATCAATGAGGCCCCTAATCCTTGCAGGTGGTATAGCTGCCCATTCTTCCTTGCAAAATGTCTTCAGTTCCTGCAAATTCTTTGGTCATCTTGCATGAACTGCACTTTTGAGTTCTCCCCAAAGCGGCCTGATAATATTGGGGGTATGGAGACTGATAGCCACTCCAGAAGTCCAAAACCTTCGCCTTTCTCTTCTGTAGCCACATGAGGGTCAACTTGGCCTTGTGCTTTGGATCATTGTCATGCTGGAATGCCCCAGTGTGCCCCATGCCCAGCTTTCCTGCTGATGAATGCAAATTGTCTGCCAAAATTGTCTGCATCCCTGTAGTGCATTGGCCAATTGCACGCTATGTTGTGTTCCGTGGTCTGAGTGTCTGGTTAGTCAATTTTAGGTTTCTATTATTTTGGTATGTCAGTTTTTTAGTCCATGTCTTAGTGTTCACATTTCATTCCTCTCCTGTGTAGTCCAGTCCACGTTTTACCCATGTACTGTCTTTGCCTTCTCCCCGGTCGCGTCATTGTTTGTAGCAGTTTCTGTCTTAATTGATTGTGACACTATTTCAGGTGATTTAATGGATTCTGGGTTTCATCCTTCCTTCTGTTCTCGTTTACTAGTTTCCCCTTGCTTTTCTATACATACTAACATTACTAACAGTTTATTGTTTTCTAAAATTACTAACCAAACTAACCTTGTATATAATACTAATCTACTAACAAGCACCCGGGATTGTATAGCTGCACTCACTAATTGACTAATTATCTCTCAGCAGTCGCTCTGTTCTAGTCTCCGCCCCTCGCCTTACTGTTCACTGGCTTTGCTTAAGTTTCCTGCAGAATCTCTGCATTCTTTTAATCTATTCTGGCTCTTTCTGGAAGAGCCAGAAAAAGACTTAGGAGTCTTTTTATCGAGTTTATTTATCCCATCTTTGGGATTGTCTTGTGATCCTTGTCTGTGTTAATGTTTATCTGTTTTCATGTAATTGGTTTCCCTCATGTTCCACCCCTTGTTTATTAGATTAAGTTTCTACACCTGTGTCTGTGTGTGCCCCTGCCCTGTATATCCGAGCTTTTTCTGCACGCGAGCAGATCTGACTTAACCCCCACTCTCACTGCCACTTGCACCCACTCCCTGCCCGCCATCAAGCCCCTGGTGTCCCCCGTCTCCTGTCCTGAGCGCCGGCCGCCTTGCCTGTCCTGAGCGCCGGCCGCCTTGCCTGTCCTGGGCGCCGGCCGCCCTGCCTGTCCTGGGCGCCGGCCGCCCTGCCCCCTGAGCTCCAGCGCCCTGCCTGCCCTGAGCCCCAGCGTTCCTGCCTGCCCTGAGACCCAGCGTTCCTGCCTGCCCTGAGCCCTGTGTCCTGTCTGTCCCCCTCCTGATGTTCTCCCTTACCCTTTTCCTGGCCAGCTGTGCTACCCGAGTTAGCCATCTGCCAGCTGTGCTGACTGTCTTGTCTTGTGAGTACTCCCTAGCTTCCCGAGTCCCGGTTCCGTGTCTGTCCCTCGTTCTCGAGTCTGCCCCCCCTGGAGTCCTGTTCCCGAGTCTGCCCCCTGGTGTTTGCTCCGAGTCTGCCTCCTGGTATTCGTTAAAGTTTTTGGTTTTCTGAGTTCTCCTTTTTCAGTGCGAGGCACGGTGTTTTTGTTGGCCGGAGTGCCCCTTTTTCCCCCTGATTTATTTCTGTGTTTATTTTAATAAATATCTTTTTGGTTCCTCGCATCTGGCGTCTCACTCCCCTTTTGTGTCTCCCTCCTGTTTCCAGAAAGGTATTCAGAGTTTCTGAGTTCCCCTGTGTTTTTCCCTCTCGTATCCTTAACACGCTACTTCTGAAAAGAGCTGCCGACCACTGCTGGTTGATACAAGGCGGGGATTAAAACCTATATGTTCATATAGGTTCTTTCCATGTGGGAATTTAAGAATCCTTGTTGTTTCATCCCTGTTGAAAAAAGTCTGGGGTCTTTAGTTGCATTACAAGCATCTCAAATAAAAGAAGAGTCTGTTCATTAAAACTGAACAGAAATGTAGACTTTGTCTTCAAATTCATTAACCACAGTGAAATGCTCAAATAGATGTGGGGATGAAAATGACTTTTGAAAGGCATGTTTACTTGAATGTATGTTCTTCTGTGTACTTTTATTTAGTTATTTTTGTTTTATTTTGCTACATTTAGACTAAGGACCTCTGTGCCATATTCATCTCGAAACTGCATTACAGGCAAGATAGAAAACATTGCATTTCGTGGATGTAACAGTGCAGTGTATAACCTTTCAGTAGATGTGCATGAGCTGTAATGATATGAATCCAATTTTATCTAATGTGGTGAACCTGGCAGTGACTTAAACTTGAAAAAAATGCTTAATTGATGAAATAAACATAATCAAACCATTTTGTTTTTATACATTTCCTTCTCTTCCACAATACGCAACTCAATCTTCATAGAATGGAAATAAGTATGGTCAAGAAAGAATTGATGACCTTGTTATTGTTAATGGTTCAGGAAAAAATGTAACAGATAGTATTACAAAGTAGATATATCTGTTAATATCATAGCTTTTTGTCTCCTCTCACTTGCCATAGTAAATAATGACTGGTTTACACAGAACATGCCATTGTCACATGTATTTAGGATAACATGTGATGGCAATTTCACGTGTTCACATGCGATTAACCCCTTTCTGCAGATGTAGACGCCTGCGTCGATAGACCTGCAAATTTAAGCACGGTGTTACTGTACTCGATCACTAGATGGCACCCCCGGATCAGTTATTGAATATTCACAAGCAAGCAGACCTCGAACGCGGTTTTGAATATGGGGAAGTTCACTCCACTCCCTGTTTTTCGAGAGTTGCATGAATTAAACTCCTCAGCTAAGCCTGATGTGCAAACTGGTCAATATCCTTGCCCATAGAATCGATCCAGCAGTTTTAAAAAATGATCTTTTGCGGCAGAAAAAATCGTTTCCTATGTAGCAACCACTTTAGCAACAGTGAGCCAACGGCATTCCAATCAGTGGTTCAGAAAAATCTGTCTTCTGAAGCAAAAAATTCGACATGGAATTGATTCTCTCACATTCTACTTTCAACTACAGTCATCAAATGCAAAAAATGCATAGTTCCCTACCGTGGATTTTCGTGTACATTCATTCATTGACAAATCCAGCGCTTCCTTATATCCACCCGAGTACTGGCGTTGAAAGCCAATCACTCAGTCATACATTCAAGCTCTGCTGCCTGACTGCGCAGTTAGACTTCACGGCCTCGTGAAACTTCTGCGGTAACAACGTATTGATTGGCTCATTTCTTATCCAATTCCCGAGTGTTTAAACGTTCTACAGTTAGTGAAACATATTGATTGGACAAACACAGAGCAGAGAAACAGACGCTATATATCTATATATCTATATATATATATATATATATATATATATATATATATATAGAAAAAAAGACGCGCAAAACGGGCCTTGAAGTGTTCAGTTATATTTAGAGGATTTAAATAAGATAAGGACATGGTCAATGGGAATTATTTGGAATGAAACAGGACAGGAGGGTTTCTTCTAAAGTTACTCGATACATCTGTCTCTGGAGGGGGGATTCGTGAAAAACGGTAGGCTGCTAGTTTTGCTTTCTGTTTTGGAATGTATACCGTACTCAACAAAGTCGAATGCCGACGTTTTTTCCTGTTTAAAAGTGAACTGCCCATGCATTTAGGTGGACCCCCTGGTACGCTCATTGCACCGTTCTGTTGAATCTAGGGAGGAATATATATTGCGTGATGTTCCCTGAAAGTGGAATGTCTTCTGTTAAAATAAGGTATATTTCAGAATTCAGATATTACTGAGTTAGTGAGTTGTACTTGTTCCTTTATAAGGGTTGAAATGAGGTTATGAGTTTGGGAACTGGTAACTTCCATTACAGGGTGAATGTTCTGACTGTTTAATCAGCAGTTTATAAAATGCAAAGCGTGTTTGTGCTGGCTTGGGAGACATAGAAGAAAAATGGACAAAACTCTAAACTTTATTATGGAGAAAAGGCATGTTTTGTGTTTGGAGAGGTTACTGGTGACCACTGATATTCAACTGCACTGAGATTGATAAATTCATACTAAACTCAACCAGAAAATCATTTGTTCATATTAAATTTCATGCCTTAAAACTTTATTTGTGTTATATACGTGATTTTACTATGATTCGACAGGAAATAATTTCGAGACTTTGGGGAGACACTTGGATAGCTGTATAATTTGGCTAATAGCATGTAGGTAATCTAGAGTGTAATGTTGAAGATGCATTCTACTTGTGGTCAAGGAGTTTATGATCCCAGAAACGTATAGTTTTAAGCCCCAGCAGTTTTTCAATCCTCAGAATTTTTTTTTGGCAATTTCAATGGTGAATTCTCATGAAGATTTTTCATGTTTGCAGCTCATTTTCTCGACCAAAATCATGATTATAAACTGAAATACAATGTAATTCTAAATGCTGTAAGTGTCTTTTCTGAATTGAGCCACATTTTTCCTCTTTATGAAGCTTAAATCTTGAATTATACAGCATTAAAATGGGTAACCCATAAATAGCCAAATTTGGCTTCTGCACAAAGGGGTTAATAAGTTATTGCGTGAAATTCTTGTTATTTCTGAAAGGGAATTTGGACTAATATGCAAATATTACCTTGAGAATAAAAATATGAGCTAGGCATCATGTATTTCAGTTGCAAAAGGGAGATATGAGCTAGACAATAGGTAGGACGAACAGAAACTGGCACTGGGTATATGAACTATATAGGAGACATATACCTTGTATGTATACATAGGGCCTATTTGTGTAAATAAAGAAGCAATATAGGAGTCCTATATGCCCTCTATCAGCACATATGTATACCTGAATTTGGCATATATGCGCATATATGTTCATATAGATTCTTCCCATGTAGGAGACCCCTGTTTTGTCAGAAATTCTTGCTTGATTCTAAAATGTTAAATTTCAGCAACAAGTTACTGGTGTCAAAATTTGATTGTGAGGGTCAGGATTAGGGTTAGACACTTCTTGCAGTAATCCTGAGACAGTTGACAGTTCTGCAGTCACACCTAAAATGACTCATCACACAGAAGTGGGTGTGGTTTTATATAAACTCGATTGGAAAAATTACTGGATGCGTCCAGGCCTGCTGTCGCGCTCTCTGGTACATAGCTGTATGTTACGAAAAACACGGGTGGAACACACTAGGGGAACATGAACGTGGAAACGTGAGCGTGAACTTGGAAACATGAGCTAGAACGGAAGGGAGACACAAGAGGGGAGTGAGACGCCATAAGCGGGAATCCAAAATAAATTTTATTAACATAAACACAGAAAATAATCCAGGGGAAAAAGGGGCACGCAGGCCAACAAAAACACTGTGCCTAGCACTGAAACAGGAGAACTCAAGGAATCCAAAACACAACATACCAGGGGAACAGACTGCGAACAAGACATGGAACGAGACTTGACACATGGAACGAGACTAAAGACAAACAGAACTCTGGAAGCTAGGCATACTAACAAGACAAGACAGTTGGCACAGCTGGCAGATGGCTAACTCGGGTGGCACAGCTGGCCAGGAGAAGGGTAAGGGAGAACATCAGGAGGGGGACAGACAGGACACAGGGCTCAGGGCAGGCAGGAACGCTGGGGCTATGGCTTGGGCTATGACGAGGGCTATGGCATGGCTTGGGCTTGGGACTGTGGCTATGGCTTGGCTTGGGCTTGGGACTGTGGCTATGGCTTGGATTGGGCTTGGGACTGTGGCTATGGCTATGGCTATGGCTTGGGCTTGGGACTGTGGCTATGGCTTGGGACTGTGGCTATGGCTTGGGACTGTGGCTATGGCTTGGGACTGTGGCTATGGCTTGGGACTGTGGCTATGGCTTGGGACTGTGGCTATGGCTTGGGACTGTGGCTATGGCTATGGCTTGGCACTGTGGCTATGGCTATGGCTTGGCTTGGGCTTGGCACTGTGGCTATGGCTATGGCTTGGCTTGGGCTTGGGACTGTGGCTATGGCTATGGCTTGGCTTGGGCTTGGGACTGTGGCTATGGCTTGGGACTGTGGCTATGGCTTGGCTTGGGCTTGGGACTGTGGCTATGGCTTGGCTTGGGCTTGGGACTGTGGCTATGGCTTGGCTTGGGCTTGGGACTGTGGCTATGGCTATGGCTTGGCTTGGGCTTGGGACTGTGGCTATGGCTTGGCTTGGCTTGGGCTTGGGACTGTGGCTATGGCTTGGCTTGGCTGGTGCTCAGGACTGGCAGGGCTTGGCTGGTGCTCAGGACAGGCAGGGCTTGGCTGGTGCTCAGGACAGGCAGGGCTTGGCTGGTGCTCAGGACAGGCAGGGCTTGGCTGGTGCTCAGGACAGGCAGGGCTTGGCTGGTGCTCAGGACCACTCGAGACAGGAGGAAGACTGGCACAAGGACACAGAGGACGCTGGAGGAGACAGGGGGCACCAGGGGCTTGAATGCAGAAGGGCAGGCTGGACAGGGAAGGAGGCTGAACTTGAAACACAGAAAAATCTGAGGGGACCAGAGGAGAAGTGCACGAGGCAGAGGGAGGGGGAATGCGTGCGAGCGTGATGCGTGGGTAATGCGAGGGTGAGTGCGTGGGTGATGCGAAGTCAGATCTGCTGACGTGCAGAGACTGCTCAAACATATAGGGCAGGGGCACACACAGACACAGGTGTTGAAACTTAATCCAATTAACAAGGGGTGGAACATGAGGGAAACCAATTACAAGAAAACAGATAAACATTAACACTCAGACAAGGATCACAAGACAATCCCAAAGATGGGATAAATAAACTGGATAAAAGACTCCTAAGTGTACAGAAAAAGAGCCAGAACAGATTATAAGAATGCAGAGATCCTGCGGGAAAACTTTAGCAAAGCCAGTGAACAGTAAAGCGAGGGGCGGAGCTAGAACAGAGCGACTGCTGAGAGATTATTAGTCAATTAGTAAGTGCAGCTATACAATCCCGGGTGCTCGTTAGTAGATTAGTATTATATACAAGGTTAGTTTGGTTAGTAATTTTAGAAAACAACAAACTGTTAGTAATGTTAATATGAATAGAAAAGCAAGGGGAAACTAGCAAACGAGAACAGAAGGAAGGATGAAACCCAGAATCCATTAAATCACCTGAAATAGTGTCACAATCAATTAACACAGAAACTGATACAAACAATGACGTGACCGGGGAGAAAGCAAAGACAGTACATAGGTAAAACGTGGACTGGACTACACAGGAGAGGAATGAAATGTGAACACTAAGACATGGACTAAAAACTGACATACCAAAATGATAGAAACCTAAAATTGACTAACTAGACACTCAGACCACGGAACACAACAGCTGTAGGGATCCTACATTGGCTGACTGCCTGTTTAATCATTATGTGAAGGGTTTGATAGCAAAATGACATATATATAATTAAACTGTTTTGAGAAAAAAATTGGAATTTGATTTCAAAAGAATATGTTTGCTCTGTAGAACTGGATATGTATATTTCAACTCACAGCAAATTCAGAGTATACTTTAATGAAATGTTAATGAAATAATTGTCTGTTTCTTACTGATGTGAAAATACTTTTTTTTTCTTCCAAAATGCGATATATCCAGACCCCTTTTCAACAAATTAAGACATATCCATGCGTTGCAGATGCAAGCCTATTATGATGCTTTGTTTTTTTTTTCCCCTTTTTATATTCACTCTGACAAATTCTGCTTCACAAATCACCAGAAAATGACAAACAAAGAGGGTTTCACAGCTTGACAGACATACGTAAGAAATGATCAAAAAATAGGTACAAGTAAAATTAAATAAATTTATTGAATGACAAACAAGAAGCACAACAGCATACCGCTGTCAAGGGTTAATAGCGTGTTCTGTGTTGAACACAGCAGAGGATCCACCACCTTTGCTTGTATCAATTAACTATCCAGTAGCTGTCCATCGGTGGTAATAGAGACTTTTGGCAACCTCAACTTTTCAATGCCTAATTTAATCCTACCGCAGTTTACTTCAACTGATTAGCAACAGTTGCTAAGACTAAATAATAGAATGACAGTCAATTTTTTTTTTTATATCATGCCAGTATCTCTATTGTTAGGTGCGCCACACACACACACTAAAAGCCAAAACAAGAGATGGAAATCCATGTACATAACCAGTCAAAAGTTTTGCACGCCCCAATATTTTCTGCAATTGTTACTATTTTTCTTATATTTTGTTCTTGTGTAATAGTTTCATATTGGGTGCATAACAAAAAGGTCGGAAAACTGAGGACCAATATATAAAACATGTATATAACAAAACAAATAAAGAAAAACCAGGATCAGTAATTTTGTCAATATTTAAGCAGATCAGTAACGATGATCTAATCCAATGCTTCTCAAATCTCTCCTGGAGTCCCACCTGTCCTGCATGTTTTAGATCTCTCCCTGCTCCAGCACAGGTGATTCAAATGATCTACTCATCATCAAGCAGCTTCAGGGGGTTGATGGTGAGCTGATCATTTTAATCACCTGTGCTGGATTCCCTGTGGATTCTTCTTGTAAATGTATTTATTTGTAATAAAAAACTAATGGATTCTAGTGATTTCCTTGTTGTAAACATACATCTATGTGATCTAGGGTGTGCAAAAACCTTTGACTGGTAGTGTAAGTTTTAGATTCTTTGTATTTATTTTTACTGTTGATATCCTAACAATGTCATATCAATTCAATAAATGCAGACAATTGGCAATCACTTTGTGATTATCAGTTCTCAGTCATTATTGGTCATGTATAGGTTTGGATTATTTGATTAAACAAATTGTTTGATTGTTTATCAGGCAAACTGAAATTTGAATGACTTAAGCAAATTTATGCAGGAAAAGGTGAGGTTGCTGAAAGCCCTTGAAACATCTGATGGCAAGCCACTAAACTTACAAGTAAGAAAAACATGAACATCTCTTAGGTAAAAAAGCACTTACTGATTTTTATTTTTTTTTTTTTTAAACAATGTCAAAGTCAGGTGAGGATTGTGTCTCCCATAACATGCGTTTTTGGAGTTGGTTGCGAAAAATAGCTCATAGGCTCGACAGTTAAGTTACATTATTATCAATGCATTTCTGCAAGTTATAACACTAATTTTAAATTGATTAGGATATTCAAAACAATCATGGATTCATTTATAATGATACATTTAATCTGACATATTATTCAATTTCCTACAAATAGGCATATCTGCTGTCCATTTGGTACTACTGGTAGGATAAGAAATAGGCAAGATAGTACAAATTACCTCTTGCAGCAGACTCAGGAGCTGAAATGGACCAAACAGTCTGTGTGCATATCCTTGAACCTAGCGCATGAAGGAAAATTAGGATAACAGAGTGTATTTCAATCATAAACAAGTGGCTAATGATATTTTTCAATTTTGACAGCATGTCATTGGATAGACAAACGCAGATTGCACAGAGCTGTTAGGTGCTGCTCATTGTCAGGGTCATTTAGAATGGCCTTCTCATAGCATTCAATGGCTTGCCGTTTCTGACCTCTCATTTCATTAACATTACCCAGAATCCCAAAAGCTTCACCATCATGGCAATTTCTGGTGATTTGATCATTGGCAATGTTTTCAAGCTTTCTTGCGCATGCTTTCCAATCTACAGTATCTCTCTTCAGTTGGAGTCCTTCTTTGTATTTCTCCACAGCAGAAGGCAATGATTTTTTTTTATGGAGCAGGAAGTTTCCATAGCGGAGAGTCACCATCTGCTGGTGTTCATTATTAGTGGAAGCAACTTCAGTTGCCTTTTTGTACATCTCCTCTGCTTTTTTGTAGTCTTTTTCACTTGCATAAAGGCGTCCCAAATCCACCATGGCTAAAATGAAGGATGGCTTCAGTGAAATTGCTTGCTCTATGTGTTGGATGCTCAGCCTGAACGAATGCTTATCCTTAACTGATGAATGCTTCTTGTCGTAGCTGAGTCCGAGCTGATGATGCAACACAGCTGAATCTGGTGTTGTTTTCAGAGCTCTTTTCAGAAGAGATATGGATTCCTCCACCATTCCAATCATTCGGTAAAACTTTGCTACGTGCCTTGTCACGTAAAGTTTGTCTGGCTCCAACATCATGGCCCTTTCCAGCAGTTCTTTTGCTTTTTGATTTTCTTTATAGTCAGCATATTTCAGGCCCAGCAGAGCCATGACGTGAGCATTATTTGGATCAAGCTCCAAGACCCGTCTCAACTGTTTGCATGCTGGGGACTCCTCAAAGCTGGTGAGATTAAACTCTCTGCGAAACAGGGCAACAGCATAGCCCTCATTCCACTCAATCTCTTCTGGTTCCAATTCCAATGCCTTCACAAAACACTCAATCGCTCTGTCATAGTATTGTTGAGAGATGCTCAGGAAGGCCTTGCCTTTCTCGCCATAGACTTCAGGATGGAGGATGGAAGGTGATTCTAAAGGAAATTCTATCTTGATCTCATCCAGTTTGTCCAGGTATGACCGAGATTGCATGTGATCGCCTTTGTGATAGTACACCCATGCAAAATTGCCATAAGTGACAATGAGCTGCCTCTTACAGTTGCCACCGTGGTGCCTCTTGATGTAGTTTTCGGCCTGTTCCAAATCACCCAGTGCTTCTTCAAGGAGGCGTTGCATGTACTTAGTGAAAGCTAGAAAATTGTATGACCAGCCAATGTTCCTATCATCTCCTGACAGTTCAGTGCCGTATTTAAGCCTGTTCTGTAGATCATTTATTTCAATGTCTTTCAAACCCCAAGTGAAGTGGCACTCAAGCAGAAGCAGTTTGGTGAGTAGTGCATCTTGAGTTGACCTGCTATAAAGAAGAGTCATGATCAAACAAATGGTATTTGGAGGAACAATATTTTTTGGTTAAGAAATATTGGTTTTTAATTTAAAAAGTTTGACATTGAATATATTTCAAAAGACAGTACATTTCATTACAAAATTAATACTTGAAAAACACTGAGCAGCCTACTTACTCCATTGCAAATGCTTTCAGATGGGTTTTGTCGGGTTTTCCACTCGAATTATTGTGACCTAATCTTCAGTCTCTCCTGCTCTTATAAACTCATAGTCTCCTCCTCCCAAATATTTGGGCAGGGCAGTGATGTCATGGAAAACACACAGTGTCATTGTTTTGTTGTTTTCACAATTACAGACTATCGTCTCTGTTTGGTGGAAAATAAAGTTAAACTATGGTATTAAATATTTTAAAAGGGGCATTTGGGTTTGAAAACATGCAATATCTTGAGAATGTGGATATGCAGACAAACTACACCGATTCCAGATTGGTTAATTTTTTTTTTTTTTTTTTTTCCAGCATTGTCAGTACCAGCCAATACAAATCAATGCAAAAACGTACTTAATGATATCATCATAGAGGAAACGTAGCTCAATACATCTATTACCCAGGTTCAAAAGGCAGCGTTCCTCAAGTAAGATAAATTACAATGAATTATTTTGAATTGCTCGTATCTGAAATGGAAACTGATGACTTGGCACAGAAAAAATTGAACTGATCAAATTTAACACACTTGTTTACTCTCGTTAACGCCTTACATAAGAAACGAAATCGAAACCTAATTGCAGTTTCCATTTTCCTCCCTTCCGCACGGCAGTTATTTTTATTAGAATGAAATGTCAAATTTTTTCATGGTTTGAAAATGTTCTTCGTGTTTGTTTGTACGAGTGAGCTGCAGCAAGGGCAGATGATTTAACAGCGGTAAAGCCATCGCCAGTTCGAAAAACGACGGCCAAAATATCACTGCCAAAATGATGCGTAATACAGCGAATAGCGCGGTAGTGAAGTCACGTGATGCGATTCCTGTCAAATACCGACTTGCGGTAAGAGACAACGAGGCGAATTCAACGAAAATATCGTGTATTTTGATCAGAAAAAAAAAATCGTAAACAACTTACTTAATTTGGTTTCAAAATGATTTTCATGTATTTCTTTTTTTTTTTACTTAATCTTAGGCACTCTGTGCAAATTGAAATGTGACTCCAGATCACTGACAATTGCATGTCACAATACCAGTGTTTCACTTTAATCAACAATAACAAAAAAGGAATAAAAAGACAAATATTACTCTGGAATTAATATAGGAATTGCCATCAAAGTTGGTATTTTGAGTTGGACAAAAAAAGGAGAAAATTCAAGTGGAGACCATAATACTTGTGTAATTCAAAATGTTTGTGGAAATTAGCAGTCCCAAACCATACTGCCTATGCTACAATAAAAGCAGATTGAATAAAGAAAGAATGCATTGGTAAATCATCAATTTGCAATTTGAGGCAACTAAATTGGGGCCATGTCTGAGGGCCTGTAATGGTTAAAATTGAAAAAGTTGGTGAAAAATGGCACTTGCATACGACAATACATGTATTCCAGTACAGGAGATCTGAATTGGAAAGAACTCCATGTTGGATATATTACATAAATGGCTATCAAATTGGCATTTTGCAAAGTGTGAACGCAGTCAACTGAGGCGGTGGATGATATGTTTAAGGGCCTGTAATGCCTGTAAGTCACAATGCTTGTGAATAGTAACACTTGAATACCATATAACATGTATGCTAGTATATACTCACGGAATATGAACAGATTCCAGGATGGAATTATTGAATAAATGGCTATAAAAGTTGGTACTATGCAACGTGTGAATGCAGAGTATTAAATCGGACAGTCATGTTTGAGAGCATATAATTCCTACAAATCAAACATTTTGCGTAAAGTAACACTTTAATACCATAAAACATGGAACCCAGTATAAAATTACGGAATATGAAGAGAGTCCATGGTGGAATTATTAAAATAGGCTATAAAAAGACACATGCTTGAGTAGTCAGCATGGATCAAATTGCTTAAGGTATCCATGGTGCAAACCATAATTATTTTGGTAATCACTGTTGTGATTGGCTAAGCTAATACTAACGGTATACTCAATTGGCTAAAAATAAAATATCTAGAAGAAATACTTGTGAAGGAGATGGTGGAATCTGATTGAGAGTAAGGATCTTTCTTTGAAGTTTCAAGCTACAAGTAACACAATATTTCTGATTATTCTGTAACTGCTTGGATAAATTCTAAGAATCCAAGATGTAAAAAAAAAAAATTATATGGGTGGTGGAGAAGCACTTTGTTTGCCTGCAATTAAGTTTATCTGTCTTGCCTCAACAATCTTGGATTTGACAAGTAATAAAATTTACAGCAGTCCGTGGGAGTCTGCTTCAAATATGACAATCCACTTACATTTTCCTGCTTTATGTCACCAGTAAGCAGTATATTACTCTAGAGGAGTCATCAGAGTCAGAAGTGGAGCTTGAGTCTGTTTCAGTAGCCATGCCGTGTATGCTTACTTGTCAAGGAGTCTGCCTCCGATGATGTCATAGCTGAGAAGATAAAGTTTACTACACAGCGTTTTCAAAGTGAAATACAGCATCTATCTGACGGCTTAAAATCTCCATTTTTGGACCTTGCATATATTTTAAAGCACAAATAGCATGGCTAATAGTATCATAGAAGAAAAAAGCATTTGGGAATACCTTTAAGCATGAGATGTGACTTGTTGATAGGGCCAGGCCCTCTCTGTCCTGAACAGAACATTGATCCCCCCCCCCCATATTTCTACTAACCAGCCAGAAACTATTAAAAAGTCAGAAAAAAAAACATGCTCAACCCTCAAAAAAGATAAATGGGTCCTGAATCCTGAAGTAATAATAAAGATAGACAAGGGTTGTCGCAGACTTACGGTCTCCAAGAAGCGCCGTCTTACGCCCTTACGTTAACGACATGACTGTCCTTTGCGTACTTTCCGCAATGGAAGAATAAATAGTGAAATATTATTTATGTATGGTAGAAGAAAGTTTAGCCTTATTTTCAGGAAGGCACTGTTGATGCAAAATAATGTCGCATTTTCACTGTTTTCACTTGAATGAGACTGAAAACCGGGCTCCTTCGTTCACTGTGTTAGGTAGCACTCTTTCATCCTCGAAAAGTTGATTTAATTTGGGCCAAAGGTTACCCCAAAAGACTCCACACAAAATCTATCACTTTTCACTTTTTTCAATTGACTGAGAGTGAAAATGCAAAATCGGGCCTCGTGATTTACGAGTTTTGGTTAGCAATCTATCATCCCTGAAGAGTTAATTAAATTTGATCCAATGATTACCTCAGAATGCTATTGACCCTTGAAGTTGTTTGATGCTTTTTCACTTTTTTCACTTGACTGAAAGAGAAAATGTAAATTAGGGCCTCATGATTCACATACACATTCACAGTTACATTCATACATTCACAGTTACATAACATCATCCCTGAAAATGTCATTCAATTCAGTCAAATGGTTACTACAGAGTAGTCAACACAAATCCAGTGAGTGATGATCCTTTAAAGTAATAATGACATGTAAAGCAATTTTTGTCCAAATTTGAGACCCCACCTTTATATTTCTACAATTTATGGCTTAAATATTAACATTTTGATAATAGGATATAACACAGGACATGTAGTGCTTGCATTTGCACATCTGTAGATGTAAACAATACCTCGATAGGATCATTGGTTAATGAGTCATGATCCTCCGAAGTTCCCTCAAAACTGAGATTTTCGGTTTTAGTGGTTCTTCAAGCAGATCTCAGAGCAAAACCACGTGACTTATGATTTTCAAGTAATTTCCCTAAATTCATATATGTATCTTCTTCAAAATGAGCTATAAAACACACAGTTATCATTATTGTTTGCTGCAGTAGAAAATTGCCAACACAACCATCCTCAGAAAACCTGAAAATTGCAAAATTTCAAAGATTCAAATTTATACTCAATTTACAGCTAAACTATTCACATTTATATAATAAAGTATATAAGAGAAATTGTAGATCTATATATTAGGAACATTTTGATACCATTAAATAGGAAATATCATGTTTTGTTACTGAGCTAGAAGCATTGGAATATGACACCAGAAATTTCACTTTCTGACAAAAGAGCCATTTTCAAAGGAAGATAATTCAAGTTCTAAGACGAAATTGGAAAAATGCCTCGACAACTTTGTAGAGAATTCTATCTGCTTTCATGTGAGCTATTACACATATTTGTCACTACAGCCAGTAGTGAGAAGAAGATTTTTAAAGAGGGCCTCCATCAAATTTTGAAAATGTGGAAAGATTTTCAGTTTTTTTCGGAATAGCGAAAATTCTAGTCAGGCACTCAGAAACCACTATGGGTGCAATCGATGGGGAATGATGTCCTCTACATTTTGGTGAAAGTTTTGTGAAATTATCTTGAATAGTTTTCGAGCTATTGAGGTTCAAAGATTTTACGTTTTGAGTTATCCCCCTTGACACAGAGAGAAAATGAAATTTTTTTTTAGTGACGTGCCGACACCTCATTATGCTCTATCATCTCTGAAAATGTAATAAAAATCGGCCCAGTAGTTACTTCAAACGAATGCGCACAAAAAAGTACAAATAATAAGGATAAAAACAGGACGATAACAATAGGTCTCCACGACTTTCGTCTTGGAGACCCAAAAATGCACAGGACAGCACTCCACTGAATAGACATACTTTATTGCCACAAAAACATTTTGGGTGAAAGCCTTCCTCAGCGTGTTTCCAAAAATATTAGTTTGAACAGGCTGCTGCATCAGTCTGATTACTGATAAATCACACCTGAGTGTGTGTGTGTGTGTGTGTGTGTGTGTGTGTGTATATATATATATGATTAATTCAGTTTGTTGCCTGAAACACGCTGAGGAAGGGTTTCACACGAAACGTTCGTGTGGCACAAAAGTAAATTTATTCACTGGAGTTCTGTCCTGTACATTTTTTTGACTTTTTGAACCAGCCAGTCAAATGATCATACAACAAAAGATTTCAGAGATGCTGTTGAAATACAACACATAACAGATTCCCATGCATTTTTAGAGCATGGTGATTGATAAGCAGCTTTTGTCCCTGCTCATGAATTAGACATTTTCAGATTTATTAAAATATTAAAGAGCTAACCAGTGTATTGTACTCATGGCAATAGATTATACTTTAAGCTGTGTATTTCAAAATACTGCATTAACTATAGATATTGTATTCTTGCTTTTTTCTTGCAATGTATCTCTAACCACCACGTAGTTTAACATCTCAACCAGTTCATTCAAATTTTAATGGCATTGACAGATAGGAAAACTGTTGATACAAGCAAGCGGTGCCATGAAGCTTTTGGGCTAATGTGGGCACAATCTGCTGATTCTATCATGGCACCTCGCCCTAGACGTAAATACGAATAAATTACTGTTATTTTTGGCATCCAATTTTTGTGGCTCTTTCTTAACTATTTCAAAATTTTCTTTAGACTCAAATTCAACTTACTTTTCCACTACGCATCCTCACACCGTAAACTCAGAGAATTCATAAATGTGGTAAGGGAAAGCAAATAAACTTACAACCTATAAATATTGAAAGTCATTACAAACAGAGGATAATAATCCTAACCTTGATTTATAAATAAAATATGACAACACTTTTGTTGGGGAAAAAAAGAAGTGCTTTTGATAAAAATGTTACTTCACAAGAGTAGCAACAACAAGGATCTCACACAATGCCCGGTCTGGAATGGTACTCCATGCCATCGCGTGGCATGAGAGCGGCACTTGTTTGGCAATTGACTGTGGCACCTTGTAGCTGTTGAGTGACACACTTGTTCAGCAGTTGAACGGCTTGTTGTCTTCCAACAATTTTGAAAATACTTTGATATTTGGCAAAGGAGTTCCATTAGCTGCTGCAGAAGTGCCACTATGTGCCAATAACTGCCATGGGAGTGCCAGTACATGCCGATACTTGCCACTGGTGCCACTCCCTGCAAGTGCCACTAGGAGGATCTTGCTGTGTCTCAGGATCAGAGGGCAGTGCGATTTTGTAAGACGCGCATTCCTGTCAACAACATGGAGCCTTACTCTCTCTCTTTTTAGATTAAACAAACACTTAACTGCTGATTTCTTTTTAATAACATTTTAGATTGTTCAGTTGGCAATGTGAGATTTAACAAGACTGATTATTTTGTGAATGCTTGTTCAAGATTTTGACATAATTTGCCAAAGGCTTCACAGAAAAATAAACTTTAGGAATAGACAGCGACTATTTATTTGACATAGAATTAGATTTAGTCTGTGGTCATAAGAAGTAAGTCTTGTTAGAGGGGCACCATCACAGCCTGGTAAACTTGAACCAATTGAACATAGCCAAGTAAACTTGAACAAATTGGCCATTTTGTCAAGTTTTTCTCGGGTGCAAATGGCTGCTGTAGCGTTATATTGTGGTTTATCACAGCTGTGTATTTTATTTTTGGTTTTCAGGGCAGGGCTTGGTTTATTTTAGTTCAGTTGAAAAAAAAAGCATCCATCTTGTCCCGGCAAACTTTGAGGCATTTGATTGTGTGCAGCGATGTCTAGCCATTGATACTGCAGATTAAACTCTGTGCGATACAGATCACAGCATAGCCCTCATTCCACTCAATCTTCTTGTTCCAGCTCCAGTACCTTCACAAAACACTCTATCGCTCTGTCATAGTATTGGTGAGAGATGCTCAGGAAGGCCTTGCCTTTCTCGCCATAGACTTCAGGATGGAGGATGGAAGGTGATCCTTAAAGAAATTCTATCTTGATCTCATCCAGTTTGTCCAGGTATGTCTGAGATTGCATATGATCACCTTTGTGAAAATACACCTGAGGTCGCGTAACGCGTTAGCCAAATATTATTTGTCATTGACAGATCTTTTTTTTTTAACAAAGAGGGTACATTTCGAAGGCCATCCATCATTTTCATAGAGTGTCATTCACACCCCTGTCCAATTGGTGGTGGGTGTCATATTGTCTCGAGCATTGTCTTTGATCTGTATGACAGAGATGCCAAATCTCACGCATTTGGCGTAGGTCTCACAAATCTTTTAGTATTATTCACCGTAGTCCGCAATTAACGCATAATAATGAGATTCTCACACCAAATTAAAATCCTTGTGCATTGAAGTTTCAGTTTCACTTGCTTGACGGTGGACCTCACCATGGTAAAGCGATTATGACTCCGGACTTCTCAAGCTTCTCTTTACTCGGGGATTGGAAACAGTACACGAGTTTCATGATTGTTTAAATTGTTTAAATGAAATAAGACCATTTGAAACGTCTTGATGCAATTCCATTGCTTTCAATCCCTCAGTAAAGACAAGCGTGAGAATTCCAGAGTCATAATCAATTTCCGTGTCACTAGTGGGGAAATCCACCGTAATGCATGTGAAACTGATCAAATTAATGCAAAATGAGTTCAATTCCGCAAGAGAATTTCTTCAGTTCGTGTTGATTGAATAATTGCTGACTACGGCACAGGCAAAAGGCTCACGCTGAATGCTTGAGACTTGACATCTCTGGCTATAATCCTGTATATAGTTGTACTATGATCATTTGCTCTTCATTTGTAAAATATGCTGCTCTGCTGACGGAAGATGATTGGTCATATGCTACTAACGCTTTCTCTCTTATGTGAACATGCAGATATCTAGGTCGGGAAAGCCCCAGTTGATATTAGGCCTATACGAGTTGATAAGCAGCTTTGTAGGACGGCGTTGCGAGACTGCAGTTGTTAGGCTTAGTGAAGCCCAGCAATAACTGAAAGCATTGTTCATTTGCACACTGTTTCTGTGTGAGGGGGGAAATCATTTGTGATGTTTTATAAAGTTCATACAGCAGTAAGTTCAAAAATCCACGCAGTGCTGTATTTAACACAGTGCGCAATGTGTGTCTACATGAATCACTGTCCGCATCAGCTAATGTGTAATCTTGAAATTATTCTGTTTATTTTATTTTTAAAAATAAACGATTATCATTTTAAAAAATTACAATGACGGATAATAATTGATTATGACAGAATTTTTATGCCCCTGTCGGTCACAATGACGGACAATCAGAAAGTGTAACGTGACCTCTGTAATACACCCAAGCAAAATTGCCATAAGTGACAATAAGCTGCTTCTTACAGTTGTCACCATGGTGTCCCTTGATGTAGTATTCAGCCTATTCCAAATCACTCCGTGCTTCTTCGAGGAGGCCTGGCATGTCCTTAGTGAAAGCTAGAAAATTGTATGAGCAGCCAATGTTCCTATCATCTCCTCCTGACAGTTCAGTATTGTATTTAAGCCTGTTCAGTTGATCATTTAATTCAACGTCTTTCAAACCTCAAGTGAAGTGGCATTCATGCAGAAGCAGTTTGGCAAGCAGTGTATCTTGAGTTGACCTACAAGAAATGAGAAATTTAAGATCAAACAAACAGACAAATGGTATTTGGAGGAACGTATCTTTTCTGGATACTGGATAACAAAAGCTGTGAAACAAGCAAGAAAATTCTGATTATTTCACCCTTACTTTATGCGATAGCGTTGGAGCCATTGGCAATAGTAATTAGATCACATCCCTCAATTCATGGTATTAGGACAGAGGATTTGGATCATTATACTGCAATGTATATAAATGATACCATAGTTTTTCTGTCTCGTCTTGTAGAGTCGATGCCATCCCTCTTAGTTAATTAGTAATTTTGATAACATCTCTGGCTTCAAAGTCAACAAAGATACATCTTCAATCATGTTTCTGAATGAAAAAAAGAGGAGGAAGCCTGTAATATCTCACCCATTTGTGAATGCCACAGAAGGATTTAGTTACCTAGGCATCAGAGGTACCCCAAATATTAGTAACCTCAGCTCAACAAACTACCAGCCCTTGTTGGCAAAAGTGTCAGAGGATGTCACAAGATGGATGACATTGCCTCTATTGATAGTGGGAAGAATAAGCATAATAAAGATGACTGTATTACCCAAATTTCTATATATCCTTCAGGCAATTCCATTAGCTTCCCCTCCTTCATTTTCCCAAAAGCAGAAAGCTTTTGTCAAAATTTCTTTTGAATAATAGGAAGCCAAGACTCAGACTATCACTTTTGTATTTGCCTAACGATAGGGGAGGATTACAGTCGCCCAATTTGCAGTGGTACTACTGGGCAGCCCATTTGAGAGCCATTATATTTTGGTTTTCTAAGGATATTTTTTTGCCCTGGTTAGAGATTGAAAGTCTATCCACAAATGGTTTGGCACCTAATAGCTTTCTAAACTCTGCACCTTTTAAGAAATTAAGAAATTCTCACCAATTTTGGGTAATGAACACTTCAGCCCTGCAAAAAAAAGGACGGGTTATAAAGCATGGTTAAAATGGGGCAAAATAATTCTAAAAGACCTATATAAAGATTACACTTTGATGTCATTTGATGAGTTACAGGTTAGGTTTGATGTTCCACAGAAACATTTCCGATTTACAATTTAGTTTTATTCTGTCACAATTAAAGAATTCTGTGCAGCAGCCTCCTCTATCCATGAAAGAAACATTTGTTACAAAAAATAGTTTCAGCAAAGGGCTGGTCACTCAGTTATATAAATTATTAGTAGAAAACCATAAAGACAACTCCAAAAATGAAAGACAGGAGTGGATTCGAGACTTGGAGGAAGATATCTCAAGCTCTCATTGACGTAGAATATGTTTAAAGGTACATAATCAAACTATCAATACTCGGCTGAGATTCATACAACTGGATACTGATAACATATATTTCCCCTGCACAGATAAATAAATTTGATCCTAAGAAAACTGACTTATACCATAAGTGCAATATTCACCAGTGTTATGTGAATTATTCCAGTACTGTCCGCCAAAAGGTTTACCCCCGTTCTGAATATTGATGGGAGAAGTAGGAGGGACTGAGGTGGGGCTGCAGCTTGGATTCAGTTTCAGATTACTTGTTCACTCAATTTCAAAACCTATATAATTCAATTCAAAGCCAATTAAATTCAATTCAAACCCAAAATTCTTTTCAAAACCTGATAAAATTCAATTCAAAGCAGGTTAAATTCAATTCAAAACTAATTCAATTCAATTCAAAACCAAAATTCAATTCAATTTCTGTTGGAACAAATTTCATCCCATATTCCTCGCTGTAGTGACTTGGCTTAACTTTAAAAATGACACTGGGGATTTTTGACGGTGATGGGTTTACAAAAGTAATTCCATGAGTATGTGAGTATTGTGTGATTATGTATCAGACTTCTGTTTTGCCAAATAAGATTTTTGTTCCCATTATAATTCGAGGTGACAAGGATTTGTTGCTTTTGACTCTAGATTGACGGTTATTGGCCTTGTATAATCTTTAATATTATTTTGCAAATCTGCTTTTGGAATATAGGCAGGCTCCTTTTTAATTTTGTTTCCTTCGTAGGACTATAGTGGAGAGTGGAAATTTATGGATTAGTTGAATGTTCATCAGAAAATTTGAAAATGTATTAAGTGTGCTGTGTTTCTCAGCATTTCTTTTGTTCGGACACTGAGAGGGAATGGGGGAATGGGAGGATAGAGGGGTGGGTTGTGGGAGGAGGGCCAAGTTGACTACTTTTTAGTTTTAGTTTTTTTTTTTTCTTTTATTAATTTCTCTTTGCAGTCATTTCAGCTCTGTTATATTTCCCTTTTTCAGTTGGAGCTACTCCTTTTACTCTTTTTTAGCAGTATAGTGTGGCCTTGCAGCCTTCTCATTTTTTACAGACCCCATCGAGACTCCTATGGTCGGTAATCTCAGTCTTATCAGCTGCAATGTCAAGGGACTGAATCATCCAGCAAAAAGTACAGTTTTGGCCAATCTTCAGCAGTCAAGGGCAGGGGTGGCCTTTCTTCAAGAGACCCATTTGTGTGACGCTGATTTTTGGGGCTTGGGGTAATAGTTGGTCAGGGCAACTATTCCACTCTCAGTTTGGGGCCAAAACTAGGGGCACAGCTATACTCATTGAATTGCAGTATACCCTTTGAAACATCGAATACTATCTCATATAAAAACGGCACTTGTTATATGCTCTTAAAACAACCAGTCAGTATCTTCCTACTTTACCTTTTAATTGTAGTAAAATACAGAAGTTCTCCTCCAAGTCTTATAATAGGAATAAGCTCTCAAGCTTTTCTCTCAGTATCCAGGATTGGGATTGCATTCCTGTTAACCAGTCTTCAGTCTGCTCCTCTGCACAGTTTATTAGGAACACCTTCGATACCATCTGCAGTCATCGGGATTGGGACTGCGTCCCTGCTAACCTCTGCTGTCCGGCCATCTAAAAGTTTTGCTTTGGCGAGAGACTGATCTCCATCTGGCAACTGCCCCAGGATGGCACTGGCCGGGTACGAACTCGCCGTAAACTCAAGCCCTCTTCCATGTGAGCAGAGCAGTGCCATTCTACTCAAGGCTCCATCCATCACAGTCATTATCATATAATTATCAATCAACCCAACTGTTAGATTGTACTCTTTCTAAAAGCCGATTTTAGCTATCGGAAGAGCACAAGAACCACTATTCAGGTGGGTGATTTTCCCGATTTTGAAAATTTGGTTCATGTGCTGTTCTGTCAAATAGCCATCAATATGAGAATGAAACGTTTTGCAGATTGCATGCAATTCAAGCCCCAGCACAGCCACAATAAGATCAGTTCAGCCCTTGCACCTAAGTGAAATAATGTTGCATACAGTTTCTGCAGCTGTGGTTGAACTAAAATTACAACAGGACAATGTTCATGCACAGTCAATTGGTTTCAAAGAGACTATGTCTGGGACAATGACTAAAGGATTGCTGCTGGGATTGGGTTAATTATCGAGAAATTACTTTTTAGCTATTTTTACCCCTCAGCCCGAAAGGGCTAGGGGTATTGTTGTCACGCAAGGCGTCCGTCCGTCTGTCTGTCAACAATTCCGTATTCCGCGCAATAACTTCAAAACAACTTCACTTTCGTTTTCGGAGTTCATGTTGGGGGTGTGGAACTACAGAGGCCCATCGATTTTGGTCGCGCTCCGATATCCAATATGGCCGCCACAGCCGCCATCTTGAAATCACATTCCACACAATAACTCCAAAACGACTTCACCGATCACACAGACATAGATCCAGTCATGTCACAGTATGTATACTTACAGCCAGTTTTGTCATGTCTCTCGAAGCAAGGACATTAGTCGAGTCATGTCACACTGTGGATACTTACAGCTGCTCCCGCCACGTCTCTCGAATCACGGGCATTAGTCAAGTCATGTCACCGTGTGGATACTTGCAGCCGGTTTCATCACATCTCTTAGATCACGGACATTAGCTAGTCGAGTCTTGTCACAATGTGGATACTTCTCTGGCACATCAGCTGGAAAAAGTTCTTAACTTACAATGGAATGGTAGCACGACAGGGAGAAAGTGCTTCGAACTTCACAAGCACTGATAGCAGGTCAGCAGCAAAATACTACATTTTCACACTCACTTTATAGTGATACAGCGCAGAAAGGATGATGCGCATGTTCAAATAAAGCTCAGGGCTGAGGGGTCCTGCTACCGATAGCACGCTATTTTTTTTTTAAATTCTATTTATTTTACACTTGTTTAAAATAATGTGTTTTTTTGACTTTTCCAAAGTTCTGGAGAAATTCATTTCTGTGTAATACCTTTATCAATATGCAGCAATGTGGAATTGAATAAACTACAATAGACACACTTGAGGTAGAGTTTGTGATTAAATTCCTTTTAATTGACTTATACACCATTAGATAATACAGGGCAAAGCTCTGTTCTCCTCCCAGTTAGTGCCTGTTACATGTATCTTAAGTATATCATGTCAGTGTGATTACATTATCCTAATATGTGTGCATATCCAGGTTTTATAGCATTAAACCAACACCATGAGTCATGTGCAAGACCACAGCAAGACCACTGTCATTGAATTAAAGGATTTCTTTGTATTAATTGCTACATCTTATGTTCCCAGTCCATACAGTCCTTATTTGAACTTCATTCCCTTCTCAAAGGCAGCGGTGAGGTCATCAGTTTCAGCAGAGTGCTCGTCTTCAATACTAAGAAAGGCCAGAATATCAGATGCTTCCGCAGCCCTCAGCCTGCTTTTTTGCCACCACCCTGCAATTTGCTTCAGCTTTGCACCAGCTTGCCTGCGACTATAGTTCTGCATCTTCATCCGGTAGGCAGCTTTGAACTGGGCAACGGCACCATCCTCATTCTTCTTTTTGTACAGCAGAAACAGGCCATAAGAAGTGTGAACCTGCTGCTTGTCAGAATCCCGCAGAGAGCCATCCTGGAGCAGCTCCTTAAAGATCTCCTCTGCCTCTCTCAGTTGCTGGTTTTCACCATAGGCCTCAGCCAGATTGATCTGTGCTGGTCTATTGGTGGATTTCAACTCCACAGCCCTGCTGAAATGGTGTATGCACTTCTCGGCCTCGGCGCTCTTCAGACTCGCAGGCACACGGCTCCCAACTCCCTTATGCAACATCTTCATGAGCTTCTGCTTGTGGCACAAGCCCACTTGATGGTGAAGGAAAGAAGAGTTAGGCGTCTGCTCCAGTGCCTTCTTCAGGATGTCCAGGGCCTCTTCAGGGGAATCGTCCGTTCTGAAATACTTAGCAGCATATCGCATCACTTGGGGTACATCCGGACACAGCTTCAGGACATCTTTAATCAGTGCCAGGGATTCGGTTCGCTCGCTTCTTTGCAGCTTGAGAGCTAAGAGCACCATTATCTCAGCATTGTTGGGGTCCAAGAGTAATGCTTTCTTCAACTGACGGGTGGCTTCACTATTCTCTGACCTCAGCCTGTCATCATGGACGAGCCCCTCCAGGCGGTACAGAACAATCCCATAGCCCACATTAAAAGAAACATTTTCTTTTTCTCCCTCTAGCGCCTTTTGAAAACTGATTTTTGCCCTCCTGTAATATGTTGCCCCAACTCTCAGAAAGGTCCATGCTTTTTCACCATGAACCACTGGGAGGTCGCAGGAGTATTTTAAGGCCCCTGAGATGTCAGTGCATATGTTCGCCAGCTTGTTAAGGTAGGCTTCCACTTCAGCCAGATTTTCTGAATGGTAGTGAACCCATGCAAAGTTGGCATATGTCACCAAAAATGCAGTTTTGACCTGCTCATCTTCCTTCAGGATGGCTTCTGCCTTTTTGAGAAACTCAAGGGCACCGTCATTGTCTCCTTTCAAGTGGCTCACAAAAGATAAAATGTTGAGATATGTCACTTGGTATCCGTATGGGCAGAACTTGAGTCGATCCAGGAGCCCCTCAGTTTTTTTGTCGAGGTCATCAATGTCAGCCTTACTAATGTCCCATGTAAAGTGGCACTCCAGTTGCTTCAGCTTTGCTTCAAGCTCAGCTTTGTCAGGGCCACTGAAAAATGAAGCCAAATCAATTGGACACATATTTCAAAGCAAATGCTATTCTAAAATTCAGTCAAAAAACATCATAAATGAGAGTGGGAAGTTCATATGTAGGAATGATTTCACTGTTCTGTTGACAGATTTTCAATTGCTGCATGCAAGATGGTAATTCCTGCTTTGGACACACTGTTATAAACGTGCACCTTTTTTGCCAGTAATTTTAAGTGTAAGCGGAGTCCTGCGCGCATTTAACTGTGGTTTACACTAAGCATACAGGGAACTCTGTAGTAATTCTTAGAGTAAGATTACAGTTAAAATAACAGGCAAAAAGCGCTGCTAGTTAAATTAACTGCCAAAAAGGGTGCAAGTTTATCACAGGTCAGTAGTCCTGTCCAGGGCTATCCCCCTACTGCGAATAACAGGGAAAGGTGGAAGCCACATCTGCTAGACTGTCTAACTTTGCACGTGGGGATGCCGTCATCGAACCCGACAAAGAGCTCGGTATTCTACAGAGTAATCATTTAACCCAACCTCTACATGTGCGACGAAATGAGGTGTGTGAGTATGGAGGGTGATTTGTGCCATAATTAAATACAATACACACATTGAAATACAATGCACTTATTGAAATGCAATACACATCCTGAAAATACAATACATGTGTAGCAATAAATACAATACAAAAATGCTTAAATACAATACACATCTTGAAAATACAATACATATATTGAAAATACAATACATGTGTAGCAGTAAATACAATACAAAAATGCTTTGTTTTTCAATGTGAGTCAGGAATATTTGTGCCAAAATTAAAACAATACAACTGCATTGTATTTTCGAGATGTGCATTGTATTTTAAGATGTGTATTGTATTCTCAACACGTGTATTGTATTTCAATGTGTGCATTGTATTTAATTTTGTCATGAATAATCCTGACCGACATTGAAAAACAAATTATGTTTGTATTGTATTTATTGTTACTCATGTATTGTATTTTCGAGGCAAGTATTGTATTTCGAGCTCTGTGCCAAAAGCCTCGCAATAAAATACAATACCCCTTGTATTGTATTTCGAAATGCGGTATTGTATTTCGATATGCAGTTTTGGCACGATGTAGGCTGGTTCTTGGCTAGATACGCCCTGCGTGGCCAGGATTGGCCAGGCGCCCACGCTGGCCGGTGGATTTATTTGGACCAACAAGCCTACAAATACAAGTAATGGTTTCCATAGCGAGCTGAAATCAGTCTGTTGTCAGAGCACGTAGTCAGCGAATTGTCAGCAGTCGCTGACACATGAAGTGGACATATTAGCTTCCTTTGTAACTGTACACAGTTACTGTCGTTCAATGAATAAAGGGTGATTACTTCGCTACTTTAATTTTTAAGGTCCTTATCCCTGCAGCACCTATTGTTAATCGCCCCGCAGGACGATCTCGTGTCTTTGCATTGACTTTGAATATTCTGTCATGCGAAACATTCGTTTTTCGTCCAGTGTGAAAGCAGCTTAACTCAATTCTGTAAAATGAGCGATTGTGACGATAGGAATGTTTTAATGTCTCTTGTGTGTTGAATAGCTTTGATTTGTTGCCAATCGTAGTTTTAGCACAGAGTGCACAGTGAGCAAAGACTGCTTTTAATTAGCTGGACTGTATTCAGTTAACAGCCTACTGAAAATGATACTTAACGTTATGTGACATCGTACAGGGATGTGCGCCGTTAATTTATGTCTGAATAGAAGTTAATGATCTACCTAATCAAAACCGTTTTTTTTTTCTTATTTCATTTAACGTTAACTTATTTCGAATATTTGAACGTCAAATAGCGAAGCAGTGTATCGCTGAGGTGTAAACTCTCACGCAACTTCGAACGAACTGTGATGAACCGTCGGACCATGGTCCGTCCGACATCCTACTTTTGTTTTATTGAAACACCTGACGGACATGGTCTGTTGAAGGACCGACTTTTCACTCGACTGATGGTCTGACTCGGTCAGACAAGTAAAGTTTATTGAAACAGTCCCCTAGAGATAAATGAGTATCTCGGTTTCTGTTATACCTAGCCAAATGCCAGTGCTCTTACGTTGCTATGGTTATCGGTTGATAGCAGATGAATTTCCCACTTCTAACAGTGAAACTAACGTAGCCGAACTATCTGTGCAGTTTCACGGTTTTAATTAACACCTGCCAGCCAATCAGACAAGTGTATTCACCCAGACCATCGTATACATCAGAGTACCAACCGGGCGTGACTTAGGCACTCTATGGAAAGCCTCGTCCAATCATATTAATTGGTCGGAGCTCATTGACTAAAATTTACATAGTGCCAAAACCACACATGGAAATACAATGCACTCATTGAAATACAATAAACACATTGAAATACAATACACGACTTGAAAAACAATACGGTTGTATTGTTTTAATTTTGGCACAAATAATCCCGACCGACATTGAAAAACAAAGCATTTTTGTATTGTATTTATCGTTACATTTGTATTGTATTTTCAAGGTATGTATTGCATTTCGAGGTGTGATATGCATTCATTTTGGCATGAATATTCCTGATAGACATTGAAAAAGAAATCATTTTAGTATTGTATTCATTGTTACACATGTATTGTATTTTTGAGGTATGTATTGTATTTCGAGGCATGTGTTGTATTTTCGATATGTGTATTGTATTTCAATGTGTGTATTGTATTTAATTATGGGACAAATCACCCTCCATATGTGAGGGCAGTGGAGAAAACCGAAATCGTTACACGAAATCCGTGAAGCATCGCCAAAGGCAAATAAATGTAACCCACGAGCCTAGACAGAGATGTGCGCAAAAAAATATATAGGATTATATTTAAATATATTTCCTCACCTCATACTTGAACAAACGCGATGAATACAGTGGCTCTTTTAACTCGGAGGGCAATACGCGCTGCAAGTGTTTATATGTCCTGAAATCGAAACTTAACCGGACGATGAAGTTGCATTTCCTAGAAAATACTACACCCACGTAACGGCGAAACGGGAAAATGTGAGAGAAACGAAACATAGTTTTCGCAAGAATGACCTTATTCGCTATATACGATTGAGAATTTCTGTTTTCCCCCCATTTTTAATAGCCCACAATGTGAAGAAAGGGCAAGAATAATTCGTTTTTTTTCTTAACTGACATTTTCTTCATTTTGACATTTGCTTCGTGATAGGCCTACAGGCTACTCGAGGACGCTGGCTCAGTGGCGATTAACATGCGAGCAGAGACGTCAGCATTATTTCTCAGGTACAAGCCATTGAATCATGCAGGGATCGTAGTTCGTGTCTCTTTTAATACCTTGCCACCGTCCAAATGCCTAAGGACTGCGTTCTACAATGAAAACTCCTGGGACAATGGAAGTCGAAGTAGCCTAGTCATTGCTAGGCAAAGCCAAATACAACGTAAGATAAATGATAGGCTATTGTGGCCAACCTTTCTAAAATTAATTGATGGGAACATAATTTGGAACACCGGAGCTGCTTCTATATCGCAAAGATCGAGAGTGGCCAAGACCCCTACTTTTGATGATAGTGTTGAATGAGAATTTTTATGGTGATGAATAAGAATCCTAAACACCTGTCCTATCGGAAGCATTAATTTGTACATAAATAAATAAATACAGGAAAGTTATATGATGACTCTCCATATGACCATCAGCAATCGGGACAGTCATGCACGAGACTCGCTTTCTATAATGTTGAACTTACCTATTGTCGCCACAAGATGGACTTCTTTCCTCACAAACAAAATAAAAACTGAGTTGTTAAAAATGATGCGCCCCTTACGTCTGAACGTCTCAATTCCTTATTTTTGCTTTTGGGAATGATTTTATAAGGGTTTTACGCAAAACGTACACTTCATTTTGAAACCTTCGGGGCTACAATCATTTCCTCCGATACGCAATATCGTGTGAAACTTCGGACGCTTACAGTGTCGTGAAAAGTAGCCTATTAATTCTGATTTCCTCATTTTTTTTTCAAATTGTAACAGCGTGTAATAAAAAAAAACTAAGAACATGTGGCAACACAATACAGCGCATTTTAGATGATAATTTCACTGATCACAAACATGTTAGAAATTGCTCCCTGAAACTTAAGTGGTTGGACTGCCTTTATGAGCAACAGGTGAAACAAAAACTTTCCCATATCAGATTTTATACATTCCTTAGGAAGAATTTTTCCCTGGTCTTATTTGCAGGATTGCTTTTAATTAAGCCACAGTGGATGTATTTTTTTTCTTTTTTGCCTGAAGTGTCTGTTTAAGGTCCTGTCATAGCATGTCAGTTGAGTTCAAGTCAGGACATTGACTCCAAAACATTGACTCCAAAATATCCAAATTTGCTTCTTTTGAGCCATTCAGAGGAAGAACACTTTCTGTTCAGCTCGTTTTGCTGCTTATCACAGACTGATGGTTTATTCTCCTCCAGGATTTTCTGGTAGAGAGCAGAATCCATAGTTCCTCAATTATAAAATAATGGACATTCGCCAACAACAAAGAATCAAACTTCAATTGCACATCTCAGGTATGCTTGGTATCATCGGTGCTATTGATGGTACTCATATTCGAATCATTTCTCCGACCCAAGATGAAGAGGTATTTGTAAACAGAACAAGTAGATCAGAAGAATCTAATAGCTGTGACCTCGCCTAGCATCCGTCACCTGGCCTAGTGTCCATGACTGGTGGTTTCTTGTACAAGTGTGATCTTGAAATTGGCAAATGACCTTGAAAATCAATAGGGGACCCTTCCTCTGTACCAAGAAGCTTGTTCTAAGATGTAATAGCCATCCATCAAGTTAAAGTGGAGTTACGGTGCCAAAACTGTGAAATCGGGGCAAAATCGACACTTTTTTGACTGGTGTGACCTTGGGATTTGACAGATGACCTTGAAAATCAATAGGGAACCCCTCCTCTATACCAAGAAGCTTGTTCTAAGATTTCATAGGCATTCATTGAATTAAACTTGAGTTACGGTGCGAAAACCGTCAAATCGGGCAAAATTGACACTTTTTTTGTCTTTGTGACCTTGGAATTTGACGGATGACCTTGAAAAACAATAGGAAACACCTCCTCTATGCCTAGAAGCTATTTCCAAAATTTCATAGCGATCCATAAATTCTAATTCGAGTTACAGCACGAAAACCAGCAAACAAGGTCGTGACCTCTGTGAACTTGACCTTTGACCTCGACCTTGTGCATGGACATCACTTTGATGAAGGTCAATAACTCCTGAAAATTTCATAATGATACGATGACAGGAACATGGTTAAAATGGTGTCACAGACGGACAGACAGATGGATGGACGGACAGACGGACGGACAGCCAGACAGAAGCGTTCATAGAGCGGCTTGGTCGCAGCTAAAAAAAGTTTGTTCCATCAACTCCCAGACAGTAGGCTATTTGATGTCGAATACTATATTTTGGACATTGTTGCAAAATGGACAGGACTCACGCGCGACTCTCGCATTTTAATGGGAGGCAGCTTATGCCAATTTTTTGACGGGCATTATGTGCCTGTTGAATGCCACTTGCTCGGGGACAGTGGCTTTGGTGTACCTCCTACTGCTAGGCATGAAGGTGGAGCGTCGGCTGCTGCAAAGGGACGCTCAATCCTCACCCTTCAGTGCTGAATGACCTAAACCTGTCACAGTTTACTTTTCTTGATTAGAAAGTTTCTCAGACTAATTGGTAAAACGACAATGCAATTTACTTTTAATAGGTTTGTTATACATTGCTTCACAAAGCTATTATTAGGATTTTTGGAGTTCAAGTAAATACAATTTTATTAAATGATTGAAAACTGGTGATGTTCAATCATTATTTTTAAGGGATGGTTTTGCGCTTCCGGTATTGCCAGTTCAGCACTGCTAACCTACACAAATGCTAACCTAGAGTTCACCACAGTGCAGTTTGTAAACACTGAAACTAGGTGATCAGTTAGCAAGTTATATTGTTATCACCATTATAGTTAAAATTTGCATAGCTGCGATTGCGTCAAGCGCGTTGCTGTGAATGTTTTATCTCCAATGTTTGTAACCACCTGAAAGCCATGACGACGAAATACCGGCGCAAGTTAGTGCGGCTGAAGAGAGGTGTTCCCAGCACTCAACCTTCACTCAGAAAGAGACACTATTTTCAGTGTGAGTGAGGTCTCTGAAAGCAAATGAATGTTAGGGCAACCTCTGACTCATTTAGTATAACTTGACACTAATTAAGTTTTCGTACTCAATCACACTCAATTAGTGTGAGAGCCGTTTCTGAATACGGGCCACAATGTTTTAGCGCGACTTAGGAGTAGCCTACTCCTAGCGGTAAGATAAGATTCTTTGTGAATACGGGCCCTGATGTTTCTAACGGGCACCAAAGCACTTTAATTACCGAAACCTAGCCTGAGCTACAGCCTTGCGTTCCCAGTGCATCAAACTGAGTCAATGGGCCATTTGCATGTACTTGAATAGCACGGCAATATAAACGCATTACTAGATTGTTTGAAGTATTGTCCAAATAATTATCCGCTAAATATTCAACATTTGTTTTCAAAGTCATTTTCTAACAGAATCTTGGCGCTATTCCGCACAAATACTGAGACAACAACAGTACGGTACGTATTTTCTTTACCCATTTGTTTAATCAGCAATTTGACCGCTGTTGACCAATCTGTTGGCATAGCCTAAAACAGAGTTTCAGAGTTCAACTCCCGGTTTACGTACATTTCTTTTGGGAAATAATCACAGCTTCCTTCTACAAATAATCGCTGGGGTTTTCATTCTTACTCTTTTCTTTAACATTTTTTTACATTGTCTTTGTATTTCTAATTTTATTTATTTGTTTTGTTTTTTAATAAATCTGCTCCAGTGGAGTCAAACTCCATTTTCATTGTATGTATTATCTTTGAATAGGAAATTGTATAGGCAACAAAACTGGCAGAAATAAAAATACATTTGATTTTTTTTTTTAATTTATTCTAAAAATTTAAAAATAGCGCACTTTCGCTAGCAGGACCCTTCAGCCCCAAGCTTTATTTGAACATGTGCATCGTTTGTGCGTTGTATCACTAGAAAGTGAGTGCGAGAATGTTGTTGTATTTTGGTGCTGACCTGCTATCAGTGCTTGTGAAGTTCGAAGCACTTTCTCCCTGTCGTGCTACCATTCCATTGTAAGTTAAGAACTTTTTCCAGCTGATGTGCCAGAGAAGTATCTACATTGTGACAAGACTCGACTAGCTAATGTCCGTGATCCGAGAGATGTGATGAAACCGGCTGCAAGTATCCACATTGTGACATGACTCGACTAATGTCCTTGATTCAAGAGACGTGAAGATGAACCAGCTGTAAGTGTCCATACTGTGACATGACTGGACTTTTGTCTGTGTGATCGGTGAAGTCATTTTGGAGTTATTCCGCGGAATGTGATTTCAAGATGACGGCTGTGGCGGCCATATTGGATATTGGAGCGCGACCAAAATCGATGGGCTTCTGTAGTTCCACACCACTAACATGCACACCGAAAACGAAAGTGATCGGTGAAGTCGTTTTGGAGTTATTGTGCGGAATACAAAATTGTTGACAGATGGATGGATGCCATGCGTGACGACAATACCCCTAGCCCTTTCGGGCTGAGGGGAAATAATTGAAAAGTAATTTCTCTATAATTAACCCAATACCAGCAGCACTCCCCTAGTCATTGTCCCAGACATAGGCCCGTATTCAGAAACGACACTCACGCTGAGTGTGAGTAAGTACTAAAACTTAGTTATTGTCAGGTTATACTAAATGAGTCAGAGATTGCCCTAACACTCATTTGCTTTCAGAGACCTCACTCACTCTGAAATTAGTATCGCTTTCTGAGTGAAGGTTGAGTGCAGGGAACACCTCTCTTGAGCTGCACTAATTTGCGCCGGTATTTCATTGTCATGGCTTTCAGGTGGTTACAAACATCAGAAACTCTAGGATCATTTACAGCCACGTGCTCAACGCAATCGCTACCAAGCGAATTTTATCTATAATGACAATAAGGATGTCGGTAACTTGCTGACTGACCACCTGGCTTCAGTGGTTTTGAACTACTGTGGTGAACTCGAGGTTAGCATTTGTGCACCCACCAGTGCCTACTGGTGAACTGGCAATAGAGGAAGCTCAAAACCATCCCTTAAAAATAATGATTGGACATGACCTGTGTTGCTGTCGCTGAAAAGGTGCCAATTTATTTGTTGCATTAATATTTTTGTATATTATTTTCATACAATATTTGTTAAGATATATATATTTGTATTCTTATTCTTTCTATATTTCTAGTAATGTGAATTACAATTTTGGTAATAATGACATAGTCACATGACTACCTGTGCATGTCCTTAACGTAATTAAAGGTTGGAAAGAATTGCTTTCGGTTTGGACTTACAGCGCTCATGGAGCAAGATGTGCTAAAAGTAGTTAAAAGCCTTAGCAGCTCCTGATTTCCAGTAAGAAGGCGCACACGTTTTTCACGGTGTTTGATGCTTGGTGCTTGGAAAAATAAACAATCACTCTCGTCATACATCAGTCGATGCGTGGTTTAATTCTGACTAGAAGAAAAGTGTTAGGGGCAGCTATAGTGAAAAACGTGTCCTCCGAGGGGAGTTAAACCGAGTTGTCCAAGTAGAAAGTAGATAAAGAGAAGAATGTGTCAACGAGGGAAATCTTTGTGGACCGAGTGAAACGCATCATCCAACCGACGGGAGCGCGCTCCACGAAACTTCAAGGTGCTGCATTACGAATGGAGGAAGATTTCGCATGGTGACCGCGAAGCCATCGGGAGAGAGAACAACAAGATTCGTCAGCTTTCCTGTGAAGAGCCGAGGGCCTGCGTTTTCCGGACCGTTGGCTTGGCTGAAGGCCGCGCGAGGACCTGCCTACTCGCTCTGGGACAGAGCGCGCTCCAGACCAGTGCGGAAAAAGGGCACAGCGAGTGAAGACAACGGTGCACAGGGACAATCCAGTTAACGAATAAGCCTACCATTGCAACGGATAACAGGTCAGACAGACTGTATATTTCCAACTTGATTTTAGTTCATTGAACTGGATGGATTGAACTGAATATTTCTGCTCCTTTGTCAAAAAAAAAAAAAAACTAATGTTGTATTTTGACAGTTTGTAAATTGAAAGGAAATATGTAACTTGGTTTATATTTGTGAATTAATGTTTTCATCATGGTTCTATAGTTATGGTTCTGAAGTTTGCTTTAAAGATTTAATATTTGCATAGTGTTGCAAGCAAACAGAATAGTTGAGCAAAATGGAAGATGGCAAATCAGGCACAGATCTCTTAGAAGGAGTTATTGAGGCTCTGGAAAAAGAGAAGACAGAGTTAGAGGAAAATTTAGAGATAGAACTTCAAGAAACAACATTGAAGAATGCATAGCTGAAATTAATGCAGATCTTCAAATTCATAAAATAGGGCTTAAATCAACACTTCAGTCTGAACAACCATTGAGGCGATCTGAAAGAGAAAGACATCCTACTGAAAAGGGAATTCAATACATAAAAGAGGAGAGTTCCCACAGGGAAAAGAAGTTCATGTATACTTATGTTAACTTGAAAGCTGAGGTTCAGTTAATTAGGACCAAATTAAAGCAAGAATGCACTAAAAAGGAACTAGGTGACATGATTTAATCCTTACGTGTATATCAACCAATATTAAGGCAAGAATATGAGAGCTTGCGCACCATGACCACACCATCTCCAGACATTAGTAGAAGAATGGATAGCTGCTCTTCAGTGACAACAGAAGTAATAACACTTCTAAAAACATGCTATGCAGAAGAAGATAAAGAGTTTGACCTCAAGACAGTGAAAGAATCACTCTTGAAATTGCTGGAAAGAGATGATGCCAGGTCAATATACGGGTTGACGGTGTCAAGAGCTGTAGGGGGGAGTCTGCAAGGTAGCCATGTGTCACAAAAGAAGGCAGAGGTGGCAGCGCGATTGGCTTCAAAGCGTGCTGAAATTACCAGGGAAAAAGAAATATCCGCAGAGAGGAGAGAGGTGTTAGCCCAACAAGAGAGGTTAAAAATGATGGATGATCAGAGGGATATTGAGGCCATGGAGGCTGAATATAATGTATATGCTGAAGAGGAATCAAAGTTAAATACTGAAAAAGGAGAAAGAGAAATGATCACATTGCCTCCACATCAGCTTCCTATACAGCATGACAGCACTCCACCCATTCAGGTGCCCCAAAATCTCTCAGGCTTGTCTAGTGTTGAAAGCAAAGTAGCCTTAACTTCCAATGAAACCTCGCATGTTGAGGCCTTAAAACAGACCCTGGTAATGACTAGACTACCAGCACCAGAGCCATTCATGTTTACAGGAGACCCACTGAATTTTAGAGTGCCGCACTAGTTTCAAGGCGTTAATTGAAACAACTTGCACAAATTCAGCACACAGGCTGTTCTATTTGAAAAAATACATTAGTGGAGAAGCACTTTGTGTATTGGAAGGCACATTCTATTAGAGTGACGAAGAGGCTTACACTCAGGCATGGGAAGCCCTGAATAAACATTATGGCCATCCCTTCATTATTCAAAGAGCCTTCCGGGGGAAGCTGAGCAGCTGGCCTAAAATTAGACCCAAGGAGTCTCTTAAGTTGAGAGAATTCAGTGATTTCCTCATCTCTTGCAAGAATGCAATGCCACATGTAGCAGGTCTGTCAGTGTTAGATGATAGTGAACAAAACCAGAAGTTGTTACAGAAACTGCCTGACTGGTTAACTACCCGCTGGAACCGGCTTGTGACTAAAGCGTTGGATGAAGGAAAACCATATCCTAACTTTGAGGAGTTTTCAAGCTTTGTGGCAGAAGAAGCACGTACTGCGTATAACCCAATCTCATCCCTTCATGCACTGAAAAACATTGATGAGAAAGCTGGTAAAGAGCAGACACATGCTAAGGCCAACACTTTGGTGATGACAACAAAGACTCCAAACCAAACTTCCACTCAGAAGGGTTCAAGCCCCACAGAGGGTTCTACAGCCAATCTGTCTGTTACTCTTCCAAAAAGGCCCTTAGAATGTGTCTGCTGCAAAGAAAATCATTTCATCTACAAGTGTGAAAAATTTGCTACCATGCCTCTGGAAGACAAGAAAAAATTTGTGATTAGTAACAACATGTGCTTTGGGTGTCTCAGAGTTAGCCATGTGGCTTAAAAATGCCGAAAGAGAGCCACTTGTAACATCTGCAAGCGAAGTCACCCATCTCCACTCCACGAGGAACTTCCTCAGGGTGAAAGGCCAGAAGTACCACTGCAAGATGAAAGTTCTTCCACAAACTTGTGTAATGTGCGAAAGGACAGCAGTGACCGTAGTTCCATGATTGTCCTAGTTTGGCTTTCCAGTGTGGCAAAGAATAGTCCAGAACTCTTAGTCTATGCATTGTTGGACACACAAAGCAGCGGTACATTCATAGACTAAGACATCTGCCAAAAAATTAGAGCTCACACAGAACCTGTGAAATTGAAACTGTCCACGGTGACTGACAAGAGTTCTATAGTGAATTGCCACAGAGCTGTTGGACTGAGGGTGAGAGGGTATCGCTCAGAAGAGAGAATTGAGCTACCAACAACGTATACACAGGAATACATCCCTTTAGAGAAAAATAGTATTCCAACAAGTGAAATAGCAAATAGGTGGGCTCATCTTCACAGCGTGGCTGAAGAGATGCCAAGTTTGTTGAACTGTCCAGTTGGACTCCTGATTGGCTATGACTGCGCAAGGGCTCTGAAACCACAAGAGGTGGTATCCGGAGAAGAGCATGAACCCTATGCAGTCAAAACAGTGTTGGTCTGGAGTATAGTTGGAGCCACTGTGCCTTGCTCTAGCACAGGCAATGAGAACAGAATCTACCACCGTGTCTCAGTGAAGGAGCTTCTGCCCATCACACCCGCCTCTGTGATAAAGGCACTGGAGACTGATTTTCTGGACACTAACCTAAAAGAAAAGACAATATCACAGGAAGACATTCAGTTTTTACACATGTTGAATGACAAGGTCAGGCACAATGAAGCAGGACATCTGGAGATGCCACTACCATTTAGGGCACGTCCTCAATTGCCAAAAAATAGGCAGCTCGCTACAGTGCGCCTGAAACATTTAAAAAGAAAAATGGAGAATAATCCTAAATACAAAGAGGATTACATCAAGTTCATGGAAGGTGTGTTTAAAGATGGTGATGCAGAAGGAGCAAGTATGGACCCTGAAGAAGGCAACACATGGTACATTCCGCACCATGGGGTGTATCACCCTAGGAAGCCAGAAAAAATTAGGGTCGTATTTGATTGCTCCACCAAATCTGGAGGCACCTCCCTCAACGACCATCTGCTCACAGACCCAGACTTAACGAACACGCTGACTGGAGTTCTGTGCAGATTTCGCCAACACAAGATTGCAATCAATTGTGATGTGGAAAAAATGTTCCATCGTTTCCACGTCAGCCCCGAGGATCGTGATTACATGCGATTCCTTTGGTGGGACAATGGAAATACAGAAAGCGAGCTAAAGGAGTACCACATGCGTGTCCATGTATTTGGTGCTGCATCATCACCGGGATGTGCTAACTATGGCATGAAACACCTTGCCACTGAATATGAGGAGGACTTCCCACTGGCAGCAACCTTCCTTCGCAAGAGTTTTTATGTGGACGATGGGCTGGTCAGCATCAATTCTGTTGAAAGGGCTAATCAGCTTGTCAGTGAAGCACGACAGGTCTGTAGCAAGGGACAGCTACACTTACACAAATTCGTCTCCAACAACAGTGAAGTTTTGGATGCAATACCAGAGAGTGAACGTGCCAATGCTGTTCAAGATGTAGACCTTAATTACAGTGAGCTTCCTACACAGAGTGTACTTGGCATAAGATGGAACATTGAGCGGGATGCATTTACATTCAATGTCGTCCTCACAGAAAGGGCAGCCACCCGGAGGAGAATGCTATCGACAGTGGCTAGTGTTTACGACCCACTGGGATTTCTAGCTCCCTACCTCTTGAACGGTAAAAGAGTGCTGCAAGAGATGTGCAGACAGGTGTGGAATGGGATGAACCCATTCCCCCTGAACTGAAGCCAAAATAGGAAGCATGGCTCCAAGACTTGGAGAATCTTCAAAAAATTGAAATTCCAAGATGCTTCATCCCTGAAACCCTTGGGGTTGTCAGAAAAATTGAGTTGCATCATTTCTCAGATGCCAGCACTAATGGCTATGGCCAATGCTCATTGCAGAGTTGTTGCAGATGAGAGAGTGCATTGTGCATTAGTCATGGGCAAGGCCAGAGTGGCACACATAAGGGTTACCAGCATTCCCCGCCTTGAGCTCACAGCAGCAACAGTCTCTGCTGCTGTTAGTAACACCCTCCGAGAAGAGCTGGAGCTGGAAATAGATCAAGAGTTTTTCTGGACCGATTCACAGGTAGTGCTTGGGTACATAAAGAATGAAGCCAAACGCATCCATGTATTTGTAGCCAACCGAGTACAGAAAATCAGAGAGGCAACTGATACTAGTCAATGGTTCTATGTTAAGACGGGTCAAAATCCAGCAGACCAGACTATGCGTCACGGGGTCTCAAGGTGGCAGAGCTGCTTGACTCAAGTTGGCTGAGAGGACCAGATTTCTTGTGGGAACAAGAAATTGTTCCAGATCAAAGAATACCAAAACTTCTTGTGGGCGATCCTGAGGTAAAGGTCTTGAGAACTGATGCAGTTCAACAAGACAGCTTCCTGAAAAGGTTTTCAAGATTCTCGGATTGGAACACAGTCCTCAATGTTATTGTGCGAATCCAAAGACTGGCACATAAAGACAGAACCGGTCCCATCAGTGTTGAGGAGTGAAGAGAAGCTGGTCTTGTGCTAGTCAGAGCCGCACAGAGAGAGGCCTTTGAGGAAGAACTCAAACAGTTCAGCCAAGGGTCGACAAAATTTCCAAAAACTCACAAGATGCATCAACTTGATCCAATATATGAAAACTGATTGCTTAGGGTAGGAGGCAGATTAAGAATGTCTTCTGCATCCCTAGAGTTGAATCATCCAGTGATCTTACCTAAGGAAGGCATTGTCACCCAACTCATTCTTGATCACTGCCACAAGAAGACGCAGCACCAAGGCCGTGGTCAGACGTTGAATGAGCTCAGGGCCAACGGTTATTGGATATTAGGTGCTAGCAAGTTAGTGGCCAAGCATATTAAGAACTCTGTCATTTGCCGAAGGGTGCGCGGCCCGACAGAGCAACAACATATGGCAGACCTACCCAGTGACTGAGTCAATCCTTCGCCTCCATTCTCATATACTGGGATCGATTGCTTCGGCCCTTTTTACACCAAACAGGGTCGTAAAGAATTCAAGAGGTATAGTCTATTACTTACATGCTTGAGCACTAGGGCCATACACATAGAAATGTTGGAGGATCTCACAACAGACACATTCTTGAATGCTTTGAGGTGCTTCATAGCTCTTAGAGGAGCGATAAGACAGATCCGCTCCGACCAGGGGAAAAATTTCCTTGGGGCTAAGAACGAATTGGAGAAGGGTCTGAAGGATCTAGACAAAGACAGAATAGCAATTTACCTTGCATAAAAGCAGTGTGATTTCCTCATGAATGTTCCTGAGGCAAGCCACATGGGTGGGATTTGGGAACGCCAAATTCGTACTGTCAGGAGCATCATGAGCACTGTTTTGGCACAAGCTAAGGGAAGACTTGATGACACCTCATTGAGGACATTTTCCTATGAGGCTATGTCAATGTAAATAGTCGTCCGCTCACCACAAATACCATCAGTGATCCTAAGAGTCTTGAACCTCTAACTCCAAATCAGTTGCTCACAATGAAGACTGTTGTGCCACTCCCAGCACCAGGCAGGTTTATGAGAGAAGATTTGCCAGGCAAAGGTGGCGGAGAGTGCAGTACCTAACAGAGCAATTCTGGAGTAGGTGGCGAAAGGAATACCTGTCTAACTTAAGCCTCAGATAGCTATGGCATGTGCCCAGAAGAAATGTGAAAGTGGGGGACATTGTTATTGTCAAGGAGGATAATGTTCCCAGAAACGAATGGAGACTTGCCAGAATTGTGGAAGCAAGACAGCAGGATGATGGTCTGGTGCGCAAGGTTAAAATTCAAATAGGACAAAGCAAATTAGGAAAGCCAGGTGAACGTTTAACACAACCAACCAGTTGTTTTAAACTTCTTAATGATTCCTCTGACAGTAGATATGGGCAGATGTAGGCTAGTGGCTATTTTTTTGTAGCCATTGCCTGACTTGTGAAGGTCGACACACATCTGCCTTACGTGAATGGCGTGTTCCTTTGTCTTCCCCATGTTGAGGAGTGCATAAGTGAAATGGCCTCTTTGTCACGTCATATTTATACCCTAGGCAAATAGGAAGTGATCATTTACTAAATAAATGTTCCTAGATACTCTGATCAACTTTGTAAACTTCTGTAGAAATGACAGAAATACAAAACCTAAAACCAGTGAAGTTGGCACGTTGTGTAAATCGTAAATAAAAACAGAATACAATGATTTGCAAATCCTTTTCAACATATATTCAATTGAATACACCTCAAAGACAAGTTACTTAATGTTCGAACAGGTAAACTTTGCAATTTTTTGCAAATATTAGCTCATTTGGAATTTGATGCCTGCAACCTGTTTCAAAAAAGCTGGCACAAGTGGCAAAAAAGACTGAGAGACTTGAGGAATGCTCATCAAACACATATTTGGAACATCCCACAGGTGAACGGGCTAATTGGGAACAGGTGGGTGCCATGATTGGGTATAAAAGCAGCTTCCCTGAAATGCTCAGCCATTCACAAACAACGATAGGGCGAGGGTCACCACTTAGTGAACAAATGCGTGAGCTGATTGTCGAACAGTTCAAAAACAACATTCCTCAACGAGCTATTGCAAGATATTTCGAGATTTCATCATCTACGGTCCGTAATTTCGTCAAAAGGGTCAGAGAATCTGGAGAAATCACTGCACATAAGCGACAAGGCCGAAAACCAACATTGAATGCCCGTGACCTTCGATCCCTCAGGCGGTACTGAATCAAAAACTGACATCAGTGTGTAAAGGACATCACCACATGGGCTCAGGAACACTTCAGAAAACCACTGTCAGTAACTACAGTTCGTCGCTACATCTGCAAGTGCAAGCTAAAACTCTACAATGCAAAGCGAAAGCCATTTATCAACAGCACCCAGAAACGCCGCCGGCTTCGCTGGGTCCAAGCTCATCTAAGATGGACTGATGCAAAGTGGAAAAGTGTTCTGTGGTCTGACGAGTCCACATTTCAAATTGTTTTTGGAAACTGTGGACGTCATGTCCTCCGGACCAAAGAGGAAAAGAACCATCCGGACTGTTACAGGCGCAAAGTTCAAAAGCCAGCATCTGTGATGGTATGGGGGTGTATTAGTGCCCAGGGCATGGGCAACTTACACATATGTGAAGGCACCATTAATGCTGAAAGGTACATACAGGTTTTGGAGCAACATATGTTGCCATCCAAGCAACGTCTTTTTCATGGACGCCCCTTATTTCAGTAAGACAATGCCAAGCCACATTCTGCACATGTTTCAACAGCATGGCCCTGTAGTTAAAGAGCACGGGTACTAGACTGGCCTGCCTGTAGTCCAGACCTGTCTCCCATTGAAAATGTGTGGCGCATTATGAAGCGTAAAATACGACAACGGAGACCCCGGATTGTTGAACAACTTAAGCTGTACATCAAGCAAGAATTGGAAAGAGTTCCACCTGAAAAGCTTCAATAATTGGTTTCCTCAGTTCCCAAACGTTTACTGAATGTCGTTAAAAGGAAAGGCGATGTAACACAGTGGTAAAAAGGCCCCTGTGCCAACTGTTTTGCAATGTGTTGCTGCCTTTAAATTCTGAGTAAATGATTATTTGCAAGAAAACAAAAAAAGTTTCTCAGTTTGAACATTAAACATCTTGTCTTTGCAGTGTATTCAATTGAATGTAAGTTGAAAAGGATTTGCAAATCATTGTATTCTGTTTTTATCTACGATTTACATAACGTGCCAACTTCACTGGTTTTGGGTTTTGTACTTCAATTACATTTATTTCATATGAATTGTTAGGGGTGCTAATAACTGTGGAACAGGTGATTTTATGAAAAATAATTATTTTTTAGTCAGGGATTTTTCCCCCTTAAAATTCATTTGAGTTGAGGGTTACATTTTTCGACAATTTTCAGTGTGAGAGTATGCTTCTGCAATAAAAATTGAATTTATTTTAAGGCTTTTAACACATCTTAACCAGGGGTGCCAATAATTATGGAGGGTGCTGTATGTCTTTAAATGATAAACTGCACTACTTGTGTTTGGTTTTAGAGATTTAACCGATGCTTTTACTGTGCTACATAGCACCAGTGCTATGAGCAGAAAAAGTTAACATACAGCCTGATTGGCTATTTATGTGGCGTGGACGCTGGACAGGTATTTTCGTTGTTCGTGAAATAGCTAAGATACCTACGCTACATTTTGCACCCCTTTGCGCTGAGTGAAAGATAGACGCCATATAATTAAAGTTTTACGGAAATGTACAATTACATTTGAAAATAAATTAAAACACATTGATGAATTTTAAATGTTCTGAGGCTCTCGTATCTGAAATTATAAACTCAAATACTGCCACTCTTAATGGGCAAACAGGGCCATTTGGGAAATAACATTAAAACAGCAAGAAACACCAACCTCAACTGTAGAAAGTGGCTGGGCATTCATTTGAAATCTAACTCCAAATAACTAGTAGGTTTAAGTACGGTTGAATTTAATTGTCTTAAATTGTCCCATGCTACTGAATGCTTGGCTTTTGTCAAGCTGAGGTGAGGAGTTCCTCATAGACTCCTATTTTTGATGTATGTTTCCTCTGCGAACAGACCAATGTAAAGGTTTATGTAGTTGATGAGTAATAGGTGCTCCAACTAATGTCATGAATAGCTTCATAAACCATAGGGATATGAAAGCTTATTGTGTAATCTGGAGCCCTTATCTCTCCATTATAATTACAGACAGGGCCGGCGCCAGAACCGAAAATTCAGGGGCAAAGATACATCCCTTCATGACAATTAGTCATTGCTAGTTCTCAATCATTTTCCTTGATTAACACATTTTACAATTTTAGAAACAATTAAGTGGCAATTGAAGATACGGCTTCTCTCCCCAATGCGATCTAACAGCGAAAAAATAATGAGCTACATTCAGCACAGAAAAATAATTTAATTATAATTAGGTCTGTACACTGGCATTCAGTGATGTTTTTTTTTTTCTCCAGCGTGAGCGGTATTTCAGATCTCTTCAGCGAATAAAGGTAATTTCAGCGAAGGGAACGTACACCTGTTTTTTTGCAGTATGGTCACCACAACTTGCTGTAAAAAGGATAGACTGCTGACTGATTGGAAAACGTAAACGGTCGACACCACGTGCTTGTCACAGAAATTACCTTCAATGTTTAGCGAACATAACTGCTGCTGGTCGTAAAAATCATCTTACCTTTATATGTTCCCCCAAGATTTTTTTTCCCCAAGCAGAATTTTCTCAAGCAGCCACATCCTCGAGTTTGGGCAGGCGAAGCAAGCATCGTTCAATGAGCCTGCCGCCTCACTTTCCTTATGATGTAATACCTCCAATCAGCCCCATTCACCGAGGGCTTGTTTTAACATTCTGACATTCACTGGCCCAGCGGAATCACGTGCCATGCCATTAACAAAACCTGCAAAAACGGAAATCGCTAGACGCCACTTATCTTCTACCGCTGCTCGCATCAAAACTTTTTTTTGTCTTACCTTGTGTCTGGTATCGGCGTAACAAAGACAACGCCAGCCAATCAGCGCGCGTGTCAGAATCTCATGGCTGTATGGTGTTTTGCTGTGAATAATTCCGGGCAGGAAGTTAGATTTCAGGGGTGACGTTTTGCCTTTTCTAGACTTATTCTTCGGAACGAGAGGGAGTTACGATGAATGGTTGGTGCCGAACGAAACTTTATTATCTCGTTGTTACGCCAATACCAGACACAAAGTATGACAAAAGCAACTTTTGACGCTAGCAGCCGTCGAAGGCAAGTGGTGTCTAGCGATTTCCATTTTTGCGGGTTTTGTCAATGGCACAGCATGCGACTCCACTGGGCCAGTAAATGTCAGGAATGTTAAAACAAGCCGTCGGAGGCACATAAATGGGGCTAACCTGGCCAGGGATCATCACGACCATTCAAGCACAAACTTATTATTCTATTTAACTATTCTCCTTCTCAAATCAATGTGGCAGTGATATTAGCTGGAGTTTCCTGTCTTCCGACCTCTGGTGCATTTCCCCAAATCACAGATGTAGTTGGAACCATTGACTGTGAATGGACAAACTATGTACGTTGCTAACTTAGCAACTATGTTCTTTGGAAACGCACCCTAGGCTTGTGGAATGAAAATTAACCGGCAGTGGCACCGCTTTTTTTGGTACGATGCACGACATTTTGATCCAACTGGCCTGTTTGTGATGCAATGCATTTGATTAGTGTGTGGTCCAAGGCCATTTGTTAAAGCAAAAAAAATAATAATAAATAAATAAATAAAATGAGACGATTCTCCCGGGTAACGAATGGATATACAAATGTAGCAAAGTACTTTACTTCACTTTAACCATACTTAAATAAAAGTAAAATTACTGACTTTGAAAAATGCTCAAAAAAGTTCAAGAATACGAAAAAGTGACTCAATTACAGAAACGTTAGCACTTGTAATTGGTTACTTCCACCCCTGCGTTTATCATTGCATTCTGCAAAATTTTGTTTTAGTTCATGTTTGACTGTAAATTACCAGTTTACTGGGGTACATTTTATTCTTTGAAGGAAAAGCAGGAATATTGACTTTATTTGGACGGCATGCTGAGTCACCGCAAGGGATGTGTGTAGAAACCATTACAGAAATAAGTACAGAACCATCACAACCTAGATTTTTTATTTTATTTTTTATTTTTTGCCATGAAGGTTCAGGCCTGACATCAACGCATCAGAGAATTACTCGGTACTGTTACCCAGGTATTCTGGTTCTCAGTTTAAGTCCTAATAATGTGCTGGCTGGTTTTTTTGACAGCCACTTAATTAAGGTGTAAAACGAGATTATATCATATTTAATGTCTGCAAGAAGTAATCAGTAGACTTTGAAGAAGAACAGCTTTAGAATGAAGAACAATACAAAGGTTGCAACTCTGTTTGGAAAAAAAAAGCCTGTACACTTGGTGTGCCCCCAGGACAAAATTTGATTTCATCGTATTATGACCATGATAAATACATCATTTGAAATAAGCCGGATCACACTCAAAAATTAATTTTCTATGCTTATTAAGTAACTTTCTACTGTTTCTATTTGCATTGTAAAATCAACATCTTTTGTGCCTTTCGTCAAAATGAAAAACGGTATAATGCAAAACTGAAAGGGCTGGAAAATTCTTATAGTGCCGTCTTCTTTTCCGTGACTTTTCATCACAATACTTGTCGCAAATTTTGACACACAAAATAATGGAGTGAGAAAGGTGTTACTGGTTCCAGATTTGATCCTAAAATACCTGAGTCAGGAATTATAATGAGTCTGGGCTAGCAATGTTGGATTTGTGGCATTTGATAACACTGCAGTTGTGAATGTCCTGTGTGGCTAATTTACTGTCCTATCTTCACTGTCGTCAGGCTGGTTGGTGACAGACAGGCTCCAACACGGCCACATTCTTCATCAGCGGCTTCTCACTTATCTCCTGTTCTCTACTACTCAGTGCTGCGGCAGTGATTCGCCGGTGCATGAAGAGGCGCACGTCCATCGCCAATTCAGACCCCATACTGGACACCTGCCAGAGCACCCACAATGATCTCGATAAAGCCTCACAAGGGGAGCCAAGGCTTATAGCAAACACTCTGACTGTATAGCATTTGATTTTTTTCCACAAAGTACCCTCCCTCCCTTTATCATACCAAAGTGTATTGCAGTATGAATGCACAATAAATCAAACAGTGGTGTCAGAGACAGCTTGAAACCATGTGCATATAGGCAGCTGCCTCATGGGTAAGCACAAGTTTATTACAGCTCTATTGGGAAAGGTCTGTTTGACCCTCTTAAACCCTGTTGATAAACTGGGCATTCTGTGTATGCAGTTTGCCTTTAAACATGATAATTTATTACTCCCTCAAGCTTCAGGCTTGGGGAAAATTGCTCATGGTCTTGAGACCAACATCATATTAAAGTATCTACTTGTATTTTTGTGACTGTTCTGATTCCTTTTTAACAGTTCAAGTGACATAGCCAAACAATCTCCCCTTTTTCTACTGAGAGTGCTGGAATCTGTCTTTTGCAGGTACCATGGTCATGTAAACCTATCGATAGCCTTGATGTCATAGAAAAAATAAAACCATAAAATATCAAGCACTGGCCACTATGGTTGGAAATGCCATATTATACATCATGAATATTCTCAACAATACTATATATAAATCTGCTTAATTCCTGGTTGCAACATGCAGTGAAGAGCTGTTTTAAACTACACCGCTTAGCGAAAAATAGACAGACACGCTAATATTTTGTTGGACCACCTTTAGCTTTGATTACAGTGTGCATTCACTGCAGCATTCTTCTGATAAGTGTATGTAATTTCACAATTTATTTCTGTCCAGAGTTTTGTACATTTTTTGCTAAGATCTTGAATTGGTGGTGGGAGAGTCAGACCATTGTGTGAATTGTTCTCCAACACTTCGAAAGATTCTCAATGGGGTTAAGGTCAGGACTTTAATGACGGCCAATCCATATGTGAAAATGGCTTCTCATGCTCCCTGAGCCACTCTTTCACAGTTAGCGCCCCGGCCATATTGATTTCAGTTTCCACTCAATAACCTAAGAACTCATCTTCATTCGAAAGCCAGTTTTCTTTGAACATGTTTAACTTTCAGTATTAATCACTCTCGCTATTCACCATGCTAAACTAGCAACCTATTCAATCTTAACTTAATTAAACATAGGGGTGGGAAAATATGCCACGCTCAGTGTTGTTCTTGTTTTCCGATTAGCCTCACTCTAAAGCAGTTTTCTTTAGGTTACACAGCTGTTTAGCCTTAATCCTTTGAGTCCTCTTCTCATTGTATGAGCAGCAATGCTCTTCCTGTCACTGTTAAACATAGCTGCGAGTTCTCCGGGTAATATTTTTTTACGATTTGATTTCCCCAAACCTTTAAAGTTCCCTTATTATGCTGTATTTAGTTGTTTAAAAAATTTCTAATGGGTCTTTAAAATAATGCTAAGAATTAAGATACGAAAGAAAACCACAGACATCCAGCCCTAGTGAGACCTCTTCTCTCACCCCATTTGTGCCGGCCTGAAACATGGGCTGTTTTCAGTGGGTGGGGAGGCTATGCGAATGAGGCGCTGGTCTAATTGGCTGCCTGGCTGCTTTGATTCCGGGGGATGGTGCATAACCGAAAAACCAGGAAACCAAGATGGAAGTTATTTCAGGACAGCTTTCTGCGGCATCTATTGCTGTGAGACTGTACTTGTTTGATACCGAATCCGATCCCAAACGGGAGGAGGAATCAATTGAAGTGTTGCAACTATGTTTACGGCAGGATGTCAATGAGTGGCAAGTTGAAATTTTCGTGTTTTGCTCAAACTGTCTCGCCTTGCATGCATGTGGTTGTAGCTGTACCGGTCTATAGCCATGTTATAAACCCACTTACCTATCTAGAAGAAACTTTGCTAAAAGCTCCTGTTAACCATTTTTACCAAAACAAAATTCCGACACCAAGCTACTAAATGAGTTCCTAGCAAAAACACACTTCAAGCTTTGTAAAATCACACTTGATGGTGGATTCCATATTCATGAAAGGAGTGTAGAGAGCTAACAAAGGGGCATTAATGGAGACCGGCAAAACATCAGGAAGTATGCAAGGCTTTAAGGAGATAGTTGTTTATGCTTGGATCAGTCCAGGCTGCCTGCATCATTTTTCCGATCCAGTTGAGATAAATCAGCACCCACCATCTGTATGCCAAAAGCCCTGAAGCAAGGAGGGAAGGCTTGATGAAACAAATAAATAAGTCAAGAAATATACACGCGAAAGCATCGAAAAATGAGGCACAAAAAAATGAAATAAATTTATTAAATGATAAACAAGGAACACAACAGCATACCACGGCCAAGGGTTATCAGTGTGTTCTGTATTGAACACAGCAGAAGATCCACCACCTTTGCTTGTATCAATTAACGAACCAGTAGCTGTCTATCAATGGTGACACAGGCTTTTGGTAACCTCACCTTTTCAATGCCTAATTTAATTCTGCCGCAGTTTTCTTTACCTGATTAGCAACAGTATTTAGTTTAATTTAGTTCAGTCAGGAAAACTCACGTTTGTATAAAATATAAAATTTATCCATGGGTATAAGCATTACATTGTATTTTGGCGGCGGTTCTGCTCTGGAGGAATGTCCTACCTAGGCACAGCAAACATACAAACATAGTCATGAACAGAAATCAAAGTTATAACACTAATTTTATATTGATTATTATACGGAAAAACATTCATTTATAAAGATGCCTATAATAATCATAACTAACGTCCATTTGGTACTACTTGTAGGATAAGAAATAGGCAAGATATTACCAGATGGTTCTTGCAGCAGAATCAGGAGCTGAAATGGACATAGCAATCTGTCTGCGTGCATATCCTTAGACTTAGCACATGCAGGAAAATAAGGCTAACAGAGCGTATTTCAATCATTGCCAAGTAGCAATAGATTTTTTTTAATAGAATTTAAGACGTCATTGCATAGACAAACGCAGATCAGACAAAGCTGTTCGGTGCTGCTCGTTGTCACGGTCATATAGAATGGCCTTCTCATAGCATTCAATGGCTTGACATTTCTGACCTTTCATTTGATTAACGAAACCCAGAATCCCAAAAGCTTCGCCGTCACTGGGATTTATGGAGATTTGACTTTCAGCAATGTTTTCAAGCTTTCTTGCACATGCTTTCCAATCTACTGTGTCTCTCTGTAATTGGAGTCCTTCTTTGTATTTCTCCACAGCAGAAGGCAATGATTTTTTTTCATTGTACAGGAAGTTTCCAAACTGGACAGTCACCACCTGCAGGTGTTTATTTTTAGCGGAGGCTGCTTCAGTTGCCTTGTTGTACATCTCCTCTGCTTTTCTGTAGTCTTTAGCTCTTGCATAAAGGCGTCCTATATCCAGCATGGCAAAAATGAAGGGAGGTCTCAGCAAAATTGCTCGCTCTAGGTGTTGGATGCTCAGCCTGAACCAATGTTCATTCTTATCAGTTGAATATTTCATGGAATAGCTGAATCCAAGCTGATGGTGCAATACAGCTGAATCTGGTGTTGTTTCCAGGGCTCTTTGAAAAAGAGATATGGAGTCCTCCACCATTCCACTCATTCGGTAAAACTTTGCTACGTGCCTTATCACATAGGGTTTGTCAGGATCCAACATCAAGGCCCTTTCCAGCAGTTCTTTTGCTTTCTTATTTTTTTTATAGTGAGCAAGTTTCAGGCCTAGCAGAGCCATGGCATGAGCATTATTTGGATCAAGCTCCAAGACCCGTCTCAACTGCTTGCATGCTGGGGACTCCTCAAAGCTTGTGAGATTAAACTCTGTGCGAAACAGGGCAACAGCATAGCCCTCATTCCACTCAATCTCTTCTGGTTCCAATTCCAATGCCTTCACAAAACACTCCTTCGCTCTGTCATAGTATTGTTGAGAGATGCTCAGGAAGGCCTTGCCTTTCTCGCCATAGACTTCAGGATGGAGGATGGAAGGTGATCCTGAAGGAAATTCAATCTTGATCTCATCCAGCTTGTCCAGATATGACTGAGATTGCATATGATCGCCTTTGTGATAATACACCCATGCAAAATTGCCATAAGTGACAATGAGCTGCTTCTTACAGTTGTCACCATGATGTCTCTTGATGTAGTTTTCAGCCTGTTCCAAATCATCCAGTGCTTCATCGAGGAGGCCTTGCATGTACTTAGTGAAAGCGAGAAAACTGTATGACCAGCCAACGGTCCTATCATCTCCTGACAGTTCAGTGCCATATTTAAGCCTGTTCTGTAGATCATTTAATTCAATGTCTTTCAAACCCCAAGTGAAGTGGCACTCGAGATGAAGCAGTTTGGAAAGCAGTGTATCCTGAGTTGATCTGCAATAAAGGAGAAAAATTATGATCAAACAAACGGTATTTGGAGGAATGTGTCTTTTCAGTATACTGAGTAACAAAAGCTTGACTGTGAAACAAGCAAGAAAACACAGATTCATATTCAATTTTGAAAGGCGTAATCACTGCTTACAGTTAAGGTCAACTGTACAATTAATTAATGCGATATTTTATTGGACAACGTTACTGTGAAGCATAACTTTCATCACGATGGATTACGGAGGACAAGAAATGGGTAGGAATTAATCCGTTACTGTATGATAAGAAATTGTATTATTATCCTAAAAATATGAAATCAATAATGCAAATTATGCAGAAAAGTCATGAACGTCAGAAACGTCTAACTTGGAGGATGGCCAATTGCTGAACAATGATCAAGAGTAAGGATGGATTCAAATGATTTCTATCAAAATTCCCTTTTCACTAAACATTTGTTACAGCATACAAAATAGTGAGCATGAAAGGTATGGTCGCGGATATCAACAAACTCACGGCAGCACACGGGAAGACTTATGTTGTCAATAAAATGTGTGCACAGAGTCATTCCATATGAGATGAAAAATCTAAAAATTGATGTGTATAATAAAATGAAAAAACTTAAACTTTGTCTTCAGTAACAGTTGTGATTTACTGGACATGACATGATTTTTAGTATTTGAGTTAATATTTTTCAAAATCGACGGAAAATAGCGGTCAAGAGGTTGGTTTATCGGCATGACGAGAGTCAGTTCTTCTGTGGAATAGCAGTACATTTGAGCAGTGCCACTCACTCAAGACCTACCTGCCCTGGTAACAGTCCTATGTTCTGACCAGAAAAGTTTTGTAACCAAGAGGAATTTATTCACTGGATTGTGAGTGAATAACATTTGGGAAAATCCACTGGATATTTACTAATTTTAGTTTCCCACAAACCTTTTTATAAGAACTTATTTTTGATGTCACGTGTCCTTATTTCTACCAAAAATCATTTTAATTAATTTAATTTAAAAAACCTACTTGGGCTAAAGTGATAGTTTTATCCTCATTATATCTTTTATGCGTGCCAAACAAAATTAATCGGAATTAAATACATCAATCATTATCTGCAGGTAATAAAACAATGAATAGATACAGTTGGCAATAATGGGAACGCCCACAAACGTCACATCCGGTTAGAGCTGAATGGGAAAACAATCCATCCCCCCCTGTCCGCTATACTGTATAAATGCAGAATATAAACTTGTTTTGCTAATGCAAACAAGTTGTTGTGACACACTTTGAGTTGCTATTGCTTGCTGACAATGATCGATATATTAAAAAATTAAATAAACTGGGGTTGGATTGTTGTCCATACATTTTAAAAGACTGGGCAAATGATTCGACTCAGTGGCCTAAAGTGTCATTTCCAGACTGTAGAGCCTAAAGAACAGTTCATAGTGATAAATACGGTTAACATGATTAAAATGTGTAATAAAGATTCATAATATTACATATAGAATGTAAGATACATGATTTGATGATATACAGAGTTTAATAATGCATAATTTCATTTAGCAGTTAATATAATGGTTAAAAATGTTAAAAGCACACTAGAATTCATGTTTTATGTGATTTGGTACATGTTGATAAAAAAAGTGCACTTGCCCTTTAAGACCGTATACTTACGCAAAATATTCTGTTGATTTGGATAATGTGCAGTTATAGCTGGAGGGCTACGGAAGCAAACGCTTTTCTTATCTTCTTATCAGTGATTAGTAATTAGTTACAACAAGTTTATAAGCCAGCCACATTCGTTTGTATGTCAGTGGAATTATAACTTTGACACAGAGTAATTAACCGAAGATTTTTACTTTTTTCAAAACGACGTTTCTGAAGTGGATTCTTGACGAACTGTGTAGCTGGGCTAGCTGCAGATACCACCTGTGGAATGTAACTTCTTGCTAGCATTAGATAACAGAGTAAGCCATTGCAAGATCTCAAGACAATTCGAACCTCTACACAGACATACATACATACACGTTTTGTTGTTGGGTCCTATAATCTGCCTAACTCGTCCTCTCTTCTGATAGCTTGAAGCCATTTTGTCCTCCTTTGTGGTTCCGTTTTATTATTTAGTAAAATGTAAAACTTTAATTGGTTATTTTTTTGGTTGTTGTTTGTTTATTTGCGGTGCAAATGGGCACGCAGCAACTCTTCGGCATAATGGCTAATGGCAGAGACCAGTTTGTTTTCCCCCTGGACTCTCACTGGATGTGACCTTTGTGGGCATTCCTGTTATTGTCGACTGAATCTATGACAACTATCCCCGAAATCTCTCCGGTACTGAGGAAAGACACACACACGCACGCATCGCTCCCGGCATAATGCATTTCAATTAAAAAGCGCTCGTGTACACCGCACACGCTCGTTTGCACTACACACATGCGCAGTTGCAACAGAACGATGAAATGAAGTTCGGCTTTCCTCCGTTTTTGCCAGTGAAATTAACTGGCACCTCTTCTGCGCGCAGCAGCCTACTCTACTTACTGCAAGAAAAACAAGGAGAGGATGCGTTCATATAACTGTTTAATTCAGTCAATTTATAACCGTGCTCTTATCCATTGTGTCAGTACAAAGACGGGCTGAATGAAGACAACCTACTGGTACCGGAATGCGCACTTCAGATTGAAGTTGTTCCGATCTTAACACACAAAGCGTACATATAAATTAATAAATGTATATAACGCATATAATCTGTTATACGCATATGGCGGATATAATCTGTTTTATGCGTAAAATGGATTTTGTCCCTTTTATGCATATAGCGGATGTCGCTTATAACGGACAAAATGAACTGGTCCAATAGAAACCGTTATATCGAGTTTTACTGCATACTTAGAATTTATTTCTCAAGGGAGCACATTTCATTACAAAATTAAAGCTTGAAAATCATTGAGAAGCCTACTTACTCCATTACAGATGCCTTTTAGATGGGTTTTCGCTTGTTTTCCACTCTTATTGTGGTGACCTATTCCAAAGTCTCACTTGTTTATATAAAGTCAGTATCCTCCCTTTGGGCGGTGGTTACATGGAAAACATGCCGTGTCATTGTTTATGATAACAAGCTAGTTTCTGTTCGGTGGAAAAGAGAGTGAAAACTTCAGGATTAAAGAGCATAGTCTGTTGAAGTTGAAGGGCATTTAGGTTTGAAAACATACAATAGCCTGTGAATGTGCGTATGCCGGTAAACTGCACCTATTCGTAGATCACTGCGGTCATGCTATCACAGCGTTCCCTTACAAAAAAGTAGTTTATTCAAGTGTGCTATTAGTATACTTCTTCTAAACTGAAAATAAGAGAGTACACTTTCAGTTTACTTTTGATGTATTGATCAGAGATATACTTAGCTAAGTAATACTTACATATACTTAGCTTATACTGAAAAGTACACCGAAAAGTCTAAGTATATTTAGCTCATACTGGTACCTAAACTTTTATTATCATACTTTTCTTGAGTATATCTAAGTATTAAAATAGTAATGCCTAATGTTCAAGTATACTGGCTTGCAGTTAGGCTACTATCAAAAGCTTAAGCATATTAAAATATTTTTACCATACATATTGGCTTCTTTGAAGTATATTTTACTATATTTTTACTGTTTTCACTATCTCATGGACTTACATGTATGTTTGCAGTAAAAAGTCAGCTTTGGGGCAGCATAGCAGAGTAAATAGCATATGGGTAGAGCTGAACTTAATTTTTATGCAGTGTTATTAACCCACAAAGAAATAGATAAACATTTGTCTGATTTTATTTGAGAGAGAACAAATTTGAGAACAAATTTGACAATTATTCCAGTATTGACAGACTTGATACATACTCTTGCAAAAAAAAAAGAATACTTCAAGTTTAAGCAACATAGATATAAACTAGATGGGTACTTTAAGTTTTATTTTGTACTGCAAGTACACTACAAGTGAACTTTTAAGTATACTCTGACTTAATTAGTTGTATACCTCTAGAATACTTTTTATGAAAGTATACATTTAAGTATACTGCAAGTAAACTTACAGATATACTGCTAGTTTATTAGTTGTATATTTCTAGTAAACTTTTCAGTTCATGAAAGTATACTGTGAAGTATACTACTAGTAAACTTAAAGATGAACTATTAGTTTAGTAGTTATGAACTTCTAGCACAATTTCTAGTTTATAAAAGTATAATTTGTAGTATACTGCAAGTAAACTTACTGATATACTGCTAGTTTATTAGTTATATACTTCTAGTAAACTTTTCAGTTCATGAAAGTATACTGTGAAGTATACTGCTAGTAAACTTAAAAATGAACTATTAGTTCACTATTTATATACTCATAGCACAATGTCTAATTTATAAAAGTATACTTTGAAATATACTGAAAGTAAACTCAGATGTACTACAACTTTACTTGTTATATATTTCAGGCCAACTTTTTAGTTCATGAAAGTACACTTTGAAGTATATTGCCAGTAAACTTATAGGTAGACTACAAGTCCACTAGTTCTATACTTCAAGCCCTCTATAGTTTAAATTTAGTTTTAAACTTTCAGGGAGCTAAAAGTTTTTTTTTTTTTAACTGCAAGTATACTTCAAACTTAACATCAAACTCACAGATTATGATTATTGCAATTTAAAATATATTACTTTTGCAATTCAGGTATTATTTAACGCAAGTAGACGAGAGGTTACCTCGTGTACTCTATGACTAAACAATGCTGAAGTGCATTCTGCTTTAATTCACAGATGAAGGTACTTAAAAGGATTTACAATGGAGCACATACTCAGGAGAGAACAAAATTGATTCCTTTATAAATTAAATTTTAAAACACAATATTGTATTAGATGTCGAAGTATAAGAACAAAGCAATGGCAACTCTCATTGAAATCCCAATTCAAAACAAAAGTACCTCTTTCTCTCATATGGAACCAGAAATACACATAAAATATTAATTATCAATGCCTTCAGCCTGACCAGTACGCTGAAGGTCTCCAGTAAAACCTGATGAAATATTCCAAATGAGTACACCGATGATGTTTTTCAGTTAATGGAGTTCTGTATCACAGTCAGAAATATGACCGACTAAAGAAAAGATGCAGCGGTGCTGTAATACTTGACAGGTGGTACATTCTTTTTATCAATGATTTGATCATTTTTAAACAAGAGTGTGGACAACAAAGCCCTGCATATTGTACCTGTACCAAACATTGCTGTGTTTAAGTTGAGATATCAGTTCAATCTAGCAGGCCATTGTCTGCAGATTCACAGATAGATGTACACAGTATTTTCAAACATGAGATTAAGAAGGCTGGAAACAGTTCTAAAACAAGCAACCATACCACAACTTGATCTGCACCAGCTGTGTGGTTGAAGCTAAGCAGCTGTAGGCTTGGTTTGTGTTTGGATGGGAGACTGCCTGAGGAAAGTGAGGAGGTGTTGGTGGGCCAGTAGATTGGGATCTTCCCACTGGTGGAATAATACACAATAGTGCAGTGATGATGATGTTGTCTATCAGATGAGATGTGAACCTGTAGTCCTGACTCATTGTAGTCAATAAACATCCAATGAAGCTCTTTTTAAGTTTCCTCACAGTGTACTTTCATGAACTGAGAAGTTTACTAGAAGTATACAACTAATAAACTAGCAGTATATCTGTAAGTTTACTTGCAGTATACTTAAATGTATACTTTCATAAATTGAAAAGTATACTAGAAGTATACAACTAGTTCACTCACAGTATACAAAAAAGTTCACTTGTAGTGTACTTGCAGTATAGAATAAAACTTAGATGTAAACTTGATGGATACTTTCAGTTTACTTTGCTTAAACTTGAAGTATACTTAAAAGTATACTTTTATAAACTTAAAATGTTCCAATTTAGTCCAAAGAAGTATTAAATTAGTATACTTTCTGGTACACTACAAGTACATGGGTCCGTAGTATACTTGCTAGACTTATACTAATACTGAAGTATACTTAATAAAATGAACTTCAAGTATACTACTTTTTGCTAAGGGTTGTTCTGATGTCAGTATAAGACAATACATTGGTTGTTAAAATATAGCCTACTTCGTGAAAGCAAACACAGCCCAATACATCTATCACCCTGTTTCAAAAGAGTGTCCCTTAAATCAAATAAATTATACTGGATTATTTTGAATTGAACTTATCTGAAATGGATACCGATAACTTGAAATAGAAACAATTGAATAGATCAAATTAAATATTGAGATTAGCATGACTCGTTTACTTTCGTTGAAGCCACTAGAAACGAAATCTAATCGTTTCCATCTCCTTTCTCACGCGTGGCCGTGATTATTATTAGAATGCAGTGCAAATTTTAATGGTTTACAAATGTTCTTCGTGTTTGTTTACACGAGTGGACCACAACAAGGGCTGGTCAATTTGAGGACTTCTTGCCTGCTTCCGATCCTATTTAGCTATCTCTCTCACCTAATCGTATCGACTCGAAAGCGTCGCCTACAGCCGCAGATGGCTGGGTAGTAGTGGGTACACTGCAGTGGCGGAGCTAGAAATGGGAATTGGGGTGGAACAGACACGTCACTTTATGACAGTTAGAATAGTCGCAGATAGTTCTCAATTATGTTTTCTTTGGCAACTGAAGACACGCTTTCTCTCCATTCGCGATCTAACAGCGATGAAATAGGCTAATGGGGTAAATTCAGTAGAACTGAGAATTGGGGTTGAAAAAACATCCGTTTTAAACCATTATTAGTCCTGACCTGTTCTCAGTCATCTTCATGATTAACAAAAGGTTCACTCAGAGAGCACTCTGCACTTAACAGGTGGTGCTTCTTCTCCCCGATTAGGTAGGAGGACAATCATTCATCTGGACACGTTTGCTTAAATTAAATCAACGTCAAATAGCTTGAGCCGCATGCTTTTTATAGCCTATTTCACTGCCAAGTACCACATTTTTCACTCAATACCGAGAGTAATTTTAAAATAACGTTGATTATGGATTATGCGCGAAGTTGTTCCGATCTTAATTCACAAAGCATACATATAAATGAATACATGTATATAACGGATATAATCTGTTATACACATATGGTCATGGACGCAACATGGCCGCCCCCATGGTGGAATCCTCACAACAGGTCACCCATTCATCACTGGATAAAGTAGAAAAACAGGTAAGCTGATGAAAAATAACCTATGCCTACTTCAGATATATGTCAACTGTTTTATCATTCAAGTCATTTTTGCAGAAAGGTCCCTGAAAATGCCCATTATGACATATATGTCACACAACTAAAATGAGGTCAAAGGTCACCAAAAATGCCTTTTTTGAAATTGCTATTGGGTTGTTATTAGCCGTTTCCAAGGACATATTTACATAATACATATATTTTTCTTTCAACTTTTGCTATAGTTGGGCAGTTAAGGGTTAACGGCGTTATTTTCGGCGTCGCAAATTACAAATGCAGGTAAACTATGCACATACTTCTGGTCAATCGCATAATGCAAAGGAAAATTATATTCATCAAACCAGGTCACCTTCTTTCATTGCTTGATGGTTCATATCTGATGCCCATTGTATGCGCTTTCAGCGATGGACAGGGGTAAGCATGGGCCCTGTGGCTACAAAGCCCCATATACAGCAAAGTGTGATATCCTTCATGTTCTTGGCATCTTTCTATCAGAATCAGTATCAACTTTTTTTCTTTTCTTTTTTTTTTGCAGTTTAGCTCTGGTCTGGGGCCAGACCTGATGGGCCTCACTCCCCACACGTGTCTGTGAGCCTTGGGCACCCATGACCCTATTGCTAGTTCATCGATTTATCTTCCATGGACCTTTTTTTGGTGGAATTAACCACAGCTTACCAGGGACACCTCACAAGACCTACCGTTTTGGAGATGATCTGACCCAGTCATCCAGCCATCAAAATTTGGCCCTTGTAACAGTTGCGCAAGATCCTTCCACTTTCCCATTCTTCAGCTTGCAGAACATCAACGTCAAAACCTGACTATTCACTTGCTACCTTCTACATCACACCCCTGGACAGGCGTTGGTGTAGCCAGATAATCAAAGTTAATCACTCAATCTGATTGTGGTTTTAATGTTGCGGCTGATCAGTGTATGTTTATATTTACTTATTTTGAAACAATCGTGTTTCACCATTGTACTTATTAGTTATGCAAGTATGCTACACTCAATATATTTCCACTGTCTCCTGGTCTTTCCAAAACTGCATGGTAAAATAACCATAATTAATCTCTGACAGAGCTGAGTCTAACAAGGACTATCTCTGTTTATAACACAATTGTTTCAGCTAGTTTGTGAATGCATGCACACAGTGCAGACCCAGAGTAGTCTATAGCTATGAGCTGTGAAATGAATGGGTGTGGATGAAAATCAAACGTTTTGCCGATTGCATGCAATTCAAGCCCCAGCACAGCCACAATAAGATCAGTTCAGCCCTTGCACCTTAGTTAAATAATGTTGCATACAGTTTCTGCAGCTGTGGTTGAAGTCCGACTAAAATTACAACAGGACAATGTTCATGCGCAGTCAATTGGTTTCAAACATACCATGTCTGGGACAATGACTGAGGAAGTCCTGCTGGGATTGGGTTTATTATGTAGAAATTACTTTTAGATTATTTTGATTCTATTTATTTTACCCTTGTTTAAAATGATGTGTTTGCTTTGATATTTCAGAGGTTCTGGAGAAATTAATTTCTGTATAATACCTTTATTAATATGCAAAAATGTGGAATCAAACTACAGTCGACACACTTGAGGTAGAGTTTGTGATTAAATTCCTTTTAATTGACTTACACACCATTATAAAATACAAGGCAAAGTTCTGCTTTCCTCCCAGTAAGTGCCTGTTACATGTACCTTATTGTATATCATGTCAGTGTGATTACAGTATCCTAATATGTGTGCATATCCAGGTTTTATAGCATTAAATCAACACCACAAGTCATGTGCAAGACCACAGCAAGACCACTGTCATTGAATTAAAGGATTTCTTTGTATTAATTGCTACATCTTATGTTCCCAGTCCATACAGTCCTTATTTGAACTTCATTCCCTTCTCAAAGGCAGCGGTGATGTCATCAGTTTCAGCAGAGTGCTCGTCTTCAATACTCAGAAAGGCCAGGATTTCAGATGCTTCCGCAGCCCTCAACCTGCTTTTTTGCCACCACCCTGCGATTTGCTTCAGCTTTGCACCAGCTTGCCTGCGACTATAGTTCTGCATCTTCATCCGGTAGGCAGCTTTGAACTGGGCAACAGCACCATCCTCATCTTTCTTTTTGTACAGCAGAAACAGGCCATACGAAGTGTGAACCTGCTGCTTGTCAGAATCCCGCAGAGAGCCATCCTGGAGCAGCTCCTTAAAGATCTCCTCTGCCTCTCTCAGTTGCTGGTTCTCACTATAGGCCTCAGCCAGACTGAGCTGGGCGTGTTTATTGGTGGATTTCAACTCCACAGCCCTGCTGAAATGGTGTATGCACTTCTCGGCCTCGGCTCTCTTCAGACTCGCAGGCACACGGCTCCCAACTCCCTTATGCAACATCTTCATGAGCTTCTGCTTGTGGCACAAGCCCACTTGATGGTGAAGGAAAGAAGAGTTAGGCGTCTGCTCCAGTGCCTTCTTCAGGATGTCCAGGGCCTCTTCAGGGGAATCGTCCGTTCTGAAATACTTAGCAGCATATCGCATCACTTGGGGTACATCCGGAGACAGCATCAGGACATCTTTAATCAGTGCCAGGGATTTGGTTCGCTCACTTCTTTGCAGCTTGAGAGCTAAGAGCACCATTATCTCAGCATTGTTGGGGTCCAAGAGTAATGCTTTCTTCAACTGAGGGGTGGCTTCACGTTTTTCTGACCTCAGCCTCTCATCGTGGACGAGCCCTTCCAGTCGGTACAGAAAAATCTGGTAGCCCACGTTAAAGGAAACATTTTCTTTGCCTCCCTCAAGCGCCTTTTGAAAACTAACCTTTGCCCTCCTGTAATATGTTTCCCCAACCCTCAAAAAGGTCCATGCTTTATCACTATGAAACACTGAAAGGTCGCAGGAGTATTGTAAGGCCCCTGAGATGTCAATGCATATGTCCTCCAGTAGGCTTCCACTTCAGCCAGATTTTCTGAATGGTAGTGAACCTATGCAAAGTTGGTATATGTCACCTATAATGCAGTTTTGACCTGCTCATCTTCCTTCTGGGTGGCTTCTGCCTTATTGAGAAACTCAAGGGCACCGTCATTGTCTCCTTTCAAGAGGCTCACAAAAGATGTTGAGATATGTCACATGGTATCTGCGTGAGCAGAACTTGAGTCGATCCAGGAGCCCCTCAGTTTTTCTGTCAAGGTCATCAATGTCAATGTCATATTGTCCTCTGTGAAATGGCATTCCATTTGCTTCAGCTTTGCTTCAAGCTCAGCATTGTCAGGGCCACTGAAAAAATGAACCCAAATCAATTGGACACATATGTCAAAGCAGATGTTATTCTAAAATACTGTCAAAAAACATCACGAATGAGTGTGGGGAGTTAATATGTTGGTAGCAATGATTTCACTGTTCTGTTGACAGATTTTCAATTGCAGCATGCAAGACGGTAATTCCTGCATTGGACGGTAATGCTGTTCAGGACTGTCCTACTGCGAATAACAGGGAAAGTTGGAAGCCACATCTGCCAGACTGTCTAACTTTGCACATGGGGATGCCGCCATCAAACAAGGAGCTCGGTATTCTACTGGGTAACCATTTAACCAGACGTCCAGATGTGCAACAAAAAGGGGTGTGTGAGGGCTGTAGAGAAAACCGAAATCGTTGCGTGAAATCCGTGTGACATTTCCATACAAAAATAAATGTAATCCAAGAGCCTAGACAGAAACGCGCGCAAAAAAAAAAAAATAAAATAAATATGGATATATTTAAATATATTTCCTTAGGCTACCTCATACTTGAACAAACGCGATGGATGCAGTGGTTATTTTTACACAAAGTTTTAACACAGAGGCTCGTCCAAGATGAGGGGCAGCATGTGTTTATTTTGTTATGAAATCGAAACTTAACCAGACGATGCAGTTGCATTTCCAAGAAAATACTACACCATGTCACGGCGAACCGGGAAAATTTAAGAGAAACGAAACCTTATTCCCAATATACGATTGAGGATTTCTGTTCTCCCCAATTCTAATTGCCCACAATGTGAAGAAAGGGTAATAATTAAAAAGATTTTTTTTATACGCTGTCATTTTTATTCATTTTGACATTTGCTTCGTGGAACAGGCTACTCGAGGACGCTGCTTTGTAGCGATTAACATGCGAGCAGAGACGTCAGCATTATTTCTCGGGTACTAGCCATTGAATCATGCAGGGATCGTAGTTTATGTCTCTTAATACCTTGCCACCGTCCAAATACTTAAGGACTGCGTTTTACCATGAAAACTCCTAAGACAATGGAAGTCGAGGTAGCCGTTGCTAGGCAAAAGAGAACTACATCGTAAGATAAATAATATTTTGGCCAACCTTACTAAAATTAACAGTTTGGAACATAAGTTGGAGAACCGGAGCTTTTAGGCCTATATATCGCAAAAATCGAGGGTGGCCAAGACCTCTGCTTTTGATGGTAGTGTTGTGAATGAGAATTTCTGTAGTGATGGATAAAAGTCCTAAACCCGTCCGATCGGAACCATTAATTTCTACATAAATAAATACAGGAAAGTTAAATGATGACTCGCCGAATGACTCTAAGCAATCGGGACAGTCATGCACGAGACTCGCATTTTTATAATGTTGAACTTACCTATTGTCGCCACAAGATGGACTTCTTTCCTCACAAACAAAATAAAACTTAGTTGTTAAAAAATGATGCGCCCCTTGCGTCTGAAAGTCTCAATTCCTTATTTTTGCTTTTGGGAATGATTTTAGAAGGGTTTTACGCAAAAAGTATTTATGTATTTATTATTAATGTTATTTTGAAACCTTAGGTGCTACAATCATTTCCTCAGATATGCAATACCGTGTGAAACTTCGGACGCTTACTGTGCCGTGAAAAATCTTACTTTTCCTGATCTTTTTCTTTTTTTGCACATTGTAACAGCGTGTAATAAAACAAAACAAACAGAACATGTGGGAACACAATACAACGCTGTTCATAAATGATAATTTCGCTTATTACAAACAAGTCAGAAATTTCTCCCTGAAACTTAAGTGGTTGGGCTGCCTTTATCAGCAACAGGTGAAACAAAAACCTCCCCATATCAGATTTTATACATTCCTGAGGAGGAATGTTTGCCCGGTCTTATTTGCAGGATTGCTTTAATTCAGCCACAGAGCGTGTTGTTGAGCCTGAAGTGTCTGTTTTACGGTCCTTTCATAACATGTCAGTTAAGTTCAAGTCAGGACATTGACTCCAATATCTAAATTCGCTTCTTTTGAGCCATTCAGAGGAAGAACACTTCACAGCCTGTTTTGCTGCTTATCCCAGACTGATGGTTTATTCTCCTCCAGGACTTTCTGGTAGACAGCAGAATCCATAGTTCCTCAATTATAACACATGGCCCAGGTCATGAAGAAGAAAAACATGACCACACTATCACAGTACCACCATGAGCCTCTGAAGGTATTATGTTCTTATTGTGTAATGCGGTGTTTACTGCAGGCTTTATGTAATGGCACTCATGTCCTCCAAAAAGTTCAATTTTCAAAATCATCAGACCACAGAGCATTATCCCCTAAGGTTGGGTAGTCAAGACATTCATTCTAGCTAGTTAGCAGTAACTTTTTCCTCATAAAGGATTCTATTTTTGCCCAGACAATTTTTAGTGGTTAAATCATAAATGCTGACATTATTGGAGGTGATAAAGTACTGACTTGGACATTTGTCTGCAAGTGTCATTTTTTGAATTGCGGGATGAGTCATTAATGTACTCTAAGCTTTTAAAATACTCACCAAACATTGATAGCCAGAGTGGGCATCCCAGTTGCCTCATAGCAAGAAGGTTGTGGCTTTGAATCTGGCCTGGGGTATTCTTGTGTTTGCGTGCTTTCCCAGTGCTCACGTGGGTTTCCTCTAAGTGATCCAGCTTCCTCCCACAGTTTAAGGACATGCATGTCAGACTCATTCAAGACCCTAAAACTGCCTGTAGGTCTGGGTGTGTGAGTGAATGGTGTGTCTGCCCTGTGATGGATTGGTGAGCCATCCAGGGTGTGTCAGTTTTGGCTAATTATTTATGTTGGTTTTTGAAGTTTAGTTTATTTATAGTCCTGTTTACTTTGTTACATTATCTTATATTTCCTTTGCCCCATGTTTCCATGTGTCTTTGTTTATCTTCAGCTGTTCTCTCATCTCCTGTCCCTGGTTTCCTCATGGTCTCCTGTTACCTTTTTGAAGTCATGTCCATCTTTGCTCTATCCAACTTCCCTTTCCACATGTCTTGCGTTTGCCCAATCACCTCCTCCACTCTCTCAGCCCTTTGCTTTCTGTCCTTTGTTGGAAGTTTGTCTCAGTCATTGTCTTGTTACTTAGTCTTGGTCTACTTTTGAGTTAGAATGCCTGCGTATCAACTTTGTAAACTGTTAACAAGCTTGGATTGCCCTCTGTGTCTGTTTACTTTTGGGAACTAATTTTTTTTTTATCACTGGTTTTGACTCTGCCTCCATTCCTGTACTGCACTCTGCCTTGCTGTATTCTGGACTTTTTGCTTGCTATATGATTACATTATTTGTCCTATGATTCTGCACTTCTGGTTTTTGACCTGGACAGTCAGACCCTATATCCTGCTTCAATAAACTGTGTGAAACAACTGTCTTCACCTGAGTCCTGAGCCCCCATCCTGTCATGGTGTGTCCCTACCCTTAACCAATATTTGGCTCAGAGACTCCAGCTCCTCCCTGACCTGAGTGAGGAAGAAGTGGTTAGATAATGGATGGATGAAGAAATGAGACAGGCAACAGCTTATCATCTCCACTTTCCTTTTAAAGAAAATACAGCTAATGTAAGGCACCTCAGTCCATGAAGTGACATTACTAAAACACCAAAAAAAGTCACTGCAATCAAAATGCATTTTGACCTTGCCCTCGACAGAGTCAGCGGGGCAAGGTATTGTAGTCGGTGCATTTTGTTTGTTTGTTTGTGTGTCTGTGTGTTAACAATCTAATGGCTGCACTTATTGAGTTCAATTTGTTATGGCCCCAATTTGTTATGACATACAAGACAGCAAGGGATGACAGACAAAATTTTAATACTAAAACAGATTTAATTAAACAAAGACCGACACTAACCTACAATTTATACTACTGACCAAGATTGATAATATACAAGAAAAAATATATTTACAGTCCCTTGAGATGGGGTTGCTTGTTGATGTTCCGGGTGAGGAAAATGCTCCAACACAGGCAAAAATCCATAAAAAGCTTCACAGGTCTTGAAAAGAGTGACAGATCTGGTAAAATGTATCCTTCTCCTTGCAATTTCTCCTACTACTTTACTCTCTCAATCTTTCTCCTTATATACTCTTTTGCAGCCCCCTGCCACCTTTAAGACTTTTTTTTTTAATTCTCTGGGACTTTCCCATCTCAGACATGCACAGGACATGCCCAAAACCTAGCTCCTGACTGGGCTTAACAAAAAAAAGTCAATATTACCATCTAGTGGCTTTTTTCTACATTACAAGTCTTTCACAGTACGTGGGCCATGGTCCGTGAATTACCTGATTAGATTGTGGGGCTTTTCTGATTACTTCCTTCAAATTCATCTTATTGACTTCAAACCAAAACCACATGCATGTTTCATTTCTGTTTCCATCAAAAGAAAAAAAGGATAGCACTCCAAGTTTCAAGAATTTATTGCCTGTGCAAACGTTTCGGGCTGTTTACCCTTCTTCAGTGCAGTGGCAAATCAATAGAATATCACACAGTTGGCTTATTATAGCAACACTGGCTCAGGTGTGGTAATTGACACAATTGAAATTAGGATTAGGAAATTAGGATGCGTTTTTTTAGCGTTCCCTTTATTTTTATTTTATTTTATTTTTTTTTTGAGCAGTGTATAAAAGCCCCATGTCAAATTTGAGTTATTAACAAAAAACTGGAACCGGGATTCGTCTGTGAATAGCACTCTTCTCCAGCGTGCCAAGGGCCATCGAACGTGTGCATTTGCCCATGCGAGTCGGTTCTGACACCGTACAGCGATGAAATCCAGACCATGGTGAGGATGCCAAGCATGCAAGTTAGCTTCTCGCAGGCGGTTATGGACTGTCTGTGGTGTGATGCATCTGTGCAGACCAACAGTCTCATCTGCTGTGCGTGCCACTGATCTGAGCCAATCCGGCAGGTGGTCAAGCCGGATGTAGAGATCTTGTGCTGGTGTGGTCACACGTGGCCGATGTGGATGAGGTTGATTTGCAATACTGCCCCTCTGTCGGTAACAACCTCTAAAACAGCCTATCGTCTGATAGTTAACATTCTATATCGGAACACGAACAGAGAATTGGGTTGCACAAAACTTCCGTTTAAAACAATTAGTCCTAACCTGTTCTCAGTCATTTTCATAATTAACAGAAGGTTCACTCCGAGAGCACTCCACAGTTAACAGGTGCGGTTTGTTCTCCCCGATTAGGAACAGGTCAGGACTAATTAATAATTGTTCTAAACGGAAGTTTTGTGCAACCCAATTCTCTGTTCGTGCTCCGCAACTGGACTGAATTTAGCCCATGATTTAATCGCTGTTAGATCGCAAACGGAGAGAAACCGTGTCTTCGGTTACCAATTACGATAATTGGAAAACGCGTCAATAAATGACAATGATTGAGAACCACTAATTACAGTCAAAAAGGGATGTGTCTCTGCACCCCCGCTGGCTACGCCACTGTTGGCAAGTACAAAATAAAATTATCCCTTTGTTCCAAAAATTTATAGAGATCGGTAATCAACAAGGTATATCGAAATGTATTTAAATATAATGTATGTATGTGTATAATATTATCAGGACTATATATATATATGTATAATTGTGTGTGGGTGTAGGTGTGTGTCTGCCAGATTCAGCTTCCTCATTCCTCATATAGACATATGCACACAGGTACATATATACACACACACACACACGCACATACACACACATACATACATACATACAGACATGTATGTGTACGTGTATATGTACATGTCTGTGTGTGAGTATACGTGTTTACGTTTGTGTACATGCTTGTATATCTATATGTGTATATGTACAGGTATGTGTGTATGTATGTGTATGTGTGTATATGTGTGTATGTATGTATGTATATATATGTGTGTATGTATGTATGTATATATGTGTATGTATATAAGTATGTATGTTTATATGTGTATGTGTATATATGAGTGCAACTCAACCCTGTAATGCTGTCATATTTTCAAAACGAGGTATTTCCTTATACATAAGTTATCTTGGTGGAGATTCTATAAATGTTTTACTCAGGTCTAGATACCAACATACTTGTATATTCATGTGACTTACATATCTTTCTACATTATGCTTGTACTCTTATGTATGTATACATCTGTATGTATGTAGATAAATCTTTGTGTGTGTAAATCCGCCTGACTGGAAGCTGGAGTGTGTATTTGTACTCTTGGCCATGTGGCCTTCATACTGAATAAACTTGATGCTGCTGATGCTGAATCTGGCAGGTGCTAAAACTAACATTCTCCTTCGCTCACTAGGCCAAGAAAGAACTGTCACCACCTTCTCACTCAAAGGCCTCCAGATTTCTAGCCTGGCAGAAGCAATGGATTTCTGGATTTGCCTGAAGTGTTCACTCAAAAAACAATGCCCGTGAGCAGAAATAACATTCTTACTCAAGAGGATCTGGAGGAGTGGGTGTATCTCAAGGACATTAACATTCCCAGTCTGGAGGCAGATGTTGACTTGCTTATAGGTACCAATGCACCGAAGCTTATGCAACCTTGGGAAGTGATCAATAGCCATGATGAAGGGCCATATGCTATCAGGACCCTATTGGGGTGGGTCGTGAGTGGTCCGCTGAGAGGCAGTGAAGATAAGGGCATGTAGGACTGTCCGGCTGTTACCGCCAACAGGATCTCAGTCGCCAAGCTACAAGATCTGTTGATTGCCTAATACAATCAGGATTTCAATGAAGTCACAGCAGATGATTCATGTTTGTCTAGGGAAGACCATAGGTTTATGCAAATTGTTGAGTCATCCATCCATCAGGACGAGGGTCTCTACTGCTTTGACTTGCCTTTCAAAGCTGCTGATGTTACACTTCCAGATAATTGTTGTGTTGCAGAGCAGCATCTCTTTGGTCTTCAACGATGGCTGGAAAGGAACAAAGAATACCATCAAGTATACACAGAGTTCATGTCTTCTGTTATTGCAAATGGTTATACTGAGCCTGTGCTACATCAACAGCTGAATAGGTCAGATGGCAAGGTTTAGTTTATCCCCCATCATGCGATATATCATCCTAAAAAGAAAACACTTAGGGTTGTCTTTGATTGTGCCTCTGTCTATCAAGGAACCTCACTCAATTCCCAGCTCCTGCAAGGCCCCTTCCTCACCAGTACCTTGCTTGGTGTACTCACTAGGTTCAGAAAGGAAAGGGTCGCACTGATGGCAGACATCCAAGCAATGTTCCAACAGGTGAGTGTCTCCAGAGCGCACACACTTTTTTACGTTTTTTGTGGTATCCTGATGGTGACCTAACACTTGCCCCCATGCAGTATAGAATGAAGGTGCACCTTTTTGGAGCAGTGTTCTCGCCTAGTTGTGCAAATTACGCACTGAGGAGAATCGTACAAGATTACAAAGACCACTTTGAACCATGCGTTTTAAACACAATACTGCATAACTTTTATATGGATGATTGTTTGACTTCTGTGTCCTCAGAGGAGAAGGCCATGAAGATGGTGAGCGAGCTGACCGCAGTATGTGCAAAGGGAGGGTTCCACCTGTTGAAGTGGACAAGCAATAGCAGCGAAGTCTTGGCCAGCATTCCGGATGCTCAGAGATCAAAGACCATCATGGGCCTTGACTTAGATCAAAAGGCAAATGCTGTTGAAACTGCTCTTGGCCTGCACTGGTGTATTGATGCTGATGTTCTTACCTTTAGGTTGGCCTTAGAAGAGCGCCGCCACACACGATGTGGCATATTGTCTGTTGTGTCTTCTGTGTTTGACCCCTTAGGCTTTCTTGCACCATTCACACTGCCAGTGATGAGAATGCTGCAGGAGATGTGCAGGCTGAACATCGGCTGGGATGCCCTAATTCCCCATGTTTTCTCTCAGCAGTGGTCCAACTGGCTCACAAACCTGCATCATATTGCTGAACTCAAAGTGAACCAGTGCATGAAGCCCAACAACTTTGGGGAACCTATACTCCCATGCAGATACACCACTTCTCAGATGCCAGTGAGTATGGCTATGGGACGGCTTCCTACCTCAGAATGGAGAACAAGGAGAATCAAGTGAGTGTTGCTTTCATCTTGGGAAAGGCCAGAGTTGCCCCTTTAAAGCAAACAACCATTCCCCGTCTTGAATTGACTGCTGCTGTCATAGCTGCCCGCATTGACAAGATGCTGAGAAAGGAGTTGCAGCTTGAATTGCAGCCATCAGTGTTCTGGACAGACAGCACCACTGTTTTAAAGTACATTGCCAATGAGACCAGAAGGTTTCATATATACGTAGCCAATAGGGTGGCAGTCATTAGAGAAATGACCAGTGTTGCACAGTGGAGATGCGTTGGCACAAAGCTGAACCCTGCAGATGAGGCATCCAGAGGGCTGAGCGCTGAAGAGTTCCTGGCCTGTGAGAGGTGGCTGAAGACACCCCCGTTTCTCTTGAACCATCCTGGATCAGCCTCTGGTCTCTGTTGATGACCCTGAAGTAAAAAGGGAACTGGTGGTGAGTGCTTTTGTAACACAGAAACCACTGAATGCAACCCAAAGGTTTTTAAACTACTTTTCTGATTTTAAAAGATTAAAGAGATATGTTGCATGGATTCTCAAATTCAGAGACATGCTTTTAACATTGTCAAAAAAGAGAAAGCTTTTTAAACATGAGCTGCAGAAGGAAAGAGTGAACGTTTCTTGCAAGCCATTGACACCAGCCGACCTGCAGAGGGCAGAAGATGCCATTATTCGCTTTTATCAGCAAGAGAAGTTTCCAGAGGAAATTGCTGCACTGCAAGAAGGAAAGCCTGTAATGTGCAGCAGTGATCTCCATAAGCTTGACCCAGTGTTGCAGGATGGAATGTTTAGGTTTGGAGGTAGGCTCAGTAAGGCGGCTATGCCTGAAATCGAGAAGCATCCTGTTATTCTGACAAAAGATCAAAATGTATCCAAACTCATCCTGAAACATATACATCAGTGTCTGGGCCATGCAGGTCGTAATCATGTGTTGTCCTTTCTCAGAAAGAAATACTGGATAACTCATGCAAACTCTGCTTGCAGGAAAGTAATTTCAGACTGCACAGAATGCCGGTGCTTTCAGGGAAAGATGGGGCAGCTGAAGATGGCAGACCTCCCAGAGGAAAGAGTTGTGCCAGACCTGCCTGCCTTCACCAACGTGGGCGTGGATTATTTTGGTCCAGTGGAAGTGAAGAAAGGCCGGGGAAAAGCGAAGCGCTATGGTGTTTTGCTTACATGTCTGGCAAGTAGAGCAGTCCAACTTGAGGTAGCCTATGCTCTTTACACTGACTCATGCATCAGCGCCATCCAGCGGTTTATGTGTCCAAGAGGTCAGATATCTCATTTAATATCTGATGATGGCACTAACTTTATTGGAGCTGAGCGGGAATTAAGGGAGGCTGTTTCAAACTTAGACCACAGCAAGATCCAGCATGCCCTGGTACAAAATGGTCTAACATGGTCTTTTAACCCTCCAGCAGGCGCTCACCATGGTGGAGTTTGGGAGCGTTTGATCCGGCTTGTGAAGCGTGTTTTGGCCTCCACACTCAGACTCCAAACCCTGGACGATGAAGGCTTCCACACAGTTCTTTGTGAGATTGAAGCAATTCTGAATAGTCGACCAATCACAAAGGCCTCTGAAGATGTCAATGACCTGTAAGCTCTCACTCCCAACCACATTCTCCTCCTGAAGACAAAGCCACTCCTTCCCTCGGGGCTGTTCCAAAGGGATGACCTGTATATGAAGAGAAGATGGCGACAGGTGCAGTTTCTCTCTGACCTTTTTTGGAAACGTTGGGTGAGGGAATATTTACCACTGCTCCAGGAGAGACAGAAGTGGATGAGACCGAAGAGAAGTTTTGCCGTTGGTGACATCGTGGTCGTGATGGACCCACTAGCTCCAAGAGGGTCTTGGCAGATGGGACGAATTAAACAGACGTATCCAGACAAGAGAGGCCATGTGCGGTCAGTCCAGTTAAGAACAAGAACATGTCAACTTCAAAGGCCAGTCACCAAGATATGCCTCTTGATGGAAGCTGAAGACCCAAGTCCCAAGACCCTAGATGACGCTATAGATGATGGTTAGATGACCAGATGACCTGGCTTCCTTAAGAAGATACTTAGTCTTAGGAACTCACTTAGATTAGCTCTGCACAAATGGCTCCTTTGTTTTAATTGGGTAATTGTGGTTTAGTATTCACCCATAATTAGGGGCCGGGGTGTAGGAGCCATTTTATTCTTTTCAGCTATAGGTAGGTTTTTAGTGTAGGTTTTAGATATCGTCTCAAGGGGGAGCACTTCACTTTAGTTTCGGTCACACAGGCGCAGGTATAATTGCAGGTGCCGGTGATTAATGTTAATGACGGCTTGGACTGGGGAACACACTGTTCTTACCGTAGCCGTGTGAACCAGCCAAAGGCCAAGCGGCACTTTTTAAATCCACTTAACAGCACAAGGGTGGCTTTAGTTTTTGAATAAAAAATCCATTTTGCAATAAACGGGGAACAACCTGAAACGGACATTCAAAGCTGGACCTCATTTTTTGCTGCGCGTCTAAGAACACCTGCAGTCCAGGCCGAGGGTGATAGGGCAGCCTCAACAGAATTCGTGTTTGATTTTTAAACTTTTTAAACTTGTACTTACCACCAACATGTCATTTGATGTTATCAACTGTGGTGAATACCAAGCTACAAGAGATGCATTTATATACTACCCTCGTTGGATTCATTGTGCCACTGCCTTTTTAAGATGGCGCGGTTTATATACATGTTGCTGCTGATTGGATAACACCCCTGGCACACCCACCAAACAGGAGAAAACATACTGCAAACGCCGTTGTGCACCTTTGCACACTTGTTGGAGAAAACCGATCGTTCAACCTGGAAACCATAACAAAATGATGTGCACCGGTGTGACTTTGAACGCACCTCTGGTTTCCATTCACTCTGAATTTTGTCTGGATTCTGATTCCGGTCTAGAGTGCGGATCTGTAATTCACCAGATTCACCAGAGTAAAAGTGTTCACCAAAATAAAACTTTAAATTCTGGCGCACCATCGATTTCCGTCTCCGGTTTGAAACCTTTTATTAATTTAAACATGGACATACAAAATTATATTCTTTAAATTAAAAAGTTTTTCTGCATTTTATTAGCTTGGCGCATCCATCGAATTCCGGATCCTGTCTCTCTCGCCCTGGTTCCGGTTGCTCACCAAAACAGCCACTAGACGGCCCCAGACTAGTTTCAGCGAAGTTCGATGCACAGATGAATACCAATATGTACGATACAGGTTCTCATCTGAGGGTTTGATATGCAGCGAAGGCAGCGGAGTCATGCGTATATAGTTTCACATCTTGGGTGTATTGCAAAGCTGTTTTTTTCACGGGTAAATGCGCTAAAGCCTTGTACTTGTTGCACTTATGAAAGTAAGCCTACTGACCACTTTGAATTATGTTTTTGTAGTAATTCATTATTTGTTGTCCGACTCTTGACACCGCTGGGGTTGCAGCTGGAAAAAAAAATCCATACATGCCATTAGAATACATCCTCACATTACATTAATTTAATGAAAAACGCAAGTAATGCAACTGTAATTTTACTGATGGGGCGGTGACATTATAAACGATAAGACACGCACATCCCTATACCCAATAGGCTTCGTGCTGGATCAAACATATCCTGTAAAGCAGAAAAGGAGAGAGATGCGCTCACTAGCCTACATAGCGCCTTTTGTCATGATTCATTGCAGCAGTAGTAAAATAAAATCATCACTGCTGCAGCTGTAGCCAACATACAATCATGAATACGGGAGTTATTTGCAGTGATATTATCATTATAATTAACTTATGCATTTACACGATCAGTGATTTTTTTGCCAACTGTCATTTCTGTATTTGGCAGCTGCAATGGTATCAATTTTTGCCAGGATGATATGTTTATTCTCTTGATATTTTTATTAAGAACACTTGCTCCGCATTTGAAAAGTATGCAGCTTTCCTTCCAGTCAGTTTGTCCATGTTTGCAATTATTAATTTGCTTCAAACACCACCCCTTTTATGTGAACGCGCACATACCTAGATTGGAAAACCCTAGGTTCAGTGACCGAGTTGATAACTGGCTTCGTGGTACTGCTTACCAGGAATGCGGAAGTCTGGTTAAGTGCAGCAAGATAACTAAGAGAAACCCCGGGTATGTTAATCCAGCTTTATGATACAGGCCCCTGGGCGTCAAAATTAAAACCATTCAGCCCCCGGAATTCTCTCCAGTGTTGGTATGCTTTCCCTATGTTTATTTGGGACTTCGCATAGCTGCGATCGTGTTCCTTTTTCCTCGACATGAGCTCGTTTGAGCGTCTCTTTTTCGGTTTAGTTTCCACCATGCTTCACTCTGCCACATCCATAGTGCCACATCATCGTTGCTCCGTCCCACCCACTTGTGCATGAGCACAGAACTGGCATAGAGTACCCAACTCTGCCCCCCGATTCGTTGGAAAACTTTTGTTGATGTTTGGGGACGCGGGTAGGTCCCCACGAGTTTGTGTATCTTTCTCAGTGTCTAGCTGGCTGTAGGTGGCCTACAGGGACCGGAGTTTCTCACTGCCCACTCATGAGAGGAGCTGCTCACAGTTCGTGAGGGGAAAATCTCCTGTACGTGACAAATTATGTTTTGGCTCAGAATCGCTGATACAACCTTTAAAATATGACTCTGTCAATCTTAGATTTGCAGCAATGTACTTAATGTTTAATTAAGTTTAATGTTTCTGACATTCATTCATTCATTTTCTATACCCGCCTATTCCTCACTAGGGTTGCGGGGCGAGCTGGAGCCTATCCCATCTGGCCACGGGCAGAGGCAGGGAATGTTTCTGACAAAAGCACCATATTACCCTCTCGGAATTCTCGCATTGCCTTGGACTAAATCTGTAAATATCATCCCATGAGATTATATACACTGCTGAGGGTAGGAGCCTCAGAGGATTATACTTTGCGTTAATTTTGTCCCTTCTCAGCTTTGCTGATGAAGTGTAACTGCCTGATTGTGCAACTGTCCCTTAAAGACTGTTTTCAGTACAATGAGCAATTCGAATACAGTAAGAATTACGCTGAAATGCCTGCATGAAAATATTTTTAAAAGTTCCCTTAAAGGCCCTTGAAACCCTTAAAGGTTGAAATGTGAAATAAATGACTTTGATAATGAAGTATCAAATGAGAGAATGGTGCATGGCAGCACAGGCTTGAGTACACATTCTCAGGAAAACCCAGGCAGGAAGTCCTTATTTGACACAACCGTGTGGGCGGGGAACAGATCTGCTGAAAACAAAAAGGGGAGCTTTATGGCTGAAAGGAAACCATGAAACTCGCATGCCTCTCACTCTCACTACTCCTCAAAATGGAAAACAAAACTTTCAATTCTCTTATCTGCCATTTCATCACTCCTTGTCCCTCGCTTGAACTAGAAGTCGCTCTGAATCCACTATCTTGCTGGCTGGCTCAAAACTCTTATCTTTGCTGTGTTGAGGGAGCACTGAAGCAAAAACTCCCAAGAGCTGTCTCCCCAGTATTAATACAGCTAAAAACCGTGATTCAACACCTCAAATATATCTATCTAAACAAGTGATTTAATCTTGCTATGAGGCTTAACCTCTTATTTTTCCTCTCACAAATAGAAAATATTGTTTTATGTTATCATGTGCTTGGCAAGCAAAATTCTTACTGCATCCAAATATGAGAGTCAAAATTCTCTCATCGGTGGCATAATTTTAGTTTTTATGACAAAAAAAGTAAAATACATTATAGTTTTAAGAGTAAATACAATATTAAAATGCTTATTTTGTTTGTTTGGTTGTTTTTTGTTTTTTTTTGCAGTGAATAGGTAATGTCAGATGCTGGCAGCAGATTCAGTTGTGAGTCATCAAAAACGAATATCACTTCACGTGATGCATCAGCAGAAAGGAAGTTGCATTTCTTTAAAAACAAACAATATTTTCTTGTTTCTTCTCTCCTTGCATCGTTTCCTTGCATTTCTCCATGTATCCCCAGTTGGAGGCACAAAGATGTAAGGAAAAGATCCAAGTGAGGGAAATGTGGATGCAGTTTAAGACAACTGAAATATACACCATGATGACACTTTTGGGACTTTGTCCGTGTGCATGATGTGAATTTACATGTTTCCTCTTTCGCTGTGTTGCCGTCACTCATTGTTTCCCTGCGTGGCGCATCTCTCTGACATCATCGACCACATTTTCCCCATAACCTGCTCCCATGACCTTATGAAAAGCCCAACATGCTATTTAGTGGACAATTTACAGAATGAGCTATTCTTATAGTTTAAATCAATGGACTGCACTTCCAAATTTTGAATTAAATATATTTTCTTTAAATCCCCCCAGCAATTTTTTTTCTGAGAATTCCACATGGTGGATAAATGCTGGGATTTAGCTTGAGAGACTCAATATATTCCAGCATAAATATTCTGGGAAAGTAAAGGTCCCCTATTATGAAAATCACATTGTCCCTTTCACATCGATACATAATGTGGTCCTCCTCCTACCTAATGTCTGACACAACGTGACATCATGTTGTCACTGTATTATTGCTGTAACACCTCTCTTAGTTTTTTTTTTGTTGTTGTTTTATTTTGCTTCAAGAAATCGCGTTCTTGAATGGCACCTTTTGATTTTGTGCCCCTTTGATACTACCAGTGATGTAATTTGCATGATACAGCTCAATAAATCCATTTCAGTTTCAGCAACCATTTCTTATTTTGTGCCACTATGAGAAAGCCAATCAAAGTAGAGCCTTGCTTTCACTGACTCAAGTCCACTCAAAACAGCAGATGGAAAAACACTAGATTGGAGACTTCTTGTGAGAGCTGAAATTGTGTGGTTTTCCGATTTAGCTTCAAGATCTTGGTCAACAGCCACTTAGGAATTCCCTTGAATTGTTAAATATAGTTTGATATGGGAGCTTTAAGTCTTCATGCCTCTTGAAAATATTTGCAAATAACAATATAGTATTGATTTAAATGTTACTACTCATCTTCAAGCAAAATCAGAGATTTTTTTCCTCCACTTATTGAGCAAAATAGTACTTGAAAAGAGGAAAATTAAACATTTATTTAATTACACTGAACTTGAATTCATTGTTGGCATAGTCTGAAGGAGCATGCAAGTTAACCCAGCTATAAAGAAAATCATTACTCGGTGTTATGTTACCTTGAATGTAAGTCTCAAGGCCAAAATGCATTATTATATAATTTTGTGGACAACTAACAATTTATAATTTACATATAAACCACATAACATTCATTGACCACAAACAATTCCCAATCGGAAAGAGAACACATTGGAAGAACATTAATTTCACAAATAAATATTAAATTAATCTTAAATCTGGTGAATGGGCGGAGATTCAAGGCTGATTTCACAAGAATAATGCAAACCCTGAACAAAAATTAATTTTATATGGAGAAACTATTAAAAATGCAATGTAGTAACAGAGAATGGTTTTCTCTGTGCTAGTGTTCCTTTAAGATTGTATACTGTACAGTGAGTAATTTGAATACCAAAAGATATATTGCTTTGATGTACTTTACTTTCAAGCCATAACAATATCTTTAAACATTCCTCTTAAAACCTCTCAAACTTAAAACGTGAATTAAATATCAGTAAATCGCCTCGATAATGATCCAACATGATAAGTGGTGTGTGACAGAACAGGCTTGAATATTCATTGTTGGGGAAACCCGAGGAAGTCCATATTTGGCCTGAGCGTGTGTGGGTGGGGTTAACGTCTTCTTATAAGAAGCAGGGAAACACGATACCTACATGCTTCTCACTCTCATTCCTGCTCTGAGTGCGAAACAATTCAATGGCACTTCAGCACCTCTGGGACTTTATCCGAGCGCAAGATGTGTACCTGCGTTCTCCTTTTTTCCCCGTGCTGTTCTCACTCACGGTTTACCTGGGATTTTGCTTGCCTTTCGTGCTGCTGGATTTGCTCTCCTCCAAAGTGGCTCTATTAAGAAAGTATAAGATACAGCAGAAGAGCAATGTCTCGTGGTCCATGATGTGGAGCTGCCTGGCACAGTCTCTCTACAACCATGTGGTGTACATTTTCCCTCTGACTGTGTTGCACTGGTACTGGAGACCTGTCAGCTACCCCACACAAGCTCCTGGCTTTTTCAGAATGCTGTGGGACATCCTCGCATGCCTCCTGCTCTTTGACTTCCAATACTTTGTCTGGCACCTGCTTCACCACAAAGTGCCCTGGCTCTACAAGACCTTCCACAAGGTCCACCACAAGTACACATCCACGTTCGCCCTCACCGCAGAGTACTCGGGGGCCTGGGAAACGCTCTCCTTGGGCTTCTTCGCTGCTGTTAACCCCCTGTTGCTGGGTTGCCACCCGATGACGGAGATGATGTTCTTCATGCTCAACATATGGCTGTCAGTAGAGGACCATTCGGGATATGACTTCCCCTGGTCCACCCACAGACTGGTCCCTTTTGGACTGTATGGTGGAGCTCCACATCATGACCTCCATCACCTGAAGTTCAAGTCCAACTATGCCCCCTACTTCACCCACTGGGACAAACTGTTTGGAACTTTGCACTCCAGCTGAGCAACCACATGAAGGCAAACTTGTACTGCACTTTAAAGACTGTGATGATCACCAGCATGTGAATTGTATGAAGACTGAAACTATAAGCTACAGAAAAGACTTAATTTAATTGGTCAGTACACTGTTTTTATGTTTGTCCCTTGATGCATTGTGTGAAATGCAAAACAAGAATGTGTATTCCTAAACATGTTATGGAGGTGTAGCCAAAATTTGGCTTGAATTCTATTCCTAATAAGAAGGAAAATTATTAACTATTGACTTATTAATTATTATTACCTCCGCCAACGAAGTTGGGGCGGTGGTTATGTTTTCGCCTCTGTCTGTCTGTCTTTCTGTCTGTCTGTCTGATTGTGACCAACGTAACTCCAAAAGTAATGCACAGATTTGTCTGAAATTTTGTGGGTGCATTGCTATCACATCAAGGAAGGACCCTATCGATTTTCACCGCAGTCCATCTTGAAATTGTATGACACATGATGACTCAACTTTGCTCCCACTCGTGAAGATTTGGACTGTGCTCCCTTGGCGGAGGTTTGCACTCTACGAGTGCCTCTAGTTTATCATTACAATTATGTTATGCTGCTATTTATTAATTATCTTCTCATTTAACTGCCATTGTATTTAAAAATGCATGTTCAGTTGCAATTAATTTCAAAAGAATTTAATTCTGTTGAACACCTTTTTTTTACTTTTATAAAAAGGTAAATATTCACTGTGAAAAATGTCTCTCTTTGAGAGCCAATCTTATTTATCTAATAAATTATTGAAATAAAATATTTTTTAAAATCTTAAGGGTATTGTACTTTTTTCTGGATGGGCAATATAAATAGCATACACAACCAAGTAGCTTGAGAGACCTAATAGATTTCTGTTCACTCTGAACACCTCAGACACTGTGTGTAGACAACATTTACAAATCACAAGCACATAATATTGACCGGTATTTAATTTTTGATCTTCAATCAATAGAATATCTATATTTCTTATTTACATGGCTCATTTTTTCACATGGAAAAACTACACATTTCATTAAATTAAGTCCAATCGGGCATGGACATACAGTGGGCTCCAAAATTACCAGCACCCTTGACTGGCAATGGACAAACAAAACTGTAAAAAAAAAAAAAAAAAAACTAAGTTATATTTTTGAGAAAGTCTAAATACCAACATGTGAGAAATACTGTATAATAATAATAATAATGTCCCAATGAAAGCAATCAAAATCAATTACTGATTTAATTAAAATTCAGTTTCCTCCAAATCAGGGTTTCACAATTAATGGCATTCTGCAGGTTTTTTTGTAAATAACATCTAACAAAATTAATCCAGGTATTACAAACCCAATTCCAAAATAGTTTGGACAAAGTGTAAATTGTGAAAAAAATCAAAATGCAATGACTTTCAGATTACATGAGCCAGTGTGTTATTTACAATAGAAAACAGGTAATATTTCCAATGTTGAAACTGGGACATTTTACATTTTTATCCAGAACATTAGCTTATTTCAAATTTTCTGGCTTAACAGGTCTCAAAAAAGTTGGGACACAGGCAAAAAAAAGGGCTGAAAAAAGCAATTAACATATAAGAGAATCAGCTGAACGAACATTAAGCAGGTAATTAAGTTAACTGGCATCAGGTGTGTAATATGACGGGCTATAACAGGGATGTCTTACAGAGGCTGTCTCTCGGAAGTTAAGATGGCCAGAGGTTCTCCAACCCATGAAGGCTTGCATAAAAAAATGTGGAATACTTTAAAAACAATTTTCCTCAATTGCAAAGGCTTTGAGCAGTGCATAACATCATCAAAAGATTCAGTGAAACTTGAAAAATCTCTGTGCGTAAGGGACAAGGCCGAAGACCTTTACTGGATGCCCGTGATCTTCGGGCCCTCAGACGCCACTGCATCACTCACCGGCGTGATTCTGTCATTGACATACTAAATGGGCCCAGGATTACTTCAAGAAACCACTGTCTGTAAACTCAGTCCGCCGTGCCATCTACAGATGCCGCCTAAAACTCTATCATGCAAAAAGGAAGCCATTGTTGAGCATGATCCAGAAGCGCCGCCGTGTTCTGTAGGCCCAGGGTAATTTAAAATGGACTGTAGTAAAGTGTCCTATGGTCAGACAAGTCAAAATTTGACATTCTTGTTGGAAATCATGGGTGTCGTGTCCTCCGGGCTAAAGAGGAGAAAGACCACCCCTCCTGTTTTCAGCTTTCAGTTCAAACGCCAGCATCACTGATGGTATGGGGATGCATAGGTGCATATGGTGTGGGACACTTGCTTGTCTTAAAAAGCACCATGAATGCTGAAAGGTATATAAAGGTTTTAGAGCAACATATGCTCTCCTCCAGATGACATCTATTCCAGGGAAGGCCTTGTGTATTTCAGCAGGACAATGCAAAACCACATGCTGTAGCTATTACAACAGCATGGCTTTGTAGTAGAAGAGTCCGTGTGCTCAACTGGCCTGCCTGCAGTCCTGATCTTTCACCGATTGAGAACATTTGGTGCATAATTAAACAAAAAGTCAGTCAATGGAGACAAAATTCTCTCCAGCAGCTGGAAGCTTGTATTAAACAAAGGTGGGGTCAAATTCCAATGGCTTAACTCAAGAAACGTGTCTTCTCAATGCTCAGACGCCTCCACTCTGTGTTGCAGCACAGAAGAAGAGGGGATCTACACCATGGTAAACAGGCCCCTGTCCTCAACTTTTTTGAGACCTGCAACAGCCATCAAATTTGAAATGAGCTCATTTTGGTGATAAAATTGTAACACTTTACAGTTTCAACATTTGCCATGTTATCTCTGTTATATTGTGAATAAAATACTGGCTAGTGCGATTTGAAAGTCATTGCGTTTTGATTTTATTCATAATTTACATTTTGTCTGATCTATTTCGGAATTAGGGTTGTAAATTCCATGTATTTAAGTTTTGTCTAAATGTTAATGAAGTATACTGAGCCATTACATCACTTCCTGTTTCACTAGGGTGTACAACTGAGGTAACACACATGCACTATCCCTTTGTCATCCAGCATCATGAAGAAAACAAAACAAAACAACCGTCAGTTCAGAATAGGCAGATGGTCATTGACGTTTATAAATGTGGTAATGGCTACAAGAGGATTCACATGCAATTGAATATGCCACTGTCTGAGCACTGTCAGGACAATTATTTAAAAAAAAAAAAAAAAATATGGAATTGTTGAAAACCACAAGGGCAGAGAATGCACCCGCATTTTGCCCCACAGGATACTGAGGAGGATAGTGAGAAAAGCAACAAAATCCCCAGAAATCACTGTGCGGGAATTACAGCCCTTGTTGGCATCTTGAGGTCACCAATAATAATGATTTAATAATAAATAATGTAATTATTATTATTTTTTTATTTTTTATTTTAATAATTAGAAAAAAATCCCAACTCTGTAATTCCGTGTATCATTTTGACCTTTTTTTATCGAATCATGAAAGAAGACTGAAAATGGCATTAACAAATAAGCATTTTATGGGGAAAAGATTATCATAAGCATATTGACCAAACATTGAACGTGGCTTAAGAAAGGTTTTAATATTTGTAAATGGCATTGTGTTACCCTCCTGTTAGCAAATATGTACTAATTTGCTGTCTAGTGAGCATTTTAAGATTGAAATACTGAGCAAGAATGTTGTGGAAACTGAAATTGGCTCGTCATTCTGTTGTTTAGTCTGAGTAAATTAGTTTATCAATCCTTTGATTCCTAATTAAGCAAAGTAATAGGGAGTTATTGTTTGTTTAAAGGTGAGGATTCTGCGTCACCTAATTTACCTCCGACAGCACATCACTGGTCAAGTTTGGATCACCTGCTTAGTTAGAATACCCACAAACTGCACACTGCGGCATTGTTGAGGATTAAATATAGATTTCCAGCGAACAATATACTGTAATTCATACATCAGGTGTCTCTCAAAACACTCTTGATCATCAACGCAAGTTTCAATACCTATACTGTGACTCCGCACACTCGACACGTCCAGCCCATGGAGGTAATATAAACTGGAGAGACCGAGAAAGTACCACCCCTATTACTTTCAATGGGAGATGCTAGGCTAGCTACTTCAGCCCAGGAAGTACGGAATTGCCTGATGCCATCTATAAAAATGGCATTCCATGCATAGACTGTATAAAAAGATGGATTCAGCGTCTGCGTCTGAAAAGTGAGGCCGATGCAGAAATCTCAAAAATTTGCATTATATTTAATGGCCGGCAGATGGCATAGTCGGTAGTTGCAGAAAGAAGTTCAATGCTATTGAAGTCTATGAGAAAATGAGCCTACTTTGCCACATGATTTACCATTTCAATAATGATTTTCCACATCATTTTATGGTACCTATCGCACGTTTCAAGTCTCTTTCGATATATCCTGATGTTCATTTTTTGTAAATTATGGTCCCAAGTAGACTAGAATAAAGCATAAAGCCAGAATATGCTTTAGGGGCATGGCTATCCTCTGGTCCTTGTCCGAAATGGTCAGATCCAGAGCCACGGTCCTCTTATTATTGATATTCTCCTTGCGTGAGCTGTCATCAAGCTCTCGGTATCAGTTCTTATTTTACAGGCCCCCTGGAAAACATTGAACAGTTGCATCAGACAAAGAGCAAAATAATGAAGGATTACCGAATACATTTGCTTTTGTTTTCACTTTATTTGGCAAGAATAAAATGCACACTTTTCAATTTGTGCCTATGGAGCTGCTGCATCTTTGGCCACAAAATTGCCTCCAGTGGGAAAAGCGGAAGCAGGAAGCTAACATGCTAATTGGCTGAGGCAAAAGTACCTCCTCGTTCTCTCTGGTTCTATCATATATCTCTATGGTCCAGCCCTAATGATATCACGCACCGGTCTGGTCGGAATTTTTCCCATTGTTTGATTGGTCCATTATTTTTCCTTGAGGCGATGGCAGATTCTGAAGTTTGCAGCATTCTGCTATGTTTTAATGCGGATAACACAATGTGAAATATGTAAATAAAATAATGGCTTATGATTTTGGACAGCAGACATTATGTTCTTTATTTGACGATGCAAGTTCACAATAGGTTCTCTTATACTTTAATAAAACAATCTAAGCTAGCTAGTTTGGTAATGCTACCAAAGATCTTAGATGCAATGCCTGAAGCAATACGAAAAAAGACTTCAGTGTTCTCTTCATCCTCGTCCGTCAACGGCCGTCATTACGATTACTATGCCAATCAGCAATTTCTTTAAGCAATTACAGTCCATAACTAGGATGGGCTATTCCTGTCCCGGATGATCTGCCAGTTGTGATTTTCACTAATTAGCCAGCTAAAATTAGCCAATGGGCGCAAGTATTAGTTCATTTAGTGTAGATTGGAGTAAAATATTTCATTTAGGGACGTGAGAAAGGTCTTCGGTGGCAATTCATGAGCTTTTTTAGAGAAGAAAAAAAAGGAGGAAAGAAGGAAATAAAAAAAAATGTAAGACTTCACATATGGTTTAGCTAATAAAGGTGATTTAGTAATTAGACGCCTAAAAATTTGCCTGAAAGCCTGTAATATATATGGCCCTCATTACCCATCTCTGCTTCAGCCATCGCCGCCACTGAGCTACTTTCCAGTGTTGGAACTCAGACTATAGCTTCCAGCCTGTGCCCTCAGCTATCCAGTGACTCAACCCAGCATCCCTTCCTGGTTCCAATAAATGGAACAACATTCGTCTTTGACATGCAACAAAAGAACGGACCTTAATTTCAACTAATATTTTAACAATGCAAAATGTTTCAAGTCCTGTTCTGCGTCAATCACAAGAGAAGCAACCCTTCATTGTCCAGAACCATTACAACTGTAATACAGCGGCTTGAGATCCTCACCATGATATTGCCTGCACCAACTACAACATCATCATGCCCAACAGCCTACGCCACTGATTCTGCAGCAGCTGTCCACAGATAGTGGGCCAGGTTGTATTCCTCTTGCCTGCACCCCCTGTTTTCTATCTTTTTCGGCCTCTTACATCCCCCCTGTCGTTCTTGTCTCCGCAGGCTGTGTTAATACACAGAGTATTATAATACCCTGGTCTGGAATTCATCAGCATGGACCTTGGAATTTGAAACATCTGGAGATTTTTACTCTCCTTCGCAGAATTGTTTTAATTCAGCCAAACTGGAGGAATTTTAGCATGAACCGCCTGTTTAAGGACATGTCATAACATTTCTATCTGTTTCATGTCAGGCTACTCCAAAACCTTCACGCTATTTCCTTTGAGCCATTCAGTGCTAGACTTGCTTGTATGTTTCAGATCATTATCCTGCTTCATAACCCAATTGCGCTTGAGCTTTTGGTCATGTGGGAAAATATTAATCAATATAATCGTATTAATCAAGCTTCTTTAACTTCATGAATATTGAAATGTATTATCAATGTATTACTATAAGCATGATTATATTTTACCCATTACCCAATTATTGTATTCATTATATATTCAAACACATTATTAATCAACTATTATAAATCCGAATATATTAATCAACAAGCTTATATTAATATTAAACTGAAACATTGTATTACTCTAAAACAAGACGAATCTGAGTGTACTGTGCTCAATTTCAGGAAGCACTATCGGTGTCCCATATTCAAAAGCATGAGTTTTCGAGGAAAGAGGTCTTTGCTCTAGTGAAAACTATCTGTACTTTTGAAGACTTCAGATGTGCCTACAATTTATTGGTCTAGACTAAAATATGACAAGGAAAAACTTCGGTTGGGTCTTAATTCTTATAGGAGGACTGACGGCTGAGACTACAATGAGTTGTGAATGTCCCCTGAGGTTTAAACATATGGTCAATTGGGACATTTGGTCGAACAGAGTTCATGAACATGAATTAACAGTGAGAAGTACATGGTGAGAGGATGAAAACGAGCTATAAGAGAGAGAACATGAAATGACTTGGAGAACGGGATGGGCATTCTCCGATTGCCTGCTGTTGGGTCAGGATCTCGACGGACGCTGAGCAAGCCCTCGCTCCACTTTTGCCTGGCACGGAGGAACATTCAACTATATCATCTAATGGTTTGATTATCATCGTCTCTGATGTTTGCTGTCATCATTTGATTACATGCATATGATTTCTTTTGAATATGTACTCTCTTGCTTTTCTGATTAAACTACAAAAATATAATTGCAAATATAAATGGTGTTTTGGGTCCTTCATTTAAGGTGAATTTCAACCAGTCCAAAATTCCCACAGTCACAAACTGATGGCTGGACATTCTCCATCCGCATTATCTGGTAGCAGTGTTGAGGAGAAACGGAATACATGTACCGGGGTTAAGTAGCCTAATTAGGATACAAAATATGTGTAACTGTATTCCGCTACAGTTACAATTTAAATACATGGTATTTAGGATACAGTTACATTTTAAAAATCAATGGATTACTTTCTGTTATTTTAAACTAGAATTATTTCCCAAATGAAATCCGAAGAAATTAGTTCTTTCCCACGCATTTTCCCAGCTGGTCCCAGAATTGTTGTGCACTCTGATCACGCGCTGCAATGCCACCTTTTACTGGATGTGACCGTAGGATGCGCCAGGAGATTCGTGTCATCATTCATCCGACCAATCAATACTTTTAATGTCGGCGGCGTCGGAGCCAGAACCGGCAGGTCAGAGCCTGATCAGAAACGCATTTTTAAGCTGGAAATTCAACCTCCACTTCACTTTGAAGAAGGACAACGCAAGAGAACGCAACATAGCCGTGCAGTGCAACCTCTGCATGCTTGCAACCAGGGCTCTCAAGCCAGTTTACACGCTCTCATGCCTCACATGACATTACTCTTGCTGAGAAGTGATAAAACTCGCCGCACATTAGTAACATAAACTGTAAAAGAGATTAGTAATCTATGAATGGATGAGGCGAACCTATCGGACAATCAGAAAATAGTAGGCTATTTCTTGTTGCCGGGTGAAATAGCAGCGCCGTAATCACGTCTTCCACACGCGCGCGCGAATGCTATTGTGTGCACATGACAGAGAAGAGCTGGAAGTGGAAGCCCGAAATCAAGTAATCACTTCGTCACTTTTTTTTTTCAATAACTGCTTATCAAAGTCTAAGAACTATATAGGATATTTGCTTTATGGATAATTTTTACCTCAATTCAACAGCTTTGGACGGTTATGGTTATGGTTAGTCAATTGACTTGGAACTTGTTACGGGGAGAGTGAGGGCTCTCTGCCCTCCATGTAGTGTATTTGGCTGAAAACAAACCCTGCTCCGATCCGGTGTCAGAGGTGGTACTGCAACATCTCTTGTTTGTGACTGACAAAGCGATACAAATTAATTATTTAATTTAGTCTTTTTTATACTGGGGAGTCCCAATGAAATTTAAAAAAGCACAGATATTGGGAGGAGTGAAGAATCACGTCTTATTTCAGTTTACTGGCTGTTGTGTCAATTTCAAAAACTGATCCTGGTGTGCCATCTAGTGGTAGAATATTGTAACTGCGTGCATAAATTTGCAGCTCCACGTCCACTGGCGGACACATCTGCTCAAAGATACACCGTTGTTCTTCTCGAACACGCCAAATCCAGATAATCCGTAAATGATTAATTATATTAATATTTTGATTCGAAACGAGTAACTGAGTTGCCACTGTCAAAGTAACGAAGTGAAAGTATACTACTTTAATACTGTAACGAAGTAGATGTACATCGTACTATGCACCTTTGAAAGCCCTGTGCAACGAATATGCTTTCAGCCTCGAGGGACTCCACCTCCAGTCTGAGCAAGTATCTAAAATTAAGTTATTTATTGGACTCGCCAGGAGTAGTCTCTGCCATTGTATCTGTTATTTTTACCTTAATTTTTTATATTAGTTTATATGAAGGTGGCCTGCTTATGTCGACGTGCAACTTGAAAATATCAATATGGCTAAAAATGGGCTTTGGTAGCCCATTTGTCATTCTAGCTAAGCTAATGTTAGCTGACATCAGCGCACATTAGCCTGCAACGAAGCTTCCTGCCAACTTCGGGTATTTGGGAATAGCGCTACTCTTAAAGCTTTTGTAATGTCTTTTAGTGCACAATACGATTTTAGGTGCATGTCAGCATGCTCTTGCTGGCATTTAGGGCCTAGTCTACTTCCTACTTGTGCCACTTGGCTAGCAAAATGGATTCAGTGTATTGCAGGGGTGTCCAATCTTATCTGCAAAAGGCTGCTGCGAATGCAGTTTTTCATTTTAGCTTCGAGCTACAACACCCGAATCATCGAATTCATTAACTAATCATGCGGCTCAATAAAGACCTTAATTAGTAAAATCAGGTGCAGCACCACGGGACGTAAAACGAATTTTTCGCATACATTCAAAGTCAATGCAAATACGGACATTTCGCTTATTTGCATCTTTGCATTGACTTTGAATGTAATCTTTCATGCGAAAAATTAGTTTCACGTCCAGTGGAAAAGCAGCTTAATAGTGCCGCTCCTGATTTTACGAATTTTGTTTAGTAAGCAGGGTGTAAATTCATGAATTTAATAAATTTGAAGAAAATGTGGAAGTAATCCAAGTATTTGGATTACAATACTCAGATTGAGCGATGTAACGGAATAAATTACAGATTACATTTAAGGGCATATATTCTGTAATCTGTAGTGGAATACATTTAAAATTTGCTTTATTGGTTTTTACAACACAGTACAGTTAAAACCAACAAGCTCAAAATGTTGTGATTTACGAAATGAACCAAGTGCGACAACCAGTAAAATGCAAAAAGGAGGCTTTATTTCTGAAGGGGGAAACCCCCCAACAGAGCTGGCAACGGTACAAAGTCCACAATCCAAAAACAGTATCCGATGGGCGTAATCCAGAATCGTAACCAGGGCACCAATAACAAAGTTCGTGGTCAGACAAAAAGGGTTCGGTACACAGGCGTAGGTTTGGAGGAGAAACAAACGCATAAGCCAAAGACAGTCCGAATCCAAAACCAGGGCAGTAATCACAAAATCAAGGTCGGGCAGAAAAAAGGTCAAAATTCACAGATGCAACAATAATCCAAAAAGGGCAAACCAAAATCAATAGTCAAGCAATCCAGTCAGAAAGATAAACACTGAGCAATCAAGGCGAGAAACGTGGCACGAGAAAACTAGGGAGAACGATCTGACAAGAGTGTGAAGCAAACAGACATCTTATATACACATCCAGGAAAACACATGACCAGGGAGAACAGGTGCAATCAATGGTGACAATGATTAGGGAGAGACACATGAGGGATAAACTAATTACATGAATTTGGCTGTAGCCAAAACGCAGACAGGGATCACAAGACAAACCTAAGTACAAACAGCTCCGGTTAAGGAGTACTAAAAGTGCATAGTCTAAAGACAAGGAAAGCATGAGATAAAAGTGGAAAACTGCAGCAGAGATAATTAGGGATAGGCAAGGAGGCGGAGACTAGAATTGGGCGACAGCTGAGAGATCATTAGTCAATTAGTAAGTGCAGCTATACAATCCCAAGTGCTTGTTAGTAAGTTAGTCCAAATATACAAGGTTAGTGTGGATTAGTATTTAGCAAAAACAATAAACTGTTAGTATGTGTTAGTAAGACAGTAAAAGAGAGAGGAAGGAAGAACACAAGATAATGAAAGAAGATTGAAACCCAGAAACCAATAAATTACCCGAATGAGTGTCACACAAGACAAGGGACCGTGAGCAAAGATACACACCTGACAAGACAGGGGAGACAAAGTGCAAAGCATGAAAATGAAAACATGGCTAGGCCAGGCACAGAACTTAACATGACAGCAGAATCCAGAATCCCAACAGAACCCCCCTCCCAACGAACGCCTCCTGGCGTTCAACCTGAAAGTCTCTGGTGACTAGCATGAAAGTCTTTGATGAGGTTTTTATCCAATATGTGCCTTGCTGGCACCCAACTGCGATGTTCCGGTCCGTAGCCCTCCCAGTCGACGAGGTATTGTAATCCTCTGCCTCGTCGACGAGAGTCCAGGAGGGAACGGACCGTATAGGCTTCGCCTCCGTCGATGATCCGGGCGGGTGGTGGGGGATCAGGTCCAGATGACAGGTGGTGGGTTATAGCAGGTTTGATTTGTGACACATGGAAAGTGGGGTGTATACGTCGCATAGACAGGGGGAGACGGAGGCGAATGGCAGTGGGGCTCAGGACCCTTTCAATGGTAAAAGGGCCCAGGTATTTGGGGAAAAGCTTACCCCCGTTACCTCTGAGGGGGATGTCCCTTGAAGACAGCCAGACCCGCTGCCCAGGTCGGTACGTGGGAGCCGCAGTGCGTCTCTTGTCGGCCTGCTCCTTCATCCGGGCGACTGACCTGAGCAGGGCCTGGCGGGTGGTAGTCCAGGTGCGTCTGCACCTACGGACGAATTCGCGGGCTGAGGGGACAGCTACTTCCTCCTCCTGAGACGGGAACAAAGGGGGCTGGTAACCCAGGCAGGCTTTGAATGGGGAGACGCCGGAGGCAGCAGAGGTGTGGCTATTCAAAGCGTATTCCACCCACGGCAACTGATAGCTCCAGGAGGAGGGGTTCCTAATACAAAGACATCTTAGCACACTTTCCACACACTGGTTAGCTCGCTCGGTCTGGCCATTAGTTTGGGGATGGAATCCTGATGATAAACTAACTGAGGTGCCTAGTGCTTTAAAAAATGACTTCCAAAAGAGTGCAGTGAACTGGGGGCCGCGATCTGAAGTGATGTCGGTAGGTATTCCGTGGAGTCTAATAACATGTTGAATGACAAGGTTGGCAGTGTCTTGAGCAGAAGGAAGTTTAGTGAGGGGGACCAAGTGAACTGCTTTGGAGAATCTGTCAACTATGGTGAGAATGGTGGTGTGGTGATTGGAAGGGGGAAGGCCTGTGATAAAATCTAGTGCTATGTGGGACCAAGGACGATGTGGTGTAGGAAGGGGCTGAAGCAAACCTTGAGGGGGCTGGTGTGAAACTTTAGCCTGGGCGCAGACCGAGCAAGCAGCAACAAAGCCCTGAACATCTTGGGTCATTTCTGGCCACCAGAATCTTTGAAGAATGAAGCTTCTGGTTCTACGAACCCCTGGATGGCAGGCTAACCTGGATGAATGCCCCCATTCCAGGACCTTGGGGCGCAGGGCAGCTGGAACATAGAGGCAGTTAGTGGGACATGCACTGGGGGTAGCAGCATTGGCTTGGGCGTTCCTGACCTCCCTCTCAATGTCTAGATAAAGGGCATTAATAAATGCTTCCTTAGGAAGGATGGTGTCCTGGCATGGTTCCTCCTCCTTAATCTCAAAACAGCGTGAGAGGGCATCAGGCTTGACATTTTTACTTCCTGGTCTGTAGGCAATGTGAAAGTTAAATCGAGAAAAGAATAATGCCCACCTGGCTTGTCGAGGGTTGAGTCTTTTAGCAGTCTGCAGGTACTCCAAGTTCTTATGGTCAGTCCAGACAATGAAGGGTACCTTGGAGCCCTCCAACCATTGCCTCCATTCCTCCAAGGCCAGCTTTACTGCCAACAGTTCTCGATTGCCGATGTCGTAGTTTCTTTCAGCGGAACTGAGGCGGCGAGAGAAAAAGGCACATGGGTGGATCTTGCCATCCTTTGTGGACCTCTGGGACAGGATGGCTCCGGCTCCAATATTGGAGGCGTCCACTTCGACAATAAACTGGAGCTCTGGATTAGGAATAGTGAGAATTGGTGCAGAGGTAAATCGAGCCTTTAAATCACGAAAAGCGTCTTCAGCCTTTTTGGACCAAAAAAATCTGGACTTAGAGGAGGTAAGAGCAGAGAGAGGAGAGGCAACAGTGCTATAGTTCCTGATGAACCGACGATAGAAATTAGCAAAGCCCAAAAATCGTTGGAGCGACTTACGGTCTTCTGGTCTGGGCCAATTGGTGACAGCTTCCACCTTTAATGGGTCCATACGGATGGTGCCCGGAGAGATGATGTAGCCCAAAAAGGTAGTGGTCTCAACAAAAAACTCACATTTCTCGGCTTTCACAAAAAGGCGATTCTCCAGGAGACGGCGGAGCACTTGGCGTACATGTGTGACATGGGCCTCCTGGGACTCTGAAAAAATCAAAATATCATCGAGATATACAAACACAAACTTATTTATCATATCTCTCAGAACATCGTTCACTAGACTCTGGAACACTGCTGGAGCGTTAGTCAGGCCAAAAGGAAGAACCAGGTACTCCCAGTGCCCAGTGGGAGTGTTGAAGGCGGTCTTCCACTCATCCCCTTCTCTGATACGCACCAAGTGATATGCATTGCGAAGATCGAGTTTGGTAAAAATCTTAGCTCCCTGTAGGAGATCGAAAGCAGTATTCATGAGTGGAAGTGGGTAGCGGTTCTTGGTAGTTATTTCATTCAGTCCACGGTAATCTATACAGGGCCTCAACGTCCCGTCCTTTTTGGCCACAAAGAAAAACCCAGCACCAGCGGGAGAGGACGATGGTCGAATAATGCCAGCAGCAAGTGACTCAGAAAGGTATTTTTCCATGGCCTGGGTTTCTGGTCTGGAGAGGGAATATAGTCGACCTCTAGGGGGCATAGTACCTGGCTTCAGGTCAATACAACAGTCATATGGTCGGTGAGGAGGCAAACTGGTGGCCCGGGATTTGGAGAACACCTCCTTAAGGTCACGGAACTCTAGGGGGACCTTCTCAAGGTCTGGTATTTCTTCTTGAGATGGGCTGTGTTGAGGTTCGCGGGCGTTGTGGAGGCATGCCAGGGAGCAGTTGGGGCTCCAACCCTTAACCTCATTCTTCCGCCAATCAATATTTGGGAGGTGTTTGGCCATCCATGGATGGCCCAAAACAATGGGAGCATGGGGAGAATGTAAGAGGAGGAGCTGAATGGTTTCGTGGTGGTTTCCTGAGGTTTTGAGTTTGATGGGGCTGGTAGCGTGAGTTATCTGGGCTATTTTCTGGCCACTGAGTGAATTGGCGACCCGGTCAGGAAAGATCCTCTCGGTAGGGATTCCCCATTCTTGAGCCAGCTCCACATCGATGAGGTTCTCCTGCACTGGCGTCACTCCAATCACTACTCTTCTCTGGGCACCAGGGGAACTTCTCTTGTTGGGACACTGAGCAATGTGGTGTCCCCCCTTGCCACAGTAGAAGCAGGCCCCTTCTCTGCGACGGCGGTTCTTCTCCTCCACAGGGATGCGAGTACGGCCCAGTTGCATGGGTTCTGGCTCAGGAGGACTGTCGCCAGTAGGGGGTGGTAGAGGCGGAGTGCTCTGGAGGAGTGGGTTAGGTCGTCTACGGGAGGCGAAGCGTCTGCGTTCTTCCAATCGGGAATCCACGCGAATAGCCAAGTCGACCAAGTCATCCAAATCCTCCGGTAACTCCCGGGAAACCAGCTCATCCTTTAACGCTTCAGAAAGCCCGTTAAAAAAGGCATCGAACAAAGCTCTATGTCCCCACCTGCTGTTGGTAGCCAGTGTCTGGAAATCGATGGCGTAGTCGGCCACGGAACGGCTCCCCTGTCGAATGCGCAGAATTTCTCGTCCCGCCTCGTGACCCAGCTTCGTGCGGTCAAAGATGCGCCTCATCTCCTCACCCAGCAAATTAGACGTTTGCACGCAGGGTAGATCTGCTTCCCATGCAGCCGTAGCCCACTGCTTGGCCCTTCCCGTCAGTTGCGTGATGATGAAAGCAACCCGAGCTCTTTCGGTGGGGAATGACGAGGGCTGTAGGCTGAAAATGAGCTTGCACTGGGTGAGAAAAGCCCGACATGCTCCCGGGTTCCCGTCGTACCTCTCAGGCGGTGGCAGGCGTGGCTCGCAGACTGGCAGTAGTGGAGCAGACGCAGGAGCAGGAGTGGCATGGACGGCAGGCTGGGGAGACTGTAGCCGCTGAGCTTCTTGCACAGAGCGAGTGAGATCCGCCATCTGAAGACTCATGGTTTGCATATGTTGCATAAGAGCCCGAAGCTGACGCTCTTGGAATTCTAACTGAGCGCCCTGTTGGTGCACTACCTCCTGCAGAGACTGGTCTGACGCTGGCTCCGTCATGGTCAGATCGTAATGTTGTGATTTACGAAATGAACCAAGTGCGACAACCAGTAAAATGCAAAAAGGAGGCTTTATTTCTGAAGGGGGAAACCCCCCAACAGAGCTGGCAACGGTACAAAGTCCACAATCCAAAAACAGTATCCGATGGGCGTAATCCAGAATCGTAACCAGGGCACCAATAACAAAGTTCGTGGTCAGACAAAAAGGGTTCGGTACACAGGCGTAGGTTTGGAGGAGAAACAAACGCATAAGCCAAAGACAGTCCGAATCCAAAACCAGGGCAGTAATCACAAAATCAAGGTCGGGCAGAAAAAAGGTCAAAATTCACAGATGCAACAATAATCCAAAAAGGGCAAACCAAAATCAATAGTCAAGCAATCCAGTCAGAAAGATAAACAATGAGCAATCAAGGCGAGAAACGTGGCACGAGAAAACTAGGGAGAACGATCTGACAAGAGTGTGAAGCAAACAGACATCTTATATACACATCCAGGAAAACACATGACCAGGGAGAACAGGTGCAATCAATGGTGACAATGATTAGGGAGAGACACATGAGGGATAAACTAATTACATGAATTTGGCTGTAGCCAAAACGCAGACAGGGATCACAAGACAAACCTAAGTACAAACAGCTCCGGTTAAGGAGTACTAAAAGTGCATAGTCTAAAGACAAGGAAAGCATGAGATAAAAGTGGAAAACTGCAGCAGAGATAATTAGGGATAGGCAAGGAGGCGGAGACTAGAATTGGGCGACAGCTGAGAGATCATTAGTCAATTAGTAAGTGCAGCTATACAATCCCAAGTGCTTGTTAGTAAGTTAGTCCAAATATACAAGGTTAGTGTGGATTAGTATTTAGCAAAAACAATAAACTGTTAGTATGTGTTAGTAAGACAGTAAAAGAGAGAGGAAGGAAGAACACAAGATAATGAAAGAAGATTGAAACCCAGAAACCAATAAATTACCCGAATGAGTGTCACACAAGACAAGGGACCGTGAGCAAAGATACACACCTGACAAGACAGGGGAGACAAAGTGCAAAGCATGAAAATGAAAACATGGCTAGGCCAGGCACAGAACTTAACATGACAGCAGAATCCAGAATCCCAACACAAAAATACATATGACATCCAAATACTGGCCAACAAGACTTTAATTAATGCTAAAACAAGAAAAAAATAACATTTAAGAATCCGGCAAACCAATTATACAATATTATTACCATCTTAATTTAAAAAGGAGCATACATACAATGAAAATACAGAGATTATAAACACAAGAGTAAATAGAGGCTCCCAAAAGAAACCCACAAAACCAGCAAATTTCCAACTTAACATCAGAGAAGGAAAATAACAAATTATTTAATTCAACCTAATCAGAACAAAGCCACATACCTTTTAGAAGCAAAAAGGGGATAATCAAAAGCAAAACACACATAATAACACATATAAATCAATTTTACAAATAATTAACAAAGAAGAAAAACATAAAATATACATTTATATTTATACATACATACATACATACATACACACATACACACAATATCACGGCCCACAAGGAATAAACACGACAAAGCCCTAAACTATACATAAATACCTAAACATATAAACATACATACATACATACATTAGCAGTACCTAAGCAATTACAAAAACACTCATACACATAAAAGGCCCGCAAAATATGCCCGGGTTTCCACTCGAGCAGGTGTCCCTCCAGTTAGGGGGGGGGGTGGACTAGATAACCAGTTCTTTCCAGTGGTCCACCCCCCATTTCTCCCGTGCCAGGTCCTTGTTCTTACTGTAGTCCGCCAAAACGCCGTCTTGAAGGAGGCTCTGGATCCTCCGTCGGAGAGTGACTAGGTCCACAGCTGTTTTTTGGAAGACCCCGATGTTCCTCGTCTCCCATAGCGCCTGTTTAATGATGCCGATGATCCTCCACTGACGCCGGCTTGTAGATGTCTTACATCCCTGCGGTGGACCGTAGAGGATCAGCTCAGCAGTCAGGGAGGACCTCGGCAGCAGCCTGTTCAGGGAGACAGAGGAACAAACAAGGCCCCAGACCCGCCTGGCCACGGTGCACTCCCAGAAGAGATGATGAACACTCTCCTGGTCAGTGCAACCGTGAGGGCAGCGCTCAGTCAGGGCCAGGTGCCGGCGGTACATAAAAACCCTGGTGGGGAGACACCAATGGGCCGTCATCCAGGCAATGTCTTTTTGCTTATTTGTCAAACAATGATGAGTGACATTTGCCCAGATGACGTGCGGGTCTCGGGTCGGTCCACCTCTCGGGAGCTCTACTGTCTGTTTAGATCTTAAATGAGACATGATATTTTTATAGCTCCAGGAGGTGAGGCCGGCCCGAGGCAATCCCGTCCTGTAGGCAAAGTCCTTCAAAGCCTGATAGACATAAGGGGGGTCCCAGCAATATGGGATCTTGTGGTCTAGCACGCCCAGGCCCATCGCTCTCAGGAAGGGGGTAGCATAGTACCTAGCAAAGGCACTTGTTGTTTTCTCCCCCTTCCCAGTGTTCTGGACAAGGGCGGCCAGACCCTGTGCCATAATAATTGGAACAAAATCTGGGACCCCCCGTCCCCCATTCTTCTCCTCTTTGAGGAGGGTAGTTCTTTTTAATCGTTCCATTTTGGACCCCCAGACAAAACGAAAAGCCAACCTTCCCAACACTGTCTGGTAGACAGCAGAATTCACGATTCCATCAATTATGGAAAGCCACCCAGGTTCTGAAGAAGCAAAGTAGCACCAGACCATCACACTACTATCGCAGTGTTTGATTGTTGATATTATGTTCATGTTATGGAATGCTGTGTAAATTTTACAAAAGATATAACAGGACCAATGTCTTCCAAAAATTTCCACTTTTGACTCATCATTCCGGGTAATATTATCCCAAAAATAATTTATGATGTTATGCAGCTTTTAGCCTTGTTAATGACAGGAAGCTTATGTTTCCTGGCCTGGTATATGTTTTTCTCTCAGTAAGCAAAGAAACAATATTCAAACCCAAAAGGGGCTCCCCAGACCAAGATACAGACTGTCCAACTTTGCTTTTTCTTCCAGGGAGATCAGTTTATAGACCAATCTAGGCTTCTGAACAAAGCAAATATTATTTTTTTCTCATCCTGTTTGCATGATAAGATTGTATCAGTGGGAGTTAAGCCTGCTTAACAACTTTCCAGAGTCTTTCCACTGTGGAATTTTTAAAACCTATTGACTGCAAATGGGGAATTCCAGTAGAGCTCCACAAACAGATGGCAGTGAACAAGAAAAAAAGGGAAACCTGAAAGTGGAAGTGCCTGACAATGACTCATGTGAGCATGAGGTAACTGTGAGCTCCACAACTGGCCAGATAGAACCACAAGCTCCACATCGGCTGGATGAGAACCCGCAACTCCCTAGTTCTGGCGTGAGAGCACCATCATAGCGCTCTCTTTCCATTACAGTACTCTCGTTCTCATGTAAATATCTACAAAAAGGGAACGGTAATCCAGATGATCCTGTCTGACTGTCCCTGCTGACCCGTTATGGAGCTTCCTGACAGTGCCTGACCCTTTTCTTATTATTTATTTATTTATTCATTCATTTATTTTTATTTATGTTTTTTTCTTAAAACTCTATCTCAATACCTTATGCCATCCCATAGTTTTTCTCTTTTTTTCTGTCTTATTTCTGTCCTTTTTTCCCTCCCCCAACTTAAAAGAAAGGGAAGAAGACGAGAAAGGGAAAAAAAATCACGCACACACACACACACACACACACACACAGGCAGCACATGGAAAAAAAAAATCATTCCATTACTAGCAACAACCAGTTTGTCCTCTTCTCACACCTTTGATATATTGTTGCATGGATATTTGATGTACGTGAATTATTGAAATGCAAATAACTAGTTGAATGTCTCACCACCTACACATACCTCCTTCATAACTGTCCCACACGTACTGTATATGCGCACATTCTCGCACAGACTCCTGCACGCACACGCACACACATACCTCTTTTCTATTTCACCCCCTAGCTGACCTGGTTATTGGTTACCCTATACAGGTTCCATCCCCTATGTATCTAGAATTTATGCTTAGTCATGTATTTATTCTGTTCACTTATTGTGTAATTAAATGTTTATATATTGTTCAATGAGAATAAACTGGTTCAATGCCCACTTTTTCCAAAAGTAGAGTTAACCCTACCAGTGCATTCTAAAATAATTTATTTTGATGTCACAAATAGCTTAACTCCCAGGTAAACATCTGCTTACATTTACACGCAGAAACATGAAGTTCTATAATTTGAAGGGGCTTTGGTTTCACTGCAGAAGGTTCTATGTCCAAGGAACCTACCAGGACACCAGGGTAATTTGAGATTTCTCAAATATGGTCCAGACAGGCCATTCCTTTCTCCATTGGTGTGTATTAAGTTCTTTAATCTTTATTTGATAACTTTTCTCCGAATGATACTCTAAGGGCCTTTGCTGGTATTTTGGCCGGGAGTTTGCCTCTGTTGTTTGTTTGGAAAACTGCACAAGCCACCCAACTCACCCTGGTATTCCAGTAGGCCTACCACCAGTTGACTTTCCAGTGATAAGTATCAGTCGAGTCTGGTAAAATTTGGAATTTCCATAACAAAGATGCACTATTTAGTGTCATCCACCAACACATTAACCAATATCAGTCAAGGAGAGTCTTTTCAAAATAGCATCTTGTGAAACCTGTACTTTAATTATTCATACCTTTACTTCGAAAAGTTCATCAGATAGATTAATACGTATGTTACCATTGACTGAAACTCTCTTATTTTGTACATCTTTTTTTTTAAACAACTTTGATGGAAATAGAACTTGCTCATCCTGATCATGAGTGAAAACATGTAAAGGCATCAGGTCCTACGTTTGACATACAACTTGCTGACCAACGGTAACTCATGTTCCTCAGAAGCAGAAGGTTCTATCTGCAATTTTAACTTCTAATATCTCTGAGCCTACGAAGATTTAAATCATGGTTACAATATACAGGTTACCTTCTACAGTCAATTATTCCACACAGAAGATTGGGGATAACTCTCAAAACATGAGTGATCTGACAGGTGAATTCTTCAAGCTCCGTTTTCTCCAAATGAAGGAAAGAGGACATAGAACCAGTTTATTCTCAGTGAATGATATGTTTTCTGCTCGTTTACTGGGTAGATGGTTGTTTATGAATGTTTTCTGCTCTTCAAAATAAAAAAGGAAACCATCACTCTGTGGGGAAAGGGCTAACACAGAGCCCACAACAAATATTCGCACCGTAAGTAAATAGGCAATGTAAAAATGTAGCTGTAGCTAGAATTCCCAAACTTTTATTTAAAAAATTAATGAATAACTAACCATGAATTTAAAAAAAAAAGATTGAAGAAACAAAAGTACTTTTTATCTTAAAATAAACGTTATTCCAAAAATCTGTGCCACAATTATTAGCACCCCTATAAAATCATATTTGAAAAATATGCAAACAATTGGTGTGTATTACCAATAATATTTTAATTCATTAACTTTACAAAACTTAAATGACCTCCTGTTTCCCTATGGTATAATTATGAGGTGGCAAACAGACCATTTTCCCTTAATCATCTGTCACTGTGGCAAAGACAAAGGAATTAATCAATAATTTAATTCAGAAAATTGTCGAGCATCAAAAATGGGAAAATGGCTTTAAGATAATAGCTGAAAGGTTAAAAATAACCTTTGTGACCACCAAAGCACTAATTAAGAATTTTAAGGCACATGTATGTCAGTGTTATAAATCTGCCTGAAAGAGCGTGTGTACCCATTTTGAATGCACGCTACTGAGCAGAGGGTGATTGAAGTGGTAAAAGAAACTTTATAATTTACAGGTGGAGAACTGCTGAAATTTTGCTATCTTGAGGTCGGATAACCTCCAAAACTATGATGAGACTACACCTAGGAATTGAGATGATCGAGATGACTGCTAGAAAAAAGGGGGAAAAAATCTTCACTCGTCTAAAAACAAACTAAAATGCCAAGGGACCAGGTTCAATGGTCAGATGAGACCAAAATAGAGGTCTTTGGCAATATACCTGTGGCCGGATGTGGTAGGGCTGTGGTTCCATTATGGTTAATCAGATCAGCCACCGTCATTCCCTTTAAAATCAGTTCCTATAGCAAACAGGCAATATCTTCAGGTGAAGAACAAGCATGCCCGTGGACATCATAGCTGCTTCCACAAGGCAGAGCATGAAGGGGTTTACTATTGCAGTCATTTCAGTGCTAAGAAAATGAACAGGGAACAAAGAAATAAAATAATTATTTAATTACTTTAAAAAATTAAGCAATAATAATAATAATAGAGACCATAAAGCTGCTGTAAGTGATATATTTTTGTTAAGACAATGTTGAATAGCTCTGGCAGAGATGATTGATTTAGAGTTTCTGGTCGTGGCACAGGTCTCTCAGTAAATCTCATTTTCAATAGATCAGCATATTCAATCCTAGAGTCACCCACTGCCTCTATCCAGTTAGGTGAGAAAACGCCATAAAGAGGCAGTCCTCTCTGCCCTTGACCGCGCAGAGAGCGTAATCTGTGTTGATTGAGACAGAGGTATATGAAGCTACCCATCCCATCAATGCAAGAGTGGGGCCTTGCTATTTCACTTTGCACTAGAACTGATATGTTGCAGCCAGTGAGGTGATTAAAATTCGATTGAATCTGTGAAGACTCATCGTCAATGACGAATTATGGCTTGTGCCAAATGTGCACATGTACAGGGGTCCTAAGCCCATGGGGGCCCTTGGATTCTCTATTCAAAATAATATATATATATTAATATATATTTATATATATATATATATTTTTTTTTTTTTTTTCAGTTTTAATATTTTTTTTGGTAAAAATAAATAAATCATATTTGGAGTGTGAACATTGTTTTTAATGTTTTAATATGCCTATTAACCGATTAAAATCAAATCAAGCGATCAATGCCAAATGACGTATGACGTTGAGCATGATGAGCGTTGTAGACAGATGACTTTCAAATAAATGCGCCAAATGCCGTTGACGAGATGGAGAAACAGAGGGAGAAGAGTGGTTCCGCAAAACATAAATTAAGAAAAAGAAAGAGAAGCTAAAAATGCTGCTATGGTAAAGCAAATGCCATCCATTGCTTTGTTTTTCAATAAAAAGTGTGAGGATGTTGCCGGGCGGCCCGGGCTTTGGACGACAGCGACTGCGAGGTCATGGAGGGGGCAGACGAACTCATAGACCCGAAGCTTGTGGATAGTTCAGCGGGCCCAAGTTCACTTAAAGACGACGAAAGTGATGGAGGACCAGTTGCTGTCAGCGATTCAGGTCCAATTGACCTGGATGTGTCAGCGGCAGCAGGCCCAAGTTCTTCACAGCCAGCCAAAAATCGGAGTCGGACTGCGGAAGGAATAAGCGAGAGTGACTCGAGTGCGACCCTTGCCAAAGTTCAAGTTGCCCCCCCTCGCCCCTTTGATGAAGATGGTGTGTCATGGTGGGAAATTGTTAGGGATCCTGCGATGTGGGGAAATGACCTAACCAAAACCAGTGACAAGGTTGGTTGCCTAGTCTAATCTGTATTCTTAAACTACTGACTGCTGTTAGCGACTGTATTTTTCCTGTAGAATTATGTTAGGGTCGTTTTTATTTCACCGTATCTTATGCAAAAACCCAAAACCAGTGAAGTTGGCACATTATTTAAATCGTAAATTTAAACAGAATACAATGATTTGCAAATCCTTTTCAACCTTTATTCAATTATATACACTGCAAAGACAAGGTAAACTTTCTAATTTTTGGCAAATATTAACTAATTTAGAATTTGATGCCTGCAACATGTTTCAAAAAAGCTGGCACAAGTGGCAAAAAAGACTGAGAGAGTTGAGGAATGCTCATCAAACACTTATTTAAAACATCCCACAGGTGAACGGGCTAATTGGTAACAGGTGGATGCCATGATTGGGTATAAAAGCAGCTTCCCTGAAATGCTCAGTCATTCACAAACAAGGATGGGGCGAGGGTCACCACTTAGTGAACAAATGCGTGAGCTGATTGTTGAACAGTTTAAAAACAACATTCCTTAACGAGCTATTGAAAGAAATTTAGGGATTTCATCATCTACGGTCCGTAATATGGTCAAAAGGTTCAGAGAATCTGGAGAAATCACTGGACGTAAGCGACCAGGCCGAAAACCAACATTGAATGCTCATGACCTTCGATCCCTCAGGCGGTTCTGCATCAAAAACTGACATCAGTGTGTAAAGGACATCACCACATGGGCTCAGGAACTCTTCAGAAAACCACTGTCAGTAACTACAGTTCGTCACTACATCTGCAAGGGGGAGTTAAATCTCTACAATGCAAAGCGAAAGCCATTTATCAACAGCACCCAGAAACGCCGCTGGCTTTGCTGGGCCCAAGCTCATCTAAATGGACTGATGCAAAGTGGAAAAGTGTTCTGGGGTCTGACGAGTCCACATTTCAAATTGTTTTTGGAAACTGTGGACGTCGTGTCCTCCGGACCAAAGAGGGAAAGAACCATCCGGACTGTTATAGGCGCAAAGTTCAAAAGCCAGCATCTGTTATGGTATGGGGGTGTATTAGTGCCCAAGGCATGGGCAACTTACACATATGTGAAGGCACCATTAATGCTGAAAGGTACATACAGGTTTTTGAGCAACATATGTTGCCATCCAAGCAACGTCTTTTTCATGGACGCCCCTGCTTATTTCAGCAAGACAATGCCAAGCCACATTCTGCGCATGTTACAACAGAATGGCTCCGTAGTAAAAGAGTGCGAGTACTAGACTGGCCTGCCAGTAGTCCAGACCTGTCTCCCATTGAAAATGTGTGGCGCATTACGAAGCGTATAATGCGACAACGGAGACCACAGACTGTTGAACAACTTAAGCTGTACGTCAATCAAGAATGGGAAAGAGTTCCACCTGAAAAGCTTCAAAAATTGGTCTCCTCAGTTCCCAAGCGTTAACTGAGTGTCGTTAAAAGGAAAGGCGATGTAACACAGTGGTAAAAAGGTCCCTGTGCCAACTTTTTTGCAATGTGTTGCTGCCTTTAAATTCTAAGTTAATGATTATTTGCAAAAAAAAAAAAAATAAAGTTTCTCAGTTTGGACATTAAATATCTTGTCTTTGCAGTGCATTCAATTGAATATGAGTTGAAAACGATTTGCAAATCATTGTATTTTGTTTCTATCTACGATTTACATAACGTGCTAACTTCACTGGTTTTGGGTTTTGTCGGTCAAAACGATTCTCATTGACAGAGGGGCCTCTTCATTTCACAACAGACGAAAGAAATATTCAGCATCGACAAGAGGCTGTGGATTAGGTGGTAAAACCCGTTCATTCACAAATGACATGTTGAACACTAAAATGCCTAATGGACAAACGATACAACGGGAATGGCTGTTATATTCACCATCAACTGGAAATGTATTCTGCTTTGCCTGCAAACTGTTTGGGAATAATAAAACAAATACATTTGTAGAGGGGTACTGTGACTGGGCTCATGCAACAACCCGCCCACGTTCACATGAGAGTAGCCAAGAACACAGGGCTTGCATGTTAACAGCGATTCAGAGGGCACTGGGGCAATGGATTCTGCCATTATAAAGCAAGCTTTGGATGTGAAGAATTACTGGAGGGAGGTTCTCAAACGGGTTGTTGCAGTGATTAAGTTTTTAGGAGAGAGGGGGCTAGCATTCAGAGGAAATGACGAGCTCCTGCAATCGCCGCATAATGGGAATTATTTCGGAATTTTGGAGTTAATATCAAAATTGACCCGTTTCTGGCAGAACACATCAACACACATGGTCAGAAGGGCAGAGGTAGTACCTCGTATTTATCGTCAACAATATGTGAAGAGTTCATTGAATTAATGGGAGAAAAAACAAGGCAAAAAATTGAAGAGGAGCTCCTTGAGGCAAAATATTTTTCCATTATTGTGGATTCCACTCCAGATCTCTGTCACGTAGCCCAGTTAACGTTCATATTCAGATTCGTTTGCAAGAAAGGCAAGATAGTTGAGCGATTTCTGGCATTTGAGCCCATTCACAGGTCACACTGGGAAAAGTTTGGCTGATTGTGTGGTTGCCATGGTGCACAGGCTAGGGTTGGATTTATCTAATTCCAGAGGACAATCCTATGATAACGCCAGCAACATGTCGGGGCGGTACAATGGCCTGCAGGCGCACTTGAAAGAAAAAAACCTGTTGATACATTATGTGCCCTGTGCTGCCCAATCACTTAATTTAGTGGGTGTAAACAGCATAGAAGCCAGAAGCCCAGAAGTGGGAAAGTATTTTGATTTATTGCATTGCTTGTATGCTTTCGGCTCAGCATCCACTCACAGGTGGGATCGTGTTTTTAGGAACGCAGATATCCCCATAGATTTGACTTTAAAGTCTCTATCAACCACTCGGTGGAGTTGCCGAGCTGAGTCCACAAAAGCTCTCTGGAAAAATTACTCAAAAATGTGGGCAGCTTTCGAGAGCATATCGTTAGATGAATGTGAAAAAAGAGACGCCCGCAGTGAAGGCAGCGCTCTCTGTGCAATATTGGACAACCTAGAAACTGCATTTATGACAAATTTCTGGAATTCTATTCTCACTCGATTCCAAAATAATAGCGTGAGTCTTCAAAAGCCAGACATAGACCTCATGACAGCAGTGGATCTTCTCAAGTCTCTCCGTGATTTAGTCTCAGAGCAAAGAGATCGCTTTGAAGAGTTTGAAAAACATGCGAAAGCTGTGCCAGGTGTAAACCAGACCTACAAACACGATGCCCAGGGCACCAGAAAGCGAAAGAAATGTGTTGATGACAGTGGTGAAGATGATGATGTGTTTGATGCGAAAATAATATTCCAAGTAGAAACATTTAACGTGGTCATTGATAACTTGGTTAGCTGTCTTGACAACAGACTTGAGGCATATTAGCACATTTGTGATCTGTTTGGCGTTCTGTTCATTCCAGCGACAGCATGTGACACTGATCTAATTGATAAAGCAAACATGCTTTCTTCTGCCTATCCATTTGATTTAGATGCATCAGATTTCGCTGATGAAATGATTCAGTTCAGAGCTTGCATTCGACCTGAAGGAGTTGAAGGTACTCTCGTCTTGCCTCCATCAAAACTCCTGACAACAATAATTGGTTCTGGAATGGAGTCTACATTTCCTAATGTATACATTGCATTGCGACTGTATCTGACACTTCCTGTCAGCAATTGTGAGGGAGAACGGTCCTTTTCCCAATTGTCGCAAACTTAAGACGAATTAAGGACTAAACTGACACAGAAGCGCCTAAACAGCCTATCAGTCATGGCAATTGAGTTAGAGCTTGTCCGGGAGTTGGATTTTGATTCTCTCGTCGATGACTTTGCATCAAAGAAAGCCAGAAGAAAGATGATTGGCTAATTTGTATATTTAAACATATGCAAAACGTAAGCAATTAGCCTATATGTCCTTTCTGTTATGTAAAACAAACTGTAGAATGTACCGTCCGGCCCAGTATTGTCATGGTTTTGGAGCTTTGAGAGCTCCTTTTGTTACTCTCGTCCGGGACGATATCGTTTTGCTCGCCATCGGATTCCTGGTCCAGCTGGCATTATTTGGGGGCGTTACCCGGACTCTATTTAAGCTCCTCGCTCGTGTTGCTAGAGTGTCATTGTCTCCTTGGCGCTTTAGCCGATAAGGTCTTGAGAGAGAGAGAGAGTATTGTCAGGATCTTAGCTGCATAACAGGATCAGTGTTAGTGAGTAAGGGAATCTTTGGTTTATCTCCCTTTTCTTTTGTTCTTTTTTTCAAGCTCGCCTGTTTTCTACCACGGACGGCGTCAGGTCCGTTGGTAGCGCGAGTCTCGTGATTTCTATGTGTTTTAGTCTCTCAGCACTCTGCTGGTTTTTCCTTTTATTTCAAGCCACTGCTCTTGGCATCCTACTACCAATGCCCATCACAGGTATATAGGAAATAGGACCGCATTTAGTTTTGTTTATAAGTGAGTGAGGGAGGTCTGGTGAGACGATATTTGCAGTTATGCTGTTTTATGCCATTTGGTTTTGTTTTTATTTTTTGTGCCTCTCATCACAGTTCTGAAAGTTATATTGTCTTGTCTGCACGCACACAGACCTTCGGCTTAATGCCATGCCACTGCTAGACAGCAATTAAAAATAGCAACTGGAATTAATTTACGTCTGGGCCTGAGTTATTATATATAAGACACGCAATGTACATTTCTGAGTGATTTCTGGTGGTGTGAAATTGACAGTAGGCTATAACTATTAATAAGCTGATGTGACGGGCAGTGCCTGCTGAACACAGCCTGCATTTAATTCATATAGCCATTAACGGCTATTAATGCCTATAGCCCGACAAATAAAGCCTGTGCCGAATACGTAAAATAAGAATGCAATAATAATAATAAGAATAATAATAATAATTATATCCGAAAATATCTGCCACAAGTTAGTTAGGGTTGCAAGTAGAAGTAAATAAGCCAGGTGGATATGTCAATTTATGAGGAGTATTTCTCAGTGGAGAAATCCCATGAAGGTGCCATTATTGATTAAGTATTTTACGTGCAGGAGCCACAGCAGCAAACTAGAGAAACAGAGCAAGCTGTTGGGGATACAGGTGTATCAGGGCTTCAGGTGAGGTCATAATTATGACTTATTCTGTGGAATTATAGGGAAAGCATTAAAGTTAGTCTCATGATGTTCAGCAAATATAACCTTTGAAAGTCAAAATGTCCCAACCAAATTTGGCTCAGTGGGGGAAATGAAAGAAACACATAATCGAAATCTAACATGATCCAGTCCGATTAATGCTCGGTTTGCGTTACCGCATATTAAGATGCTTAATAGGGAGGATTGTGAGCTGGCTTGCTAACGTAGTTATATATCCACTCACTTGGAATCAATGTCTAGGTTACTAAATCTGAGCCGGTTTCATGAGAGCGCTGAGATGGTTTGCAGCTGTCAGTTAAGGTTGTGGCAAGTTTATGTATGTGGCATCTTTGGATTAAAATTTTGGAGGCCTCTTGCGTAGCATAATTAAAATAAAAATGGAGAAACACTCATTTGGATGATCTCTGAATACAGTAAAAGCAGTATTTGCACTCAGATTTTTTTTTAAATGTCCAGCTCGCGTATTATGCGCGCTCATATCACATAAGTGTTCCTACCAGTTCTCACATTAAACCTACTTCCTTGCATATAAGCCCACAGAATAATTTACAGTCAACCTTCAACACTTTAGACCACAAATACAAAATATTTTTAAAACTACATTTTTATCTCAACATACCACATGTCATTTCTATGGGGGGGACCGTGTTTCTCCTAGCAGCCAAGTGCTTGTTGAATTCACCGGCGATGGATCCAGGCTCTCTTTCCTTGCTATATTCCTCTGACACTTGAATACCAGTGCAATGTTTGTGCCCAAGGGACCTCACCCCATTGAGGATAAAAAATAGGTTTGATTGTTGAATGTTTAGGGTTATCGATTTTTGAATGACAAATTTGTCCATTTTCAAAGTTTTTTTTTAATTTTTTTTAGCAATGCTGGTTAATAAATGAATTAACAGTCTTACACATATGCCAACTTCATTGATCTAGAGAAGGCATTTGACAGCATCCACGAGATTTCCTGTGGAGGATCTTGAGGCACTATGGAATCCCATCAAAGCTGGTGAATGTGATCAAGATGCTATACAATGACTGCAAGTCCCAAGTGATCTGCAACACAGTGCTGACAGACACCCTCAATGTGACCACTGGTGTGAAACAGGGCTGCATTCTTTCACCCTTTCTGTTTATCCTTGGGATTGATTGGATTATGAAGCAAGTGACTAGTAACAGAAGAAGAGGGATCAGATGGATGCTCACTAGTATATTGGAAGACCTTGACTATGCAGATGACATCATGCTGTTCTCCCATCAATACCAGAATCAACACCTTGGCGACAACAGCAGGGAGCTTGGACTTTGAGATCAGTACTAAGAAGACCAGACATTTGAGGATAAACAGCAAAACCAGCAAAGCCATTATGCTGAACTGGGAAGCGGTCAACGAGGTTGAACACTTTACTTACCTGGGTTCAAAGGTGTCAACCAATGGAGATGGAGAGGAAGAGATCCTAGCGCAGATTTCAAAGGCAAGTCAGGCTTTTGCCTCCCTTCGGAGCACTTGGAGATCCAGAAACATCAGTCAGAAAACCAAGATCCAGTTCATCAAAAGCAATGTCTTAAGTACTCTATTGTATGGTGCTGAATCCTTGAAGATGACCAAGACCATCAGCCACAAAATAGAGAAGTCTTCCAGAACAGGTGTCTGTGAAGGACTCTCTGCATATTTTGGCCGAACACCATCTCAAACTATGAGCTGCGCAGAGTAACAAAAAACAGAATCCATCACACTGCAATTGGAGTGAAGGATCGGTCATGTGCTTCGCATGACGTCTACAGCCCTACCAAGAGTCGCCCTAAGATGGATCCCTGATGCCGCAGAATGAGAGGTCGCCCAAAAGAAACCCGGAGGATGACGGTGGAGAGATGGAAAAAAAGCGATTGGACATGGGACCACTTAGAACGACAAGCAGCCGATCGTATCCAGTGGCGCTCTCTAGTAGAGGCCTAATGCGCACCCATGCACAAAGAGGATTAACTGACTAGAAATATTTGTGTGAGCACTGCACAACAGAGATCCTGATTTTTGTCATTGGCAGACACTTGTGCATTATCATGTAACACATTTGATACTGAATTAATTATCTTGCAACACATGGTCGGAGTGCAAAGAATGTTCACAATTCAATTTCAGCAGCATGATTTCGAAAGTCTGTTTGCTACCTTGTTCAGACACTAAGGGCCCTATTTTCATGATCTAAAGCACAATACAAAACACGTGGTGCAAGTGCATTTGAGGCATGTCCAAAAACCCTTTTTCATTCATTTAACCCCTTTGTGCAGAAGACAAATCTGGCTATTTACATGTTACCTTATTTAAGGCTTTATAATTCAAGATTGCAGCTTCACAGACAAGAAAAGAATAGCTCATTTGAGTCAGGACACTTGAAGCATTTAGAATTCTATCGCATTTCAGTTTATTTTCATGATTTTGGTAGAAAAAAAGGGCTGCAAAAACAAAAAATCTTCATGAAAATTTAGCATTGAAATTGTAAAAAATACAGAGAATTGAAAAATTGCTAGATCTTAAAACTATACTTTTCTGGGATCATAAACTCCTTGACAAGAGCAAGTCATCTGATTATTGAATTCTAAGTTACCTACTCTCTAGGCAAAGAAGGACTGAAAAAGCAAATAATATATAAGAGAATCAGCTGAAAGAACAATTAGCAATTAATTAAGTTAACTGGTATCAGGTGTGTAATATGATTTGCTGTTAAAGGGATGTCTTAGAGAGGCTGAGTCTCTCAGAAGTAAAGATGGCCAGAGGCTCTCCAACCTGCGAAGGCTTACATAAAAAAACTGTGGAATACTTTAAAAACAGATGCCACTGCATCACTCACTGGCATGATCCTGTCATTCATATTACTAAATGGGCCCAAGAATACTTCAAGAAACCACTGTCTGTAAACACAGTCCGCCGTGCCATCCACAGATGTCACCTAAAACTCTATCATGCAAAAAGGAAGCCACTGTTGAGCATGATCCAGAAGTGCTGCCGTGTTCTGTTACCCCAGGCTCATTTAAAATGCACTGTAGCAAAGTGGCCAAGTGTCCTGTGGTCAGACGAGTCCAAATTTGACATTCCTGTTGGAAATCATGGGTGTTGTGTCCTCCGGGCTAAAAAGGAGAAAGACCACCCCTCCTGTCATCAGCATTCAGTTCAAAAGCCAGCATCTCTGACGGTATGGGGATGCATTAGTGCATATGGTGTGGGACACTTGCATGTTTTTAAAAGCATCATGAATGCTGAAAGTTATATAAAGGTTTTAGAGCAACATATGCTCCCCTCCAGACGACATCTATTCCAGGGAAGGCCTCGTGTATTTCAACAGAAGAATGCAAAACCACATATTGCAGCTATTACAACAGCATGGCTTCGTAGTAGAAGAGTCCGGGTGCTCAACTTCCCTGCCTGCAGTTTTGATCTTTCACCGATTGTGAACATTTGGCACATAGCTAAAAGAAAAGTCCGTCAAAGGAGACTCAAAACTCTCCAGCAGCTGGAAGCCTGTATTAGACAAAAGTGGGGTCAAATTCCAATAGATTCCAAATTCCAATTCTAAATGTTTTAGAGCAAATATGCTCCCCTCCAGGCGACATCTATTCCAGGGAAGGCCTCGTGTATTTCAGCAGGACAATGCAAAACCACATACTGCTGCTATTACAACAGCATCGTTTCTTAGTAGAAGAGTCCGTGTGCTGAACTGGCCTGTCTGCAGTCCTGATCTTTCACTGATTGAGAACATTTGGCACATAATCATTCGAAAAGACCGTCAAAGGAGACCCAAAAATCTCCAGCAGGTGGAAGCCCGTACTAAACAAGAGTAGGATCAAATTCCACTGGCTAAACTCAAGAAACTTGTCCTCTCAATGCCCAGACGCCTCCTCTCTGTGTTAAAAAGAAGAGGGGATGCTACACCATGGTAAACAGGCCCCTGTCCCAACTTTTTTGAGATCTGTAGCAGCCATAAAATTTGAAATGAGCTCTTTTGTGGATAGAATTGTAAAATTTCTCAGTTTCAACTTTGCTATGCTATCTCTGTTCTATAGTGAATAAAATTCTGATTGGTGTGATTTGAAAGTCATTGCGTTTTGATTTTATTCACAATTTACACTTTGTCCCAACTAATTCGGAATTGGGGTTGTATATTCCATTTTTGAAAATGAAATATGGTTGCTCTTACAATGACCTTTAAAGAGCCACCAAATTTTGTTAACATCGCTGGTCATTTTTTCTTACAGTTAACTTACTGCTTTACAACTTGACTACAAGTCTGGAAATGCCCTAAGTTGCAAAACATTTCCTTATTTCCAGTACAGTAAGCCTGGACATTCCTGCTTCTTGCAGAGAAACAATTCATTGTGACAATAGAGACTGGGAAACAAGCCAAAGTTTTATCTCTAATCTACTTTCGCATATCACATTTCAGAACTTTCATTCCTGTAATCGAAAGTGATGTAGTTCACTAAAAGTGTGCAAGAAATTAATACTGCCAAATAATTTTAGACAGCAAGATTCCTCAATTCAATGCTTCCAGTCCCCCCTGAACTGACCCTTTGGTTTTGTCCATTAAGCAGACTTTAAACCTCATATTGCCTGCTCCACAAGATCCTGAATGCCGCTGCCTAACTTTAGCTTGTCCACAGCCAATGCCTTGCCTTCCTTGCACTACACTTATTGCTGGCTTTAGACCTCAGATTTTTGACCCAGCTAATGATACCCTGCATCTCCCCTGGTTCTGCAACTGGCTCTCTCCAGCTGGCCCTGACAGTAGTATCTGACTAGGTGGAGCCTGCAGACAAGTTAAAGCACCCAGAAACAGTGCACTGCCGGGGGATTTGCCTTGGACAGCACAAGGCAGAGCTTCGCAGTCTGCAGCTGTCCCTGAGTACCCTGTCAGGCCAGATGTTCACCATCCTGAGATCACCAAGTTTTCTGCCACAGCTGCCCAAGCCAATGGTTGCTTGACCCTTCAGGCTCATTGCTCCAGGAGAGATTGCAAACCCAGTTTACTATCTCTGGACCAGTTAGATGAAGATTCAGGTTCATGCCAGCACTTTCTCTCCCAGTGCTTCATGGCATTTACACTTCAGCCATCCTCCTTTCTGACCAAGAAAGCTAAGTTTGTTATTCGGTTTGAGCAGAGGTCCCAGTTTTTGTATACAGATGAACAGTTTTTTTGGGGGTTTTTTTTTTTTGAACTGTGGTCAGTGTGGAAAATCCTTGAATATTTGAAGTGGCGGCCCACTTTGTGATAAATGGTGTCCGAAGTGAAATGATGCCACTTGAATTTTAGTAGTGACCCATTTATAATTTTTTGCTCGTTTTGCCAAAGGAACAAGAAAAATGAAGTAGCTTTGTGTTTTATCTGCTGCAAGGTGAGCTTCATGCCCCGTGCTGCCGCAAGACGCAGAGATAAACCAAAGAAGTCTGGCCGGATGGAAAACACCCTCGTAAAAGGTGAATGTAGACAACAGGCAGAGAATGATAACACTGGTTTTCCGGAATTGTGGTGAGACCAGAGTCCATTGATGGGAGCACTTTAGATTTGGTCGCTGATGTGAGCCAGGGGAGCTGATGGCTATTGCCATAAAGTGGAGCCTCAGGACTCATGAACACTGCCTAAAGGCCCTTAGCTGAAAGGGAACTGGTTGTTGCCCAAGTCGAGGGAGAATGGCCACCATCCGATGGACAAACAGTTTGTACTTGTGCTGACGTTTCATGCATTTGATTTTTGACACTCGGTACTCGTATTTCTGAGATCCAATTAGGGGAGGGTAATGTTTATTTGGTTTTTACCCCTTCAAAACCTAGTTATTAAAATCAGTGCATGCAGACATGCAGGTAACAACATAGAAAGTTAATGTTCGGAAGTGTGATGTCAATTTAGGATTAAGTGTGACCATCCGGGTTCTAGTCAGGTTTGGCCACAACTCTGAATCATTTTGTTCTTAAACACACAATTTGGAAGTCTTGTTAGTGTTGTGTCAGTACGGATTCCCAAGACTTCAACTGATCAGAAAGAAGTAGGTTCTAACCGCATTTTAAAAAATGCACTTGCAAAAAATGACCCCCTTAATGTTCTTAAGGAACAAATGTTTACTTAATAGTTTAAAAGCCTCCTTAATAAAATCAAATATTGTTTGATTTGCCCCCTTCCTGATTTGCCCCCTTCCTGATTTCTTTTTTTTTTTTGCACATTTTTCACACTTAAATGTTTCAGATCATCAAACAAATTTTAACACAAGACAAAGAAAACCCGAGTAAATACAAAATGCAGTTTTGAAATGATGATTTCATTTATTTATGGGGAAAAAGCTATCCAAACCTACCTGGCCCCATGTGAAAAAGTAATTGCCCCCCTTGTTAAATCATGAATTAACTGTGATTAATCACATTTTTTGAGTCCAATTCCACTAGCCTCACCCAGGCCTGATTACTTCCAGACCTGTTAAATCAAGAAATCACTTAAATATAACCTGTTTGACAAAGTGAAGTAGGCTAAAAGATCTCAAAATGCAACATGTCATGCTGCGAACTCAAGAAATTCAAGAACAAATGAGATACAAAGAAATTGACATCTATCAGTCTGGAAAAGGTGGCAAAGCCATTTCTAAGGCTTTAGGACTCCGGCGAATCACGGTGAAAGCCTCTATCCACAAATGAAGAAAACTTGGAACAGTGCTGAACCTTCCCAGGAGTGGCCAGCCAACCAGAATTACTCCAAAAGCACCTCGTCGACTCATCCAGGAGATCACAAACAAACCCCAGAACAACATCTGAAAAACTGCCGGCCTCACTTGCGTCATTTAAAGTCGGTATTTATGATTCATCATTAAGAAAGAGACTGGCCAAAAATGGCATCCATGGGAGGGTTCCAAGGCAAAAACTACTGCTGACCAAAATGAACACAAGGGCTCGTCTCACATTAGCCAAAATACATCTGGCTAATGATGATCCCCAAGACTTTTGGGAAAATATTCTGTGGACTGACAAGACAAAAGTTTAACTTTTTGAAAGGTGTGCATTCCGTTACATCAGGCGTAAAACTAACATATAATTTCATAAAAAGAGCATCATAAAAAAAGTCAAACGTGGTGGTAGTGGCTGCTTTACTGCTTCAGGACCTGGACGACTTGTCGTAATTGATGGAACTATGAATTCTGCTCTCTACCGTAAAATTCTGATGGTGAATGTCTAACCATCAGTTGGTGACCTCAAGCTCAAGCGCACTTGGGTTATGCAGCAGGGCAATGATCTGAAACACTCTAGCAAGTCCACCCCTGAATGGCTTAAAAAAAACAAACTGAAGGTTTTGGAGTGGCCCAGTCAAAGTCTGGACTTAAATCCGATTGAGATGCTGTGGCATGACCTTAAACAGACTGTTCATACTCAAGAACCCTCTAATCTGGCTGAATTAAAACTTTCTGCAAAGAAGAGTGGGCCACAATTCCTCCACAGTGATGTGAAAGACTCATTGCCAGTTATGGCAAACACTTAATTGCAGTTGTTGTTATAGAGGGTGGCAAAACCAGCTAATAGGTTTAGGGGCAATTACTTTTTCACACCAGGCCAGGTAGGTTTGGATAGCTTTTTCCCCTTTATAAATTAAATCATCATTTAAAAACTGCATTTTCTATTTACACAGGTTGTCTTTGTCTAATATCAAAATTTATTTGCTGATCTGAAACATTTAAGGTTGACAAATATGCAAAAAAATAAGAAATCTGGATGGGGGCAAATACTTTTTCACGGCACATTTAGGGAACACTTGAATCACATCCGATCTTGAAAAATGAATTATTCAAGTCGAAAATCATTACTGATGTACATTGTTTAGTTTGTTAAGAATAGAATGATGTGATAACAGTCAATGGAAACCCAAATCATCAATCCAAAAAATTCAAAAATCACCCAAAAATGAAAGTAAAAACTTGAAATAACTGGCTTATCCAACTTGCGTAAATTTTATCACAAAAACTTATAATGTCACTCAGTAGTGTGCATGGGTCCCGCGTACCTCTGTGCACCCCCGACAATGTTGGGACATGCTTTTGATGAGTCAGTGGATGGTGTCCTGGGGGCATCTTTTCCCTGACCTGGATTAGGGCATCAGTGAGCTCCTGCACAGTTTGTGGTGGTACTCGGTGGCATTGGATGCCCTAATACGCACAGGGCTGGATAAAGGTCGTGTGAGGCCCTAGGGCACCTGTCTATTGGATGACCCCCCCTATGATGGCACCTTTCTGACCTTCCTCCTTGCAAAATCATCAATTATATTGTCAAAATCTGGTTGTCTGACAAGGTCTGACTCTATTGACAGAAGTGATAGAGAGCTGAGATGTGTTTGGCAGATACTACTCCTCAACTTATTTTTTATTAAAATATTTCCCTAAAAGGGAAAATGTCCACTCACCCAAGCAGTTAGTCACTGGCAAAGTTTAAAAACTCCAAAGTGCCACGTAAACATGCGGGAACACTGACTGTAAATTAAAGGCCTGCAAAGTGTCAAGAATTTGAGATAGGCACTTCTCTCTTGCAGAATCACACTCTCTCCTGAAGTTTGGTGGGTCCCACTTGTAGTGGAGACACAACATGTGAAGGGCCGGGGGTAAGGAACAATCTGATTAAAGGCCCTGCCAGGGGCCCAAGGGGTCAGCTCAAAATTCTAAGCATCAGGGGACCAGGGGGCCTCATATTGTAAGCACCAAGGGGCCCAGGGGCCTGACATTGCTGAGACTGAGGACTGGTGCCCCCAGGGGTTAGCTCATGCTATTAGTAGCCATAAGTCCGTTAATGTATTGCGTACAGTGGACCATGGCATTCAACTTTCCACAGAAGTCATTGGCCTCACGTCATGTGTGGCCGGAGGCTCGGAGGCCCCTTGGTAGTCCGAGGCCCAGGGGCACTGGCCCAGTCTATAATCTGGCCTTGAATACATGACATCTCATATGTGATCAATCAGGTTTAGGTCAGGGGAACATGATGGCCAGTCAATGGCATCTATGCTTTTGTCATCCAGTAACTGCTTACACACTTCGGCCACAAGCTTGGGCATTGTCCTGCCCCAGGAGGAACCCAGGAGCCACTGCACTGGCATGAGGTCTGACAGTCACTTAAAGCATTTCATCCCAATACCTAACAGCAGTCAGGGCACCGTTGGCTATGTCATGGAGGTCTGTGCAACCCTCCAATAATAATGCTCCCCATACCATCACTGACCTACAGTCATGGTGGATGATGTTACAAGCAGCATAATGTTCACCATGGTGTCTCCAGATTCTTTCACGCCAGTAACATGTGCTCAGTGTTAAACTGTTCTCATCTGTGAAGAGAAATGGGTTGCCAGTGGCGGATCTGCCAATTCTGGTGTTCTCTGGCGAATGCCAATCAAGCTGCTGTACGGTGCTACGCTGTGAGCACAGGTCCCAAGAGGGGATGTCGGACCCTCACATCACCTTCAAGGAGTTTGTTTCTGACAGTCTGATCAGAAACATGCACACCAGTGGCCGGCTGGAGGTTGTTTTGTAGGCCTCTGGCAGTGCGCCTAATATTCCTTCTTGCACAACAGAGCGGATACCAGTCCTGCTACTGGGTTGATGCCCTTCTATGGTCCTGTCCAGCTCTCCTCGTGTAACAGCCAGTCTCCTGGTATCTCCTCCATGCTCTTGAGACTGTTCTGGGAGACAGAGGAAACCTTCTTGCAACTGTAGGTATAGATGTGCCATCCTGGAGGAGCTCGACTACCTGTGCAATCTGACTGGGCTGTAGTTACCACCTCATGCTAGCAGTTGTGACAAGGACACCCACAGAACACAAAACTAGACCATAATCTGTCAGGAAGGATAAGGAGAGAGCAACTGTCTGTGGCTACCACATACACAACCATTCATTTTTGGGAGTTGCCTTTGCCTCTCCATTGTGCTTGTTGTCAAAATCATTTGTACCAAAGCAGGTGAAATTGATTCGCAATCACTTGTGCCTCCTAAGCCCCTGTTTACACGTACACGGTTACTTTGACAACCGGAGACAAGTCCCTGCGCTTGTGCCCTTCGTTTACACGCAAAACTGAAATTTAGGGTAAGGGACAAGGTTAAACTTTGGGTTAGGTTTAAGGTTAAGAGAAACCACTGACGACTCGCTTAAACCAAAGCTGTTTAACGGAGATGAACGGAATTCAAGTTTGAATTAGACTAAGAACAACTCAAATTAGGTGCCAATCATAATCATGGAATGATTAGTTTTCCAGGCTCTCCCAGTCCCAACAGATGCCTGTCAAGAACAAAATACAATTAACATAGGGATTTCGAACAAGCAATGTGAAATGGGTATGTCAGAAAAATAATCAATATTTGGAATTGGACAGATTAGTGTAATCACCACTGGACATTTTACAAGATTTTCCACATGCCACCAGTTCTGTCAGGGATGTTTCAGCAAAATTAAAATTCAAAATTGTTAAAGACAATTATGCTGTGAAGCTGACTCAGGTATTTACATGTAGACATAAATATTTCTTTGACATCAAATCCTGACAGCAAAATTTTGATCCATTAATGACACCAACAAGCTAAATAAACTAGAGGTGCTACATCACGATAACAACTCAAGCTGCCTTCTTGGGACAGTCGTCCTCAACAGCAAGGTAGACGTTTTATCCGCAATTTTTTCTGGAAATGCCTGACCACTGTGTTGCTGTCAATTGCAGTCGCAGGAGAGGGAATGTGGACAGCATGAATTTTCACTGGTAAGTAATATTTGGCTTGAACAACAAAGATTATTGGGTTGAAATCATCAAACTGATATGGTGTAAAGCCAGTCTTGACTCTAGCGCAGGAGTCTACAGCCCTGCTCCTGTCGAGCTACCATCCTGAAGGTTTTCACTCCGGAAAAACCAAAGCACTCCTCATTTTCCAGCTAGAGATCCTGATGAAATGGACAATTAGTTGAATCAGGTGTGCTGAATAGGAGGTAGAGCAGAAACCTATAGGATGGTAGCTGTCCGGGAACAGGGTTGGAGACCCCTGCTCTAGCGCTTACTTTGTTGGTTAGCTGGTTAGTCCACTGGAACTCGTATTTTGATAAGGCATGTACATAGGCCTATATACATATGAATATGATTTGGAGGGTTGGTGTGTGGCTCAGCGATAAACTGTATGTGTGAGGTGAAAAGGGATATGTGCGCGCATGTCTGAAAGCTACCTTGTGTAACTAAGGGATTGAGTTTAGCTACTGTGCAATTTAGCATGGCGCGCAGCTCCCCGGCTCTCTCCCTCCCGTTCATCAGCCACGTTTAGGGCAGCTTGCCACATCTAAATTATCACAAATATAATCTAACATCCCCTCCCCTTCATTATTCCCCTCAACAGATGTGCAATGCAACCAAATGGCAGTAAAAAACACAGCCATGGGGCCGTAATAAGAGCCCTGTGCACTCAATGATCAGTTTCCCACAATCGAATCATAGGGAGAGGGAGGGAGTTACAGGAAAAGACTGACATCTGAGGGATTTTCCGTTTAATTCTTTGTCTAGGCTGCCAAACGCCTGAGACACATGCCAGCTCACCACAAAGAATTATGAAATTCTACAATGACTGAAGGACACTAGTGGTCACAGACCCAAATGGGCGATAATAGACAGTGCTTCAGTGCTTCAAGCTAACGCTTCTCTTGTTATAGGTCAAAAAAAGGCCTAAAAAAAAGGCGCCGCTAAATGATTATTGTTGATATTTACCGAAATATTAACCAAAGTACATTTGTTTACATGGGTTTGAGCAAGAAGTACGCTCATCCCAACATGGCGGCCATGTCAACGTACATTGGCTGATCTTGAACAAATAACATAGCGCCACTAGTTTATTTGGCTCATTGCCTGCAACAACTCAGTTTTTTTTTTTTTTTTTTTTTGTTTTTAGTTTTGTTAGTTTGTTAGTTGTTCAAATAACTCTCTTCCTCACCAGGGTCGCCAGAGAGCTTGATCCAATCCCAGTAAGCTATAGGCGAAAGGCTGGGACATGTCTTGGACAGTTTGTCAATCCATCTGAGGGCAACACACCACTCACTCACAACCTCATACCTAGGGGCAATTTTGGAGTTTCCAATTAGGCTGAAATGCAAGGTTTTGTACTTTTGGCACACTATGAAGAATTCCTGCATGAAACAAGAAGAAAATGCAAACGCAAAAGGCCCCAGGCTGGATTCAAACAAAGAACCTTTTGGCTGTGAGGCAAAAATTCTATCTACTGCTCATCCAGGCTGAAAGTTGTTTGAACCAGACATTTTAATTTGATTGTAACATGCTCAGCTGTGAGGTAAAGATGCAAGATGTTTTCATTTCTGTGGTCTGTTAAAGTGTATTTTGAATGACCACATTCAGTGTCTGTCCAATGTCTCTGCTTCTGGTGTAATTTGTATAGTGGAATTAAATTATCAAACAGCAGCGTGCGTAATTTGATAGTTTTTTAAACCGTGTTTCTTCAAGAACAAAAAAAAGCGTTCACCTAATTGGGACATGTTCTAACAGTTGCTCATATTTCCAATTTCTAAGCGAAATGTGAGCAACACATAGAGCGTGCCCTGACTCATCTGTTCTGTACTGTTTACACATTAGCCTTGATGCCTCAGCGCTGTGTCACTGGCACACATATGATGGGACTTCCTCCACCTGAAATATTCTTCTGCGAAAGTAGCCAGAATCAGAAAACCTCATGCTGGAATCTCAAATTGGGCTCCACTAACCCAAAAATCCCTATTTTGAGGTACCTGTCAGTGAGAACTCTTAGAATCTTTCTAACACCCCCACACTGCACTCTGTGCAGTTCGATACTTATGACCATGCAAGGTCCACACCCCTGTATGTGCTATTTGCTGTCAGTATCCTGTGTGAACACGTTCCATCTGAACGCACAGGACAATAGAAGAGTCTACACCCCCCCTCCCCCTCTTTTTTCAGGGAGGGAGGACCTCTTATTTTCCTTATTTTTTATTTTTCTTATTTTCCCTGAACAAAGCCAAACTGTCTTGCCCATCACGGCAACCTGCTCCGATTGAGTCCAGTGGAGGATGCCACAGTACATGCTGCATCCAACTCACTTGACCATTGGCCCTTGCTCTTCACTCATTGCAAGCTTACCATAAATTGCACACCACTATGCCATTGGAGGATAACTCAGTAGTACATACAGTATATTTGGCTTGTGTATCTACAAGCGCCTGGCTGACCAGGATTACTCACTTGAGGGTGATGTGCCAAATAAATTTTACCAGCTGAACCCCTATTATTCCCTTCAAGGGTCTGCCAAGTTTTGCCTCACCTATACTGACCTCCCTCATACCTGTCATGGCGTGCCGGGGCTTTGAACACCCGATTACCGAGCTCCGAGATGAACATCTTGGCTGTGAGGTACTCGAAGGCCAGCTTCTTCACCCCTAAAAGCAAGCTTAAAAAAATAAAATTGTCTTTCAGAATTTCCTGTTACAAAATGCACCTTGGGGTAGATGCCAGATACGTGTTCTTGGATTGCATATCCTCAGGATATGTTGGAATTTTGAAATAGCGAAGGTCAAAGAATAACATCCGTTCATGTCAGATCTGACTCAAAAACTGAATGTTAGTCATGTTTAATTTAAACCTGCCATATTATTGCATTATTTAACAAGAAAAGACAATTTCCTTGTGTCTGTAAATCAAGTTTTTGAGCCCAGATCGGAAAAAAACAAAAAACAATTCAGCATTTATGGTCAGTCTCCAGTCTCATTTTCTAATATTCATGTGCTATTTCGAGTGGTGAGAGGAGTCCAGGAATATGAGGCTCTGCTCTGATTAGCTGTCCAATGATAGCGTGAAATGAACGACGCCAAAACATGTCTATACTGGGCTATACTACACAAATTCCATCGCAACATCAACTGGGGCACAGAATCAAAACAGGCCTTACGACCCTTGGAAGGGTGTGAGAGCAACGACAAAACAATTTAGTGTCACAATTTGTTAGATATTAGAAAGGTGGATGGCTACATTATTTGTCTAAGTGCTCATAATAGGGGACCTTTAAGTCACCTCAGGTCAGAGTAAATGTGCTCTATTATCATCAATAAGAATATTTGGTGCAAGCCTCTGAACATGCTCTCCAAACCAAAGACTTCAGCTATCGTCTTCAATATCCACTTGCACAGACGAAACCTGATCCATACTCTTCTCCACAAACCATTTCCTGTTCAGGTGTATCTGACTTCATGACTTGCAAAACAAAATTCTATTGTTTGGCTTAATTCCCCGACTGAAATTGCCGGGAAATTATACACAAGTCCCATACCCCTATAGACAAAATACTTTCAGGAATCCGATTAGACAGGGCCAAGACAATGGCTCATATTTCAAGATTATTGATAGTCAAAGTTAGCAGTTTTATAAATTGCATAAATACTGTATACAGTTAGCTGAGTAAAATGGACTGAGGGCCTGTACACCTTGAGCCTTAGAATATCTCTATTACATAATTCAGAGATTTGTAATGCGACAGAAAATATGGACAGCAAGTACCAGATTGGGACCCCCAGCATGATTTCTTGATGTCTGGTCTGCTGTAATGAAATACTGTACTTTATTAGTTTTATTAAATATTACTGTTTATGCACTTGGTTGCCAGTCAGAAAATAACTTTCACAGGTTGCATGTATAAAGTGCTGCATTTATCTTCTTCCTGATTTCTCCTAATTAGTGCAAATAATATTAAGCTGATTATTTTAGAGAGCATATAATATTAAAAAAGGGAGGGAAAGAGTAAACTACAGAGCCAGTGCAAGTGCAATGACATGAAAAAAAATATAAGAAGTGGCCACGAGATAAAAGTCGCTCCCTCGATTATCTCGCTCACAGTGTGCTTTAACATAATGCAGAGTTTAAAAAATTGAGCAGACATTTCCATGGTACCAAATTTTGACAAGGCCTCCACCATCATAATAAGCGGAAAATTAAAATATTCTGTTGGGAAAATATTGTGTTTTGTACAGTTTTTTGCTTTCAGTGAAGCCTCTGCATGCATGTTTTTATCTCATGTGTGAAAAATGCATAGGCCCATTGATATCCTTAAGTGATGTCTGGGGAATAGATTATCAAGACAAACAAAATAATGTAGTTATTAATAATAGCCTTTATCTCTCCACAAAATCATTACAGACCTCAAGTGCATATTCCGTAAATGTACACTACATATAGTACACTGCCCATAACCAAGTGACCATTTATAGTACTTCCGGCTACATATCTTCAGATATGGTAAGAATTGAAATGCATCACAGCTCTGTAAAATTTATCTAAATAACTTGCATGGGATATGTCTTTGATCCGGTTCCTATTGAATAACTTGTCAAATTTGGAGTGGCAAGTTTCAACCATCAGCTCAGAGAATTGACCCAAAGGCCTGTTGTGGTGTTCTGTGAACTCTGGAAGATGGAAAATCATGATGTGGACCTTGCTGGTAACTGAAGTGTTCAAATCCTTGCATGTTCTGTCAAATCTGGCCACCTTTTTCTTGTACAATGGGTCCAAGGTGAAACGTAGACATGCATTTATAGCGCTATGAATGAATGAAAAATGAAATGCAGCCCTGTCCAGCCAGACAAGATTCTCCCATATATGTTACTAGTCACTTCCAACATTTGCCTGAATGAGAGAGTGAGTATTTCTTGGTGAATGAAATATTAAAGCCAAGGGTGTTTAATGTGGGGCATTTCTTAAACTCTACATGATTGAACACTGCATTTACATTCAACTTTTCCCTGACTGGGGTTCTAAGGACTTTACAGTGGTAAGGGAGAAGCTTAATTCAATCACAACCACATGTGGCATCCTCCTCAGTGATGCACAACTGCCATTTTGCTGCAGAATGCTTGCCTCACATCAACATGAGTGACAGTATGATTTTCATAGCCAGTGAAAGTATAGGATGATTAGGTTGCAGGAATAAAAATCAAACTGAGAGGGACCTCTGGGAACCCCCTCCTCCTGTCAGTGAACGTCATGGGTTCTTTAGAGACCACGGTGAGTCACTACCACACCAACACCACTTCCGGCCTCATCTTTCCACTTATTTTAAGTTTATTATTAACTTTCAGGCATTTGGCATGTCAGTTCTACCATGGTCTCACTCTCAACGGTTTTCTGCATGGACTGCAATATTTTCCTATAGGTGTGTCCTTGAACACACCTCAGTTTGAACTCATTAATTTGCACTAACAATAATCCTCTAAGTTCTTGTAATAAGTAAAATATTATTATTTGCAACAGGAATTTTAGACACTTTTGAGTTGTAACTGGTTAATTATAAGCACAGTGGAACAAATTTATAGCGTGGCTCCGAGGGCTGTAAAACCATTATTTGTCACTTGTTGTTTGTCAGTGAAGACTCAGATCTATAATCCATTTAAATAACCCTGTCATACAAAGTATCTGAAAACAAAATGCAGTATTGGATGAAGCAGTTTGAAAGCCATCTTTTTTGTTGAGATCAAGAAAACACAACACTACTCCAATGATATATAATACCATTGGTTTATCCAAATTGTGAAAGTAACTCTACCTGAGTCACCCTGTTGCCACACTGCAGCTGCAACTCAACAGCGGTGAGGAGGGTTGGGCCAAAAGGCTGTTGATCAAATTAGTCAGAAACTGCTTTCTTTAAATGAGAAGTCACCCGTAATTCCCGGAGAGCAAAAGCCAATTTACTCAGAGAAAAAAAGCCTCTACAGGGTAGACGTTCCGAAACACTCATACCATGATATGCATATCATATCTGTAATATTAAAATGATTCCAGGCCATGACTGTGCTTTCACTAATAACAGGTGAAACACGTCTCCCAGTTTTTAACTTCAAGTGAAAATAATTTTGATGTGGTCAAAGAGCATAAAATGGGTCATTTTTGTGCAATATTGCCACCGGGCTACAAAATTTATACACTTAATACAGCATAAACATTTCAAATCACTTGTGAATTTCACATACAAGCCCAATTCCGAAATAGTGGGGACAATGTGTAAATGGTGAATAAAATCAAAATGCAATGAATTTCAGATCAAATGTGCCAATATGTTATTTACAATAGAACATAGTTTCAACATTTGAAATGTTATCTGAGACATTTTACATTTTAATCCACAAAATGAGCTTATTTCAAATTTTCTGGCTGTAACAGGTCTCAGAAAAGTTGGGACACACGCAAAAAAAGGGCTAAAAAAGCAATTAATATATAAGAGAATTAGCTGAAAGAACATTTAGCAAGTAATTACATTAACTGGAATCAGGTGTGTAACGTGATTGGCTATAAAAGGGATGTCTTAGAGAGGCTGAGTCTCTCAGAAGCGAAGATGGCCAGAGGCTCTTCAACCTGTGAAGGCTTGCGTAAAGAAATTGTGGAATATTTTAAAAACAATGGTCCTCAACGTCAAATTACAAAGGCCTTGAAGGTCTCATCATACACAGTGCATAACATCATCAAAAGGTTCAGAGAAACTGGAAAAATCTCTGTGCGTAAGGGACAAGGCCGAAGACCGTTACTGGATGCCCGTGATCTTCGGGCCGTCAGACACCACTGCATCACTCACTGGCATGATTCTGTCATTGACATTATTAAATGGGCCCAGATGCCACCTAAAATTCTATCATGCGAAAAGGACGCCATTGCTGAACATGATCTAGAAGCGCTGCCGTGTTCTATGGGCCAAGGCTAATTTAAAATGGACTGTAGCAAAGTGGCAGAGTGTCCTGTGGTCAGACAACTCCAAATGTGAGATTCTTGTTGGAAATCATGGGCGTCATGTCCTCCGGGCTAAAGAGGAGAAAGACCACCCCTCCTGTTATCAGCATTCAGTACAAAAGCCAGCATCTCTGATGGTATGGGGATGCATTAGTGCATATTGTGTGGGACACTTGCATGTTTTAAAAAGCACCATGAATGCTGAAAGGTATGTAAAGGTTTTAGAGCAACATATGCTCCCCTCCAGACGACATCTATTCCGGGGACAGGCTTGTGTATTTCAGCAGAACAATACAAAACCACATACTGCAGCTACTACAACAGCATGGCTTCACAGTAGAACAGTCCATGTGCTGAACTGGCCTGCCTGCAGTCCTCAATGCCCAGACGCCTCCACAATGTGTTTAAAAGAAGAGGAGATGCTACATCATGGTAAACAGGTCCCAGTCCCAACTTTTTTTGAGACCTGTAGCAGCCATCAAATTTGAAATGAGCTCATTTTGTGGATAAAATTGTAAAATTTCTCAGTTTCAACATTTGCTATGTTATCTCTGTTCTATTGTGAATAAAATACGGGCGGGTGTGCTTTGAAAGTCATTGCATTTTGATTTTATTCATAATTTACACTTTGTCCCAACTATTTCGGAATTGGGGTTGTATATTAAGTCAGATGACTTTGGACAATGTTTTCATGATCACAGTCGAAGCACATGGCGCAAATGCATTTTGTATCTAAATCCATTTTTTACCTTATTCAATGACGAGTAATCTTAGGACAAAGTAAAGCATAAGAGTCAAAAAAGATGTAAATATAATTAGTCAATGGTATGCTTTTGGCATTAATTACAATAAGTCATCAGTGTCATCTCCCTTGCCTTCTACAAGCCAGGTGCACCTGCACCTTAGTGGATTGCTATTATGGAGGTGGATTTGCCAAACAGGAGAAAAGAACACGACTGTGAAGAGGAAACGGATGCAGAAAGTATGGAAACAACCTGATATCTGTAATTACTAAAATTTTTATTTTTTTTTCAAAAAAAGTTTTAATCATATGGAGATGTAAAAAATCACATGCAGTGAATGTAAGGGTTTGGCCTTGCAGCCCCTCTTCTGGTGCATTCTTTCACCTCCACCTTGACGGGCAACAGATGTAGCCCGTTAAGGTGGAGGTGAGGGCTGAGTATAAATATAATTGCCTCTGCATTTTGATCTTGTTCTGGCTTTTGCGATTTGTGCTGCTCCTGTGTTTAGCCCTGTTTTAATAATTAAACCTTCAGCTTTTTTTAACCAGCCTGGCATTTGAGCCTTCTGTTCATTAAGGCCCTTGGTCCTAGCTCCCGCCGGATTGTCGTTTGGCATCCAGCAGGTAGGTAACCATGACAGTGAATCCCCGGGGTCACATTTGTAAATGATTTTCAAAATGCACAGTGATTTAAAAGCCCAAATAAATGCAATATTCCCTGTGCAAAGTTTTGGATTTTTTTTTTTTTTTCAATCAAACCATTCAATTTGCTTCTCGGGCTCTGGATGACGCAGCTCTCCTGCCAGCTGATCTCTGCGCACTGCTGCACTCCATATGCTGCGGCCCGATGGAAAAGAAGGATGACTAAATAAGAAACGAACACTGACAGAGATCAGAGAGGGAGACTCGCGCTTCCAAAGAACCTACGTAGATCCAGTCCGTGAAACAATAAGAAAGCGAAGCGAGTTCGACAGAACGAATTGACAGGGAAAAAATCTCGGAAACCGGGATAAGAATTAGCACCAGACGGTGCCCAGAAAGAGGAAAAAACAGAAAGATTCCCTTGCTATCTTGCACTTTCCTCTTTTGCAGCTAATGTCTCAACAACTCTCTCACTAGAGACCTTACTGGCTGAAGTGCAAACAAAACACTGTCACTCTAGCAAGGGCAGCGAGGTGGAACTTGGGCTTAAATGGAATCCAGGCGACGCCCCCAATTAATGCCAGTTGGCCCAAGAATTCGATTGCGGGCAAACCGATATTGTCCCAGACGAGAGCAACCAAGAAAGCTCTCAAAGCCACCAAACCATGACAATTTGAGTTCGTCAGCATCATGGAGTTCAGCATCATACCTTTTGTCATGTCATGTCTGTCATGTCTTCTTATTTATGTCCAGGAGACATCCATGAGGCTTGGCAATGGCAACACCCAACATGCCAAGAGAATTTTCTGAACCTCTGATGGCTGTATTGCAATTTTCCACTTCAGTAACCCAGCTCATTCTCAGCACTCCAATCATTCTTTCGATTACCATTTAAATTTTTGCTTGTTTTTGACTGAATGAAAATTCACCTAATGTTGCAGCTATAGCATACAAAAATAAATAGCAGTGTGTCTAACGAATAGCCAGTGTCCCTTAACAGCCACCCCTTGAGGGGGGGATCCCCCTTTCAGACTGCAAGAATGGCAGAGTTGGTCAGTATAAGAGAGTCATGGCTTGATCCAGCATAATTTGCGAATACATGTTTAATCTCATAAATTGCATCACATATTGGTGGAATGGGTTCCACTCTTAAATGAGTTTAGATGCAGAAGTTACTCTGAGAGATATGAGCTGTGACACGAGCACTCAATTTTAGGATTACCCCCATTTCCAGCTCAATCACCTGATTTAAACCCCACAGAGCTGCTGTAGGATCACCTGGATTGTGACATTCAGGTACCGATTTCAAAGTGAGGTGTGTTCAAAAACGTGTTGATGGGAAAAATTTCAGTCCATATGAAAATCCATTGAGAAAGATACTTTTGTTAAACCAGTATTGCAAACACATAAAACTTGCAATGTCGTGATTAAAGCTCACGGTGGATGCTATGATAAGAAATCACAAAAATAGATTACAGTGGAATTTATTGTTTGAAACATTGTTTGCCCTCAAGCACGTGAAACATCTAAACATACATATTGGCCTTTCATATAATTTGTTAACATTGGTTTGCATCTTTTTAAAATAAACTATCAAGAATTACATGATTACAAACTTTTAGGAAGTTGACCTGCTAAATGTTTTTCTACAACAATTTGAGAGGCAGCAGGAATACTGTTTTTTTTTTTTTTTTGAAGTATGATAAACTGGCACTGCCATTGCTTCAGCACCTCCACACAGCAATACCCAGCAACCATTTCAGATCATCATAGTCTAATATATTTGCTAAAACAGGATTCCTTGTGTCCAATGCAGCTCAGATGTGATTCAAAGCCAAACATAAAGGCCTATGAGGACCAGGTCTGATTATTTCTCTGTTGCTTATAATAGGTCCCAGTCTCTAATTTTCATGACTTTTTGTTCAGTCAGAACATGCTTCACTATCTCAAATGTACATATTTACTTATCTGATATTGGTATACATTGATGCCATTTTTACTGGTATTGGGTAACACTGGCAAGAAGGTCATGGGTTCAAAACTGACCTGGGGCCTTTCTGTGCGGAGTTTGCATGTTATCCCCATGTTTGCCAGTGTTTCCTGTGGTTCCTTCCCACAGTCTGAAAACATGTATGCTGAGCTAACAGGACACTGCCCATTGGTGCAATTGAATTATATATAGACATGAGATTGCTGAAAATGTTAAATCAATCTAAATCCATGGCCTCCTCTTAAAATAAATAAATTCCTTTTGATAGTCAAATTCCTTTTTTTGTTGAAGTGGGAAGATCAGACCTCAGAAAGTAAAAGGAAGAAATTCACCGTTCCTGGAGTGTCACTTTAAGCATTTTAATATTTGTAAATATAATCAATGGCTGCACTTCTAATACTGTTTAACAAACAATGGAAAGAGGTTACCTTTCAGGTTACATGCCTCTGCCTTAAACAGGCATTGCATAATATTCAGTTTGTGCTGCCTGTATTTCTTCGAACAGTTCACATTTGCGGGAGTAATACCACTTGGCAGCCGTATCTAAAAATAGACTTTATTTCCTCCTGGGCGGCTCCTCTATTAGTTGCGTATCTTTTGATTTCCATTCCAGTTCAAACAATTGCCATAAAAGAAAATGGAAAGTCCTGGAAAGTCCAAAATGCATGTCTACTGTAGAAAAACAGGAAGGTAAAAGATAAACCAGCTCACATTGCTGGTTTCATTGAGACACCCCTTCACTGAGCCCCTCCCCTTTTAACACATAGTTGCATAATGCTCCATTTTCAATCAAAAAAAATTTAACACAAGGAAGTGAAATCAGCCTTGAGACTGTTCTGTCCTCTAGAAAAGACGATTTGAGTTGCTGCTCAACTCGTGGTCTGCTTCTTGATCTTTAAACTTGTGTGGGCGGATTCTCATGAAGAACGGACAATGGCTGGACCAGAGCAGAGCATCTGACGGAATCCCCCTGAAGACAAAACTGACCTTAAACTCAAACTTGGGTCTTTCGTAAGAAGGAAAGTCCCTCGAGGCCCCGCAAAAAATCCCAGCAATGGTCTCGCTTCGCTGAAACTGGAGAGTATGATGCAGTTTAACATAAAAAAAATAAAATAAAAAGATCAAACTGCTGTGTAAGAATTCAGCTTAAACATTCACACTGTTCGATTCACTTGACTCATTAAATACTGGAATAATTTTGGGTAACTCAAAATGAGTCAATATTGCTTCTGGGGGACTTCAAAATCACTTGAATTTATCAACAAATATCAACAACTAAAATTCAGACAATCCTGTTTTTTAATTGCATTTATTCAATGTATGGCTCAGCAACCCCTGAAAACCCGTAATAAAACTGCAAAATTCCAGCTGCACAAAAATGGATGTCATACCTCAGTCTTAACTCTTTCACCGCTACATGATTTTTTTTAAGTTGCCAGCAACCGTCAGTATTTTTGACAATAGTAACAGAACTTTCAACACCCCAAAAATATTCAGTGCTATTAATATGTAAACAGACAGAACAAAATATCTCGACACCAAAAACCATTCCAATCTAGCCATATTCATGCTCCTTTTAAAACCTCCTGAATGTTTAATTTTCTTACAAAAAATTCACGTTTTGAACAAAGACAAAGAAAAGCGTATGAATGCTATTTAATCCTGTTACAACCTGTACCAGGGGAAACCTTGTTGCAACATGAGATAATGAGACTCCCTTGTACCCCACTCCCAAGAACCACTAGTAACAAAGGTCTGCAGCCCTTTCTCAGAGTTTATTTTAACAAATGCATATATAGCTTCAGGGTGGACACACAGCAAAATAAAAAACAACATTAGACTAAATATAAATGGCCTTCGCTTGCCTCGACAAAATAAAAGGAAAAAAAAAAGACATGGCATTTACCTGAGCTCCTAGCCAAAACAAGAGAAAACAAAGATTAAAACAAAATGCTACCCATCCCAACCAAATCAGGGCTGTAGCAACATTTAACATGCTGATATAACAATACATCATTCACACTGGAAGCAAATCAGGGAGCAGGGAGAAGAGAGTCCGCCACTCCTGAGGATGGTCCCTCTATAAAAAAGCAGGCTTAGATGTAGAAACCAGTCAGCGCTCTGAAGCCACCTACAGTCACGCGCCCAGAATACGTATGAGACATTGTCTTGCAATATGGAGGTTTTAACCTACTTCAGGATAAATTCAAGCTAAATTCAAAGGATAAGGGGTTAAAAGTGACCCGCTGATTCATTTTCAAGTTGTCTGCATGTATCAAAGAGACTCATCACAGCTTAATAAAAAGCTCATGATCACGGAACTAGCCTAAGAATAAAACGTAATTTCTTATTTATATGTTTGCGAGGTGCAGCAGAATACACTGTTTTCTTGTCCCTTTGACCTACACTGAACAAAAATATAAACGCACCACCAGATGTTTTGTGAATTTTATTACATATGGGATAATGTGAACCTCAGCAAATTTTGCGACATGAAAAAGACAACTATACTGATGATATTGATGTCCGTTACACCTTGATACACGCACAATCAAAAGTTTGGCAACAGTTTCAACAGGGCAGGGGTGGATACCATAAATTTCACAGTTTAGTATCGGGTATGTCCGCCACGCGCATCTCTCAACGCGACACATCTCCTACGCATGGAGTTTACCAGAGTGTCTATGGTGGCCAGTGGAATGTTGTTCCACTCCTCCTGGAGCGCTATCCGGAGTTGCCGGACATTACCAGGGACTGCAACACGGTCCCGGATATGCCGATCCAGAGCATCCCAAACGTGTTCTATGGGCGACATGTTGGGCGAATATGCGGGCCAGTCCAGCTCCTGAACGTTCTGGGCTGTGAGGAACTGGGTGCTGACCCTAGCGACATGAGGATGGGCGTTATCATGCTGGAACGTGACATTATGCTGTTGGACAAACGGTACTACAGTTGGTGCGAGGATCTCATCACGGTAGCTTTGGGCGTTCAAGTTGCCATCAATGAAATGCAATGGAGTTCTCTGTATGTGTGCAATCCTTGCCCACACCATGACACCGCCTCCGCCATGGGCGACTCTCCGGGCGACATTTGTGTCTTCAAACCGTTCATCGACACGGCGCCACACACGACGTCTCCCATCCGCGTGATACAAGTTGAATCTTGATTCATCTGTGAACAGCACATTTCTCCATCGTGCCAAGGGCCACCGGAAGTGTGCGTTAGCCCATGCAAGACGATTCCGGCGGCGTACGTCTGTGAGGTCCGGCCCACGGTGAGGGCGTCGAGCATGCAATTCTGCTTCTCGGAGGCGGTTGCAAACTGTTTGAGCAGAGATTTGTGTATTGTTCAGACCGACTGTCTCATCGGCCGTGCGTGTCGCTGGTCTGAAACGTTCACGCAAGTGCACCAGCCGGATGTGACGATCCTGAGCAGGGGTGGTCACAAGTGGACGACGCCGATGAGGCCTGTTCGCAGTGCTTCCAGTCTGTCGGAAGCACTGTCGTAGACGAACTATGGTACTGTAGTGAACATTCAGCTGTGCCGCGACCCCTCTGATGGACATTCCAGCATTCAGCATGCCAATGGCACGCTCCTGCATAATTTGAGACATCTGAGGCATGGCTGCGTCTGACAAAATCCAACATTTTGGTGTGGCCTTTTATAGTCCCCGGCCCAAGGTTTGTCTGAGTACTGCTCATTCTGTCTGAGCAGTGTCTGGGTACACCGCACTCGTTTACTCATACCAATCATTACACCGGTGAAAAAAATACTCAATGTCTGAGCTGAACTCAAATTTTAGACATCAATCAATGGAAACATTCCTTTTGCAAATGAAAACAAATATATTTAGTATTTCATAACGGCATACTTGAAATGGTGCCAATATTTCAAGTGGTGCCTTTATATTTTTGTTCAGTGTATTTTTGTCAGAAGACCCATAATAGCGCCCGTTACCATATAACAGTGAAAAACGTTGATTGACAGAAAGTCTCCTCAATGGCGGGGAAAGTGTTTAAAAACCTTCAAAGATTTAAAATGATAATTCATCTTTGCAGAATTACAAACAAATGAAATGGTTGGGCATGAAATTAGTTTTTGCAAGAAACTAAAGCAAGAGGAATGAGCTATAAATCACAGCGAATAGATGTGAATCGAGATCAGTTTGTAAATATCCACTGGTCTGTGTATGCGCTATCAAATAATATGAAAACAACACGGTTCAATATTATAATTTTTAGTGACATACACATACAATGATCAGTTCCACTGGAGCAGATGAATTTTCCAGCTGTTTAGATGCCGTGGCAGCGTCTACTAGAAGGCCTGTTGGTTCTATTTAACATCATTATGGAGAAGCATTTTAACATTAACGGATTTTCAATTGAGATTTTCTAAATGAAGCAAAAAAAAAAGATAGTTGACTAGTTTTATTCATGTTAATTCTGTATTTTTTTCTGGCTTATTTGCTGGTTATTTTGTGGAGATCCCGCCTGGGATGCCCTATTTATTGCAATTAGAATCTCTGATATTGCTATTTATTTTTCATTTTTAAAATATTTACTTACTTGAAGCGTTTCTAATCGGTTTGAAACATTGTAGAGTTACATCTGAGCACCTTATGACCATTCCTACCAAGAGATGATAACACTTCTGATGAGGGAACACATCCCTGTCAGGTATATTGCCTTGATTTTGGTATCAAATGGCGTTGCCAAAAACATGTAGCGTCATGTACAATTAATTTGTGCACTACATGTTACAAAAACATGTAACATGTACTGCACAAATTAATTCAAATATTGCTTGTAGTGTCCGCAACGGTGTGTGGTGCCCGCAACGATTTTTCGCTGTCCCAAGTGGAACTTTGTTTAAATAGCTAGATTTTTTACTGTTCTAACAGTCAAGGTAAATAAAAGGTAAGTAGGTAAATAAATAAATAAATAAAATTCCAAACAGTCTTGTATATTTAAAATGTTCTATTGAAGGCTGTTTCCAGTGTTTTATTGGAGCTGAATTTACAGATTGTCTATTTATGTAATTTAATTCTAAGCATCATCATACCGCAAATTTTTTTTTTTTGAGTTAGTTACTAATTTTGTTGAAGGTATATGATAACTTTTAATTTGCCTGTCAATTAATGACGCCACAGAGGCATCAGAGTTAGAACAAACTGGCTGAAATGGTCTTCTGTACATAATGTATATGTAGTGTCCACAACTTTTTGGTCACCTTCAGACGCCACTCCATTGTATTCTTGTCATAAAGTATTCACAGGGGAGGAGAGGTAGTTTACTTATTAAAAGATTTTTGTTTTTATTTTATGATGAAAGTTGTATTTAGCATTCTTATTGAACAAAACATGTTTTTTTTTTCCCAAGACATTTGAGTCGTTACTCTCATTGCTGTAGTGACCGCAACGTCACAAACTGGGTCTTGGGTACGCGTACATTTGAGGCCATAGAATTCTTAGTATTAGTGACTAGTCCCTGAAATTTGAAGCAGTTATCAGGGTAATTCCACAGTAACTGAAAATAACACAAAATGAAAAAATTTGACGCATTTCAATTTTTACCCCCCAGTGCTGCTATAGGTGCAACCTGATCTTGATTCATATCATAACATAACATTCATATCATATTCATATCTTCATTTTATCAATGAAGTGTTGTTCAAAAGTGTCCAATATTTTACAGTTCAAGCCATAGGTTAGTTCAAACCCTTATTGCCAATGCTGGACAGTGTAGTCATCCATGGTCTTCCTCTCCACAGAAGCCTGTGTGTTCCAGCACCCCAAAGCCAAGCTTGTGTAACGGATAGATAATAGCATTTCAAATCGGAACCCTATCAACCTCAGCAAGTCAGTAGGAAGATGCAATGAGGACTTCTGACTAACTAAACCCATCCGCACCCTGGGCAATGCAGTCTCAAATGATATGTCACCTTATGGTAGCAGACCTCATCCAGATGCTCGTGGTCCTCTTTCATGCACGATAGCGTGGCGTCATTGTGGGGCAGCATGGCTCAGGGGGTAGAGCGGGCGGGCTAGGAGTCAGAAGGTTCCTCCACCTTGCATGGCACCTTGCATGGCAGCCTCCGCCATCAGGGCGAATGTGAGACGTAAATGTAAATCTCTTTGGGGTCATGTCATGTGACTTAAAAGCGATATAAATGCAGTCCATTCACCATCCTAACTGAAGAAAACATCAAGCAGCCCCTTACCCATTTCATTCTTTATCTTAATACTGAATAAAAGCATTTCTTTCTACATTTCTTTTAGACACATAAAAGCCTAAATACCCTTCAGGGTAAAGAGATGAAATAGCGCAGTGATACGTCTTGCATTCCATAGGAAATCAAGAGGCACTTCTCTCACTGAACCCCCCAAACACTGCTCAGTGTGTCATCCATCTGACAGCTCTGCTACTCCTTCTTCGGCTCAATTCGCCTCTTTATTTCATCAGCAGTTTTCTTCCGGCCAAGCTCATGCAATCTTTGTATTAAACTTGGAGCAGCATTCTCAAGACCTTTCAGTTCACACCAGTCTTTCAGTATTTGGTAAGTCTGTTCCATTGCATCATTTCGAGCATTTTCTTCATGACATTCTATTTTTCCATCATCCAAGTCAGGCCTGACCAGCTTTTTTGCAAGTTTTGGCCCTATTTGATTTGCAATGTACCATAGGTGGGGATCAAGATTAATGCCTGCAGGAGAGAGGGAGGACAAAGGGCTTAAAAATTTTGGCACAATAAAATCCCATTCATTTCAAATATAGGGTCAGGTCCATAAATATTTGGTATATTTATGTATATACCGCTCCTAACTATAGGATGGGTCAAATGGAGAGGATGTATTACCCCAAGGGGTTAAATAAAGTATATTTCTTACCACGTTTTTGTTATTTTAGCGGTCTACCACACCATACTGGAAATGACGATTAGTAATGACTATGTATGAGTACAAAGTACTTGGTGTAGGAATGCACCCCCCCCCCCTTTTTTTCTTAGTGACCAAAAGAAATTGGGCATGATACTGTGCTACTTATCTATGGCCAGGCAGATAAAATATAGTTGAGTTGCTTCGAAGTTGGGCATTTGTATTTTGAATCTGTCACTCTTCACTCTTTAAAATCTAAAGAGATGCCACTGCCACTTATTAGGCTAATACGTAAAAACAATACAAACAGCAAAAACATCAGGTGTGGCCAAATCAACCATTTGGGTCATTCTTAAAGATGAAGACTACTTCAGTGAGCTCAGGAACACCAAAGGCCCAGAATACTAAAGACAACAACTGTGGTGGATGGGAGAAAAGCTCTCTCTCCAGTTAAGAAAAATCCCTTAACAACAGCTGGCCAGATCAAGACTACTGACCAGAAGGAGAGCATATTAGTGTCAATATCAGCAATCAAGAGAGGACTTCACCACAATAAATTCAATGAGTTTACCACATGATATAAAACACTGGTCTCAGATAGTAATGTAATGTGAATATAGGCCACTAGATGGCAGTATTTGCCTTTTTTTTGTTAAGCTCAGACTGGAGTCATGTTTAGACATGTCCTGGACATGTCTGGGGCATGTCTCAGAAAATTAAAAAAAAGAGGTCTAAATGTGGGTGGGGTCTGCAAAAGAGTATATAAGGAAAAGAATGACCAGACCTGCCATTCTGTTCAAGACCTGTGACGTTTCTTTTGTGGATTTCTTTGCCTGTGTTTGAGCATTTTCATCATCCAGGACATCACCAAGCCACCCCCACGAAAAGGGATTGTAAATATTTATGTTTTGTACATAATTCAATCTTGGTCATTAGATAGTAGTTTAGTTGCCTTTGTTTAATTAACCCCTTTGTGCAGAAGCCAAATTTGGCTATTTATGGGTTACCCACTTTAATGCTGTATAATTCAAGATTTAAGCTTCACAAAGAGGAAAAATGTGGCTCAATTCAGGAAAGACACTTACAGCATTTAGAATTACATTGTATTTCAGTTTATTTTCATGATTTTGGTAGAGAAAATGAGCAGCAAACATAAAAAATCTTCATGAGAATTCACCATTGAAATTGCAAAAAAAATAATTCTGACGATTGAAAAACTGCTGGGGCTTAAAACTATACATTTATGGTATCATAAACTCCTTGAGCACAAGTAGAATTCATCTTCAAAATTACATTCTAGATTACCTACATGCTATTAGCCAAATTATACAGCTACCCAAGTGTCTCCCCAAAGTCTCAAAATGATTTGCTGTCAAATCATTAAAAAAATCATGTATTTAACACAATTAAAGCTTTAAGGCATGAAATTTAATATGAACGAATGATTTTCTGGTTGAGTTTAGTATGAATTTATCAATATCAGTGCAGTTGAATACCAATGGTCACCAGTAACCTCTCCAAATATGGACGTGCCTTTTCTCCATAATAAAGTTTAGAGTTTTGGCCATTTTTCTTCAAAGCCAGCACAAACACGCATTAAATAAACTGGTAATTAAACGGTCAGAACATTCACCCAGTAATGAAAGCTACCAGTCCCCTCTTCAAAGCTCACAAACCCATTTCAACACTTATAAGGAGCAAGTACACCTCACTAACACAGTAATATCTGAATTCTGAAATATACCTTATTTTAACTGAACAGACACTCCACTTTCAGGGAAAATCAAATCCATTGCGTCTCCCGATTCAAAAGAAACGTGCAATGATCGTACCGGGGGTCCACACCAAAATGCACGGGCAGTTCGCGTTTTAAACAGGAAAAAAACCTCGACATTCGACTTAGTTGAGTACATATACATTCCGAAACAGAAAAAAAAACCAAACAAAAATAGCAGCCTGACCTTTTTCGTGAATCCCTCCTCCAGAGACATTGACTGTATAAAATAGAGAGCGATGTATCCAGTAACAAGAACCCTCCGGTCCTGTTTCATTCGAAATAATTCCAATAGAGCATATCGTTCTCATTTAAATCCTGTAATGTAACTGAACACTTCAAGGCCAGTTTTGCGAACCGATTTTCTATAAATCCCGTCTATTTTAGCCGCGTAATGTGCATAACGTAGACAGGATACAACAGCGCATGCTGATACGCATTGGTTTGTATGCTCTGTGTTTGTCCAATCAATGTGTTTCACTTACTCTAAAATGTTTTAACACTCGGGAATAGGATAAGAAACGAGCCAATCAATACATCGTTATCAGGGAAACTTCAGGAGGCCATGAAGTGTAACTCTACAATTACGCAGAAGAGCTTGAGTGTATGGTTGAGTGATTGGCTATCAACGCCAGTACTCGGGTGGATATAAGGAAGCGCTGGATTTGGCAATGAAGGAATCTACGCGTAAATCCACGGTAGGGAACTACAATTTTTTTTGTATGGGACAACTGTAATAGGCAATAGAATGTGAGAGAATTAATACCATGTCGATTTTTTTGCCTCAGAAAACTGATTTTTATGAACTACTAATTGGAATACTGTTAGCTCACTGTGGCTAAACTGGTTGCTACAAAGGATAACGATTTTTTCTGTGTTAAGATATCGTTTTTTCAAACAGCTGAATCGACACTATGGGCAAGGATACTGACCAGTTTGCACATCAGGCTTAGCTGAGGAGTTTAATTCATGCAGCTCTCGAAAAACAGGGAGTGGAGTGAACTTCACCGTATTCAGAACCGCGTTCGAGGTCTGCTTGCTTGTGAACATTCAATAACTGATCCGGGGGTGCTATCTAGTGATCGAGTACAGTAACAGCGTACTTCCAATTTGCAGGTCTATAGACGCGGGCATCTACATCTGCAGAAAGGGGTTAAATGTGTTTGAGTTTTAAAACTGTGTCTGTCATCCCTTGCTGTTGCTGTTGTGTTATAAATGTAATAACAAATAGGGGCCATAACAGTAAAAAGTGATTGAATCAACATTGTGATATTGCCAGACTGAAGATTGCAATCAACATTAATGTCAGATATTGAAAAAAACACTGAAAGTGCTCGCTATGATCAAACATGGAAATAATGTTGAATTTCCAATCAGTTCTGATAATGAATCAATCTTGATTCAACTATGATATGATCAACTTTGAAAGAATGTAGAATTGCATCAACATTGATTGAACTATATAAATGCAAAGCATTATACATTGAAACAACGTTACTATTAAAGGGCCATTTCAACACTTTTCAACCTGTATGTTTTTACTATGTCTCATTAAAAAATAATTACTATATTATTCCATTTATGGTATAGTTCAACAAGGAGCATGCCAAAGTAGTCTACTAGTCAGTGATATCTCTGCCATATGCCTGAACAGCAGTGATGTCACTAATAGACAAGTTTGGAGCAACCCCCACAGAAATTTAAAACACCCAACAGAGTAAAATGTTTATTTTTTAAATAAGGCATATTAAAAACACACAGACGAAGGTTAAAATGCTGAAATGGTCCATTAAGTATGCTATACTGCAAGGGTTCTCAACTTTTTTTATACAAAGACCCCACTTTACAGGGACATGTTTTGGGGGACCCCATACTTGATTATAACTGTTTCATAGTTGAATATTCAATCTTGTTGTGTTGCGAGCTTGCAGATTGGCTATTTCCATTTTTTTAAGAAACCAAGGTTGAGAACAGCTGCCTTACTGCATACTCTATTAACAGACAAAAAAAAAGACCATTATTCATTAAGTTATTTATTAAAGATTCAAAAGAAATTACACTTTTGTACATTTTAGCAAACACCTTTTTTCTTTTGATGTTTTAAGGTTTCATGTCTGGCTCACGTGGAGGGAGCACCTTAGAAAATTATCCGCCCATCTATGCCCATCTATCTCCCCCCCCCCCCCCCCCCCCAGCAGCACTGAAACGATGTCAAGTCATTGTAGGGCAAATCAACTTTGAAAAATCATCCTCTATATGAAATTGATTCAACGACAGTTTTTCAAACATTGAAATGGTAACTGTAATTAAACATTGAATCAACATAGATTTTTCAACCTCAACCAAAACATAACCAAACGGACCAAAATCCAACATTGAATTAATGCCTTTTGCCATCTGGGGTAGGTCTCAAAAAAAAGCCTGCACAGTTCTCAACTTGCTATGAGCTGATGAGACACAGCTAAATATGTGCTGGAATGGAGGGATTGGAAGAATATGTGAAAGGGAAGGAACTGCTCATGATTGGAAGCGTGCCACCTCATCTATGAAGGACAAATATGAACATGTATGACTGCCAATTTAATCAGTTCTGCTGCATTTATTTGATGATGTGACTGCAGACAAATGCAACAGAATCAATTCTGATTTCTCCAGGTCTACAATATCTAATTATGATAAAGCTAAATGCGTAAAAATGCTTTCCACGGTGCTTCACAGTACAATGACTCATAGCACACCACAAAACCAACCCAACAATATTTTACGACAAAAAAGTCAAGTGGTCTTCAAAGGCCAAGTCAGTTACATGTCCTGAATCCAAAGAAGAATGATTTTCACTTGTTGAGGACAAAACTATTGGCAAGATGTCAAGCAGGAACTGAAGCAAGGCGCAGAGAAGACCAGGCAGCAGTGGTGGCTCGTGAACTGGCAATCGGGGAAGCTTAAACAATCCCTTAAAATGAATGACTGGTAATGACCTGTTTTCAATCATTCATTTAAATTACACAAACTCTAAAAACTCTCTACATTATCACATGTGGCCAGTTTTCATTTATAACGCATACTGATTACGACTCCAGACTTCTCACACTTTTATTCACTCAGGGGTTGGGGTTGGAAGCAATGCATTTGGTTCATTATCGTTCAAATGAAATAAGATAATTTGAAACGTCTTTATGCAGTTTCACTGCTTCAAATTCCTCCGTGCACAAGTAGTGCAATCTCTCACATACTCATTGATAGAATAATTGCTGTCAACAGCAGAGGAACGTAAAAATGCCACTTAAACTCAAGCCGAATGCGTGAGAGTCGACAGGTATGCGTATGCGTTATTAATGAAAATTAGCCGCACCAGAAAGGGTTGAGTTTTCGGAGTGTTTATCATAGTAATTTAAATGAATGATTGAAAACGGGTCATGAACAATCATTAACTTTAAGGCAGTGATTCCCAAAAAGTGGGCCGCGGCCCCCTGGTGGGCCGTGGTGGTACTGTAGGTGGGCCGTGAGAGGTCATTAAAAATATTATTCATTTTTGCAAATATGATTTTTTATTATTTTTATTGTAAAATATTTATTGCACGATTTAAAAAAATATTTAGAAGTAATAACCTATTGAGTGTTATTGACCTCACAATATTTTAGGAACCTTATATAGTTTATGCTTGGAATGTAGCTTTCTGGTCATCATGACCGGGAGTCATAATCGGAGGAGCACGTATTGTGTTCGATAATTAATTCTGTCTTGTGTGTGCACCACAGATTAAAAGTTTGGGCTTTTTATATCCCCCTGCTTTCATATCAATCCTGAATCTTTATAATAATAATAATAATAATAATAATAATAAATAATAACTAACAGCAACAATTATTGTTGTTGTTTTTTATTTATTTAATTTATTTTATTTTCTTAACAACAACAACAGTTATTGTTGCTGTTAAGTGTTCTGAGAATGCATAATTTCGTCTATGTACTGTTTATAGGACAAAGGTGGGCCGCGGACATTTTTTAGATTTTCAAGTGGGTCCTCATTTGGAAAAGTTTGGGAACCCCTGCTTTAAGAGATTGTTTGAGCTTCCCCTGATGCCAATTCACGAGCCGCCACTGCCAGGCAGAGCATCTTTACAGAAGAAATCCAACATCTGGTGATATCTAAGGGGTCCAGACCTTAGGCAGTCATTGACTCCAAAGCATTTGCCAAGTAGTATTAAAAACTAAAATTTAATTCATGATTATGTTTATCTGGCCTAATGATTTCAAACCCCTAAAACCGAAAGACTACATAAAAAAGTCGTTGCAATTCATGCAAGATACTGACAATATTTTTGAAAAAGCATTAAATTAAAACAACTAGAGGCACTCCGAGAGTGCAAACCTCTGCCAAGGCAGCACAGTCGAAATCTTGCTGCATGAACATGGCCCATAAGAAATGTAAGGCATGTGCAACATAGGATTTCAAGATGGCTTCCATCGCGATCATATTGTTTGATGCAGCACGTTCGAAACTGACAGGTTCCGTCCCTGATGCAAGACCAATCCAGCCACAAAATTTAAGTGATGTCACTGGGATTGAGGTTCAGTTATCGCGTGTCATAGGTGGCTGCCGTGGCAGCCATAATTTTTGACCGATCGCAGTCAGAATCAATAGTGTCCATCCCTGACGTACAAGCAACCAACCCACAATTTTGGAGATATATCCATTCAGTACTTTTTGAGTTGAGTTACTTTTGACTTTTTGAGTGCACAAACAGACAGACAGACAGACAGACAGACCAATGGCAGCAAAAACAGAGTCTCCTTAGCAGACGTAAAAGGTCCACCCTTCAAGCATATCTTGATTAAGTAATTTCAAAGTCATTTTGGTGGCATAAAGATTCCAATGCATGAAAATTGCATCACCTTTCAAATACTTATGGGCCTTACAGTATATTTCATTTTAAATGTTTTCAAAGTAAATGAGCATGAATGAGCATGTTAATATCCCTGTTGTTGCTTTGAAAAGAATTAGGGAAATTACTGATTTTTATGCACTTCTGAAAAATACTTAATTTTCAAATTAAAATGTAATTATCACAGACATACATTTTTTCATTGCAAATGTAAGAATTAGGGGTACCTCTGAAGCAGTATACATACCTTGAAGTGGAACACATTCAGCAACCTGAAATATACATAAAATATACTGTATTAATTTGTTATGAATTCGACAATTATATACAAACTAAACATGGATAAAGGATTGTATTATTAAAACTGAATCTCTTTGAGCAGATCAGATTCCATTCTGCAACAATCTAAGATTATTTCAACTTCGAAATTTTGAGTTCAGTCCATTTCCAATGCAGACAGTACAATGATTTCACCACTAGATGGTGATCATGCTATACGATAAAGACAAAGCAGAAGCTAGGAGATGGAGGAAAGAGCATGTGTGTGTTGTTGTGAGGAGACGTTTGACTTCTGGGCTGAGAAAACAGGCGTTATTTTTCTAGACCAAAGACAACAAGGACAGCCCAAGTTATCATCAGTGTCAGGTCAAAAAACCACCGTCTGTATAGTTCGAGGATGTGTCAGTGTATTGGTGACTTTCACATTTGCAAAGCAACCATTAATGCAGAAAAAACATGCTCATTTTGGAGTAACATATGCTGTAATCTACACATTGCCTGTTCTGAAGGTGCCACTGCATTTTCTGGCGTGACAACAATAAACCACATTCTGGAGGGATTACACGTATTTTCGCATAAACGGATAGCGTAGGTGCTAGATTGTCATGTATCAGGACTGCGTGCAAGCAATATGTAGATGTGCTGGATTTAGATAAGTGGTGTCTTCAGACCTCAAAACCTTAATGAGTGCGATTAAAAACACAGTGAAGTTACACAGCACTAAAGTCAACTGTGCTATTTTTTGGATTACGTTGCAGGTATCACATTATATTTTCAACTAACAACAAAATTCACGTTAGAACATTAAATTATTTGATGTTATGCTTTTTGCATTATAGAAGAAGGTGACTTTTTAAATCAAATCCCTTTCGATTTTAATTGAAGCACCTCACACTTGACTTGACTTGTGGGGTTTTAGTAATCAGTGCTTAAATTGCCTTTTTCATGAAGTGAAAACTTTTTCAGAATTTGGATCGTACAAGCTCCCAAAAAAAGTGCCAGCCCAACCAACGTTGAGCAAATTCTGCAAAACTTTCTGCCTTGAAAGTTGTAAATGACAAAAAAAAAAACATACCACGTCTTGGCCCTTGTCAGATTCTTTTCTCCGTCCACCTGTGAGGAAAAGTTGCGAAATGTTGCAAATATTAAGAGAAAAAAATACTGTTTTGTTTACATATTTGGAGTGTTGAAAGTCAAAATACATGAGTACTTACCAAAACAATAATACTCCTGCTTTTTTAGGATGTAAAATACAATAATTCCAATAATTCCAATAATTATGATCACAGGAAAGATTATCCACCATGGCCCAGCTGCACAAGAGAACAGTAATTAGTAAGGTGCACACAAATACCTTTATACTGTATATGAAAAAAGCTGGGCCCCATTTTAGTGCCTTCTCTGACGGAAATGCATGTGGCAGTAGCATTATGCAAACTTTTTTTTGTCCTTGCAAATGGCTTATTTATCGTCTTCATCCAATTTTGTAGTTTGGTAATCTGATATAAAAGTGTTAGCAACACAATGGGTTGCCTTACGAATTAGGGGGTTTGCCAATGCATCAAGAATTTCATTCTGTAGGCCTATCCTATAAACAATTCCAACAAAATTGCGGTGGTGTCTAATGGGAGGAGGAGGGTAAGTGTGGCACTTTCACATTTGTGAATATTTTCTTTGTGAGGAGGGAAATAAAAAAAAAAATAACTTCAGTCTTGACCTTGTTTTAATATTTGAGTACCATTCTATTGTCAGTTTGAATGGTCCATATCTTTTCATATAAAAGCAGCTATTGGTGCCCTGACCTCTATCTATGATATATGCTCAGGGTCCCAGGAAAGCTACCAGTCATGAAAAAGCCCCTGATATAATGTGATTGATTACGTTAACACATGCAACACAACCCTCAACTTAAAACATTTATTGGTGAAAATATATGGCTGTCAATTTGACTCCCAACCAACCCTTTGTACAACAGTGCCACAGTTGCACAGTTGCCTTGTGCCACAGGATTACCAGAATGGAGTTAGACATGCCTAGTTTGCATCTGCGTTAACACTTGCATTTGCGAACTGCATTCAGGTCGTCAAATTAGGGCCCATTATCATACAGGAGAACTGCATTTAAATTTGCATTGCTGAACATGTATGGTACTCATCATTTGTCCAACATTCACCACTAAATGCCATGGCAGTGAACCCAAACTTCATGTTACAAAAAATTATAATGTAATTATAATAGAATAATATAATAATATATTATTATTATTATTATTATTATTATTATTATTATTATCATCATATTATTATATATGATATTAATATAATATAATCACGTAATTTCATGATAGAAAGGTGATACATAGAAAGGCATCAGTGAATTCAATTTTTTTTTTTGGAGCCTTCAACATCCCGGCATTTAAACTATATATCAACATGTTTATTTTTTACCTCCTTCTTTTCTCTTGCAGACGGTGTCGTTTGTAGCATTGCACGCTTTCTCGACAACAAAGTCATCTTCACATCTGATGCAAAAGATATAAATAAATAATTAATAATTAATTAAATGTTTTCCATAAATAATGTTGACCACAAAATGCATTTGACTCCGTATACATATTGCCTCCTGCAGATGTATGTAGACATCCATCCATCCATTACCTAAACCGCATGGTCCTCACTAGTGTCACAGGGGAACTGGGGCCTATCCCAGCCAGCTAAGGCCAAAGGGCATGGACACATTCTGGACACCTCCCCAATCCTTTGTGAGACCCAACCACCATTCACCCACACACTCATACCAATTTACAATTGAAGCACCTATTACTAAAACCTAATAAGTCACACTTGACTTGACTTGACTTGTGGGGTTTTAGTAATCAGTGCTTCAATTCTTAAAGTCTCAAATTAGCCTGACCCACGTGAACACAAGGAGAACACATAAACTCTGAACAGAAAGCCTCAGGACAAAATTCAAGCCAATGACCTTCTTGCTGTGAAGCAACAGTGCTACCCACTGCACCACTGTGCTGCCCCCTGTATTTGGACACTGATACAGTATTCATCATTTTGGCTCTCTACTCCAACACACTGGATTAAAAATGAATCAATCAAGATGTGCTTGAATTGCATACTTTCAGGTTTAGGAGTTTTTTTATGAACCCCGTAGATATTACAACCAGTTTTATACCTTGCAACCCTCTAGCCAAATGTTAAGGGCCCAAAAGTATTTTGACAAACACATTTAATCATTAACTGAATTGTTATTAGTAATACCAGATTTAAAAATCTGGTGTGAAAATGGGTGTGGAGCCCATAGACATCACCAGATGGTGGATGTCTTCCCCAGTGATGCTTTGCATTCCACAGGAGATATCCATGCTCATTTGGATTCAGGTTACATGATTGACTTAGTCTTTAAAGAGTCTCTTTTACATTCGGCTCTTTTGACATTAAAAAGTCTTGTTCCCTGCATACTTTAGGCCATTAAGCAGCTCCTCTGCATTTTAAAGCATTTGTATGCTTTTGATTAGGCTCTTCAACAGGGAAAGATCTCACCTATCTTTAATCACAGTAGCTACCCGTCATCTTCCTCGCCTTTTGGTGTTCCTGAGCTCCCAAAGGAACTTTTCTTTCTTTATAGAGGAAAAGTCATTTTGTAATTTCTTCATGGGCCCTACACCTGGGGCCCAATTTTTCTGAATGCACCATGTCTGATGATACATGCACAAATAGACCACAAAGTATATTCCGTCAGGCTCTCTTTCTGCAGTAAAAAAAAACCTCATAATTTTCTGCCAGCAGCACACACAACTCAATGGAGAGATCAATATCGAGGGTTCCATTTCAGAGATTTTTTTGTGCAAACTAGATGGCACCAGTGGCAATGTAATTTAATTGAAGTCATGCTAGGAAATATTTCATATCCTCCTTAAATAAAGCAGCCAGCTGCATATAACTTGCCTGAGCCATGTCCGAACTTGAGCGCAAAATATCTGATTTCAACAGACGGTGGTGAGAAACAGAATAATGTGTGATTTAATTAGTTGGGCATTTAAGGGTTAATCCTGTTTTCTTACGACTATGTTGGTATTCTATGGCAACATCTCTTACTTTTTATGGGGGGTGGGAGGCGGGGGGGTTGTTGTTACAGCTCCCTGCAACATTTGGATTGGCAGGGATCTCTCAGAACAGAGTCGTGTCACTAAACCCAATGCTTATATGCACGTGTTCCTGTATGACTTAAATACATTGCTTCTTTTTTTGACAAAGTGGTCTGATCAGAACTTTAATTTCATCTCCAATAAGATGTAGAGGTGACCAAAATAATAATAACTTTGTTACTGTCCGAATATGTATGGACCAGACTTGTGGTGGAGCTCAAATAACCAAATACGCATTCAAACTAGGCCAGAGTTTTACTGTGAAGCAAATAGTGACTAATGCTTGTGAATTATGTTATACAATTAAAATGTGATTTGATTTGAACTATTTAATCAGCAACAGAACCAAGCACACCAGCGACAGATACTGAGATACTGAGCAGATACTGATACAGACTGAAATATGAGTAATTCTACTGCAGTGCTGCATAACTAGCCCAAGAATTTGTAATCATGGTAGTAATTTTGTTAAATTATTAATATTGTCATTAATTTGTGCAGATACAGCGTCCATAAATTCCAAAATTTAATTCCGAAACAATTCCGTGATTGAATTTCCAAATGTCTAACTTCATTGGAAAAATTTCCAAGGTCTTTGTGACGCAAATACTGAGTTATAAAGATAAAATATTTTCGTGCACAACAGGAAAAGTTGGCATAATTTCATATTCTGCGTAAACGGGTTAATATCACTGCCTGGTGACTCAACCATTATTTAATACCCACAACATTATAATTGACGTAATACAGATAAAACCATTATGACTGTACTTACTTTTTACAGGAATGGCATGCGTTACACTCTCTGACTCCTCTGTTACAAAAGTATCCCTCCTGGCATCTACAGACTGTGTTCCTCAGCACTGTGCACTTGTCTTCAACTTCCAAATTTGCTGCAGAAATGAGATATGAAACTCATTGCCACATATACAGCTGAAGTTATTTCACAAAGCAGGATTATTGAGCTAGCTGGATCTTTGTCATACAGTTTTGTGAAACAGGGTCCTGCTGCACTTGCCATGCAGTGCTCAAGAGTTGTAAAAATATTCGACCACAATTTTTTGATTATGGAAGCAATCTAGCAGAGTTTCAGGAGCAGGACCGCACCTCAACCGTGACGAATTCGGATCTCCCTAGCAATACCCACCTAACTCACTGCTCCTGTTAAGCTTTCATTTTATGCTCCCTTCCCTCGCATCCCGGAGCACATTTCCCAAAAGCAGCAACTTACATAGTTCGTCCATTCGCAGTCAATGGGCCCAATTATGTAAGTTAGCATCTGTGATTTATCTCCTCCCTTCCTCCCCCTCTCTCCCCGTCTTTTCTGCAGGGTACAAGGGGAGTTCGTCGTGCGACGGCAAATTCCCCGCATTAGCTTCCCCAGACTCACAGTTGACAAAGCAGAGGAGCTCCATGAGAGTGCCCCACTCACACAATAATCATACTCCCTTTAGTAACCGGTTAAACGCATTTTGTTGATAGTGTGGTCCTCGCTAGTGAAAGCCCTAGTGATGATGTGCATCTGAGCTCCCCCTCCAGTGTATAGGCAGGATGTGGTTTCCATTTAGACATCGAGGTGAGGACATTTTTCCATAGAAGTAACCTCATTTTAAGTTCAAAGGATGTCTTAAACTCTTCCGGCTATTTTTAAAAACATTACCTTTATTGTTATTACATCTTCACTTTTGTATGTTGTTATTTTGAAGATTCATACCTTTGGGGTCACAGGATTTGCATGGTTCACAGGACTTCTCTAAATTGGCATGGTCAGTGTATGATCCAGATTCACAAGCGAGGCAATCTCTTTCACCATTCTTGCATGTGTCCAAACGATATCCTTAGTGAAACACAGGAGAACATTATTACTTATGTCATTAATCCTTGTGGAATTGTTACTGTGATTTAAAAAAAGCACCTCTTGAACTTATTCATAAATTCCAGCCGCACAAATTATTGCAATTACATCACAAGACTTTAAGCAAAGAAATGATAGAGTTTGCATATGCAATTTATGCATAACTTAATAACTCCACAAATGATAACACTTTGCAATAAGGGGAGATATCATATGCTTAAGTAATGCTGAACTGATAAATGACTCATGATGATTTTATGCATGAATTCATGCAGGACGTATCAGGAATTCTTGTTGTGCACCATTTACAAATAATTAACATACTATGACTTTTTGTGATGACTTTACTCTTAGTAGATCATCATTGAAAGATGCTAATTCACAGCTTTTTCATAACTCATAAACAATGTATGAAGTAACTGTGAATTAACATCCTTTAAAATGATTATCAATTAAGTGTGAACTAATCAGTCATAGTGACATCATCATTAGTTAATGATGAGAAACAGGAATTGATGAAACATCCTTAATTCATGAATTAAATCACCATGAGTTATACATTTTTTTTTTTAAATCTTTATTTCGAACACGTTAAAAGATAAAACAGAGATAATCACCAAAACAAATGGCCACCATGCCAATACCAAAACAAAAACAAAAAGCAAACTGTTGATAACTGTCTTGCATGAGCAGCAAGATTGTATGCTCGAAAAGAAGTAGGAAGAAGTAAGAACTTATTTAATCCTACCCCTTGTACTACCGTATTCTACGGTCAAGTTATTAAATTCTCAATTATTATATTTACAACATTCACCGTCTATTCAAGAACCAATGGTACTTACAATTTGTTGACTATAATATTCAATAAGCTACTTATATACAAATATACACAAAATATTGCACCTGTATATAATACTGAATTTCTATACTTCTAGAACCCCCTGCGCACACACTGAAGAAGACATAACAAGACAATGTATCCACATTTTTCTAAACCCTGCCATTACCGTGTTGGGTCAAACTGCTGTTCCTCATCCTTATATTTATTCAAAATTTGTTTTTTGTTCTTTTAAACTTGCCAATGGTTTTACATTAGTTCAGCATTACTTTTAAAAGCATCTTATCTGTCTCCTTCCTGTAAAGTCTGACCTTTGTCAACTCATCTACGAGCAAAAAGAGTGTTAACAATAACACTACCCATCCAGCTACTGCATCTTTGGTCAAGTGTTGCATGTTACTTCCTTCCCAAATTTCTGTCCCCACCAAATTCACATTCACAGCAACAGCAGGTGCGTTTCCATCAACCTAGTTTCAATCTGAGTTTTTTTTTTTTTTTAACTTGAGCATAAGAAAACTCAACTGGAAACACACACAAAATGAATAAACTCCCAAGAGCTGATACAAATTTTATATGCTTGGCAAATGTAGCTTAGCTTGTGTATGAAACATGGGACATAGGAGGATGGAAACAGTTAAACTGTATCATAGAAGAAACGCACAAGGTGTTTCCATCTGCTTAGTTTTAATCTATTTTTCATTTTGCACTTAAAACAAGGCATTGAAAAAAACTGACTGGAAACAAATGCAAACAGTCCCAAGAGTCAAGTTGTTTGGCAGGGGCAGTTTGAATTGTGTACTGAATAAGCCGGAAAGCAATGCAGGAGGATCGTAAGAGTAAGCAAAACTGTATGAAAGATTGTCTGAAATTACACTTTGTATGAGGATTATGTTCCCTGTAACTGAAGATCAGTTTTTCATACAGCAGCCAAAAAAAGATTTTGCTCTTTCTCTTTGTACACTTATTTTAATTTGGCCTCATTGGAGGGCTTTTCAGTGAGAATCATTGGTTGATGGTCCAGCCACTGTATGTGAATGGAGTTATATATTAAGATAGCACATTTTCTAAGCCACACCAAAACTTGTTTTTGGACTTTGTATCTTTTGCTGCATTCAAAAGTGGACTTTGTTCTAGCCATTTAGGTGGCTCTGGGACCCCAATGGGCCGTGGTGATAACCATTATCCATGACAGAAGAATACTTCCAACAGTGTAAAATCTACACAGGAGTGGCAGGCCAGCCAAAATTCCCCCATGAGCTCATTTTGGGTGTCACGAAAGAATCCAGATGAACATCTACTGTGAAGAGAAGAGGGGCCCTATCTTACACCAGAGTCCCTAAACTCGTCATTTGGGGATATAGCATTGCGTAAGAGGCGTTCCCCCGGGAAAGTTGCTATCTTGCACACCTGCCTATATTCCTACAACACCAGCGCTACCCGTTATATTATGCATAGGCGTGTTTTGGGCGTTTTGCCAGTTAAACCAATCAGTGTGCCTGGTGCCATTGCCTTTTGGAGCAGGCTACTCTATCCCAAATCCTCAAACCGAAACCCCTGACGGAGAGAGGAAGGTCGCCACGTTTCTCCGTTGACAAAGTTAAATTGCTCATGCACGAGGTCAAATCCAGACGTGGGAGGATCTGTTTTTGTTAAGTTAATCGTGAATTGTATTATTTTATTATTATTATTATTTGACATTGACATATTGTTTAATGTTTGGTATGAAATAAAAAGAAAACATCAAGCCTACGCCTTTTGTGATGGAAACTTCAAAAAAAAAAAAAAAAAGAAAAAAATGCGTTTCGCCATGCACTTCCAACTCCCTCTGCCGTCTGAAATTAAGCATAGAACAAAATCCCATTTTCGAAAAATAAAATTAGGTCTATGCACTGGCACTCAACGATGTAACTTTTTTCCAGCGAGAGCGGCATTTCAGAACCCTTCAGCCAATGTAGGTAATTCTGGTGACAAGTACATGGTTTCGTCTGTTTACATTTTCCAATCGGACAGCTGTCTACTTTTTACAGCAAGTTGCGTGACCATGCTGCAAAAACAGGCGTGCGAACTTGTCGCCGAAAATACCTTCAATTGCAAAAAAGTTATGAAATTCCAGTCTCGCTGGAAAAAAAAATTACCATTGCTGAGTGCCAGTGCATAGGCCTATTTATAAATAAACTAGCTGCTACCCGCTGTGTAGCCTATTAGTTTGTCGCTTTTAGATCGCATGAGGGAGAGAAGCCATGTCTTCAATTGCCACTTGATTATTCTTGAATTGGAAAACGTGTTAATCAAGGGAAACCATCTAGAATCAGCCAGGACTAATTTTTGTGAATAATTGCCGCCGAATTTTCAGGTGTTACACCTCATTCACACATATCGCTACTCGCCCATCGCCCCATGATAATAATTATTATTATTAATTAATAGTGCCACAAAGTATCAAGATCTATTATTTCCAGACGCCTGTGTGAAAAATGGTCTGATTGGTTGTGTTGCTTTTGAGAGCTGGCAACATCAAAAAAGACTTGGGTTTGCCAACCAAGTCAAGGATTGGACACCAAGAATGAGTCAAAAATGGCTGCTTAGTAAAGTGAAACATGGAGGTGGTAACATTATGATTCAGGGTTCAGTCTGCTCGAAAGGAGCACGTATAAAAATTGACAGAATTATGGATATGAAAATAATCACAGCATCCTTGTGAGGCACACATTGCCATCTAGAAAGAGACTGATTGGCTGGGAATTTCATTTGCAACGAGATAATGACCCAAAACAAACTTATAAGTTGAAATAATAATCTGGTGACATATTAGTTATGACTTCACCCACTCAAAGTCCAGACCGTAATCCGATTGAGCAAATGTGGGATTTGCTTGATACTAAGATAAACAAATCTGTTGGAACAGCAAAAATCTTCTCTTCAGAATGAATTTCTAACCATATGGAATGGTTTAGCGAGTGAGAAATTTTTTTTTTTTAAATGTGAAAGCTATGCCTGAAAGATTAAATGCTGTAATCAAAGCAAAGGAAGGCCACACTCGATATTTACTTTTTCTCTCAAAATACATTACTATATATGTTTCTACTATTTTCATCTGTACAATCCAATATTACATGAAATAAATGCTTTAATATTAACTGTTTTATGATTTATCTTCATTTTTTAAGTGTATAATCATCACTGCTCACTACTGACGGTCAAACAGCAGAAAGTCAGAAAGTGAGACATACAGATATACACTGCCCGGCCAAAAAAAAGTCGCACAGTCAAATATTTAGTTGGAATCCCTGTAGCTTTGATTACAGTGCATATTCATCTTGTCGTTGTTTTTAAAACTATATGCCATGCCAGAACATTTATTTTCGGTCAGAAATGCCATTATTTTTGGCCGAGATCTTGTCCTCTCGACATAATGGTTGAACCACTCGGTGGTCTTTCTTGAGCACATCCCAATAACTTTTAATGTGTTTAAGGTCAGGACTTTGTGGTGGCAAATTTATCTGTGAATATGATTCCTCGTACTTGTTTTTGTCATTCATGGTTTTCTTTGCTAAATAAAGCCCAATAACTTGCCCGTTCTGAAATACTGTAAGAACTTTTCCACCGTCAAGGGATGTGTCTTCCGACATGATTTTTAAAGAAATGAGTAGCGACGCGCTTCATCAGTCAGGGTAAAAATGATTATTGCCAGCTAAAACATATTAATAACCGCTATAATGATCCCAATTATAGAATTTGTTCATTAATTTCCAAACGGTGACTTTTTTTTGGCCGGGCAGTATATTTTAGTTAGATATTAACTGAGAGACTCCTCATTGCTCCTCAACACTACTGAATGAAGTATGGCAAATAAATGAATAGATGAATTAAACTCAGATAAAAAAGAAAAGAGGATCTATACCAGGTGGGCATCTGCAGCACGGTTGCCCATTATACTTTCCATATCCGTCAGGGCACTGCTGTCTTTTTATGCGGCTTCTCCTGTGAGTGAATTCTGTTGTTGCTGCGTGTCCAGTTTGCAAATGTATACATGACTATAAAAGAGAGATGAACCTGACTTCATTGTGAGCATTATGAAGTTCCATCATGTAGCACTTATGTTAAATTCTAAGAATTTAAATCAAACAGAAAGCTGAGTTAAAAGTGAAAGTAAAAGGCTATGATGAAGAAACCAAGATGTTATTTTGAAGTGATATCACTATTGGAAGGTGGAAAATTGCAAACTACACAATCTGATCAAGCTAATACAAACTGGATCAAGTAGTATTTACTGCGCAACGTCGATCTACTACACTGAATTTCCAAAAATAACTTGTACAAACAACCTCTGACATCGCATGCAAGGATACTGTACAACATAAACTATTCACTGTTCCATAATCAAATGTATTCACTTACCAAAATCCATGTGACCAGCAGGAAAAAAATTTTCATTTTGTAGTAGTTAGCTACTAATAATTTTAAAAGCTACAAACTGCTGTGGCACTTTCTCTTCGATCATTTCCTTGCGTACAGCTTCTCATGTTTTGCCTTACTTCCTGATTGAAACACTCCTCCCATTTCCATCTCCCAGGCAACCAAAATGACTCGTGGGCTGTTTCACGCTTTCACATGTGTGGAAGTTTTGAGTGTAGATGAAACAGCATCTGAATGTATGATTGTTCCGTACTAACCATAATAACCAAAGATTAAGCAAAATGCAAAGAGAGAAAGAGTAATGGTAACCGTTCTGTCTGCTGTCTGCAAACAGTAATTATCCCGGATATCACTTGCAATCAGTCTGCATGCAGTTTCACAGGTTACAACACCATATGCTCCTGCATTTTACAAGACTGGCAGCTGACAGCAGTTAAAAAACTACATTTGGAAGTCTGTGATACCTAAATGAAACAAATGGAGCAAGCGTTTGTTGAGGTTTGAGTGTATCTGGAATCCATTTCACTGAAGGGGGATTCCCTTCTTTGCACTGCTGTCAAGGCAAGGAGGCGTGACTTGAGCTACGCTCACAAGGCAGGAACTGACAACACGCAGGCTAATGCTCAGTAGCCAGGAGTTGGCAAAACATTCCAGAGTTCTGTCTTTTTTTTTTTTTTTCTCCACCGCAGATGACTGTTGATGCTGGTTGTCCAATGAGACAGAGGCTTGTAGAGAACTACTACAGCTCAGTTGCTTTGCCATTTTCGGTCAAAGCACATGCCAATCGAGCAGGGGTTTGTCAGGCATTTTTTTTCAACAGAATCGGTGACCTCTCTGAGCCTAACCTATTGTCTAATGGAAGGCTTGCTCACAGGTATAATGACAATTTGTGAGAAACAAAAATGTAATTTCTGGAAATGACTTTGCTTTTATGTATGCACAACTAGGATGTAGTTTTATACCATGTTTTATAAATGGAAAAACCTATGTATTTGTCTTAACTTGGCTGAAATACCAATTTGTTTTTACAAGTTTACATGAATTCAGTTAGCAGCAGTTATTTGGGAGTATTTTCTGGACTATATTTGTTATAAGTATATAAGTTTTGTTATATTTTGGAGTATTAAGCCATGTATGTGATCTATTAACATGTATACGTACATGTAACATGTATAATAAGGGCATATCATTTTTTTTTTATTCTAAAAAGGTAAATAACCCATCTGTTGCATGTTATTCTCATGAACCAAGTCTATTTTTTACATTTTTTTTCATATAAGATTAAAATGGCTATTACCATTTGTTTAGTCGTATGAGCACCAGTAATTGTGTTCCCTAGAGTAGAGGGGAAGATCAGTGAATAAATAGCGTATTCTAAATTGACATGGGGTTGTGATGTGAAAAGTGCAAGGAAATTCTAGGCAATGCATGGAATCACCGAAACTGACAAAAAAAAATATTTGGAGGGAAAAAGTCAGATACGGAAGGGAATCACAGTATTCAAGTGCATCTAAACATGGTCAAAAAAGTGCACAGCGACATATTCTGCAGAAGAATTTCCTAGACCAAACGCTGTGGATGAAGCCTGAATCTGCAGACGGATAGGATTGCAGACGAGCAGGCACGCGGCACTCGAATTGCCGGCTGTTTTCCCAGACCACACCTCTGGGGGGGTTTCTCTTCCCTTACATGCCGTGAAGAAAAGCAGTCTGCCAAGTCTCCCTTTATTTACTGAACAGCTCCTTTTTTGGTGCTGCATTGAAGTTGCGCACGCAAGATGTACGACGTGTGTAAAAAAAAAGAAAAAAAATTGAATTCCATGAATGTGCTAAGCTCTTCTTGAATGTCGCCTACAGTTCTCCAATCTGTTGATAGAGAAATGCTTGGCTCTCGATTTAGTTCCACCAGCATCACTAAAACAGATGGATGTATTAATGATGCGGCACCCACCCCTGAATTTTGTTTTATTACTCAATTTACAAAAGCAAAAATATGCTCATTTGAGGTAGTTTTTGTCAAACCATTATATTTTGTTGGAAATTATGTGGTAAAATATAACTGCATGAGGATCATATGTCACTTTCCTCCCTTGCATGTTCACACACTCAGCGCAAGGCAGCCACCAAAGATAGGTGTCCTTGCCTGACACACAAGGCAGAACTTGAAGCATCAGAGGTGCTAAGGAAATCATTACACGTGTAGTATTTTCTGGGGTGGAAGTAGCCTGATTACAATTCAGTCTCCGGTTATGATGTTGTCCTTCTTGGCTCCACGACTGAATATTTACCATATTTGTTTTTATTTTTATTTTTTTGGAGGCCTTGTATAAGTGTCCCATCAAGGCCAGTTGCTATATTTAGCTGATATTCTAGACCTGAATGGCATAAAAAAGTATATTTTTGTTAGCATTCCATTCCTGTAACAGGATATTGTAGTGAAGGAACATGTAGGTACTCTACTCAAGTGTAAAAGTAGGGCCTTCATTGGTGTTGACCCTATACACTTTGATTTACAAGCCCAGCTGCCAATCCATTGAATTAGACTGCTACAATATTCCTTTGATAGCACATTAGTCCCTTCAGAGACAGTGAGCCCAAGAGCACAGACTTGTCTGGTTTGCTGTAAACAACCAAAATTCTAGTCTTCCGTCAGAAATACTGCAGTGCATATGATGAATTCATTCATCGAGTTTGATGAGTGAGGCCTGGTATCTTGCAGGACTGTAAAAACGTGGTGGCATGTGTGCAATCTATCAATTGAAAAATGTAGTGCTGCCACAAAAAATTAACTAGTTCAGCAACAAAATGTAGTAGCGCAAATAATTTATGTGGCATTCGTATTTTTCTTCTCAGGAGTGGTTACACAGATATATGTTGCCAGAAACATCATTCAAAAAAGTTGGGATGGGGCACGTATGCCACTGTATTGCATTATTTCTTCTTTTAACAGCACTCAGTGCGCGTTTAAGAACTGAAGGGACCAATTACAGTGGTTTTAAAACCATTATGCTTTCCCATTTTCCCATTGCCAGTTCAGTACCAGGAGTCTTACTATACAGAGCCATGTTGTATATCCACTCGGTCAATCTTAGCTGCAATTGGGCACAAATAAAGCAGCAGTGTTTCTGGATCTTGTTGATACGTATATGGTTTTATCTTTACATGGTGCAGTTTAAAGTTACATTTTTGGATCCAGCAACAAACTGTGTTTGAAGCCTATGCAGTGATTTCCACCTCAGAATCCTGTCTACTTCAAAAGCGGAGCTGTCTGAGGGCCTGAAGATCACAGCCATTGGTTTTTGGTCTTGTCTGTTACATATAGAGATTTCTGCAGATTCTCTAAATTTTTAAATGATGTTATGAACTGTAGATGATTAAAACCCCAAATTCTTTGCAATTTTACATTTACAAACTTTATTCTTAAATTATTGGGCTGTTTGTCCATGCAGTGGTGAATCCCTCACCATATTTACTTCTGAAAGACTCAGTCTCTTGGGATGCTCTTTTTATGCCCCATCATAGTGCTTATCTGCTGACAGACAACCTATAAAGTGATTACCAGTGAGATTTCCCACCAGGTGCTTTTTTTAGCATCATACAACTTCTACAGTGTCCTGTTGTCCCTGTCGCAATTTTTTTTAAATGGCTCGCTGACATCAAATTCAGAGTGAACGGATATTTTTCAAAATAAATGAATAAAATTACTCAGTGTCAACATCTGACATGTTGTCTTTGTACCATTTTTAATTAAATATAGGGATTTTCATGCTGTTTTTATTTACGTTTCACACTGCATCCCCTCTTTTTTGAGAACCAGGTTGAACAAATTGCATGCTGCAGTATACAATGGAAACTACGTGCTGACTTCACAATCATATTCAGAGTACTTGCGGGGTATGTACTGGCCTTTGTGTGCTAAAAATAAGTGGAACTAGTTCAGGCAGTAAACTCAGGGCATTCTACATTACCTATGCAGTTGTCTGCGTCAGCAAGAATAGTCAATTGCAGAGCGGAAACCGCAAAGAACCTATTGCATGGGTCTATTTAAGCACACCTTTGCTGCTCAATTCTGATGCCTGATGCCACCTCCACCTGTTTGGTTCTGCTCTGTTTGACAGTGGGGGGATTCTTAAAGGAGAATTCCATGTGAAATTGACTTGGGGTGCATTGAAACATGATAACGAATGCTAACTTTTGTCAAATACCCCACCTTTGTACGCACGGAACATTTCGAAATACATGGCTTTTTAGCCAAAGCTCCTAACAAGCTTACAATGGTAGTGAATGGAGAATAGCGTTGCCATGCAAAGAAATCGCTATTTTTTCATCATTAACAAGGCTCAAAGTAGCTCCACACTTCATTGGTAGAATTCTGAGTGCCCTGACATTTACAAACAAGGCACTGAGAGCTTTGAAAATGCACATGTAGTTTATTATAAAAGACTTTTATGCAAACAGTACCTTGAGGTAGTTTCCAGTCGCCTCCATCTTGAAAGTCACGATAAGTCGATTGACGAGCACGAATGAATAGGAAGGATAGGGGAACAGATTGCAATCTATTGCAATCTAAAATGTCAATTTATTCTTGACATGTCGTTACAAACCCCAATTCCAATGAAGTTGAGAAGTTGTGCAGAACGTGAATAAAAACAGAATACAATGATTTACAAATCCTTTTCGACCTTGTCATGGTTATGGTTTTTGGTCATGTTTATGTGCTGGTTTTGTGTTCGTGATTATTGTCTTTTATCCCCCCATTCAAGAGGGGTATGAATGGAAAACGGCGTTTAACACCCCCACGGGGTACTGGGAATATTTGGTTCTTCCCTTTGGATTGACTAATGCCCCAGCTATGTTCCAGGGTCTCGTTAATGATGTGTTGAGGGACATGATTAATAAGTTCATTTTTGTATACCTTGATGACATACTTATTTTTCAAAGTCACAGGAGGAACACTCCCACCATGTCCTCCAAGTCCTCATGCGCCTGCTGGAGAATCGCCTGTTTGTGAAAGCTGAGAAATGTGAGTTCTCTGTCCCCACCACAACTTTCCTGGGGTTGGTCATCTCATCTGGGGCCATTAGCATGGACCCCTCCAAGGTGAATGCTGTCACGGATTGGCCTAGACCCACAGACCGAAAGTCCTGACAACGTTTTTTGGGCTTTGATAATTTTTTCTTTTTTTATTCTTTTTTTTAAATAAATTTGGCATCTCCAATCCCACCCGAATCTGGAATGCCCAATTGGTGAACTATGTACAAAGCTTGCTCGTATGCGACCCCTTGCTGCCAACTCAGGATATTGAAGACAGCTCACGACTCTCCTCCGAAGCACGTGCCCGTCAGCCACTGATTCTTATACACTCATTGGTTGAATCCTCGTAAGCTCAGAACGAGGGCAGAGGATACCCGGACATGAACAAACCCAGAGTCTTTCCGACGAGCGCCCGTCTGGCCAGCAGGAGGCGCTGGAGCAACGAACAAAGCTACTATTTTATCCCCAAATCCGGCAGTCCCTTCTCAATTTGGAACCCTGTAGCGCGATGGCCAATTGTGCGCTACTCTGAAAAAGCTGCCGACCCCTGCCGGTGGGAACGCCGGGGCTCGAACTCGCGACGTGATAGTCACCTCTGCACTGCAGCGCAGTGCCTTAACCGAGTGAGCTATCCGGCAGCTGCTTTGCTAATTTTTATAGAAGATTTATTCGGAACTATAGTTCAGTCACTGCTCCACTCACGGCACTGACATCAAGCAGACTCAAATTCCAGTAGAATGAGGAAGCAGAAACTGTTTTTCCAGTCTCAAATCACGTTTTACCACAGCCCCCATTCTGCCTATCCCTAACCCGGAATCACGGTTTATTGTAGAAGTTGACGCTTCTAGTGTTGGCATTGGAGCCGTTTTGTCCCAGAGGTCTGGAGAAGATAACAAGATTCACCCTTGTGCTTTCTATTCCCACCGTTTAAGCCCCACAGACCAGAATTATGACATTGGCAATTGGGAGCTGCTGGCCGTTAAACTGGCGCTGGAGGAATGGAGACAGTTGCTAGAGGGCGCCAAACTCCCGTTTCTCATCTGGACGGACCATAAGAACCTTGAGTATTTGCAAACGGCCAAGAGACTGAACCCTCGTCAAGCCAGGTGCGCTCTGTTCTTTTCACGATTCAATTTCCATCTCGCTTATCGCCCAGGTAACAAGAATATCAAGCCGGATGCACTATCTCGAATTTTTGAGCCCCCTGACAAGGAAACCCTGCACTGAGACCATCCTTTCGAAGGAAGTGTTTGCTAACACTATTGCTATGGACATTGAGAAAGAGGTGAGAAATGCTCTAGGAGACTCTGCTGCTCCAAGTTCATGTCCCACTAAATGCCTGTTTGTCCCCATCTCCAAACGTCCCCAAGTTTTGAAATGGGGCAATGCCTCCAATCTGGCCTGTCACCCCGGTGTTAACCACACCATAGACTTCATTGCACGACGTTTTTGGTGGCCCGATATGCGGAAAAACATCCGGGACTACATTCCTGCCTGCTCGGTCTGTGCCCAGTCCAAAGTCTCTCACCAGCCCCCTCAAGGCCTTCTTCAACCCTTACCCACACCCCATCGCCCTTGGTCTCACATTTCACTAGATTTCATCACTGGCTTACCCTCCTCCAATCACTACAACACCATCCTCACTGTTGTTGATCGATTTTCCAAAGCTGTTTTCATTCCCCTCACGAAACTCCCCACTGCACTAGAAACGTCCTCCCTACTCATCCAACATGTTGTCCGTCTCCATGGCATCCCTACTGATATAGTTTCTGATCGAGGTCCCCAGTTCACCGCTAAATTTTGGAAAGCCTTCTGCGCCTCACTTGGCGCTACAGTCAGTCTCACATCAGGTTTTTATCCCCAGTGTAATGGCCAGACCGAGCGGGAAAACCAGTGTATAGAAACTGTTCTTAGGTGTCTTTGTTCTAAGAATCCAGCCTCCTGGAGTCATCAGGAGACTACACGCATCGCCCTGGCGGACAGGAGGCGTATTCCGGCTCCTGTTTACCGAGCAGGTCAAAGGGTATGGCTGTCCTCTAAGGACATTCCAGTAAGAGGCGGTACCCGTAAACTGTTCCCTAGATTTATTGGCCCTTTTACCATTGACCGCATTATTATTCCCACTGCTGTACACCTTAGGTTGCCTCTATCCATGCGCAAGATTCACCCCACGTTCCTTGTCTTGCAAATTAAGCCTGTTGTTACCCACCCCCTGTGCTCTGGTCCTGATCCTCCTCCACCCCCCCGTATTTTTGATGGTGGCGAAACCAACACAGTTCACGCCATCTTGGACTGTCGTTGTTGGGGCCATGGCCACCTCATCGACTGGGAGGGCTACGGTCCCGAGCATCAGACTTGGGTTCCTTCACGCTTTGTGCTGGACAAAGACCTCATTAAGGATTATCATGCTCGTCAGCCCAGACCAACGAGGTAAAACACCAGGAGACGTTTCATTGCGGGGGTACTGTCATGGTTATGGTTTTTGGTCATGTTTATGTGCTGGTTTTGTACTCATGATTATTGTCTTTTATTTATTCTTTTTGGTTATTGTAACTCTCAGGTTTTTGGTTCATTCCATGTCTCAGTTCCATTGTCCCTGTCTCCCCTGTCTTGTGATCTAGTTGGTTCAGTCAGTCTTCCTTGTCCGCGTGCTCACTGACTTCGGGTCATTAAAATGAATTCCAATGTTTAAAATATTCCTTAGAATCTTGTTTTCTTCCTTCGCCCTTCTGTTCTGATTAGTAACAAGACTAACATTTGTATTTTGTATCATAGCCGACTAACACAACTAATCCATGTATATAAGATTACTAACTCACTAATGAGCACTCTAGTTTTCCACTCTAGTTGTCAGCAATCGCCCTGTTCTAAACTCCGCCTCTTAGCCTGTCTCTGTCCTCTCCTGAGTTTCAGGGAGATCTCTCGCAAGTGCATAATCACTCTCCTGTGCTCGTTATCTGTGCACGTAGACCTCCGGAACCGGGGGTGTTTAAATGTCATAGGCTGTTTGTGTGATTCCCATTCGTATTTTGTCTTTCGCCAGTTTTCGTGGTTAGGGCTTCCCTCATTTGATTCTCCGGATGTAATTAGCCCGATTCCCTACATCTGTTTTATGTAAAGCATGTGACCTTCCCTGTGTGTATATTAGCAGTCTGAAGAAGATGGTTTAGAGGCTGGAATGAATGAACGCACAAGGCGATCACGCAAATTAGGAGCTCTTTTTGTATCTGGGGCGGGTTGTTAAAGGCATGGCCAACGTTAGGATCCGTACTTAAGATATGCCAAGGGTGCCGCACAATATTTTTTAATGGGCCAGATATTTGTCCAAAAGTGGAAACAAAAGTAACAGAGGTGTTCTTACTAGGGCTTTGTGATCCGTGGCTCAGGAGATTAGAGCGTTGGATTGAACGTACTCGATCTAAACAGCCCACCAATAATTCTTTATTGTATCCCCTGTTTAAAAATCTCTGAAGCATTTCCCCAGCTTGTCTTTCAAATGATTCATCATTGGTACATATGCGGCGTACCCTTAAAAATTGGCTATATGGCTGGCTCCGTTTTAGAGGCTCTGGGTGAAAGCTACTATAATCCAAAAATGCATTGCGATCAGTATCCTTACATATCCTGTGCATAGCTGTATACCAGATTTATGAACCAACACATCCATGAATAACATAACTTGTCTGCTGAAATTCAATGTAAATATTGTAGAGGACACTTTGGAATTCACATAATCCTCCATAATCCTTAAAATGGTTTAGTCGTTCTTCCATTTTACTTCTGTACCATCTCAGATGAGCTCGGGCCCAGAGAAGCAGTCGGCTTTTCTGGGTGTTGTTGATATATGGCCTTCGCTTTGCACTGAAGAGTTTTAACTTGCACTTGTAGATGTGGTGACGAACTGGGTTAACTGAAAATGGTTTTCCGAAGCGTTCCTGAGCCCACATGTAATATCCTTTGCAGAATGATGTCGATTTTTAATGCAGTGTTGCCTGAGGGACCAACGGTCATGGGCATTCAATGTTGGTTTTCAGCCTTCTAACTCGCACATGTAGAGATTCTTCCGGATTCTCTGAATCTTTTGATGATATTATGGACTGTAGATGATGAAATCCCAAAATTCCTTGCAAGTGCATGTTGAGAGACGTTGTTCTTAAACTTTTGGACTATTTGCTCACGCAGTTGTTCACAAAGCGGTGAACCTCGCCTCATCCTTGCTTGTGAACGACTGAGTGTTTTGGGGATGCTCCTTTTAAACCTAATCATGACACTCACTTGTTTCAAATTAACCTGTTCACTTGGGAATATTCCAAACAGATGTTTTTTTTAACATTCCTCAATGTTTCCAGTCTTTTGTTGCCCCTGTCCCAGCATTTCTGGAACCTGTTGTAGGCATCAAATTCAAAAAGAGTGAATATTTCCAAAAAAACAATAAAGTTTGTCAGTTTGAACATAAAATATCTTGTCTTTGTAGTGTATTTAATTGAAAATAGGTTGAAAAGGATTTGCAAATGATTGTATTCTGTTTTTATTCACGTTTTACACAAATTCCCAACTTCATTGGAATTTGGGCTTGTAGAAGAGGGGTAATTCCGAGTCAAATTACTTATGCCCATCTCAGATGTTGCTGAAACCCCATCAGAAGGTCTAAACTGAAGAAAGTATTCTTTATATCTTTTTGAAAAAATGTTTATTGGTCTCATAAATATTAATTGATTTAAATGGACCAGGTTGGCCATTTTGAGTGCATTTAAAAAAAAAATAAAAATCTTGTTAACTTTAAATATATGACACCGATTTGGATCAACTTTGACGGAAGATCTGATTGAGTTCTGGTTCTGGATGTTTGTGCGTGTGTTTTGGGCTTTTCTTTGTGGCTCTTGTCCTGGGACAATATCGTTTTCCTATCAAATTCTTTACCCAGCTGGCTAATTGAGCTGGGGCGGCCCCTCCCCAGAATCTATGTATATAAGCAGGAGGTCCGGCACGCCTCTTTCGCCAGAGTGTCTGTGTTTAGCTATGCACTATAGCTGAAGATATCTTTAGTCAGGTTTTGAGAGACTTTCTATTCTCTAATTTTTGGAGTTCTTCTCCCTTTTTCTTTCTCACGTTGCCTCCGGTGTTCGGACTATTAGGCGTCCTTTGGAGGCGCGGGTTCTTGCGTTTGGTCTGAGTTGTTCTCTGTGTGTGCACTGTTTACTCGCTGCTTACGTTCTCTCTTTTCGCTGCTCTTGGCCTCCTACACAACCTGCCATTACAATAAGGGGCATGGAATCCAAAGCAACCACTGATACGCCCTCATTTAGCCTCTGAAGCTCACTATTTGAATATTTAATTAGATTTTTTACTTTGCTCTTTTTTAGTAATTGCTCTATGTGGGACAGGATATATGGAGCTGAACTTCACAAATTAATTTCTGTACAAATGATTGATTGTTTTCATTGAAAATTGGGATGATTATTTTTTATTGGTAGAATTAAATCCTAAAATTTATCACATTATTATAACCATTATCATTGCACAACCTGCATGGTCCACCAGATATTTCTAGTGGATTGTGTAGGTGCTGCAATGATAATATTCATAATAATCTGATTAATTTGTTAATTGGATTCCTTGTCCCTTAAATAGTTCTACTGCCAAAGATGATCCAAATCTGACTCACAATTTTAAGTTGTTGGGAGATGAATTAACCACACATCTGCAGTCAAATTGACGATTTGGCTCATATAAAGGACATTTATTTCATAAGTTTACACCAACTCATTGAGTTTCAACAACATCTGAGATGGTGGGTGCCAAAACCTTGTTTCTACAGGAAACAGCACAGAATACCCCATTTATGCCCAACTCCATGTATTCCATCTTTAATTTCCACACCACCGCTGGAGTAACTGCGACTTTCCCCATCTTCAGTTTGAAAACATGGAGTCTTGTGTGACGACATCTGCAATTTTTCCTTTTAGCTGACATTAGCTATTTAAATTATTTCATCAGAATAGCCCATCAGTCTTGAAACATGCATTGAATAGCAACCCATTTTTTTTTTTTGTGATCCGTGGAGAAAGTAATTACAGTGCAGCCACCATCTGAAAAGATTCTTGAAATGATTGTACACTGAAATGTCACAGCAAAAAACTGCTTTTTGAAAATATTTAAAACTCAATAACTAGGAATAATGATGTGTCCTATCAGTAATTGTAAGACCACGCCTCCTGCCGTTCAGCTCACCGGTTTACTAAGAGTCTAGACTGCACTTCACCTATTATTCAATTATCACCCGCACCTGTTGTTCATTTCCACTGTGCGGTAGCAGGGCGCTATTTAAGACCAAGCTTGGCACTTAGCCTCTGCAAAGTCTTGTAACTACATGCCTGTGCAGTATTCCTAGTCTTGTATTGACATGCTTTCTGCATGTTGCATGTATGATTCTCAATATTTAAGTGCTGTTTATTGTTTTATAGCAGCACTTTATTTATAGTAACCTTGCTTCTTTTTGTATTGCTATTTGTAATAAATTGTAACTGCAGCTAAAGTTTAGAGTCTGTATTACTAATAGTGTTAAGGAACCTCGTTTCCTCTTTGTTTTGTCTTGCAACGTTTGTGCCTTGTGTTGCGCAGTAGGCATAATAAATATAACCAAGTCCATCCTTGCACGAGTCCAGTCCTTAACTTCCTGTCCTCCGTGCATCTGAACTGCGCATAAAGCGAAACCTTTACAGTAAAAGACTTTCGATCTTTTCTTGTGTTACAATCCACTGCAACCAGTGTGCATACTGTCTAGAAATATGCATACTGCTGTAGCTGCATATATTTTCATATGCAGCAGCGTTAACTCAGCCATAACATTACTGTATGAATTGCATAGGCTTGGCTTGAACTTTGCTTTAAATGCAATTTTTTGATACTGTATTACTATGCTTTCAATGAACAATTCAAAATTTAATAACAACTATGCTACTTCCAGCAAATGGATGCCATCTTAAAAATAACAATGGAATAGCATTTGAGGAGATTACTGTACATAAACCAAATACTATTCCCATAACAGGAGGCCCAATAAATTTACCGACCACACCAATATGTTTAAGCTGCTTTTAAAAATCATTATAACTTCTCCATAATGCCAGCTAATCTTCTCCAATCACTTCAAGATCCTGCAAAATAAAGCCCATTCTACCTGATAGCTTCTTTAAATTCTATGTTAGCTAGCACCCAAACTCCGCAACTAAAACTGTCCCCTGATCACCCATTGAACATTTTTTCCACTCCTTTCATAAAACACAAAATAAATTTTGACCGAAGAATGAAGAATTCAGCTACGATTCATAATTTTTGCTGGCTTGTTATCTTTTCAAGCCAAGGAACTTACACTTTTCTCATTAAACCAGGCAGGTTACCCACCACATAGTTCATACAGGCAAACTCCGTTTAATTCTGAAAAGATTAGCAATGTTAGCGATGTTAAATCGGAACGGCACTGAAGGAGATTACAATACACCATCCATTCTCATAACAGCTAAGCAAATAGTGACTTCAGTCACATCAGCATTATCTCATCTGCGCTCCACAGTGATAACTGCTATTTTCTGCTCACTTCATGATCCCTTAAATATAATGTTACCGAACCATCTTCGTGCAATATCGTTGTAGTAATCTACAGTGCTATGAAAAATTATTTCCTCAAGCCGCTTTCCTCCATTTTTGCATATTTGTCACATTTAAATGATTCAGATGATCAAATTAATTTTCATATTAGATAAAGATTACCTGAGTATTCACAAAATACAGTGTTTCACCAGACACACCCAGGAATGAATCTAAAAATCACTTAAATAGAACCTGTTGGGCCATGTGAGGTAGGCCAAATGCAACACATGCCGACTGCAGCTGAACCGGCTCAGAGCCGGGGCAGATCCGGAGCGGAGGTGCTTACTATCTGAGTCCTAGGAGTGGCTGACTAATCAAAATTCCTCTAAGAGAGCATTGACTCCAGCAGGAGGTCACAAGAGAACCCAGACATCCAAAGCACTGCTGGTCTCCCTTGCCTCAGTTATGGTCAGTGTTCATAGTTCCACAATAAGAAAGAGACTGGGCAAAAATGGCATCCATGGGAGAGCGGCAAGGCAAACACCACCTCAGACTAAAAAGAATTCAAAGCCTTCTCTCTTATTTACCAAAAAAAAAAAAATCTTAATAAGCTCCCAAATGTTTCGGATAATATTCTTTGTCAAAAGTGGAACTTTATGAAGGACATGGGTCCTTTTACCTCAGGCATTACACCATCACAACATTCCATAATACGATTGTCATACTCACCAACAGCTAAACATGGTGGTTGTATTGTGATGGTCTGGGGCTGCTTTGCTGCTTCAAGACTTGGATGACTTGCCATATTTGATGGTTCCATCGTGGAACCATGCATTCTACTCTCTATCAGAAAATCCTAAACGAGAATATGCGGCCATCAGTTCATAGCCTAAAACTTTAGTGCAGCTGGGTGGTGCAGCAGGCCAATGATCCAAAAAGCGTAGGCAAGTCCACCTGTAAATGGCCCTTAAGAAACAAAGTAAGGGTTTTGGAATGGTCTAGTCACAGTCCTGATTTGAATCCTACTGAGATAATGCTCAGAAATCCTCAATTGTGGCTGATTTAAAACAATTCTGCAAAGATGTGTGAGACCCATTTCCTCTTCAGCAAAGTAAAAGACTCACTGCCAGTTACTGCAAATGTTTGATTGCTTCGCATCATTTTCCTGTTGGAACTTCCAATAACGGCCTAGTTTAGGCTTTCTGGTAAAAAAATCAAGTATTCATTTAAATCTGCTGGAACTTGAAAAAAACCATTATACCTAATGAATTCGAACAAGATTTGTGGGACCTTTTGGAAAAAAACAGTCTTACAACATTAATGATCACTGCAAAGCTTTACAGTTGGGATGGGTATTTTTACAGATTGGATGCCAGACCCATTTTACATTGCATTTGGCAGACAGTTTAATGGAAAGCAATGTACTAAACTCAAAACCAGTGAAGTTGGCACATTATGTAAATCGTAGATAAAAACAGAATACGATGATTAGCAAATCCTTCTCAACTTATATTCAATTGAATACACTGCAAAGACAAGATGTTGAATGTTCAAACTGAGAAACTTTTTTTTTTTTTGCAAATAATCATTAACTTAGAATTTAAAGGCAGCAATACATTGCAAAAAAGTTGGCACAGGGGCCTTTTTACCACTGTGTTACATCGCCTTTCCTTTTAACAACACTCAGTAAACGTTTGGGAACTGAGGAGACCAATTTTTGAAACTTTTCAGGTGGAACTCTTTCCCATTCTTGCTTGACGTACAGCTTAAGTTGTTCAACAGTCTGTGGTCTCCGTTGTCGCATTATACGCTTCGTAATGCGCCACACATTTTCAATGGGAGACAGGTCTGGACTACAGGCAGGCCAGTCTGGTACCCGCACTCTTTTACTACGGAGTCATGCTGTTGTAACACGTGCAGAATGTGGCTTGGCATTGTCTTGCTGAAATAAGCAGGGGCGTCTATGAAAAAGACGTTGCTTGGATGGCAACATATGTGGCTCCAAAACCTGTATGTACCTTTCAGCATTAATGGTGTCTTCACATATGTGTAAGTTGCCCATGCCTTGGGCACTAATACACCCCCATACCATCACAGATGCTGGCTTTTGAACTTTGCGCCTATAACAGTCCGGATGGTTCTTTTCCTCTTTGTTCCGGAGGACACGAGGTCCACAGTTTCCAAAAACAATTTGAAATGTGGACTCGTCAGACCACAGAACACTTTTCCACTTTGCATCAGTCCATCTTAGATGTGCTTGGGCCCAGCGAAGCCGGCGGCATATCTGGGTGCTGTTGATAAATGGCTTTCACTTTGCATTGTAGAGTTTTAACTTGCACTTGCAGATGTAGCGACGAACTGTAGTTACTGACAGTGGTTTTCTGAAGTATTCCTGAGCCCTTGTGGTGATGGCCTTTAAACACTGATGTCGGTTTTTGATGCAGTACTGCCTGAGGGATCGAAGGTCACGGGCATTCAATGTTGGTTTTCGGCCTTGTCGCTTACGTGCAGTTATTTCTCCTGATTCTCTGAACCTTTTGACGATATTACGGACCGTAAATGATGAAATCCCTCATTTTCTTGCAATAGCTCGTTGAGGAATGTTGTTTTTAAACTGTTCGACAATCAGCTCACGCATTTGTTCACTAAGTGGTGACCCTTGCCCCATCCTTGTTTGTGAATGACTGAGCATTTCAGGGAAGCTGCTTTTATACCCAATTATGGCACCCACCTGTTCCCAATTAGCCTGTTCACCTGTGGGATGTTCCAAATAAGTGTTTGATGAGCATTCCTCAACTCTCTCAGTCTTTTTTGCTACTTGTGCCAGCTTTTTTGAAACATGTTGCAGGCATCAAATTCCAAATGAGCTAATATTTGCAAAAAATTACAAAGTTTACCTGTTCGAACATTAAGTAACTTGTCTTTGCAGTGTATTCAATTGAATATAGGTTGAAAGGGATTTGTAAATCATTGTATTCCGCTTTTATTTACGATTTACACAACTTGCCAACTTCACTGGTTTTGGTTTTTGTATATCAAGTGAATAAAATCAGGTCAGTGAAACAGTTGAACAACAGATCAGACAATGTACGATTCATTTTGAGCATAGGTAACTTAGTCATGAACTAGTAATGTGTAAATGAGATTGTAAGCATCAGCTTTGAGCAGTACAAAAAGTTTGGCAAGTTAAAAGGAAGAGGATTGCAATTCGAAAGAAAATATATTAAGCAAGAGCAGGGATTTGTTGGATGTTTGGGCAATGTTGCTCAACTTTGATAAAAGGAAACAAGTGACATTCATGTCTATACAACTTACTTCCTTTTGTGAAACCTGGGCAGAATGATAGGCTAGCTGCTGTCTCAATAGGTGAGTATACACTGTTGAAGTAGCTTTGTGATCTGGTTGAGCAACTATCATTCAAATGGAGGGCAGGAGGATGTATTCGTCTCTTTGCAGCAGAGTAGAATAGCAAAGTAGAGTAGAATGGAGTGATTACCTTTTGTACTTAGGCAGGGGCCATCTTGTTTGCTGCAGCATGAGCCAGAGTCTGGCCTTTGAATTTGACCCTGGCTGCAACTGGCAGTTAATGGCGTGATTTTTAGCAGGAGAGTTATATTGGAGAACTTGAAGTTGAGATGAGTAGCTGCTTTGTGGATGAGCTGCAGGAGTTGAAGGTCATAGGAAGACAGACTGAGAGGAGTAGCAGTTGTCCAGGCAGGTGATCACTGTGGCTTATATCAAGAGCTGTGCTGAGCTGGTGGTCAGGTAGGGTTGAATCCTTCTGATATTGTTCACAAGAAATATGCAGGACTGTGCTATTGCTGTGACCTGTGCCTTGAAGTCTGTTTGGGTGTCCAAGACCACCCCGGGTACTTTTCAGGGTAAGTAACAGCTACTGAAGTGCCATTAACCCCTTTGCACAGAAGCCAAATCTGGCTATTTATGTGCTACCTTATTTGAGGAGTCCACTTGGAATTCCTTCTAAGTCACGTTAGTCCATTTTTTTTTTTTGAAAAATATGATTCTTTGGTCGGCATAGAAATGATCTTCCACAGATACCAATTTTCACTATACTGAATCTTTTAGCCTTGCAGACAATCCACAAGGCAATTCATTTTTTTTTAAAGAAATTACTTTGATTTTGCAACACAAAGTTTTGACTTACCAGGTTTTGAAAGTGGAGTGGAAACTTAGCAGGTTTTTACAGTGTTTAAACCAGCCCCGTTGCTCAATAGGTGAAGGTATTAGACTCAGGACCCACTCTACATGCAACTCAATGCTACAGACTGCACAGTTGTTGAATAGCTGCTATGACAATGACAACATAAAAATTAGTCCAGGGGTTCAAATTCCCCTTTTATGGTATCACTAGATTTGTTTGCATTTTCTGTGATCAAAACGAAACTTGAGTCTGCATCCCACATTTTGAGTTAGAGAAAGCAAAAGCTGAACAGGCTATAAAAGCTTGACTGTGATTGGTTCCTTCTAGTGAACAAAAATGGAATCACGTTTCATCATTGGCTGATGACTTGGCTGAATTTGACAGTTTTCCTCCTTGACTTGGCGGGTTTTGACAGAGTTTTGCTTTTTCTGTTACAAGTTATAACATGATTTAGTAGGTTTTGAAAGTGGAGCTATCAGTGGGACATACGCAGGTGCCTGAAAGAGAGGCTAAGAAGGGAGAGAACTCATTTATTTTCAAAACTTGACTTAGCAGGTTTTGCATGTCGACTCCTCATTTAAGGCTTTATAATTCAAGGTTGCATCTTCACAGACAGGAAAGGAATGGTTCAACAGAGTCAGGACACTTGAAGCATTTAGGTGCAGTTGGACACCAGTGGTCACCAGTCATCTCTCCAAACAAAAACATGCCTTTTCTCCATGATAAAGTTTAGAGTTTTGTCCATTTTTCTTCAGAGTCCCATAAGCCAGCAAACATATTCATTAAAGGAACTGCTTGTTTAACAGTAAGTACATTCACCAATTGTGTACATAATGTCTGATCATAGTTTTTGAGGCTTTCTGACTCTGAGATATACGTATTTTCTATCAGCAATTTTCCAGATGTGAACCTTGGAGTTTCTTTTATCGGTTGAACAGTGCACTCATGGCAGTGCACACATTCAGAATAGACACATGACCTCTTCCAGGTGGATTTTTAACATTCCAATAAGCCTTAAAGTTCTTAATTCTTAACCTGCGGGTACAAATTTTTTTTTTTTTAAACTTTCATCTGCTTTATTAACAACCCCAATTCTGAAATAGTAGGTATGAAGAGTAAATTGTGAATAAAATCAAAATGCAATAACTTTAGAGATAACGTGCCAATATGTTATTTACAATAGAACATAGATAACATTTCAAATCTTGCAAATGAGACATTTTGCATTTTTTTTCCACAAAATTAGCTTATTCAAAATTTTCTGCCTGCAAAAGGTCTCAAAAAAGTTGGGACAAAGGCAAAAAAGGCCCGAAAAGCAATTAATATAGAAGAGAATCAGCTAAAAGAACATTGAGTAAGTAATTAAGTTAATTGGCACCTGGTGTGTAACATGATTGGCTATAAAAGGGATGTCTAAGAGAGGCTGAGTCTCTCAAAAGTAAAGATGGCCAGAAACTCTCTGACCTTTGAAGGGTGGCGTAAAAAAAATTGCGGAATACTTAAAAAACAATGTTCCTCAACGTCAAATTGCAAAGGTTTTGAAGGTCTCACCATCGACAGTGCATATCATCATCAAAAGATTCAGAGAAACTGGAAAAATCTCTGTGCGTAAGGGGCAAGTCCGAAGACCTTCAGTGGATGCCTGTGATCTTTGGGCCCTCAGACACCTCTACATCACTCACTGCCATGATTCTGTCATTGACATTATTAAATTGGCCCAGGAATACTTCAAGAAACCACTCTCTGTAAACAAAGAATGTTGTGCCATCCATAGTTGCCACCGAAAACTCTATCATACGAAAAGGAAGCCATTGTTGAGCATGATCCAGAAGCGCCGCTGTGTTCTGTGGGCCAATTATCATTTAAAATGGACTGTAGCAAAGTGGCAAAGTATCCTGTGGTCAGATGCGTCCAAATTTGACATTCTTTTTGGAAATCATGGGCGTCGTGTCCTCCGGGCTAAAGAGGAGAAAAACCACTCCTCCTGTTATCAGCGTTCAGTACAAAAGCCAGCATCTCTGATGGTATGGGGATGCATTAGTGCATATGGTGTGGGACACTTGAATGTTTTAAAAAGAACCTTGAATGCTGAAAGGGATATAAAGGTTTTAGAGCAACATATGCTCCCCTCCAGACGATATCTATTCCAGGGAAGGCCTTGTGTATTTCAGCAGAACCACATACTGCAGCTATTACAACAGCATGGCTTCGTAGTAGAAGAGTCCATGTGCTAAACTGGCCTGCCTGCAGTCCTGATCTTTCACTGATTGAGAAAATTTGGCGCGTAATTAAACAAACAGTTCGTCAAAGGAGACCCAGAACTCTCCAGCTGCTGGAAGCCTTTATTCAACAAGAGTGGGATCAAATTCCAATGGCTAAACTCAATAAACTTGTCTCTTCAATGCCCAGATACCTCCACTCTGTGTTAAAAAGAAGAGGGGATGCTACACCATGGTAAACAGGCCCCTGTCCAAACTTTTTTTGAGACCTGTAGCGGCCATCAAATTTGAAATGAGCTCATTTTGTGGATAAAATTGTAAAATTTCTCTGTTTCAACATTCGCTATGTTATCTCTGTTCTATTGTGAATAATACTCTGGCTGGTGTGATTTGAAAGTCATTGCATTTCGATTTTGTTCACAATTTACACTTTGTCCCAACTATTTCGGAAATGGGGTTGCATATCCACGTTTGTGAAGTGTACCAACTGTCTCTCATCATTGCTTTAATCTTTTATCTTTACCGAGGTGATGGACGTCCGGGGGATATTGGCCATCTTTCACTGCATATTTATGTTCTAGGGAAAGAGGAAGTCATGGGTGAGCATTTCAGTTTTCTTTAATATTAGAGTAAACCTAAAAAGTACATTATAAATGGAAATACATATACTTCTATGGTTTTCTCTGGGAGTATATATGTGTGGCACACGTTTTGGGGAAAAATATTCATTTTAAGAAAAGGATGCTCATTTTCTTTCAACTCTAGTTGTGATTTTTTGTTAATATTTTCAATGAAAGATTGGAAGGATTAATAGGCACCACTTTTTTTTCATAGTATGTTTAGCTAATAGTTCCCAATGGTGTTATTAGTGGAGGCGGGCACAGTATGTTTGCACCCTCAATAAAACAACCTACAAAAAATATAATAAAATAGAAATATTATTAACTTTTACAGTTGTGGTGAAATGCAATTCAAAAGGATTGATCAGATTCAAAGAAATGTTGCCCTTTTTTTGCATAAATAAACATTTGCACAGTAGCTTTCTAAATTGTTGCTGACTCATTGTATTGCATGGAGAAGATTCTTCTTCAAACTGGTGAACCGGCCAGTTCTAAGCATTTGAGATATTTGTGAAGTGCACTTACTTATGCCAGTTAGTTTAATTTCTCGTGCTGCCAACTGGGTTACAGCTTTCTGCAGTTATGTGTCCTGCTTTGCCTGTGCTGGACAGTCTCAGAGAGAGAGAGAGAAAGAGAAAGAGAGAGAGACCATTCATACTGCAACCAAAAGTAGCACTCAGGTCTGAGATGCAGCAAGGCATGCTGGGCTGTCATTCCTGTGCCCCCAAGAAACATTTTATTTCATTCACATTGTTTCCTGTGAGAAGAGAGCTCTGATGTTACACATTCCAAATTTAATTTGCACAGTCCTTGTGATGGTTTCACTGTAAGATCCTCTGTCCTTGTTTATAGGACAGCGTGCACGATGAGCACTCGGCCAGTTCCATCCAAATCAAGCACAGTGTAGTGAACTATTGTAATTGTTTGCTGAAAAGTAGATATCATATATTTATTACTTCTGTTATCAGTACCTCGAGCATTATGTCCAATTATATACTCCTGAATGTGCACCTTTTATCACATGGTAAATTATATAATTGTTCATTTCTTTGCTCGGCAAACATTGATAAGGCAGCACACTTACCATTAATAGTGCCATTTAAGTACCCCACATAAGGGGACTCAACAGTGCCTCTGCCTGCAGCCAGGGCTGCTATTTCACATCAGACATCTGAAAAAACATCCTCACACACCTTAACTGTGTTTCCTCCTTTTGGGTGGGCGAGAAAATGGGCATTTACGTGAGCGGCCCTGCAATCTGTTTACGTTCTTGAGGGGGACAGTGTGGGGGAGGAAGGGGTTGAAATCTCCGGTAGCAAAAGGCCCTTGGAATGCCCCGCCATCAGAAAGGGGGCCTCAACGGGCCACCAGGATTGGACTTTTTTCTGTCACCGGCCCTATAAGGCAGTGCTACAATGAGGCAGTGGGCTTCCCGAGGCCCCAGCTCCTTCTTTGGGATCTGGGAGGGGAGGGAGGAGGCAGGGAGGCTACATAAACACTCCTCTGGAAGATGTGCAGTGCACCATCTCCAAGCAGCAAACCCCCGGCCAGCACTGTCAGGGTAAGTGGGACACACCTTCATAGCTCCAACAGCCAGACAGCTCCTGCTAATCTAATGCAGACTGAGGTCACTGTATTATAATATTGTGACTATAAACCAGACTGGCTAATAATCACTGACTGCTTGTGCTTATCAGAGTAACTGCATGCAAAACGAAGGACAGGTTTTGGAAGGGAAAATGATGCGGCTCAAGCTTTGTTTCATGCTTTAAGTCATACTTTGTGTGTGAATCTATAAATCACCTGTACATATAAGTGTCTTGTTTGATTTCTGCAGTCGTTCAATTGAGGAGTCAGTGATGCAGAGATTTGCTTTGATTTGCACTGTTTTTGCCACATGATTATTAAGTGGATGCAGAGATCGCATTTTTACTATTTTATTGCGCATTTTGCCATGTGCAAAATGGGGCTGCGTACGTTGTTTGACGGCGAGTTGCTAATCTCATTTCAAGAAAGATTTGAGTGAGCCCTCTGCTTACCCTTGGGATATTTTATTTGTCCAAACCTTCTATGAGAAACAGTGATTTGGAATTTGCATTTGTTGACTTTTAATGATGTGCGCTTGGTTCTTATGTGATGGTGATACTTGCTGTTTGATGGGGGTGAGAGCTTTGGTGCTGGGGTTCATCAGACCTTGGAAGAGAGAAACACAGACCTGCTACTTATGGGATGTTTGGTGGAACTACAGCTTGAGCAGTGTGATTCCTTAGAGTTTTAAGGTTTATTACTAAATATGGTTCTCTTGGATTCCTGCTGCGGCAGCGCAAGGACTGCCCTCTTCCCTCTCTCGCCTATCCCCTTTTTTTCCCCTCTTTTTTTGGCCGCTGAAGGCAGGCAGAGCCAAGGAAAGAATCAGAGTGCCGCGCAACCTCAGACAGAAATCATTCCACATCATTTCCTAATTAGGAAGTTTTCCCAGGATACAACGTTCATTGACCGGGGAGAGTAGTATGATGTACTTGATGGCAGCAGCTTGTAGGAACTTAGTTCTTGAGCACTTTATTGTTGCCTCAACACTTTATTGTCTTTATTGTTTTTGATCAAAAGGATATTACCATGCTTCCATGTTTTTGGTCAGCAACCAAAAAAAAAAATTGGTCAGTATAATTCCAGCATAAATAAAAACTAAACAAACAAAATAAAAAAAATACTGGTATAGTGTTTCCAAGAATTGCTACTTATAATTTCACATGACAGGAGGCTATTATGTTCTTTTGATAATTTTGGTTAAAAATTTACTCTGTATTAATATTTTGACTCAAATTTTCAAGAGCAGCAGCTTTTTTTTTCTGTGACAATCATTGAGTTCTGCATTCAGTGAGAGATGGGCGTGGTCCCAGCACAAGAAGGAATACTCACATGCGCACATACACATACAAACACATGCACAAACACACACACATGCAAACCCTTGCACAGACACGCACACACACACACACACACACAACACACATACAAACACATGCACACACACACACACACACACACACACACAAACAGATGCACACACACATCCTCATGCATGTGCACACACAAGTGCACACAAATGCTCACAAGTAGCGCTTAAAGTTCAGATAATCAGAAATATGCACAGTATCACAGCCTGAGCTTATGATGGCTAACGTTCAGTGCCCTGCTCACAGTGATTGTTTCCCGACTGAGTGAGGAAGGCAAAGAGAAGCAGCAATGTGTGATGAGGAGGAGAGCACTGCCCTGGTGTGTGATAACGGCTCCGGTCTCTGCAAGGCAGGCTTCGCCGGGGATGACGCTCCCAGAGCGGTCTTCCCCTCCATTGTCGGTCGTCCCAGGCACCAGGTGATGAAGCTGAGATTTGGGGGGGAGGGGTGATTTCATCTCTTTGACCTTCAGCAATTTGTGGTCGTTTACTTCTATTTCCTTCCTCAGTATTTTAAATCTGCAACTGAACTCACCTTAACCCCATAAAACCTAAGGGCCCATATATGGGTTTATCAAATGCTGCTACTTTACTCAAACCAGTGTACCTTTAGACCCACTTTAAGTTTCCAATGATCTAAAATGTCTGGCTGAATTATTGGGAAATGTGTTTAAAAAACAATTTCTAGGAACTAGATATTTTCTAATTGATGTTATGCTGCAGCCATAAAACAACATGGCATCCTGTGTTTGAATATTTCACTCAGTATAAGAGTGATGCAGTTTCAGTGAAGCGGTGCAATCAGCAGAAACAGAATATTTATGTGATATTTCACCACAATATGGAAAATAATGATTTGTCCTCGTGCCCATTTATCAGGAAATTCAAGCAACAATCTGAAAATAAGGGGTTTATCACATCAAGGTTTCATTGTAATGTCCCACCATTATTCAAAAAAAGAAACACGCCATTGTGAAGGACTACCGTAGCATGTAGTGTATGCAGCAGTTGGCGTGAGATTAAGGCACTTTGATAACCCACAATGTGTATTTGTCCGCCTTTAGGGAGTAATGGTGGGAATGGGTCAGAAGGACAGTTACGTAGGTGATGAGGCACAGAGTAAGAGGGGTATCCTGACCCTGAAGTACCCCATTGAACACGGCATCATTACCAACTGGGACGACATGGAAAAGGTGAGAAGCCAGGATATCCATATCACTGCACCTGTACACATTCACTATGAGCGGAGTTAAAGAAACAGAGACAGAGATGTATCCATCTCCTCAAAACCTCGCAGACCCACAGAGCGATTTGCATACGGCCCACTAAACGTTTCAACTAAAAGTCCATGAGTGAGAGAGTGACCATAATTTGCACTGCATGGCCCCTAGCAGCAGTTAGCATTGCCATGGGAAAAAGCAAAAAATATTTATATGACAGAGAGAGAAAGAGAGACCACTTCATTCATACTGCAACCAAAAGTAGCAAGAATTTCTTAAGTGATTCAGTGAGAGATTTCAGGCAAAACAGCCAGATGCGAAACAGAGAAATCAGTATATACTTGAATCACATGAAGTTACTGTAAATCTTCATGCCCAGAGATTATGACTCACCATTGACCTCATTTAACATCAGAAAAGGCCAGGCCTAGTTCTTGGTTTAAGAAGCCAGTTTACGCTGGAATGAACACCATGTGATTAAGAGCTGTGATGACTAAGAGTGAAACACAGCACAGCCGCTTCCAAGCACTGAGTCCTGGCTCAGCAGATGGCATTTCAGAAGGAACCACCTGGTAATCTATCTACCTTTTAATATTTATGGCGGTATTGCCCAATATTTTCATGCACTGTCTTGCAAAGCCCTCTGCTTCTACTCCTTAGGAGGAATGGAGGTAATAAGTACATTTCAAAATTGTCCGATGTCAAACTTCATCAACTGTTGCAATTATGTCACTGAAAGGTATATTTGCTCATGTGGCACCTCAGATCTGGCATCACTCCTTCTACAATGAGCTGCGAGTGGCTCCTGAGGAACACCCCACTTTGCTGACAGAGGCGCCCTTAAACCCCAAAGCCAACCGAGAAAAGATGACACAGGTAATGCCAAAACAAAAGTTTCCAGGAAAAAAATTCTGGGGACTCAGTCATACATACTGTATCATAATTGCACCAAGGACTGAACTGTCATCTGATGGCATGAACAAAAAGGACTGAAATGACACATCAGACAGATATAGGATGTCTGAGAGATATGTTTCAAAGATGACTCATTCATGGAGTTATACTCCCAGCTGTCCTGAAATAGCAGGGCCTTGCGTACTACCCACTTCTACTCACAGATTGATTGAGACAGGATGTTCTTGCGGTTTTAGATAATGTTTGAGACCTTCAATGTTCCAGCCATGTATGTGGCCATCCAGGCAGTGCTGTCCCTCTACGCTTCCGGTCGCACCACAGGTGAGTCCTCCAATGCCTCAGCAGAGGTGCCCTCACATCACACCAGATGTGCAGAGACACACAGAAGATCATCCAATTTCTCTCCCCCTCAGGCATCGTGCTCGACTCTGGAGATGGTGTTACCCACAACGTGCCCATTTACGAGGGCTACGCCCTGCCCCATGCCATCATGCGCTTGGATCTGGCCGGCCGCGATCTCACAGACTACCTCATGAAGATTCTGACCGAACGTGGCTACTCCTTCGTCACAACTGGTGGGTGGTGTCAAGGCCTGAGTGGGAGTTGAAATTCTGAGCCAAGAACCAGTCGCCGCTTGGTGCAGATTCTCTGTTTGCTGTAACATGATAGGTTACTGACTCGGTAGATAACAATGAGCACTACGCCCCTATTGCCTTCACTCTGCCAACACCATTTTAGTTCAAATTTTTAAAGGGCACCACTTCCCCCAATTGTTTCTTCCCTTGTTATTAACAGTTCCAATTTCTATAAGGAATCATAGGACTTTCCAGATTGGGACACACCCGTGAATACAATCCTGAACTGTGTTTACCTCACTACTTAATTCTGCCATTTGCAGCTGAGAGAGAAATAGTCCGTGACATCAAGGAGAAGCTGTGCTACGTGGCCCTGGACTTTGAGAATGAAATGGCTACTGCTGCCTCCTCCTCCTCCCTGGAGAAGAGCTACGAGCTTCCCGATGGCCAGGTTATCACCATCGGCAATGAGAGATTCCGATGCCCTGAGACTCTTTTCCAGCCATCCTTTATCGGTGACTTGCCCCTCCACCAACATGCATTTTCTATACACACAGAAAACAGTTGACATGCAACATGCAAGACAAACTGCCCAGGGTTGTGGTTGATTAAGCACGATTGTGGATTAACCCCATAAAACCTCATGGACCCATACAAAGGTATGTCAAATGCAGCGGTTATCGTCAAACTTGTGGAACCTAAGGCCCATTTTAAATTCTAATTGAGAGCCCAAGGTTTTCAATAATCCCAAATATGTCCTACTTGATTACAAGGAACAGTGTAAAATGATGTGCAAGATCTAGATATTTTTCATTGGACGTACTGCTGTGGCCATCAAAGCATAGCATCCTGGGTTTGAATATTTCTCTCAATAAAGGTGTGATGTAGCTTCAGTGAAGCAATGCCACCAGCAGGCACAGAACATTGTCCTAGACTATGTAACAAATGGTTTTTCTGTCTTTGAACCTACTTGAGAGAAAACGTGGGCAAACAGTTAAAAGGGGTTAACAGCATGACTACATTATGAAGCTTGATCCCACCAAAGCAAAAAAAAAAAAAAAATGTTTTCCAGATTTTAGTCTCCTCAGTAATCTAGATTACTTGATTATCTTGCTTTGTGAAATAGCCCCAAGAGTTACTCCTGATTCAGTTATTCTGTTATTCTGATTCTGACAGATGAATATAACCTTTGAATTACTTTCCTTGCTGTTAATGATTCATTTCTAATGTTTTCACCCCCAGGTATGGAATCAGCTGGCATTCATGAAACCACCTACAACAGCATCATGAAGTGCGACATTGACATTCGCAAAGACCTCTACGCAAACAACGTCCTGTCTGGAGGTACCACCATGTATCCAGGGATTGCTGACAGAATGCAGAAGGAGATCACTGCTTTGGCCCCAAGCACCATGAAGATCAAGGTGTGTCTTCAGCATCTCAAAGAAAGATCATTTTGTAAAACATAAGATGGCGTGCGGCAGAACAAAAAAGAGTTATGCTGCTTTCACACCGCCCGGGAAACAAATTTTTCGCCCAACAGATTGCATTCAAAGTCAATGCAAAGAAGCACATCTTTGCATTGACTTTGAATGTAATCTGTTGAGCGAAAAATTCCTTTCGCGGGCGGTGTGAAAGCCACTTTAGGAGGACAATTTTCAAAACTAACTTGATGTATTAACGTGAAAAGACTCCTGTTTACTTGCCTTTTTTTTTTGTAACACTTTTATTTTCAAAAAATACCCAGCTATTGTTCATTATGTAGTCGACCATTCAGGTGACTATATGTGGTTTCTCGGACATTCGTAGATCATCGCGCCACCCGAGCGGAAGTACTCCGTCTGGATAGGAGGCTCCATCCTGGCCTCCCTCTCCACCTTCCAGCAGATGTGGATCAGCAAGCAGGAGTATGATGAAGCTGGCCCTTCCATTGTCCATCGCAAGTGCTTCTAAATCCCCCCCAAACCCCACTGCCACTCCTGTGCCTGTAAACTGTGAATGTCTCTACATCCTTCTTTCATTCCCTCTTTGCACTGCCAACTACTGAGCAAAAAATGTGTTTTTTCCAGAATTAATAAAGCTTGAATGTTTTGCTGCTGTTCACAGCTGGGGACGACTCTGTGCCGAGAGTTCAGGGTTTCGTTTCGCTCTCCATCTTGCTGTAATTTGTCCTCACTTGTCGCAAGAACATAGCTCACAGTCTCCCTCCTGTGTTCGGATTCAGTAAGACGTCCCAGGACTCGGCAAGTCTTGCATGTGTTCAATCACCGCTGTACGCTTTCCAGTTACAGATTTTAAAGATGGTTACATTGTGAACACTCCAGGAAGGAATAAAGTTCTTCAAAACTTCTTCGTTCTTGGCTTCTACATTTTTGTATCTTAGCGTTGAGAACATCACTGCCACAATACTAAATAATAACCACCATATTTCTGAATAAATTCTTGTTTTTGAATGTGATTAACTCTTTCCCCCTCACAGCTCTAAAGATAACACAACAGAGTAGGGGAGCTGACTGCTGCAACCTCATCTCCGCCCAGAGCTGCAGATGTGATAACACCCAAACTGTTGACGTCATAGTCTCCATCTCACATAAGCTTAAAATACAGATTTGTCCCTGACGTTTATGGGGAAATCCCGGTAACACGTCGAGAGTCGCTTGTGCGGTGATCGAGAAAGGGCATCGAGAGGCACTTTTGGAGAAATAAGGGATAGGCGTCGAGAAGCGCTAGTGAGGGGGAAAGGGTTCACAAAAGGATAATTCTAAACTCTCCAATAGAGAACTACTATTTACACCATTACACTCCTTGTCAATCTATCATGGGGTGATCAAACAGCGCCGAATACATACAGCTCATGCTGTGGTCATCACTACTAATAAAAAATACATGAAAACAACATTTGGAAAAAAACCTCTCTATGCCATCACAAGGCTAATCGTTTAATTAGCAATCTGCTCTTCTCTTTCATTCCGCATGACCGCCTGCCTCTTCACAAGCTGTCAGCATTATTCTCCTCCGAGCAGCAGATTGTGACACACATCATCCCTATGTGTAACTGAAGGACATGTCATACTGAATGAAGCGAAGTTAACGCTGCCCTGGATTCCTGGCAGACAAGTTCTACAATAATAACCAATTTCCAGTACATGCAGCCCTTGTCAGCATGTTTCCAGCTGATAGCATTTACCAAAACTCTGCGCTAAGTATTCCTGCAACAAAGAGACTAATATGAACTAACTAGATATTACCCTCCACACGCATTTCTCACTCACTTTGCACTGACAAGACTGTAAAGCGAAAGTTGATCCTTTATTAATTAAACAGCAGAGGAAATCAGCAAATCATGATAGTAAATCCACTTCTGCCAACATCAGCATTTTCTGTCACAAAATTCAACATCAAATGTGGAGAGTATTTTGGCTGTGCCACAAAGCTGGCATCAACAGCAGAAGCAAAATGGCACACAGCACGACTCGGGGAGGGAAGAAATAAGCACAGGCCTGAGTCATGTTCTGGAGTGCTGGGCAGGGCTTGGCACAGCTTTGAGGATCACTAACCAGCTCAGGAGAAAATGGCTGACTGTATACAGCACGGGGTAAGGGAGCAGAGTCACTCCTATCTGGATCTATAAAAGGAGGTTTATACCTGAGCTGTGCGTTTGCTGAGGGTCTTGCGCCGAAGGCCAAAACTCCTCCACCTTAAGGCGTATCTGGGTTCTTTGCTTGTGACATTCTAAGCACTTTGGTTTTGTCATCTCACCCAAAACAGGCCACTCACAAGGTTATTTTTGTATTTTTTTCAAAGGAGGTCAACAATTTCGGTTTTGAGCGTAAACTGCATCACACAAAGAGCATATTAAAATTCTGAAGGTACAACATTCAACTATCCAAAAACATCTCATATAATGAACAACAATATAAAAATATCCAAAACCAAAAAAATATAAAGTTATAAAATTACTTCATTCATACATTTTTTTGTACAATGTCAGCTGATCGTATTATTTGTAATGTTTTTCTGCTCAAGAGGGCACACAATGATAAAATCCTTCAACCCTCCACATAGAGACCAAGTATAAGTATTATAACAACATTCTTCGTAGTTAGTTTAGCTTGTTAAACGATGTACTCTGCCTGAAAGAATGGAGAAGTGACAACGCAATGCTCTGAAGGCTCTGAGATCTTTTTCTGTGTATCAAAGCATCGTTACATATGAGGATTTGAGGAAGATTTTTGCGAGCTTACAAGGTCTGTGCGGTAAGCTCTCTGCACTTCTAAACCTGTGATTAGGGTAATCGTTTTGGGAGTGAGTTGTGTCATTACAGGATTATTTCATTCATTAGCTTTAGCTGGCACAACAGATAGCTTCAGTGATGGCCAAGGTGTCAAACTTCACAAAACTGACTTGAATATGTGCTCCACCCGCAAAGCAGTAACAAATACTTAGCGCCATTAAAAATGCATACCTCATGTGTACATTTTTAACCCTTAGAGCACTGGAATAAATCTTTTAAAAGATATAAATTTAATTATCTTGTGCTGTTGAAAACGTATCATGTGTGGATGTTTAACAGAGCAAACAAGTCACCACATTATAGGTTTTCAACAGCTACAGCTTGGATTTTGATATCTTACTAGCTGCATTTAGTGCTCTAAGGGTTAATGGTGCCAAGTATATTTTGGAGCTTGCTATTGCAGCGTCTTTCTCCAGGGAGATTTTTTGACTCGTGAATCTTTCAGCCATCATTAATGCAGACTGAGATTATTGCACTACACAATAGTCAGAAAATTACACATGCAGGACAGTCAGGAGATGAATGTTAACTGTGAGCAGGAGAGGCGCCACATAGCCCATCCCCCACAGTTACGCGTCACAAGCACAGAAGGCACCATCCTCATTCCTGAGGACACGGCTCACGCGCCGACACAGTACTTAGACCTTTTTCCATATAGGGGAGACTGGTTTCTGATGAGCCACGGGAACCAATAAGCCATATCACTATTCTACCTATACAGGGTGTATCAAAAAATGCCCCACTCTGAAAAATTGACCTAAAATTAATGTTCTATCATTTTGAAAATCGTTTTACATAGGTTGATAGACAATGTTTCAGGGTTTTTTGTACAACTGCACATACTCAACATGTCACACATGAGTGAGCACAATAATTACGTAAATTGCGATACATCTATTCTGCGTGAAGAAGTGCTGGGATGAATACAGGATCTGAGACCATAGGAAGCAACGTTAGGTAAGCCCTTTATCACAAATTGCCATTACTTTTGAATCAACCCTTTCACACTTTCAGTCCTCAATATGTCCACCATTTCTTTCCTGGCAGATTTGGGCCCTCCTCAGCATATCGTACACCCCACGGTGGATCGAAGGTCCCTTCTGAGAACATGGACTTCTGCTGTTATGCATTCCTCAAGGTCATCCAAGTCCCTAGGTGGAGTAACGCACACTTTTGAATGGTGTTACACCATTCTGGGGACATCCATTCATTGATTACATAACATGAGATAACAGGACTGTTAGCCACCTGGAGAGCAAAGGGTTAAAGCAATTTCCTGAAAATTTTTAGGACACTTAAGGGCATACCTAACGTTGCTTCTCATGGTCTCAGATCCTGTTTTCATCCCAGCACACTTTCGCGCAGAACAGATATCACAATTTACGTAATTAGCCTGTGCTCACTCATGCGTGACATGTTGAGTATGTGCGATTGCACAAAAGCACAGAACCATTGTCTATCACCATAAATAAAAATTTTCAAAAAATTATTGAATATTAATTTTAGGGCAATTTTTCAAAGTGGGACATTTTTTGATACACCCTGTAGTAAGCAGCTCTGACAGCCAAGGACTTCAAATATGTGATATGGCTCATTAGGTACCCAGGCTCTCCTGCATTAGGACAGGGGCACCTGTTCCTGATCCAAGAGATTCACCAACAGGAACATTCATTTCTGCCCTCACTTGTGGCACCTCATTCTCCTACTAAGTATTTCAAAGAGAACTCTTGCTGTTAAGGGTAAGGTACTTTGTAATTTTAACATTAAAAAACTAAAGAGCGGTAAAGTTACAGGAACAGGATGAGCAGTCCTGAATTACACAACATTAACAAATAGCCAAACTCCTGACACGATGGCAAACACTAGCATCTCCTAGAAAATGTATAAGATTTCTTCACATATCAAAGTCAAGTCATTTTTTTCTTTTTTTAAAATCCCTGATATTCCCATTTGCGCTAATCTATTTTTTTTGCATCCCCAATCAAATCTGATCTGCAGGTCCCTGCTGATGACCTCAGGAAACTATAGCTGAAAAACTTTCTCAGTAATGTTGAACAGAACAACCCACCCAAATCAATGCCAATACCAACAGAGACGAAATGAAAGCAAGAGAAAACCACCATTTTCTAGCAACTTCATACAGCAGTTTCATGACGAACATTCACGTCATCCTGTGCAGAAAAGTGATATTGATTCACAGTACCTTTTTTTCTTAAAAAATAAATAAATACAAAAAAGGCCTTCAAGTAAACAAAGATATAAATAAAAACTCTGGTCTGTGAGGGGTCATGTCAGCGAAAGGGCAGTTCCTCTTGAGTCAGTCACCTGAGGTCCAGCACCACTATTTTCAAGTCCTTCACAACCACGTGCCGGCAGACCTATAGACACAAAAGATACTATTTATCACTCAAACGCCGTTGACTCACGTGCAGTAATCTGAGCCACACCTCAGCATGAGCAGGGTAAACTCTTGGCTAAGATTCAATCAATACTCAATTGACTCATAAATTCAACCTGAACTTTGACCAGTGCCCAATTTTTTTTCCTCTTCACAAAAGGGGCGTTGATCTGGCCCAGGGACATGTGAGAGGTCATGCTGTAGAGCGCTTACACTGAACAATGGGGGGTCCTTGGAGTGCGGGTGAAAGCCCTTCATTCGACAGCTGGCCACTTCTCCCATGCCTGAACTGGTCAATCTGAAGACCCCAGTACTGAGAGGAAAACACAACATTGATAATAATTAAGAAGTACTAATCATCAGGCCAAGCTTACAATGACTTACCGGGGGACCGAAATCGAGAAGCCTAAAGAAATTTTAATTCTCACATAAAGAGCTGTGCAATACAGCACCTGTTGTACTTAAAACGTATTACTTATCCAGAGAGCCACAGTGTGATGTGAATTTGCCTGTGGTATCGTTGGCACTGTTCTAGTTCTGGTGTCGGTGGAAAAAATGAATAGTTTTTTTCAAAAAATTGGTGAAAGTAAGATTCATGATTAAATTAATGCGTGGAAAGTGTTACCGTTTTGTCTATTGTGATAATGTGGTTGAATCCTCCAAACCTTTTTAAAAATAAAAGGCTCTAGACCCTAAAAGTTGAATGTCGCTGAGGATGGGAAGGATGAAACACTATGGAACAACATCACCCACTGGTCTCAGATCATCAGATCATGTTGTCCATGCTTGGACTTAATCATTGTTCATGAAAGCATATCATTAGCAACCTGTGTATCTTAATGGACAGCGTTTCATCTTCACATGGTTGTAGAGTAATGTCCATGCTGCCTCACTAAACAAAAGATCCACTACCTTGGCCAACAAATTAACTCAAGGACCTTATTTTTGCTCATTTTCAAAAATCCTAATCATTTGTGCTTAAGGCACTGGACCGTTGGGACCGGAAGTGAAAAAATGCAAACAAAGCCACATACAAAATGACGAGACAGCTGTAATTCTCGATTGCGTGCAAATATAGAATAGGACCAGGTGCATGAGCCATTTTTTCTGTGATTCTCAGGTTCTTAACATACCGCACAAGACAACAACGTGTATATTTTCATTACCAAATTCAACCCTGAGTTTCTGGCTTCCCCTATAACACATCTCTTCAGCAAATGCTGAAATTATTTTCAAGAAGGTTAAAGTGAAAGTACAAAAATAAATTGTGAGATTGCGCAACTGGCATCAAGTCAACAAAAGGACAAAATGCACAACAAGCCCACACAAAAAATTATTATTATGATCTGTTACTTAGCTAAAGCTTTTATCCAAAGTGAATCCAGGGCTCCCCAACTCACGGCCGGATTTGGGCAGCCTAGGTAATAAATTTGGTCAGAATACGCAGGGGCCGATCTGCCTGAAGCTCCGTGGCTTCAAGGGCTGTGCTCAAGGGCACAGCAGCTACACTGCTCTTGTTGTGGCCCCACAGGGGCTGGAACCACCATGCTGCCAGGTCTAAGTCAAGCAGCTTAACCAGCAGGGCGGCCCCTACACCTGTCTTTATGGATGGAGTCCTCCAACATTTGACCTCTATCCTTGTTGAGGCCCTAAACACAATACACTGCAGTGGTCTAGAATCTGAACCTTACGTGTAATGTTTACTGTTTATCAGAATGGCCCAAGTACCCACTCAAGACCTGGGCTGTATACATCAGGTATATCCAAGGAATAGAGGGGAGACTCACTCGTTGTGCTTTGGCGAGCACACAATGGCCAAGGCCTCAGGCAGCATCAGCTGGTATGCGCAGTGAGTGTGCAGGTCCACGCTGGAGAGAAAAGCTGTTTGCGTGGGATGAGTCTGCCAGCCAGAGAGAGAGGGAAGGAGGGGGGGAAGATTTCAGTGCAGGGGAACACTAGCAGTCTTCAAGTGAGCCTCAAGAGCAGTGCCCCTCAATATCCATCAGGCTACCATTAGAAGGCGGTTACCAAAATGTCAAATCCACTGACGCTGGTTGCTAGAGTGAACATGCTACAAAAAAAAAAAAAAAAACCCCCACAGCTGTAGGACTGATCTGATCGCACACACACAGAGGGAAGCTTCATTCCCACCAACACAGCAGACCACAGCACCTACGCCACACTCTACAGACAAAACAGTTTCCTTTATCCTGCCCAGGAAACCTATAACCACGCACTTGCGAGCATGATTCACGGAACCATTTGTGATTTTTTTTTATATATGTATAAGAACGGTCACAAAGACCACGATGACAGTGATGACACATACTGTTGGCGGGAGAATAACAGGGTCTCAGTTATTCTAATCTTTACCGATGACTCAGTGCAAATCAATGGGAAAACTGAAACTTGGTTTAGCGACTATTTACACAGTACAGCACTAAACAATAGCACCTATTTCAAGAGCTGCATTTTCACACTTAAACCTCCAATTTTTTAGTATTCAGGTTCTTTAAAACAGGATAATTTGAAAGACGATGAAATTAAGCATATTGAAGGTGCAGTTTTGTTAAGACAAATCTGCTCAAGATATTCAGCAACAGTATTTCATCCAAAATTGAATAAGGGGATTTTAATACCCACAGATAGCTTGATGACTACAATACAACTGCTAATGTCGTGGGTTGTAATGGGTACTCCATTAGCAGTTTTTGATATTCATTATAAAAAATTTCAAGCCTGCGTATAAGAATTTGCAGATATGTAGGCAAACGCAAGGCCATTATACATATAAATAAAAGTTCAGGGGTGAATTAAGATCGCGTCATGCAAATGCTGTCCAGACATAAATTTATATAATACAAAGGCCACCTTTAAGGTGCTACTGACTCATCCATCTCCAATGTGTAAGATAAAGGTGCCTCAATAATGTCAGAAGTGCTAAGAGTCGTAACCGACAGCATTCTAACTCAATTCAAGGCATTTCAGAGTATTCAACAAGATTTGAGATGAATGTTTTCAATTCGACCTTACCCAGAGAGGGCCGGCCTTCATTCCACTCACGTGGCGACAACCTGATTCTTATAAACAACCTCCACGGTCTTTGTTAGAGTCCTTAATTAGGAGCAACAGGTGTGTGACTGATTTGGTTGTCATGAAAACCTGCACCAACACCAGCCCTATCTGGATTAGGCTGAAGACCGCCTCATTGAAACATCAGAATGAATAAGGTTAGAGACAATATGTAGTTAAGAGTCAGGAGAGAGATGCTTGCTGACGGCTTAAGCTGAGTCTTGGTTTGATGGTAAAGGACAGTTGTTGAATGGTGATGCAGAGAGCTGGCTTACAAAGAGCATGTGCAGGGGTTTGGAAGAGGCGGGACTCACATGAATCCATCCCAGGGTCAAGAGGTCATGCTGGTCCTGGAACCCAAAAAGCTCCTCCACATTTTCCATATCGCAGTAGTCTGGGCCGGCAGATTGTTTGGGCACAATGACGTGGGTCATTAAAAACTCATTATGAGTCTGCAAAATATTAACAAAAGAGAAAAGAGCAGAGTTTTGGCTTTCTATTTGAAATCCCTCCTCGCACTAAAAGTTACCCCAGGAACCAGTATGCCTCCGACAGAGATTCCACAAAAGATCCCCAGGTGCAGGCATCCAGGACATGTGATGCATTCACACATTGCGCAACACTCCTCCACACACATGGTATATTGTTACCCCTGCAAGCAAAAAGTAACAGTCCTTATAAGATGCAAATTGATATAAAACTAAAAAAAGCCTCCCTGCTCTCCTGCACTCTATAAATAACAGATGCACAAAGACTGTCTACCTCCTGCCTCCACAGAAATAAGCAATGACTGTTTGAAAATTGCATGGTATCCCACCGGCCTGATGCCAGGATGAAGTGACAGAGGGGCCTGTGAAAATCTGTGAGGGTGCAATGTTTTTCATGAAATAAAGAGAACTGTTTTAATCATGAAATAGCCTCAGAAAGGGTAAATAACAACATAAGGCTATTGTTTCAAAATCAAAGAGAGCAATTATTAATGAGAGTATTCACATCAGAACGTAGCATTGGAACAGCGCTAAACACTTCAAGCAGTTATGACCGATTCTCTGTCAGAATTAGCAGGGTGAGACACAGAGAAATGGCTATTTGCGGCTTGCAGCCCTCGCTGCAAAGGTCATGTATCTCAGCCAGTAATCGTGTTGTTTTCACTATTTTTCTAGATATTCAGTTAGGTCCATAAACATTTGCACACAAAATACTAAACAAGTTGAAGTGAGGACATTCTGCTTTAGTTTGAAGGTTAATGAATTGGGTAGATGAAGTAGAAATTACAGCATTTTTTTTTTTTTTAAAGGTCCTCGTTTTAAGTATTTGGACAATTAGAGGCTCAGCTGTTCCATGGTCAGGTGTTTTATTCCAAAAAAAAAAAAAAAGTATTTGCCACTAACGTGTCTTTGTCCCCCGTGACAAAATGTGAAATCGTGTCAAAATGAGCAATCTCTCTGTGTGACCTTGAGAGTGACGCGAAGGTCACCAAAATCGACTGGCGCCGGGGTATCACCCTAATACATGTTGACATGAAATTTGAAGAAAATCCGTCAATTCGTTCTTGAGATATCTCGCTGACAAGGATTCGGGACGTACGGACTGACGGTCATGAATACTTTGTCCCGCCGCTTTGTGCGGCGGGGGACACAAATCTGAAAAGTGAACTCACAAAATATTTGCAGTTCATTTCAAGAGAAATATTTTCATCGGGAATCTGTTGCTGTTAACTCTCAACATGAAATCAAAAGAGCTGTCAGTGCTTGTTAAAGCAAGCAATTATTAGGCTAAGAAATCAAAACAAACTCACCAAAAAAAAACAGAGAAAGAATCAGGTATAGCCAGCTAAATTTTTTAATATATTCCCAAAAATAGAACGCACTGATGAGTTCAGGAATACAAAAAGGCCAAGACCACCACAGTAACAACTGTAGTGGATGACAGAGGTATTATTTCCCTGGTTCAATAAACCCCTTCACAGCAGTCGGCCAGACCCAAAGTCAGCAATCAAGAGAAGACTTCACCAGAGTAAAAAAAGAGGGTTGATTTTAACATGTAAACTATTGTTGGGCACTACTGACTCACAGCAAGGAAGCTGTGGGTTCGAATTCGGCCTGGGGCCTTTCTTAGCAGAGTTTTCAAGTTCTCCCTTTGTTCACTCCGGTTTCCTCCAACGGTCCAAAGACATACGCGTTAAGCTAATTGGAGACGCTAAATTGCCCATAGGTATGAGTGTGAGAGTGAATGGCGTGTGAATGGTGTCTGCACCCTAAGATGGATTGGTGAGCTGTCCAGGGTGGGTCCCTGCCTTTCGCTCAGAGTTAACTGGGGTAGGACTCCAGCTCCCCCGCTACCCTAGTGAGGAAGAAGCAGTATAGAGAACGGATGGATGGATGGAACTATTGGTAAGGCTAAGAAACCGGAAAAATCTAAAAATGCCTGCATAGTACTGGAACAACATCCGACAGACAAAGGAGACGAATGTATGCGCATGAATAGCTGCTAATTGAGCTGGTTTCTTTGCATCTACAGGTGATGACACTGCTGACCAAAGCCAGAGGATGAATTGTGAATTGTATAGGCTATACTGTCATCTTAGACTCAGCCAAATGCATCAGAACTAACTGGAAAGCTTTTCACAGAGCATCTGGACAGTGACTTGGGAGCATGCTGCAAAAACAACCAAAGATTTTTTAGAGCAAAGAAGTGGAATGTTCTACCATAGATAAGTTGAAACACCTCAAAACCAAGGGAAGAACAGAGGACTGCTGCAGTGAAGGCAGAGTAGAGCATCATCAGGTTAGAAACTCTGTGTCGGGTGAGGTCCATGGATTCCACCCCTTAAACAGTCATTGACTGCTAAGGATTTGCCACAGGATATTAAAAACGACAACTTCATTATTGATTCTGTCCATTCGTACAACGACTTTTGAGCCCCTAACACTGATGGGGCTGTGTATTAAATAGGAGTAATTCATAGATGACAGATATTTGATATTTAAGTTGAAATTCCGCACTTCAAGAACATAAATTTTTTCTCCTCACATCTATCGTGGTGGCGTAGAGATCAAAAACAATTAAAATTGTTTCTCAGTCCAAATATTTACAGACCTAACTGTGTAACTCTTAAACTCAATTTGGGTGGGGTTCGGTTGAAAAAAATATAACTTCCATGTACTGCTGGGAATGCTGTCCCATATAATAATCAAGTCACAAAAACACACAATGAGGAATGGGGCTTCTGGAATGTTCCACAAAGAGCTGCTCTAATTGTTTACCAGTTTCCCACAGAGGACTCCACAGGTCTCAATCCCTCTGGATGTATTGGCGTCTGCCAGCGCTAGAAACTTGTTGATGAGGTCTCTGGGAACAACTACCCGCCTGAGTCCTTCAATGCGCTGGTCTATGGAGACACATGGAAATAAATGTTGCTTCAAAATACAGGCCTGTTAATCCAGTGGAATGCACTTTCGGTGCACTTAAGAGAAATTTTCCTTAAAGGTTCTCAGTAATACATCATAAAAGCGTACTGCAACTACAGCATCTCTAAACACTAATCTGATTGAGCGATTTTGCAAAATTTGAAAGTCTCCAAGAAAAGCAATGAAGCCAGCGAGCATTACACTTACACAACAATGTATACACACCACGTTATGAATGTCTTCATTAGTGTAACAGTTTATAGGAATAGTTCATGCACTGTACTCCATGAAAGTCACAAACAAGACCATTCCAAATGTGTCTTGAAAGCACAAAATGGAGGGTGAAAGTCACCCTGAAGAACGTCGACAAGTTAGACCAGGACTCACTCTGAATAGTGCCCAGTGCGGCGGCTGGCTTGTTGACAGGGACAGTCTGGCCTCGACTGCTATGGCTGGCATTGAGGCAAACATGGTTTTTTGAGGCCCGAGTCAGACAGGACCCATCAGTTTGTTCGGGCACTTTGGGGGCTCCCTCTTCCTTCCTGCCGGCCAGTTCCTGTTGGCGCAGCTGGTCCTCAAAGTATCGGAACTGCTCCGACTCAATCTGCATCCTGCGAAGCTGAGCCACACGTTGCCGCTCTTCCTCCAGCAGAGACGACCTCTGCAGCTGCTGGCCAGAGCCTTCTGTAGCCTGGCTCTGCACACGAACATACTGCTGATCAACAGATTAACACGCCTCAACTTCAGCCTCACCAACACTGTTCTACAGCTTCAGCAGTGTTTGCACTGCTAAACTACTGTTAGCCATACTGAAAAATTCTAAACTGCTATCTATGGCCTCAGCCACACTGACCCTGCTAACACACTGACCCCTTTCAACAGCTTCTGCCCAACTGACACCAAAACTGCTGTTCTGCTGCTTCAGCTATACTGTTGCCGTTAAAATGCTTTCCTATAGCTTCAGCCTGCTTTTAAATAGCTTCAGCCCAACTGACTGTCAAACAGCTGTTCTGCAACTGAAGCCATACTGACACTGTCACACTGATTTAACAGCTTCAGCCATACTGACTCGGTTAAACTGCTGCATCAGCTTGCACTGACACCGTTTTGACAACCAGTCTACAGCTTCAGCGATACTCACACTGTTAAACTCCTGTTTTTCAGCTTAATCCCTACTGACAGTGTTAAACTGCTTTCCTGCAGCTTCAGCCCAACTGACACTACTCAACTGCTGCTCCACTACTCCAGCTGTGCCGACCCTCTTAAAACCTCTTAAACTCCAAGGTTCCCCAATTGGGGGACTCTGTGACTCACCGCAGCAAAATACCTAAATACAACGCCGCGCTAATTAAGTAGCAATATAGTCATATTACACATCAAATGAAACAGGAGAGCCTCTGCTACAAGCACATATAAGTCATTTCTTCATACACCAAGCACAACTTAAACGCCAAGCATATTAATGTTCAAATATCAAAATCCGAGTAGCGTCAGAAAACCAACCCTCTCTCCACATTTCCATGTCTCCCTCTCTGATACTTCATGCTACACAAACAGAGATATACTCTATTCATTTTGGGTATGTCATTTTCAAACAGAAACCTAAAAAAGAGGCTGGGGCTTAAGAGGTTAAAATGCTGCTCCCCAGCTTCAGCCGAGCAAACGCTCTAAAACACAATTTCACTCTTTAAAGCTCCTTTAATCTGCTGGTCCCGAGCTTCAGAATGTGTCTGGTTCAGTCCGGTTCTGTCATAAATAATGAGGAGTAGGAGTTCCTCTGCCCAGAACTGCCAGTAGCTACAAGCCTCACAAGCAATTTGATTTGAATTTACAGGGTGCTCACCTGATTCCTCAGATACTCTGTGTGTTCTTTGTTATATTTCTCCTGAAGGAGCATCTTCAAGTGATCCTTGCATGGAAAAGCGACCTCTTGTAATTTCTAAGAGACCAAAAATGAATAAGCGCACTGGAAGAAATCAGTGAAGCCTCTCAGCTAAAGTTCAGTCTTGTTCAGTGATCATCCATCAGCTTGTAGTAGCCAAGTCAGAATGAGCTACGATAGCAGCATGTATAATACGAACTACATGGTAAAACAAATTAATGCATAAATTCCATGTTTCTCGGGAGCATAAGATCAGTATTTTGCAAATAAATGAAAACACCAGAGATATTCAAGCCATGTAAATATAAAATGTATAAAATGTGTTGAGTGGATTTGTTTAGAAAAGAATTTAGATCACAAATCTCACTTTTTATGGGCAGTTGCACAGAACACTAGCTATCAACGTAATCTCGGAGCAATCTTTGGAGAAATTGGTGACATGTAAATAATTTGACACGGCCAGCTTCAACCAACAGAAAGCAGGCCCACCTATCCGCCAGGCAATGCTGCTGCAAAACACCAAGAATTTCCATGTACACATACTTTTCCTACCCCCGCCTGTCGATGAGTTGACAAATATAACAATTTACTACAAAGATTCCCATCAGACAGAAGAACAGCCGCTTACCTTCATTATAACCTGCTTTTCAGGAATACTGCATTGCTGGTAGTCCCTGTGGCTGGGGAGTTTCTCTACAAACAGACTGAAAAAAAAAAAAAAAACAGCACCCGGAATTGAAACGTCAATACAGACAGCCCTCTTTCAATGATCATGGTTTTATAGTAAGAGTCCCACTATATGAAATATGTAAATGCGGTGACAGATTTCATGCAAAATCAAGCTGCCTACTGAGCATAATAATTCTAGAATGGCCAATCACATGCAAGGTTCAGGTGGTCATGGAATTTGTGGTCTCAATTTTCATTGATAAGCTCACCTAAATTGAGCATCCATAAATGTTTGGACAGAGAGAAATTTTACGGGCTGCAATTCCTTCATGGCTCGTATACATACCACCAAATAAATGCTGGTACAGTGCAATTTCATAAATCTGTATGAAGTGAACCAAGTATGATTTACAACTCATTACAAAAGGTCCAAGGGACAACATACCCTAGCCAAGGGAGACGTTTTAGTGCTTTGGGTGTTGAATTACATGGGACCTCCCTGACATTCGATCCGTTCAGCCAATTTAGCGAGCCCAATGAGGCCATGCCATAAAGTAGCATATGGCTAGAAGTGGAACTGAATTATGCATGCTGTGAATCCAGTTGGAAATTGATTGGAGCGGATTTAAGGAAGTTATCGAGGAAAAACAATTTTGGGTTTTCAGTGACCAAGACCAAATTAGGTTCAAAATTGAATCAGGTGAACTTTGGACCACTGCACACTTTTCCAGAAAGTTTTATGCATCTTGATCCAACCGTTTTTGTGTTTGATGGCTGACAGACACACAAAAAAACAGACAAATGTAACCAAAAACAACACACCTCCCCCTTTGGGCAAAAAAGGTTTCAGAGTTCAAATAGTCAGAGCTAAGTGCATTTACATACAAGGCCAAGTACACAACAGAGAAAACCATTCCGTGGGCACTGAAGCTCACCTGGACAGCTCTTTTGATCGAACTAGAAATTTCAGTACCGCCCCCTGCAAGAACTGTGTAACATTCTAGAAACAACTAAGAATATCTGCACATAATCTCTGGGGTACTGGTATAATATCATTAGTTGCAGGTGATGTTGAATTTATCCTTTGAAAACATGGGGTTCAAGTATAATTTTTTTAAGCCAGAAACATAATGAAACTAGATAAAAGCTGTCAGTGAAATACAGCCGGGAATATCCCTATAACTATAGCATACGCCCCTTAGACAAAATTCATAGTTTGGGCCCATGGATGAGCAACAGCAAAGAGATACAGGTAGAGTCCAGTAAATCAACGGGGGAACTCCTTGGTGCTCCAGGAAAGTTCACAGAAAACGTATCATTCAAGTTATTGCAACCTGTGTACAAAAAAGGACCAAGGGCCGTGTAGCTTACCGGCAAGCAATCTTATAGTGACGATACAAGTTATCAAAATTTCATGTGAAGTTTGACATTCGAATCATTGAAGGTCAATATCAAGGTCACCAAATGAAAGTTCACATAATACCTCCTGTAAAACAATCCTAAGCTCTGAGGCAGTTTTGGTGATAGAAGTCAGTGAAATTTCACTATGTGAAGTTTGACCATCTAAGGTCACTGACGGTCAAGTTCAAGACCAGCAAATGAAATTTCATGAATGACTCCTCATAAGTGTTCAATACACATATGTTCTCAATCTTCAATATTTTCAAGCCAAGAAGCCTTTGAAAATTGTAACATTTTACTTTGACCTTTCAAAGTCATCTGAGGTCAACTTTAACACATCCAAAATATAGATCATATATGAATTCCTATATGTTGATAATACAAACTTAATCTACATCTGTAACCATTTAGCTTCCACAGGCCATTTTGCCCATTCTCCGTAAGACCCAATGTTTAAGTACAATGCCCCCATTTGACCAACTTCCTTCGATTCTATCAAAATGGCACTCGCAAAGTACATAAAGTGTATCAAGGGGAGTTGATTTGGCGCTCATGGGATAAAAAAGTTACCAAAAGAATGTAAAGCTGGTGCTCTTGGAAGCGTGGGATGGGAGAGTAAACCAAAAATGTAAGAATTCCAGGCACTCAGAGAATAATTGGATCAAAAATAATTGGAATTCTTACATTTTTGATTAAGTCAAAATAGCATTTTTAAGATGGCTACCATGGGCGCCATATTTCAAAACAGACTGCAACAATTTAGATAAACTTTGGTCTCCTCATTGGTTGGAGGACGTATGTGTTTCAGCTTCAGTCAAAGAGTTTCAGTACATTGTTCATTGGCTGGAACACAGCGGAAACATTTCAGCATCAACAGTGCTGGAGATGTTGCCATTTTTGGACGACGACAAACGACGGTGAATGACAACGGACCGGTGGCCCAGGTAAGCTAAAAATTGGAATCATTTGCTGTCACTGGGTAAAATGGATGCAACTCGGCAACAGGCCTTACGTGATAAACTTGTTATAGAGAACATAGGCATTCTCCAGGCTGCCCTCCTGCAGGTAGACCGCAGCCATGCGCTCCATCTCCACGCCTGAGCGGAAGTAACGACGTGGCGTGATGTCCTCATTGATCTCGATATTGCATCCCATCTTGCTCAGGGCCCTAATTCTCTCCACTGCTGAGAGGCTGACATCAGTGTGGTCAGGCTCTGCAGCCAACTTCTTCTACAGAGAGAAAGAGGGAGAGAGGTAAAGAGAAAAGAGAGATGGGGGACGGGAAGAGAGAAAAGGGCATTGGAGAAAAGAGATGAGGAGTGAGAAAGGGAGGGACAGAGAGAGGAGCCCCCAGAATTAAGTGAAAATATTGTATCCACTTCTGTATCCATTTTTCCATCCTTCAATCCCAAACCCCTCCTCCCCCCAGATAGATGTCACGACAGGAGCATCGCAAAAGCTCAGTTCATTTGCCCAACAAGTCTCTGATCTTTGAGGCAAAAGAAAAAAGAAAAAAAGAAAACCCACATTTCCAGTTGGCTCCAGCCCTCGTTCGACACGTACCAATGAAAGAACAGTGGCTCTGTGTCAGGTTACTGAGGAACGCAGGGGCCTAATTAACATTCTACAGCACAGGAGGAACAGGAAGCAGAGCTGCAGAGTTACTGGCTCTCGTGATGGGCAGTCACAACCAGCAAGTTCATTTCAAGTACCAAAAATACAAAATAGACAGCAGGGATATCCTATGCTAAGCCACAGAGGAGCAGTGAACAACACAATATAGATACTTTCATTTAGGGTGTCATGACAGCTCTTATTATAAGCCATTCATGAGAAGACAGTCTCTCGACCTTCACAACTAGCCTTCCCTTCTCGCCCCACCACTGAGAAATATGAATAAGGGGCCAGCTGCACTGGGAATACTAGTAGGAGCGACTCTGAGAACACCCTCCTCATACAGCACCAGCAACATACCACCCCCCCCCCCCTCCCCCCCCTTCGAAACTCTAGAATTATACCAACCCCACCAATAAACACCGACACTCCGACCCAATCATCACACGTAATATTCCACCCCCCCCGAATCATCCCCAATATATCCACCTAAGGCAACCATCACTATGAAAGCACCCACTGCTCAACGATCTCGAATACAGCGCTGTGAAAATGCATTTTCCCCCTTCCCGATTTCTTCCATTTTTGCTTTTCATTTTTAAGTGTAAACAGATTACTCGACTAATTTTAAAGAGGAACTAAAAAGGGGTTTGAAGTTTTGAGACTGTTGTGTTTTAGTGGTAGATTATGGATTAAATAATTTCAAAAAATCAACTTGAGATATTTGGGTGAGAAATACGTTTTTAGAGGTACTTTGTTTCTGCGCCTAAATTGTCAGAAATCCGAAAAGCACGTTTGTATCATTTATGTGAACACTTGACGTCATTCTGAGACTCAGTTGCACAGTGTGCACTAGGTTTACAGTGTACAAGCAAGCCTTAGTGCTACATACAGTCACAAAACTGTTGGCTTAAATCCAGCCGTTATCAGATTGTCTACGCTGTCTTTGTCTTGTCTCCACAAAAAATCAATAGCAACATCAGCTCGAAAATGCATTGATTTTTTTTTACAAAAAATAAGGTTTGTGTTGCTGCCGCAGCTACTCAAGTCAATGTCAGAAGTAGAGGCTGCGTTCAAATTGTGGGATAGAGCTGTCTATTTACACCCGCACGAAAACATGCAAAGAGGTAGAGATAACACGATTACAATTAATGTTAGTCTGTGAAAAACTAAATAATTAAGGCTGTTCAGAGCATAGACTGTATATAATCTAATGGTTCAGAATAGCATAAGTCACTAAATGATGACAAAACATTCAGGGGAAGGAATCGTCATCACAGCAAACTCGAATTAGCTTGCTAGCCAGCCAACTTGCCCCCTATTTGGCAAACAAAACAAATACTTTTTTTGCATTACTTCAAGCACATGTCAATTAACTCGTTCACAGAAATATGTAGTTTAAAATATGGGGACTCTCCTTGTGCTCTCCTGAAAGACAGTGTCTGAACAGATTTGATATTAATATGCAATTACTTCTGTACATCGTGCACTCTGGTTTTATAGCCAGCTAGGCATATTCGATAAATCCTCTACAGCATTGACTAATGACTGCATATTGAGTTTCGTGGCTTTTTGGAGTCGTCAATGTTTCTGCAGAAATCGAATTGCAGCGGGGCTTGTTTTTGATCCTCTTTTTTCAACACAAATAGGACTATTGAGTATGGTTACAAATGTATTTGGGGAAAGAGTAATAGTACCTAAAACTGCCAACACCGCAAAAACGTCAGGTATGTTTTAGGTCCTCTTTAAAACAAAACGAAGATGTGAATAAACACAAAATACAGTTTTTAAAACGATCATTTCATTTAGTGAAGGTACACACTGGGTTTTATCCCATGAAAAGTCAGAAAAAAAAGATACTCAAATGGGACCTCTGCGGTATTGTAGTCCTAAACATCAGAATTAACACATCAGAATTAATCGGTCGAGAAATTTTTGAGAAAATTAGATTTTTTTTTAAATTTGCCATTTTGACATATTGTGAGGTAACTGATGGGCAAAGAATTTTGTCGGAAGATTCCTTTTTGGCACCACACTACTCTTTCATGCCGATAAAAAGCAATTTCTATCTTATTAGCTAAAGTTTTGCCAACATAATGGTCGCCACGGCAACAAATTACCTTTTTTCAAATTTAAGTAAATACGAGCGAATTGCAATGACATCAGACTAAAATTAATCCAGTTTTAAATTTAAAGAAGAAAAATCTTCACACTCCAAGATGGCCATGAACTAAAACTGACACCGGATTCTTTTCCAATAACTAGATGGTTTCCAAAATGTCTCATTTACTTATGGCATTCAATGAAACATTCACAAATGCGAGGCATTGTACTCCTTTACAGTTTGTCTTAGTCGTTGACCGAAGAGTTTGTTTCCTTTGTCCTTAACAGAGTGATGGCCCCAAAACCTGGCAAAGTCAGCATGTACCGCTTTGAAAGCTTGTTCACAGAACCAGGCTAAGACCACAGTTGTGCTGATGACAGACGGCTCTCAGGTGGTCTCTAATGATATGAAATTTTGAAGTCATACTGATGGACAGCTGCATGTAAGCATCGCAGAACGTACAGACGCGATCCCCCCAGCCGGAAAGAAGTATAAGTGATTGAGACATTTTGGAGACTATCTGCTGCAGGACAGCTTTTTTTCCTTACATAAATAAAATCATCATTTAAAATCTGCATTTTGTGTTCACTCTGGTTATCTTTGTCTTATAATAAATTAGCTAGTCTGATGACCTGAAATGTTTAAATTGTGACAAATATGCAGAAGTAGAAGAAATCAGACAGAGGGCGAATACTTTCTTAAAACCCACTGTAAACCCGCCTAACCCAACCGTAACTAGCACCCACCCACTATCACCAATAAACCCACTCAATCCAACCAAGAAAATATTCCCACCTACCCAACCCATCCCCCATAAAGTGACCGCCCCTTAACCACCATCAAAAACTGCTGAATTACCATTGAATCTCCCAAACATTCTGACCGCTCAAGGAGAAGTAATTGAACTGGTATCCAATTATAAGTACTTGGGCTTTGCCATTGATGGTCAGTTATCCTTCAAGTTTCAAACTACCAATCTAGTTTCTAAGCTCAAGGACAAATTAGGCTTCCATTTTCGAAACAAATCCTGCTTTTCATTTCGAGCTAGAAAATATCTTGTATCATCAACCTTCTATCCCTTTAATAGACAATGGGGTTGTGTTGTACATGGGTGCTTCAGCCCAGTGTTTGCAAATGTTGGATTCTGTGCATCATCGCACTTACGTTACTGGATGTAAATGTCTCACCCATCATTGTATCCTACATGCAGAATATGATTGGCCTTCTTTGCACATATGCAGACATATGCGGTGGGTTTTAGTCATAAAACTCTCCTTGGGCAGGGCCCTTCTTATTATCCACTGCAGCAACATTGTTGCAGGGGGTATTGAAATGAGCTCCGTTCATGAGTATGTGCGTTCAGAGCTATAACTCAAGAACCAATTGTCGGATTTCGACTAAACTTGGCAGGCTCATTATGACCTCACAATGTCTCATGACGAAAAGTAGGTCATTAGGTCAAATGTCCATCTATATGTTGTCAATTGACCAAATTTACAGTGCTATTTGGTCTTATATTCCTGTCCGGGCTGTAACTCTCTCATTATTTGGTCGATCCTTTTCAAACTTGACAGGCGAACACATCATGACTTAATTTTGTGTAATGACCCAAGATTAGGCCTCTAGGTCAAATGTCCGTTGAACCGTCGCAGCACTTGTATTCAACCGTGTCACGATCCAATGCATTTCTGTCTGGATTGTAACTCTCTTATTATTTGGCAGATTGTTTTTAAACTTGGCAGGTGAACACATCATGATCTAAAGGTGTGTCATGAACCAAAACTAGGTCACTAGGTCAAATGTCTGTTTGTCCATCGGCACTTGTCGTCTTTAGCTGTGTCCATATGCAATGTATTCCTGTCCAGGCTGTAACGGTCTTATTATTTGGTTGATTGTTTTCAAACTTGGCAGGTGAAAACATCACGACCTAAACGTATCATGAACCAAAATAATAATGATGTGCAGTTGCGGGGAATATGGATGACTATGTCAGTTTTTTTTGTACATGTATCCCTAGAAGCTGAAGCTAATATGGCCTTCGCAGAAAGGATGCTCTGCAATTGATTGCTCCGTGTCTCTGCACTGAGTTGGGGAAAAAGCGCATACAAATTTGCTGCCCCTTTTATATGGAACACCGTGCAAAAAGATTTTTAATGGCCAGAATCAATTTGTTATGAAGCCTTCACTTTGATTTTCACTTTGAGCATGAATTTATTTGACACTGTTGCTGCACTTAATTGTCAGTGTCATCACAAAATTTGCAACTTATATGATCGCTATTTATTGTCTATATTTCAGCTCCGTACTTAGTTCCATTTTACTGCTCCATGTTGTGTATGAGGGCAATTCCACGGAAACGGAATTACGATCAAGAGTCATTTTCATGTCACTTTTACCTAATTTAGGGAATGAAAGGCGCAACACTGCTTGCTCTACAGAACAACCAAAATTTATTAATTAAAATTAATTTGGCATGGCTAAGGCTGACGTTTCGGTCATGAGACCTTCATCACAGTAGGTTTGCCACATCAAAGACATTATATACAAAAAACACAAAACAGAAAACAGGGAACACCCAATTGGATGCCCTGACTAATTATGTGCATAGTTCAGAGATCAGGTACATATGGTGTTGTGCTGCTGAGCAGAAAGTGTACATGAACAAATGGCATCTTTAAACCCATGTACTTTGGGATCATCCCTTGGTGAAGCTGAGAAATGCCATCTGCTGCTATATGTGAGAAATTCTGGACTGATATTATGGACAAGTTTGCCTGCAGCAGAGCAGAGTTTGATCCTGAAACAGGATCAAACCATATGTACCTGATCCCTGAAATATGCACACTGCACAGTGGATTAGTGCTGATGTCAGCAGCTATTTCTAGAAGTGCAAAGCTGTATGGTGTTGCAATGGGGATATAATGGCCTAATATCAGAATGATAATGGTAGAAACCCTGCAAGGGTAGCAAATCCCATTGAGGACATTCTTTGCAGTCAACTGTGGTTGACAGGGGCTTGAAATGTGTGAAAAGTGCATAAAATGATAGATATTGCAAATCTGATTATTGGGAAGAAAAAAAAAAAAACTATTTTCAACTTGCAATAAAATCTGAATGGGACACAACACCATCCTTGAATATGTTGTTTTCGACACTTAAGGTCTGTGTACAGGCCAAATTTAGTGATCCTGGGACCTGTCCCACATCTTAATTTTTGCCTCCGAAATTGAGCAAAAATGGCAAAATTCTAAATTTGAAGGGTCAATAATAGACAAAGTATGATAGTTACTTGCTCCATGAACTACACAGTGGTAGTCCGGGTGTCTGACAATATATGGCAGCAATTTGAACTATATAGGTAAAATATAACAGGCTAAAAGAGACCAACAAAATCATTCTCGGAAAAAGTAAAAATGCCTTTTTTTCCATTTTGGGGCAGCCAAAATAACCATATCTATTTGATCAAACTCTGCCAAATTTTGGCCAGGCATTCTTTCCAAAAATATCTGTGGGATTACCAAATTTCAGTCTTCTAAGTTGTATATCTTTCCAGTAACAGGCATTTGAAAACCTGTTCAGAATAAGGGGTGCGATTTTGGGCATGCACCCCCTCTCATATTTATGGGGCTGAGGGTCACAATGAACATCAGAACCCTAAGACAATTTGCAGATGTTCTCAAATATGGTCACTTCACAACTGGTTAAAATTTGAAGAAATTCTGAGACATCAACTTTTCTGCCATTGGTTGATTTGACATGGAATGACCCCTCTGTAATTCGTTGCTGTTGTATTTCACTTACCAAGTAATTCCATTACCACAAACTTTCCAGGACTACACCTAAGCATTAGAGCAGTTAATGTCTGAAATTCAATATAGACATAAGAAGAAAGAGAATTCTTAGTAACAATAAAATAAATGCAGAAATAAGATGAAGAGAACTATACTGCAATTTCGGTAAGAAAATTACGTTGAAAAATTACAGGTTTCTCCCATGTGGAATTGCCCATATTATTTTTTATTTTGTGTTATAGATGTGTGCTGCAGCCTTTCTTGGCAAGGTCCCCTTTATGAAAGAGATCCTTGATCTCAATGGGCTAATTACCTGGTTAAATAAAGGTTAATAAAATCAATAAATAAATCATCATAACCACCCAACCTAACCATTATCAACAATATACCCACCTATCAGCCTCCACCAATCATCCTCACTCACTCATCACCACCAATATACTCACCTCTCAACCACCAGCCATATATCCCCTCCAATCACTACCTTAAAACCATATTACCCCCCCCCCCAGGGTTCCTGCACACACAGGGCTGCTCACCAGTGCACTGAAGCTGAACCCCTGATCCATGCCAGCCCTGGACTGATGGCCGCTGAGATCCGATCTTCCCCAAGTGTCCATCTGTCATCTCCCACAAGGATCTAATGCCAGTGGACACGAGCACAAACTGGATCAATAAACCCCATATTCCAGCCGACCCCCATCCCATTAAAACCACAGTGCTATCATACTGCATCCACGGCAAGACTCTTCAGCAAGCACTTCACGGAGATTGGTGGATCACAACACACAACATTATATCACTTAGCGTAGCTTCCTTATCAACCACTACATTGTATTCAAGTTCGCTTAGTCCTTAAAACAAGATCACTCAATACGTTACTTGAAAATGTAGTGGACCAGATTACAAAATATATATATAGAAACCTAAGGTCACTGAATGAATAAAAAACATGCTTCAGTTGCTATGACAGCTTGTATCCAGGGAGTGAAATATGATGACTCATGGATTTCTGTCAGGATGAAAAAGGCAGTGGAAGCCTTGACTATTACTAGGCTGAGCTAGATCACACAGTTCCAGTTTTTTCCCTTTCCACAATTATGTTCCAATCTCTGGATTTCCGAAACCCAGAAATGAAATAAAATAAAATAAATAAATAGATTCAGGAATAATCTGCAGTGCACTCTGGAATTGTAACTGAAAGGGCACAGACAGATAGATGTATATGAATGTAGATTATAAGCTCCATATTAGGCAAGTATAACAGGTTCAGTAAATGCAAAATATATGGTCCCTCTCTAACCATCTAACCATCGTAGATTACATTGTAAGAGGAGTTCAGCTGCAATACAGAATAGCACAGCTACATGAATAAATGCAATACAACAAATGCATTATTCCAAAGCACATATCATGTTTTGGCATTTGTTTATCAACTGCATTTCCAAATTTTGGATTGAAATGAATTGCATTTAGTCTACAAATGCTCATGAGGGTTTTCTGATCATATCCTCAAAAGAAGTACATGTGAAATTAAAACAAATGACACATAAGGTTTCATGGAGTTAGCATGCATGCTGATTAGGAAGGAGAGATGCACTCATTTAACAAATAAAACAGTGGAAAACAGGGGTCACAATGGGTGACAGTGTAAAAGCAGGTAGGAACCGTGGAAATCTTCAAGAAACCAAAATATTTTAATTTGCTTCTAATAGTGCCATAAAATAATATAGCCTACAGTGATCAATTAAGCGAATTCAAATCACAAAATGTGAATCAAATTTCAGCAGTTTTGAAGAAATGCTAATCATCGCAACAATCCCTTCGCAAAAAAATGCGATTAAAAAAAATCTTAATGAGATTTCGTGTTTTCCGACTCACTGGCCAGCGAACTTCTGAATTCCAGAGCCAAACAGCAATAGGAGAAGATATCAAGACGTTGAATGGCTGGAAAATGATGTTCCTCATTTGGATACCAACCAATCAGCTTCTGGGGAGCGCCTGCATGCTCCTGGGATTCGGAAGGCTTTCTGGTACAGTCAAACGCTCTATAATTTTTGGTTGTGATGTTTGGACTCAGCTATGTGAGCCACTCGGAGCCATCGCGTATTAAATTACGTTGCTCTTTGGATATAGCCACCTTATTGGCTAGTAAGGCAACTACATTAACAAAGGAAAATCTTTGTAAATGATCATCATATCACGGCGATATGATTTGTCTCTTCTCCCAACTTTACCAACTTTGCCAGCTGTAATAAAAAGAATTCCAGATCAGACCTCCCATTTCGGCTTTAACTCTGGATCGCCTTGACTGGATGTACGCTTCACGTTTTTACATATTCGAATGTTCCTCCAGCCACCCAAACATCACAGTAAGCCGATCAAAGTCAGTAAAACTTGTCCCATTGCTATGTGGTTTAGGGAATCGCAAGTTTGCCAGCCTCTCTCAAAACATGCACAATGATCTCTGATCATTCAAATACATGATGTTGTGATGTCAAAATGTGACTGAGTTGGAGAGTGCCTTGTGTGACAGGATTTCAATGGGAATGGATCCTTTCACATCTCTGATCAGGTGTTAAACAACATTATGCTACAGTAAGGTGTGTATAAGACAGCTGTACTGCCGGTAACAAGTAGTTTACAGAAATTTCATTGGGAAACGGAAGTGTGCTGTATTAAATTATGATTGTTCAGGGTAAAATTGATGCCTTTTGGAAATAATTTGTTTTGCTTTCAGAGTGGAGTTGTATTTCTCTTGTAATTGTAATTCCTCATTAGGAAAGAATAAAAAAGCCCTTTTGTCATTTAAAATCTGGCATACTGTTTTCTCATTTTTTGCTAATCGTTTTTGAGATGTGCTAAACAATTGCTAATTAACTGGACTAATGAACGGCAAAAAATGCTAATCAATTTTTTTTTCCTTAATCTGATCACTGCCTCTCAAAGCATAACTTCAGCAACAGAATGGCTTGGTCATGCAGCTAGAATATCCAATCAGGTTTCAAGTTGAGCACTCTTCTTCAGGCAGCATCCACAGGCCCTACTTCTTTATCCCCCTCAGGTAATTAAGTGGTTCTCCATGTTGAACCTGGGCTACATTCACATTACCAAGCTGAAGTGTCTCAAATCTTATTTTCACCTTAGTGTGAAACAGATCTGTTTTCAGGGCTGTGTGGACACAGAAATCCGATTTTTAAATCTGATCTTCAAATCTGAAATGAATCACTTTCATATATGGTCCTACAATAGCATTACGTTCACATTACAAGCTTCATTGTTCAATTCAGATTTTTTGCTTAGTTCTGATTTGCCTATCTTAATGGTTCACATTCATAATCACAAGTGATTATGTGAACACATCTGCCCTCCAAAATGGTAGGTATGCGCACATCAGTATGTTTTTGCACGGGTCATGAGCATCATCAACAACATAAAAAAAGTCATATTTATGTAAGCACTCATTAATCAAGTATTAAAGCTTGATTCAAACCAAGAAAATGGATGCGCCTCAAGCAATGTGTGGATGGAATTTTGCCCTGGAGGACAGTAAAGAATTGGTCTGCTGTACATGAAGTTAAGAAGGAAAAAAAAAAACAGACGGCTAGCTTTTTATTTTTTTTAACAGCACTCAGCACATGCATGCAGGCAAAAAGCCACATGGATTCAAATCTGACTATTCCCATTCATGTAGCATGCCACAAATCACATTTGTATCCAACCTAGGACCACCTGAAAGTGGCTCAATTCTGATTTGAAGATCGGAAATAAGATTGGATTTCTGAGTCCACACAGCCCTGAAAACAACAGATCTGTGTCACATTAAAGAAAAAAAATATCTAATTTGAGTCATTTCAGCACGGTAATGTGAATGTAGCATGGGTGTTCAAACACACCCAATTCACATGAATGCAGCTTGTTAAGGGCTTCACAACAAGAAAATCATTTGAATTTAGTGTTGCACATTCAGGGTTATCACTCTGCAGAAGCACATTTCCCCATCTCTGCTCTAACACCGAACATTTAATGGGTAATTTTAAAGCAATCGTTCCCAATCTCAGTCCGAGTGACCAACTGTGAATGCTAATGTATTTGTTCCAACCACATTTACAATCCCAGAGTTAACAAACTGTTAATTTTTCTTAATTTAGTTGCTTTTCTGGTGAGAGACATCACACCCTCTTATATCACACAGACAAACTGAAGATACTTCGAAGCACAATGTTCATATTTTGTCCTTATTTTCCAATTTTCCTCAAAAACAATCCAAGCAGCAGATTATAAATGATCAAATTTTAGATTATGATGCATTACAAAGCTCCTGATTAGGTTTCTGAATGCAGGTGTGTCAGTCTTTCCAAATGTATACCCCAAAACCAAAGAACTAGACAGCCAGTCGCCCACAGGTATAGTGTGTACCCCCAGACCCCCAAAAGAAATCGCTCTCAAAATTGACAGTATTCGTGACCATGGTACATACACTAGGCCCACATCAAATCTGAAACTAGGCCCACGCTGTCGGCGGTCGACAGCAAGGGGTACAGCCCCGAAATTCCCCAATCCTTGAAGCCCCCTTTATTAGATTCCCCTTTACTAGACCAACAATATGAGGCAAATTTGAGGCTTGTGTAAGTAATTGTTCCGAAGATATGGTTAAAAAACGGATTTTTTCAATATATAGCGCCACCTGGTGGCAAACCTAGGAGTGCATACTTGCCCAAAACCTAATCAGTTCATCCTCTTTACCATATCTACCCATATACTGAAAATGAGAGCCAATCTAAAGTATTTTATGAGTTATCGAGCAGATAATCTGCAGACGCGGTGGCGGCGGATGGGACGAAACCATGATATGCCCGAAACTCATATTTCAGGGATATAATGAATCGGTAGAAATCTGTGGCCTGTGAGCGCTCATAAGCGAAGACCCGGCGCGACGATCGCTGATCCAGTAGCATCCGCGACTCATCATCTGAGGATACAAAAATAATAACAAGCAGGTTTGGCTCCATATAATTTGCTTTGTCTTTGAAATCTTAATCACCAATTACTGAAATAAATTTTCGAAGGGTGGTCAAAAAAAGTAACAATTAGAAGCCAATTGATTCTTTCATTTCAACAGTCAAAATCTTTTCCTTTTTATTCAATTAAGTCTTCTCCAATATAGTATGAATATGGGTAATTTCAAAAGGGTAATTTTCCTTAGGATCATGAACATCACAATTAGAAACTAGAAAATTTCGCAAGAAATTTTGCATTTGCCTGATGCCTGGCACGTACTCCAATGTAGGTCCACTCGGTTACTACAGTTTGTGTTCCTTGCTACTGAAAAAAATTCTCCAGGTTAATTTATATGCAGCAATTCAGATTTGTATGCTTGTGTTACGTTGATTAGCATCAAGGTGGTAGTTTCATCATAACGCTACCTGACTGTAGCCGCTACAGTTGAAGCTAAACGGAGAGGAGTTGTCCGTGTCTGCAAAGTTGGGCTGATAAGGCTGCAGTTAGACCAGATGTATGCTTTGTGGTGCTTCGGTTACATGTTTTGGTTTGTTTACTGCTGCTGTGAAACGATCATTGTACTTATCCATGACCAGGGTCTGCCAGGTACATTGGCGTGGTGTGGGCTAGCTCTCTGATCCTACCGCGGTGAAAGCAATCGCAAAACACACTATAACTTGTCTGGTACAACAAATGGTTTCTCTGCATTGCCGTGGCGGAATTCCACCCACCTTTGAAAATTGTTCTGGCTAATAAAAAGTCAAAAAAGAAGTGGAGGTCGGATTCGGATTTTTGGTTGAAGTTTTGATTTGCTAGCTCCACATAATCAACACTTACACCATCTAAGTGTTTTTGCTACGAACTCAATTAGTAGCTTGGTGTCGGAATTGTGTTATGTTTTGGTAGAAATGGTTAACAGGTGCTTTTATTCTAGTTTCCCCCGGATAGCTAAGTGGGTATATGACATGACTATATACCAGTACAGCTACAATCACCTGCATGCAAGGCGAGACAGTACGAGCAAAACACTAAAATTTCTTTGCTACTCATCGACACCTTGCTGTAAACATTGCTGTAATAACTTTCTCCTGTTCGGCGTCGAATTCAGTCTTATTTACTTATTACTCTAACAAGTACGGTCTAACAGCAATAGATGCCGCAGAAAGCTGTCCTGAAATACCTGCCGTCTTGGTTTCCTGGTTTTTTGGGTCTGCACCCTCCCCTGGAATCAAAGCGGCCAGGCAGCCAATTAAAGCAGCGCCTCATTAGCATAGCCTAAGCACAGTTAGCACAGTTCATGTTTCAGGCCGGCACAGACGGTGAGAGAAGAGGTCTCACTTGGCTTGGATGTGAGTGGTTTTTTCTTGTAACTGAATTCTTAACATTATTTTAAAGACCCATTGGGCATATTTTAAACGATTAAATACAGCATAATATGGGACCTTTGAATAGATTAAATCTGCGAATGACTATCTACGAAGTGCAAACATACCGAGCAAAACAACATCACCATTTTGTGGAACATGTCGAGTGACAAAGTAAATAACTTATAACAAGAAAAAGAGAACTTCCTTTTGGCAAGTTTTCTATGCTGTTTGTCCATAAATCAATCATTATGCCAATAATTAGTGTGTCACCACTGGCATCAAATGTGTCTGTTCGCCGCTAATGGTATTAGCAGCGGTGATGTGCGGTCAGAGGTTAGTTTGGTGAGACAGAACCCTCCCCTTCCCTTGATTAGCAATCAGACGATTAACTAGTTTAATAAGACTATTCGGCAGAATGACGGGCCAGTTTAAGTTTCCGCAGTGTTATTACTCAGTACCTACACACAACCGTAACGCCTGACCCATTGCTGGGACTGAGTCGCTAACAACTCATGCTCCGGACATTAACTCCTGCTATGATCGTAACATTACATTTAATTTAAACGACATAGCGACATGTGCCTAACGTTACTGTAACACTAATTAAAGCAAGCATTGGACTTACATTGTTATTTACCAGTCCAGGAGAAGAAGAGCCAGCTCTGAGTCAAACTGTTGCCCCTTTAGCTCTCACAGTGCTCTCCACCTTGGAAATGCAAGGCCAATATTAATCTGGGTTCTGTCCCTTTCTTTGCAACAAATGCGACAAATTTCCCTAAAATGTAGTCATTTGATAAACTTACTTGCAAGCGTGTTCCAATGAAAATGAACTCATTGTTTGGAACAATTGCTTTCCCCATGACATGCATTACATCCGCATTCCTCGATTCCAATTGGAGTCGATATAAGTGTCAGATAGTGCTACAAGTCGAAAACATCTCAATATCAACATCAATAAAACATCTCTATCTCAATACTCTGGCAAATTTAAATCCAAGATATCATGGCATTTAACCCATAGAGCCATATTCTGAGACTTGATTTTGACCGGCGGAGCGGCTATCTCGGTAACAGACAGAATGACAGAATGACACACAAACAAACTACCGTATGCCCTCCTTGCGCGCATGCGCACCGAGGCATAAGAATACCCGGCTATGGGCTTAACTCACGCACACATTGAGTTTAAGGTCCCCTATCATGTTTAAGGTCCCCTATCATGGTGCACTGCCAATTAGCCATTACAAGCCATTTCAAAATCTGTCCTGACAGCACAATGGGGTGAGACCACTCAGGTTACTAATGGGACAGATTAAGGCCAAATAAAATAAGAGGTGTGTTTTAAAAGTATGGTATGGTATGGTAGATAGGCATTTTTTTCCTGAGATTTTTTTTCCCAAAATTTTTAGGGTAGGTAGGCAATCGGTCTTTTTTTTCTCCATCACAGCAATATGTAAGGCATATGCCAAATCTGAGAAAGACGTGCGGCTAGTAAATGATTTTGGTGTATGCTACATTCAACATAAGCAAGCAACAACTGAAATATTTGAGTGAAACTTTAAAAGCTGAAAGAAAAGGAAAAGTTGTCATAAAAAGTTTTCAAGATACTGTTCAAGTACTGCGCATTTGAACGGCGCTGAACAAGACTGAGACAACTACACTCAACAAAAATATAAACGCAACACTTTTGTTTTTGCTCCCAATTGTCATGAGATGGACTCAAAGATCTAAAATTCATTCCAGATACACAATATTACCATTTCTCTCAAACATTGTTCACAAATCTGTCTAAATGTGTGATAGTGAGCACTTTTGCTTTGCTGAGACAATTCATCCCACCTCACAGGTGTGCCACATCAAGATGCTCATCAGACACCATGATTAGTGCACAGGTGTACCTTATGAATTTTAGATCTTTGAGTCCATCTCATGACAAATGGGAGCAAAAAAACAAAAAAAGTGTTGCGTTTATATTTTTGTTGAGTGTATGTTCGAAAGACCACTTTAATTTTTGTCCGTGATACAGTTTGCATCACTAAGTGGAGGGCTATGGGGTCATTCCATGCCAAATGTCCGAATGGCTCCCACTTGACCATCTCAGATTTGTCAGAAAAAATTCCAGCATGTGCATTCACCTCGTAATAAAAGCAATCCAAACTTTTTAGCTCTCAACTCCCTATACTTTCATCATAAAAAAAATATATTTTTGCCTCTAAATTCCAGCCCATCTTGAACAGCGATTTCTGAGCAGCCACTTTCACATGGCTACATCTAGAAAAGTATTTCAGCTAAGTACTTTAAATTTTCAGGGGTGAAAATGTGCTACTATAACTTGAGGAATATGGACTTATAAAGGCGTCCCTCAGTTTATCATACATTTTTGGGTGCTTTAAGTTGCTCAAAAAGTTTACTCTGCACTTTAGCATATTTGAAGGACTGTAAAAAGCCTAATTTCAAAGACAGGGATTTAGCATTGAACATTCAGCTTCCCATATGTTTTGTATTTTGTATTCTGATTCTGCCCTTCTCTCATTAATAATCTAGAAAATATTAAAGCTTGATAATGAAAAAAAAATTATTTTTGCAATTTCCCGTCACGGCCATCTTGAAAGTCACAATAAGTCAATTCACGAAACTACCTCAAGGTACTGTCTGCATAAGCAGTCTATTTTAATAAACTACCTGTGCATTTTCAAAGTTCTCAGTGCCTCGTTTTAAATGTCAGGGCCCTCAGAATTCTACTAATGAAGTGTGGAGCTACATTGAGCCTTATTAATGATGTAATGAAGGATGTCAACCGTAGGTTGAACGATATCTTGCCAAAAGGGTTGTGTTTTTTTCAGCGAGAACCGTGAAGGTCAAGGCCGATTGCCATCTAAAACTAACCAGCTAAGCGCCTGACCATATACTACATTCACATCAAGTTAGAAGTCGATCCGATCAAAGCTACTCAAAAATAAGGGTTTCGTCAACCCCTCAAATTGACCAAAAATTGACCTTGACCTTTGACCTTGACCTTGATGGAGTCCCCCGAATGATGGGAATCGTGATGAGTCATTGGTAGGCAACTGTACAAGAGATCACAAGGAGCTAGCATCACGCAGAGCAGAGAAAACTGCTCAAGAAAAATATCTGGTAAAAAATCAGTTTTATCGTCATAACGTCACCAAATGACGTCTCTTGTATAGGCATCAATACAAGAGATGACAAGGAGTAGGCATCACGCAGAGCACAGAAAATCGTTCAAGAAAATTTTCCGGTAAAAATGAATTTTTTCGTCATAACGTCGCCAAATGACGTCACAGTGCAACAATTTTGACTGATCTGGAAAGCGGTCATCAACAGCTTTCATATGAGGCATTTTGCGACATAGTTCCTTCAAGTTGAAAATTTGACCTTAGGGTCAAAATTTGTGGACCTTCAGCGAGAACCATGAAGGTCAAGGCCGATCGCCACCAAAAACTAATTAGCCGAGCGCCTGACCATATACTACATTTAAACCAAGTTTGAAGTTGATCCGATTAAAGCTACTCAAAAAATAACGGTTTCGTCAAACCCTCAAATTGACCAAAAATTGACCTTGACCTTTGACCTTGACCTTGATGGAGTCCTTCCGAACAATAGGAATCGTGATGAGTCATTGGTAGGCAACTGCACAAGAGATGAAAAGGAGCAGGCAATGCGCACAGCAGAGAAAAGTGTTCAAGAAAAATGATTACATACAAAAAAAACAAACAAACAATAAACAAACATTCCGACCAACATAAGATGAAAATAGCGATTTCTTTGCATGGCAACGCTATGCCCCATTCACTGCCATTCTAAGCCTGTCAGGGTGCATACAGAGGTGGGGTAATTGAATAAAGTCAGTACTCGTTATCATGTGTCAATACACCCCAAGTCAATTTCACACCGGAGTTCCCCTTTAAGGCCAATTGAGTGGCTGAGAGCAAAAGCCTACTAACTGACGTTTTCCCTGAAATGAGTTTGCATTCTCATACCATACAAAATTGGCAGAATTTTATTGTGCTATGGTCTGCCAACTTGTTCCTAATGGAACCGTCAGATAGCGTGTAATGGTCTTTCCCTCTAGATCAACGAACACGTGTTCTGCGCAAGATGCTATTCTCTGCAAAATCCAACATGGCAGCACCCAGGCAACTGAGCATCCAAGAAATACTAGACAATATTCTTACTGAAGACATGGACAGTGACTTAGATGACGATGGCCATCACTATGACTATGAACCTGACGAAGGTGCATATGACTGTGGTTAGCTGCAATACAATTTTGATGCTTTTACACATCTATCTAGGTAGGCTGATTTTAAATGATGGATGCAAGGTGGGTTGGCATGTAAGCAGGTTGGTACTAATCTGACGATACCCAGCAAAACAGAACTCTTCGCCAGTAGGTTATTCATAAATATATAACGTTTTCATGCCAAAATGTCCACGTGGTTGTTGATGAAGAAAGAAACTATAGAGGTTCAATATTACTCCATGCTTAATTGTTAGGCAGTTAGAAGACTACTGCACAAATACATATTGCTATCTAATGATCACTAAGTGAAATGATGTTTACCCCTGCGTCATTTACCCCTGCGGGCAGTTACCCCCTCATACAATTACCGCCATGGATATTACCCCTGCGGATGGGCACAACCACAGCCGCGGGAATAATTATCCGTGGGGGTAACTATCCGCGAGGGTAATTGTCTGAGGGGGTAACTGCGGTTTACCCCCCTGGTAAATGACCGGGGGGTAAACATCATTTCAGTTAGTAATCATTAGATAGCAATATGTTGTTGTGCAGTAGGCTACTAACTAACCATTTAGGCCCTCGAATCTTTATTTCTAGGATAAATGACCTACTTATTTTAACACAATTTTCTGGAGTTATTCCGGTTATGAAAAATGCGTATTTTGTTTGTACAAAATAGAGCGATTTTTCTGTTCAAACAAAACTTCAAATCTTATTTTCTCAGAACTTGAAAAAGGTCAGATAGTAGATTTTTGCTCTCAGCCACTCAATTGGCTGAGCACCAAGTGACAAGATACGGGACCTATAAGAGTAGTCTAACTCCTGTATGCCCTGTGTCATATGGCTCCAGACAATTGCAATAAGGCTCTTCTCTCATACACCATACTTTTTTATACCAATACTTTAGACCGCCATCACACTACACTAGTTATATTTCCATTATGAAATTATATTTCCTCATCCTAATTCAGGCCATTCTACTGTATCAACCATCCAGCCAAAAATCTCATAATTCAATCCAGGAAATTAGCTCTGCATAGTGATCACATATCTACGATGAAGGAAAACAAGTGCAGCTTGAGCCAAGAACACAGGGTCATCCTCTTCTTCCATAGCCAACACTATGGACACTACTTATACCCAGCACCAGGAGAGCAGTATCAAATGCATCCTTCCAGTTAAAATTCACACACTGCTAAACAACATGATCTCATTAAATAGATTCATACCAACAAGCCCACTTAATGTATGCAAATTATGCTTCTTAATGCCTAATCAAAGACAAACCAGATCTTATTATGATTAGAATATGTTCTATTTGACACTGTCAGTTAATACATAAGTGAGAGAATAATTGCAAAACCACTCAATGTTGAGAGAGCAGAACAGAGACACGCTTACTTCTTATCACAGTGTAAAAGATTGCAGTTTGGCAACATACTTTAAGCATCATGCCAGAACCTGACAGCGCTCCACCCATGGCTGGAGCAAGCAAGATTTTAGAAATGTATGTTTCATCTTAATCTCTCAATAACAAGGTCTTGAAGAAACCAATCTAAAACTCCAGTGGATGCAATCTCACATCTCCTGTACACAATCTTCACTGACTTCAAGAAAAACTTCAGAAAAAGAAATTACATTCTGCCCGTTTTGTCAAGGCAGTTATAGAATTCAAGACTATGGTTAAAATGCCCTTTGAGGTTATATCACAGGACAAGGGAATATAGTCGTAGTCTTCATAACTGCAGGTCTGTGGTACATATAGCAAAGTGCACGTACAAGTGTACAAGGCATTGCAAGGCACCCCAGTACTTTTACTCTTTGCAGTGCTAATATCATACTGAACTTAGATAAGACATAAGGGCGCAAAGGAGTCAACATAGCTGCATTACATTGGGCACCATTCAAATATTGGCCTTCAACGTTATCATCAGTTGTTTCTAAGATTGACTTTATCACTGAAGTTTAACTCATTAATGAGCGGCATAGTCACAATGCAACCCTGCAAAGCTAGACAGACAATGTAAAGATGCACCTGTTCGTGTGATTAAATGTCCTCCACAGGTTTAACAGCATGACTATAATTTTATATTATTTGAACTGTGATGCCTATTTTCCGCGGCGACATGGTCCATAGGCTACCATATCACTCAATACTTTCTTCATTTCGTCAAAAAAAAAAAATGCAAAAACTTACTGCGTAAATTTGACTTTCACTTCTCACTTACGATCTGTTTCTAAAAAAATGCTTCATCTGCGTGTTGGTCACAGATCAAAATAACTAGAATCGCACAAAGTGCAATTAAATTTTAAAAAGACATAATAGAAATAAGTGAATATGACTCAAAAGTGAGAAATTGAAATGACTGAACACCACTATTCTAGAACATTATAAAAGACGACCCAAGAGAGGCTAAATATATAGCAGTACTTCAGCACAATCTTCTGAAAATGCTACGCGTTCATGAAATTTGTGCCCAACTGTAACGCATGAATAATGCTGATTCTCGCATCGGTGACTCCATCCGGTGATTTCATACATTTCAGAATTGAAACTGACAAAAAGAATGCATTCGTTAGAAGACGTCATTACAGAATCAACTCATCATCGTATTATAAATGGCAAAGATCGCCTACGTCGAAATAAATAAAGTAAATAGGCTGCCCAGGTCCAGTTTGTTTATCCTTCTGATGGTGATTTTAATTTAAAAAGATGAAATTGCTTACCAGTTATTCACCTGAGTCTGCTATTCGTCCCATGCCTCGCATCCATTCAGTCGCATGTAGCACATGCTAGAATTCAACGCAAAAAAGGAACGCGTGTGAAAAATCGCCACTGTTCTCTATCCAAACCTCGCGTATTTGCCTTTGTACTTCATAAAACCATTGTTCGAAATGTAAAGGGAATAGGTAAGATAAACTTTACTAGTGAGAAAATGGCTGAAAGCTGCCTTTCAAGTCCAATGTCCTATTAGGAAGTAGACATTACCAAGCCTTCCAATGAAATCAGCGAAATAGCAACAGTGCTTCCGATATAGGGATGTACTAGATTCAGAGGGAGGAGTTGTAAATCCACTGCACTCGAGCACAACAGCACGGGCATATAGCTGCGGTAAACACATGAATCTCCTAAAAATTTATACTACTGTTCCATAATAAACGCTTGACACGTGGTTATAAACTACCTAGCATTTAATACCACAGAATTGTAACAATATTTGGTCGTCACCGCAATCGGGACCAGAATAAACACACGGTCAGTTATGCCATATTTGTGACAAACCGTTGAAGAAATGTAGGCGGCAGTGCTTTGTAGCTGGACGTCAGACCGATTGTCAGCGTTCACCAACCAGGGGAGCGTTCCCCGAAATCACAGATGTTGACTTGCATAGTTCGAACCATGGACTGTGAAGGGACATACTACGACAGTTAGCAACTACGCTTTTGAGAAACGCACCCCAGAATAGTGCCACAGATCAGAATTTCTTTAATAAGCCTGCCTGCCACATTGATGAAGGAAATGTGTGGTGTTTCGTTGAAAATCATGGCGCACGTTTGAAGCAGATCGGCGTAAGATATTTGTTTGCGTTGTTACCAGAAGTTACCTAACGCTCAAAAATAATTACCTAATCATGAATGTGCAAATACGACTCAGATTTTAATCAATATGTAATATGGTGAAGCTACGGTCGGTCACTGTATAATTATTCCGCTAGAGGGCGTACATCCCTCAGCATGAAAGCCAGTGACTTCTTGTTTCATGATTCGAAGTTCATAGCCGTCCAGCCTTTGATACTGCATAGTGATGAATCCATCAGTTGTCATCTGTACGGGGGCGCAGTAGGTAGTACTGCGACTTTAAAGCCGGACGGTTTTGGGTTTGAATCCCTTCTGAGTCCTCTGGCGTGTTCCTACAATCTAAATTCAAGTATGTCAGGTTAACTGGTGACTCTAAATTGCTCTTAAGTATGGTGGACCTGCAACTGAACAGCAGACTGGTATGATGTGTCCCTGCTTTTTTTCCTCATGGTCAACTAAGGCTCCAGCAGATGTAAAGATGGACACTCCTATTTGCATCATTTGTGATTTCTTATTAATAATGTTCTGCGTGAAAAGATCCAGCTATGCAAAATAGGCCTATATCTTAAAATGTTGCTGCACAGTGGAACCCAAAAGCAGCAAGAGCTAGAGAGCAAGATTGGTAGACTTCCAACTTTAGCATACAGCCCACTGGATAAGCGAACAGCTGATCATATTGGCAAATCAGCAGAAGTATATTCTCCAGGCAGAAGTCTTTTCTCCTGTCTTTGATTCATAATAAGTGAGCAATCATCAATGCAGTCGTAGACTACCCTGCATAAGCCTATGGCCTATACAGTATTGATGAAGTTAGTGTTATGCGGGGTAACTCCCAGTCAACTTGCCTAGAGGTCCCCTGGTGACTCTTTCAGAATCAGTTAAAAAAGACATTAAATGTTAATCTCAATGATGATAATAATCATGGGAAAATTTTGGCTTTCATTTGTTTCACAGAGATGGTTCTTAGACCCCCCCTCTAGCAGTCACGTGTGAATTTTTGCCTAGTTTAGGAGCTTACATGAATCAGTGATACAGCTGTCTCGGCATCTGAAGCTATGAAACAAACTAATTTGTGCCCCTATTTTCACTTTGGCTGGTCAAAACAGACCTGACAGACACAGTTTGGATCCTTTGCATGACAATGCCAGGATTTAAACATGCATCCAAATATTTATATTATCCGTGCAATAATGAGTCTTTGAATTGACAGATATCTTATATAGAAGACGATGTTTAAAAAGCGAAGTCCTGTGTTTATCCTACACCCCTTATAGGACCGAGGGCAGTTTTTAAAGGATGAAGACCAAGTTCCATTTTGGCCATGTTTGGCCAAGCGGTCGCAGTGGCTTTGCCGATAGTTTTTAGGAAGCCATAACTAACAACAAGTGCTAATAAACCATGTCCAAATGAAGTTGGCGTGTATGTGTAACTTGTGAGAGCTTCTACTGGTTGCTTGTACAGCCTCTTTAGTCCTTTATGTAATTTCGTACTCAGTTCATGCGCACGGACATGTTGCACTTTCTTGTCGAGATTCATGAGGACATGCTAAGTAATAACGGAGGAATAGCGCCTCGAAGGCAGTGTCCACACCAAGAGGAACAACAGCAAGAAGCTGAGTGAGTTTTTGGTCTCCTGTCCGCAGGAAAAAAACTAAGGATAGTTCTTTGAGTCAGAATCCAAAATCTGAAAATCTTGGCACAACTTCATCCTCTTCAGCAGATTGATGCTCTTCGACAGCTAAAACCCACTGATTGGACCCTAAATGTGGCAAAAATGCTATTAGACCCGCGAGTCGCGACTGCTCGAGGAGGGTTGTTTTAGGCCCATTTTATTTGAAGTGCTTTAATTGCCAAACTAATAGTAATTAAAAGCTAAAGTTTTTAGTGTTTAGTATTCTCGTTGAGATTAATTTTAAAAAATCAGCTGATTCTGAGGTGGCTCCTGGAGAAATTCTGAAAATCGAAGTGATATCACATGAAATTATCCTCAGAAACGAGGCATATTTTCAAACGTTACACGGCGTATCATTCTAGGTCAGCGTTATTTTTTTTTCTACTTTTGCTACTCTCGATATGCACAGGGACCACTCCCCGTTAAATAAAATGTAACAGTTGCCATTTAGTATTTCAGTTGCTGCTAGTTTATAAGGAACGCGTCCAGCACGGTCTATTTACTGCCAGGATGTCTTTTCAATAAATTTACAGTGTCTAGAGACAGGGCAGTTTTCATTGGTACGGCAGTCGACTTCTAGGGATTAGGATAAGGGTTCGGGATTATGGTTTGGGGAAGGGTTAGGGTTAGGTTCGGGCAGGGCTTGAAATGCATTGAAAAACTGCCGTACCTGTAGCAACTGCCATAAATTTAACACCGGTACCTTCAGCCCTGAAAATGTTTGCCCTAGGCTTGTCACTGCGGTTAAAGTTGGGATTGCAGCAATAAAGCGGCAATCTTATGTGCAATAATTCTACGTTACATTGTATGGTATTTAGCCTATTCTGATAGGAACATGGCTCAAAGGTAAACGACCACTGGGGATAACTCCTCCTTCATGCATAGGTGAATTGCGCCATATCCGGTTCTACCTCTCTAGATATTTGAAGCTGTCTCTGGCTTGTCCTAACATGCTCCATTAGTCGTATATATCAAAAATGAGTTGCGATTCTGATCTACCGCTCTAGCGAAATTCGCGTCCTTCAACCTGAATCGACAATCTTGAAAATGTACTGTTCACGTCAGTGACTCACAATTAAACTAATCTGCAGCCACACCCTCGTAGGGGTGGACGGTAAAAATAGGGTAACTGTTAAATGAAATGCGAAAGGTGAGTCTTTGTAACATCTCCGGTGTGGCGAAGTCAGGAATTTAACTTTCTCGGTTTTCAAAGGTGGAGAACAATAATAAACTGGACGGATAGCACGCTGGTGAATTCGAGTTTTACTGAAGAGGGAAGGACAAGACATGGGGATATTGTATTCTGAGGTACTGTATTTCACCTGAACTTTATTTTAGGATTAAATTGAAAATGCTTCATCACTGTGACTTCATTATTGAGCGTGCAATCATTCTTTAACTGTATTGTGGTTATAAATACTGTTGTTGCTCCCTATTATTCGTAACTAGGAAGACTGCAACATCTAAAATCTAGCAAACCTATATTGAAGTATTAAAAAGTATGAAGCATTCCATCTGAACGACGAGTTTGTAGACATGGTGCAAATACTTGTTTTATTTTAGTAAACAAACTGAGCCACGTATAGCCTGCCATCTAAGCAGTTAATTTCTAACTGCGTTGTGTAGTGTAGGCTCGGCAACTTACTGAACACACCGGTATAACGAGATTCCCCGACGAGCTCTGGGATATGGGGGATGAAAAGTTGAACTAAAATGAACAATTCAATGGTTTGTTATAAGATTGAATAGAATAATAAATTGTTTAATTGTAAAGTGATGCATTTGGTCTGCAGGTAAGGTAAGGGAAAACAGGTCTGGCACATTGTGGCATGGGCTAATGGCACGGATGAATAGGTATTCCAGGTTCCATTTATTACAAAGGAGTGGCTAAATGCGGTAATGCGTCTCACTACTGTGCAGGGACAACACACAACAGTTAGTGATTTGTTGCATTTGATTGTGATCAAGGAATCCATTTTTAGAACTATTTTTATGACATGATTATCAATAAACGCTTGAATTCCACATTGCCCTTGTTGATAATGTTTGCTGTTGATGATGTCGTTTTCAGCGTCTGCAATAGGAAACGAGCATTAATAAGTTGTCTTAATTTTTTTTCACCGGAATTTATTTTTTGGTCATTGACGATTGCTGAATTTTTGGGTATGGCACATCGCTATTCTAGGTATTTTCTTGCATTACAGTGGCAAGGCCTCACATGTGGCTACTCGTTAAAGTAAAAATGTTGGAATGGATTTGTTTTGTGTGCCAGACACCAACTGTCAATTGAATTAGAATTATATTTTCTTATTATTTTTGGACTCTGAGTAGCCTACATGTTAAGGCCTGGAAATCTGAAATTCTGATAACAGAATTGACTCCTCTGCAGCTTTTTTTAAGCATACTTTTGCGAGATATTCTCTGACGAAGAAATGGTCATTAATTTCATTTAAATGTACAACCCCACGTCAGATGAAGTTGGGATAGTATGATAAATTGACACAAAAACTGAAAGCAGTGATTTGAAAAATATCTTTGATTTGTATTGCATTGTAAATAATCCTGCAGCACATTATTTGATGTTTCACCATATGGCTTAATTGATTTTCAAAATAAACACCATTAAATTTGATTCTTGCAATATATTTTAAAAAGATAGGACAGTAAAGTATTTACCACTTTGTAATGTTGCCATTCCCTTTCACAACACTTGCCAAACATTTAGGGACTGAAGACACTAAGTGATTATGTGTTTCAGGTATAATTTTCTTCTATCCCTCTTGCAAATAAGTTTTCAGGTGTGCAACAGTACAGGGTCTTTGATTTTGCATTTTGCATCTCTAAATGCAATCTCCTCGATTGGAGACAAGTCTGCACTGCAAGCAAACCAGTCCGGCCCACACATCCCCCTCTTTTGCAGCAATGCCTTGTTAATGCATGGGAAGTAGAGTTTTGCATTATCTTGTTGGATTAGCTGCCAAGTTGGCGTACGCTCTGGATACCCATGACCCTGATGGAAATAGGTAGTGACCTTGGCCCTCATTTATCAAACTTGCATAGGATCTGGTGTAGAATCTGGTGTAAATATCAGCGTTCGCTAGGTGTTACGTCTGATTTTCTAAAAGTGTGTATGTCGCTGATTTCGATGTGGAACTGACGTGGCATTGATAAATCTGGCGACTGAAACCATCGTAATTTACATGACACGCCACTATAAATTCATGCTCCGGGAGGCCTAGTCCTGCCCACTTTACGACATGGACTCTCGAAAGACAGCAAAGAAGAAAGAACTTCACTGAGGAGGAAATATAAATTATCACGTACGAGGTGGAGAAAAACAAAATCATTTTATTTGGAAGCCTTAAGAGTGACATAAAGGGAAGGCTGCAGTTTGGAAAACTATTGCTGCTACAGTAAACGCCATGGAGGTGGAAAACCGGAGTGTAGCAGACGTTTGATTTAATTCATAAATAAATCGAAGTGACTATTCACACTTATTTAACCCATTTATGCCTACCGTCCTCACATGAGGACTGTTAAGAAAAAGCGTCCTGTTTGAATGGCTATAAGAGTGGTATTTTGAAGTATAATAACATAAAAAAGTAAAAAAAAGAAAATTCAGGCATAAATGGGATACGTGCATCCAAGCACAAAAATCGATCGACGTTCGCATTAGACGCACCTATAAGTATGGCCAAGATGCACATTTCTTCGTTGCCCTCATTTATTTTAAGTGTGTCCAAATCTTTTCTTGGCCAAACTTATTTTAAGCGGTACTTTCTATAAGCGGCGCTGGAATGGTCATCAACTTGTGCACTTATAAGTGTGGCCAAGAAAAAAATTCAGCATTGGCCACACGTATAAGCGTGAATAACACCGACCTTAATAAATGCAATTTACAGATCCATGTTATACAGCCTACATAATTGACAATCCGAATGCTTTACATGGTGGTTGAATAAAAAGTGGTCCGATTGTAAGATCGACACCAAAAAATGGGTTGCGGCGCTCGGGCACAGCAGCGTACGGACTGGTGGAGGCCACCCAGACTCAAACCTCCAGCTGTCACTGTTTGAGGAGCGCGTGGCAGCAGGGGTCCCCCTCCATCCTGGGAATGCGAGGCGATCGGAGCTGCATGAGGGTAATTGTTAAAATACAGTCTGCAGAGATGACTCTTCATTGTACTTTTATTGGTATTACTCCATGACATTTTATTGGATGCCACACAAAATGAGCAGCCGCTCGTCACTTTCCCAGAGGAGATCTTCTCTGTGCCGACAGTTCCTTTCAAGTCGGACGGAAGCTTATTCCTCTAACAGTGGAAGATCTGCCATTTTCAAAATGTGATCACGGTCAAAGTGTCAGTTGGGCTATATATACTGAAATTAGAAAAAAGGTCGCACTTTGCATAAACACAGAGAGCGGAGACGCTTGTTACAATAAATGTGTTTATGCAAAGTGTGACCTTTTTTTTAATTTCATAATTGCTGATTTTGGTCTTGCACTCATAAAGTCTGGGAGTGAAGCCCATTGTGCATTTATAGCTTTATATACTGAGCAACAAAAGAAACCCAAGTTAGCTAGTTAGTTAATGTAGTCTTATGGTTACTCAGTCAAAGTGACCGCAAAATAAAAAAAATTGATGAAACGGTGTAAATGTGCACGCGCTAGAAATAAATTTGATTTTCTAAAATAATTATGCGCCGTCTGGCCTGACAAGCAGGTTGTCTCAAAATATAAGTTTAATTAATTTCTCAACACAGGTGTCTTTTTTATTCATTCATTCATTAAATTATTAATTTAGCCTATTTATCTATTTAGCCTATTTATCCATTTTACTAATAAGAGCAACAACAGCATGACGTCCGCGTCGCTACATATGATTTATTGCTCATTTTGATAGCTGTACTCGTTCTGTTGTTCGCGGGTTTCAAATCTGCGTACGTCTGGTCAGAGCTGGCGTGAGATTTTTGCAGACCATTCACTCACACTTAGATTGATAAATGCCGATCCTTGCGGGAGATTTGACGTACATCCATATTTTTGGTGTACGCGCGTTTGACAAATGAGGGCGCTTGTGTGTAGCGCAGAACACTTGTTGGTAATTTCTAATTCTCGACGTGGATAGTTGTATGAAGTGGTAGACCTAAACTCAAGCTACCGAACAGGTGGCCCTAGCAAAAATACATGGGTGTCCCTGGAAAAGATGTTGTCTCAAAGGCAGCATATTGCTCCAAAATCTATGTTCTCTTCAACATTAATTTAGCCTTTACTCAGGTGCAAGTTACCCTTGCCAAGGGCACTGACACACCCCCATGCCCTGACAGCATGGCTTTTGGACTGTTAACAGTCTGGATTGCCCTAGTCTTCTTTCGTCCGGAGCACACTCCATTTAGTCCAAAAAAGACCTGAAATATTGATTTGTCTGACCACAGTATATGTTTCCACTCAGTGATGGTCCACTGCAGATGCTTCCGAGCCCAGAAAAGTTGATGGCATCTCTGGACTCTGTTTTAACAAGGCCTCTTTTTTGCACAGTTAGGTTCTAATTTGCATTTGAGGATGTAACGATTTGTTGTAGTTCGTAGGTTATCCTGAGCCCATGTGGTTATTTCACTAATTGATTAATGACTGTTTTGATGCAGTGCTGCCTTGTATGTTAATCAGTGTGTGGTTAAAGATAATAAGTTAGAGTGGCAGCAAAATTAGCTGTTGCAGCACAAAAATGAAAATCAAGAAAAGAGAGATTTAATCCTACCAATGGGGCAAGACATCCCTCTGCTGGCGGAAAGAAGCCCCCAGGGTGCACCTTACCCAACTAACGTCATCAAAAAGTTAATCTGGTGCGGGTTTAATAAGCTATTATGCATCCATTCCCTGGAAAAAATTGCCTGATATAAAATGTACTACCACAGTGTTACCCTCTAGGGGGTTCAGATAACGGGTTTTACTGTGATGAATCATCCCAGCTTATTCCTCCTTTAAAGAATTATAGATATCTTACGCACTGTGTGTCTTTTTCATACCAGTTAAATAAATCTTTTTGTTTGCGAGAAGATTACCAGAACCCAATATCAAATTTGTGTGGTGTATTTATTTTATTTATTATTTTATTTAACCCTTATTTAACCAGGGAAGTGTGCAGTTCCTATTCAACAAAAGGACAGCGATTCTGTTAGAAATGATAACTCCTCGACTGAATATAAATACATCTTGAACATCTTGGCAAAATTATGAATTATTTCCTACTAACTATTGTGCACACACTTATCAATCCCCATCATTAAGTTACGATGGTTGTAGCCTTGCTTATAAATAAACAAATGCAATTGGTGGACAACAGCAGGATATATCCCCAAAACTATTGAATTCTCCCCTCTAAGTTCATAGTTTGATCTCTTGGATCTGCAAAAGGAAAGAATATCAGGTCTAAGAAATCAACAGGAGAACTACTCTTAGCTGTAGGAATGTTCATAGCAAATTTTGGTCATAGAGTGACCAATATTAATAACCAATTCTCTGTGTCCCAGAAACAGTCACAAAAAGTGTGAAATGATTCCATCAAAACTGTTTGAGTTACTGCATTTGCAAAATTTATATTTGACCAAGTTGTTGCACTCCAGGAAACATTACAGAGCCACCACAATCCGTAACTTCCTCCTTTATGCACTAAAAATGTTGAAAGCTGATTTGACTTGATTCTCATTAGAGCTCTTTGACTTTTTGCTATTTTTGAAAATCAGTAGTTTGGCCTGGTGGTGGCACTACAGCAGGGGTCAAGGGGTTACCCACATTAATGACACAAGGACCATCACAAGAAGTGTGATTTGATTCCCAGCAAAATTGTTTGAGTTATTGAGTTTGGAAATGTAAAGTATGACCTAGTTGTGGTGCCACAAGAAAAGGTCATAGGGTCGCAAAGCAATGAGGTTTGTCCTGTATGCACAAGGATCAAACCCGGGGAATATTTAAGGATTCCCATGGAAACTATGAAGTTATTGCAATTTTTAAAACTGAACAGTTTGGCCAGATAGTGGGAAGTATGACTTGATTCCCACTACTACTACTACTGTATTTGCGTTATTGCCTTTAGCAATATAAAGATTGACCTTGCCTGTAGGGCCACTGCTAAATCATAGGGTCACTCTAAACAATAGAGTTCATCCTGTGGACATCAATGATGCACACAAAAGCGTTTCATTTTCCCATCAAAACTAAAATTAGGGCAATGTTTTAAAATTAAAAGTTTGGCTTGTTTTTGGCACTATAGCACAGGTGACCAACATCAGTGAAATGCCCTCTGTCAGCTCCAGAAATGATCACAAGAAGTATGACATGATTCCAGTGAAAACTGTTTGCGCTATTGCATTTGGAAATATAAAGTTTGACCTGGTGGTGGCACCACAGGGAGGGGTCATAGACTCACACAACAACAATAGGGTTACATAACATAACATGAATGGCGAGAACAGGCCATTCAGCCCAACTACGCTCGCCAGTTTCTTTATACTATCGTGAATATATCCCTTCAGATACTCATTGACTCAATGGTATCTAGCTTTAAGTCAAGCTTTCTCTTGAAAACCCCCAAGGTCTCTGCCTCAACAATATGGTCAGGCAAGCTATTCCACATTGAAATTACTCTCTGGGTGAAGAAATATTTCCGCATATCAGTGCTAAATTTACCTTTGGTAAACTTCAATTTGTGACCCCGAGTTCTACTCCCAACACTTGGTCGAAGGAATCCTGCATAATTCACTTTGTTAATCCCTTTAACATATTTAAAGACCTCAATCAAATCACCCCTTTGTCTCCTAAGACTAAAGAGATTAAGGATCCTCAGCCTCTTCTCATAGCTTTCATCTTTCATACCTGGAATTTGCTGAGTGGCTTTCCTCTGAACTTTCTCTAGAGCCTCTATATCTTTTTTAAAGTATGGTCCCCAGAACTGTACACAATACTCCAGATGTGGTCTGACGAATGTGTTGTACAAAAGAAGCATCTCCTCCTTAGATTTGTACTCAATACTTTTGGGAATGTATCCTAGCATCCGATTGGCTTTTTTAACTGCTACGGCACAATGGCTAGAACCTGTGAGGGAACCTTTCTCAGGTGGAGCACATTCCAGTTTTAAACCTACCCTGAAGTGATCCCGTCTAATGTTTTTATTACCAACATGTTACAACTTTTCCTTTCGCTACATTAAATTTCATTTGCCACATTTCTGCCCAATTCTGGATTCTATCCAAATCATCCTGAATCACTTTAGTGGACTATTTGCCAAACCCCCCAATTTAGTATCACCAGCAAATTTAACTAATCTGCTTTCAATATTCCTATCAAGGTCATTAAATTCGATGAGGAACAGCAGGGGCCCCAACACCGATCCCTGGGGGATGCCACTATCCACTATACCTAGCTCAGATGAGATACCACTGACCACCACTCTTTGTGTTCTGTCCTGAAACCAGTTTTGAATCCACTCAAGAATACCTCCTGTATCTCCAACGGAGCTCATTTTAAAAATGAGTCTCTTATGTGGTACTGTATCAAATGCTTTGTGAAAATCCAAGTATATGATGTCATAAGTCCTGCTCTGGTCATAAGTCTTGGTGGCCGCTTCAAAAAATTCCAGAAGGTTTGTCAGGCATGACCTCCCCTTACGGAAACCATGTTGGCTATCCCTCAAGATACTGTTACGTTCAAGCAATAAGTCCAGCTCATCTTTTATGATAGATTCCAATATATTTGCACACAATGCAAGTTAAACTGACTGGCCTATAATTTCATGGCTCTGTACGGTCCCCTTTCTTATATATTGGTATTATATTGCCCTGTTTCCAGTCATTTGGTATTTCTACAGTTTCTAAAGACCGTCTGAAGATGATGGATAGTGGCCTAAAGATGATCTCACCAACTTCCCTGAGCACTCTAGGATAATTTCCAACAAATTTAACTAAACGTGTTAGGCTATATCACGTGTTTCAAATACATCTGCGTATTGTGTGCATAACAGAGCGCAATATGAATTAAAATCGTAATTTCCAATAGTGACAAGCACTATTTATGTGCATTCTTAAATTTACACAAGCACTACGCGTGGTCAGCAGCATGTGTCGATTTTGTTAACAGCTACGAAAAGATCGGTGCTGCTAAAATATTGATGAATGCGGAGATGCACGTAAATTTCCGTCTGCGAACAGTTTACGCACAAATTTGTTCTGCTCACGTTTCATGAATGAGGCCCAATGTGTTTATTTTCAAATGTTTATAACATTTGCTTTTTTTCCTGTATGAACTGCAGTGCACATAGCATGCACATACTGGACATTGATGCAAACATGAATGAACAAATTTACTAGAAGCACATGGGATTTCTGCCAGGAAATGCAGTCATTGCATGCTTCGTTTTGTACTAAATGCATCAGACACATTATTCTGCCCAACCTATTGTAAATATTCCCAAATTCCCAAGGGAACACATTCTCCATATGCGTCCTTAAAAACACTTGCTCTGAGGTTGTTGCATGTCCTGAACTCCTGCAGTAGAAGCCCTTGGGTATAATTCAACAACATAGTGAAGTGTAACATTAATATTCGTTGTAAAGTAACAGCATTTTTCTGTGCTGCTAATATCCATAGCCCATTTGCCAGGCTGCTTACGAAGATGACCTCCACCAGGTGTATCGCCTCCTTGTGTCAGATGCCAAGAAGATCGATGCTCAAGATGAAAGAACTGGAGATACTCCCATCATAGCTGCCTGTAGGAGGGGGAGTGCGAAGCTAGCCAAGTATCTTCTGGATCAAAATGCTGATGTGACCATTCGAAACAAGGTGCTTGAGTAATATCACTGAGCTGCACATTTTGTTTCTTGGTTGGTTGTTGGCTTGTTACCTCTGCCAAGGCGGTTATGTTTTTCCCTCTGTTGATTTTTCTGTCTGTCTGTCTGTCTGTCTGTTAACTTTAAAAGCAATGAAGGACTATCTTTGAAATTTTGTGGGTGGGTTGGCATTACATCAGGGATGGACCCAGTTGATTTTGACCGCGATCGGTCAAACAACTTGGCCACCATGGCAGCCATCTTGACATCCTATGACACGCAATAACTGAACTTCGCTCCCAGTGATATCACTCAAATTTTTTGAGTTGATTGGTTTCACGTCAGGGACAGAACCTATCCTTAAATTTCTTATGAGCCATGTTCGCTCAACAAGATTTCAACTGTGCTGCGTAGAGGTGCTGAGGTTTGAACCCTCGGAGTGCCTCTAGGTTGGAGTTTTTTTCTCCCTGTATTGTTTGACAAGGTCAAGGCACATATTTTGCTTTTTTTTGGACAATTCATCTGTTTGGATGCTTTTAAGATCATTCATATTCCTGGGATTGTGCTTATCAACTGCCCTATTCAGTTCAGTCCACATGGTTTCAGTTGGATTGAGGTCTGTTGACTCAGATGGCCATTGCAGAACATTGATTTTGTTATCCAGGGAGCAATTTTGCATGGACTTTCAGGCCCTCTTTGGATTATTATCTAGCAGGAAACTGCAAATGGCCGAGTCTCAGCCTTTTTGATGGAATCATCAAGCAAGTGATCTTAACCTTTGCCCTGTACCTGAAAATGTTAAATTTCTTTGGCTGGTCTGACCATTTTTGACCATGATCTCATGAGGTCACTTGTGGTCAGATGAGACAAGAAATTGGAGGTTTTGCTCGCATACAGCAGTATAATATTTGTAGTTGAAAGTGAAGCCATTAAAGGCATTAAGCCACAATTTCTGCTAATTATCCAAAAATTTGACATGTATTAGGTGCACAAGTTACTTATTAACTTCGGAAAATTTTGTGTATATTACCATATTTATTAATTTAGATTTTTTTACCGAATTAGTGGAGCCCAATTTCATTCTGAGCTAGATTCACGTTTGTGCATGCAGCCATTATTGGTATTCAGTATCGCTTGTTACCTTTTGCTGTATCCCAGGAGATTTTGGCCACAATTGCCAATATGTTCGAAATTAGCGCGTTTCTAATATTTTATTATCATGCATTTTAGATATCAGATGGCCAATAATTATAACAGCAAGTAAGGTAGTTGGAGATGGTTATTTTCATACCTCCGATGTCTCCATCTTGTGGCTTGTGGACTCAAGACAAATGTGTAGTTTTTGTATCCCATCAATATTTAATTTACATTTTATTCTTAAATGAAGGATACAGACTGAGTGCTTTTAAACTAAAGGTGTTATTCATTATAACATACTGTGATGATAAGCATTCCCATTCCTCGTGATGCAACACTTCCGTCCATGAAGCGTGTGCAGGGGAAACCACAATAGTGGTATTCCGCATCCAAACCACAATAGTTTGCACGTTTTACATTAGCTAGAAAAGCTCTTCATTTTTATAGAACATCAATAGTGGTAATTCTTGGATATTTTTCTTGAATCTGTGTGGCTTAGTGCCTTTAAAAAGAAAGGCACCTCACACCCACGACAAAATCTGCTGGTGAATCAGTGATGTTTGCGGCTTCGTTAATTCCGGAGGTCCAAGGGCACTGAAGAAGATCAATGATTAGACTTGGCTGCAGGTGGACTTTCCGGTGAGAAAAAGACCCATAAGGCACCACAAAAATCACACAGAATTGGAGTTGGGACAACAAAATCAGTGTTCTTCAATGACCATGCCAGTCACTGGACCTCAAAGTGCTTATACAGAAATAGTAATGTAGTAATTTATAACTGATTGTCTGCTTATGGCAATGGACTTATAGCATTATCTTCTACATGGACCCTAATCTGTCAAGATTTGTGGTTCTTGAGCTGGGTATGGTGTTTTAATCGCAAGCATATTTAAATGATGTGATTTTATTTTCATCCAGTAGCTTTCTCCTTGTTTTGAACGCAAGTGCACTGGTTATTTCTTTTATATCGGATCAGCTGACATCAAGAGTTTCCCGTAAAATGTGTGTTCTAAATTAAATTTTCTAAATTTCTCTCTTCACAGAAACAGAGGACATGTTTGCACTATGCTGCACGGAGAACATACTCTTTCCTGGACTACTTGATGATAGTTATTCTTATGCCAATTTTACTAATTGGCTACTTCATAATGGTAGGCCCAATTTTCAACTGAGCTGCTTGTGCCAATATTTAAAATGCACTTTGCCATGTGTTTGTCAGAAATGGTCACCTAGGATATATATTCTGAAACCTTACAATGTTCCATAGCTGATGCATGGAGGACTTGCACCCTGCGATAAAAAAATGCACTGCTCTTGCTGCGCAGAAAGTCATGGCTTGTTTATCACTTGTTACCAGGGGTCCTCGTCTCCAAATTAAGCAGTCTCAGAAAATGTCCTGTCAGTTGTCTCATATTCTTAGTGTCATGTGTACATTTCTTTTCTTCCAATAGGAGGAAAAGCAGAAAAAGAACATCAATTTACTGAAGACTATTTTGAGCAGCAAGGTGGATATAAATGCTGTGGACTATGTAAGTCAATATGAAGCTAGTTATATTATAAACATGTTTTTTCTATATTTATCAAGGGGAATGGGACTCACCAGGGGGAAAAGTCGTTAGGGTGAAGTGGATGGGGATTTGCAAGTGCATAGCAACAGATTCCAAGCTATGCAGACCTAATTGAATATGAATAAAAGCTGGATGCATGGCTCATGAGTTATCAAGGGGATAGGGGAGTGTTTGTGTTGAATTATGTTCTGTCCTCAATTTGTTTGTGCAGATCATTAGAAAAATAAAATAGAGATGCAAGGAAAGAAGTTAGCCTATTCTCTAGCCATCAAGGTGGGATACCATCCACAATGAGCACTGATCGACTATACGGTTACATTGGGTTATAGTATGTTGTGGCTTGTGCTTTGCAGAAAGGAAACACAGGGCTTCATTATGTCTGTCAGAGGAGGAGTCACCGGCTTGTACCTTTGTTCTTGGAGCAAAATGCAGATATTTCCATTAAAAATAAGGCAGGTTTTTGATTAATCTTGTACATTTCTCAACTTGTTTCATGGTTTATAATGGTCTTTTACCGCTTTATGTTTTCTGTGGTAATAAATAAGATGATTTGTTGATTTCTGTTCTTTCTGTCCAATTCCCTTTAGGATGGAGAGAGTCCTGTAGACATTGCGCGGAGGCTAAAATTCAAGAAGATTTTGACAATGTTAAAAAAAGCAGATTGAAAGGAGAAATTTGTCATTAAAGACATGGGAATGTGTTCTCCGTGGTTACTCCATGCTATCAGCATGCCTTTGAACTGCAGTTTGACTGAATGCATATGGGTCACAGAGAGGCCCTTCCTGGAAAAAGCAGCCTTCGAGGCCTCTGCATGTACCAGCAGTTCTTAATCAGTTGTGGTCTTCCAATATAGCTACATCTGGGCAAAACCATTTCTGAAAAGCTTTTGTACCAAATATTTTACTGCAGTGCCATTGTTCCTATGACTGTTACATTGTTTAATCCATGTCAAGTGTTAACTATTAGTATTTCTTGTTCATTTTTAATGAAATGCAGCACAAAACCATTCGATCTTGCACTTGTATGCACTAAACAGCAACAGAAATGTCTCCCAAGTGTGACGCTTTCATGAGTTTGTCATTTTTAAAATTTTGTGCGTCACATATTTGCGAGTCAAATCCCATATTTGTTTTAATGAATGTACAACATATTACACATCAGTAATTATATTTAAAAGGGACTAATTGTATCCCCCGAACGAAGGTCGGAGGATACTATGGATTTGGCCTCGTCACGCGTCCGCCGCATCCGCGTCCGCAGAGAGTTTCTTGTGAACGCTCCACAGCCCGCACAAGTGCACTGATTCTTTTCAGAATTTTGCAGGGACATGTATTATGGTAAGTTCACGACACCTATTGATTTTGGGTACTCTGGAACCATCTGGGCCCAACTGGGGGGCCTTCGGGGGATACATGTACTCGGTTGACGAGTGCTCTAGTTAATAAGACAGATTTCATCTAGGGGTAGATTTTGGAATGATGCTCCATCAATCTATTTCATGACTTTTCTATAGCAAGCAGTTTTAATGGAATGCGGCAGGCATTGCATCCTTCTGATCAAAGCAAACAAAACATTCTTGTTTGACTTCTACAAAAATCATTAACTATGCAATTGTACATTCATCTCAGATTTCAGAGTGTTCAGTCAGTTCAAGGGGTATCTGGGGCTGTCATGACTTCAGTCTGAAGAGCTAGATTCAGTACAGTACAGTCGCCGTTAAAACCAAAGAAACGGCATTAGTTAATGCCTGGTTGTCTCGGACATTTCGCCCTTCTAACCCATTTCTAACGCGCAATAATGCAGTTCTTCACACTGCTGACCAATGAGCCGTATCACAGGACAATTTACCGCCAAGAATAACCACATGTGGCTCCTCGGAACTGAATGTAGTACCACGTGTAAGTTATAGAATTCAGGGCATTTTGACTGTTAGAATTACGCTTGTGTTTACCGTTATGCATTTTCACATCTTTTTGTTTTCTCTTGCGGTGAAAGTGGGAGAGAGAGCTTATGCGACCTCTGGAAAGCGTGTGGCTGATCATTTCCTCTGTTTAAAAAGCCTAGCATGAACAAGAAAAAAATATTATGATAAATTCGACAGTGTAATATCAGCAGTTCTTGAAGGAATTTTATTTAGTATTTTAAATATATGCCTTTTTATTGCAGAAACTGTGATTCTGAGATTTTGTGGGTAGACCTTCAGCGAAGTGTGCCGTTTATTGATTTTGAAAAGCCAACCGCAATATAAATAAATAAACTGGCAATATACAACTTAATAGCCTGTGAGCTTATGCTCACGTTATCCTCCGAAATTATGCGTTTTCAGATCTGCAGTGGTGTGAGGTTGTCTCTCGCCAAGGAGTCAATCTTCGTCCTAAACTGTGGGGAAATGCATCGTATTATGATTGGTTGCATTGTTATGAATTTTTTATATCAGTTTATGGTTGGGCATTTCATAGAAAATTTCTGCCACGCACTGAGCAGGTCATGAATTCTTTAATAGGCTACAATGAGCTTAAAGGGATTATTAGGGTGACAATGGGTAATAAATAGAGATGACACGAACTGAGCTGTATTGAATCAGTGCCAGGTGTATCCACTTTTACTTCCCTGAATTCAGTTTACGAAAGAGCCATTCAGTTATAAGAGACATTTAGTTAGTCCTTTAGAGATAAGATATTAAGCAGATCTTTTTTTAAATTGCGTTTTCCTTATTGATTGATATATAAGCTTACTAAAAATAATCTGCGTAAGGTTCCACAAATTTTGCTTGTTTTTTTTTTTTAGTGCATTCAAGAGTTGTTATGGTTAAACTAAATTCATATCGATTCTTTTCTAGTAGCAAGCTTCGCAAACATTATATTTGAACATCTGAATACTTATGACAAATCATTAAAACAAATACAGATGATGCAAAAAGGTTTTGTCATGAGAAATTGGGTGAAAATTTCCTATTAGCATTTCAAAATGAAACGGTATATAAATCGAAAAACATTCAAGTTCTTTCCATAAATGAATTTTACTGTGACAGGTTGCGAGTAATGTTAGATATAGGAATGGATATAAGCTAGTCAATTACAGGTTTGCATCAGGAAAAATAATATATTTCAGCACTTCAGTGTAAAATAGGTCTAATAGTACATAAAAGCATACATTATCTCCAAACATGAAATACTGCAGAAATGATGCCTGACAAACAAAATCCTCACCAAAAATAGCATGATATTTAATAGGAAGTGGCTATATCTACGGCACCGTACACGGTGATTTGGGGCTATATTTTTTACGGCGCGTGCGCATTGACGTTTCTTCACTTCTGTTGGCAGTTTCGAAGCTCAGCACAATTATCTGCAGTCTCTGGCCTAGTGTTTGTTTTTAATACAATCTCTCAGACCGCTTTCGCGCAATGTACAATTGTTCGGTACTGTGCCACAGTGCGATTGGGTAATATGTTTTGGAGGATTTTATTACTGAGAAGGGGCTTTAGAATATTAATATCGCGATTGCATGCTGTGTGTGCCCTAGCAAACCCGGTGTGTCATCAGTCAGTAACATGGATTACCACATATAGCAGCACAAGAAATTAAACTCGAAATTTTCTTGACTGAATTTCAGTGGCTAAATCATCAAAATTGATAAATGCGAGTCCGTCATCTTGGGTTTGCCCGGAAACGCCGCCTCCGCACATGCCCACTCCTACCTACTGTAAATATAGCCCCGTATCTCCGTTTACGGCGCCGTAGATATAGCCACTGTCTATTTAATAATCCAGTTGCTTATTATACCGCAATAAAGTCTTAAATAGTAGCACAGGTTGAGTAAACTGTATAGTCTAAAATAAAAAGGTTTGCAGAAATGATTTCCAGCAACATCACCCACGCCAAAGCAAATCAATATTTTATGTAGGCTAACGTTACTCTTGCACTCATTTATGGAAATCGCCAAAAAGCTGTGCCATTATCTACAAGTACGGACTACTGTCAACACGACCGTCCCCAACCGCCCTCGTGGCTCAGTTATGATTAAATAAACACCCGGCTAATGGGCTATCGCTCAGCTACCACGTGCGTCGTAGGTGGCGGGAGGTCTTTTGTCTTCGTGCGCGTCAAGACGCCTGTCCTACCGCACAGCCTAACGCCCCCCTACTGCCAGATTAACCACGTTTTCTTTGGTTTTAATGGCGACTGTACTGCATGAAATTCCCCTTGCTAGCTTGAGCTATGTATCCAGTAATGTGCTGGCTCTCAGAATTTACAGTAATGCTGATATGGCCAATTGGCAATAGGCTAAGCCAGCCGCTTTGTTCCAATCATAAGTGCCAAAATGAGGCAAGGTTTTATGTCTCAGCCAATCATGGTAAATCACATATCAACATTAGAGTGTGTTTATGTATGTACACTGCCCGGCGAAAAAAAAAGTCGCTCACTCAAATATTTAGTTGGAACCCCTGTGGCTTTGATTACAGTGCATATTCGTCTTGTCATTGTTTTGACAACTATATGCAATGCCAGAACATTTATCTTCTATCAGAAATGCCATAATTTTTGGCCGAGATCTTATCCTCTCGACATAATGGTTGAACTACTCGGTGGTCTTTCATGAGCACATCCCAGTAACTTTTAATGTGTTTAAGGTCAGGACTTTGTGGTGGCAAATTTGTTTGTGAAAATGACTCCTCATACTTGTTTTTGTCATTCATGGTTTTCTTTGCAAAATACAAGTCAATAACTTGCCCATTCTGAAATACTGTAACATCTTTTCCACCACCAAGGGATGTGTCTTCCGACATGATTTTTTAAGAAATGAGTAGCAACGCGCTTCATCAGTCAGGGTTAAAATGATTATTTCCAGCTGAAACATATTAATAACCGCAATAATGATCCAATTATAGAATTTGTTCATGAGTTTCCAAACGGTGACTTTTTTTGGCCGGGCAGTGTATGTATGTATACATGCATTGGGGGGGGGACAGGACAGGAACAAAACAAGTAAACAGAACTTTGGCCATTACTCATCTGATAGAATCCTCTTTTCCTCTTTGCATCTGTAGGTTCTAAAGATAGCTATATCCCCCATTGTTTGGGCCTCAGTAACCAAACCATTAACACATGCAAAACTTATAACAAGACAATTGATTGGGCCGTAACAAATAATGTAGCCAATCATTGATTTTTCTTTTATTTTGTATGTGGTAGAAATTTTTTGCATATGCTAAAAGGTACCACTTCTGGGTAAGCAAATGCCTAAGTTTGACCTGTACCACTTGTTTAGAACTGCAAACCTGCAGAGGAAAAGTGGCAGCTCATTGTATCCGCCCAACAACGATAGTCAGGAGACACTATGGTTTAGTTCCAGGGCCGCCGCCGCGCCTGCCGAGATTTTCTGTTCCGGGCACTGGAGGGGACAATTATTACAGGAATTTTTTCTAATTTTGCACAGGCAAAGATATTTATTTGACAAGAAGACCGATTTTCAGCTATTTTGGACATCCAGTATGGTTGCCAGCAGCCATTTTGTCTGAAATTTGGGGATCGGGGAGATGCATGACTTGGTCCCTGAGGGTCTAGTTACCGAGTTATCTAGTTTGATTTACATATTTGGCGTTATGTATCCACTGAAATCACAGAGAAGGTAAGAGTAATGGCTTGATTGCTCAAATTTCCACTTCAGAGAAAAAAAAAAGAAAAAAAAAGAGGGAGACAGATACTTCGACATTTTTTTTATTTTCAAAGATGCTTTTTTTAAATTATTTTTTTTAGAAAAATTCCCTGAATTCTCCAATCCTCATTGAGTCAAATGTTACAGTAAAATACAAATTACTGAGATTTTGGTCAAAGATGCATTCTCCTGCATTAATTAGTTAATAACATTGAAATTAATCATAAATTAACCAAAATTGAGAGTTCTTCTCCTAATGGTTAATGTGCATACCATATTTTAAAAGATTCCAATTAAAACTAATGAAGTTATAGTGTTGACATGGAGGTTCTGCCGTGGCGGCAGTCAAAGTCGATCCATAATATCCCGAAAGCAATTATGGGACATAAAAACTTAGGACATGTAACTGAGTCCGGAATTTCATATATAGAAAGGCCCATGGCTGTTAGTAAAGGAAATGTTATTTTAAAAATAGCATTCTAAGAGCATATGTTGTATTTCCCATCTGTGACAAAGAAATTACATTCATAATGTCAAAAGTATTTGCAGTTAACACAATGGTGGAATTTATAAATGAAATCAAGAGGTTTACACAGAACAAAAAAGACAATAAAAAATAAGCCCTAAAAATGGACACAATAATTAATTTCAATAAAAAAAATGTAAAATTTCCTATATCCTATCCTAATTTCTAAATATCCTAAAATGCAGCAATGATGCACTTATGTTCCTCTAAACAAATTTAAACAAACAATTTTCCTTGTGACTTTCAAATCAAACTTTCACCACTGATGATAACCTTTTAGTAGCAACAGCCTGGACCCAAAAGAGTGATTCCCTACAATCATTTTATATGACCAGTATCTAATCTGGTATTAATCGGTCACTCACTGAAACCGAAAATCTCCCCTGATGTAAGATTTAGCTCTTGCCTGTGCAGAGAACTAAGGTAAGTGTTTAAAGCATTAGAGGTGTTATAGGTGCTGTTTCATGAACTGCACAATCTCGCTGTACATTTCCTGTGCGGCGTCCAGGCCCCAGATGAAGTCCAGGTGTTCCCAATGCTCTATGTGTTTGTGATAGACCAGATTGGTGACCTGCGAGAGGAGCAAAGCCACATCTTTGGGGTCAGCCAGTGTATCTTGGCCCCCGGACCATAGGGCGGTGGGAACCTTCATGTCTCTCACGTGGTACTCTGGTGGGGTTGACTGGAGGGAGCAGGAAATGAAAAGACACAGGCCAATAAACAGAACCATACAAACACTCTGAGGTACATTCAGAGCCCTGAGCACAGTTTGAAATTCCAAGGCACTGGGCTCCATTCTTTCAAAATTCCTTGCCACACCTCAGGGTACAGTAAATTATAGTAAATAGAAACAAGGAATAGCAGGGTCCATGAGTATTGGGACAGTGACCATTTAGGAATGGTGTGGCCAACCATTTTCCTGGAGAGCGGCAGAATGTGCTGTTTTTTGTTTTCATTAACTACTTTAAACCTAAGAAACCAAATAAGGGAGAACTATCAATTGATCAATTAAGCGATGAATCGCATTAAAACCAGCGGACACTGTGGCTCTACAGGGAAAGTCACTGATTTAGGCTCTGTATCAACTTGAAGTGAAACAAGGGGAGTGTGACCTGCAGTTGCTTAGTTTTGCTTTAAATGTTTTGGTTTTTTTTCCTCCAAATATAATGCATAAACCATGTAGGAACTGCAGCCAGTTTCATGCAGAGCCCCCCAGTTTCAGGGACACAAACGTAAACTGGACAAGCTACCATAATTGCAATTTTTGTACACTGCCTGGCAAAAAAAAAAAAAGGTTGCACACTAATACTCTGTTCGACCACATTCATTATTGCATTGTTTTGACAATCTTATGCCATTTCAAGATTTATTTCCAACCACAGCTGCATAAATTTCAAGCCGTGATCTTGTATTGATGACAAGAGTCAAATCACTCTGTATGGCCTTTGCCAGCACATCCAAAAGACTTTCAGTTGGTTAAGGACAGGATTTGCAGTGGCCAATTCATGTGTGAAAATGATTCTTCGTGTTCGCTGCGCTCCTTCATGATTTGAGCATGATGAATCTTGGCATCAAGATTCCTGAAAGATAAATTTGATGCCAGGGATTAACAAAGTCTATTGACGAGTAAACCTGGTTATTGAGCTCATTCAGGTGGTCTGTTCACTTTACTTTATAGTCGAGTGCTACTAAATGTTGCTGCACATTAGATCTGACCAAATGAAGCAACCCCAGGTCATGACATTGCCTACAGAGGCTCACACAATGAGCACTACGCATGATTGGTGCATCGCTTCATAGGCTTTCTTTCTCACGCTGATGCTCCCATCGCCCTGGAAAAGGGTAAATCTGCACTCATCAGACCATGTGACTTTTTTCTATTGCTAAAGAATTCAATCTTTATGGTCCCTTGCAGACTGAAATCATTTTTTGGTAATGTAAAGAATTTTGGGTGGGTTTTTTTTTTTTAATTATTATTACTCAATCATTGCCTCAGTCTTTGAATGTTCCAGGCCCATATTCCACCATAGAAGACAGTGAAAGAGTGATGATTAATTTTTCACCCATGGCAGCGGTGACCTTTCTACAGATCAGTAAAGAAATGAATCTTCTTGCATTGAATACTAGGGCGTCAGAAATGCTATATTATACGTAATTCCAAACACCATATTGAGCAGAAATGAAGCGTAAGTTTGAGTCGCTGTCATGGAGTGGTCAGCAAAGTAGAAGTCATTACCGTGGAAGGTGGCGACAGTGATATCATGGATGCAACAAGATATGCAACTGACATTAAAATTGACTCAATTTTCTATTTTTATATTTGATTTTTACTAGTACATCATTAGCCTCAAAGCAGAATTTCCCCAATCATATTTTTGCCAAAAAAATAAAAAAAAATAATAAAATTTGTTCTCTAAAATAATAATAATAAAAAAAAAGAATAGGCGTGCAATGCACGGAATATCCCTCAGCCTGATGTCGAAGTTTTTGGAGACGCCCGCCTAACCGCACGAAGGATAGCAATACCCAGTCATCCTTGAGGGCTGAGGGGTAATAAATTGGAAAAACCTTGAAAAATGAGATCGGAAATTATGATATGAGGCAAACAATGCCCAGCACGATTCCAAATTGGATGCAACCAGATAAATATTTCAAAAGCAAATGAGACATTTGTCATCTCAGCAGTGACTGCTACTTTGAAAATTTGCAGTGGTTTTCCTGTTACCCTGTTATTAAATATCAGCAACACTGAAAGTGCAAGAACAGGCTGTCATGTCTGGTGACATGATGTAAATGTAAGCAACAACTGGTTTGAAGAAATGCAACGGTCAGGTCCAGAGAAATTACGCAGAAACTATATATGCTTTTGCTTCATGCTGAACCAGGGCTTTTACAAATGCTGTAATCCAGAGGCGTTAATCTGCCTTCTGATGTCCACGTTTTCTGCTGGCATTTGCGGGGCTTCTGCTCTTGCAAGTAATGTTGTTGGTGACTGGCAAAGAAGTCCACAAACTTTGCTCTCACGGCACTAATTGGCTGCTGACTGTGGACACCACCAAAAACTGCAGACACTGCAGCCCATCAGGACTGGAGTCAGACATCCCTGCTGTAATCCAGCTAGCTTGAGTTACTAAACAAAGCAGGCAGCAAAGCCTCTGGTGTAACTTCAGTTTTCCTTTAGTTCCGCCCTATAAATCTCCACTACTGTGTTGTGGTGCCAGTTTCGTGCACACATTTCCTTGCAGCACACACAGATTTCAATAAAGCTTTGCAGTCCTACCTGGTTATAATGTGCCCAGTTCCCAAGTCTCCCATAATCAAACGCCATCAACTTCCCACGATGCACAGCCTGAAACAAAAAAAGAGTGGCCATGAACACTTCAACAAAACAGTAGTCATATCAGGTTACTCTGCATGGAAACGGGCTGCGTGGGATTCACTTGCAGATTGCATGATTAGATCGCGCCATCAGGCAAGGCAAGAAATGTGTGCACATGAGTCAGATTAGATGAACAGGTCTGCTTTGTGAAGCAGGTGTGATTTTGCAGCGTTATGTCATCAAAGCCACTGCCGTGTGACTGCAGACGAACAGAAATATTTTATTTGGCTTGACGTCTAATGAGAGACTGCAAGTCATGCACTAGTTGGGAGCTCTTTGCTCTTCTCCGCAGAAGGGAGTGTTCAGAGGCCAGCAGGCATAGCAGACGATATCTACAGGGACGCACCTACTTTCACAAAGGAATGCAGATGATGAACTGTTGGGTGTGTTCTTTTAACGGCAGGCAGAGTAGTGGGAAAAGTTTCTATCCTTCTTTTTCCAAAAAGGGTGCCAAATAGTACATGGAAAATAGGAATGAAGCCCTAGCTTTCTTAATTATCATGACAAAATCAGGAATGAGATTCCGCTAAGCACAAGTGAAATCACGTTTAACGACAAAAAACAGTGACGTCAAATGTCCTTTTGTGCTTAAATGGCAAGAGTTTAAAAAAAAAAAAAAAGCTATCAATTTTTTTATTTTTTATCATTTAACCCTTATTTAACCAGGGAAGTCCCATTGAGATTGAAATCTCTTTTTCAAGGGAGCCCTGGGGGAAGAAGTGGGGAGGGACAGAGGAATTGCACAGCCAATTAGATCAGGGGATGATTAGGCAGCAGATCTAAAGAGCCAGGTTGGGACTTTAGCCATGACACAGGGGAACCCCCTACTCTTATCGAAGAGTGTCATATGATGTTTAATGACCACGGTGAGTCAGGACCTCGGTGTAACGTTTCATCCGAAAGACGGCATCTCCTTCAGTACAGTGTCCCGGTCACTGCACTGGGGCATTGGGGATTATCCCGCCAGAGGGAAGATCGCCACCTACTGGCCCACCAACACCTCTTCCAGCAGCAACCTGGTTTTCCTCAGTGGTCTCCCATCCAAGTACTGGCCAAGCCCACACCTGCTTAGCTTCAGCCACGCAGCTGAAGCAGATCGAATAGTGGTATGGCTGCTGGCAAATCAAACAAGACCTGAAGACTCCGCTTTCTCTGGAGAGTTCTGACATCCAACAGCTAAATACACCAGCAATTTAATGGTCTATGAAGAATCGTATCCACCATTACAACAAATTCTCTGTGATATAACAAAACAAACACCATTAAAGTGTTTTTAAAACACTACAAAAACAGTTGATACTCTGGGAATACGTCAATGTAGTACAGCAAATAGAGAAATGTGAGCAGAATAAAGTCTATTCTGGGAGTTTAGGGGCTAGCAAAAAAAAAAAGCAGAGTGGAGGCAGGAAACTGCTCAGATCTACAGGCAGCGCTTCAGAAAGGTTACATAGTCACATGTATGAATGGATGTAAATAGATAAGTCTGTATGGTTGTCCTGAAGGCAAGAAATGAGAAAGGATAAATATACATAAACTTTTGCCCAAGCAAAGTAATCCAACAAAGATGCCAGCTGGGCTAACCACATAAGCAAAAATATAATTTAGTTTGCAAAACATGCTAGCACGGAGCAATATTTAAATCTGCAGCGAAATTCCCAGATCCAGATTGTTTATTGGAACAATAAAAGAAGGGACTCCTCATTATAGCCAGTATCTGTAATACCTGTGCTGAAGTAAATATCTGCTAAAAATAATGAATTACAAAAACAACTCATGTTTCACTCATGCATGTTTTGTAGGAAAGATATTTACAATGAAAAGAAAATTGAACATAAATAAATCTCCCACTGCTAAACAACAAACACAGAAAGAGGGGAGGCACTAGCTTGTGCATTAACCAATGTTAGCTAACAAAACAACTAAAATGAGTGGGAACTTGGTAAAAATGAGTAAGCCTATGCAGACTTTCAGTGGTCATCAGTCACAAATGCCTAAGTGTTCCTCTGCCTCTTATTGGCTAAACTTTTTTTGGGAAATGGAAAGATGACAATCTTTGGTTTTTTTATAGTTCAGTCTTGTTATTTGAAGCATGGGACAACTATACAAAAACAATCCAAGTCAAAATATCTGGACTCCAAATAGGTAATTCTTTCATTTAAAGTTGGTTCAGGACAAAAGTTGTCTTTCACTTTAACATCGAGCCATTGCTACAGGCACTCAGCACTCGCATTGGTTTATTATCCCCCGCTAACACGAAGTGGGAGGGGGATACAGGTTTGACCTCCGTCCGTCCGTCCGTCCGTCCGAGATAAAGGGGACAGCTTTACTCAGAAACTACTACAGATACAGTAACCAAATTTGGTGTGTTGCTTCAGACCATGAAGGCCTTGATCGAGTTAGAAAATAAGAAACGCACGATTGGCGGGGGATGTTGTAGACCATGTCGACTTGTTTTGAATGCCTTCTTGCCTCACTCCTATGTAGTGTCACCTCAGCCCTGAATTGAGAATGAGTTGGTTAGTAAAGGCTGATGGACACACTTTAAGCTTCAATTTTATTGCATTTTTATACAATTCTGCTCCATGATTTCGTTATTGTTGCCCTTTCTGTACACAACACCCCTTTCACAACTCGTTAGTTTCAATGGAGCATTACAGTACAGGAGGGGGTGACAGGGTGTATAAAGTGCTACAAAATCCTAACGGTGAAATGGATCTAAATTGCAATACCCACCACTGGAAGCTGAATGTCAGCTCTATCAGCCCACACTGACCAATTAATTCCAACTTCAATTAAAATGTCAAACATTTAGAATTTAATTAAATCAATTTTCTATGCATGTCATTGATGTTTCAGAGAAGTGTTGACACACTTTTGGCTGTATAATGTGTGTAAACATCCCTTTCCCTGATCATTAGCTTTAGATAGAGAGATAAGTACACAATGAGCCAATTCAAATTTGTTACTACATCACCAGTTTATTCTGATAACAGTAAATATTTTAGTTTGAAGGGTAGCACAAGCACCACTTGTGGAAAATGTCAACAGTCCTGCAAGATAGTGGGTCCAAGTTGTCAAACTACATAGATGAATGCTACGTACAATACAACATTTATTTATATAGGAGGGCTACATGGTCATTGCAAGCAGGCACAACGCACAATTTCAGCCAGAATGTCTCTGACGCTGTCAATCTCCTCTCGAAGATTATGATTAATGAACTTCTATGAATTCACCTTTGTCCCAATAAAGAAATCCAAATTTACAAAGGGACAAAATAATTCTTAATACAGACAATTTTAGCATTTCTTGGATTTAGCTGAACCACAGGGCCTGCCTCAACCAGGTTTCACCTGGCTCTTGTTTTGATCCTCACAAGGTAAAGTCTTAATTCTGGGCTGAAGGTCAGGTTTAGGTTTAAAATTGGGGTTATGGTTAAATCTAGATGTAATTTTAAGGTTAGGAGTCAAATTTCGGCTCTAGGTGGCTGTTACATGTTAAATTAAGGTTAAAACCCCGGTCACTTTTGGTAGCTGTAGGCTTACGGTTAAAATTAGGGTTACAGAAGTGGCTATGATTGGAGTTAAGGGTTTGGGGGTTGGGGAATAGTGTTTTGGTGCCAAAATATTTTTCCATCCTCACAAGCAGAGAAATATATGAAATGTATGTTGAGTGCATGTATGTGTGTGTGTGTGTGTGTTTGGGGGTGGTTGAAGGCCCCAGGTTGTGTGATCGGGTCAAGTCTTACTCTGCCGGCTTAGGGGTTGGAATTCCTTTAAAATATTTACAACAGTATATTTTTGGAAAGATGAGTGGTCTAGAAGCTTTTTTTTTTTTTTTTTTTAAATGCAATGAGAGCATGCAGCTCCAAACCAAAAAATTTAACTAAGCATGAAGAGAATGGTTTGAGCAAAGAGACAGAACTGGAGACTGGACTGGACTGGACCAGAATCTGTCTTCAGGTACCTGAGACCAGTGGACCATGTTCTGCACAGACGTTCCAGCTGGGCAGTGGGTGGTGTACACTGGGGTTCGGGACTGGTGGACAGGAATATGCCAATTCCAGGCATCGACCACATGCCAAGACACAAACGCAAGTTCAGCAAGTTGCATTTCAGTACAATCAGAACTGGGTTGAAATACTCATTGTTATGGATTAAAACGCTCTTCTAAATTTTACTAAGATTGCCTAGTATTTTGGAACAAATTAAATAATTCCAACAACCCATCTGCTCTTCCTAGCTGGTTTTAATACACCAGGCAAAATCAACAGAGCACAGAAAAAGTAAACAAATGCAATATCAACCCTGATCTAAGAATCTCCCCATTGGTAAGTTTCTCCAGTTATTTAGCGTATATTACATGGACACAACTAAACATGCATTTCAAGTCCCCTCTTTTCTACTTCCAGGTTTAAAAAAAAGCTCAGAAAGATAAGACTGCATAGAGAAATTTCAAGCCATATCTGATGCACCATGTTAAGGTTCTTCTCATCGAAACCACAAAGGACGAAGAAGATATTCCCACACAGCTCGCTAAGAGGGTCATGGCTGCAGAACTTAGTAGCAAACCACTTGATTACAGGACTCTGAGGGAGAAAGCCTTTCCTTCCAAAAAGGTCCTGTTGATAGAGAGAGGGGTGATGTCAACCAGTAATGGAGCAGCTTAATGACTTATATTCAGAGATTCCAATAGATGTCATAAGTCAATGTTAAATAACTACAAAGAAACAGGTACTTGAGGCATTTGTTTCAATGGTACTTCTACCCCTTTACATTTCAAGCACCTGTTGAATATTTATAGAAAATTGACATGCAAACCTTTCACTGGTTCTTTACCAGACTGACATATGTTCAAAGTTTCAGACAGAAGGAGCCCAGCTCACCCAGATGAGGAACTCGGGGAAGACGGAGAGTTTGGTCATGGGGCTCTTGGTGAAGGCCACTGTGGCGACCGGGGCCAGGCCGAAGAACATCTTAATTTTGCTAGCAAGTTCAGGCATGGTAGAAAAGGCTATGAAAGCTGGGGGGGAAAAAATCAAGTTCAGTAATACAACCCCAACTCAAAAAACGTTGGGAGGGAATGAAAAAAGCACATAAAACACAAAGCATTGTTTTCTACAGTTAGTTTTGCAGACAGCGTGGAGAAAAGATACTCATTGTTCTGTCTGGTTAGATTTATTTTAATTGTAAATATGCATCTGTTCCCGCCATTCAGGCCTACAAAGTATCCAAAAAAATGTTAGTACAGGGGAATTTTAGGACTAGTAATAAGGAATAAAAAAAATGAATAACGAAGTAATTTGAAACAGCTGATGCCAGCAGGTTATTGTAATCATGATTTGGTATAAAAGCAGCTTCCAGGAAAGGCCTAGTCCTTCAGAAGCAAAGATGGCCGAGGATCACCAATTTTCCTTCACATGCGAGAGAAAATCATTGTAAGGCTTAAAAATTATAATCTTCAAAGAAAGATAAAAACAACAAGGATTTTTACCCTCCCTCTCAGGTTTATAGCATAATTAAAAGATTCAAGGAATCTGGAAGAATTTATCTGCTTTAAGGGCAAAGGTGAAAGCCTAAGGTGAACACTCGAGATCTCCAGTGACTCAGACAGCACTGCATCAAGAGCCATCATTTATTTCTATGTGATATTGCCAAATGGGCTCTGGAGGACTTAAGCAATTTTTCATCAAGTACTATAGTATGTAGTTACATCCACGAATGCCAATTCAAACTTTATTGAGCATAAACAAAGCCGTATGTTTGCAGTGCCCACAAACGCCATTGAGTTTCCTGGGCTAAGAGACATCTATGATGGCCCGTCACACAGTGGAAACGTATTGCCGTCAGATGGATTAGCATTTCAGATCTTTTTTTGGAAGCAATGGCTGCTGGGTACCTCTGTATTTAAAGAAGAAAATGACCATCCACACTGTAACCAGTAACAAGTCCAAAAGCCAAGCACTGTCATAGAGTGCAATACATTCTCATCCAGACTCTTCATGTAGTGACGCTACCGACCAAGCGTTGATATACGACACAAAAGGAGGCTTTTGGCATCTTTATTTGACATTTAGGGTAATGGGGTAGGGTTTGTTTTAAACTAGTGTCAAATAGGGACTCAAAAAGTGTCCTTTTGCGTCATATATCAACGCTTGGTCAGGTCGCGTCAATATATGACGCATCTGGATGAGACTACACACTAGTATGGGATTGTGTCAGCACCCATGGAAAGGGTAACTTGCACTTCAGTAAAGGCAACATTAATGCTGAAAAGTACATTGAGTCTGGAGGAACATATACCGCCGTCGACCACCTTTTCAGGGACACCCGAGCATATTTCAAAAAGACAATGTAAAAAACCACATTCTGCGAGCATTAGTAAGGCAGAGCTGCTTAAGAAGAGGGTGCGGGTCGTCCACTAGCTTGACTACAGTCCTGACCCCAAAAACTGGCACTATTTTAACCACAAAATGCGACATCCCCATACTACTGCACACATTAAGATCTGATTGCAGAAAGGCTGGAGAAAAATCACACCTCAAGCACTTAATCACTTTTTGTCTTCTTTCCGCAAGCATTTATTACGTTTTGTGAAAAGGAACGGCAACACTGCAAAGTGATAAACGCTGAACTCTCCCAACTTTCTTGAAATATGTCTCAAGAATCAAAATTGAAGTGTTCATTTAAAAAAAGATCAATTAATTCACATTGATAAACATCAAATTATGTTATTGTACTATTAACAAAGTAATAAAGGTCAATTTAATGCTTTATCTTTTATTTTTAACAAATTATCCCTACTTTTTCTGATGAATCAGTAAACCCTGAGGCTTGTGCCATCACAACACAGGCAATTAAATACAGGAAGCCCAGATACAGTGGGAGGATTCTGTCATCGTGATTTAGTGCTATGCCTTCCTGTTGCTAGGAAACAACCAAAGAAAATGAATAGGTCAAAGTCAATGAGGCTGGTCTTATCAACAAATGGTGGTCAACATAAGAGTAAGGATGATCAATGCTGCCATGCTGCAGGAGTGGCTTAAAATAGATTGGCCAGTGCTAAAAGTAATATTATTCATACTGAGCAACAGGATTTTTCTATTTTCATATAGAAAACAATGTCCTAAAGAATATATCTGAAACAACAGCAGTAATCTGTGATTGTAATGTTCAGGCATCTTATGAGAAGCAACATCAATGAGGGACCAAAACCTTTGTTGGGATGTTCACACGTGTGTGAACTAAAAAGAGGACTTCTGCTCTCAAAATTGAAGTTCCAGTTCTGAAATCGGGGAAAAGGGGTTGAAGTGAGTACATGATTAATCGGAATAAAACTTATGATTTGTAAATCCATTTCCTGATCAGAGTCAGTTTTGTGTTAATTTGCATCACAATGGACAGACAGTGACAGGAATAGAATGAGAACAGAATTTGTTGGAGTACAATTTTTGAAGGCATATTTCTCAATCAATAAGGCATTAGGGCAATTTTATATTGCAAATATCACTTGTATTGCTTTTTGTGTTGCTGACAATCTTGCATGATGGTACGGGCCCCACTGCAATTACAGCATTATGAGCAAATAAAGTAGGCACATGAAAAGCGCATTTGTTAGCAGAGAAAATTAGATTTGGATTTATTGTAGCTAACATATTTGCACCTAAAAGTTATTTACCAGCTGATCTGTCTTAATGTCACATGAATGGCCAGGATAACTTTATTTTAATTGACACGAGTGCTCAATAGTGCAGTCTCTACGTTCATAGAAAATCTCTCTGATGGTGGATAAAAATAGTCTGATCTTCGCCGAAGTTCAATAACTTCCTTCTCAGCACAGTATCAATCAACATGCAAACTTTAATTGACATTATATTTTTTTTGATAATCCTGTTAACTAATGAACAGACAAACAAATGCCAATGAAAACATATCACCTCCTGGTGGAGTAATAACAATGAAGCATTTTGAGTGTCTTGGATCAGTCAGAACAGTAGCTTTGTTGCAAGTAGGGAACAGACCAGGGGCCTCTCTCACGAAGCTGGATTAACAGGCCCGGGGTTTCCCTCAGTTACCCAGCTGCACTTAACCAGACATCCACGGTCTTGATTATCGGTCTCACAAAGCCAGTTATCAACTCGTTTAGTGAACCCAGGGTGTTTCCAATCTAGATCTGTGCGCGCTCACAGAAAAAGAGCGGTGTTTGCTGTATACGACCAATCGCAGAGGTGGAAAAATCTTCCCGAGCCGCATACTTCACGACGGAGGAGCAGACAATAATCTTAAATACGAGGAATATAAATCCATCCAGGCAAAAAGCAACAGTTGCAGCTGCCAAAAGCGGCAAGGAATGCCGGCAAAAATGATCGCCGACTGTGTCAATGCGTAAATTAGTGGAATTATAATATTACTTCCCCACCATGACGGCACGAGTAGATCTGACTGTAGTAATATTTGTGCGTTCAATAAATTTTTGTGTTTATGAAATTTGTCGCTTTGGCCTTACATTTCAGATGCGACCCCAGTGGAGCAAAAAGAACATGGGAGCAAATTAAAAATAAGTATAAAAACATACTGCAAAGTGGTCAGTACTGCTACTATAAGTTATACATGAAGCATATGTGTCTATACATATTCATGGCTTTACTTCTTCACACTGCCTCTGTAGTAGGATGGTCACAATGGAAATGTGGAATTAGTAATAAACGGCTCCAGCAGCTGACAGATATACTGTAGGCCTTCTGCGGAAAACCTGTACCTCTCGTAAAGACATTGTTCAGGCAAATCAAAAGGATTACAGCGATCGTGAAACACCTCGCGCAAGTAGTGCACCAAGACCCACTGGGTTCTCATCAAATGGGCAGGCCATTTACCAAGAAAATTGATTGGTCAGTAGGTGGGGTTTTTATACCTGCTGAGCTCTTATACTGAACTTGACCTGCTCTGGTGCAGGTTAGGTGTTCAGCATATGTTGCCAGGGCAACGTACCCCGATAAAAAGCAAACCACCTTCGTGATACGGAAAAACCAGGGTTAATCTAGAAGTTACCTCGCTAAACAGAAATCCAGCTTCATGAGACAGGCCCCAGGATTACAATGGATGAAAGTTTGAAAAGGTGCATGAACACAATTAAATGTATCCATTTCTTAAAATTTCTGGAAAAATACTGAATGGTTTAGGAGTTCGGGCCCAGAAAAGAAGCAAGACGGACAGATGGACAACGTTCATTCCTATATCCCCATCCACTTCATGGCAGGGGATAAAAATATACTTGCCTAATGTGACTTAAATTATTTCAGGCAATCTTTTGCAAAAGAAAAGTGTTGGGACTGGGAGTAACCATAAGCTATTAATTGTTTTAGCACATACAATTAGACTGAATGACTGTCTAGCACCTCTACATTTCAAGATCATTCACACAATTCCATTCCAGTGAACACTGACACATTCAATGTGCCAACAATTAGCTCCGCTTTAAATTTGAATGAACTTTGCTGTGTTTATTTGAAACATTGGCCCAGATATGCCCATGTTGCTTCTTGTTGATTTTCATAAACCAAGTTGAAGTTACAAGCCATTGCATAATAAGCCACACCCCTAATCACAATTTCTCCATCCGCATGCATCGATCGAAATTTCTTGTTTAAGATTTGAAAAATGCTTCATGAGAAGTTGTATTGAGTCTCTCCAGATTTCAGTGGTCAGATTAAGAAATGCAAGTTTTTTTCCCCACATCTGTGGTACCACTCAAAAACTGATTCAGATCAAATCTACCCAACACGTTTTAAGAATCTTTATGAACATGCTCACCATATGTTGCCAAAAATAGACCTAATTAAGGCAAAAAATGAATTAGGCCACACCTGCTTTAAACTTTGCCTGTTGATAGTGGCCACATTTATTACCAGTTGGTCCAAAAAATGGTTACAGTGTGTATCCTTGCAACGATCGCTTACAGAGCAGTGATAAAGCATTTTCCCCCTCCCCAATTTCTTCTTTTTTGCCCATTTAAATATTTCAGAACAAACTAAATTTTCATATATGACAAAGATAACCCGAGTTTACATAGAATGCAGTTTATAGATGATGATTTCATTTATAGAAAGAAAAACCAATCCAGCACCACCTGACTCTATGAAAAAAAAAAAAAAAAAGACTATTGCTCCCTTAGTTACCAAATCTACCATTGAAAAAATTCAATAGATAACTGGGTTCAATTTCGCAAGAAGCAGCCAAGAAAGATAACTGCCAGCCCTGTTGAATCTAAACATAATTTACAGTTAACAGAAACTATACAGCGATGTGAGGCTGGCAAAAAGCAGTAACTTTACTGGATGCCCGTGATCTTCGGTCCCAAAGATGCCACTGCATCACTCACCGGCATGATTCTGTCATTGACATTACTAAATGGGCCCAGGAATACTTCAAGAAACCACAGTCTATGAACACAGACTCCATCCACAGCCGCCACCTAAAACTCTATCATGCAAAAAGGAAGCCATTGTTGAGCATGATCCAGAAGCGCCGCCGTGTTCTGTGGCCCAAGGCTCATTTAAAATGGACTGTGGCAAAGTGTCCTGTGGTCAGACAAGTCCAAATTTGACATTCTTGTTGGAAATCATGGGCGTTGTGTCCTCCGGGCTAAAGAGGAGAAAGACCACCCCTCCTGTTATCAGCGTTCAGTTCAAAAGCCAGTATCTCTGATGACATCGGGATACATTAGTGCATATGGTGTGGGGCACCTGCATGTTTTTAAAAGCACCATGAATGCTGAAAGGCATATAAAGGTATTTAGACCAACATATGCTCCCCTCCAGACAACATCTATTCCAGAGAAGTGTGATGTGGAAAAAAAAAAGCCACTAGATGGCAGTATTGACTTTTTTTGTTAAGCCCAGTCTGGAGCAAGGTTTGGGCATGTCCTGGGCAGGTCTCAGAGGGGAAAGTCCCAGAAAAAATAAGAAAGTCTAAAAGGTTGGAGGGGGGCTGCAAAAGAGCATATAAGGAGAAAAATCGAGAGAGTAAAGTGGTAGGAGAAATTGCAAGGAGAAGGATACATTTGACCAGACCTGTCACCCTTTTCAAGACCTGTAAAGCTTTTTGTGGATTTTTGCCTGTGTTGGAGCATTTTCCTCACCCGGAACATCACCAAGCAACCCCATCTCAAGGGACTGTAAATATTTTTTTCTTGTATATTATCAATCTTGGTGAGTAGTATAAATTGTAGGTTAGTGTTGGTCTTTGTTTAATTAAATCTGTATGAGCTTTAAAATTTTTTCTGTCATCCCTTGCTATCGTAAATGTCATAACAAATTGTGGCCATAACAGAAGGCCTTGTGTATTTCAGCAAGACAATGCAAAACAACATACTGCAGCTATTACAACAGCATGGCTTCATTGTAGAAGAGTCTGTGTGCTGAACTGGCCTGCCTGCAGTCCTGATCTTTAACTGATTGAGAACATTTGGTGCATAATTAAACAAAAAGTCTGTCGAAGGAGACCCAAAACTCCCTAGTAGCTGGAAGCCTGTATTAAACAACAGTGGGATCAAATTCCGATGGCTAAATTCAAGAAACTTGTCTCTTCAATGCCCAGACGCCTCCACTCTGTGTAAAAAAAAAAAAGAGAGAGAGGATGCTACACCATGGTAAACAGGCCCCTGTCCCAACTTTTCTGAGACCTGTAGCAGCCATAAAATTTGAGATAAACTCATTTTGTGGATAAAATTGTAAAATTTCAACATTTGCTATGCTAGCTCTATTCTATTGTGATTAAAATACTGACTGGTGTGATTTGATTTTATTAAAATTTACACTTTGCCCCACCTATATATGACAAGCAAAAAAAAAAAAAAAGAAAACAAAAAATCAGGAAGGGGGCCAATACTTTTTCACGGCACTCTTCCAGCAATTAGTCAGAGCATAATCTCGCAGCAATTAGCCATCAAATGATAGGCCGTGCCCTCATTAACCTTGATCCCATCCCCACATGCATCAATCTCGGCCAACTTTTAGATAAGAGACTCATGAACAAATGTATGAAGTTTGGTTGAATTTTATGTGCCACAATATAAGATATTATGGGGTTTATCGGGAGCGAAGGGCCTAAGTAAGAAAGTAATGGGGTTTAGTTTTCTGACAATAGTGGTGGCCTCAATTGGCCAATCTGCATAACATTTCACAAAAGCATCTCAGCTATGGCCGTACGCGTCAGCTAAGCTGCATTAAAAACAAACAGAGTTTACGTAGGAAGTCTCGAGCAAATTGGACAAGAAAAAAAAGCCTCAAGGATAAAAATCAATTAAAAAAAATTCAAAATTGTGCAAATGTTTTATAGGCAGAGTTTATGGGTTCAATGAAATAGTAATTTATTTGCCTAAATAAGAGTACCAAATCTTGAGTCGATCTGAAATACAGCATAGAAGATAAAGGTTTCAATTTTTGATGTATTATACTGCCCCCTTCTGGCCCATACCATTAACATTTCTTTTCCAAGAAATTTCTGCATTTAAGTTCCAATGTCTGTGGAAAATTTCAGCTTTCTATTAGTGACAATCTTACAAGAATTAGCAGATCCATGAAAGGATAAGAACAACAATAATAAAATGGCACAAAAAAGATGAAATCCCTAATAATTGAAACGACTCATCTCAGATGAGTGCATATGTTGCGTCTGTATTGTATAGGAACAAATTCTGCGCGCACATACAGATGAGGTCATGCAAATAGGACATTCCTGCACCTTTCATAAAATACATCCAAAACAAGGTATTCACATGGTAATGAAACCCCCCCCCCCCCAAAAAAAAAACCGTCCGGAGAAATACCACGATACCACAGAGCTGAAAGTAATACCAACGTTCACAAAATGGGACTATACTGAACCAAGAAACTACAGATCTGAGAGTTTAACCATCAAATCATATAAAGCTACCATTCGGCCCAAGATGCAATTATTCCTTCAAATAAAATCGGTAGGTCATGGGACAGCCAACTTGGTTAGAGGGGAATGTCAGATAATATCCTATATTTCAAGAGCCTCAGCTTGAAATAGTTTTATAACGTAATCCATCAACTCCTGGAAAGCCTTTAACCATTTAAGTCCCGGGGGTAATGCTATGGTACTAAACCTAAATTCCATGGGCTTGATAAAGAAAAAAGATGAATTATGTATGGTTAACAATTTACTCTGCATCTCTTTCAGGCCTTCCAAAGAAAACGGCCAAGCTGTGACAAAGGCTTGTCAGATGTCTACCTTTTTCAAATGACCAGCAACAAAAAACCGAAAATATGCCACATTCCCGCAAATCTTCGCAACACAACACTTTAAAGTCGATATATTTTCACCAGAACCAAAGTTATATTAATCGTACGGCCTGTAACAAACCCAGAGACGAACCAACTGTGCATGTGCACTCTCGCACTCGGTATTTCCAGGGAGAAAAAATAGGAGTAATACAACGGCCAAATGAAGTCAGTCTAGCTTATGATTTTAGAAAACAAGATTTTAGAAATTTTCCACTTCGTTACCTTGGGTTGAAGTTCACTCAAGGTCAAAGGTCGTGATAACGGATGAAAGCCTTTATATAACTTCCTATCCATTGTCAATACCATTTATTTCACAATATCAAATTATTTTAATTTTATAGCTCATTCAAATATGCCCCAAAATGATTAAAAAACAAAAACAATCAATATTGTCGAATCCTTCGAGCAAGCTTGTCACCTTGTCACAAGGATGCTCCACAATAAATAGCAAATAATTTTGGCTGACAGTCTCGGTGAAGAGGATTCTTGAAAAATTGCTAACAACGACGATTGACACCAGACGGCTCATCATGTCAACAGTCCCTCGGATCGACGGTTCATTGGCAACATTGGACTAAAAAGGGACAATGTCTTCAGCACGGAAAAAATAAAGAGTGGCCGCAGTTCAAAGCAAATGATGGTCTAAACAATGCGCAGAAACAGCAAAACAGAAAGGCAATAAGAAATGCAGGGATACAAAGCAAGAGGCATCTGGCAATCAATTCATGTTCTACAGCTGTATCACAATGTCCTTATACCAGCGGACTTTACCTGCAATCAGTTCTAGGTACAATAATGAAGAAAAATATTAAACCGAAAAAAGCACTAAATAAGGCAAGTAAATTAATCCGAGGTATGACTTATACCGTGAATCATCAGGAAGGTCCTCTGTTGCTATGGGCAAATTTAGACAGGTTAAAGCAGCAGGGAAAGAAAATTCAATTCTCACTGGAAATTCTCCATAAAGAGATTCTTACCCATGGTGGTGCCCTGGGAATGGCCAACATAGTAGATCTGCTCCTGGCCTGTGATCTTGGTAATATAGTTTATCACAGCAGGAAGATCCTTCTTTGCCATCTCATCATAACTATGGTATTGAGAGCAAAACAGACTTCATAAACATTTAGTTTGATGTTTTTTTCCACTAAAATGTGAACATCAATATATAGCAAAGAAAGTCCAAGAACTACCTCTCTGCAGGTCATGTACGATTTGTAATAAGGTGATACTGTGCTGGTGAAAACAGTGGAAAGCAGAAATGCAATAGGCTGCAGTCTTCAACTTTCTACAGAGTGAATAACATTGCAGTCTCGGTACCTGAACTCCCAATAGGCATCATAGCGTGGGTCCAATTTGATGTGCTTCCTGGACCAGGTGTTCCCGCGGCTGTTACCGAGCCACACATCAAAGCCGGAGTCAGCCAAGATGAAGCCCAGACTGCTGTTGGGAAGATTGGTTACCCAGTTACTCCCCGCGGCCAGGAGGCCATGTTGGAGGAAGACTGCGGGCCTGGGAGCTATAAAGCAATGCGGTGAAAAAATACAAGCTTCAGCACAAGTTGAAAGATCTGACACAGGGCACGGTCCTCCATGAAAAGACAGGTAATGTTATCATTAGCTTAGCACACCGGCTGTTGAACCTCAGGCGTGAGTTTTAGTCCACCAATACCAAAATACAAAACTGTCAAGAATCATCCAGCTGAATCAATCTCATGAACTGCTTTCCACAGTCAGAGGCAGGCAATAATGGGAAAAGCATGACCATTTTAGATAAAGCTAGTGCTAATAGTAATACACTCTTTTGGACAAAAACAATGTCAATTCAGCCACCAGATGGCACAAAACCACTGTGAGATGTCAGAACAGCCCAGCTGCTCTCTGCCTTTTCCTTTTTTAGGAACTTTATCGCTCCAATCTGTCGGAGACAGGATGTGCACTGCGTCTTTCCAGTAAAACAAACAGACTTGTGGGCGGGTGGATTGTTTCACCTCATACCAGCCCTCCTGCTAATCTCCCCCCCCCCCAAAAGCCCAGCTGAACTGGGGAAAAAGTGTAGGACTGCAGGTCACTCTCAACTGCACTACAGTTCACAAGTATGCCACAGGGAAATTGAGAATGTAGCTGCTGTTTCGAATCAAAGTTCAAGGTTCCCCCAAATAACTTCTTTACGGTTACTGGATCCAGATAAGCAAGGGTCTCTAACCTTTGACAAAATAATACCTTTGGAAATGTTACATTTGCACGTCAGCAAAAGGTTCAAGAGAGAGAGGAGAGGCTTCAAAGTCTATAGCATGAACAACATAGAAAACCTATGTAGTGCAACTAAGCCAGTACTGACTGTCATAAAAAGGATCACTTACTCCATTAAAGTGCGTCCATAATTGCTCAAACATTAAAGAGGAAAAAGATAGTCATGCAAAGTGTAGTTATACACCCACATGGCAGCCTTGTTGACGACATGTTATTTGACTATAAAATGTTGCGATCATCACCAAAGTCAATAGGGATCCTCTTCATATCACCATTGACCCAGAAAACAAACAGAAAATGCATACAGCAAATATTGTACCCTGCAGAGTCAGGACAAGTTGTATATAAGCCATGTACAGGGGTGTGCCAATTTCAGTGCCAAAACTCCATGAAAAATTTTCCAATCATTATGTAAATCCACAACATATCACTATTGACCCTATAAACAAAAATGAGTAGGATTCAACAAAACTCGTACCCTGTAGAGCAGGGCCATTCAATATTATCCAGAAAGGTGTGTAACTGCTTGGCTGGAATACAAACATGCAGCCTCACTGGCCCTTTCTGGGTAATGCTGAATAGCCCTGCTGTAGAGTTAGAACAACATATAGGAATGTGCCAAGTTCCGTGCCACGGCTTCATGAAAAAAATTCCAGTCATCACCAAAATCAATGCAGAGGGTCTTCATTCACCTTCAAAAAATAAAAAGAATCCAACAAAAATTGTTGTCTGTAGAGTGCAAACAATAAACTGTGGACAGATAGACCAACGAACAGATGAAGGCAATCGCAATATACGCCCATCCAGCGGAGTGGGTGTATACAAAAGATCAGCCACAAAATCAGGAATCTATAAAGCAAACTTTCATTGTCATGCTTTTAAATTTAGCATTCTTTCTTGGAAGTCACATCCTAAATGTCTTCAATATGAGTTTCCCTCCAGTCCAGCCATGTGTCAGTCTTTTTTTTTGTTAATTGTTTCTTATTAATTGAAGCATCGTCTCGTGGCACTGCCGCCTGCTGCCCTCTCATCCTCCCACAATTCTCACCCCCATGGATCTCCCCCATGCTCTCACACGCCTGGATCCACTTTACCAATTCTTGTCTGTGTGCATTTAAGTTCCTGGTTTTTGTCTTTCCTTTGCTGGACTTTAATTAAGCGTGTTCAGCATTTAGCCAGCTCTCATTCTTCAAAAACTTCTTGGAACAAACGGTTTCCCCGATCCCGGTATCGTCAAGTCTCGGCATGGTTGCTGTCCCCAGCATTTTCTATGCGCTTGTCTGAGTGTTCCCCCCGCCCAGTGCGCTCTGCTCCCTCCGGCCACCATGGCTACTGACCTCGGACCAGTCCCTCAAACCACGATTCAGCCTGACCCCTTGTGTTTCAAATCACCACGGCCTGACTTCAGACCGTCCTGACCATTTTATGCCTGCTCCTTGACCATCGTCCACATTTTTTTTAAATTTATCAAATGCACGCTATAGCATTTTACCCGTAACCTATGTTAACCTGTCTTGCCCTACACTCTGGTAAAGACCTTTCCAATGTTCAACTGTCATTTTCCAGAAAAAAAAACAATCTGATCCGAAAGATTTTAGGGGTCCATTATTTATGTGCATGACCTGTAAAAACAGCAATGATTTAAGAAAAAATTGCAGCAATATTGGCGATTACTCAGATTGTTTCAGACGTCCTCCCCTGTGAGCTGAATGAGTGAGGCATGGTGAAATGGAAAGCATTATAATCACTAGATCACTATAATCGCTAGAGCGACCCAAAGGCGTAGAAGAAACTAACTCCTTGATGAGTGTTTGCCTATTAATGTTATTTCTGCAGAATATATCAGAAAGTCTTCAAGGCAGACTGTAGGTGTACTCAGGGAAAAACTGAGGACAGTTTTTAGGGGAATTATTTAATAAGAGTACTCTTAAAAAGCACTTAAATCAAAGCCATGCTGATTTGATGACGAATAATAAAGTAATCTTATTTTTATTTCCACTAAGAATAAATTCAACAATAAAAATAAGACACATATTTTACCACCGAGGACCTGGAGAACTACTCGGCAGTTTTTTATGAGCAGAATCAAAGAGCAGCATATTAAACAGAACAAGTATAAGGCCAAAACACAAGAGTCTACTTACAGAGGGATTTGAGTCAGTGGAATGCACTCTCATCCATAAATACTGCAGGGAGAGAGAGACCAGGGTCTACCCAGTTTGCTGACCACATTAGAGTGAGAGGTAAAAAAAAAACAAATCACCGCACTCATAAATGAAACCTAATGATCACGAAACAGAGGACACTGAACCCTTATTTTTCATTACTTCGGTCAGAGAGGATCTGAGCTCAGCTGATGACTTAAGTAAAAACACCATCGTCAGTGATTACAGACCTCAGCCTCAACTGCAATAACATTTTGACTAAAACGGTGCAAAAAGACAAAGCAATTGTCCAGTAATGTAAAGCTTGGGAGTTGACAGTGTGGTTTAGCTAAATAAATGGTAAATATACCCAATTTGGGGTGGTGAACAAATTATAAATTAACTCCAACACTGTACCAGGAAATTTAGAATTTTGTGAGTTTCATTTCAACCATAATTGGACACACATGATTCTCTGAAAGAGAAGCTCAAATAGATCTGTTGAATGAAATGTGTGTTGACAGAGTAGAAACACAAAGAACGGTAGCTCTCCAGGAAAAGAGTAGGGTGTTTGGCTGCATTGAACTAAAAATACATTGACTCATCTCTCACCAAGCGCTAGGAACAGCCGACAGCCGTCAAATTGCATTTAACCCACTCTTAGAAATCGCAAAAGGGCTTTTGGTTGGTGTGGTTCCTGGCTCAAGCAAATCACAAATTCTCAGATGACCTCACTCACCACATCAGACTGAACTTTGCCCTGTGGCAGTCTGCCCGACCCATTTTCAACAGACTACCCTCAACAATGCTGCAGATAACCACTGAACGCAGGAGGTACACTGCCAAAGCTTTGCTCCACAGTGCCAGCCCTGACAACACATCAAAGAGGAAGTTCATGACAGACCTTCAGTCTTACACCTCAAGATTCAGCCTTCCCTTCAGCTATATTATTTAAATCAAAATTGAGCCGGTAATGTTCTCGGCCTCAAGTTACTCCTGTCAAAAAAGCTGAACATCTGTTTTGCAAAGTTAGGCCCCAGGTGACAGCTATGTATGAATATTACATCTGCTTGAGTGCACTCTCGCAGCAGCTAAAATTTTAATACCTAAAAGGCACGGTAAGACAAGCTACTGACTTGTATTATAATGAGGATTTAAATAATTGATGGTTCTATGTGAGGCTGTGTTTATCTGTGGTCCATTAAACAGACTGAAAATTTCAATTTTGAATACATATTTTACAACTTTGATCAATACAAAAATCTGTATCTGAGACTGCCATAGCAACTGCATGACTGGGAGAAGCAGGTAATTTTAGGTAACCAATAAATGCTACTTTCACAGAAAACTAAGAAAAAGAATTCCAGGTCTGATATACAGGAGCTACCATAGTAACATACCAAATGACTGTCGAAGACAATTTCGTCAAGAGGCCCATATGATCAGTGCTCCAAACTGAAGCATGTCACCTTCAAACTCATCAATACAGAATGAAATCCATCAATTGGAAACTAAGGTCAAGGGGGATAGACTGCTAAAATCCAAACCCAGACAGGTTCTGTTTAACTATTTAATCACAAATCTTGAAACTCAGCCTCCCTTCCTCACAGAGCCAGTACAACATGAGTGTTCACTCTCTCCCTAGGGGACTATGCAGGATCACAAGGATTCATGACTTGTTCTGCATTATTTTCCCTTTCCTCTAGCGTGTGTAGGAGTTAAGGGGTTTAAAAAAGCTTCTCAGGAGAGAGAGGAAACAGTTTGTGTTGCATGATGGGTACATTATTGCTAGCTATTCACATACACAAGAATGAGTCACACGTGCAAAGATCACTGGCTGAAACGCTCAGGGCCTCACATAGCTCATGAAGAACTAACTATATAATATAAACCATCATCACATATGTATAAATGTATTTTTAAGTCTAAATGTATAATAATAAATGGCTATGTAGATTTATATGAAAATGGAACTGTGAATAAGTTTTAGAAATGTAATCTTTTTTTTTTTTTTTAGTTCAGTTAAAGTTCCATTATAGTTCAGTAGTCTTTATAATGCCATTTAATTTATTTAGAGCACTTAAGTGCATGTTGGGACTCATTCATTACAGGTTCAAGCCTGGCGTATGGTATTAGCTGCAACACGTCACCAGCTGGCAGCACCTATGTTGTTCTCTTCAAACATTATTCCATTATTCCATTATTTACCGTCACCAGACAGAAACCGCTTTCTGCAGCTGCAAGCTCTCATTTAGTTGTTTGAGGCCAGCAGCATTCAGATTACAATGACCAGCTAACAGGTGACAACTGCAAAGAACTGCTTCGCCCCTCTCCAGTGGGTGGCACAGTATTGTTTAAAGAGATAGAATGCGTCATACCAAATCGAGGAAAGAAAAGTGGAGACAGAATAAAACCTCACACAATTTACCAGCAGTTCCTAAAATTGTGCAGGGATCTAGAATATTCATTCACGAGAAAACTGATTACCTGCAATCACTCACAGCTGCCATGTAGCAATCAGCATGGAGCTTTCTGGCTACAGGGATAAGTGCACCAAATCACGCCAGGTTGTTACTGCCCACACAACTGCTGTACTGCCAGTGGCCTTCACAGTTGTAATCAAGTGATCAATCGCACAGGCTTCTTCACATGCACCACATGGGCACATATTGTCGAGCACTCAGTAAAGGATGATTCATTTGTTAATATCACAGTACCCCACGGCTCAGAATCTCATCGCCTGTGCTCTTTCTGCCAGGTCTAATGGGTTGTTTGTACACTGCAATCCGACTGTGGCGTCCTGCTCTGTAGAGTTCTCAATGGAGCATTCTCATGTAAAGGAATGTTTAACTGTGCATTTATAACCACAGCTGCCTTTTATATGGAATCTTTCCCCCAGATTTCCATGATGACATCAGCTTCGACATCCTTCCAAGAGAAATATGAGCAAGCAGATTTGGCTACATCACTGGCACTCCAGCCCACTGTTCTGCATTGATCGTCTGTCTCTCTCTCGAAGTCACAGAGCTCTGATGTTCTTGCCTAATTATTCACTTACTGCAGGTCATTAGGACTTCTGAGAATTTTTGTACACAATCAAAGACACACTGGGGTTTTATCTGTGAAATCAGGAACAACATGTGCATGGTATCACTCTCTTTCAACACATATTTCCATAAATTCCTCCCTCTCTTATCAAAGTCTTTCCAAGAACGTTTTTATAAAAATGTCAATCATTTCATGTCTGATATTGTTTGGGACGCTGCCCTTTCTTTGTGTCAACTCAGAAAACCGATTGGTTTTTCACCCAAATATATAATTTTAACTATGGGAGATCTGGAAAAAAAAACACCCTCTGAAATGCAAAAGAGCCAACTTTTAAAAATGAACCAGGGAAAACTACAGCTCTCCAATGAGTCTATAGAATGGCCTTAAACGATAAGCTGCATACCATAAATTCAGACTAAGTACATGCACGATAAATGTATTTCAACTACTTAGGGAAACAAGTAACATTTTTTAGGACTTGTTTTTTGTCCAAAAAACTCCAAAAAGGAATTACAGGACTTCAAAGCAATATCTTGACAAGTTTAAATATAGGGCAGTTACCAATGTGAACAGAGCATTTTGCATGAAAAAGCAACTGACATGTTTCAAATCCGACATTTCCAACACACAATGACATTGATCCACTCAATAATAAAAGGGTCTGTTTCTTTTAGTCTTTTCTCTGTTAGGTGTTTGAGTAAATATAGATTTCAAATCGTTTTAAACATAAGTAGATATGGTCTTTTGAACAGGAAGTCCTCTGACCTCACTGCACCTCTAGATGTCCTTCCATTGATCCAACCACCGAGCGGGAACAAGTCTATTATGAAGTTAACATAGTCAGAAGTTCTGGGGTGAGATTATATTGCTACAATTTGTTAGCACGCCTTTGAACAGCACGGCAAAAGAAAAATAGTACCAAACAAATCACTCTTTCTGGTGAAAATTATTTAAGAGACCATTTGGGGGGGGGACCCCGCAAATGAATGGGGAGGTACATTTTGAACACCTCTTTTTCGTCACAGAGGTAAGGAATTTTGGTGAATCATTTGCAAAATGTATTGTTCACATTGGTAAAAACAAACTGAGCCCCATATTCGAAGTCAAGAAAACACGGCTTAAAACGATCATTAAAAAGGTGAGTTTGTACAACGAAGAACATGGCTGACAACGCCATTACATCCGTAAATGAGGAAGGTGAAAACACGGTTAAATTTAGGATTAACTGTCCCCACAGAGCTCTCTGACTCCACCCCTGGATCCAGTCACACTTACCATCAGATGGCTTACTCTCCACACAATGGGGAATCCTGTTGACACTTAGGATATACCCATCCTCAGTAACCACCTCATGCTCCTGCTGTGGGTAGCCCCAGAACGCGATGATCTCACTCTGCGAAAACACAGGCATCAAGTAGCTAAGCCACCAGGACATGACAAGGCCAAAGGTGAATGATGGAAGAGAATAGTCTATTACCATCCTGTAATTCTAAACCTCCACTCAGAAGACCCACAGTACTTTGAAAGATACCCATATTGCACTCATAGACCATAAATACATAAAGTTCAGTGAGGTAATAGAGAGGCTACATTCACCTTCTGTATTCCCTTTCAAGCTTAATGATTAGTTTCTCGCTCTCTTTCCAAAAAGAGACAACATGCACAGAAATTCTAAATCCTGAAATCAAATTCGTTCTCCAGTGGACTTGAGCACTACAGAAAATTATCCTTAAATAGAAAACCTTCTCGTAAAGATGCTCACTTTCACAGAAATAATTAGCCGCTCGTCGTTTCAGGAATCCATTTTTTCCCTCAGCGCAGAATCACACGTTCCCCCTCTTAGATATGGAATAAATTCTAATCAGAAACTTCAAAGGAAGTGTGGGAGCCTGTTGGCCCCAGCCGCGCAGCGCAATCAATCCATGCATAATTAAAGGAGCAGCAATTTCCCACTCCCTGCAGGCTCACAGTCCACAAATTTTACTTTGGGCCGCTTAAGGATAAGCTCTTTTGGAGGAACTCAGTGGTATCTGCTAATCCACAGTCACTTGGATGGATGGACTGCAGGAGAATGGCTTTGTGACAATGAGTGACCTGATGCCCCTTTGCTGGAAAGCAAGTTTGATGCCTCAGGTTTTTTTAGTCTTGTTCAACCCCAATTCCCAAAAAGTTGGGATTCTGTGTAAAATGCAAATAAAAACAGAATGCAATGATTTGCAAATCTCACAAACTGACATTTTATTCACAATAGTACACAGGCAACATATCAGAGTTTGAAAGTGAGACATTTCACCATTTCATGAAAAATACGAGCTCATTTTCAATTTGATGGCAGCAACACAGTTCAAAAAAGTTGAGACAGGGCCATGTTTACCATCGTTTAGTATCCCCTCTTCCGTTAACAACAGTCTGTATACATCTGGGAAATGAGAAGACTAATTGCTGAAGTTTTGGGAGAGGAATGTAGTCCCACTCTTGTCAGATGAAGGATTCTAGCTGCTCAACAGTCCTGGGTCTTCTTTGCTTCATGATGCGCCAAATGTTTTCTATTAGTGAATGGCCTGGACTGCAGGTTGGCCAGTTTAGCACTCAGACTCTGCTGCTGCAAAGCCATGCTTTTGTAATGGATGCAGTATACGGTTTGGCATTGTTTTGCTGAAATATGCAAGGCCTTCCCTGAAAGAGACCTTGTCTGGATGGGAGCATATGTTGTTGTAAAACCTCTATATACTTTTCAGCATTGATAATGCCTTTCCAGATGTGTAAGCTCCCCATGCCATAGGCACTAATGCAACCCAATACCATCAGAAATGTAGGCTTTTGAACGGTACGCTGATAACATGCTGGATGGTCCCTCTCCAATTTAAACCCTATGACAGGGCGTGCCTGGTTTCCAAAAAGAATTGAAAATTTTGATTCATCTGACCACAGAACAGTTTTCCATTCTGCCTCCGTCCATTTTAAATGAACTTTGGCCCAGAGAAGACATTGGCATTTCTGGATTGTTTTCACATATGGCATCCTCTAGGAGACGCGGTAGCGCAGTGGTCAAGTAGGCTTGACTTAATAATAATAATACATTTTATTTGTATTGCACTTTACATTTCAAAAGAAATCTCAAAGTGCTACAGAGATAAAAATATCAGATAAAATTAAAGAGACAAGACAGCGCAACATAATAGGAAGCAGATAAAAAAAAAGGCAAAGAACAATTGGGAGAGTTCATCAGCTAAAAGCCCGAGAGAAAAAGTAGGTTTTTAGGCCCCGTTTAAAAGTGTCCACAGTTTGAGGTGCTCTCAGGTGATCAGGGAGGGCATTCCACAACCTGGGAGCAGTCGCACAGAAAGCCCGATCTCCCATAGTGTGAAGCTTGGTCCTGGGGGGTTTTAGGAGGTTTGCGTTAGCAGAGCGGAGGGAACGTGAGGAGATCTGAGGGGTGAGGAGTTCCTTGAGATAGGAGGGAGCATTTCCATGTATACATTGTTGGGTGAGGATAGAGATCTTGAATTCAATTCTGAATGAGATGGGGAGCCAGTGACGTGACTTGAGGATGGGGGTGATGCAAGCCTAGTGGCCCTAGTGGCTTAAGATCGTAAGGTCCTGAGTTCAAGCCCCGGCCACGGCCTTCGCGGTGTGTTCTTGGGAAAAATACTTTACTCCAACACTCCACGCCTCACTCCATCCAGGTGTATAAATGGGTACCAGCAAATAGGCAGGGACACTTGTCTAAGAGCTGGGGGGAGTACCTGCGATGGACTGGCATCCCATCCAGGGGGGAGTAGCAATACTCCTAGTCGCTTCATGCCATGCAAACCGGGGTTAAGCACCGGCCCGATGGGCCACTGGGCTCGAACAGGCTTACTTCATCTTCCATAGTATTTCTCGTACTCGTATTTTGGGGAAATAATTAAAGGAATTGTTAAAGATACTTGTGAAAGTAACATCTACCATATCTGAGTATCTCATTAGTTTTTTTTCTTTAGAAAGACAGAAAAGAGTTGACTGTCCTGACTGACTGTCTCATGCATGAACATGCACTGGTTGTGTACATTTTCTGCACTGTCAGACTGCTGAATAAAAATGTATAAAATATTGTACAAGTAATGAACCCGTCAAATGTGAAAAGAGCATAATACTTTGTCCACACTTGTGTGAGAACATTTTTGCCCCTGAAAACTCCAAAGGCTCAGAGCCTAAGGGCGCTTTCACACTGGATACAATTGTCCTGTACTGTGCCACAGTATGATTGTCCACCCCTCCCCTCTCCATCCGCTGGTCAGCTTTCACACTAGCAATGTCATACCGTGCCCGAGCACGTATTAATTTATCAGAATTCCGAAGGTAGCAGTATGCAGTATTTTAAGTTGAAAAATATACACATAGAAGAAGAAGCTACGATAGTGTATCTTTTTTACCACTAAAACTGCTAGACTTTCGCACCACGTCTCACACTTTTGAGATATTGCAGCCACACTTTCTTTAGTTGGTCACGGCACTGTGTCATTGTTCTGTGATAACCACGCATATGTAAACACTCGCAAATTATTCAATAAATCTCTGCGTTTCTGTGTGTAGTATCCAGGTGTGATTGTATGTTTTTGGGCTGGGTCGAGCAGCGACCAGAGCCCTTATAAACGTAAATGTCGCTGAGTGAGTGAGTAAGTGACTGGCTGACTAGCTGCCTGAGCCATCAAGTTCATCGATTGGCTGGCCAGCAGGGAAGAAGTTCTGCGATTGGTTGGCCAGCGGAGAAGAACTTCAACGATTTATTGGCCGACGATTGGCCAGCCAGCTGTTCAGTGATTGGTCGGCCGGCGGGGAGGAACATCAACGATTGGTTTGCTGACAATTAGCCGGCTGGCTGGCCGGGCGTTGACTTCACTCGTATTTACTGGACTGTGTATTTACATTATAATACATGGGTCTTGGAATTTCAGCTTTGAGACATTGCAATACAAACTGAATACTTTGCTGTTGTTGGATCTTGTATTTGAGAGATAGCAGCAGAAACGGAAATGAAGAACTGGAATTGAACGTGCCACACTCATTTATGTGTGTGATTATCCCGTCCTTTCTTGTTTCGTCTTTCAGATCGGTTGGTAACGTTGCGTTACACATTCCTCAGTCCAACAGAGGAAATTACACCATGTTAGGAAAAATTAATAAACACTGTTACTATGACTATAGCTGGACTATTTACGTACATGGTGGAGGTGGCGCCGGCACCATTATGTTTCAGTATTTTCAAGAATACCGGTATGATGCCCCGACTGGTTTCCAAATTAACTTATGCCCTTGCACGTTCATGAGTTGGTTCACTTGAATGGAAGCAGTTGTGGTTGCCGCTTTTGTCTATGAGAGCGACTTTAACCGACACCAATAAAAACAACAAATTTAAGGAAATGTTCAATTTAAAAGATTGCGCCAAGCTGGATTCAACACCCCATTGAGGTAACTACTTCTGTCTTCACCGCTACGTTGTTGTACCTACTACACCACTGCAACACAACCAGCATTTGAATCCAGTCTAGCAATGGACTGCAATAATCAAGCATTAATGTACTGTGAAATTAAAACACATTTTTGTACATACACCCAACGTTCACAATGTCCAATTTTTGACGCCAATTAATGTTTCTTGGCAATATTTGTCGCCATTTTACAAAAATTAATGCACATTTTCTTCGAATGAACAGCAAAAGGTGGGTTAAATAGCCTAATAATATAGCGAATGCATATGCTGCGCTTGCCCTGGCTAGCATCCCGGTCTTTAAAAAAGTTCCGTCTGATTTTGTTGCATTACGAGCACAATCCGACCATTATTTGACTACATATTCTTTCGCGCTGGATTGGTTTGGTTTGTTTCAGTCCTCCATGCTGGTTTTCTCTGGTACCGGCTGCGAGATTCCATAGAGATAGAGGAATGCAACACATCGTACCAATCTAGTGTCAAAGAATCATAACAATGGTTGAAATGTGTTTTTAATTTCCCTATGCAATCTTGCAACTGTATTGACAGTTAACAAGAATGGAGGAAAGTATTTTGCGGTCGGTTCCAGGATTATTTCCTTATCTTCCTATTGATTCTCGCTACCGATACGAGAAAAAACAGGTACAATGAAGGGACTTGGCATACATTATCATATTAGCTTTGTGTCAAAGTGCAATACCCAGTCAGGCTGTAACTGTTGCTTATGAAAATCATTCATGCATTCTTTCTTGAATTCTTGTATTTTATTTCATTTTTTAAAACATTGATTATATCTAGTGGCGTCTCTAGAAGTGATAATTCGTAGGGGCCCAGACCATGCCTTTACGTCAAAGATTATTCCTGGGTTGTGCTACTCAGTTATTTTCCATTATTAGCACGTTAATCAAAGTTACGGTTTCTCTCTCCATGCGATCCAATGACGACTAAATAATAGGCTAAATTCAGATCAGAAAAATTATTTAAGCTACTCAGAAAATAGGCCAATGCTTTATGAAAGACAAACTGCTCTGAAATGTCTGTGCTACCTTTTCCACACACCAAGTCATTTAACTTGCACTTCATGATTGTTTATTAAAATAAAATAAAAGACCATTTGAAACGTCTGCGTGCAATTCTGAATAAATCTGATTTAAATGCATGAAATTGAGCGTCCAGTTTAATGATTGCCGCCGTATAAAATGTACCGTACCGTATCGGCGTGTTCTCAGAGTGAATCTTTTGCTCAGTCCCTCAAGGAAGTTGCATGTCGCGATTGCAACTATTACCACAAATTCAACCAATCCAAGCAAATTTTTTGCGGAAAAAAAAATAAATCACCAAGACATTGCAACTTTCATTGCCAATTTTTGAAAAAGCTACTGCGAATTCGGGCAAAAAAAATCAATGAAACAATAAAGAAGCCAGGAAGGATTGTTTGTCAAGTATGAGAATGATTGAGTGCAAGTCAGGGTTAATAATTGTTGTAAAGGGAAGCTCTGGGCCCCACCAATCTTCAGTCCTAGAGACGCCCCTCATTATATCACTTTTTTGACTGTCTACCATATTTGAGGTAAAATTGACTTAAATTGCTCACTTCGCAACGCTTTTTTTTATCTGCGAAGACTGAAATAAATACCAAACAAATTGCTATGTGGGGGCACTGTAAAATTCCAAAACTTTCTTCTTTCTCGGCGAGCTCTCATGATCTTGGCGTCAACTACAAGGCCTTTTTGAGATCTTTCAATAGGTCATTAATTCATTAAAAATTGCATGTCAATTTTTTTGTCACATAGTCAACCATGTTCAACCATCAACAATATTGTCTATCGCTTAATGTAAACACATGGCAAATCCTTCACTCGAACATATTTATTAAGCGGTGTTACTCGAAACTGTTGATTCTTTGTCCTTATACCATGGTCAGGGTGAATACTCTTGTCTTTTTGGCTGGCAAGTATGGATTAAAACCAGAACCGCACAGGTAGCTCAGCTACGGAAGTTTCACCGTTCAAATTCTATCCACTAGCCAACCTGTAACCTCAGCAACATTACAGCACTGGCATTTGGCACAGTATAACAGAAACCTAGCTGCTCATTTATCTCCAGTCAATTTAGCGGTGTCATATAAGTTGGGTCCTGCAGGGCAGTTAACAATAGGTACTCCAGCAATTATGACTGTGAATATTATAGCAACGAAGTAATCAGGCTTTATTCATTAAACAATAGTAATTGTGTACGGTTACAGAGGAAGCTAACGTGTCCACTTCATGTATCTGCAGCTGCTGACAGTTCACTAGCAACGCGTTATGCAAACAGACTGACTTCAGCTCGCAGGCTCCAGGAAACTGTCATAAATTCATTGTAATTTCAGGTAGCAAGTTAGCTACAGTCTGCATAATCGTGCATAATGTTGTGTTAGGCATAATCTCCGTTTCAGCGGGAATGTTACAAAATCATCAGCTGATAAACGGATGTAAGCGTGCGCAAAAAATTCTCTCTCCATGAACATGAGATGAACTAAGATAGCTGGCTCAATTTAGCTTGGCCTTCAGTATTGGGTATGAGAAGGCACGGCACTTGTTCAATGATTAACAGCTTGTTTTTTTTACGAGCAAAACTTTCACAAAAATTTCTGAATGCTGTGATTTGATATTGCTGGCAAATGACCATGGTATAAGCGGGATAATCAACTCGTAGATGTGCATTACACAGTTTAAAGGCACTTCGTGGAGGCAACCAACCTCCGCGTTATTCCCCACCACGTCTTGCTTTAAAACCGTGTAATGCACACCTAAGAGTTGACCATCCCTTACATAACAGGCCCAAAGACGAAACAATGGGGAAAAAGGAAACCTTGAAGTTCGTTCTTACACCCTCACTATATAGGACCTGCCATAGGTTCACGAAAGTGATGTCACGTCCCCAATTAACATAACTGTAATGATAACTTTATTGTTTTGTTACGATTCATGAACATACATACTTTAACTGCTATCTACATCTGTTCCTGTTGTCTCTCTCAAATTGACATTCACAAAATCAATGACTGCTACCCTTACTCTAGCTCTTTGTCCATTCAAATATACAACTTGCTTTTGATACGTTTTCCTTACTCAAGACCCCCCATCCCCACCTCCCACTCCCTCACACACTCACCCTCATTCACTCTCACTCCCTCACTCACACACTCTCCCCACCCACGTTGTTAATAATTTATCAGCTCCAGCTCATTACTAAACTTGCACTTCATATAATTGCGAGAGCTTTGCCTCACTTACCACCCTTTTCTTGGGCCCACATTCTCATACAGCACTTGGCGGCCCAGCCATATACTAGGTTGCACCTAGTCTAGTTTTTCATTTGCCCAAATTTCCAGCAAGCAGTTGATTTTGTCTGCCCAATTTCTGCGTTACACCAGAGAGATCCTCTTGCCGCTATATGCGTCAGAACAATAGTTAAGATGTCACGTGACACTCCATCTCCGTGCTCGGATACGGTTGCTTTCACATTCTGTATGAGTACGGATGAACCGTGCCCGAGTCCACTTCTTCAAAGCGGACTCGCGTACCGTGCCTGAGCACACCTGAGTGTTCACACTAACCAGATAAACTAGACTGTAGGGTCAAGTGTTCTCAGATCCGTGCCCGAGTCCCAAGTGTGAAAGCACCATGAGTATACATGCAGCATCCAAGTTGGCAATGAGATGATGAACAGATAGTAATTTTTGTAACTAGTAAGTGGGCTTCATGGTTCAAATCTTGTAATTTTTCAATCATTTTGAGCTTTAGCTAGTGATCTGTGTACTGTTTGTAATGGTAGAATTTCAAAATGTGTTCTGAAAAATAGAAGTTGGTAAATAATGAGGCAGGAAAGGTTGACAGGTTTTTACAGATAGTAGTCATCCCATACGACAGATATTTTGTCCCGGACAACAGGTACGGAATCATCACAGGACCAGAGCTAACTGAGGGGACATGAATTGTTACAAAGTAATCAGTTATTATTTATTTGGCTTTAGCTGTTCAAGTTTCAAGCGCAATAACAGGCGGAGGCAGTGCTTCAGTAAAAGCCTGAGCTCAATTCAGAGCGTCCTGTGCGACAGATTTTTTTCTGTCCCGTACAACAGGTACCCCCTAGAATTTTTAAACCCTGTTGAAATCAACTTGTTGATTTTTTAAAAAATAAAATTGCTTTATTACAATACAGTAGACTCTCTCCAATATTTCTTGACTATTTTTCAAAAGTTTTCAAAAGCTAATTCATAGAGTTCTTGAAAAGAATATTGATTTCTCTGCGTCCTGTGCGACAGATCACATTTTTGCTAATTTCACCCTTTATAAATGGAAATGAATCAGTTTGACCACTGAATAATGTTGAAGAGTGGTTACACAATTTAAAGGTCATAGCTTACTTTACAGCCAGTCATCTTTTTTTCTGGATGTAAAATACTGTCTGAATTTCCTGTACGACAGGCAAGGAATCGTTCAAAACATACAACGGCAAATATTCTAATCTAAAAAATTACATTATCTGCTCGGAGCACAGAGTTTGGAGAAAGAACTTGATAGCTTCTCTATACATAAATGTACATTTTTGATATGAGGCTTTCCATTTGCTTATCACCTCAAGCCCACAAAGTATGTTATCAGTTAAAATAGTGAATGCTGTTCACCGTAGACCAAAAGAGGAAAGTATACACTGATAATGTTAGGCACACGCCTGATCTAGTTCGCTCAATTTTTGTACTCCACCCAGGTTAGAGTACAATAAGTAAAAGACCAGTCAACATAAAATAAATGCCAAGTCAAAAGACAGGTCACGTCTAGTGAGATAAATTAATGTTTTAAACAGATTTCTTTTTATTTGATAACACTTTGCTGAATCCTAGTAAGACTTCTCTGGACACTTTTTGAGCCAGTTACAATATAACACGGACCGTGTTTTCCTCTCAAAATCTGCTCACAGCCCCCCTTCTCCCCCAAACGCCCACCCTCAGTCATGTGCTTCCCCGCTGAACATTTAAATTTGTCATGGAAAAGGTTAAAGTGTGGGCCACAAAAGCAGAACTCTTCTCTCCACATGTAGATCCTTTCTTCACATTTCCTCTAGTAACAGTACCTTTGGTCCACTCAGTTGCAGGATATAGGCAACATATACTCATATAAGTGATACTGCTGACAAGGATCTTATGGAGCACAAACTGTAGTTTTAGCTGCAGTCTGTACAGGGCTGAAAAGGTTTCCATGGTTGCAGTTTGTATTGAAACATTTAACTGAATGCATAGGCACATTAACAGAGTAACACAAATAATTTGGCATTAATTGGTCAATGAATCCCAAACATACCGTTATCATTTAAACAACCAAAAAATAACTGCTCTCAACTCAATAGTCATTTCATATTTTAGGATTTTAACCTTCTTGTTTTAAAATGGCACTGCCACGCCCTGGCATGCATAATAATTGCTCATAGGTTATCGACAAGATTGTTCAGCTGTCTGCATTCCTGGTTTTAGTATTTGACTGATCTCTTGTTATATTTTCAGTTATATAACACATAGGAATACCCAAAATTTTTTACTTTTTGGCTGTCCTTTTGTTTATTTTCCAAAACACCATGAGTAATCTAATATTATGGACAGAGAAGTTAGAGAGAGATTAAAAAAGAGAAAGTTTCTTTCGAGTATCCGCCACCAGACATAGCAGCACACAAACAAATGTCTTGTCATTTGCCTAAGAAAAAAAAAAAAAAAACTAAATCTCGCCCTAAGTCAATACTTTGTTTTTTGAAAGAACAGCTATTATTGACCGCTATGACTCACAGTAATATAAAGTTAAACTCAGAATTTCTAATGATGATAAACTTGAGAGAAAAAAAAAAACCTGACCAATTTTTTCAAGTTTGCAATGCATGCTCGACTTTGATGGTGTCCCTTAAAGTGAACCTTTTCAAGCAGTTATGTTCTCTTAGGATTGAAATGGGATGAGGTATTAAATTATCTCTGAACTATATTTATAAACAGGAGCTTGCGGTTTCTAACTCTGGTGGTTCAATACCAAGGTGAGTCCCTGCCATCATATCCTGAACCAAAGTACTTCTGCTTCTATAAACACCAAACTGAAGATATAGTTGTTTTTGTGTAAAAAATGAAGTTATGTCAGGTGTCCTGCATAAGTCTATTTTTCAAGAACTTGGCAGACGATCAGTATGACCCAAAAACAGTTAAATCCAGTCATGTCTTCAACTACACAGCTTTGAAATCTCTAATAAAAGGATGAAAATACCATTAAAAAGAGAGATATGCACTCCATGTTAGCCACATGACCGAGTTGTTTTTCATCCCCAAAATAGTCACATGTATGACCAGTTTCACTTCCCCTGAAGAACATGCTCCTGTACAGATTATGCCAAGCAACAGCCCAAAAGGTATATTTTTGGCAGACCTCTGAGATTATTGTTTGGACTGTTTGATGATCGACTTACGATGTTCATGTTGACTTCAGGATCCAGCTTACTGTCCCTCCTGACAACCATCTTACACTGAATTGCGCCTTGGATGAGGACAGCCGTGCACAGAAATAACCACACCATCTCCACTCTGAAAGTCAACCAAGTTGAGTACATTACAACCTTTACACCCATCAACTATCTCAACAGTTAATCAATAATGCTAATCACAAAAGGCTGCGACCGGATAGTGAATCCTATGACAATCAGATGCTTTGCAACCTTCAATTTGGACAGTAGCCTATAATTCGTGGTCAGCTAACAACATAAACTATCCAGCAAAAGCAACACAAACTATCCAGTATACATTCTGAAAAAATTGTTAAAACTGACGGCGTCAACATGCAGCTGCCCTGGTCGACACAAATCACTAAGCTAATGGAACTCCCAGAAACAGAAACAACCTGGGGTTCACTTCATTAACATTTGTGTGGTTTAAAGAAAAAAAGAAGAAGAAAAACTACAAGTAGTGAAGACAAATCCTAATGTGAAAATCCATGGCAAACTGAACTATATGACATTTTCCTAATCAGAATTAACTAGAATTTTTCATCTGCGAATAATATTTTAATTCCATGCAGATTTTAATGCCATGCTTGTTTACACAAGACAAAATCCGCAAAGACATTGGAGTACGCATCATTTCTGTTCCAGCGCACGGTTTATAAATCATTTAAGCGGGAAAGAAATACAGCGAAATGACGGAACATCACTTCACTCAATAGAATGACACCTCGTTCCGACGAAGGCTATAGTAAGTACGCCAAATAATTTATAACCAGCCAAATAGTTTCAATGAGCCACTGACAGATTCGCAAATAGACAGCGTAAGTACTTTGACAGAGCGAACTTGGCTCGTTAAAAAAATTTCCAATTTCATCACCACCGCGAACACTCTTAAATACTTAATATCAAAACGGATAGGTAAATTCATAATGGGGAATATTAGCTCACTAACTTGACACGAAAGGCGCAAAAGCCAACTCACCCCTCCGCTCCCCAGCCTTCCTCTGAGAATCAAACGATCATTACTACTAAAAAAAAAACAAGGAAACAAACTACACAGCCCCGCCCACCACAACCCGTGGACTGTTCCATCGTTCTTGAGGTGTTTGATTGACCCCATGGTAGTGTTCAAACGCGAATTATTGATGAACAAAAATAAGACAAAAACGTCTAATCGAACCGATATCTGACCCATGTAGTGTGCAACTCAGCTTCATTAATGTCTTTAATTTGACCACTTTGACTTTCGCAGGCTACGAGGTTAAATATTGTTAATCGATACTCAGTTTAACACCCATCGTCTGGAGTTCCCGCGAAGACCGGAGTCAGCGCACAACACTCGTGACGATGGGGGGCGCTGGCTAGCCAGCTATTGTTTAAGATTTTAGCACCATAGGCCTTCGTGTGCAACCGATAAATGATCCCGCGACAGAGTATGTCAACACGAACACTTTAACAAATACATAGCTACATTTCGAAATATATTCGATCACAGATCATACGTCACCAGCTTGGTCTTCAGAATCAGGATTTTCTCAGTTGACCACATTTGCACGGGTTTGTTTTAGTCGGCCAACATGTAGCTTCGTTGTATAATTTACAGGGTCAGAGTTGAAAGATTTCAAGCCGGTGGTGGTGTTAGTAGTTAGCCGCAGTTTGTTGCCATTGCATTATTCTTACAAAAATGTCACGGGTGCTCATTGTTGGTGCTGGTCTTACGGGTAGTTTATGCGCTTGTCTTCTTCGAAGAGAAATGTCAAATAAAGTCAAAATTGTAGTGTGGGATAAATCGCGGGGAGCAGGTCAGTCTTCTACCTCTGCTAGCAAATGTTGCTTGTAAGTGCTGCCAAGTGTTTGGCTGACTTCACAAAGTGCACATGCTGCAATCTTGTATGTTTTCAAATAAAGATAGCTAGTGCTGACTGATTCAATAAGTGAAGCTTTGTGGTTTGCACCGGGTCTGCCCTCCAAGTGACACCTGCACGACGGCAATTGTAATGTATCTTTTTAGCTGCAGTTGAGTAATGTGTGACATTGACACTGCACGAAAAGAGTTTGGCTGCTAATTTTCAGCGATAATTGGTTTTGTCGTCGTATCAATTCGATGCAATTGAACTGCACGAGAATTGCGTGCTTTCCGGAGTTCATTTACATGGGAAAACAATCGTATCGCAGAAGACAGACTTGTCTTGATTTTCCCAATTTAAAATGAATGTAACACGCATGGACCTGTCGTAAGAGGCAATCTCTTGTTTCCTGTGAGAGGGAAAAGATAGTGGCACAATTACACGCGGCTTTGCTTTGAGTGTTGCACACTGCTTTGCAGGGGGAAGAATGGCCACGAGCAGGAGCCCCGGCAACGCATCTTGCACAGCAGATCTTGGTGCGCAATACATAAGTGCCACGCCGTTCTACGCCCGAAAACATCAGAGGTATTAACGTTAAATCAGAATATGTAGACATTTCTGGAAGAGCTGTTATGGATATCTTGTGATGGCGAATGTTTACTGTTAATTGGCAGGGTCTAGAACATTAAATTATGAATTACCCGTTGCAAAATGTGAATAAATATTTTCACTGTAAGTACCTCCAGCTCAATTCAATTTATTTGCATAGCGCTTTTCACAGTAGACTGCCACAAAGACACTTTACAGTGAGATATTAAATAAACGAAAGGGCAGTGCCCAGTCTAATCCCCACGATGGCAAATGAGGCAAAAAAAAAAAAAAAACTCCTAGTGAGGAGAAAAATCCTCAAACAGTGGTGAGAAAAAACTCCCCAGTGGGAAGAAATCTCAGGAGGAACCTGGCTATAGTGGGGAAGCCCATCCTTCGCTGGCTTGCTAGTTAATAATAAAGTAAAGTAGTAATAGAATAAATAATAATAGAGGTAATGGAGTTCAATTAAAGTCCATCTAAACAGTTGCATCTGTAGCTCCAGGAAGAGGGATGTCGAGGATGGTGCAGAACTGGATCAGGACAGCAGCAGCCAGCGCTCATGTTGAAGCACTGGCTAATTTAAAGATTAGTCTTTGACCAGCTTTTTGCGACTCAAATTGTCTAAATTTTTTCCAAAATGTAAACTAATAATTTTTAGATCTTGTGTTCATTTTTTGAAGTCTATGAAATGTTTCACAAGCTGGTATCTATGTCTGAGGAAGGAAGTTGGATGTTTATATGTAGACATTGTTGCCCACATATGTCTGAGTTTGATCTGTTTAATAAAAGCAAACTGGGTAAAATTTTCACAAAGTCATAAAGGCATGCTCATTTGTTTAAAAAAGCATTTTGTCTTTTTTGTGAGTATATTTGAGACCCCCCCCCCCCCAAGGTTCAGTTTCTCTCATGTTCCTCAGGCAAACAGTTGACCCAGGTTCCAGGATATGCAGGCTTCAGTTATGTCTTTAATTATTAATCTTTATATGCTTCATTATTGAGCATATTGTGCAGGCTGGTGGAACATCCCCATTGGTCTATCACTGTTTTTAATGGTACAAATGATTAATATATTTAATCTTCTGTGCCACTCAACCTCTTGAAGGAATCTCCTGCTTGCACAGATTTTTAGAGGGCTTTAGTCCTCCATCAGTGAAATTTATACCCTATGCCTGGAAGTGGTCATTCTGAACTCATGTTGCAAGCTTTCAACTACTTTGTTAAAAATGGTAATACTGCAGATTTGCCTGCAGGTGGTGCTGAAATTGTTGTACAGCGCCCCATTCGGTAATGAAAATGGAACTTCCAAATAAAAATGGTGTGCATGAATAGCACCTGATGGTGGAACCTCTCATGCCACAGAGTTTAAGAAAAGTTCTGATGTTTGTATTTTATTTTTGAGATTCATCTCAAGGGATCTGGCTCTAGTCCGGAGTGACAGATCACACTGAGTAACCTTCATGTATTTTTTACAGCTTTGCAAGTCATGCATCAAATTTGACTCATGAACATTATATGGAAAGCCAGACTTTCCTGTTATTTTATCTGCTGTTTTCCAAATAGCCAGCCTTATTTGGGGTGTACAGTTGCATTGACTGTAATTCTGGAATGTCTTATCCTTCATTTGAAGAGCTGAGGCTGAGAATTATCATGCCTGTTTTATCACCATGCGCTTTGATTTTCAGCTTCTATGAAGAGCTGCTTGCACACAGCATTTTAAAGCCATTGATGGCCCGTGTGGATGGAATGATCAAGAAAGAAGATGACCTGCGTGACTTTGTCACCCCGAAGGGCGTCTCATCCATCGTGAAACATTTCTTACGAGAGTCAGGTAGGCCCCCAAAAAGAGAAATTGATATCTGAACCAGACCTGAATTTTTTTTTTTTTATTTTTAGTGTGTTGAAGTCACCCAGTGGTATAGATTTTTTCCAGATGGCATGATGGTGCTGCAGCTATTTTGGTCAGCTGAAAATCAGAAGTTAGTTGATTTGTAATGATGTGCATGTTTTAGTAATTTTAATGAGAAATCAGAGAAGTTAGATGTGTTTTTTGAAGCTTGTACAGTTGTTAAGCCCTGAGAATTTTTTTATTTATTTATTTTTTTTTTAGTTTTAGTCTCTTATTTCCAAGAAAGTGAAAGCACTTTTCCAAGAACAGTCTCATGATTTTTATTGAGCTAGCAGCTGACCCATCCAAATTGGACCTGTGCAAAATGCAGACTTCATTATTTATAAAAGGTGTAGTACCTAATTTATTTAACGGAGGCATTGAATCCTTGAATAAAAACAGATGGGGAAAAAATCTTTCAGTCAGGATTACTATTATGTCCTGTTCATTACTGAGCGTACATAACACTAATGCCAGTGTGGCATAATATTAAACAGTGAAAGTTAGGCATCTTATATTCAGTTTGAGAGTGCATGTTCAAAAGTCCTGTTTGTTTAAAATGTATTTAGATTAGAAAGTGGAATAATTTTTCGAAGTGTGCCAAAAGAAAACCACTACCTTACTCACCGTTTTATTTTGGAAGTGGACATGGCACCTTCTGGCAACATGCATCATTACACCTAGTTTTGACACCCTGCCCAGTGACACACTGTCAGAGCCCTCTGCTGTTTCCCTGTCTGCCTCCACCCTGCATAACCTGTGTGCCCCTGCCTGCCCTCCCCTTCTCTCTCCCGCCCCCTTCGCACGCAAGCAGAAGCCGAGGTGCTGTTTGAGCGCCACGTCACTCACATCCACCAGCAGGGGGCAGAGTGGATAGTGCGCAGGAAGGATGGGGCGGCGGAGCGCTTTGACGCGGTCATCCTCACCATGCCCGTTCCGCAGATTCTGCAGCTGCAGGGGGACGTGTGCTCCCGTGAGTACTCCCTCCCAAATGCTGTCCCATGAGCACACTCTCTCTGTTACCCCGCCCCCTGCTGTCAGAGCCCTCATCCATGCGCGCTAAATCTGGAGCTGCGTGCCTTTAAAAAGCAGCTTCAGTTGCTTTGTGACTCGGTGATGCCCAGTGGAGGTACGCTACTAGAGCTAGAGTTCATGAGCCTGATTTTTTTGGGCTGAATTATCCAGTTAAAAACTGCTATTTCAGGGTTTGCTCTCAAGTGCTTGCTCTGCTGGAATGGCATTAACTTCAAGCTGCAGTTTCACATAAAGACTTGTGATTGCAACTCTGTTGTGAACACTTCTGCTTGCTCTTGGGTCAGCCATAGGTTTTGTTTTATCATGCATTATTGTTAACATTCTCATTTAGCTCTTGTTTAAGTCCCTATATTACCTTAAGGGAATGATTTGTTCCATCAGATAAGAGGTTACTTCGATGGGTTGAAGCCATGCAGTACAAACCCTGGGCTTTAGTCCTGCTCAGCCTCCTCTTGCCCATAAAAACATACAGTGGGGAGAGAACATTCAGCCAGTATTAGTATGCCAATGAGAGCTTTTACTCAGTTCCTGTGTATTTGAGCATAATAATAAGAGCTCTTTAGACATTTTCTTTTCAAGGTATTTTCTTTGTGGAAAAGCATTGCCAGAGTTGCGTTTGCGTTCACTTGTCAGGACGATGGATTAGAATGAATGTTTGGCTTCACTCAGCAGTTGAATGATGAGGAAGATGGCTGGTGTGCTCTGGGCTGCCTCGTTCCAGAGTTTTCTACACGGCCTAATTTGGTCTCCAGCTGTCTAGTTACCACAGACGTCTTGTGTTGAGGTCCATTTTCATATTCTCTGACCAAAGTTCTGAATGTAAAGTAAAAAAAAAAGCTTTTGGAAATGGTAAAATGCAAGTCCTCAAAGACCAGTGTGGAAATTGGAGTGTGAGGCCTGAACCCCTGGGATGTGGGGAGTTTCTGGGAAATTGTGAATAATGCAGATTGGAGCCATTCGGTCTGAAAATGCCGCATAGGAAAGGGTTGGTGAGTCGAAAGCGGAGCGGGGTGGCTAAGGGATGACGAGGGACCTCACTGGTTATCGCTCCTGGCACCGGACATCCCTCTTTAATGAAGCATTCACCTCGTATCAAGAAAATTTTACTACATGGAGGGGGGACTGGAGATGCCGGCTGCTGACAGGTTGAGCTGCCAGGACCATCATTAGTAGACCGAAAAGTGGTGATGTTTCTAGGGGCCCACAGCTTTGAGAGGGCCGCCATGTTTTATGTAAAAGGGGAGGGGGGCTGTTGTATTATTTTGTGTGGCCTAGAATTCCTTGCACCAGTTCAATCACACAGCTGTTTGCCCTGACACAGAACAGTGAAGGGCACTGGTAGTCTGAACAAACAAGCAGGAATACAAGGGCCCCATTGGCTATGGATAGATGCTGGACCTAATGAACTGTATGCGGTCTACCGAACCTGGTGTGAATCCAAAACGATCAAGATTCAGATTTTGGAAATGTCAGTTTTGGCTGAAGACTGTTTCTCACAGTTGATTTGTAACAAAAATATGACTGGGTTTTGGGTGGCTGCTCATGAAGACATGTAAAAAGAAGAACAAAAAATGAATAAAGCATTTCAATTGTTTATTTGGATGTGACAAATGTTTGGTAACTCCCTTAGCTGGACAAAAACGGAGCTATATTTGATAGCCATGGAAGCATTTCTACTTTGGCATATTTCTACTGTGGGAAATTTTATCCATACCAATGATTTTCTCCACTAAGACAGGCTGATGCAATTTTTTTAATGTATTGGTCCTTTTCTTTTTTTCTTGGCTGTTAGCTTTTGGAGTTTACACTTGTGCTCTGGTTCACTCGGGTTATTTTGACTATACCAGAAGCAACACTCTTGAGGCAGCTCATTTTATTCCTCCATGGAACAATGACTTTTGCATGTACTGTTACACCGTGTTAGGAGGTGGATACGCTCTGTTTGCAGTGGCAACCGCAGTAGCTTCAGAAGCGCAAACATGGATGATATATTATTATAGGACATACCATTCAGACATGGCAATTATGTTTATCTACCTGTTGGCGAAGATTCCATCCCAGCACTTAGGAGGCATGATATTTATCCTGGTTTTTGACCTCTGCCAGTTCAGCTGATGGAGTTGCATAAAGATGGAGGTGCTTTTTTCCTTAGTGTGGTCCAGAGTCTGGGCGCAGAAAAGTAGAGAATACGCCAAACTGACTAATGATAGCTGGCTCACTGAGACTGAGGATGTTGGAGGTTTTGACTGCACTTTTCATGAGTTGAAGTATTCACACAGCCCCAAAAATATTTCGAGTTAAAATGAAATATTGGAATTTCATATAATCAAATCTGTGAAGAAATGGGCCTCTAAAACTGTGGCCAGCCAATTGGTTAGAGGTACTGGTAACCAGCTGTGAATCGGTTTGCCCTCAAAAGACAGGCTATTTACGGAAGATGTTTTGAGGTGAACTGCTCAATTCGAGCGATCGCCAATACAAAAAAGAATTCCCATATGTGGCTTTTCTACCAAATTTTCTTACCCTTTCTGGAGGGCCACACTTCTGATGCGCTGCTTGCTCAGCGGCATGACGACAACAATTCAGCTGTACTTGAGAAATTGCAGACGATATAAACGATAAAATCAAACCAAGAAAAAGTACTGGATGCATGAAGAATCGATATGTACCTTAGTGTCCTAAGGTCAAGTATCCATAACCATACATGCTTACACAATTTTTCCCCCGCAGCTGTGCGAGACCAGAAGCTACTTGGCCACTAAACTGTCACATTAACCACCGAAAATGGGGCTTGATTGCAACATCTGGGTTTTTTTTTTTTTTTTTTTGCATTGGCAATCGCTCAAATTAAGCGTGATGGAAAAATTTTGCTGATATAATCGCGCAAGCATTGCAATCATACTGTATGATGAAATTTGCGAGTAGTTATGGCAAGAGTAGGTTCATAACTTTGAGGTTTTAAAGGTTCCCTGACATTAAATAAGCCGAAATTGATATTTAGAACATGCTATTGTATTTCTTCATGATGAAAACAAAGATTCAATTGCTTTTCCGTGAAAATTTGTTGTTTTTAAACTATTTCGGATTAATTAAACTGAGCGGAACGCCCCCCTTAGAAATGTCTGGAACTGCCTTATATGGCAACTGATGTCTCGCAAGGCAGCCAGCTGGACAGATCTCGCTCACTGTGCAATGAAATGTACATACACTACGCCTTATTTAATATAGTCAGCTGACAGACCCTTACAAAAACACACTGTTGGAATACCATATTATTTATCACCAAAAAACTATAGTATTACTGTAGTAATTGTATGTTTCTTTGGAACGCACGATAAAGATTTGAGTGTTGCTATTGAAATATTGTTGGGCTACCATAGCTAATGAAAAAACAGGCCAGAATAAGCTATTGTAATACTATATACTTCAGGATTATTCGCCAGGGGTTTGCTAGTGTGGGTGGTGTTGAGCCGCTTTCACATCGGATGCCAGGCGGGTATTTCGCATGACAGATTACATTCAAAGACGTGTGTATTCGCGTCTTCGCATTGACTTAGGGTGTGATCTGTCCTGTGAAAGGTTTGTTTCGCTTCCGGAGTGAAAGCAGCTGTAGATACGCACGCAAGCTAGATGGCTAGCTGACGTTACTTTCCTGCAGTGCTTACCCAGATAGCCAGCACCTCCACTCCGGATCTGCCCCGGCTCTAAGCCGGATCAGCTGGAGTCGGCAGATCCGGAGCGGAGGTGCTGGCTATCTGGGTAGCCAGCTGACTTAATTTCGACATAACGTTAGATTTTCAAGCGTTCAGTGCAGTGTGGAGATAGTGTGTAACTTGACAGTTATCTACCTGCCAATTTAACTAACCACCTTGCCTATTTAGCAAGCTAAGGTTAGTCAGTGACAGTTGCGTGTATTTCCCTCTATCCAATCGCCCCGGTCTCGGTTCAGGCTGTTAGCGAGCTTTATGAGCAGAGTGTTTCGCGTGTATTCTCGTCTTTGCATTAACTTTGAATGTAATCTGTCGTGCAAAAAATTAGTTTTGCGTCCCGTGTGAAGGCGGTTTGGCGCCGCCTATTCTGGCAAATGTTTTGGCGAATAATCCTGAAGTTTCATGCCATAGTCGGTTAACTTAGTCAAATTAGCAAGCGAGGGTAACTATCACAGCTGGAGAGTAACTGGATTATCGACAGCTGACTTCGCATTATGAGCCAGAAGAACTCGAAAGGCAGTATTGTGATGCCTGATCGCCGTCTGTGTTCTATGAGGTGGGCATCCATGATCAAAGTGGAACTAACGCTGGCTTATAGGCTTGTGACTTCAGCCAGAACATGTATACAATATTTTTTATGCATCGGCGAGTTATCTTAATGCCTTGTTGTCCCCTTGTCAATTAGATTTACACCTGAGTTTGGATAGTTGTCCTCATGTCCACTATGTATTCCGCCATCTAGCTACGTTAGCCTACGTAACATGGTTCGTCAAGTGTAACAATTGGATAGATGGATAGAGAGATATCTTGATTGCTGGCTCATACACTAAACAAACACACTAGAAAACGTGTGTAAACAAGCGTGTAAATGGACCCGATTGCTTTTTTTTACATTTTTATTAGAAATTCAAATATTATTCAATGCATTACAAAAGGGGCAGAGAATCAGACAACAGACCAGTCAACTGAAAGAGGAAAGAAAATACATTGTCAGCAGAGAAATTGTCCTTTTAGCTTTGCGGCTTTTTAGTCCTTCAAGAGAGTTCATATACATTTTTACTTCATTTTTAAAGGCAACAAATGAGGGTTTCCTCCTCCCCCATTTACAAGTGTGAATGTGGTATTTTCCTAAAACAATAAAAAGATTCAAAATAAAGATAAATGGTTCACCCAAGTCATCTCTTTTAAAGAAAATCAAAATATCCTTCATACTAAAGGAAACAGGAGTAGACCATACCTCACAACACATATGCTCAATCTCATACCAAAAAAACCTTGTGAAAAAACATTCATAAAATAGATGAAAAATGGATTCAGATGCAGTACCACAAAAAGCACATATATCTGATAGATCAGTTATGGACCCGATTGCTAAGGCAGAGGTGCTTTCCTTTGATGACGTCATTGGACCATGCGACTTACGTCTCGGAAACTTCCTACTTCAGGGGGCGGGGCGTAAGAGTGCAAAAATATCACTTTTATTCCTTAAAATTGATGGATTTTTCAGCCATTTCAGAACTTTTGAGTGCATAGAGAGATGTAAATAATCATATAAAACAAAATAAACCAACAATTTCAGGTGGTGTGTCTCATGTCAGGGAACCTGTAACACTTGTAACGTATCTCTAGGTTGGCTATGAGGTTGAATAACGTTCCCTGACATTCACTTTAATGGCCATTGTCCTTTCCACAAAGACCAGAGTCAATGCTCAATATTTGTTATCCCCTGCCTCGAAGTGGATCCGGGGATATTGGAATGGAGCTTGTCTGTCTGTCCGTCCGTCTGCCTTAAATGGGGACATATTTTCTCGGAAACTATTGCACCCACGTCAATGAAATTTTATATGTGGCCAGTACTGATGACCCTACTAAATGAGTTTGACAATTGATTCCGAGAAATTTATTTTTATGGCCCTTGACTCTGTTCATGGACTTAAGTGTATGGGTGTTGCAATGGGGACTAGTTATCTTGGCAACTATTGAACCTACGTAGATGAAATTTTGTGGGTGACCAGTACTAAATGATCCTATTGAATGAGTTCGACAGTTGATTCCCAGAAATTTATTTCTACAGAGTTATGGTCCTTGTTTCTTTTCGTTGACTTGGGATATGGAATTTGCAATGGGGACAAGTTTTCTCGACAACTATTGCACCTTCATGGGTGAAGTTTTGTGTGTGGCCAGTACTGATGACCCTATTGAATGAGTTCAACAATTGATTCAGAGAAATTTATTTTTACAGAGTTTTGGCCCTTGACTTTGAACTTGGTGTATGGGTGTTTAATAGGGACAAGTTTTCTCGGCAAAGTGGATGAAATTTTGTGGGTGGCTATTACAGATGACCCTATTGAATGAGTACGACAATTGATGTACGACAAAAATGTATTTTTACGGAGTTATGGTCCTTGTTTCTGTTTGTCGACTTGGTGTATGGGATTTGCAATGGGGACAAGTTTTCCCAGCAACTATTAGTTCATTTTATTATCTCCTCACGTATGTTTCAGTGGATAATGTCATTGCTTTTTTTTTTTTTTTTGTATGAACATGGAATATCCTGTGACCATTCTTGCCATGGCGGGGGATATTGTTGACAATGTTCCCTTGTTTTAATTAACAAAATGTCAGCGTGAACACTTCCACAAATACATAGCTGCATTTGTGGAGCATCTCGAAACACGTTTTATATTTCATTTATTCACTGAAACAAACTCAATCGGTGCACAGAATCGACTCTGCTACATGAGAAATTATAATAAATTGTAATTAGAATATGACTAATGGAACCGATTTTGGCGTTGTTTCAAGCTGTTATTTCTTGAATTGAAGTCATTGCGTCTGTTGGAGGTAAGAGGTAGTGGAAAATGAGTGGAGAAGCACTCTGAATTACAGGACACGAAACAATTACTTGTATTAACTTTGTACTCTGATTCTTTCAGGTCAAATTCTCCATATTGTGCTTTATCGTATTTTGCTTTTTTAGTGCTTTTTTCAGTGTGGCTGTAATTTTCTTCACCTTGTAGCTAAACCAAACCATTTCAATTGCTTCAAAATATTGAAGGTTAAATCAAATAAGTTTCTGTTGTTTTGCAATGTTTGATTTTTATAACGAAATGACTTGATGTCAAAAAAACATACTTTCTTCTGGCCTTTCTGAATTGGTGGCTGCAGACACTAGCCTTATTTTTTTGTCCTCTGCAAGGCTCAACTGCTGTTGACAACATGAATTCTCCAAAAAGAATATTCCCCTGTGTTTGACCGATGAAAGCAAGGACCAGAAGTTGGTATGGCATATTCTCAGCTTTAAGCTGCTTTGACACCGGACGTGAAACAAATTTTCGAACGACAGATTACACTCAAAGTCAATGCAAAGACGCTAATAAGTGTATTTGCGTCTTTGCATTGGCTTTGAATATAATCTGTCTTGCGAAAAATTCCTTACTCGTCCAGTGTGAAAGCGGCTTTAGGGCGTAATTTTGGTGCCCTAGGTGACTGTTCATCATATGGAACACAGGTTAACTCTCTTTTGTTACTTAGAATCAGCTTTACTGGGATGTAAAAACAGTTGCCAAACCATTGTATACATTTTGTTTTATGCAGCACTTTTGAAGCTTTAGAATTTAACATATATTTATAATGAAGGTTTGATGAAGTTTGGGGTTTGAAAGAATGATAACAGAACATAAAGGCGAAAACCTGATTTATGATTGTCTAAATGTTTTGGAATTCCCATACATTTCATATTGCTGCCCAGTGTTTTTAATTTAGCCTAGGCCTACAGGATAATATGCCAACATAAATGCATTTTCATTTGTCATGTGATGAAGTCACTGAATATTGTAGTAGTTATTTTAACCTTAAGTTTAGAAATCTGGCGCTTTAGCGCCTCAAATTTGTTTGTTTTTCACTGAAACCAAGGCATTGTGTGTATACGGATAGGTCAGATTAGTCAGAATACTTCGGAGTATACTTCAAACTGTTTAATTCAAATTAAAACCCTGCGTTGAGTGATATTCAGTGAACTGTGTTTTAGTATAGCACAAGCTACTAATTTTATAGTCACTTTCCTAATTCAGGCATGGTATGTTTACCAATCTTCGTTATTTCCTGGTGCTCTTGTCCTAGTTTGGTTTTTTTTTTTTTTGGATATTTCAGGTTTTTGTTTTCAGTTTTAATTTGGAAAATACATTCTGGTGAAAGGAATAGTAAAATGAACAATAGAGATACAGCTGGATAAAAAGCACCCATTTTAGTGCGATAATCATCGTGGGTTAATTGCATTTGACGGTCGAAGTGTCCAGTTCCCAAATGGAGTCGGAGGAGATGAAAGAGGCATGTAGTGGCAGTGATCGGACAGTGGATGGCAGCAGCCAGGTGTTAGCTGCGACTGGCTGCACATGCAAGAGGATGCAATCTGGAAATAATTTGAACAGAATAACGCTGAAAAAAATGCGGTATGCTTCACACTTCCTCTTTTATCTGAGTCGTTCAAAATTCAGGAACAAACACAACAAAGCCTCGCTGCACATTTGTCACCACTTTGATTTTACTGATAATCTGTCTCTTATTCCTCTCAAGCCAAATGAATCACAAAGAAATCAAGTATGTTATGGACATTTGCCATCACTCAAGGCCCGGTTATACAATCTACAATGACATGCGGCGCTAAATCAGGATTTTTACATATCCGCTTACATATTTGAAAAGATTCTACCCTCCTGTAAGCAAATTAACAGCATTGCTTCATAGCGTGCTGCACTTCCTGGAATACCCAATATCCTGAAGAAAATTGACTCAGACCATGAAAGGTGGTTACGTCAATCTCTGCTCACTAAAAATAGGGCTTTATCCTCTCATTTTAGCTTTTGTTGCAGTTGGTGGTATCATTTTTGTGCATGAATGAGATCAATGCCCAGATGAATGAATTAAAATTTCTTCATATTTGAAGTCCTTCTTTAGTGGTGGTTTGTATCCTTTGTAAAAAATATTGTGAGCATCATAATTCATTGGACAGGGACACACTTTTTTGTCATTTTGGTTCTGTACACTGCATCAGTCATTGGATCTGAATCCAACTGAATGCACATTTTATATGCTGAAATGGAGACTGAATGGAGGAAGCCCCCTAAACGAGCAGGAACTGAGGATGGCTGAAGTGCAGGCCTGATGGAGCATCACCTGGGAAGCTGCTCAGCATCTACTGATGTCTCTGCATCGCAGACTTCATGCAGTTATTACACGCAAAGGATATGTGACCAAATATTGAAAATGATTTCTTTACATTGTGTTAAACTGTCCAATATTTAATGTGTTCTGTGCACTAAAGATCCTGTCTTTTCTCAGTGATTCATCTACTGTGAATGGAAACGCAGTGAAAGTTGACGGTCTGTACATCAACATTGTAATTTTGTCCTTTCGAACTCATGACTGGAGTACAGAAGCAAAATTTTTTTTAAAAATCATTGCTGTCCTATAAATTACGGTGCTCACTAAGTATTTGAATGGATGAGCAATGAGTTTCTGTCATTGGATTGGCTGGTTACACTTTTCCTTCACATACACCTTTCTCACTACAATTTTTGGTTCTGAGCCCTGCAAATGGTTACATTACATTACATTACAGGTTCTTAGCAGGCGCTCTTATCCAGAGCGACGTACAAAAGTGCACAGGATCAGTACAAAAGTGCAGAGCTCCTAGGAGACAAGTGCTAACAGTAAGTGACAGAACACTTTCCATTGTTACTGATTGTTACAGATCTAAACCAATAACAAAAGGGTCAGGGTAAGAGAACAAAATGGCAACAAGGTCAGGTGCAAAGTCGAGTGCAAAAGGGCACTAGAAATAAAATGGTTGCCCAAAAGCAATCTTTCTGAACTGCTGAGCCATAATCAAATAAGCGACCCAGTCCTTTAAATCAACTATATTTTGGAATATATTAATGTTTGAAATCACATTGTTAATATACAGTATTTAAGACCAATGTTATATTCGCTGTTTGTAGTGTGAAGGCTGGCAAAAAGGACTGTTTATACAAAGCTATTGGTTTGTTGTGCAGTCTTCTGCTGTGACTTAGTCCCTACCTGGAATCTGCAGTTTTTTGGAACCAATGAAGTAAACACTCTCTCGTGACCTGGATAAATACCTGAGTGATTGGGGTTGTTCTGAATGCAGTGCTGTTGCAGATATTTGGCATTGCATGCATGCATGGTTTCCAGAATTCAGGATTTTTATATACAGGTGTTGAGTATGCACTGTTGGCCTGGCTATATATCTGTCTGGTGCATTAATTTCAGCATTTTTACTGCAAATTAAGTGATTCACAATTTTCCTCAAATTTTCCCTCCTTAGTACTTCTTACCAAGTCATTGGCCTGTTCATGCTATTTTTCTGTAGCAATTCAACTGCCGTTCGTCCCAGGGCTCTGTGTCACTGTGTCAAGCAGTTATTGAGTGACCGTGTACATCAGGGATGTACTGCTGTCATGTAACCTCCAATTTACCCAGTTAACCTTTGCAATTTTATTACTTCATCATACATTTCAGGAGACCAAGGAAATAACTTTTCTCCATTTTTCTGAGCTTGCCAAAGAGAGTCAGTGTGGAGTTAGTATTTCTATGAAGTCTTTTTTTTTTTTTTTGAAGAAACATAATTCTGGCGAAGTCTTCAGAACTCCGATGAAAGAGGCTCCATTGGGAACAGGCTGTTTTTCCAGTGCTAATGTCCAACTCTTTGTAGTATAGTATTTCTGTTGCAAGAGTCAGCGTTTTATTTTATTTAGAAAGGACAGTATCGACCTGGCGCAGAAATGATGGGCTCTGATAAACAATGAAAGCATTACTAGATTTTAAAGTTCATTTTCGCTCCTTATTTTTCACTATTCCTCCCAAGTCTGAATACATTACTATTCTATTGGGTTGTACTCTACTATGCATGCGGTAGCATCCCTTGGTACCAGAGACTGAGAGACAGTAGAAAAACGTACAAACTGCTTTCTGAGTTATTCCTATGCAGTTCTTGCAGCAGAAGATGGCTACATTAAAATAGCTGGGGCAGATGATGCAGAAGCCCCATGAACCAAAGGGGGCGCTCTTGGCAATAAGGGGAGCTCCTGGTGTTGTGCTGACCAAAATCCTTGTGACCCTGGCAGCAGTCTGATTACTGTATTTCTCATAAATGTGGGAATTCTTAATTATGGTGAAGTGGAAAAAGAACAGAGAGGCAAAAGTGTATTGGTCAGCATTATTCTTGGGGTGACAGGCAGAGGAAACACAGGCCATGCCCTCATCCATCGCGTGATTTGCACCACTGCTGCAGTGCAATTGAACTGGTAGGATTTCATTTGTTGAGCATCACAAGGCATAACTAGATGGACAATTGACTGAACTGATGATGGCTGTTGGCTGTTGGGAAGAAAAGATGAGACGCCTGCAGCAAAAGCAGAAAAAACCCACTGTTCACACTGTTAATGACATAATTATTGGAGACCCTCCTAGATATTTATTAATTACTTTTTTTATTTTATTTACTTTGTGGCTTACTTGAGCATTAAGCATTATTGAGACATTAAAGATCTTTGCAGATCTGCATGCTGTGATGGTGGACTTTGGCTGCTCAACACACATCCTGTCTTATTCCCAGCTGAGTTTGACTCCGACGCTAAGATCTTGGATATATTGGGTCTTACCTACCCAGGAAGACCAAATTCAAATGGAGTCCTACTCATTCTATTAGGCCAAACCCACACTGGGTCTTACCCTGTCATCAAGACTAAACCACACCTGGGTCTTACTTATTCACTGGGGTCAAACCTTCACTGGGTTTTGCCCAACAAACCTGACCTAGATTGGATCTTAAACTCCAAAACTTGACCTAAACTGGGCCTTACCCTCCAAAACCTGACCTAAACTGGGACCTACCCAGCTATCAAGACTAAATACAAACTTGGTCTTGCTCATTCAGGCTGGACCAGTATTGGGTCTTACCCTTTCAATGAGACCAAACCAATACTGGGTCTTACTCTGTCACCCAAAACTTAACCAGGATTTAGTCAGACAATAAGGGCCACACTAAGCCTGGTCTTTGTATGACTCCATGATACATGGGCTATCCTTCTCCATGATGGGAGTGATCGCATAAGAAAATGTGTGTGCGCGCATACTTGTGTGCTTTGGTGTGTGCATGTGTATCTGTGTGTATGCAAAACGTGCATCAGTTGTGAGAATGTCTTTCATGTCTTCGCAGAACAGCAGTCACTCTCCAAAGTTCACGTCTTGTCTAACAATGTATAATATTGTGATTTTATCGGTGCTCTTTTTGGAACTTCCTGTCTCCTTGGAGTGATTTTATCAGAGCTCCTTTTGGAGGTTATATTATATTATCCCATTGTACTGGAAGAGCTATGGCCAAGTTTACGTTTCTACGAGTCACTGTGTATCTAAGCGAATAATAAAATTAGACTTGAAAGCAAATTGGTGCTCATGACATTTTGTTCGTTAAATGCAAGTTGGATGACGCCAAAATCAACACGAGGAGAAAAAAGAAGATTCTTAAATTTCTCCGAAAACCTTTTTTGTGTTGAATAAATTGTATAAAGTTCTGTGACGCCCATCTCAGTTTTTTTTTTTTTTTTTTAATGAATTTGATTCTTTCAGACACTAGTCATCGGTGTCCGGTAACAAAACAGTTTGAGATCTACCGATGGCTGAAGCAAGAATGCTGTTCTGTTTAAGTTCCCTCCTCAGCACAATGAAACCCTTTTAGTAAGCTGCGGATTAGCCTGTAATGGATTCATAATCTCCGTCATGGTTGATTTCAGGAGACCTCAGAGGAGCAAGGAAAGAGGTGGGAAGTTCAAATGGACCTCTTCTGTTCAGCTTTATTGTACAATTGCAGTGGCACTGGTGGCGTTACATGTGCCGATGCTTAGACGACATGGCTAGGGGGTCATTAGCTACAGAGAACCGCTTACATTTCATTAAGGGCATGTCACTATAATCACTGAGCATGAGGTGATATTTCTCGACTTGAGAACCGGCATGGCAGAATTACGCAAATACGACTGTACACAATATTGCGCCTAAACTTCAAACTAACCATTTAAATACCTATTTCTTTGACATTAATTTCAACACTACTATTTCTGATTTGATTGTCAAAGCTTCCATTTGAAGTCATAATTCTGTGAACACATCTCAACTGTCATTCATGCAGATGAGATTTGAAGAAGTGGAGTGCAGAGGTTGGCTTGGTTGTGGACTGAAAATGATTGTAGAAATCAGAATGATGCCCCTCAAAAGCATGTCTGTGAAGGGGAAATTACATGGAAATGAGGGATTTTTGTCATTTACAAAGATTCAGTACTCTCAGTAATGGCTGCTCAGCTATGACATTCATGCTGTAAATTAACAATGTCCTCAGGCATCACTTTTTCCCCTCAAGTACATCCCTGAATGTGGAGGGACATTAGTTTGACTGAGCTCTTGGAATTGGACTTGTGGGTAAGGTGTCTGAATTGTTTTTCAAGTATTAAGAGCAAGGATTCCACGAGCTGCTGTTTTCTGAAGATGGACTTTGTTCCCAAATTATTTGTTATTTCCGGGAACAAAATGGCCCAATGCATAATTTTGAGCTTGAACAGTTATCATATTGCAAAACATCTTTCTTTTTTGTTGAAACTTTGGCCAAAGGTCATACAGCTTGCCTCCAGAATTAACAAGAGAATCAAGAATTTTTGCTTTTGCAAGAAGTTGCAAAGCCTTGCAAACCAATTCTCTGAAAAGTCGAGGCTGCATTTGGAGTTCAGTGACCCTGCTGCTTTCAATCCTCTTGGTGTCTCCTGGCTCACAGGGTCATCTGCAGGTATGGAGGGTCCCTCCTATTTTTTGTAATTTATCGAGAACTCACCATACAAAATTTTAACCCCTGAATTGGGGGGGTGGAAATTACATAAGATTTAGCTGCTTGCCACGTTGGCTGAGGTTCAGCTATACTTTGTTCATTACACGGAAAGTTGGCAGGAGCACAGGCATATCTATGGTCCAATATCAGTGTACTTAATTGCTAACAGGTGGCCAACCTGGTCTTCGAACAATGCGAAAAGAGCTGAATATGTGCGCTTTAAAATTAGAATCTGATAAAACTTCACTTCCAGTTTGGCGACGTAGCATGTGTACCGTTTCTGCTTTTGAGGAGAAAGAAAGAAGAGATCAAAGAGGAAGCTGACCTTTTGTGAAAGAACATCACTCACTGAAGCTGGTTTCTGCAGAAAGAGGGGCTTTCGTCTTGTCATTTAGGTGCACTGTTGTCTTCTGCTTTTATGCCATAGTGCTTTTTTAAAAAAGTGTTCTCTCATATGTAGTGCCTGGGGTTCTGGTAGTAAAAATGGCTGTAATCATTTCATGTCTTTTGTGGTCAGAGCAATTAATTTATCCACTTGGGTACTGGTTATTAACCCTTAGCGTGCTGAATGTGACTATTGTTACTTAATGATGCAAGATGTCAAATTGAAAGCTGTTGAAAACCTATGATGTGGCAACTTATTGGCACGAGATAATATGTATATTTTTTTTATTTCAGAGCTCTAAGGGTTTACTATATGATTACAATCCTCTGATCATTACCTTTTTAAAAGAAGGTGATTTAATTGGCATCATTATGTCAACGCATTATTTTAAGTCTGACGTACATCATCATTATCCCCCCGGCAGCATAATGCAGGGGGGGGATATAGTCATCAGTGTGTCCGTCCGTCCGTCCGGGCGTCCATCTGTAATCATATCTTGTACGGGCCATATCTAGGAAACTGTACATCCAATCTTCTATGTTGAGCATGTTGTCTAGATGTGCCTATTCCTACTTACGAATTTCTGGAACTTCTCATTTTTGTTGTTGCCATGGAAACTTGTGTGAAATGGAACTTAGCTTGTCCAGGCCATATCTCAGAAACCATACATCCGACCTTCACAAAACTTGACAGATATGTTGAGCATGATGACTGGATGTGCCTTATCATACTTAGGAATTTCTGGAATTTTTTATTTTTGCGGTTTCCATGGAAACTTGTGTGAATTGGAACTTCGCTTGTCCGGGCCATATCTCAGAAACTATATATCCGATCTTCACAAAACTTGACAGATTTGTTCGGCATGATGTCTGGATTTGCCTTTTTCTGGAATTTTTACCCCTCAGCCCGACAAGGGCACGAGGGGTATTGTCGTCCCTTCGGCGGGCGGGCGGGCGGCTGCAATTTTGTCCTGGCTATTTCTCTGTAACTATTTGGGTCAGGAAGTTCATATTGCATATGTGGACTCCCCATGGGGGGTAGGTGTGCCTTTTTGAGGTTTCATCCCAGTTTGACCTTTGACCTTGCAGCAGTGTCCTTTGGGGCTCAGGGGTATTGCCCGCTTCAGCGAGGCACATTTTTTATTTTTGCTGTTTCCATGGAAACTTGTATGAATTGGAAATTAGATTTCCGGGCCATATCTCAGGAACTGTACATCCGAGCTTCATGGAACTTGACAGATTTGTTGAGCATGATGTCTAGATGTGCCTTTTCATACTTAAAAATTTCTGGATTTTTAACTTTCGCTGAGGAGGTATATGTTTTCGGTGCCGTTTGTTTGTTGGTTTGTTTGTGTACAACATAACTCAAAGACTTATGGCCGGATTTTGACGAAATGTTCAGGGTAGGTGGGTATTAACTCAAGGAAGAGGTGATTAAATTTTGGCATATCTAGGCCAAAGTACTGCTGAGATATACGCCAAAGTTCAAGATTTCAAGTCTTTCCAATGGGCTGGAGTTCCAATCGCCGTGCTTTTGGCTTTGCTGCCCCCTGGCGGAGGTTCTGCGCTCTCTGAGTGCTTTTCTAGCTTTTTTTTTTTTTTTTTTGCGGTTTCCATGGAAACTTGTGGGAATTGGAACTTAGCTTGTCCAGGACATATCTCAGAAGCTGTATATCCGACCTTCACTAAACTTGACAGATTTGTTGAGCATGATGTCTGGATGTGCCTTTTCATATTTCTGAATTTCTGGAATTTTTAATTTTTGTGCTTTCCATGGAAACTTGTGTGAATTCTGAATTGGAACTTAGCTTATCAGAGTCATATCTCAAAAACTATTCATCTGGCCTTCACCTATTTTAATACATATGTAGATCTGTTCATCATTATATCTAGATGTGCTTTTTGATACTTAGGAATTTCTACAATTTTTGATTTTTGCACTTTACATGGAAACATGGTTGAATTTGGACTAAGCTCCCTAATAATTTTGACCGAACTTGATTAACATGTTGAGCATGATTTCTATATTTGCCTTTTCACATTTAGGAGTTTCTGTAAAAATTCTTTTCTGTGTCTTTCATGCAAATGTGTGTGAAGGTGGACTTAGTTCTCTGATAATTTGTTTGGGCAATATCTCTGAAGCCATATTCAACCACATCAGTGTCAGTGAAACTTAGTTTAATTTGTTCAATTTGATTTATTGTCTTTTGAAATGTTTGTTATCCCCCTGGCATTATTTTTATATAAATTAAATGTGAAGCTAGGAAACTCCTGGCACTCATGACACCACAGCTCCTCGTACAGAGTGCCGGTAACATGAACAGCAAGATCAACAAACAACCACAACTACTGCAGGTAATGTCCTCAGACAGACAGTGGAACACAGATCGACCACATCTACACCAACATACCTCGACAGATGGACACAGGGACACTGAACACGTATTGGTCTGACCACAACATTGCGTGGATTGCCATTTCATAGTCAGGCAAGTTCGTTACCTTATCAATTCAGATCAAGTCCTTTAATACTGTAGTATATTTATTTGTGTAAATTGAACAGTTAATCCATGAATGTGGGGGGCTGGGGGGATATGCTATTGCCAGATGGCTCTTGTTGTACAAGTTAAATTTATTAAGGGAGGAAGTGAGAATATGTAGGAACTGATCTTAGGAAGGATACTGATTTGTTGTCACTACCTCTTCCCTTTTTATTTGCATTGCAGTTTGTCAAGTTGCATGCAGATCCTCCAGATCAAAGTGCACTCAGCCTGTCTCCAGATGACAAACTTCAAACTATTTCTGGAGACATTATATCCTTCTTGAGAGATCTCAGTTGGGGTGACTCATATGGGGTGATTCAGCCAATTATTGCCTGTCCAGCCCACTGTTGAAAACATAAAGCACCTCTGTGACCCTGTGTTTTGGAGGGTGGTCTGGCTGCTGTTGGCTTGAACTTCACTATCACTGCAACTCTAGCAATGCTTTGAGTGTGGTGGTAAAATTTGATGGTCACCAAGGTGGTAAATTGGCCCAAAAAACTGATCACATATCGGTTACAATGAATTCTGAGCCTGGAATCCATTGATAGTCTTGTTTTTTTTAATGCAAAATCAAAAGAAATGCATGATTTTACACTTTTATAATTTACTAGGATGGCAGTGTTTATGCACTTGCAGCGTTTCGTAGTAGCACGATACAATAGCAATGAGTGGGTCAGCACTTTGATTTAGTGTAACGAAGATTTTGGAGATGGTCATGATTTTGTCTTGCATGCACCCACTTGCCATCAGACCATGTATTTCGGTCCTCGCAGGAAGTGCTGGGTGTCTTGGCAAATTTGTGCATGTTAGACCCACCCCGGATGAATAGTACTGCTACCTCCTCAAGACAAGCTAACATTGCCAAATTAATCAACCTTCTAGAGTAAGAATAGTTGGGAAGAATTTCCTCTACGTTTGGTGTGTAAAACTGGTGATGTGAAAACAAATTGTATGATTTGGAATGTAAACCAGTGTTTGAATTTATTAAGTTTTTACTAAAAAATGTTTAATACAGAAATGTGTTTGCTGAATAATAAATTAATCAATTCCACGAGTCAAAATTTAGATTTGGTATTCAGTGCGTTGACATCATTAAAATGACACTAGCCATGTCTGTGAAAGCTACATGGAAAATAGTATTTTGAAGCATTTTCTGGCTGCTTAAATTTTATTTTTAAAACATAAAGCAAACTACCAAGAGACCATATTTTGAATTCCCATATCCTGGGAATCACTGATCCAAATTTAGAAAATATATGCCATTTTTCGACTTGGAGATCTGCAATATATCTCAAATGTGGTGAAATGCCTGATGGAGGACATAAACATATCTGCCCTTAAAATGGTATGCACCTACAGTTTTGTAGGCTGCAGGCAAATGCTGCCATTTTTCTGTTTCCTCTCACAGGCCAGATGCCTTTTTGTTTTTGGCAAGATTTGGAAACCACACTGATACTGAGCAGCATAATTCCTCTGTTTCAATGGAATTACAAAACAAATTTTTTGGCCAAAACTTTGCCTTGTATGTACCCTCTGGCGATAAACTCTGTCGAGGCTGCACAATATGTAATAAATAGTATAATGAATGTTTTGGAATAGCATTTAAGTGATCATTTTAAATGGTGTTTTGCTGTAGGCCTGCCCTGTATTAGTGTGATGTCACACTGAGTTTTCAAAATCAGAAAACTGCAGACGACGGTTTCAGTTGGAGGCATTTATGACAAACCCCAAGCATCGAGCTCGGCTTCTGTTGATAAGCAGTTATTTTTCTTTTCTGATGCGTCGATCTTTTCTTCCAAAAAAAAAAAAAAATAACTGCAGCCGGATTCGCTATCCAAGTGACTGTCTGGGCGAGCGCTTTCTAGTCTGCAAATCTGGGATGATGTCATTTCTAATTCGGCTTCGGCCATCTGACTGGGGCGGGCGACGCGCTGCTCACTGCAGCCTATCAGCGGATGCTGCACGCTGAGTCTGTGGGCACAGTTCCACTTGAAGAGGGCACACGCTCTGGAGAGCCCAGGCGCCAAGCAGCAAGTCGCTGCCATCCATGTGACTTTTTTTTTGTCGCCCTGCCTGGGGAAGGATGATCTGAAAGGGAGAGGATTTTGGTGTTGTGTTACTGTAATCCTACTGTGCGCACTTTCTTTAGGACGGCCATTTTGGGTCCATTCCAAAGAGTGTATTCCATTATTGTGGCACATATTTGATCACAAGGAGTTATGGCAACGATGCTGGAGTGGACGAAGTAATCATTTCTGTGAAGGCATGTATCAAAAAAACGGGCATTTATAGTAACAAAACACTGGCATGCGCACTAATGGGGCAATGATAAGCATGTATTTACATGTGAGTTTGGAAATGCAAGCAATCAAATGTGACGTGATAACGAATCACATAACAAAGATAAGCATGTCACTTATGAATGGTGACATGGCACACCTAATTGCATTAGATCATAAATGCTTTTGTAATGCGTGCTGTTGCACTATCAGGGCGTGTTATGCAGTACTTAAGCACCATCTATCATATTGCATTTCAGCACTAGAACAATGAGTCTTAATTTTAGCAGGAGAACAACAGGTCTGAGTGAAGCAGTGACTGTATAATGAACTGTAGGCATGTGTGTAACCTGCAATTCGGTGGCGTTGGGCATTTTGGCACAATGTGTTGGCAAGCATCGATAAGGTGTGGCATAAGAACGTGTCGCTCCACTTGTCTTCATTATTAGGGGGGCAAATCCAAGGAAAAAACTGACCTTTTCAAGGAATATGCGTTACATTACTCAAAGTAATCATATTAATAATGAATTTTTGGCTATCTGACAGTGGCTGTTTGCAGAACATGGAGGCATTTTACATTTGTAGTCCTCTGCTGTCAGGCTTCCTATTGATGATGCAGAAGCATCGCTCCTCTAACGCTCCATCCTCCTCCATATTCCTTCTGTAGTCTGAGTTTTTAGCAGGTTCTTCGGAAATGCTGCCAGGAAAAGGTCATGCACTGAATATTCTGTCATTTTTATGAATTATGCGTGGCGCATGGCAACCCAGCTCCTTTGGTTGTGCGCTCGCCTTGGGATGTAACAGTCACGTCAATTCACAAATCTGTCTGTGACCAAGTGGAGCATCCAAGTTTTGCGTGACAAGTTAACCTGAATACTTATTTGCTATTCATATGAATAGCATATGAATATATGCTAATATGCTATTCTTATGAATTATAACTGAGCCTCAATCTTCAATCGTACTTTGACATTTGTACTTTTTTCGTTGAAGTCCATCAGCCAGTAAATGTTCTACGCCCAGCACACACACACACACACACACACACTCGCGCACACACACACCAACCTCTTGCATTCTAAAGGCTATTAACATTTTAATTGTAATGGTACTAGTGAGGGCTTGTCTGAAGTGCTGTAAATTGTAAATGTATTTTTCAAATACTTTAGTGAAAGGAGACTGACGGCTGAGAATTTGAGAGCTCCTCGCACTTCACGTAATCTCCCTTCTCAGGGTGCCGGGGAAGATTTGTGTCAAATGTCTTTGGAAAAGTGGCATGATCTGCGGTTGGATTTAGTCTTCAAGTAACTGGAAGCGATTTCAGCCTTTTGAAAGCATTAAATTGCTCCTGATCTCAAATGTATTTCATATAGAAGTTGAGAAGTTTCTCTTTTAAATGTGGACCCTGTCAGATGAGCCAGCCTTCATGCCATATGGGTTTTGCTTTCGGCGATTGTGCCCAAAATAGCCTGGGGTTGGCTGACGGCTTAGGATTTTTTTTTTTTTCTTTGCAGAAAAATGACCCTGAATTGTACACCGCCGCCTTGTACGTTTCATTCTTTGCTTTTAAAAAAAACTTGAGGAGCACACTTAAAATAGCCTTTTTAGCATGCAAAGATATGTTTCCTCTGACGCAGGCATTATGTCCCAATGAACCCAGTTGGGCCTGACTCTGGTGCTGTGTGTTTTAGGAAACACATTTTGACACCTTTTTCCAGTATGTCCTCACTGCTTCCTGCCCCCCTCCCCCTGCCTCTCTTTGACCTCCTTCCTTTCCTTGCTAAGGCAATAAGACACAGGAACTGCAGCAGCACTGTGAGGTTAGCTTAGGAGTGTCTCCATGACATGCTACGCTACGCTACCCGGCGCTGCTACGCTAAACTGCAGTGCTCCGAGGCCATGATTGCTCCATCTCTGGAATCGCGTAGCAGCGTCGCACCTTCCCATCTCAGTGAGGCCCCCTATGAGACAGAGTCGGAGTTCTCCACCACGAGTCCCATCATACGTTTCTCACGTTCATCATCCGAGGAGAGGCTCTCAAGCGGAGGTGCTGGGTGTTCATTGCCCCTTGCAGTCTGCTGCACTGTCCTCCCCCATAATGCAGTGGCCCAGATCCGGCAAGGCACAGGGACGTCATGGAGGGCTCCCGCCTACAAGTTTCGCCGCGTGATTTCAATACTTTCTCTGTCAGACGGCTGTCGTTGATCGAAACACCTTTATACCCCGCCACAAAGTGGGACTGGATTTATAGGATTGGGTTCCATCCATCCGTACTTCCATCTGTTCGTCAGACTTTCGATGGAGGCAAGTCACCCGAAAACTATGATGGGTCAAATTTTGTTGGCTTCATAAGCTAGTTTTGATCTACGTTGAGTTCGAAAATGGATGTTGAGGCATATTTATTTTCGTACTTGTGACCCTTGGATTGTGATGACCATGTCGTCTTGTTAAACACGTCCGTGCGCCATCATTGCAAAGTATTTTTTCCTTCAATGAACATCCCTGTCTTTTTGTTCCCTCATCACCCCTTTCACTGCCCTGACATGAATGTGCTGTTAAATTCGTGCTTGTGTTTGTGCTGGTAATTCTCTATGCACTCAAAGTACACTGTAGTTTCTGCTCATTACAGTCCGTCTCCTCCTTGCCTCCGCTATCTACTCTCCTCCTGCCTCCCTGCTTCTTTGTTTTATTTCCCTGCAAATTATGAAAATATCGAAGTTCAAGCGCTGTGGGAAATGTCACTGCAGTAAGAAAAGATCCACTTTAAAAATAGACCACCCTCTGATTTAGGAGCCTGAAATGGTAGAGAGGGGAATCCGTGTTGCCATGAAACAAATATCCTGTCGTAGTAAACGCTTCCAATCCAGCATGTGTTCATCTTAATCTGCAGTACTCGTGCCTTAACTCTGGCACGTACACACCTCTGCTGCCTGCATGCATTGCATTCATGTGAAAGCGTCTAACGCCTGCTCACTGATATCTGCATCGCACTCAAATTAGATCAGGGGTTCGCAGCAGGAGGCCCTGGAGATGATAGGAAGTCATTGAAAGCTTCTGTCACAAAACATCAAGATATTGCATTATTGTGATACGTATTACATGAAATAAGCAATTAAGAGCATGTGAAATATTGTAACGGTAATGCTGTTATGTGGTTCTGCGGGCTAAGCGCGAAAGTTGAGCTTAAACATCTTGTGTCCTGTGTCGGGGGTCTGTAATATGTCTGGGAACACTGAAGGCCTCAGAGACATAAGGAACCGCCAGATTGGAGGAAATATTAGTGAGGGAACAGTGGGTTCATCTGACCTATCATGGGCTGCTGTGAAGTATCTTTAACCCCTTTCAGCAGATGTAGACGCTCGCGTCTATAGACCTGCAAATTTAAGCACTTAGTTACAGTACTCGACCACGAGATGGCACCCCCGGATCAGCTATTGAATATTCACAAGCAGGCAGAGCTGAAACGCGATTTAGAGTATGGAGAACTTCCCTCCAATCCCTGTTTTTCAGGAGTTGCATGAATTAAACTCCTCAGCTAAGTATGATGTGCAAACTGGTCAATATCCTTGCCCATAGTATCGATCCAGTAGTTTAAAAAAATTATCACTTGCAACAGAAAAAAAACTTAGTACTCTGTAGCAACCATTTTAGCTACAGTGAGCCAACAGTATTCCAATTAGTGGTTAAAAAAATATGTTTTGTGAAGCAAAAAATCCGACATTGTATTGATTCTCTCACATTCTACTGTCAATTACAGTCATCACACACAAAATATGCGTAGTTCCCTTCCATGGATTAACGCGTAGATTCCTCCATTGACAAATTCAGCGCTCCATTCTATCCACCCAAGTACTGATGTCGATAGCCAGTGACTCAATTATAAACTCAGATTCATCTGCGTAACTCTACAGTTATAGTTCACGCCCTCGTGAAGCTTCCCCGGTGACGATGTATTGATAGACTCGTTTCTTATCCAATTCCTGAATGTTTAAACTTTCCTCAATAACTGAAATACATTGATCGAACAATAAGAATAGGATACAAAGCTGAGCGTAAAAGTAAGGTCGGCTGTATTCTTCAAATGTTGGCCATGGTTGCGCAGCTGAAAATGATGCGATATCAAAGAAATAAAGACACCCGAAACCGGCCTGAAGTGTTCAGTTTCATTTACAAGATAAAAGTTGTATGGACACGGTCAATGGGAATTATTCCGAATGAAACAGTCTTCCCGATACATCTGTCTCTGGAGGAGGGCATCAATGAAGAAAACAGGTTATACTTCTACTCTGTTTGCATTTTGCTCAATATGGCTTTTTGCTGTAGAATTTTTACCGCGTTTAAAGACCTCGAATGCCAAGGTTTTCGTTTCTCCAAATGCATGCAGCCCACGCACGTCGGTAGATCCCTCGGTACGTTCATTACACCATTTTGTTGAATATGGAAGCATATGTCATTTGATTTTTTCTGAAAGTGAAATTTCTGTTCTGTTAAAATAAAGTATATTTCAGAATTCAGATATTACTGAGTTAGTGAGTTTTTACACTTATAAGGTGTAAGGTAATGAGGTAATCAGCACTTTATTGAATGATTGTGGGACTTCAAAGAAAAATGGACAATATTATTATTATGGAGAAAAGGCATGTTTTGTGTTTGGAGAGGTTACTGGTGACCAATGATCTTCAACTGCACTGATATTGATAAATTCATGCTAAACTCAACCAGAAAATCATTAGTTCATGCTGAATTTCATGCCCCAATAGTTAATTTGTGTTAAATATATGATTAATGAATGGTTTGACAATGAACCATTTTGATGGATCTCAGACTGTCTAATTTGGCTCATAGCAAGCGGGTAATCTGGAATGTAATGTTCAAGATGAATTGTACTTGTGGTCAAGAAGTTTATGATTCCTGAAATGTATAGTTTCAGGCCCCAGCAGTTTTTCAATCGTCAGTATTATTTATTTTTTTGCTAATTCAAAGTTGAATTTTCATGAAGATTTTTTTCTGTTTGCAGCCCCTTTTCTCCACCAAAATCATAAAAATAAACTGAAATACGATGGGACTCTAAATGCTTCAAGTGTCTAGACTCAATTGAGCCAAAGTTTTTCTGTCTGTAAAGCTGCAATCATGAATTATAAAGCCTTAAATCAGGTAACACCTAAATAGCCAGATTTGGCTTCTGCGCGAACGGGTTAAAGAGCATCATTTGTGACATCACCATAGTGATGTTTATGACCCCCCATAAAAATGTCTGCAGACATGATGTCACTGTTGAAAGCCTGTAGAAATCTTTCTGTATTGGGGCTGATTTAAACCCGAAATATCTGTGATGATGTCAGATTAGCTGATTATGATCGTCAATGACATCCATTAACCCTAACAGATTTATGAGCATCCCAGAGTATTACCCTTTAATACCTGCTGCTGCCATTTCTTCATGTGGGGTAAGTTTTTCACACCTTGCTCCAGGACGAATGTTATGCAGTTGTATGGAATTTTGACCAGAATACGGGAAACTTGGCACACGATTGGTTTTCTTGAGTTTTGGCATTGGGAGGTCAGTATATGACTTGGATAGCTGAGGATGAAGCAGAAGATGGCAGCTCATGATTCCTCAGGTGGATCCATAACCTACTTTGAACTTGGAAGGCTTTGGAGAGTTTTCACATCATTTTTCATTCCAGTAAATTTGAGCTGAGAGGGACACAATTGGAAGCTTGCGGAATTAGGGGCTGTGGTTCGGCATGCCAGCCCCTTCCCCCAAATGCTCCCCCCCTTTTGAAAAATGTGCCCCGCCAGGCCAGCTTCCCTTCTATAAAGCGCTGCAATGCATCACTGTGCCCTCTAAATATTTTACTTATTGTTGGACACAGTTCACATACAAGTGCATTAAAGGTTAACAAAACAACAGCCATTTTGGGAGCCGTTCCAGAAGTTCTCAGGCAAATATTAAATCAACTTTTAAAGGGGCCCAGAGATCATAAATTGGGGAAGCGGAGGAGCCCCCGCTTTCGGAATAACTTTTCCAGCGAGCTCCCGCCTGGCCCTTCTCCCTAGAGAACTGGCAAAGGGCAGCTCCTCATCCTGAACAATGAACAGGGTGGGAGGAGTCAGAGTCATTCAGGCCTTTGTGTTCATTCTTAACAATGTGCCTTTAAACAATGCTAACATCAAATACATCAGCCCCCCATTTAAAAATAAACTCCTATTTCACTCCCAGATTTCATGCCAATTTTCTGGGGCACTGTGGGGGCAGGATGCAGGATTGAGAATGTACTTTCGTTTACGTTTGTCTTTTGAATTGTGCAATTTGTACGCCAGCTGGAGGTTGGCTTTTTTGGCGCCCTTTGGCGATGTTGGCCCAGTATTCACCGCCTGTTTTGGAGACTTGCAAAAATACGGGCAGGAGAATTTCAGCACCCTCCTTCCATTATTCATTGATCTACTTCTGGAAGACACGTTCTGGTTTTGTGCAAAATGATTTAGGCCAACACCATAATCATGGGCGTGGTGACAGCGAAGTCATAACATACCCGCTACTGCGAATCCAGCGGCCAACACACAAGAACCAACGTGAAATTGCCTGCTGGATCCAGGCTAAAGACCACACACCAAGTCAGTGAGTGCAGGCGCTGAGGTTGGAGTCAGCCTACAGTTTCTTGTATATTGTGGCTTTTGGGTTAACCTTGCTGTTTTATACATCCTTTTTGCTCAAAAGATTAAATTCCTCCCTATTGAGCCAATAGAAATTGTGTTGCTGTCAGGCTCTGAATCCGTCTTTAAATGGCTCTCTCTCACTCCATTGTTCCATACAGCCACTGCCCTTGTAGGAAGCGTCTTCGATCCGGTTGTCTGAAAGTGATGGACAACAACATAACACTTTAATGCTCCGATTGCCCGGCAAGCCCATATCCTCACTGGCTTTTAGCCAGTTTGCACAAAGTGCAGCAGTGTTCTTGATGTTATTAAATCAGATTGTATAGGGTAGGAAAAGGCGGCATGACATGACATTTTAGGCTCTCCCAAAAGCCTCTGGACTGTATTGTCTTACACAGAACCCAGCTAAAGCGCAGTGTTGGCTGCCTCATGTACGGTCATTTGACTCTTTTAAGTAGAGCTCCGCTTGGAGGTGGTGGAAGATATGCAGAGTCCGCACAATGGAGTGCTTCAGCTGGATTAGCAGTGGCACAAGCTGCCTGTACAATTACACCGGAGGCGTGTGTTGAGCAGGCCCCATTAAGACCAGCGGGTCACCACCTCTGAATGGATCTATCTCATGGAACACTCAGGTGTCCTTCACTGAATGCATTTCTGATACAGGCAAAGTTGTAGGTAATTTGGATCCAGTCAGTGCCTGGCACTGTGAAGAGGGTGCAACTCGTTAACAGATAGGGAAACTTTCCCCTGAAGCAAAAAAAACTGAGGCATTAATGTGCTCTTGCTCATACCCTGCACAAAAAGAAATGTAATTCTTAATGAGCATCTTCGGGCTCAATTTTCCTGCATAAGTTAGGTTTGAGGATATGAGCCAAGACGGATCGCTACCTCTACCTACCATTCAATTCTCCACCGGCCGCTTGGTCATTTCCCAGCAGCGCAACACAGAACGTGGGCTCTTTCAATGGGAGGGATTTCCATGTTGTAAATTGTGTGCCACCAGTGACAATACCTTTTTAAACTAGGCAGTCTGGTCACTTGCAACTGCATGAGTGTAGCCCCCAAAAGCCCGCTTCTCCCCTTATTTGCGCAGTATCCGGCCAGTACTTTCGCCACAGCAATAAATGAAATATAACTTTCGTACCAAATATGAAAGTAATCAGTCAAAATTACAGCCTATACAGCATACACAAGGAAGCGTCTATGGACGCAGCGGCGGCAGAGATGATGAGTATGAATCCATAGCGGCCACCCAACTTCGTCCGGGGGCTATAATGACGTGGTGCAGTGATATTTGGCTTCTTCTTGAAACATAAGCCCATCTAATATATGACTTGAAAGAACCATGTCTAAACTGAAGTGCAAATAGTTTACTGATTTTACTAGAAGGTGTCAACAAACAGGAACTAAACCACTGACTAAGGCCTGGACTACACGTATCTGGATATTTTTTTTAAGCGGATATTTTCTTCATCGTTTAAAAAAAAAAAAAAAAAACTATCCACACCACAGAAATATCTCTGTCCACACGAAGAGGCAAAACTGAAAAGATCGCCTCTGAAGCCTGCAATGCCATTCCCCCGGTCGATAGGCGGCGATTAGAAAATGTGAAATACCAAAGAAGAAGAATGTTTTGCGCACGTGCAAACGGCTTGTCGCTTAGTGCTTGATGTCATCGCGTCGACACCAGATCCGTTTAACCTCGCTACACGGATCCACTGAATCGGATATATTTTTATTTCTCCACTTTTTGTTATCCGTTTAAAAATATATCCTTTTTTGTGGGTGAAACCGCCGTGTCCGTGTGGTGGAGAGGCCCAATCAGACAGAAAAATGTGCCTTTAGAAATATATCGTATTCGTGTAGTCCAGGCATAAAATGGACAGCCGCGATGCGTATTTTGAGAAATGGAACAATGTTGCTCGTAATGGAAGATATTAATGAAAATACTTTATCGTCATTGTTGTGTGTATCATTGTATCACTAATGTAAAATTGGTGTTATTACTTGCGGGCTTACGTTTGGCATTGATGATAATATAACAACATGGAGGCTGTGTGCCATTTCTCACAACTTGCTCTACTCTACCTGGTGTTCACGAGGGCATGGTTGAGGAATAGTCAAAACGGGTCAGTTCACCACATAAAGTAATACTCAAGTTAATGGTTAACTGGGTTTTATTTTATTGTACCTCTTGACATTAAATTTTAGTACACAGAATATGCTGATTTGTTGAACATGGAAACATAATTGCCTTGAGGCAAAGTACAGTGTTCCATCAGAGATGTAACTTACTAAGCCCCGCCTCGTACCAGCCGGAAGTGGTCGGAAGCTTTTTCAGAGTAGCGCACAATTGGCTATTGCGCAACAGGGTTGCAAATTGGGAAGGGACTGTCGAGAAGGGAATATAATAGTTGCCTTGTTTGTTGCTCAAGCGCCTCCTGTCGGCCAGACGGGTGCTCGTCAGGAAGATTCTAAGTCTGTTCATGTCCGGGTATCCACCGCCCTCGTTCTGAACTTGGGAAGATTCAACCAATCAGTGTTTAAGAAGCGGTGGCTGCCAGGCGCGTGCTTTGGAGGGGAACCGCGAACTGTCTTCACTCTCCTAAATTGGCAGCAAGGGGTCGCATACGAGCAAGCCTTGTAACAGGTCACCAAATGTGCATTCCACAATCGGGTGGGATTTGAGATGCCAAATTTAAATTTAAAAAAAAAATTTCTAAATTATCCACTCTAACATATTAAAATTTGAACATAACTGATTTGATAGTATAACCTTTTCAGTGCACTGTCCCGGATGGACAGAAAATTAACGTCTAAATTTTATGTTTTTCAGAGTTCTTGAAAGCGCTGTTCCCAAAATTATTATAACTTAAAACTTGAGCATTATTATCATGAGGGTGCTTATTTAAATGTCCAATATAAGATTTATGCAAAAAAATGGATTTTTGATGCCTTGATTGCAAGAGCTTTAGATAATATCAGTGTCTCGGATGGACTGAGCTAAAATAGTCTCTGATGCACAAGACAAGATTGATTTAGTTTTCTAAGATTTATTTCTATAAAATGCAATTTTATTACATAATATTTTACACATAAACATCTTGGATATGTACAAAATCAGGTTTATTGCATTTTGTACCAGATTTGCACATGGTTTTAAGTCTGAATTGCTCAGATAGTCAAATATTCAGTGGCGCTCTCTGAAAAGGCCTGGGATCACTTTCCAGTCCTTAGCATCGAGCTTAAGGATGGATGTTCTGGTAGAGGAGGTTTGTGCTGGTGGCTCAATCTCACAAAGGATCCAGTCTGCAGAGATGGTGTCCTGGTCATCTGCCACATGGAAGCGGTTAGAATGTCCGGCTTGTCTCAAGAAGTTGAACCTCCAGGCATCAGCATCAGCTGGTTCTCGTGCTTGTCCTATAGACCACTTGGAGCTGTTTGGTCTGCAGCTGGCAAACCATTTAGAAGCTGAAATGGTTGAAGTGGATGCAGAAGCCTGGGGGCGGACATCAAACTCAACACCAGTTCTGACGCAGTGAACCTTCTGGGTGGCGGGTTCTGGAACAACAGAATCCCACAGGTTGTGGAGGGCGGGTGTCTTCTGGTTTACCTCCTCAATGGGTACATATCTGGTGTTGATGGTTGAGTTAACCTTGGCAGCACACTCAGCATAGGCCTTGACATTCTCACTATGGGCTGTACGAGACTTGATGCCGCCAATGCTATCTACAGCGCCTTTGTCGTGAAATGTGCCAAAAAAGTGCCAGTTCACATGAATGTTCATTGATTCAACAAGGCTGGTAATGAAGGCAAACATGCATTTTTGATTGAAATGCATTACAGCACCATCAGAGAAAAGATGTCTAACTCCCTTATCAGAAAGGGAAGCTTTAGCTGAACCGAACCGTAAAGTGTCAATCACAGTCTCTATAAATATGACTGCAGCATATTTATCATGGCTCAAGTAATCCGAGATCATAACAAAGGAGTGGGTGCCATCCTTGGTCCAGGCAACAGTAGTGAATAGTGCAGCTTGGGTGTGGGACCTGTGACCATTCTGTCTCTCATCCTGGTGAAACAGAGTGGCGCTTTCTGCAAAGTCAATCTGGAGAACCACATGGTTTGTTCTGGGAGATGAGAATTATCTGGAAGTACTGAGCTTGCTGGATCTTTATAAAGCTGTGAAGTCGGAAGGCAGGTAGTTTCTCACTCAGGAGGGTGATGACATCTTAGACAGTCCCCGATCTCTGTACCTTGTCTGTGCCATTCTCAGTCTTGACCCATTGATATCGGGTAACAGGATCTGAAAGTTGCTGCTCATCTAAGTAGCTGGACAGGTGGTCAGTGGTGATGTTGTCACTGCAGACTGGACAGTCCCCAAACGTGCACTCCTCTACTGATGTGTCACAGGTCAAAAGCTGGAGAAGTTCCTTGTGGTTGATGGAAACCCCTGGATAGTCCTTGAGGCTGATCAGCAGAAGATTCACGTTTTCATGGTAAACACTTACACAGACATTGTGTGGCATTTTGTCCTTACACAGAACGAATGGAGGTCTCAAGGCTTTGAAGGATTACAGATGGATCTTGTCCTCTGGACACTCTTTGGCCTACATGACACAGGTCTCCTTCAGGGTGATGAGGAATCTCTTCTGCTCCTTCACCTTGGTGCCATCATCATGGGTCACAAGGATGGAGTCTCTGTGGCCTGGCGCCGTCTAGCAGATACCCTGGCGTTGGTAAAAGTCACAGACTCTCTGTTTGGTATCATCAGGAATCTTGATGGCATGTGTGTATGTTGTCTTGTTGTTCTGTACACTGACATTGAGCTCAGAAGCCAAGGAGTGGATGATTTTGGTACACTTTCTAGGTGATGCTGGAATATTTCTCTCTACCCGATGTTTAGCACGGCTGAAACTTGAAGGCGCACTGTATGGTTCAAGACGCTCTGGAGTAGAAGGCAGTTTCTGTTTGGCTCTGTATTTCCGTTTAGTCTGCCTTTCTGTAGGTCTGACTGCATCAGGATTCTTCTTCCTAGCATCACAGTTCCTTTTGCCATCTCCAATCTTGGCCTTCAACCTCTCTCTGTAGAGACAGTTTCTCTCAGATGAAGATTAAGGCATTGGAAAAAGTTATGTTGTTATATGAAGCGTCACTTGACTTATAATGATTTGAGCGACCAGGAGATGTCTTTTATACTCAACTAGTACTGACTGTGAAAATGCTAACACCTGGGGTCCCACTGATGTTGAGCTAATCACTCATCCGGGGGAGAAATCAGTCCTTAAAGTATGCTCGTCACCTGTTAGTCAGTTGAGCAGATCAGGACTCATCCTGTTACCTACATTTACCTTTGGTTGACAGGATTGTTGCATTTTGTAGGTAACACCTTGTTCTTATTCACATCCATTTACCCAGGTGTAGAAACATCAAGGGGTTCCAGCGACAAAAGTGCAATTATTATCACCAGATTATTTGATTGATAATCAAATTTAATTGTTTGATATTTAGTAAAATAGAACATGACACATGAATCCTGCAAATACAGTTAATAAAATTACAATTATACTAGAATGAATGTCAAATTTAAACACAGATTTCACTTTCATAGGCTATTGAAGACACTGAATCTTAATTATATCCCCCGGATATTGTGTTTTTGGTCCGGCCGCCGCCGCCGCACTACGTGTTAACGCGATAACTTCAGTAATATTTCAATTACAAATTCAAAATTTCGCACATAAGTATCATAAAGAGGAGGAACTGATTCGATTTTGGACAATTTACGATGTCTAGATTGGCCACCAGGGGCCAAAAACTGATTTCAGTGTTAACGCGATATCTGCAGTAATATTTCAATTAGAAATTCCAACTTTTGCATATAAGTAAGTATCATAAAGTTAAAGAACTGATTCGATTTTGGACAATTTACTATTTCTAGATTTGCCACCAGGGGCCAAAAACTGAAAAAATCACTGTTCCGCGATAACTTCAGTAGTATTTCAATTAGAAATTCCAACTTTTGCATAGAAGTAAGTATCATAAAGAGGAAGAACTGATTCAATTTTGGACAATTTACGATCTCTAGATTGGCCACCAGGGGCCAAAAACTGATTTACATGTTAACGCGATAACTGCAGTAATATTGCTATTAGAAATTCCAAGTTTTGCATGTAAGTAAGTATCATAAAGAGGAAGAAGTGATCCAATTTTGGACAATTTGCAATTTCTAGATTGGCCACCAGGGGCCAAAAACTGGAAAAATCACAGTTTTTATCATATCTCTGGAAATATTTGTCCGATTGACCTAAAATCAAGTGCAAATAAAAGGTCATGAACTGAGGATGTGTCCCATGATGACATTTTGACACAAGGTGGAGTTTTGTCACATAAAATTCACCATTTTTCCATAGTACAACGCCCTCTTCACTGCAGACATGCAGCGATCCGTCTGTCAATCTCATGCTCCATCTTACCCCCACTCATGAAAAAGACCCTTAGATACTTGAACTCCTCCAATTTGGGTAACAACTGACCCCCCCACTTGAAGGAGACAATCCACCTTTTTCCGGTAGAAAACCATAGCCTCAGATTTGGAGGTGCTGATCCTCATTCCGACCGCTTCACACTCAGCTGCGAACCGCTCCAATATGCATTGGAGGTCACAGCATGATGATGCCAACAGGACCACATCATCTGCAAACAGCAGAGATGAAATCCTGAGGCCACCAAACTGGACACCCTCCAAACCTTTGCTGCGCCTTGATATCATGTCCATGAAAATCATGAACAGAATAGATGACAAGGCACACCCTTCGCGGAGTTGAAAACTTGAAACAAGTCCGACTTAATGCCGAGAATGCAAACACAACTCTGGCTTTGGTTTTACAGGGATCAAATGGCTCAAATTCATGGCCCTGGATCCATATACTCCCGCAGCACCCCCCACTGGATACCTTGTGGGACATGGTCATAAGCCTTCTCCAATCCATAAAACACATTTAGACTGGATGACCCCACCAGCATCTGTGCGAGGGTAAAAAGTTGGTACACTGTTCCACGGCTGGAATGGAACCCGCATTGCTCCTCCTGAATCTAAGGTTCAACAATCGGGTGGAGCCTTCTTCCAGCACCCTGGCATAGGCATTTCCTGGGAGGCTGAGCCGTGTGATCCCTCAAAGTGCTCCTCCCACTGCCAGACAATATCCTCAGTCGAGGTCAGTAGTTCACCACCCTGCTGAAAACAGCCTGGACAAAGTCCTGCCTCCTCTTCCTGAGTCATCTGACGATTTGCCAGAACCTCTTTGAGGCCACCCGAAAGTTCTTCTCCATAGCTTCCCTGAACTCCTCCCAAGCCTAAGTTTTTGCTTCAGCATTGCTTCTAGCCTACCGGTACCAGTCTGCCAAGGCGGCGGTCCTCTGGGCCAACCACTGGGGTCCACCAACGGGATTCTTGGGTTGCCACCACACTTGGTGCCAACAACCTTCAGGTCACAGCTTGCAGCAGCTGCTTCAACAATAGAGACTTTGTTGGGGTCCACTAAACGCATTTTATTATTACATTTGATCTAACCTCGGATCCCTGCCTTCTTATCGCATCCACTGCATCTGGCCTAATGTGCACCTGTTAAAATGCACACTGATGAACCGCACCCGTAGATGGATCGCGGAAAAGATTGTGATGGTCCTTGACTGCATCACGTGATTGGGAAAATTGGGGCCTTGGTCTTACACTTAGCTTAAAAACTTTTACTTTTTGTTTGAATTTACAAAAAGACTGGCAAATAGACAAGACAGTTGTACCCTTTTCAAGATTTGATAGTGGAATTTATTAATTGTCAAGTCCGTTTCACTTGTCTCGCAAGAAGTAACTTAAAATTAGGAAAATAAAAATAAACACTTGTAAAATCGAGTATCTTGCAATGTATTTGAAGCAGCAGACTGCAAAGCTGTTGGGGTCTCAGTATGGTGGCCGAGCCTATAAGCCTCATCTACTTTATGTTGGGTCACAGGCTTTTCAAAACGCTGAAGAAAATTCTAGCTTTTCCCAGTCTGACAAGAACTGTTCAGTAACTGGCAGTATTTCTCTAATCAAAGAGGACCTCTGGTGAAGAACATTAAAAAAAATCAGGTTGTAGCATAGTCGGCCTATTAAGGACCATCTGCAGAATTTCCCCTTGTTCACTGTTCTCCGAGGTGCTGATTTTGTGACTTGTCATGCTGAATGGTTTTCCCCATAAATGTCGAACAAAAAATGTGTCACAACTATCAATCATTGAAGTTTTAAAGCTTGTGTGCCCAGCGCTCAACAGTTTGCTAAGCCTTGCAGGCCCAATGAAACCATGACGATTCGGAGCTTCGGCTAATAATTCATGTAATCACTTGACAGAATTGATGAACTTTCATCGCATAGTGCCTAGATGCAGGACTGTAACTTAAACTGGATCTGAAATCAAACTTAGTTTATGAGGACATTCCCTTGTGGTTCCTCACTTTACATTTTCCTTCTATGTGAATGGACCCTGTTGAGCCATGAAACCCGGACCCATTCTTTTGCTGCAGGCCACCTGCAGATTTTTATAGGTGTCACACACAATGATGTGCAGTCAGCCCACTCATCACCCAGGCTCCAGGTTTGCCCCATCATGTTAAAGTGAGAAATCAGAAGAGGTGTGGGGGCTGTCCCACGGTGGGGCATGATGGAGTGCACCCTACAGAATTCGCTGATGATGCACGAGGAGTGGCAGCAGCTGCCCATGGAGCAATTTCGACGTCTGGTGATGGGTATGAGACGAAGACTCCACGCTGTGATCCAAGTGCAGGGTGGAAGCTCCCGATATTGACTGATTGTGTTTGTCTAATCTCTATATGTCACTTTGGAACTATTGGATGAGTTTGGTCAATATTAAATTTTGAGATTTCACCATACTTACTGCTTCCTCGTTTTTCCTTCATTTGAATGCAAAAGTTCAGCACGAGATTCTTACATGCCATAAGGTCATGGGATAGCCCATAAAGACAAAAGACTGGTTTGTTGGTATATGCGGAATCTTGGTTATAATATTAATTCTGTTATCTTTAAACCCTTTCAAAAACATTGCACCCTGAAAAAAGTATAGAGAGTGCAACACTTTTTTTACTGGGTATATATATTTGCGGCACATTGAAGAATCGATTGATTTTAATTGCTCTTCCAGTGAGGCACGAGTGGAAATAAAGAAAAGCATGTGGTATTGTAATCCTGACGTGCACCACGTGAACGTGCCAAACACTTCAGTAATAACAAACATTGAGCTGTTTGTGATGTGTATAGTGACGACAGTTGACTTGTTCTTTTTGGTGTGGTCAATAGCCTACATAAAGCCAACAAAAAAATGAAAAATGCTACTGCATCAAGAAAAATGAACAGCTTGTGACACAGGGGAGAGAAAAAGAGCCATTGGCCTGTTACGGGCAGGTCTCAGCTGCCCGTGAGGTGGTGTGTCATTTGCACTGTCACCGTTCAACAGTCCGTCGGCTGTCCATCCGAGAATGAAACACAGGCACTGTCACTGACCGACCCAGGTTTGGTCTGCCACGAGTGACTATGGTAGCTCAAGAGGGCCACATCTGGTTACAACCTGTACGTGACAGATTGCGGACAAAAACCCAAACTGATCATGAAATGAGGGGTCCGAGACGATTGAGGGTGAGCACAAGTTCCGTTCAACACCATCTATGTGAGCAACATGTGCGTGTGCACGGCTCCTACAGAAAACCCAGTTTTTGCCCGTTTACGCATGGCTGCCCTTAGCGGGGTCGGTCAGCGACAGTCCCTGTTTTCCATTCTCAAACAGAAACAGGGAAATAAAGTGCCAAAAAATTACACAGAGACAGGTGCCCACAGTCAGAAAGAGTTACAACTACTGTCGATGGGCAAAAAATTGGTTTTCTGTATGCGCCGTGTGCACGCATGTTTTGCTTATTAGACAGCATCAAACGGTACTTGTACTCACCCTCGATTGTCTCGGACCCCTTGTTTCATGATCAGTTTGGGTTGCCGGAATCTGTCACGTACAGGCTGTAACCAGATGTGGCACTCTTAAGATACAATAGCCACTTGTGGCTGCCCTAAGCGGGGTCGGTCAGTGACAGTGCCTGTGTTCCATTCTTGGATAGACAGCCGACTGACTGTTGAACGGTGACAGTGCAAATGAAGCACCGCCTCTCGGCCAAAGGCTCTTTTTCTCTCTCCTGTGCCACAAACCGTTCGATTTTTCTTGATGCAGAAGCATTTTCTTTCTTTTTTTTGTTGGCTTTGTGTAGATTATTAACCACACCAAAAAGTGTCACTGTACACATCACGAACAGTTCAATGTTTGTTATTACTGAAGTGCTTGGCGCGTGCACGTGGTGCGCAACAGGATTACAATACCACACGCTTTTCTTTATTTCTTCTCGTGCATCACTGGAAAAGCAATAAAAATCAATCGATTCTTCAATTTGCCGCAAATACAGTACATACCTCACCATTGTGTTTTTAATGGCGCTAAGTATATACCATATCCCTGCCATACGTACAGACATTTCAAAACGAATTGTGTGCTACCCTCTTACTGATACCAACCTCAGATTTTCCTGGCACAAGTCAGGACTAATCTACTTCTATCAATGTTGTTATTATTGTGAAATTTTATTCTACCGGCTATACAAAAAATATTTTATTTGATTCCAGTTCAATTTTGTTTATTTTCCTGTCTGTCATGGGTTGACTAAAGTAATTAGATTCAGGTGCCAATATATAACAAGTCCCTTCTCTCAGTTCCTGTTGGCCTTGAGTGAAACATGGTATGGAAATACATTGTTGAAAGCGAAACTTTTTTACCTAATGAAGATGTTTGCCCTTGATATACTGATGCATGGTTGAACAGCCTCTCTGGAAGGGTATGTTGTACAAATGATCATTCTAAATAGTGTTTTCTTAATGGTGTTCTGACTTTTTTTGGCTGGCGTTCTCTCTCAGAAAGAAAGATCCTTAGAATTGTATCAAGTGTAGACTAAAATTTCAGTTTCCGGAAACTTGTGTGTCCCAGGAGGTGCCACATACTGAGCCAGTATTAGATATCAAAGAACAGTATCTTCGTCTTACACAAACAGAATTGTTGTTATATGAAAGAAAATGCAATGAGGTTCAGATAAAGTTTAGTTGGGTTGCTTTTTCTTTTTTAAGCATGAGCCCTCGAACGAGCGCCTGCTTTTGGCCTTGGTGAGGGGGAGGAACCAAGGTGAAGGCCGTGCTCTTTAAATTTGTGCGTATGCAGCGAAATATGGAAATGTGACCTAATGCCTTAGAATAGGACCCCGCTCTTCGCCTGTAGATTTAATACAGATGTGAACCTGGAGATAGCTGGGCTGGAGCCAGACGCACTTTTGCCAGCTCCAGCTCCCTCTTGTGCTCCCAGCCCACCCCCCCTTCCCCCTCCTCACTCTTGCCGACTCTTGGAAGCACTGGAGGAGAGGAGGCAGTATGAAATGGTTGCAATACCCTGAAGCCGCTCTCTCTCACTGCTTTTGGAACAGGAAGTCCTGGGAACTATTCAAATGCCACAGGAAGTGACCTCAGCATTGAGGACTGTGAACCAGCCAAATTTGGAGTGAATGGTATATTTTATTAGTGCTTGCATGTTCCAGCACCTGAGAGCCACCCCCCCCCCCCCCCCAATAACTACAACGATCTAACACTGTAAAAAAAATAATTTCCAAAGTTACCGTCAAAACAGCTGGTAGTGTGAACAATAATTGACTTCCTATAATGAATTTAAGGTTAGGGGGCACTTTACCTATATCAATATAGAGTGCTCTTCTTTTTTCCGCTTGAAACATTGCTACTTACTATTGAAAATCCTTTGCAGAGGACACTGTGGATCATCACTTTTTAAGTCTTATTCTTCGCTGTGCCCCACCTATTCCCAAAAGGTGAGAAGAAATCCGAATTGAGTAGCTCCCCCAAAGTAACTCTGTTTTGAGTCAAATATGAATTGTAAATTGCTCTTTGTTTATAAGTTCATTATTGCTAAATCCACACCTGCTTACAGTAGTGTAATCCAACGTTTTTGGCAGGAAAGCTGATATTTCTTTTGGAAATGGGCAGACGTGTCTTCCTCTGTGATTTCCCAGGAAAGTAACAAGTTTTTTTTCTGTTTGGCTGGTCATTTCAAATACTGTGATGCTTCAAAAATTCCATAATTAGATCATGCAAAAATGTAATTAAAGATTAACATTTATCAAGTTTACTTGAACCATGGTATATTTACGGCATTAATTCACAAATAATTTCAGATACGACCTTAACTTATAAAGGACTGTTTTATCTTATTGTAATTCTAACATTATAATGCAAGAAAGTTTGATGTCAAGTTTACATAATAAAGTAGGTTTATCTGAATTAAATTTACACTATTACTCCTGTTTGCAATCACTTGTCATAAAAGTAGTTCTCGCAATTTCATTTAAAAAAAGAAAAAGTCTTTCTATAGTGGTGACTTACACAGAACGTGCACCTAAATTATTTTAAGGTGTTATACTTGGAATTTAAAATATCTTGAGGTGGGGGAAAGGAACTTGCTGAAGAATAAATACGTCTGTTATCCATTCTTGTGATTTTTTTTTTGTTTTGTTTTTTTCTTCAAAGTATCTCCTGTGAGATTTAATGACTGCTTTGGAAATTCTAGGCTTGCGGGATATGAATTTTACCAAGGAATCATTCTCAATGGATTTCTGAGTGGACTGCAGTACTGCCCATAGGTGTGTCTTTGATGATGGGCACACCTCAAAACTTTACAATTTAAGCCATCGCACAACAATTGGGGTATTTTTTAGTTTCCTTTCCATAAACCCAAACTGATATGAGTTAACACATTGGGTTATTGTCTTTTTTTTGCATTTAATATAATTGGTATAATTGGGTGGTACTCTATTATAAAAGCAGAAATAGGCGGTGATAGCTTGGACACATCCCACTCCATAAAGATCTTTTACATGTGTTGTTTCTTTGCATCAAGTGCTTTCCTATTTGACCTTGGCAAGCTTTAGCATCTGTGCTGGATTTTTTTCCTCATCACAGTGTGATGGAAGTGTTGCATGGCAGTGAAACTGCTGAACTTCAGCAGTTCCTCTGACAACCCTGGGGAAGGTAGGAAGAGATGTGGAATGGATCGCTGTGATCCCTGTGTCAAGATGGAGCAGCTGAGGTTCTGTGAATTCCAGGGTTTCCTGGAAGTCATACTGTGTTTTCCTTTAATCTGTATAATCTGGGGACTTTATGTAACTCTGTATTCTTTTAGTGGCCTGTGAGTGGGAACTACAGACGAGCTGCACCCGAGAGGGTCAAAGCCAGGGGCTGGTCTAGGCTTACATCATACTCCAAAAGACTCGCTAGCGAACAAGCCCAGATGTCGCTGGCCTGCGGGTCCTACTCGCCTAGCGCCAGGTCTGGCATTGTGCAAAATATGAAGAAATAATCCCCTTTGCATAGCCAGTGCCGACGGTTCATTTGAACAAGGTGTCAAATGATCACATCAAATAAGAGCAGTTGCTGCTTTAATCAAAATGGAGTTAACCGGAGGGGCTGTGACTGAGAAGTCATCTTGAAAGCTGGACTGAAACCTCCATCTCGACTGTTTTCCATCTGCCTTTCGACACTACAGCCAAATTCAAGACCATTTCTTCCACCTCAGCACCCATGCCTAGCCCAAACTCTCCCTCTAGCCATATCTTTGACCAGTTTTCTGTTGCAGTCCTCGAGTACTTCCTGGCAGATCCAAGTATTTGGTTTGCTCCACCAAAAGCATACCCGAAACCCCTCCAGGAAGTTGTTTTCTGACACTACACCGGAAACAAGTCGATTTTTCTGCAGTTAGACCCAGCTGAAGGTGTTAGTTTAGGGGCTTCCCGACCTTTAGGGTTGTCTGCAGGGGCTAGCTGCCCCCTCACCTGCCTTACGTACGCAAGTGTGGTCTGTGGTTTGTCACATCTGAGGACAGCGCTGTCAGCAGTCTTGAGAGTAGGGTGTGTCGAGTGCCACATCAAAGACCAAAGGCTGCCGGCATGAAGGGCACTCGCATCCACAGACACACACAGACGTGCCTACGCCGACATGTACGGCTGAATGGAAAATGTTAACCTTCTCGTGTCAGAATGGCACCCTACACTCGCTCGGTCTCTCTCCCCCTCCCTCACACGCACACACACACACACACACACGTACGCACTGTCTCGTCTGGAGTGTAGGTGAGAGACCTTTTCTGTTCGACAGTAGGCTGCCGCTGTCTGCTTCTTCTTTCTCACACTTGTCATTTCACACGCATGTCTCGATGCCGCTAGATTTAAGTAATTGCTCACCAGTCTTTAAGAACTATGTCATAAAGCAGATTGTGCAAGATAGACAGGACCTGTTTAAGAGGCTGTCCCCAGTTGCGCAGCAGACTTTACACTCTCATATTCAAGCCTATTCCCCCGTTTGATGTCCCTGTGCTGTGTGTATGAGCATGTTTGTGGTGTGATGCAGGCATGTACATGTCATATGTATGTGCACAGTGCGTATGAGTGTAAATGTGGGGTCCAATCGTGTGCACTGATGTTTTTGTTCAAAAGCCATTAATTCAAACATCGTATGAACATCTGTGGAGATTTATACAGTTCCCGCAGACACTGCTAGCAACTGCCATCTAGAGCTCGCCACTGTGGTGTGGGCAGAAAAAACGAACAGCTGGGGGTTATGAATTTGTCATTAACCTACAGCTAAACATTTCTGCATTTTTCTTATTCTTAACTGATTTTCTATTTGTTGGTTAACTATGTATCCTCCTGGTTTTGAGTGTGGTTGGTGGCAGTGGTTTTGGAGGTTGCTGAGATGGTGATCAGGGTCTGTGTTACGGGCTGGTTGTAGGTCCCGGGTGGGCCGGCTCTTGAGCTCCTCACTGGAGCCTGCTGTTTCAGGAGGAGCTTTCAGGGCCCAGGGGACCCCCGTTGGGTCGGCTTGGTTAAGGCGCGGAGCTCATGGTTCGTTGTGTAAACATTTGTGCCTCGGGATTGTGGGCACAGAGCAGAGAAAACAGGAAGTGAACAGAGCCCATTTCCCCTGGCAGGAGGCTTTTGATAGAGGCAGTGAAGCACAGGGTGCTGAGGTGTATGTGTGTGTGTGTGTGTGTGTGTGTGTGTGTGTATATATATATATATATATATATACACACACACACACACACAATATAATATGCAAATGTGCGTGTGCGTGCACGGGTGGTCGTGCGTGTGTGTGTGTATGCGTGCTCACCAGCATTCCCTCCACAGATGAGCTTTACACTGCTGTCTGTGGTGAAAGAATACCTCGATCCTCAAGGTCCGCATTTGAGTTGAAGGCGACAAAAAAAAAATTTCAATTGCGTTTGTGCATGGACCGATTTCTGTCCGTTCGATTTATAAATGTACATAATTAATGGAACATGACACGACCACGGAAGTCAGCTTGAACACTACATTTTCAGAGAGAAACAAAGGCCCTGTTTACAGATTCATCAGATAGCATTTACTCTGTCCCTTAGCAGTCCTCAGTCAGAAACAGCCTCCTAATTGCCTACACCAAGGGGCACATGTAGATGTTCTTAATGTTACCCAGATGTTGCGTGACAGCAATGATAAAAGGGGTATCATGGGAAAGTCATGTGACACCCCCCCCTCCCCCCCCAAAAAAAAGTCTTTTGCTGTATCCCCCTTTCTCAGCTGTGACCCGTTACAGTGAACATTTGGCAAAGTGCTCAGCGTATCGTCTGAATAGCATTGTGTCCACAGGGTCCCAGGTTGCTGTAATACCCTTTAGCAACATGACACTTTCAGCTAGTTTTATCAAGGAAAATACACTTTGTATCTGTTCCCTGTGCTCGCTAGACTTGGAATGATCTGGAAAATTTTAAAAAGTGACTAGTCCTCATTGTTATGCAGTAGCGTGAATGCTATTTCTTGACACCATTTGACATGTGAGAGTCATTTCAAGGCGCAGATGACTGAACCGGAGATGTAACAGCCCACATCATCACATTCGGTTTCATAAGCATCAGCTTTGTGTGAGTTTGGTTCAGTCCCCCCTCCCCCCACTCCCTTCTGTGCTGCGACAACTGCCATATACAATGTATTTGTTGGGATTTCTATTTTGTGGCTACAGTGTCAGTTCTCATTGTTAGCTAAGCATGATAACTTTTTCATTTAAAAAAATTAGTTTTTTTTTTTTTTTTTGCTTTTGAAGTACATTTCCCCGTTGGTCACTGAAGCGTGTGCTTTGAGTAACCTGAAATCTTCTGTTTCAAGCCTGTATGTAAGATAAGATAGATAATACTTTATTATCCCGAAGGAATTTGTTTTACTCAGTATAAGATCTCAGTAATGCATAAAGAATACCAAAACAGTTAGCAAAGAAGAGCATTATAAATACATGAATAGCGAATGCATATTGTATAGCATGGTTGAACATATAACTCCGGGAGAATAACTTAAAGCACTATGTAAAGGTTTTGATTTTTCAGTGGTTTGTGTAAACAGCCGATTGACTTCTCTTGAAACTAGGACTTGTGTCTCTTCGCAGAAATATGTATTTAAGTCCAAGGAGATGAACTCCAACCTCTGTATACTCAATAGTCTGGGCCCTTTGATAACTAAAGCTGAGCCAAAAAGGAGTCGAAGAGGCCAATAAACAACAGATGTTCCAGACAGGATACAAGGGCAGCTTTGCTTAAAAAAAAACTCCGAAAACCTTATAAATAAAATAAGCGAGAACATCCTTCCCCTTGTGCTTGTTATATTTAAGATAAAATTTGAGTTGCACTAGAGTTGGCTGATGCGGGTCATCTTATCTGAAGACGGAATACTTTGATTAGACCATGAACACGGCCAAGCCGTATCAATTATTCTGTTTGGTGGAGTAGAATAATTGATCCAGCAAGCTGTTTTCTTGCTTTTATAGTACTACATTTTGAGGGTGAGCTACTGAGTACCATTTTAACTTTTTTGCCAGAGTCATAGTGTTATACCCACATGTGATTGCCTGTTCCAAGTGCACTGCAGATTTAATGTATTTAACCAAAATATGAGTTGCTTAAAGTACCCAAGCGAAGAAAATGTTCTGCATCAATGAAATGCCTAAAGATCACAGAAGTGCAGTCTTATGACCCTGATTTAACTAAATCCGTCTGGTTGTGTTGGAGGTGCTGGACGGGGCTAGTCCTGACCAGTGAAATGTCGATCCTATGACCTTTTCAAAAGAAGGGTTTTTTTTTGTTGTTGTTTTTTTTTTTAACCCAAATAAAATCTGTGTCTTTGTGCTGAAACTCTTAAATGAAGAATATTCTAATCACACTTTTGTTGGCGAATTAAAGGGTAAATTATGCTCTTTTTTCTCCGCAGTAATTGATGAGAGGCAGCGCAAGAAGCTGGAAGCTGTGAGCTACTCCTCCCGTTATGCACTGGGGCTCTTCTATGATGCAAGCGCGTCGATTGATGTCCCGTGGGCGGCGAAGTACATCGGCGATAATCCCTGTATCCGCTTCATCTCCATCGATGACAAAAAGCGCAATTTAGGTCAGTGCTTTCTCTCACTGAAATGGGTCAACAGTGGCACTTGTTTGAGTCCGGTAAATCGGTGTGTCTTGGAAAATCACCCCTGGATGCAAGCTGTTTGTCTCCCTCTTTGCCTTACGGGAGCTGGATTTCGATTGTGAACAATTTTTGGGCATGATAAATTACTTGCTTGTCGTCTGTATAGCTCAGGTTTGCCCCATCCTGATCTATCCGGTGATACTTTTATCTTTTTCTTTTAAATAAAAAAATATTTTAGGGCAACTTTTGTATAATCTAGTGTTTGGTTATTCGGTTACATTTTACTGGGGGCCTCATTTTCAAAAAGTACATGTCATGGAGGCACACCCTGTAAGAGCGCGTAAACTTAACACACCCTGCCAGCATCTTCCCCCCCCCCATTTAAACTACAACCCCATTTCCCAAAAAACTTTGAATGCTGTGTAAAATGTAAATAAAACAATGCAATGATTTGCAAATCATTTATATTCTATATTTAAATGAAAGTTGTACAAAGCCAACAGACAAAATTTCTCGGTTTCAACATTTAATTGTTTAATAATATTATATATTATAATCAATTATTGATTAATACAGCTAGACATACACTACCTGACAAAAGTATTAGGACGTTCCTCATTCACACTCAATTTTTGATGTACAGTATCTCACAAAAGTGAGTACACCCTTCACATTTCGACTATTAATTTAGTATATCTTTTTAAGGGCCAATGTTACAGAAATGAAAACTGAATATATTCTAGAGTAGTCATTGCACAATAGGTGTAGCAGTGTAGATTTTACTGCACTGTCCAAATAACTGAACAAACAGTCACTATTTCCAAAATGGGTGGCAACAAAAGTGAGTACACCTCACCGTCAACATGCCAAATTCTGTCCATACTGTCCATATTTAGTGTGACCGCCATTGTTGTCCAGCACTGCCTTGATTCTCCGAGGCATGGAATTCACCAGAGCTGCACAGGTTGTTGCTGGGATCCTCCACTCCTCCATGACAACATCATGGAGCTGGTGGATGTTGGAGACCTGCTGCTCCTCCACCTTCCTCTTGAGGATGCCCCACCGGTGATCAATGGCATTCAGGTCTGGAGACATACTTGGCCACGCCGTCACCTTCAGCTTCTTCAGGAAGGCAGTTGTCATCTTGGAGGTGTGTTTCGGGTCGTTATCATGTTGGAAAACAGCCATGCGGCCCAGTTTCTGAAGGGAGGGCGTCATGTTCTGCTTCAGAATCTCACAATACATGTTGGATCCATTATTCCATTAATGAAGAGCAGCTCCCCAGGGCCAGAAGCACTCATGCAGCCCCAGACCATGATGCTGTCAGCACCATGTTTGACTGTAGGCATTACACACTTGTTTTGATACTTCTCACCAGGGCGCCGCCACACATGCTGGACACCATCAGAGCCGAACAAGTTTATCTTGGTCTCGTCAGACCACAGAACATGGTTCCAGTAGTTCATGTTCTTGGACTGGTTGTCTTCAACAAACTGTTTTCGGGCTTTCTTGTGGGTTAGCTTCAGAAGAGGCTTCCATCTTGGCTGACGGCCATGCAGACCAACTTTGCACAGAGCACGGCGTATAGTCTGAGCACTGACAGGCTGTTTTCCCACTGCTACAACCTTGTTAGCAATGCTGCCAGCACTCCTGCGTCTGTTTTCTGAAGCCAACTTGTGCACCTGATGCAGAGCGCGAGGACTCAACCTCTTCGGTCCACCCTGACGAAGCCTTTTCCGAGCAGAACTCATCTTGGAAAACCGCTGGATAACCTTAGCCACCATGCTGTAGCTCAGTTTCATTGTTTCACAGATCTTCTTGTAGCTTAGACCATCTTTGTGGAGAGCAACAATTCTCTTTTTCAGATCCTCAGAGAGTTCTTTCCCATGAGGTGCCATGTTGACTCTACAGTGACCAGATTGAGAGCATTGCACCTAAAGCACTACAATTTAACCCTTCAACATGTTACACAACCTCATATGGCCCAGTCAAACAGACAAAAGCATGAACATGATGAACAAGTCGCGTTTCATTGCTTGGTTGACCATTATCAATTGGGGTGTGTACTCACTTTTGTTGCCATCCACTTTGGAAATAGTGACTGTTTTTTCAGGTATTTGGACGGTGTAGTAAATCTACACTGCTACACATATTGTACCATGACTACTCTAGAATATATTGAAGTTTCACTTCTGTAGCATTGTCCCTTGAAAAGATATGATAAATTAATTGTCAAAATGTGAGGGGTGTACTCACTTTTGTGAGATACTGTACATGTGTTATACTGTATTATATGCGAGCATTGTAGGACTTTTGTCCTAAAATATACATGTAAACATCACAGAACATTATTGAACATTTGGGGAAACTACAGATATACATATTGACATATTTTTTCTCTGTGCGAAAAACTCTCAATACTGGTCTGTCATCAGTAAGAAATATTATCATAAATTGTGCTTGCATGATGGTAATTTTCAAATTTACATGTTTGAAATTGTGTCCTTGGCATAATGGAAGATCAATGGCTACTGTTGGTCCAGTCATTATGATCAGGTATGACACATGGGGTGATTTTAATTCTCTATAAAAGGGGGGTGAAGACAAACAATAATTTAGGGTGGCCTATCCAAAATGAGGTCTGTATTTTTATTTGAATTAACAACTATTTCCAAACATGATACATTCAGTATTTTCTACTGCACTGTAAGAAAATCACACACATAAATAGTTGTGTCCTAATACTTTTGTCAGGTTGTGTATACTGTATTGATTAATACAGCCAGACCGCTGTGTGTGCGTAGTACAACAACATGGCTCTGTAGTAAAAGAGTACGGGTACTAAACTGGCCTGCCTGCTCCAGACCTGCCACCCAGTGGAAACCTTTGCAGAATTATGAAACATAAAATATGACTCAGGAGGCCGCAAAGTGTTGAGCAGCGGAAATCCTCTATTAGCAAAAATGTGTGAACATTTTGCTTTCAAAATTACTACAACTGGTCTCCTCTGTTCCCAAACACTTGGAGTACTGTTATTTGAACAGATGATGCACCACAGCGGTAAACATTCCCCTGTCCCAACATTTCTGAAACACATGGCTGGCATCAAATTCCAACTGAGCAGGTATTTTTCAAAAAAGCATAAAATTCTACAAATTCAATATCTTGTTATTCTGGTCTTGTCGGTCATGTTGGTCTTGTCATACTTTTAATTAGATAGACGGTTTAAATGATTTGCAAATCATTGCATCCTGTTTTTATTTACATTATACACATTATTCCAACTTTTTTGGAAATGAAGTTAAACTTATTGCAGTGTCATTTAAAAACATTGCAAAAATAATTTCTTTAGCTAATGACATTTTTTTCCCCAGATATCATCTGTGACTAAATCCAACTCTTATAGGTATAATGCAGTTTTTGTTTTTCAGTTACTTACATATTCTGACATACATTTTTTTTTAAATGACACATTACTGACACAACTGACCAGATGATAAAGTAAGAAACCAGAGCTAAGCTACAAAAGAGGAACGAGAGATTACACAACTATGGGCAGAGAGGCTTCCACTTCTACTAATGACAGAATGTTTACCTTTTCCTCAGGAATGCATTTGTTGCAAAGCAGACACATTTCCTTCTGCTCTCAATTGATGATTTTTGTTATCAACTTTTTTGGTTTTGACAGTGTCATTTTGCCATTTAGCTAGCATACCTTCACTTTTTTGAAATACAATACAAGGTAGAGCGACAAACTAGCCATTGCAAGAGACCCGGTTGCGGCACAAGTAAAGCAGCTTCATCATCAATCAAGCTGTAGTTAATTTGCCGCTACTAAAAGATGAGGATTGATAAAAGTGTGCTCATCTCAACAGTCTTCATTTCCATCCACTTTCTTTCCTTTGGTGGATCCCATGGAGCCGGTTTATTACAAATTTTTGTGGGAAGGCTTTGCATGTTTACCTTCAGTTGTTGCTTTGTAACAGGAGTGTAGTAAGGTAAAGTTTGTGAGTAAACTCATCCTGCATGCAACACAGTTGAATTGGCAAGCACCCATTTTCTATTAGTTAAAAATTGTGGTTTTAGTTGCTTCTGCAGAGGGTCCTGTTATGCAAGCAAGTCTTTTTACAAATCCGATGAATTAACTGTCCACTCTGACAGACACTGCAGTGCTTACTGGTGATTAGTTGTTACTTACAGCACCAGAGGATTCCTAAATTTGCTTATTGGAGGTTCAGAGCAGTGTTAGAAATAAGGGAAAAAATTTGGCTGTCCTGTGGACAACCTAGGAAACAAATCGAGTTATCTGCCAAAGTTCTCAGTTGTTCCGTGTACTGTCATTAGCTTTTAAAACAAAACTGTTTGTGTGTGGGTGCAAAGTCAATCACAATTTTTGAAAAAATAACCTTTACAACTTACTGTTTTTTTTTTTTTTTTAAATCTAAAAACACACTAACCTATGGGACTACAGCAGGCAATTCCAAAGGAAAAATGAAGGTGAATAACGCTAAATTAATGTTTATATTTGTCGTACAGATGATATTAGAACAATGCAGTCAAATATAACACCATAAGTTCTCCTGTCAGTCTACAGAACTGTTGACCAAAACCACTCTCCTACAACTCAATAACTCTTCATTTGCCATTTCTTTAATATTTCTGAACCCCTTCTTCCAATACAGTCTTGAGCAACAACAGGTCTCTCCCTCAGATGACACTGCATTTCCCTTTCTGTTCAAACTCAGCATTAGCTTGTATATGGCTCACAGGAATAGAGCCGACCTATTTGACGCGGCCTGGGACGAGTGAGGAGAGAGATCATTAAAGATGAATTAACTTCTGGCATATTAAGACCAATAAAACTGCTGGGATTTTTTTCGTTGTCCAACTGGACAACTTCGTTGGTAGTTTAGGTAATCCGGATCAATTTCAGGCTGTCTAGACAACTAGACAACCGCTTTAATATAAAATATTTTAAATATTAGATTTTTTTTTTTTTTTTTTTTCAAAAATATCAGATAATTACATAGATTTTCGGCCAGTTTTAACTCACCTGGACCCAATGGCTTATGTCATGGACTGTTTGTCTGTTGGCGGATGAGGTATCTGGAAACATCCTCTTCTCTGAAATTGTTGGGCCAATGAAGGCGAAACTTAATGGACGTCTTCAAACCATCTTCAAACCAATTAGGACAATTAAATTAACATAAATTGTTTCAATCTGTTTTCAAATGTGGCTGCCAAGTTGGAAATCTTGAAAATGCCATTTTGACCCATTTGTTAAAGTAGACATTTACTGAGGAATCAAAACATGGGTAAATTATACCTCTACAGAAAGCTAATGTCATGGAGTTGATGAATAAGATGCTTTCTAGGCACTCACACCAACAGGAAGAGAATACAAGAGGCATTTTGAACACCCTTTCAGCTTGCGCACATCCCCCGAAAAAAACCGAGGGAAAATTTCCCCTTTCTGATGGCGTAATTTGTGGGAAACCAGGACACATGGTAAGAAGTCGAGCGCATCGACTATTGTCTGCTTGTCCTAATTTGTTAATTTCTTGGTCTTGTTTCATTTTGTATTACTAGCGAATTTAATTTATAATTGTCAAAAAGAGTGTTGTTGTCTTGCTTTCAGGTTAGCTCACCCCATTAAGGCGCCACTTTGCAGAGTAGTACTGAACACCACAGCCTGGGTCGGACCCTGATTTGCGTCATTGCCTTGTAGCCTTGTCAGAGCTGGGCACAATTGGCTTTGAACTGCAGTAATATAAATTTGGAGGGACTGCTTGCTTTGGATTACAGGATTATAGTATTGTTTGTTGCTTTAGGGCCTCCTGTTAGCCAGCTGGGTGCTCGTCATTGAAATTCTGAGCTTGTATATGTTCGGGTTCCCTCCGCCCTCGCTCAGGTGTGGGTTCTCCATAAGCATAGTTGCTAACTATGTAAGCGACTAATATAGCTAGTTCGATTATATACAGTCCATGATTTCAACAAAGTAAGTTAGCGACTAAGCTTTTGGAAAACGCACCCTAAACCTTGCTTCCCACTCACTCGCCTGTGCCCAAGGCTCCAGGTGGTGCTGGTATGCTTGTGGTTGCTGTTCACGTTTCAGCTGCATCCCAATCATTGCAGATTTCTTCCTCATTTCCCATCTCTCCTACTTCTCCATCATCGTCATCACTCACTAGTTGTTGAACTTGCACTTGAATCATCCTCCTCAGCTTCGATTTCCAAGTCAGGCAAATTTCTGGCGTTTTAGTGGATTTCAGCGACTTCCTTGCTATGTAAAATACTCTTTCGATAGTCTATGTGCCACAGTCGATCACACGAGTGACGTCACAGCTCTTGACCCGATTCAGGGTGCAGTTTAAGGACGAATTGGGGGTTGCTAATAGCCTATTTTACATCCATGATTACTCTATTTAACTATCGTCTCTGGGTGAAAAATGATGATTGAGAGTATTGCATTCCCTTTGGGATGATGCCAAATACGACAATTTTTATAAAGTTTCAAATCAATATATGTCTACTTCAATAATCTCTAACGGGATTCTGCTGAAAGTTGGAACGTCCAGGTGAGCTGCAGTACCCGCGGCTCTATTTATTTATTTGTTTATTTATTCATTTTTACTTTATCTTTTAGTTAACAGAACTGATTAGAGGGGCAGTCCAAGCTGATTCATGGGCGACATTTAGCCAGTGGGCCACCAATTGAGTAGCTATGGTTTAGCACCTAAATTTGAGAGGCCTGTGCCTTAGACTGTCTGTTCCGGGCAGTGTACCAAAGATGACTTTGGGTCTTCTAGGCAGACGATCACCCTTGAAGTACGTACCAAGCACAGCAAGTTGTGGTTTTCACAAATTGTCCTGAAGAATCCTTCTCTCTGATGTCTGATTGAAACAAACCTTAAACCGCATCTACTGCATCAATAACTCAACTGTCAGACATAGAATGGCTTTCATGAGTGAGGACTTTGGAGCTTTTGTTGAGAAGATGGTCTATGAAAACTCTCCTGTGCTTCGCTCCATATAAACTCCTTACAGTAGTGGCTGCGTCGTAATTAACGGGCTGGTGAATTTTACATTTTACATTCCACCTTCTGCCTTTCAGGACAGAGCATTCCCTTTCATTATGTACTCTTTGGTTTTGGTTCGCGTGATGTGATTCACTTGTAGCCCAGGGAGGCGGGGGTGTGATCTCCAAGGGGGGATTTTGACTTCGTCTTTGAAACAGGAGTTAAGAATAGCTGTAGATTTTTCCACTCAGCGACGGTATAAACTTAGGGTGACCATGACCGGGGCTGCAGATATCAGGTCGTGCTCGTCACTGCACGAATTACGAAAGACCGAAAGGGGACTGCTATGGACTTTGGCCTGCGTGATTAGGTGTAGCTGAGCTTGTGCACACATCAAAAATGTTTTAATGTGCAGTGGCTCAAAGCATTATGGGGTTGAGTTTGAATAAGTCGATGTAACGGCCGTGCACCTCGACGCCCCGGCGAACAGTGTGACCAGCTCATCTTTCTGTGCCATGGGAGTGAGTCAGAGAGCGGCGCGGTGCCAACACGTTACCCACACGATCTGCAGTGGTCTCTACCTCTCCTCCCTCTCCCTCTTCTTCTCCCTTTCTCTCGCCTCTCCTCTCAGTTTCCCTCTTCTCCTCCTCCCATCCTCTCTTCTCCTTCCCTCTTGCTCCTTTTCCTTCTGCCTGTTCATCTTCCAGCACAACTGCGGCTGCCACTGATCTACAAAGGGGAATAGCCATGCTTCTTTTATTCATGAAACGCAGTGCCAGTCCTACTCCCTCGTTCGCCATCACCAGCTCCTGCTCAGGGCTTTACCGATCACATTTGGACTTGGAAGGAGATTCTGACTGCCATCAAATCAAATCTAATCCTGCCTTTACCAAAAACTTGTGCTTGTTTTGCAGAGAAAGCTTGAAATTATGCAGCCCCCAATCTCAGGTTTCAGCTGCCACTCTAAATGAAGAAAATACGAAATGATCGACTGTAACTCTCGTCCCAGCAGGGTCGTGTTTATTAGAAGCAGTAAAGCATAATTTCCTGTAAATCGTTATATAGCCATTTCAAGACGATGTCATTATAACAATGACTTCAGAATACGCAAGGCTAATAAATTATCCGCAGTGTTATCATGTGTCCAAACTCAGACTGTCTGGGTTGTGGGTGGATGGGGGGGTGGGCTATTGTCTGCAGTCGTATGACCTCAATAGATCACAGGCAAGCGGCTACATATCATGGCAAGACTGCATATGATGTTCGATCGACACGGCCACACAATTTGCACTTTGTTGTTAAACAAAATGAAACTAACTCACAGGCAGATTCAAATGTTTGCAAAACAATTAAAGCTAGTCGAATTACATTTCTGCACAAAGGGCTCTTGTTAGTCCTTTCCGAGCTATTAAAGATTCTCCATCTGCCTTGTAGCAAGCCTCACAAGCTCCTTATAAGCCATTTAATATTGATGCACGATCTTTAATAAAACATCAGGACCTAGATAGAAACTTTTCCTCTTTCTCTTCCAAGTCAGAATCCTTTCAAAGCTTTTGCTGTCAGACTGAGGGAATAGTTGCATTTAGAAGCCCGTGGAGCTCGTCCAATTCTCAGTGGCATCTCCATGATTTTTAACATTGCTGAAGTTTTAGCACGCACTCCTCAAAGTGTTTCTTTTCTCTTTTCTTGCACTCAACTGTTTCTTCCACCTCGGCCCTGACAAGACCAGTTCTTGGTCGGCATACAGTACTTCAGTTGTTTTGTAATCATGTAGCCACTTTCATAGAGTGGCTTCATATACTCTAGGGTTTTAAATATATTTTTCTACTTCAAGACAAAGCGCCTTGGTTTTTGTTCCTTGGATGCATGCCGGTACTCCCTCCCTTTCTCGCGTGGTCCTTACATTGTCAGCAATTCACATCTCCCCTAGTTTTTGGCGGCTGTTTCAGCCACGATTTGAAATGCCATTTTATGAAATTGTATTCAGGAGACATGGCAGTGGTCTAGCTGGGCCTCGTTCCATTGTTAACTTCCCATTTCCTCACTGCCATTTTGTTCTGCAGATTCCTCCGACTGTGGGCCGTCCGTGGTGGTCCACACGAGTGTGCCGTTTGGGGTCCGACACCTGGAAGAGACCAAGGAGGAGGTGGAGCCTCTGATTCTGGAAGAACTTGAGAAGGTCCTGCCCGGGCTTCCCCAGCCAATCAGCATCAAGTGTCACAAGTGGAGGTACTCACAGGTAAGGAAGGATCCCTCTCGGACAGACCAAACTATGAGACAGAATGCGCAAACCTCTCTCCAGCTCCACCCACACTTCATTGAATATTTCCTCTTAGCCACAATACCTATGGAACAATACATTGCATTTGATCTAGTTAAAAGTGCGCTCATAGGTCAGGGTCTATAACAAAGCATTAGTTTGGGACGCTGGGACAAGTTTGCTCAGCATTCCTCCTCAAGCGCGCTTATGTTGTGAATATGAATGCACTAGTCTCCGTTTGATGATGCTTCGCTGTCATTTGCTTGTTGAGACAATCTTTTTAACATCTTGAAGCGGACCGGATCTCCTTTGCAGCTTGTCGTTAAATATTTTTCGCTCTCAGAAAGAGGACAGACTTGCGCCGCCCTTTTCTTCCGTGCTGCGGATGTTGCTCAATAGTCTGTTTTGCTTTAATAACGAAGCAAGGGGAGGCCTAAGTGCAGGTAATGAGAGGTTTCCCTGGTGTGCGGCAGAACAAATGCATTTATAGAAGAGGAACAAGACGCATGACAGATTTGAATGGTGTGGAAAGATTTTATTTGTCGGGAGCGCGTGCAGTTGATGGGATTCTTGATGAGAGGTTATGACGGGAAACCTTTTTTTAAACGGTGCTCCCTGCTCCCTGCGCACCAGTGTGTGTTTCTATCCCTTACACTGAGGGGTGCACTGTGTGAGTCATGAGCTTAACGCCTGCATCCCTGCTCCATCGCTGCTTTAACTGCAATGAGCGGGAGCACTCCTCCTAAGTGTGTTTCACTGTTCTCTGTCACGGGGGGGGGCTTTGAAACATGTACACACACACACACACTCGAACATGCAGACATGTGAGCTTGCACACATCCACTTCACACACATCAATGCACTAGCACAGTCACTGTACACTAGATACAGTACTGCGTTCTTGTCATTTCGGTCATTCTTAATATTTGTTCAGTTGTGCTGTTGGGAAAGTGTAACTTGTATGAAACAAACTCCAAAATGTATAAAGGAATTTTTTAATGATTATTGAGTATTTTGGATATGAAAAAAGTTCTTAAATGATGAGCAACTCTGTATCTATTTCACTGGTTTCTCAGCAAGAACTCTTTGGAAGATTTAATCACTGCTTTGCAAATTTTAAGCATGCAGGATATTAATTCTACTTGGGAATCATTCTCAATAGATTTCCATGTGGACTGCTGTATTTCTCATTGGTGTAGCTTTGAAGATAGGCACACTTCACCAACTTTATGATCCAGGCGATCCCACAACAGCTGTATGGGTTTTAAATTAGGTGATTGTGTTTACCACGTCATAATTTGTAATTTCCTGAAGTCCCTGCAGATTGTAGATTTATGTTTGTTTTTCTTGTCTTGTTGTAACACAAAATGTATTTTGCTTACCCTGCATTGGTGTCCACAGGTTGATATGCATGCACTCATGATCTTGGTAAAACCTCTCGCTTGCACGTCCTCTCACACACACACTCACACATACACACACATTGTACACGTGTATGTGCACATGCATACACGCATCTAAGCACACACTCATTCTCACTTTCTATTTATATCATACTCTTACAAGTAAAAGCACAGACACACGCATAGACATTATTTACTTTTGCTCATCAGCTCCCACACAGAGACTCGCACTGCAGAACATGCAAAAAAAGTGGATCACTCAATCTCTAACACACTTGTACAGATGCACGCACACACACACGCACGCATAATCAGTCTCTCTCTCTGACTCATACCCCCATGTGGTTATGCTGCCTTTTTTTGCACATGTGCACGCACACACATTGATGATCACTGTGTTTCTTTAACACACGCCTGTGCACTCCAGGGCAAAATGCAGCTCTGAGCCGCTGCGTTGGGTCAAAGGGCATGGAACATCTGTGTGGGAGGCCAGATGACTGGGCGGCCACGTGCAGACCAGGCCTGGCTAAGCCCGAGCTGGGCAAACCAGCACAGCACTTGCACCTGGTCTCCAGCTACAGTCCCCAGGAAACAGAGCCGAAGCAGCTCCACTCCGCTTCATGCTGATGATTCATTTGGCCCCTACTCTATTACAAGACGTGAAGGAATAACGTCAACTATGTCAAATATCTGAGTTATGGTAGCTGTTTAAGAATTTAATCAGTGTTAGTGGCTGAAGAGAACTTTGCCTATTTCATCATTCCATTGGATGTCCAATTCTTCGATAGATATCCTAATGTACAGGAATTGATGCAAAAATAAAATCGATGTTTGTTAATTCACATTTTCATTCAGGATTTACAGCAGCTGTTAATGCTTGGTGTCTGAAATGTGGTCTATGACTCAATGACGCATTATTTCCAGACATTTTCTCCTCCCCCGAGTTTGGAATTCCCAATGGCATGTGTAATCCTGTTCCGTTTATTCAATGTCCCTGTTCCCGTTCCTCCAGCTACTTGTGAGGACCCCTGACAAGAACACGCTGTTGCAAAAGTCTGTGGCCATACTGCATATTTAGCTCTGCCTTGTTACCTTTTGGAGCTCTACTCAGCTGGAACAGGAACACTGCAGTACCCCGCATGACCAAAGGGGGCTCTGTTGATTGCTGAAGTAAGGATTCCAGTGATTTAGAAAGTCACTCCAAGAGTGGGTCTGCAGTATCAAGCACCAACTTCCCAATGGTCCTGCAGATTGCTGTCACTGGTAACAATCTCAGTGTTTAGGTCTGGAATACAAAGCACATGGTCCCTGTACTTGGAGACCCTTACACAGAGGATTTTGCGCAAGTGGTCGTGTCATTTCGAAGTTATGAAACAAATTAAGTAAAGTTTGAGTATGTTGCGAGCTGTAGTGAGCAACAAACCCAAAATTTACTCAGTGAGTTTCATAACTTTCATGTAAGACGACCAAGAGTATAAGATTCTCTTTATCACTCAACTGAATCGCGTAATCAAATTGAAAACAAACTTAATTTCCGTTATTGCCTTAATTCCCATTATATTTTAGCATTGAACTAACTCCATCACCCTGCTGCTCAGCCAGTCCGTGAGTCACAGACATTCACGTTTGAACTATCAACAGTTTCCAAATTCAGTCAACTGAGTAGCTTGCTAACATTAGCTTGCTAGCCAAGAAACTAGTGTTAGATGGTGGTTATGGAAAGGTAATGCGCATGATGTCTGGCTAGTTAAGTAAAATTAACTTATTTATGAGCGTGGCACTTAGCTGGCTTGCTACAGTGCAAAACCATATTGATTTACCCAGCGTGACACTTGTTTGAAATAAATATTAATGCGGATTGATTTTTTTTTTCTTCTTCCCACGCTCGCAGCCAATGATAATTTTGGTAAAAGTGATATTGACCTAGGGTAATATCAAAAATATGTCATGAGCTGGGATGTAGGAGAAGTATAACAGTTATGAGATAAATTGCAATATAAAATACTGCAATATTTTATGCTTTAACGCCAGGGTAGAAACCAACAAAGCACAGTGGAGTATTTTTTTTTTTTCATCCTTCCACATCCAAGCAGTCAGTGCCCATTATATACCTGCAGTCTGTGCCCATTATATACCTGCAGTCAGCGCCCATTATATACCTGCAGTCAGCGCCCATTATATACCTGCAGTCAGCGCCCATTATATACCTGCTGTCAGTGCCCATTATATACCTGCAGTCAGTGCGCATTATATACCTGCAGTCAGCGCCCATTATATATCTGCAGTCAGCGCCCATTATATACCTGCAGTCAGCGCCCATTATATACCTGCAGTCAGCGCCCATTATATACCTGCAGTCAGCGCCCATTATATACCTGCAGTCAGCGCCCATTATATACCTGCAGTCAGCGCCCATTATATATCTGCAGTCAGCGCCCATTATATACCTGCAGTCAGCGCCCATTATATATACCTGCAGTCAGCGCCCATTATATACCTGCAGTCAGAGGAGCTACATGGATCGCATGACTTGGCTGCCAGACTCTCCAGAGCAGTTGTAAGTGGAGCCTGCAGGTAATGCCTGCATGTTTACCTCACTTTTTGTGCTGGCTCCCTGATGGTGCAGGACATGCACTGCTTTTGGACTGGTAGCCCAGCGCACTCATTTCTGTGCGTCTCTCACGCCTTTCCACAGAAGTGGCCAGTTGTACTTCAGAAGATCCTCAGTATCTGGCTCCTGACCTCTTGTTCCCCCTCCTCTCAGCAGTGAGGAGGTTTCACTGCTCCGCAGGCCTGCTTCTCGGACACAGTTCCCATTTATCGCACTCCCATTTCTCTTTTCTTTTTTGTTACCTGGTCTCACCTTGTCTTATAGCTGAACGGAAGAATGGTTTTCCTCTGAGCGTTGACCCTCTATGGCGATCCTGTGCCTGCAATAACATTATCTGAGATACTGCGGTACCTTAAGGAGCTTTTACAGCCTGACTGTTAAATCACAGCTCATTCAGTGGATATCTCTATACCTACCTCTGTGATCCTTGTATTATTACAGTTGGTTCCCTGGCCATTTTGCCAGTTGGAGATTGATTGCTGTTTCACATTTTAAGATACTTTTGGGGAAAATCTTGAACCCACCCCGTAAGAGACGTGTGCTCGTATGCATTATATACCCGTCAGAGAGGGCAGGGGTTAAAATGTCTCATCAACTCGCCGCCTCAGCAAACCCAAACAATTTGTCCTTGGCTGAATTTTAGCAGGCCAGTTTATCAATTAATTTACTCGGAGATTACCATTTACAGATAAAATACATTTTTTTAAGCTTAGGGAAATTATGATAACAGATAGTCTTTGACCAGACCTATTAAAAGCCGGAGGAAATGGGTACGATTTCCTTGCGCTACTGAAATGTACCTCGATGTTTATCTTAAACCTCTTAGGCCGAGGAAGGCCTCTGAATTGGGGCATGCAAGTATACGGAATGTGTTTACTCAAAGAAGTCATTACCACGCTAAACTTTCAGATTCAGGATTTAAACATTGTTGGCCTCAAGTGCTTTATGGTATTAATGTTCTGAGGCCCAAGCCTTATATAAGTAAACAGTATATAAATTTCGGGTCTTATTTCCACTGCAACACCAAAACTGTTAATGGCGTCATTTTTTATTTTTTTTTTAATAAAAATAATGTTTTCTGGCTTTCCTCTGAAACAATGCTAGTTTATACACTGCTTTGAGAGGACCATTCAGCTCAAGAAGAAACCCCCCCCCCCCCCCCCCCCCCCCCCCCACCTGAGAGCTGCTGCTCTTTACTGGCGTCTAATAATACTTCCAGAGGCCGAGTCAGACCGATCATTACCGGAGAGAGCCCATACCGCGCTAACACCTATCAATTTTATCAGCAGTCTTTTAATGGCTGTAGCTCTATGTTTGGCTAATGGCTGTTTCTTCAGTCAGGCACCCGAGCATATGATAGCACATATCTGTCTTACTTCGGGCCAGTATCAGTTCAGTTAATCTAAGCGCAACAAATAACGAGCACAAGTCACAGACATGTTTATCTGCTGCTAAAATATAGATAATATATTAAGAGAAACCCTGTTTGCGAACGTCGATTGGCTTCGGCTTCCTTCGAGTGATTTATTGGTAAATACATTCATCTGACCTGATCTGTACCTGTTTAGATTCAGGATTAGCTGGTATTTGAGTAGTAGAGCTTCCTGTCGGAAATCATTTGTCGTTCTCTGTGGATGCTAGTCATGTCTGTAAACATGCGGGCAGTCCAGGATTCTTGCTCTTATTTAGACAACTGGGATTTTAACCAGAGGAACCTTGAACACGCACATAATGGACTGTACTGGGGACCTTGGTACAGCTTGTACTCAAGCAAACATTATTAATAGGCATCAGTCACACACTCAAAAAATAAAATAAATAAAGACTGAGGAGAATTCCTTCCTGACTGTGGGAAGTAAAAATTACTGCAAAGCAAAGCCTTGTTCTTTCAATCCTTTTTCGACCTCATTCTTCGCTAAAACCCAGGAAGGTATCTGCGTGAAGCTGAATACCTTTTTCAAGTTGAGCAGACACTCAAGTGTCACGTTGCTTTAAAAAGAGCCTGTGTTTGAGCTTCAGTGGCTCACGTAATTGGAGCTTGTCACAGTTTCTTTGTAGGAGCACACAGTCGGCTCCCTTTCAATTGTGAGTTTGATTAAGGGGGGGGAGGAATTACTCCCCATTGTCTGATTAGCACCACAAGACACTCACTGGAGGGATCGTTCTGAACATTTGCATGTGCAGTACTATGGATGACTTGGACAGTTGTGTTACATATGGACTGTGAAATGGTGACACACGAATGAATCTTAATCACAGAAATGTACAAAATAACCATAGCAATGAGCCAATGAATATGCCAATGAGCAAGTTGCATTTGAAGACAAAGCCTGCATATTTGCATTACATTGCCTGCTGGTGTAAAGCCACATTTTTTTTTTTTTTTTTTAAAGATTTCCAAGTGACTTTTTTGGATTGGATGTTTGCAATAAGAGGAAAAGCAACGTTACACATTTTGTGTAAACTCACAGACAGCAGTTTAAAGTGGGTTCACTCTGAAAGCTTTCTGATACACTGCCTGGCCAAAAAAAAGGTCGCACACTCAGATATTTAGTTGGAACCCCTGTAGCTTTGATTACAATGCATATTCGTCTTGTCATTGTTTTGACAACTATATGCAATGCCAGAACATTTCTATCAGAAATGCCATAATTTTTGTCCAAGATCTTGTCTTCTCGACATAATGGTTGAACCACTCGGTGGTCTTGAGTACATCCCAATAACTTTTATTATGTTAAAGGTCAGGACTTTGTGGTGGAAAATTTATTTGCGAAAATGATTCCCCCTGCTTGGTTTTGTCATTCATGGTTTTCTTTGCTAAATACAGGCCAATAAGTTGCCCGTTCTGAAATACTGTAACATCGTTTCCACCATCAGGGAATGTGTTTTCCGACATGATTTTGTAAGAAATGAATAGCGACGCACTTCATCAGTCAGGGTTAAAATGATTATTGCCATCTGAAACATATTAATAACTGCAATAATGATCCAATTTTAGAATTTGTTCATTAACTTTCCAAAACCTTTTTTTTGGCCGGGCAGTGTATATCGTGATGCTAGCTAACAAAGACATTCACTGTTATTGGAATGCTCTATCGATGTTGTAACCTTCACACTAAATGGTTGCAACCTGGATTTGCATGAGCTGGAATTTTACATTTTTAGGACTACAGTCCCTGGCAAGTCAGTCAGCCGCATTCGTGCTTCAGCAAGAACACTTCTCGCAGTATCTCTGTTCTTAATGCCCCCAGCCTTTGTAATTATTTATCTCTGGATGGTTGTGGGTTTGTATGCAAAAGCAGGCAGACAGTCTCTTTAGCTGCTGGGCAGTGCTCTGCTCATCCCGATAGCATGCTATCTAAAGCCACATCATGCATCCTGGGAACTCTTCAGCACTGGAAATATCCCTTTAACGGCTGCAGCTTTGGGTCCCTTGTTTTCAGTTATTTGCCAGCTCTTTTTTTCCTATCTCTCTCATTCCCAGCACAGGCTTGAATTGCACACTACTGTAGGATATGCCTGTGCACCACAGACTAAGTCTCTCTTGTGTGTTTTAGTCTTTTGTTGAGATTTAAATTTTTTTTTTTTCCTCCAGTTGGAAATTTATGCTCATTTATAGTCACTTCCCATCGACAAATCTTGAAGTGAGTAAAACCGTCTCACCTAGCTCATGTTGTCGCAAGCGCGTGAGAAAATTCCTACGATTGGCTTCTCTTTATGTTTTTGCGGTGTATCTGTGAAGTTGCAAAAGTGAAACTGATGTGAAGATATCTCATTCTGATGGAGAAACTGCTTGCATGTACAGCTCGATGAATGTATTGAACGTGAGCGATATGGAGAGTGTTGTGGGCCTCAGCCACAGGACTTATGACCATTAGGGCTTCTCATAGGGTTCGTGTGTTTCTTTTCTACTGGTCAGGTGTTGACTGCTGTAGCGGACTGCCCCGGGCAGATGACCCTGAGCTCCAGTCCCCTACTGGTCTGCGGAGGCGACGGGTTCATGCACTCAAACTTCGACGGCTGCGTGGAGTCTGCCCTGAAGCTCGTGGAGGTTCTCAAGTCCTCGCTCTGACATGGAGGGAAGGGTCCGGATCTGGGAGGGCGCAGAGATTGCACAGTTTTTGGGCCCGCCCTGCTGAGGCGCAGGAGGAAGTAGAGACTGTGGTCGAGTGGCCCTGCTCTGTGACTCTGCAGAAGCTTGTTCTCTGTTACCCCCTGTTCAGTCAAACCGGTCAACACATGCTGAGGGTTCCAGAGTTATTGGCATGCCTGACTGGAGATGCTCTAAAGCAGGGGTCCCCAATCTTTCCCAGAAAGGGCTGGTGTGGGTGCAGGCTTTCATTGCAACCAAGCAATTACACACCTGATACTACTAATCAACCCCTGGACCCTTTGCCAATAAGAAGCTTGATTAGTAGCATCAGGTGTGTAGCTGCTTGGTTGCAATGAAAGCCTACACCCGCACCGGCCTTTTCTGAGAAAGATTGGGGACCCCCGCTCTAAAAGTACTCTAAAACAAGACGCCAAGTAGGCATACACTCGAGCTACCCTTGACGTAGTGACTCTGTGTAGCATTGTTTTCAGGACGTGATGCCCAAACACTTCTTGTGAATTTCTGACTCTTGACGTAGACTATAGATAGATGAAACTGTTGAGCTAGACTCAAGCTACTTTACAGGTAGCCTGAGAAATGATAAATGATAATACTATAGTGACGTAAAATGCCAAGATGCAAAAAATATTGTAGTGTATTAACCTGTCATTCATTTGTTAAATTTTTGAACAAATTCACCAAAATTAGGGACATTGCTGAATATTGATTTTTGTGGCTCTTTCTGTGTGAATTTTGAGGCGCACTTTTGGTCCTCATCCTGTTGGAAAGTCCAGCTACAGCTAAGTCTCAGCCTGCTGGCAGAGGTTACCAGATTGTCAGCAAAATTGCCTGATGCTCGGTGGATCAAGCCATTGATCTTAACCAGCGACCCTGGACCTCTCCTACACTATGTTTTACCGTGGGTATGCGGTGCTGTTTCTTTTGCAAATATTGTTGCTCTAAAAGTTCTGTTTTGGTCTCATCTGACCTTCATCTTGTCATAATTTAAATTGAGCCTTGACAGATTTCAAGTGCTTGCTCCTTTGTCTTGGTGTAAGTAAAGGCTTTTGTCTCAAATCCCTTCCTGTAGTTATTGAGATGGCTCATTTCGGTGCTTATTGAAACTTTGTGACCCCACAATGCAGCCAAGGCCTGCAATCCTTTCTCAATGATTCTAGGAATTTTTTTTGCTTCTCTCTCCATGCTCTGTCTTATTCTCATTGGCAAAATACATTTTCATTCTGTCTGTGAGGTTTTCAGCCGTTCCATTCTTTACACGTTTCTTTAATGATATCCCTGATTGGTCATTGGTATGTAATCTTTATGATGTTTTTGTAGATTTGAGGTTCAGCGACCACCTGTCTTTCTTGAAGCCATCGTCTTTTTTGTTTGTTTGTTTGTTTTTTGCATGGTGCTGTGTGACAAAGGAATTTTGCTTTGGTGCCTCATTTTTATACCCTTCTGAAACAGGAACTGATGTAATGACCCAATATATTTTCTTAAGATTTAGGTGAACATAAACTAGTCTGTAGTTTTCTCTCTGGTTTAAGTTTAGTTGATTTTAAGACTAATATGTTGGGTTGCCATTAATTGTGAAACCTTGACTGGAGGCTGGAGATTTTTCTAAATTTATCAAATAAATATTCAGTTCACTCCTCTGAAAAATTTTAAAAGTACGGTTTTTCTGACATGTTGGCTTTTGGAGTATCTCATTTATGCTTTTTTTTTTTTTTTTGAGGATCTTTTCTGCATTTTCTGTCAAGGGTGCCGATAATTGTGGAACCCGCTGTAAGCTGTGTGACATATACAGCATAACTACTTACCATTACAATACTTTTCAGCTCTGGACTGTAAATGTAAATCTAATGTCTTCATGTATTTATGATATTTAAGCTGACTTTTGTAAATTAATGCACATCATACATATGGAATTTTGAAATCGAATGCTTCTCATACCTTCATTTTTTTCTGAACAGGGACACTTTGGCAGCTTTGCCTCAGCAGAGCATCAAAACACATACAACGATCCTGTCTTTGTCCCACAGACACAATGAAATGTTTGCACGTGCCAAGAATGAAATGAGATTTTATACAGGAGAAAGTGTCACCGCACAGTGTTGCGATACTGGCACAAGGTAGGCTGGACAAAGATCTGCCAACAACACATGGCTGTCAACCCAAACACCTCCCCCCCTCCACATCCCTGTCCACCCACACGGTCTCTATTCACAGCCCCCCCCCTCCCCACTGGACTCTATAGTGGAGTAATTCTATGAAGCGGGGTGACCGATTTCTGCAGCTTAGCGTCCATGCATCTGGACTTTAATCTGGGACAAAATGTTTGGCCACTGGTCTTGAGAGAGCCCCACTAATCCGGCTGTAATTACAGCGGTGCGGACCCCAGGCCAGAGCACAGATTTACGGGCGGTTGGCCCCGCGGCTTTCGTTCGGCGTGCCGAGCCCAAATGCGCGGCGCGCCGCCTGCATTATTTATGTTCATTACCACCGCGTGCGTGTGTGTGTGTGTGTGTGTGTATAGCCGTACCTCAGTGGGGAAGGCCTGTTTATGATTAGGTATGCCTTCTCTCTCCTTTTCTGGCATTAGCCGCGTTCTGTGCCACTAAGCCCCCAGAATGATGATTTATGAAAACCGGCTTATTAAGCAGCAAACAGATATTTAGGCACACACCATGGAAAACAGTAAAAATCTGTGCTCAAATGAGCCGAAGCCTTTTCAGACGGATGACATCCTATTGCATCATCTTCGTTTTATTCGCCATTTACAGTGTTTGTCCTTTTTTGCATCATGGGATTCAGTGGACGTCTTTTGCTGGGTATTAAAAAACATAAAAGGTTGGATTTCTTTGTTGTGAAACGTGTTTTCCACACTGTAATCCTCTTGTTTTTCTCCATACTCTCTCAAAACACCTGTCTTGCTGGCTTAGGTAGCTCAATCATTTCTGTTTTTCCAAAAATCTCCAATACAAAGCTGTTATTTTCTATTTTTTTAGTTTCTTTGCAATGTTACCTCCAATACTCATAAATAACCACCGGTATTTTGTTCTGTGCATTTGAATTATTTAGAGGTAGGTAGACTCTTAAAATGCCCTGTTGTTGCAACAGTATTTTAAACAATTTTTGGTAAGAATGGCTTGATTTGCTGGAAAATTTTTTTGAATATTTTTAAGCTGTCTGCGGATTCCAAACTGATGTCCACGTTCTGTCATAGCTAGAGGGAATGTTATCGCTGAAGTATGTTAGATGACCGAGATGATTCATTTATTCATTTCTCTTTGTGAGATGGAGCATTTTTGGGTAAGTTTGATGAGCTTTGAAGCTGAACTTACTACTTGTTCCAGGAGTAATAAGGAGAGAAATGATTTCACTTGAAATTCACAACACATAATGTCAAATGGAATTCTCATCAATATCATGTAATTTGTCCTTGGTTAATGGCCGTGGTCAGTGTGACGATGGGAGGGACCTGTGAATACTGATGAAGTCGGACTTCTGATGTTGTGCATTCTTCAAATTATTATTTCTATACGCATTTAAGAACCCGGAGAAATGTCTTTAAGCTGACATCCTGCTTTACAGCATTACAGAGATCTTTTCATCAAAGGGAAATCAAAATATGCGCCTAACATCACGTAGCCTATTTTTGAATACGTGGGTGCTGCATGTTATTTTCAAAAATGATTTTTTTTTATTTTAATATCAGAATTGATACTACTTATCCCTCTGTGTGGTAGAAATACTGACTTTAGTGGTCATATTCTTGTGGATTAGTGCTCAATTGAAGTACATGGTTTTTTGACCACACCTGTCTATAACAAAGGTGATTCTTTCAGCCGGGGAAAAATGTGACAATAATGGCATTTCAAATGAATGCTGTAATTCTTTTGGGTATGAATGCAACACAAGCGTGATGGTTCGTGCTTTAGTTGGAACGGCGTGTGTACATTATGCATCATCGTAGTCTGGTGTTCCAGGATAGCACTTTCATTCATATCCAAAATAAAAAATAAAAAAAAATTGTACAGCGATATAATATCTTAATGTCATACATCTTAATGTGATACGGGGCTCCAGTAGACAGTAGTGAGAGGGAGGAGAAAATGGAACCTCGTTGTGAAAGGTTATGATTTGCGTGGTGCTGGAAATAGGGCTGGAACTTCAAGTGGTAGAACAGATCTGTGTTAGGAGCTGCATAATTCATAAGAGTCACCCAGCGAGAAATAGATCTCAGCTGCCTGGCCTGCAGTAGCCTTGCTTCCATGTTGCATCAGCCGCCTGGCTTTCATTAATACGCTCATTACCGGCTGGGGGTCTTTCATCTTTTTTTAGTAACCGATAAGAAAGAATTGGATACGGATGAGCAATTTGCCCGGTGGAAAAAAAAAATGGTTGATTTTGTTGCATTTGTAACCCAGTTGCCTTGTGGTTGGGAATGACTTGGTGGGTCGGGGGGGGGGGGCGCCTTTCACAAGGGTGGGAACTGGCTGTAGCATTTCCCCCCGACTGAATGAGGGTGTAGTTAGAGATGCTCCCTTTGTCTGGCTTACGAGGGCTCATTTAAAATGTTTTTCGAGTCATTTCTGTCTCTCCCCACCCCCCATTCCTGCATCTCTCACTTCCTCTCACACACGCCAGCATCCCAGCGGATTTCTGGCCCACACACCCCGCCCCACCCCTCTTTACACAGAGCTACACACTGCGTGCGGGAGACACAAGGCTCATCACGCATCTGACCTATTTTTGTAGGCTATTCCAATGGTACTATGCACTGGCTGCCGTGCTCTGTGGGTAACTGTTTTACATTTTTGCAAAGTCACTGGCAGATGGCACCAGAGGTTGAGCAGATAGTGGGCTTCCCCAGGGAATGCGAAGGGTCACATATGTCATGTGACTCCCCACAAAAATGGTGGCTCCCCCCTCTCTTCAATGTGGAATGAAGTGAGTGCTGTCCAAGCGTGATCATACTCGTCTGAAAGTGTTGGCTGGGGGTGTGGACACTGGGGTGCGGATTAATAACTGCATGTGCGTGTGGTCAGATTTAGTTGCATCTCTAATAGTAGGATTATGTGCGTAAGATTATATTTTCTTCGGCAGGATCCTTCTAATGGGTGAGGAAATTAATCCTTGAGGATGAAGACATTTAAAAGAATGTAATGGTCCCTTTTTTATTGCGTTTGGAGAGCCGGAGAGAAAGTTGCGAGGTTTTAACTCTCCTCATTCCCTTGAGTGGATGATTCTGGAGAAGGTGAAACCGCAATGGCTGTTGGGAAATGATGTCACCAGCAGCTGTCTCCGGCTGAGCAGTATAACCCTCTCTGAGCAGTCAATACCCACAGCTAGTATTGATCTGGGAGTGGAAATTGGACCCACACAACAGCTATGGTGTGCTCTCCGCTGAAGAGCGCATTTCTGCTCTGGTGTTGGGGAAACTGCAGGAGAAAAGGTGGGGCGAAATTAGTCTATTGTCTCCCTGTGTCTGAGGAGTGCTGTATCACCTACTGTCATTGTCCACAATGGTTTGACTGCAACCACTGTTTGCATCATTCAATGAGCAATCCATTTTACTTTTCTTACATTCAAACTGCACTATTAAACAGCTGTGACATTAATCAAGTCCGTTTAAAGCCAGCCAGAATAAGTGAGAATCCACGATGACCTCAGGTGCGAACTTCAGAAAGACTGCTGGCCTTATGAGGAACTTTTTTTTTTCCTTTCCCTGAGTGAACAATTAGCAAAAGACTGGCTAGTATACTCTGCAAGCAATGACATTGAAAACATGCAGTCAGCTGCAATACAGCAAAATGGTGGCACGATGCAGTGAACCACGTCATGTAAATGTTTTTACCTAAGCTACCATTAGCTAGCGGGCTATTGTTAAATACAGAGTGAAAACGAAATCGGCATTTAAACATGGCAATGGCCTCGATCACAATAACGCCAGACAGCTGTAGCTCCAATTTCACGCGGCTAACGTGCTATAAACCGCAGTGCGCAAGGTTCTGTTTGGATAGAGCGCTGGCGTCACTGTGCACGGCTGCTAGTTCAGCGAGGAAGATGGTGGCTAGAGGCTCCCAGGAAGTGATGACAAGGAGGCGTTGACAAAGGCAGTTTTTATGATTCTGAGTATAGCTGAAGAACTAAAGGAGGAATGTTGGTTGCCTTGTCTTGTTTTTCACAGTTGAGATGCAGCCATGAACGGGCAGTCCAGATTTATAAGCGAGTGCAAACTCCCATAAATGTATGCTACCTTTTGAGCCTCGCTCTTTTCTTCCTAAAATAAACATGTGGAGGAGTAGCCCACTCAAACTTTGTTCTCTTTCTTTCTGCACAGTATGCAGCCAAACATCGTGGTTGAGCGTTGAGGTATTTTCTGAGGTTCAGTGACATGGTTTCTGTTATTGATTTAGAGCCTTTGACCATGCAGTACCTCACCACCACACCCTCTTTGTTGGGTGGTAGCGGAAGTGAGCTGAGCTGAGGTCCCGAGGGAACGGAACACGCGCACACACACACACACACACACACACACGTACGCACGCACGCATACGGCCTGCATGAGAGAGTGAGTGATGCTGTAAGAGTATAGAGGGCAATGCATTGCTTTTTTCTGTGTTTCACGTCCACTAACACAGAGTGCAAGGGTCACTTCTCAAATTATGATATAGCAGCAATGCAAACCAAAGCTAGTATCATTTGGTTAGGTAACAGTCATTAAACCATTTTCATCACTGAAAGGGATGCAGGTAATTTCTTTTCATTTTGTCAAGTTTACTTGCTGTTAAAATGCTTTGCGTTATGTCTTTTTCCCATGAGTAATCCCATGTCTCACTCAAGATGTCTTGTATCTCGCCCCCCTTTTTTTGCGTCCCATACCTCAGAAAGGCGGGAAGACCACAATGGCCAAAAAAAATAAGCAGATTTAATTGAGGTTTGATAGGACCACCTCACCCCTTCTCTCACCCCCATAGAGTATCCTCGCCGGAAAGATGCGGTTATGTTTTGTATAGTGGCAGAGTAAGGGAAATGACCATTAAAACTCCCCAGTGTGAGTGATTATGTAAACATTTACTGTATGGTCTCCATTGCCGCTTCACATTTAGACTCTGGACCTGATAATTCGGCAGGGGGGTGGGTGGGAGACCGGAGCATTATGAGCACTGTGCAACTGCCTCTTTTTCTGAGATTAACACTGTTGTGCCTGTACTGTCGGCCATGTTGTGAGAGTTGAGAGAGTTGCTGTGGTGCCCTGCAGTGTTATTGAATCTCCCCAGCAGTGGTGATAAAGCACTGTGGATAATTGATCAGATGGCTGATGAAGGTAGAGGCTGATTGTGGGGGACATACAGTCTTAGCAGAAATGAGCCCCCATTTGCAGGCCTGTCAGAGTTACTAAGCTTTCAGCACAGATTAAACTCACACACTGCAGAATTCACTCACAATGCCCTTCCCAGCTGTAAATCTATAACCGCTTTGCACTTTAGTCTCTGTGAAATGTAGGCAGGTCTGCCAGCAAAAGTCATTTGCTCTGATATTGGGTGGGTGGGGCCATGCAGTTTGAGTGCCCTGAGAAACAGGTTGAGTTCCAATCGGAAGTACACTCTAACTTCACTTGCTCTCCTTGCCTTGTGTAGATTTTTCATAAAACAATTGATAAACGGACCATAAATGTTAAGGATCACTCCACTGTATGTGTCAGTGACATACTCTGGCATATTGTGTTATATGATCAGGGTTTCTGAATTGCGATGTAGTGAGAAATGATGTAGGGAACAAAGAACTTCTATATCAATAATTTTAGGTTATTTCTGCAGCTGATGTCATTGTTCTCAGTGCAGCGATGAATCCTGTTTTCTGGACTGAACCCAAACTGCCAGTACTGGCAATACTATCATGTGGCAATTCCAAATTGGATGACTTACCCTCAAGAACTCTCTATTTTGATAATGGTAATTTGGGATGAAAGCACATCTGTCTGCCAGTTCTTCGGTTTAATACCAGTTTAATGAGTCACCACAGAAGGTTGCCATAGAAAGTATTTAGACTGGAAAATCCTAAAAGTTTCTTAATCCAGTTTTAAGCACCATTTAATGTCCTAATTTTTGTTTTCTCCGCATTTTGGAATTTGCAATTGGAAGCTCATTTGCGACTGGAAGCTTGTACGAGTTTGCGTGGTGAACTCAGGACTTAAAAATTAGCTTGTGCTCAGATTAGCATATGGATAATCATCAAATGGATGCACATCCAGCAATCGTGAACAGCGATCACATATTACGGCCACGTGGCTGATCAGTGGGGGCGCTGTTGTGCAATGAGCCAGGGTCATATTCCGGCTGAAAACCCCTCTCTCCTCGGGAATTCTAAATATTCTATTTCATTCGTTTATTAATTTTCTGTTAGATTCCTATCATAATGTGATAAAATTCAGTTCAGTATTATTGATATTCTACTCAGATTATTGTCACAGAGTTGAATGTTGGGACCTGCTTGAGTGAGTCATCACTTCTCATCTCGTGGTGAGTAAGTGGTTTGGAAATCTAAGACATGGGGACTCCCTGACTCTCTCCCCTGGAGAAGCTGTGGTCAGTTATTCAATGCTCTGCAGAGCTTCCTGCTACAGCCACTGTGGCACCATCAGGGTCTTATGTGAGATCACAGGGCATATCACTGCACTAGAGCTGACTGCTGCCAATGAACATGTCGCCTCGCGGCTTGACACTTCTCAATATTGAGCTGACAGTTTGTCCTGTGGCTCTGAACTTACCTGTCTGCAGTGCAGTGAGTGCCTTTTCAAATCTTCCATACAAGTGTGTGAAGAACGTGGCACAGTGTGCCTCTGTGGCAACACCAGACTGACTTTATCTTCAGTCAGGTAGGGTGGAAGCATGTACGCACGAGGAGGGGCGGTGTGAGTATGACCGAGAGTAAACTGAGGTCACAGTAACTCTCTCAGCAGGGACTGCAGGCGCACACACACATGCACACACACATACACACACACATATTAGACCGCACATACTGACAGGAAACATCATATGCAGCCCCCAGCAGGCTCCTCGGTAACCGCCACCGCTGCTCTGAAGTATAGTGATGGGAGGGGCTTCTTCCTGTGACATGTGAGAGATTTAACCTCACGGTGTGTGAAACACTTTGGTTTAAGGTGAAGGCGTTTGATTACTGCTCTTGTCTTACTGAAGCAGAACCATGCATATCGCAGTCCAAGATTACAACTAGCAGAGAATAGAAATCTCTATATTTGTACACTCCTAGCCGTCAGGTAATCAGAAGCATGATTTCTGTAAATGAAGATGTGTTCGTTAAGGTAGAGGTGCAGCTCATGGATTCTGACTTCACACTTCGGATTTGCTAACCAAATGGGTGCCACTCGTGTGTGATGTAGAGTTTTGGAGATGACAGTGAACCAAGTAAATATTTGGAAAATTTCTAGTTTTGTCTTTTAGACCGACCACAGAACAAGTGGTCTGAGAATTTAATGAAAAGAGGAAGAGAAAGTAAGTTTTCGAGAAGTAGTAGTGACAAGACCATTATTCACTCTCTTCAAACTCGACGCGTTTTTATCTCCTCATCTCTGCTCTCTCTCTCGCTTACCCTTTTTGGTATTTTATGACTGCGAGAACAAGAGATTCTTTTTTGTAAGTGACCCGTAACATCTGACTTATCCTTTGCCGATCACGAGTGTTTTGCGGTCAACCGCTGCTGAGTGCAAACTGGGCTCACAGGGCTTAACTTCTCCTTCAGCCTGCAGCTCAAAGCCACATGGGTGTTGTATGCGCTCCCTTTGCTGGTATTGCACAGCTAACCTCAGATTCAGCTGCCGATAGCCGACAGAATCAGGTAAACCAGCTGTGCATCACAGGGCACAAAAGGAAAGCAACGATTGGGGTTTTTTAATATTTTAACACACAATAACATTATCTAAACTTGATGCAAATTTGTACATGAAAACCTGGTCTGAATATTAAGATACAGTGGTAGCCCTGTACCGCCTCGCGCAAATGCAGGAGCTGGGTGGTAATGTCAGTAGTTTGCTGTGTTCTTGTTGAGACTATGTGAAACCTTGCCTGTGTGTGTGTGTGTGTGTGTGTGTGTGTGTGTGTGTGTCTTTGCCTGTGTGTGAGTGTGTGTGTGTGTGTGTGTGTGTGTCTTTGCCTGTGTGTGAGTCTTTGCCTGTGTGTGAGTGTGTGTGTGTGTGTGTGTCTTTGCCTGTGTGTGAGCGTGTGTGTGTGTGTCTTTGCCTGTGTGTGAGTGCGTGTGTGTGTCTTTGCCTGTGTGTGAGTGTTTGTGTGTGTGTCTTTGCCTGTGTGCGTGAGTGTCTTTGCCTTTGTGCATGAGTGTGTGTGTTTTTGCCTGTGTGTGAGTGTTTGTGTGTGTGTCTTTGCCTGTGTGCGTGAGTGTGTGTGTGTGTCTTTGCCTTTGTGCATGAGTGTGTGTGTGTGTCTTTGCCTGTGTGTGAGTGTGTGTGTGTGTCTTTGCCTGTGTGTGTGCATGCGTGTCTTCCAGATGGTTAAGGGCTGGTTGGTTGCAGTTGTTGGGTATTTCCTGTGGAGAAGCACATTCCCTGTGCTGCCCACCACACTGACCTCCTCCACCTCAAGCTCTAGGGGCTTTACTGCTGTGGGAAAGGCCAGCAGGTCATCCAAATTTCGTCATACAATCTTTTTTTTCAAACAAATTTCAGAAACCGCTTCTATTTTTTTCCTCCCATCGGGCCTGTTTACTGTTATTTGTGAGAGCTCTCCACACCCCCACTGAGCTTCTGATAACAGCATATAATGAGAAATTCTGACTGTGATCTCCCTCCTCAGAAATCCTTCCAATCTTTTAATCTCCAGCATCATATCGTAATCAGTCTCGGACACTGTGTCTGTTCTACTGCTATAGAGTATAGATGATACAGTTCTGCCTCAGTATTTATAACAGGGGATTATTACCATTCGTTGGTGTCAGAATGGCCTCTTGCAGCTTGCCTTGTTGTGGATGTGGGTGCTGTAATGATAGGGTAGAGGTGGCCCCTGCAACATGCTGCTTTCATAAGGACAAGGGAAGAAGTGTTCGATTTCATAAGACAGGACAAGAAAAACACAACTTCTAACTCGACTGGAAATCTCATTTACAATGAAACAAATTAGGAATAACAATGTGGTGGCTTGACTGTAAAAACAGAGAGGAGAGAATCGGAGACTGACCCCCCACTCAATATGTTTTAGTTTCTTGTCCTCATGAAGGATTCTAGTTTTGATTTAATGTCTCTTGAGGAGTTTAGATCTATAACAATTCCTCCTTTTAAATCAGCTCTGATGCAGAGTAAGTAATTATCCTTGCCAGAATCTATTACTGTGCTCAGACTTCTTCCACGAAAGGACGAAATGTGAGTGGGGAGGGAGGTGGCAGTGAAAATATCCATGTCCATGGCAAAGAATTGGTCATCTGTCTTTTGGAGAAAAAAGGGCAATTTACTAATAAAAACAAGAGCCCGTTCCTGAACATGATGAACATGGTGCTTGGAGATGGAAGCGTAAGCACAAAGTAATCTGCCAGATGGGTCTACAGCCCTGTTTCACTGCGGTAGACCAGAGGTGGAAAGTTCTGGAGTCAGAGAGTGAAGCGACATGTTCTCCACTCATAAACTCTTCCAGCTGATTTCTCTTCATAGTTCTCCCTCCTGGCGAATTAATTGCGCCAATTAGCAAATCCAGATGATAGTAAAAAGCGACCTAAACCTTGGATTTTCAACTGCGACTTTGGACCATTTAAACCCAAAAACAAATAGCAAACATGAAGCGGATAGGCATACATGGTGAAACACAGCCCAAACACCCATGGAGAAATGGATGGCACATCTCCTTCATGTCAGAAAATGAGAACTTCCCATCTGTCACATCATTTTATCTTCCTGAAATGCTGAAGCACGTGCTTTGCTGGTGTGAAGATAACTTGCTATCATTGCCCTGTTTACCCGTTGGTTTGGTTGGGACCAGTTAAAGGAAGGGGAGAGTCAGAAAAACGTTGCAAGTGATGGTCCGATGGATAAGAGGTTAATAGCTGGATGGATTGGGCGGAAAGAGGGGGGGGGGGTGGTGGTCTGGAGGGCCTGAGGGGAGATTGGGTCTCAGTGGGCCCTGCTCTAAATGGAGCGTCTCCATAGTCACTGCATCTGCCTTAGTACTTCACATGTCCCTCCTCTTCCCTCCTCCCGTGGCTGAAATACTTTCACACACACTTTCACACACACACAAAACGTGGACATTTTTAACCCCTCCCCCTCCTCCCATACATGCTAGTTTGGGCCACTTAAGTGCACGAGCTCTGACAGTTTCTACTGTCCCTCACTGGGCAAAAAAACTGAGTGTTCACGGTGCTAAGACATTATTGATAACTGGCTAAATTACGGAATGACATTCATAGAATTGACCTCTCTTTGCATGACAGCTAGTCAATTTTTATGATCAGGGTATGTGAATGCGTATTGATTGCATTATTGTATCCACTCTGCTGTTTTGGGGAAGAACAAACAGAAAGAAAAATTTTAAATTGGCAGGAATGATGGCAATGCTCAGATTTAGTAGCGATTTTCTCTTATTGTCGAGATCTGTAGTGGTGGACAAACATTCATCTAGAATATCATTGCGGATGAAATGATGTATGTGTTGTGGATAAGCTGGAGAAGGGAGGCGAGAGTGGCTATCCTTTGTGTTATGGTGTCCCCCAAGGGTCAGTCTCTGTAGGGGGTTTCGCTGCTTTCCCAGGATGTGGCCACAGCATAGCCGGCTAAAAACAGCAAGAACAAAGCCGCCAGAGCGACTGGGGGTAGGGGAGAGGGGGATGGGGGGGGAGCCAAACGCAGGCGTTCCCGTGGACAGAGGGAGCCCCTTGTTCGGTCGTCTGCATAATAGACTAGAGTCACTCAGCCCCAGTGCTTCAGCCTGTAACTGTATATAGACCTCCCAAAGAGCGGCTTGGCTCTATGTGGGCCGTTCAATTTTAAGAGAGAGGGGGAATAGCAACAGAAATGGACGCCTCGAGAGCACACACCCACTGCCATCGTATGAGTACGCTGTTGTCGTTCTTCGCTATTGTCCAGAATGCAGTGCAGGTTAAGCCCCATTCTCCAGCCTGCTCAATGTGCAAGTGATATTGTACCTACATCCTGAGTGCCTGGTCAGGCCTGGAGCAGATGGCTTTTAATAGGCTCTGGGTAAGGAGACTTATTACTTTGTTGCTAGGTTAAAATGTTCCATTTCGCAGGGTGTTAATGTGGGTTATCTAAACTCTGTGTGGTTTATTGTGCTTAAGGCTGTTTAATCTGGGTATTGCTTCCCCCATTAAAACCTTTTAACCCTTTCACACGACCACTGTGCCCAGAGCTCTTCTCTATCACCCTCATTAACCTACAGCTTTTTTATCTGTCCAATGCGATTAATGGCTAAGACCACTTTTTCACATGACAGATTCAGGAAAACCATTTCACTCTTGACCTGTATTTCATTTGTATTAGAAAACATGTTTAAATACAAATTGAAAAAAAGGTTGGTTTTACTTCTATTGTCAACATGCCTCATTCATTTTAATCCATGAATAATATTTGCTGAAATAGAGGTATGTACTATGGATATTTATCTTTGCTGCTTTATACAATAAGATCTTATAGATAATGTATTCAAACACACAGTTGACCCCACTAATGCATAGAATGAGCCAAGGACAATATTGGTAGAGAAACAAGAGAAGAATTTGAATTATTGTATGTTTTTTGCATGTAGACATTTGTATCAGGGGGGAAGTGTGGTTGGCCAGTTAGGTTGGATTTTAAAGGAGGCGTGGGGAGAAGAAGACCAAGATCTGCTCGGCACATTTTTACATAAAAGCCTTCATACGGCCCGCCTGTGCGACTGCGCGCAATTTCAGTATGTTCATAGGAATGTGAACATGTTCTATTGTGGGAGGACATAGAGAGTGAAGGGGAATACGAGGAAAGAACAGTTTCTGCCACAACAAAAATGGGTCTGTTGCACCAAATGAGGGTGCTGTAAAAGGCACATTGTGCGCCAGCCGCGACCTTGCGGCTGGTTAATGACACCCGCGTTACGAGCAGTCAGTCAGGCAAGGACACAGAATGGCCCATCTGTGGGGCATGTGGGACGAGCGACTCTGACCCCTGCACACACTGGGTGCAGTTCTGTCAAGAGCCGCACACAGACCCCTTGTTGCGAACCGAGCAAACCTCGCGGCCTTTGACGGGTGCGAGCTGAACGCATTTGGGTTCAGCTCGCACCCGTCAAAGCCCGCGAGGTTCGCTCGGCCAACCCAAATGCGTTGACAGGGGGCTGCGTTTTCAAGGGGAAAATATTCAGAACCTTTGGTTTGATTCGTAAAATTGTGCATGTTAAAAATAAATGCTTTAATCACGTAGAGAGCAATCCTTGCTTGTCTCATTCCACTAGAACCCAGGAATAGCGCAAGGATGCAACAAAATCCAGACACCGAGGCATGAGGCTGGGTTAACTATGTGCAGGAAACTACAGAAAACTGTGGTGGGCCTGTAGAAGAAGCAACGCCGCAGTTTTCAGTCTCCGGTTTGAAGTGAGTTTGCAGGTCACATCTCTTTGGATATAAAAGCTGAAGCTCGGAAAAGGCCAGGATTTGGTGGCTGGTTCCCTTTCCGTGCTTTCTTTGATTGGATCACACCGGTGCACAGCCAAATGTGGACCTTTATTGGCGTGTGCTGAGTGATCTGGACTTAAGTCAGGCTGCAGAGAACTGCCTCATCTGGGATCAATAAAGTGCATTATGAGGCTTTTAAAGCACTCATTTTCTTTAAAAGTCAATTTCGAGAAGAATATGCCTCATCACAATGCAATCAGAGGGGGATTTGCACCACACTCACTCCTGCGTGGAAGGCAGCCTTTTCAACTCTGATACATGATGACCATTTCTCCTTCCTCGTGACATTGCCATGTTAACAGGGCCCCAGTTAAGCTGCTTTCACACCGGACGCGCATAGGAATTTTCGCACGACAGATTACATTCAAAGTCAATGCAACGACGCGAATACACGCGTTTCAGCGTGTATTCGCGTCTTTGCATTGACTTTGAATGTAATCTATCGTGCGGAAAATTCGTTTCGCGTCCGGTGCGAAAGCAGTTTTAGAAAGACATGTCTGTCGGCATTTTCCATTTTAACTTCGGCCATCTCGACTTAACGCTGAAAGTGGGACTTCATCAGCTCACATTTACTAAAGTTATCTTGGCCATCTCATGCATTGGGCTAGAAGTTTTACGTGGTTAAAAAATTTAAAACCAAAACTGAAGAAAATAGTTTTTATTCGCTCCCCATATTTCAGTAATTACTGTGTTGCTGTGCATAGTGCTGAAGCTTGTGATGCAATATGACCGCAGATTGACCCTTTTGATTTGATCTGCAGGCTGTGATACTCTGCGAGATTGAGAATATTGTTTCCTTTGAAATTCTCAGCTATGATCTGCAAAATTTAAACACATGGATTTTAAGGAGCTGGGTTGTGTAACAGATCAGAAATATCCCCTTGTTTCCGAACACGAAGATGACTGAGACGCGTTATGACAGTGCAACACTGATTAGAGCCAGAAAGAACAAAACTTAGAGATGCAGTTTAAGAGCATAAGTATGATTTATGATCATTTAGAGCCTGACAGGAAGTATACCATTCCTGCAAGTCTAAAGCATAGTAATTGTTGCCCTCAAATACTATGACTGAGTAAATTAGCTGGTATGTCCGCTGTTGCTTTAGCACTGTCCCAGACTGACAGGGGAAGTCGTAGTTAATTGGGGGAGAAAGCAATGGGGGAACTAGTTTACTTTGGAGAAGCTGACTTGCTGGATTTTGTTCATGTTAGTGTTCTGTCATTTATATTTCCAGTTCTCTGTCCAACTCAAAGGGGGAGGCGAGCACGTACAATTTCAGCTGTCACCACCTTCACTTGGTCTTGGTTTGCCATTTGTGATGATTGGCATGTGCACTGATGATTGCCATGTGTGTGCGAAACCACTCTGACTCGGGCATGAATGTATACGGTCCATAATCATCACGTGTAGGGCAAGTTTTAAATATTCATGTAAGAATATAGATTTGGAACAAAAATGAAGTATGAGCAGGTACAGGATCACAGCTTCTCCTAAACAAATGAAAATGGATGATTGCAAGTCTTTACATAGTTACAGTGCCTCTCTCTCTCTCTCTCTCTCTCTCTCTCCCTCCCTGCACTCGAGTTGAACCTTGAGCTCTACATCTGGCAGAGGGAGACGGCTCGTATTCCCAGTGGTGGGCTGGGAGTGCTCTCGGTTTGGCTTGGCTCAGAGGGCATCTTGCCTCAGTGTCTGAGGAGCCCTGGAGGCTGAGCAGAATCCCATTAGCTGTGAAGCCAGCCCATCCTGGGCCTTATCAAGCCACTGCATATCCCCCCAATCCCCTCAGCAGACACCTGAGCAAGCACAGATTACTGCACCAATTATGTCCAGTCCTCAGGCATGGAGACATCCCATGCATTGTCCCCAAGCATAACCAAAGGCTTGAGATCCCCTCCTAGTCTTAAACACTTTTTCATCAGCAGGAAATGGTGGGAAAGCAAGAATCAGACACTGACATTTCCAATGAATCTTTATTTCCTTGTTTGTTTACCCATGATCCCACTTCCCATTAAGGACCTAGAGCAGTCTGCTTACAGCAGTCGGCACTGGGAAGAACGGCTGTTTTACAGCAGGCTGCTCTAGGCATCTCGTTGAGAGCTGAAATCTTCAATTCAGGACTGAGTAAATTACTGCACCGAACCTCTCAGAGGCAGAATTTAACACGCCGCCACTAATCTTCTTGTTCAACCTCATCATATAACAAACTGAGTTATTGTTAGCGACCACAGTCCATAGTGTTTCCTGTGCCCTCACTGGCTGTGAGAGGCGCTGGTTGTTTGCGGTCATACATTTTGATTCAGTAAAAGAAAGCAAGCAGATAAAAAGTCAACTGTATTAGAGAATTACATCTAATTCCGGTGTAACCTTTCAAAAAGAAAGACACGTTTCATTCAAATTAAGGTAAATGTATTGCCAGTAAATAAAGACTTCCAAAGGATGCACAGCTGGGTCCTCTGAAAGGCAGCAATCTTCCCGGACTATGAAACAGCGGGTGGCTATTATGGCCTCAGTCCTATCTGGAAGAGCCAAGCCAAACAATGCTAGTTCCCGTCTGTGGCGGACCACTGCGATTGGATGTGCATGCTTTTGATTATGATCCATGGGACGTAACCCACTAACGCACACACGTACCTATACACACACAGACATGCTTACAGATATTGACGCAGAAACACATCAAAACACAAATATAAGTGCTCATACGGACATAAACACACGCAGGCACAAACATATAGACATATAACACATGTTCCTAGACTCAAACATGCAGACTAGCAGATAAAAACATGCAATCATCGAAGCGAACGCACGCTTTGGCGAACACGGGCATGTACACACTCATTTGCATAAACACACTAACTGGTATAAATGCATAAATATGCAAACAAAGACACACAAACTCCACAAGCACAGACAAGATCATGCTCACAGGCTCACACACACTGCGTTCCTCGTAGCATCCTCCCAGCCTGGAAGGTCAGCGGTGATACATCTCCGGTAATAGCTTCCATGTGTCTGTCGCCATGACCCACAGCATGAATGCGATGCAGAACAAAACGTGTAGTGTTGCATCCACACCTCACTGGAGCATGCTGGACAGCACTAGACAATGGGCTTCCAGCAATGTGAGGCGGGAAAGGAGCAGAAATCCTTTTGCAGATAAATTGCCAAAAATAATGAGATACTAATCAAAAGTGATACACAAACGGTTAATGAAGCCAGACGGTACATTTTCAGAAGTCGGGCCTTCTTCTAGGTTACATATTTGCGTATTGATTATTGATTACTTTGGACGTACAATTATTGAACAATTGTTTTATGATCATTTCATTCCTTGTATCATTCCAGAGATGATAAATAAGATTTTACTGTGGTTTTTAAATGGAGGAAGGAAATGAACCTTTCTTTCAAAATAAGGAAGCTATGGATTCCATTGCTAATGTGAATGAGAAGTGACTTTATGCCACTAACAACAAGTGATGGTTGCCATTGACTTACAATGTGGCCAAGTTAGGCATTCAGGCATTCGGTATTAATGATGAAGTCCTTAACTGTTCAGTAACTATGTAAGCAGTCCAGGTAAGGTTCAGATTGAGGATCAAAAATCACATAATCAGTGTAAGGCAAATATGTCTACTCGTGCTGACCCAGAGGCAGTAATATTTTGCGACTGGAGATATGAGAAGTGGATAACTTTTCAGGGCATTTATATGAACACACATGCAAACAGAGATATGGGGCCTTATTTTATCTGTAAAGCATAGCTCTTTGGCCTGGATTTCTGACAGAGCAGCACCGTGCCATTCGCAGAATTTTGCCAAGGTCAGCTCGGCTGCTGGAGGTGAAGGTTGAGGCAGGCCTGCATTGGGGTTGGGGGGTGGGTGCAATCGGCGACTCCCCGACAGGCTGCACTGGGGTTCTGCCAGAGTGAGGAGAGAAGAGAGCAGATGTGGTCTTTTTCAGGTCATGTGCCACAGCCCGGGGAGCGGAGAAAGCCGCTCGCGTCCGTGTCAGGCAAAGGGAGCAGGTGCACTGGCCATCCAGGTCAGCTGAGCGATGGCAGGAGGGAACAGTGGCGAAAGCGGTGGTAGCACCATGTTTGACAGCTGTTCCCAACCTCATTGTGCGCTTTGATTGTCTTTGCAGTGGTGCTCGGCTCCGCACTGCCTATTACAAGTGATAGGGCAGCTCAGGCAGCGCACAGGATTAGTCCACATACACTCCCTGAGATAAATAAATAATGTGAATTAATGCACACTGTCAGAGACACAGCCCAGTCTCTCTCCTTCTTGAGTGGGTGTGCTGGCATCTTTAAAACAGCCTTTTCCACAGGCTGTCAGAGGCAGGTTCCTCCATCTTTGATAATTTGCAGAGCCTGACTTATTTTTCTTCTCTTTTTTTTCACTTTCTTTTTTTCTGCTTTTGTTTAATTTCCACTTCCTGCTTTATTCTTGGCTTGATCCAAACGCAAGACAGCTGTACAGTGAGTTGAGGGCAGTGGTGGGGGTGGTGTGCAAGGCGGCTGTGGGGCAGGGGGGTGGTTAAGGGAGGAGGGCGCTTGAGGGGACGTAGAGCTTGACTCAACTGCTTTAACAGATTGTGGGAACCAAAAACTAGCCGTGGGGAGGCAGGCTTGTAGAAGAGCTAGCCGGCTGATAAACGCTCATCGTTGTTCAATGGGGTTAAAGGGCCCCCAAGACAGACAAGAGTGTGTCCTGCGCACATAAAAACATTATCCTGAGGGCTAAAACCAAAAGCTGCCATCTCTTGGATGGCCTCAGGGAATGTTTGCATGTGTGACAATTAGCTTCTATTTTGACAGTACATACAGTGCGCATTATAATTAATTGGACAGTGATACATCTTTTGCTATTTAGATTCTGATGCCTGTGTTCATTCCCAGATCTGAATCCTATTGAACATGAATTTTACATGCTGAAGAGGAGAGTGAAGCCATAAAGTCCCTGAAACAAGCAGGAACTGAAGATGGCAGCAGAGAAGGCTTGGCAGAGCATAACCAGGCAAGATACCTAGTGCCTGGTGATGTCTATGCTGTTGACTCCAAGCAGCCATTGCACACAAAAGATATGCAACCAAATTTCGAAAATGATTTGCTACCTTTTCTAGATTACTGTGCTGTGAAAAAGTATTTGCCTCCTTCCCAATTTCTTCTATTTATGCATATTTATCACACTTAAACATTTCAAATCATCAAACTAAACATAATAGACAAGGATAACCACAGTAAGCAAAAATGCAGTTGATAAATTATTTAATTTACTGAAGGAAAAGGTTATTCAACTCTACCTGGCCCTATGTGAAAAAGTCATAGCCCCCTTAGTAATTAAATCAACCAACGCAATACATTTAATTGATAATTGGGTTCAATTACACTAGACATTCCCTGGCATGACTACTGCTAGCCCTGTTGAATCTAAACATCACTTTCTTAAAACCCGAATAATAATATGAAGTAGTCAAAGGCAACAAATGATGGCTCGATCAACAGAAATGAACAAACTGATAAGAAACATCTGACATTTGTCAGTCAAGAAAGGGTCATAAAGCTATTTATAAAGCTCTGGGACTCCAGCAAACTATGGTGAAAGCCATTATAGGAAAAAAAAAAACTTGGAACAGTGGTAACAGTTGCAAACCCACCAAAATTCCACCAAAAGCATATTGATGACTAATCCATGAGGTCACTAATAACCCAGACTAATATCTAAAGCTCTGCAGGCCTCACTTGTTTCAGTTTAAAGGGATAATTCATCAAAAATTGAAAATTCAATCATCATCTTCGCATCCCAAGGCTATTTGAAGGGTCGGGTAATTTCTTTTGTCCTCAAAACATTTTTAGAGTTTCAAAGAAATACAGCATTGAAGACAAGTCCAAAGCAACTGAAGTTAATGGTGATCACTCTGGGAAGCGTAAAAAACAACATTAAAAAATATAAAATGCCTCTATACTGCCCGTATAGGGTAATCCAAATATCGGTAAGCCCCAAATTCAAATTAGGCTCAAAACGACATCATTTTCATCATGTTTGTAGCCTAAATGTCCAATGTAGCCACTTAGCGAGGAGCCTTTTTCTTCTTTGCAGGAAAACACCTTAGTTCAAGATTTGTTATCATGGAGGACTCACTAAAGTAAAAGATGAAGAAGAAAAGGAAAACTTGCGGTAGCCTCAAACTTGTGTTTACATACAAACCAGAACAGTCACCGCATGTGACAGGTGATCTGTGCCCATAGTGACTTGTCACGCTTACAGTTTATTTTGAAAACCTCCATGCAAAAAGGAGAATGTCAGAGGAGTTTGATATAGAAGAGAAACATCGTTTCTTTGCTCAGGCTTTTTTGTTTGAGCCGGAATACCCAGACGAGGAACTCAAACAGATGGACCAGGCCTACATAAATATATTAAAGGTAAATAAAGCACATACCTCAGTCCTTGGTAGTGATGCAGTCGGCACTGCTGTACGCTTCAATAGAAGTTTTCCTGTTTTTCTTCCTCGGACATTTGGATGGTAGTTCTCCGGTGAAAAATATTCACTACATACCCGGACAGATCTGAGGGATTTAACCGTGACATTGAGATCCAGCCAAAGAGCGATTAGCCATAGCCATAGTGGTCTATATTGGTCATGTTTTGGTAGTATGTGGAAAGTCACTGATCATGCATCCATCATGGATGAAGCATCCCGGAGAAACACACTCTCAAACCATCATTTTATGAATCGGGACTACTGAAAGAAGCTGCAACAGTTTGGTTACAGATAAAATAACTAATTATAAAAAGCTAAACAGTTTGGCAACAGATAAAAGACCAAAATGTTTTATCATTAGTGTGACAAAGGCACTTGATTGCTGAAACAACAGCAGACATTTTTCTGTTGTATGCAGTGGTAGCTCCGGCTTAAAAGTAAACACAAGTTTGAGGCTACCGCAAGTTTTCCTTGTCTTCTTCTTTTAGTTTATTGAGTCCACCATGATAATGGATCTGGAATCTTAGATGTTTTCTTGTGACGAAGAACATGGCTCCAAGCTAAGTGGCTATAGTGGACATTTCAGCAAAAAACAGGGTGAAAAAGACATCTTTTCGAGTCGAACTTGAATGGCAGGGCTCTCGGGAACTTGGATTACACCACAGGAGCAGGATGGAGGCATTTTTTGTTTTTTACATGTTGTTTTTTACACTTGAAAAACTCACCATAACCTCAGTTGATTTGGATTTGTCTTCAATGCTGTTTTTCTTTGAAACTCTAGCAGTGTTTTAAGGATGAAAAACATTCACTGACACTTCAATTAGCCTTGGGGTGAATTTTGATGATGGGTGAATTTTCATTTTTGGGTGAAATATCCCTTTAAGGTCAGTATTCATGATTCCACAAAAAAGAAAGAGCCTGGAAAGAAATTGTGTCTACAGGCAAAAACCACTGCTGACCAAAGAGAACACAAAGGCTTATCTCACGTTTGCCTCAAGACTTTTGGGATAATATTCTGTTGACCGATGACTCAAAAGTGGATCTTTTTGGAAGACATAGGTCCTGTAACATTTTCAAAAAGCTAAAACAGTGTTCCACAAACATCATACCAAGAGTCAAACATGATGGTGCTATTGTGATGGTCTGAGGCTGCTTTGCCACTCAGGACCTGGGTGACAGAACAATGAGCAGAATCTTGAATTCCTCTCTATTCTGGAAAAGTTGTGACTTCAAGCTCAGACACAGATTATGAAGCAAGACAATGATCCAAAGGACATGAGCAAGTCAACCTCTGAATAGCTTGAAAGAAACAAAATGAAGGTTTTCGCCTCGTCAAAGTCTTGTTTTGACTCTGTCTGAGATGCTTTGGCATGACCTTAAACAGGCAGTTCATGCTCAAAAGCCCTCCAACCTGGCTTAATTAAATCAATTTTGTGGAGAAGATGGGCCAAAAGTCCTCCACAGCGATGTTAAACACTCCTTGCCAGTTATCACAAAAGTTTGATTTCAATTGTTGTTGCCAAGGGGAGCACAACCAGTTATTAGATGTAAGGAGTAATTTTTTTTCACATTGGTGATATAGGTTTTGAATAACCCTTAACCTTCAATAAATGAAACAATCATTTAAAAGCTGCATTTTTCACTTACGTTGCATTTGGCTTTCATTAAAATTAGTTGGATACAAATACTACATAACAAATAAGCAAAAACAGAAAAAATCAAGAAGGGGTCAAATACTTTTCACAGCACTGCATGTTAAAATGTCCAGTATTTTTTTACCTGCGGAAAAATGGGGTTAGACTGTACTGTTGTAGCAAAACAGTTCATTTGAAATGGATGAAAACAAGTCCAGATTAAAGCTGACAGTCTGCTTGTCAAAGCTATTGTCATTGTACGTTTTCAAACTCAAAGTGCTGGAGCACGCCACCAAAAAAATTATGTGTCACTGTCCAATCAATTACGGTGTTCACTGCGACTTAAAAGGCAGCTAAGCCGTAAAGGATCTTCAATCAGCATTTGAATGATAAATCAACAAATGCCATGTGAATTACTGAAACATGAAATTATACCATGTTTTATTTTTAGTCATGCTTGGGAGAACTCTGTGTCTACCATGTCAGAGGGAAGGGCTGGATAACTGGATGTACATCGTTGTATTTTATGGAGGCTTCCATGGTGCGCCTGCCTCCGAGAACTTAACCCCATGAAACCTACGAACCCATATATGGGTGTGTGAAATGCAGCTCCTGTATTGCAATCTGTGGAATTTCAGGTATGTATTGCTGTATACTCTAGTGGAGATCCCAATATTTCCTAAGTTCCAAAATATGTCCAGTTGAATTACAAGGAAATTTGTATAAAATGAAGAACATGATCTGAATATTTTCCATTCGATGTAATGCCGAGAGCATAAAAACATGCCACCCTGGGTTTGAATGTTTATATTAGCAAAAGTGTGATGTAGCTTCTGTGAAGCACTGCAAACAGCATGTTTGTATCATTACATTATAATATTAAAAAAATGCTTCTGACTTCAAACCTATTTAAGGGAAAACTTAAGTGTAAAATTAGAGTTTAACGGGTTAACCATGAGCTCTCAAGCAATTGGTGCAATGAAAGTCACTGAAAGTGCATAGCATGCAGCGAGGGATACATTTAAATTAGCGGGCGCATCATGAGACTAGAAAGACCGACTGACGCACTGAAGGCTTTTGGAAGAAAAACAAAACTGCGCTTTAAATATGATTCAAGTTGACAGTCTATTGTTGTTATCATGCGCAGCGTTTGATTCATGCAACTGTCAAGGTCGTGCTTGTGTTTTTGGGGGGTGAGAAAGTAGCAATGCCATTGCCTGTCATGTATTTTCTATTCATGTCACCTATTCATAGCGTCTCGTTGAAAAAAAGCAGGAAAAAAAGTGTTCTTGCAGAGAAGCTAAAAGGCTATGGTAGGACTCCCCGGGGGAAGGTGCTGTTCTGAGTCTGAGATGGCCCCGCCCCTCCACTGGCTTGGGATGAGAGAGAGATGAGACGGACCTCTAACCCAGGAAGGTCAGTGGGTTCAGGGTCTATAGCATGCTCTCTGTCTCACAGAGACACCGCCCAAGGGGACGCTCCGCCAACTGCCCCAGCCTCCACCAGTATACTTTGGAACAGATGGAAGTGTTCTGGACAGGGGGATGGTGGAAGCGGATGGGGGTTCCGGCATGGGGAGGGGATGGAGGTGTAGTGCTCCAGACCAAAACCCTTGCTGAGTTTCCAGTAACTGGAACCCTTCATTCAAGGTTCAGGGTTCAAGTGTGCAGCCACGGTCCAAAGGGATCTGAGCATCCGAGCTGAGAAAGAGGGAGGGTGATCATTTCTGAAGCTATTTTCCTCTGAGCTAAGCCATAGTTACAACCAGTATTGCCACAACTTTAGAAGTACGCTTGAGGTCATTGTTCATTTTTTTCATACAATAGTGACCAAGCTCTAACTCCCTAGCTGATATCTTATGATGTTGTTTCAATAAGTCCATAGAATTTTCTATTTCCAAAAAGCCATCTATTTTGTGAAGTGCACCAGTTCTTCTTGCAGTGATGCACCCCCACTGAATGATGTTTTCACCCCTTTGCTCCCCAGTTGGGATCATGTTCTTCAGCTTTCAAGCCTCGTGATTTTTCCTGAAACACTGCAGTGATCATTTTTGCCAAACACTTCCATTTTTGCTTCATCACACCAGAGCACCAGATTTCATAAAAAAGTCAGATCTTTGTCCTCATGTGCAGTCAGTAGTCTGACATTTTTATGGCAGTTTTGGAGCAGTTGCATTTGTTTTACTGTGTGTATAGAAATTATTGCACCCATTTCCTCCAACATCTTCACAAGGTTCTTTGCCAGAGTTCTTGGATTGATTTTCACTTTCTGCACCAAAGTATATGAAGACCACAATGGAAAAATGATAAGAAACACATTTTCACATTGTGGAGAAATAATGAATTAAAAATTCAAAATGATCTAAGAAACAAAGCACTGAAAGAACAAGCAAAAAAATATTATAATGATATATAATATTACAATAGATTATTAGAAATATTATAATAATACATAATATGCTTGTATAAAAAATGCAAAAATGCCAAATTTGGACTGATCGTTTTTCCTTGGTGGTCTTCATGTTCATCACTAGGAGACAAAACACGTCTCCCTGTGAGGGCGGTGTGGCCCCATGATGTTTATATTTCAAGACTATTGATATAGATGAACAAGTTTTTGGGTAGTGCTGAGATTTCGTGGCCAAGTTTGTGTTTAGTACTGTTGGTGAGAATTCAACAGCTTCAGCACTCTGTATACGACAGGTCTGTTGTCGTAATGCTGCTTTGTTTGATTAGGCCTACTTGAATATCTGTTATTGTTCAAAATGTGTTCACGTTACTTTCTACAACCTTTACTGAGCTCTGCAAATCACCTCTGTGCGCACCTGAAACCCGCTCAGTTCAAACACATTGAGACCAATTGAATGAATAAATTAGCGAGCCAGTTCGCAATTTTGTTTATTAAGCATCTTTATCTGAAGTATTATTTTCTTGAAATAACGTTAGTTACACAACTGGGGCCATGATAAACACTTCAGATTCAACCATTAACTGCATAGATTGGACAAAGTCGCAAACTGCAGAGGTACTAATATTACATTCGCCTGGAGCATGGAACATTTCCAATCCCACGTTTCATTTGTTCTCCCCATTGATTCAAAGTCGATTGGGAAATTCTTGCCACATTTGAAAGTTGGTCAGGACATATCCCAACTATCCCGAGCCAAATCTATACAAGTGGACTACTGGTAAAAATTTAAAGTTTACTTGACTATTTCTTAATATAATTTTGGTGACTCTTTTGATTCATTGAAAATTAGAATTTATTTTCTTTCAGTGACTTACATGTTGACTTGTGTTAAAGTAGCCCCTAATGTCCAACTTTATTTTTTGGCTGCCATCCTTTCAGCGTGAGCATATCACCAAATTAGCCTAATTACCAAACATATATGACATTAATGTGTCACCAGAAAGAATGAAAGAACAATTCAGAAGTCTGTCAAGATACCTCAAGCTTCTGAGGTGAAATGAATACTGTATTCTGCGTCAGTTTATTGTTATGGAAGGCACACACAACACACACAAAAAAAAAAACTCGCACGCACACACACATACACACACACAGACACGCACACACACACACACACACACACACACACACACACACACACTCACACAGATGTTTATGCTACACAAGAAGGAGAAGGTGACAAGTCTGATGTCAAAATACATCCTACATTAACCACCAAGATGTAACGCATGCCAAAATACTCGTGTAGTCGAGTGTAATTGTGTGTTTGGGTGTGTATGTCTATGTGTGACAGAGGCACTGAGGCCTTTATGACGTGTGCCATGTGACTGGTATCACTGGCCATAACTGCACAGTCTATCATTGGTGCAATCGTTTGTTCGGCGTGACGTGATATCTGGTGCTAAATGTTGATAACTCAATGAAACCAAACAGCCGGCATACTCTGACAACCGATCGCGGTGCTGTCAAGATGTGTGCAATCATGTATTTTTTTTTGTTTTACAGTTCTTTTTTTCTGAAATGTGATCATGTATCTATATCATACTGATCTACCAGGCAATGCCAAGAAGCATTACCGGTTGAAATTTGAGAGCTATGGCCTGACGGAGTATCAATACAGACTGCCAGCTGGAAGTTGGAGGGACCAGCCACCAGAGTGGCCACCCCTGCAATGGCCAGATATGTGCTCTTATCACATTGAGACACCTAGTTTGTAGTTTTTCATAATATGCAAGGCACAATACATAACCCAAAAATGCATGATGTCCGCACATCGCTGAAAAGAAAAATTGTCCCATTGTAGATATAACAGAATGGTATCAAATTTTGGACAATCGATCTTGACTCCACTTTGGGCATTTATTTGTTGTGTGATTTCCAACGATCATGGGTACAACACAAGTACATTTAATTACACGTATTTGAGAAGATTAATACAAAGTTTCATTAAAACATATTTATTTTTGGGTTAATTAATCAGAAACTTATGATGATAAAACTGTCGCAATTTAGTATTTAATTACTTGAGATGTTGCTTCATGAGCTAATTTCAGCATCATTATTAGATGGATGGCTAACTCGCGAGTACCTAGCCTATGTGCTAGCTATATCATTATACGTTTGTCTGCTCGGCGTAAGACCAGAAGTTGTGTAACTTGGTGAAAACAAATGGCTGTCTTAATCGGTGATTGACTTTTTCCTTATTGCTGTCTGTAATCGTATGTGAGAATATTTCAGCTAAACAACGGAAAATGCCAAAAAGCTACTGTGCGCAGGCACTGAGTAAGAACCCAGTTTTTGTATGATGTTGACTGGTGACAGCTTATATTGTTTGTAAGGCCTGGGATATACTTGCTGCGTGACCGAACGGACGCGTACACAGTGTGCTTCGTGAGTGCACACACTTGCTGCAGCACAACGCGTCTCCACTAGAGGCAGACAGCAGCATATCAGACCCTGAAATTGTGAAAACAGCGGGCGGTATTGGCCGGATATTGCATACACTGTCACAATAGATTCGTTCGCACAAGCACCTCCAGCGGTCATATAAATACTGCATCGCACGTACGCGGTACGTTACCTCGCGTCAAGATTAGCGACCTCCATGCTCACGAACGTAGAATACGCGTGGCAGCCATGATGCGTAAGCGCACGCGTCGTGAGCAGAAATCCAGGCCTAAGATGTTAACTGGTGACAGCTCGATTCACAAATCACCAGAAAGGCACGCGACCGCGCATGGAAGTAGCGAAACCAATGGAACGGTAGCTCAAAATCTTCTCTTGAACATCAGTCGAACCTCCAACAAAGTTCCTGTCCTGGGGTGCATTTCCCGAAATCACACATGCTAACCATTGACTATGAATGGACGAGGTATTTAAGTTGCTAACTTAGTTAGCAGCAACGCTTTTGGGAAATGCACCCCTGTTTGGTTTTACAGAGAAGTGCTATAGTAGTGGATATTTTTTTCTGTTCAGCGTTTCAGGAGCAGCACTACCTTTAGGCATTAAATAGCCCCAAAGAATGAACCAGACTTCTGACAGTCCACAGTTTTCTTTTTTTGAAATCATGACTGATTTTCTTCAATTTGCCCATGACGCCAAGCAAAGACAGACCGGCCTTGATATATACTTGCAGATTTCGACCTCCGATTCTCAAATGACGTTAATTAGCCGATCAGAACCTTCTAAAGCAATGATACTATTTCCTAGAATTTTCCAAGCTGTTTACCGGCACAATAATATTAGTGTATGTAAAACTTCTCACCCACTGGAATTGTGAAAAAGTAAATTATCAGTTAAATAATCTGTCTTTGGACAACAGTTGGAAAAATTACTTGTCACTCTCAAAGAAGACTTGCCAAAACTAATTTGTTGGCATGAAATCTGTGGTGAGGTTAAAAAAAAGTTTTTCTGACTCCAACCTGTAAGTGTATGTGAACCTCAAACTTCAAGTGTACCTCCCTGAATTAGTGTGTGCTGAATTAGCACTGAAAAGAAAACTTGCAAGAAGGTAGATTGTCAGGAGCATAGATGGGTAACTCCAGCCAATAGTCACAATAACACAGTATCCTTTGGATTTAATTGAGAATATCAACAACATCAAATGAAGCTTTTTGTTTTTTGTTTGTGATCGTGTAATGTGTCATATAGAGTTTTCACTTAAAATTACACACACAACGCCTTGCTTGGTGAATGTTTGGCATTTTAGTCAACAGTCATAATGTAAGCCTGCGTATTCGCACGAAAAATTCATGTTTACATCTATAACGAGACAAGATCATGTGGACAAACTGTTATGCATGAAACATCCAAGATATACATGAATGGTCATGTATGCATACATCTCCATATTAACAAATAGTTGAAGATAGCTGAAGGAGGTGAGTCATATTTTTAAAACCAGCTCAGATGTAGTGCAAGAAATTTTGCTTTCATGGCACAACAGCACGCCTCCACATAACAATCAATATGGTAAGCTTTACTAGCGGATCCCGGGGCTCTGAAAGACATGATGATAAATGAATGCAGCGAAGATTGGAGGGTGACTCAACTGTGAAAAGAGTGTGCATAGGACTGTTAGTAAAGCTCCTTATTGTAGCAGGTCAATGAGCATGGCTGTCATTGACATTCCTCTACCATCAATCTTACATCGACTGATGGCCTCCCAAAGCCCAGTGATTAGACAAGTGGGGGCTGTCAATAAACGTGGGGGCAGGTGCTGGAATCTATTCAACTCCATGGTCCAAACCTTCTGAATAAAATTGCCCCTGACAAGACCTGCAATTCTCTGGAGGCCCATTCGAAAAAGCAAAATGATCTGAAACCATTTTATCAAGCCATTCATCTTTCTCCAGTGTTAGCATTTCCAAGCTTTTAGAAGATTACATTCATTTCATGCAAAAACTTTTTTTCAACAAATCTTTTTCTGATTATTTCTGAAATGTCAAGCCTGACTAGATATTGAACTCAAGTCTTTTGGATGAAATAACTGATGCATCATCTGAACCTTCATTAAAGGAGCTGTATCACGATTACTGAGCATGTTCAGAACGTTCCTACATCCCAAGAAAGTGAATCTGCTTGACTGCAAGTCATAATCTGATTCCATCCTTGCCAATCTATCTTCTTTTTGCATTGTATTTATATATTTTTTGTTACTCTGGCGTTATGCTTTTAATATTAAGGACCTTACTATAGAAATTTGAGGATTCAAAGTGTGCTATTTTAAGCTTTAGCTGTGGGATATGAAGAATTTAAGCAGGTCGCCATCACCAATAATTGTAGAAGAAGAAAAATACCTGATAGATTTTGACTTGCAGTTAAGCGGATTCACTTCGTTCAAAGTTGTGATTATGCGCAGTAATTGTGACACAGCGCCTTTAAGGGGTACACCCAAGTTCAATACAGTGCCAGTGGCTCCTCTACACTGTAATACAGGACCCAAAGGTGTAGGGATGAACCAGTACTTAAATGGTAGAGACGATAAAGCTGAGTGTCTATAGAGTTTAAGAATCTTTTGTGTAGCTTTGTGTTGGTTGAAAGGGGATGTACAGAATCTGTTGGTCTTTGTGGGTTTCATTCTCTAATATTTAGCATTGGAAGCACAAATGAATTTTCTTGAATGAGGTGTGTTTTGTTATTGTTGGACAGATCATGCGGAGTGCAGAGCAAGACAGCCCAACTTCTAGCGTCAGTATACCATCAAATTTAACCCGTTTAATCCCTAATTTTTCCTTGCAATGTAAGCGCATGCATTTTACTCCTAACGGCCGGGTTGCACCGCACGCGGAACCGAAGCGCAGCGCCCTGGAGCGGAGGCAGTTTCCAATCGGCGCCCATGTTAACCTATCTGACTGGTCGCACATCTCGCGCTGCGGAGCGGCGCGCCCGCGCAGGCTCGCGCGCTGCAGCGCTTCAGTTCGGCGTCTGTTCTATTTTTCACACGAGCCGCGAGCGCCGTTGTCAAGCTGGATAGAGAAAACCGATTACTGACAAGTATAGACGAGCAGAGTCGATGTTTGACCGGCGCAGAGAGAGCACGAGAAGAACGCTCCCTATGCTACCAGCCAAGCGCCTGCGGGGACGGGAAATGGCGCGCGCAGCGCTTCTGCTCCGCTTCCGCGGGCAGTGCGTTCGGGATGTTAGACCTCCCTAACACATAAACTGTATGTATTTTTCAATATCATGGTGGTTCAATTCAAAGTTGCACTTACTTTTGCCCAAGGCCGCAACAACTTTTTATTGAACTTATAGAAGTTAAAATGTGACCGGTGGGATTTAACAGCTGAAGGAGCAAACTAAAATTCTGTTTTCTGTGTTCTGTTCCCTTTGGGGGAATGGAGCAGTCAACTTTCCTGATCAGTGAGAGCAGGTGAGCCACTCAGCACCAAGCTTCCAATATCCACACTGGATATTGAAGGAGTGAGGTGCACTGATGAGTTGACGAAGTCCTGACCAGCTCCAGGGACCATGGCCCACAGTCTTCCATATCTCAGGCTTCTGACAGTATTGTCGCAAGAGCTTATTCTAATTACTTACTTTGAGCTGCACCAGAAAACTGATGAGGGTCCACTATTATTAGAGAGATTCCAGCCTGATAAATTAATTTAGAAAAAAGGGATGGCTATCAAGGATGTCTTGAGCAAAGAATGGCAAGCTGAAAGTATTTCCTGGGAACGTAAGGTGAATAATTGACTGGCTAGTACAAGCCCAATTCCAAAATCGTTGGGACAAAGAGTAAATTGTGAATAAAATCAAAACGCAATGACTTTCAAATCCCACCCGCCCGTATTTTATTCACAATAGAACAGATATAACATAGCAAATGTTGAAACTGAGAAATTTTACAATTTTACCCACAAAATGAACTCATTTCAAGTTTGATGGCTGCTAAAGGTCACAAAAAAGTAAGGACAGGGGCCTGTTTACCATGGTGTAGCATCCCCTCTTCTTTTTAACACAGAGTGGAGGCGTCTGGGCATTGAAGAGACAAATTTCTTGAGTTTAGCCATTGGAATTTGATCCCACTCTTGTTGAATACAGGCTTCCAGCTGCTGGAGAGTTTTGGGTCTCCTTTGACGGACTTTTCGTTCAATTATTCGTCAAATGTTCTCAATCAGGGAAAGATCAGGACTGCAGGCAGGCCAATTCAGCACACGGACTCCTCTACTACCAAGCCAGGCTGTTGTAATAATTGCAGTATGTGGTTTTCCATTGTTCTGCTGAAATACACTAGACATTCCCTGGAATAGATGTCGTCTGAAGGGGAGCATATGTTGCTCTAATACCTTTATATACCTTTCAGCATTCATGGTGCTTTTAAAAACATGCAAGTGTCTCACACCCTATGCACATATGCATCCCCATACCATCAGAGATGGGGGCTTTGAACTGACTGCTGAAAACAGGAGAGGTGGTCTTTCTTCTCTTTAGCCCGGAGGACACAACACCCATGATTTCCAATAAGAATGTGAAATTTGAACTTGTCTGACCACAGGACACTTTGCCACTTTGCCACTTTGCTACAGTCCATTTTAAATGAGAATTGGCCCACAGAACATGGTGGTGCTTCTGGATCATGCTCAACAATGGCTTCCTTTTTGCATAATAGAGTTTTAGGTGGCATCTGTGGATGGCACTGCGTACTGTGTTTACAGACAGTGGTTTCTTGAAGTATTCCTGGGCTCATTTAGTAATGTCAATGAAAGAATCATGCTGGTGAGTGATGCAGTGTCGTCTGGGGGCCCGAAGACCACGGGCATCCAGTAAAGGTCTACGGCCTTGTCCCTTACGCACAGAGATTTTTCTTCGAATCTTTTGATGATGTTATGCACTGTTGATGATGAGACCTTCAAAGCCTTTGAAATTTGACGTTGAGGAACATTGTTTTTAAAGTATTCCACAATTATTTTTTTTACACAAGCCTTCACAGGTTGGAGGGCCTCTGGTCATCTTTACTTCTGAGAGACTCCGCCTCTCTAAGACATCCCTTTTATAGCCAATCATGTTACAGACCTGATGCAAGTTAAGTCATTTACTTGCTAAATGTGCTTTCAGCAGATTCTCTTATATATTAATTGCTTTTTCAGCCCTTTTTTTGCCTGTGTCTCAACTTTTTTGAGATCTGTTCAGCCAGAAAATTTGAAGTAAGCTCATTTTATGGATGAAAATGTAAAATGTCTCAGTTTCAACATTTGAAACGTTATCTATGTTCTATTGTAAATAATATATCGGCTGATGTGATCTGAAAGTCATTGCATTTGGATCTTATTCACAATTTAGACTTTGTCCCAACTATTTCAGAGTTTGGGGTTGTAAATGTAAATGCTCCTGCCCCTGTCTGCCTCTCTCTGTCTTTTGCAGTCTGAAACATCAAAATGATGATGGCAGCTACAAGGACATTCCATTTTAGTAATTTGACACTTCATTTTCTTAATTTTTTCCTGGTCTCCCAAATGGGTGGAGCAAAGAGCAAGAAAAATAGGAATGAAAATATATAAGGCTGAGAAACATAAGCAACTGGAATGAGCCCAATGCGTAAGGCTCGATACTCAGCTGTTAAAAATTTCTGAACAGGAGCAGTTACAAAGAGCAACGCTATGAGGACATTCACTGGCGCTAGGGTAGCAGAGATTGAACACCACGATTATAGATGAAGTGTTTTACAGCAAAATGAGATAAATCCAGTAAGGCCGTTTTGAGAAAAACTATGAAATTTGGCTCCAAAAGAAAAGAAAATTTCACCATAGAATTTGATATGTGTACTTCAACTCTTTAGGTCACAGTTAATTGAGTGAACATTTTAATGAAATGTTATCCTGACAATTTAATAATTTTTCACTTTTTACTGTGGATTTTTTTTTTCAAAATGATATGTATTTTAGTAAGTTTTTATACACATGCTGGCATACAATAATGAAAGCTTATTTTATTCACTTTTTATATTCATATGGACAAATCCTATATCAAAAAAACATAATTTTCAATAAATTTACATGAATTTGGGTTGAATTGGTAGGCTTTTATTATTATTCACAATAATAATTTTTTTTTTTTGGTTGTCAACATGACATACTTAGGTCTGGTTGTCTTAGGCTAGGCTACCTTTACATGTGCCAGCCTAAAGCAAACTCAAATTATAAAGCCATCGTTCATCTACATAAAACTATGTGTATGTACACATGCCTAGTGCCATAGAAGTAAAGCCAAGATTACTTGTGACTCCAAATACAAAAACATTATGAAAAAAACTTTCAAAATGTAAGCTAATCCACATTCGCTTGCAAAATGCTAGTTTTTGACATTTTTGCAAACACACTCAAATTATTTAGCCATTGTCCATCATTACTAGTCGTGGTTAGTCTGTAGAAATAAAGCATGATTACTGCCAGCCCTATTTAATCTAAATATCACATAAATAGAACCTGTCTGGCAATGTGATGTTGGCAAAAAACAGTGCATGATGCCACAATCTAAAGAATTTCAAAAACAAATAAGAAATAAAGGCCTTGGCATCTATCAGTCTGGAAAGGCTGACACTGCGTTTCCACCAAACGTGAAACAATTTTTTTGTGCAACCAGATATTTCTTTTCAATGCAAAGATGCAAATGCACACAAAAAGGCACTGGTTCGTGCCATGCGAGGACAATCGCACCAGAGACACGGTGCAACGCAAGCCGAATTGCTCGGGCAAACGGCGCAAATGCACAAAATTTGCATTTCGCTCCACGTGAAAATATTCTTTTGCAAAAAATTTGCACAGGTAGAGCAGTGTTCTGAATGGCATCATTACCACTTGCATCAACATTGGCTAGCTAGGCTACTTAGCTTCACATTGTAACCGTAGTTAACTGCATTGCTAAAGATAATGAGAATGCTTGCTACCTAACTTTCCAGCTAGAGTGCTAGCTGTATCAAATAGCCTACAGATCACAGTTTCGCAACAAAATAGTGGTCTAGCTCAACATCGGGCATGACAACAGTGTATTTATTCTCAAGCTGGCGAAATGTTCATAAAGTTAAATGTTTGTGATGATGTTTGTGATTTATCCTGTTAACAGGATAAACGTGATGCACAGTTTGGCACAGAATTTGGTAGGATAGTTGGTCGTCATCCAAGGATGAGTTGATAAAATTTTGGAAATGGTCTGGAACATATTCTGGATTGAAAGAATTTAAATATATCTATCTAATGCGGGTCTGTGTGATATTTTTGACCAGATAACTCAAACAGTAATGAACGGTTTGGCGTGAAATTTGGCAGGATGATAGGTCGTAGTCTAAGGAAGAGTTGATTCAATTTTGAAAGTGATCCAGAACTGTTTCTGTTACCAAAAGAACAGACATATGATATGATGGAGGTAAACACTCTACCAAGTGCCCTGTAGTTTTAGACTGCAGAGGTGAAACTAAAGGCCAAAAGCATTTTATAATGCAAAGGAAAAGGAAGAGAGTGCAATATATTGTATGAAAATAATTTGAACCTTCCAGCTCACAATAACTCCCATTCCATCTGGCATCTCAAAGACAATAACCATGATAAATAGTGTAAATAAATTCTGTTGATATTGCCAACAAACTGCTTGCATGTTCACATGTAAATTCTCGTAATCGATTCACATGCTTGCAGTTTAGTGCACTGAATTACTTTCTTCCCGATTTTTGAATAAAGTTGCTTGTCTTAATTCCCTTCGGAGGAAATCCTGTAATATAACTTAGGTGGCAGCTAATGATTCATCATCGATCAGGTCTTTTGTCATTGGCATACCTTGCAAGTTTAAGCCCTTGTTGAGAAAAGGAAAGCTTTGAAAGCAGTGGAGGGCTCATTAGTCCCCAACTGGGTATCAGCATCTCTTTCTTCATCACCAGGAACAATGTGACTTGCCAAGGCGTTCATTTTTTAACAAGCGCTGAATTGCGACAAGGATGTTTCTTTAACTCTCGAGAATTGAGTGGGATGAAGCGATAGTGATTTCTCAAGGAGTGATGCTCCTAGGTCAATACCCACAAAAGGAGCCTCACACACAACCTCTGTACCTGTTTTGAGTTTGGATTGATCCCAATGGGTTTTCCATCCTATCTAAGTATGCTGCATGGCAGCCAGCTTTGTACAAGGCCGCAGTTCCTGGCTTCCACATTTATAATGCGCTGACTTCAGTACTTTCATGCGCTTCCTCTGCCCCCGAGACCTTCTGCACGGGGAAGGCAAAATGGCTGTGAGTGGGAGGCAGTTATGTCACATCCCTCTTTGGGAGCTTCCCTGTTGCTGCAGTATGTGATCATTGCCTGAGCTCACTTGCAGAAGCATGAACAGAAACCCAAACCCAATGACCATTCAGTCCACTACACCTCTGCTCACCCCTGTTATTGGAGATATATTGTCCTTTGAGTCTTCATTTCATGATTTGAATAATTCTACTAATTAGCAGCCCAAAGAGATTTCTTTATTCTTTATTTCAAACACCAAAAAGGGTCCATAGCATAAAAAAGATCATTAATTTGCACGATAAATAGGTAAAAAAAGAGATACAAGCAGATTCATCCTAAAAATCCTGAGTATTTAAATAGCTCAGAATGAGATTTATTTCATTGGGGTATTTTATTAGGGTTTATTGGCACCTTGAGGAAGATAGCTAGACCTCTCTGAACAGGGCTGAGTGGCCGTGACCTATTTGGTCAGCCAGTTGGAAATACAGACTCTGGAGCACATATTAGTTTAAGCACTCTCGCATACTGTAGGGAGGCATATAATATCCATGGGAGGTGGTTAACTGAAATACTGCTCATTTTAGATAAGGTGTAATTCCTGTGATACAGGCGCTATCTGCTCTGATATCACTTTAGCCTCCTGTAGGAAATGAGATAAAATGCACAATAAAGTAATTCTGATACATTCCTATCAGTGGCTGGTGACTGGTAGCACCACAGTTTTCTTGGTTTTTATGACAGCAAGGGGCATTAGACATTCTGGAGGGCAAATATTCAGATTTGACCCCAAATTGCATTGCTGTTGAACAACTCCCTGATTTCTTGGACACCTCGTGAAGTCAAAGATACAATGCAAAATTGGATGAAGATTGTCTAAAGTCCGAGTCCCTAAGTGACAGACTGTCATCTAAGAAGTCCACGCATCAAAAAATCACATTGATTTATAAACACTCAGTCAGGGTCATTAAAGCTGGTGAAATTACTTTAGATCTAAAATCAGTATGCTAAGAACCAAGGCAGTTGAAAGAAAACCGGTGACATACTCAATGAACTTACAGGTCGAGTTTCAATAGGGGTGCACAGTAGCACATAAGGAAGTTTGATAATTCGCAAATGCAGGGTTTCGTCCACCAATGCATTGGAAGGTGAGGGACTGACCAAGAAAATAAATAGACAAATAGAAAATTAGATATGATATGAGAATTTTGATATGATAGTAGAAACTACTCAAATCTCAGGCACTATGTAGGCGCTTGTTTACCCCTTTGATTTACTGATGAGCATCACAATAGTAGGTCTGTACTGTGCACTATTACATGTAACAAACTCGCAAAGTATATTATGAAGTGTAAAAGAAGGTCCTCTCACATATTGCCAAATTTATTTTAAAAAAAAAGGTCCTCTCACGTATTATTTAATGCCTTAGCAGGGCTGGGCACTGGAAAAAGGGCTACTCTTGCTAGTAGTCCTCCTAAGTATTTTTCAGCATAGGGCATTATACTGTCTTCTTTGATTGCTACCTAAGGTTTCGATATGGTCACAAATCAGAGGCATTTTTTAAATGATTAATCATAATAGCAACTGGTGGACTAACTTTAATGGCTTGCAAGTCAAATATATTTTGGTTGCATGACTGAGTTACGCTGATATATACCCGTGAATATTCTTTACATTAGCTATATAGCCGATACAAATCTCCATAAATTATCATCATATACAACTTCCAACGCAACAGTCAGGTTTATTGCAACACATGTCATTTTCTTATGATAAATTCAACAATACATAACAAATATTAAGATTCAAATCAAAAACACAGACAGGAGTCAGGAATGAAGAACAGATTTTTCCTGGTTTCTAATTCATTGCATCAGTTGAAAGCGCAATTCTGGATCACCGAAGTCAGTATCTTGTATGGCCTCCACTGGCGTCACACACAGCCTGGATTCTGCGATGCATGGAGTCAATCAAATGCCGAATTTCAGCCTGTGTGATGCGATCCCATTCCTCCTGGAGTGCTTGACGCAACTGTTGGACTGTGGCTGGTTCTGGATCACGCCTTCTCACCCGGTGATCCAGAATTCCCATAAATGTTCTATAGGGTTTAAATCTGGGGAATACGCTGGCCAATCAAGACACTGAACATTATTCTGCCTCAGGTAGTCCTGACAGACTCTGGCGACATGTGGTCTTGTGTTATCCTGTTGCAGCGTTAGGTGATAGCGATGGACGAGTGGAACTGCGACAGGGGTAAGGATGTCGTCACGGTAACGGGCCGGACTGAGGTTTCATCGATGAAAATGAGGTCTGCCTTGTGTCTACTGCTTATCCCAGCCCAAACCATCACGCTGGGTCCACCCCAGCGGTCACGCTGCAGGATGGTAGCATCAGTATAACGTTCCCGTTGCCTACGCCATACACGCAGTCTTCCGCCAGACACATTCAACTTGAACCTCGATTCATCGGAGAAGAGCACCCTGTTCTACCTGAGAGCATTCCAGCCCAAATGTGCCCTTGACCATCGCAGACGGACGCGGCGACGTGCAGGAGTCAACTCCAAACCACGGCGGGGACATCGGTTGTGCAAGTCAGCTTCACGCAGGCGGTTGCGTACGGTTTGGTAGCTAATCCAGTTCTGGTGACGACCTCTGGTCTGAGCAGCAGTGACTGTAGCTGGCAGGAAGCGATTGCACAGGTGCTGGAGGCGAATATGGCGATCCTGTTGAGGGGTGTTGACACGTGGTCTAGGGGCATGTGGTCGATCACCGGTGCTTCCTGTTTCATTATACCAGCTCCAGAGACGTGATATGGCTGACACGTGGACGCCCAGGTTCCTTGCAACCCGTCTTTTCGACATTCCACCAGTGAGCATACCAACGACTCGCTCTCGCTGATTTTGACCTAGGCGCGGCATGGTCACATGTTGACCTAGGATAATGCAAAGGAATATTTAAGTTGCCCATTGCTATGGCTATTTATTGACCAAATTCCCGAAGGGTTGGTCAATGAGTTCTACTCAACCTGACGGGATAGGCAAAATTCTAAACAATGTGCAATCAAGCGGAACGAGCTGCCCACACGACAAAATTAAAAAACAATTTTCTGAGCTTTTAAGATGTAGTTGATGTATCATGGCTCAAAACCAATATCCCATTTTATGTACACCAAATATTTAGTATATAAGCCATAATATTTTAATTTTTGGCCTACTAACTAGCGGTGAAAGACATTCTTTGAATTGCCTTGCGTCTCTTGGAGACCTGACAATAATTTTTGACTTTTTGGATGTATCCTATGCAATTGCTGTTTCACACAAACTTCAACTCAGTTAGCCTCATCATTAATCCAGCACAGAATGACAGTTACTAGGCCTATAGTCTACCTTTCAACATGAAAGAAATTACACTTTTAATGTGGGCTACCAGTAATACTTCCAAAACAGTTTGTCCTTGCATAATGGGCACATATAAAATTTGATGGATTGACAGTAACTACTGCCATCCATAAATGGTTGGCCTATGTTTCATTTGTCAGAACAATGATTTCTTTCCAGCCAAAAGCACACTTTCCAAAATGCTGCTCTTACTTCCACGTGGTTTACCCAAATTTATTTCACCATCCAATCAACATGCACATCATCCAAAGTAATTTTCCTAATTTTATTTCTGGAGGGAAAAAAATGGAAGCACAGCATAGAGAAGGAGATGAAATGAGACAATTAGAAAGACCTAGAGTCAATTTTATAATTGACCCCAGGATATTTCATGGCACCGAAAACATCAAACTTGCTCCCTACAATGTGGCCCAAAGCCTAATTCAAAGCTGAACAACCTGACGTCTTGACTGTATGACATTTTATCAAACTAAGCAATGGCACAAATTGAATGAGCAAACTAAAAAAAAAAAAAAAAGCTATGAGATATATGTTGCCTATTATCTAAGGCAGTGCTCCCTAAGATCGGTCCCACTTTGTATCACAAGCTTTGTTCTAAACCCCAATTGCAATGGTAGGAGTTTAACAAGCTGTAAATTAGTCTTAATTAGGTGCATTTCTTGTTTAGAGAGGTTATTTACACCCCTAAGCCATATTTTGGCAAAAATACCAATGCATATCATGAAGAATAAAAGACCTTTTGAATATAGTGAGTATTTTCAATATAAGTAATGTCAAGTAGTATCTTTAAGCAGCTCTAATTAGACTCAGAAAAAAAACAGAAAGCTACAAATTAGGTTGCTCACGACAAGTGTTTTAAGTTTTTGGAAAATATGTCCCTTTGACTTTGGCCCAGTCCAAACATAGCCTGCATTATTTTTTATTTATTAAAATGATATGAGGATTCTGGTTCTGAAAAGAAGTAATATGGGCAGGCGGACATGGCGAAGGACAACACTCATTTCAATATCCCCATCCAGTTTGTGGTGAAGGATTAAAAGCTGTCAAAAGCATGCCAAACCAGCAGGAGGTGATCATTTGATTTAATATAAGGACAATCACCAGTCCTCAAACTTGACGTAAGGTGAGTCAAACTCCGATATCACAAACTAAAAACTCCACTTTCCCTGTCCAAGTATAAACGGTGAAAACAGTCGCTAGAAATCTTCACCCTCGAAGGTGTTTTCCAAAGAGTCCGTTTTCAGTGACCAAAAACACAGTCTGCATGTAGACAAAAGGCCAAAACGCATGGAAAATGCGATATTTTCAAAAATACCTGTATATGTATGGACAAGGCTTTAATTACATGACACATAAGTTTAATTCTTTATCATTTGCTGGTTTAATCAATGGTTATATGATTAGTTTTCGCAACCATATGTCTATTAATTCCTGCCGATTAGGAGCCAACTAATTCTTGAATTTGACTGATTACATTTCCCCCTCTTTTCATGAATTTGTTGCCTATATATCATAATGTGGATATGGAATATTTTTTTCTTTGTGGCAGGCAAGGATATTTCTGGCCACATCTGGCTTCAGAAGGTAAATAATTGCTCTAAACATGAAATGCACGTTAATAAACAGTCAATTAACAGCTTGTTAAAATCATATAATTGCAACTGAAGATGAAAACAGGATATAAAACAGGACCAAAGCTGAGGACCACTGATCTAAAAAGCTTCTTTCTCAGGGTCGCAGGGAAGCTGGAGTCTATCCAATTTGACTATGGGCAAAAGGGAGGAACACATCCCGTGTAGCTTACTAATTCATTGCTGGGCTCATACACTCACACCTATGGGCAATTTAGATGCCTGTTTTAGGGCTTTTTGAGAAAACTGGACTAGCTGGAGGAAACCAACGCAAACAAAGGGAGAACATGCAAACTCCTCACAGAAGGGCCCCTATTATTATTATTATTATTATTATTATTATTATTGTTATTATTATTAATAATGATAATAATAACTACCTTTTTGAGAAAAGGTTCTCAAAGATTTCATGCCTGTGAAACGAGGAGGAAGTATTTAAAATTTTTCGCCCCATTCACTTGCACTGAAAAAGCTACAGAATCATATAAATGAAAATGACGTATTTCAAATCCAAAGTTTGCAACATACCATGATATTTATACCCCCAGTAGTAAATTTGTATCTGTATTTCCTGCTTAGTTTTTGTGAAATTATACTTTTTAAATGATTTTAAACATAAGTAGATCTGGTCTTTTGGGCAGGAAGTCCTTTAAGCTGAATCATTACTTCAGTGAGCCAAAAGACCTTCTTTCATTGGTCCGACCACCTTAGCAGGGGGTGGGTCTGTCCCCAAGTTAACAAACTTAGAAGTTCCAGAGTTATATTATGCAACTACAGATTATTAGCACAACTTTGAGTGCACAGCAAAATAAAAATGGGATCAAATTAATTAAACACTTTTCGGTAAAAATTTTATAGACTAGATTTTGAGGGGAAAAATAGATTTTGAGGGGGAAAAAAAGTCATATAACAAACACCTAGTACTGGAAAGGTTCAGAGAGCACAAATAGTATATTCTGTCATATACACAGGCTCAATGCGAATAAATAAGGACGTAAATTTCAAACAGCTCTTTTTCATCACAGAGGCATGAAATCTTGGCGAGTTGATTGTATAATTTATTGCACCATTGGTAACTGCATATTAGGCCCATATTCAAGGTTGTAAAATTTGTCTTTCAAGCACAGAAGTGATAGATGTAGAATGAAAGTGTGCAAGTTCACTGGCTTTCTGGCTTTATATAAAACAGACAAAAATACCAGCCAAATTTTTAGAACATAATATTTAATTCTAGGAATGGCTAAAACCAGCTTGACTTTCAAAACTTTGTCCAGGCTATTTCTCTGTAACCACTTGGGTTAGGAAGTTCATATTGCATATGTGGACTCCCCAAGGGGGATAGGTGTGCTTTTTTTCTGGTATCGTCCCAGTTTGATCTTTGACCTTGCAGCAGTGACCTTGACTTTCAAAACTTTGTCCAGGCTATTTCTCTGTAACCACTTGGGTTAGGAAGTTCATATTGCATATGTGGACTCCCCATGGGGGGTTGGTGTGCCTTTCTGAGGTTTGTCCCAGTTTGACCTTTGACCTTGCAGCAGTGACCATCAGGGCTGAGGGGTATTGCCCGCTTCAGCGAGGCCCATTTTCATTGACTGGTTTGAAGATATTTGACCAGTTTGATGACATTTACACCAGGTCCAACCTGCCATTGGGTAGGGGTGACCTTTAGGTCTCATTTCTAATCCTGGGGGCCTGATTAAAATGCTACCAAATGGTGCATGGCACTGGTCTGTAGGCAATATCTGACCCATATGGACACAGGGTAGTGGGGTACCATTGAAATAAGGAGAGGCAGAGACAGAAGGCTTTCTTGAGCCGGCTTTGTGAACCATGATCCATGCCAGAGACACGAGAGATTGGTAATCATGGTGCCTAGACTCTATACAAATGTCTAATGTCTTCATTTGCAGTCACCCACAGCCAAAGAGAGTACCACTGTCCCATTATAATGTCTGCCAGAGGCTCTACTCATTTAATATCATTGAACTAAAATCTCCTGTTCCTTGCTGAGGTTCTGCAGGATATGCATGTAAACACAGATTAAAGGTGACCTAATATGCTATTTTTCCATGTTTATATTTTGGTCTTTGATTCCCCTAGAGTACTCCTGATCGTGTAAAGTAAAGAAAGGGTACTTATTTCGCTCATACTGCCATCCTCAAAAAACCCCATTTGTAGTCCATATAGTTGTCTCTGCCTGAAACGCCTCATTGGGGTGCCTCTTCCGCTACTGCCCCCACTCCTCGTGTGCCCACTTTCTTCTGACGGGCCAGCTCTGTGGAGGGCAGATCTAGGCGGGACGAGGCAGCAGAATGCAGTTTTCCTGGTCCAGCTCCAGAGTGAAACTGGAAATTCCCAAAGGAATCAACGGGCATATTCTGCAATCTAACACAGTACATTTGTATAGATCTAATGAAATTAATTTGTTCAAATAAACGCAACGACAAAAGTGGAGGACGCAGTGCAAACGTCTGGCAGCTCAAACACGAATTTGCTATCAGCTCTAGTTTGCTACGGCAACAGTTGGTGAGTACAGTGGTTTTTCTACTCCGTAGCTAGGATGCAGGCAAAGCTAGAATCCACCCCATATAGACACATTTGTAGAACGGGTTGACATGCCCAAGTGTAGACCGGAGACCGTAGAAATCCATTGGGTCTGAGTTTAGGGGGAAACATGGACAGTGAGGGGCAGCTAAAAGTGGACCAACAGCTTCGGTGTATATTAGGACCTGCTGGTTCGTGTGCATAGCTGTAGTGTGTTGTTAGCGTGGAGAAACAAACAGCTTCCACGCTGGTATATGACGGAACGGCAAAAGCTCCAAGCTAAACGACTTTTTTGGAAATTGCCCGTGGTAATGGTTTACTTATTGCTTCAGAATGACCAGCTTTTCCTCGTGGAAAATGGGTGCATTATGGATTGCGTGCGAGAGCCAGACAGAGCTCCGGTTATGTCATGAACATTATACAGGTTTTACAGACTGTAAGTTCCATCTGCGTGAACCGTTGCTTATGTGGAGCTAGCGAATCGATCACTTTTACAGAAAAGAATTTCATATTCAATCGTTTGTTATACTGGACACGTTATAGCCTGTGCGCTTCCAAATTGCTTTCACCGGTAGTGTCAGAGAGCTTGTCCAGACATTGGAGATGTATCGGGCTGACCCCGGTCATGGTTAAGTAAAGCGATCGTTTCATAAGCATCCAAAAACGTACCCCAAGCTCTGCAAAATCTACATCTGGTCTAACAACTTGGCAGACACATACAGCACCTCTCCGTTTAGCTTCAACTGTAGAGGCAACAATCAGGCAAAGTTATGATGAAACTGTCACATTGATGCTTATCGAAGTATCAGCAGCATACCAATCATAATTGCTGCTTACAAGTTAACCAGGAGCATTTTTAATTATCAGTTCACGTGAACTAACATGCAGTAGCTGATAACCAGTCATGATTTTGAATGTAATCTGTAGCGCAAAAAATTTGTTTCGTGTCCGGTGTGAAAGCGGCTTGACGTGCCCATAACGTGTATTCGCATCTTTGCATTGACTTTGAATGTAGGCTAATCTGTCCTGCGAAAAATTTGTTTTGTGTCTGATGTGAAAGCAGCTTTATGGATCATACGCGACAGCTAGAGAGAGCTCGGTTATGTTATGAACATAATACAGGTGTTGCAGACCGTAAGTTCCGTTAGCGCGAACAAGTTGCTTTTGTGGAGCTAGCAAATTGATCACTTCTACAGGAAAGAATTACCTATTTAATCTCCTCCTTGTCAAGGTAGTGCAGAGAAATCATTTGATAACCGGTAGAGTTTCTGTGTTTCGCATTGCTTTCATGGCAGCACCAGAGAGCAAGTTCAGGCATCGTATTCAGCAGATCCCGGTCATGGATAAGTGAAGCAATCACTAACTGCAGTGGCTACAATCAGGCAACGTTATGATGAAACGGCCACATTGATGCTTACCAAAGTAACACAAGCAAACCAATCAGAATTACTGCATAGAAGTTAAACAGGAGCATTTTTAATTAGCACGACACGCAAACTAACATGCAGTAGCTGGTAACCGAGCGGTCATAACCACAGAGACAAACCAGACAGCAAGTATGTTTTGTTTATGTTCACACACCTTCTGTAGAATTTCCCCTCATATCACTCATATGCATATTTAAGACACAAACATTAGCAACAGTTACTTGGCTACGTTAGATGCTGTGCTAAAGCCGCTCTCAACTGGCTATCAAGTCAGGTTGGCTTATGTAGTAATAGCAACTTACAGCTTTTGTGTCTGTAAGTTACGGTCAGTCGCGACCGATACAGGCTTTATCTTCAGATATTTTACAAAGCCTGCGTTTGAGGCCAGTTGTTAGTGCTAACTATTGCTAGCGGTCCTGCTAGCCACCCGTAACACGTTAGGTTCACAAACATTATTTTCTGTTATATGGTTACTTACAGCTTGTGGCTCCGGGTGCTTGATCGATGCAACTGCTTCAGGTTTGAGAAGCAGCTGAAACGCTTATCCTGCGTCGAATCATCCTTTATTGACAAAGCTGTCTTTGATGAAGTACTGAGCAAAAGCAGCTAATGTTCCCTTTGGCTGTGACTGTTTGCTGCCAGCAAACAAAAAATGCTACCCACTGATTTTTGGTGGCATCGTCTGTTGGAAGAGAAATATTTGTTTTTCCTTGCATCCAAAAGTAAATGGACAAGTAGCTTTGGGCTTTGGAAGAGATACTGACAAAATTGCACCTGAAATCATCTGCGGTTTTTCTTTTGTATTTCCAAAAGTATAGACGCAACTAAGGCATAGTATGATCTCCCATTGTTAGTGCCAGCTAGAATAGTTTCCGGTGTGGGAAGGTCCAGTGCAGTGGTTGGCTCTGGCTAGGTTTAACTAATTGGACGGCACAACCTGACGTCAGGTTTTACCCAGATCTCGTGAAGATCTCGGGAGGGGCTGTTTAGAAAGGAAATCATGCTCACGAAATCACATTCTTGGATTAAGTCAAAATCCCTGTATCTTATGTTTAGAATCTTTTCAGAGGTTGAGCATGGACAACCAACATTATAACATTACTAATATGTATTAAAAGAAGGATTGGCATGTTAGGTCCCCTTTAAATTATACTCATTTAATTCAAATGCATGTTACACCAAACCTCAGTTGGGCAAGGGTTTTAGTAAGAATTCCCAGTATTGTGAAAATGTCACTTATACATATCACAGAGAAGTCACAGATTCAATTAGAGGTCCTACCCAGGTTCTGCTTTAAATCAAACTGCCCTTGTTTTTTATTTAACTTATGGGATTGATTACTGCAGAAATACAAATACAAAACAGTTAAATAGGTGACTAGGCATGCTGAGGCATAACAGCTCCAGCTCTTTCCCTGCTCATGCACCACCTGATACAGGCATACCCACAGACGCATCCCAGATTGGTAGAAGTGTGTCTATGCTGTTAGTTTAAAGCCAACCTGTGCCAAAAGACCACCCTATCACTAAATGGGATCTTATCGTCTCAGTGACTGTAGTCCTGAAAACAACTGTTGTTGGTGACTGACATTTCGACAGCCTGAGCGGAAGTCATCTTCAGAGTCAAGTGATCTGTGAGTTCTCAGTCACCAACAACCGTCCTTTTTTGAGGACTACACTCACCTGGATGATCAGATACCACTCCGTGGTTCAAACCTGTTTCCGTTTTAAGACCACCCTATGTTGATCGACCGCAGAATTCCCATGCTGTCACATGGATGTAAATCAAGTGATTAATTTTACCCAGCCCAAAGTCCATCATCGCTACATAAATATTGACACGAGGAAATGTAGATATGGAAATTTCCTAACAAGCATTTAACAAAGCATATGCACTAATAAAAGTATTGAAAAAGGGGAATGGGTGTAAAGCATAAATAAAAAAGTTGGGACTGCCCAAAATTGCAGCACATCACTGCGTCACCATGCTTCTCAGAGGGTATGAGGTGCTTTTCTGTATGCCTAGCTTTGTGTCTACAAAAAACCTTCCTTTAATATGTTTGAAAAGCTTTCTTTTGGTCTCATCTGACCATAAAACTTGGTACCACTGAAAATTCCGATAACATTTGGAATGCAGTGGGCACTTCAGTTTGCTGTTGATTTACATCAGAGGCTTTTTCCTGACAACCCTCGCAAACAACTTATGGTGACGTTTGTGGTGTCTGATAGAAGTTTTGGAGGCTTTTTGACCCCAAGGTTCAACTAACCTCTGTAATTCTCTAGGTGTGATTGTTGGAGATTCTTTTGCCCTTCAAACCATCCTCCTCCCGGTGTGTAAGGTCAATGTATATGCACGACCTCTTGCAGGCTGTCTTTTAACATTCCCTGTTGCCCTTATACTAGAATTGGGTATTGACAATTCTTTATAGATTTTCTTATATCCATTTGTTGATTTGCACAGCTGAACAACTTCTCATTGCACATTGTCGCAAAGTTCTCACGTCTTTCTCATGGTGATGGAAAACCAGGGGAATTTGACCTTCGTCGCTTTGTCTTTATACCCAGGCAAGCAGGTGGTCATGGCTGACCCAAACAAACAGGTGAACTTAAAAATGTAAAATATGGTCGGAAATATACCATACTCCCAATAATTGTGGCACACATTTTGGAGAAAAATATTTAGTTATTGTCAGGATTTTTTTTTTAGTTGAATAATTCTACTTCAAAGAAAACGTAGGATTTTTTCGAATATTGACCAATAGGATAAACAGCAAAGACGTTTTTTTTTCCCCCCCAGAGCCTGGTTTGCTCATATTTCACTGAGAGTGCCAATAATTTTGAAGGGCACTGTACAAGTAGACTGAACTTGGAAAAGAAATTATCCTTAATATGGGTCCATAAAAATTTTTCAGTGATTACATTGAGCATCATGAGATGACAACCCGCTGTTCATGGTGATCATAATTGCACTTGCTTGATCGATGAAAGATGCTCGCTGACAAAACATGAAAAATGTCCTATCATTTAGAAAACAAGGCAGGGAATGTTGAGGACAAAGCAAAGTTCAACCACCAAGAGATCAAAAGATTTAATACAGATCTACAATCTGTACTGTTACACTTGTACCATTCACAGAGTACACAAATGAACATGGAAATCTGTCAAAAGTCATTATACTTGCAAATGAACACCCTGTGCCATTACATCCATGATTAAAATAGAAAACTGCCAGTTTTACATGTAGGAGTAATCTGATTCACTGATTGGTGACGAATTTATCAAAAACAAAATGGGCAGCACTTTAGTAAGCGATGTAAGTGGATTTCTATTAATAACTGCAATACAAGGGGGACCTTTTCATCCCAAGGCCTTTTACAAAATTACAGATTATTCATCATTTGACAGGTGCACCTCTCTCTGAGTCTCAGCCTTCTTATACAGAAAGTAACCACATGATCCTCACTTTGATCATAGGAAACATCCCAGTCATTTTTGGTTTGTACATGGCCAATTGTGTTATAAACATGATTTACTGAAAAAGCAATTATACCTGCTATCTCCCTTTTATTCTTTTTTAAATGGGCTCATTGTGTTCATTAAGATCTCCGGGGGCAATGTGGGTTTGCTGAGACCACATTCGCTGTAGAAAGAGGTTCAGAGTGATTCCATGTTCTATCTGCCGAGAACATCAAATGGTTAAGCCCTTTTCAGCCTCTCTCTCTCTCTCTCTTAAAAAAAGTCTAAACCTTTAAAAAGGATATTTGCTCCCAAAGGAGGAAGAACATGCATCTTAAGGGCAGAGTATTTATACAGAGCGATAAATATTTCCAAAAATGTGGAAAAATGTAAATAGCGTGAGAATGTTTGCGAGGGAAGCGGCCCAGCCTTTCTTTCAAATTGCAAGGTGGTGTGCGAGTTCCTAGCCGAGCGACAGGAGGTTGGATGGATATGTAAGTCAAAGCTGAGGCGCATAGGTCATGCCGTCATAATTCTGTCATGGTGTCCATACAGGATTTTCATCAATCTTCTCTCAGATACCACACTCAAACAGTTATTTCCCAAGTTCAGTCAGAAGAATGCACATGAATAAGTAGTAAAAATGGAAACTGCTGAACCTGGTCAGCTAAGCTGCGGTATAAAAAACAGTGCTTTAAAACAAAAATACACGCATGACTTTCATTTTGGTTTTTTCATCTTGGAATGCTCAAAATTTGCTCAGCAGCTTAAAAACAAGCGTCTGTCCAGAGCACTTATATCCTCTTACTGCAAACACAGCCCGCTATGTAGTCTCCAGCTGAGTAGGATAATGACAGCAAACGCTTGCTGTGTGGCATTACATTTTTCACTTTGTGAAACATTATAGGATTCCTCAGTGATGGACCTCACAGAGCTTGCACCCTAAGTTAGGAACGCATCTGTCGGCTTCTGCTACTGACTTTGTGATATCTTGGTTTGTACCTTGGTTGTGACAGCTTAGAAAAGGGCAGCTAACAATGGATTCCATGTCCGACATATTGCCTTTCGCGGTGAAAACTGAAGCAAGTCATTTCATTGCCCAGCTAACCCATACATTTTTAATGGAATATTCAGTGTTTTCTTTCAAATAACAAAGCTTGTTTTGGTTTAGACGTGAAAATGTTGCAAGTTGTCTACTTCGGATGACCCACGCTTCCAAACTGCTTGTTAAGTCAGTGCATCTACACTAAATGATGGATCATTGCCCTGATTAGCAAGGTAAAGATCGCGCCTTGGCAATGCAGGCTATCTATTCTGTGTTGAGAGCAGATGATTTTCACTCATGGGACATTTCTCTATCAGAAACTAAATCCAGATAGCACCTGCTCACAGAGATTTTTCAAAGTGTATTCATGCAACACCTGGACCAAAACAAACAAACAGCAAAAGAACCCTGCTGTACTCAGATGACGGTACCTATAGTTGGGAAAGCAGCAATGTTAGGATTTGCTGAATCGTATAACAGCCCTGGGTCTCACAGTTAGCCAGGTCAAACACAGACTGGTTCTTAACCAGTCAGGTCATTTAATCAGGGTGTACCTCTATTCTCAGGCCATGCTAGCCTCCCTCAGACCAGCCAGAATATCAGCAATTCCAGCAAACAAGACAAGTGTCAAAAAAAGACAAACTCCCAATGTATCTTATTGCTGCCAATAATGCGACTCGCGGTAGAAACAGCAGTAACTTTGCTTGAACTGCCCTGGCCCAGACCACATCAGCGGTGGCGCAACAGACAACTGTCTCCATGTGTGGGACAAACAAGTCCAGAACTGAAGCACATGATGCGGTGCAGAGACCCAGAAGAAACCTCTTCTCCAGCTGAAAGGAGTGCCACTCAGCCTAAGCGGCATGGTGGGAGGAAGTGCGGGTGGACAATGTTAGTGGACCTTTTTCCCAGTAGGCAGTGTAACTGTCACTGCACTCATTGTTCTGGGTCTCAGTGTCTGGCTTGCTGGAGCTGGATGCGCTGGACAAGAATTGATCGAGCACTGCCAAATTCACCCCCATCCTCTTACTTGCTGAACTTTACATCTTTTAGACAGTTATGCATATCACCTTAAGTTGATCACCATTCACTAGCCTGCTAAGCCTTTTATTTCAGACAATACAGACATTGGCGGCATGTCTGCTGCCTAATCCCCTGCCTGGTTGATTGGATCTGCTGATACAGGTGAAGGTGAGGGTATGGCCAGGGCTGGATCAAGTTCCTGTGAGGCCCCAGTCACATGTCTATTGAGGGCCCCCCCAACCCCTCACCCTGGCCTCTCGGACCCACGGCCACCGGCAGCCCACCCTATCCCCTAATACGCAAACATACTTTCTTATAGTGAGGGCTGAACTGAGAAAAAAAAGAGCCTAGGAATTGTGGGCCAAGTAGCCTTTCATCAGCTATTGCTGTTAGACCCCTAATTACATTAAAATCTATCAGCCCACCAGGTGGTATGCCAGATGCCCAGTCCAGCCCTGCCTGTAATAGCACCTTTCTTACCCTGTTAGCCTCTTCCCCTCAGAAAAGGGAGTTAGTGATAGTGGGGGACTCAATAGTTAGAGGAATAGGTAGCTTAGTCTGTTCACGCGACAAGGAGTCTCGTACGGTATGTTGCCTTCCTGGTGCCCAGGTAGGACACCTCCTGGAGCGTGCGGACAAGCTCCTGGTCAGAGCGGGGATGGATCCAGTTATCATGGTCCATGTTAAGACAAATGACATAGGTAAGGGTAGGTTTGAGGTTCTGCAAGGCAAATTTGTGTGAGGTTTTACGAAATGAGCCAGGAGCGAGAACCAGATAGATGCAAAATGGAGGCTTTATTTCTGAAGGGGGACACCCCCCAACAGAGCTGGCAACAGTACAATGTCCATAATCCACAAGCAGAATCCAAAGGGCAAAATCCAAAACTGTAACCAGGGCACCAATAACAAAACTCAAGGTCAGGCAAAAATGGTTCGGTACACAGGCAAATGAGGCAAACTCATTAGCCGTAAACAGTCCGAATCCAAAAACCAGGGCAGCAAAAGACAATAGAGGTGGTCGGGCAAAAATAGGTCAAAACTCACAAAGGCAATCAGATCCAAAAGGGCAAACCAAAAACAAGTGTCGGGCAATCCAGTCAGAAAGAAAATATCACAATGAGCAAGGCGAGGAACGTAGCACAAGACAAAGGAGTAAAGACGATCTGACAAGGAACTAAAAGTGCAGACACCTTATATACACATCCGGGGTGAACACATGACAAGGGAGCACAGGTGCGATCAATGAAACAATAATCAGGATTGACACATGAGGGTTTATCTAATTACATGAATCTGGCGAATGCCGAAACGCAGACAGGGATAACGAGACATTCCTATGAACGAATAAACGGCTCCGGTTAAGGAGTACTAAAGTGTACAGTCTAAAGAAAAGGGAAAGCCTGAGATATAAGTGGAAACTGCAGTAGAGATAATTAGTGATAGGCAAGGAGGGCGGAGATACAGATTGGGCGAATGCTGAGAGATCGTTAGTCTATTAGTATGTGCAGCTATACAATCCTGAGTGCAAGTTAGTCCGTTAGTAAAAATATACAATGTTAATCTTGGTTAGTAATTAATCGAAAACAATAAACTGTTAGTATGGTTAGTGGAAAGTAACAGAGAGAGGAAGGAAGAAAAACGAGATATGAAGAAAGATTGAAATCCCAGAAACCAGGAAATCACCCGAATGAGTGGCACGTCAGACAAGGGACCGTGGGCAAAGACCTACACAAGACAAGACAGGGTAAACGAAGTGCAGGACTAGAACTAAAAACAAGACTATGAAAGCGTGGCAAGGCTATGAAAACATGGCAAGGCTGTGAAACATGGCAAGACTATAAAACATGGCAAAGACATAAATAATAACAAAACATGAAAAATAATAAAACATGAAATCAAACAACAAAACACAATACATAATCATGGGGATGGTCAGAGGCGGGCAGTGGTCACTTAAACACAAACGGCATACGTGGCATGGCCAGGCACAAAACTTAAACATGAAACTAGGAAAAAGGCATGACCGAAATGCAGATTCACAACAATTTGTGGAATTAGCTGAAAAGCTTAGGAGCAGATTCTCAGCAGTAGTGTTCTCTGTGATTCTACCGGTACCACATGCAAGCAGAGGGAAGCAGAATTTTATCTGGAGGTTTAACACGTGGCTACGAACCTGGTGTAGGAAAGAGGGGTACAGGTCTATGGGGCACTGGTACTTTTTATGAGACAGGGGTGACCTGTTCAAGCTGCACCTGAACTGGAGGGGTACCTTTGCTCTGGGTAAGCATATGTTGAGGGTAGCACAGGATTATTTAAACTAGGGACTTGGGGGGCAGGGAGGTCAGTGAGTGTTACACATAGGGAAATGCAGACTGCCCCAACAGAAGCTGACTGCATTACATGCACTATTGATGATATACTTTTAAAGCAACAAAGCGCAGTGGGGGGCTTGAGGCCACAGGCACATGGGAGATCGAGGGGGAAGAGCATAAGTAATAACCTGAAATGTTTTTATTTAAATGCAAGAAGCATAAAAAATAAATTTCCAGAACTTGAGCCCGTTATGATTAGTGAGGGGTATGACATAGCTGGGATTACAGAGACATGGCTTAGTGAAGAGGATGGAAATGAATATAATATAGAAGGTTATAAGCTCTTCAGGAAGGATAGATGTAATAGGCGAGGAGGGGGTGTAGCACTCTATGTGAACGAAAAAATAAACGTTCAGGAAATTCCCGAAATTGAACATTCCTTGCCCCATAAAGATATCTGGGTCAGGCTCGTTGGCAAATACGAGACAGGTTTAAACGTAGGAGTATGCTATCGACCACCAGCTTTGTATGATATTGTCAATGAAATGCTCTTTAAGAGGATTAGGCAAGCTTGTAGAGGAGGAGGGACTGTTATTATGGGAGACCTCAATTATCCTGGTATCGATTGGGAAATAGTGAAAGGACAGGGTAAAGGGGAGGAAGAATTTTTAGATGTTATAAATGACAATTTTTTGGTGCAGTATATTAATAAGCCTACAAGAGAGAAGGCAATTTTAGATTTAGTGCTTTGTAATGACTCTGATAGACTTACCAATGTTGAGGTACTGGAGCCACTTGGGAGTAGTGATCACTCTACCCTTAATTTTGATGTTTCATGGGGGTTTTACTTGATTCACAATGCAAATTCGTTCCAAAGCTGTCCAAAAGTAAGCTGAATAAGCAAAATCCTCCATGGATGACCACTGCTATTCGTAGGAGTCTGAGGATTAAGAGGAATCTTTATGAGATGTACATAAAGGATAACAATGAGAATACTAAGGCTGAATATTGTAAAATGCAAGCCATAGTCAAAAAAGAGTTGAGGAATGCTAGAAGACTATATGAAAGGCAAATGGCAGAAGGGGAAAAAACTAATCCTAAGCGTTTCTTTCACTATTGTAGCAGAAAAAGGAAAATCAAAGAGGAGGTTTAGTGAATAAAGAATAAATCGCTGCTATGTGATAACAAGAATATTGCGGATACCTGAAATAGTTTGTTGAGAATTTTACCTCGGAGCAGGTTTTTATTTGACCAGAGGGCATATCCAACGCTCAATATTATTTTGCGGAAATTGAGGTTAGGGATATTGAAGTATTAGACAAGTTGCATAAACTAGGGCAGATAAGCTGGCAGGTCCTGATGGCTTATATCCTAGAGTGCACAGGAAAGTTGGTGAGATCATCTTTAAACCGCTCTCTGCCATCTTCAGACGGTCTTTAGAAACTGGAGAAATACTAAATGATTGGAAGCAGAACAATATAATATCAATATTAGGGCTGTCGCGTTAATTAATCGCAATTAATTTAAGCGCAATAAAAGTAACTGCCGCTATGAGGCAGACAGACGTGCCTGCTTATTACCTTTTCTATGACGCATACCTAATGCGGTCATTTGAAATGCTTCCGGGAAGAAAACTACTCCGCAACTCAGTTTTTATTCTTCCTAAAAGGGAAAATGTCTGCTCACCCTGGCAGTTTGTCACTGGCAAAGTAAAAAAAAATCCAAAGTGCCACTCCAACATTGCGGAACACTGACAAGCTATTCACACTCTCTCCAGAGTTTGGCGGGTCTGACCGGGGTCCTATTTGTAATGGACACACGGCTCGTGCAGGGCCGGGGGAAGGGACGCTCTGATAAAAGGTCCTGCCTCATACATTAGTTCCCCCAGTGCCTGCAATGAAAGCCCCCAACTGGAGGGGCCTTTAGGGCCCTAACACTAAGTGCTGAAGCACCTAGGGATCAGTTTAAGTTCTAAGAACCAGGGGTTCCTGATTACAGTTTGTGTCCCTCTCTCTTCATCTCTCACTGTGTGTCTCTTCCCCTTCCTGACATTTTTCTTCAGCTTGTATTTATTTCTGGGAATTTCTATCAGGTATATTCGGCCTCAAGTGGTCTCGCAAGGGTCAAGCGAAAATGGAAAGCATTTAATTTGGGATGCAACATTAGATGGAGTCATTAATCTGTTTTTGGAAAGCAAAACTTCTATCGAGTTGAGAACAAGCTAGCTTTCTGACATGGAGCAGAAGAAATGTCTAAGAAAACAGAGATAAAATAAGCCATTACCTTGCCTCAATGGCTACCTCTAATACCGGCCATCTGTGAATCAACACCAAAAAATGATGAAACAAATTGCTTGGGAAAATCAATTTTAACAAGTGGTGCCAGGGACAACAAACCCCGCCCCTCCCACATACTTTCACCTACTTGTATTAAAAATTGAATAGGGATCTTTTTTGGGTCAGTGGTAATCCCTGTACCAAATTTTTGGGTGAATGTGCCCACTAGTTTTGCTGCTAGAGTGTTAACAAACAAACAAATGAAAGGCCATTCATAGAATGATGACTTAACTGGAATTATGCAAAGATCAGTGAAACATAATGAACGGAATGGAGTTGGTTTCAAGTCTCTAGCTGTAATAGTAGTAAAGTTATGAACCAAAATGCGTTTTGGACCTTTCTGGTGAGCTTGACCTTTGACCTCTAAAAGAGACCGGTCTGTAGGCACAAGGCTAGTCAATGTTGTCACCAAGTTCGGTGAAGATAATGTGAAAGTTGTTGCCTGTAGAATGCACACAACAGACAGACAAAATAATAAAGCAGAATAGAGCGCTGCTTGGGTGACCTTGACCTTTGACCTAGATTTACCAAAATAGTGCAGGGCTTAGGTCCGGTAATGCAAGCCTGGAGTTTATCAACAAATTATGCACTTGGTTTGAAGTGTGTACACCGATGAGAAGCGAAGCTATGGCCACTTATGTTCTTGACATTTTGTGTGACCTTGACCTTAGATGTAGAGTCACCAAAATAGTGCCTAGGTCAAATAACATAGACCCTTCATTTATTAACAATATGCACTTGGTTTGAAGTCTGTACGATGATTAGAACCAAAAATATGGCTTCTTATGTGTTTTTAAACTTTTGTGTGACCTTGACCTAGATTCACCAAAATAGTGCAGTGCCTGCCCAGTGCCTGTCCTGTGTTGATCATGAAATATGAGCAAAATTGAGCTGAAACTGTGGACACCACAGTGCAGACAAACAAACAAACAGAGTAATATACTTGTGGAATCCGAGATTCCAGTAAGTAACAAACAGAAACACACAAACTATTGTGAATACATGTGCACCGGGCTCTTCGTATGCTGGTATGTGGAGAGCACTTCTAACCAGGTCTACCAAATTTGCCATAGATTCTGTTCTGCAGGGCAGGTTTGTAACTGTACTGAGTGCGAGATCCTTATTAGCCTCGCTGAATCTTCTGAATCTAGTTCTCATTGGCTGATGGCAGCCTTTTTGAGAGGGAAAGATTTTAACAATATGGCTGTCATTTTTCAAGATAGCCACCAAGTTAAGTCAACTGGATGCAATCATTTTCAGATAACCAAAACAAACTGTTAAAAACATGTAAAATGTTTTGAAATATGAAGATTCAATTCTGAAGGATCTGGATTCATAGAATGGACGTTCAATTTTCGCAGGTTAAGGTTTGAGACAATTTAAGTTTTCCTTGCCTGATATTTTACTTGATAAAGTTTTCATGGTTTTAGGCATATGAATGCATCATTATGAATTTATTGAACCTTACAACTGGCACACAAAGCTACAATGTGCAGTACAGTTCAGGCAGAACTGACAGCATTTGCATGTACCACAACATTATCTGTCTTGCGTCTGGATTTCGTCAGCTGTTGGCAATATTTTACAATAGGTTGGAGAATCGTCCATCAAACCTTGCATCCCCATGCTATATTTTGTCCACCCAAAGTCACAAAGATTCAGGTTCTGTACCCTGCAAACAGACTCATACATATCCTACCTGGAAGACAACACATTTTGCATGTTGAAAGCGGACGTATTGAGCTTGGGCAGACATTTCACGGATATGGGGACTAATTAGATATCATTTGGGATACTTAACGGTATTACTTTGCATGGAGTTCAGTGTCAACTTCAGAGTTCTACAGCAATGATGTCTCCAGTGTGCCAGGTACTGCGTGACATTCACTCATATTAGCCATTACAGGTTGATTTTCAAATGCCTCATATATTTTTATATCAAGTTATCCTTGATGAGGTCCAGTGCAAAATTTGTAGCTTGCATCACAGTGAACTATTCCACCAAAATCTGCACTCATCTTCCCAACCAATGGCAATGACGCGGCGCGACTGAATCGCATGCACCACCAGTCTTCGATGTGCAGTTCTGTCCCGATTTCACCTGTTACTGCCTTCATCAAACCTGCAACTTCTCCCGAAAGTTTAATCATCTCATTTCATCCGTCCATTTTCAGTTACTTGGCCGAAAAAGTGAACAGACAGCCAACTACAGCTGTGCCTGTTCCAAGATCTTAGTTGTTGCATTAACTAAACAACAGCAGTATGACTAAAAGGCCGTTTTTCTGCTTCACTGAAACATGCAGAGGTGCTCCCCTTTCTAGGCAAAGGCTGGTACATAGGAGTCCACACAAAGACTCCTGCAGCATCGTGGGGAGATGAATGCACATCTCCGTTGGAGATTTGTGCGGCGGCCACAAGAAAGTCAGCACATCATCCAGTAACAGTGTATGTAGTCTGCCCGGCGACCATGTTTGCTTTGGTTCTCCTGCGCTGAAGTAGCCAATCATCAGGTGACTGAATTGGTAAATGGCTCTAAGGAAACAAACCAGTGGGTGCAAAGATGCTGCCCCCAAGAGGGCCTCCACCAGTTTAACGAGCAAGTCGCATTCATGGCCGCAGTTCAATACTCGTTCACATTTGGAACCGGACAGGAAAATGCAATCTTTCTATAATATACAGGGAGAATCACAAGGGTCTTGCAAATTTATGCGCCAGAGGGCAGCAGAGATGGTGTAAAACTAGTAGCCAATTGGCATGTTTAATGGTATAATTCAAATTCCCAAACACCAGCCCTAATTCAGTATATAAATCTGTTGTCTGGGTGATACACGGTTTCCTGCCAACTTAGTAGCTACTCTTCAGTCCAACGCTCACTGGCGGCGAAGCAAGGCGTCGCGTCAAACGCTGAACGCTTTTATATGCCCACTCGAAGCGTCAGTAGTGTCAATACTGACAGATGACAACACGACCGAGAATCAAGCCATGGGTGTCACTCTCCAAATATTCAATAACACATCCTATAGTTTTTTAAAATAAGTTTTATCGGTTGATGTTTTAAGTTATGACACAGGGCAAAGTACGGCTTAATGTGCATTGGACATTACATATATAGGCATAATTTACCTCCTAAATTCAGCAGTCTAGTAAGTTATTTCACTCAGCAGTGAGTTGGCTACCCAGCTAACTTAGCAGTGGTTAAGTTCTTATACGTGTTCCAGTTAGGCATTATCTGACTGTAATTTACTTGAAAACTTAATTACCCGCAAATTAAGCAAGTTTTTGAATAGAAATAAATTAAGAAGCGGTTATAACGGTTCCAAGAACTGCATGTCAGGTTTCTGCCTATTGCGTGCCACCATTCACGACAACGCGAAATTGTCAAATTAAAAGGCAAATGAGTTTCTATTAAGTTGACTCAAGAAATACCAGTGGTGAAAAATGAAAAACTGATGTCCTTGGATGTCGGGCTTTTCAACTATGTTCAAGCAGGAGTCCCATTTCACTTAAGTTTTAGAGTAATGCGAGAACTAAGAATCTCAATATATAACCAGCCGCCTCCACTTAATAAGCAACTTCCAGAGCCCTTTCAGCAAACATCCAGCAATAACTCAATTTTTATAAAGGAGGTGGCTTTCAAGCCTAAATCAGAAGCACACACTTTTTCTTAAACCCATGTACAAAGTTTCAATTCAAAAACCATGAATGCAAATCCATGCACTGATGGCAAATGGCATAAAACAAGAGAAATTATTCACACACAGTGACAAGAATGAGACTTTAATGGGTTTTATGTGGAGTTTATAACACTAAGATAAAGGGTAGTTTACACATACAATAACAAACGGACATCTGATTTGTATGAGCATCATTATAACCTGTACAATTTTCATACATTGTTGGTTGTGTATTTCTCAGTGCATAGCATTACACACAGAGCAACTGTTGCACAGCACAATATCTGAACAGGCTGAAATGGAATAAGGCTATTTAAAAGACTGAAAATATACTGAGTTTACATACTCTACATAAAATTGAACCCAGAAATTGTGTGGGCGGAGCTAAAGCAAGCCCCACCCACATCTGCAGGTAAAGCCCCTTAGATTTAGTGCAGTTCCACCCCTTCCATCTGCATGCATGACATGATGTACTTTAACAGTATTTAACAAGCACTTCTTTTTTTAACAGTAAACAAGAGGCACTTTGTGGCAACCACAGGCATCGTTATAACATATTGCACAAATCTGCTAGAAACTAGTGACATGAAACTTGCACACTGGCACCTTTATGAAGTTTTTTTTCTTTTCTTTTTTTTTTTTAAAGCTGAAACTTAATTTTGTGATGCTGCCTGTGAACTCCACACAAGTTTTAAACTGTGCCACTTTAAGGACCTCAAAGGTTCCCTAAGGAGTTTCCCCTCCCCGCCCCCAATAATTCGTTTTTGCGTGTTAAGGTACTGTGGCAAATCTTTCAGTGGGGCTACAGATGTCTATGGATGGCATCGGGCCTAACAGTTAGCTTGACAGTGATGTCCTTGAGTAGACTCAAACACTTAAGCTGCAGAACATCCAAAGTAGAAGGCATATGACCCAGAGAGTGAAGGGATAGAGAAAGGGTATACCTGCAGAACATCTTTAACCAGAATACTTATGAATACTGTCATAAATAGTTACTTAATTCATTTTTTCAGTTTTTTCATTTTCTTAAAAAAAAAAAAATCAGGACATTTTCAGTCAAAGTAACACATCTGTTTCCATGGGGGTGTACAGATACAAGATTAAGGTACACCAAGCAATTTTAGTCCACCTCCACCAAACCACATTTTTCACTGCTTGCTTTCTTTTTTAATGGAGGGAAAAGGAAGGAGAAAAAAAAAAAAAAAAAAACACTGTGGACCACTGAGTGAAACCCTGCAAAAATCTGTAACAGTGCAAAAGTCTAGTACAATATGCAGCTCTATTAAAAGTAGCTTTAAATAAGTACTTGAACTATCTAGTCAGTGCCTGGGCAGAAAGGTAGATGTTCAAAGCAGTAGCAGTGTAAGCATTGTCAACTTCAAGTAAGGCAAAGAATACCTCCCGTAGGCTCCCCCCGCCTCCACAACATAAAAATATCAAAACAAAAAGAATGAGCTTACTTTTGGCAGGTTTTCAGTGATGTAATAAAATGTAAACAAAACAAAAATCCAAAAACGAGCGTTACTGGATTGGCCAAATGGTGCAGTTCCCCAAAGGGGGGAAAAAAAAAATCTGTTACCTAGGGAAAGTATTCTTTATTGAGAAAGGTAAGCTGATCGGTGTATGCAGTGGATTTATGAACTAGGCTGTGGCCTAAATGTCAACAGTAAGCTAAAGGCAGCTTACATCTCTACCCTCTGTGAAGATTCCTGCCCAAGAAACTGACAAGTATATCATTTCTCCTTTTTTTGGTCTGTCCCATGACACAGCACAGGCCAGGTGTTAGGAAAATTTGGCATGCTTAAAAGAAATTATATATATTTAAATATTCTGATATATAGGGCTTTTTATATTTCTGAAGCAAGCACAAGACTTTCGGTAAAATCTGTAGCTGCACTATTCCCACTCCGAGTGGAATGAAACCGAATAAAAAAAGTAAAATAATAATCCAGCCAGTCAGGGACACCTATTGCAGAAAGACTAGAGAAATGAGCACACAGCTGCACCTCCAACAGTTTTTGCATACACACACGTGCGCACACATACACACATGCGCACGCACACAGACACGCACACACCAACGCACACACACACACAGACGCACAATAGTGCATGCCACTGCTGCTACTTGCACCATATGTTAGGCACAGATTATTGGCTCCTTGTTACTGTACACTTAGAATATGCAGTTTGGCAGTTTGTAAGCACCTTTGTCGGACATACTAACGATTTATACTTAGTTAGACCTCGTACAATAAGGCTACAAACTAGAACCGAGTTTGGGAGCCAAAGATCTGATGTCGCACCAATTCCAACTGAGAAATCAAAGGTAAAACAGATGTTTCAATTGAGCAGTCACCGATTTGTAAACCGTTCAGAAGCTTTTTGGATATTTATCCCCATCTTCAAAAAACTGTGAACCATATACTACTTCAGGGGTACTCTCATTTTCACATGATGAATCCCATTTTTAAAGTTGCCTGTCCTAAAAACAAAATTTTACCTGCAGAAACCATGGAAATGGTGAATGCCATCTGTGAAATTACCTCCTGGCTAAATACACTTGCAGTTTAAATGACATTATAAACCTCTTTTTAGAAAAAACATTGTATACTATTTATTAAACAACAAGGATACCAATTCCAATAACATGCACACTGGTTTGCCTTTTAAATGTATAGTGTTAACATTATTGCAACACCGGTTCCCTGCTGTTTTGAGTATTGTATTTTATTACCTTAACATAAAAAACATTGACAAATACAGGGGATACCATTTACTGCATACCTTTGACAGAATACACAATGGTATAAGGAATGGACATTGCTTAGATGTCATATAGCCTATTCATAATAATAGTAATAATAGACTGCAGAATCCTAACATGCAGTTTCCACTGCACAAAAGTCAACTTGTGTGAGACAGCCTGCAAACAGCACAAGAAGCAATCACAGTAGGTAGGGTGGGAGGGGGTGTAGAGAGCTGTGGAGAAGGGGATGGAGGAGAAAAGTGACTGAAGCACTGGCCTTGGTTTCAACAGGAGATGGAGCAGCAACTTTAGATCTCAATCTAATTTCTCCCATACCTGATCTCCCATCTCCTGATTGTGTTACTCTTTTCCATTGTCTTTTTTGACACAAAAAGATATATACATAATAGCTACTGAACCTTTTTCCACTGGGCAACAGTGTCAATACCTTGCAGATGTACGGGGCAAACGAAAATTGGTCAGGATTATTGTTCCTAAAATCTGTGGCATTTTGTATGACACAAATGTCCAATTGCCGTCAGGAAAAAAGGTACTTGCTTTCAGTTCATATTCAAGTTTTCTCCTTTTTAGTTTCTCTGGTGTATTTTTTTTCTTCCCATAAAAATATTTCAGACTTTTGTTATTTGTGTGTGTTGCTCTTCATCAAAAGGTTCGTTTTCAGGGTCAGAGTCAGTGGTGTCCGAGTATCTATAGTGATCGGGCTCATTGTCACTAACGTCCGGAGTAACCGACGTCGAGGTGCTGGCCTCAGAATTTGATGGCTCCTCCACGGTTTTTGTAAAGTATAACTTGACCTGCGACAGAGGAAGGCACATATTAGTATGTAAATATGAAAGACCTTTGAGGGTACAGTTTGCATTAACCCAATCAACCTCACTGTGGGGCCCAAGCCGTAAGTGACCACTCACAACCTACTTCATCTGAAAACTAAAAATTTACACCAATACCATAAGGAAACAAACCAGCAACAAGTAGCAAACACTTTTTAAAGAAGTAAAAAAAAAAAAGACATACAAAGAACAGTTAGTATCCTGTGAGCATGTTGAGAAATGTTTGTCTCACTGCTCAAAGCACAACTGCACACAGACATAATCAGCAGAAGCCTACCGTACAATCCTTTGGGTTAATGTTTGCTCATCACTTTTGCTTTTAGTCAGCAGCAAAATATTTGATCACATTAATATCACGGTACACTGACAAATGGCAAAACATTTTGCAAACCACATCTGGCGTTCTTTACAAGTTACTTACCAATACAAGATGACCCATGGAATTTTTTTAAAATCCTACCTATCAAATGCCAATACACCCAAAATTTACTATTGAGTACTAAAGTGATGACATCACCGCTACTTAGTTTCTGGTGTCAGAAGTAAAATCCCCATGGGAATTTATAATGGGGTCCGGACACTTTCTGGCATTGCTCGAACTTGACGTCTACCAAAGATGCCTGGCTACTGAAGTAAATTGGCGCTAATTGTTAAACTTGATATCTAGCAAGGAAAGCATAACAAAGTAGAATGTAGAGTGGCTACCTAATTAAGTAAGCAAAGGGCTATAGCGAGGTGCTGGAAAATGGTCAAGACGGGTGACTTCTAATCACTGACAGCATAAAACGCGTCCTGAACTCATTCAGCCCGGGAATCAGGAGGATCATGAGACATGCAGTTTTTAGACTACAAAGAGGATTAGCATGGTGACGAAAAATTCTATTTGTTTTTAGTCGGAAATATAATGCAAAATCTCGAAAAAGATGGAGGCTTGAAAATAATGGGAAGTGATTCAAAAGTGAACTGAAAAAACAGTCTATGGGTAAAATGAATAGGAAATTTTACTTCCCACACCAGCATGACGTCATCACTTTAGTACTCTATACCAGGCAGAAAATAAACAAGACAAATGCTGTCAGGACACCAGCAGGGTATATCCCTGAAACTATAGCATTTTCCCAAAAGGCAAAATTCAGTTTGGCCAAATGGCAGCGCAACAGGAAAGGGTACAGGGTCCCAAAAATCAAGAGGGGAACTCCTCCAGGCTCAAAAAAACCAGACGAATTTTCACACGATTTCCATAAAAAATGAGCTACTGCATTTTTGAAAAAGTTTGGTCAAAAGGAGGCTCTATTGGCGTGGCCATAGGCTCACCAGAACAGGATTGTTCTTTAATGCACCAAGGTGTTCACATCGAAGCTAATCTGCTTCCCATAAGAGCAGTTTGACTGACTGCATTTGGAAAAGTAGTTTCAGGAAATGGTAGCACTGCATTGAAATATACACAAAATTGTTATAATATATCAGGTTCGACCGCTATGTACTAGGAATACTGAAAACAGATTTGACATGATTCCAATTAGAGATATTAAAGTTAGAGCAGTTTTTAAAAATTAGGTTTGGCCTGGCGGTGTGGATACAGCAAAGGTCATAGGGTGACCAACATTAATAACCGTAATCTATCTATGCATTTCACAAGAAAAGACAAAAAGCCTTCATTGACTATAATGGTCACCATTTGCAGCAATGGCTTCTAAATAATTTCACGTTTTCTACAAGAGGGCAATCATACTCAACAATGGCAATTTCACATCACTTGTTGAAAAATGTGAATTAAATAAGGATTAAGGAAAAAAAATAAGGATTTCAACAAATTTTGAAATTCAAACATTCCACTGCACAGAGAAATAAAATATTGTTTTTTTTTTTTAAAAAGGGACAGTTTTGCACTTCAAAGACCTTGATCGATGGGTGGGATGGCGCTTCCAAATTTCCTGTAATATTATTGGGCGGCTAACATTAGAAATTTATCGTATTGGTTGGATAATGACAATTATATTTCTGACAAAGGATGGGTAACTATGGAGGGGGGTCTGTAAGTTTCACTTCTTTAAAAGCCTTTAAAAGCAAAAAAATGGAAATGGAAAGACCTGACACCTCAAACATACAGCCACTGGATCCGAGATGTCATGTACCATGTTAAATTGGAGAAGATCAGATATACAATTTTATAAAGTTTAATAATATTTGGCAACCTTTCCAAATGTTTGTTGAAGACATGGAAGCCGACAATATGGTAACGTAAACTTCTGCTGCTGCCCTTTATCATTTCATTTCTTTTCAGCTACACAGTGTTCTTATTTATTTTTAATAGCTTTTCTGTATGGTTGTTGGGCTGTGATCACTGCGTCCTATAAACATAAATGTTTTGCATGTACGTCTGGTGTGTGTATGGGGGGGGTTGGGTTCCTGTTCGGTTTTGTTAGACTTGTGTTGAAATGCGAAAATAAAGACTTTGATCCAAAAAAAAAAAAAAAAAAAAAAAAAAGACCCTCAGGATCAAAACTGCCGAAATCAAAAACAAAGAAATGCAGAAATTAAAAGGCCCAATTAACAAATAAATGTGCTGGTCAATTTTAAAATAAATAAATATGCACATAAATAGAATAAACCAATGAAATGTATTCATTTTTCAGATAACTTATTTTTTTATTACTTTATTTTAAAATTTCCCAATTTTTTTTTCTTGACTGTATGTATTTATGTTTTTACTTATGTCTATATTTATTTATTTCCTTATTAATTAATTTTCCCCATTTACTAATTTTCTTAGTTCTTTACTTCTGTTTCCAATCAAAATCAGTCTCTTTGTAGATGGCAATGCGTGCCTCCCAAGGATGCTATGATACTTATTTTGATCCACGATTCTGTTAATTTTTATGACATCAGCAGAGCACACTGAACACCAAACCAGAACATTTCCATCTCCATGTTTTACTGAGGGGGTTAAACAGTCAATACTGAAACGTTTTCCAACTCTACGGCGCACATAAATTTTTTTGATTTTGCCAGCTCTTTGCAGCAACATCACTGATCAGCCCATTTTCACACATTTCACATTTTCACAGTATATCTTGATACTTTCATCCCTTCACTTCTGGCTCTATTAATATCATCACAGAGTGTCTTGCTGTCAACCACCAATTAAAAAAAAATTTTTTTTTTTTACTCGTCATACACAGGTAACGAACATCAGAGGTACTCAACTTCTGTTTTGCACCTCATTTGCCAATACTTTTCAGCAAACCAGTCTCTTTGAAATGCTTGATGGTGTTTTTTACAGTGCCAATGACAGCATTTAATGTCTTCAGCATCATGTAAGGCCACAATGCGACCACGAACAATCTGAGAGCGCACCTTCCTTCGTGTCATCGTGTTTAACACAGTGACACTGCTCAAAAATAATGTCCCCTTATACACTACCGCTCAAAAGTTTGGGATCACTTGGAAATTTTCTTGTTTTCAATGTCAATGCTGATATTGTCTGAGTTAGAAATAATGATTTTAATGGAAAATGATGAATATGTACTTCAAACTTTGCCTTCATTAAAAAAAAAAAAAAAAAAAAAACCACCTTCACTGTTGATACTAAAACTGGTGTTTGACGGGAACTATTTAGTGCAGCTGCCAATTGACAACCTGTGAGGCGCCTTTGTCTTAAACTACACACACTCAGATATTTGTCTTCTTGCACAGTTGTGCATCGGGGCCTCCCACTCCTTTTTTCTGTCCTTGTTAGTGGAAGTTTGTGCTGCTCTCTGAAGGGAGTAGTTGACAGCATGGTAAGTGATTTTAAGCTTTCAATTTCTCGCATTGAATAGCCTTCTTTTCTACGCACAACAATAGACTGACGGGTCTCTAAAGGAAGTTCTTTCTTTCTGGCCATTTTGAGCCTGTAAACAAACAAACAACTGCTGATGCTTCAGGTACTAAACCAATCTCAAGAATGCCATGCTCCCTTTTGCGCTCCCTTATTACAAAGTAGTTCAACAGTTTTCAGCTGAGCAACACATTTGCAGAAGGGTTTTCTAATAATGAACTAGCCTTATAAAATGCTTAACTTGGATTAGCAGCCATTCCAGGAGATTGATGCAGAGGACTGACAATAGGCCTCTATTCAAAAATTTACATCATTCTTTGAAAATCATCTGATTATTTTTAATCGTTTGTGAAATGGATAAAAATGTTTGAAATGGAAAAAAATGTTTGTGAAAAGCATGAAAATGTATTTCTCTTTGGAAAACAAAGAAATTTGCGAGTGATCCCAAACTTTTGAGCGGTAGTGTTACTGTATACTGGACCAGAGGTAATTTTGCAGAATAATTTTGCCTTAAACCAGTTTAAACAAATGTTTTAGCATCAATAATCATGGAATGAATCTTCACACATGCATTCATACCATGCAAGAGTCAAAAAAATATAATTTGCCACAACTATCAATCGTAATAAAAAATGGATGTTTTCAGTGTTTTTGTGTATTACCCACATTTTTACCTGAATACACTAGTAGAAGTGGATGAATTATACCACGGCCTAGCGGAAATCGCCGTGGTTGCCCCCGTGTGTGGCCGTAATACCCAACTACTCAAACAGCTAGTTTGGCTTGCTCTTTTTTCCAAGTGGCCGTGGTGCCCAAAAATTACCCATATTGGCGATTTTCGAAGAGCGACTGAGCTGTGCGGCTCACATTGTCACGGTGCGCTGACTTCAGAGCACTTCGTGCGACCAATGACACGCCCACTCACCCACAAATACGGCAACATTGTGTGAGGTTGGTCTCCCACAATTGTACATCCTTCCAGCTTGAGACAAATCAGCTCACTTCATGTTTTAAGCGCAAGCAATTAAATACTGTTGGTGTGAAGTATAAATGTGTTTTTGGGCTGGGTGAAAACAGTGGTTGTTTAACTTTCCTCGACAAATTAAACTTTGAGAGCGAGCTGGAGAGAGCATTCGCTAACACCGTTAGCCTGTGCAGAGCGTCTCGCGGCGTTCCAGACTGCTCAGCAGTGACAAAGGCCATAGAAAACCTCATCTTTCAATGCTTGATAACCAAAACCTCTCGAAGTTTACTTTTCCCAGGTAGCAACAGTTGCTCAGACTAATTTGTGGAGCGATGGCATTCTAACTTATTTTTGATAGAATTGTTATACTACGCAGCATAAAATTGAAGCGTTTTCTTCCGCAAATAAATGACGACGTGAAGTACCAATACGTCTTTTTAATTTCTGCGCTCATGTAGCATGTGAAACAGCACAGATTTGCGCAAGTTAGTTTGCCCGGCTCATTAAGCAATATGCCGCGAGAATCTGTTCTTTATTCTGAATGTAGTCATGGCAAAAGGGCGTTATCTAGCATGATGCACAGCTGAGCGACAACCGTAAGGATGGCAAAAATAAATGCCACGATGTCAAAAGTTTTGGATTTTTGCATTTATATTCTCATCCTTACAATGTCAATTATATAAGTGGTGGCAATAGGGATTCTGTTTTTCACTATCATTTCTAATTATTGGTCATGGGTTGGTCTCGTCCTGTCGATAAATTGCAGCAAGGTCAATAAAATTTTTTTTTAACAATTTAAAACTTTCATAAAATAATAGTTTTCAATGCACTGCTAATGATTGATTTATACTGTTTATCTTCATACAATGTCATTATCACTTATTTCTCCTGCAAAGGTGATTAATTTGGTTTTGGCCTTTGGTGCCCCAGTTTTCAAAGGCCAAGTGGCCTTCCCCAAAAAAGAACTTAATTTGAGGCCTGTAGTAGAAAGGATTGTTTTCTCATTGCTGACAATAGTATTTTTCGATACATTTTCACCAAAAAAAATTATAGGGAAGTAATATATTGGGACCCCTTTTATACGAAAGTGGTGGTGTATAAACATCACTGCACACTACTGCATATCCTTGCCAAAGCCAGCTACATATCTGGCGAAGGGAAAGAAGAAGCTGCCTATTCATTCAATCAAGATGGTTACGCTTGCATCTAACATAGCAACCCACTGCATTGGCTACTAGGGCTTGGCCAGTAACTAGCATACAGATGCTAGCAACCTACAGGTTACTGACTTAGCTTGTCATTAGGCTCCATGGCTAGCAACAAGTCACTCCCCGATCCGAACGTCCTGCCCGAGACAGAAGGAAAACGCAACACGTTAGAGCCCATTCTGTGAGTTATTAGCCACAGCGTGGTAGCCTTGGAAGCTAATGTCCAGCAAAGCCAGTGGACAATCCTGTGGGGCGCTAAGTTACATGCATTAGGTAACACCTTGATCAAATGAACAGCTGGCTTCGTACTTCCCACCACCGGCCTCTGTTCCCACCGCCGGCCATGGATGACCAGCAAATATCAAATGCCAAGCCAATTATACCTCTTGTCACCAGCTTGTCATTAGCTAGACTAACTCCTGGCTTCGGCAAGGATATAGGCTTCTCCAACTTCAGTTTCCCAACAAAGTATTCAAGACATCCTGGGATCTGGGGATAATCCCACGTCCCAGGTGGAAATGTGCTCTCGCAGCCTCTCCTGGAAGAGGGAATTCTCATTGGGTAGCTCTGATATCTGTACTCCCAGTTTTCCAACAGAGTGCATGTTGGATCAAAGTGCAATGGCAGACAAAACCCAGTGTTTTGAAATCTTGCCCCAGTAACTCAAACCATGTTGTGAGCAGTTTAGGGATGCTTCAAAATTTTACTCCAAACTTTGCACTGCAAACTTCTATTTCTATGAAACTACTACTCTTCTTTTTAACTCAGAGTGGAGATGTCTAGGCATTGAGGAGACAAGTTTCTTGAGTTTAGCCATTGGAATTTGATCCCACTTTTGTCTAATACAGGCTTCCAGCTGCTGGAGAGTTTTGAGTCTCCTTTGACGGACTTTTCTTTTAGCTATGTGCCAAATGTTCTCAATCAGTGAAAGATCAGGATTGCAGGCAGGGCAGTTCAGCACACGGACTCTTCAACTACAAAGTCATGCTGTTGTAATAGCTGCAGTATGTGGTTTTGCATTGTCATGCTGAAATGCACAAGGCCTTCCCTGGAATAGGTGTTGTCTGGAGGGGAGCACATGTTGCTGTAAAACCTTTATATACCTTACAGCATTCATGGTGCTTTTTAAAACATGTTAGTGTCCCACACCATACGCACTATTGCATCCCTATACAGAGATGCTGGCTTTTGAACTGAACGCTGAAGAGGAGGGGTGGGCTTTCTCCTCTTTAGCCCGGAGGACACAACACCCATGATTTCCAACAAGAATGTCAAAGTTGGACTTGTCTGACCACAGGACACTTTGCTACAGTCCAATTTGAATGAGCCTTGGCCCATAGAACACGTTGGTGCTTCTGGATCATGCTCAACTATGGCTTCCTTTTTTCATGATAGTTTCAGGTGACATCTGTGGATGGCACAGTGGACTGTTTTTACAGACAGTGGTTTCTTGAAGTATTCCTGGGCTAACTTAGTAATATCAATGACAGAATAATGCCGGTGAGTGATGCAGTGGCCTCTGAGGGCCCGAAGATCACGGGCATCCAGTAAATGTCTTTGGCCTTGTCCCTTACTCAGAGATTTTTCCAGTTTCTTTGAATCTTTAGATGATGTTATGCACTGTCGATGAAACTTTCAAAGCCTTTGCAATTTGAAGCTGAGGAACATTGTTTTTAAAGTATTCCACAATTTTTTTTTACGCAAGCCATCACAGGTTGGAGAGCCTCTGGCCATTTTTACTTCTGAGAGACTCAGCCTCTCTAAGACATCCCTTTGAAAGCCAATCATGTTACACATCTGATGCCAGTCAACTTAATTACTTGCTAAATGTTCTTTCAGCTGATTCTCATATATTAATTGCTTTTTCAGCCCTTTTCTGCCTGTGTCCCAACTTTTTTGAGACCTGTTGCAGCCAGAAAATTTTAAATAAGCTCATTTTATGGATAAAAATGTAAAATGTCTCAGTTTCAACATTTGAAATGTTATCCAAGTTCTATTGTAAATAATATATTGGCTCATGTGATCTGAAAGTCATTGCATTTTGATCTGATTCACAATTTACACTTTGTCCAAAGGATTTCAGAATTGGGGTTGTAGTTCCCACTACACTGATCACAACATGGTCCAGGGAACAACTTGACTAAGTGGGTCATGATTTCCAATAAAGGTGACACTGCTTTTAAAATTTCCAAATCCTTTTTCTGCACTATGAGCACAAGACGAATGCAATTTAGTTCCATCGTATTCAAGAGAATGCAGACATCTCTACATCCAGAATCTCCAAAACTTGGCAACTCCAACCAAAAAGCCAAGACTGATTAATGGGTAAGAGAAAGAATATGCTTTTTTATCTTGGGGTGAACAGTCTCTTTCTGCCGTGACTATTTTCGTGTTCCCTTCAAGGTAATTTTTGCATAATTTAGCATAAGATTACAAGAATTTTGACTGATGCTGTATGTGCGTAATGTGCAGGAACCAATTATTATCAACAATTTACTATAATTTTCGGCATTCGTGTAGGAAAAAGATATTCTGACGCTACACAAAAGGGATGGCACCATAGAAAATATACGGGCATACAGGACACTGTTAAGCTACAAGAGCCTCAGGCTCATCCTGATGGGTTTTCCTCCCATAGCACTTAGCGCTTACATCTAAGCCCCGGATCACAGCTTCCGAGAAAAGATTTTCTCCAACTCCATTCATCATCTGCTGCAAGTGCTGCTTTTTTACCTCTCAAAAACCTCACATCTGATTAAGGTCAGTCTTTCAGTCCATCTACTTATAAATACCCAATCTAAGATGCATCCAATAATAGCACAGCAGGCAAGAGCATTCACATATGCTGACTTGCATTGCTGAATCAATCTCCACCCCCGGACCAACACTGTCTCATGACTAACAGCAGACCCACCTTGAAGTTTGGAGAAAAGTATCTGTTGGATTTGTCTTTGTTGGCTTTGTCCAGGTCGTTTTTTGTCAATGCCAGAATAAGGTATTCCTTGTCATTTTCTGCACGCTCTGAGCTCTGAATTCCATCCTGTTCCTTCAACAAACTCCCGTTTTCGAATTTCTCCGAATTCTCCTCTGGTCCAGGAATGAAGAAGGTGTTGACCCAGAAGTGAAACATCTTGTCCTGTTAAAATGCAAGAAAGCTTTACCGCAACTGCACAGACCATGGAAAAAGTCAATTTTAGAATTGATGAAACAGCATTCGTATCAAGCCCCAGAGGTATACAAATTTAAGAATGCGGTAATGATCATATATACAAAAGGGAATTTTTAGTTTCCATTTTCAAGAGGCTGAAAAAAAAATTTACAGTTTAAAGGCACAGCAGGTAACTTTATAAAAATAACTAGATCATGCGAACTCTATAGAGATGCTAACCAACGCCTCCTGTTGACCTTGACCTTCCGACCTCAAAATGCATATTTGGACAGGGTACCCGAGGATCATATACCCCACAAAGTTTGGTCACCCTAGCTTCAGTGGTGGCCGAGCCGTCACCCGGACGGACGGACGGACGGACGGACAGACAGACAGACAGACAGAGCTAAACTGTATACCCATGCTGCCTCGTCGGGCGTGGGTAATTATTCACATTTGCTGAAATTGTCACTCCATACTGACAGTAGCACATGAGGCTAATTATCGGTTTTAAAAATATTCAATAGCATTTGGCTCCTACTCATGGCATTGGGAACAATCCAATACGCCCAAGCCAAATTAACCAATTACAGCCAGTTTCTCATACAGTGTCAGTCACTTCTCGTGCATGAGCTGTTCAGCTGAAACTTACCGTTGGCAACAATTTTTGTTCTTTAGTGAAGATGTCATAATACCCTTTCAGCAAACAGTAATTAAAGTGGTCTGAAAGTAAATTTGGATATCTGAATGGCAGACCTGGACAGTGAAAATCCTAGCAGAAAAAAAAGCCAGACACTAGCAGAAAAAGCAGTCGACCAAAAACAAGGTGGAGTTTGGTTGCAATAATTGAAACCAGCATAAACCGGGCATAAGTGTTTGGAAGATCTCCTGGCATTGTGTTGGTAAATAACTTGTTAGCATGCTTCTAAAAAAGCTCTGGTCTGTGCTGGGCTCCAGTTGTAATAATGTAAAAATCAATCTGTCTGAGACAAAATTTTATTTCAGCATGTAATAGCTAGAAACTGCAGCCATAATAACAAATACCTACATGTGTTATAAAGCCTAGCGTTGAAACTTTGTGCAGCCTAGCCTGGTGAGGCTGTGAAAATGATCGTCCACAAACAACAAGATCAGTACCTAGGTAGTGAGTAGTTAGGCAGTGGACTTCACGGCTGCGTTCAAGGATGGAAACTACTAGTGTATCCTGTTTTTGGACCTGTAGATGGAACAAGGCTCTGGAACAATGGCTCTCATCCTGTGCATTATAATAATAATTTCAAAAAGTTAAAATGCTAATCCTCACTGAGTAACATAGCTTTTGCAATACGTGCAGCTAGTTACAAAGTTCAGTAGCTAGTAGTGGTGCAATTGATCATCGTTAATCCGTACGGATCCCTCTTCACGGTTCGGTATGCACATGATCCGCGAATTGGTTGATGAAAAAAAAAAAAAAGGCTGTGCTGGGGGTGTGAAGTTATCGAATTGCAATGATTGTAAAGCAAAATGAGACAACTTGCCGCTATGGGGTGTGCATCAGTTGCATCCCATTTCTTCTTGAAACATACATGAAACATACGGTTTGAAAGGAACGACAATCATGTGAAGTGCTTCCAGGAAGATAATTCAGATTCGAACTCCAATTGTCGACGAGGTTGGGCAGCTTCCAATACCTTTTAAAGCTCAACTGGCCGACCCGAAATCTGCCCCTGTACAATATGCTCCAAATGACAATCAAGCTATTTAGCCTGTTGCCAATGATTAGGAAGTGATAGAGAAGAGCTGACAGACGTACTTGCGCTACAATGTTAAATTGGAATCTGACAGACGTAACTGCGCTACAATGTTAAATTGGAATAAATGCTAATAATCTAAATAATTACAAAAAACCTTGTCCAAACTCCATCTCTCATCTTAGCGTTTTAGCTGATTTTTAAACTCTTGCACCCTGAACTTGCCATCGGAGAACTGCTTCCACCATGCCTTCTCCAAACCGGTTCCCATTTACGTTTCCCAATTTGCAACTTTGTGTTAATTCATTCAGATGCGAGAATCAGTCGGTAGAATTACTGTCCCGCTCCCTTCATCTTACATTGTTCATTGCAATTATGAAGCATTTCCATATCCACGTTAATTCTGACATAAAACGGCAATGTGTTTAGAAGCTTCTGAATTCATGTACCTCACAAAATGGCATATATATTTTTTCTGTCTGTGTCCGGCTTGGTATGCCTCAGAAAAATTTCTCATATAAGCGGTCTTGCTTACTGAGTGTTAAGCTTGCTTTTGTAAAAATAAAACAGTCCACAGCCCATGATATTACCGTAATGCAGGTAAACCCTCAACCTGTTTCTAATTTAGAATGGGACGGTTAGCTGAATTAAATAACTGAGCACATAGGCTACTGATAAGATAATCATCAATGGTAATTGGTAAGTAAGACATAAAGCTTTGTGTCAGTGGCGGGCTACAATGAGATCGCATAAATTCCAATTCGCAGAATTTTCTTGAAATTCTACATTCTAGTAGAATATCAAGTAGCAAATGCTGCTGAAGATGTTTAGATAAGATTTAGATTTTTTTTTTTTTTTGATTAACTGGAAAATTGCCTTTTATACAATCTCATATTGTAACCTCCATGCAACTTTCCCAGAATCCCTGATTTTGACAACATGAATGTTTGATGCATAGCTTGCATTTGAATTGGTTATAAATGCATGCTGTGAGGTGAACCAGTGTACTATTAACCAATTTACTAAATTATTCAATTACCAACGCTTAGACGCAAGAGCGTTATTAATTTAAAGTCTACATTATTATCCCTTTGCAGCATAGTGTACAGCTGCCTTTCCCGGCAAAAGTAGCCTATTCTTTTGGAAACATTTTGATGAAGTGCAATCTTAAAATAAATTAGGTTGCACTGCTGGAAAAAAAAGGTTGAATCGCATTTGTGCAAATATGTGCCATTCAATGGCGATTTAAGTTAATAAATGCGCCATTCCAGTGGATGGCAGTCCACTGACATGGTGGAAAAGCAATGAGTGTAAATACCCCCACATTGCCAAGATGCCATCTCACTGTGCCTAGCACTTCAGGGCCGAGCGAGAGGGTATTCTCTGCTGCTGGGGACATAGTGACTGCAAAGAGGTCTACACACCCCACACAATGTAGACATCTTTGTCTTTTTAAAAAAGAATTCAAAATTACAAGCAGAGGTATGCTTTGCTTTCTTTCTTTTCTTCTTTTTTGATGACGTGGACATAGGCTAGCTTTTAAATCTAATTGCAGTTCGCAGTTAGATATAAAGAAGCTCCTCCTGTGTTTCTGTAAAGCCGCTTGGTGAGCAGAACTCATGAATGCACTTAGAGGGGGGGTGGCTACAGGAGGGAGCGAAAGAGCAGAAGAGGAGAGGTGGAGCTGTATAGGACTTCTCCCAAAGTTAAGGACTGCACCTTTTATTTCTCGGCAGAGAAAATTCAGATATTGGAGCTCTGCCTTTTCATCTTAATACAGAGCACCATGCCTCAAACCATCAAAAGCACAGCCAGCATATTCCTTTAGGAGTACAATGCTATCACATTCAATTCTGGATTACGCACCACAGGCTAAAACCAAAAACCACAAACTCAGAAGCATGTGTTGTGGTGGCACACTTGATGGCACCCCTCGCAGATGGAGGGTGTTGTTCCCTCAGGAGCTGCGTACAAAAGTTAAAACTAGACATCAGTGCTCTCCTGCTTTCTTACAGTGGAGAAGCCACCAAGTACTTCAGCTGGTAAACTAATCAGATATTTAGACTGAATAGAAATTTCCAAATTTAAAATCTGTTTTGTTCCCAGCCATAGAATTGTAATCAGTGAATGTTGTTTCAATGCACCACTTTCGGGGTTAATAAAAGCTGTAGTTTTTTTTTTCCCCACCCAATAAAAATGGACCAATATTTTAACCAAGTATCAGTGTCCACTAACAAATATTGCGGTTGTGTTGTCGACTTCGTTTCACTTCCCGACGCTTTTTGTTCGTGTTGGCATTACTGAGACAGAAATTTTTGGTGATTAAATTTTTAGATGTTCCCTTAAGTCTCAATAGTCAATAGAACATATAATTTGTACTTTCATATAAATTTGGATGAATTGCGTGAATTTCAGAGCATTGGTAAAACGAAGGTCATTGCTGACTGTCTACAGGGTCTCCATTCAGATATTTTAAATTATTTTATTATTTGACGTTGCGTTTCTGAACTATTGATGCCGGAACCAGATTATCATAACATCCGAGGAAAAGAAAAGTTCAATGTAATATACTGGAAATTACAAAAATCTTAAGACTGCACTTCCATGAACTCGCAGTCTGTTGCTAACCACCCTAGACCCTCTCTCTTTCAATGTTGCCATGTTCTTCCTCATTGGAAGCAGAAGTTTTGGAAAGATTTGAGTCATATTCAGTTACACCACTAGGACATTGTTCCCAGTTAAGAAGCAGAGGCCAATTAGAATGTGCGAGCTCTCTGCACTGGAAGCACAGCTGTTATGTTCTAACTGACGTACATCATTAGCCTTGAAGAAGGACTGGTAGTTTTTGTTGTAAAGGTATCAATCACGCACTATAGTGTGGTCAATGAATTTTAGAACAGCATGAGGAGCTGCTGATTTCTTTATTCACACGTGGCCTTTTGTCTCAACGAGCAAACTTTGCCTTCTCACACAACACTCAGAGAGGCTGGGATAAACTAGAATTAAGCGTGTTGGCAGTACCTTCTTCATCATCTTGCTCTGCTTGTGGAAGAACTCCACCTTGATGTCGCCGCACACAGGCAGGGGTTGTGGGAACTCAAAGAACATGTACTTGTCATCGCGCCTGGTGTGCGCTGGATTCGAGGTGTGGATCTTAACCTTCAGCTGATACACCACAAACTGCGGATCTAAAAAGCAGCAGAACACACTTCTTACAATTCAGACGGAAGACTGCTGCTTCATAAAAGTGTACTACAGCAACAATCAATGAAGAGAACTGGTAAGGCAAAGGACAGAATATAGAGAACCACTGCCAGAGGTATTAATATACAAAAAAAGACAGGGTAACATGCTAAGGGCCCTATTCTGAAGGCATTTATAAGACCAAGAAACGTGTGCAAGTGCACAACATGTTTCGCCGGTGCATTTTAAAGCGGCGCACACATTTCAAATAATTACACACAGCGCTCACAACACAACAGCAATTCTCTTGTCTGATAATGATGTGAAAAATAAAAAAACAGTGATGAAAAGCTGATGTTACCCCAATGCCAATTCCCTTTTCTGAACCCGTGTGGAATCTGCTCACTCTTGTTTTTAACAGAAGTGTCCCCTTAGAGAGAAAGAAGGAGATTAAAAACAGCATCCTGTGTCGCTGCTGGGGCTGGCGACAGGTCTATAAATATGCATCCCATACAAATATATACGCAAATGACAAACAAACAGCTTACTTTCATTAAGGAAAGGCTTAATTCGAAATTAGGTCAGCATGCAGGGTTCCAACCTTTATGCAATCAATCTACTAAGCCGTGTAAGTACCAAATGAAGAGTGCGTGAACTCCCAACACTTTTACTCATTTATATCAACTTACAGCAGACGAGGGGTGCACTTCTTAATAAAAGTATTCCAAATGATAACTGTACAAAAATGGCCACGACAAAGGCTCGTTAAAAGTATTGTGTTACCCGAGTGATGGCTGAAAAAAATCAAGGGGGACAGACACCACTAGCTCAGGTAATGCCACTGCTCACAAGTAATGACTGTTCCGAAACATGCATCACCCTGGGGATATCTGAACTGGCAGCTTTGACTGGGCAGAGTATCACCTGTAGTCACAGTGAGGTTCTCACATTTTTATGTCAATCACTGACCGGTCAGGTGGAAGTGAAACTAATGATTGGTGTCATGATGCAACAGACTGGGGTTTACGCACATCGCACATGCACACACGCACGGAAACTTCCTAAAATATGTACACCAGAAGTCGGGCATTTCTTTGAGATCACGTTTCTCATTCAGAATAGAGCCCTCTAAAGGGAAAGTATGGGGGGAGGGAGTGGAGGGCTTAAGGGAATGTCTACAAAGACCCACGGAACTCTGAGGTCAAGCACAAACATTGGAGAAACAGTAATCAAATACAGTGCGCAGAATAGACCCTGAAAGATTCCCAGCATTTTGGACACGATTTCTAAAACACTCCTCTGAAGAGAGAGCTAATCAAACCACCAGAGAACCAAAGAACTAACACATCCAACGCACTGCCAACTAGATGAAAGACAAAAAGAAATGTATTAAAAACACCAATGTTAATTTGGGGGGGGACTGCATGCATTATTTTGCAAAGCATTCGAGTGCAGAAGAGACGGTGTGTATGGAGCAGCATCATACAGCTCGATTTAAAACTTAAAAACCCAACTGAACAGAACCCCAGCAGGAGACAAGGAAGAAACAGCGATTCATGCACGTGCTACCATCAGCCATCCCCCTCTGGGGACTTCGTATGGAAGAGTAAAGCACTTACTACACGTTCCTCCACTGAACATGGGAACCGTTTCAAACACCATCTTGTGAAAGAGCAATGCCACCGGCTTGTACTCCAGCTGGTGCTTCAGCAGATAGCTGTAGTAGTACACGTAGCGCCTCTGGCTGGGAATCGTTACTCCCTGCAAAGAAAGGGGGCAAGAAAAATTTCAACTTTGGAACAAAACCCAAAAACCTAACCTGAACAAACAAAACACAAGCAGACATATTTCAATTTGGCCACTGATAAAATTCAGGTTCGATTTCTCAATGGAGACTGAATTTTAATCATTTCATTTGATTCAACTCATTTGAATTATAAAAATATGGAGAACAAACAACTTTGCGCTTTGTTTAGAGCCCTTCAATTGTTGGGCCCCAATGACGTTCCAACAGTCTACATCTCAGACGAAAGCTATAGCCCTTATTTTGCATTCTTAAAAAGCAGAACAGACCTAAAAAAGCAGCCACTGCTTCAAGACATAACCAAGTTATACACTGAACAAAGATATAAATGCGACACTTCTCGTTCTGAGAAATATGACCATGTTCAGAAACTCACCGCACTTTCATTGAGTGTTAACAGATTGTACAATTACACTGCAAACTATTCCAAGCACTGATGGAAACAGACAAATAAGAATCTTATGGCGGTGAAGATGATAAAGGAAATTGGGTCTATTGTCCCAACTGCACAAATCAATATTGGATATGTCCTTTGGCCAGCTGCACTGCCACAAGTCTCCACGGCCGAATGTTTAATCGTGATTTGGGGGGAGGGGCATGTTCCCACTCCTCTTCAAGAGCCGCACGTAGTTGGCGAATGTTGGCCAGAAGAGGAAATAATGACAAACTCGTCAGCTGAGGACATCCCAAACAAATCAAGGAAATAAGCTGGACATTCAAGCATAGAAAAGTTTTCAGCCTCAAAGAACCGTGTATACACCGGCGACTTGGGGTCTGGCGTCATGCTGGAATATGGCGGATGAATGGTAGGATGATAAGCCACAGTATCTCATCTCGATATCACACAGCATTCAAGTTCACGTTAATGAAATGCACTCGGGTGCGATGTCCATGATATATTCCTGGCCAAATGACCACTGTGCCACCCTGCGCACCGCGCTGAAGTTGGCATAATGTTTCCCTGTTCAGCGCCAAACAAGCCGCCATCCGTCTGCTCTGTGAAGCTGGAAACGTGACTCGTCAGTAGAGGGAAAACGGACCTCCACTGCGCCATCGGCCATAGGACATTTCTATTCCCCCATTCAAGCAGATTTCTTCATTGAGCTGGGATGAGGTCCAATCCACAGAAAAGGACAATGTGCACAGAGATGGTATTCCTGGAGATGATTTCTCACAGTTTGGACAGAAATGTGATGATTGTGGAGACCAACTGTCTCATCTGCAGTAGCAGTTGCAGCTCTTAGACGGTCATGGAGATGTAGTCTGGATATGGCAGGGGGGTCGTCACACATGGTTTGCTGTTGTGCCTAATAGTTAAAAACAGTGTCTTAGGTGACCTATTGTTGAAACATGGATATTAAGACACCTTGCGAGCGCCCTGAGAGACAATCCTGCATTGAGCATGCCAATGGCTCACTCCCTGATGTTTCATATCATCAGCGGCATTTTGAAAACTGGCTGAACTGGGACTTTTTGGGGTGGCCTTTTATTGTCAAAAAGACAGGGTGTGCCTGGGCTGACCATAACTGATTTCCATAGTTCTGCATCAGAACCCACCTGTCTGACAGGCCAAATCAGACAAAGAGCATGAAATTGACATTGATGACTGAGATGCATCCAGACCAGTTGCACACAACTTTGGTCACATAATTAAACCTAACCAAGTCAACCACAGCAATAATTTTGCAGAATATTGAAAGGAAGCAGTTTCGTTTATATTTTTGTTCAGTGTAATTTCCACTATCGTGGTCTCATCATGTTAGCAGTACAACTAAAACCACACAATTTCACATTTCAGCATTGAAAACCCAGAGGCAGCATCCAGCTAACTAAAAGATGCATTCAGCAATTCTCCATAAATGTCTACGGTGTTGTACTGTCGGTCTTGAGTGTGTAAGTAGCAATAGCTCCCTGCTGTTTCCACCAAGAATAAACTAGCTAAAGCCTTCTTCGCATTAACGCGACAAATTAACTTAACATTATTGGGTATACACAACGTGTGCAAAACGGAGATAAAGCCCAAGTTAGAGATTCATTAAAAAATTTAGATAAAAATACTTCATGACCATATTCTGGTTCACTGGAGCAGCGAATTCATCAAGACTGCAGTGAATAACTTTAACAGTTAATTGAGCCAGACATAGTGAACACGGTCAGTAAAAATAAAAAATATGTTCTGGATTACTTTTCGGACATCTCAGCTTCTGAGGCAGAGAGACGAGCAGCAGAGGTAAAGAGGAACCATCACCTATAACCTTGAGTGTACCGCAAGAGTCCATTTTAGGCCCTCTCCTCTTTTCCCTTTATGCTCCCACTGAGCACTATTTTTCAGAAACACATTTTCATACCACTGCTGCGCTGATGATACACAGATGTACTGTCCACTCAAACCTGATCATACCTCCTGCCTGCAATGAGGCTAAAAAAAAGATGAATACTAATTTTCTCGGTCCAAGTGAGAGAAAAACAGTTATTATTTTTGGTCATCCTGGTTCCACGAAGAAGAACTTTGTTCTCTTCTCCAATGTATTCCTCAAATAAAAATCCTGATGTCCTCTTCAACTCCTCACTCAACTTAACTCAACTCAACTCAACAGCCAAATAAGTGCAGTAATTAAGAGTAGCTTCTTTCAACACCCTCCATTTCAAAACTGAAACCTCTACTTTCCTCAAAAGACCTGGAGACAGTTATCCATGAGTTTACTACATCTCATTTGGATTAATGTAACGCTCCTTAATTAGGTGTCTCAAAGACTTCCCTCTCTTGACTTTGGTTGGTTCAAAATGCTGCATCGCAGTTCCTGACTGGTCCTAGGAGGAGGGACCATATCTCTCCTGTGTTGACAGCCCAACACTGACTACCAGTCAAATTTTGAATAGATGTGAAATTTTTGGAATGTGTTTTTAAAGGGACCCATTATGCTACATTCTCAAGTTTATGTTTTGATCTTGGACTCCCCTAGAGTACTCCAGATTGTTCAAAGTCCAAAAAAGGGTCCTTATTTTGCTCATACTGCCATTCTCAAAAAACCCCATTTGTGGTCCATTGCAGTCTCTGCCTGAAATGCCTCCTTTGGGCTGCTCTTCCGCTATGCCCCCGCCCGCCTTGGGCTGCTCTTCGGGCTGCTCGCAAATTTTTTGCGCGAGACATTGCATTCAAAGTCAATGCATTGTCTTTGCCTTGACTTTGAATGCAATCTGCTGCACAAAAAATTTGTTTAGCGTCCAGAGTGAAAGCGACGTAACGCGCCCATAACGTGTGTATTCGCGTCTTTGCATTGACTTTGAATGTAATCCTGCCATGCAAAAAATTTGTTTCACGTCCAGTGTGAAAGCTGCTTTATGGATAGTACGACAGCTAGAGAGAGCTCTGGTTATGTAAGGAACATAATACAGGTTTTACAGACCGCAAGTTCCATTAGCGAGTCAGCCTTTTTATGAAAGGCAAGCAATTGCGCGTACATGCCTTTGTGCGCCTAAAATGGTATTTTAAGTGCGCAAATAAATGCGCGCCTATCCATCAAAAAAACGTTCAATTTCTGCGCGCCTAGCTATCCGAACTGCAGCGCCATCAAGACAGTATTTCCAAACTCTTTTGCATAATGCGAGAAGGCCCATGAGAAACCGTGTGTGGACATGCGAGGCTTCAACCAATGGAACTGCACGTTGCATCAACCACTTAAGATAAAAATAAATAAATAAATAAATAACCCACCAAAGATGGCGAAGCGGGTTGGACATATCGTCCAGCTTTCCACTCATTGAACGGGGGATGTGGAAACCAAGGGCTTAAAACCCGTTAAAACTGTCAGAAAGGACGGGAAGGAGTGGGTAATGGAAGTAAGCTTCCTCTTATCTATCCTACGAATTTTCATTGCCAAATTTTGGTTGTTTTGATGGTAAAACTTAGTGTGTGGTCATTCCTGCGATTAAATGGAGCCCTGGTTTGTTTCCCAGAAGCATAGTTGCTACCGTTGGCAACAAATGTAGTTCGTCCATTCAAAGTCAATGGTTCCAACCATGGTAGTTAGCATCAGTGATTTCGAGAAACGCAAACCAGATTAGCTCCATTCACATCTCGACTGCAGTTTTTGCCGGGATTTAATTAATACATTACTAGGGCTGTCCCCTATAAAAACAAATCTTGATTGACCAATAATCAATATCAATCAACCTTTTTTTCCCCCCAATCGTTCAAAATAAGAAAACTCTTTGTAGCCCCCTATTTTCGCTACCCTTTGCGATTGTGCTGTTGCACTTGAGAAGTTGAAGGATGACTGCACAATAGACAGATGCCTGTATTTGATCCCACCATGAAACTTCGTAGGTTGTTTTATTGAATAGACCTGGTTCACCTTATTTCTGCTAATGAGAATTTAATTCTGAGTATTGTTTTATTGTTTGCTGTAACAGTCATGAAGTCGAAAATTCCCATGGACTCCAATGTCTCTCAAATGGACACAAAATGGAAATGACATAAATAACAAATTGGGCTGAATAGGAGCTATTTTGTTTTGATTTCGGCAATTAATTGTTTACGAGTTCATTTGCTGGGTTTTTAATTCGAGCTTGTGGAGTACGTTACAGACTATACCAGAGGACAACTGCAAGGGTTTTCCTCATTCATTGAAATCGCAATAGTAAATTAACCAGCGGAAGTTCACTTTGAGTTGAACAGTCGTAAGTATGTATTATTAATAACTAAATTACTAATCTAAGAAATTACTGAAGAATTAAATTGGATAAAGCAATTCATGACGACTCAAATCGTGACTTGCAAAATGTAATGCTGAGTGAACGGAAACAGCGTTCAGTAAAAACAGTGTTTTTTTTTTTTTAAACCATCATACATGGCTGGTCAATGATCCGCGACATGAAGTTTGTTATAGTGTAATACATCCCACTAAGTAACGAAATAAGCTAAAAAGAAGTTTTATTGGGGTTTTTTGTTTTCATAGGGTTTAGGCTTGTTAGACTGGCTTTGGAGACATCAGTTATCCCTCTTTTTTGGAGATAGCAGGCTGTGTTTGCGTTAAACCTGCAAGCTGCAATATTACAGATTGCGATGCTGTGGAGATGCACCTCTTCATTCAGTTTCAATTTAAGTAGCCTGACTAACTAGCAGTTCAAATTACTATATAACAACGTAGTATTAATGTTTACCTATAATGCACATTTAACAGGTTTATGCGCGGAGAGAAAACTAAGTAAGCTGATTTACCGTTGTAAAGTGGTAGCCCCGTTCGTCGTTGAGCTGGGTAAGCGAAATGTTGCTTGCAAATTCATTCAATTTTTTTCCAAATAATCTGCGACTTACAGGAAATTCTGCCAAACTCCTGGTTTTTTTCTTGAACATTATGTTCCAAGACTATATCGAAGTGAGAAGCTACTGCCAAGATCACTCATCTTAACTGTAGTTAGGGCGGATCATAGGACCAATCGAAAAGGCACACTCACGTGCCTGTGTAAGGACATACTGAAGGAAAACAAAGGTGGTGTTGCACATGGTAGATTTACATATTTTAAAACCCGATAACAGTCTGACAGCCCTTATACAGGCCCATCAGGGAAATTAAAAACAAGAAAAGATTTCGATTTACCTTGAGTACGTCCTTTATAGGCATTTTAAGAGAAAGTTACCAGAGTGGTAAGGGGTTAAATATCGCCATAATATATTACTTTTATTCATTTAGTTAATTATGTACAACATTCATCATCTTAGCTTTTCATGCAGGGCGCGGTTTGCGCGCCTAAAATAGCATTTGAGCTGCATTTAAAAAGTTCACGTGCGCAAATGTTTGCGCACCTAAAGATTTTTCAAGAAGCCTAGTGGACGGTTGCTTATGTGCAGCTAGCGAATCTTGATTGGCTCCAGAATACATATCGGACATCATCCGTCTTTACTCCGCCGGTCCCTCAGATCTTCTTATAAACTGTATTTGTAAGTTCCTTGGTCCCATCTAAAAACTGAAAGTGATTGTACCTTTTCAGTTGCAGCCCCTAAACTGTAGAATACCTCACCTCTTAAAATCAGGCATTTACCTTCTGTTGCCACTTTTAAATTACGTTTGAAGACTTATTCATACTCCCATGCTTTTCAATCTGCTGGATTTTTTATTTTTAGTTCTGCCAAGTTTTTGTGTGCCTTCTTCCTGTTCTGCTTATATGGTTCGGTCTCTAATCTGTTGCTTTTAATTGCATGCATTCTGTGTTGCTTTTATTTGTCTGCTTTTTTATTTATACTTTATCTTTACTGATGTTTTCTTTATTCTGTTTTACAGATTTATAAGTCTTCTAGATGATTTCAGCATCCCATTTAAATTCTTTGTTAAATAATCATTGCACAGCACTTTTGGCTCAAATTTATTGACTTATGTATATCCTATTGCGCTCGTGCTGCCTCTCGGGGCATTGGGGTTTAGGAGTTAAACTCACTCACCTTCAGTACAGTGTGACCAACTGGCATTAAATTTTGTATGCAGCATCCAAAGATTAATTTCTTTTAATGTTGCATATACAAACTTGCTATATTAAAATATGTGGTCACAGTACTTCAATGAATTTTGTGGATTTAGACTCTATTGCTATTATGGGCTATAATGTCCAATCATCATCAAACTTCAGATCCCATTTGCAAAGGCCATTACACTCAAACCTACCACACTTAATGTAAACCTGTCCGTTGGTAATGCTAAAGCAAACGAATACTTATGACTCCAGAAGCAATTGCTAAATCAACTTTCGCGTGCTCCATGTGGGTCAAGGGTCCTGTGGATATCCAAAAGTACAAGTTGATTGCTCAAACAAGATGACCCTCATCAGTCAATCCTACTTCAGCATCCCTTCTACTCTCCAACCAATCATGCATCAGCACAAAATTAAACAAGACTATTTGGGATGTGTGAAAGTCCAATCAGCCATATGCTGGAGACCTGTCTTATGACATTTTGGACTTTTTCGAACTTCAAATTTGGCTGGAAGGACATGCCATCTCCTGATGGCCCTTGTTATACTACTTAATGTTTTTTTTCCTCCAGAATTTCTGAATGCATCTTTAAGAAATCAAGGGCAAAAAATCATTACAGGCATTAAGGAACTCAAAAATAAAATCAAATTCTTCAAAAGCAAAAAGTGAAATTTGCTCTTGCGAGCAACTGATAGAAGAGGAGAAATTTTCTGTGGCACAACTGTTGGGCTGCATCGGAAAATATTCAAAAGGAGGAGAGAAAAATACCACGCACCTTCTTGTCTCTGGTCCTGACCTCCCCGTAAAAGTCTAGTGCTTCTTGTGCTTTTAGGAATTTACCTCGATGTAGCAAGTAAGCACAAATCATGACACCCGTACGTCCCTTTCCAGCCTTACAGTGAATCGCCGCAACATGATTGTCATCTTCACTGAGCCATTGGTCAAGATCTTCACAGAAAGGTTTTATAAGTTCTAGCTGGGGGGGATTGTGGTCTTCAAATGGATACTGTGCAACTGTGAGAACAAACATGGCACATGTCAGGAACTATCCATACTGAGGTGTGACAAACAGTATCCACCCAGCACCATAATAAAAACTCACCTCTGCAGTTAAATTTGGCAGCATCATAGTGTCGTTCTGCGCATCTGGAAAAGAAGAGTGCTACATTTAGTGAAAGAACCAAATAAAGAAAAAAAAAAAAAAAACCCTGCAACATCAGTGCATATGCTCAATCACCCAGTTATGCTGGAACCTGGGGCCAATAAACTCTATATACTGAGTGGCCAGACCAACCTAATTATACGTTTATAGTCACATGTTGATTGTGCCTCTTCAGTTTTATGCAATTACTCATTTTCATTCATATTTTGCATTCACAAAGTCCCTGTTCTTGCAGACGGCACACTGAGCATTTCTGCAGCATCTGTTAAAAATGTTTTGCCTTTATGGTCTGAAGTCTGCAGGTCAATACTTTGCACACTCAAAATGAAATAAATACTCCGTAAAATATAATCTCTACAGAAGCAAATTTCACAAGCACAGATCATCACACATGCAAGACATGAAATAGTTTGCCAACAAGCATACTTACAGATTATATATCTTGTAATGGTTTTTATGTTTTGAGTCCAGAAACCTAGGAGAAATTATGAAAAAAATTAATGAAATGTTCTGGACACCTCCCTGGGGTTTGTGAATCAAAGCATCCCAAATAACGCATCATACAGTCACTGCCTTCGGGAGCATTTCTGCAGGGATTAAAGCAAAGAAAAATCTTTTGACTGAAATTTTTAAAGCCGCAGCCAAGCCACATTTCCTATTTGCAATTTGTAAAACGTGTTACACTACTTGACATCTACTAAAGAAAAAACAGTATGTAAAATTGAGATTTCAGCACCACTACGCACATAACCAATGCTGCTGTTCTTTTATGCAGCCATCAAGTTTAAATTCTCCAGACCAATAATGTTTGAAGGGAAGAATATGCTTTTGAACAGCTTTTCTGTTGCCACTTTGCTTTGTCTTTCCAATGTAATTTTTGATCGATGAAATGACACTGATTTATTATTATTATAACATCATTTCCCACAAGGTTGGGATGCAATGTAAACTGTGAATAAAAACAGAATTTAATTGAATTCTTAAGTTCCCGACGCGCCCAACTTCAAGGAACACACTATTTCAAGAGGCAGGAATTTTTTTTTTTGCTCATATGTTATGACCCATATATTTTCACTTTATTTCTTTACAAGAGAGTGTCATTGAGATACTTTTGGCTGAAATTACAAGAAAGTTTCCTTTTAGTAGATATGCAGACCTCTAATTCATTGGAGTTGAGCCCTCTGGAAACTCAATGATTCAATTATATGTAAATCATTTAATCCCAATATTCAATTGAAAATAGTCCAAAGACAACATAGCCGATTAAATTTTATTGTTTTTTTGTAAATATATGCTCATTTTGAATTTGATGCCAGCAGATCAGTTATTCAATATTGGTTTCTGGCCTTGAGCCTTGCATGCAGATTTCTCTGAATTCTCCGGATCTTCTCATGATATGCAACAGAGTATAAAATCACCAGATTGTTTGCAATTATCAAGAAATGTTATTCTTATATCAATGAACTAATTGCCCATGCATTTTTCCACAGACAGGAGAAACCCTCACCATCATAACTTCTGAAAGACTTTTCAGACCCAATCATTTTCCTGACCTGTTACTTTTAAAGCAAATTTGCTGAGAGATGTTCCACCAGATGTATCTTTAACATCACACAACTTTTCCAGTCCATTGTAGCCCCTGTCCCAACTTCTTTGAACATGCTGCTGACATCAAATTCAAGATGAGCAGATATTTTTCATAAAACAATAAAATTTCTTTGTTTCAACATTTATGTTGTCTTTGTACTTTACTATTTTCAATTAAATATTGGGTTTACAATGTTATAAACTGGCACTCGTTTTACAAGTTAGTTTAACTGTAATTTTACAATCCGTTTATATTAGAGGTTCCGGATATATTAACAGTAAACCACATTTAAATGCGGGCAGGACTCTACTTACAGTTAAAGTAACAAGGAGAAGATGCGTCAACTGTTAAATTCATTTAATTTAGAACAGTGAAAGTGGTTTGCAAATGGAATTGTTTTGTACATTTAAAACAGCATCCCATCCTTTTTGGAAGTGAGGTTGTATAATAATATTTTGCAACGCTTGTCTCAGTTTTTACTCTTTCAAATAATCAGCCATCTACACAACTTTTCAATATGTGTTTTTATTTAATTTATAACATCACAGTGAGAGGTCATGTTTCGCTATAAAAGAACATACGCAAACTTTTTGGTTTCACAGACAGCCGGCAATGAATCACTGAACCTCCGTTGCAGTAGCTGTCGCACCCAGGAGCAAAGAGGCGTCTGAATAGCGCGAAGAGCAGCCTTGTGACACGCTTCAGACTGATAGCGAGCTCACGCTTCTTTTCCATGACTGACATACTGCATTCTTTTGCGGCAAACCATAGCTGCAGACACACACACCTGGCAGTTTCATTTTCCTCTAGCACGAAGTAAAAGGCTAAAATTGTTGTGTTTGACAAACACTAGTTTCATAAAGCAGTACATTCATTTAAAGTAGACTGCACTGTGGTATATTGAATTCATTCACATCATGTTTCTATTTTTTTATGTTTTTCCGGCAAACGTTTTCCTCGCATTTAATGGTTTGACACAAAGCAACTTTTTTAAAAAGAATATAGTGGTGAATTAGCTTTGCTAGGCCTTCAAGTTAAAATAAACGGAGCCTGGAGAATTAAATAGCCATTGGATTAGAAGACAGAAGGCAGAGGAAATGATCAAACTGCAAAATCTGCAACTGTGGACAATCATTCAAATAACTGCTTATCAAGAACTCTAACATAAATGAAATGATTGCTAATCAAAAACGTGCGGTAATGCGTCGTTTTTAAGATTAACATAGGCCGTTATCCTGTACAAGAAAAGTCGTGCCTGTATTTCAGAACAAACAAGCAATAGTAGCACTCTAGGCTTATCCACCGCCAAAATAAAGCAGTTGATAATTGCTGTTTAATTACTTATATGTTTTATGATCACATGGATATTTTACGTCCCCAGATGCCAGAGTGTTGGTCTCTATTGATAAGGCATCCATACTCTGTAGGCCTTCAGGCTCTCTCTGGTGTTCGGGAATGAATTGCGTAGCTACAAGATGGATAACGTTTTAAATGTCAGGAAAAATAACTTTCGACAGGCGTTTCACAGATGTCCAAGGCAAAAAAAAGTAGGTGGTAAAAGATATGAATCATAACCACAAATATGTGTTTTTCTTAAGAAAAAAAAAAAAAGGCAACTTTCCCATTTAACTAAGGTGCTGTGTTCGCTGTGGTTATGATGAAGGAACAAAACTCAGATCGGACACAATTATCGCGAGGGTATTTCGAACGTTGGTACCAGTCTTGCAGACTAGCACAACCCCCAACCCCCCACTCACATGATCTCACATACAGGAAATGGCCTATATGGACTCCAAATGACGGAAATCCATCCAATGACGGAGAACTTTAATCCCTGAATTTCTGCACATTTCTTCAAGTTGAGATTTCAACTGCACACGAAATGCCCATGCTAAACAATCTTCTTGCAAGTATGCAACATTACATTTGTTTCAACTCAAAAATGCCAGATTAATGGCTCATGGATAAAACAATTTTCAAACACAGGACATTCAGAGAGCAGTGAGCAATGGAAAATGGCACCGCAATTTCTGCAAATAATTCTGTGCCACGGCCAATCAACAAGAGAAATGCGTGATCAAATTGGAGATAAAGGATGTGACAGCAATCACAATATGGACAATACAGTCCCATGTTAACCATTAATTATCCTTTCTGTCCACACGTGAACACAATTACATGTTTCTGCACATATATTGTCTCTTTTGACCCCTCCTCGTTGTTGCTTGCTGGGTAGGGGCCTCAGGCACTCGGTAGAACGGATACCTTCGCCGGCGCCACTGAATCCCTCGCCACTGGCGTTGGTTTCATGCCGATCGGATAAAAATTGACCGAGATATGGCCGAAAGTCGGTTTTGACCTTTTCGTGGCCTTGACCTTGACCTTTGACCCGATCACTCCCAAAATCTAATCGATTGATCCTCAGGTCATGCCAAATCAACCCACCAAATTTTATGAAACTCCGTTTGGTACTTTTTGAGTTATTCGATACACATACATACACACAGACAGACAGACACACAAACAAACTAGAACGGGCACTCGGTAGAGCGCATACCTTCGCCGACGCCACTGAATCCCTCACCACTGGCGTTGGTTTCATGCCGATCGGATAAAAATTGACCGAGATATGGCCGAAAGTCGGTTTTGACCTTTTCGTGGCCTTGACCTTGACTTTTGACCCGATCACTCCCAAAATCTAATCGATTGATCCTCAGGTCATGCCAAATCAACCCACCAAATTTTATGAAATTCCGTTTGGTACTTTTTGAGTGATTCGATACACATACAGACAGACACACAAACAAATAAATACACGGGGATCAAAACATTACCTTCGTCAGCGAAGTCGCTGGCGAAGGTAATAAATACATGGGGATCAAAACATTACCTTCGTCAGCGAAGTCGCTGGCGAAGGTAATAACCAAAAAAAAAAAAAAAACAGCCTTACATCAGAACACATAAAACACACAGCATGGAACATAAAATTCAAACAGTAAAAACTAGAACGGGCACTCGGTAGAGCGCATACCTTCGCCGACGCCACTGAATCCCTCGCCACATAACTCTGAGGACCAATTTTTATTTTTTTAAATGATCGATGAATGACAAGAGTACGATATATTTTTTTTTACATCAATACGCCTTTAAGTTCGAAAGGTAATGACCCCCCTGACCTTTGACCCCCAACCGCTAAGAAGGGTATTGACCCCATTGTACCGTGTTTCACATCACAGGATCGGGTATATAATTCTGCACATTTTGGCGTTGGTTTCATGCCGATCGGATAAAAATTGACCGAGATATGGCCGAAAGTCTGTTTTGACCTTTTCGTGGCCTTGACCTTGACCTTTGACCCGATCACTCCCAAAATCTAATCGATTGATCCTCAGGTCATGCCAAATCAACCCACCTAATTTTATGAAATTCCGTTTGGTACTTTTTGAGTTATTCGATACACATACATACACACAGACAGACAGACAGACACAAACAAATAAATACACGGGGATCAAAACATTACCTTCGTCAGCGAAGTCGCTGGCGAAGGTAACAAGCAGCCTCATATAAGTTCCAGTATACCTATCAATTCAAGCCAGCATACAACCAATTTCCAGTAGGCATTCTATAGTGGTCACATTTAAGGAATATTTGCCCCAGAAAACAAAAGCGAGCAAACTGCAGTAATCGTTCTGGAGCACACTGACTCATGAGAATTTAAAAGCCAATGTTTTAACCAAAGGGTATGTGAGCCAATACAAAATCTTATCTTTCAGCAAAAATTGGGAGCAGGTGGTGTTATTACACTTTAAAAAAAATAAATAAATAAAAACCATCGATTCAGAATCGTTACACCCCTAGTGGCGGCAGACTCTGCTGTGGTGCCCCGTATATGGCGGCACATTTGCCGTAGTGCCCTTATATTTTCAGCATGGACCAAAGCAACTTTTTCCGTGCCCCTTATCACCTGTAGTTCGAGGCCTGACCCAAATGTGAAAAGTTAAAAGAAATTGTGAAGAGGGCCAATGGTTTTCATGGCCCTATAGTTACATAGTTTTATCAATGCACAAAACATCCACAAGTTCCTCTTTCTTAATGAGACGAATGGATAGATTTCAAAAGAGAGTCACTTACCGTACTACATCATCGATGTTGTTTCTGTAGACACCCTCAAGTCTTTCAGCAGGAAACCCCATAGCAATAATGTTGGGGTAAATATCTGAGTGCAGAAGTCAAGGAGAACTGGGCAGGTGGAGAGATTCTGATGCACATTATCTTAGAGCTTGATTAAATGATAATTACTCAAAGTACATGAAGCCCAAATACACATAACATCTACAACCCAAGTTCTTAATCCCCTAAATAACGGTTACGTCCCAGCCACTACATTCACAGGGGACATGACAAACGGGACAGTATATCTAAGTGAAGCTGGTCTGTGTCTGTGTTTCTTGAAGGCATACAGAAAAAAAAGGAGTCTTAGATCTGCACTGCAGAAAAAAAAAAATCTTGCCCTGTGCAGCCTTATGTTTTACGAGGACATCAAAGAAGACATGCAGCATGGTACTTAAGTCAAACAGCTGAACTTGGGCATTGGGTAAAACCTTAAATAATGAAACCGGCGAAAGAATTTTCTGTTCCACCATCGCGTCTCAACATTCACCAGGGTCAAGACGATAAAGCAAGAAACACTGTGGCAGCCTGCCAGCAAGTTTTTATACACTGTTATTATTGCTTACTTTGAAACAATTTATCAGTGCTGTAAATGAGCCACTCGAGTAATGTTAGTAACACTTCAGATTTGGAAGAACATCGTAACCACTTTCAGAACAGAACACAAGTACAATACATTCAGTAAACAAACTGAACATAGCACAGACCTCAAACAATATGAATGAATTTCTTCACAGAGGCAATCTAATTTTTTGTTGAAAGAGAGAGGTGATGCCAGTCGCAAAACAAGCTAGCAAGATGCTCGCAACTCCCGAGTGAACTTAACAAAACCGCTGGAAGAGGACAACAATCTGCAATGATCATCTTCAGTGCTGAATGCATGCTTTACGATTCTGAGTTCCATTTTTTAGCTAAGGTAAAGCTAGCTAGCCAGTCAATTATTAGCTGCAAGCAAGTTTCAAATGCCTTCAGCGACAGCTGAATAAAATGAAGGAAATATTTTCTGTCATAAATCAAATATTCAAAAACTGTCTGAATTAAGGAGGTCTACACAAATCAGTCACAACATTAAAACTACCAGCCCAATATTTCTGTAGCTCCCATTCGTGCCACCAAAACAGCACTGATCCATCTAGGCGTGGACTCCATCAGACCTCTGAAGGTGTGCTGCGGTATCTGGAACCAAGACGTTAGCAGCTGACCCCTTTAAGTCAACAAGTTGCGAGGTGGGGCCTCCTTGGATCGGACATGGTTTCCAGCACATCCCGCGATGTGGAATTGATGTGGAATTTGCAGGCCAATTTAAACCGCCCCGTCCTATTCCTCAAACCACCCCTGAGCCATTTCTGCTGAGCTGATTTTTTTCTGCCCTGCTCAAAGAGGCCACTGCGATCAGGTAATACCACAGCAATTAAGAGGCATGACTGAACCGCAGCAACGTTTAAGATACGTGGTGAAGTGACACACACATGAATGAAAGGACCCAAAAGTTTTGCTGCACAACATTGTTCAGAGCATCGCCACCACCTCTGCCGGCTTGCCCTCTTTCAACAGTGCATCCTGGTGCCACCACTTCCCCTGGGTTAACATACAGGCACCCAGCCATCCACATGATGGAAAAGAAAGCATCATTGATCTCCCATTGCTCCATGGTCCAGTTCTGACACTCATTCCCTGTGCAGGTACTCTGACGGTGGACAGGGGCGAGTATGGGCAGTGTGACTATTCTGTAGCAAGCCGCAATGCTTTGTGCCCGGACACCTTTCCATCATAGCCAACATTACATTTTTCAGCAATCTCTGATACAGTAGCTGTTCTGTGGGATCGGACCATACTAGCTTTCCCTCCCCTTCAGCCTCAATTAGCCTTGGCCGTGTGACTCTGTAGTTACAAAGGTAACTTTGATAGGCATTACCCACTGCATACTGGGAACACCCCACAAGGCCAGTCATTTTGGAGGTGCTCTAACCCAGTCGTCTAACAGTCACTATGAGGCCCTTGTCCCAGTCGCTCAGATCCTTACGCTTGCCCATTTTTCCTCGCCTGCAACACATCAACTTCAAATACTAAATCTTCAGTCTCTGCCTAATATTCCACCTTCTTTCAGGTGCCACTATAGCAAAATAATCATTGCCATTCTCTTCAACTGTTGCTGATTTTAATGCTATGGCTGACCAACATACACTGATCAGCCAAAACTTTAAAACCACTCATAGATGCAGCAAATAATGGAGATTATCTGATAATGGCTCATGTCATGTCAAACTCTGCAGACAGATCTGAGGCGGTAAGCGAACAGTCAGTTCTTGTTTTCAACATGTGTGCATTGAACAACTCTGACAAGGGCAGGGCTCGAAATTGCGACCAAAATTAACACCGTGTGACCTTTCAATTAAAATAGTTGCACCTGTGTGACCGCTCCCCCCCAATTAAACGCCTCTTTTCGGGTACATTTGGTCATCAGAAGGCATGCCAACCGCTGCTGCAGCTTAATTAGAGATGGGCGTATGTCTTGGAGCAGTCAGTGCAAGAATCTACTGGACATACTGCAGCTGAGCGCACCTGAATAAGAACAGAGCGCACCCAGTGTGTTCCCTTGAGCTGACAGAGACCTTTCTGACCAATCAAAGGGGAGCTGGACATCCTAAACCTCAGTACTGATTCTAGAATGGTTAATATTAGCCGTCAATCACTCCATTTCACGGTATCGAGAGTTACTATTGCAACTATACATAAGATTTTGACGGAAAATGAAATGAAGAGCTATGGAAGGCTTTTTTTTTTGGTACCGTTAACGTTCAAAAAAGTCGAGTCGGTGACAAAAGTTACTAAAACTGAGAATCATGGTGATTCGGATGAACAGACGGCGAAATCAGTTTATTATTTTCGCAATGAGTTGCTTCGAAATTTTGAATGACTGAGGTTATAAGAAGGTGAAATGCACCGTGTTGATTGTAAAGATAATGGCCCATTTCACAGGGAACAGCGCGTTATCTAACTACTGAGTCCAAACACTTTAAAGTGAAAGTCCTTCCGAACAAGGAGAAAGAACAAGCACAAAAAATACTATGACAAAAGTGTGTCAACGAGTAGGTCCGGTGTTCTGTTAATATTCGCAACCTATCAAAATATGCTGCCTCGCGGCTCTGCGCTTGAGCAAAGCTAAAATCCTCATCTTGTTTTCTTCGCTCATATCTTCGGTAGCCTATCTGCAAAAAATCATAAACGCACATTTTTTTCAGCGCGTCTTTAGACCAGTAAAAACATTAATATATTTGTATTTACGCGCAACGTTTTCCTGAAAATGCAGAAATCAGATGACAATGGCGTGTGGCATACTATATCTTAAAGCTGCAGTATACAGATTTGATTATACTGCAGATTTGAAAGTTTGATCATTAGATGGTGGTTATGGTCCTATAGTACAATCTACACAATGTGAAGAGCAAAAAAAAACGAAAAAAAAATCCATTCACTCTAGTGGCTGCAGAGACATTGACCAATGTAAGCCATCCGGCTCGATGGCTTACATTGGCCAACGTCTCTCTCCTACTCTCATCCAATCCCCTCGCTCTAGTTGACACACCCCCGAGAGCTTGCTCTGACACCCCGTTCTCCGCGTTTCGCCTTCGCCCCCTTCCGCGTTATAAACTTTCTGCAACGAGCAAGTAGCCGAGTAGCAGCTTGGCAACAAGTGCTAGAAGAATGGAAAAGAAAGACAGCGATAGCAGCAAGCGGCCCCTGCTTGCCCCAACGGCAAAAGTTGGGAGAAAGCGTAAGTCTGCAGAGGAAAAGGCAGAGACGAGGAGGAAATGTGAGCAACGCAGGACTCAAAGCCGAGTAAACATCGGGTCATCCATTCACCGCTGGAGGAAGCTCCAAGAGGATTTGGGCCTGAAAACTGATGCCGATACAGCAGATTTTTTGTTGAACAGGTAAGTTATTTTTGACTTTTATCGTTTGAGTCATTACATAAATAACATTTTATACATGTATGACAATGCTGGCTTATGACTGTAAACGCTGCCGGTCGTTTTCTCTGCGTCAACAGACGGCGTCAGAATGTCAGCCATTTATTTTTAGCATTGTAAACTAGCATTGCTATCATCAGTGTTGTGCCTGAATGCATTCAATGAAGTCATGAACTCGTTCATATGCATTTTCGATTGATGAACGTTATTGCGAACGTGTTCATAGTGGCGTTTGTGAATGTCGCGCTCTCTCACTGATACAGAAACCCCAGCTAAAACACATCGCAAACATCCCAGTGATTGAGAAAGGCCAATATTTTATATTTGACCTGATGTTCTTGTTGTTTACTTATGTGGAATAAATATTGCACTGTGGAGCTGTTGTGGTATTATCACTAGCGAGACTTTCATGACTATCATGACAGCCTTCACATGCATTTAATAACTTCAAATGTTGCTATACTTGCAAATCCGACATGGTAAATCTTCATTCAAGGCTAGCTCTGTGTCAGTTTACTGCCGGCCAGCTTGTTGCTCTGGTAGAGAGGGTGTGTCTGGGAGTCTCCACGCGGATGGCAACACGTGCTCGGTGGGAAGGATCAGGGAGCACAGAGGGGAGGGGTGTGTGTGTGTGGGCAGGATGCTTTTCTCAAATTTTTCTCAACGTCTCAATCTTTCTCAACTGATTCTCAGATCGTATACTACAGCTTTAAACATAAACATATCCATCTCATTATAACATCTGCTTGTGAACCGCACTCGTACAGCATTCAAAGTGTATTCTAAATATTCTGACTGCATTCTAACAGCATTCTCAATATTTCTTCTGCGTTCCAACTACATTCAAGCTGCATTCAAGAGCTAATACACCCAGAATGCGCAAGAATCATCTGAGGGGGGTTTGCAGTGGATTCAAGCATTATTACACGAGAGGGTGTGCTTGCCCGTCATACAGTGATGTGGCCAGAAACGAGGCCCTTGCGCAGAGTTCCGTTAGCATCACTGAAGTGACAAGAATGACGGTCAAGCGCACCCTTGAGTGTAATAATGCGATTATACAACAATTGCCAACTAAATAAAATGTATTATCAAAATGTATTCATGTGGGCATTTCGCTATCAAAATATTAAAGTTCTTTGTTAGTATTCTAGGCCATAGAGCAGCACAACATGACCACGATTTCCATTCCCACGCATTTCATGCGACAGATAATTTATATCTCACATTCACGTTTCATCTGCTTTACAGAGCGGATATTTTTTTAGACGCTTGAATCCAGGGCGATCTGAAAACAAATCTCTATTTTTATTTTATCATTACAGATCTCCTAAAAATACTACAATGAGAGATGAAATGCAGAGTTGGGATACGGAGAGGTTGAACGAGCATTGTTTTTAAAGTGTGATAATACCTCTTGCAGTCATGCGGTCATGTGTTTTCTTGAAACACACACACCTGAAGCGGCTTAAACGATTTAAAATTCCATCGGGAAGAAGCCTGACACTCCGCTTACTCGTGGTCGGCTATTTTCATAAATGAAAATTTCACCGTCTCAGTTTTCAAAAACATCATGCACACGTATCAGTTTTCAGAAAAGTTTTCACTTACAGGTGCCCATGTATATGCCACCAAGAGCATATTGTAACGCGTGGCCGGTGAGAATGGATTGTGCGGGAAAGGTTGGGAGATGTGTTTATAAATGTGTTGGGGCTGTTATGAAGGAGATGCCGTGTAGGGGTTTAGTTAATTGTACGGGGTGGGAACCCTTACGGTTTAAAGATTCCAATGGGGAATCTTAGGGGGGGGGGGGGGACAGGAGAGAGGAGGGGTTTTGTCTGGTGTTGTTTGGCTGGGAGGAGAGAGATCGCGGCATTCTCAACCTCGAGAGGGTTAGCTGCTTGTGAGCCAGAAGGCAGGAGAATAAATTTGGGCCAGTTCGGCTAGCAAATTGAACACTGTATCCGCTCCTTCCTCAGTCGCTTAGCTGCTACCGCCGCGCTACAATATAAAACCTGTAGGTAGCAGTGTAACGATAAGCTCAAGCCCACGTTAGCCCATCAGAATCCAGAAAATAGCAACAAGAGAAACGGATCACGATCATCCATGATTAACACCGGACGTCGGCTGCTTAAAACTTACTTTTCTGAGGGTAGCCTAATTGGTTAATAGGAGACGATTCTGTTGCCGTTTATCTGGCTCCATGCAGCATGTGGCCGAAAAATACTGATGTCAGTCAAGTTTTTTCAGGAAGCATTTCACATGCCCTTTGATGTTTGGCGCTTTCGTTCAACCTGCATCAGGTTTAATAACGGAAAATGGAAAGCTCGGATGTTCGCCCCATGGCAGCAGGTAGTGGCACTACACCGAAAAAAAAGAATCGATTCAGCCCTACGGTTATATTTAAATGTGGGCAATGGCTTTCCAGTGTCAGCACCCGAACAAAAATCTGTCTTTAAATAAACTTCCCAGCAGATGTTTCATTTTAGCTGGGGGTGTGTTACTCCAATTTAACGTAAGCTCAGATTGATGTGGCCAAGCAGCAAAAAGTAACCAAATTAACCAGTAACATTAAGGCTGAAGAGAGTTAATGTCAACCCCTCCTTTCGGGGCTTTCGTAAATCTCCTTTTCAAGCCATTATCAATTTATCACTGAAATAAAGACGACAGATTTCACAGATGGGTTGATTTATTAAATGCTCATTTTAATGTACAAAACTACAGATGCAAACGAATTGACAAATTAATTAAATCAATGGCCTAGGCAACAAAGATAGGCGGAGCAATATTTTCAGCGATGAGGTATTTTTCATTTGACCACAGGCTATTAGGGATGTAACGATTACCAGTGTAACGGTAAACCCCGATGAAAATGTTGACAATAACAATTACCGTTTTCATTTCAAATAATTTTATTATCTCTGTGGATTACAGAGGACTGGTAACCGCACGTTTAATCCTTCCCAGCTCCATCCGAGTCTCCTGAAGTAGCCGCACAGGCGCACTGTGGAGCCTACAACTTGGGTTTGAACTTTCTTTAAATTGGAAATGGAATCATGGCGGAAGGAGGAGACGACTGCACTCAGGACATCTATCAGCCCTCTAAGAGGACTAGGTCTGAAGTATGGGCATATTTCAGGTATTATAAGAATGCGGGGCAACACTTGATAGAAGACCATTATCCTGTCTGCAGAACATGCAGGAAAAGGTTTCTGCTAAAGGCAGCAATATGTCAAATCTCATGGCGCATCTCCGTGACCATCACCCACAACTTTATAGCCAAAGCAAAGTTAACGTAAAGGTTTTAGCTGAAATACATGATGTGGGGACATCGGGTTGAAGTTGAATGCAATGATCCGTCTGTCTAACTTACTGACTTATCAATAATGTGAACTGAACCCCAAGTACAGCGCTGTTGCAACCACTATTGTAATAACGGTCACTATTGTAAAAAGTTATTCCAATAGCGGGCGTGAAAGCACGGTAAACTCAACCACTATTGTAATATTCAGCAAATCAACCACTATTGAAATAAATTATTACAATAGCTGGCGCGAATGCAAGGTAAACTCAACCACTATTGTAATAAGTTATTACAACAGCGGGCGCGAAAGCACGGTAAACTCAACCACTATTGTTATAAATTATTACAATAGCTGGAGCGAATGCACAATAAACTCAACCACTATTGTATTAAGTTATTACAATAGCTGGCGCGAATGCACAGTAAACTCAACCACTATTGAAATAAATTCTTTGTCTTGAAATTATCGTAAAAGAATAAAATATGACACACACTAGTATTTCATTTACATTTTTCTAAATTCATTTCTTTTCATATCCGTTCCAAAAATGCATTTTGCATATAACTACTAGATGAATCACGGTATTGAATTTCACCTACAATTCTTATGCTCCCCCGTTCCAGGTCACAGTCTGGCCATCTATCCATCAGTCTGTCTTAGGCCGCACACCTGTCTGCTTTGGCTATATTTATATGGTTAAATTCACAATGAAAATGTTACCAAACATTTTGACTGATTATGTTTTTGACCAGTTCTGGGGTCTGGGATTAATTGCCTTCCCTAAAAGTAATCTTATTGTGCTGTTAACTAGTAGTACTAGCAGTAGTACTTGATGTGTTGTTGTTGTCACCATGGGCAGTTTCTGGAAACTGGAGAAATTGGGAATAAATCTTAGTTTCCTTTTTCAAATATTTTGACCTTAGAGCCATCAGAGAGCTGAGTTACTGGTCAGAGAATGCTTAAACTCCTACGCTTTACTCAATTTTTTTTTTTTTGGGTAAAATTTCCTTATATTGCACAGGAATGGCATGTTATGGAAGGTTCAAAGGAATCCGCCAGGCGACAAGTGATTTGACCTACTTTCGTTGTTTCACATGACCTTAAAATTTTGAAGTTTTAGATATTTCTGGCCATAACTTGTAAATGGTGCGCAATAGAACCATAGTTACTATTGAAGGCAAATGCTTTTTGTATTGGCATAAATATTTCTGACGTAGCAGGAAGGATGGCGTCATAATAATGACATCTAGGAAAGGCTATATCATGTAAATGTCATGTAAACGGTGCAAGATAAAGCCATTGAAGATGAATATGAACATGCCCTATCAACTGGAACCAATATTTATGACGTGCAGGGAAGGGTGAAGTCAAAATAACGTCAGAGTATTTCTGATCATTGTAACTTCAAAACGGCGTAAGATAGAGCCATTGTTACTATTCAAGACGAGTAGGGCATCATACATGGTCTATTGAGTGGCGCCAATATTTATGATGTCGTGTGAAGGATGACATCAAAATGACAACCTCGATATATTCCAAGGCCTATAACATGTAAACAGCACAAGAAAGAGCTAGGTCAGAAATATTTATGCCAATACAAAAAGCATTTGCCTTCAATAGTAACTATGGTTCTATCGTGCACCGTTCACAAATTATGGCCAGGAATATCTAAAAAGACCCAACTTCAAAATTTCAAGATCATGTGAAACAGCAAAAATACTGTAGGTCAATTCACTTCTCACGAGGTGGATTCGTCTGAAACTCTCTAACGATGCCATTTCTGTGCAATCTCAGAAATTTTACCAAAAATTGAGGAAAGAGTCTGCACTTTAAGCATTCTCTGGCCAGTAACCCAGCACTCAGATAGGTCAAAGGTCAAAATATTTGAAAAAAGAAAATAAGATTCATTCCCAATTTCGATGGCTTCAACAGTTTTCAGAAACTTCCCATAATGACGACAACAACACAAAAACTACTACTACCACTAGTTAATGGCACTGCAAGTTGACTTTTAGGGAAGGCGATTAATCCCAGGCCCGTTATTACAATAGCGGCTGCAACACCGCTCCCGTCGCCATGGAGAATGCATACCTAGCAGTGAATATTTTAAGCTAAACCGCTAAACTTTAATTCACGAAGAGACAGTGAAACGGTGAAAACGAGGCATAATTTCGCTCTAGTTGAAGGCATCAAAACAGCCATAAACTTCGTTTTTTGTACAAATTTAATTGACAGTGACGACTTGTATATTACCATATAACATTAAATGGACGTTGGAATCAACCAAATACGAGCTAGCAGGTAGATCAGCTAAATCGCGCTAGCAGATTTGTTTACTATGACACCGGTTAACACTACTAATCAGCAATGTCATAAACATTTGCTGAAATTAATGGCATGGCACCAGAAGCATTCTTCCTAAAATCCACATTTTTGTTCAGTGATGCAGTGTGGCGCGAGCAGCTGGACACTACGCTAGATGGATGCCCACTTGGTTTATTAAACAGTAGTGAATTACAATATTTTATTGCATTGCATGCATTTCTTGATTTCTAAAAGATTGCATAATTTGTATTCGGAGTGGCTATTCGCACAGCCGTTGAGTGAATAAGCCGTAGCTGCGTCCCCGTGCAGTTGTTTTATTCGCACAGCCACTCTTCATGAGCAGCTACTTAGCAGCCGTGCGAATAAGGATGGGCCGTAACATTATTCGCACAGTAGAGCGTCCAGTTATATTTGTCCAAGGCCAGTAATGGTTTAATTCTAGCAAAGTTGGTTAACTTTCATTTACTAAGTCACACGGTCTGAGCCAAGTGCCTTTGAAAACACGAAACTTGATTATTTGCCCTGCAAGATAATGAATATCTAGCCAATGATTTTCCTTTGATTTGTCTTCATTAGGCGATGTTAAATTCGTGTAAATACTGTTAGCCAAGAGTTCAGAGATGAAAATAAAAAGTTAAAGTGCATATATAGATGTTTTTGTTAAGTTTTATTTTTGCTTCACAGTTCAGAAAAATGCTACTTAATGCTACAGACAGCATAGCGTTTTCGCTATGCAGTTATTTTTGCTTTACGCCAGCCCTGCAACATCAACGTAATACATAAGCAAGGCATTGATACTTCAGTGCAGAGATCATTACAATTAAACAAATTCTATATGCAGGCAGGGGGGTAAAAGCGGTTATAAAACACTAGTTAAAACAGTGAGGTCACCATCCTAGCACGGATCTGCAGCCCTGGCCCTGTAGAGACGCCCACCGTTCTTCATTGATACCCAGTGCTTCATCAATTGCAGCAGCTCGTTACACACTAAACTAAACTCATCGGGATACATGGGCTAGGATTGGGTGCTGACTTTCAAGTCAAAATATAAAAAAAATAAATAAATAAATAAATAAATGAAAGAAAACTTGCAATGTGTGACTCTGTACAACAGTTTTGAGGTCCCGACTCATAGCTTGCCCATACTGTGGACTGAATGGGAGTGTTTTGCTAATGCTTAATTCCACACCATTTCCAATGACAGACATTGCACTAACCTCACACTTTCTTAGATCAGCACTAATCATTAGATACGGAATCCATTCTCTCAAAAATGAAACTTATCTGGGCAAGGAATCATTATTGGCCAAATTAAAAGCCTTTTCCAGCAGTCTAAGACGTGTCAAAAGCTCAGTCACACTCCTACCTTGCACAGTCCAAACAAAGCAAGAAAACGCCACTGCCAGTTTTATGTCAGGCATCTCCGCCACGATCATTCCTCTGACAAATCAAAAAAAATTTTAAAGTAAAAATTCACCACATGTGGATTGTAATTTATCTTCATCCGAATGTTTAAGACTAGTACAGAGGTTGTTCAATTGCTGCTTGCACGAAAGATAGCAGTGCACATTCAACTGCTGCTTGAGTGATATTAGTGCCTGCAGCTCTCGATTTCTTGAGAACCGCTCGGCCAATCAACTTCAAAATCCAACACAAGCACTTAATTGGGTCCTCAGCAATACGCCTACCAAGTTTAACCCTAGTGCTGCCAATTGCCAATATACAGAGGAGCTACACTCCTACCACGTGTGCCGGTCGTTGAAGTATCGTTCCCAGATAGCCATTTCCCTGCATGCTGGTCCTCGATGAGCATTAGCCAAGAGGCAGGACAAGGGTTTAAGTCGATCAAAAAATGGCTGCTGAGATTCGTGAAGGACACATGCGCTCACACACGCACACGCTCCATGCTTTAACAAGATACCGTCTTTAGTTTGATGCTAGCAGTTTGAAAAGAGAGAATTGCCAGACCATTGAAAAGAAAAGGAAATATAACTTCAGTGATACATTCTTTGTGTTGAATGTTTCAGTCAAACTATCCAGATTCTGCAGTCAGATACAAGTGCACTCCAAATTCTGCTCTCTGCTGAGGTTAACTAGCCTACATCACATGGAAACAGAATTTACTATAAAAAGCGTTTTCCAGTTTCCATCAAAATCATACAGCCTGCAGCGGCAATATTTTACAAATACAGGCCCATCGTATTTAAATTTAGTCACAGTCACAAGTAGTTCGGCAATCCCTTTATTATGGACAGAATGAAAGCATTCCAACCAACATTCACATTTCAGACTAATTCCCATTTTCGGTTAGAAATACACGAAAATTTTAACACTTCAAGAGAAGGGTAAAAATGCCAAGCATAAGCACTCATTAGGGCTGCACGATTAACCGAATTGCGATTATTTTAAGCGCAATGAAAGTAACAGCCACTATGAGGCAGACAGACAAGCTTGCTTATTTTTCTATGACACATACCTCATGCGGTCAAATGCTTCCGGGCAGAAAACTGATTTGAAGTCCGCTAATTACCAGCGAGGTTGGACAGCCTCCATCACCTTTACAGAATTAGCTTACCTTAAATCAATTCCTGTGTACTTTGCCTAACCTGCAATAAAGCCATTTATTCAGCTAACTGACTAATCAAAACCAAAATGTGGCCTATAATGATTAAGAAGAGATAATGAGAAGCAGACAGACCTAACCAGGCTACCGTGTTAGATTGAAGAATGTCAATAATCTGACTTAACAGATTTCTGAATTCCACCTTTCGTAGAATTTTTACTTATCACTAAAAAAATCATTTTAAGACGGCCCTGGTTTTTAAGCGTTTCACAATATATGCGAAGTGGAAAACATTTTGTGAAGTATATCAAATGTGAAGTGAGAGAAATGGTCCGTTTTTTTTTTATTTGATGATTGAACGAGATTAATTTGAAATAAAGAAATTCATAGCTCTTGATTTTGCTTACTTTTGAGGGCCTAAATGGCCAAAAGTGAAGGTGGAAAACATTTTCTTAAAGCGTATAAAACGAGACATGTTAATTGTTAACGCATTAGCACGCAGCGTGGCCAAATGTAAAACTAGAAATAATCTAACACATTCAGGCAAATTACGCCCTGAACAAAGCAAAATTAAAGCCGGGGTTGGGAAGGACAGCAAGGCCCATGGGGCAATGGCCTGTGTCATGGAAAATCAATGGGTCTTTTTGAAAATGTATGGGCCATTACCAAAATTCAATGCGCAAATAATTTTAACCACAACATACTTTTAATCAAAATGTATACTGCATATACACACATACATTTTGCTTTGTTTGTCTAATGCTTAAAACATACGGATACATTTTGCTGTTAATGTTCAGCATTAGAATATTGCTTAAAACAAAAAGAATCGTTACTTAATGTATAAAACAAGATTATGTACTCAAATACACAAGAGGGAAATCGGCCATTTCGGTTTCAATCGTTCAGTGAAACTACTGGCAGTGGCAATAGTCTGCCGACACACTAGTAAGTAACTCTTAATTGATAGTTTTTTACTTTATCCTCACAGTTCACTATAATCTTGTAGCAGCACTGCTGCAGCTCTTCAACATTGACAAGTGTGAAATTTTGACACAAAAGTAATCATGGCTAGAGGATGAGCCTATCCCACATGGTAATACGACCCCGTGACGTTCTCCTGACACCCGTTTCCCCCCCCCCCCCCCCCAAAGTTTTCTCTGGTGAAATACCAGAAAACAAAAGACACTTCCATAGTACCAGCACTTATTTGTATATCATTGTTATTAAATTAGTGCAGTATTGCTCTTAAAACTTCCATACTTTCCATGATATTGAAGCTTGAAGTTCAGAACTAATCTTGCTGAAGAAAATACAGATTTTGGCTTAAGACTGTGACACCTAGAAGTGGCATACAATTGATATAATTGCAGTTTTAAACATTGTTCCGATGTCTTTCAGCCCTGAAATTTTCATTTTGCCATCTTTAACACAAATGAAGTTATGAGGGCTCAAAATGCTAGAAAAAAAATGGCGCGAGTTAGAAAGCGCAACATTGCGACTTACTCCCCATGTACTTTTAGAGCCTGTAGCTCAAAAAGATTTTCACAAGACCAAGGTAATATTTGGTGAGAATTCATTAAATATATTTATTAGAATAATCAGCTGATTCTGAGGGGGTCAGATGGGAAGCACTTGTAGATTTTATACGGAATGATGCAATATTTTAAATATTGCACCTAGTTAGGTTTCTTATTAATAATTCAACTGAACATATCATTTCTGCCATTAGCTCCCTAAGACTCCCTTTCACATTCAAGCAAAACAGGTACTGTAGCTGAAGTATTCTTCAATGAATCGAAACCTTGTGAATCGAAATCGAATCGATTCAGGAAATCAGTGGCAATACCCAGCCCTACCATGTCATGTTCGTTGTTTAACTGGGTAAGCAAAACTTTGCTTGCAAAATTATTTTTTCGTTCGATAGTCTGCGACTGAAAAAGCAATGCTGCAAGCTTTTTGTATTTAACATTCTGTTTCAAGGTTATATCGAAATGAGCAATTAAGTCAGGCCTATGCCTATATCACTAATCTTAACTGTTACTTAAAACATACCACAAGGCATAATTAAAATGCACATTTGTCTGCATCTTTAAGAAGGACATAATGTGGCTATGAGAGGAGGTGTTACACGTAAGTTTTACATCAACAATTTGGCCGACTATGAGATGTTGCATTTATTAGTTCAGATGAATTGTGCACATCAATATTACCCAATTCATTTCAATTTCATAATTAACTAGAAAAGCACTCAAGAGAGCGCAGAGCTCCGCCAGGAGGCAGCAAAACCCATAAGCACGGCGATTGGAACTCCGGCCCATTGGAAAGACTTGAAATCTTGAACTTTGGCGTATATCTCAGCAGTACTTTGTTCTAGATATGCCAAAATTTAATCACCTGTTCCTTGACTTAATAACCACCTTCTCTGAAAATTTCATCAAAATCTGTGCGATTGCTCTGCCAAAACAAAAGTGCATCAACCAAACAATTGACCAGGCCACTACATGTGGACAGCCCTCGTTGTCTTTCTGAAGAAAGGATTACTGTTTGTTTGTTCGATCCAGAATGAATCTGACCTACTTTCTTCAGTCAGAAAACCGTACATGATGATTGAAAGTGAACCCTGAGCCTTTTCCGTTAACTGTAAATTTGACAACAAAGTAAACCATCTCTGACTTGGAAAAGAATTAAGAAATAGTTTTTAAATACACCCTCAATTAGTATTGCAACGCTCTGTTCTGAGACTGTCATTCGATACTGCATTTTGATAAAAACGTGAAGTGATAACAAATAACTTTCTCACAAATTCATTCTGCTGAAAAAATAAACTCCAAATCAGTCTTTCATGCAATGGAGATTTTCACAGCCTCGCAATGTGATGGGCCGTGCATGGCCCTGGGACTAGAATTGATCAAGCATCAGAACGTACTCGATCAACTGCAATCAGTAGAGTTCGTTCAAAGAGATTTGGTATTGTCTAAAAGGAAAAAAATATTTAGACTTGACATGGGCGCATTCTTGGCCCACTTATTGGCTATGTAATGCGCCATATTTTTAATTGATGCGCCACTTTCACATGGCGCATGTCCTTCCCAAACCCTGTTAAGGTCTGCAAAAACATCATCCTCAACCCAACAATTGCTCTCAGCCCCTTCCCCATGAACTTTGCTCAATTTGTAATCAAACAGTTGGTTCGCTCAATTAACAATTTAAATTGGAAGACAGTCCAATTTATTTAGATATCATTTTTGTTTGTCACATTTTGCAATTTCAATGATCATGAAACATGACAGATTTGCCTGAATGTGTTTGTTAGATTATTTCTAGTTTTACATTTGGCTGTGCTGCGAGCGAATACGATAATTACATGTCAGGTTTGATACGCTTAAACAAAATGCTTTCTACCTTCACTGTCAGCTATTTAGACGCTCAAAAGTAACCAAAATCAAGAGCTATGAATTACTTTATGGGGGCCGCCAAGCTGTCTTGGAATTACAGTCCCATTACATTTTGGGTTGTAACTCTACAACTAAACAAGATAAAATCAAGTATGATATGTCATATTGAAGGTATTAACTTGTTCTTTAATATCACTAAGTGAAAATATATTTTTTGAGAAATTTTCATAGAAGAAACAAGCCAAAACTACTCACGGAATTACACAAAATTGACGTGGTTTTTTTAAAGTTGGGTTTAACTATCCAGAAAGTGATGTTCCTACCATAGTTAAGTTATGAAACTTCAATATGTTCATATTTAAGGTGTTTTTTGTTAATACTGTAAGTTATAGAAACAAATATTGACTTTCACCCTGCTTTATGGCCAAGAAAATTCAAAAAGTCAATGCCACGGAATTACATGAGGCAAATTGTCACGGAATGACAACAATAGTATTAATTAGTTTCAATGCATTTATTTCAATATATTATACATATATACATAATTATTTACATTTTTACATTTTAGCAATATAGTACAGTGAGTTTTCCACTAATAATGACCAATCATAATACATACTTCATTTTTTTTTTTTTTAATCTCCATGTCAACATTGGCTTGGTGGCCCCCTAATTTTAAATTAATCTTGTTCAATAATAAATTAAAAAATGACAAAAAATTGTGGCACTGACTCGCCTGAACGCGTTTGCCTAATATTCAGTGCATTTGACTATTGCGTGCAATGCAAAAATAATTCCTCTCACATTCACATGCTTCACTAAATATTTTCAACTTCACGTATATTTTTAAACGCTTAAAACCAGGGCCATCTCAAAATGATTTTATTTTTAAGAAATATTTTTCATAATACATAAAAATTCTCCAATCAGAGGTGGAATTCAGAGGTCGGCTATTTGTTCAAGTCATTGACATTCTTTCAATCTCGTACGGCCGCCTGGTTAGGTCTGTCGGCTTTTCATCTCTTCTTAATCATTATAGACCATATTTTGGTTTTGATTGGTCAGTTGGCTGAATATATGGCTTGATTGCAGGTTAGGCAAAGTACACAGGAATTGATTTAAGGTAAGCTAATTCTGTAAAGGCGATGGAGGCTGTCCAACCTCGCTGGTAATTAGCAGACTTCAAATCGCAGTTTTCTTCCTGGAAGCATTTCAAATGACCACATTCAGACAAGGGAATAAGCAAGCTTATCTGTCCGCCTCATAGTGGCAGTTACTTTTATTGCGCTCAAAATAATCGTGATTCGGTTAATCGTGCAGCCCTAGCACACCAACTAATTTTGGAAAAAGAATTTTCCCTCAGGTGCAATGTCATGACCACTAGACAGACATTCCCAGTACAGTAAACACATCCCTGATTCGAGCAGCAGTGAGAGAATGGACAGTAGAACCCTTGTTAATGTGGAACAGATGGTCTGCTCCAGAAGAGGTGCAGAATCAGAGCACTTCTGATCCAGCTAGCAACTCAAGGGCACAAAGTCAATCATACAGCGCCCCTAGCAAATATTAAGTAATTCTCCTTCAAGAGCCCAACAGATCAAGGCAGGTCTCCATTTATTCCAGGAGGATCACTGCATTTAACACACTCACGTGCTGAGCATGTCAGCCAGTTAGCCTGCCCCAAGACTGAAGCAGCTCTCTTCTCGCAAATGGCAGAAATCATGGTGAATTCGGCTTCTCCTCAGATCTACTCACTCGGTCACATACAGTTTTAGAGGCACCTCCACATAGTGGTAAACACCGCCTTTGACATTAGCTGCACCGATTGATACGTCCACTACTACAAGAAAACCTTGACCTACAATTGAGCAGTCTCCGCACTATATGGCCTGCCTACAGTAGATTTGGTCAGTATTTAAAGCAAAAATTGAAGATGCTAGCAACCAAGGTTTTCCAAGTCATAATGTTGCTTTAGAGCATTCAGAGCCCCTCATGTAGGATTATAATTTGTATACACTTACATGAGCCAGACCCAAAATTGCTCAAAGCAGGTTCTGGAAAGATCCTGGAGTTCACTGGGCAATACTAGGCCAATTAATGGACATTCCCTGAAAATTCATACATTTCTCAGTTGGATTATAGCATTAAAAATTTGAAGCAGAACAACAGCCTTAACAAAAGCATCTCATCTTAGGCAATTAAGGTGAAGAACCCAGCTTGAGTGAACAGTGTCTACACACCCAACCCTGCTCTCACTAAAGAAGAAATCTGTTCGCCGACATGTTTACAAGTAACACCCAAAAGGCTAACACTAATGATAAGCAAGAGTGAGGATGACATAAACTACGCCATTAAAATACACAGGGCCTAAAGCCTATCGTTTCAGTTCAGCCAAAAGTCACAGCAGATTCCAAATGCATTATGCCAGTGTAAACATGGTGCTTATCACATTTTCTGCCTAGATTTAACATGGGGGGGGGGGGGGGGGGTGATGCAGGCAGTAGTTCAGGGAAAAACTATACAAAATTATCCATGTCACAGGGACTAAACTAATTCGAGTAGCTTTGTCTCCATGTCCACTGATGTACCAAACTGGAAATACATGCGTTTTTCTTTACATAAACACCCACCAGTCAAGATAGCCCACACTAAGATGAGTCACGGTTTTAAAAGCTTAGCAGCACATCTGCAGTAATATACTGCACAGACATGCATGCATCATGCATACACAAGGAGTGGGCAAAACATAGCTGAACCATTATGTTTGAAGTGCAAAAATGTAAGAAAACGCTGACGTCCAATTATCCATACAGTAAAGCATTCCAATCAGGCCTCATTTGCAACAAAGTTCAAACAATATTATTTCCGAGGACAGGCCAAAGACACCAGCACAGCAATAGGAAAATGCATTTAACATCAAGGACTGCATGCCATTTTTCAGCAAACAACAAATGCACTCAATTTATTTTGGAAACTCAAATATTTTTTCTTCCAAAAACACGTTTCACAAGAAAACACGACACTGAAAAGAATATCCGACTGCCTTTCCCAGAAGTTAAACTCTGGTTGTAACCAACGACCTTCGAACACGCTCGCACATGGGTACTACTCAAGAGCATATGAATTAACAAGAGTGATGCACTTCAGGCACACAGTGGTGTTCCAAAAAAGACCAGCACGGTGAGGGCTCACAGGGCTAATACCAGGGAAACAGAAATTATCACTCACCCATAGCAGCATCATTCTGAAAATCACCTTCCGTGTTCAATGATTTAATTGGCCATTTCAATATCGCGTAACTTGGTAGGTTACGTGCAAAAGCGCTTAAGCACCAAAAAGTACCAACAACCTTTGACAGTATGATAGCCTAGGCCTGCAGTTCTAAAACTCAGTCCTGGGGACTTACCGAGTTTGCTGGTTTTTGTTCTAACTACAATTGCAATCCCAGTATTATAACTAAGTGTTAATTTTTTTAAATTGCTCAACTCACAATTTATTGAATTTACCCTTTTAAGCCAAATTATGTCAGAGACAGCTGTGCATGCCTTAAAGAGCTCATTATTCATATTGTACTATGTTGCAAATAACTTAATATTGCATGAAAAAAGGGTATATTTTGACTCTTGAAATTGAAGAGCAAATTGGCTTCTAATTATTGAAATAGCAGAAACATGGTCTTCAAATCCAGCTATTTTTTACAGGATTAACAATTCAAAGATAAAGATAATTAAAACCAACTTAGTTTCATTTGGCTTCTGAAAAAACATTTGTTAAGACCTTAAACACCAGTGTTCAGAAACCATTAGCTACTTGTTGATTCGCTAGTCTTGAATTTGATTAGTTAAAACATAATTGCCTCTTCACTTGCTGACCACGAGTACCTCAAAATTAACAGAATACAAACAATGAGATCTTTAACATCATGGAATCCATCGCCACTTCTGTCGCCGTGGTTTAAGAGGATGAAACATCTCTCGAGCACGGTAAGCAACCAGTTAAAAACCACTGACAGCTTGTTAATTCTATGATTGATACTGTGACTTCAACAAAAACCAGCATCCGGTGGGTCACCAGGACAGAGTTTGGGAACCACTGTGTTAAGCCACATGAGAAAAAACAACAGGGAAAAAAAAAAAAGTACTTAAAAAAAGCCTTTGTGACCATGCTGAACTATGTTACACAGTAGAGAATTATTTTAGGCCTCTATGTACTACCTTCCAGCATCTAAAGATATTCAAAGACCAAATTCATTTCTTACTGATAAAGTATAATCTTCAGCCGATTTCATATGGGGGAGGAACTCGTCGATAATATGACCTTAAATATAGTCATACAAAATCAATTTTCCACTCATTTTGAGCAAACTATGCAAAGTCTGAATGGTTAACTTGCAGCAACAGATATCATTGCACAATAGTAAGTGAACAACTTCGAAACTAATAAGGTTTCTTTAAATGTATTAAAAAGTATTCTAAGTTACAATAAAAAAATAGACAATGACAATAATAATAATAATAAACAATGATCACACTCTGCATTTAAACCCAAGCTACTGTACTGCCAATCTTGGCACAGAAATGCCATTGCTGATGCAAGACCACCACACTATTTTAAGCCAATTCCTAGAACTCAGCATTACATAACTGCAGAGGCCATGATGTTTTCACACCAAGCAATAAAAGGGGTAATTCGACCCTCAAAATCTCTATACTTAAAATGTGCATCTACAGAAACTAATTCATAAAACTGTACATGGAGGCAGTCATTACCTCTCCTTTCTATCGATTAACCCCATCTGGAAATACTGAGCAACACTTGGGTTCTAGTTAAGAATAAAATTAACAAGGCTGCAGTGACAAAATAACTGACATCATCTGCTGTCAATGCATTGAATAATATGCTGTTAATTAAATGAAAGAGTTTAACGAATTAAAGGGTTTTAATACTCAAAACTGCATTAACTCACAAAATGCAACCCATGTCAATTTTTGCAATATGCAGAAAAGGATCGCCAATACTGGCAAAATATGAACAAAATAAGCATTCATAAAACAATGCATTTCATTTGCTTAAATGTTCAGGGAGAATGTATATTAGGAGCAATCAAGTGAAGTTTTATCTGATGTGGATCTTAAGAAATAGGCCATGACATTAATTTTTTCCCCTCAAGCCAAATGTTCAGCGAGCATTCAATAGGCAATATGAAATTAACACATTTAGATACTTCGGTTCTATATTTTCATTTCCCAAAGTCCCTTTAGTGCTATAAATTTAGAGGAAAAAGAACCTGCATCCTCAACTCATACAACGGGAATATTCCACCCGATGCCAAAGAAATAAACTCAAACTGAACAGAAAACGAAGGGACGAAACCTTCACCAAAAACAAAAGCAACACTAACAAATCGGTAGAAATGATCAGTGGAATGGCCTGAATTCCAATATGACCATACTCAGCGATACTGAGAGAAGTGAAAGCGCACAATGGACTCTAAAAGTTACGTAAGTGGTTAAGCCCCCAAATAGACAATGCAAAATGTCCACATATTCTCCACAACACTATTATTCATCAGTAATGTATTTATGAGTACAGAGATTACGCCTAAACAATGACCTTCATATAACTCGGCAACTTGCCAGCAGAGTATGGTAGAGACATATATGGGCCACAAGACCATACGATACATCACAACATGCATGACCACAATATACCTCAGAACACAGCTCTGGCCTACGTTAGCGGTTGACACCTGGGACTACTTAAAAAGAACTGAGAATGAAGTCCAGGAGCGCATCTGCTCTACCTTCACAGGCCAACTTTGCAGAATCGTTGAGTATAGAAACCACAAACGCAAGCAATAATCCAGACCACAGGCATTCTCCTTGCACATCGCAAGAATTTTTTTTTTTTAATCAGGAAATTCTCAGCGACACGAAAATGAATCCTGTGCCAAGACTGGTAACAAAGCAGCCTGCAGACACAGCCAGCAAATATTTTTACAGGCCTAACGTTACTGTCAATCTAGTTAACGGTACAAAGCTGAATAGTGAACTTGACAGCAATGTCAATTTACCAGACAAAGCCAATTTTACTGTTGCTGAAGTACATGACGGTGGCATTATCATCCAGACCAAGACACACGGCCCACTTCTAAAAAAATGTTTGCATTCAGTCGAATGGCAGCGCTATCGGCAAGACGAGCGTTAACCAAGTTCCCAAAACAAACGCCAAAGCTGCTTTCACATCGGACGCGAAACGAATTTCTCTCGCGACGGATTCGTTTCGCGTCCAGTGTGAAGAGGGCTTAAATCGCGAGCCGGTGAGCACGCTTAGCCAAATACAAAGTCAACGCTAGACATAAATGGTAATAAAATGCCAACGCTGTCACAGAATGAATCGTATATCCTGGCGCCTACCTATGTAGCTAGCTGGCAAGCTGGATTGCAAACTATCCAAACTGACAGCGCTTCATGCGGACAACTAACACCAGCAGCAAACCCTCAAAAGCCGCTTTCACACTGGACGCGATACAAATTTTTCGCACGACTGATTACACTCAAAGTCAATGCAAAGACGTCTTTGCATTGACTTTGAATGTAATCTGTCGTGCGAAAAATTCGTTTCGCATACAGTGTGAAAGCAGCTTAACAAAAAAAAAATAGCACGACGTGACAGTCTTGCCAGCCTTACAGCAAGATGCTGATGCAACGCTTCTTTGTGTGGCACCGATTTTGGATTTAATCTAATCCATTGCTTGAATTAGGCCAGGACCCATCTCGTTGTACTCCGCTAGCTATACGATAAGCCCTTCGTAACTGTGCATCCGTCCTAGCAAACCGGCAAAGGAAGCATAACGTATTATCAGCTAAAGCCAGCTAAGGCAACACAAAATAGGAAACCCAGGTAGCTACCGTACTTCCAAGACGATAACGTTACCTCACTGCCCAGCACAATGCAGCAGGAGCTACGCAGCTAGCCTGGCACTACAGCTAGCATTTCGTTAGCAACATGATAACCGCACTGATTAGCTCGCCCCAGCTGTCAAGTCAAACTCGCTAGCAGGCTAAGCTACACAACCCGGACGGGACCACAGACCCATGCCACAGACCAGAGAGCGATCTCCTGACGTATAGCTATAATAGCGTCACGCAGCCAGCTAGCTAGCTAGCAATACCAGTAGTTAGCGGTCTTCGCCGCTCACTCTCCATTAAATCGAGGGGGCAATACGTTACCTTATCAAAGAAGGACTAACAAAAAAAATTCAAATATAGCTAGAGGATACAGGTCAAGTCCAAGTCAAACCCATCTTCTTGGTATCTCCTTTTGTTCCGACTGACGATTTCCTTTATGATCGCAGCCATTGCCATGACAGGAGTCTTTGGGGGTTTTAAATTAAAAGAAAGTATTGTTGCCTCGGGTCTGAAATGCCTTTGTAGGTTGATCTCCCTTCAGCCCTCTTGAATCCGCAGTCCTGTTGCCGTCACTAACGTCGGTTGACGCTGTGGACTTCTAGAATGGCTTCGGCTACTGGATCATAAAGGAGGGCCCTGCTCCGCTCCTCCGCAGGCCCGGCTTCCACGATCCAGCGATCTCTCTTGAAATGCCCCAAGTGAAAAGATACTGAATTCTCCAGCTTCCAAACTTTAATGGTTTATAAACGGCCCAAGTCTCTGAGTCTTCCGCAGCCGCCGTGGTTGAGCTGAAATAGCGGAGAGAGAACCTCTCCAGCGATTCTAACCCAGAATATTGTGACAGACACTCAGCACACACACTCACACACACATACATACATACATACATACACACACACGCACGCACACACGTAGCTAACGTTAGCTAGCTAGCTAGCTACATACCTAGCTTTATTTTTAAAATCCAAAGACCTTCAACGGAATAATCCTCATCCCCCCCAAAAAAAAATGTCTGCCGAGGTAGAAAAAAAATTGACAGCCTCCACCTTTAAAAACAAATTCGATTATATAAGCATATTTTTTTATAAAAAAATGTTAAAAACCAATTTCATGAATTTTCCTGAGGAATCCGTTTCCTTTCTCGTCTCTCTCCAGCTAAACTCTCAAACTTCCATCATGGCTTCCGACAGCGAAGAAAGAGTGGGCATATACTGCATATCCCGCCGCACTGCAAATAGTTCTACACTTTCATCCTTTGAAAACACACGAGTGCGCATTACCTGCCGTGAAAGACACGCCAGGACAATGAAAATAGTTAATTGTCGAGAAAGAAAACGTATTAACGAAATCGATGGGCAAGATGCTTTGTTCGCGTGCGTTCTGCGCCTTCGTTGAAAGCGGAAGGACACGAACACACCACAGGGAACTCGTCTCTGGTAAAGGAAGGTCACGTGTTTCAATAATTGGGGAAGTTTCCAATATTTTATATGTCGTTTTGAGCCAGCAACAAAGGTTTTGCTCTAGGTGCTGCGTATTGGGGATATCCGCGCGTTTCGCATGTAACTGTAATTGTTCGAGTCATCCAACTCCATGCAAGTCTATATATGACGCGTAAAGCGAGTTGCTAAAATCATTGCCAGCCAATGTTCACCAACTAGCAAGGGAAAACAACATAGAAAAGGACCAAATGAGAAAGCCAGCTAGTAAACCAGAGAGCTAACCAGTCTAACAATGGAAGCCAGAGAACTTGTTAAGTGCTTACGCAAGCAGAAAAGTAAAAGTTCCCATGGAGAATGTGCACAAGTCGGGTTACTCTTATGTCGAAGGAATGCGTTTCTAAAAAAAAATTCATGAAATTAATTCATGTTCTGAAAAATAAAACCAGACGCAATATTTATTAGGAGCACTCAGAAGCTACACTGCGAAATATGGAAAGAAAAGCGATCCATATTTTTTCCTTCTTTTTTTGAAGGGGGGGGGGTGGAATGTTCTAGTCGATGTCCAGGACTTAAATGCTTGTTCTACAGCGCCACCTGTCAGGTTTCTGAGGAATAATATCCGTACTGCGCGAAAAGATTGTCTGTTTCATCGCTTGTCAATGCAACAGAAAGTTCGCTCATTTGGCTCTATGTTGAGGAGCATTTCAGCAGCTGCGATGAGAACGTATTTACATTAATAAAATTTTGTAGTACTCTGCAGCTTCACAATCCTCGTCTAAATGGTGCCATCCCAAAATATGCTTCAATTGTTGTGTGCTTATTGAATTTGATTATGAAATTGTTGAGTATGTCCAGTTTTATCTTATAAAGTGGTCCTCAGACTCGGTCCTGGGGCCCCCCTATGTATGCTGTCTTATTTTTTTATTATAATTTTTTTTCCAACTGCAGTTGCAATAGTAAAAATAGAAGATGTAAATTTGTCCCAGTTAGGAGCATTTCATGTTTCATACTGGGATGAACAGGGCTGCAACAATTATTTTGTATGCAGTGATATTCAAATGCTACTCAGTTTAAGGACATCCTACACTATTGAGAGATTTCATGGATCCATCGCATTAACATTATTTTATGCAAATTCATGGGCAGGACAGCAGTGCAGTGGGTGGCACTCTTGCTTTGCAGCAAGAGGGTTGTAGGTTCGAATGTGGACTGAGGCTTTTCTGTGTGGAGTTTGCATGTTCCCCCCGCGTTTGTGTGGGTTTTCTCCCACAGTCAAAAATCATACAAGGTTGACTATTTGAGGGTTTTAAATTGCACCCAGGTCTAAGTGCATGGTGCATGAACCTGATGACGGATTGATGAACAGTCCTGGTTTTCGTCCACAGTTTACTTGGATTTGCTCAACCTCCATGACCCTCGAGAAGAAGTGGTTTACATAATAGGGTAATGGTGTCATTTTATAGTTTCCATTGATGACAATGTAAATTTAACATCTGAACTTGCACTTTTCCAAGTGCTTTCACTGAGCACATGATTTGAATTTATCATTCAGTATCATTATGTTATTCAGTCTGGCTGCAAAGAATTTCCTACCATTCTAGGTCTATCTGATCCATCTTAGAATACTTTTTGGATACTAATTAGCAGTGGTCAACCACTGCTGTACCCCATCCAACAGTCCTAACTGACCTTTATTAAGAGAAATGTCAGCAAACTCAGTAAGTGAAATAATACAGTGTGCCAATCACACAGAAAAAAAACCTGATTAAATCCACAAATTTACTGGTCTGTCCATTTTACTTTCTTCAATCTCTCAATTCTAAAGATTCTTTTTACAATAATTGCAAAATATGGTAACACTTTACTTGAAGGTATCGTCATAAGAGTGACATAACACAGTCATGAACGTGTCCTAAACATTATGTCAATGTCATAAACGTTGTCATTAAGTGTCATTTGGTTTTTGAGATGAGAAGTTGACATTATTTGGGTTGTCTTGATTGTGACAACTTCGTCATAAGAGTGACATGACACTATCATAACTGTTACATGACACATGTAAGAGTTATGACAGTGTCATGTCACTCTAATAACGGTACCTTCAAGTAAAGTGTAACCCAAAATACTGTATGAAGCGCATAGCTAAATTTTGCTAAAATGCAAAATTTTCTGTGCCTCTTTGACTTTGGTAATCCAGCTGCATGTAATGCACATGTGCTTCCTGTGTGGTTAAATCTTGTGAGGTTTGTGTGGAGCCTTGTGCCAAGCCCACTCAGAGCAAAGCCTAGTGTGCCCACTATTCTCAAACCTGGAGTCCACATGGGTCTGCTGACTGGCATCTACATTTAAATATTTGGATTTGTAGGAACACTGAGGACAAAATAATCTTCCCAAACAATATTTACTCTTTGATATTACACTGCCTGTTAAAAAACAGTTGCCATTTGGATTTAAAAGAGCAAATTATCAAGAGCCCATGATTGAATCAGTATTGTAGTGATAAATATGCTTCAGCAGGCAATAATCCTCATAATCCGGACTGATTCAGTTAGTAACTTTTCATTTCTTAAAAAGCCATATAAGAAGGACAGATCTCACAGTCGTTGAAAAGGTGTTACTGTGTTTAATTTTAGGCCAGTATCAAGCAATGAAAACAAGTACTGAGATTGCTGACATCACTAGAGTTGGGTCATAAACTGTCCAAAAATTTATTAAAACCTGGAAGGATAGTAGTCTTTGAACTTTCCGGAAGAAATGGGTTGGAGAAAAATCATGACTGATCCTGATCGGCGATCAAGAAAATGGTTGGTGATTTATTGTCATAAAAGTTACAGAATGTCCTCAAGCACAATGCAACAAGACCTTGGAAGATAAAACAACTGCATGGCTACAAGAAAGCCATTGGTTTGTGAGGCTAATTAGGGAAAAAAATGAGTTCAATTTGCTGGGGAGCAGAAATATTGGACTGGGGAGCAATGGGAAAAGGTCATGTAGGTAAATGAGTCCAGATTTGCCCTATTTTAAAGTGCTGGGCTCCTCAGGGTCTCAAACAAAGCCCATGAAGCGATGCAACTGTCATGCATAGTGCTCACTGTACAAGCCTCGAAAGGCAGTGTTATAATCTGGGGTTGGTTCAGTTGGTCAGGTCTTAGGGTCAGCACTGTTCTGCAGCAATAAAATGAATTCAGCAGACTACCTGAATATACTGAATGATAGTAACTGATCACTGAACTTTCTAATCCCTCGTGGCACAGGCATTTTCCAGGATGACAATGCCGAAATTTATTGGGCTCAAATTGTGAAAGAGTGGTTCATTGATCTTGAGGAATCATTTTAACACATGAATTGGCCACCTCAGAGTCTGGACTATAACTAATTGAAAGTCTTTGGGATGAGCAGGAGTCGGCTTAATGGAGTGGTTTTACTCACCCATCATCAATACAATATCTCAGCCAAAAATGAATGCAAATCTGGCCGGAAATACAGTACTGGTCAAAAGTTTAGACATATCCATATTTTTCTTGCAACACAAGTCAAACAGGTCGATGTGGTCTACAACATCCCCCGCCAATCGTGTGTTTCTTATTTTCGAACTCCATTAAGGCCTTTATGGTCTGAAGCTACACTCCAAATTTGGTTGTCCTATCTGTAAGACTGGACAGACGGATGCATGCACACAAGCACGGACGGACGGACGGAGGTCAAACCTATATCCCCCTCCCACCTCGCGTTGGCGGGGGATAATAAAGAAATAGGCACTGTAATGTGGGGGGGGAGAAGGCCACTAGATGGCAGTATTGACATTTTTTGTTATGCCCAGGTCGGAGCTAGGTTTTGGGCATGTCCTGGGCATGCCTCAGAGGGGAAAGTCCCAGAGAATTGAAAAAAGTCTGGAAGGTGGGAGGGGGCTGGAAAAGAGTATATAGAGAAAATAGAAAAATAGAGAGAGTAAAGTAGTAAGAGAATTTGCTGAGAGAAATAGTGGAAGGATACATTTGACCAGGCCTGTCACTCTTTACAAGACTTGTAAAGCTCGTTTTGTGGATTTTTGCCTGTGTTGGAACATTTTCCAGTCCTAGGACATCGCAACAAAGCAACCCCATGTCAATTAACAAGGGATTGTAACTATCTCATTTTTTAATATATTTCAATCTTGGTCAGTTTTTGTTTTATTAAATCTGTTAAAGTTTTACAATTTTGTCTGTCATCCCTTGCTGTCCGATATGTCATAACAAATTGGGGCCATAAAAGCACTCTTTATTTTGCAAAAAAAAAAAAAAGAAGATCTAATTCTTAAATCCATCAAACTAACCAGCATTGGTTGTCATATTTGCTGAGCACAATCACATTTTTTTTTTTATTACATGGCTATAATGAGTTTGCTGCTGAGCGGCTTTCAAAGTTCCCAAAGATGTACCGCACTAGTGTTTGCTTTTCATCAACTTTTTTGCCCAATAAATTCCAAAACAGCTTGTCTTTAATTTGGCTGTTGGAAAATGGAAAGAGCTTCTTTGTCTGCTTACTTTGCAAAATATGGCTTCTTTGAGAATTCTGAAATTTTGGACACTATTCGATCAAGTAAATTATTCTCTTTGAACTTCTGACTGTTTACCTCTTACCTGATTCCATTTGAGATTATATAGAAAGGTTCAGCTGGTTAAATTTCTCGAAAAACTGCTGTGACATTAGCAAAGTGTTTTGAATGCAGCTTTGGTTTTCTTGTGTCTCTCTATGCACCCTCAGTGGGAGGGACTCTGGGAGCATCTCAGTTCTCTCCACGTCTCCTACACTTGTGTCTTTTCCTTTTATTTTAGTCCCTCCCACCAGGGACACAGTAACCCATGGGTGTAGTGAAAAAAGAAGGAAATATACTTTTGGAGAAATGAGCCGTTGTTTCTTCTGAATCATCATGTAAAGCAGTGTTTCTTTCTAATGATGATACACAGCTGGATTTGCTCCCAGAATATGTTGTTACCAATTGAAGCACCTATTACTAAAACCCCATAAGTCACACTTCACTTGACTTGACTTTTGGGGTTTCAGGAATCAGTGCTTCAATTGATGTCACGGCATTCAGCTGAATGTGGTCGAGGAAGGCTATTGCAGTGTATCCACACTCATGGCTCTTTAGAACTCCCACCTTGCTCCTCGCAGCAGAAAAGAGAGCTGCGAGACAGCCACCAAGATTGCGGATCCTGAACAACCTCTATTTTAACTGTATCTGAAGTACAGATACACTCAATAAGTAATTTTTTTTTTCAAAATTTCCAGTGATCCCTGAGTTACATCTTGTTCGTTGGGAATTTGACATATGGATATATGAGCTTTATGAAGCCACAGAAACTATTTCCCAAAATAACACACGACAAGATAAAAAACAAGACAAGATTACTAAATATGGCCCAACCTCAGAGGCCATTTTGACAATGTGGCTCGAGTGGAAGGGCATTGGGATATTTTTGCTGAGAGAGCGCATCTTTGCCATTAAAGGGCATTAAGTTCCTAAAAGGTTAAAAGTGCCATTAAAGTCTGTTGAATCTCTGTACATGACTGGGGTGAGATCTTTACTTAGGGTGAAGTCTTTTATGCTTAACCTACCCAGCCTGGCGGAGGCAGGACTCTTCAGTGCAAGCTTTCAGTGAGAGAAAAGCAGGATAGGATTTTGACCAAGATGAAGCAGCGTAAGGACATGATTGATGACCCCTTGTGATGTGTTTTTGAATTAACGAGAAAAGAGAACCTCGCCATTAACTCACACTTATCTGAGTTAACGGTGCAACAAGATAACGTCAATACTGATAAGGATATGATTGAGAAAGTACAATCTAAAGAAGGATACGAGACCTATCAAGTCATCATCCCAGATATGTCAGAATATCTACTTTATATCAGCACTGCACCGCATATTGAAAACCATCTGAGAATAACTTTCACATGTTTTCGACTGCCCTCTCACTGGCTGTGGGTGGAAATGGGAAGGTGGAATGCAACACCACCTGATGAATGTGTGTGATTTTGTAACACTGGTATACAAAACTAAGAATACATGCTGTGGTCTGCCCTTGCACACAGGATATGAAATATGGACATGACTCCACTGGACTGAGCTCATTCTTTGTGAATATTGAAAAAAGAACTTAATTGATGTTACGCGATTGCCTCATGCTATTGAAGCAACTTTCTGTGAATGATGATTGAATGATGGGATGTTGTGTTTTCCGTTGTATTGCCTGTTATATTTCTAATTGTTTATTGCATAGATAAATTCTTGGTTTATTGTTTGGACCGGACTTTTTGATCTACTTGTGTCCATTACTTTTGTATTGTTATGGCCCCAATTTGTTATTACATTTACAACACTACAGCAACAGCAACAGCAAGGGATGACAGACACAGTTTTTAAAACTTATACACATTTAATTAACAAAGACAACAACTAACAATAATGACTAATCTAATATCTACAACTAATGACCAAGACTGATTTCCAAAAAACAGAAAATATTTACAGTCCCTTTTGTAGGTTGCTTGGTGATGTCCTGGGTGAGGAAAATGCTCTAACACAGGCAAAAATCCACAAAAGAAAATTCACAGGTCTTGAACAGAATGACAGGTCTGGTCACATGTATCCTTCTTCTTGCAATTTCTCCTACTACTTTACTGTCTCAATTCTTTTCCTTATATGCTCTTTTGCAGACCCCACCCACATTTAGACCTCTTTTTTAAATTTTCGGGGACTTGCCCCAGACATGCCCAGGACATGTCTAAACCTAGCTCCAGTCTGGGCCTAATGAAAGAAAGGTAAATACTGCCATCTAGTGGCCTCTATTCACATCACACCTCCATTCCAAAAGGGAAAAATTTTGACTCATAAAGGCAAAATTTTTCTTTTCAATACAAAATGGTTAAGTGGATACTTGTCTATATATACACATCATACAATATTCAAATAAACACGTGACATATATATACATATTCAAACACGGGATAAGCAATCAGCAATTACATTGTCTGTACCCTTCACATGCTTAATTTCCAAGTCAAACTCCTGTAAAATCAAACCCCAATTCAACAATCTCCGATTCTTGTGTTTCATCTTACTCAGAAACATTAACGGATTGTGGTCAGTGTACACAATCATTGGCTTTTGTCCTGTACAAACATAAACCTCAAAGTGTTGTAAAGAAAGGACCAGAGCCAACAGCTCCTTCTCTATTGTGGAATAGTTCCTTTGGTGGCGATTGAACCTCCTGGAGAAGTATGCCACGGGATGCTCAATGTCATCAGAGTCACTTCTCTGTAGGAGCACAGATCCACAAGCTTGGTCGCTAGCATCGACCGCGATTGAGAACGGTTTGTTGAAGTCAGGAGATTTGAGCACGGGGAAGTGACACAGCAGAGACTTCAGGCGATCGAAGGCTCTCTGGCATGCATCATCCCAAGTGAACTTTACGCCTTTCTTCAGTTGGTTAGTTAGACTGAGAGCAATCTCAGCAAAGTTCTTGCAGAATTTGCAGTAGTACCCGATCATTCCAAGGAAGCGGCGCAAAGCTTTTTTGTTGTCAGGAACGGGAAAGTCCATGATGGCTTGGACTTTAGCATTTATGGGTGTCACCTTACCCTGACCTATGACGTAGCCAAGATAGGTGACAGTAGCACAACCCAAGTCACTCTTGTTCAGGTTAACAGTCAGGTTAGCCTGGGTCAGGCGCTGAAACAACGTCTCCACATCTTTTAGATGTTCTTCCCAGGAGTCACTCCATGTGATCAGGTCATCGATGTATGCACCCGTGTGTGGCAATCCGGCGATTGTAGACTGTATCATCCTTTGGAATGTGGCTGGGGCATTTTTCATTCCAAAGGGTAGGACTTCATACTGGTACAACCCAGATGGTGTGGCAAAAGATGTGTGCAGAGATGCTCTTGGCCCTCTCAGTTAAAGGCACACACCAATAACCCTTCAATAAATCAATCTTGGTCAGAAACTTTGCTTGCCCAACTCTATCAATACAATCATCAATCCTAGGTTTTGGAAACACATTAGTTCTAGTTACAGCATTGACTTTGCGATAATCTGTACAGAATCTAGTACTTCCATCAGGTTTTGGAACTAGCACACAGGGTGAACTCCAATCTGAGTTGGAGGGTCTGATAATATCATGTTCTAACATGTACTCAACCTCTTTCTCAGCAATCTTTCTCTTTTCAGGATTCATCCGGTACGGATGCTGTTTTATTGGTTTGGCATCACCAACATCTACATCATGAGAGGCTATAGAAACTCTTTTTGGAACATCAGGAAACAGATCCTCATATTTCTTGATCAACCTCTCAAACTGATCTCTCTGTGAGGGTTCTAAGTGCTGGAGTTTTACATCAAGATTTTGCAACACTTCAGAATTTGACAATTTACATGAAAGAACTTCAGCTTTAATTCTAGGTTCATCATCTTGAAACTCCCCCTCATCTTCACAAATCTCGACCATAGAAGAATCTGAAGTGACAGCAGCAACCCTAGCATTTCTGTCATGATAAGGCTTCAGCATGTTAATGTGACACAATTGTTTTGGTTTTCTCCTATCTGGAGAAAACCAAAACAATTGTGTCACATTAACAATGTAATTGAGATCATTGAGTTTTGTCAGAATTTCATAAGGACCATGAAATCTAGCCTGCAATGGATTGGACTGCAAGGGAAACAACACAAGGACCTTGTCTCCTGGTTTAAACTCACGGCTTCTAGCCTTATGATCATACCAAGTTTTCATTTTTCCCTGACTTGATTTCAAGTTCTCTTTGGCTAGGTCACAAGCTGCACATAATCTTTCCTTGAACTTGCTAACATAGTCTAACAGACTGATGTGCGGCTCTTCCTCTTGCCATTGTTCACTCAATAATAGCAAAGGTCCTCTCACTTCATGGCCAAACACTAGCTCAAACGGGCTGAATCCAGTAGACTCCTGCACTGCTTCTCTAGCTGCAAACAACAGCAAATGAACACCTTCATCCCAGTCTTTCTCATGGTCATAAGAATAAGTCCTCATCATTGTCTTGAGAGTGGAATGAAACCGCTCTAAGGCACCCTGACTTTCTGGATGATAGGCACTGGAAAGAATCTGCTTTGCACCGAGTTCATACACAACCTGCTGAAACAATCCTGAAGTGAAATTGCTACCTTGGTCTGACTGAATTTCCCTGGGAAGGCCAAACAACGTGAAAAACTTTATCAAAGCCTTCGAGATTGCAGTTGCCTTGATATTAAGTAGAGGTATGGCTTCGGGGAATCTGGTAGATGCACACATGATTGTCAACAAGTACTGATTTCCAGATCTAGTCTTGGGTAATGGACCAACACAATCAACAATGACCCTAGAGAATGGCTCCCCAAATGCTGGGATAGGCTGCAATGGAGCTACAGGTGGGTCTAACTGGTGTTTTCCAACTACCTGACAAGTGTGACAGGTTTTGCAAAAGTTGGAAACGTCTTTCCGAAGCCCAGGCCAAAAGAAGTGTTTCATGATCTTATCAACAGTCTTGTTAACACCAAGATGACCTCCTAAAGGTAAACTATGAGCCATTGTTAAGATCTCATTCCTGTAGACCTTCGGAACAACAATTTGCCTGACCACTGCCCAATCTGCATTGGCAGGGATATCAGGAGGGCGCCTCTTCTGCATCAACACACAATCCTTGAGATAATAACCAACTGGAACTGCATCTATTTCTTTATCAGGAAGGGCTCTCCTCCTTAGTGCACAAATTTCAGGATCATTAGTTTGCTCCTCAATCAACCGTTTTCTGGACAGAGACAAGTCTCTAGACACATCAGAATCACCAGACCCATCCGGCTGGCTGAATAGAGAACTGATAAAAGTATCTGATAAGTTCTCAAACGGAGAAACCATAGTTGGCCAATCAGAGTCATGAGGCGAACCACCTGAGTCCTGACTATTCAATGTGCTGGACGGCACCACAACATCTTCTTCTTTAGCCTTCTTGGCCATAGCACGAGTCACTGCGCAAGAAGGATACAGAGATGGGTCCTCATCCCCATCTTCAGTGCTCGGCTGTGAAGTAAGATGTACGGGGGAACTACTTTGCCCCCAGCCAGGTCATTGCCTAGCAACAGAGAAACACCCTTGATAGGTAGACTTGACATAAGTCCCACCTTTACCTGTCCTGTAACTAAATCTGACTTCAAGAATATAGAGCGCAGGGGTACAGATACAGTCCTCCCTTCAATACCTTGTACAAGTATGAAATCCCCTGAAGAGGTCTCATCACGTAACTCCAAGGAGTCCATCAAAAAAAGTGACTGAGAAGCTCCGGTATCCCTTAGGATATATATGGGGACAGGAGTAGTATGCTCATTCAGAGCCACAAATCCCTCTGAAACAAATGGAAGAAATTCCTCCCTCACAAAGTCAGCAGTATCAGGCTTTTTAGCCCCACAAGAAGCAGGTAATTTAACAGATCGGTCATCAACTACAGGGGTTTCTAACCTTGTTTTCACAAAGGCATTTGGTTTGGTATCCTTTTCTTTTTCTTTCTTAGCTTTTAGGAACCAACAGTTAGTTGTAACATGACCAGATTTCTTGCAAAAACTGCAAACTAGACCACTTTTGTCACTGTCAGCTTTCACACTTTGATCAGACCTGTTACTGGATTTCTGAGCACCATCACCAGATTTGTCTTTGTCTTTGGGTGAGGAATCTTGGGTATCACCATAACCCTTTTTCTGAAATTGGGACCATCTATTGTTACTGCTAGACTGAAATTTAGACTTATGTGTGAGAACATATTCATCTGCAAATTTGGCAGCTGACTGCAAATTCAGTGCTTGCTTCTCATTAAGGTAGGTCTTAACATCATCCTTAACACAGTTCTTGAATTCTTCAACTAACACCATCTCTTTTAGTGAGTTGAAATCATCCTTGACCTCCATAGAAGTACACCAGCGCTCAAAGCAAACCTTCTTCTCATTAGCAAATTCCACATAAGTCTGATTTTCAGATTTCTTCAGACCTCTGAATTTCTGTCAGTAAGCCTCTGGAACCAACTCATAAGCTCTCAAAATAACCTTTTTGACAACCTCATAATCAGAGGAATCATCTGCAGACAAAGCCGAATAGGCTTGTTGAGCTTTTCCCTTAAGGACAGTTTGCAACATCAGAGGCCAGTGTTCCTTTGGACACTGGCAACTCTTTGCTACCTTTTCAAAACACTGGAAATAGTTGTCAACATCCTTTTCCGAAAATGGAGGCACCAATTTTACCTCCTGGCTAGCCCGAAATTTATTTTCAGTTTGAATTTTAATTTTTAGTTGCTCCATTTGGAGTCTTTCTTCTCTATCGAATTTCTCTAATTCAAAATCTCTCTGTCTCTGTCTCTCTCTTTCTGCTCTTTCCTCTTTCTCTCTTTCTTTTTTCTCTTCTCTTGCTAATTTTTCTAACTCAAATTCTTTTAGTTTTTCTTTTTCTTGCCTTTCAAATTCTCTTTGTTTTTCTTTTTCCTCCCTTTCAATCTCTAGCATTTTTAATTTAAGTTCCATTTCTATATTTGGATTTTCCACTGGAAACTGTTCCAGATCTCCTGGTGCAAACACATTTTCATCAATGTAATATTCAACTATCTCTCTAGCCAGTCTTGCTTTTCGCATGGCTGGTTTTACCTCTGTCAGCTCCAAATGTCTGCATATTTCCAACAGTTCTGTCTTTTTAAAAGACTTCAAAACCTCTACGGTTGGTGATGCCAAGAAATCATCCATTGCTGTTGTCAATATATATCTAGGAAAATTCACAAAAACAATTTCACAATTTGAAATGTTAGATTTTCAATTAATTACTTTCACAATGGTCTGTCCCGGACTTGAGCCCCCAATTTGTTATGGCCCCAATTTCTTATTACTATTTACAACACAACAGCTACAGCAACAGCAAGGGATGACAGAAACAGTTTTAAATACTTGAACACATTTAATGAAAAAAACAAAGACAATAATGACTAAACTAATCTTCTGACCAAGATTGAATACAAAAAACAGAAATATTTACAGTCCTTGTGGGTTTTCTGGTGATGTGCTGGGTGAGGAAAAGGCTCTTTTACAGGCAAAAATCCACAAAAGAAACTTCACAGGTCTTGAACAGAAATGACAGGTCTGGTCACGTGTATCCTTCTTCTTGCAATTTCTCCTTCTACTTTACTGTCTCAATTCTTTGCCTTATATACTCTTTTGCAGACCCCACCCACATTTAGACCTCTTTTTTTATTTTCTGGGACTTGCCCCAGACATGTCCAGGACATGTCTAAACATAGCTCCAGTCTGAGCTTAATAAAAAAAAGGTAAATACTGCCATCTAGTGGCCTATATTCACATTACAACACTAAGACATGGACTAAAAACCGACATCACCAAAACAATAAAAACCTAAAATTGACTAACCAAACACACAGACCCACGGAACACAACAATTCAGTTCAAAAGCCAGCATCTCTGATGGTATGGGGATGCATTAGTGCATCTGGTGTGGGACACTTGCATGTTTTAAAAAGCACCATGAATGCTGAAAGGTAAATAAAGGTTTTAGGGCAACATATGCTCCCCTCCAGATGACATCTATTCCGGGGAAGGCCTTGTGTATTTCAGCAGAACAATGCAAGACCACATACTGCAGCTATTACAACAGCATGGCTTCGAAGTAGAAGAGTCTGTGTGCTGAACTGACCTGCCTGCAGTCCTGATCTTTCACCGATTGTGAACATTTGGCGCATAATTAAAGGAAAAGTCCGTCAAAGGAGAGCCAAAACTCTCCAGCAGCTGGAAGCCTGTATAAAAAAAAAAGAGTGGGATCAAATTCCAATATCTAAACTCAAGAAACTTGTCTCCTCAATATACCATATACCATATACCTCTACATATACCTCTACTCTGTGTTAAAAAGAAGAGGGGATGCTACACCATGTTAAACAGGGCCCTGTCCCAACTTTTTTGAGACCTGTAGCAGCCGTCAGATTTGAAATTAGCTCATTTTGCGGATAAAATTGTAAAATTTCTCAGTTTCAACATTTGTTATGTTATCTAAGTTCTATTGTGAATAAAATACTGGCTGGTGTGATTTGAAAGTCATTGCCTTTTGATTTCATTCACAATTTACACTTTGTCCCAACTATTTTAGAATTGGGGTTGTATATCGTGTCATGATCGTTTCAAAAATGCTTGACACCCACCCCAAAACAATTTGCTTATGAAAGCATGAAAATTTAAATAGCAAAGATGTGATCAGAAAGTATAAGCAGGATAAATTAATTGATTGCATGTTGCTCTGTTTTCTTTTTTCATGTCATTTGCTTTATACTGCACTTTTGGCTATCTTCGTATGAACCGGCCAGACTTTATGAATGGACGTGAACCTTTCCAGTTTTTTAACAACCATTCAAGTGCGGAACTAGGGCAAGAAAATAACGGTCGATATAATACAATGGAGCAAATGTTTGTTGCGGTGTGGCTGATAGAATTTTTTTTTTTTTTTTTTTTTTTTTGCTGTTGGAACCGGAATCATGATTGGAGGCTTTTAGTGCCATCTGTTGGTGACAGTAAGTTGTAGTTCTTTGGGCCTCTGATTGCAATGAAGTACTTTCCTGCACGTTAAGTCAGTATGATGTCGTAAATGTGACGTTTCACACTATCAAATCATTTTTGAATTAGTGAAAAATAGCGCTGTACCTGGGCTAAATATATTTTCCATGATAAGAACGTTTGATTTGTTCTTGAAATATTGCGCAGACAACAAAAAGAAAAGGATTTTTTTTCCCAAAAGTATGACGCAAAGTTAGTAAAAGAAAAGTGCAAGTAAGACATGAGAGAGAGAGAGAGTGAGAGAGAGAGAGAGAGAGAGAAATTCAGTAGGATCTTGTTTTTATTTCTTTTTCTTTCTTTATTGCATTGGCAGCTAGACGCACGATCTACCTGACACATGATCACTACTCAGCACATGAAAACATAGTGTATAGCGGTGTGCAGTATGTTTCGAACGGGGGCACCTGTCTGTACGCACGCTTAACTTCCATAAACAATCCACCAATTGAATATGACCCGCGCGCACGGTCAAATCATTTTGCATTAATTCAAATACTGGTTTTCAAGTTAAACTCATTGCATTCTATCTGTGGATCATGATGTGCTTGTCTGCAGATTTTCAATCTATCTGTGGACCTTGGTTGATTTGTCGATAATGACAGGTTTGTTTGAGGATTTTGAACCCATTTGTAGATCATATTTTGTGTTTACAAATTATGATATCGTTACTCATAGCAGTCTTTATAACTTTACCGTCTTTCTCATTTGAAGTGCGCATGGCACTAGTGCATTCGTATTAAAGGGGACCTAATATGCTATTTTTCCAAGTTTATATTTTGGTCTTTGACTCCCCTAGAGTACTCCTGATTGCGCAAAGTAAAAAAAGGGTACTTATTTCGCTCGTACTTCCATCCTCAAAAAACCCCATTTGAAATCCATAGTAGTCTCTGCCTGAAACGCCTCATTGGGGTGGCTCTTCCGCTATGGCCCCCACTCCCCGTGTGCCCACTTTCTTCTGACTGGCCAGCTCTGTGGAGGGCGGATCTAGGCGAGACGAGGCAGCAGAACGCAGTCTTCCTGGTCTCACAGTGAAACGAGAGACACGTCTGCCATCTGAGCTCAGGAATCATCGAGGAAATTCTGCTATCAAACGCAGTACATGTGTATAGATCTAATTTAAAATCTAAAATCTAATTAACTTGTTCTAATAAACGCAACGGCGAAAGTGGAGGACGCAGTGCGAAAGTCTGGCAGCTCAAGCACGAATTTGCTATTGGCTACAGTTTGCTATGGCAACAGTTGGTGAGTACAACGGTTTTACTTCTCCTCGCGAGGATGCAGGGGAAGCTAGAATCCACCCCATATAGACAAATTTGTAGAACAGGTCGACATGCCCAAGTGTAGACCAGAGACCGTAGAAATCCGGTGGGTCTGAGTTTAGAGGGAAACATGGACAGGGGCACTTAAAAGTGGACCAACAGCTTATGGACTGCTTCGGTGTGTATTAGGACCTGCTGGTTCGTGTGCGAAGCTGTGGTGTGTCGTTCGCGTGGAGAAACAAACAGCTTCCACGCTGGTATATGACGGAGGGGCGAAAGCTTTAAGCTAAACGGCCTATTCGGAAATTGCCCATGGTAATGGTTTACTTGTTGCTTCAGAATGACCAGCTTTTCCTCGCAGAAAATAGGCTCATTATGGATAGCGTGCGAGAGCTAGACAGAACTCTGGATATGTCATGAACATAATACAGGTTTTACAGACCATAAGTTCCATCTGTGTGAAGCGTTGCTTACGTGGACCTAGTGAAACGATCACTTTTACAGGAAAGAATTTAATATTCAATCGATGGCAATGCAGCGTTTGTTATACTGAACATGTTATAGCCTGTGCGCTTCCCTATTGCTTTCACCGGTAGTATCAGAGAGCTTGCCCAGACATTGGAGATGTATCAGGCTGACCCCAGTCATGGATAAGTGAAGTGATTGTTTCATAAGCACCCAAAAACGCACCCCAAGCTCTGCAAAATCTAATTCTGGTCTAACTGCAGCCCAACTCGGCAGACACATACAGCACCTCTCCGGTTAGCTTCAACTGAAGTGGCTACAATCAGACAACGTTTTGATAAAACTGCCACTTTGATGGTTTATGTTCACACACCTTCTGTAGAACTTCCCCTCATATCACTCTTACATATTTAGGACACAAACATTAGCAACAGTAACTTGACTACGTTAGCCACTGTAATTCAGCCACAATCAACTGGCTATCATGTCAGGTTGGCTTATGCAGTAAAAGCAACTTACAGCTTCCGTGTGTCATGGTTTGGTCCCGCCGGCATGAGGAAGCAAGCCGGCGGGCACAGGGATCATGTACCCAAAACTGAATTGAGGGACCCAAGTGCACAGGCTGAGTAAAATATAAATAAAGTTTAATAAAACTCATTAAACACCCAGGGGAACAGCAGCGATATTCAGGGCTCCAATACAAACGGCCAGCAAACAATGAGCCAACAGAATACAGCTGCACTGCCAGTGTGGCAGTGCAGCTCTTAAATACACTCAAGTCACCTCCACCTCAATGAGCAGCAGCTGTAGCTCGTTGAGGTGGAGGTGCAAACAGGAGAGGGGAGGGCCTACAGGGCCAGACCATCACACCGTGGCTGTGAGTCACCGACAGTCGCGACCGATACAGGCTTTATCTTCAGATATTTTACAAAGCCTGCGTTTGAGCCCAGTTGTTAGTACTAACTATCGCTAGCGGTCCTGGTAGCCACCCGTAACACGTTAGCTTCACTTGCATTATTTTCTGTTATATGGTTACTTACAGCTTGTGGCTCCGAGTGCTTGATCGATGCAACTGCTTCAGGTTTGAGAATTATCGAATTATTCTTTATTGACAAAGCTGTCTTTGCTGAAATGCTGAGTACAAGCAGCTAACGTTCCCTTTGGTCATGGCTGTTTGATGCCAGCATACAAAAAAAGCTATTGACTGATTTATGGTGCCATCGTCTTTTGGAAGAGAAATATTTATTTTTCTTTGCGTCCAAAACTAAATGGACAAGTAGCTTTGGGAGAGATGCTGACAAAATTACACCTCAAATGATCTGCAGTTCTTCTTTTGTATTTCCAAAAGTGTAGACGCTACTAAGGCAAAGTATGATCTGCCGTTGTTAGTGCCTGCTAGAATAATTTCTGGTGTGGGCAGGTCCAGCGCAGTGGTTGGCTGTGGCTAGGTCTGTACTAATTGGACGGCACAACGTGACGTCAGGTTTTGCCCAGATCTCGTGAAGATCTTGGGAGGAGCTGTTCAGAGAGGAAATCACACTCATGAAATCACATTCTTGGATTACAGCAAAATCCTTGTATCTTATGTTTCGAAACTTTTCAGAGGTTGAGCATGGACAACCAACATTATAATATCACTAATATGTATGCTATGTATGCTTTACGCTCAATCACCAGAGAATGTGTAGTGTATCACGAATGAAACTATATACTGCCCACTTGTGGCTGAACTACAAAAAATAAGCAGAAACCTCTGCTTACAGCAAGGTTCTCGAACTTGTTCCTGCCACCCCACTGTGTATGCTGGTTTTTGTTACAACCACAACTGCAATCTTACACAAGGTGTCGATATGTCTTAATCAGCTGCATTCCAGGTTTAGTGCAGTTATTCACCAAATTTTGCAACATTTTTATGGACATAGCCACCATGCCATGAAGAATAAAAACCCTCAAACATGTTATGCTTATTTTTCCATATTGTGAAGATTTGCAGGTAAAAGCATTTCTAAACAGATCAAACTAGACTCTGAGAAAATCAGTAAGCTCCAAATTGGTCACTGAACACAGGTGTTTTGAATTCTTTCAAAATAATTTGCCTGAACTTAATAAAATGAACATGAAACGAAACAGGGGGGTATTCCATCAAGCAGGATAAAGGAAAATCCAGACTTAAATGGCCAAGTCTGGCTTATGATAGCGAGAGTTCAGTTCCATCAAAGTGGCTGAGATTAGCCCCACATCAGCAACCATGGAAACTATGGTTCTGGCTAAGCCTGACACATCCAGCTAAGCTCAGATTTCTGTTCCATCAACCGGAGCCACATCTCCGTTCCATCAAGGTGGTTAATGTGAATCCCAGCCTAGTAACCATGGTGATTTAAAATGCAGGGCAATCCTGCCCTGTAGCTGTTATGATTCTGCCTTGACTTCCATGTTTGTTTATGAATTCTGCTTTGTCTGACAATGATTTGATTTGTGTTTTGGATTCCATGCCATGTTTTGTTTTTGCCTTGTCTTTGTCTGTTTGCCATATTCCACCATTGCAGTGATATTCCGGTCCATGTTTTGTCTCATATCATGCATGCACTTTGTCTCCCCCTGTCCGGTCTTATGTCATGTGATTGCTTACAGCCCCAGTATTGCGTGCCACTCTCTCGGGTGATTTAATGGTTTCTGGGATTTCAATCATTCCTTCCAATCTCGTTTACTTCCTTCACCTTGCTTTCCTATAATTACTAACCAGACTAACAGTTTATTATTTTTGTTAAAGATACTATTAACTGTGATATTTTATGTTTGCAGGAACTTATGATATTGAAACAGGAATGTATTTTAATGAATACTGTTGATGATGATTTTTGTGGATATGGTGTATCCCCGGTTGATGGTTCCTCTGGTGTAATCTCAGGTCGCCCTTATGGTGGAGTAGGCTGTATCTGGAGGAAATCAATTGATAAATATGTATCTGTTGTTCAATGTGAATATGATTGGTTAGTGTGTCTCAAAATCAACAGCTGTAACAAAACTTGTTATCTTATCAATGTTTACCTACCATATGAGAGTGATGATAATGTTGACAAATATAATGATTGTCTGGGTAAGCTATCTGCATTTATATCAAGTCTTCCAAGTACCAGTATCATGGCGGTGGGAGATTTAAATGCTGATTTATCAAAGCATTCATTATACTCACCTATTTTACAATCTTACTGTACCGACAATAATTTATTCATTGTCGATCATGTTTTTCTACCTAGGGATAGTTATACTTATGTTAGCCCGTCCTGGGGTACTACCTCCTGGTTAGATCATATTCTATGTACTGCCGATGCCAGTGATTGTGTCAGTAATATATGTATACATTATGATATCATTTCGTCAGATCACCACCCTATGTCTTGGTGTGTAGATCTTGATGTTATCCCTGAGAGTAACTTGGGGAATACTAATGAAACAAAAACTATCAAGTGGGATCGGTTATCAACCAATCAAGTTGAGCAATATAGGTGCCTCACCAATTCCTGTCTTAGTAAAATAAATGTTAGTGAGGGTATCAAGTGTCTGGATCCTAATTGTAAGGATGAAGGACACTTACGTGATATCAATACTTTTTATGAGTCATTATCTAACGCTCTCTGCCATAGTGGGGACACGGTGACTAGTGGTAGGGAAAATGCCCGGTGGTGCCGGGTGCCCGGCTGGAAGGATGTGGTGGACCCTTATCATGACGCTGCTCGGGACGCCTACCTGCTTTGGCGGGAGGCGGGTAAACCTCGGCATGGCTTGTGCTATGATATCATGCGCACCTCCAAGGCACAATTTAAGCGTATTCTTAGGAGTTGCAGACATAATGAGAACTCCATTGTTGCTGACAAAATTGCCAGTAAATTGTATAAGTCTGATAGAGACTTCTGGAGAGATATTAAGGTTCAAATGAACAGCAAAGTTAGCCTACCCACTAATGTTGATGATGTACAAGGTGATAAGAATATTACTGATATGTGGAAGTCCTATTATCAGGATATTTTTAACTCTGTACCCAACAGTAGATGTGATTCTTTTTGTGATGAGGTATCTTCTGTCAACATTGATTTTTGTGATAACATGCTAGTTAGGTCATCTGAAGTGGTTGATATTATCAAAGTTTTACCCAATGGTAAATCACCTGGTCCTGATAAACTCACTGCGGAGCATCTTAAATACGCTGGTCTCAATTTACCAATATTGTTATCTCTCTTTGTTTCATCTGTACTTATCCATGGTGTTTTACCTTCTTGTTTAATGGATTCGTGTATTGTTCCTATTATCAAAGAAAAGAACAAGTGTATAAATGATGAAAATAATTATAGGCCAATATGTTTGTCCAATATATGTACCAAACTTGTGGAGAGGGTATTACTCACTCGAATGGACAGCTACATTAACTCTGTTAGCAACCAATTTGGGTTTAAGCGTGACCATGGTACTGAAATGTGTGTTTACCTACTGAATGAGGTTCTTAGATATTATGTTTCACATGGCTCACACATGTTTGTTGCTTTTCTAGATGCCTCTAAGGCATTTGACCGTGTAAATCACGTTAAGCTTTTCATTAAACTCAACTCTGTAAATGTACCAATATATTTACTTAGATTATTGTTATACTGGTACTGTCATCAGAAATTGTTTGTTTGCTGGGGGTCTTGCACATCAGATTCATTTTTTGTCAGCAATGGGGTGAGACAAGGAGGAATTTTGTCTCCTCTACTCTTTAATTTTTTCACAAGGGACCTCAGCACACTGCTCAATATGATACATGCAGGATGTTATTGTGGCAATTTGTTACTTAATCATCTCATGTATGCTGATGACCTGGTGGTATTTGCTCCCTCTGTGAAGGGTATACAAAAGTTATTAGACATGTGTTATAGCTTTGGCATTGATAATGATATACTGTACAACCCTCTTAAATCTAAACTCATGATGTTGAAAGGATTTGCTGGAAGGGAACCTGATGTTAATCTTGGTCAATCCTGCATGTCTTATGTTGACTCTTATAAATACTTAGGGCACATTATTTGTAACAACTTATCAGATGAGGCAGATATCATCTCCAAGAAACGACTACTGTATGCTAGAAGCAACCTATTATTGCGTAAATTTTACTTTTGTTCTCGAGCTGTTAAATACAAACTTTTCATGTCATATTTATCGAGTGTATACTTGTGTCCTCTTTGGATTTACCATTCCAAGCAGGTACTACGTAGTCTTATTGTTGCTTATAATAATGCTTTTAGAATACTTCTGAAACTTAACATGCAGTGTAGTGCGAGTGAGATGTTTGTTCGGGCTCGCGTCAATAATTTTAGCTCTATGTACAGAAAATGTGTGAATGGTCTTATTGTACGTTTAGCCCGTTCGAATAATGAATTTATACATGCCATTTTGAACTGTGATATTTATGTGCAATCACCTTTATCTGTTTTATGGCGCGAGAGCCTTTACTCTCTCCGCTAGCTTATTTATTTTATTTTACTATATTATAGATATATGGACATGTTTTTTGTCTGAAATAAAGATATCAATCAATCAATCAATCACTAACCCAAACTAACACTGTTTGTAACACTAACTTACTAACGAGCACTAGGGATTGTTTAGCTGCACTTACTAATTGACTAACGAGCTCTCAGCATTCGCCCTATTCTAGACCCCACCCCTTTGGCTTTGCTGCAGTTTCAGCAGAACCTCTGCACTTGTTAAACTCTGTTCTCCCTCCTTATCTGTGCACATTAGAACTCCCTAATCGGAGCTGTGTGTTTGTCTATAGGTTTTCTTTGTGATCCCTGTCTGCGTTTTGGCTTTCGCCAATTTTGTGTGTTTATGTGTTTTGTCTCTGTTGCCCTGTTAACGAATTGGATTACGTCTATTGGACTTTGGCCTCGGACTCTCATGACATTCCTGTGCCTGTGTACCGAACCTGTGTCGCCCGACTCTGAGTTTTGTTTGCTGCTCTGTGTACAGTTTGGATTACGTCCCTGGGATTCTGATTTTGGATTGGACTCTGTACTGTTGCCTTCTGCTCTGTGGGGGTTCACCCCCCAGCTACAGTAAAACTCATATTTGCGGAAACTTTCTGGTCTCGCATTTGGTTCCAGAACGATGCCCCACAATAGCAGGTTTAAGGTGAGGATTAGCTTCATCTATGTTCAAAGAATGTCCAGTCGACTGGAACAGACACCCAAAAGACAGTTCTGCCAGTGAATTTACACACTCACAACTCATGTAATGATAATATGTGAAACATAAATATAATTCATTAAACATTAACTTTTCAAAAATAAGATCATTCCAATAAAGACAAAATCAAACTTTAAAAAAAAAATTTCAAATTGGGTAGCAAATTATCAAATTTTCGCTGCAATCAGTTTATAAATGTGGTATCACTTTCAAAAATGAATGAATAAATTTGATGAATTTCAGTAAGCCTATCTACATTAATTTTGTTCCTTTCATGCGGGATATAACATAACATAACATAACATGAATGGCAAGAACAGGCCTTTCAACCCAACTAAGCTCGCCAGTTTCTTTATACTATTGTGAATGTATCCCTTCAGATACTGAATGACTCAGTGGTATCTAGCTTTAAGTCAAGCCTGCTCTTGAAAACCCCCAAGGTCTCTGCCTCAACAATATGGTCAGGCAAGCTATTCCACATTGAAATTACTCTTTGGGTGAAGAAATATTTCCGAATATCAGTGCTAAATTTACCTTTGGTCAACTTCCATTTGTGACCCCGAGTTCTACTCACAACACTTGGTCGAAGGAATCCTACATAATTCACTTTGTTTATCCCTTTAACATATTTAAAGACCTCAATCAAATCACCCCTGAGTCTCCTTTTCCTAAGACTAAAGAGATTAAGGATCTTCAGCCTCTTCTCGTAGCTTTCATCTTTCATACCTGGAATAAGCTTAGTGGCTCTTCTCTGAACTTTCTCTGGAGCCTTTATATCTTTCTTGAAGTATGGTCCCCAGAACTGTACACAATACTCCAGATGTGGTCTAACGAACGTGTTGTACAAAAGAAGTATGACCTCCTTTGATTTGTTCTCAATACTTTTGGCAATGTATCCCAGCATCCGATTGGCTTTTTTAACTGCTACGGCACAATGGCTAGAACCTGTGAGGGTTTGGTGAACGATCACTCCCAGATCTTTCTCTTGTGCAGCACATTCCAGTTTTAAACCTCCCATGAAGTAATCCCGTCTAATGTTTTTATTACCTACATGTACAACTTTATATTTTGCTAGATTAAATTTCATTTGCCACATTTCTGCCCAATTCTGGATTCTATCCAAATCGTCCTGAATCACTTTAGTGGAGCCTAAACTATTTGCCAAACCCCCCAATTTAGTATCATCTGCAAATTTAACCAATCTGCTCTCAATATTCCAATCAAGGTCATTAATGTAGATGAGGAACAACAGGGGTCCCAACACCGATCCCTGGGGGACGCCATTCCCCACCATACCTAGCTCAGATGAGATACCACTGACCACCACTCTTAGTGTTCTGTCCTGTAACCAGTTTTGAATCCACTTCAGAATACCTCCTGTAACTCCAATGGAGCTCATTTTAAAAATTAGTCTGTTATGCGGTACTGTATCGAATGCTTTCTGAAAATCCAAGTATATGATGTCATAAGCCCTGCTCTGGTCATAAGTCTAGGTGGCCTCTTCAAAAAACTCCAGAAGGTTTGTCAGCCATGACCTTCCCTTCCAAAAACCATGTTGGCTATCCCTCAAGATACTGTTACGTTCAAGAAAAATAAGTCCAGCTCATCTTTTATGATAGATTCCAATATTTTGCACGCAATGCAAGTTAAACTGACTGGCCTGTAGTTTCCTGGCTCGGTATGGTCCCCTTTCTTATATATTGGTATTATATTGCCCTATTTCCAATCATTTGGTATTTCTCCAGTTTCTAAAGACCGTCTGAAGATGGCAGATAGCGGCTTAATATAATACAACCGATTGAATTGTGTCACTTAAGCATGCAGCTTGTCGGCAATCTTCTGCCAGGCCACCTCCCTCGCCCTGTTGATGGCAGCAGTGTTCCCTTTCCTTGTCATTTCCTGATAATCCTCATAAACCCTCATAAGGAGGGTTTGCTCCGCTGAGGAGAGCGCAGAGACGGGGTGCGCGAGTAGAGTGGAAGGCGTAAATTTCTAAAGTATAGCGTTTTGTTTGATTATTAGTTGTCTTTTGCTTGAAATTTTGAATTTAGAACAAGTGGAGAGTGATGAGGTGGAAGGGGGTTAAAAGTAAAGGAATAAAGGAAGTGACAATGAAACTGAAGGGCCGTTTGTTGTAGGGATGAAGGTGGAAGGAAATAGATGGGAAAACAATCGTATGTGATACCCGCAGTCATTTTGTCGGGATATTTATCAAAAATGGAACTGGGGACGAAAAGGATCGCAGGGTATGTAGAAGTGGAATAGTGATAATTGAATGTAGGATGACGTAACGAGGGAAAAGCATTTATAATAAAATAATTTGATCTTTCTCAAATTACATCTTAAAATGTATCAGCGGCCAACTAAAAAGGTTGTATATTGGAGGTGTCCCTTATTCCGTTAAAGTTGATTCTTTTTTGGCAGTAGAGAGAGTTTTTCGCAGCTCGGCGCTTATTGAGACGGGAAGGAGCAAGACAGCATGGTGGTTTTGCTTCAATCCGAAAAGTTACCGGACAGAATCTTTTTGAACTACGCAAGTTAGCCTATTGGTGAGAGCTTATGAGAGGGTGCCACTACATTGCTTCTGGTGCCAAGAATGTTGCCGCAGTTTGTAGGGTGAAGAGATTTTGGTACATTTTTGGCTTTCATTGCAATGGTCATTAATTGCGCAAAAGAAATTGAATTGAAGAAGGAAAGGATTAGGATGGTGGTCCATGCTGAGAGGGAATTTCTTGGAATTATGGAAGTGAAGGGAGAAATCGAGGAAATTTTAGAAAAATGTTTTGGCGAGAGCCAAATGCAAATGAATTAGTTGTGTCGGCTACAATCATGTTTCGAGGAGGTTGTGCGAGAGGGAAATACAAAAAAAATGTGTTGAAAAAGAGAACTGTGAATTAGTTTGTGTGTGTGTGTGTGTGTGTGTGTGTGCGTTTGTGTATCGTCACCCTATTAAAATAATGGCCTAAGTCATTTTTTCAAGTTTTTGGGAAAACACAAAAAACTTCACCAAATGGAGAGTAAGAGATGATTCAGGCCAAAAACAAATTTTCATCAAAAAATGACTTAGGTCATTATTTGAAGGCAGTTGCTACGGGTACGGCGGTTTTTCAATGAATTTCAATGTGGAGTACTGTAATAGAGAGGTACGGCAGCCCCATTTCAAGCCCGGCCCTAACCTAAGCTGATCAAAAGTTGTGTCCTGCATGTTTTTAGGCCAAAGGGCGTGGCTGCTGGGGCGTGACAAAGTTTGGCAGTTCGCCAAAAAAATTTCAAAATGCTCTCACGCCAACATACTTCATCGTAGAAGCTTCAAAGTTGCTGGAGATGATGAAGGCTCCGCTCTGAATGTCACAATATAATAACTTCCCACTTTACTAATAACGCTGTCTGGTGGTAACAGGAAGTGACCAGTTTGGTTACTTTGTCATAGGCAGGCGAAATTTGATACACATATGTATCATACCCGGACATACAAAAAACTAATTGGAGCCACACCCTAAACCCAACAGGAAGTCGGCCATTTTTATTTGAATTTTTGAATTTCAAAACAAACTCCTCCTAGGGTTTTCGACTGATTGACTTGAAATTTGGTAAAGATCATCTGGAGACCAAGATGATCAAAAGTTGTGCTCTGCATGTCTGTAGGTCAAAGGGCGTGGCTGCTAGGGCGTGACAAAGCTTGGCGACCCGCCAAAACAATTTCAAAATGGTCTCATGCCAACACACTTGTAGAAGCTTCATACTTGCAACATACTTCTACATCGTAGAAGCTTCAAACTTGCTGATAGCTCCGCCATGAAAATCACAATATAATAACTTCCCACTTTATTAATAGCGCCCCCTGGTTGTAACAGGAAGTGGCCAGTTCAGTTACTTTGTCGTAGGCAGACGAAATTCCCTTCACTTATCCCTAACCCCAACCTCTAACCCTTCCTCTAACCATAATCCCGAATCCTTATCCTAATTTCTTGAAATCGACTGTCGTACCAATTGAAGCTGCCGCGTGTCTGGACACTACGTTATTTTAATAGGGTGACGATATTGAAGATTGTCACTCTAGACCAGCGGACCTCAAATTTGGACCTCAAATCCAAATCCAGCCCAGGTTTTCTGTTATCCCAGGCAATTAAATGAACAGTTAGTGCCTCTTATTGGCCAGACTGTGTTAACACCTGACTCCCAGGTGAAGGGAGGGTGGAAAACCAGCAGTCCTCGGACCTCGTAGGGTATGATTTGAGGACCAGGGCTCTAGACCTTATGTCACCATAGTGCGTGGTGGAAATGCACCCTTACATTTGTCACACACCCTGAAAAAAAAAACAAAAATCAGAAGAGGAGCACGCCTCCGCTCGTTCCTTTCCCTTGCTTTGAGTCATTTTGCAACATTTTCAGCACTCGGCTTGTGTGGGCTTTTTATTTTCTCTGGGCATGTGCACGAAGCATGGCTTAGCAGATGAGGCTTGAATTAGCGTCAGAGTTGAGCTAGTTTATTTCACTTGATGAAACGGGTCGAGGCTATATAAGGAGTTGGAGCTAATTCAAGCCTCAAGATTATGCCTTAGTCTGGATGTTCTTGGCTACTATGATGTGTGTGACTTTACTTTTTGCCAAATAAATGGTTGACTGTTGCAACCACGTGTGACGGTTTTACCAATGAGGAACTTACTGATTGTTTACGTTGATTAAAGGTTCGGTCACATTGTTTCCTTCTGCAGTTATTCATCCTGGTTTCTAACATATCTCATTGTGGGTATTAAATTTTAATTCTTCATGGCACGTGTAGATTTGTCAAATGTGGCTTAAGAGAACAAAAAACTGCTCTAAACATGAATGCAGCTAATTAAGGTAAATGAACAACTTCTTTAAGTCCTGAGATTGCAACTGTGGTCAGAACAAAAACAAGCACACGCAGTGGGCGGCAGGACCGAGTTTGACTGTTTTAAGAAATATCATGAATGCATTTATCAGCTGGCCTAATGACTCAAAAAAAAAAAATCATCCTGGCTGTATCAAATGTAAGTAAGGCTCAATACTATGCGCTATCAATCCAAACGATGGAAACAATTGTCCATTTGTTGCATTGGAGCACATTACTACACATGACTTTCTTTTTAAACCACGATTTGTTTTTATATATATTATTTTTTCATGTAATACATTTTTGCATTGTTTCGTCTTTTACCTGGAACTTGTGTCTGTGATTAAGTTTGAATTGATCATAGTACATACATGTCAACCCCATCGGGTTCCCACTGGTATTACCTTCAGTCACTGACTGTAAAATCCTTTAAAAAATACATAAGATTTAAGAAAAAATTCCTTGAATATAGCAGTTTATTTATTAATTATAAATGGAGAATGAAAATTTCATAAAATACTTTTTAAAGCTGAAAAAAGCTTTATATTCAAGTAATTAAATAAAATAAAATTAAAAAAAAAAACCTATAAGCCTTATCCGGGACAGAGAAAATTGCTACGCTTGTGCCAATGTTGCACACAGGCATGTCAGGGATTCTCGATTGTGCTCTTCTGTGAAAATCTTGACCAAAATTGCATGAGTCTTTTCCGCATTCTTATCATTCCATTCGTCAGTCAGTCACAAGGGAGAAGAGTGACGTCCAGTCACAGCCAATGCTTTCCAGCCTCAGGGGCCAAGCTCTTGATAATTTTTGTTGTGATATAATGCTTGCAGCAGATACTTTTGGTGGGGTATAGTCGTTTGGACCGCATACTAGTTGGACCCTAGCTGAATGGATCCAGTACTGGTTGAACCCCAGACCATTTGGACCCTTACCAGTTGGGCCCCAGACCCTAGCCAGTTAGACCCCATGCTGTTTTGACCCCAGACCCTAATTCTGACCTGAACCCAACTGATCAGAGGTCCAACTGCTCTGGGCTCTCACTGATCTAGGGTCCAACTTGGCTGGGTCCAAATGGTATTGGGTCCAAAAGGTTAGGGTCAGGGGTTCAACTTGTGTGGGTCCGATACGTACGGGGTCCAAATGTCCCGTTCCCCCTGTTTTTTTTTTTTTTTTTTTTTGTGGGGGGCGGGGAGTTTGCATTGCGCAGACCGTACCTTGTTTTATAGTCAGAGGTCCGTGTGGATGTTTTGTAGACGCCCCTTAAAGCGCTCCACTATGGCCAACGGCAAATTGTGTTGCGCTCCGAAATCAAGCATCCTGTTCGTCGCCAAAATGAGTAGCATCCAATTGTTGATATTTTGATCTAAGTTCTTTCTAATGAAAAATCCTCATTGCTTCATTCGTACGTCCATAAGATGTGTAAATGGAGGATAATCCATATTATTTAAGGGCATTCAAAATTAGTTGACATGTATGCTTGCGTACGAGTGTATACCTTTTTTGTATTCAGTTTCGTGGGATGTTGAGAATTTTACGACTCACTTGTCGAACTGTTACGCAACTGCAAACGAGGCGCACAATACGCAGTGGAACCTTTTTTTCCGAAAATATGTTTCCATCAGGGCAATTGAAGTATTACATTTCCTACATCCCCTATCTTCACCATAGATTTTCCGACGGAGACGTTTAAGCAGGCGTGGAGAGTGAAGGTAATCTTGTCCCCGTGTTACCTCATCGATTTGGCTAATTTTTATAATTTCAATAATACAAATAATATAATTTATTGTACGCAATTAAAAGGACTGCTGGCCTTGTCAGGCCCAAATTACCTTTTACGTCAGCTCGCAGGTACATGCATGAATGTTCTTTCGTAACGGGCCAGCCTGATCTCTGATTGCTAGCTAGCTGGCTAACCCAAGCCGTTTGTCGGGCTACCGTGAAACAGAAGGTCATCGTCTTAGCTTTCAGTTTTATAACCGAAAGTTCACATTGGAATTAATGAACGTGCCTGAATCGGCATCAGTCTCTAACTGACCACGATAGCCGCGCACACGTAGTTGGTTTGCGAACACTCCACGAGTAGTTGGGGAGCGTATGAATTTATTGGTTTGCTAAATTTGCTATCTTGATTAGCACTGCGGTGACCTGACTCATGTTTTTAACATGTCAGTCTCATGGCGTTCAGTGTTTTGGCAGTGGGTCAGATGATGGGCTTGGGCATGTCCCACTCTATGCAAAGCTGTTATTTAGGCATCAGTTAGTATGTCATGTTCAATTACACCTCAAAAGTGAAAGTACAGTCAGAGCACATCTCCATTAGGTTCGTTTTCTTGCTGGGAAATGTAAAATATACAATTTTAGTGTCGGGAAGCAATATTTATTCGACTAATTTATATCCACATTGTTCCAGCTAACTGAACAACACTTTAACTTCCTTCCGGTGGGTCAAAAATAAGCGTGATCTGCTTTGTATTGACATGGTATGGTATGAACCAAAGCGCATTAAAATGCGTGACTGCTTCTTATTGGCGCTAAGGCAAATATCTGAAGCAACATACTGAGGTAGTCTGATGACGGTGCTCGTCTGAATATTGTCATTTTGATGTTTTCAAATTTTCTTTTAACTTGACCTTCCCGAAAGTGAAAGCAAACGGAGAGGGGCTTCGTTGGATCCAAGTTTCACTATTACTTGCAATGCTGCTAATCATTTTGGTAAATTGTTCTAATTTCGTAGAATTGTGACCGTCAGTACTTACTGTGCCACTGTTTGTACACACAGATACTGTAAAGACCATGGTGTTGAAAGAGATTCCTGCTGACAATTTTACTAGGCCCCTGGGTCGAAACGAAGTCATTGGCTTACTTTTTCGTCTGACAATATTTGGCGCAGTGACATATTTTACCATAAAATGGATGGTAGATGCCATTGATCCCACAAGGAAACAAAAGGTGGAAGCACAGAAACAGGTGAGGTGTATATCTCAAAATGATTTGTTCTGCCTTTACTTCTGACTGCAGTGTACCACCCAGCACTTGTGATATGTAGTGCTGATTATACACTAAACAAAATGAAGATAAATCAGAAGTACTATTCAATACTTTATTTAACGTAATATGGTATTATATCAATGAAAATGAGTAAATGGATAAGTTAACCACATATAGTAACAAAAATGGAATAAAATGTAAAACAGAATAGCAACAAAAATAATGTCTTTTTGTGAGAAAAGGTCAGTATTTAGTGTGTCCACTGTTTGCTTTGATTATAGCATTAAATCTGTCAGTAAACCATTGCATATGGTTCGAAGTTCAATCCAAAGAGATTCTTTTGATGTTACAATAGATTAGCTCAGTAAGATTAAGGTCTCGACATTGAGATTGCCAATTTATAACTTTGATGTCACCACATGTTTCTTTCTGACTGAGATAATTCTTGCACAACTTAGAAGTGTGTTTAGGGTCAGTATCTTGTTGCTCGGGCTGGAAGGCCACGAGTCTAAGTTTCGGCTCTGTTCTTCTTTTTCTTTTTTTTTTTTTTTCCCCCCCTTTTCTCGGGGTTGCAATTGTCCTGCTTATGCGTGCACGCGGTTTTGCGATTGGCCCAGACCTAGACCCGGCCCGAGTAGAGGCTCTGAGGAGCCTCTTGTTGAAAATAAAATCCCCGACCAATCAGTCTCTCTTCACATGGCAGTACGTCCCTCAGAAGGGTCCTGTGATACTTCTTTTGATCAATGATTTCATTGAATTTTAGGAGAGTACCTGTTCCTTTCAAGGAGACTGAACACCCAACGATAATATCACCGCCTCCACGTTATACTGAAGGGGTTAGCAGTCACTTTTGAGACTTCCTCCAACTCTACGGCGCACTTAAGTAATATGTTTGGGTGAGAGAATTTTGATTCATCCGTCCAAAGGATTTGTTCCCAGTCTTTGTGTCCAATCCTTGAAGTTTTTTACAGATTTTTTTTTTTCCAGCTCTTGTCAGCAACACAACTAATCAGCCCATTTTCACATAGGCGTGCTCTTATCAGCAACACATCTAATCATCCCATTTTCACTTAGGCGTCTGGAAATATTAGATCTTGGTACTTTCATCTCTTCAATTCTGTCGCTATTACTATCATCACAAAGTTGTTGTGCTGTCAACCATGGAAGGACTTCTCGATTAGTGAATCCCTTCGATTCCATATATGCCAGAATATGGTACTTTTATTTATTACATTCGGCAATGCTACAAGTTTATTTAGCTTGTTTGGAACAGAGATTCTCAGAGAATGGGCTCTAGTGGGAAGACTGTCCATTTCCCTGACATCAGTATTCAACAGGTGATTAGATCGTGTTGGGTACTAATGTCGCTTATAATTATTTCATATATATGAGAGATTTTTATGTATCTTTAATGTGAGTTTTACTTTTGCTTCTTCGGCAGGCAGAGAAGCTGATGAGGCAGATTGGCGTGAAGAATGTCAAGTTGTCCGAGTACGAGATGAGCATTGCAGCTCATTTGGTTGATCCTTTAAGTATGCAGGTAACAGAGCGTTATTTTTGGGTTTGTATAATTTTGTTTTAAAGGCTCAGTGTTATGTTAGTGTGGCTACATCCTAAACAGCATTATTGGTAGCGGTAAGATCATATTAAGGGCCAGAAATGGATGGGAAGTTGAAATTTGCTGTGAACTTGACCATTGGTGCTTCTGTGAAGTATCTTGCAAATGAGGACATAATCAGTGGAAAATATAAAATATTGCATTACATTGGAGCAGTTCTGTGCTGTTGGTCATTTTGAAAGCAGCAAGTGTTTTAAGATTTTGAGAGGAAACAAAGGTATTTTGTGTGGGGCAACTGCTGCATCTTGTAAAAATTATGCTTTTGCTGAGTTATAAAGCATGTGCCAGATTGATGGATTTATTTATTTTTTTTAAATGCCTGTATGATTGGCGAACCAATGGTTTTGCTTCGAGAAATGGGGAAATAAATTATCTGGCCTTATGCTTGTTCCAAAATGACTGATCATGTGTTGATGTCTTTGCAGGTCCAGTGGAGTGATATTGCTGGCTTGGATGATGTCATCACTGAGCTTAAGGATACAGTCATACTTCCCATCCAGAAGCGACACCTGTTTGAGGGATCCAAGCTTCTCCAGCCTCCTAAAGGTGGCGCTGTAGCCTCATTCCGTTTTTCATGAAAGGGCTGGGCTGGGTCATTCCATGTCAAAACGGCCAATATTGAGGTGCCTTGTACAGATTTTGCTCAAACGTTGTCCAAAAATACTAAATGGTACAAAACGAAAGAATCCCAAGTTTCATGTGAATATCTCTAATGGTTTTTGTGTGGTGCCCTCTTGACATTTGGGTGCCATGCTCCTTTTTGACTTATGTGAATTTGTCATTTCGTTTTATATCATTTTGGAAAGACCATAACTTCTCACACAATAGAGGTAGGAAGCTAAAATTTGATGTGCTGATGTATTCTGGCCCATATATCAGGATTCTGCTGCCAGAATTATCATGAGACATTAGTGGGGTGAGAGGAGGGCCCCCAAATTCCTTATTCTTTTTCAAGGCAGTAATTGATTTTTTTTTTTAAGTTTTTTGGGGGTCCCTAGGTCTAGGTTAAGTGAAGTTTACTGTTGGAAATGTGGTTTTCCCTCATATTTGGGAACTTTCCCACCACCAAATGTAGTTGTAGGATAATGGTACCATTGGTAGGGGACTTGTGAGGGTCCTGAAGTGGTTTTCAGACCCCCACAACTCCCCCACCAATTGTACGATTATCCTAAAACTGAGTTTGGTGGTGAGAAAGTTCCCAAATGTGAGGGAGAACCACATTTCCAACAGTAATATTCACTAAACTGAATCCTAGGGACCCAAAAAAAGTGAAAAATCACTTTCTGTCGTTGGCAAATTAGGATTTCGGAGGCCCTCCTCTCACCCCTCTGATGGATCAGAAAACACCAGCACATCAAATTTCAGCTCCCTGTCTCTATTCCGCGAGAAGTTATGGTCCTTCCGAAATGCTACTAAACTAAATTACCAATTGGCATGGCACCCAAATTTCAAGAGGACAGCAAACAAAAACCATTTTAGAGATATTAACACAAAACTTGGAATTCTTTTGTTTGGTACCATAAAGTATTTTGGACAAAGTTTGAGCAAAATCTGACAGGGATCATGTTCATGGGTGGCTGAGTTCACATGGAATGACCTGTATCCACTTTGCCTGAAGTTTGAGTATATTCTGCTGTTTAACCGATGAGTGACTTATTTAAGACTGACTAAGCCTGTCGCCCTATGTATCATGGATAAAATAAGACACTTAACAGGGAAGAAAAACATGGCTGACACAACAGCGACACTCGGTGGCAGCGGGATATCACTGCACTTAAGCGCAACAGAAAATCTTTGCTTGCTAGAGAGTATAATGTCGAAAAGAAGTCTTTTATTCAATAGTTTTAATCAAGCGAACGGAAATTTGACACGTAAAGTTAGGGGAGAAAATTAAAGAAAAGGCGAACAGTATCAACGGTCATGAGAACCGTAAAAGATGTTCAAAAACGTTTTAAAAATATGGTACAAGAATCAAAAGCCGCTTTCACACCTGAAGCGAAACGAATTTTTCGCACGACAAATGACATTCAAAGTCAATGCAAAGACGCGAATACACGCGAAAAGCTTTATGCAACATACAGTCTTGATTGGACTCGTCTAACTTCACAATTTAAGACCAGTCGACAGTGAAAACCAGTCTGAGAACTAAGTTTATGCAACTGGCCCCTGATCAGTGAACCGAAAACTGTCAGTTAGTGACAAACTAGGTGGAAACGTTAATTATTGTGTAGCTGAAGGTTTGATGTGAATTTTGTCGACTGACTCTGGTTAGTGCGGTCTTCAAAAGAGTGCAAAGGTATCTACAACTCGAATATCGCAGTGAGTGGGAACCTGTTTTGCGTCTGTTGCTAAGCAGCTCATTACTGTGCTAGGGAATTGAATTTACTTTGACTGGAGATGGCACACACCAGCTCCTTGTAGTAAAAAAAATATTAGTTGTTCTTGGAGTCCTTCCATCCCAGGACAACAGAACCACACTTGTTTTCATTCAATGGTTTGATATAGGAGGGCTATGAAAATGATGGTCTGGTTGCTAGCTGTGTGTGTGTGTGTGTGTCAGGCTGTTTTGAGAGATGCTATCATCTGAACAGCCTTTTTTCCTCTTGCACCTGTCTCTCCAGGTGTACTGCTGTACGGGCCTCCGGGCTGTGGCAAAACACTTATCGCCAAGGCCACCGCTAAAGAGGCTGGATTCCGCTTCATCAACCTGCAGCCATCCACCCTCACAGACAAGTGGTACGGAGAGTCCCAGAAACTGGCGGCTGCAGTCTTCTCTCTCGCCGTGAAGTTGCAGCCCTCCATAATATTCGTTGATGAGATTGGTAAATTTAAATTTCCCTATTCTCCCCGCTTGTGTTTGATTGTGTGTGATGAGTGTTTGGGAATAATGTCTGGTTACGCTTGATATCATCATTTGCAATGACGCAAAGACATATTTCATCAGAATTTGCTGCTTGGCATTTGGGGAAGATGGGGTCTTGTCTTGGCAAGTCTTGGATTCTCCAATAGGCCTTTTCGACTGACATGGTGCCGGTGCCGGTGTCTGAACTTGAACAGATGCTGCGCTTTTTCACAGGAGCTCTGTTGGTGCTGGTGCCCAAAAGTCGGCACAAAACGGGCACCGAATCGGCTCCCTGAAGTTGCTGAGCCCAGAGCCGGGCACTGCTGTGTCATTAAGGGTATGGGCGGGGCTACATCATCAACAACAGTCGTTTTGGCCACCATTTTTTATAGACAGCCGTGTCAAAAAGTAGATTCCATTAATTTCAATGGAGCAACGCTCACTGGCGGCGTCTGATTTTTATTTTTCGCCACTGCTCAATTTCTTAAGCGTCAACATAATAAAAATGCGTTTGTCTTCTGGATGATTTAACTATTTCGCCTTGTCATGGTGAGTAGCACACATTTAGAGGCAACGTGACACGCAGTTGTCGAAACTGATATAACTGCTTTCTAACCAAGTCGCAGTTTTGAAAGGAAATCCGTTATTTTGCGGGCATTTACGTTATCAAGCGACCTACATTTAGACAGTACCTAACTCAAGGTTCACTCGTAACACTGCTAAGTTATCGAGCCAGCTAATTCGCTGCTGGGTGAAGTGTTGTGAATCATAATCTTAACTTACTAAACGGTTAAAGGAGGTCTTTCATGGTGTAGGGAAAAATGCCCACAGCCCGATCAGAACAAGCTTTTGATATTATGAAACACATCTGGTAACTCCATGGGAGACAAGTTTTATATGCCTGATTTGCATTCAGGAAGTGAACTATGGCCCACTTAGTACATGCTCTATTTTTATGAGACAATGCTCAAAAAAGTTCATTTTTGAGCATGTTACCAAGTCCAAATATGTTCAATTATTAGTTTATTAGCTTCAGCAAGATTTTCTTCATATTTTGATACCAAATGCAAACCCAGAAACCCCACAACAAAAAAGTTATAGATGATTTACTCAAGAATTTGTCAATTTATCACAAAATTTCATAGAAATCTTATTTTTCTTTTGCTTATTTCAGTAGGTTCCCATTCTTGCCCACCTAAAATGTTTTGTAGAAAGTTGCGCTATATAGTTGTATAAATCCCGTAAAATTTTTTTGAACTTTTGAGACCGGTAACATTGATCCAGAGATCAATATATCAAAGGAACTCTCATTTGTAAGAATGGAAAGTTTGTTTTAAATAGAATAAGATTATCAACCTTTACCCAAAATAGTTGATATGTACTCAAAATCACTAGCAATAACTAAAAAAGAATGGTATTATGGCTTCAAAATGGTATGAATTCATTCTGGATCATTCCGGATCATGTCAACTAGCAAGCTGTAATGGAGTCCTTACATCTAATATTGTGTGTCTATCCTGGGTAAAGACAAGAGAAATATTATCTATATCAATTGACAGCTTCAATTCTTGCATCCAGTGAGTTCTGGATCATTCAAAAAGTTTGCATTGTAACTAAAGTAACATGTAACACATTCTATAGCACTCAGTTTGGTGCCGCAAGCTGTGGAAACGCAGGCCGGTGCTGAAAGGCACCGCACTTGGGCTCATTCAACACCAGCACTGGCCCCAGCACGGCCTTGGTGGAAAAGAGATGAGATGGGACTTCATTAATCACCTGTCTCATATGCAGACTTGCTCTAGGAAACTGCTGCTTTTTGTGAGATGACATTTATTGCTGGTATCAAATTGATCTTCCTTTTTGTTTCAGACTCCTTCCTCAGGAGCCGTTCCAGCTCTGACCACGAGGCCACAGCCATGATGAAGGCCCAGTTCATGAGTTTATGGGATGGGTTGGATACTGACTTTAACTGCCAGGTGATTCCCACACAAGAGCACGGGGAGGAAGCTGGCTCACAGGCTGTGGCTATGGTCCATTTTATATTGAATCCATCTTGTCGTGGGAAGCAAATGAATGCTGTCCTCACTGCTGATGGTGAAGCTGATGAATAACAACCCATGATACGGGTGCATCTAATAATGTTTTTACTCAACTGGTCATTGACGAGCTTTGTTTTAAGAAGGTGTGAACTCTGTCATCTGTTGTCCACTGTCTGCAAACAATTTGTCCTGCATCCTTTAGTGGTGACATATATTAATGAAATTTGACCTTGCATATCAGCCTCACACTTTATAATATGGGCTTGGCAGTTTGGTTATGTTGAAAAACTGAAGTTGTCAATTTTAGTCCTCCTTCATACATGGATAAAGAGCTGAAACTTGGTATGCAAGTAGTGTGCAAAATACAGTATCTCAACATATGACCGGTTTTGAGGATCTCCGAAAAAAGCTTGTTCTGTGACCTTCTGAGCCAGGTCACACGGTAACGGAGTTACAAGATTGGTGTATTTTGTGTCAGAGCTCCAAAACAAAGTAAGAGAGTTAATATTTACATGGCTTTGTGTAGGCCTTCCCTACTGCTTCAAAAAACAAAATAGCCAATATTGTTCATTTGATTTATTGAATGGTCGGCCAGTTTGCCGTTTTCACCCTAAATAAATCAAATGAAAGAAATTGGCTGTTTTGTTTTTTGAAGTACTACGGAAGAACTACACAAAGCCATTTAAATCGTAACTCTATCTTGCTTAGTTTTGGAGCTATGATACAAAATACACCAATTTTGTAACTCCGTTACTGCGTGACCTGGCCCGTTTGCTATATATCCATATTTGCATGACCCATAACCTGTAGTTTTTTCTGCTGTTTAGGTTATTATCATGGGAGCCACAAATCGCCCACAGGATCTAGACTCTGCTATTCTAAGGAGGATGCCTACCAGGTTTCACATCAACCAGCCAGTGAGTCCATGAAATTACTGCTGCTTGTTTGTTCGGATTAAGTGTGATCATGTCTGGCAGAAAGGGTTTGGAGCACATCAAGCAATATAGTCCAGATTTCACGATGTGTACTGGTTTTGAAACGCTTTAAAAAGGGACTCTTGGAATTAAGGCTTTCTTGTATTATAGATTGTCCAACCCTCCAGACTAACTTTGGGACCAAGGAGCGCATGCACTCTCAACCTGAAAAAGTTGAGCGCGCAGTCCAAAACTGTGGTCAGGCAAATTACCATGATGCTTTTCTGAGTACTTACAAGGCCAAATAAAGATGGCGGAACAGACTATCAGTTGTTGTTGCATTTTTAAAAAAAAACATAATCAGAAAGCACTTTGTTAAACTGAAAAGTAGATATTGATGTTCACGAGAATGTTCGAAAAATGTATAAATGCAGTTATCATTTTGGAGAGTTATCATACAGGTCTAAATCTATGTACTCCATTTCTCGAAGGGACAACTTTTCATCAAACCCTCCCCTGTACATAAACTGAATCATTCATAGAAAAATTGTGGCCAAATTTAGATGAGCACCCCACTAAAACCAACATATGGGGATAAATCCGTGAATAACTCCCAATTATCACAGTGCTAGTTCCAAAAATGTATAACTGTTGTTGTTGCCAACCCAAGGAACTGTTTGACACCAAACATGGCTTAATTGCTTTGAAAATATGAGACCCAGGAGGAACTGAAGCTGTAAAAAGCATAATTTGGCTACATTTTTTTCATCACAAATTGGAAGTTTAACATTAAGATTAATATCGTTCCCAAAGTGATCCACCCTAAATATTTGGTAAAAGGTAGATTCAGTATGCCAAGTTCGTTTGCACAAAGTTTCAGGAAATTCTTTCACTGGTAACAATGTAGTAGGATGGTTTATAATAATAATAATAATAATAATAATAGTGATTATTTTGAACCAGTTTTTTTATTTCGCTATTTAGATTTTGCACGTATCGAAGGGTAACAAACGCACAGAGAGAGTGAGGACGATGTCCGACATTATTAGCCCCAAAAAAACAGTCTGTGCGTGACCGTACACTGTTCGTGACACAGACTCATATTTGAGGCATTGTGCTGATAAGCCTTTGGTCTTCGCTGGAGTACATTGGGCAGGCGTCACCTGTTCAATCAGTTTTGAACATTTGCTGCAATTCACAAAATACTATTCCTCTGACAGCTGGCCAGTTATCCGAACCCCAAAGAAAACTGACTATAAATCTGAGAGACCCGCAGGTTTTCTCATCTATATCGTACTCCAAAGAAAATAATCTTGCACTCGGACCAACCAGTCGCCGATTTCGTACATACTGCATGAATAATTATGTACATGCAGAACTTCAGTTCCAAGTGGACGTGCGCATCCAACCTAATCCATCAGGATGGAAGGTTAGCGGTTGATATTGAAATGCTAAATAAAACCATTCGCCACTGGGCGCAAGTACCCATAGCTGGTATCAACAAGACTCAAAACTGTGTCACGAACAGTCTACGGTCACGTAGCCGACTGTTTTCGGGCTAATAACATCGGACATCGCTTTCACTCTCCAGGTGCATTTCCTTTATCCTTAGAATGCGCAAAATCTAAATGGCGAAATAAAAAAACGCTTCATGAAAACACTATCTGAAATCATGAAATTTGCTCTCCGATCTGCAGTATTGGTCACCGAAACAAAGGCCTAACACGTAGACTATTGGACTTCTGCAGGAGACCTGCTAGTGTACTTGTAATTTCGCGTAGTGTGGAGCATTTCCATCTTTATTGTCAAACAATAAAATTTAGTCATCGGTGAACAAAGGCACTTTCAGTGCTTGAAGTGTCACGCATTCCTGACTTCTCAATTTCATGTCATACAGAGCTTGAAGTGCAAAACGTTCTTGAGCCTGATTAGGCTTTGGATGATGAGAGTTTGAAAATGGCACCGGTACAGAGAAGTCAGGTCTTTGTGAGCCCAAACCATTACCTGACAATAATCTACATAAACAACCTATATAAAGTGGAGGGAGTATTTTAATTTTTTTTAACAAGCCTGCCGTATGGATGGAGAAACTTTTCCATAAACGTAATCTGGTTATTTGTTGGAACATCTGAAATGAGTCTATCCAAATTTAGTGTCATTGGTTGGAGAAAGCGAAGATTTTAATTTGTGATATTGTGGGGGAGCCGGCACAAGCACTCACTCGACATGTGAGAATTTATAACAGTTTAAAAAGCAACTGATGTTTGGTGCAAAGGTTGGAATTGTGTGCGGCAAAAAAAACGACCAAGAATGTTTTTGTTGCGCAGAACGAGAATTATTAACAGATGTTCATGAGCTAAACATATTTCCCAGTTACAAAGAAGGTTGGACTGGAAACTTATGTAATCCACAAGCCTGCAGTAGAAATGGTGCTCATTGTTGTGGTGGCAGGGGGCACGTAAAGGGGTCTAGACCAGAAGGAGAGCTGGCGAATCAGTTTGTTCACACACTGTACCTGCAAGGATGTGACATTTCTGTGACCTGTCAATATTTGCCAACATATAAGCACAGAGAAGCTGTACGTGATAAATTTGTGTGTAGACCGAATTCGAAATGTCTTAAAATGTCATTCATTTTCATCAAAAAGATGCAGATAATGTTTCTATCGATACAATGAGTACTTTTTAATTGTTCATTTTAGATACAGATACTTAAAGGATGGCAGAATGTTGCAACCCAAAGAAAATGAATTTGAGCAATCGTCAATACGACAAGTAATTGCCGGATCTAGGTTTTTCACCAAAATTTCTTGTACTTCTGAGATTACTACACTTTGTTGCGCTGCTAGCTAGTGCTTAGGTCTATTGCATGGGCAAAACATTTAATGATAGCAATTTTATCATGTACATCAGCGCTTTTCAAATCTTTTCTGGAGTACTACTTCTGCATGTTTTAGACCTCTGACTGCTCTAGCACGGGTTAGTCAAATGATCAGCTCGTTACCTCTGAAGATGCGTGATAATGTGCAGGTCATTCGAATCATCCGTGCGAGCAGGGGGAGATCTGAAACATGCGGGAAAGGTAGTACTTCGGGAGAATTTTTAGAAGTACAGATCTATATCATCTATTGTTATTATTATTATTATTCGCTCCCACTGCTTGCGGTGCAGGAGCCATGGTATCGGGCTCCGTCCGTGCATGTGTGTGTCCGTCAGCACATTTTGCTTTATCTGATCGATTTCTGTGACAGGCTAATTTTTTTTTTTACATGCATCTCATAAAGGCCCACAAATGACGTGCCTAAAGGTGACCTTGGCCTATTTATTTCAAGGTCACTGGCCTAAAAATATCACCGAAAACTTTGACAATTTGCTTTATCTTCTCAACGTTTTCAGTTACAGGCTCCTAATTGGCTCCCGCCGCCCATGTGATACCCATGGGAGCTATGGTATCAGGCTCCATCCGTGCGCGAGTCCGTCCATGCGTGCTTCTGTCAACAATAACTTCCGACATTTTGCTTATCTTAACAGTGGCAGCTTCTGGGGCTGCCAGTGCCCTATATTTATTATTTTTACTGCGACCAGCACATGGCAGCTTCACAGGAATGACCTTACTGACTACAATTCAGCTCGATTTGAGAAACTGCAAAGATATAGACGCAAAAAGCTGAGGAAAAAGTACCGGGTACACACAGAATTAATACGGCTTCAGTATTGTACAGCCAAGTGTCCATAGCTAAGCATGCTTAAGTAACCTTCCACAGCTCTGCAAGACTGGAAGCGATTCGGCTACCGAACTATCCCATAAAGTACCAGAAATGGGGTGACTGCAACATGAGGGCGTTTTTTATTTATTTTTTTTGCGTATTGATGATTGTTTGATTTGATTTGTTTTGTACACTTGAGTATAAGTAATTTGTTTTTAATAATATGGCTTTATAGTTTATTATCCCCCGCCAACACGAAGTGGGAGGGGGATATAGGTTTGACCTCCGTCCGTCCGTCCGTCCGTCCGAGATAAAGGGGACAGCTTTACTCAAACTACTACAGATACAGCAACCAAATTTGGTGTGTAGCTTCAGACCATAAAGGCCTTGATTGAGTTCGAAAATGAGAAGCGCACGATTGGCGGGGGATGTTGTAGACCATGTCAACTTGTTACTTGAAGTTTTGTAAACATAAGTGTCTATTGTTTACCAATAAAGTGAGTGCCTTAATGTAATTTTTCCTTGCAGAATTTTAGACAAAGGAAGGAAATACTGAAGCTTATATTGGAAAATGAAAACGTAAGTTTCCTTGTTTTAATTTGTGGATAATACTATGGTAATTTAGATATATTAGAAAATATTACTTGCTCTTAATTTGGTTTCATTCAGGGTATCAACCCAATTGCATAATTCGTTGTTCCCGCCTTAATCTGCTGTATACCAATGGTTTTGCAAACCGTAGAGTCTGACCTTCTTTTAAGAAAGCCTTCATTATGTTTGTACTCAGTTAAGTTCATGTAATTTTGGTTTAGGTGGATGAGACTGTTGACTTGCGTGAAGTAGCCAAGGAAACTGAAGGGTTTTCTGGAAGTGACCTCCGTGAGATGTGCCGAGACGCTGCACTGCTCTGCGTGAGGGACTTCGTTCATGGTGGCCATTCTGATGATAGGTACACTTCAGAGCAGCAAATGGTGCTTTTAGTAACATGTATTTGTCAGTCTAAAAGATTTAATACAGAGAGTAGTCAGTTTGTGAAGCCAGCTGCAAAACGGCAGCTATCTTCCTCTGTTTATTTTTTAGTTTAAGTGCTGGTGGCTTGAAAATAAAGAGATTAGGGGCCATTTTCACGGATTTATTCAGCTTCAAGACTAGGTTCTAGGTCAAAGCTTTATCCCTGTCCATGAAACAAGGCCGAGTTTTTTCATTTTTCTTATTACCCAAATTTAAGATCAGCTGGAGGTTCTGATATTGGGCTTTTGTACTTTTAACACATTTTCACATATTCGCTTCTGTCTTTATGTAGAGAATGGCTGCGCATGGCCTTGTAGTACTATGAATTTGAAAGTTAATTTGGATCTTCATCCTGTCTCCCCGGCCACTTCAGCCAAGAAGAGGATTTCATCAGGCCAATCCAGCCACAGGATCTGCAGCGGGCCATAGAGAAAATGAGGAAATCAAAGACTGCTGGAGCGCACAACTCTCTGCTGCATGCTGCTTTGGATTGAGTCCATCCTGAGAAAGAGTTCCAAAGAGGGTATTCATTCTACACTGGACCCCCGCCCTTCGAATTAAGTTTACATATCGACATTTAACAAACTATTTTAAAAGCGTGGGGAGGGCACATACATGTACTGGATTTGTTGGTGAAAATGTAGTCACTCCTTGTGAACTGTTCCAGATGCATCTGGATCAACATTGATCAGGGCTCCTGCCATGCAGTTGTTCCTGTTAAACGCTTCTTTTTTTCTTTATCAAAATCCTCTCGTTCTTCCAGAGATGTATGAGTGCTTGATATCCAGCACAACGGTACTGTCACAGTGGCACAAAGGATGCGTCTGATTTTGGGTCCCATGTATAGTTGAAAAATAGAGAAGATCGGGAAGGGAACTCTTGCCCATAAGGAGACTGCACCCAGAAGTGCAGAAGAGATTTTGGGGGGTTGGTAATGACAAATTGGGAGGGGGGATGGGGGCTGTTGAATGCACTGACTTGGGTTTGTATAATCATTAAAGGTCCTGAAATCAGGTACTGAGGAGCAGATGTTCACATGCCGCCGATTGCCTGAGAATGATTGCCATAATAGTGATGTAGAAAAAGGGTTGATGCCTGATTTCCAGGGGTTTCATTGAGTTGTTCCATAATGTGTGTAGACATTTTGTCCAAGACTATTCAAACTTTGAACTATTATTTATTTGCATATTCTAGTTTATCAGTGTGGTCTGCTACCACTATTTTTGGTAAGAATAGGGTAAATCAGACTGGTCTGGATTTAGTTCCTCGTGACCTTCAGTCATGGGAGAGTTTTTACTTCATCTTCTTCATTGAATAATGACCACAGATGGCTCAGACGCAGCCCGACAAACAGCAGCTGTAAAATGCTTCATGTGCCGATTTTGCATCGTTTGTGTAGTTGGCTCTACTAGGTTAGTTGTACAGTACAGTTGGGATGTATGGAGAGAATCAAGATGCTTAACTGGTCTGTTCTGTATATAAGAATTCAAACTTTATTCCCAATTAAAATGAGGGTAATGGACATGTAAATAAATGTATTGGAAGTACTAAGTTGCCAATTTAAGTTTTAAAGTTTGTGTGGAATGTATCTGAAGCTCATGTTTAGTATTTTACATTTTTGTCTGGATTATTGAACTGCAGTTCTAATAAAACAAGTAAACCATTTACCTGGTTTGTGTGTAAAATATGGAAAACCAAAAATAAGTTTATCTCAACTCTGAGAACCATATGGTAGTTTGAGATTTATTATAGGAAGTTAAATGGGTCTTGATTGGAAATAAGAGCCAGTGGTTGGCAAATTACTTTGCTTTTAGCGGTTGCAGTTTTTCATTTTTCAGAGTATTGCCAAAGTGAAATAATTCCTGCAAAATGCACTAATGAGTCTAAGTATTACCTTCTGCCTAAAAATCTGTTGCTTCTCTACGTGCCACAGCAACGTCTATGACCTGCCAGGGCATGGGCTGCACATTAACTTTGAAGGTGCTGTGCGGTATCTGGCACAAACACATGGAGCAGATCCTTTAACTCCTACAAGTAGTGTGGCGGTAAATGTCACAGACCAGACTTGCTGTTCCAACACGTCACAACAATCCTCGATTGGATTGAGATCTGTAGAATTGGGAGGCCAGGACAAGTACTCCTCATGTTCCTCAAACCAATGCTTAATTTTGTGGGTGTGGGTGTGGGGGGAGGCGGGGGGGTGCAGAATGATGCATTGTAGCAGCGGTTGGCTAGCATTCCATTTATTTTGAATGGCTGTGCTACTCCTCCGCAACTGAATTCCATTAAAATCAGTCACCCATTTTATCTGTTCCCGTCAATGTGACATACGTTGGCTCCGGCTAAAATATCATGGATTTCAAAATTAACTGTCAATTCAGTAGCTCGCTGTTAAACTACACAATGATTATGGAAAGTTAATGTGAGTATGGTATCCTAGTAGTTTTGAGACTGGTGCTTGTCTAGCTTGCAAGCTACACTGACAACCAAGCCATACTCAATGGACTAAAGTTACACCTTGAATTCAGTTTAAGAGCCAATTTTTGAGAGATATAGGCAAAATCAGGCACCTTGAATTGTTGACCCCCCCGGATTTGGCTGATTTTTTTATACCCCCCGCAACGAAGTTTAGGGGGGTATACTGGATTTGCTTTGTCCATCCGTATGTGCGTGCGTGCGAGTGTCTGTGTCTGTGTGCGTGTGTCTGTGCGTCCGGACCTAGATCTCATAACCTACTCATCTGATTTTGAAAATTTTTTTTCTTGCTGGAAGGACTATTGACTGTGGTACTGCCCGACTACTTGTTGTTGCGGGGGGTATCCTGTAAGCCATGCTTACTGAGTAAATCTAGTTTGTCGCCTGCGAAGCATAGCGGCACATAGGGATCACTTTGTCCAGCGTCTGTCTGTCCGTCTGTCTGTGTCCGGTAGTCACACTTTCAGTTGGTAGTCACACTTTCACATAAGTGCTTTGCAAGCGACACGTGTTCACCTGAACACTCTAGTTTATTATACCCCCCGCAACGAAGTTTAGGGGGGTATACTGGTTTTAGAGATGGGCATAGTACCCAAACCTGAAAACCCAAACCATTCCTCTGTTGACCCCTCCTATCCCAAGCCACGGCGACCCCTTTCTTTGTTTTGCCACTTTTTGGCCAATTTAACAGAATTTGCAAGTTCCCACCTCTAATTCTGAAATTCAGTGGTGTCCCAGCTGAAATTTATTGAAAGTGGGTCTATATGGAGGGCAGATTACCAGAATGTAGTTATCCAGTTGGGGCACCCTTGAAGTTTGCCAATAGGGGGTGTTCAAAATGCTTCAAACCCTTTTTTTTTTTTTTCTTAAGTTTGTCATGGATTTTCTCCAAACTTTTCCCAGTTGCCTTTTTGCAGAAATCTTTTTGGAAGGACCTTAATGTAAATATACTGTTACTTTTGTGGGACACCCTTGAAGTTTGGAGAGAAAAAAGGGCAAAAAAGGGTCTCATTCTCAAAAATGGGGTCATTTTGGGACCCTATTTCTCAAAACTTCAAAGAGGTAGCCAAATCCTGCTAATTACACATGAAACTTCTAGACCTTAATATTACAATTAAAGAAGAAATCAGATGGAATATTGTCTCATTTCTTCATAATTAACAACAACAAAATTCTACAAATGGCATCTGGTTGGTAGCTCTGTTCATCTGTAGTGATGCAGTTGGGCCTCTGCTCACCAGGGCCTAGACACTTTCCCCACTATGTTTTGAGAATTTAAAACCCACTGATATTGCTCTTTTGTGAATAGAATTAAATTTGGGTCAGTGCACTTGAGTCAACCAGTAGGTCAAAGCGTGCAAATGCGCTAACAACCTGTCACGACTATTTCATTCAACATTGGTCATTTGTCATTTCCTTGGAAGCTATGATCGTGACCACAAGCCTTGTTCATTCTCTGAAAGGGACAACCAGGTAAGTATACCCTGTAAATTTCTCTTTAATTTTTCTGATTAAACATGTGCTATTTTTACCACTGGAGGAGCATACATTCCTGCTGCTCTAGTGCAGTGATGGACAAGAGGACTTCTGAAATGTGGCAGAACATTTTCTTTTCACTCATTTGTCACTGTGGTGATATAAGCTCACTGTTATTCTACTATCATCTCTCATATCTGTGCTTTATGAGTCTGGCCATGAAAAGTCAGCAAGTACAATTGTATCAAGATCATATTCCTGACTGCGTACATGCATCTTGTCACAAAGTACAATGTAAATGTTTTTCAAGGATTAGTGCTGCCACCTAGATAGTATTTTTGGAATTTTGGTTTTTGTTAATTTGAATTAAGGTCTTCCAACTAAAAGATTCCTGCAAAAAGGCAACTGGGATACCTTTGAAGTTTGGAGAAAATCTGTGACAAAAGTGAGGGGGAAAAAAATGGTTTTGAGCGCTCCCTATTGGCGAACTACAAGGATGCCCTAGGTGGATAACTACATTCTGGTAATCTGCCCTCCCTATAGACCCACTTTCAATAAACATTGAGCTGGGGCACCATTGAAGTTCAGAATTAGAAAGGTGGGAACTTGCGATTTTGTTGAATTGGCCAAAAAAGGGATCGCTGTAGCTCTAGACCGAAGCGGTCAACAGAGGAGCAGTTTGTGTTTTGAGGCTTGGGTACCATGCCCATCTCAAGAATAAAATATCAGCGTAGGGGGGACAACAATTCTGACTGCCTGAACTGAAAAACTGCCTGAAAATTGGCTCTTAAATGTTGACAGAATTGGGAAAAACTTACTGAGCTAACTACAGATTCTTTTTAGAAATATATCAAAATGACCCTTTCTTTCTACCTTCTGAAAAGCATAATGGGCCCATTTTAATCTGGATTTTGTTGGCAGTTCTGTATTGAGCTGACCCAGGCTTATTGTATAAAGCCGGTAGACCGTTAGATCGCACTCACTCACAGATTTTTGCTAATAGAAGCTGGGATGGCATCATCAAAGAAAAGAATCCACTCAGCTGTTCTGTCCCCTGAGGATGGGAGCCGATGTTGCAGCCCACAATGGAGCCTTTTCCATGGATCACTCTTCACTAGAACATAATGCCAGTCGGTCCAGTGCTTAAGAAAAAAATGGAGCACCATCTCAAAAGTAGGCCTCAAGCCGTGGGTGGAGGTGCTCAGATGAGGGGCGAAATTATTCTGATGAGCCTGTCTGAGATGTTGGAAGGGGAGCCAGGTCTGATTAGCATTCTGATTGCCATGTTTTCTGAATAAGCCAGCCCACACAAAACTGGCTGGGTTATCCAGTTTCACAGTATTTAGGTTGGTATGCACCGCAATGTATATGCATAAGCCCTGAGAATTTATTTTTTTCTTTCTTTCACCCATCAATACTGAATTCAGGAATGCCAGTCAGTTATTCATTGAATATATCCTGGCTGGCAATGCACAAACCAAGGTAAAGAAAGTTCTAGCGAATATATTTATAGGGAAACTCTAAATAACACAGATAAATGACAATGTGGGAAATACTGAACGATATTAATGTTCCAATAGAACCAACCAAAGTCATTTACTGATTTAATTAAAAATCCATTTCCTCCAAATGAAGGTTTCACAATTAATGGCACCCTAAAGGATCATTGTATATAACACCTACAGCAATTAAACCAAGTGTTAAATTCCACTTATTTAGGTTTTATCCAAGTGTTAAGGAACTATATTCTCCCTTTGTCATCTAATACCATGAAGTAAACAAAAAATGAGGCAGATGATCATGGACCTTCTTAAACTGTAATGGCAACATGAATATTAAGAAATGATTCAATATGTCACTGTCCGGGCAATTATTTAAAAATTCCAAAGACATGAAATTGCTGAAAACCTCAAAGGTAGAGGACGCAACTTCATTTTGTCTCGCAGGATACTGAGGCGGATGGTGTGAGAAGCAACAAAATCCCAAGGAATCACTGTGAAGGAATTGCTGGCTGGCTGGCTTCTTGGGGACACCAAGTTTCAAAAAGCACCATCAGATGCCACCTCCACAACCACAGGCTCTTTAGAAAGGTGTCCAGAGGAAAGTCTTCTCTGACCAGTTGACTCAGAAGCGAGCACTTGAACTTTGCCAAACGTCATTTAAATTGTGACTGGAATAAGGTGCTTTTGTCACGAGACCAAACTTGCACGTTTCGGTCAGAAGCAGCATCGGCATGTTTGGCATCGAAACAGAGATGAATACAAGGAGAAGCATCTCATACAGTGAAATATGATGGTGACTTAGTCATGTTTTGGGGCTGTTTTGATTCAAGATGTCCAGCGGCACTGCTTAAGATTAATGGCATAATAAATTCCACCATGTATCGGAATATTTCGGCCGACAATCTGATTGTCTCTGCCAGAAGGGGAAGACTTGGCCATAGGTGGACTTTCCAACAAAACAATGACCCAAGGCATACCTCAAGATCCTCATAGAAATGGTTCGGTGGCAAAAAAGAAATCAGCATTCTACAATGGCCATCTCAGTCACCAGACCTCAATTCAAATGAAAACCTGTGGGCTGACTTGAAGAGGGCAGTTGATAAATACAAACCTAAGAATGTGAAAGTTCTTGAAAGGATCTGCTTAGAGGAATGGTCCAGAATCCCCTCAGATGCGTGCCTTTGCCTTGATGACAAGAAAAAATGACAAGAAAAGACATCCTTGCTAGAGGTGGTTGCACCAAGTACTAAATGAAGCGTACCAATTATTATGAAACCTTGACTTTGTTGAAATTTATTTTGTATTATTCAATGATTATGATGATATTGGTTGTTTCCATGGAAACAAACTATTTCACGCAAGTTGGTTTACTGTTTCTCTATGATTGCTTGTATAATTTTTGTGCATTGTCAGTCAGGGTGTGCTAGTAATTTTGGAGCCCACTGTACAAATAATTTTTGTGACTTAATACATCATTTTATCAATATCAAAGCGCGTAGTATTGTAATCCTGGCATGTGCCAGGTGGATACGCTGAGCACTTCAGTAATAACAAACACTGAGCTGTTTGTGATGTATACAATGACACTTGACTAGTTCTTTTGGGTGTGGTTAATAGCCTCCATAAAGCCAATAAAAAAAGGAAAAATGCTACTTCATCAAGAAAATGGAACGGCTTATGACACAGGAGAGGAAAAAGAGCCATTGTCATGTCACGGGCCGATCTCAGCCGCCAAGAGGCGGCGCATCATCTGCACTGTTCCCAGTCAGCAATAAGTTGGCTGTCTGTTCAAGAATGGAAAACGGGCACTGTCGCTGACGGATTGCGCTCGACAGCCACCAGTGACAACCGTAACTTAAGACCGCCGCATCCAGTTACAGCCTGTACGTGACAGATTCTGGACAGCAACCCAAACTGGTCATGAGACAAGGGGTCTGAGATGTCCAACAGCGAGCGCAAGTACCGTTTCACATCAGTTATTAGAGCAAAACATGCGTGCACACGTCCCTTGCAGAAAATCAGTCACTGGTGCGTTACGGGCAAAAATTATCTTTTTCTTATTTGTTGTCCATAGGATGTACTTCTAGGACTACGCAGGTATTTTTTTTTATTTTTGGCAAGTTTCCTGTTTTTGAGCCTTACCAATAATTTACATGATAAAAAGAAACCTTTATTAGTCCCTTTCCGGAAACGGAGGGGACTTTAGGATTGCACTCCGTCCGTCCTTCCGTCAGTCCATCCGTCCGCATTCGTGTCCGCTCCATAACTTCAATACCGTATGACCCAGGAACATCAAAGTTGGTGTGTGGATGCATCTTGGGGAGAGGGTGTGTCATGTACCTTATTCAGGTCACTTTGACCTACTTTTTAGGAAATATAATATGCATACACCTGTAGGGGACTAGTATTGCGCAGCAATACGACATTCGCCGATAGGCGGTGCACTTGTTTACTTTGTTGAAGTCTTCTTTTGACTGCTGACTGGCACTGATAGGCCTACCTCCTCAAGCAGGGATCCCCAAATCAGGCCCTCGAATCCAAAACCACCTCTGGTTTTCCTCCCCTACAGGCAAATATATGACCAGTTAGTGCCACTGATTGGCCACACTGTCTTTACGCCTGACTGTCAGGAAAAGGGAGGGTGGAAAACCAGCAGTTATTGGCCCTCAAGGTCCGTGATTTTGGGAGCCCTGTTCTTGAGAATGTTTTTGATCTGGCCAACGGTTGTGAAGGGTTTTTTTGTAAAGCAGGGAAAGAATTATTCTGTCATCCACAACAGTTGCTAAGTGGGGTATCCCAGCCTATCGCATTCCTGAGCTCACAAGTGCTTTTTTAAGATTATACCAAATCGTTCAGTTGGCCTTACCTAATGGTTTTTTTTCTTTTTTTTGTTGGTAGGTTTGTTTTGATTGTTCAGCCAAATAATGGCTTTCTTCACTCTCGGATTTCATAGTGAGAGTTAACAGCAACAAATTCCAAATGAAAATATAACTTTTCATTTTCATTTGTTCTCTTTTAAATGAATTTACTGTTTTTGGGAATAAACCGCAACCAGAAATTCAACAGTTAAACATCCAATTACTATAACTTTTTCCAAGAAGGTAGAACCTCTTAAAAAAAATGCATAATTCTACACTGCCCAATTTATCATGTCTTAACCCTCAGGTTGAAGCAGAATTTGAATTTCCTCTCTTAGAACTCATTTATTATTCAGTCTTTTTACTTCTTGATTCTATGGTTGACAGCTAAAATAATAAAAACTTCAATTTCCTAATATTTATGGACTTAACTGTATTTGTATACTTCTAGTAATTAGTGAGTGAAAACAATTCACTATGACAGAAATGACTTGTGTCCCTTACTGCTCTGCCTTTCCTTGAGAGAATTTTACCTCCCAAGAGAGTTTGGTGTCATAATTATCTGTGCTGTGTATATTTCCCTTAATGGAAACACTATAAGAGCTGCCAATCACTTAGCAGAATGTATTCACAAATGACTCCAGCATACTCCTAGGGCCCCATCTTCATTCTTGGGGCCTTTAACCATGGCAAACCTGAGGGAGCATTACTGGGATTTTATCAGTATGTCGAATGAGGAACTAGAATCAACAAAGTGCTGGATAAATGCTTTGGGTACATTAAAAGGCTCTCCTCTCTCTTTCTTGCTCTGATCACTCCAGTGTTCTTCTCATGCCCACATACAAATCTTTACTCAAGTCAAGCAGCCACAGCAGAAGACGGTGGTGCGGACAGCGTGAAAATGTTAAAAGGTTGTTTCCTTAGCACTGACTGGTCAATTTTTCATAATTAAGAGCTGGATGAGGTGCCTGAGACTATAAATGACTACATCTATATGTGCCGATACTGTTTTTCCCAAGAAAGACATTTTACACACCTCTAACAACATGCTGCATTTTGCCAAAGAGGTAAAAGCCTGTATTTATAAAAAAAGAAGCTGGCTTTTAAGAGCAAGAACAGCAGAGGCATGGCATCAGCTCAGAAAACTTAACATTCAGCGGAGAAAGGCAAGGGAGAAGCATCATGCTGCTGTGCAGTGAATCTCCTGTTCTTTGGACAATAAAACACTGGGATTGCATAGAAATCATAACAAATATGAATTCTAACAAGAAGTTGATTTTCCCTCTAGATAATCGGGACAGAGCTGACAAACTAAATTACTTCTTCCCAAGTTTTGAAATTCAGGATTTTTCAGAAGAGGGGGCCAAAGTTTTGGACTCCATTAACCTTACTGATGCCTCCTTGAACCATGCCTTGCCCAGTTAAGTATGCAACGAGAAATTTACGAGGCCCGTTGGCTTGTTTGCCCTCCTCCTTAAAAAACAAAAGTGCTTTTTCTGAACTAACTGCTGCATGGTGTCCAATTTTCCAACCGTCCTCGGACAGTCGCACAGTGCCAGCCCTCTTGAAAAAGTCCATAATTACCCTGCGCCTACACTACCATGTCTGTCTGCTGACAGTGAGTTCAGACCAGTTGTATTTGTAGTAATGAGCTGCTTCGAAAAAATTATTGTGAACATGCATAGAATTGAAATTGCTCATTGTTTGGACCCTCTTTAGTTTTCAAACAGACAGGCGAGGAGTAAAGAGGACACTGGATTTAGTGTGACACACTCACTGTAATCAACAAGCACTTAAGAGGACCCCAAAGGTGACGCTCATGTTTTATTTGCAGATTTTAGTTATGATTTTGGTGAGTTCAACCACATCTATTTTTACTGAAGTTAAATGACCTGCATGCAAAACTTTTTATTATTAAATGGTTGTATTCTTTTTTTAACAAACAGATTGCAACAGGTAAGGGATAACTACTCTCTCTTTGGGAAAAAGAATGTCATACTTCAGGGCTACCACAAGGTTGTGCAAGTTCCCCTATTAGCTTTTGCCTTCACAGTAATGAATGCAGTAGTAGTCAACCAAATGATTACATCATCAAATTCTCAGATGATGGTTATTTAAAGCCCGATATGCTGTGAGGACCGCGCTTTAGTGTACCTTAATGAGGTACACGGAGGTTGCTACCCTCAGTCTAAGCAGAGTGTCACCACCTTAGTCTTAATGTAAGTAATGATTTTGATCTCAGGGAGGTGGAAGCCCACAAACCTGTAATTAAATGACCTGTAATTGAGCTGATGTGCTCCTACACAAACTTGAGCATACTTATGGACAATCATTTTTAAATGGACTGCTCATGTTTTGAGTACCTGTGTGGGAAGTTGGCACAGAAAGTTCATTTTCTCTGCTGACTCAGACTGTTGGGCGCTCGTTCAAAGATCAGTTGAACTTAAAAAGAGGATAAATGGGACATCCTGCCGTCTTACGCACATACGCTGGAACACGCACAAGGGGCACAAGAGCAAATATTTGGATACACAGGGCCAAAATTTCCAAGCACGCCCACATCCAACCAAGATAGACCTGCATCATTTTAAACTAGAGGGCACTTGTTAGAGAACATACTTAAGCCACGCCATATATCTGTTCTTTTGATACAGAATATCGAGGGTTCAGAGCCAGATGATTTATCTCCAAAATTAGGGCATTATGGGTTAAGTGCAGCTACAAGTTAGAAATCATGTCTCGTTTGTCTGGAAAAAAGGTTTAAACCATTCTGGCTCTGAACCCTCGATATGCTCCAGATCACTTCCAAAATTAAATCAACTTTTCCTTGGACTTTCACCTATCATCCTGCTAAATTTTGTCCAAACCGTTCATAGCTTTTCGTGTTATTCGGTCAGAAATATCACACAGACCCATGTTAGGTTGAAATATTTTAATTCTTCCGGGTCCAAAATCCAGAATATGTTCTTGATCATTTCCAAAATTAAATCAGCTCATCCTTGGACTACCATCTTTCATCCTACCACATTTCAAGCCAAATCATCCATAACTTTGTGAGTTATCCTGTTAACAGACAGATGGGCAGACAAACGAATACATGCGCAGACAGGTCAAAACATAACCTCCTTGGCTGAGGTAAATATAGGGCACTGGCAGCCCCAGAAGCTCCTGCCATTAAGATCAACAAAATGTCGATGTTTTTGTTGACGGACGCACGCACACACGCACAGATGGACGCACGGATGGACAGAGCCCGATAACATACCTAATTAGGAGTCTGTAACTGAAATAGTTGACGAGAAAAAGCAAACTGTCGAAGTTTTCGGTGATATTTTTTGGCCAGTGACCTTGAAATAATCGGTCAAGTTCAACTTTAGGTGCGTCATTTGTAGGCCTTTATGAGATGCATGTCCAGTGAAAATTACGAGCCTGTAACTGAACTAGTTGGTGGGATAAAGCAAAATGTCGAAGTTTTTGTTGACGGATACATGTATGCACGCACGGTTGGAGCGCGATACCATATCTCCCACACTGCTCGGCGGCAGGAGCTAGTAATGACTTAATTCTGGCAAAAGCTGACTGATTCAGTCGCTGGCTTCCATGTTCAATGAAGCATATCAATCATCAGTCTCTCTCATAGGTACGTGAGTAACTTGTTTGGTACATGGATTACAGGATATATCACTGCTCTAAATGCTGAATTTTTTATCAGGCACTAATAGGAATGCAGAAATTGTGAATTCGTTTATGACCAAGGACTTTGGCTCGGGCCAAAGGATCAAGGCAAAATGATGATCCTTCCGTATGGCTTGGGTGACTGAGTAATGCAAGCATTTGGGGATGTGCACATTGGTTGTGGCAACTGAATTCTGTTCTTCATTCCCATAAAAATTTTCCATGCAGCACCTTTGTTTGTGAATTGATTGGAAATTGTGACATAAAATGTCATCCAATTCCAATGCAATTCAGGACAATTATCTAATTGGGAACAATTTCTTCAGCCGGTATTGGAAACAGAACTTCTGAGGATACGTTTACATTATTTTTCATTTTACTGTCAACTTTTCATTGTATCGGACGATTTTATAATATTACAATGAGCAAATAACCTCCAATGCTTTCTGTCTAGTTTGGAGACCGAATGGATTGGTACATTTATTTGCACATTCATTTTATGCCAAAAGGTTCAAATAATAATATCAACTTGCACTTGATGCAGAAGTTTGCGCCATGAGTCAAAACAGGTTCTAGGTCATGAAAAATTGAATCATTTTAGAATGATTAAATGAAATTACCAATCCTGACCAAGGAACAGCCACCACCAGGCCATCGGTGCGATTGGAAATCCTGGAAGTCCCTTAACAGACTTCACACCGGGGGTGGAAGATCTAAGCATTCCATGAGTAAATGGGGATACATTGATGCAGCTGAAACACACTGTGACTGCAATAAATCTTTTCAAACCATGCCCCACCTCTTAACATGCCCACTCCTGAAAGAGCCATGCAGCCTAGAGGACCTTGTAGTAGCCAACAAGAAGGCCCTCCTTTGTGCTACAGCTTGGCCAAACATGAGATATTTCGATGGACTCAAAGAAGAAGAAGATTTTAGAATGACATCAAAGCAAAATGTATTAAATTTCAGCCCTTTGGGAAGGTGGGAGGGCATCTCTGATATTTGGCGAAACAGATAGTTCTGAGAACCACCAGTAGTTCTTACTAGTTCTGGGAACCACCCTCAGATGTAGAGCACTTGTGGTCAGTGAGTTCATGATTCAGGAAATGTATTATTTAATCTCTAATTTGATTCTCAGCATTTCAATGCAAATAAGAGAACAAATTCAAAGTTTAATTTTCATGAAGTTTATTTGTATTTGCAGCACTTGTGCCCCTAATTTATGAAAATAAACTGTAATAACTTGGAATTCTAAACGTCTAAAGTGTCCTCCTTAATTGAAGGCATTTTTCTTAGTCTCAGTGACACTCAAATCCTGAGTTGTACAGCTATGAATTGGGGTCATCCACACATGGGCAAAAGTCGGCTTGATTTGGTATCAGTGCACAGCAATTAATATTTGGTCAATAATAATTCTGTGCATGCACTGACTGCTTGACGTTTGTCAGCATAGACCTCACCAGATGTTGGGCACCTTTCCTAATGATGCGTTGCCTGGCCAACATCGGTTTCTGCTTATATCTGGGATTATTGCCTTCAATCACCCCTTCAGCATGTAAAACCAATGTTCAGTTGGATTCAGATCAGCCGATTGACTCAGCCAACAGAACCAAAATAACAAAGTCTCACTGACTGATGAATTACTGTTCTCTGTTTAAGTGAATAAAGATTTGTTGTATGATACAAATTTTGCACACCTTTTTTTGGATTTCAATCTGAATGAGAAAGAATGACAGTACAAAAAGCCAATAATTTAAAATTTTAATTTCTACAAAAAATCTGGTTTACAAATTTTAAATGGTCAGAAATTATTGTAAATATTAAAAGGTTATAAGGTAAGGCACAATGATTAATATCAATAAATACTTTCTTTTATCCTTCACACATGAAGCTTCCTCAGTGTTGCAGGCAAAACCCTTTACTTTTGACTTTCTCTCACCTTTAGTTAGTACATGGGTAAATTCAAACATGATATGCACCATTTCATTGTTAATTGGGCATTCATTCACAGCTTTAAAAAGAAAGGTTCTACCCACAGAGCTAAAAGAAAAAACACAAGAGAGGACAATGTCATTGGCTGAACCAACCGCAAAACATGAGACGAGTCTGCCATTTTGTGGAAGGAATCAGCGGGGCAATTGCGCAATTAAACGCTGGACGTGTATTTGCGACGAGATAAAATGAAATGAAAAACGCAGGACTGGTGACACACCAGCCTACAAGCACAACCATTATTTAATAAATTATAACTTGATTTACGGGTGTTTGTTGCTAGGAAATTCTTAATTGTTAATTAAAATTTTAAAAAATATATACATTTAAATTAACTAATCTATATATATAATATATAGATAGAAGCGTTGTATATTTATGCCTAAAGAATTCTGTTTTCATATTTTGAACATGTATTTGTACCTTGAATTCCTCTGGTAGTCTTTATTGCAGATTATGGCCATTTTTCATTTTAATATTTAAATGTTCATCTTGGCTCATAATAATTACCAGTATTGATTTCTTTCACAGCAGAAATGTTATGATAAAAATCATCAACATAATCTCTGTATCCCACTTTTGAACTACCTTTATCTCAGGTTTCTCATGGTTCCATGCGAGACGTTATCCTTTGGTAAAATGGCGGACTCGAGTCTCGCCAAAACTGGTCTTGTGTCCACTCTAGTGTTTCCTTTGGCTCTGTGGTTCAACCAAAAACAACGGCTCTTTTGTGTTGACATTCAACAGGAGAAAAGGCTTGTGAGTGTTGTGGAAGATGATGTAACTTTAGCCTCTTAACGGTACAATAAATCGTCCATTTTTATGAGGTCAATGCCAAGAGTATAACATGCAACTACATTGCACATAAAGTAGTATCATATTGTGACCCATCACAAAGATAGCAATAATATTTAGGATCCCAAGAACGACTTAAAACATAAAAACATCATTTTCACATAACACATTTCAAGCCATGCTCCAGCATGCAGCATAGTGACAGGTTACCATTAATCTATACGTCAATGGTCTCTTCCAAACTGCTAATACTGTGGCTGCTCTCTGGTGAACAGGTAGCCAGCCGACATTATGAAAAGGTTTAGGTTCTGTTCTATAAAACATTACAATGGGAAAGAATAACAATTGGTGCCAGACATGATCATTCCAGCTTCTCAGAAATGCCTTCTCCCCAGGATTTTCATGTGTTTGTCTGTAGAGTTTACACAGAATGGTGCGATAAAAATATAGAATGACAGACTGCTCTGTTGGTAGAAACATTTGTTAAAGAAATAGAAGAGACTTATTCAAGCCAACAGAGATTGTAAAAATGTCACTTCATTTGAAGAACCTCCGTGTCTGCTGCAACATGATTATATGATCAGAAATGACAGTGTGGCAGACTGTTCCTGCCCCCTAATGGCTGTGCAATTATTAGGGGAATGTTTTCTTGACACACATTTGGACCAAGTAATTTACACTGATTAGTAATAAGTAATCAATCCCAATCAGTGATCAGCAATTAATACCAAGTGAACTGGATAGCCATTGCCCCTGCATATCTACGCAATCTCACTAACATGCCGCCAATAAAACATCATTGGAATGAGGTGTAGCATGTTTGGCCATAGTATCACAGTACCGGCAGATTCTGTCTTGTTAGCAGTGACAAAATTTCATACTGGAATCTTCTGCAGTCAAAAGAGTATTATACTTGATAGGTATACCTTATGAAGTGGCCCTGTGCATTACGTTACTATTCAGTCCACAGACCACAGCAAACTTCTGCTAAAGAGTTAAACAAGCTGAAAATATTTATGAATGCAATTTTAATGCCACGACAGAGATGTGGCACAAATACTTTGTGTTTTTTATCAGAAGGGAAATCCCAAGCCTGGAACAAGACATAACCTCACTGCTTCCTTTTCTGAGAATTACACAACCTGACACGCAACACCACTACACAAGAATATGTCACAACTTAGCTGGAAGTAAAGCTTGCAAAACATCAATGCTGCAATCACTCTGGCTGTCTCAACCACAGCATTTCTGGAAAAACAAAGCAGAGATTGGCCACTTTCATCTACTTCCCAATGCCTTCACAGAATCAAGAATTCAAATAAATTATTAAACTATGCAGCTTGAGACAAGGCGGTTTCCTCTTGATATTCAGCTTGAGACACTGCGGTTTTACACTTTATATAAAATATTTCAAATTTTAGACTAAAAATGTAAGATATAAAAAGATTCATAAAGAAGGCAAGTATTGGAATGTTTAACGGTCTTCTGCCAATGCTGGACCTGAGGTCTGTTGGAAAAGTGAGATTGGTCCATTCACTCATCCTTCTGTAGAGAGGAGTAGTATTCTGTGAGCACCTTCCACGCCTTGGGAGCCATGAAGCCGTCGGGTGGGTTTTCCCCATTCCGAGCCAGCTTCCTCATGCGGGTGCCCGAGATGAAATCAAACTCAGCATTTCTGCAAGGGCAAGACAGTAAAATGTGTCTGACGGCAAGATAGGAATGCCTGAGCGAGTGTGGAGAGACAAGGCTGGATGCTATGAGTAAGGGTGTGCAGGCAGACAGGAGAATTTGAGTTTCTGAAGGCTAGGAAGGAAAGAGTGAGTGATTGTGCAAAAGCTAAGCAGTGAACCGTGATTGTGCACATGAAGGCGAAGCAATCAAGTGTGACTGCAACAGAGGACATTGTGTGCGAGTGTATGAAGGCCAGGCATGAAAGTGTGAGAGACAGTGCAACGATGGCCCAGGATGGTTTTAGTGAATGTGCCAAGTCAAGACGGGACGGTGGTCAAGTGCTTGAATGCAGGGCAGGAATGTGAGTGAGGGGGCGGAGACATGGCGGGAAAGTTTTAGCGTGTCACGTGACACATCAGAGTTAGTTTGTGAAGACGAGGGTTCCAGGCTCACCGCTCTTTGTCAAAAAAATCCATGGCTTTCTTGACTTTGTTGTAAGCGGCGACTCTGAAGGGAATGATCTCCACAGAGGTGAGGCCAGGAGCCATGGTCAGCACTTTGCTCCCGTGGGTTGGCTCGTACAGGTCCTGTTTGGTCTCTGGGTGGGGCATGCCAGCGGGGTCTCTGCCCACTATGTAGAAGTTGGCACCAGCTATCATCCGGGCCCTGCAGTGCCACTGAACCTGGGCGTTACGGAAGAGCAGATGTACTGCGTAAACAGTCGCAGAGAGTAATGACCGCAGTCAGTGACCTGAGAGATTGTGTGTGTGTGTGTGTGTGTGTGTGTGTGTGTGTGCGCGCGCTTATGAAGACCACAATAGAAAAATGATAAGAGGCACATTTTCACGTTGTGAAGAAATGATGAATTAAAAATTCAAAACGATCTTAGAAACAAAGCACTGAAAAAATATGCAAAAAATACGCGTGCAATGCACAGAATACCCCTCAGCTCGACGTCGAAGTTTTAAGAGACGCCCGCCCGCCCGCTGCCCGCCCAACCGCACGAAGGATAGCAATACCCCGTCAGCCTTGAGGGCTGAAGGGTAAAAAAATATAAAATATTATAATATTCTACTCAAAATTTGATAGGGATCATAGGAATTTTTTTGTGAAATGACATGAAACTTTGGTAACTGCCACTGATGAGCAATACATTGGATAAATGACATGCAGTCAGACACAAAACACATTTACACGTGCATTTCATGACATTAAATGAGCGTGCAGATTCACATTTTGGCCTTGACTAACACTTCACCATTTCAACTCAGACGACTGTGGTGCTTGTTGGTGAAAATTTGGAAGTTTCCAAATTTTTTGCATTACATTTAGCGAAACGTCTTAGACGTCAATTGACTTCAGAGCAATTGGGAGATGCATCAGAATGCTTGACTCAGGCTTCTCACAACATTCTCACGTTGCTAATGCACTTAACGTAAGGCAAAGCGTTGTGAACAGAGTGTGGAACCGGCATCAAACGTTTGGTACAGCAGCATACCGTCATGGGGGTGGTCGTCAGACATCGACTACACAACGACAAGACCACTTTCTCACACTTCAGCCACGACGTCATCCTTTCTGGACAGCCACCACCCTACGAAATGACCTTCATAACGCCTCGGGGGTCAGGGTATCCACTCAGACGATACGGAATCACCCACTGACCGTGCGTCATAGGCGTGACCGTTTGGATTGGGCTCACGATCATGTCACATGAACACACAACAATTGGGCTCCAGTTCTCTTTACTGATGAGTCCCGTTATTGCTTGGACTTTACTGACAGGAGGCAACGGGTGTGGCGAAGACAACATGAGCGATTTAATGACGCCAACATCAACGAACACGACCGTTATGGTGGCGGATCAATTATGGTCTGGGGAGGAATAAGCAGGAACGGCAGAACGGACCTGCATGACATGGGGAGAGGGACGATGACAGGGGTACGGTACAGGGATGAGATCCTCAATGTGTACGTAAGACCATAGGCTGGTGTTGTTGGCCTCGATTTCATCTTGATGGATGATGACGCCCGTCCCCATAGTGCTAGGGTGGTGAATCAATTCCTAGAGCAGGAGCAGGACTGGCCCGCACATTCACCGGACCCAAACCCTATCGAGCATGTGTGGAACATGCTGCAGGTCACCATTTCCGGTCGTAGGGCACAACCCACAACTCTAGAAGAGCTCCGAAATGCCCTTGTTGAAGAATGGAACAACATTCCAACTGCAAGCATCCGGGTTCTGATTGACAGTATGACCCAACGTTGTCAAGCCCTCATTCAAGCTAGGGGACGCCATACCCATTATTGACATTAACTGTGGTAATGAAACACCAAACGAACACTGTCCGTTTTCACTTTGCATGTCAGAGGTGAAACCATGAAGTGTTAGTGAAAGCCAAAAGTGTGAATCTGCACGCTCATTTAATGTCATTAAATGCACTTGCAAATGTGTTTTGTGTCTGACTGCATGTCATTTATCCAATATATTGTTCATCAGTGGCAGTTGCCAAATTTGCATGTCATTTCACAAAAAAATTCCTATGATCCCTATCAAATTCTGAGTAGTATATATAATATATAATATACAAAAATGCTAAATTTGTCAGCTGGATAACTGAGCTTCTGAACAAGAGCAAGAGTCTCAGAATTGCCCACAAATCTGTTTCAGGTCTTCTACGTTGCTTTGAGCATACTTGCTTGTTTGAAATTCTGCCAGAAGCTGTGTGTGAGTGTGTGTGTGTGTGTGTGCGCGTGTATGTGTGCGTGTTCTCGCGGTGTGTGAGTTTAGAGGAGTGCGCGTAGTACCTCTGTCGGCCCAGCGTACATCATGGGTGAGGGGAAGATGGCCACAATGGTGGAGGCCGGGTCCAGCACCCCCTCCTCCAGCACGGCGGCATGCTGCTTCATGCGCCAGTCCAGGGGCACGTCGTCATCTTTGGTCCAGCCACCGAGTGGGTGGAGCAGCAGGACGGGGCGCTGGTAGCCGCGCTCCAGCAGGCGGCGTTTGGTGTCCTGCATCAGCAGTGCATGGCCATTGTGGACTGGGTTACGCAGCTGGAATGCAAAGATGGCGTCTGCCAGTCGAGAAAAAGAAAGACTTCTTTTCCATCATCTGCTAATGAAAGGAGCTCCCACTTAGAACAGTACTTCCTAATTTGCTCTGCTCTTTGTCATTCCATGCAAAATTTGCTGGGAGGGAGGTATGTTCTGAAGAGAATCGGATATGTTGAAATACATGTTCTCTTGAGAAATATATTCAAAAAGTTGTAAAACTAGCTATGCTTCATTCCTCATGGTTTCCTCGAGGCAACAAAACAACTCTAAACAGTGTAAGGAGCAGTATAATCCGTGCTTAACAAACTTATAAGACCACCGGCCATAAAAAAAGAGAAACCACAATATAACAAAATTTTAAAACACTTGTTTAAAACTAAAAATTGAACTCATGGAATTTAAAAACGCACCATCCATTTTCCTCACAATTTAATAAATCTGATTTTATACTTCCAAAAGTTAGACTTGTACACTGAGCACATAGTATTGAAAATGGGATGATCATTTCTCTCATTCCGCTTCAGTGATTTGCGACATAACCAATTTGTTTCATCCTCCTAGGTTGAGCAGTAGCCCTTCCTAAAGTGAGTTGAGCCAGATTTTGACCACTCCAAAAAATGACGAAGTCCATGGCTATAAAAAGACCATAAAGTGAAATGGTTCGGATAAGTCTGCACAAGGTCTTGACCGAGCGAGCCACACAGGAACCGAGCCATTGGTTTGATTCAGGCTGGTCAAAGAGAAGTTGCCAGGTGAATGAATGTCAGCCATTCCACAATAGTGCATCTTCAGCAGCGATATGACGCCAGGTCAGCCACACGTGACTACCGCTCCTCAGGATCGTCACATCCGCGTGGTTCATCTCGAATTCCATCGTCATGCAGGCGGTTCCTCGCTGTTCTGGTCGGTGGTGCCTCCCCACAATGGTGGCAGCAGTTTGCGACGCTGGTTAAAATTTGTTTCTCAGATGAACTAGGCAGATGTGACGATCCTGACGAGCAGTAGTCATGCGTGGCTGACCTGGCTGCGGGCAATCTGCAACGGTCCCTGTGGCGTTATATCACTGCTGAAGATGCACTGTTGTGGAATAGCTGACATTAATTCGTCTGGCAACTTCTCTTCAGCTTTGACCAGTCTGGGGCAAACCAATGGCTCGGTTACTGTGTGGCTCGCTCAGTCGAGGCATTGTGCAGACTTATCCAAACTATTTCATTTTGTGGTCTTTTTATAGCCGTGGACCTCGTCTTTTTTGGAGTGGTCAAAATCTGGCTCAACTCATTTCAGGAAGGGCTACTGCTCAACCTTGGAGGATAAAACGAACTGGTTATGTCGCAAATCACTGAAGCGGAATGAGAGAAATGATCATCCCATTTTCAATATCATGTGCTCAGTGTACAAGTTTAACTTCTTGTTCTTGGAAGTATGACATCAGATTTCTTAAATTGTGAGGAAAATGGGTGGTGTCTTTTAAAATTCCATGAGTTTATTTTGTTATTTCTTCAGCAAATAACAAACTGAAACCACTATATAGTCCGTATTCACACAAAAAACTCCCCAAAATACTGTATTTTGTATGGCCTCCTTTGGCCTTGATGACAGCTTGCATCCTTGCACTCAACCACTAAGACTAATTTCTATGTTCAGGAATGCAAGAAAATAACTATTATTTGGCATCTAAATCAAAAAATAAAAATGTGCTGAAGTATTTTTTCTGTTTTTTTGTACAACGGTAAATTCAAAAATTCATGTATAACAACAATAATTATATTTTAGCATTAAAAATATCATTTCAGTTTAAAGGCTTGCACATACTGGTGGATTAACCATTACAGAAACATAAAAGTGACTTTGGTAATTACCAACACTGTTCGGGCAGCTGTGGCATAAACCTTATATTGTGTGGTGGTCTAATGCATTTGTTAAGCTCTGTACATGTAAAGCACCCAAAATGCAGAAAACAGTGGAGAATCTGAACTAGTCAGCTGAAGAGGAGGCCATGAGATGCCAACTTGTTGAACAAGAGGGCACTCAGAGAGCACATACCTCCACCAGCAGGTTTTGGACCACAAGCACTTATAATCAGCTGCAGAATCCGGATCCGTATCTGCATTGATCTGAAATTTAATAGCCTCTTCTACAATAGTTTTTGACTAATCCTGCTGACAAACACACCTAAATACATACACGCAGGCATATACACACACACACACACACACACACAAACAAGCGATCACAATACCTCCTGGCGGAGGTAATTATGTTCTCAGCATTACTCAGTAAGCTGTGAAGAATCATTCTACATTTCACCTGCTTTCATTTCCTTGAATTTCTGTTTCAGCTCCAGGGGTGTCAAACGGTATTGGTCCAGGCCATCGTTCCACTTGATTCGCTCAAGCACTTCCAGGTCACCACCAACCAGCCAATCGCCACTTTCCATTACCATCTGTTAATCACAAAATACTGACGTTTTTTTCCTCTTCGCAATCAAGTGCACTGATTTTAAGATATACATGAATTTATTATAGGTTTAATTGGGTCTTGAGCTGGTTTTCTTAAAGACAATGGACACAGATTCTGTAACATATCCATACTTCCAACTGGACAGAGGCAGTTGTTACTTACCAAACCGATATTTTCGAAAAACAAACATATTGGAAATGTCACCGAACAGGTCATTTGGCAAAGGCAAAAGGTTATGTGGAAAGCAAACGCCACCTTGATGTAAGGGTGCTGTGGACAAGTTGTCCCCCATTGCCGAGAACAGCGTTCCTCCTTGCGGTGCGCATAAAATTCAGGGTTACGAAGAATCGCAACCCTACGACCGTTGAACTCCAAGGCAAAGGCAGCACAACCGTCCAGGCTTTCTTTCTTTTCAGTCGAAAGAGGCAAGACGATGGGCACAGACAGATTGATAGTGCCACCTGCCAATGCGGTTGCGTGACAGAAGTTGATGAGTCACTTCAAAAGTTGATAATTGACTGCCACAAAGCTATAAAGTAATCACAGCAGTGAAAGGTACAAGCTAAAAACATTATTCCATACCCTCCCAGGGCACAAGCAACTGCTAGCCAGATCCGTGCTCACTCTGGTTGACTTCAGGCCAGAATTAGCGTAGATCTGATTGATAGTTGCTTGTTGTAGGCTGAGCAATGTCATCTGAATAATATCAAGGACTAAACTGATTTTAATCGACCAGAGTCTTTGTCCGGTGCTGACAATACAATCTGCAAACATTCTCCATCCATAGCAATGTAAAGCCATAGTTATGTAGAAGGTGAAGTTACCGTCAAGCAATGTGCCAAAGTGCAGAACTTGCAGATACTCTTTCTCTCTCATGAAGCCACTAAGGGGGGTGGCCCAGCCCTCAGCTAATACCTGCACCCACTGAAGGTCCAGCTGATGGAATGGAAAACAAATCCATTTTAACAACAACAGCCTTTTAGCATTAGCACCTGTCCCACAACTGAAAGCACCTGTCTCCGTCATGTCTGATACTTTTTACTCAACTTTTCCTTTTATTAAATAATTTAGTGTATTTCAGAAACTTTCAAGATTAATATGCCCATGATTAATTAATGGTTTGTGGCATTTCAAATGTACAAGACTGGCTTAGCTTGAAAAACAATTCATTTAAGTGCAAAATGAAGCGAGTCATTATGACATGGCATGTGGCACCTTATCATTTAAAGTAGGTCCCTGCTCTGTGCCCTAGATTCTAATGACTCAGGCCAATAAGGGGTCAGTATCCTACAAACACAACGTCAGCAAAATAGCACTTGTAACTTTACTAACCACTAAAAATTTCTCTCTATTGCCTCTGTGTTCATAACAGTAATTTTCCAGCCGTTTCTGGACTGGTATCCTCGTGCAGATTTTGGTGGAAGTATTAAGTTGAACAAAGATAACTCCACACTTTCAAAATTTTTGTGACACTTAGGGGGTATTGTGTGTGTGTGTGTGTGTATTTTCACTGACATCAACATAAAATATGATCAATTTGATAGTTCTTTGATTCAAGCTTTTCAGTAAAATCCAGTTCAGTAAAACACTACACACCACTGAATTCTCTTGCTTTGCAATAGTCTAACAATGTTCGTATTACATACTGTATCCATCTTCTTCCATTCAAAAAATGCATTCACAGGTTTATCTTTTACTTTTTAATGAGTAGGTTACCATGGTGATGCTGAGGGTAGGCAGGGTGTTGGCATCAGTGATGGCCAGGTTCAGCTTGTTTTCAGACACAAACAGCTCATTCACCTCTTCCATAATCCCAGTTGGCACGATGCCCTGCACCACAAAGGTAGCCCATTTATTGCAATCACAGCATACAGACTCCTTTAGCAAATCATTCTCCGTCACCTTGATACAGAACACTCAGAACAGTCCTCTTCACTGCTTGCGAACCCTCATCAAAAACACTCTGACATGCATTAATGGCCCTGAGTAATCACATTTACTTAACACCTTTGCCACAAAAATGTAAACCTTTTTAAGGAGCCAAACTTTAACTGGAAAACTGATTGTACCATTGTTCTACGGTTTGAGTGCATATTATTACCTCATTATTCAATGTACTAGTAGGTGAATAAAAGGTCTAGAATTGATCTCATCCCTGTTATTTGCACTAGCAATCTGTTGCGGATAACTTTCAATACGTTATTCAAAGTGTTGTCACCGCCAGAAAAGCACGTCATCATTAGGCTCAAAAATCAAAACAAACCCGTGAGAGAGGCGATAAAATCGTTAGGTGTGGCTTATTCAACTGTTTGATACATTTATCTAAATTAAGAAGGCGCTAATAAGCTCAGCAACACCAGAAGGCTATCAATGACTGGTTTGGTGAATGAAAGCAGAATTCTTTCCGTGGTGAAACAAAAACAGTTCACGACATATCGCCAGATCAATAAGACGTTCCAAGTGGTAGGCAAATCTGTGCCCCAGTCAACAATCAAGAGAAGACTTGAACAGATTCAGAGTTAATACCACTGGTTAATGGTTAAAGCAGGGGTGTCAAACTGACCCGTAAACGGGCCAAGAGGCTGCAGGATAACGGGCCAAGAGGCTGCAGGTCTTAAATCCTGCCAAGCAGAAGCACACCTGAAAGCACTGATTTAATCAACTGATCTAGGCCTGCACAACTGATTAGTTGTATCAGGTGCGCTTCTGCATTGTTGGAGTGAAAACCTGCAGCCTCTTGGCCCGTTTACGGGTCAGTTTGACACCCCTGGTTTAAAGCATTGGTGAGCCTTAAATGCATGAAGTTTGCCTTGGGTTTCTTCTGCAGTAACATTCTGGTCATTGACAAAGGCAAAGAACTGAAATTCATTACAGTTGCCAAGTCAATCGCGAAAGGCAACTGAGCACTCGTTTCACGAGGTGAAGGCAAAACCAAAGGCAAAGCACCGCAAGACCAAGCAGGAAGTGAAGACTGTGGCAGTGAAGGCCTGAAAAAGCATCACCAAGGAAGTAACCCGACATCTGGTGACATCTGTGACCGCCTGAAGTCTGGAACTCGTTGACTGCAAAGGATTTGCAACCAATTCTTAAAAAGGACAATGTAATGAATAATTTAATTCGTCTAATTACTTTTCAGCCCCTGAACTGGCCGCTCATGCATAAAATGGTTGCAATTCCTCAACAGCTCATACAACACTCTGGGCAAAATCCCAGTAAATTAAAGCAGAAAGTCTACACTTCCAGCAGATGTTGATGATATTATTTCCAATGCATTGTGGTGGTATACAGAGCCAAATTATGATAACTGAGTCTATGACAACCAAGGCAAAGTCTTATGGACCTACCCATAAATTCATCTAAAAATTCAGCTGAGAAATGACAATATGAAAGTCTGACTGTAATAGCACTGGCTCTTATTGCATTTACAACACAATAGCAACAGCAACAGCAAGGGATGACAGACACTATTTAAAAACTTAAACACATTTAATTAACAAACAAGGACCTTTAACTAAACTACTACCTACACTAAAGACCAAGATTGATTATACAACAACAAAACAGAAATATTTACAGTCCCTTTTTGGTGGGGTGGCTTGGTGATGTCCTGGGTGAGGAAAATGCTCTGACATAGGCAAAAATCCTCAAAAGAACTTCACAGGTCTTGAACAGAATGACAGGTCTGGTCACATGTATCCTTCTTCTTGCAATTTCTCCTACTACTTTACTGTCTCAGTTCTTTTCCTTATATACTCTTTTGCAGACCCCACCCACATTTAGACCTTTTTTTTTTTTTTCGGGGACTTGCCCCAGACATGCCCAGGACATGTCTAAACCTAGCTCCAGTCTGGGCCTAATAAAAGAAAGGTAAATACTGCCATCTAGTGGCCTCTATTCACATCACACTCTGCAGAAGGGTGCAGGGATGATGGGATCAGGTCAAAAAGCTCACCTGCTCTCTCAGCAGCTCCACCACTTGCTGGATGCACTCGTTCACACCGATCTCTCCGGTCTTCAGCACCAGCTCAGGGGCCTCAGGCTTCTCATAGTCAGAGTCAATGCCAGTGAAGCCTGGGGGAAGGTTTGGGTAGTTCACAGTCACACAAATCTAAGCAAAAACTGGCCTCCTGAGCAATTCAGTATAAGCGCAAACCCCTTACTTTAAAACAAGTAGATCAGAGGGATCTAATAGCTGCGACCCGGCCTAGCAAATGTCACGTGGCCTAGTGTCCATGACTGGTGGTTTCTTGTACAAGTGTGACCTCGAAATTGGCAAATGACCTTGAAAATCAATAGGGAACCCTTCCTCTGTACCAAAAAGCTTGTTGTAAGATTTAATAGCCATCCATCAATTTAAAGTCGAGTTACGGTGCGAAAACTGTGTAATGGGGGCAAAATCGACACTTTTTTGACCGGTGTGACCTTGGGATTCGACAGATGACCTTGAAAATCAATAGGGAACCCCTCCTCTATACCAAGAAGCTTGTTCTAAGATTTCATAGCCATCCATTGAATTAAAGTTGAGTTAAGGTGTGAAAACCGTCAAAACGGGCAAAATTGACACTTTTTTTACATTTGTGACCTTGGGATTTGACGGATGACCTTGAAAAACAATAGGGAACACCTCCTCTATACCTAGAAGCTATTTCCAAAATTTCATAGCGATCCATGAATTATAACTGGAGTTACAGCGCGAAAACCTGCAAAGAAGGTCGTGACCTCTGTGAACTTGACCTTTGACCTCGACCTTGTGCATGGACATCACAGACAGAAGCGTTCATAGAGCTGCTTGGTCGCAGCTAAAAATAGTCTCACAAAGCGCGGTACCACGGCCACATTACAGTCTTGTTGATGATGCTATTTGACTGAATATTTTCCAATCCTCGCCAAAATGAATAGGGATCCTTTTCATATCACCACTGGCCAACAAAACAACAATGAAAAAAAAATAATAATAATTCAACAAAAATTATAGAGTGAGAACAGTAAATTGTGGATGGTCCGACGATCGCAATATTCTTCCATCCGGTGAAGTGAGCTCATAAATACTGCACAGAAGCCCAGAACATTTTTGAATCTGAACACTGTAATTACCAAACTATGGGAAATGTGAGCCAGAACAAGTGAGATGGGTGCCTGCGTTTAACAATGATCTGCTATTAATGAAATGTGCTTCATCTACTTGTACCATTTGCCTGATTTTTTTTTTCCTATGGGAATCTGTGTCTGCTTTAGTGTGTGTGTAAAAAGGTGTGACGCTTGCAAGAGAAGACAGATTTTGAAGAAAACTGATGAAAAAGTTCAATTTTATTTGATCCCACTAGCAAGACAACACAGTCACCCTCAAAATTAAATCCTAAAAATGCTCAGTTATCTCCTACAGATTACTATTTAAGCACTATGCCCATCAGATACGACACAAATGTGTAAGTTAATAGTCACTGGCTTGTAAACGAGTGCATAAGGCTTCTGTACATGCCTAAAAACTGTGCTGAATTCACTCTCAAATTTCAGCTGTTATGATATTTTTCAACTGATGCAAGAGCTTATTTATCTCTTTGGTTGAGTTTTTCTGTTGCCAGGCATGAGGCCGTTGTAATAACATGCATATACTGCATAGCCATGTATATCAGAGCATCTGCTTGGAAAAGAACTGACCCCCAAAACACTTGTAACAAATGGCTGAGCATGCCAAATTATATGACAGCACGTCACCTTTAATCTCGCCAGCGCGTGCTTTCTTGTACAGGCCTTTGACATCCCGCTGCTCACACACCTCCAGGGGGGCATTGATAAACACCTCAAAAAACGGCAGCCCGGAACTCTCATGGATCTTCCTGGCATCTGTCCGATCCTGATACAGTCACAGCGCAACCCAAAATAGAGCAAATCTTATTAGAATACTAAAGCTTACTAACGTTCTCATGCGATGAATTTGGTTTTATCCATTTTTATAATTTCCACAACTGGTTATAGATGCTCTTTGTATGCATTCATGATACATGTACAGGAGGCCACAAAAAATTAGCAACTTACATTCAGAACCTTTTGAGGTTGCAAATACCTTTTCTATTCTGGAAATAGTGTGAGCGAGCAGTGGATCTGTTGCTCTAAGAGGCAGCACTTATTCTCTTACACTACTAGTTTAACAGAGTATCCTCAAGCAGTACATGCAATGGACATAAACAGTAAGTGCGTCATTTTTCCGGAATTTATCATACTGTCCTATTCATGCCATTAGCACAAGCTTATCTTTTCAGAGAACTTGTCATGGAATAGCTTCAACATTCCATGTCGTCAAGGAGGTATATTGGGAATGAGACATATTCTCGTGCTTATTTTTTTTTTACAAAGGAAAATCAGGAAGCTGCTTTTCCTTACCTTAGTAAAAGGGGAAATGAAGCTAGTGATGCACACCAGACCAGCATCAGCGAACAGCTTGGCCACCTCCGCAATGCGCCGAATGTTCTCCTCCCTGTCGGTGGAGGAGAAGCCAAGGTTTTTGTTCAGTCCATGGCGAATGTTGTCCCCATCCAAGGAGTAGCAGGGGATCCCATGAGTGACCAGGTACTCCTCCAGAGCAAAGCCAATCGTGGTCTTCCCAGCTCCAGACAGACCTGTGTGATTAATGGGAACAAACGAAGCTCATGAGATCTTCAGCAGACTTGAAATAGTTTTGATGGGTGTTTCATCCCCAGCATTGTTTCTGCTGAGGTCAATGAGGAGCTACTGTGGAAAGAAAATGCACACTCCAAATGCATGGACCCTGAACTCAGAAAATCAATAAATTAATCACTCTTTTCAGTAAGCTCGTTACCACAATCGAATTCTCTCCAATTTAAAATCACTAAGAATGATAGAACCAACCTTTCATCACAAACAGTGCATTTGAGGGAATGCACCATTTATTTGCACAGGCTAGATTTTTAAACCTTTTTCCAGTAACATCTGAAACTACCTCAAAATGTGCGCAGGCTGCACATTTTCATTAATAATTTTGCAATGGGATAAGACCTGACAATGATGTAACTGTTAGAACTGCAGCAGATTTGCGATAATAAAGGAAAAGTGTTAATGGATTTCATGACATGGGTCTGGAAATACTTTGGTGAACATCTGTCAGTCAACACTTATTCACGGCTGCATCCGCAGATGCAAGTTTAAGCTTTAATATGCTGAGCCAAAACAATACAGCAACACTGTCCAGAAGTGCTGCCGACTTCTCTGACTTGATGTCATCTGTGCTGTCTGTGAGGGACACAGCAGCATAATGGAATTGTGTTTGGTGATTCATGCCAACTTTTCGAATGGCTTTGGTAAAAACGGCTACTGTATACTCTGGACCAAAAGACAAAAAATGACAACCCACGGTTTCATCAGCGTCAGGATTTGTCGTGAGGTGGAAGTGTGTCAGTGCACCTGGCATGGGTGACTTGCACAGTTGTGAGGGCACCAAAGCAGAAAGATATATACAAATTTTGGAGCAAAATATGCTGCCATCTAGACTTTGCAAGTACTGAGAACGTCCTGACATTTTCCAGCAACACAGTGCCAAACCACGTTTTGCATGGATTACAAGAACAGGAGGGCATCAGCAGAGTGTATGATGCCAGATTAGCCTGCACGGCATCCTGACCAGTCTCTGAGCAAGACTCATGGTTTTTCCTGCATAGAGAATTTGGTGGCGGCCGCCATCACCAAATTTTTTACCGCCACCAGCTCATGGCATAATGCTTGGTGTTTTTATGGGAAACTCGTAACCGGGATAAGCCTCATAACCGGGATACTCAAGTCCCTGAAAACGCACTCACTGTCAGGATCTGTCATTTCTGTTATATCTGCATTTGCGGCATGCAACCACTGGTAGTGGCGGTGGTGCTGTATCAAAATCAGTAAAATTCAGAGACTATAAAAAGAGCAGACGAAATAGAGTCGTTGACCGACCCAAAGAGTCTTTCACCCACTGATCTGCACTGAAAAAAATCTGGATATCTGATTGTCCAGTCAAAGTGACGCCACTCGGCCGCCATATTACCACTCACATATATCTCCAATTCCACTCTTGGTAGTCTTAGATCACATCTTGTTAACCATGATTTCCATGAAAATATGTAGGAGGAAATGCCAGCATGTGCTGCTGTCAACTGCACAAATCGCCAGTTCAAAGGCTGTATGCAAACATTTCACCTGTATGTATGATTCTCATCGATATTTTATCATCATCATCATCATCATCTTGGAGCGACTGAAGGACTGAAGGATACAGCCTGCACGTTCAAGTTCAAAATCATATTGCCGCATACCGCCACACTGTAATTCAGTTAGTACGTTCCTACAACATTTCTGTATTAAAATATTCAGTTACGTTAGTTAACCCTAACTGTAAGCCTAGCCCAATGCAAGCCGTATTCTTCAGTCGCTCCATCATTTTCAGGACTTGTAGATAGATGTTGTTCACTCCTGTGCGTACGCTGTAGCCTTTTGTATGGTCATTGCCTGTGCCCACATACAGCGATTATTTACTATGGTTCGTCAGCGCTGATCTGCCACCAGGCAGGGTCAAAATCTTGGTTGGAATCTTGGCACAGGCATTTGAGCAAGACTAACCAAAAACAATGGAACAAAAGAGCAAGCCCATATTTCATTCTCGATGTCCACTACTCCAGAACATTTTACTTTTACATTTTCATTGTTCAATTTTATTGCCTTAAGCTTGGCAAACATTGCACTATGAATTCACTCTTTTTTTTTTTTACTTTAACTCAAGGCTGTGAATTATTGCAAACTATTTATAAGCAATGATTTTGAAGTGGTCGACAGTGACTTGAATGTCACTTTATTTACCGAGACTGAAATAGGAAAGGTCTTATAATATGTGTAGTGTGGGGTGAAAACTGAGCGTTAAAGTGTTAAAGTAAACTAAAATGTCATAATGTTGTGCAACGATACAGACCTTTCAGTAATTCACAAAGAGTCGTATATGCATAGCATGGTAGTGGCCAGTAGCAGAGGTATTTCAGTTTACGATGTCATATTTTTCTTGTTAATTTATATCAGTTGCTTATCATGGTATTCTTAGTCATTGTAGATTACCCTTCAGTCGTCTGCATGCACTTCGTGTATGGATTTTAGGTATGCTTTACATTGACTTGTTAGAGGGTCACAAGAAGAAAGTGCAAGGTAACCTGCATAGAATCTGTTACTGGATTGCCTTTAATATTACAAGTTGGCATGGTCACGAAATGATTACATACCAGCGGTTTAAAAGGTCACTACAGTATACGAAAAAAGGAGAAAATGAAGAAGGGTAATGGAAAAATGGAGCGCGAAATGGCAGCAAAGTATGTACGTTGGATTAGGGGTGTAACGATTCTGAACCGGTTTTTTAAAAGCAAAGTAACACCACCTGCTACCATGGGGCGAACATCTGAGGTTTCCCTTTTCCTTTCTTAACCCCCGTGCTTTCCCCGTGCCTAACATCAAAGGGCATGGGAAATGCTTCCGAAAAAACACTGACACCAGTATTTTTTGGCTACGTGCTGAGAGGAGCCAAGCAAATGAAAACAAAATCGACTCCTATTAACCAATTCGGCAACTCTAAGAAACGTATAGGCCTACCTGTTCCCGTTTACTTTGCTTGATTAGCAATAAAATTTGTTTACTCTTTAAGCTGCATGAGTAGAGCTGTTGGCTCTTTCATTGGCAGAAAGTTTGATTGCTGCATTTTCAAATTTAAATGGCCATAGAATAGCACAGATTTGCATGAACAGGATTGCCATTGCCACGCCATTTTGTGTGACTGTGATAATTTATATTTCACATTCACGTTTCATCCGCTTTTCAGAATGTTTTCCACCTTGTGTAGGCTACTTTTAGACTCTTAAACTCCAGGGTGATCTTACAACAAATCTGTTTTAAATTAATCTTGAATGATGTCCCAAATGCTACAATGAGAAATGCAATTCAGAGGAACATTTTTTCTAATTTTCCAAATTAACATTCGTTCAATCTAACAACCGTAGCCCAGTTAGGTTTGCCTGCTTCTCACCATCACAACTTAATCGTTATAGGCTACTGGCTAAATTTCTCGATTGTTATTTAGGCAAAGTACACGGGAGCAGATTTAAGGAAGGGCGGGGCACCTAAAATTAGTGAAATCTAAACTCAGGCTTCTTCCCGACGGCATTTTAAATCGTTTTAAGTCGCTTCAGGGGTGTATGTTTCAAGAAATTGCACGCGGCTGCCTACACACCCCATGACGGCAAGTTGTCTCATCACACTTTTAAAAAAATCCTCGTTCAACATCGCCACATCCCAAACCAGCATTTCATCTCTCATAGTCTATTTTTAGGAGATCTATAATGATAAAATAAACGCAGTGTCTACGTGTCCGAAAGTCGGACAGCTTTTCGCCTGCTTATGACGGAACAATAGATCAATGTTGTGACAAATTAAAGAAAATTTGCGCGGTGCCAAAGTCTTGCAGCTCAAGTTACGAGGCAGAGAGACATTTTTCGAGGTGTGAGGCACAGATAACATAATCAGCCAAATAGCTACACAAGGGCGAAATTATATGTAAGGTTCTTTTCCTTCTGAATGACTATTTATTGTCGTTAACGTGGGGCAGCCTTAAATGCACTCGCGTCTGTTTTCTATTTCGAATGGAAAATAAAATGATTGGGTCATACGTTGCTGCACAGAATTCGTTTCAAGACTAAAAAGGGTCGTGTAGTAATCAGCGACAAACAAGATGAAAAATGAGCGACGATTCCATGGTGTGGAATTTATTGATTGAGTGCCAGCGGTGGCAGATCAAGAGGTTCTTTCAAGAGCAGCAGCAGCTGCGGCGGCTTAGGTTTTTATCTGGCCGATTATGTATGTGGGGACGTAAACACTGACGGCGCCGACCACTTTACTCAAATTTTAGCAGACGACATGCTCCTGCTACTGTACGCGCTGCTGCCACCTAAGAGTAGTACGCAACACCAAGACGACATCAATAGAATAATATATAAAGCCAACTTAAGTTCCAAACTTAATGTTGTTAGGCACAAAGCAAGCTAATTATTACTTAAGCACTCAAACAGCGAGTCCAGATGCGAATAAATAAAGCCCCACGATGACACACACGGCTGGGTGTCGAACACACTAGCGCACGGAAAGTGAGCGCAGCACGAGCGATGGCGAACTATGCATACGCTGCGCAAAGTGCGCATGCCCCAGTATTGTCAACAGTGTCATGGCTACCACCTTTACAAGCTAGTAGCACGTATAGCCGCTGTAGAAATTAAAGTGTAAATTATCTTTACTGGACGTACGGTCAACGTTTTTCCACACCCGAATACTTCACTTAGCATCTAAACATTAAGGTAAGCCGAAAAAGTTGTGATTTTTTTTTTCTTTTCGATTTTGCGGGAGGTTGTGTATGGTACTCTTACCGCACAAATATATTTTGGGGAAGGTTTCAAAGTGAGAATGGGGGTTTGAATTTAATATTGCAAATGCATATACTGCACATGCCATTGCAACCTGGTGTTTGATTAGTTACATTGCTACCGCTGTTATTTGCTATTACCACGAAAAGCAGCACGAGAAATTGAACTAAATTTTCTTGACTGGATGTACGATTGACGTTTTAACACACCCAAATGTTTCTCTGGATACCCACACATCAAGATATGCTGAAAAAGGACTGATTTCATTCATATTGGTGTAGGTTGGATTTGGCGCTCTTTCTGAACGCGGATGAATTAACTTTATGGAAGTGGCTATTTGCCCGCCAGCGGGGTGAGTTGAGGGAAATGATACATCAGCTATCTGCCCCACAGCGGGGCCGATCAGAAAGTTCTGCTATTTGCACCATGGCATGGTGGATAACAGAAGCACTTCTGCTATTTGCCCAGCAGCTGGGCCAATAAGAAATTTCATTTTCTAATCCGCCCCACTATTAGATGTTTTGTGCAGAAGCAATGCAGGGCGAATAGCCTCTTCCTAAATTTATAGCTGACAGTTTGAACACTTATGAAGTAGCCAGCAAATGCAGCACGTCTGGTTCGAGAAGATATTGTTTTAATGCTGTGACTGATCAGTGTATACCAGGTACATTAACTGCACCATTGTTACGCCCTCACTCTATTGGTTTTGAGGAATTACACCTTTTGCTGCTCATTATGAGAAAATACGCATTCATTTGTGTGAAATGGCAACCAATTTCACCAAGAAACATTCATTAGCACCAAAAATCAAACAATTGCGTGTACCGCAGTTTAAGTAACGTCATTGGCATTTTAATAATTCATTTTTGGACATTCTTTAGTGTCATTCGGCACACAATAGATAAAAAATGCTTTCATTTCCGTTAATATGAAAGGCATTAACACAGTCTTTTTGCGACAACATTAAAGTGCAGTACCAATTAAAGACCAGTACCACTTTTGGATTTCTCCTAGTAGCCCCCTCAAAATGGCCCAGAAATAAAGATGTGCTCAGGACCCCCCTCCCACTTAAAGGCCTGAAACTCGAGGACTAAGTGGAATTTTGATTAAATGTTTGGGGAGAGTACTTCAGATACATCGCTAAATGATATATCAAAGTAGGAAGAAATTTGGAGATGGTCATCCAGGAAGGTTAGTCCAATTGACACGGAATGGGCAAAAAGCGCTAAAAGCCGCTTTTGGTAACCTATTAATCAGTATGGACTATATATTGGTCTTACTCTGAAGGAAATATATTGTTTGATTGGGAAAGTACACAGGAATACTTACTGATGCAATTTGGGCTTTATAGGATAGGTGAAGGTACATCATAAATGACCTGCCAGGCAACTGATCCACAGCTACCAAGTTCCAAGTCCAACACATTACATTACATTATGCTACATTTTTTCCACTTTACTTGGGTTAACATAGAACTGGCAGTTGGGACGTGGCGAGGCCCGTCTTCTGCTTACCAGTCAGCCAGACAGTGCATCCCCGGAACCCGCCCCGAGTGCCCACAACCTGGCCTCTTTTACTCCTGCTTACGTGGTGGGCCTGGTACACCACATTGGTAGACCTCTGGAGATCCTGAAAACCACAGAAAACTGTTATACACTCACACTTCATATAACAGCAGCAAGAGGGCAATGAACAGGTAAAAAATACACAATAAAGCTAAAGAAACTATCCATGTTAGCTGAAAATCCAAAAGGCCATTTTTTTGAGCCATGCACACTTAAATAATGCACACCTCTGTGCTTCCTAACTAAACTGCTGCCAACAGATGAAGCAGGATCACCTAAATTCAGGTAAATCACCTGAGGAACAGATTCATAATCCTGAGTTTAAAAGAAAGAGGCTGTTTATGTCTCAGTAAAGATGATAGATAATTTAGATGGTAAACCAAAAGTTTACAATGCCGCAGACATGTTAACATTTCTGACACTAATTAGGAAATACATTGAACTTTAATTGAGCCAGTTCCCCACAAAATTTCCCAATCCTTTCATTCAATTTTATCTTAAATGGCACTGTTAAGAAACTGAAGTTTGTAACCTGCACATCAAAAATTTGAGGTTTTGTTATTTTGTATTTTTTTAAAAAGAAGAAGTCGCACCGATTCATTTCACTGTTTCAAATAACATACCTTTGAATGGCTGCAAAGGCACGTTATAAACCACAAAAATGTAACAGTGCCATAAAAAATGCTAACTAGCAATGCAGAAAATACAATTCAGAATATGTAGCAAACCCTCTTCGTCAACTGGGTGCCCATGAATGTGCGATGTATAAGGTGTCCCTTCAAATCCATCTATACAAGCGATGCCATTTTCAGAAGTGTGAATTGAAGCGTCCCTTGAAAGTCTGTGTTTCGGAGTAATACTTCCGGCAGAGTTTTATCAGGTCTCTGATCTTTTAACATCATCAAATCACATGACCAATTTGGGTCAAAAATCACTGCTCAGCACAAGTATGCAATTCACAGTGACCCACCTTAAAAAAAAGTCCCAGCAGACGTGGAAAAAAAAAATTTCCATGAGTCCTAGTTCTTCCCTTTTTGATTACAGCAAGTTCTCATTACAAATGCAATTACACTGTTGTAGTCTATTGTTCCCAAAGACAAGAATTGATGTTAGCACAATTAACATGAATTTCATGAAACTACAGCCCTTTCTGTGAGATTAATGATTAATTCCATTCCTAAACATCTCAGGCAAAAAAAAAAAAAGATCTTTATGGGGTGTATTTCAGCCAACACACCAGAATACAAGTAAGTTGTCGTACAAATCTGGAACACCTTACATTTTTCTTGAAACACATCGAAAACAATTTCTCCTTGTGGTCTCAAAGTAAAATACCTGAATAAATAAACATTCTGCTGAATTTCATAGTAACCATGGTAAGAAAAGAAAAATAATCCAGTCTCCAATCCCTTGAAAGAACAAGACGAAAGTGCGGGCACTTAAATGAAGAAGTGAGCACCTCTAGCATTATGTCAGCAGCGTTATCTGTTCACTACCAGAAAGCTGCGGACGTTAGCGCAGGGAGCAGCAAACTCTGGACTCCAAGTATTGTGAAATATTAGGGCAGCCCACAGACCCTCGCAGTGAGCCCCTGCATGACTCACACACTCTCCCAGTACTCCAGGGAGGGCCACATTCAGCTCACCAACAGCCTCCATCTGAACTTGATGGTACCTTACGCAAGCAGGGGGTCAACACTCCTGGGGCTGACCAGCACAGCCAGCTAAGGCAGACCACTAGCACCCAGCCAGCAGAATTGCATGGCTCCAGCTTTCATCAGAGCCTGAAATCGGCCCTTCAGAGAACCCTGCCATAAACTGCTATTCAGACAAAAGGAGCTGAACTCACTCCCAAGCACATCTGCAACGATTAAGACGTGAGGGGTAATGATTCTTGCCAAGGGCTGCTGAACAGCTGGAGTGTCATGCGCAAGCTCCACCCACAGGCCTGGGAAAGGAGGCAGGGCCCCACATTTTTTGGGCTAAAGGGCGCAATGGCAGTGCAAAAGCTAATGACGTATACTCTTTATCGAAATAATTATAACTAGGGAATGTAAACTGTAATAAGTTAATAATGCCCAGAAATTATTTCATGACACGTATATCATGACAGAAAAAAATGCTAAAAATGTTCAAATATACACACGTCTGGAAATAGCTGGACGGGTGAAAAGATAAAGCTTACACTTTAAAACCTGACTACCTGAATATGTAAATATGTGTATTTCACAGAGGGTGAGTGCTTTGCACTCTGTGGGTCGAGAGATGTACAGCATGCTGCCCTGGGTATAGCTCAGACAATGTGACCTCTGTGGTGCAGTTAAATGGTGATGTGGCAAATTTTACCCACCCCCGTCTCGTCAACCATTCCACCCGCTCCCGCTCAACCCCCCCCCCCCCCCATCCAGCATACAGACAGACAGTGTGAGGGGAAAAGTACAGTGAACCACTGTACTGCCATCCCGCAGAAGACGGCCAACTCAAGCTTTCCGCGCAGCAACCAAAAACCTCAGGAAACAAACACACAAGTGAAATACACTAAAACAGCCTCTGTTGTAAGAGTACCTGGCTCAAGCAGATTCAGCACGAAAATCACCAAGACACATCGCAAAATTTTTTTTCATCGTGCAGTGTTCCCAAAATACTTCAGGCATACTCAAGGGAGTCAATTTCGTTTTTCTCCGTCTCTCAGCGCGGAATCTACGGTAAATGCTGGGGGAACAAACAGGCCCATTCATTCACACCCACAGTGCATCCCACAGCCCCACACCACTGTGTTTCTTACTGAATGGCCCTGTGCCATGTGATATCTGAGCTCAACTGACATGGACCAGCAGCTCTGGGGTTCTCGCAGGTATAGAGAGGTCCACTGTCACTACCAGACAGAACCGCTCAAAGACTCATTGTTTCCTTTACCTCTTGCCTCACTGGCTCCTCTGACGGATTTACGACTCATCCCAACCTTTACCTTACAAGAAGAAACAGCGGAGTCATTCAGATTTGTTGTCAGTGGGTCAGGTGTGACTAACGTTTCAAGATCTGTTTAATCATGTCGTGAAAGCTCAGGACAATAAATCTACAAATCCAGAGTGTTACCAATAAAAAAAGTATTATGACAAATATTTCAACAGAGAAATTTCTTGGCTGGCAGATCTGTCGGGGTGAATGTAACATGATTGTACACTTACCATTTTCATTGTAAACATACTGAGAAATTGATGACCAGTTATAAAACTATGCATTTCAACTTTGATAGAAGTCCTGCTCTCAGGTAAACTTCAGTATTAACATGCATGTTTATTTTAGTGGCCTAACATTAAAAATTATACAAAGAATTATACTGAATCCTGACTCCATATGCAAGTTTGATTTATAAATAATTTAGTCTGGCTCGAAATGGCGGAGTTGATCAAATATCAGATGTAAGGTTTTTATGACCAGCATTGTGAGCATTATAGAATACACAGTCACTCACTCAACACAGTGCATTGATGCTGACCGCAATATTGTTTTTGACATCTGACAGGACTCGGATACAATAGTATGAAAACTGATAGACGTGCGTGCCCAAAAAAGATTTGTGAGTGAGTGAGCGAGCGAGCAAAAGAGAGAGAGAGGGAGAGAGAGAGAGAGAGAGCGCGAGTTTGTTCCAAGCCTAGTGGCCCATCAGACTGCTCCTTAATCCTGATTTCCGTGACATGAAGCAATTACGAGTATCGTTACTCCCCCAGGATGGGATGCCAGTCTATTGCAGGTCCTCACCCAGCTCTGGGTCAGGTTTCCCTAACAACTTGCTGGTACCCATTTGTTCACCGGGATGGAGTGAGGCAGAGTGGGAGTGTTTTGCCCAAGACCACATCATGAAGGCCATGGCAAGGACTCGAACTGAGGACTTCTTGGTCCCAAGTCAAGCCTACTTAACCACTTCGCTACTGCGTCATGGGTCATTTTTAATGTTGCCTAAAACTGAGGGCATGTTCAAATTAATTTCTCATTCATTTCACATTTGGTCTCTCTCATTTTACTGCAGTCATGTAAAATCTGTGTTTTAGATATAAGGGGAGGATGGGGGAGTCGTGTTTTATTTACCAGGCCATTGAAATGGTCAGTAGAAGGGCATAAATGAGCTGAGAGGAGATTGGGTAACACTTTCAGTCCTAAACATCTTATGCAGTTTTACGCTGCAGGGATCAAACTGATCTCAAACCAGAAACTGAATACTAATTTGAACATAATAGCAAGGTTAACCAACTGCCAAATATGCACAGTTGAGTCAATGAAAAACTGAGCTGAAGCTGTAGAATTATCACTTGCTTTAAGTTATTTTAGGCCACGGAAACATAATGAAAAGCACTGCTGGGGTGAATCCTGTAATCGAAGGGTAGAGAACCAATGTGCAGAACCCCAAAAAATTAAAATTAGAGTTTGGATCATATTGTGACAGATTTTGATAAGATTCATGATGTCATATTGTGTATTCGACCTGTGAACAATATTTTGAGTGATTTATTTTTTAATCTATATTTTAAAAACTTTGACATCTATTTTCTCTTAAGCAATGTTCTGTGGGTTAGACCGCTCTGGTTCTAAGCCCTTCAATTACACGTAACCAGACCTGAGACTATATGGAAAAGGAAAAGTGTACTTGAATCAAGGAAAGTGCTCACATGCAGCAGTAATTACATTAAAATGCAGTCAAACCTTTCACCTAGCTTGCCCCATAACAAATTAATCACAACCCAGATAGTGACAAACTAACGATGAGTGATATTCCAAGTTTGAATTCACTCAGATTCACAAGTGCTTGTACATACATGTACCATTTGTTTTCAGGCTGTTTGTTTTACTGAGTTATGTAACAAATTAATTTTGCATGCTTTCAGCTACATTATGCACAATGCAGCCAGTTGTCAAAGTGCAACAGGCATAAATAAAATAACAGGGAAACTCCAAACTGCAGGCACTATGAATGGTTTATTGTGAGGTTGATTTGTTTAATTTAAAAGCAACTTTTGCCTTGAGCAGTAAACCTAATCTGCAGAACACAATACCAAAAAAAAAAAAAAAAACCTGAGTGTGTGCACATGCAATATTTTGCCAAGTCAAAGGATTCCTATTTGAGAAAGATTATAGATATTATCAAATATCACACAAATGGAAATAACATCTAAGAGCAAGGTACCACAGGGAAGGAATACAACATGAACTGACATTGCGTAGCCTACTTTAGAAATGTAATGCTCAAACAAAGAATTCTTGCTTTAAGCTAACTGTTAACTGTTCATGTTAAACATGAAATTAACATACAGTGCTTTACCTGCCTACATTTGAATAATACACTGCCCATCCAAAAAGGTTGCAGTTTGGATTTAAATAAGCAAATACTCAAGATATGATGATACTCAATAATGATGATTGAATCATTATTGCAGTGATGAATGTTGTCTCAGCTGGCAATTATTCCAATAATCCAACTGATCCAATATACTTCATTTCTTAAAAACCATATCAGAAGACATATCTCGTGGTCGTTTAAAAAACATGTTTCTGTGTTTCAAGAGGGCCAAATTATTGGCAAGAATCAAACAAAGCTGCTAGGATGATTGCTGAAATCACTGGCATTGGATAGGGAACTGGCCAACAATTTATTAAAATCTGGAAGCATAGTAGCGAACTGTCAACTTTGCAGAAGAAATAGGTTGGAGAAATCAACTCAAATCAACAGAGGAACTCTTCGCTATGTTTAAACAGTTGTGAGGCCAGAAGACAGCCACTTCTTAGTGAGGCTTACGGGGGGGGGGTTGCTTCAATTGGTCACGTCTTCGCTCAACACTGTTCTGCAGCCATAAATGAATTCAGCAGACCACCTGAATATGCTGAATGACCAGTAACCCATCAATGGATTTCTTAATCCCCGATGACACAGGCATATTCCAGGATAACAATGCCAACACTCATTGGGGTGAAACTGTGAAAGAGTGGTTCATTAATCTTGAGGAATCATTTTCACACACAAATTGGCCACCTCAGTGTATGGACCTTATCCAATTGAAAGCCTTTGGGATGCGCTGGAGTAGGCTTAATGAGGTGGCTTGATGCACCCATCATCAGTACAATATCTTGGCCAAAAATGAATGCAAATCTTGTCAAAAATAAATATTGTAACGTTGTATAACATTGTTGAAACAATAAGTTCACTGACTATGCACTTTGATCAAAGCTAAAGGTGGCTGGATAAAATTGTGATTTTATAAATTATTTTTTTAGATGAGCAGTGTACTCAAGAAATATTTGACTAACAAAATATTATTTGATGCATTCTCTATGGTTGTGAATAAAACAAAATTCTATAAATTCCAGCCAATATCAATAAAGCAAAAGTATTCCTGTTCAATAGCTGATGAGTTGGCCTGGTAAAACTGGTTAAGTTAACTGTGGGTTGAACTGGTTGAGTAGCTAAATAGGCAGGCTAATCTACTGAACCAGTTAAAACCAGCAGCAAATTTAATAATCCGCTACCGTATTTGTATTAGGCTGGAGTAGATGTAATTTCCATTGGGCAACATACAGCATTTTACTCAAAATGTGTCATCACGTTTGAACAGCCGCCAATCACAATATGCAGTATAAATACGCAAAACGTAACAAAAGTGAAATGTGCGGGATGTGCAATGTGAAGCAAATATGGGGGGATGTCCTGAGCTTAACTGCCTTGCTCCTGTAGGCTTTGATCGTGTTATAGTACAAGATGTGCATAAAATTTCGCAAAAAAAAAGATGTATTCAGAAGTCCAAAATCTGAAAAGCAAAAAAAAACTTTTATTTTCTAAACTATTTAAAATATATGAAGATTATTCTGCAAAATCTACCATTCCACACAACTTACTTCTTCAGCATCTACCTCAAAGCAGGATACAGGTATACATTACAATAGGCATCCAATAATCTGACTTGAAAAGAGGTGGATTGTTTCCAGTTGTGCACAATATTAGATGGCTTAGCCAATAGATATAGATATAAGATGGCTTGGCCGTCGTTCTGTTTCCATGTCCAATATGGGTCAGGTCACTGGAATTCGGTCCCCGTTGAGCAAATGTCAGCAAACTGAATGTTCAGCAAACTAGAGCGTTCCACTTCAGCAAACAATGTGATCTATTGCAAATTAATCTAAATCAATGATCAAGGGTTCATTCATTTCCGAATGTTAGCGCAGGCCACAATGGTAATTGTGATGATACGATATTGCGCAGATCAATAGTCATTACGAAGTCATCTTAAGATTTGCAGAAGTGAGTTCAAGGGAGAATTCGTGCGAATTGTCGGGGAGATGTGATCAAGAGGGGTAATGTCAAGATGTCCAGGCATGAACAGCTGAAGGAGGCAAATTAAAAACAAATGATGACAGCTCGTGTTTGTGCTCAAGATGATATTTGGGAAGATCGTGGACGGTCTGGGAGACTTCAGATAACTGATCATGTATCGGTCGTCTGGTCGCGGAGATGATAAATATCAGGCGAGGCTAAACCAGCGGAGTTGCTAATAACTTTTTTTCGGCTGACAGAAATGAGGAATGTATGTTTCTGTGGTGTGTTAAGCCCATAAATTTGGCACAGTCACAGTCTTCTTTGAAGGTTGTGGTAGCTTGCGGGTTGCAATATACTGCAGGAAAGTGTGGCCAGAGGGTTAGTTTTCGGCAATAAACTTGCGAGAACCATCACAAATCCTACTAAACTAACGCCCGGGGTGAGCCAAAATAACAACGTGGCAAGTCGGTTGCCGTGAATACGAATATACGACAGTACAGCCAGCCGACCGAGCCAATCATGTCTATAACATTATGACTACAGTAAAGTTGTAAAGGACTTTGCTACCATCGTATTCAAATTACTTTTCAAAACGAGCCTACTTTGGGAAACAATGAATCACATTCATTCAATTTGTGCTTCCCACGATGGCTATAGGCTCATCACATTCATTCCATTTATGTACCTCACGGTCGTTATCGGCTCATCACTGAAGTTGCTGAGTTGAATTACAAATGTAACGTTAGTTAGCCTGTTAGCGGGATAGGCGAACAAGGATGGTAGGACTTACCGTTCGTTGCTTTTTATTTCCTGACATGGCATAGACTGGTTCAGAGTTAATGATCGCTAAACTCTGGGACTTAAGAAGTCTTGAACTGCAGCTTGATCACAGAGGACGAACTAGTCTGATGGTCAGTTGGCCGACAATAATCAGAAAGAACGAGTTCGGAGACTTAAAGACACGTAACATTTCCTTAAGCCAGCCTCTATCCCTCCTCCTCCGCATATTGCCTCGGCCAACGAGTCAGGATCACGACAATCTGATTTTGGTGAAGTTAGCTGGGCTCATGTTGGGACATTCGGAATTCGGACTTCAAAATAGCCCACGAATGAAACGCAAACATGCGATGAAATCACTGCGCACAGAACAGTGGCAACACGTATCGTCAACTGCAGCCAAATATTTCTCATAATTTACGTTTATAGAACTAGCTATAGATCAAATTAATCCTTATGGGAACCCTGCATTTTTGGGATCGCCGAACAAGTACAGCGCCTAGAAATGTCGAATCACGATGTCAAATCTTAAGAGTATAACAGTTCTAAATTTACGAGGATCCGATTAACGGACAGTATTAGACTATAGCTTTTTTCACTATAACTACGCATGATTTTGGGATAATTTCTTCATGAAGAGAATCAAGAATACATTCGATTTTTTTTTTCTATTATTGTGAAATACAATTTATTAACTATAACCTTCTTATTTGGATATTCAATTTGGGTTTAATTATCCTTGATTTCTTCAGAAAAAATCTGGAACTTTTCATTAGAGCAAAATGAGTCCTGAAGTTAGCGACATGTTTTTTTTTTTTTTTTACTGTCCCATTGACAGCAGTACATCTTTAAAACTGAGAAATGTCCATTCAGTGGATTTTTTTCGGGTAAGGAAAAAAATATCCAGCAGTGCCTACCCAAGTTTGGAAAGAAATGGACTGAGATCATACCAAAGTTGCCATATTGCATTATCAGATGAGGGTTTTTTTTTTGCACTGGACTGACTTAAGCCATTTTTTTCTACTTCTTCTTGAAAGGAAATTAAACAGCCTCTCAAATATGCAGAGATATAGGAGAGACCGGGGTTACCTTGTCATGATTTTGTATTTGGCTCCATAACTCTTTGTTGTTTAAACTTAGAGAAATACCTTTATGGTATATGTGTAGTGCAGAATGTCGCCAACAAAACTTGTATTGATCCGATCTCAGTATAACGTACATTTACGTCACAGTATTCAATTTTCCACAAATCACAAACGTGCTGAGGTAACCCCATACCCGGGGTTACTTCGTCAGATGGGTGGGGTAAAATTGTCATAGTTGGCAATCAGCTGAAGCTGAAAAAGACAGTCCAATATTCTCATAACAGAAATAGTGTGACCTGTTTTATTTTTACAATGAACCAACACAAGCTATGATTTATGCATAATTGCCATCAGAGTTGCAGTCGTGACATACGTAGGTGAGCCCACTGACATTTGTACAGTCCTCATGTGCCCACCCTTTGCATGAGACGCATTGGACCCACGCCTCTCCACCTTTGGATGATGAGTAAGGACCAAGGCACCAAAGAGGAGCAGCAAACATTCCCACTGACAAAGGAAGGGAACGAAATGCAGAGGCCCCAGGGCTGGCACCTGCCAACCCTAATACTCTGCCAACACCTCTGCCCAGAGGTGGGGCCCATTAAGATGGAGGTGAAAGAATGAGAAAGGGGAGGGGCTGCAAGGAGCAAACCTTTACAAACCCATACTTGCGTCCTCCATACAAAGGCTCTAACAGGTCCTCAATCATAAACATAAAATAAATACAAATATTGGAATTATTAAGACACTATAGCTGTCTGAAAAACAATAAATTGGCCCCTGTATTTGACATTGGAATATTTTAATATAGGCCAAGCACAGGACCTACAAGCGGGGTAACCTCAGCACCCTAACGGACTAACCCCACAGTGCTTGGCCAGTGTAGCCCTGTGCTCCCATTTCAGAAATCAGGCCGCATTTCTCATTTCATGATCACAGCAGGCCTTTATCTTATGTGTTGTTAATAACTCTAGTTATATTTATGAAACAGTAAAAACACTGTGGAAATCTTTGTCTTCAAAGAAGTTAGACGCATTTCTTTCAGAAACTTAAAGTTTATAATTTGGGTCAAAATTCAGTTATTTAAGCAGAAAACACTAACATGACACTACAATTACTTCTTCTCTCCAAGAGATGACGTCACTGGGACGTCACATAATTTGTACTTTTTCATTTTCTCGTCAGTGCGTTTGCAATGAAAAAAAACTGGGGTGACAAACATAACCCCGTGGCCGAAGTAAGCCCAGTCTCCCCTATAGTTGGAATTAGACATCAGAGAGTTAATGGCTCATACTATTAAGTAAGAAATAAAACTATTTTCATTACAAAATGCTAAAATCACTTCAATGTTGCACTGTAACTGATGCGAGATCAGAGAGACACCAGATGCGAGGTGGAAGGGAAAGGGAATTTATTTAAACAAAAGCAAACAGGCACGAGGGCCAACAAAAAACTTGGCCCAAAGGGTTGTAAAAGACAAACTAAGGAGAGCTTCACAGAGCTATAACAAAAGAAAAAACTACAAAAACAAAAGGCACTGGAAACTCCAGGCAGGAACACCATAAACAGAAAGAACAAGATGCTAGGAATGCAAAGGCTATATACAAAATGACAAGGACTATGAACAAGACTTGGAAACATGACCATGAGCTTGTAACAAGACTTGAGACACTGTCTGCCAGCCAACTTCCACCGCATTCAGATAAAGGCTGAGAAATCAAAACATGAGGGGCAACACCTGGAGAAGGAGAAACAAGAGGCATGGCAAGATCATTGGACATGGACTAAGATTGGATGACAAGACTTGCTCATTAAGAGAATGAGCGTGCTCAGCTTCAGTACCAATTAAGTATGCAGTTTGGAAGCAAGCATGAATGTTAAGAACAGAAAAGCACAGCAAGACTTGAAATAGTAAAGCAGGAATCATGACAATAAACTCCCTGTCTAAATTATTAATATTAGTAATGTCCCTATTTAAGAATTACAGCACCCTGTGAATGTTAGTAAATGTTAGTAACTTAAAAACAGTTAATTGTCAATTAAGCTTAGACAGCCCCGAATCAGCACAGCACAGAAGGAAGGGGAAAATACCAAAGCCAACCAGAGCTCTGAAATGTGCAACAACAAAGGCACGGGGCGGAACGCAGACAAGCGGTGGAGTGGCTTGGCAGACCTGGCAAAAACAAAAACACGGAAAAGTAAAAACATGGACAATGAACATGAATGATGAAATACTTGAGCCTAATACAAGAAACTGTTAAAACTGAGACATGAATTATGACTGTGGACTATGGAACATGAAACTGTTAAAACCATAAATGCTGTCCTGGCCAAAGGCCAGGACCCCAGAACACAACAGTAACTACAAGACATGCATAACTAATAAATTTTGTGTGAATAAATATTTATCAAACTGAAACAAAGTAGTACATTTTAGTCCTGGAAAATTTAGTATGAGCAGCCAATGACCCTCTATTTAGTGGAGTTCGTTTTTGAGACTCTGCCATGGAATGCTCTTTTTGAACCCAATGAAAGTCATGACCAGTGACAGACAGGCACAAAATTGAATTCATCTAGATACAGTTGTGTCTGAGAAAACATGTTCCTACTAATTCAGATGGAAGGATGGACGAGCTTCATTGAAATATGCCCCATTCCAGTTTGTCACGGAGGATAATAAAACTTAATACAAAGACGCTTAATGGTCATACTATAGGTTTCATAATTCATATTACAGTACTGTCTAATTTTTGGGAATATTTATTCACAAAAAAATTCAATATGCTTCAATCTGTTGTGATCAAAGCTTTTAAACAAACAAGAAGACACTGTCATCAATATTCCTCTTCACCATGTAATCCCACTTGCAAACCCAGTAAAGGTCATGGCTAGTAACATACCCACAAAATTAGATTCATTTAGATTCAATAGTTTCTGAGAAAACTTTGCCCTACTCATTCAGACGTAGGGATAAGCTCAATTGCAATATCCTCTACTCCAAAAACGACTTCCTATGATTGAAGGCAACATCTTGGTCATGGTATAGCTTTCAGAAATAAAATGACCACTTCTGTCAAATCTTTGTTAATCAATATTCGTTTAAAAATCAATAGCTTTCCAGATCAAAGCAGAGCCCAAATATAAATTTAAGAGCCATTCCACAAGAAATTTACATTTGGTGCGCAGTTGACCCCCCTGGGATTGAATGAAACTTGGCACATGGGTAGATATGGGTGTATCACAGAAAAAGCTGAATTTTTAGGTCCATATTTCGCTTTGCCTGCCAATAGCGCCACCTGGAAGCTACTTAAGTGGCTCAGTTTTCCTGTTGACACCACATTTTACATCAACTATTATGACTTAAGGGTACACAGTACCAAATATGTTATAATTTTATCGTGATCTGTGACACTTCAAGTCCGTTTAGACTTCAGCACCACATCAGCGCCAAGCTGGCTAATTACGTTATTGAGCAAATTATTAGAGAAATAACAATTAAAATTGAAAATGAGAATGAGAATAAAATAATACCCCAGACATATACCATACTAGAATGCTTTATTATGTGTTTACACACAACAAGACTATCATTTTCAGTGAAAAGTACCTTGGTATCTTGCTGTGTTTGTGCAATGGACGGCCAGAAAGTTGGTTGAAATTCATTCTTGGTGCATGTTTGTGGTATATTTTCTCTGTAACCCAGATTCGTACAGTGCGGGTAACTGCTGTTTATTGAGCATTTGGAATTCTATTTTCAGGAATACCAAGCATTTCTTCAGTAGTATCTATGCTGTCAAGCTAGACGGAGCCAAAGTTGGAGGAAAACTCAAAATGGATCATTACATAGCAGATTGTGCCAATGTTTCGGCGGCATTATTTTGTTTACCCAGCAAGATCGAGATCTGAAATTCTCTGGCAACATAGTCCCTTTGGGGTACATTACAGCATTAGTAAAAATTTCAATGGAAGTAATTTTCAGTGTAGATGATTTTACACATCAGAAGTCAGAAAAATTTGCCTCCAGGGGGCACTGTACACAAGATGCAAGTACTGGTTATCCCTAGCAATGTACCAAAGAAATTGTTTTTGAATTGTGATGCCCACAGCTAGTTTTCTCAGAAAATGAAGAATTTAGCTTGGTCCTATGCTGGATGGATGGCTATCCGACCAAAGTTGGTGCTCTGAAGAGCTAATGTTCTATCGAGCTAATATTCCTTATCACCAGACATATTCCAAAGTTCTGTCTTTTCACATAAATAAAGTATATGCACAGGTTTACATAAAATTTGTAATCTCTTGGGTATAAAGCTGGGTTGGTTGTAAATTGGAAAAGAATGTTGGCGGTGATTGTTGCATTGCGTCAGACTTTTACCAGTAGTCAGTACAGTGTACAGCTTTGTATTGTTGGTCAGTTTCAGAAAAAAACAAATTCTCTGCATTTTTACATTACTATGAGAATCAGAGAGCAGGCTTCAGTGTTAATTCTAGGATTTCCCTAAGGTATAGTGCTTGGGCACAGCAGTCACGCCAAGCGAGTGGTTGTCCTGATAAAGGGCACAGAAATCCAACCAAGCAAGCAGCACCCTGCCAAGAAAAGGGCAGCGCATTTGTAGTGGTTATTTGCAAGCCTTCATTCCCAACACCTGCCCTAGATGTCTATCCTATGGGATGCCCACTGGTTGGGAGGCGGGGTTTCTTTTACAGGCTTCCCATTTCCGTGAGTACCAAGCCATGGGTGTTGACGCAACTATTGCGCCATATAGGCTGCAGCCCGCAATTTAATTCAGAGACAGAAGTTCACTATCAACGGCCAGTAAGCAGGTCTGTAGAGACCCAGGATGCAGTGTAGGAAGGCTTGCCTCAGGCACGACTGGCTCTGTGGGTAACCTCGACCCAGATCCAAAAAAGAAGGCCATGGAAGGCTGCTCAGGGCCAAGGCCATGGAGCACCTCTGGTGCGCACCACCATGTGCCGCCAGCCCACAATTGAATTCCAAAAACAGACTGACGGATAGAGCTAGTCACATGCTGTGTTGACACCATTTCGCTTTGGATAACATGACAAGTTATGGTGGTATGATTTTTACATTAGTTCTTTTTTGGCATTTAAAAATTTTGGACTAGTCATGTTTTATAACATGCTATACGTTTCTGACTGCGCTATACCTGTACTTGGTAATAGCCCATGTACTGTGCATTTGTAATGCTCACAGTCACCACCAGTTTACAACCAAATAAGCTTTATAGCAAAAGGATAACAAATTTTATGTTTAACTATATGTGCTTCATATATTTCCACAGACAGAATATGTCTGGGAATACGAAATGTTAAATTGGCAGAACATTAGCTCTTTAGAGCGCCACCTTTAATCAGAAAGCTATCTACCCAGCATAGTACCATAACAACTCTCACTTTCTGAGAGAACTAGCTGTGTGTGTCACAATTCAAAAAATTTCTTTGGTACATTGCTGGGGATGGCCAGTGCTTGCATCCAGCCTACAGTGCCCCCTAGAGGTGAATTTTTCCGACTTTTGATGTTTAAAATCATCTACACTGAAAATACTACCGTTGAAATTTAACTAATTGTGTAATGTACCCCAAAGGGACTATGTATCCAGAGAATTTCAGATCTCCATCTTGATGGATAAACTAAATAATGCCGCCTAAACATATGCACAATCTGCAATGAAATGGTCCGTTTTGAATTTTCCTCCGAGTTTGGCTCTGTCAAGCTTGAAAGTGTAGATACTACCAAAGAAATGCTTGGTATTTCTGAAAAGAGTTCCAAAAGCACAAAACGGCATTTATCACCATGAATCATATCTGGGTTACTGAGAAAATATACAGCAAACATGCACCGAACTCAATTTCAACTTTCTTTCCAGCCATCAATTGCACTAACCCAGCAAGATGATGAGGGAATATTAACTGAAAATGATAGTTTTGTTGTGAGTAAACACATCATAATTAAGCATTCTTGATTGGTATATGTCTGGGATATTTTATTCCCATTTTCAATTTTTACTGTGATTTCTCAAATAATTCCAGTTCAATAACATTCCAAGTGTTGAGATCAAAACCCAAAAGCAAACGTCACTTAGGAGAGGGCTACATTCTGGTCAGAACTCAGATTTTTTGTTTTGTCTTATTATTGGTGAATACTTTATTAAAAAAAAAAAAAAAAAAAAACACTTCTCATTTCTTGTTATCCCAGCCCCAAAACAAGATGCTTTTCATTGAGGGCTGGTCATACAACACCAATCAGAACTCAGATTTATAGTTCTATTTCCATCTGTTGAAGTCTCAGCCCAACACAAATTCTTCTGAAGAGAGCGCAATGTACTGGTCATGCTACAACTTTTATAACTAAAATTAAGGAAAGCATTTCTGGAGGTGAACCCTGAAAATGGTCTCTTAATTTCTCCGCAGAACGAGAAGCTGAATATATTCATTTTTTGATAGAACACACTTTCTGAAATGCCTTAAATATCAAGATTGCAATTGGAGATTTGCATGACATTCAGAATGTATTAATTGTTAATATTTTGACATTGCTGAGGTTTTGATGCCAGAATCCAAATATCCTAATATAAAACTAACTTTATTGTAATGACAATCTGCTATTGGAAGCAAACAATGAGGCCCTAGTCAATCCGTGAAGGAATTTAACAAAATGTAGGCTGTAGCTTGCCTTAGACACTCATGATCTTCATGAAATCCAGTTTAGTGGCATAATTATTGTCTTGTGGCTCACCTCAGGTGTCTCAAAGTACAGCCACTTGTGATCCCAGGTAAAACATTATCAGACACTGATAAAAATTTCTTCATTCACAGGGAAAATCCAGAATTTGCCTATGTTGATTTGAAGTATGTCAGTGCCTACTTTAGCATTTTGTTTTAATAGCTGGACATACCATTACTTTACAGAAGCCTATAAAAAAAAAAAAAACAACATTAGGCAACATGAAGTTGCTACATATTTTGAAAGATGGTTGAATGTTACAGTCACAAGACTTGAATACATTTCTGCCTGTGTCTCTGTATGTTCATTACCAGGTAGGGGAAGATAATGGGAGACACCCTCCTGAAGAACAATGCAGTTTGTTGTTGTTAAATTGGAATATATTTGAATTAGCCATGTACAAAATTTTCATGCGTAAGGCAACAAGTATTAACAATGGGTAAACTACTAAATTATACCAGGTGATCTCAAGATTCTGAGGGTTAAAAGCGCTCCCCCCCCCCCCCAAAAAAAAAAAAAAAAAAACAAGAACAAAATGAGAAATAACTAGGCATTTCCCCCATAATACCTGTATGTAGGGTAGACCGAGTACAGTTGAGACAGTTTTTGCTTTTCCCATTTCCACACAAAAATTAGACACTGAAAAGACACTAAAAGATTGTGTGTGTGTGTGTGTGTGTGTGTGTGTGTGTGTGTGTGTGTGTGTGTGTGTGTTTTTTTTTACATAATATATCCTGTATTTGTGCACGAAAATATAACCAAGAAATGATATCCCTAAGTGGTTTATATTTTTCACAATTAATCAGAAATAAAAGGTGCATTTTTGTCTCAACCGTACCCATATAGTACACGTGTAGAGTACAGTTGAGACACCATTCAAAATGCCGGAAAGCTGACAAGTCAATCATTGCCAATGTAATAAACAATAAAAAAAAAACATTCATTGTAAATGTAATGCACTTCATCAATTCATCCATTTCATTTAGGCTAAAAGTTAAACAGAAAAACAATTTAACAGATATTGCAAACAGTACACATGTAAACATAAAGATAATAACAATACAATAATAACAGTGAGAATAACAAGGCAAACAGTAACAGAAAACAACAATAACAAAAAAAAAAACAAAAACAAACAAAAAAAACTAAAATTTATTCACTCACAGTGGTGGCATGTATAGCAGTGGCCACCAGTGGTACACTCTACGTGAGACCACTTTCTACAGACGGAGCACAACAATTTGCTATTTATAAAGTGTAATCCTTATGCCTTTTAATGTTCTGACTTCTGAATGAACTCTGTAACTACATAGCACAAGACCTGTCTCAACTGTACTCCTTTTACAACCTTTTCATATTTCACTACATACTCTGTTATCCTTATAATATTCATGCCAGAAAAATATAACTATTAATAGCAGACCATTCAAATATCACAAATCAAAAGGGTTTCCCCACTTTATTTTGTTAACAAATGAGTACCTTTGAAGCAATGTGTATTTATTGCCCTGTTCAGAGCAGAGCCGAGGTTTCTGCAGCAACATACATGCATTTACCATTCTCAGTGAATCAAAAGCATACCTCCGCTTTAAATTATGATCTGAGCTTTGTAATTCCACGATACCTTTGTGATTTCTGTGTATCAGAAGTGTTCCTGTGTATCACCCGCTAAAGTTTGTTACAAGATGATAACAGAGAAGTGGTTTTCATGCGACATTTGTCCGCACCTGGTGTAAATTGGGGGTTAGAGGTCAGGCAGGGGGAAGAGGGTGGGACTGTGGAGGGAGGCGGAGTTGTTCATGTTCAAATTTTTACTTAGTGCTGTGCCTCAGGCCATAAAAGGTAAGAATTGCTTTAAGTGCAGCAGGGTAACTGAGGGAAACCCCAGGTATGTTAATCCAGTATGGGTGAAAACACTTGTGGACCAAGTGTTCTTCTAACCCCTGTAAATCTACCTTCAAGGAATGGACTCATTCTCCAGAGTCTGATGCGATCAGGTTTATTGTAAGTCCCTCAAAGTGAAGTACAAAACCCAGGCTGGTCTTCGCAAACCACATAGCATTCGTTCTTCTTCAATCACCCGACACAGACTGACCACTGACTGTCCAAACCCTCGTATTTATTACCCTTTTGGCACGTCCCTCAAGGTGGGATTAAACGTGGCTCATCCCACCTTATCCAACATTATTAATTCTGATTGATTCATTGTCATATAGCAACCTTCCACCCTTAGTAACACATTTACCATTACATAATAGTGTAAATTAATTTTAAGCCTCCAGGGACGCTCGAAGACCACATATGGGCCTCCCAAACCTTGGGTTCAGCAATTTATCTGGGTCTTGAATGATTCCAGAACACTTAGGTGCGTATGGCTCGGGTAGTGGGACCAGGCTATGATCATTTCGGAAGATAAGCTCATCTAGCCAGCCTTGGTTGGCCGGCTTGCAGCCCTGCTATCTTGCTGTTTGGCAGATTTATGAGTTATTGCTTTTTCTCTGCTCCACAGTCGTGTAGCAGTTTTGACAGGCCACAAGAACTTGGCTGAGTTCTCTCGGTTGAACTGTGGTTATAGTAATACTCTGAATTTAGAACCTTTTGGGATATTTTTCCCACCACACCAGCTTTGTGAGACAGGACCCAGGTTTAGTTCCCAAGTTGAAACTAGCAAACATGTTTGACATTATTTTCCGATAAAAACCAACTTAAGGTAGCAAGCAAGTTTTCACTTTTCTGTTTCTGACTAGTTAGATCACTTATTCAACCATCATTACACTTGGCATTCAGTTTGGTGAAATATTAGCAGCATGACTTAACATGGAGTGACTTTTTCCTCACGGTCTCAATGAAATTTCTCCAAAAATGGTAAATACATGTAATCAAAGCTGGCGACTCAGTTGCGCGTCTCAACCCCCCTATGAACAAAATGAATATTCATGACCTGAATAGAGTGGTCAGTTTACTCTTGACTTTTAGCCTTCAGATAGCCCCGCCCTTTCAACCAATCAAATACTAGAATCCATAAATAGGTTGTCAATTGGGTCTTATGACATGTCTGGGGAGATGAGAACGGGTCCGCTGAAATCTTAGTAGGGACAATCTGGCAGCCCAAAATATTGGTTGGGACATGTCTCCCAGTCTGCTGAGGGCCGCCACCTTGAAATCATGTGAACCAAGGATGCAGTTTGATTGTCCACTTGAATTTCTGTCGTGAGCATGTACCCACCTAGCTCAAGTAGTGTGCTCTGTGAGGTACGATTCAGGAACCACACGCGAGAATTGAAATGCCAATCTTCGTAAAACTTTATTCGTTCCAAGTCGAGACCAAAAAGCACAGAGATTGCAGTACCGGAGGAATAATCAACAGTAGTCAAGGGACAGGCAGGGGTCAAAACTAAAGGATCAGAGTTCTCACGGTACATAAACGCAAGGCAAAAATTCTAAATCCAAAAACGGGCAATGGTCATATACGGTGTCAGAAGGAATCGTAGTCAAACAGGCAGGGGTCAAAAAATCCAAAGTATCAAACAGACAAAGTTAGGCAATCTCGTGGTCGTATGGAAGGGAGTTGAAGAAGCCACAAATCACAATTGGCATACACAGCTCTCTGCACAAAAGGAAATGATCAACGTTGTGACAAAGTCAAAGCTGCAGTGAGGCTCTAAATAGACAGAAGGGAAGTCACATGCCATGCAGGGAACAGGTGAGCTGGATCAGACTAATTAACAAAGGAATGAACAAGAGGAAGTTCCTAACCACATGAAATTGGCGAAAGCCAAAACATGGACAGGGATTACACAGACAGCCTATGACAAACAAACGGCTCCGGTTAGGAAGTTCTAAAGTGCACAGAGTGAGGCAGAACAGTATTCAACCAGGTCCGGAGAATCTGCTGAAGCACAGCAAAGTAAATTGAGTAAAGGCAAGGGGCGGAGACTAGAGCAGAGCGAGTGCTGAGAGATTGTTAGTCAACTAGACGCAGTCCAGTCGGTCGCCCGCGACCGCGACTGGTGTCCCCCGGTGCGCAGCGGTCAGATGAAATTGGGCAAAACCCCATGGGCATGTCCATTGCCCATCTAGTAGATAATGCTGTACTTGTAAATGTGAAAAATGGTATATATATACATTTGTATATATAATTATGTACATGGGGTTCAGGATTCCAAGGGAGCAGGTTAAGTAGGCAATGGAATCAGTCAGGGTAATTTTTGTTGAATTAGACCTCATTTTGAATGTTTAGGTGCAATGGATATGCCAAAGCTGCGACGGCATCTTAGTGATGCCAGTAAAACATCTAAAGGTATATGGCTCTGGAATATTTATGCCAAATTTTGTACAAACTCACTGAATGGTTTTCGCTGTATGACTGGAATGGCACATGGAACGTGATGGCAGAAGTCTGTTGTACCATAGATCCAAATAACGCATCCATGGTGTGGTGTGGTGTGCGTGCGTCTCTCACTGTCTCTCTCTCTCTCTCAAATACCATGATGTACAACATATTGGGCCACTGGACGTTAGTCGGGCTCCTGGACGGAGAGGCTTAAAAAAAATTCAAGATGGCCGCCATGGCAGATCAGAATCACAACACACACAAGATGAGGTTTTCACCTCGCGAGGCAAAAAATATCAAACATGTTTGATCTTCGCCTCAACGCCTTCCGAGGCGAAAACTCACCGAAAATTATGCGTACACAGGAAGCTATCTGCTGAGCAAACAGCCTCGTATAACTTTTGCTCAGCTGATAGCTCCAGTGTGCGGCAGGCTTCTGGGGTTAATTATGACCCGATCATTTGAATCACCTGTGCTGGAGCAGGGAGAGATATAATAAAGCATGCAGGACAAGGGGTACGCCAGGAGAGGTTTGGAAGACAATCTCACCTGAATTTCCTGTCATGTGCACCCAGCCTTAGAAGGTCCAGCTGGCGTATTGTCACAGATCAGCCCTTCTACTTCTTCTTCTTTTTTTTTTCACCAGATATCTCTGTATTCAAGGTCTACCACTGAAGTACACCAATGAAACACAACTTGATTCAGAATTATTCAGATTTATTGTGGTGGATCTCAGATCCAATGCTAAAAATTTTGTCACTGCCCAAATACTTTAGGACCTGACTGTAAATGATACATTTTTAATGGAAGCCTTGAGTACATTTTACTATGTACTCTTTAGTACTCTATATGTATGCTTTACATATTTTTTGGTTTTCATACCTGTGCTTAAGGAATAAATTGCTGCATAAAATGTATTCATGTTAATGTAACATGTTATGACAAGCTTTTTTCAGATCTTGACAAATTTCAAGATTCTCTGCTGCATAAACACTGGGATCCAAAATTATTTGCAATCCCGATTAAAATTCAATAAAAATGCAACTTTAAAAAAAAAAAAAAAAAACTAAATCGAGATAAAATCAATCTTTTGTTAATATTCCAAAGGAACTGACCAAATTCAGACGTTCCAGATGAGGCGCAACCATCTCTGGTAAGGATAACAGCATGTTTTTTATTCTCCTTTTTGACGAAGTTAAGGCACTGATGTACCTTATGTGGCCATCCATCGATGCGGTTTCTTTCGAGATCCATCTAATTCTTGGGTTCGCACTTATCAACTGCCCTTTTCTGTTCAGGCCATTGGTTTTCGATCAGACTGATGTCTGGCGACTAAGAGCCATTGTAGAACATTGATTTTGTAGTCACAGAAGCATTTCTGCAAGGATTGTGAGTTGTGTCCGGAAAAGTTGTCATAGTCAACTGTTTACCACTGTGTGGCATCATCATGTATTTTAATCACACTCATTAAGCAGTTGAACTCTGAAGACACCAGTCGGTCGAGTCTAACGAGCCGAATTTTCCCCCATCACTCCAGTATCGAGGTCTTCAGCCTGCGAGTAGTATAGGACCTTCATTGCCATACACCAAATGAGGCAAAACATTAAAACCACTCAGGTGAAGAAAATAATGTTGATTATCTGGAAACAACAGTGCACTTAAAGGTCTGCAGACAGACCGTAGACAATGAGTGAACCGTTGGATCTCTTAGTTGACATGGGAGATATGGGATGTGGGAGAAATGAAATCTCAGCGACTTTGAAAAGGGCCAAATCCTTATGGACAGATGAGAGGGTTAGAGCATCTCTGAAATGGCAATCATTCTGGGGTGCTCCCAATCAGCATTGCTGAGTTCCTATTGACAGTGGTCTAAAGAGGGACGACCCCTGAGCCAATGACATGGTGTTAGGCACCCGAGGCTCATCGATGCTCAAGGGCAAAGGTTATCCCTTCAGGTCGAAAACAACAGAAAAGATTCTGTGGCACATGTTACAGAGAATTTTAATGTTACTAACATGAGGAATGTGTCATAACATGCAGTGCATCACACACCTTACAGCATTTTGTACTTTGTAGCTGCAGACCACTCAGAGTGCCAATTCCAATGCTGAGTTCCAAACAACTCGGAGGTCGGATCTTTCCGACTTCCGACTTGAAAAAGTGCACTGGAACGGCCACTGAAGTCAGAGCTCCGACTTGGAAACTCAGAAAAATCTACCCCGACTTCACCGAGATTACTTCAGACGAAAATGGCAGCATCCACTGAACAGCCACAGCAATGCTACTGAAACGTTCAGCCACAGTGACATTTGGCAAGGCGATTTGTTTGAGAATATAAATACAACATAAAATTAAATATATAAAGGTGTTTTACCTTACACGTCGTTTCATCCCGTCTTATTAATTAAAATATGCCAGAAGGCTGAAGTTATCCGCGTATAATTTCCTTGCCGCTTGCCATGAGAACATTCGCTTGTCATTGACTGCCATTTTTTTTTTGTTTATGTCCAACACAATATGTCTGGAACGCTCTGAAGTCGGAGTTTTCAACTCCTTAAGATCCGACCTCTGGGTTGTTTGGAACGTAGCATAACCCTGGTCCACCACAATGGGCACATGAGCATTGAAACTAAACCTTGGAGCAATTGCAGAGGGTCATCTGGTCCAGGGAATCACATTTTCTTCTATATCACATGCACTGGCCAGATACATGTGCACTATTTACTTGGACGCGATGGCACCCGGATATACTGTCGGAAGAAGACAAGTGGGTGGATGGAGTGTGATGCTCTAAGAAATGTTCTGCTGGGAAACCCTGGGTCAAGGAGTTCAAGTGGACGTCAGTTTGACATGGATGTCTTTGCGGCACGAGGGATCTACCCAACACTAGGAAGGCTTTTTTAATGTTATTGCCGATCGGCGTATATTTTGCTTAATAATGTGCTACACAATCTCAATCAGTGACAGATCAGGAGAGCAGGCAGGCCAGTTTAGCACCAGCACTTTCTGTTTACGCTGCAAACCCTGATAGTGTGGTGAACTCGTATGTCTTGTGGAAACCGATTACTTCAAGAAAATTGAGTAGGCTAACTTAATTGCACTGTGTGGAATGAACTCAGAAAATGAGGTAAAGTTATTTTTTACGTACTGTGAACACAAGATCATTAAGTTGGCATACTCAATTTTTTGAGGTAATTGGTTTCCACAAGACATTTGAGTTCACCAAAATTGTCAGGTTGTATATTGTACCATGAGTTTGTAATCCGTGCCGAATGTGGTTTGGCATTGTCCAGTTGGGAAATTCAGGGACTTCACTGGAACAGATAATGCCCCTGTGCCAGCATATGTTGTTCCAAAATTCATACATATCTGTCAGCATTAATTGTGCCCTCATAAATATGCAAGTCACTTGTGCCATGTGTACTGATGCATATCCAAACCAAAAGAGATGCTTTGATACATCCGCATACCATAACAGATGCTGTGATACATCCCCATACCAAAAGAGATGCTGTGATACATCCACATACCACAACAGATGCTGTGATACATCCCCATACCATAACAGATGCTGTGACACATCCCCATACCATAACAGATGCTGTGATACACTCCCATACCATAACAGACGCTGTGATACATTCCCATACCATAACAGATGCTGTGATACACTCCCATACCATAACAGATGCTGTGATACATTCCCATACCATAACAGATGCTGTGATACACTCCCATACCATAACAGATGCTGTGACACATCCCCATACCATAACAGATGCTGTGATACACCCCCATACCATAACAGATGCTGTGATACATTCCCATACCATAACAGATGCTGTGATACATTCCCATACCATAACAGATGCTGTGACACATCCCCATACCATAACAGACGCTGTGATACACTCCCATACCATAACAGATGCTGTGATACATTCCCATGCCATAACAGATGCTGTGATACATCCCCATACCATAACAGATGTCGTGATGCATCCACATACCATAACAGATGCTGTGATACAGCCCCATACCACAATAGATGCTGGCTTTTGGACCTGATGCTGAAAACAGCCACGGTTGTCCTTGTAGTCTTTGGTCCGTAGAATATGGAGGCTCTTTTCTTCCAAAATTCACGTGAAATATCGACTTGCCGAACTGCTGAACAAGGTTCCACAGCGCTCCTGTTCATCTGACATGATACCGAGCCTAGACAAGTCGATAATGCTTTTGAACAGCGTAGATGTACGTCTTCTGCACTGCATTACACAGCTTTACCTTGCATTGATGGATACAGTGGCAGGTGTGTTGGCTGACAAAAGTTTTAAGTTTCTCGGAACCCATGGCATGATATCCTGTTGTGGTGAGGCAGTTCTTTTGACAATGACATCTAGGATTGGGAATCACGTACAGTCAGATGTGGTTTATTGGCCTTGCCCTTTTCACACCAAGACTCAGCCGGATTCCTTCCATCTTTTAATTATATTACACACTGTAGAGGGTGAAATGCCCAAAATTCTCCCCATTTGTTCATGGGTTTGTTCTTATCAAAAGCAAATTGACAAGCCTAGACTCATCTTTGTGCTTCAGACCAGGCCTTTTTTGAGGGTCCTTTTATACAGTACTGTAACGTGTCGCTCACCCTTTTCACTTCAGCTTATTATTGCAACTTGTCATAACATTACTAGTCCAATATTGCCCCCGATCCAACGTTTTTGGGGCCTGAAATTAATTTTATATTTTCAAGACACAATTCACAATTGAATTGAATTAAAGAATGTGTTGTTGTAGCGTTTTCAAAATGGAAGAAGGTGAATAAACTTTTTCAAACCACTCCTTTTTAATTTTATTTGCATTTTCCATGATGTACCAACGTTTTTTGGGAATGAGGTCATAAAACAAACACAGGTCACAGAAATACAATTCTCCTGCAGCCATAGTTAAGCATCCCAAATTCTTACTTTGGATGCCGTTTCGTACGGAGGTAAAGCGACAAAAACCTGATTTACCCATATCACACAGCAGAATAGAAAGATCTAAGAACTGAAATTTAAATAACTTCCCAGTGCACTCCTTTGCAAAGAGCCAACAAGTAAACATCCTTTTGGCAGTCATAAAGCTGTATGTAGGAATGTAATTGAAATGAAACCACAAAGCAAAGTCTTTTTTCAATCTTACGGAGTGTGAGGTCCTGTCTGAGGCAGAGGCTTGTGGGAAAGCTGCTTGACTGGATTTGCACAAAAATACCTTTTTTTTTTTTTTTTTTAAATCCAGCTTTCCGCTCACACAATTTTAGGTCCTGGGTGCATCACAGCTCAGACCACTTGCTGAAGCTGGTTCGGGGGACCTCACACTCCTCCTCAAAGTCGCAACCCTCCAGCAGGTGCTTGTAGTGCTCCCTAACAGCTTCATAAAGAGGAGCCGAGTGACCAATTCTGTGGAAAGAAAGGGGCCTTTCATTCAACAGAAACTGCAGTCTGAGGCCTTCTTCGCAGTCATACAGCACAAAGACCAAGTTGGCGGCATAGGGAACAATACGGCTGGTACGAAAGGTGCGCTTTCCCTGCAGGGAGTAGTTGCTGGCAGTCAGGGGCATCTCATCCTTGAAGAAGCCCAATAAAGACAGCAGAGGAAGTAAGGTCTCTGCGTGACCCACCTGCAGTGTGACAGGCTCGGTCACATGTCCAAATCTGATAAACAAAATCAAGAAAACATCATTTTACCCAGTTCATCTGTGACTATCCACTGAATTAGAGTATTAAACACACGCCATTCTGAAGAAATTAAGTTCTTAAATTTCCTAAAAAAATTTTACAATAACATTCCATAGGAATACCAGCTTTTTTACAGTTTCTGTCAACACAACCGAACTGAGCAAACATCTTAGTTATTATTGCTTGCCAAATTCTATTCATTGTACTATGGCTGGATGCATGCATATCTACAACTGAATTCTGGTTTTAGTACACCCATAGACTGTATAAAAAGATGGATGAAGCAACCATGACGTCACCCATTGGTTTCAGCATACCATGAAGGAAGCCTCGATTTTGGCAATTTGAATTACGCCATGTTGTCATTTTGAAACCGGACGTGATTTCTATTGGACGAGAGCGAGAATCAAGATCCGGGGAGGGACGTGAGAGGTGGATCTGACCGTATCGGACGAGGACCAGAGGATAGCCACGCCTCTAAAGCATATTCTGGCTTTATCCTTTATTCTAGTCTACTTGGGACCAGAATTTACAAAAATGAACATCATGATCTATCGAAGGAGACTTGAAATTTGCTATAGCAACCATAATATAATGTGAAAAATTGTTTTTTAAATGAAAAATCAGGTGGGAAAGTAGGGTCATTTTCTCATAGACTTCTATAGCATTGAACGTCTTTCTGCAACCACCATCTGCTGGCCATTAAATAGAATGCTATTTACGGTACTTCCGCATGGGCTTCTTTTTTCAGACCAGAGTGTTGCCTCCATCTTTTTATACAGTCTATGAGTACACCTCACTTCTCATGTTTTGTAAAGGCAACCACAAAAGAAGAAGTTTACTTTTTCTCTGGAGCCAGTTACTACAGAGCTACCAGTTAGTCTTAGGCAATAAATCATGTTCTACCAATTCACGGAAGCGACGTGAAGAAACTTGTTTAAGGTTTACAACATAAGAGATTGCATGTTTACACAACCCACCTCACCACAATTATTTTCAAAAATGCCTCCAGTACATTGTTTATTGAAATACTGTCCAGCAAAACAGAATACTTTAAGCTGTACTGAAGGGGAAAATTAGAAAACTGTAGTTGACAACTTTATTTTACATGAAACTTACATACTCCATCATTTACATTATTTTTCATTTGTTCTTTGTACCCAAAATGGAAAAATAACAAAAGCAAAGGTAAGGTAATACCATCCTGATGCAAGGTCAATGGTAATAACAAAACAGTGTATCCTGTTACACTGCCACATAGTTAGCAGGTCTGATATCTTCATAAACAAATAGATTCTTGTTGCTCTGGGCTAACACCAGCTGATCATCTTTCTATGGACTACAGCAATGAAAAAGATGCATGATACTTAAATCCCTCAAGGAACTGCTATTCTCCATGAACCAGAAACAAACAAAACAAAGCTCACGTTTAATAGGTGTAACAAAAGTTCCATTCTTGAAAAGCAAATTTGAGCTCCCAGGCATAGCTGTGTCAATAAGACTGAGAAAGGTTTCAGAGGCATTATGATATGTCAATAGAGCCCATAAGAAATCCTAAGAAACTGGAACAATCTTCATGCATAGAAAGACAGGGCAAAACATTAACATTTGATCCCTGTGACCTCAAATGGCACAGCATCAAGAAGAATAAGCTTCTGTAATGGACAAAGCCATGTGAGCTCATAAATACTTCAGAAGACCTTGTCTTTCATACCACTAAAACTACTGACAAATGAAGTGAATAACATTGATTATCGTGTGACAATGACTCCTGTCAAAGGATAGGATATATAAGGCAGCAAGTGAACTGTCAGTTCTTAAAGTTGAAGTGTTGAAAGTATGAAAAATGGGCAAGCAAAAGGATCTGAGCGACCTTGACAAGGGCCAAACTTTGATGGTTCAGGGAATCTCTAAAATGGCAGGTTTTGTTGGGGTATTCCAGTATGCAGTGGTAAATCCCCATTAAAGCCGACTGATGCACATGGAGAGCTAAGGCCAGCCCACCTGCCGCACTAATTGCTAGAAAAGTTAATGCTGGCTATGACAGAAAATTTTCAGATCAAGCAGTACATTGCAGCTTCTTGTGCATTTTGTGCGTAGCTACCCTTTAAGTGTCCTCAGTTCCAAAATTACTTCCGATTATTATTAAAATGACAGGTTATGTTAAACAGTGATAAATGTGAACCTGTCCCAACTTCCTCTGAACATTTCACGGACATCACATTTTGAGACAGCGACTATTTTCAAAAAAAAAAACACAGCTGATGGAATACTCGAACTGAAGCACCTATTACTAAAACCCCATAAGTCACACTTGACTTGACTTGTGGGGTTTTAGCCATCAGTGCTTCAATTTTGACTGTTTTCTGTATTATTACAATAAGGCTAGTATATGCAATGAATAATGTTCAACTTTCCTCGGCGGTTCCTGCATCAGGAATTCCCCGCTCATTTGCCAGCAACAGTCCGCCAGATGATGCATTCCATGCCATCTGGCGGACAATTTCTGACCTCTCGGGCTCTTGATCGAACCACAGATTGTATGCCCACCTCCACTGACTGAGAGAGGACAAAATCAGAACATCCTGTAGGCCATGACTTGAATTACCACTGGAATTCCATGGCAAAAGGCACTGTTCCTGCAGATTGGGGTGACCAAGTTTTAATAATTTTATGTTGGACTACATTCAAGCCTGGGACAACTGGTGCAGCTGCAACAGCAAACGTGCTGTGTTCTCTGGTGAAAAAGGAAGTGGAGTCTGCGCTGCAGCATTCCACACAGCCGAGTTCCCTTTGGATGAAGTTGCTGATTCTGTGTAGGAATAGGCACAAACGTGTATGGTTATATCAAGGCTTTGGGCAACAAATGGACAGGAGAATGCTGAAGATATACTACAGGATCCTGAAAAGAAAGTGGAAAAAATATCTGAAGCCAGTCGGGGTGAAACGGATGTCTAGAACCTCTCTGACATCATCTTGGTTCTGCCCACGGTGGATGGCAGTGGGTGGGGCTGCCCAGCAGGCATTTTGGCCACCCAGCACTCAAGCTGAAAAGTTAAATCGCCAGACTAAAAATAAAGATTCAAGCAGCTGATTCATTTGTTCCATTTAATGGCGCAACATTCATGTTATTAGGGCCCAAGCACTCACGGTGCGAGGACCCTTTTGAAATTGTTAGAATTTTTCTTTTTTTTCTTATTATTTTTAACCAAGTATTTTCGAATGTTTGGAGGCCTTCACATGCTCAAAAACTCACCAAATTTTGCACACTTGTCAGGTCTGGTGAAAATGGACATATTTATAAAGTGACTGCAAAATGGCGCCCCCCAAAAAAATTTTAAAAAGCCCTCTTGATTGGGGTTAATTTGTCGTAGGCCAACGAAATTTGGTACGCACATGTATCATACCAAGACGCACAAAAAAGTCTCTGACGTCATGGTCCAACCCCAACAGGAAGTCGGCCATTTTGATTTCAGTTTATGATTACCGGCAAATTCCTCACCTTGTATTTTAACGAACTCCTTCTAGGGATTTCACCCAAACGACTTCCCATTTGGTACAGATCATCTATAGACCAGGCTGATCAAAAGTTGAGTAAAGAATATCTGTAGGTCAAACGACGCGGCTGCCTGGGCGTGACAAACTTTGGCGACTTTTTGTGATTTCGCCATCTATTTTCCAACAGCTCTCATGCCCACATACTTTATCCTAACAGCTTCAAATTTCAGGGACATGATGATGGCTCTGCCCTGACACCCCTATACATTAATATCCAGCCTTACTCATAGCGCCCCCCAGTGGTAACAGGAAATGTCCTTTTTTTACTCCACCATGTTCTGATCCAACATAGTTGACCCACCAACTTCATTCGACTTCCGGTGAAGCCACATTATGAACGCTGGGAAGCTCAGGCAATGGGGTCTGTCTGCCGATGTGGTGACTATCGATCCCTCGCCATCAAATTACGTTTGGCTTTTTCATGCCTTTAACAAAGTCATCACCTCATGAAAATTGATACACACATCAAGAATGGCGAGTGCTTACATATGATAGGGGTGTTGCCCATAGAGGGGAAAAATGACTCTACAGCGTCCCCTTGAAATTTTCTAAAACCCCTCGTCATGGGGCTTTTTTTTTTGGAGCTGGTGGATGAAAATTGGTACGCATGTAGAAGTTGTCCTGATGCATAAAAAAGTCTCTGACATCATGGTCCAACCCCAACAGGAAGTCCGCCATTTTGATTTTCATTTTTGATTATGGCGGCCATTCCACACCGTATATTTTCTGAAGTCCAACAGATTTTGTCCAATCAACTTCAGATTTGGCGATCAAAAAGTTATCAAAGGCTTTTCTCTACGTCGATGGCCATCGCCGCTATCGCACCGCCATTTTTGATGATTCGCCATGCATATTTGAACAGCTCTCTCTCCCACATACTTCGTCCTAACTGCTTCAAAACTTCTGTACGCGACAAGAGCCCCACCCTGAATGCCTCCATATGCTCACAGTCACTCTCGCTCATGGCGCCCCCTTGTGGAAACAGGAAATGCTATATTTTACATTGACAAACCCCAACCACAAACTCCGAACCTGATCAACTACATTTTGTGGCCACATGACGATCAAGTTGATGAACCTCCACAGTGACACGTGTCATGTCATGTTGCAGGCTGCCCGTGGCGGCGACTTTCAATCCTTTGGCACAGAATATCAACTCATTATAAATCCGTCACGCATTGTCCGATTTGCTCGAAACTTGACGTGTGATGCGGGTCCCCCCTGAACGCACCTATCTGGATACACTCATGGCGCCACCCAGCGGATGAATGAAACATTGTGTTTCTTTGCTCTTTCACTTTTTTTTTTCCTTTCTTTGTGCTTAACACTGCGGCACTTGCATGCCGCAAGCCCCCCATGGTCGCGGGTAAGTGCGAGGGCCCGACAACAGCTCCTTGCAGCTTTAATTAAACTTAGAATTGTGTTTTACTAAGTCCTCACCAGGCGCCGCTACTTGCATTAATTTAACAGAGTAGTCTATAAACAGAGTCTGGACAGCTGGCTGAGTAAGAGCCATGTTATAACCCTGCTTACATGCCGGGCGCAAAATTTAATGGAAATTATCCCTGATTGTAAAAACTGAAAGTTGCTAAACATGATGGAACACCGCTAGGGTAATAGAAAACCGCAGGTTTCTTTAGGCAAGGAAACTGACACTCGGAAACTCCATTCCACCATGGCCTCATTTAAATGTGTTTGCATACTACAAGGATGAGCACTGTCTCTATTCGCTCTTAATTTAATAAGATTTTGGGCCGTGATTAGACAGGGGACTGATGAAGTTAATACTTTTACTTTCTCCTTTGCGACAAAACGAGACAATGACCACTTAGGAATTCTCTTCAACTTCCTTACGATGGACCTCATCATCAGTGATTTACTGCCCTGCAGCCCAGTCTCACTCAGGTAAGACATTATTTATGGTTATGTTCGTACGAAGTGCTGTTTGTTTCTACTCTTTGTTAGCTGATAATTCGGTGACTTTTGTTCGCAAAGCAATAAACTTTCCATTATTAGAAGCTGTTGAGTCTCTACTTTTATATCTTATTTCTTGATTTCGTAAACAATTTAATATTTGAATAAAATAACATTGTCAACCAAGTTTTACGATCGTTCTCACTTCTATCAGATGACTAAAGACACAATCCAAACTATGCACAATCCAAACTGAGGTACAATCACGCACCATAACACAACTCACCACGCAATACGATTCAAGCCAGTCGGCTTCAACAGAGCATCAATCTTACCAAAATATTTGCAGGTATAATCTCTCGACACGATGTGAAAAGAGATTTGAACAAGTGCCCCTAGCGTAAATTTCAATAGAAATGTACAATGTAGGACGATCAGCAAAATGAGAAACTGAACAAAAGCGGGAACGGTACAGGAATCCTCTCAAGCCAACCGTGTTGAGTGACAATGTCGATTTATTTTGCAGCATTGTCACATAGCATATCACATGTCTGGAAACAAAGATCAAGGCAAGACTGAGGTGAGGATTCAGGATTGATCATCGAATAACAATCGTTCTAAAACAAGTGGTGCCAGACACAACAAACCCCGCCCCTCACACATACTTTGATCTACTTTTCCTAAATTCAATAGGAATCTATTCTGGGTTGGTGGCAATCCCTAAACCGAATATGGGGTGAATCTGGCCATTAGTTTTGCTGCTAAAGTGTTAACAAGCAAACAAACAAACCTAAGCAAATACAATAGCCCTTGCCCTCCCCCTTCGGTCGGGGCGGGATAATAAATATCGTCCAAACTAACAATCCTAAATCTTTAGTAAGGACATCAATGATTGGCTAAAATATTATGTTAGTTACTGGGGAATCCCCAGGTCAACACACTCAGCCAGTGCTGTGTAAACAAGGCATTTCTTGCGAGCAAGCCTTCGTAGTTTTTCAAACGCAGAAAAACGCCCGTTTCCTGCGTCGATGGGTAATCATAATGAAGTGACAACAAAGCTATGCGAACAATTAGAAATTCTTGGAAGCAGCACCAGTATAACGGAGTTCATCTCGGGCTGCCTACTGGTATAAATTAACCTGGATAATTAACCCATGAAGGAAGCAAACAAAGACACACGTGGAAAGATGCCAAAACTCAGCAGCGGCGCTGGCTGCTAAATAGTAGCCTGAATACATGTAAATTAGCTGTGTAATGGCCTGTTAGGTTGTCATTACACTAGGGAGAACCCTGAAAATTAGACATACGATGTTACTGCATTTAACTCTTCAATTCTAATAAAAATTGTCTTCCTGCCGGGGGGGAAGCCTCAAACCCCCCCACCCCACACACACTCTATCCCCATCATTCCATGCCCCCCCACTCTGAAATTCCTCAGCAGAACCCTAATAATGCAATACACATTTTTATCTAGAGACCCAAACTGGCTCAGTACATTTACTGCCCCAGTCTGGTACCCAGCGATACTATTAGAGTTTAGTCAATGTTAGCGGCTCTGACTGGCCGCTGGTACGAGTTGAGGAGGTCACTTTTCATTTCAGTGATAACCATGGCCTCAGAAGGCAATGAGCCCAAAGAATTCTGGTTCCTGAGGTTTTTCTACCTTTTGAGCAAAAGAGAACACTACAGCACTTTTTCTCTGTTTTCTCTGGTCATGTAGCACCAATAAAAAAAATAGCCAATCTACTATACTATCAGCCAAGTTTAATGACAAGTGACAAGTTTCTTTCCAGTGATGAAATACTTTTTTGCCACGAGTAAACACGTTACTTATTTTGTCTTTGTAGTCATTTCCACTGAACATAAGTTAAAAAGAATTTTCAAATCACAGCCTGCTGACAATTGTTTGCATTTTACATATCATCCCAATTCCTGTAATACTGAGTGTGACTAATGTTCTATTATGCAACTACTGTCACTGAGCTCCAATAATATAGTACAATGTTTTCACTTCCAGAGCATATCATTTTAAAAAAATGCAGTTTTAACGTGGTGTTGGGGAAAAAAAATAATGCTAAGTGCTTGACAAACAGTGAATATTTTCCATCCTTTTTTTCAAGTGAGGCATGACACAGACTGAACATCACGCTAACTCACCTGATCTCGTTAGCAGCTCGGTCAAGACGACTGAACACGTCGTGAAAGAGAATACAGCTGGATTTGCTGTTGATGTCATGACCATGGCCTCTCTTCCAGTATTGTTTCAGATCATTTGCATACTCTAGCACCTGCAAAAGAACATAACAATAGATGAGTAACGACAATAGAAATTTCAGAATTGATGATTTGATCAGAAAAATGTCATTGCATTGAAAGAAAAATATTCCAGCGTGCATGATGTTTACCTAACAACATAACATGCAGCTTTAAAAAAAAAAGATTTCAGTTATTGAGGAGGAAAAGCAACCCAACCCTTTCTGGCCCTATGCAAAACAGTAGTCCCCCACCCTTAGTTACTAACTCAACTGATTAAACAAATTTAATTAAAAATGGGTTCAATTTCACCAGACACACCCAGGGAAGACTACTGCCAGCCCAGCTGAATCTAAAAATCACTTACATAAAGCCAGTCCGTCAATGTAAAGTCAGAATAAAACACATGATGCTATGATCTTAAGAAATTCAAGAACAGATGAGAAACAAAGTCCTTGACATCCATCAGACTGAAAAAGGTAACAAAGCCACGTCTCAGGCTCTGGGACTTTGGGGAACCACAAAGAGAATCTTTATCTACAAATCGAGAAAACTTTGAACAGTGGTGAACCTTCCTGCGCGTGACTGACCAACCAAAGTTCTTCCAAGAATACATCAATGAACCATCCAGGAGGTTGCAAAAGAAGCTAGACAAACATCTAAAGAACTGCAGGCCTCAGTTGTCTCAGTTAAGGTCAGTGTTCACAATTCCACAACAGGAAAGAGACTGGGCGAAACAGAAGAGGTGCAAGGAAAATCCCACAGCAAATCAAAAAGAAAACAAAGATTTTTCTCTCATATGTCAAGAAAAAATGTGATGATCCCCCAAGACGTTTGGGATAATATTCCATGGACCGATGAGTCAGAATTGGAACTTTATGGAAGACATGGGTCCTATTACGCCCGGCATAAAGCAAACATTGCACTCAACAATAAGAACATCCCAATAACAGTCAAACATGGTGGTAGTAGTGATGGTCTGCTGTTGCTTTGCTGCTTCAGAACCTGGGCTACTTGCCAGAATTGGCGGAGCCATGAATTCTGCTCTAAACCAGAAAATCCTGAAGGGATATGTTAGGCCATCAATTTGTGATATAAACTTCAAGCGCAGTCGAGTTAAGTGGTGGGGCAATGCTCAGAAGCACACAAGCTAGTTCATCTCTCCAATGGCTCCAAAAAAATAAAAAATTTTGGAAAGCCTCAGTCAAAGCCTTTTCTTGAATGTTATTGAGATGCTGTGGTATCACATTGAACAGGCAGTTCATTCTGGAGAAACCTTCCAATGTGCCTGATTAACAACAATTCTGTAAAGAAGAGTGGGCTGAAATTCCTGCACAGCAATGTGAAAGACTCATAGCCAATTATTGCAAATGTTTGATTGCAGTTTTTCCTGCCAAGGGTGACACAACCAGTTATTTGGTTTGGGGGGCTGTATTCCTTTTTTCAGGTTGAATAATCCTTTACCTTCAATGAATGAAATGATAGTTTAAAAGCTGATGTTGTCTTGTAGTAAAATTAGTTGAATGATCTGACACATTTACCTTCGACAAATTAGCAAAAATAGGAGAAATCGAGAAGGGGGCAAATAATTTTTTACAGCACTCAAATATGCAAGATGGGTAGACATGTTACAGGTACTACATTTGAAATAGCCTAGTTAAATTCAGCATCTGAAATAAAAACTTAAAGGTCTCCTATTATTTCACCAGGTGCAGAGCCAATTAGTTATTGCAAGCCATTTCAACATCACATGGGGAAGTAACCAACCAGAGGCTAGAGGAACTGATCAACTTCAGCCAGGCAGTCAATCAGATTTCATTATTCTGGGTGGTCACTCCCCTTTGTGATGTCAGGAAGGAGAGATTTCAAACTGGCTAAATAGCCGTGCACCTGGTAGCATAATAGGGGACCTTTAAAACAGCAGGAAGAGAAATGACTGAATTGACAGAAACAGAGATAGTTCTTCACAAATAAATAAATGTGCAGGGAGTTCAGCCAAACAGAATATGTAAATCTTTAATAAAAATGTGAGGTTATTTGATGTTTTTACATACTTTAGCATCTTCTTCATCAAAAAGGCTGCACCACGGTGAGTAAACAGACTTGATGGCCAACTCATAGGAGCACAGGTAGAATGCAGCCTCAATCATATCTGAACATGAAAAAAGAGAGATTATTAGTGGATTCATGTTCATATTTACACAAGAGAAATACAGTAGAATAATGAATACAAAACATTTTACATAATCCACTTAGTTTGCACACAGGGTAAAAGAGTTTAATAAATCTACCAAAATCTAACTTAATCATCAAGTAAGCAAGGTTCATTTAAACAGGATTCATGAAAACCAGCCCCATTTTATCATATAAATATTCATTTATCCGTTGCCACTTAATTTTTAGCCAAATTTGACCAAACTATTATTATTTATCTTATTAATTATTTCAATTCTTTGAGGAATTATATCATATACGGCATACATATTAATAAGCTTACTTTTTCTTTTAAACCAAATATACATCAGAGAGCCATGTAATATAGTGGTAGTTCACTACATGGTGAGGGAAGCAAGGACTGACATAAAACAAATAGGTACACCAAATTAAAAACGCTGAATCAGTAAACTCACCCAAAAATATCATCAACTCTGTAAAGTGAGTTATTAACCGTTTGTGGGTCAATATTGCTTTCAATTTTCCGCAGATGTAAACATCTGGTTTTCTGCAGCCTTCAATTCAATTACTCTAAAATACGCCTTGAATTCCGGGAAGAGACGGCCATGTCCAATGACTGTAAATAAACATTAACAGATGAAACCAGGCTTATGTCGTCAGAGGCGACAGCTTGGGGTATACCCCGAACGCCCTCAATCCTCCAATTCTCCAATCCTTGAAAATACCTTGAATAGAATCAAGTTTCATTTGAACTTAATTTCAGGTCAGTCGGACAAATGGTTCTCAAGATATGGCTAAAATGGTAATTTTCCATCACAAAGTACCACCTGGTGGCAAAATATTGAACCATACAGGCATGATGTCATCATATGACACGCTGTGAGGTCATGACCTAGCAGTTGCACATAGTTTCATGTCAACTGGACAAATGGTTCCAAAGATATGGCAAAAATAGTGAATTTCATATGACAAAGCTCCACCTTGTGTCAAAATTTTGAACCAAGCAGGTATAATGTCATCGTGGGACACATCCTCAGGTCATGACCTTTCATTAGCACTTGATTTGAGGTCAATCGGATAAATATTTCCAGAGATATGATAAAAACTGTGATTTTTCAGTTTTTGGCCCATGGTGTCCAATCTAGAAATTGTAAATTGTCCAAAATCAAATCAGTTCTTCTTCTATATGATACTCACTAATAAGCAAAACATGAAATTTCGAATTGAAATACTACTGCAGTTATCACGTTAACGCGTAGGGCGGCGCGGCGGTCGGACCAAAAACATATTATCCTCGAAACGCCATTCGGCGTTTTGGGGATATAATAACTTATTGGGAATGAAATGTGAATGACCTGATGTGACTTCACTGTGCTGCAGCTGAAGTTGATTGGCCACATTTATCTGGACTCTCTTCATTTCTGCAGAAGACTTGAACAAATCAACCTCTTTGAGGGCAGCCTCATTCTTTTCCACATCTTCAACATATCTTCTGCACTTGTCAAAGAACCTCATCAGTGGGTCGTTGACTTCATACCTTATGTCCATGCCTGCATTGTACAGAAAAAATACATTACTTCAATTCTTTCAGGGCAAAAATTGAACTTGTGAAAAAAATTAGCGGCTAATGTTGACAATGTTGTAGAGTTTGGACCAAGGAATGTCTGTACCAAGTTTCGTGTAAATCGGACTTACAGCGTAGGTGTTATGATCTGTAAAGTGAAAAACTGTTTTTCTTGAATTATAGCGCCCCCATCAGGCCGATTGAGCCAAAAATCCCTTGGGCAGCATTTTTACACAGCTTCCAACCAAAGTGCAAAATTTCAGGGGCCTGTACCATAAAGCTGGATTTGGGCTTATCGCGGTAACTTCAGGTTTAACCCAGGGTTTTCTGTACCATGAAGACGGCTCACTTCTTACCGAGGTATATCACCGTGGCAACTTAAGCTGAACGGCTAACCTGCTCCGGAGCAAGTTTAGTTCTAGACTCAGATCACAGAGTGCACAGGCACTGCCTACTGACCAATCAGTTCTTGGACAAAATGGCATCACTGTCAGCAGATTTCAGGTTTCAGCAGAGGTCAGTGCGCGGATGAATACCAATGGCTGTATTCAAATCCTTGTTCTTGACTGTTTCCGAATAGCTTGGGAACAAGTCAGGATTCGAATGTGCCGGAACAGTCGGGAACGGTAACCATGGGTCTGCAATCATATGTGTGGACCCACGCTGCTGAATGCTTGGCAGAGGTATCGAGGTTGTCAGAGGCAAGGTGGTTCTCGCTAATAGTCTATTCAAGATCACGTAGCAAAGAATTTTGAGCATTTAAATGATTTTTTCAATCCGGAATTGGGTCAAGTCAAGGCCTAATGGATCAGTGAATAGATGAAATTGTTCCAAAATCTACAAGTCATGTAAAATAGACCATACGAAGGATAAAATCAGCTTACATTTCATCAGTTTCGCCAGTGGCCGCCATGTTTGTTCCCCGTTGTACTCGGGTATTCGATTTGCAACGAACAGTGTTCTCTGTTCGAGAACCGGGATTCAAATACAGCCAATATCTACAATACAGGTTCTCATCTGAGGGTTTGACATGTGACAAATGCAGCGAGTCGTGCGCATATAAAGTTTCACATCTTTAGTGTATCACAATGCTGTATTTTTCCATGGGCAAAAGAACTAAAGCCTTGTACTTGTTGCACTTATGAAAGTAATCCTACTGGCCGCATTGAATTATGTTTTTGTAGTAATTCATTATTTGTTCACCAGCTCTTTTGACACCGCCAGGGTTGCAGCTGGAAAAAATCCATGAACGCCATAAGAATACATCCTCGCATCACGTTAGTTTAATAAAATACGCAACTGTAATTTTACTGATGGGGCAGTGACATTATAAACGATAAAACCAATAGGTTTCGTGCTGGATCAAACATATCCTGTGAAGCAGAGGAGGAGAGAGATGCGCTCACTAGCCTACATAGCGCCTGTTATCATGATTTACTGCAGCGGAAGTAAAATTAAATCATTACTTTTGCAGCAATAGCCCACATACAATCATGAATACGGGAGTTATTTGCAGTGATATCATTATAATTGTCTTAGGCATTTACACGGTCAGTGATTTTTTGCAAACTGTCCTTTCTGTATTTGGCAGCTATAACGGTGTTAATTTTTGCCAGGATGATATGTTTATTCTCTTTATATTTTTATTAAGAGCTCTTGCTCCTCATTTGAAAAGTACACAGCTTTGCTTCCAGTCAGTTTGTCCATGTTTGCAATTGGTCATTTGCTTCAAACACCGCTCCTTTTATGTGAACGCGTACATACCTAGATTGGAAAACCATGGGTTCAGTGACCGACTTGATAACTGGCTTCGTGGTGCCGCTTATCAGGAATGTGGAAGTCTGGTTAAATGCAGCCAGATAACTAGGAGAAACCCCGGGTATGTTAATCCAGCTTTATGGTACAGACTACTGGTCTCTACCATTTACCATCTCATGGGAATTTGCGAAAACATTTCTGAAGAAAGAAATACTAATAAACCAGCACAAAAACAATAGGGTTTCTGCCCTAGGGGCTTGAACCCCTAATCACAATTTCACAAGACTCTATGCCCATGCATAATCGTGCAGTCTTTCAAGTGTCAAACCAATCAGTGCCGAACTTCATATGTGTCTCCCATTAAGCCACTGGGGCGCCCTCTGGAGGGGAGACATCCCGCAGCCTTCCCAATCTTGGATCAGGGGTAGTTTACTCGGAGGAACATTCAGCACGCGATCGGTCATTTTATGAAGGGAAATACGGTAAATTGATGCTTGGAATGCCCTTTAATTGAGAGCGCTCACGAAGTTAAAAGCACAAAGCCGAGGTTCACAAAGAAGGTTATAACCACCGTTGTGATGCCATGTATCTCTGAGTGCGAGTTCAGGGTTTGTTGAACCAGCTCACTCTAATAAAGCCTGTCTATGTGGAACTTGCTTCGTATTATACCCCCCAGGGGTGGGGTTATCTCGAGAATCACGTGGCACTTTCAGCTTCTTACACATTTACCAATGCAACATTTTTAGTGTTTTCGATCATTAGTCAATCACATACTAAATTGTACTAATTCTTGTATCATAGCAGACATGAAAAAACAAAAATTGTTGATGTGACTTGAACGACATACATTTCAGAACTGTCAAAAAAGGGGTCAGGCAATTTTTGAGAATCACACTTCTTGCCATTTTCTTTGCCTACTTGTAAGGGTTTGGGCCTTACAGCCCCTCCCCTTTCACATATTTTCACTTCACCTTGATGGGCCACAGGTGCAGCCCGTTAAGGTGAAGGTGATTGCAGAGTATTTAGGGCTAGCAGGTGCCAGCCTTAGTTGCTTTGCATTCTCTGGTCACAGCAGGTCTGTGTTGTAGCAGTCACTGTGTGCTTTTTGTTTGGAACTTTGGTCCCTGTTTATTTTGTGTGCTGTTTATCATTAAATCCAGTTCTTCACCACCAGCCTTGGCACCTGGAGTATCCTTTTCCTCCAAAGCCCATGGCCCTAGTACCCGCCGGATCGCAGTTGGCATCTGGCTGGGAGAAACCCATGACATAAGCTGCCGGATAGCTCACTAGCTCAGACGTGACAACCACATTGTGGGTTCGAGCCCCGGTCATACCAACTGGCAGTTGTCGGCAGCTTTTTCAGAGTAGCGCCCAATTGGCCATCGCGATACAGGGTTTCAAACTGGGAAGGGGCTGCTGGGAAAGGGAGATAAATACAGCTTTGTTTGTTGCTCAAGCGCCTCCTGTTGGCCAGATGGGCGCTCGTCAGGAAGATTTTAAGTCTGTTCATGTCCGGGTATCCTCCACCCTCGTTCTGAACTTGTGAAGATTCAACCAATGAGTGTGTAAGCAGCAGTGGCTGATGGGCACGTGCTTTGGAGGAGAGCCGTGAACTGTCTTCACAATCCCGAGTTGGCAGCAAGGGGTTGCATATCAGCAAGCTTTGTACATAGTTCACCAATTGGGCATTCCAGATTCGGGTGGGATTGGAGATGCCAAATTTATTTTAAAAAAATTAATAATTGCTGCGTCCTCAAATTATTGATCAATAACTGGTTCAGGTTTCTTCCTGCCAACATGATCTACCAACCTGCATATACTGACCTTTCTGTGAATGTGTCATGCATTGATGAATTGAGAACTAACAATTATTGTGATTCAATAATCATTAACATTGTGTAAGAAGCTGAAAATGACAAGCAATTCTTGAGATTACCCTACCTCTGTTCAGACACCTGCAAAATTTATATTGGTCAAAACACATCAACAATTTTTGGAGTGGTCTAAATTCTATAATACAAAACCCAAAACCAGTGAAGTTGGCACGTTGTGTAAATTGTAAATAAAAACAGAATACAATGATTTGCAAATCCTTTTCAACCTATATTCAATTGAATACACTGCAAAGACAAGTTACTTAATGTTCGAACAGGTAAACTGTGTAATTTTTTGCAAATATTAGCTCATTTGGAATTTGATGCCTGCAACATATTTCAAAAAAGCTGGCACAAGTGGCAAAAAAAGACTGAGAGAGTTGAGGAATGCTCATCAAACACTTATTTGGAACATCCCACAGGTGAACGGGCTAATTGGGAACAGGTGGGTGCTATGATTGGGTATAAAAGCAGCTTCCCTGAAATGCTCAGTCATTCACAAACAAGGATGGGGCGAGGGTCACCACTTAGTGAACAAATGCGTGAGCTGATTGTCAAACAATTTAAAAACAACATTCCTCAACGAGCTATTGCAAGAAATTTAGGGATTTCATCATCTACGGTCCGTAATATCGTCAAAAGGTTCAGAGAATCTGGAGAAATCACTGCACGTAAGCGACAAGGCCGAAAACCAACACTGAATGCCCGTGACCTTCGATCCCTCAGGCGGTACTGCATCAAAAACTGACATCAGTATGTAAAGGACATCACCACATGGGCTAAGGAACACTTCAGAAAACCACTGTCAGTAACTACAGTTTGTCGCTACATCTGCAAGTGCAAGCTAAAACTCTACAATGCAAAGCGAAAGCCATTTATCAACAGCACCCAGAAACGCCGCCGGCTTCGCTTGGCCCAAGCTCATCTAAGATGGACTGATGCTAAGTGGAAAAGCGTTCTGTGGACTGACGAGTCCACATTTCAAATTGTTTTTGGAAACTGTGGACGTCGTGTGGACCAAAGAGGAAAAGAACCATCCGGACTGTTATAGGCGCAAAGTTCAAAAGCCAGCATCTGTGATGGTATGGGGGTGTATTAGTGCCCAAGGCATGGTCAACTTACCCATATGTGAAGGCACCATTAATGCTGAAAGGTATATACAGGTTTTGGAGCAACATATGTTGCCATCCAAGCAACGTCTCTTTCATGGACGCCCCTGCTTATTTCAGCAAGACAATGCAAAACAGTATGGCTCCGTAGTAAAAGAGTGTGGGTACTAGACTGGCCTGCCTGTAGTCCAGACCTGTCTCCCATTGAAATTGTGTGGCGCATTATGAAGCGTAAAATACGACAACAGAGACCCCGGACTGTTGAACAACTTAAGCTGTACATCAAGCAAGAATGGGAAAAAGTTCCACCTGAAAAGCTTCAAAAATTGGTCTCCTCAGTTCCCAAAAGTTTACTGTGTCGTTATAAGGAAAGGCGATGTAACACAGTGGTAAAAAGGCCCCTGTGCCAACTTTTTTGCAATGTGTTGCTGCCTTTAAATTCTAAGTTAATGATTATTTGCAAAAAAAAAAAAAAGTTTCTCAGTTTGAACATTAAACATCTTGTCTTTGCAGTGTATTCAATTGAATATAAGTTGAAAAGGATTTGCAAATCATTGTATTCTGTTTTTATCTACGATTTATATAACTTGCCAACTTCACTGGTTTTGGGTTTTGTAGAAGAATCAATTAAAAAAAAATGAAAATCCAATGTGTGCCCATGGAGATATGGGGGTTTGGACAGGTGGCAATGTTGTGAGCATTTTGGCTTTTTTTTTTACATTTGGCAAGATATTGACTGCAGTTGGTGGTGAATTGAGCCTGATTTATGGTCCGCAGACACAAATGAATGGAAAAAATGCCAGAGAGCCTCTGCAAGGCTTTATGGGGGGGGTGCTTTTGTGGACCTAAACATGGAACTGCCTGAACAAAAGGTACTTTTGGTGTCTTCACAGCTTCACAACCGAGAGATTAGGCAGTATAATATTAGCGTAGATGCGAAGTTTCAAAGCTATCGGTGTAATAAAGTTATGGCTTGTTAAATACAAGAAAAAATAAGTTGATGTGAATTCGTTAAAAAAAAATCGACAAAATTGACGGACAGTATCCTTAGAAAATAATTCCCGAATGAGCTAAAATTTCAGATTTATTCATCACTAATACATATTTATCAAACGTGAAAATATGGAAGCAATCTATGACCATATGGTGACAGATCTTTTGATTTGACATGGAATGACCCTGTACTAACCTTTTCAGACCACTATTATTTTAGAAGTATGTGACACAGTGTGCAGTCATATATTTATGTAGTTATGCAATTCAACTACAGACCATGTCACTGTCTACTGAAACATCAGCCACAGTCTTGTTCATTAATATGCAAAGTCCAAGGTAATAATCCCCTATTATCAGTCATCTCACCTGTTTTATAGGAAAATGAGGTGAGTGATAGACAACGACCAATTAATTGGCCCTGACGGGGCATTTCAGGAACACTCAGTATTGGCGGTACTTGGCACCATAAGTGGCAGATGGCTGTGCAGTCTTCACCAGACACGCAAGAATGTGCAAGACCCTTTCATTAATCCCCCCCCCCAATGGTGGCGAAGGCATAATTCATCCTTCTCCACCTGCAATTGGATTACCTTGATATTCTGACCCTACCCGATGTCACTCCTCATGCCTAAACCTAACCAATCTGACCAGCAAAGGCAAGAAGACCAATTTTGGCACTCAAGAAATAGATCCTTCTAGTGGCCCCAGGAAAAAAAGTACACTGAACAAAAATATAAATGCCCCATGTCAAATTTGAGTTTTTATTCACAAAAAACTGGAACTGGGATTCATCTGTGAATAGCACTCTTCTCCAGCGTGCCAAGGGCCAGCGAACGTGTGCGTTTGCCCATGCAAGTCAGTTCCGACGCCGGACAGCGATGAGATCCAGACCAACAGTCTGATCCGCTGTGCGTGTCAATGATCTGAGCCAATCCGGCAGGTGGACGAGCCAGATGTAGCGATCTTGTGCTGGTGTGGTCACACGTGGCCGATGTGGATGAGGTCGATTTGCAGTACTGCCCATCTGTCAAAAAAAAACTCTCAAATGGCCTATCGTCCGATAGTTAACATTCAGCTGCACAGCGACCGCTCTGGTGGACATCGCTGCATCCAGCATGCCAATGGTACTTTCCCACATGACATCTGAGGCATGATGACTTTTGACAAAATTTGACATTTTGGGGAGGCCTTTTATGTTATCAGTATAAGGAGTGTCTGAGTACTGCTCATTCTGTCTGATCACCACCTGGAAATGCAACACCCATGTAATGAGTGAAATCACTGAATAAATGCTCACTGACAGAGAGATGGATTAAAAAATGGTACACAAATCAAGAGAAATATCAATATTGTGCAAATAAAAGTCAGCATATGCTCACTTAGAGTTGTTAACTCCATGTGGCATTAATATTGGACATGGGGCATTTATGCTTTTGTTCAGTGCATTATAGGGCCTAGAAGTTCAGGATTTTTCTATATACCCGTATACCTTCCACCTGTAATTAAAAAAAAAGTTAAAATGTAGCATAAGACGGCAAGTAATTGCTTTACACATGAACTGCATCAAATGTGGACAAATTAGCAGCTTTTTAAAATCCTGGGATTGCAATTGTGGTTAGAAAAAAACCTAGCATACAGGAATTTCCCAACACCGAGTTTGGTAACAACTGTCCCGAAAGGTGGTTTATAAACTACTAAGGTGTACATGAGTTAGTTTACAAACGACGCTGTCACGGGCAGAAACAATGTTCACCAACCTCGATAGATGGCGACAGAATGACGCTACATTGCCAGACACAGGCTTTGTGGCAAAACACCGAGGCACCAAGTCATCTGTGACTGTAACCCATTCGCATGCAGTTTGATAATATGCCAATTGCTTGATTAATATTCGTAACCCCCCATTTATTAGTAATTGTAAAAATGCATTTTAATCAACAACACTATTAAAATCGCAATCCGAAACATCGCTCGCAGGTCATTTAGGCAAAACACGGAGCTCGATAGGCAGTTAAAAAATGTAAAGCCAGCTGGGTATTCACCTTTCACCTCCCAAAGTTTCTTCAGGCCTTCTATAAAAGCGACCGTACTGTCCACACATCTATGTTTTGAGCTGGTTATGAACTTAATACGATCACGACGGAGGTTCTCTTCTGAGATCAGTGATGGGAATAATGTGGCCAATCTGACAGACAAGTGCCTGTGATCATCTCGGCCCTTTTCCACAATTTGACCGTCCATGTCCTCAGTGTACCACATCTTCCAGTCAGTTATAATGTCTTGCAGCCATTTCTGACTGCCCGTTGCCTCTCTTGACACTATATCGTATACACGCTGCATCTTTCTGACATTTTTTGTTGTTGGATATCTTGTGCCATGCCTGATGACAGCGGTAAGATGTACTGGTATGCAATCGGCAGATGAAAGTTTCAGATTCGATTTGTTTACAGCAAGTATGTCGTCCAGTAGGTATGGATTCACTTCCTCATATCTGCCTTTGGTACCAAAATATTTCGCAATCGGAGGTATCACACGCGGATATACAATCTGGACATTTTCTAAGGAACAGTATGAAACATAAGCCAATGTAAAGCCAAAGGCAGTCAAACTTAAGTTATGCTTCGATAATGTTCGCCTCATTTTGCTCCGCGTCACCGAGGAACTGCTGCCAGCATTGCACATGCTCTACGAAGAGCAACATGCCGGAAAAAAAGAAACGAAAACTCTTCTTCTTCTTTGGAATTTTATGTACAGTAGTTTGCAAAGTAGTGTATTACCGCCACCTTCTGTACATTATTAAATAACGATCTGCTTTCCTTACTGCTTAAAAAAATCCTGACCACTAAGCCCAGTCCTATTTGCTTTTGTCCTCCGCCGCCGCGGTGGCGAGGGACATAGCGCGGGGGACATAGCATTCAGCTCCGTCCGTCACGTCCCGTTTGTTCTGAACGCGATATCTCAAGAACGGTTTGACCAATTCCATTCAACTTTGGTATCAAGGCGTATTGGTGTGATATGCCGACCCCAGTCGATTTCCGTGACCTTGGCATTATTCTCAAGGTCATTACGACCATTTGACCACTTACAAATACGTTAACAACATGATATCTCAAGAACGGTTTGACCAATTCCATTCATCTTTGGTGTCAAGGTGTATTAGGGCCAGGGGACATTGTATTCAGCTCCACCCGTCCGTCCGTCCGTCCGTCCGTCCGTCCGTCACGTCCCGTTTGTTGTGAACGCGATATCTCAAGATTGGTTTGACCGATTCTATTCATCTTTGGTGTCAAGGTGTATTAGGGGCGGGGAACAAAGTATTCAGCTCCGTCTGTCTGTTTGTCCGTCATGTCCCTTTTGTTGTGAACGCAATATCTCAAAAATGGTTTGACCGATTCCATTCATCTTTGGTTTCAAGGTGTCTTAGGGGCGTGCTCACAGCCCGCTCGATTTACGTGACCTTGGCATTATTCTCAAGGTCATTATAATCATTATAACTTACCAATACCTTGAATTGGTTTGACCGATTCCATTCAACTTTGGTGTCAAGACGTATTGGTGTGATACGCTGACCCCAATCGATTTCCGTGACCTTGGCATTCTTCTCAAGGTCATTACGACCCTTTGACCGCTTACAAATACCTTGTCAACATGATATCTCAAGAACAGTTTGACTGATTCCATCTTTGGTGTCAAGGTGTATTAGGGCCAGGGGACATAGTGTTCAGTCCATCCATCCGGCTGTCCGTCCATCACGTCCCATTTGTTGTGAACACGATATCTCAAGAACGCTTTGACTGATTTTATTCATCTTTGGCTTCAATGTGTATTTGTGTGATACATGGCGGGGGACATGGCCACATTTAGTGGCAACACTTGTCTTTGTTATCTGCTTGTAAGACGTTGGGAACCCTCCAAATCCATTCACCAGAATCCCTTGAATATCCCCTCCCTTTACATGTATCATATCCAGTATCTCCTGAGCTGCCTACAACACCAAATCTGATCCTTTCTGTTTTTGTTGCAGCTTCACTGTCTCAGTTCAAGACCATTGCTAGAAAAGCCAAAAACCTCCTCCTATCCATAATTAGATCCTTTTCACATCTGTTTTCTGTCCTCACCATCCCCACCATGCCCTGAGTTTCCCTCACAATTTCCTTTTCCACACTTATTTTTTTTTAATAACTTCCGCATACAATGTCTGATTTTGTAACCATGTTGGTTCTACCTCACTTTCAAATATCCTTCTTTCACATTCCTTTGCACCGGTCTCGTGATTTCCCTGACAGTGATAGCATACGGTTCTTTCCTTTGGCAATGCACACTCATCTTCTGTGCTCCCCTCTTTGCAACATCTTGTACATTTAAACTCCATTTTTCTGCACACCATCGCCACATGACCATATTATTGGCACCGATAACACCTTAACGGAGCCCTTTAAAATGCCCTGACCCTGTAATTGATGTAGTCTATCATCACCTGCTCTGGCAATTGATTTTCAAATTCCAACAGAACAGACATACAATTTATTTCTTTGCCATCGTGATAACGCTTTAAGCTTCTGGCTCCACATATTCATTCCACATCCACAAACAAATCAGTTTTAACTGATAACATTACTCCACTGATGGCTCCCTTAAAAGTAGGTTGGTTACACAGTGGAAAACATGTTCCTGGCATCAAATCAATTTTTTAAATTTTCAATTCCTTTCCTCTTTGCTTCTTTGTTTTACACTCGATGATTACTCATCCACTGCTACACATTCTTGCAGCTTTTATGCTTCCAACATCTAGTTTTATGATTTTATTGACAAAGTGTCTATCACTTAATACTTTGTTTACTAACTTGATCCAACCAGATTCATTCCTACTATGACTATTTCCTCCTCTACTTCCTTTTGCTTTTTTCCTTCTTTTACCGCCCATCTATCCTTTCAAACCTCATTTTCACACTACTTTCCAGCCCAACCACACTGTTTGTGCTCCTTAACTTGCTTCTTTGGTTTTTTTTGGCAGATGACTTACCTGTTGGTGTATTACCGCCAGCCACATGATTTATAATATTTATAAAATTTCCCTCTCTACATATACTACTGAATCCTTTTAACCACCCTCAGTCCTAAATCAACCTCTTTTCTCCGCAGTTCACTTCCCTCACATCTGACCACCACCAAATTGTCGCTCCAAAATTCTTACAATATTTTCCCCCCTGAGATCCGATACACCCAAAATCTGTCTTGCTGCGTCCACCACCATCTTAATTTTCTCAGTCTTACTTTCAATGATGCAAGCACAATTTATTACCATTGCAATAAAAGTCAAGAAACTTCTTCTTCCTATCTTATCACTCTTTTCCCAAATTAGTTGACTTTGTGAAACAATTGCGTGCAAACCCATTGCCTTAAACCGATTAAGTTTTTACACAAGGTGAAACTAAACAGGTCAAGTTGTATTAATGTAAAACCTTTATAGCATGCAGTGGCCATATTAAGTTTATATAAGTAGTGTTTACTCAAAAAAATTATTTCAAACATATTATTACCTCCGCCAAATGAAGTTGGCAGGAGGTTATGTGATCGCCGGCATTTGTTTGTCTGTTTGTTTGTTTGCAAGATAACTCAAAAATTAATGCACCAATTTTGATGAAATTTTCAGAAAAGGTGGGTATTAAGACAAGGAACAGGTGATTAAATTTTTGCATATCTAGGTCAAAGTACAGCTGAGATATATGCCAAAGTTCAAGATTTCAAGTCTTTCCAATGGGCCGGAGTTCCAATCGCTGTGCTTTTGGGTTTTGCTGCCACCTGGCGGAGGTTTGCGCTCTCTGAGTGCTTTTCTAGTATTCTTGATTATGACATGAAGCACTGTAGATAACTATTTTCAAAAAATACAGACAAATATACGCTGTCCGATTGCATATTTTACTGCCATGTTGATTTTCCAACTGAATCAGGCACTGTGCTGTGATTTTGCCTGACACGTCTTCATTTACCTAGCCGCTGATCCTCACCTCAGCTAGGCACACTTCACATTTAACCCTTGTACAACCAAGGGTTTTTCTACTAAAACCCTGACTGGGGGGGATTTTGAAATTCAGCGATAAACACCATCTTGTTTGGTATCAGTGTACAGCTACAAATGTCCTCTCTTCAAATCAAGTACAAATAAAAAACATTTCAACATTATGACCTCACAGTGACGTCATAACTAAAATCATATTAGGAAAGACATCAGTATGACAAAAATCCATGTTTTTTTATATTCTTATTAGTTTTAGTTGAAAATAAGTAACTTTCTGTTACCTCTAAAACTACTGATGCTACAATTAACATTTTAGTATTATTATAAATGTTATAAACTCATCAGTAACAAAAATCTGACATTACTATGATGTCATAAATAACTAATTTTGGGAAAAACACACAAAAGGCAAACAAATAATTTCTGAACATTTTTCACGTTTTCTTTACTTTGTTTTTCCCTATGATAGAACAAGGCTTAGTAATAAGCCTGTCAGTAATATGTCTGGTACATAAGAAACAAGAATCAAACTTTACAAACTTCAGGACTGTGACGTCACAATGATGTCATTATATATGTCAAAAAATACAAAAATCCATGCTTTTTTATATTTTTCTCTCAGTTTTAGCAACCCCCCACCCTTTGACTTTGATGACATACCCTACCCCCAGGGGGTGAGGTACCATCATCCTTTTTTCATGAAAATGAGCACAAAGGATGATTAAACAATTACCTAGAAGCATTAGCTCATTTGTTAACATTTTTGTGCGACAGAAAAAATCTGTTGGGGGGGATAAATGTGTATACGTTTGCTGGGGGAAATATTTGCATATGCAAGTACTTGCGCTTAGGCCTACTATTGCTGCTGTGCTGTTGTTTTTAAAGAATTACAAAGGCTGGAGCTTCATTCCATTGTATTACGCGAGCAAATATGTTATCCGCTGAAAATGCTGTTGTTATAGCCCTGCCAGTTTGCTTGTTTGCAGGTCATGGGGCAGATGGGTGTGCATGCAAAGATCTCAACTTGATTACTGGTATCTATAATATATTTGAGGTCGATGTCTGTCTGTCTGTCTGTGTGTATGTACACGTTTTTCTCCTACATTTCTCAACCGATTATGGTTGGTGCGAATATCCACTTGGACACCAGGAAGGACTTGACATTGCCCGATTTTTGAAAAACGGTCATGCACGCAAAAAAAATGGCAATTTCTCTCCGGGTAGTGGGTAGCAGCTAGTCAGATACAGTATATTAATCCAATTAACCCATTCATTTTTGGTCGTTCTTAGATGGAATTGTGGAAAGCTTATTCGAAGTTCAATGCCCCCAACAGTGCAAAGTACCATGAATTTACTGCCTTCTCCCAACTCTGGAGGAGAGAGGGGAGATGGGCTGCTTGTTGGTATCTGGTTGCTTTAAGGTCCTTGGTGTCATGCTATGAGTTGTCTTCAGTTGTATAACATACTTTGTACAAAATAAATTACTTTTTACTAGTATTTCCCAGTGTGATTGCTATTTTATGTTATGGCCCTTGATTCGGGTCATAACACTTAATGCACAAAAGTCCTGCTATTTATTGCATATACAAATTCATGCACATATTGAATGTTCCATCATATGGAGCATGCATGTGTCCAGTGTTGCAAATTTATGGTATAATATGGGGACGTGCACAGCAGTCGCAAAGTAAGAACTGAATTGGTGAGGCACTGACCATCCCTTGAAAATAATGATTGTACCTGTTTTCCGTCGCAGGGGTGGCGTTAGACCTGAAAATTTGGGGGCTAATATCCATCCCTTTTGTTAGGAAGTAGACAGATGAACACCAGATGCAGGAACTGAAGTGTTTATTGAAAACATTTGGAGAAAATGGGCAGACATGGCAGAAATAACACCGTGCTCATGCAGTGAACAAATGGGAAAACTAAGGTACACTGCCCAAGGCAGGGGGAAACAGGAGTACACACTCCAAGAGTGGCTAAACTAGAAAAACAAAAACTGGGCCTAACTAGACTGACAGACACACTGGGAGACAAGACATGGGCGCAGCAAAATACAAGACTCGGGAATCATACAAAGGAAATACTTGGAAGGCACAAGGAGCTGAGATTTCACCATGCAGAGGTGAGTCTAGCAATGTTCCGTCTGATGGCCTCTGCCACATAAATAGTCACGAGAGGAGGCGGGGACTCGAAAAGCAATCTCGGCTGGAAACAGAAACACATGGGATTAATAAACAATTACACAAGAACCGGGTTAACAATAAGGACTTGAGACAAGACGCTGAGACCATCGATCAAACTAGGCAGTTTAGATGAAGGTAATCTAAACGTGATGAGTAAAAAGCACCACGAGAGAAGCCAAGGAAAGCGCAGCTTTTAAACGCAGTTAATCAGAGACAGTTTAGGCAGAAATTACAAAAGCTAGGAACACACGCACTCGCTAATGAGTTAATACTACCTGACGAAATATTTACAATCACCCTCAAATAAGTGCTGGTTAGTAAGGGTTAGTGATTATTCTATCAGAGAACGCATTCACTCAGAGTTTCGGAGACCCAGAATTTAACACAGGTGGAAGCAATGAATGAAATACCAGAGCTGAAACCAAAAGAGGAAACATGATTGGACAACGAGATGCAGACATGACTGCTTACGAGACGCAGAGAGGGAGTGGATCATCAGACGGCAGAAATGAAAGCTGAAAAATCAAACAAAAGTAAGGCACAAGCACAAATAAGCACAAAGATGGCACACAAGAGGCAGAAGCCTAACACTTTTATTGACAACAGTTCGTCCTGCCTAATTCTACTTGGTTTTCCTTTATTAACACGTTTTCCAGTTCAAGAATGCAATTGAAGACACGGCTTCTCTCCCCCATGTGATCTAAAAGCAAGGTCTATGGTCTATGCACCAGCACGCGGCGACGACATTTCAGAACTCTTCAGCGAATGAAGGTAATTTTAATGACTAGTACTTGGTTTCATCCGTTTACATTTTCCAATCAGAAAGCTGTCTATTTTTTACAGCAAGTTGCGTGACCGTGCTGCAAAAACAGGTGTATGTACTTGTCGCTGAAATTACCTTCATTCGCCGAAGCGTTCTGAAATGCCATCGCCGGGTGCTGGTGCATAGGCATAATTATAATTAAATTATTTTTCTGTACTGAAAGTAGCCCATTATTTTGATGCTTTTAGATCACATGGGGGAGAGAAGCCGTGTCTTCAATTGCCACTTGATGATTCTTGAATTGGAAAACGTGTAAATAAAGGAAAACCATCTAGAATTAGCCAGGACTAGTTGTTGTCAATTAAGGGATGGATATTAGCCCCCAAATTTTCAGGTCTAACGCCGCCTTTGTTCAGTCGTTAAATTAAATTGACTTAAAGGAGGAGACCTCATCACTCCAAAGTATAATTCGGCAGAAAATAAAAAAGCCTGAAGTCTCTAAAAAGTGTATATAGATGTAACGGTTTGTCATATTAATGGCAATAAAACAACAGCAAAACCTCGCATGTATATGCCTTGACTGAGCAGCTATTGAAGACATGAGGCCTGGAACAGTGACGTCAGTTATGCTCACAGTCTTTGTTCACTGAAGGCAGATTTTCTATAGTAAGTCTCACAGATGGGGAAAGAAGTGTACACAAGCGTGAGCGATAGTTTGTGATGAGTCGGTGATAAATGACGTCCAAGCTATTGGGAATGGGCTTCGGGCATAGTAGTTTGAGCCTCACTCAGAGGGCTGCAGTTGCTCTATACGTCCTAAAACAGCTTTTAACAGCTCTAAAACGTCTAAAAATCACAGGGTGTATAAGAATTCAATGATAACTGAATGGCAACTATAAAAGAAATGGGTTTATCTGATGTCATGGGCTGTGCGGCACAGTCTAGTGTACTGGCGTTTGGATAAAATTTAAGATGTCAGCTCCATGATATTGCCGCCAATTTCAAGACTCGCTGGTTTTAAAATACGTCGCACTAAATTATTACTAAATTAAAATGAATAAAGCTATGCGTTTTAGACACTTTAAGAATTCTACTTTCCGCTGAAATATACTTTCAAGTTCTCTTCCTTTAATGTGAATACTGAAAACAGTCCGTACCATCAGGTATAACCAGTTCTGCTAGTTGAGAAGACAAGCAGTAATAGCCTTGATCTGTTTTCAGTCGTCTTCAGTCGAACAAGCCACCAGCAGCTAAAGGTCCCCTATTTTGCCACCAGATGTACAACTAAGTAGCCATTATCAGCCAGTTCAAAGTCTTCCTTTCCTGACGTCACAAGGGGGAGTGACCACCCAGAATAATGAAATCTGATTGACTGCCTGGCTTAAGTTGATCAGTTCCTCTAGCCTCTGGTTGGTTACTTCCCCATGTGATGTCATGAGTGGAAAGATTTTGAAATGGCTAGTAATAACTAATAGGCTGTGCACCTGGTGACAATATTGGGGACCTTTAAACACACAGCTTCCTCCTTAATACAATGTTCCATCCTTCATCTATGCTGCTTCTTCCTCACTATGGTCACCAGGGAGCTGGAGCCTATCCCAGCTGACTATGCGCAAAAGGCAGGAATACACTCTGGACAGCTCACCAATCCATTGCAGGGTGCACACACCGTTTGCTCTCATTCATTCCTATGGGCAATTTAGAGTCTCCTATCTGCCTGACATGCATGTCTTTGGGAAGAAACTGGAGTACCTGGAGGAAACCCATGCAAACACGGTGAGAACATGCAAACTCCACACAGAAAGGCTCCAGGCTGTATCCAAACCCACATCCTTCTTTTTGAGAGGCAGCAGTAAGAAGATAAAAAAGAAACTACGAAGTCAACTTTCATGCTTTATTTAAGCACATCCTGCTCTATGACATCTTAGCTTTAATTAATTATTGTTTGTTTTAACTTAAAGAAGCAAAAATTAGCAACAAATATCAAAAAATGAATAACTGATTGAAAAGCAATTTCGTGCCACAGTGATGTGTTTTCTTGTGTTACTTTGCTGAGAAAAACTGGCCACATCTGACGATTTTGAATGTATGATCAAACATTCAAACATTCAAAATGAATGATTGAAAACACTGAGACCAATCATTATTTTTAAGGGATGTTTCTGCACTCCATCAATTTTCATTACACCAGCCGTCACAAGTGTACAGTACTCACATGACCACGGCCGTGTCTATGGCCTGCTGCCTGCTCAAAATTACAAGGGTACATTATGGACATTTGTCACTGTGTATTCCTGCTGCTATGTAGACTGCTATGCAGGCCGGCAGCCACTCACTGCACAGGAATGTAATTAACAAGCCTAAAATTATGCAGTCTGACTTTACCTACATGTCAACCAACTTGTATAAGTACAGCATGCAGCCATGAGTAAGCAGTTTCAGTCTTCAATCTATGCAGCAAGTAAGCATGAAAAAGCTACCTTTTATTTTCAACAACAAAATTCAAAGATTCAAGAAATCTAGATATGCTCTTCTAGGATATGCGGACTTCGTGCCAATGAACACAAAGATGTAAAATGCAAAGATGTTTGTGCATGCAAAAGCTGCACAAAACTGCAATGTTCTGTGAATTCATTTCAGAATTGGCCAGTATTGACAAACAGCTGACAAGTCCCTTGTCCTCTTGGAAGCTCATCATTGTTGCAACATGTTGGGTGATGCGACAAATTCCATAATTTATGATTATGAATTAATGTGCAACTTTTACTCTTGACGACTTTGTGCTTATTCGCTGTATTTTTCTCTAGGTTTGTGCTAAATTTCAAATAGTTACCATGCAGCAGTTGCAGAATTCAAGAGCTAAAGTGTGAGGTAGCGATCTGGAACTAAATGCAAGGACACAGGATTGCAAAAATAAAGGGTTTTATTGAGCGAGGGGGGTAACCCCCACAGGGCAGAAGGCAACAGCACAGAGTCTGCAATCCAAAAGTCAAAATTCAGTGGGACAGAAAAGGGTTCATAACCAGGGCAGAAAACACAAAAATCGTAGTCAGGCAAAACAGATTCGGTACACAGGTTTGTAGGAGAAGCAATCCGAATCATAAACAGGGCAGCAATCCACAAAATCGTAGTCGGGCAGAAATGGGTCAGAAAACACAGATGCAACAATAATCAAAAAGGGCAAACCAAAATTCAGTAGTCGGGCAATCCAGTCAGAATCAGAGACGCAATGAATACGAGGTGAGAGAGTAAGCAGCACAGATAAGCACGGTAAACGATCTGACAAAGAATGACTGTGAGAAGATACCAAATATACATTTCTGGGGAGATCACATGGGGAGAAACACAGGTGCAGGTAGTCAGACTTATTACAAGGGAGAAGCACAGGATGGAGAGCATAATCACATGAAATTTGGCAAAAGCCAAAACGCGGACAAGGCACACGAGACATTCCTATAGACAAGCATACGGCTCCAGTCACGGAGTTCTAACGTGCGTAGATAATAAGAAAAAAGGACAGCGCGATCAGGTGTGGAGCTTCCACAGAAAATGTAGCAAAGGAGATTAGGGAGAGAAAAGAGGCGGAGACTAGAACAGGGCGAGTGCAGAGAGCTTGTTAATCAATTAGTAAGTCCAACTATACAAATCCTTAGTGCTCGTTAGTAAGTCAGTATTTTATACAAGGTTAGTCATTGTTAGTAGCTACTAGAGAAAATAACAAACTGTTAGTACTGTTAGTAAGATAGAAAAGAAGGGTGAAGCCAGCAAACGAGATCGGAAGGAAGTCTAAAATCCAGAATCCAATAAATCACCCGAAGAGTGACACGCAAGACTGGAGCTGTGAGTGAAGGCGAGACGAGAGACCAGACGGGGGAGACAAAGTGCAATGCATAATGGAAAACATGGACCAGAGTGAAACTATGGCAAAATGCATAAAGTGGAAAAGTAAACAACGACAATACATGAACAAAGCGAAGTACCAAATCACAATACATAATCCAAAGAATGGTCAGACATGGCAAGGAATCCAATAAACAATAAAACAATTATCCAAACAAGGCATGAACATGACAGGCAGAGTAGAATCATAACATTACCCCCCCTCTTAAGAAACGCCTCCTGGCGTTTCAGCCGGCTTAGGGTGCGTGGCATGAAAGTCCGAGATCAATGACTTGTCCAGGATGTGCCGAGCAGGCACCCAGCTGCGGTGTTCGGGACCGTAGCCTTCCCAGTCGACGAGGTATTGAAGTCCATGACCTCGTCGACGGCAGTCCAGTAGAGTCCGCACTGTAAAGGCTTCGCCTCCGTCGATGATGCGGGCGGGTGGTGGGGGATCAGGACCAGAAGACAGGGGGTGGGTAACTGCAGGCTTGACTTGGTAAACATGAAAAGTGGGGTGAATCCTGCACGTAGACAGAGGTGAACAGCAGTGGGACTAATGACTTTCTCTATGGTAAAGGGGCCTAGGAATCTGGGAAATAGTTTACCCCCGTTACCTCTTAAGGGAATGTCCTTAGCTGACAGCTACATGCGCTGCCCAGGTCGGTAGGATGGAGCGGGAGTACGTTTCTTGTCAGCACGAGCCTTCATTTGTGCCACCGACCTGAGCAGCGCCTCACGTGTGGTTCTCCAGGTGCGCCAGCAGCAGCGCATGAACTCACGGGCAGAGGGTACAGCCACCTCCTCCTCCTGGCAGGGAAATATAGGTGGTTGATAGCCAAGGCAGGCTTGAAAGGGAGAGAGTCCAGAGGCAGCAGAGGTATGGCTATTAATCTTTGTTAATTCTAGGCCACCAGAAACGAGGGCTGATGAAATCCAGAGTACGCCGAACACCTGGGTGACATGACAGGTTAGAGGAATGCCCCCAGTCCACTACTCAGGGGCGCAAACTGGCAGGCACAAACAAGCAGTGAGCGGGACAGACTGGGTGCGGCAGAACCATCTTGAGCAATTTCTATCCTCATTTTCAATGTCCATAGAAATAGCATTGATGAAAGTTTCTTTAGGTAATATGGTGTCAGAACAGGGAGGGTCTTTTTCCTTCTCAAAACATCTTGAAAGGGCGTCTGGCTTGACATTCTTACTGCGTGGGCGATATGCGAGGTGAAAGTTAAAGCGAGAAAAGAACAGGGCCCACCTGGCTTGTCGGGGATTCAACCTCTTGGCAGACTGGAGGTACTCAAGATTTTTGTGATCAGTCCCTACTAGGAACAGTAGTTCGAAGCCCTCCAGCCACTGCCTCCACTCCTCCAGCGCTAATTTGACAGCGAGCAGCTCCCAATTGCCAATGTCGTAGTTGCGTTCAGCTGGGGTGAGGCGACGGGAAAAAAAAGCACAGGGGTGGATCTTGTTATCTTTGGGGGCTCTCTGGGATAGGACTGCCCCCACTCCCACGTTGGATGCATCCACCTCGACCACAAACTGGAGAGAGGAATCAGGGATGGTTAGTATGGGAGCAGTGGTAAATCGACCCTTGAGGACAGAGAATGCCAGTTCAGCCTCTGGAGACCAGTGAAATGGGGTTTTGGTGGAAGTGAGCATGGTCCGGGGAGCTGCTATGGAGCTGTAACTTTGAATGAATCTCCTATAGAAATGAGCAAATCCCAGGAAACGTTGTAAGGACTTACGGTCAGTGGGTTTGGGCCAGTTCACAACCACCTCAATCTTGGCGGGGTCCATCTGAATGGAGTCTGGACCAATGACGAATCCTAGGAATGAGGTGGATGGAACAGAGAACTCACATTTTTCAGCTTTGACGAATAATCGATTTTCCATCAGACGCTTGAGGACTTGGCGCACATGGTTGACGTGTTCTTCCTGGGACTTAGAAAAAATCAGGATATCATCTAGGAAGACAAAGACAAATTTGTTAATCATGTCACACAGCACATCATTAACTAAGTTTTGGAAGACCGCTGGGGCGTTAGTAAGCCCAAAGGGTAAGACTAAATAATCCCAGTCACCGGTAGGGGTATTGTAGGCAGTCTTCCATTCGTCACCCTCACGAATACGGACTAAATGACATGCGTTAAGCAGATCCAGCTTAGTAAAGACTTTAGCTCCTTGAATGCGATATTCCTAAGGGGCAATGGGCATCTATTCTTGACAGTGATCTCATTCAGGCCTCGGTAGTCGATGCAGGGCCTCAGAGTACAGTCCTTCTTACCAACAAAGAAGAATCCGGCCCCAGCAGGTGAAGAAGAGGGGCGAATTATCCCCGCCGCAAGGGACTCCTTGAGGTATTTCTCCATGGCCAGCGTCTCAGGCTTGGACAAGGAGAACAGGTGACCTCTGGGGGGTGTGGTTCCGGGCTTGAGCTCAATGGAGCAATCATATGCTCTGTGCGGGGGCAGGCTGGTGGCACGGGCCTAGGAAAATACTTCTCGGAGGTCATAATATTCAGGAGGAACCTTCTCCAGGTTCGGAATCTCCTCTGGAGGAGAAGCAGGGACAGGGACTTGAGCATCATTAAGACATGACTGGGCGCAACTGGGACTCCACCCCTTGATATTGTGTCTGCCCCAGTTTATTTCAGGTAAGTGTTTTGCCATCCAGGGATGGCCGAGGATCACAGGAGCATGAGGGGACTTGATTACAAAGAGCTTGATGTGTTTGTGATGATTGCCCGAAATGGGGAGTTTAATGGATCTGGTGACATGGGTTATGTGGGCAATATTCTGGCCATTGATAGAGCTAGCCACTCAAAAACAATTACCAAAACAAGGCATGAACATGACAGGCAGAGCAGAATCATAACATAAAGACCTTTTTGTTGGTAGCATTGCGGTGTATACCTAGCTCACCCACGTTCCAAAATCATCTTTTTCCAAACTTTACCTCCCTGACACCTGACTCCAGCTAAACTGTCTCTCCAAAATTCCCTGCATCTCTTCCCCTTTCACATCTGACACTCCCAAACACTTTCTGGCTGTGATAGGTGGAGAGTTTGAGACGCCATACGCAGTGGCCAGAGATATAGGAGGACACGCAGAAGGGAGAGAGACAAACAAACAAAGAGGAACAGAAAGATTCCCTTAGTAACTAGAACTCTTCCTCAAATATGCAGCTAAACCCTAAGAGCTCTCTTACTAGTGACCTTACCAGCTAAAGTGCGAAACATAGCACTGACACTTTAGCAAGGGAACTGAGGCGGAACAAGGGCTTAAATAGAATCTGGGCGACGCCCCCAATTAGTGCCAGCTGGCCCAAGAATTCGATTGAGAACAAAACGATGTTGTCCTGGACGAGAGCAGCAAAGAAAGCTCTCAAAGCCACCAAACTATGCTGCATCCACCACCAATTAAATTCTCTCTGTTTCCCTGTAAAAAAATTACCACCATTGCAATTACGGCCAAAAGACATCTTATCCTTTCTAATGATATCTCTATCTTGTTGTTTTCCAACTGCCTGGACACTTACCTGCTCTTTCCCAATATTTATCTTTTCCGCCTTAACTTTCTTGGCTGTATCTGCATAGGACAATTTCCCCTGAGTTCTTGTCCTTTCCTCCTCCCGCTCCATTTTCCCTCTTTTACGGTCCAGTTAGTGCGTTTACAAGACATTAGAAAAAAATGAAATTATTGTGTTAATCTGACTAAAACCAGACTTTTAAAATATATGTAAACATGTTAGTCCGACTGGAATCGTGCGAAATCGAATTTCTCATCCTCGAACTAACACACCCAGATAATGCGGTAAGTAATCATGTTATTCCTCCATGTATACGCTTGAATCGAACCGAACTGGACTTAGCACCCGCCTTGAGGGCTCATAACTTCTTTCATTAATGGGCAAAATTTATCAATTGACTTGCATGTCATCCGAAAATTTTCCTTTCACTCGTCAACGGAAAACTTTTTCAAACCGACTCTCTCCCACCAGTCTTTACTCCTGACCCCCATCCCACATGCTCGGGAGACCCAGGGGTGCATTTCCCCAAAACACAGATGCTAACTTACATACAGGGCTGCCAACTGTCACGCATTTGGCGTACGTTTTAGCAGCATGTTCATGTTCCTGTGCTGTCGTCAGCAATTACTCAATTAACGTGTATGTTAGAGATTCTCAGGAGGAATGTAAGTCCTTATGCATGGAGGTTTATCAGTTTGACATGCGTTATGGTGGATTTCACCACTAGTAACATAGCAATCAATTATGATCAGTGGTGGGCAGTGGACAGAGAACAAGGAGGGCGATAAACATGTCTTTAAACTGCTTATTAGTCTTGATCTGTTTTCAGTGAATTCCCCTGGTAAAAGATACTTGAACTCTCCCCTCTCAGGTATGGCTAATTGTCTTTGTTAAGACGAGAAATCAAACACACCAGTTGAACACAAAAAAAAGCGCATTTCAATCTTTTTCAATTAAACAATCCTTACACACAGGTTTGACCACTTGCTTAGGATGTGACAAAATTTAACGCGGAAAATCGAGTGTTTTTTTTCGTGTAGAGTTGCCTATTAAGGCATGTGAATTCAACATTTTAAAGAATTTATTATTCACTCGCCAAAACATTTCACTATAAGGGAAACTACAAAATTGACCACAGCAAACAGTGACAGCTGCCGCGGCGGCTAAGGCTGACAGCGGAAGTGCCACGGCTAGCTGCCTCTGCCACGATTTGCGCTAGGCCCTACTGGGTTTGTGGGTAAACTAAGGGCACAAACGCAGGGAAATGTCTCAAAATAACTGTGTACAAGTAAACGGGGGCTAAAACACATGCCGAATGCGTGAGAGTTAGCAGCCCAGCTTACATCATTGGAACCACAGACTGCGAATGGGTGAACTATGTTAGTTGCTAACTTAATTAGCGACTACACTTTTGCGAAACGCCCTCTGGGGTAGTAGAGAGGGCTCAAAGTACAGCACTGCTGCCTTGCTTCGACTAACGCCATAACCACCAGTAATAGCGTGCATCTTAGTTGTTCGAAAAGCAGAGCGTACAGCCCGTATGAAATCTACTGAGCCGTAAAGTTGACCATGCTCTTGCCACCCGATATGCTACCATGTGCCGCCAGCTAACTTGTTTGTCGATTGTTTGGTCTGTGACAAAATAGGTCACCAAAAAATTTGTTCAACTTGTACAAGCTGAAAGGGGGCATATCGCCACATATCATGACGGAGATGAACATGCTTCAGTTAATAATTCAGTTTTCTACTGTGCATGTACAGTGCCGTGAAAAAGTATTTGCGCCCTTCCAGATTTCTGTTTTTTTTTTGCATATCTGTCACACTTAAAATTTGTTTGATGATCTGAAACATTTAATTTGAGACAATTATAACCAGCCTATTCCGAAATAGTTGGGACAAAGTGTGAATTGTGAATAAAATCACAATGCAATGACTTTCAGATCACAAGAGCCAATATGTTATTTGCAATAGAGCATAGATAACATTTCAAATATTGAAACTGAGACATCTTACATTTTTATCCACAAAATGAGCATATTTCAAATTTTCCGGCTGCAACGGGTCTCAAAAAAGTTGGGACAAAGGCAAAAAAGGGCTGAAAAAACAATTAATGTATAGGAGAATCCGCTGAAAGAACATTTAGCAAGTAATTTAGTTAACTGGCATCAGGTGTGTAACCTGATTGGCTATAGAAAGGATGTCTTGAAAAGGCTGACATTCTCAGAAGTAAAGATAGCCAGAGGCTCTCCAACCTGTAAAGGGTTGTGAAAAAAATTGTGGAATACTTTAGAAACAATGTTCCTCAACGTCAAATTGCAAAGGTTTTGAAAGTCTCATCATCGACAGTGCATAGTATCATCAAAAGATTCAGAGAAACTGGAAAAATCTCTGTCCGTAAGGAACAAGGCTGAAGGCCTTTACTGGATGCCTATGATCCTCAGGCCCTCATACGCCACTGCATCACTCACCAGCATGATTTGGTCATCGACATTACTAAATGGGCCCAGGAATACTTCAAGAAACCATTGTGTAAACACAGTCCGCCGTACTATCTACAGATGCCACCTAAAACTCTATCATGTTGAGCGTGATCCGGAGCGCCACCGTGTTCTGTGGGCCAAGGCTCATTTAGAATGGACTGTTGCAGAGCTGCCGGATACCTCACTCGGTTAAGGCACTGCGTTGCAGTGCAGAAGTGACTATTACATCGTGGTTCCGAGCCCCGGTCGTACCAGCCAGTGGTCTGGAGCTTTTTCAGCGTAACGCACAATTGACCGTCGCGCTACAGGGTTTCAAATTGGGAAGGGACTGCCGGGTAAGGGAAAATAAATAAACAGCATTGGTCAAGCGCCTCCTGTTGGCCAGACAGGCGCTCGTCAGGAAGATTCTAAGTCTGTTCATGTCCGGGTATCCTCCGCCCTCGTTCTGAACTTGCGAAGATTCAACCAATGAGTGTTTAAGAAGCAGTGGTTGACGGGCACGTGCTTCGGAGGAGAGCCGTATTCACTATCCCGAGTTGGCAGCAGGGGGTCGCATACGAGCAAGCTTTGTACATAGTTCACCAATTGGGCATTCCAGATTTGAGTGGGATTGGAGATGCCAAGTGTAAAAAAAAAAAAAAAAAAATAATGGCAAAGTGGGTCCAAATGTGACATCCTTTTTGGAAATCATGGGTGTTGTGTCCTCCGGGCTACAAAGGAGAAAGACCACCCCTCCTGTCATCAGCGTTCAGTTCAAAAGCCAGCATCTCTGATGGTATAGGAATGCATCAGTGCATATGGTGTGGAACACTTGCGTGTTTTAAAAAGTGCCATGAATGCTGAAAGGTATGTAAAGATTTTAGAGCAACACATGCTCCCCTCCGCACGACATCAATTCCAGGGAGGGCCTTGTGTATTTCAGAAGGACACTGCATAACCACATACTGCAGCTATTACAACAGCATGGCTTCGTAGTAAAAGGGTCCGTGTGCTGAAATGGCCTGCCTGCAATCTTGATCTTTCGCCAATTGAGAACATTTGGCGCATAATTGAACGAAAAGTCCATCAAAGGAGACCCAAAACTCTCCAGCAGCTGGTAGCCTGTATTAAACAAGAGTGGGATCAAATTCCAATGGCTAAACTTAAGAAACTTGTCTCCTCAATGCCAAGACGCCTCCATTCTGTTAAAAAAGAAGAGGGGATGCTACACCATGGTAAACAGGCCCCTGTCCCAACTTTTTTGAGACCTGTAGCAGCCATCAAATTTGAAATGAGCTGATTTTGTGGATAAAATTGTACCATTTCTCAGTTTCAACATTTGCTTTGTTATCTCAGTTCTATTGTTTGGCTGTTGACATAACATTATTAAGTACATCTAACATTTCATAACATTTCATTTCTTTGAGTGTAGAAAATTGAGATGGAGTAATTGGATTTCATTATTTTATGTTTCAGTGTTTTTGTCCTTTAAAAGTACTTAGGAGTAAATTAAGAGTCTTTTTTGGTGCCGGTCTTCTGACATTTTGTGCTCCTTATCAAAAATGCTACCTTAATGCAGGGCGATCGTAAATTCTTTGTTTGAGCCTTATTATTGCTCTATGAATCAGCCTACAGTCACAACTTTGTTAGTTGTTTGCTGATATTATAACTTATGCAGATGCTATAATGAGTTGTGTAATTAGTTTTAAAGATAAGATGCCACACGCCACAATCACCTAATTTGGCATTGTCAGGAAAAGCCAGTGTGTAGGCTACATGCAATTATTTATCTATAAGTCTAACTGCGCACTGAAAAAACTGTACATGTAAGGTTTTTTTTTTCGTAATTCAGATGTGAAGGAAGAAATAGAGCCCAAGAATGTGGGTTTGTGCATACGCAGAACCGCAAGGTGGCATATGGGTCATTCCATACTGAACTGTACAAATGTGTTTCAATGGTAATAAAAATTCAGATACACCTTTTCCAGAGTTTTTCATTGCAGTGGTGAAACCCCATCCATGGGCATTACAAAGAAGCAAGCAAGAAGATAAACCGAGTGATCACTTCATTTTAGTGATCCCTTAATGTACTAAGGTGATCGGCGTTGTGGGTGTAACGAGGACACAAAACAGATACTGAATTCCTGATACATTTCAAAGTCAATTCTTTTGTCTGATAAATGGCCGCAGTCTATCAGTAATAGCTATTTATGGACAATTACGGCCAGTGAATGTTTTTCATGTCTATTGTCCTCAATGTTTGTATTCCGCTCACCTGACTTTAGAGCAAAGCACAGTTAAAATTTTGTAACTGCTTTCCTGTTGCTCTAAGTCACCCAAGCAATATATTATTTTATTCACAAGAAGGTATGGAGTTAAATTACTGCCAAAACCTTGTATACAAACCGAACATGTTTTACAAATGCACCACGATTCACAAACAAATACAATGTGATTTGCAAATATAAAAATGATTCACGTGCAAACAAAGTGTGGTTTGCAAATATAAAAACGATTTGCAAACAAATACAGTGTGATTTGCAAATATAAAAACGATTCACGTACAAACTAGGTGTGATTTGCAAATATAAAAACGATTTGCAAACAAATACAGAGTGGTTTGCAAATACAAAACACCATTAACAAACGAATGTTTTCAGTTTTACAAATACAAAACGTACCGATTACAAGTATACGACGAGAACCATTTCCTACAAGTACAAATCACTTTTGGCAGTTTTCTCCCGCTGACATGGCGTAAAGGATTTTCTCACAAATGTCCTCATTGTTATTGTCCCTGTTAAACAGCAGGTGGGGCTATGACTCAATATCCTAGATCTCTACACCGTGAAGTTGAACAGAATAGAGAACGGCCGCCAGCGACAACCGTGGACATGAGGATGATGGCTGAGGCTAATTAAAAACGCAGTGTCTTCGTGTTCGAAATAATTCCGTGTCCGACAGTGGGATGGTGTCAATATAACTACGTGTCCGACAGTGGATTATTGTTTTTAATCTCATGAAGTCTACTGAATCTTTTAGATAGCCTATTAAACGTGAATGTTTGATCAGATGGCTCAGTTCTTCAAGATGGGTACCCAATCAATGTTTCTGTTTAAGCTCTGCTCAATAAAGTGTTCTGATTGATAGTGATATATTTTTATTTTCCATTTCGTTATAAATCTGGGCCCGTATTCACAAAGCATCTTATCTTAGCGCTAGGAGTAGGCTACTCCCAAGTCGCGCTAAAACATTTATGATAAAACAATCTTAAAATTCACAAAACCGCTGAGAGCAACTTTTAGTGAAGAAAATTGGTAACTCCTAGAATAGGGGTAGCTCTGAGATAGGCGGGAGTAATCTCCGTTGCTATGGCTGATGTCAATTCTCATGCACGAGTCTTGGAACAATGAGCACGGTGATTGGTTGTTTGGTGGCAGGGCAACCCATTGAAAAAAATATCCCACATACAACCCATGGAGGAAAAAATGAGAAAATAGTCCAAGGGACTGGTTTGTCCAAAAAAATAATGGCAGTTGTTACGGGTTCGGCAGTTTTCAAATGCATTTCAAAGTAGAGAGGTACGACAATCCCCTTTTTAAACACTGCCCTAACTCTAAGCCTAACCTTAACTTTAACATTGACATTAAAATAATTTTCTTCCCTTCAATTATAATAATTTAAAACACGGTTACTTTTAAGCAAGTTATTGTTAACATACAAAGCATTGGTTTTTTTAGATTCGGTTTAAGATAATAGTATATTGAGCACTTTTGAAAATTGCAATGCACGGTCCCCGCATATCACGCTCTAGGCAAATAAACGTACATAGGAAAGAGATAATTGTAAAAACATTAATAGCATTAAACAAGTTATTAATGAAACGCGTCACTTGCCCCTATAGCTACTTGTTACCCGATGAGAATGAGAATATGTTGCGATCATTTAAATGTCGAGCCGTTCAAGTTTGTTTGCCCTAAACTGTCATGGATGTAAGTTCAAAAATGACGCGAAAGCCCAGCTGGAGCCAAGACCAGTTACTGCTGCTGGGCCAGTTGGTGCTGGAGCGAAAGCATGTAACCTAATCAGAGGGAAAATTGGCTCGGGGGTGAACAGCAAATCCAAGCGGTATGCGTAGGATAATATCAGCCAACAGATCGTTGCAGCGTTACCCTCGGTGTCTCGGATGGCTAAAAGTTGCTCTCAGCGGTTTTGTGAATTACTTTTCAGATTTTACTCCTACATAAAATGTTTTAGCGCGAATGAGGAGTACTCCTAGCGCTAAGATAAGATGCTTTGTGAATACGGGCCGAGATTTATAATGAAATGGAAAATAAAAATATATCACTATCAATCAGAACACTTTATTGAGCAAAGCTTAAACAGAAACATTGATTGGGTACCCATCTTGAAGAACTGAGCCATCTGATCAAACATTCACGTTTAATAGGCTATCTAAAAGATTCAGTAGACTTCATGAGATTAAAAACAATAATCCACTGTCGGACACGTAGTTATATTGACACCATCCCACTGTAGGACACGGAATTATTTCGAACACGAAGACACTGCGTTTTTATTTAGCCTCAGCCATCATCCTCATGTCCACGGTTGTCGCTGGCGGTCGTTCTCTATTCTGTTCAACTTCACGGTGTAGAGATCTAGGATATTGAGTCATAGCCCCACCTGCTGTTTAACAGGGACAATAACAGTGAGGACATTTGTGAGAAAATCTTTTACGCCATGTCAGCGGTAGAAAACTGCCAAAAGTGATTTGTACTTGTAGGAAATGGTTCTCGTCGTATACTTGTAATCGGTACGTTTTGTATTTGTAAAACTGAAAACATTCGTTTGTTAATGGTGTTTTGTATTTGCAAACCACTCTGTATTTGTTTGCAAATCGTTTTTATATTTGCAAATCACACCTAGTTTGTACGTGAATCGTTTTTATATTTGCAAATCACACTGTATTTGTTTGCAAATCGTTTTTATATTTGCAAACCACACTTTGTTTGCACGTGAATCATTTTTATATTTGCAAATCACATTGTATTTGTTTGTGAATCGTGGTGCATTTGTAAAACATTTTCGGTTTGTATACAAGGTTTTGGCAGTAATTTAACTCCATAAGAAGGCATTTCAAAGAATAAGAATGAAATAATAAATCAGATGGCAAAGTAGGGTCATTTTCTCATAGACGTCAGTAGCATTGAACTTCCTTTTGCAGCCACCGTCGTCGCCATCTGCTGGCCCTTAACTACAACGCAATTTTTTTTTGAGATTTCCGCATCGGCCCCACTTTTTAGATCCAGGCGCTGCGTCCATCTTTTTATACAGTCAATGCACAGTACACGATCTACGCGTATTTCTTGATGTTGTTACGGTCGTAACACAAAATTTAGACTCGAAAAAAATGTCTTTTTTCAAGCAATATTTTTTAAAACATGTTTCATATGATTGTCTGACGCCTTGTCAAATTTTGATGCAGGAAGTGAGTACCTTAGTTTGCCGCGGTCATCTTTACGCCGCTCGCATATATTATGCAAATTAACCCACAGATCTGGACGTAACACGTGAGGACGCGACTGGTTACACCCACAACGGTCATTTCAAATTGCATATCCGATCAGACGAGTCCTGGTAATTTAGTGCAGACAATCGAAACCGTTATTATGGCTATTTCTCTGCAATATTTCATTTTACTTTGTTTCGAAGTATCAACAGACATGACATGAGCATTTCATAAAGTTGGCTGCCAAATTTTGGAACAAAATATGGCTTTCACAATGCCTTGGCTGACATCAGGACACTACTTTTTCTTCTATGTTGTAGGACCGATGACTCTGTTTTTTTTCTTATGTATATCTTCAATCCGGGAGTGAATAAATACGAACAATGCAAATCATTTAATTCTCTTAGAAAAAAATTATTGACCATTCTTATACAACACAGGGAATTGTACAGGTTAGTGTGGAGCGACCCATATCTTAACAGGTAGCGGAATTTGACAGAACACCAGCTGGGAACTAACTTTTCAGGTTCAGAACCAGTTTATTTAAAGACAAAATGCTCCCAGTGATTCAAAATTAGATGCTCAAACTGGAACAAAACCGGGACCATGTTGGTTGAAAATGGGTATGTGGGATCTCAGTCAAACACTGCAGGAGTCCGATGACAGCAAGACAACGAGAGATGGCAGACCACCCATTCACGCAAACATTGACAAGTGCGGAAATAGAAACAGACAGACAGAAAAACAAACAAACACACAGAGTCGCTAAATAAAATACTTCACGCTCACTCCGTGGGGTGAAGTAAAAACTTGCCATAGGTTTTTCCAGATGCAGTTTGAGTCAACACAATCCTCGCCTATGGGGATGTGACTGCGTTAAAGATGCAATCCTGTAGAAAAAATGGACACGCAGATGAGCAAGCAGGATGTTTAATGGAAATAACTCCTAGCAACCAAGATTTGTTCTGGCCAAACCATATGTGTGTGAGAGAGCCTTTTGGAATGGATGACATTATGGCAATGCTATTACAACTATGCTTGCCTGACAGGGAAATGAAGGAAATCTACAGCATGAAAATATCTGTAATTGAGGACATTAGTCTTGTTTGATGATGTATTAACAGACAGTAATGCTGGGTATTTGATATGGAAAATGAATTAAATTGGAGGAAGCACAGGCCTTCAACTGTAGGCCTATGTCTGAAGTGCCTGGGTGATTACCAGATTGTTTTTAGGATTTATATACTCAAGCAGTGAAAAAGAGATCATAAAAATTTTCCTGGGATGGTCCAAAGCAAGTGGTATTTGCATACATGATACGCTGACTATTAATGTAACGTTTGTCATCGGTTCCTTCTCAAGTCATGGTTGACAAACCATGACTTGCAAATCTGATATTTTTGGATAAAGATGTAATATACAGTGGTCATACGTAACCTGACTACATGGGAATAAAGAGTAATTTCTTAGCTCGTAGATTGCGTGCCAGTCTTTAGTGCGAGCAATGAGTATGTTCAGAGGACTCAAATGGTGTTTCCAAGACACACCTCATTTTCTCTTAGCAACCAATTACAACGCAGATTTCAGTGAGCGAGATTCAGCGATCGCCCGAGTTGAAAACAGTTCTAAGCTGAGTAAAATCCTATTCCGAGCGCGTTCAGTGGTCGTATTGTATCCGCTAACTGTTACGCCACAGTTGACAGGTAACAAGCTCGAGCTTGTTGAAATAACGGTCGCCTTAAGTCCGGTGGTTCAGTAACTTTGCATTATAAATTTAAACTATAGTTTCCGCCGAACTTTGACTCACAGATGAAACACATTTCCTTGGATTTGTAAGATTAGACCGATGACCGTTTGCTGATTTGGCTGGCTAACGGTATAACGTTCTAGCCCGCTAGTCCATGCAAGGTGAGTGATTGCGAAATGGGAAGCTAATTCTGCCATCGTTAACTACTGCAACTGGTTTTTTTTTTTATTGGCGGTGGTTAACGAGCTTGGGTAAGTCAGCTTTACTGTCTTGCTATGATCCCGAACTTGGCTTTAACTGGCTTCGCGGTGTCCTTAATTCCCGCACTAACGACAGAAGAGCTTGCAAATGTTATCATGCTGGTTGTGATTGGGTTCCTCAAAATACAAGTGAGGATATTTTGCCATTGCTGTGGTCATATGTTTATTAGCTAGCTTGCTAACGTTCGAATTATTACATTGGTCTAGCAGTTTCTGCTGACTAATTTGGCTAGAATCCCCAGATTTAAAAAAAAAAAAAAAAAAAAAACATACCATTTTTTTCTCATTGACATGGCCAGTAGAACTAATTAACATTACGGATTAAACGATGACGTTATTCGTAATATTAGTCTGATGTTGGATACTTCGTGTTATCTAGCTAGTTCGTCTTTGGCATTATTCTTGAAAATACCGTTGCATGTAATGATAGCTAGGATTGCGAGCTTGGTTAGTTGATTGCTATCTTAAGTTACTATGTTACAGGTTGGTAATTTGGCAGAACTCACGGAACACATTTTTGCGTAGAAAATTGCAGAAAATTGGTTTGTCTGGGATTCACACTTCTTGGCTGGCTGGCTACCTGCTTACTAGCCAGCACCCGGTGACATGGCGTTACGCTAGTAGTTAACATTTGGCAGTCAACATCATTTATGAGATAATTTTACGTGACCATCAGTTTATGGTAGCATAAGTTCCTTCGCGAAACTGCGACGCGAAATAACTAGAACAGTCTACATAACTTAGGCTAATAGTTTTTATTTTCACTAGTAAGCTAGAACATGGCAAGCTTTAGTAATTTTCATTTATTATTCTTAGCTAGATAAGTTACAGATGGGTGACAAATTTTTGGAATAAGATAAGCATGAACACCTTGAGTAGCTTGAGGTGTTGGGCCTCCACAAGCTGCCAAATCAAACATGCTTTGGCACAGATTATACTCATGTAGAGCCTTTCCGGTGGGATGGAATATGTTTCTTCAAATAAATATTCCTAATTTTGGCGTTTCGATGGTGAAGACAGCGCTGTCTAACACTTTCAAAAATCTCACATGAGTCCGATTGGTTTGAGATTTGGCGACTGTGAAGATGGCGGCATGTGCTGAGGATCATTTTCATACTTATAGAACCATTCGGAGACCCCTTGTACCCTCCGACATTAATGGGGAAAAGACCATGGTTGGAATGCTTCATCGTAGGATATAATGGTGATCACTGCATTGATTTGCCGTGGCCCTTTTGCCTTTAAGGGGATGTGTGGATCCAAACATGCTTGGAAAATGAACGGAGGCTTTTGCATCTGTTCATTTGTCAGGTGTGTGTGTGTGTATACAGTTGCAATAAAAACAATTCAACCCCCATTGCAAATTGGGTTTAATAGCAAAATATACAAACTTTCAGCTGAAACACATGAAACAAGAACATTTTAAAAAGCTCAACACAACTAATATTACAAGTGGTTTCTCCAAATTTAACACAAAATGCCATTTTTAATGACTATTGCAGTCTCAAAATTATTCAACCCCCGAATAGAATCCTTCAGGAGCATATTTGCAAATCAGGTGTTGTCTCACGTACACCTAATGCAGCTAATCAAGAGCTTAATTAGTTGCATCAGGTTTGCTTGAGATGGAACACATCAAATGCTTGCGCTAGCTAAGGTTTGTTGACAGTGGCATTTGATTGCATACTAGAAATATGGCTGTCAAAAGCATTGTTCAACAAACCAAAAGAGGAGGTCATTGCTTGGCAGAAACTAGGAAAAGGATACAGAAAAGCAGCACAGGCACAGAATTTTCATAGAGATACAGTTGAAAGCATAGCTCGCAAGTTCAGAGTTAAAGGAAGAGTGGCTGCAATACCAGGATGTGGCAGAAAGAGGAAGCTATCAATGGCTATCACCAGATTCCTGAGGAGACGGATACTCAAAAACCCTCAAGTGACTGCAGGAAACCACAGTAAGACTTGGAGATAGGAGGCATTGGAAGTTTCAGTTTGCACAGTAGGGCGCATACTAAACGTTGAAGAACTCCCAAGACATACTCCACCACTGATCTAAAAGCACAAGTTCCAATATTCTAAAAACCATATAAATAAGCCTCAGAAGTTTTGGGATCTTGTTCTTTAGAGTGATGAAACAAAACTGGAATATTTCGGGCTAATGAATCAGTGGTATGTCTGCGGGAGGGAATAAAGAACCATATGCTGAAAAGTACACCCTGTCTACAATGAAAATTTCTGTTGGCTTTTTGATGCTCTGTGGCTGCCTTGCTTCCTCTGGCACTGGAAATCTGCAAAGTGTGGAGGGCAAGATGGATTCAGTCATTTACTGGGATATTCAAGGAGAAAATGCTATGCCATTTGCAGGGAAGGTGACGCTTGGGCATCATTGGACCTTCCAAAAGGACAATGATCCTAAGCATACCTCAACATCCACCTAGGTTTTGTTTCAGAAGAAGTCTGGGAAGATTCTAGAATGCCCATCACAGTTGCCTCACTTGAAACCTGCAAAAAATCTCTGCTAGGACTTGAAGACAGTTGCAGCATGCAACATGTCTTGCAGTTGTCATTAAAAGTGGCAATATGTGTTGAATTTGTGGAGCCACTTGTAATATTTGTTTAAATTGTTCATCTTTGATTTGTTCATTGCAAACAGCTGAAAGTTTGTAAATTTTGCCAGTAAACCTAATTTGCAACGGGGGTTGAAAATTTTGATTGCAATATGCATGCATACATACAGACATACACACACAGATGGATATCAAAGGGAAAAACCTGAATAAATGTGTGGACAAACAATAAATTCAGATGGTTCTGTTAATTTTCCTGGCGTGGTTAGGTTCCATTTGTCCCCTTAAAGCTGGAAAATTTCCTGCCAATCAATATCAATTCAGTGTAATCACCTTTATATCCGTCAATAAAAGATTCCTTCCATGATGGGAGTGGTCTCTTCCAGGATGACCATGGCCCAAGCCCCAAAGAGCAGAAGGGAGTCACTGAACAGTGTGTATATGTACAGACAAGCATGCACACAGATGGATAATCTCAGTCAATTAATTAATCCTCCTCGCTCTGGGCGGAGCACAAGGGGCCTATAAAGCTCCTCCAGCCTCCTCCAGCAAGTCTTCCCTGATGCTCTCATCTCTTCCACACTACGACTAGACTACTAAATATTTCACCTAACTTGGGAGAAGTCGCTGGCTAGCTAGCATTAGCTATAAAGCAGCAACAATTGGGATATTGTCAGCAGAAGTAGTGCTGTATTTGCTGGCTTAAGCAGTTTCACTGAATTCAACATTGGATGCTGTTGCTTTGCTTGGAATGATAATACAGTTGCTAGACTAGGAGGGGATTTGCAAATGCAAGCCACTACTATTATTGCCTCAGTCCACAGTATTATGCATCGAGGAAATGACATTTAGGAACTTGAAAGGGGCATGAATTGCAAGTTATTTTTAAGCGCATGTGAGGTTAAAGTTTGCTTCAAGTTTGATCCATAATAGTTCTTGGAACACTACAGATTTGTGTTTGCTTTGAAAGACAATGAAAACACTTTTGTTGCGGAGATTATATCAACTTGTTTTTGATGCACAGTGTTCAGGGCAGGCCTACCAAAGAAAATGATCAAGCTGCAACAAAAGATTGTTAGAAGTCTACCCTTTTCAAAGAACCAGCTACCCACAAATTGATAACTCATTTGATTCTTCTCTGTGTTTGTTACAGGCTGTGCAATTTTTTATTTTTTATTTTTTTGAGCCTGGTTCTGGTGAAAATGTTTTGACTAAAGTGTTGTGGTGCAAAGTTTTGTGGGAATGTGGCATGTTTTCGATATTGTGTTGCTGATTATTTGAAAAAGGTAGACATCTGACAAACTTTGGTTACAGCTTGGCCGTTTTCTTTGGTAGGCCTGGTGTTGGTTTTGAAATCTCTCTGAATTGTCTGGTAATTTGACATTCTTAGTTACTCTGGCAGTAGGTTAACTTGTTAATTAATGCAAGTTTATATAAGGAAACAACTCTTCATCCCATTGAGGAATTTAAAACTGTAATTGGTTCTGTGGCAGAGGCTACAGATGTTTTGCAACATTGGAGTGACCCTAGTTTGTGTTGTAGCAGCGTGTTTAAAGCAGTTGCAGTTCATGTTACATCTGGTCCCAGGTGGCCTTGACTTTTGCAGTCGAGGCCACATGACTCCAGTGTTTGCTGTTTTGTTGGTGGACTATTCTGATGCTAGACACTGAATAACATTAACATAACTTGCATGAAAAGTGTCCTGGTGTTCAGTGTGGATATTTGGTTTTTGACACTGGTTTATGACTGAAGCCCCTGATTTTAGGCACTCTGTCAACAAAATCCAGAGAAACAGAGAGAGAGATTCCCATGTGAGCATGGGGAGAACATGTAAACTCTGCACAGAAAAGCCCCAGACCAGATTCAAATTGACAAAGTTCTTGTGAGGCTATCTGCTAAGCCAGTGCAGTTAACATGAATGATAAAATTCCAGTTGAGTTTTTTCTCTGCAGTGGACAACCCATGAAAAAACCTGTCATTGCAGTTTATCTGATGAATATTGGTTGGTACATTTTGAAATTGCGATTAGAGCTTCTTTTTTGTCTGCTGAATCAATATAATGCAGTGTGGCATGTGTGAATGGTTGTTTTTATCTCTAGTCTAGGCAGTATGTTCTACCTGTATTCTGGTTATTTGAAAATTGGGATGGACTGCTTCCAATATATACTCCTTTATGTCCAGAGGTGTCAATGTTACCTGAGGTACTGCGTGATAAGTCGTTGCAAAAATCTCGTTAAGGTACAGAGTTCAATTAGTTTGTCATCTTTGAATGTATCCTGTGTTATTTTTGCTGAAGCCTTAATTTTATGCATAATTTACAGTAGTCCAGTACTACAATTGTGTGGTGTCTTAAGTTAAACTGCAGAATTTTAAGAATGTTGAAAGCTGTTCCCTTGTGATATCATTATTGGCCTGATACAGGACCTTCTATTTTAAACACAAAAATGTACATGAATATTCCTTTGAATAACTAATTACTTTTTGCAATTAAGACAAAATATGCTTTCTTAAAAATGTGCAACAAATAGTGGGTTTAGGTTTATGTCCTTTAGATGAAACTTCGAACACATCCGCTCTTGGCTATTGGAGATTCTGATTCAAAACTGGAAAAACTATGTTCAAACAAAAGCAGTATTTGCACCATTTTTTCAGGATTCTTCTGATTTTCTGTAATTTTATTCTTCCAATCAAGGATATTGCTTGATTTCCCTGAATCTGTGTATGGACCGGATGTAGTTCCACAAAATGTGTTACCATGGTGACCAGTTAAACCAAATGTTCACAACTTTCCTATGTGTGTAATTGGGTGGCAGAAGTGTGGACCAGACAATTTCCGCTTAACAAGCAGTGATAAGTGAAGTTGGGATTCGCTTTGCCGTAATCGGTTGCAGCAGCTACACTTAGAATGGGAGAAGCACAAAAAATCCCCTTTAACTGCTGATTAGTCTTCACTCTTTTTCAATTATTTTCCTTTAATAAGCAAGCATGGGTTGACTCCGAAAACATTCGACAGTGTCATGTGTTGCTAGTTCTCCAGATTACAGTAAGATCTTTGCATGCAAAACTTGACATAACATGCTCTGCAATAATTAAAATGTGGATGTATGTAGCTGCTTATAATTTTCATTTAAAAAATTATGTGTAGGTTGCCTGCATTGCATGAAATTCCACGAGCTAATGGGCAAAATTACAAAGGTCTTTATCTTTTTTTGTAAAACGAAGGCTACCCTCTGGATACATTTTCTTTTTTTCTTCTAAATTGCATTTTTTTTTCCAATTGCCTTATTGTAGTCAGAAAGAAATGTACTTGCCAATTGATTGCTCCAGTAATGGAAAAGGGGGCCGCCAAGCCAATGTTGACATGGAGATTAAAAAAAAAATTTGAAGTATGTATTATGATTGGTCATTATAAGTGGAAAACTCATTGTAATATATTGCTAAACTGTAAAAATGTAAATAATTATGTATATATGTAAAATATATTGAAATAAATACATTGAAACTAATTAATACTATTGCTGTCATTCCGTGACAATTTGCCTCTTGTAATTCCGTGACATTGACTTTTTGAAATTTCTTGCCCATAAAGCAGGGTTAAAGTCAATATTTGTTTCTATAACTTACAGTATTAACAAAAATCACCTTAAATATGAACATATTGAAGTTTCATAACTTAACTATGGTAGGAACATCACTTTCTGGACAGTTAAACACAGCATTAAAAAAACCACGTCAATTTTGTGTAATTCCGTGACAGAGTAGTTCTTGCTTGTTTCTTCTATGAAAATTTCTCAAAAAATATATTTTCACTTAATAATATTAAAGAACAAGTTAATACCTTCAATACAAGTTAATACCTACTTGATTTTATCTTATTTAGTTGTAGAGTTACAACCCAAAATGTAATGGGACTGTAATTCCGTGACAGCTTGGCGGCCCCCAAAAGCTTTTTAAAAATGGAAATGATTGAGGGTATGATGAACAAAAATTTAATCTCCGTTTAACAACCAGCAAAGGGCCTCAATCTATTCACAAAGCCCCTAACATTAAGAAACATATATATTCATGGCAGAACCACTATTTTTCAGCAAGACTTTTGCATCCAGATGGTGCGAATTTTACCCTGAAATTGGCCCAAAATCAGGTAATTAGGTCCTTTGAAATTACCAGTAACTAAATGGGTATTGCAATTCATATCTTTCAATTTTTTATACCTAGAGCATCAATTTAAAGTAGAGGGGAGCTTGAACCCTCGTGGAAGTTTGCTGGCCAGAAGGTAGGGGTGACTTAATATTCCCGGTCAAGGTAACGCCCGTCACAGAAATTCTGAACTATTTTTATTGAAAGAAGCTGAGATGTAAAGTCAATCGTCAAGTCTGCCTGATAGTTTGACATGTAAGTTTTGGCAGGGGATCAAAATCCGTAACATCTGTCACATGTAACGTCCGTCACAGGAAAAGCGTTCCTGTAACATCCGTCACGCCCCCAGAGAATGGAAGAATGCTCGACTTATCTAGATAATAAAAGGGAAAGGGAGAATTTTTGCCATGTATGTTTTTGAATTAGGGCTCAAATATGTAATTGTGCTTATTTCTAAAGGAAATTATAAAATGTGCTCATTTCTAAAGTTTTACTCAGATTGTCATTTGATTGTCAAAGATTGTCAGACTCTCACAAGATTTTCAGCATTAACTGGGTTTTACAATACTCTTTGTGTGTAAGTTGTAAAGTCGTCCTCGACCCCAAACAAATTCCAAAGGAAAGCAATCACTTGACCATTAAGATCAGCCATTGTGGCTGCTGGACCGTGACGATTTTGACGTGCCTACTACTTAATTCGCATGAGCGATTTGCATGAAAAGTCATGTCAGATCAGTCATCAGATTTGACTGCTATTTTATTTTGTTGAGGGGGGGGGGTTCTCGTTCTGCTTCGTATTTTGTTGAGCGGGGAGTTGATGCTTCTCATTTGGTTTATTTTTTGGAGCGGGGGAATTACATACTTACATACTTCTTATTTTGTTTAGCGCGAGGGAAGGCTGCACATGCTTTTTTTTTTTTTTTTTTTTTCGCGCACTCAAATGACCATTTGATGCAGGAAGTTGCGTTGGGACCTGGTGGTGGCAGGAAATTAGGTGGCGGAGGCCGCCACCAAATTCTTTATTCTTTATTCAAATTTTTATGTCATGGCCTGTTTGTCCGTCATTCGTCTTCGTCGTCGTTCGTCGTCGTTCGTAAACATCTTCTCTTCCGAAACCACTGGGTCTATGAAGCTGAAACTTGACAGGTACCTTTCTACCCATGAGGACACCAAAGTTTGTTCAAGGCGTTCCGATCCGATTTCAAACATGGCCACCACGGCGGCCATATTGAAAATCACATAATTGGCCATCTGAAAGCTATTTATGCACACATTCAGCTGAAATTTGCTATGTAGTTAGTACGTGGCAAGATACATCACATATTATACGGCTTTTTCCGTATTTCGAATTTTGACCTTGCTTTTGTATATCAACTTTATACAACCCCTGTGAGTTACATTGAAATCTTTCAAAATCATCTTCTCCGAAACTACTTGGCCAATGAAGCTAAAACTTGCCAGGTATCTTCCTACCCATGAGGACACTAAAGTTTGTTCAAGGCGTTTTGATCCAATTTCAAATATGGCTGCATTGGTGGCCATTTTGAAAACGACATTAATCACCATCTGAAAGCTATATATGCATATATTCAGCTCAATTTTGCTATGTAGGTAGTAGGTAGCAAGGTACATGACATGTAATTCAGGTTTTAAATGTCAAGGTCACTGGAAGCAATAAACAAGTTGAAATCTTGCCTTTGGCTACTGGTCAAAAGTGGGCATGCAAGAAAATCCCTGGGTTTTTGATGACTAGTTTGAGTTAAACTGCTTCTTACACACCCTACTATTTTGAGTTAAACTGCTTCTTACACACCCTTGAGTGGTCAGGTGAGCTACAGGGCCCGTGGCACTATTTTTTCCATGTCTTTTTCATGTAACGTCTGTCACGTTCATAATTGTGGTTCATGGGAAACACACAGACATCACTGGATGACTTTTCTTCCCCCATCAAACAGCCGCAGATCTAGGCTAGTAATACACATAAGGTTGAATTCCTTGGAGTAAAACTTAAGCTGTGAGGGTAGTTGGAATGGGTAAAAATTCCTACTGATGTAATGTCCGTCGTGGTGAAATTGCCCTCGAAATCAGGTCAAGACTTTTCATTAATTTGAAGAGATTTTTTGTTCTTTCCCCATTTTCAAGCAGAGCTTTCACCACTGGCCTTAATTTATGCCATGGGTAATAAAATGCATGATTGTCATATGCATTTACTACATTGATTTTGAGATGATATTTGATTCTATGATGCTATGACTAAAAATTCTATATTATGAAGAATGCTGATAACTTTGACACTCGAAGCAATGTACCAGTCTTCATTGTCATAGATCTGCGTAAGACTGAAACAGGGATGCTTTAGAGTTTATCATGGTTATAATCCTGTGAAGGGCTGCTGTGCAAAACACTGTTTGTTCCAAGTCCAATCAAAAACAATGAAGGGACTACATTACAGTAGGGAAGTTGCTTCCGGATCTATGAAATTCGACATGATTATCAGACTTTGGTCTGAATTTACAGTCGCAACCGTTAAGTCTTGCTGACACAAATGGGGGCCGCCAAGCTGTCACGGAATTGCAGTCCCATTACATTTTGGGTTGGAACTCTACAACTAAATACGATAATCAAGTATGATATGTCATATTGAAGGTATTAACTTGTTCTTTAATATCATTAAGTGAAAATATATTTTTTGAGAAATTTTCATCGAAGAAACAAGCAAAAACTACTCCGTCACGGAATTACACAAAATTGACATTTTTTTAAATGCTGTGTTTAACTATCCAGAAAGTGATGTTCCTGTCATAGGTAAGTTATGAAACTTCAATATGTTAATATTTAAGGTGTTTTTTGTTAATACTGTAAGTTATGGAAAAAAAAAAATGACTTTATGGCCAAGAAAATTAAAAAAGTCAATGTCACGGAATAACAAGAGGCAAATTGTCACGGAATGACAACAATAGTATTAATTAGTTTCAATGTATTTATTTAAATATAATATACATGTATACATAATTATTTACATTTTTACAGTTTAGCAATATATTACAATGAGTTTTCCACTTATAATGACAAATCATAATACATAATACAATACATTTTTTTAATCTCCATGTTTGGGCTAGGCGATATATCGATATTATAATGATATTGTGATGCAAAGTAAAATATCGTCATGGATTTTGACTATCGTAATATCTTGATATGAAATAAGTTTTGGTTTTTCTGGTTTTAAAAGCTGAATTACAGTAATGGGTTGCATTTTTCTGCACTTGCAAGACTGTTGAAGCTGTTGCCTGCACCTGTTTCATCGTTATGTCAACATTACTAATAAATGGTTATAAAAAATATTATTGTGTAAATATTTTGCAAAAGCACCAACGTTTGTCCCGATAATATCGCAAAATATCGATATCGAGGTATTCGGTCACAGATATCAGGATATTAGATTTTGTCCATATCGCCCAGCCCTACTCCATGTCAACATTGGCTTGGCGGCCCCCAAATGTACTTTACAAAGGGAGAGGTCAAAGTGAACTCAACATTGTATTTGGGCAAATATGTTGGTATAAATTTATATAGCGTTCTTGGCCAAATGTTTTCATGGATCTTTCAAAAACATGTATTTCTACCCTTATTTTTATTTTTGATTTTTTTTCGCATCTCCAATTCCACCATAATCTGGAATGTCCAGTCAGTAAACTAAGCATGCCGTCATCTTGTGAGAGTGCAGACCATTTATAGTCCTCCTCCAAAACGCTCCTGTCAGCAGCCTCTGATTTGCAGCTTCAAAGCTCTTAAGCTTGGAAAGAGAGTGGAGGAAATCCACACGTGCTTGCTTAGAATGTTAATAATGAGATGGACAGCAGGAGCCGTTTGTGTAGTGAACAATGGTAACCTGAACTGAATCGCTCCCATATCCCTTAGCATTGCAAAACCAATTATGTATTGCCCTCACTAGCCTTTGGGCCTCTGGCACGGCTGAATTTACTGAGTGAGCCTGCAGCTTGTGGTCTTGAAGTGTGTATTCTTTACTGATCTCATGGTTTGTACTTGGGACGAAAGATTTGGATTGTATCGTACTCAATTGGCCCAGCAATTGACTCAAACATATTATCAAGTAGTAGGGATAGGCACTTAATCTCTGAGGAAGAATTATGGAACACAAGATTGGAATTTATTTAATAGCGATTGTATACTTCTGTCAGAAAAGATTAGAACTGGCCATCACTGTGCTAGTTAGTTATGCTAAAATGTCTTTTTCTTCTTTTTGTTAACAATAAGTAGATGTTTTCATTCTGCTCTTCTCACATTAAGTGGAACATTTCTCTGATGAAAAAAGTCATGGTATGGAATGCATCTAGAAAAGCTCAGAGTTGGAATAAAATAATTTTTTTACCTTTTTTCATGAAATGATTGAGACTGTGATTTATTGAGAGATTATGGGCCCTATTTTAACTATCTAAGTGCACAGTCCTAAGTGCGTGGCACAAGTGCATATAGGTTGTGTCCAAATCCATTTTTGCTAGTTTAACGGCAGGTTATCACCTGGGGTGGAATGCAAGGCGCAAGGTTCAAAGGGGTCAGATTGAACCTCTTAATCACAAGCATGTTTTGGGTGTAACAAGAAATAAGCCAATCAGAGTGCCCTCTCCCATGCCCTTTAAATGCTAGGTGCCCTTCCTCCATGGCAAATTGCTATTACAAGGACATACTTGCCTAGTAGCTGGGGGGAGGAAAAGTGCACTGCAGATGAAAGGGTCTGCAAAGCGCACGAATAAACCGTTACATTAAATATAGGAGCCAGAATCTTCATAAACGTAATTAAAAGATTTTTTATATATTGTTCAAAATTGTTTTGTCCATATCCTGAAAATAATTGTCATAGTGAATTTCCAGGGCTGCATTTGAACGTAAGATTACATTACAACTTGTGGATAAAACAAGCTAACAAACAAAAAACAAAACAAAACAATATTAATTCAGGGCTCGTGGGTAAAAAAAATTAAGCGGTACAGGGGAACGACCGACAGAAAATAAAACGAGTGAGGAAAAACAGCCAGTGAGAAAGAGACGACAAAAATAATGTTATTTTTATTACGCCGCCTTAACCCCTTGAATAATATCCGACAGGAGTGACAAGAACTTGCTTCCGATTGGCTGACTATTGAAGGTCATGTCAGATACATGGGAGAAATTCGGATTAATTATAGATGGTGTCTGCATTGCTTTTGCTGTTACAAAAGGGGTCTTTTTTTTCTTTGGCAATTTTGTTTTTCGGCCAAACTGTAAATAATAATGAAGACCTTTGAAATGAAATGTGGGGTTCTGTGGTAAATTATAGAAGGGGGACAGATGGGTTGCAGGCACTGTACGAATCAGGTCGAATGGGTCGTCCCATGCACGAATTGTCCAGCACATTTTTAGCACTTCAAACATTCGTTCTGTTATAGTTTGTGTTTAGTGTGATGGAAGGAAAATCCACACACTGTTCTAGAAGATGTCATGTAATAAATACTTAGGCTAACCGTTGTCCCCGAACAGCCACCCCTCCAGAAGGGATCTTCTGGAGAGCAGCAGGAATGACGGAGCTTGCTGATGTCAAGAAGTTGTGGCTTTATCCTGAAAAGTCTGCAAACATCTGCACGCATAACCTCACATGTTGAATCGCAAATTTCCTGATGGAACGGGATTACTTACGAACTAAATAGCCTGTTTCACAGCATGCCCTGATGTGCGGATGTAGGCCGCACTGACCATCCTGACATGCATTTCTCAAATATCTTGACACAATCTTTCGCTTTGTAACCTCTCTATTTTTTATCGGTTGCATGAGTGGGTGCTGCTGCTCATCCCTGCTTGGGTATGTAACGAGCAGAGTGTGCGTTCACTCTGTGCACTCGCCTACAAAGACACACAAACCATCTAACTATCCACCCTGAAATGAGCAGTCAAAAACTGACCGTTGACTTCAGACCAGGTTTTTGTTTGTCAATGGCATAATCGCTTTTTAGCTCGCCGGGACGAGTAACGTCCGGAGAGCTATTGTCGTACCCCCGGCGTCCGCGTCCGTCCGCGTGCAGAAAAACTTTAACCTTGCCCCAGTGAGCTTTGTTGTCTTTCTGACAACTCTTGTTGTGCTCTTGGGATAGCAGTGCACTTGACCACATCTCATTTTAAGACCATCACACCCATGAGCACTCAGTTTGCCGCTCATGAATTAGCTATTTATGCGGCGAGGACGCTGGATGGGAAATGGGTATTTTCATCAGTCATAAAGTCGCAAAGACACTTGCGCTCTGTATTGTGCCCCACTGTGCTGGGTGTATTGATTGTGGCCAAAGTATCTTTATACAAAATTGAAGCACTGATTACTAAAACCCCACAAGTCAAGTCAAGTCAAGTGTGACTTATGGGGTTTTAGTAATAGGTGATTCATTTATTCCAACCTGATGGGCAATGTTGTAGATTTTACATTTGATTGGTGCAATGTCATACCAAACATCTTGACTTCTTGCTATTACCCTGCAGTGGAGAATCTGCCTTTTGTTTTCCAGCAGTCTCTTTGGAAATACAAATATTTGATCGTAAATTGATTGGGATAGCTGAATGGATTAAGTCAGCCTGGTCCCCTTTACCCCATAAAACCTACAGACCCATCAAAGGGTCTATCAAATGTAGCCGATGTATTTAAACCTGTTGAACCGCTGGCCTATTTTAATTTGTTGTGGGAGTTTCCAAAGATCCTAGGGAAATGTGTAAAAGATGCAAAAATGATCTAGGTATTTTCCATTTGATGTAATGCTGTGACCATAAAAATGTAGCATCCTGAGTTTCAATACTTCACTCAATGTAAGTGGGATTTTGCTTCAGTAAAATGCTGCAAACAGCAGATACTGAAATTGGTATGTGCTGTTGTCCCACAGTATAGAAAAAAAATGCTTTATATAACTTAGAACTGACTTATGGGAGAATTCTTGCAAAAATCAGAGTTAAAGAAGTTAGTTGTACCTCATTGCTGTCTTGACATCAGAGATGCACTTTTTCTTTGCTGTATGCGGTCCAGAGTACCCGCAGCTTCATGTTTAGTTCTGTTTTAATTTTATCCTTGGATTTATGAGTGCAGAATGTAAACCATCTGCACCAAGTGCCATAGGAATGGAATTGGCATGTTCTTAATTTGGAAACCAAGTTTGCTTAGAGGAATGTTCCAGATTGTTCTCAGAAAGCTATGGAACTAATATAGCCATTCCTCTACACCATTGGTCAATGTAGTTCCTTGTGCCCCCTATGTATGCTGTTATTGTCATCCCCTGTGTTGTCTGGGCAGCCACCACTAATTTACAGGGCAACATCTCGGACACCGTTGCTGCTATGTCTTCAATACCAGACACGTGTGTACAGTATATCTGAGGTGGATGGAACATGACTGGTTGTTTTGGCTGATTTGACCTTTGACCTTGACTTAGTGAATTTTTCATTGAAATTTGTTTCCTGTGAAAAACTATTAAAACGGAAGCCTTTGTATTGGGCTCCATAGATGTGCCTTTTGAGGGTTATTTAGAATTATGACCTTTGACCAGGGCACAGCAGTCTTGAAACAAAAATGTTTCATTTTTTTCAGCACGTGTTCTACCTAGTATATTTAGCTCAGGTGTTCCATTGCAATGAAGACGCAAGCTCATAAGACGATCCTTGTGCCAGATTCGAATGGTGACAATGACCTACCTTGATTTTGAAATTTGTTTCCATTGCATGTCTCTGAAAATATTTAATGTGGAACTTTTTTGAGTCGAGTGAAAGTATTGACATAAAAGTTATGCTTTCTTTGAGAGAAGTGTGAATTTGTAAGGATGTTTGTAAGAACTTTGACCCTTATCCTGGCCACAGTGACCTTGTCCTTGAAGTTAGTTTCTGAAGCGTATCTTAGACTACACTGGCTGGCCAAAAAAAGTTACAGTTTGGATTTAGATAAGAAAATGCTTCAAAGCCCATGATTTAACAGTGATGATCACGTTTCAGCTGGAAACAGCTCTATTTATCCTGACTAATGCTGTATATATCTTCTCATTTCTTAAACAACCATGTTGGAAGAGTGTTCCACGGTCCTGGAAAAGATGTTAATGTATTTCAGGAGGTAAATGTTTGCCCGCATCAAGCAAAGAAAACGCCGAAGGAGATTGCTGCAATCACTAGAATTGAGGGAAGAACTGCCAAATGCATGATTAAAAACGTGGAAGTACTTGGTGAACCATCAACTTCACCGAAGAAATCAGTTGGGGGGAGACCATTAATCATCATCATTGGAGGTCACTAAAACACTTGGTGAAAAAAAAAAAAAAATACAGTCGTTCTCATGGCTATATTTAATTGGGAAAGTTGCAGCATGTCCATCGGCAAAATGTGACGAACTGAATTGGAAAGGTGGGAAGGGAAGCCCATGAAGCAATGCACCGGTCATGCATAGTGCCCATTGTGCATGCCTCTGGAGGCGGTGTTATAATTTGGTATTGCTTCAGTCGGTCAGGTCTTGGCTCAGCTATGTTATACAGCAATTAAAATGAAGTCAGCTTACTACCTTAATGTACTGAAAAGGTAATCCAATCGGTGAATTTTTCAATCGATTGGTCTGTGAAATGGAAAAAGGTCATGCAGCCTGATGAGGTGAGACTCACCCTAATCCATGGCGATGGATGTGTCAGGTTGGACAAGGAAGCTCATGAAGCAATGCACCTGTTGTGCATACTGCATAGTGCCCTTTGTGCAAACCTCTGGAGGCAGTGTTATGACCTGGGGTTGCTTCAGGTCTGGGCTCAGTCAGCAATGTTCTGCAGCAATTAAACTGAAGTTAGCTGACAACTTGAATGTGCTGAATGACCAGCTTATCCCATCAAAGAAGGCATATTCCAGTATGACAGTGCCGAGATTCATGGGGCTCACGAGTGGTTCAGCGAGCCTGAGGAATCATGAACTGGTCACCTCAGCCCTGAGCATAACCAATAAAAAGTCTTTGGTATGTGCTGGGGAATGTTTTACAGAGTAGTTTGACTCTCCCATTGCCCTAAATGGTGTTCCATGCTGCAGAAAGCGCCCTCTATACACAAGCGCCCTCATTTACCCTCGCTGTTAACATTATTTTTTATAACTAGAAGTCCCCTATATGTCTAAATAAACATAAACCAGCAAGGTTTTTTGAGGGCGCAGGAACTGGGAGGGCCTCAAACATGGTCTAAAATGCCAAAAATTATTTGGAACCACTTTGCCCTTATGTCAAAATACCATAAGATGAAGGAGGCTTTTTGTGGGTGCACGAAGATATTCAGAGTACAAAGTCCAATTTTTGAATTTGGCCCCATTTAGGCCCTTCGGACCCCTACCCTTAAACGGGCTGGAATTTTCAACCGGAGTGGTCTTTCGGATAAAAAAACACTTGATTTTTTTCAGTTTGTACGATATATCTACCCACAAAAAAAGTTTCATTGTCAAACTGAATGGTGATCACCTCCTGGGCGAATCTTGCAGAATCTGGCTCTTATCCATAATTTACCCTCTTAAGCCACATTTTTATGGAAACATTTGCGCATACCCTGAAGAATAAATGACCCTCAAACAAATGGTTCATCTTTTTATATTGAAAGTAATTTCTATGGAGGTAAATCCCTAACTTTTCGAGTGTTTTGAGTGCAAGCAGAAATGTTATAAGCGCGCAGAGGCGGTTTTGAGTGCGAGGAGGAAAAATCCAAGCGCGAGCAGCAATGTTCCAAGTGCAAGCGTGAGTGTGAGAGAAGAATTTCGGGGTAAAATTTTGTACAGTCTATGCACGAAATGAAATTCCAGCTCTTGAATAAAGATAGGGATTTACCTCCATAATTTCTGCTAATGCCAGTTTTAGAAGGTCAGATTCGACGCCAAGGAAACTGGTAAGCTTCAAATTGGGTTGCTAAGTACTTAAGTTTTTAAGTTCTTTCAAAATGCATTGCTAGAACTTGATAACATGAACATGATGCAAAACCGCTTTGACCCTTTTACTATGATTTTCCCAAACATAAGTAGTACATGTGCGGAGCATGGCAACCGCTTCTATGATCCGTTGATGGAAGTAATTATTGTGTATAAATACATGCACATACTATGCAATGACTACAAGTGGGCATGATGGATAGATGTGATGTGATCTGATGCACAGGCAAGAGACTGGTACAAAAATAATCTCACTCACTTATCTCCAGAAATCCTGCTGTCTGCCTGTATTTTCTTATTTTGCTTTGTTAGGGATATTTCTGGGCATCAATGTTTGGGCAGTGGGTGTGCAAACCCCAGCCAATAATAGCATGCAGGATGTGAGAGCGGGATTCTGTAAAACTTTGTTGACCCAGGTTAACAAGAGGAAACTGCAAAAATGAGAGACGGCGCAGAGAAAAGGAAATATAGCACGACCAAACACCAGATGGTGCTCATTCCAAAATGAGAGTAAATCTTGGGTTGCCTTTAGCCTGCTGGTGAGAACTGAGGGGAAGGATGGGGATGAAGAGTGAAGCAGAGTTGGAGTAGGACTGGTCAGTACTGGCGGTTAGCTTCGTTAGCTTAGTTAGCTAGCTTGCTGCATTATCTTGTTATTTGATTTCAGTTTAAATGCAACTTTCCAAATATATTTGCTAGCTAGGTCGCAGTGCAACTTTAATTTCAAGCAGTGTACATTTATACACATTGTTGTACTATCAACCAATGCAAATAACTTTGTATTGAGAAAATAACCCTTGAGATCTGATGTGCTGAGTTTGATTTAAAACATTTTCATTATTGTTGGCACTTGGCAGTAATTTTAATGTTTTTTTTTTTTTTTTTAAATCCCCCCCCCAATCCGGCATAAAATGCGGGGGATATAGTCATCAGTATGTCTGTCCATTCGTCCATTGTGCGTCCATCCATCTGTCATTAATTTGTTTCTGGAGGAGAACTGGAATACTATTCAGTATTTTTTAACGAGACTTGCTATGCATATTCATCAAGTGCTAGACTGATGCCTTTTGATGTTTTGGGATTTTTGAGGTTAGTTGCAGGGGCCAGGAGAATGCATTATCTTCTGATGACTCTTGTTTTGTGACGTTGAAGAAAGGTAATCACAACGTTGTCATACAGCATTGGTCAAGAACCACAATACAGAAAAATTTTGGGTTAACTTGCTGCCTAGAATGCTGGGTGTTCACGAACGGGTCAGTCACAATCAGGGTGCTCAATGGCATGTCACTGTCATGAAAATTATTTCTCTGCCCAAAAAACCTGAAAACACTGTTAATGCTAAGCACACACATTTGTGTTACTAACCTCCAAATTTCAGGTGCAAATCTTTTGTAGTTTTGCAGAAATCAACATTTAAACATATGCCTGTCAGGGCATATATTGTATGTCACAGACTCTACCATAAATTAATCGTCTGGTTTCACTAGATTTCTAACATGTTGTGCTCTATTTGATAAAAAGGAACATTGTTCAAGAACATTCTTATACACATGGTATATTTATGGATGTATATAGACTTGGGAACTAAACTGGCAGCAGGTATCCTTCCTGTCATGGACAGTACACGCGTAGTGTCTGTGACAGATGAATATTCCCTACTGTAAGGAATGGTATAAGATTGAGCTACATTTATGACCAAAAGGTGTCTTATCTAGCTTGACACAATGTGAAAAGATAACCCCTTGGCGTAAATGCTATTGGCTCTATATGGAGATAAGAACACGTCACGGACGCTACAAGTTTTTTGGCAGATCGACTGTCTTCCAGCTTGAATGGTTGTGATGAAAATACTTGCATTATGCGCGTATAAAACACACTGTACCATAAATGCCAATCCTTTGGTAATCAAAATGAGACATGATCTTGTTTAAACAACACTGGGTAATAATACAGTGATACATGTTGAAATTGGTGAAATATATGGTGAAATTCTATAACAAAATGCACAATTTCAATAAATGCACGCCATTTTGGATATTTCACTCCAATTTTTATTTTTTTTGCGCATATAAAAAACAATCTATAGTTACAAATAAATGTTAAAGTTATAGCAGGTTTACCACACAAAACAAAGAATAAACACAAAATAAACATTAACACCTGGTGACTCGTCATATCGCTAAAATTTCAGATTGCAAGGCACCTTCACCAAATCCACGATTTCACCCAAAAATGTCTAGCATCAAGTATCAATACACCATTGTGGCGTTCACAAAAAGTATAACCCAAAACTACTTGTAATATGCCATTTACATATTAAATAGTCATGTTATAAGACTATAACATCCACTAAACCTGTAATGCACCCTGATTGTGACCCGTAAGAGAGAAATGGTCATTTTCGAAATAGCTTACTTATTGACTTGATACTGCTTCCTGTGCCCGTACTGAACACTACTTGCTACTCCTTGTAGTAGTATACTGCGTATGAGACCGTATCTGCCCAGAATCATGTTGTAGACAGCGTAGTCACAGTGACAAGACACCAAGTAAATAATATTAACTGGGTCTTGGTGGTACAGTATTATTCATGGCATTGTTTTATGGAATATAGGAACAAGTCTACAGAGAGCAAATATCCCTTATCTTGCAGTTTTATCAAGCTTTGGGCCTTATGGGGCTCCATTCTTTTTCCATGTCACCATTGCACTGCTACGTTTTACCTTTATGTAGCTGTAATTCTCGGCTTGGAGGTTTCATGGGCATTTGCCTGCTTTAGGAAACTAGCGGCCTCATATAAAAACAATCAAAGTTACACATCTTGCTATGGTTCAATCATATACAAATTAATTAAGTTGTATACCTTGCTGTTTCCAGGAAGGTGTGAGCTTGTGTTATTGGATTATGTTAGTCATTATGCTGCGACATTGAATGTGTGAACACTGAAGTCGGATATTATTACAGGAAAACTTGTCATTGTTTTGAAGCCACAGTTGGTTCATGAGGGAAAGTGAGGTCAATAATTAATTTCTTACCCTGCTAATTATACTTGTTGTAGGCAACTGAGCAAAACTTGCCTGAAGGTACTAGTCTCGATGAACCACTGGTGTTTAACCGTTCAAGAAATTGATGGCAGACATTGTTATGGTATTATGTGGTGCTGTATACATTTCTGAAATTTTGGAAATACATTGTGCAAGTATATCGTCTTGCGGAAAAACATTGTGACTGCTGTAAGCGCGAACCTGGAAGATCTGAGCAGATTTTGAATGCAATAACGTTTTCTGAAGTGTTTCACAATAGTTTTGTATAGTGGCATAATGAATGCATTTGTGATTAAACTGTTGAAATTGTTGACTGCTGCTGGTATGTTGTTCTTTTCGTGAAATTGTGTGTTAGCATAAATCAGATATAATGGGACCCATGTCTTCCAAAAGGTTCTGCTTGTGAATAATCTGGCCACAGAATTTTATTTCAGAAGTCAGGAGGGTCGTCAAGTTGTTTCTGGCAAATATGAGACAAGCCTTTGTTTTATTTTAGGTTAGCTATGGTTTTCAGCTTGCAACTCTCCCATGGATGCCATTACTGCCTGGTCTCTTTCTTACTGTGGAATCGTGAACATTGAACTTGAGTCTAGTGGGCTGGCCGTCCTGTAGACCTTAGTTTGGGTTCTTTTGTGACCTCCTGGATGAGTTGTCAATCAAGGAACTTTGGTAGGCCGGCTGCTCTTGAGAAGGTTCACCACTTTTCCTAGTTATTATTTATTTATTTATTATCCCCCGCCAACCGAAGTTGGGGGGGGGGGGATATTGAAATGGGCTCTGTCCGTCCGTGCGTCTGTCCGTGTGTGCGTACGTCCGTCCCACTTGGTTTCCGGAGCAGAACTCAAAAACTCCTGAACCTAGCTCAACGAAACTTTATGTGTGGAATAATCACCATGCCTAGATGTACTTTTTAGGGTTTGCACCTTTCCCAGAATTTCATTTTTGCCCGTTTCCATGGAAGCGCAACTTCAAATCAGCATAGAAATTGTTTCCGGAGCAGAACTCGAAAACTACTGAACCGAGCTCAACGAAACTTTGTGTGGAACAATCAACATGCCTAGATGTGCCTTTTAGGGTTTGCACCTTTCTCAGAATCGAATAGTTGGCGGGGGATATTGCCGACTCTGTCTGCTTGTCTATTTGTAAATAATTGCTTTTGCTGTGGTTTACTGGAGTCAGTGACTCTCATTAATGTTTTCTGCTTTTGAATGTCTTTAGATTGCAACATTCTTTGTTACTTTTTTCCTACAAGACATTTCAAGACACGTTCTATTTAAATGATGTTTAGATTCAACAGGGTTGACAGTCATCATTCCTGGGTGGATCTAGCCGTGAAATTGAACACAGTTATCAATGATTTTTTTTTTTGAGTGGTTGATTTTGCTACTCAGCGGGCAAGTGCATTTTCAAATTAGGCCAGGTAGGGTTGGGTAACTTTTTTTTTTTTTTTTTCCTTCAGTTAATTAAATCAGCATTTATAAACTGCATTTTGTGTTTACTCAGCTTATTTTTGTTTAATATCAAATTAGAATTTTAAAATAAGTTTGATCTGAAACTGTAATTATCTTGAAAAAATAGAAGAAATCGGGGAAAGGGGAAAATACTTTTTCACTGCACAGTAAACAAGATGCATTTGAGGGATGGAGACAGCCTAGAGCCCAGGAAAGATTTTAAGATGGATACCGAGTTGATTGATTTTTCTCGTGAGCAGATATGCCTTGAGATTCAACTTATGGTAGGTAGCCTGAACTAATTTATCACAGCGTAATGCGAATGGGACAATATCGGTATCTGGAAAGCAGTGACTCCAGATAGTGTTTTCGGGATGACAGGCTTCGGCTACATGGCCAGCCATGCATCTTGCTCGCAGTCCCAGCTTAAAAAAAAAAACACAAGCGGGTTCATAATTTTCAAACCAAAACACGGTTTGCATACAAAACCCAAAACCAGTGAAGTTGGCTCGTTGTGTAAATCGTAAATAAAAACAGAATACAATGATTTGCAAATCCTTTTCAACCTATATTGAATTGAATACACTGCAAAGACATGTTACTTAATGTTCGAACAGGTAAACTTCGTCATTATTTGCAAATATTCGCTCATTTGGAATTTGATGCCTGCAACAGGTTTCAAAAAAGCTGGCACAAGTGGCAAAAAAAGACTGAGAGAGTTGAGGAATGCTCATCAAACACTTATTTGGAACATCCCACAGGTGAACAGGCTAATTGGGAACAGCTGCCATGATTTGGTACAAAAGCAGCTTCCCTGAAATGCTCAGTCATTCACAAACAAGGATGGGGTGAGGGTCACCACTTAGTGAACAAATGCGTGAGCTGATTGTCGAACAGTTTAAAAACAACATTCCTCAACAAGCTATTGCAAGAAATTTAGGGATTTCATCATCTACGGTCCTTAATATCGTCAAAAGGTTCAGAGAATCAGGAGAAATCACTGCACGTAAGCGAAAAGGCCGAAAACCAACATTGAATGCCTGTGACCTTCGATCCCTTTGGCGAAACTGCATCAGAAACCGACATCAGTGTGTAAAAGACATCACCACATGGGCTCAGGAACACTTCAGAAAACCACTGTCAGTAACTACAGTTGCTACATCTGCAAGTGCAAGTTAAAACTCTACAATGCAAAGCGAAAGCCATTTATCAACAGCACCCAGAAACGCCGCCAGCTTCGCTGGGCCCAAGCTCATCTAAGATGGACTGATGCAAAGTGGAAAAGTGCTCTGTGGTCTGAAGAGTCCACATTTCAAATTGTTTTTGGAAACTGTGGACGTCGTGTCCTCCGGACCAAAGAGGAGAAGAACCATCCGGACTGTTACAGGCGCAAAGTTCAAAAGCCAGCATCTGTGATGGTATGTGGGTGTATTAGTGCCCAAGGCATGGGCAACTTGCACATATGTGAAGGCACCATTAATGCTGAAAGGTACATACAGGTTTTGGAGCGACCATATGTTGCCATCCAAGCAACGTCTTTTTCATAGACGCCCCTGCTTATTTCAGCAAGACAATGTCAAGTCACATTCTGCATGTGTTACAACAGCATGGCTCTGTAGTAAAAGAGTGCGGGTACTAGACTGGACTGCCTGTAGTCCAGACCTGTCTCCCATTGAAAATGTGTGGCGCATTATGAAGCGTAAAATACGACAACGGAGACCCTGGACTTTTAAACAACTTAAGCTGTACATCAAGCAAGAATGGGAAAGAGTTCCACCTGAAAAACTTCAAAAATGGGTCTCCTCAGTTCCCAAACGTTTTTACGGAGTGTCGTTAAAAGGAAAGGCGATGTAACACAGCGGTAAAAAGGCCCCTGTGCCAACTTTTTTGCAATGTGTTGCTGCCTTTAAATTCTAAGTTAATGATTATTTGCAAAAAAAAAAGTTTCTCAGTTTGAACATTAAACATCTTGTCTTTGCAGTGTATTCAATTGAATACAAGTTGAAAAGGATTTGCAAATCATTGTATTCTGTTTTTATCTATGATTTACATAACGTGCCAACTTCACTGGTTTTGGGTTTTTACATTACCAGATCAACTTGCAGTGTAGGATTGAAAATCGTTTGCCCCTGTCAAGGTTTAACTTACTCACCTTGAGCTTGTTTGTGTCAGTTCAGTGCACTCAACCTTGCCAGCTGCATGAGCTTTTAGTCTTGGATGGAGGGCGCGGGTGTAGACTACGCTCTCCAATATTTCAAATTTGGATTGCAGAACCCATTTTAAAGGTTTTGCATATTGTTCCTCTAATGTGGATTGTTGTAATTCTGGATTTATTTAAAAACAAGTAAATGAATCAAGTGATCATTATTTGGCCCTTCTTAAAACTGACATAGCTAAGATTAGTAGGATTCCGAGCAATCACTGTTGTCCAGCCTCTTGTTTGAACCTAGCGTGTAGCTACTGCTGATTTGGAGTTTTGAACACAATTTGTAGTCCCAACTGGGACTAAGGGAAAGTACTGTACTTCACCATTTTCAGTTGGATGATGGCTTGGCCCTCTGTGTTTCTGTGCTTTTCTGACTTGCTAGATCTTATTTCTTCCCCAGTTATTTATTTTTTTCGGGGGTTTGCTTGCCACAAATTTTATTTTGTTAGCCTTAAAGTCCCAGAAGGCTCAGAATCCTTATTTGAAGTCATGTTTCAAATTTGACTTTGTTCTGAAGCAACTTACATATTTGAATGGGAATTGAAATACAAGAGTAAAAATTGCCAAACAGACTCATCACAGCTTTCTTTCAAACAGACTGTGCATGGCCATAGTGAGAAATTCAGAGGAAGGGGGTGATTCATATTAACTCTGATTGGTTGAGCTCCTAACTGATGAAATTAGTTGGATTCAAGTGCCATGTCACCATGGGAGGAAAAGGTTCATGCCCAATTTAAATCTAGTGACTGGGAAATGAAAATGTTTATATTTTCATAATTCTTGGGAAAACCATTCATTATTTTGTGAATTTATACTGTATGCCCCCAAGGTCTAAAAAAGATGAATTAAAGAGGATTTATTTAGCAGGTATTAAGTTCCCAAGGACTTTAAGACACTACAGAAATGTGACCTGGTAATGTGATGTGTAGTCTAGATATGAAAGTTACTTTCGTAATTTGACTTCTCCAGTAAACAGATAGTAGAATATCAGGGCATTTATGGCTCTATAATAGTACTACTCTGCTGCAATGCTTACTGCATATTGTAACTCCGTTACCGACCAGTTTTTTCACCCAAATTAAATGAACAAAATTGTCTATTTTTTTGTTTTTTGAAGTGCTTGGGAAGACCTACACAAAGCCGTTTAAATTGTAACTCTATCTTTTGGAGCTATGATACAAAATACACCAATTTTGTAACTCCGTTACTGCGTGACCTGGCCCAATGTATCTAGTTTTACATTCAAAGACAGGAAGTGGATTGTATGATGCACGTTCAGAGGAAGATTCAATCTGACCATTATTTCCTATATGACACCACTGAAGCAGCGTGATTGGCTGGGCCTCAGTGCCTGTTGCCCTAGCACATTTCATCTCCTTTTTGAGGACCTGTAGAACCCCATATACATTGCTTACATTTATTTATTTGTTTCTACTGTGACATTTGAGGACCAATAATTAAGGCAGTTGACACTGGTAGGTGTCGTTATGTGATGACTGCAATATTAAGATAAAACTTGATCTTAATTGAAATCCCAGTCTGGATAGTCTGTTCTTGCTTCATGAGACGGCGAGTGTATTTTTTGCTGAATTGTGATGAGTAGCTAATTGTTTGATTTCTATTGTGACTCATGTATTTGCCTGTGTTCACTCACAGAAGGGCAAAGGCAGACTCTTTTTTTTTTTTTTTTAAAGACTGATTTTCCTGCTTTAGTACGTCTTATTCATGAATCTGCTGTGGCATTCATTGATGAGGAAATGGATAATTTCTCTTAATAAAAACATGTTTCTAGATGGTAGACTTCACACCGTTGTGCAAAATAGAAAGTACATAATATATAGTTACTCCCATAAAAACTCCCATAGTTTGGCACAGACTTCTTTCTGTTTATGAGTTCACCTGTCACCTCGTATGGAGCATCTGAAAAACTGTAGTGCTCAAAAACCTTGCCGAGTTAATTTCCCTCTCCGTTGACAACGCCTCTTAACTGTTTGCACTCTAGCAACCACTGTGAATACAGTCCGGAAATATGCAGCCTGCATGCATTATGTTATGTGCTCACTTTACATATTTTCTGATGGGCAATGTGGTTTAGTGTGATTGAGCTTGCAACCAAAATGGGGGGAGTTCAGTCCACAAGAAGGTGCGATGTTTTGCACTTGTGTAAAACGCTTTCAATTTGAAAGAAACAACTGTTTGTAATGAAATTTCACATTTATGCAAATAAAATGAGTATTAACTTTGGACACTAGGAGTAAAGTTTATTTATTTATTTTTCTTAAAACAGTTGCTACAGAGTGTGGTAGGTGAATGAAGATAACATGTCTCGTACAGTTTGCCTGATTCATGTAACTTGCAACCATTATCCAGTTTTGAAAGGGTTTATATAGATTATGGAGGTTGTGTGTGTGCGTGTGCGTGTGATATAACTTATACCTCTACTACTTACTAACTATAACCGCTTGTAGAATGAGTGCTGTCAGTACCAATTATACAACAGGTTTTCTATTTCAAGGGTTTGATGAGCATGAAAGTTTCATGAACAATGTTGCCAGAAACAACAGCAACTACAGCCACAGTCATTGTTGCTCTTTCCATGATCATTTCAGGTTGTCTTTGATTATCTTTATTCTTCAGGAGAGGATTTGTGACATGCCAAAGTAACTTTCCTGATCATGTGGTGTCTTGTGGGGCAGCCTCATTATAATCGCACTTTTCTTTATTTAAAGATGATGGGGCAAAATGCACACATGTCCAGGCGGCAACACTGACATTTTGCCCCTTGGAGGATTCGATGTCCGCAGCTTCATCTTCGTCTTCATCACTCTCTTCATCACAATGGTGAACCATGGTCCACCAAGACCACATCTGGTAAATCTTCAACCCCCGGGAGGGACTCACCATCTCCCCTGCCTCAACTCTTCACCCAGTGAACTCCTCCTGGCCGACTTTCCCTCATGCCACTCTGTGTCCCCTGTCCTGAACACTCAGCATCTCCTTGCACTCACTGGTGATGTCCTGTAGAGAAACTGGCACACCTGGACCAACTGTGGCAGAAATTGACTGTACAAAACTGTGCAGATGCCTGATTTGCTAAAAAAGGGATGTGTTGGGGAATGTCCATGCAGCGCACAAGTTTTAAGGTTAACTAGGTGCTGTTTTAAGCAGAGAAGGACTTCCCAAAGGAAAAAAGAGACTGCCTTCAAGCATAAAATGGATTTTCCAAAGCTGTTTTTTGAACAGTTTTGATTTAATCTTGAATCTTGTTTTTACTTTTTATTTACAAGTGTGCAAACAATAAAAAAGTATCAATAAACGTTTTTGCATGTAAAAGGTTTTTTTTTTTTTATTGTATGTGGCTTATTTCTCAAAAGTTTATTTAAAGTTATGGATATGAACTGATTGGACACTACGGCAAAGGTACAGAAAGATCTGAAAATGTTCGAAGAACCACTTATTCGTACACACAGTAAAGGATCTTAAAATTACACGTGTATCGAAATATAAGAAGTTTTTTACAATGCTTATGTGCGCGGCCTGAATTAGGTCACAGCAAGTGTACATTCAGTGGGAATATTGCATCCTCTAGGAAAGCATGAGGTTTGTGATGTTGCTGCCAGGCAGGATGGCTGGTGTTGGAAGATCTATGGTCCTTTGCAGAGGGTTTGAACCAAATTCATTCTTCTAGGAAATTCACAATCACTCATTTGACCATATGCATCAATGTCCTCCAAGGTGAGGCCGTACTTGCCATTGCAGACAGCCAAAACCACAATGGAGTAATTTCCCTCATAATCCCTTCATAATTATTTTCACTCTCTGTGTTTGATGGTGGTCTGATCTGGATGAATTTTCCATGTATGGACTACTGTTCATAAATTGCTGCAATCCATTTTCAAATATGGTTGCCGTCGCAGCCATTTTTAAAATGCCATTGTGGTCCATTTGTCAGTATTTTCTCAATATGAGGGTTGGCATGTAGGAGCTAAGCAGCATGACTCAACACGTATTTTCCATGTTTTTCTGCAGTTTTTTTATTTTTTGTTTTGTTTTTTTTTCCCTTCATGTCAGAACACATGCCTACATTTCATAAATGGCTTTCGAAATCTTCTCTGAAACTACTTGTCTGAGGAGGCTGAAACTATGTAGGCATCTCCTACCAATAGACACCATTTAGAAAATTGAGGAAATTTAGTCAGCAAAAAACCTATCATTATTTTTGATGAGTCTATGGCCGAAAAATCAATATTGGTAAATCCCATGTTTACGAATAGTAAATTTAGTGTAACAAATGATATTAATATACCAGAGAATGTATTATAAGTCATATCCAGAATGTTGCACTGTTCTCGAAGAGCCCTGGAAGCAATTGTCCTTTGGTCAAGAGTTGAATGTCTAGAAAAGCTACATTCCCTGTGGCAGTATTTTTGGTATGTCTAGTGTTATCACATGCCACTCAAAGAGCATGTAAAGGTTGTTTCACAATCTGATTTTACCTCATGGATGGATTAAATAGTCATCTGAAGTAATTTTGGTGATAAACATTTCATTGATGAAGCGTCAGATCTGTGCCAAAGCACTTTCAATTGTAAGCATTTTCCTCTCCTTTTTAGAAGTGGTTTTGCCATAATTTTTGGCTCCTTTGCCTTCAGAAAATCAAACTACAATAACTGATGATTAAATAAAAAAAAATTCAAATGGTTTTTCTTGAATCCTAATTGCTTAACGATTTTTTGAAACAAATTTATATGGATTGTTAGGATTCTGGAATGCTTATTCAGGGCATGTATTTGGGATATGCAGCAAATTGCAATAAATAACAAGTGAGCACAGTGATCGAAATGTTTTTATTGAGACAATAACCTCATTTTGACTGGAACAAAGACTTTGTTATCAAGAATGGATGTCTCAAAATAATTTTGCATGATAATTTTGATGTGTTGTAATAATATATCAATAAATTATTACATTTATTTACTTATATAAATCCCTTTGCACACTACTTCTAACGCCTTGAAGGTTTATATTTACAGTGTGTGCCGCACTAAGACCAAAGTCTTCGCTTACATGACTACTATCCGATCCGACGTCACTCTGAGCTTCCAAATTGGAATACAAACTCTTGTTCCTTTATTCTGCTGTTTGCTGCTCTTGATATACTGACAAGTGTCCGAGTGGTCCATTAGTGATGAAATGGGTTCCTCGGTACGGCTCGGGATGTAGTCCGAAGTTCCCACTCCAAGCTGTCAATCATATTGATTATCTTTAATTGGGGATTGATTTCAGCTGAAAGAAATGTGTATTTGTTTCCTCTGATACGTTCCAACTTTTTGAAATTTTGGTCATGTTGTTGGGTGTACATGACCTTGGATGTTCGACTGGATGAGTCTACATCATATTGATTTTTTTAGTCAAATAAAGGATATAAATGTAGCCTTCAATTTTCACTGCAAAGTGCAGCAGGTTTATACATTTAGTTTAGTATACATTTTCAAAATCTTTTTCCAGGGGGGCATTCCACCGGATCACCTAGAATGATCCTTGCACTAGAGCTAAATGAAATCCTGGTGTCAAAGGACGCCTTGTTTCCTTGAGCAGAGCAGATCAGTGCTATGCAGGCCAAAAGCTGCTGCCTTTAACTCTGGATTAGCCCTTTACTTGAGGTTTAATGAAATTACAATTCACTGGCTCTGGTCACTGGTTGTCATAGCTAACGGGTTTTTCAGTAAGGATTAATTAGTTTGAATGACAAAAGAAACTGAACTTGCGGTCTGAGCCTCTAGCCACTGGAAATTTTTAGTGGTACTTGCACACAGTGATATAACCACTGGGACTAATTTGGAGCTCCAATTTGTAACCTTTACAACTGACTTTTGGATCTCCTGCTGTGGGCTTCACTACAGTGCTTTGGTTTATTTGCATAAATGCTGAATTCAAGTGGACCTGCTGAAGCATTGTCATTGAATCTTCTTGAAGCTTTGATATTTTTGCTAAAATTAAGTGGTACAACAAAATGTATGATGCCTTGCAATCTATTCCATTCTCTCAACCAATTTTTCCCACAATGAGTACCAAATTCTGTCACGGTGTACAGAACAGTGCTGTAAAAAAAATTTTCTCTCTCGATTTCCTCTATTTTTTTTTTGCTTATTTTGATAGTTAAATGTTGATGTTTGATGTTTCAGGCCATTCAAATTACTTGAATAGAAGACCGAGACAACACGAGTAAACACAAAATGCAGCTTTTAAATGATCATTTCATTTATTCAGGGTAAAGGGTTATTCAAAACTTATATCACCCATGGGGAAAAAAAAAAAAATTCCTCCCCTTTAAACCTAGTCGCTGGTAGTGCCCCTAATGGTGGCAACGACTGTAGGCAAACGTTTCGATGACTGCGATGAGTCTTTTGTACTGTTCTGGAGGAATTTGGCCCACCTGTCTTTTCAAAATTTTCCTAATTCCACCATATTGGAGATTTATTGAGCATGAACTGCCTGTTTAAAGTCATGCTTCAGCACTTAGATGAATTCATTGTCCTGCTGCGTAACCCAAATGTGCTTGAGCTATAGGTCACAAAATGATGGTTGGACATTCTCCTTCAGAATTTTCGGATATAGAGTGGAATTCATGGTACCATCATTTTATTGCAAGTTGCCTTGGCCCTGAAACGGCAAGGTAGCACAAGACCATCACATTACCACAACCTCGATTGATTGTTGGTATCAGTGGCGGGCCGTGCCTTTTACATCCAGGCCTTCAGTAACCCTCTCGCAATTAACCGAAACTTCACTGTGACTCAACGGCAACAGCATGATGTCATCACATAACTCCCCACAAATTCTTAGTGACAAAATTCACACATAAAGCACTATGCCATATCGCATTAGTCAATCACTGCTTTTACCAAGAAACAAGAAAAAACTCAAAGCAACCAGTCATACTCATGCAGACTACCTAGAAAAGACTCCTGGGATACTAGCCAAGCTGCTGCACATAAACACACAAGTGCCTCAGTGGGTACAGCCAGGGACATCATTCACACACCAGCAGCAACGATCTGAAACAAAATCCAAAACTTACGTAAAATGAAAAATGCATTAAACTCACAAAAACTGCTTGTTATTTGAAAATGAACTCCATACTCCTCTTTCTTTAAAAAAAAATGAATGACTCAGTCCTACAGCATATCAGTCCGTTTGACCTCCAATAAAAGGTCCTTCAGGATTGCCGCTGAGACCTGTGCTGGGAATCGAGCCCACCCAGTCGCATTTCACAAGTTTTGATTCGCTTTAAGGGCTGAAAATGACCACTCGACAGAGGCAATAGACACCAGGATGGTCACCACCAGATATGCCATTGCGTGAAGTTGATGCATGCTCTAACAGAGATCGCATCAATACTCAGTTGATAGTGAATTTAAAAACCGCAGATAGCAAGCTGTTAGCTCAAACGCAAATGTCTTTGACTTAGAGACTGTTTGAGTAGAAGTGAAAGAGTTAGCTCAGTGCTAACTCGTTGAGTAAATTTTGGGTTTATAGCTCGCTAAAGCTTGAAACAACTGCAAAATTTACTAGTTGTTGCATTACTTTCATATGACACGCCCACTCGTGTAAGATTTACTATACAGACTGTTCCGTTTGCTCATGTAGCTAACCTGTTGTCAGCACATAACGTCCTGACGTAGGCAGAGGCCAGCTCGATGGCTCTGCTGTGTCAAAGATTACGCTCCACTTGGCATACTCGCAGTATGGTTGGTTAAAAATATGACGATCAGCAAAATCGTCCCGCTCTTTGTAATGGGAGAGGGAAGCAATCTACATTCTGAAGGTCTTGAGACTTGAGACCAGAGCCGTGTAGAGAGAGCAGCTTTGACTCTGAAACAGCCGAGAAAAAAATCTGATTGGATAAGATGAAGCTGTGAAAGCTGTCTGCACTGCAGAAGCTGCGCAACTTGGAGTCAAGCAACGAAATCACTTAGATTTAATGATTGAGGATGTTGATTGACTTTCTCAAATGCATGCAGGCTGCAGCTTTAATTAAAGTATTAATGAAGAAAACATAATTTTTCCAATTTATCCAGGCCAGCAGAGAAGGCCTTGCTGGCCCTGACGGCACACCACTTGTTGGTATGATGGACTTCTTTTCGAATGTGTGTCAGATTTATGCAAAATAATGGGACCCATTTCTTCCTAAAATTTTTGCTGTTGACTCAACAGTTCACATAACAATTCCCAGAAGTCTTGGGGGGCACTTGAGATGGTTTTTGGCAAATGTGAGCGGGGCCTTTTATGTACTGTTTGGTCAGCTTTGGTTTTTGCCTTGCAGCTCTCCCATGGATCCCACCTGTCATTATTGTAGGCAGTTTAGCCCTGCAGTTCCTTTAAGGGATATTTCAACATTTTGGCAAATTGGACTATTGCCATAATCCCTATAGTTATAGGAGTAGGTACATTACCTAGAGTTATCTGTGCCCGTTGCTTTGAGATTCGGGTTGGGGGGGGGGGTTGCAAGCTGCTCAGCGAACATAACGAAAGTGAACAGTACAGGTCCCTCCCTCCTTCAAAACTCTCTTCAAAACTCATCAAATACACAATCCAGCAGCTCCAAAATGCTCTTGTGGACAAGTTGTGACCTGCACATTCACCACGCTATGAAATAGTAATGTATAATTATAAAACATTACGACACATGAAACAAATACGAGGAACTTCTTTCTTGAGTAACCCGCTGGGCGGATTAACACAGTGCGCACCTCAGACATTATGAGTTGTTGTAGTAAACATATGCTTTTGAAATCAATCCGCCCAGCCGGCATGTCTGGAATATAGTTCTGGTTATGCATTTGCCTTGAAAATAACTCTGTCTCATAATTATACATTATTATTTTATAGCGTGGTGAATGCGAAGGTCACAAGTTGTCCACGAGAGCATTTTTGAGCTGCTGGATTGCGTATTTGATGAGTTCCGAAGGGAGTTTTGACCGTTCACTTTCATTATGTTCACTGAACAGCTCTCGTCCCCCCCCACCCAAATCTCAAAACAACAGGCACGGATAACTAAAGGTAATAAACCTACTCTTATACCTATAGGGATTATGACAATAAGCCAACTTGCCAAAATGTTGAAATATCCCTTTAAGTGTTGGTCTGGGTTCTTTTGTGACCTCTTTGATAAGTCATCAGTATGCTCTTGAGGGAATTTGGTTGCCTGGCTACTCTTGGGAAAAGTTCACCACTGTTCCAAGTTTTATCCATCTGTGGATAATTGCTCTCACTGTGGGTTCACAGGTGTCCCGGAGCCTTAGAAATGGCTTTGTTACCTTATTCAGACTGATAGATGATTACAAATTTGTTTCTCATCTATTCTTGAATTTCTTTAAATTGTGGCATCATGTGCTTCTATTTGCGTAATTCACATAGCCAGACAGGTTCTAGTGAGGTGATGTCATGGCTGAGTTTGTCAAGTGAACCCAATTGCTGATTAAATTTGTTTTATTTGTTGATTTGGTAACCAAGGGGGCAGTAAGTTTTTTACATGGGGCAAGGTCGGGTTGAAAAGCTTTCAGTAAACTAAATCATCATTTAAGAACTGCATTTTGTTTTTTCTCTGGTTAACTTTGTCTAATATTAGTTTGATGCTTAGAAACATAGAAACATAGAAGCTTAAAAATATAAACGCACGAACCAAAAATGCTCCGTTAAATTGACCAATAATGAAATATGCCCACAAATAGTGTTTATTGGTGTACTGAATGATTTATTTTGCTCAATTCTCGTGTGACGCACTTCTCATTGACCACTCCCTGTGAGATTACTCACTCATTGAGTTATTCCACCCCTGAGCTCCATAGAGCATAACACCGAGTTGGTCAGTCAGCGTGACCAATACACAGGCACTCCTTGCACCAGGGTCAATAAAAGGCCACCCCAAAATGTGCATTATTTAAGTCACAAGTCACAATGCCATAGATGTCACAAGTCATGAGGGAGTGTGCCATTGGCATCCTGAACGCTGGGATATCTGTGACAACGGTGTCAACACACTTGAATGTGCATCATTCCACCATCAGCCTGTAGAGAAGTCGATTCAGGGAGACTGGCAGCACTGCGAATTGTCCACATGCCCGATGACCATGTGTGTCCACGCCCACACAGGATTGGCACATGAACCTTCAGCGCCTCCATGACCGGCTCCAACCAGCCACCAGGACAGCTGATGAGACCGTCGGACTGCACAACAGGCGGATATCAGCTCAGACTGTCCGAAACTGCTTGAGGGAGGCAGACCTCCGAGCCCACCGACCGCACTGAGGTCTCGGCCAGACCGCCATGCATCGCTGATACAGACTCGACTGGGCCAACCATCACCTTTGCTGGACGCTTGCACGGTGGAGGACTATGTTATTCAGCGATGCATCGCGATTCCAACTGTACCGCGCAGACAATGCGTATGGCGACCTGTGGGCGAGCGTTATGTTGACGCCAATGTCGTGTGTCGGATGGCACATGGGGGTGCAAGCGTAAAGGTATGGGCAGGCATTTGCCATGGACAGCGTACCCATCTGCATTTTGTTGAGGGCAACTTGAACGGGCAGCGTTACTGCGATGAGATCTTGAGACCCATAATTGTACCGTTTGTGTGACTCCATCACGTGGCATTCTAGCACGATAATGCCCGACCACACACTGCCCGGATCTGCTCAGTTTCTTGATGAGGAGGATGTCCCTGTTCTTAATTGGCCAGCATATTCACCCTGTATGTCGCCAGTTGAACACCTTTGGGTTGTTCTGGATCGGCAGGTCAGACAACATGTTCCGGTTCCAGAAAACGTGTGCCATCTCCGAGTTGCAGTGGAGGAGGAATGGGACAGCATTCCACAGGCCACAGTTGACAATTTTGTGAACTCCATGCACCGGTGTGCAGCTTTAGATCATGCCGATGGTGGACACACTCATTACTGAGAGCTGTGAACTCTGCCTGCTGACCCCTGGTGGGTTCAGGCTGCAATAACTCATGAATTGTGTGCAGTAAATTGTCATGTTTCTGTTGCTTGAATATTAAGGCAAGAATAAAATAATAATTGTATTGTTGAAATATTTCCTGATTGATAAAAAATAATTTGTAAAAAATTACTTTGTGCATCTGTTTTTGCTCAGCATATTTCTAAAAAGGTGGGCAAATCATCCTCTTCTGTTCAGTTCAACATTCACATGCATTTTGAAGGGTTTGGTCCCTTTTTTTTTTTTTCTTTTTTTAAAGTGGCATTGAAAGCAAAGCCACGTAGAACACTATGCACATGGGAAGTTAAAATTAATCTAAATATTTAGGAAAAGCATTTATTGAGTGTTATTGGAAGAAAATGGCAATCCACAAACTAGATCAAGAGCAATTGACAGTGATTAGGCTATCCTTTTTGTTTAGAAAGGCTAATTATAGCCTAATGAAAGTCTGCCTGGTATATGCTGTCTTTTGAAAAGGTCACGTTTAGACGAGGGCTCAGAAATAACATGGGAGCCTTTAGAAATTGCTTTAAGGTTGCAACATGTGTAAAAGCCTGCTGATTGACCTTTGCTCTTTTCTTTCTGTTCTTTAAAATACACTGCCCGGACAACAACAAAAAAAAGTGGTCACCAGAATTGTATGAAGCAAATAGGTTTGAGCATTGGTTCCCAACCCAGTCCTCAAGGACCTCCTGTCCTGCAGGTTTTTGTTGCAGCTCTACTTTTGCTCACCTTATCTATTTAAGGCCTAATGCACCTTCATGCACGCTTTGTTCAGGTAGATTTTTTTCAACCAATCTGCATGAAGCCCTTAAATGGATCAGGTGTGAAAGAGTAGAGCAGGAGCTAAAATCTGCAGGGCAGGGGGTCCTTGAGGACTGGGTTGGGAACCACTGGGTTAGAGCCTTCCATTGCATAATTATATCCGGCGTTCAGGAATATTATGTTTTTGGTCTGACCGCTGCCGCACTAGGTGTTAACGCGATAACTTCAGTAATATTTCAATTAGAAATTTCAAGTTTTGCATATGGGTAAGTATCATAAAGAGGAAGAACTGATTCGATTTTGGACAATTTATGATTTCTAGATTGGCCACCAGGGGCCAAAAACTGAAAAAAATCACTGTTTTTATCATATCTCTGGAAATATTTATCCGATTGACCTCAAATCAAGGGGGGTATACTGGATTTGCTTTGTCCGTCCGTGTGTGCCTGCATGTGTCTGTGTGTGTGTGTGCGTACGTCTGTGCGTCCGGACCTAGATCTCATAACCTACTCATCCGATTTTTTCTTGCTGGAAGGTCTATTGACTGTGGTACTGCCCGACTTCTTGTTGTTGCGGGGGGTATCCTGTAAGCCATGCTTACTGACTAAATCTAGTTTTTTCAATTTTTTCAAAGAGTTTTGAGGAGGTGACCTGGCATCCCCTGGATGATTTGACATGGAATGACCCAATGTCAGAATTCATAATTTTGAAAGTGAAGAGTTCTTCAATTATTTTATCTTTGTGATTGACTGAGAGAAAAGAAATGCGGTTTCTTTAGCTGGGTCTCTGTCAAACACAGGAAATGAGTTTCAAGTGGGAGCAAGTTGTGTACAATTCAACAACAATTTGTGACCATGGTGCTGCTGATGACAACATAGGCCACCATTGTGAGTCAGCAGTGGCACTGGCAATGATGGATGAACTAACTGCTGCACAGCAGACAAGGGGACAGAAAAACTGCTGGTCCTTATTGTATTGTTTCCACACTTCCAATTGGGCCACTGTTTGACTGCACAAGGGCATTGCTTTCAATGCACTTCCACTAGCAACAGTAGCTTGCATTGACTTGAATAAAACCCGCCCTCAATCTGACAGTAAGACCGGGGAATTTGGTAACATCTTCAGTTTGGATGATAATGAAACAGTCATGGTTCTGTGCTGGCTTGCATTGCTTTCACTGAGCCTTCCCCTGGTTGTTTCTTTCGGAGATGGGCGCAGTGTCGGTACATCCGAGAGCAGTGGGTGCACTCTTAGGCACCAATGGGACCCCAGCTGTGTCACTGAATCTCACGTGTTTAATCCCAGCTCCCATCCAGGTGTGCAGACTGTGGAGCATTAGCATAGCGTGGAAATGAACCGAACATTGCTATCATTGATATCATATTTCCCAGTTAGCCTGCCATTGCAGTGAAAATTTATAGGTCGTGGTGTGGCCTCCGTCGTCTGTCGTCTGGAATTTTTTTTTTTTTGACCTGATGAATTTTCATGTAAATTTGCAATAACATGCTACTAGACCATATCTCCAGAAGTTGTTGGTTTTTTTTTTTTTTTTTTGACCTGATGAATTTTCATGTAAATTTGCAATAACATGCTACTGGACCATATCTTCAGAAGTTGGTTTTTTTTTTTGGATTTTTTATTGAATCATTTTTGTCCGTTTTATGGGCCCTTGAAATTTTAGCCCCAATGTTTAAAAAAAGAAATAAATAATTTTTTTCAAAAACTGCAAGATAAATTTTTTTTCTAAATCGGGCAATCAACTTACCTTAGTACCGTCAATGTACAGTGCGAGTACCATTTTGATTGAATCGACGGAAGTGGGTCTAATGGGGCCTTATGAATATGCAAGATGACCTGTGGAGGCCAAATGGTTGCAGATAGAGATTAAGTTTGTAACACCGACATGCAATATTAAATTTGGCCACAGATGACTTTGAAAGGTCAGGGAAAATATTAACAATGTTAAAAGATATGACTTGAAATTAAAAAAAAAAAAAAAAGTGTTTGCCACTAACATGGCAATAATCCCCCGCCGCCTCAATTTTATGTGTCCGGACAGACGTACGTACGTATGTACGGACGGAGCCCAATGCTATATCCCCCGCTTTGCGCTAATTGCGTGGCGGGGGATAATTATTCCTCAGAAACTATTTACTTTTTCCCTACATCTGGCAATCAACTCACCTTGATACAATTTATGTACAGTACGAGTGCCATTTTGATTGAATTGATGCAAGTGGGTCTAGAGGGGGCGCTGTACTTTAACACTGGGTCTTATGGAGAATGGGCAAAATCGCCTGTGGAAGCTAAATGGTTCCAGATCGAGAGTAAGTTTGTATCACTGACATATAGGAAGTTATATATGAGCTATAGTTTGGCTCTGTTAAAGTTGACCTCAGATGACCTTGAAAGGTAAAACTTGAGGTCAAGCAATTTTCGAAGGCGTCTAGGCATGAAAATATTGAAGATTGGGAACATATGTGTATTGAACACTTATAGGAGGTCATAAATGAACTTTTATTTGGTGGTCTTGAACTTGACCGTCGGTGACCTTCGAAGGTCAAACTTCACAGAGTGAGATTTCAATGACTTCTATCACCAGAGCTATTACAGATAAAGCTAAGGTTTGTATTGTGGACATAAAGGAAGTCACGTATGAAGTTTAATTGGGTGACATTGAACTTGACCTTCTGTGACCTTGAATAACCAAACCTTACAGTGAAATTTCAATGACTTGTATCAGCCTAATCGTTACAGATTGAGTGTAGGTTTGCACTGGAGGCATATAGTAAGTCACATATGAACTTTCATTTGGTGACATTCAACTTGACAGTCAATGACCTTTGAGGGTCAAACTTGACAGTGAAATGACAATGACTTGTATCACCAAAAGGTCACAGCCAAGGTTTGTATTGAGACATTTAGAAAGTCATATATAAAATCCATTTGCTGACCACAACTTGAAACACCCTGACCTTTAATTTCACTGACATTTTGAATTTTTAATGACTTGTATCACTAAAACCGCTTCAGAGCTTAAGATTGTGTTTGTATGACAGGAGGTCCTATAAATGTACATGAATTTTATTTAGTGGCCTTGACATTGATTTTCATTGATTCAAATGTCAAATTTCACATGAAATTTTCATAACCTGTATCATCACTAAGACTGCTTGCTGGTAAGCTACAGGACCCTTGGCTGTATTGTTCTTTATATTACAGTGGAAATTTGAGAAGGAAAAGAAGATTTAGATTTCTAACAGAGAATACTGAGAATGGGCCTGCCCCATAATTCATTTTGGCTTAAAGGGTAAATCTTGTATTTATGAATCGGGGCCATATTTTCCCATCAATTTCAGTCTGAATTATTAATGAGGACAATTTTTGTTTGCTGCGTCCATTTTTTTATACAATCTATGAATGAAAGACAACTTTCATGCAAAACTCGTGAAAGGTGGTTGAATTTCCTATATGGAGAGCAGGCAGATATTATGACTTGGATTCATGCTTTTTTTTTTTTTTTTTCTGTAAAATTGTGCAACACTTAGAGGGGAGAGCCTCCGAACAAAAACAATAAATAAATAAACTGAAGATCATCGCCTTTCAATCCTTTAAGGTTTACCTTATGAGAGAGGAATGCTTTGGCAGTCACCTGACCGTGACATCAAATGACCATTACTTAACTGATTTCTTTTTTTTTCTTGGTCTAAATTCTCACTCATTTTGAACGTTTTGTTATTTTAAATTGGTTAATCCATGAGCTAGTGCTTACTTGCCCTTTCTGCGTTGGTTGACCAGCAACTAGAATTTGTTTATTTTCCATTTTTTTTTCTCTCATTGTCAATTTTTTGTACAAAATATCCACGAGTGAAACGCAAGTCTCTTATTCATTATATTGAGAGGATATTTATGCTATCGTAGGCATTATGATTCATTTAATGACGATTTAGCTGCTTTCATAGCTCTGGGATCTGGGAAGTTCACTGCACCTTACACACTGCTAGCATGTTTAGCGAGCCAATTTGTTACAGCTTATGGGTTCCGCTGAGCTGGCATGAATGTCAGATTACTATGCATGTGCAGTAGGTTTCTTATATACATAAGGAAAACTGCATATTCAGTTTGTTCTAAAATATTTGGACACCTACAATGAAATTTTTATTTTACCTGGCAAGCAAAGAATACTGGAGTTGAAATTAAATAATAAATAGGAGTTCAAAGTGAAGAAATCCTGCTCCAGTTTGTGGGTGAACACATCGGAAATTGGATGGACAGAGTTGGTATTGCCAATTTTTTTTTTTTTAAGTGGTCCTCCTTTCTCTTGAGACCAAAAGTTTATGAGCAAATGGATACTCAGCAGTTCCATGGCCAGGCATGTTTTTTCCTCAATAATTTAATTTAAAAGTGAAGTCATAAAAGGTCTTCTATTTATATTAAGAGTTACATTTTCATCTGGAATTGGTTGCTATGAATGCTCAATCTGAAATCAAAAGAGCGGTCAGAGCCAGTAAAATAAGCCATTATTGGGCTGAAAAATTAAACCCACCAGAGATAATTAGCCCCGCAAAGCAGGCGTTACCCCTCAGCTGTGGATGCAAATTCAAGATGGCAGCCGAGGCAACCATATTAGATATCAGAGCGCAACGAAAATTGATAGGCTTCTGTAGATATCAGAGTGCAATGAAAATCGACAGGCTTCTGTAGCTACCCACTCCCAACAACCACACCAAAAATGGTGTTGATTGGCAATGGCGTTTTTGACTTCATGCATGGAATGCAAATTCAAGATGGCAGCCTTGGCAGCCATATAAGATATCAGAATGCAACGAAAATCAATAGGCTTGTGTAGCTACCCACCCCCAACACCCACACCAAAAATGGCGTTGATCAGCAATGGCGTTTTTGACTTAATGCGTGGAATGCAATTGTGGACGGATGGACGGACGGACGTACGCTGTGCTTAATGACAATACCCCACAGCCCAAATTTTTAAGCTGCAGTGAAGGCTGACAAGAGCATCACCATGGAAGAAATCCGGATGTCTGGTGATGTCTGTAGGTTCTAGACTTTTGAGTCGTTGGCCGCAAAGTGTTTCACTGAATGTTAAAATAGTCAGTTGAATTTTTGATTATGTCAGTTTGTCCAATTTCTGCTACAGGTAATACACTGATTAGGGATAAATACCTCATTAAATCCCACTTCAAAAATACCCTAGGTAAGTAAATTTTTATTCTCATAAGACCCCGCTTGGGCTAGGCGAGAAACATACAACTACTCACTCAAACTAACCCTTTCAGTCTTTTTTTTTTTTTTAAACTGATTTTAAGTGATTAGTCTGACACAGAGACTGTATGAATTCAGTGGTGAAGCAGTATTTAGAGTGCCTCTGAATAATTGAGCAGGGCTGATTAATGAGACCATTTAGGTGCTCAAAAAAACAAAGTGGTGTGATAAAACAGGTAATTGATCTCAGGTCAGCGTCAAAAGCCAACGCCCGTTAGCTCGGGGAGTCTCCATTACCCGAAGCCTTGGCACTCTCATTCGGCAGGTCATAATTAGAAAATGAGAAATCTCCAATCAAAAACTCTCCAGTGTTTCAGAGATCCCTGAAAGCACCTTCTCCTGAGGGAATAGTTGCTGTGAAATATGCTCCATTTCACCGTTCAGCGTAGCGGCTGTTTGGGTGTTGTTTCAGCACCCAAAGTTGTAATGCATGTCCATGGGCATTTCTACAAAGGCTGCCTCTCCTAATCTGACTGTCTTCTGAGCTCTGACCAGTGCTAGGTCACCGCAGGTAAATGCAGCGTTTGCTCATTGCAATCACTTCTCTGTCAGTACTGTCATTTATTCCTTCTACCTTGAGCTCCCCATCATTAAGGGGACCGATTAAGCCATTTTTTTCCAAGTTATAATATTCTTGGATGTCCAGAAGGGAGATTTTTAAACATTTTAGCCAAAAAAAAAAAATCCAATGATTTCTGGGCAACTTGATTCCGGTCATTCCCAACTCTTAAAAACAGACTGGACTGTGGGGGCGTCCCCTCTCTGCATTGAGCACTGTTCTGATTGCCCATGTACAGAGCACAGTGTCAATAGAGAGTGACAATGTCAAACTCCCCAAGCTACGGCAGGCAAGACTGAAAATACAGCTGACTGAACCACTACCCACCTACCTAGCTAGCTATTAAACTTGCAACGCAATGAGTATGGAAAGGAAATGAGTACAGGCAAGCAAGGATGGTCATTACATTCACAAACAAATGTGCCTGTCACCAGTAAAGTTTAAGTGCACTAGGAATTCAGTCCATTAAGAATGAGAGTCTAGAAGTGTTCCACGATAACTTCACTTAAGGGATGTTACTTGACAGACCTTTTTTTTGGGGGGGGAGGGGGGCAGGATAGGTGACATATAATTGACAAGCTGCTAGCTGCTACCCGCTACACGGAGTGAAATTGCCATTTTTTTTACGTGCATGACCATTTTTCAAAAATCGGGCGACGTCCAGTCCTTCCTGGTGTCCAAGTGGATATTCGCACCAAATTTGGTGATAATCGGTTGAGAAATGTAGGAGAAAAACGTGTACATACACACAGACAGACAGACATCGACCTCAAATATATTATAGATTGACTTGTGACTTTCCCTCACCCCATCTGCCTCATCTGTAACTGTTTTTATCTTGTGTGATGTTCAAATGATGATTTAAAGAGCTGGAACATTTTTGAGCAAATGCTCGGGGGGGGGTGAAAGACTGTGAAAAATAAGCTGTTGGAAAGAGCCCTGTGTTTCTTAGCTTTAGGTTCTCACTCGGATTATAGAAGGTTGCCAGAAGCTCGCGTGCGTATGAAGCTCCCACTATCCCCTCTTGTTTTGGGGGCATGCCAAGTTTAATTGGTTTAATTTTTCATGCTGTCATTTTGCTATCCAGAAAAAAAAACTAACCTCAGGCAGTAGGATGCATTGGCAGCTTCTCTCTGAACACATACTCCAACTTGACTGAATGAATGAGTGCATGTATTGTGCTTTTCTCACCAATTGATGACATCTCAGCCACTGCTAATGTGTAGCACTCGCCTTGGTGATGCACAGCAACCATTTTGTGCCAGAAAACTTACCACTCATCAGCCGTGGTGGTGGTGGTGGGGGGGATCTTCGATTCCACTTCTCATCCAAACAAGTCATGTCTTGCAGCACAGTGGTCCCATCACTGCCTTGAGTTTATAAGACTGGATGGAAAACGTTGCTTAAGCTGTTTAATAGAGGTAGAATGAATGCTGGTGAGGCTGATGGTAAGCATGAAGTGTGTCTATTGTACATCACTGTTTTTTTTTTCCCGTTTTTTTTTCCCTCCAATAGTTGGAGACAAGGGCACGAGGGGTATTGTCGTCCCTTCGGCCGGTGAGCGGGTGTCCGGCTGCAATTTTGTCCGGGCTATTTCTCTGTAACCACTCGGGTTAGGAAGTTCATATTGCATGTGTGGACTCCCCATGGGGGGTAGCATCGGCAGAACCAGACATATTTTACTGGGGCACGGGCCCCAGTATTGGTCTGCAGTGCCCCAGTATAATTTTCCCCAGGAGAAAAAAAAAAATCACGTTTTAAGTCTACATGTCCACATAATCTACAGTAAGAGAATCTACAGTAACAGAAAGTGCATAGGCACACAGCTACGTAATATGATAACTGTAACTCATTGCTACTTTATTCACTTCTCTCCGCATAGAACACAATGGCATGTGGCTACTTAATATTCACGTGGCTCTGATTCGGCTAGTGCTCACTTCAGAACTTCGGAACACAAGGTCACACACACAATGGTGTCTGTCAGTGCTGACTGCTCTCGCCGTCATTCTTTCCGCCTGTCTTCAGGTTAGTGCTGGGAAACTGCCAGTCCTTATTGTTTGTTTTCTCCTCTGTGTCGCCATTTCCATGGGAATTTAAAAGTCACAACTTTGCCTAAACTTTCAGCTGCCATCTTGCCAGCTAGCTCTGGCTGTAAATTGAAGTAGCCTAGTGCAGACGTTAGCTGCTGCCTTAAAGCTACCTGGCTTATCATAGGCATAACGTTGATTCATAATGGTTAGCCTAGCACTGTCAACTCTGTTTCTGGAGATTGCTATCCATGTTTGATGAGAATATATGAGCTATTTCACGTTAAAACATGGGTTCTGTATGAACAGAGAATCGGGCTCATCGAGTACTTTGGTTATGAGGCACTGAGGATGACAAAGGAGAGTATACAGTTTTGGTAGATGGCCTACTGTTATAGCCGACACTAGTGAATACAGTTTTATGTTTAGTAAAGATGCATTGATTAGAATAGAACATATAAGATACAGTTTAATGATTGCAGTTATTAATACCTTGATGAAATGGTTTATTTGAATTACGCAATGAATGTTTAGCCTACAATTAATACTGCAGTGAAAATGAAATATGATTTGAATGTGAGTCAGTTGTTTGGTGTAGCTTTGCACAGTTTGTGCCTTGATTCAAAACTGTTGGTATGGTAATGTCCATTACAGGTGGTTAATCATAGATCCAGACAACAAGATAATCTGACATGAATGTATAATTTGAAGCACTATTACTGCTTTTTTATGATAAATTAGTGCTAAAATTTTTTTGCTCACACGCTCGCGTTGTTTGTGCCCCAGTCCAGTATTGGGTCTAGTGACGCCCCTAGGGGGTAGGTGTGCCTTTTCGAGGTTTTGTCCCAGTTTGACCTTTGAGCTTGCAGCAGTAACCTTTGGGGCTGAGGGGTATTGCCCGCTTCAGCGAGGCCCATTTTTCTGTCTGTAATCAGGTTGGATGCAGGAAAATTGTAGTTTATTTGGAGCCAGAATGAAAACAGTGGATTTCGAGGCGCCAAAGGGAGGACCACCATATGACAACTGAATGGCAGAAATGGAGAGAGACTGTGTGTGTATATTCCCCAGTGTGTCGGCCTCATTCCCTGGAATCAGCCTTTCTCTGTCACGCAGGGGTCTTCAGCAGTTCTGAAAATGAATCTGCAACGGTTGTGTTCTTGGTTAACATCTTGCACACAGCAAACAATCAAACTACAAGTATGTTTAACCCCCCCATGGCATTTTGCAGTTTCATGAGTCAAACATGATGAATTTGAGAAAACATATTTACTTGTGGTCTGATAACAAGTTGCACATTGTAGTCCAACAGTTTTATTGAGTTGTTTTGGATTTCATAGCGCTTAGCATTCCTGTAATTCCAGGATAATGGGAAATCAGCTCCTGTTCTGGAACATTCCTGCTGGCTGCATGACAGTGCAAAATCTATCACAATGACTGAAGATCTGCATTCTTAATGTTGTTGAAGGTTGTGGTTTTCACCGCGGCCAGAGTTTTTCTGACTTTTATTCCTGTTTGTCTCCTAGGACGTGGTGCAAGACCAAAATTGTGGGTGGAAATAAAATTTTATTTGACGGTTAAATGAACCCCAAAAAAAGAAAAAAAAAAAAAGAAAAAAAAAGGGTAATCTGAGGGAGCACTTTCCAAAAATAATATTTTCTGGAGTGTTAAGTCACACTTAAAGTGCCTATCTATTAAAATATAATTAGCTTGTCATGTTCAGGAAAAAAAATGCTAGCTCTCAACCAGACTATTCTTAAGATGATCATTCGGATTTTTTGGCATGAAGTTGTATGAAATATTATTTAGCAGTATAGAGCAATAGTGGTGGTGATTTTTTTTTTTCCTCGTTAAAGGATCCATTATCGGGAAAATGCATTATTCCCAGTTATTGAATGTATACATTAGTCATCCCTCACTTTGACAAAATTTGAAAAGTTTTGGAGTCAAAGAAGCTTCCTTCCTCCCTTTTTTCCTCATCCAGAGGCTTTCTAATCCGGGGGCATGAAAATTGGAGATTTTCAGTTTGGGCACCCAGATGACGTGTACAGCGCAGAGGAGGAGGAGTCGAGGTGTGGCATGGGAGTAACAAACTTCCATGCTAAAGGTTAAAGCCAAAGGTTCTGGTGCACACAAATGCTCTGTAGTTGGCTGCCAGAAACCAAAATGTTTTTAACATTCCATCGAGCGATGAATCGCAGAGGAACAAGTGGATTGCATTTATTTTTGCTGATAATGTTCCTGCAGGGGGCCGCCAAGCCAATGTTGACATGGAGATTAAAAAAAAATTTTGAAGGATGAATTATGATTGGTCATTATAAGTGGAAAACTCATTGTAATATATTGCAAAACTTTAAAAATGTAAATAATTATGTATATATGTATAATATATTGAAAGAAATACATTTAAACTAATTAATACTATTGTTGTCATTTCGTGACAATTTGCCTCTGGTAATTCGGTGACATTGACCGAAATTGAAATTTTGAAATTTCTTGCCCATAAAGCAGGGTAAAAGTCAATATTTGTTTCTATAACTTACAGTATTAACAAAAAACACCTTAAATATGTACATATTGAAGTTTCATAACTTAACTATGATAGGAACATCACTTTCTGGATAGTTAAACGCAACATTAAAAAAACCATGTCAATTTTGTGTAATTCCGTGACAGAGTAGTTATTGCTTGTTTCTTCTATAAAAATTTCTCAAAAAATATATTTTCACTCAATAATATTAAAAAACAAATTAATACCTTCAATATGACATATCATACTTGATTTTATCTTATTTAGTTGTAGAGTTACAACCCAAAATGTACTGGGACTGTAATTCCGTGACAGCTTGGCGGCCCCCTGCAGCCCCTGCCACAAACCTGTTCCTGCGTGCTCATTTCACGTCAGACTTTTTCTCCAACTTAGGCCAATAAAAAGCTGGCTTAGCTAAAAACCTGCGCCTCCAGAAAGGTATTGTTCCAACACTACGGAACCCGCCACTTTAATATTGTCTGTAAGTGTCAACTTTCGCATTAGCTGACAACTTTGTTCCCCCAACCTCAATGTTATCATTACATTACCGTAAGCTATTGGATGGAGTGTGATGCAGTTCAAAAGAAACTTGGCAGTAAACCCAATACGTAAACTTTACCCTCACAGCCCACAGGCTCGTCCGACTTGCCATATTTTTATAGCTGTAGTGGGCAAACTTTCCGCTACAATGAAGATACACACATATGAAACTAGACAACCTCAGGAATCTATAGATGTCAAAAGCAATGCTATGATGTCGGTAAGCAGGCGAAATAAAGCTCCAAACATTTGCTAAATTTCCGCTAGCTAAAAGGTAACGTGAGGTAGCCAAGTTAATTTAGGCCAGCAATAACCGTGCACATTCTGTTAATTGGTTGATGGCCTGCTGTTGCTATATTGTCGTCTTTTTATGCGGTCCAAATGCAGTATTTTACTCTTGATTATATGATCAAGGAACTTGGATGTACTAACATTATGTTGCACCCAATACGTAAATGTTTCCCTCACAGCCTGAGGGCTCGCCTGACATGCCGTATTTCCATAGCTGTAGTGGGCTCTCTTTCAACTACAGATACACACATCCAATGAAACTAGACTACCTAGGGAATCTATAGATGTCAAACCCCCTATGCTATGATGTGGTTAAGCAGGTGAAATAATGCTTCAAACATGCGTTAAATTTCTGCTAGTAATAAGCTGAAGTTAGCTAGCTCAGTTAATTTAGGTCAGCATGAACCTTGCACATTCTGTTAATTTGTTGATGGATGGCTGTATATTATTGTCTTTTTTGCTTTCCAAATGCTGCACATTACTCTTGATTATATGATCATGGAACTTAGATATACTAATGTTAGCTTCTATGCGGCATTTATATTCCCCTGTTTTCAGGCTATTTTGTTAGTGCATCTCACACAGGGCTCAGTGCATCGCACTCAGACGGCAGGAGCACATCAAAGCCACCTAGAATGGTCGATAGGTTCAGCTATGGTGAGGTGACATGGTGTGTTACTTTGCACACGTTTCTATGGCTGCGCTTTCAAGCCACTCCTCCCTCCACCCACCCTCTTGCCTCACTCCGCCCAGCCACGCCTCTATCTTCCGGCCGAGTCAAAATCTCGAAATTTTCTTGCTAGTGCAAGATTGGCTTGATAAAAAGGGCAAAATAAATATAAATGTTGTGTCATTTTTGCAAATTACTGCAAAACATTACGTTTTAGACCATTGGCGGCGGGTGCTAAAAATTTTTTTTTTTTTGGCGGGGGGGGGCACAATTTACCTTGGCGCAGCTAAGGCACACCAGTGACCAACCCATAATCCACAATCAGCAGGGCTTTCTTAAATCCTGGATATATACTCTTGAACAGTGGCCTGAAATGTGCAGTTTTTACCCGAGATTATTTTGCGGCAGTAAAATTAATACACTGGATAATTAGTCAATCCTGCCCACTCATTTCCAAGGTCCTCATCCACCTTGGAGTTCTGGGAGGGCGGAGGGACACTTCTTTGGGCCACCCTGCAGTATGGATGTGCCAACCCCTTTAAGTCAAACCAAGGTTGGCTTGATCCATCCAGGGATTGGAGTGAACTCGTCCATTTAATAAACCATGTTCGAACTCGGATTGCTAGTGAAATTCAATAACTGATCCGGGTGGGCCATCTAGTGATAGAATATTGTAACTGCGTTCATAAATCTGCAGCTCCGTGTCTACTGGCGGGCACATCTGCACGAAAGGGTTTAAATACCCTGTCAGCAGCTGCCCAAATCTAATTCACAGCAGTGCTGTACTAAGATTACAGGTTGTTGCTAACGTTATAACTTTGGACGGAAAGTTTTACCTTTTTGATGAGGGACACAAACGCGAGTTGGTGAAAATTATACAAGGCCAGGAAGTAAACATCCGTTCGCGCATGCATACAGAAATGGAACATTTTATATTGGTTCAAAAATGAAAGATGGCAATCGGTCATACTATTTGTGGAATTTGCCAAATTGGCACAATAAACATGGAAAGCAATAAACGGCGCTAATAACGCCACATCCAGCTAGCCAACTCCGAGGGCGAGAGAATCCCCGGGTGTAAGCTCGTCCACGATCAGCTACCTGCTGCTGAATCTTTAAATCGGGTCGGTCCGGGCCAAGCTCCTTTACTTTCCTTTGTTCCTCCAGAGAACGCCTTGAGAAAGACTGTTTTTGTAAGGAAAGAACCGAATTGTGTTCAGTTTCCGCGCTTCCACTTGAGGTGGATGATTTGACTGTCGAGTCGGAGTGTTGCAGTGGCTGTGAACATGATTGACAGCCACGAGAACCGGGGTAAGAAAGTCCAAAGAAACCAATGAAACGGCAGCCTCGGGTCACGTGCGCATCAGGTACCGTTTGGCCGGCGCCCCTCACCCAGGAAATATACATATGCATACAGAGAAATCATCCAAATACCATTTGGAACCGATATTTAGGGTCTGCTGACAGGCGCTCACAGACTGAAAAACACGTTTATTTAATAATTATTAGCATAATACGACTAAATAATATTTAACCCCCAAAGTTGTGAAGTGAGTAGTTCCGGTTAGTTTGCTGGGGTCCAAAACAACGTCTTTCAAAGAGTAATATATTTCTATCACAACACCATTTTATAATGCAAAAAATGCACCTGGAAGAACATCTCACAGATAATTTGATTACTTGGCAATGGGTCAGTGACATGCATGGCTATGAAAAGAGCATCTCGGAGACGCTGAGTCTTTCAGAAGATGATGAGGGCTTCACCACTCTGTGACAGACTGCATGGGAAAATTGTTCAACAATATAAGAATGAATTTGCAAAGAAACTGTGGATTTAATCATCTTTGGTATGTTATTATATCACATGAATAGCCATGATCTTCAGGCCCTCAGGTGGCACTGCATTAAAAACAAACAGGATTTTGTAGCGGAAATCAATGCATGGGCTCAGGAATACCACTGAAAACCATCCTCAGTGAGCACTATTTGTTACTGCATCCACTTAATGCAAGTTAAAACTTTACTATGTAAAGAAAAAACCACAAATAAACAAGATCTAAAAGTTTTGCCGCCCTCTCTGGGCCTAAGCTCATTTATGATGGCTTAGGACAAAGTGGAAAACTAAAATGTGGTCTGAGTAATGAAATCTAAAATTTTTTTGGAAATGAAGGATGCCTCGTCCTCTAGGCTTAGAAGGGGAGGGAGCATCCAGCTTTTTATTAGTGCACAGTTTAAAAGCCAGCATCCATGATGATATGGGGATGCAGTAGTACACATGGCTTGGGTAACTAGCACATTTCTGAAGACAGCATTAATGCTGAACAATATACGAAGAGTTTTTTTTCCAAAGTGCAATAAGTGCCAAAATTACAAAAATTGAGATGATACAATAGAGCGATAGCCCTGTGCTTCTTACACATGGTGCAAAAATCAGTTTTTAGCAATTCATACTATAAGTTGTATTTTTTAAGTTCGTTTTCCTATAAAATGCAATAGGCGCCAACATAGAAAAAGCTGATTTACTGAAAATGAGTAAAAGGGATATACTGCGTTTTGGAAACAAACTTTTCATATGCAGATTTTGTAGCAACATATGCAGCCATCCAGACACTTTTTTTCCGCTAAGGCTTTGCTTATTTCATTTCAGTTAGAGAATACCAAACCGCATTGTAAGAATGTTACAACATCATGGATCTATTGTTTAAGAGTCTTGGTGCTTAACCGGCCTGCCTGCAGTCCTGATGGGTCACCCATTGAAAAATTTGGTGCACAAATGTGACAAAGAAGTCTGCAAAACTGTTGAGAAGCTGATATCTAAAATCAAGCAAGAATGAGAAAACATATAACATTTAAAACATATAACACAGTGTTAGTTAGAAGAAGAGATGATCTAACACAGTGGAAAACATGGCCCAGTCCCAACTTTTATGATCAAATTCAAAATAAGAAGACATTTTTCAAAAACAATACGCTTTCTGTTTCATCATTTAATATAATGTCTTTGTACTATTTTCAATTTATAATAGAGTTAAAATGATCTGCTTATCATTGCAGTCTGTTTTATTTACATTTTACACAACATCCCAGCTTTTCTGGAAAGGAGGTTGTAAACAAGAGACCCAAATGCAAGTAAAGGGTTCTGTGCTCTGTGCAGCCTTGGCCCCTGACCAACGTGGCATCATATGATCAGTGAGGGAATAGAATTATGGCAGAGCAGGAAAACGGGTCAGCTGGTGACGTGGCCTAGTATCTACCACGCTAATCCTTTCCTGTCCACCTCTCACTTGGCTTTAGTAAAGCCTAATCGTATTGCAATCTGACAGCAGCGAGATGGCGCTGGTGGTAGATTTAGGGGATCACACACAAGAGATGCACTCAGAGTTTCTCTCGGGATCAAAATGAGGTCATCTTTTTCCAGTGTGAAGAAGAGCAACATTTTTATAAACAGCCTGTGTGTGTCCAGATTCCCACTTCTCATTAATCAGATGTCCAGCTGACCAGTAACAGGTAATCATTCAAATTTTGTATTTCACCACCACTGAGTAGTTTGTTGCTTCTGATGTTCATTTTCTAGTATTCCCATCTTGGCTTCTTCACATTGATTACAATATTTTGGTTAGATTGTGTCAGAAGATAACTTTTACATGTCCTGAATGCCTTTTAGACTGGCCCTTTGATGGGAGAAAAACAAGGAGCGCGTTTCATTGCTAAGTGAATTGTCTCTGCTGCCAACTGTGCCTAGTGTCCTTTAGGCCAGAATCTCGCTTGAATGGCTAGATTAATGTCTAATGGCCAGCGGAATGGCTTTAAGCGCTAAAGGCTCCTGTGAAATGAAATCTGCACCCTCAGTGGACACCAGAGTGAAGTGTTTATAATGGCAGAGGGAGGGGGAAATGACTTTGTTTCTGATCCCTTCTTAATCAGTCAACGTGGTTCTTTTTTGGGCACATCAAGGCTAATTGTGTGGGAGCAATACCCAGTTGTTTGCTCTTGCCTGTAAGGGGTGAAAAAATGTTACCACTCACCAGCTCTGTTCCTCCCCCCCCACACGTACACACACAGAGCGTCCCTGGAGGCTCGGAAAGTAAACATTTTAAATTCAGTTTGATATGGTTTTCTGCCATGAAATGGGCTCATTCATTTGGTTTGTTGAATGGAATATCAGCTGATTGGCCCTCACCTGGGACACAAACGTTTGACATGGTTTATTAATATTCAGTGTGTGTGGTGTGTGAAACATAAATCAAGCGAGAGCAGGAAGTAGCTTCATTTGGACATGTTTGCCGTGTATTTCAGTTGACTATAAAAAATTCTGGAACTGGAAACTGCCTCTTTTTAATTTAATTTAATTTTAATTTAAGTAAATAAAGTGTGGCTCTAGTAATGGGCAAGAAGCCTATTGAGTGCAGTTTTGAAATATTTATCACAACTATTGCTTGCTTAGAATCTGTGAGCTAATATTCTGTACAAATAGTTTTTTTATGAGACTATGCACAAATCAGATTAAGACCAAGCTATATTTTCGTAAAAGAAAATGGTTTGTGCAAGTTCATGAATGGTTTGACTCCAGTGATGAAACATTTCTCCCCGCTTTGAATGGGAATGGGGTGTAAGCATGACTTTTTTTCACGCAGTATCTTGTGACACAGCAGTTTTTATTGGCACTACAGTCGATTTCAAGGAATTAAGAGAAGGATTCAGGATTACGGTTAGGGTTGGGGTTAGGGTTTGGGGAAGGGGAAGGGTTAGGTCAGGGCAGGGCTTGAAATGGGGACTGCCGTACCTCTCCACATTGAAATGCATTGAAAAACTTCCGTACCCGTAGCAACTGCCTTCACTTAAAGTTAACATGATCAATATAGAGATTTCTATAAGTGGTTGCTGATTAAATGTTTGTGAGCCGTAACTAGGCAACATTTCCAAAGCATTACGAACGGCCTCGTCGATGGTAGGTTAACAGGAAACTAGTCACGGTGACGCATCGCTGATCGGGGACAGTTCACTGAATAGAGCTGTTCGCCAGCGGATGGGCGGGGCTGGCTCCCGGAGCACTGTTCTCGGAGCCAAATGGAGCACGGCCATAATCCAGGGGTGTGATTAACATATTCCGTTTGAGCAGAGCTGCGGCCAGCTGCCTGTTGACAAGGGAAGCGGACGCAGACTGAGCCTGGAGCGTCAGGTGCCTCCTGTTTGTATTTCCTGAGGTCTTTGGCGGTATGCTGTTGGAGTGCGACCCAAGCAAGTTAAGAGTTCATATTCACCTTCTTACAGCTTTCTCTCGGGATGAAATGTAAGCAAGGACTTGCGCTTTTTTATCTTTCTGTCATTTGCAAAGCAAGCTGACACTACAGGCTTGTTTTGGGTAATAACGTAACCTACATCTTTCCTTAATGATGTGTGAGGTGATTTTGCGGCCGTCTTCTCATCAGAGATCAGATTCTATAATTCTGGGGCTCGCGGTATTTTGTCTCACAGCTAAGATGGTAAGATTCAGACTCAAGCCGCTACAATGTTGTGCGTAGAAGAAAACTTGGTTTATGTTTTGACTGTTATGAGGTCTAAGCTTTTTGGAAGATTAAAAACAATTCAGTTTCAAAGAAAAAAAATGTGGCTTCTTCGGAAATTTATCGACCTGGATGAATCACCGATGTAAGTTATTTGTCAGTGGTTTGGAATGAAACACAAAATTGTTGCCCTGAGTGTTATAATTTTTTAACCAGATAACTGGGAACTGGAATCTATTGTCATGTCTTAAAACTGCAGTTGTCTTGAAAATGGGTTTTAGGAGACATTCAGACGACCTGTGATTTGTGACTTTTCCTTAAAACAAAACCAAGCACTTTTTACGGTGAAGGAAATTTGACCACTTATGATTGAATTTTCAGCACCAATAACAGCTTTCGTCATAGATGGTATATTTCACGGTTCCCTCTTTTTACTAGCTTGGGGTAAGTCGTTGACTGATTCTGGTGGTCTCATTTATTTAGTGGGCAGAATAATAACAAGAAAATGCAGGAGTGTATATTTTAAAGCTGAAATTGCAAGTATATTTGTCTTACCAGCTTATGATGGTCAGAGGTATAATTTACTAGGGTGGTCTTCAGAGTTGTTTAAATTTGTTTAACAGACATTTCAGAATGAAGGCGTCCTAGTTTATGTATAGTGTCAGAAAGCACTTTATTATATTTGACACACAGCAGTGGGGAAGAATGAACCACAGCTCAGTTTCCAGTTGTTGATGGTACGAAAGCAAACTTAAGTCCTTGCGTTTCAGGCCTCAAAAGGTTTTGATGGCATTCGCATGCACCTTGGTGTCATTACTGTACTTTATAACTGATAAAATAAACTGCCTTAAAAAAAACTCATAGCAAACTTCTGAAAGATGTTGTAGTTGAGAAATTGGCAAGTTTTGACTGCTATTTATTTGTTCTAAAGTTACATTTTTGCCTTGCGCCAAAATGCACCTTACTTATCGTACCTCTGTAGACACACAACCTCTGCCAATTTATTGTACTGTGTGTGTTCTTGTTTTTTAAACCAAACCACAAATTAGGTCACAATTACCATTATTGGCTATACCCCAAAGGACATTGCTTTTTAGCTGGTTATAATGAAACCTGTCAACGTAACCCAGGAGTATGGTGTAGATTGTCACAATAATATGTGAGGAAAGTTGAGGTTTAATTCAGCTGAGATGACTGCATTTGAACCCACTGGAATCAGTAGTGGGGATTTCTATTTATTTGGGCTGATAATGGGAAAGATTGGTGAGAGAGAAGAACATTAGGCATGTACGATTGTGTCACATTGATCTTTTGCAAAATCAATGATTAATTTCATTTCAACTGTGTCACTAAACATAGAAACATATGATTGCAGGATATTCTCCTAGCGCACGTTGTACTTGCATGCTTTTTCTCAGTCAGATGCGGCCACTCCTAATCCTTCTTGCGCATAAAATATTTGTATATTTGCTTACAGAATGAAAGTTGGGTTTCCCCCCTGAGGTGGACAATTCAGGTTCAGAGAGATCTTAAGATCCCCCCCCCCCAGTATTTTGTTCTAGCCTCCCAGAGTTACACCCCAATTCCGAAATAGTCGGGACAAAGTGTAAATTGTGAATAAGATCAAAACGCAATGACTTTCAAATCACACCAGCCAGTATTTTATTCACAACAGAACAGAGATAACATAGCAAATGTTGAAACTGAGAAATATTACAATTTTATCCACAAAATGAGTTCACTTCAAATCTCATGGCTGCTACAGGTCTCCAAAAAGTTGGGACAGGGGCTTGGTTACCATGGTGTAGCATCCCCTCTTCTTTTTAACAGAGTGGAAGCGTCTGGACATTGAGGAGACAAGTTTCTTGAGTTTAGCCATTGGAATTTGATCCCACTCTTGTTTAATACAGGCTTCCAGCTGCTGGAGAGTTTTGGGTCTCCTTTGATGGACTTTTTGTTTAATTATGCGCCAAATGTTCTCAATCGGTGAAAGATCATGAAATGAGCCTTGGCCCACAGAACACGGCAGAGCTTCTGTATCATGCTCAACAATGGCTTCCTTTTTGTATGAAAGAGTTTTAGGTGGCATCTGTGGATGGCACGGCAGACTGTGTTTACAGATAGTGGTTTCTTTAGGTATTCCTGGGCCCATTTAGTAATGTCAATGACAAAATCATGCTGGTGAGTAATGCAGTGACGTCTGAAGGCCCGCAGATCACTGGCATGCAGTAAAGGTCTTCGGCCTTGTCCCTTAAGCACAGAGATTTTTCCAGTTTCTCTGAATCTTTTAATGATGTTATGCACTGTCCATGATGAGACCCTCAAGCCTTTGCAATTTGACGTTGAGGAACATTGTTTTTAAATTATTCCACAAATTTTTTTACGCAGGCCTTCACAGGTTGGAGAGCCTCTGGCCATCTTTTCTTCTGAGAGACTCAGCCTCTCCAAGACATCCCTTTTATAGCCAATCATGTTACACACCTGATGCCAGTTAATGTAATTACTTGCTAAATGTTCTTTCAGATGATTCTCTTATATTAATTGCTTTTTTCAGCCCTTTTTTGCCTGTGCCCCAACTTGCAGCCAGAAAATTTGAAATGACCTCATTTGGTGGATAAAAATTTGAAGTGTCTCAGTTTCAACATTTGAAATGTTATCTATGTTCTATTGTAATAACTTATTGGCTCATGTGATCTGAAAGTCATTAAATATTGATTTTATTCACAATTTACACTTTCGCCCAACTATTTCTGAATTGGGGTTGTACTAATCAGAATTACTCTTGAGCCAGGTGGGTGAATGAATTGGTGGTGATAGCTGGCTGAGCTCATGGTTGGGGGTAAATGGCAGGATTTCTTCTTTCTGACCATTGGAATGCCACCTCTGATTACACAGTGTGTGTGTGAAGCAAATGTTTAACTATGTTTAAATGCCACTGGTGTCTGTTTTTCTTACTTCCACTTCCTCACCATGTTTGAATCGTAATTCTGACTCAATTGGTAAGCCATTGGTAGCCTCACATATCATTTCATACTAATTCAGGATTTGATTCTTTTAAATGTGAATACTGTTTTCATTCTTATATGCTATGCTAAACTGACTCAACCTCAGCTTTGGGATAAATATACATTTTTCACAGAACTTCAACATGTTGAGAAATTCTTAGTTCATTTTTCAGGTGAAATAGTTGGCAGGTTAAGTTTCAGGTCGTGAATTGGCTCATCAATAAAGTTTTGGGCTGATTCAAAGATTAGGCAGAAGTTGAATTCCTGCAAAACTCAATGTAGCCATTTCAATGAAGCAAGACATTAATACCCATTTCTTGAATTATTTTCATAATTTTGGGACAATTGTTGCAGGTACAAAAAAAAAAGAGCATTCAGTATTGAAGTAAATTCACAATGAAATGTAGAGAAACAAAAATGGTTAGGACATAGGATACATTTCCTGGATCACAAACTCATTAACCAGAAGTATGCTACATCTGAGGGTAATAATGCAGAACTATTGATCATCTGTAAAGCCAAGTATAAGTTGCATCCCCTACCTCTTCAAACAGCCAAAAATTGAGAGATGAGTCATGCAATGTTTCACCTCCAAGCAATTGTTTTGTTACATGGTACAAACTTTTGCATCAAGTACTAGTGGATATTACTATGATTCAATCTTTTTGACTGTTAAATTGTGGGAGCTTTTGAAGCTCCTATCCATTCTCCTAACTAAACAGAAAGCTAACTGAAAGTAGGGCTGGGTATTGCCACTGATTTCCTGAATCGATTCGATTTCGATTCACAAGGTCCCGATTCGATTTGATTTTCGATTCAATATCGATTCATTGAAGGATATTTCAGCTACTGTACCTGTGTTGCTTGAATATGACAGGGAGTCCTGGAGAACTAATGGCAGAAATTATACTTTCTGTTGAGTTATTAATCAGAAACCTTCTAACTAGGCACAATATTTAAAATATTAAAGTTCACACTAAAAAGTGACCCCAAACTTGTTTCCTGAAAATACTTTTTATTGACCAACATATTTGATCAATCAACATAATAAAGTGCAACATAGACTTAACAGTCAGTAGACTATTATTCTCTGAAACTGGGTCAATATTGCATGCTTCACTTTGCAAGTTCATTTTCCAGTAAATGTTACTGAATTTAAACCAAAATACCCCACATGGACATGTTTGACTGTACAGAAATAAATATTACAATACATTCAACAAAGAAAATAATATTGGATTTTTTTATTCAAAAACTGGTTGAAATTGTGGACGAAAATTGGGACATGTTCTATTACTAAACTTCCACCCGACGCTGTTAATGAAAATCTATCTCCCAACACATGTAGTTGAGATTAAAATAAAGATCTGATACTGAAATTTATATCCAACGTTGATTTTGTTTTCTCATCATTACTTGTAGCTTGACAATCCGGCCTCAATTTACCGTTCCGTGCGTGAACAGTCGTATCCACTGCAGATCACAGAGCATTTTTACCTTCAACAGGTGGTTTCACATTTGCAGCATGCTTTCTATCAATGAAACACAGCTCAATGTACCTTTATATGACACGTAGTCAAAATACCTCTACTTGCAATTAACTTATTCTTTATTATCCGTTACGTCGGGAAATTCATTACTTAAGTCGTTTTTTTTTTTTTTTTTTTTGAGGATTTGTACCTGAGGTTTTTTTTTAACTGGGACTTTTACTCTACTACATTTAAGATAAAAAGTATACTTTTACTTTGTTACTTTGACACTGGCCACTTCGCTACTTGCTACAAATTAAAATATGAACGTAATTCATCATTTAAGGATTATCTGGGTTTGGCGAGTGCGAGAAGAATGAAAGCACCGAAGGTACTGATGCCTCGGTGCTTACAGCAGTAACAAGTATGTCCCTTGATGAAGCTATAAAATTCTGTGTAGACATATCAGAGTGCCCTAGCTGTGCATCTATGCTTGACATAAGCTATGTTTCCATCCACTTGTCAATCGAATTACATGAAGTTCACCAAAAATATTCATGCAAATAAAGGCGGTGAAAATACATTCCCACCTTCACGCATTGAAGCGAATAAAAACTTGTGCGTAGCCTAATGGCGTTACTTGCTGCTATGTGATCAAATCGGTGTATCGAATAGATTTGACATTTTAAGCTGTTTTCATTCATTTTCGCACTGAATCGCAGAACCTTTGAGTGAACAGAAATAGTGTGGTAGTTGTTTACAGGCTCAAAATGGCCAGAAAGAAAGAACTTCCTTTAGAGACCTGTCAGTCTATTGTTGTGCTTCGAAAAGAAGGCTATTCAATGCGAGAAGTTGAAAACTTAAAATCTCTTACCATGCTGTCAACTACTCGCTTCAGAGAGCAGCACAACTGGCACTAACAAGGACAGAAAAAAGGAGTGGGAGGCCCCAATGCAAGAAGACAAATATCTGAGGGTGTGTAGTTTAAGACAAAGACGCCTCACAGTTTGTCAACTAGCAGCTGCACTAAATAGTTCCCGTCAAACACCAGCTTCAATATCAACTGTCAAGGTGTTTTTCTTTTTGATGAAGGCAGAGTTTGAAGTGCATATTCATCATTTTCCATTAAAATCATTATTTCTAACTCGGACCATGTCAGCATGTTCAGTTCATTAGCTACATTTCCTATTCAGGCTAATTTCATGTGTGTTTCCATGGAAAACAAGAAAATTTCCAAGTGATCACAAACTTTTGAGCGGTTGTGTGTGTGTGTGTGTATGTATATATATATATATATATATATATATATATATATATATATATATATATATATATATATATATAATATAATATGTTTGTTGTGCGTTTGCCTCTTTTATAATCGAGGCAAACAGAACAATCTGGAAAATATGACAATATACAAGGAATTAAAATCTAACTAGCAGTAAAACATACCATTTGCCAGAATCGTATGCGTCTTATCCAGGCTTCCAGGCTGCTCCTGAAATTACAATACTCAATAAAAGAAGGGGAAATTTACCAACATAATTATTTGCCAAATGGCAAAATAGCAATGCACTCAGGGCATTTTGCCTTAACTACGATTTATAAACTATACTATCTGAGCATAGTAGGCAACTGCATTTGAGCAAAATATACAAAGCAAACTCTGTTTGTTTGATTGCAAGCCAACCCCCCCACAAGAATGAGAATCTATTTAAAGCGATACACTATTTGAAAGCAAATTTTTCTTATTGGATGAAATCGCCATAACTCCTACCAGGGCTGTGAGAGAGATTTAAAGGGTCAAGAAGTGCTAAGAGAAAGAATTTTTCGATTTATCTCTGCTTTTTGTTTTTTGTAGTTTTTATTAGGAGCTCATGAATGATGAGAGAAAATCAATGTTGAATCTTTAAAGGGACCTCCTTACATGTTAGCAATGGTAACATTTTATATTTATATCAATATGAAATGGGATATTTGATTGTTGAGTGTCTACACAAGAGTCTCTCACTACCGTTTTTCATTAGAGTTTGTCTGACCATGTTTTTGCTTTTTTTTATCATTATGTTGATATACAGAATTATAAAAACACAATAGAAACAAATAGGTCGTACAGACTTTAAGAGGAAAACAAAATACATCACAGAGTTACTGGCACGTAAAAAAACAATTCCACAATACAATTAGAACTGCTTGTATAAATGCCACTGCCAGGTTTGGAAAAAACTTCCAGAGCACCCTGCAGTAATCTGCATAATTTTGGTGCCCCTGCTCAACATTCTGTTTTTGAAAGAATAAGCCACATTAAGGTTAGAATACCCCCCTTAAAGTTGTCATTTGGACTGTAGATATTACATTATTATGGGACAGACACTCATTGGAATTTTCTTAAACTTTTTGAGTTAACTCAGACTTCCATTTCATGGATTTGAAGCATGAAATTAGAATAAACTGACAAACTACATCAAAATGCCCATTGTGACGACACGCACCATTTGCACATGCTTTGCATAAGTGTTTATTTTTGCAATGAAAGGGTTGAGCATTTTCCATTCATCACTTGAAATTTGAAGATGTTTTGACAACAACTCTGCATCCACGATGGGGGAAGGGTCATTGGCTGGCTACAAGATGGACAAACTCAGAACTGTGACTCAGCATTGAAATGTAAACTAAAGTGTTATTGGCAGACTCTGGATGAGGTCCAGAAAAACTAATGCAGTCCAGAATCGCCCCCGTTTCAGAAGACCTCTATCGGGTAATTCCGTGCCAAATTGCCTGAGGGCTCCCAATTGACCGTCTCAGATTTGCTTCATAACTTTTTGTTTTGATGCCTTTGTTACTAATAATTACTGTGCAAAATTTTAGGTCAATATCTCCACTTGTTTTGGAGAGATTAAGCCAACTAAAAGGGGCGTAGCCCCATATTTAGCATAAAAACGAATACTACAATCAAACATCCATAGTTTGATAGCTAATAACTTTTGAACTATTCACACTAAATGGTTCAAATTTACACATGATTTTTTGATATAAAAAGGTTCTGTGCACAGAAGGAGAGCTTTGTATGTGACATATTTGCAGATTTATGGCATGCCAAATATGGCTTCCTGGAATGCGCGTTCATCCATGGAAGCACTTTTGGCTCTCTATATCTCCAGATTTAATGACACCAGATGTCTGATTCTTTTTAATATATGAGACATGTTATTGTACTATCAGGAAAGCATGTTATATCTGTAACAAAAATTTTAACCATTTAGTGTGAACAGTTCACACATTATTAGCCATCAAATTATGAATGTTTGATTGTAGTACTCGTTTTTATGCTAAACATGGGGCCACTTCCCCTTTTTGAAGGCTTAAGATCTCCAAAACTAGTGGAGATACTGGCCCAAAATTTTTGCACAGCAGTTATTAATAACAAGGACATTAAAATGAAAAAAAATATGAACAAATTCTAAGATGGTCAGTCGGGAATTTTCTCTGAAATTTGGCAATTTGGCACGGAATTACCCCATCGCCAACAGCACGAGAAGACCGCCTCTTGATGATAACGGCATTAAGACAGTGTTTTGTGACCGCACAACATCTTGGGGATCATTCAGAGCTGCGGAAGGTACCAACATGTCCGACCAGACCTTTAGGAATTTTCTGTGAGACCAAGGTTTGCAATGCCTGCATTCTGCAATACGTCTACTGTAACTTGACCATCACGGAAGGGCTTGCCATGATTGGTGGGCAATTCCGAGGTATTTATCTGTCTCGGAGGGGACATTTAAAAGAAATGAAGGGACGAGAGGAGCTTTTTCAAATTTCAAACTTCCACAAACATGGGAATTTGGCAAAATTGAGTGCTAAATTTTTCCACGTCCCCATGGCTCCCCAACAAGCATGCCCTCAAAATTACACCATTATCGCTATTGGCAGGGGGCAATCCTGAAGCTATGTCCCTTCTGTGACAGCAAAATGGTAAGTTTCAGTGAGTAAACCTGATTTTTCGTGTGGGGGGGAACGTTTCAATTAAATCACTTCTTATCCTCAAATTATAAATTTTTCACGAACATTCGACGTAAAAATTTTAACCCTGCCACAATTTTCAGAAATTATTCTCTTGGTTGACAATACCTCGGAATTGCCCTGGTGCAGATATCTCAGCCGGTGGGACTGTGATCAGTGGACAGAGACAATGTTCTCAGATAAGTCATGCTTCTCTCTCCAGTTCAGTGATGGCTGGGCTTGTGTTGATCGTCGTTAAGGTGGGAGATTTGCTCATGTCAGCGTTGCTTAACGGCAACCATTTGGAGGACGTGTGATGGTGGGGGCAGGGTAATCCATGAACCAGAGAGCCCCTTGGCTTGCTGTCAATAGAAATTTGACCGGTCAGCTTTATCTCAACAAGATTGTTCAACCTCTGGTGATTCCATTTGTGCAGAGGATTGGTCCAGGAGCTTAGTTCCAGGGTGACAACGCAAGACCTCGTGGTGCCAGGGTGGTGGTGGACTTCCTGCAGCAGATGAATGTTCAGCACATGGATTGGCCAGTACATGTACCAGACTTGTCACTCATTGAGCATGCGTGGGATGAACAAGTGATCAAACTCGCCGCCCATCACGTCCCAGCCATTAACCTCCAGCAGCTGGCTCAGCGATTTGTCGCAGAATGGCAAGCGATATTATTTCCAACGGCTGAACAGCTTGCACCAATGTTGTCAAGAATAAGTGAATTATAAGTGGCTGTACCAGTTACTGAAGCTTCTTGTCTTGTGTGAACATCATTTTGGGGGTGTATGACGTTCTTTTCATAAGGGTAATAAACTACTGATTCAGAGTTTTTGCTTGGCGTTTTCTGTTCTTGAGCCATCAAATAACTGTCTTTAGTCGTTTCCATTTTGGCTCATTGGCTTATATTTATATGCACAAATATTTTGACCCTTACTTTCTTGTAGGGTGTGTGTATGTGTGTTATTATAAATTATAATTTTTTTTTTTTTTTTAATATTCCATGATTGCTTCTGTTGTCAGATATAAGCCAAGCTTGCTGTAGATCAGATTTGATGGGAGATTTGATTCATGCAACATCTATTCTTGTTTCAGACTTAAGAACCTCCATCTTTTGAATAATTCCAGGGCACCACCTCCTTATTCAATATACTGTGATGTATTTCACCCAGAAGCTACAAATATAATTACGACATCATTTAGATGCCTGCAACCAAGGTTACTTCTCATCGGAAAGAAGGATTTAAAGATTTCTGTTTCAATTACATATCTGAAGCATTGCATACCAATTTTGAAGGATTAAAGAACCATGTTGGGCTAAAAGCTGTTCTTACCTTTCTGGCATGCGGCACAGAAATTTGATCATGGGCAACTCCGCCTCCCTCCAAAGTCCCACCCTCTTCCCCCTGCCTGACTTCTGAAGCTCCCCTGACGTATGCGGTGAGAAAGTGAGCAGCGCGAATGAAGCTGTTTTCACACCGAACGCGAAACGAATTTTTCGCACGACAGATTACATTCAAAGTCAATGCAAAGACGCGAATCTCGCGAGATGTGTGGCATGCTCTGGGGGCTGTGAACACATCTTGTCTGTTTCTGGAAGTTTCTCTCCTGGTACTGAGGTGGGGTGTTTAACCTAAGAAAGCATGGACACTGCAAGACTGGCCTGACTTGGCATCAGATTCCTTTTCCCACGCTTGTATAACAGTAACCCAAGCTACAGGGCTGTCTCCAATTGAATCTGCATTGCCCTTCTCAGGCTCCTTCCTCTCTTCCAGAAATCAGTAGTGCTCTGTTCTCGCTATCCCTTTTTTTTTTTTTTAGGTGACACCCTAGTACTCTCCACAGATAGTGTGTCTAACACTTATCTGTTTGAAAAGTCCAGTTTATTCTTCGCATGTTTTGGTAACCGAATTTGAACTCCAGCTTTGACAAATTTAAGTAACATTATGAGGGCTTTAATATTTATGGTTTCATAGTTTCATACTTTCTTGTCAGCCAAACAGTTGGCACTCGGAGACATGAGATTATAAAAGTAGCATATCAAGAGTGAACATTTTGTTGTGGGGGAAAAAATGATTGACTTTTTAGATTGGTAATCATTGGATAGGATGGAAGTCTGGGTTATCGATACCTACAATATGTTGGAGTCAACCAGTGAGCAGCAGTGTCCCTCAACAAGACTAGAGAATACACTTTGAAAACAAAGGTTGATTTTTAGCTGCTTAGAAGTTTCTGAGAAAGGCCAGTAGCAATCTTTCCTGAGATATTTTAATAGTTCTACATTTTGCTGTTTCTTTTGCAAGTTAAATTCTTGGTTCGCCAAAAAGGAGGTTTATAAACTTTGTAGCAAAAACCCCAGATAAAAATTTGAAGAGAAGGTATTTGGCGAGTGAACAGAGCTACTCACCCCTTGCACCGTGTCAGCAGTTGGTGACTAATGCAAGTAGCTTAACTAGCTATAATACCAAATTACAAGATGATTTGGCATCAAACTACAAAATGAGGATGGAAAATATGTTTCCTCTACCTGCTTCGGCCCATATTAGAACATTTTTTACAAAGTAAACATTTATATATCATGTACTGATTTGTGCCTCTAGGTGAGCTGTCTGTTACATTTGCAGTCGGTTTGAAAGTGTTTGCTCGCTTTTTAGAAAATGTAAATACTGTGAGAGTCTATTTACAGCAATTATAACGAAGTCTGGTGCTTAAATGTCTGTGTCCTTTTATAAATTGCTTTGTTTCTGGGTACAACTTGTGAACTTGTGTAACTTAATATTTGCATGCTAGTAACAGCAATGATATCACTTTGGAAGTACAGGGCAAGTAGCCTCAGATGGTTTGTTTGCTGTAGCCCTGAAGTAATTGCATATTATAAACTAGGCCATTGTTTTGTATATTTACATTACCTCCTGGCACGTCTAGAACTTTCTCCTGGCTTGATTTCTGGCAGTATGACAAAATTCACCCAGGTTGGCTGAGCAAAAGTGTGCATGCTTTTCTGACCAGTTCGTTGCCTACCTTTTGGTTGCTGTGTAAATTGTAATGGTAGTCATGATTCTAGGTCTACCGATTTTTAATTTCACTCAACTGCGGCTTTGGTTGTATGCGAACGGCGTGACCACCCTTAATCAAATCAAGGCCAGTTCGTTTTAAAGTGGTCAACTCACAGGTTGTGAATCACAGTGTATGTCATGTGCCCTCACTTACATTGACTGGAAATGTAAGAGAAAACAAATATGCTAGTTCTTGCAGAAGTTACAGTACTAAGGGAAATAAAAATTCAAAGCAGTTGTTATTCTGCTCACTGGTGCATATGTCCAGGCTGAAAACTTGACTGGGAATTGAAGGTTTTCAAGTAATTCATTAAAGTGCAACTGGACAGGTTAATTTATTTATTATTGTTTTTTGAGATTCAGGCTATACTTAAACTTTACTGGCAATAGCCATTAGAAAAGTGAATGCAGGTTTCAACATGTTTAACAATGGAGAGGGCACAGTTTCCAAGGAAAACTGGCCGTTTTGAGCAAAGCTCCTCAGAAGGCCTTTCAACATTGCGTCATATTACGCAACAAAAGGGAGTTGGTCTGCTGAGCTCTGCCTCCGCTCCACGCGTGATAGGTGGCAGTAACTCTCAGTTGCAGTAATTCTCAGCTTTTGTGATCTTGAGAGCAGGTCTTTTTCAGTAGTTTTGTATTACATTTTACAATTTAACATCATGGTAATTTATTGTGTTTGTGTGGATAGCATAAATTTCAGCCTGTCAGGACATCAAGTCAACAAATTTCCTTAAAGGAAACCGTTACAGTTGCTCGGCAGAAAGTAAAGGAGGTTAGAAAAATTCATTTTAATGAAATGGTAGTCTTCAACTTCTTTCAATAATTTTCCTTGATAAGTAGGTTTTTCAATTATTAAAATACAGTAGGGTTGATTTCAATCACTTGGAAATGAATTGTAACAGACATTTAAACCAGGGGTACCCAAATTTTTGCTCCCTACTGTAGTATATAGCCTGTTAAACTCACAGCACCCTTCCTAATGCAATGCTGCAGTGCTGAAATTGAAGTCAGAATTTTTTTTTTAAACTTTACAAAAAACAGAAATGAACTATAACTTCCATGTTTGCTTTTTGCACACCCTGAATGCTGCCTGTCAAACCTGTGCTTCGTGATTGTTTATATTACAATGCAAACAAAGATTAGCAACAACCATCTACAACTCTACGACTAACTTTAATTAAAGAGCAATTTTGTGTTAGGACAAGAAATAAAACACGTCTTTTTTCTTCAGGATGAGCATCCTCTGAGTGAGGTGACTACCTAATTTTTCTCAGGGGTTGTAAATGATTGGACATACTTTTTTTTTTTTTCTTAACTTTTAATACTGCCCAAGTCCACAGTTTTTAAAAACTGTTTTTTTCCCATATATGTGTGTGTGTGTGTGTGATTGTGTATGTGTGTATATATGTGGGTCAATCCAAGAAATGATGTTTGGGCCTATTTTAGGGTCGTTTTGACTTCAGAGAGCTATAGAAAATAAGATAATGCACCATTCTTCCTGTTTCTAGTCTCATTTGAAAGAAAACACCCAGATCTTCAAAAAATGGGCAAATTTGCATATGTCGCCCCATAATTTTGCAAGTTATTGTACCCAAAAGTGAAAAAATTGCCCAAAATTTCCATTTTTGGGCCATTTTCACCTCATTCCAAGCCATGTATTATCAAGCCAAATAGTGCTAGACCACCAAAAACTTATTTTTTTCTTAGTTGGAGGTCATATCTAACATTACATGTGGTTTAGCCATTTCATGACCTACATTTTTTCCCTTTATCTTTTAATTGGAATTTCAACTCGTTGAAACGCAAGTTAATGGAACTTTTAGACCATCAACTAGCATTGTAAGAAGGTAGGCCCACTGTTCATTTTACATCCAGCCAAGAGGGTCCCTATAAGGGTTTCGTTCATTGTAATATTTTTTAACATAAATTGACCTGAGCCTGTGCCAGCTTGAAAAAACTATTTTTCAACACTGGCCTCGTCACTCATGTTTCACTGACGTTTACCCATATATCGAGCAAACTACTGCTAATTTCTTTACTTCCTACCATCCAAACAAAGTTATAGGGTATATGTAGCAACCCTATACGTAAGATAATAAAGAAAATTAATTCAGGTTGGCTCTATGGGGCGTTGCTCTGTAAGTGAAATGAGAGTGATCATCCGGCGCCAAAAATGTCGCGAGAAGCTATATAGAGCTATACTACATACACACACACACACACACACACACACACACACACACACACACACACACACACACATATATATATATAACAGTCCTATATATATATAGCGTCCTCCATAATTATTGGCACCCCTGGTTAAGATGTGTTCTTTAGCTTCTAATAAATTCAGTTTTTTTTTCTAAATAATGTCGGGCCACAATTGGGGAAAAAAAGGAAAATCCAACCTTTAATTCAAGTACATTTATTCAGTGGGAAAAAATCCCACATTAAGAAATTATTATTTTACATCAAATCATGTGTGCCACAATTATTGGCACGCCTGATGTTAATACTTTGTACATCCCCCTTTTGCCAACAAAACAGCACCTAATCTTTTCCTATAGTTTTTCACAAGATGGGGGAATATAGAAAGGGGGATCTTCGACCATTCCTCTTTGCACAATCTCTCTAAATCATCCAGAGACCTGGGTCCTCTCCTCTGCACTCTCCTCTTCAACTCCACAGGTTTTCAAAGGGGTTGAGGTCTGGGGACTGAGATGGCCATGGGAGAAGCTTGATTCTGTGTCTGGTGAACCATTTCTCTGTAGATTTGGAAACATGTTTAGGGTCATTATATTGCTGAAAGACCAAGTGACGACCCCTCTTCAGCTTTCAGGCAGAGGCCACCAGATTTTGATTTAAAATGTCCTGGTATTTCAAAGCGGTCATGATGCCATGCACCCTAACAGGGTTCTCAGGCCTCTGGAAGAGAAACAGGCCCACAGCATCACTGATCCTCCCCCATACTTCACATTAGGCATGAGGTTTCTGCATACTCATCTTTTGTGTTCTGTCAGAACCACTTAGTGTTTGTTGCCAAAAAGCTCTATCTTGGTCTTATCTGACCAAAGCACACGGTCCCAGTTGAAGTCCCAGTACCGCTTGGCGAATTCCAGATGTTTGCGTTTATGATTGTGAGTGAGAAAAGGTTTTTTCCGTGCATGCCTCCCAGACAGCTTGTTGGCATGTAGATAGCGCCTGATGGTTGTTTTGGAGACTTTGTGACCCCAAGATGCTACCATTTGTTGCAATTCTTTAACAGTGAGCTTTGGAGAACTTTTTATTTCTCTTACCACCCTCCTCACTGTGCGTGGTGGCAAAATAACCTTGCGTCCTCGTCCAGGCTTGTTTACCACTGTTCCAGTTGTTTTAATCTTCTCAATGATTCCTCTGACAGTAGATATGGGCAGGTGCAGGCGAGTGGCTATTTTCTTGTAGCCATTGCCTGACTTGTGAAGGTCGACACATCTGCCTTACTTGAATGGTGTGTTCCTTTGTCTTTCCCATGTTGAAGAGTGGATAAGAGAAATGGCCTCTGTGTCACATCATATTTATACCAAAGGGAAACAGGAACTGATGATTTACTAATTAAATGTTCCTAGATACTCTGATCAACTTTGTAAACTACTGTAGAAATGACAGAAATACTGAAATTACATTTAATTCCTAGGAATTGTTAGGGGTGCCAATAATAGTTGAACAGGTTATTTTATGAAAAATAATTATTTCTTAATCAGGGATTTTTTTTTTTTCCCCTTAAAATTCACTTTAGTTGAAGGTTACATTTTTCTACAATTATCAGTGCGAGAGTATGCTTCTGCAGTAAAAAGTGAATTTATTTTAAGGCTTTTGACACATCTTAACCAGCGGTGCCAATAATTATTGAGGGCGCTGTACGTACATACATACATACACAACACACACACACACACACACATATATTTATGAGAAATATATAGTATATAATAAAAATGGCTTGAATACACCATGTTACCGGTCTCACAATTTAACGACACTCACACATTATTTAGCCAACTATATGAGCCAACTTTTGTGAAAATATCTTAGGTGTGTATTCATGGGAACCTGGTTGTTTTTCAAGATGAACTTTAAGTTTTGCATCAAGACAGATGCATTTTTCAATGGAAACTTGTCTGAAACCTATTCAGAAACTTATTTTCACATATATATGCTATAATATCTTTGCTTGATATTGCATGAGCATGTGTCATTTAAAGAAGCAGTCAGTGTCTTAGGTCAGTCTGCAGGTAGAGCACTGTGATCCGTACTCAAAAAAAGTTAAGCACTGTGGTGGTTTTCATACTTACACACAGCTTTATAATTCATGTGTGTGTCGTGTGTCAGACTATGCTTCTGGCGTTTGGGGGTTCCTTGAATATAAAAACTGTAACATCGTGTATCACAGAGCTATTCCATCCTTTCTTGGAGTTCATAAACTGACTTCTGTTTTGGCTAATTGAGGAGATATGGGATGGGTCCTCCAAACATCAGACATAGATGTGAGATGATTTGGCTTTTGAATAGACTTGTGAAGATGTCTGATCAAAGACTCACTAAAAAGATTTTTAATTGGTGCATTTTACATGGTCAGCTTTGGGTTAAAGAGTTGAAAACAATATTTTATTTGAATGAAATGTCATTTATCTTTCAGAATAGTTTAACCTGTGATATTGAGGAGATGAGGAGTAAAATGTTCTCTTTGTTTTAAGCTGGGTTGGGGAACCTAATCCAGAAAGGGCCGGTGTAGGTGCAGGCTTTCATTCCAGCCAAGCAGCTACACACCTAATTCTACTAATCAACCTCTGGGATCTCTGCTCAAGACCTTGATTAGTAGGATCAGGTGCGTAATTACCTAGTTGGAATGAAAGCCTGCACCCACACTGGCCCTTTCTGGAAAAGGTTCCCCACCCCTGGTATATATAAAAATGGTCAGTTGATATATGGTACAAACCAAAGTTACGAACTTACCGTCTCAAAAAACAGCTACAACTCTGAGTCTTATGTGAAATATAATTTAAACAACAGACAAATCTCTGTGCACAACTACGTTCTGGAACATTAACTTAAGCCTTAGAGACAGGTAGGTTCAGTAACCGTCCAGAAGAAGACAGACTTTGCATTCTGTGTGACTTCAGAGAAATTGAGAATTTTTGTTGTATTGTCCTGCTTGTGATGTTGAGAGGGAGGTATTACTACGTAGAATGTCCTCCATTTATGTTTATTTCTTTGAGTTGGATGATTATGGAAAAACTTGAACTGTGCTTCAGGAAAGGAACGTTTGCTGTTGCAGACTTTGTTTGCAAGGCCTGGGAGAGAAGACAGAATATTTTATCCCCGAAATAAGAGTTTCGGGGATATTATGGTTTTGCCGTACCCGCTGCGGCCACCACCGGGTCCGCAGATTTTAGCCGTTTGCGCGATAACTCTCAAAATATTTTTCACTGGCTTTTCATTTTTAGCATATGGGTAGATATGGTAGAGAGGATGAACTGATTAGATTTTGGGCAAGTATGCACTCCTAGGTTTGGCACCAGGTGGCGCTATATATTGAAAAAATCCGTTTTTTAAACCATATCTGTGGAACAATTGCTTACACGGACCTCAAATTTGCCTCATATTGTAAGTCTATTAAAGGGGGCTTCGAGGATTGGGGAGTTTCGGGGATTTGAAGGGCTGTCATAAAACACTTCATGCGAAAGTTATCGTATTGCAGAGCAAATGTGTTACTTTAATGGAGAGAATAGTGTTTGCATGCTAAATAGCTAATCAGCCATTCCATTGATTTGAATACGCCGCTGACTAAAAGCAAATGCTAGTGATTGTTAACAGTCACCAGCAAGCTAGCTACTTTGGTGACTTTACCGTTGCAGAGGCTATGTTGACTTGGCAGTTAATAAAATTAACGAGATGGCTAATAAGCTTGCTACTTGTAATTAACAATCAACGGCAATACTGCGTACCTGCTAAATATTTAAAACCGTGGATAAGTTGCTTCATCTTTCAATACTGATTTCCAAAGGACTAGGAGGAGTAAAAGTCTTGGCTGTAAAAAGTCACGAGAAAAAAAACTTGTCACCATCCCCTCAATCAGTGCTGTGAAATGAGCATTTTGAACAGCAGTGTTGTGACTGGGCTGGGGCATAGGCAAAACTTATTCAAGGAGTAGCTGGAGTTCATTAGCGCTTCCTTTCAACAATGTTTGCATTAGCAGTATGATTCGATATTAATGATTTGATTTACGGCAAATATGCTCATTCAGAGTGCAATGAAGTGAAGACACTGGAAAGTAATTGGATAATGAAAACAAACTTTCATCAACATTTCTTATTACCACTAATACTTCATAGCAAGTATCTTACCAGAGGGTCAAAGCCTGGGTCACGTTAACTTGTTATCTTTTTTGGTCGCACATTAACGTTGTTGCAGTCACATTTTCAGTGTTCCCTTTCGTGAGCGTACCCCCCCCTCCAAAAAAAAAAAAAAAAAAAATATTTCCCATTTAGGGAGAAATGTTGCTCAGCGCAGCAATACCTAAATAACAGACTCACACGCAAGTGTTTTTGAAAATGTAATTTTGAAGTAGACGAAAATGAATGGGAGTCTACTTGCAAATTTTACGTCTAGGTGTGTACGCTGCTGGAACAGATGCTTCACTTGAGCGTAAACCGTCAGCAATCTCGTGTTTTGTATATATATATATATCCATCGTTTTTGTAAAAAAAAAAATCTGTTTTGCAATTCAAACACTGTCAAGAGCATGCCACGCCACCAGGCGGCGATGATATAATTTAATGTGAGACCATGGTGGGCAATCTCAAGCCTTAGAACTCACCATAAAACCCAGTTCAGACCAAAGATTCACGACTAGATAGGCTGGGACTTGCAACAACTTGCAACGAGCCGGTCTGCGACGTTCTGAAACCTGCCAGTTCACACCGATTCGACGAGATGAAAAGGTGTATCATTTCCACAGCAGCAACCCTCTGCGCTTCAGTTCTAACTACCGGCTTTTCAGGCCTTTTTTCCGGTTGATACATTTGCTGCCGCATTTGAAAATATGGATAATAGTGATGATGGGTAGGCGCAACAGTTGCATTTCTGCTCTTAAGAAAGAGTGAGGACACGCAAAAAAAGAAAGGTGCCAGAATTTGGAGCCGTCCATGGCAGTGGCATAGCCAGAACATAAAATTAGGTGGACACTAAACATTTCTTTAAAACATTTATCCATCTTGACTCGATCGCAGTCATTATTTCTAATTAACTGTACTGCGCAATCAGGTGTTGCTTGTTCACCTCGTTCAGGCAAAACGACAATCATTTGGATGCGCAATTTTGTGCATTTCAAATCAGTGGCATAGCCACACCAGAATTACTTACTAAAATTATTCCAACTTGTTCTCAGCCATTTTCCTTTGCTATAGCAATTTCCGTTTATATGAATAATCAATTGGCAATTAAAGACACGGCTTCTTTCGTGATGCGATCTAAGAGCGACTAATAAAAAGGCATAATTCAGTTCAGAAAAATATGTTACTCATAAGTTTTACTTTAATACTTTTTGAGAGGTAAACTGCTCTGGAACTTCCACACTACCTTTTCGGCTCATCAGCGATCTAATCTTAGCTTCATGATCGATTGAAATATTAGCTCTCGCCGCTTGCAGTGCGGGAGCTATGGTATCGGGCTCCGTCCATGCTCGAACCCGCGACGTGATAGTCACTTCTGCACTGCAACACAGTGCCTTAACCAAGTGAGTTATCCAGCAGCTCCTTTTCTGCCTGTATCCCAACTTTTTTGAGACCTGCTGCAGCCAGAAAATTTGAAATAAGCTCATTTTGTGGATAAAAGTGTAAAATGTCTGTTTCAACATTTGAAATGTTATCTCTTTTCTATTGTAAATAACATATTTGCTCATGTGATCTGAAAGTCATTGCATTTTCATTTAATTCACAATTTACACTTCATCCCAACTATTTCAGAATTGGGGTTGTATTACATTCATGCATAAATGCGGTTATTCCATCAGTCCACTGGACAATATTGACTTTTTTCAGCAGAAACTTTCGTTTTACTTCAGTGGACAAAATGCAACATTTGTCACGTAACGTCCGTCACAGAGGATTTCTCGCAATTCTTCAACTGCCTGCTAAGAGACTCTCATTTGGAGCTGTATTATAATTTGTGAAGTAGGTGGCCTAGTTCTCATACAATTCAGGGATAAACATTAATGTGTACATTCATTCATCGTTGAGACGCAGAGAATTTTGAAATAAACATGGCTCAATTTTTTCCATGTCTTTTTCATGTGATGTCCCTCATGTTCATAATTGTGGTTGATGTGAAACATACAAACATCACTGGATGGCTATTCTTCCCCCATCAAACAGCCTCAGGCCTAAGCTAGTAATACCCATAAGGATGAATTCCTTGGAGTGAGGGTAGTTGAAATGGCTAAAAATTCCTTCTAATGTAACGTCCGTCACAGTGGAATTCACAAAGTTGGGCCCACTTCCCGTGCAGGGTGACTTAGTGAAAACAAAACATCATTTGCCTGATGAAGACCCAGAGAGTGGTCGAAACATTACTTCAATAAAGGCTTGGGAGCTTTAATCCAGTGTGCGGATTTTTTTACTTTCTTTGGTGAAAACAAAACCCACGTGGCCAGTGAAACCGAATTGAAAGTGATGCGAACGAAGTAATAATCCATCAAAAAACATGCCGAAGTCGTGTGTAGCATTTGGTTGTTTGAATTACAACATGAAACAGGGGGAGAGAATTTCAGTTCACACATTTCCAAAGGAAAGTAAGCGGCGTGAAGCATGAATAAAAGCTGTCAAAAGACAGAACCCCAAAAGCGGTAGAGTCGGCATGTATGCGGCAGCAAGTGGGAACAGTCAGCTCATGCAGTGCTGTGTGGGAAGCATTTTATTGGAGGTGAAATAGTAAATGGCTATATATTTCATCAGCTTGGAATTAACTGGGAATTGCTTTTGCCATTTGCTGCCACGCTTTTAATTTACAACTCTAAGTACCTGCAATATTTAGTGTCTGTGACCCAGTGATGATCAAAATAGTCAAATGACATCTCTAGTACCTTATAATAACTCCTACAAGCTGTATTTACTCGCAAAAAAGAAAGATCGCAGATACAAATACTTATAAGGTGGACTAGAAAATGACATTTATTGACGAGATAACACGAAGAATAACTCACAAGGTTAATTGTTTTCACCGAGTGCCTAATTGGGCCAGCCAATTAGGAAGTGACGACATCGCGACTTTGCAGAAAGAAGTTGAGCTATTCTCAACCACCGATGTCGCCATCTGCTGGCCACTGAATGGAAATTTCCGCATTGGCCTCAGATTTCAGACCCGAGTGCTGCGTCCATCTTTTTATACAGTCTATGCCTGACACGCACATACTGTGACGTCACGAGCCCTGTCCACGGGTGAACCGTTGAAACGGAGCTTCTTGAAAGGCGTTTCATAAGAAGTCTGTTTTCAGTAAGGGAAAATGTAGTTTGCTGGTGTACAAAAGGCTGAAACGTGGAGAAAATGCGACATGTTCAAATATTCCCCCGTATATGTGGACAGGGCCTCAAGCTGCAAGTACATGTGTAGGCCTATTTTAAAAAATGGGATTTTTCTTCTTTCGTTTCCCAAAAAATTTCCCTCCACACAAAGACGCAAAAAGGCTTTCGGACTGCTGTCAAGAGCACGCAACGCTAGCAGACAGCGATGATATTGCCTATGTTGATGAAAGACCATGTAAGGCAGTCACAAGCCTTAAAAAACTCATGTCACGACCAAAAAAAAACTCAGTTTTCTCAGTCCACAAATAGGCTAATCTGCAAAAATTACAGTTTGAATGAAAAATGAAAACGCATTGCATATGGAGGAGAGGCTGAAACGCATAGGATATGCTACATTTTCAAAAAGGCAGTTGCTACGGGTACGGCAGTTTATCAGTGCATTTCAATGTGGAGAGGTACGGCAGTCCCCATTTCAAGCCCTGCCCTGACCTAACCCTTCCCCTAACCATAATCCCGAATCTTTATCCTACTCCCTTGAAATCGACCGCCGTACCAATAAAGCTGCCATGTCTCTAGACACTTCCTTTCAAAAAATACTCAAATGTGCGAGCTGGAACAGATTTTTTTCCCTCAATTACGGACAATTTCACTTATTTCATAGGGCCTACAATTCTATATTCATTAAACTGTATTCATTATTGGCAGTATTGATTATTAATCGTTCCATGCCCAGGAATGTGCACTTTTCATGGCATGCTTTATTTCTGACAATGTGACTTAAGCGTTAAATAATTAAATAATAAAAAAGGTAAGAAAAATTAACAGCCAGATAAAATTCTGGAATTGCTTGTACGGCTGGATCAAAAACCAGCATACACAGAGCCCTCAGGACCAAGTCTGAAAACTACCCTTGTTAGTTTGCACTAGAAGGAACTAGGTGTGTTGAATTCCGTCTACAGATCTTAGTTCCTCCACAGGATGTGTCAACAAGTTGTATTCTTGGCTTAGCACATTCGTGCATTAAAAGAACAGACAGGCTGTTGTGGTTGAATGGTTCAGCGAGAGCAATAAAATATAATAAATCTGAGAAGTATTCTCGCTAGGTACGGGTTGGCTATTGCAGTCAACGATTCAGTGAATTATGATATCAAGTCAACGAAGAAAATTTCGACATGACAAAGTAAACGGCACATATCAGTATCTGGATGATTGAAAAGCCAAATGAATTGTTCTGCAAAGACGCCCCTTCCCCCTGCCCTTAAGCGTAGATTTGTAAACAGATTTGCCACACCCTTGCTTTACTTGAACTCACGAGTTCTTGGAACGTACCCTCTCCGCGCTGGCTGTCTGGCGGTGTTTAACTGTATGAAAAGAGTGGGCTGTGCGCTTCGATGGTCGATGTTCTGAATTCGGCCGGTTGCTCAAAAACTGTGATTTTCCTCGAAGGATTCATGTTCTGAAGTCGCGCAGCTGTTGATTGTGGTTAATGTTGAAACTACTCCTACCCGTTGAATTTCGGATATTTCAATTATTTTTAATCGGACTAAAAGGAATTAAGGTACGGTATATGGCAGGTTTCTCTTTTATTATGATTCTGAATTAAATTCGTTGCGTAGTTTAACTGTTAAATATTATTTTTTCTATAATGCGCAACTGTCAAGCTATTTTCTCAGAAACGGTGATCTCGGGAGGCGGAAAGGTCCGTTTGTCGTTGTCTCTTTAAAGAATGAGCTGTGCCCAGCCACGTGCCGTATTAGCTTTGAAGCGCGGCTCGGCATTTTCCACACTATTAGTCACGGGGAAGTGCGCGAACTTTTTTTTTTTTAAGAGCTGTATCCCGTACTTAAATCTTGGATTTCTAATGTGGTTTGAGTTTATATCAAACGATCTGTAAATCCGACGTACACAGAATTATCAATGTTTTCACATACCCCCACTTGTTTGAACTTATCCGTCAACAAACGCTTGCATTTTACCTGTACTTTACTACGCGGGGATTGCCTCAGAACTCGCTCAACGGTATTCAGAGCCTCCAGGTATATTTAGTCGTTTCCGTGCAGCTCGTCTCACCAGTGATTGTTGCCTCGACCAATAACGAATCGGTCATTTCCTCGAGTGTGTGTGTACTTTTTTTTTTTTTTAATCTGGTTTCAGCTGTCCAAGTAGCTACAGATCTCGAGTTCGTTTATGCTATGGAAAATGAGAATGCAGTGAACCCCTTCATCAGATGATGATGATAATGATTACCGTTATTATTGAGTGTTTGCAAATTTAGTGTAGAGTAAATAACCTTCTGCTTTGATGATTGCTTTTCGATTGTTATTGGTAATGTGAAGCACGAGTAGTACCCCCCGGCAAGTTTCATTTTTTTCTTACTGACTGCCTGTTTTCTGTATTCTGGCTGCTCTGCATTTTGAGATGAAATAGTTTTCTGTCGTTGTAGGCTAGTGAATACCCAATGATGTGATCATTTCAGTGAATATCCTGTGGAGTGAAAGCTCTTCTGTTCTGTGGGCTTTGAGCTGTCCGGAGTGAGTGCTGCATTAGTGGTGAAGTATGTGATAGAGGTCACCAATGTGTTTTTATGCTTGGCCTTAGAGTTCTCAAGAGCGACTAACAGCAAGCTGAATCTTTTTATGCAGGAGCCTACATGTAGTGTTGTAAGAACCCACTGTTGAACTGAGCTTTTGTTCCACAATTAAGCAAACTTATATTTCCAAGTGTTGTAAAATTTCTTGTTCATGGTCTTGTCTGCCTTGTCACAAATGTTTACTGTGTTTTAAATCTTTGTTATAGTTATAGGCTAGCTTCATATGACAGGGTTGAGCAACTCCAGTTGTGGAGAGCTCAATGACGTAATTATTTGTACACTCAAACATCAGCTCACTTGTAGATTGGTCCACAATCCTGAAGCACATGCGCAACAGCAGTGATCAGGTGCTGTGTGTTTTTTGGGGAAAAGTTTAAATGTTAAAATGCAAGTTGATGTGCACTACAGGCCAAAATATTATGAACACCCTGCATTTTTCAGAATTTCTGGTGGTTTTTGCCACCTTCTAGTTAATTTTGAGCCACAAAGGCTCACAAAATGCCAAAGGGACACGTATTGACAAAAAATGTTGCTTGCTAAAGACTACATCTGGAAATTCAACTTTCAATGCGCGCATTCCTCCTTAGCCTGGATTAGAGCCCCACAGACATGGGATAATAGCTTTGCCAATAATAATGTTTTTGTACAAAGTAAGGGGCACCATAAATAAGGGAGTGTACCATTCCATCCTCCAACACCATGCTGTTCCCTCTGGGCAAAGACTGGTTGGTCTGAACTTTCTGCTTTTGCTGGCAGGACAATGACCCAAAGCACTCTTCCAAGCTGTGCCAAAGATATATTGACAAAATGGAGGAAGCAGGAGTGCTTCAGAAGATTGTGTGGCCCCCACAATCACCAGATTTGTCACCCATTGAGTTGTTATGGGATGAGCTTGACTGGGCAGTCAGAGAAGTGCACCCATGAAGTTCAAAAGCGCTCATGAAGGGACACTTGAAAGGCCTGGAAGGAGCAACCAGGAAGTTTTTTCCTTAAATAGCAGGAAAGAATGCCTAGGATGTGTCAGGCTTTAATCAAGGCTAAGGGAAGGTACTTTGTAGTCAGTCAAATTTGAACATGTACATCGCTTAGCAAATGATTTTGCAGATTTCTAGTTAAGATGTGTGTTTCTGTGTTATTCAGTTTTTTTTTTTTGTACTTTCAGTAAAGAAAAACCAGCCAAATTCTAAAAACTGCAGGGTTTTTTTAGCCTGTAGTGTGAATGATTGGAGTGATTAAATATTGATATACATTGAGGCAAAACATTTAAACCACTCAGAGATGGAGTGAATAATGTTGATCATCTCATCACAGCACATGTCCAGCTCTGCAGACATATCATAGATGGTAATCGAATAGTTGGTTCTCGTATTCAACATGTTGGATGTGGGAGAATCGAAACTGAACCAATTTGCCAAGAACCTAATAGTCATGGCCTGAAGAGTCGATTAGAGCTTCTCTGAAATGGCAAGATTTGCTGGGGTGCTCCTTGTCAGCAGATGTGAGTCCCTACTGACAGTGGTCCAAGGAGGGGACAAACCATGAAGCAGTGACAGGGTTTGGGCGTCCAAGGCTCATTGATGCCCGAAGGCTGTGAAGACTCTCTTGTATTGATGTAAAGAATGTGTCTCACCACACAGTACATCATACCCAGCTGTGCATTGCACTTTTTTGCTTGCCCGTCACTGTAAGTGCCCACTGTAACCCCGATCCACCTCTAAAAGTGTCCCAAGTGGGCACCTGAGCTTTTAAAACTGGACCATAGAGCAGTAAAGGTAGGTCGCCTGGTCTAGTGAGTCCCATTTTCTTTTACTTCATGTGCTTTGGCTTGGTACGTGTGCAGCAGTTACCTGAGAAAAGATGGCAACAGAATGCACTGCTGGAAGAAGATAAGAGGTGGAGGGAGTGTTTGATACTCTGGGAAATGTTCTGCTGGGAAATCCTGGGTTTGGGAATTCCGGTGACATCAGTTTGATGGAGCCATTTTGGATTCATAAATGTCAGGTAATTTTACCTATGTGCACCAATTGACATTAAATTAGGAGTGCTGGAAAGTGTATTTGTATCCCTTGAAAAATGCCATGTCAAAATCATTTCTACATTTGTGAGTGACTAGACATCCCCTCCATAAATTGGCAGTCACTCCATGAAAAATTGGAGTTGGAACTTAAGATTTGGGATTTGTCCATTTGAAATGATGACAAACACCCATGATTTTTCAAAAAATTTTCTGAGAGTGTGTGGTTAAGACTTTGGTCCACTTGGCACACGGAATGACCTAATTTCGGTTTCGTCTGACAGACCACTGGGCTTCTGTCCAGTTATTATTTAAATGGCCTCAGTGAAATTGCAAGTGCTTGCTTCTGGGTTTTGTTTTTATGTCCAGATAGGCTTTCTTCTTGCAACTCCTCCACTGTGGTAATTGAGGTGACATCTCATGGTGCTTTTTGAAACCTGGTGACCCCAGATGGACACTAAAGCCTCCAAGTCTTTTGTGGTGATTTCCACAGGATATCTTTTTATGCTCTCTCAGTTCTCTTTCCTGTCCTGGGGCCAAATTGCATATGCGTACCCTACCTTTCATGTTTTCAATTGTTCCATACTTTTCAGCTTTTTTGTAATAATTGCCCTGACAGTGCGTGAATGATATTACATCTTTTGTGGATCTTCTTGTCGCCATTACCAGATTTATGATTGTCTGTTACCATCCATCTCTTGAACTGTTAATTATTTTCTTCATTGTGCTGGATGGTAACATTTTTCTTGGATGTTATTACATTTTTGTCAGCTAATGATGCAGGAAGTCATCTTATGGCAAAATATAGGCCCTTAAAGGGTCTGTCCAAGCAAAAGGCCATGGAAGTGTGACATTGCCAGTATTATTCTCAAATTATAGTTCGTAAGAACTGACCGCACATAATGGAACCTTAGTTTGTGTACTTTCTTGACAAAATCATGAGAAGATTTAAAAACTGTATTTACAGCAAATGGGGAGTTCCAATGAAAAGTTGAAAATATCCTTATGGTCCCTTATGTGATGTGGACAATAAGAGAAGCCAATTTTTTTTCACTAAAAAGCATTTAGCTTGAGATTTTAATCTTTCACCATGGAAAACAACCACCCCTACACACTTGGCACAAAACCTGCTGGGCAACACTTAAAATTCAAAGTTTCCAATCGATTTTGAGTACGTCAAAAAGACCATGCTGGAGGGCAGGACAAGATATATTTTTCTATTCAAAAAGGGGTAAGCAGCATTCAAAAGGGCTTCATATCTTATCATATCATATCTGTCAAGTTATGAGGTAATGAAAGGCAAAACATTTCATTTAAACTAGGCATCGTGTCCACAGAGTGGTCAACAGGTTGCGTATGTGATGCATGTCAAGATGGGTGGTTCCGTATGTGATGCTTGACAAAAAAAGTAATTGCTGCAACTTTTTTCCCTTTTTTTTTGGGATGTTAGTGGTGTACTTTGAAAATATATGAAGACCAATAGCATTGAGCACAAACTGCACTTTTATTGAAACTCACAAACAGTTATATATTTAAAATACAACATCATGGTCACCAACATGATGCTAGACAACTTTTGCACAAGTAAGCCATCACACATGTAACCTCCAAACAAAAAGATCGTTTGAGGTGAAATTGTGCAAAAACTATCACCAAAAACAGTTGTACCGGAGATCAAAAAAAGACAAAATTCTGAGATGGGTTTCCTATCACAGCGTACAAGACACTTATTACCAGTTTTCCATGACATATTTGGCGTGACGTGACGATTGACCACCATTTCTCGATGTCCATATCGCATAACTGCACCGAATTGGCACACTGTCCAAACAACTTTTGAACCATGTGCAAAGAATCAGCATGCATTCCAATGCCCGCCATGCTAAAAAGATGGGTTAGAAATGGAAGATATATAATTCAGAGTACTCCTTGAATATTCCATGAAATGACTGAGTAGCAAACCGAACTTTAATTGATGGTCATGTATGTGATTTTTTGTTGACGGATAACCTACATTCGTGTATAACAGCGGGAAGATGCCATTGCTGTAAACAACATCACTGCTGATGTCATCATTTCGGGGGTATCATCCAATTCTAATGAATTTGTTCTATTTTGGGCGGCGTTTTGAATAGAGGAGCATCCAAAAATGCCGGTCACATAATGTGATGATTGTCGGAATTTTGGGCGGCTGAAATAAGAAGTGTTTTTCCTTTAAACTACACAAGAAACTAATTATCACACCACTTATGTTGCGAGGAGGTGAATAGTTTAATAGAAAAGCTCAAAACAGAAAAATTGCTTTTATTGCTTTTTGTTTATTTCATGATATTTGTTAAGAATGTACATGTGGCAGCTTTGGACGGAACAGCGTCACATACGGAACCCCCCAAAAAACATACTTTTTTTTTTCTGCTTACTCCTAAATTTCAATCTTTTTATGGAATAAAATCTTCAAACGCTTATATTCAAGAAGAAAATAAAGTTAACATGAAAGGAATGCCCTTAAGGTTCTAATAAGGCTTCTCTTTCGACGTACTCAAGAATGTCACAAAAATAAACTGAAAAATTGCCCCTTAAAAGATGCATTAAATGAGATAACTTTATGCCCCTCCCATAAACCACTGAAAAGTTATCCCTGTCATCTCTCTGGGATGTGAACCAAAAACCTATCAGCATAAATTATGCATGTGACCCACCCATTCAGAAAAAATGAGGGTGGAAGTTGGGGGTATGCAAACCTACCCTTTCGCTTGGACAGACCCTAAAACGTTGGTGCACTTAACAGGGTTGAATTTCATTCCCGGGTATCATTTGCCAAATTTTTTTATTTACAATAATCCTGAGGGTAACTAGGAATTGTAAAACCTTGATTTGGTGGAAATCATTTTTTCATGCAATGAATACGTCATTTTGGTCAGTTTTATCAATGAAGTACAGCATTTCTCAGATGCTGGCATCTTGAGTTTCTCCAAAATATTTGATTTTTACAGTATTATTGGTGCATTTCCAGGCACAAGTGCCAATAATTTTGTAGAACTCTATAAATTATTTTGGAGTATTGATAACAGAAGATCTGGTATGTAGAATCATGGCTCTCTTCACCCCATCCCTGCCCTGCACTCTACAGCTGGGGTGTTCTATTTTAAGCATTAAAGGACACTGTGGGTTCAAATATTTTTTGTTATTTTCCAGCACAGCCCAATTCTGCTTGTTAACAACTTGATTGAAACCCATGATTGATGTATGTGCCATCTCATGATCATTTATTTGTAAAATTTGTTGTGTTTGTTGTGTGTAAAAGACACAAATCCCAGCACCCAAATTGGCCGTAGACTATTAAACGGCCCTGATCTAGACTTTGATTAGATAGGGATGTGCTTTTTTTACTTTGAAGTGAGGTTTATTACACAGAACCATTCAGATCAAGGTCATGGATCCATATCAGTATCACAATCAAACTCTTAATTGCATGCTTCACAGCAGTATTTCCAACAGTTTATGGACATGTGAATTCAGCAGGAGTTAAGGAGGGCAGAGGTAAAATTGCCCTCAGTATACTTTTAATATCCCAACATATCTTTGTTGGGAGCAAAAATGCAGGTTTTTTTTTTTTTTAAATGATCCCCCCCCCCCACTATTTTGTCAGTTATACCGGAGTCTGGGTGTTTGTCACAGAAAATACAGCCCATTTTTGGCAAATTTTTTGAAATTGCTGCCTGCCTTATTACTACTTTTGGCTCAATCTGATCATTTATGGTTACCTCCTTGTTCTCTTCAGTATTGAAATGTTATTCTATGATTTCCCAAGTTTTATTTGAATGTGAAAATGACACTCATGGAAAAATTCAATTTCAAACTGTGAATTTGACTTCAACCGTAAACTGGAAAAATGGTTTAATTTGCTTACCTCAGCCAAGTATCAGCTAGTCCTTTGTGGGAGAGTGGAAGGTGTTTACCTGTTTATTTGCATTCTAATTCTCCTGGCCTCACCTAGACTGGTCTCTAGCAGTAATCCTGTTTCTCTAATGCTGTGGGTGAGCCAGTGCTGTGGACAAATTTGAGCTGTCTTTTTCTGCTGTTGGCTTGCCTCTTGAAGAAACAATTTGAAGTCAACAAAGTATGCATTATGCTGTTTTGTACGGAGTAATGCAGTATCTTTATACGGTTTGCAAGCCAGAGTTGGGTTCAAGTACTTTTGAGAATTGGATGCAAGCATTTTTTTTTACATACCATAGTGCTTATATTTGTATCTGAGTACTACCCAATAATGCCTAATATTAGGCATTACACCTATTAATATTATTAGGCCTAATGCCTAATAATACCTAAAAATAAGTACATGTACTTGAATTCAAGTACTTGACCAATCTATGTCAGCACTTAGGATACAGATTGGTCAAGAACTTCGAAAAGAACTTGAATACAAGTACTTAAGGCATTAATAGGAAGTACTCCGATACAAGTGCAAGTACTTTGGTATTTAAAAAAAAAAAACTTGCATCCAATTCTTGAAAATACTTGAACCCAACTCTGTTGCAAGCTAACTGCTTCCAGTTAGCATTAAAATTTGATATCTTCATAAGGATTAGGCGAGAAAAGGAGAAATGACAACCCTGTGACTGTGTTGCATTGAATGTATTCTTGTATTGCTTATGGTAGGAAAATAATCTGAAGTCCAGTTTGGCTTTGATCCATGTCTTTATATGCTCTATTATTTGGTATCTTGATGGGTATCTGTAAATACTGTGCTCATCCAATTATTCCACAATAGTTAATAAAGGATGGCTTCTCTCATGATTTATGTGTGGGTACTGAAAATAAATTTTCAGTTTCCATCATGATCATGCAGCTGAGAAATTGAATATTGTATGATTTATGACTGTGTAACAATCTTCTGTGAATCTAACCTGAAAGCTAAAATTAAAGTGACTGTTTCTTTTTTAGGGAACAGAGCTGTGGTGCAGTTATGAGCAGCCAATGGTAACCTGACCACGACAAGACTTCAGTGCACCGGCCTCTCAGTTTCTTTTTCACCATTTCAGTCTGGCCAGCTGTATCTTCTAAGTATCTATGCCCAATGTCCTTTATACGTGATGAACACGACCTGGGCTGGAGTCTGTGCGCTGTAGGCCACTCAAATTGTTCCTGATCTCCATTTGCCCCTTGTTTACGCCTCGCCCCTGTGGGCTGAAATGACAAACGTGGTCCTGTGGTCAGAGGCGGAGGTGGCACGTTGGCTCATAGAGCAGGGCATGCAGGAGTACCTGCAGGCTTGTGGATCACTCACGGGCCCAGCTTTGCTGGAGCTCACTACAGAGGATTTCAAGACCCCCCCTCTGGCTCTCGTGACCTCAGATGGTGGCACGCAACTCCTGGAGAAGATTGAAACCCTGAGGATTGAGCATCACATCGAGGCGCACAAGAATGGCCATGCCAACGGGCACACGGTGGCAGCGGGTGACGGGAAGGCCACGAGGAATGGCGTGCTAAATGGCTTCCGGAAGGACGCTGTGCAGATCCCAGTCCCTGAGCCGGAGCGCTCGCCTTATCCCCTAGAGTGGGGCAAGACGGCCGTCGCCTTCCTCTACGCAATATGCTGCTTTGTCCTCACGACCGTCATGATCTCTGTGGTCCATGAGCGCGTGCCTCCCAAAGAGATAGATCCCCCATTGCCTGACAAGTTCTTTGACATTTTCGACAGAGTCGAGTGGGCCTTCTCCATATGCGAGATCAATGGTATGCTGCTGGTGGGCTTATGGCTGCTTCAGTGGGTGCTGTTGAAATACAGGTGTGAATACATCAAATCCCTCATCTAATTTTCCCCCTATTTGTCAGTGGTATATCCAAGCCATGAAGTTGTTAAAAATTAGATGTAACTCTCGTGAAAGTGCATGCATTTAGATAACTTGATTAAAACTTTGCTTTTAGGTCTATTGTTGGGCGGCGGTTCTTCTTCATTGTTGGAACACTCTACCTGTATAGATGTATCACCATGTATGTCACCACGCTTCCAGTTCCAGGGATGCATTTCAAGTGTGCTCCTAAGGTAAGCCATTCATTCACTGAAAAATAAATATTTCCCACGTGTATAGTGTACATACTTGCTTGTTTAGAAGTCTGAAAAATGGCTGACTCAACCTTAATATCAGTTTTCTTAGAAGAACCTGGATTCTGTGTTCTGTCAAATCAACCGGATATATGATTTGAACAACAGCTATATAAATAAATCGGATGGTTAGAAAATTAATACTGATCGAGTGTTGCGATTATTAAAAAAAAATAAATAAATAAATAAACTAATGAATTTGTTGGCTCTTTTAAGTGAATCTCGCCCTTTTCCCTTTGGCCCATCCGCATGTGAGAATGAAAGCAAAGTGTGGTCAGCTCTTGGATTTCCGATAAAACATTTCTTGGAAAAATAACAAATAAAGATATAAGCAGAATATGCAAGTTGCAAGTGAAATCTCACTCAACAATGAGCAACCTGAGGGCACATGATAATACCCTAGCAAACGTGGCGATTTGAAGTCAGAGGCACTGCAGCTAAAGCAGGCAGCGTTAATTGTCACAATTGTCCTTATTCTGCCTCCGACGGCTCCCAGCTGCTTTTGATGACTAGAGTAAAACCAAAGTGTGGTCAAACTGCATCATGAATTGCACAGCTATTTCACCAACAGCATTTATTTGTGGGAAATTTCACCAGTACACTGGCAATTTTATGTGGTTATGTGTTATGACATTAGCTTCCCTCCCATGCTCCCACAACAGTATGTGCATACAAAATTAGCTAGTTCCAGAGTTTTCAGAGTTTCTCGAACTTGGCTCGAGTGCACAGACATTGGTGTATGAGTGAAGCGAGCTTCATAAGACTTCTGCAATGGAGAAAATCCCATGATCGACAGTGTCGAACGCGGCACTGAGATCCTTGAGCACAAGGATTGAGACTTTACTGGAGTCTATATTAATGTGAAGATCATTTAAAAGTTTTACAGGAGCAGTTTCTGTGCTATGGTGAGATCTAGAACTGGACTGAAAATCATCAAACAGGTCATTACTCATTACGTAGTTGTTCAGTTGATGATAGACAATTTTTTCAAGAACCTTGCTAAGAAATGGGAAATTTGAGATCGGTCTATAATTGCGGGGTTGAGGCTGTTCTTTTTTTAATAATGGTCTTATGACAGCAGTTTTAAGAGCACTTGGGGAAAATACCAGACTGGAGGGAACAGTTGACAATTTGCAGGACCTCTTCATTGAAACAAGTAAAAACGGCTTTAAAAAAAGTTGTAGGAAGTGGATCCAGACAACAGGTGGAGGATTTGAACTTAAACACAACATCCTCAAGTGATTAGAGGTCCACAAGAACAAAATGTGACATATCACAGGTCCTATTATTATAAAGGAGTGACATGTCTCTGTCAAGACTCAAATAATTTATATTATTTCTGATGGTTGTGAATTTATTGTTAAAAAATGTAGCAAATTCTTTGCACTTTGTGGTAGAAAGTAGGTCATTGTGGGTTGAAAGAGATGGGTTAATGAGCCGATTGTTTTTCTCCATTACGCTCTGCTTGTCTACTTTGTTTTTTCAATTGTATTACGAGAAAATCATTTGTCCAAGGAGCTTTGTGTTGTCTAAAGATTGCTTTTGTTTTTAAGGGTGCAATATTGTCAATGGAACTTTTCACTTTCAAATTAAAATTGTGTTCCAGGACATCTGTGGATATTGGCGTGGACTGTACCACGTCGGACATTATAAATGTAACAAAAGATTCTATAAAATAATTAGCGGTGTTGACACCAATGTAGCGTTTTTTTGCTGTCTGCATTCCTATTAATTTTTGAGGAGTAAAAGAGGTGTCAAATAAAATGCAAAAATGATCTGATACCGTAATATCCATGATTGAGGGAATAGTAATATTAAGTCCCTTTCCAATAATCAGGTCCAGGATATGGCCTCGGTTATGGGTTGGTCCAGACACATGCTGAGAGAAGTCAAAAGCTTCCATTAGGTTTATGACCTCCCTTGAGTCATAGTCATTTGTATTATCTACATGAATATTAAAGTCCCCTGAAATGACGATATGATCGAAGTCAGTGGAAACTTTGGATAGCAGCTTGGAAAACTCCTCAAGAAAACCGTTTTTACATTTCGGCGGACGGTAAATAATAATGGAGAGAACAGAGCTCGTAGTACAAACAATCTTAAAAGCAAGTAATTCAAGACTAGAGGAAGCACCAAAATTTACCGAACTGCAGTTAAAATGGCTCTTAAAAACAACTGCTAGCCCACCACCACGGCCATGGGATCTTGGAGAGTTAATGAACTCATAGTTCGGGGGACGAAGTTCAATTAACTGACTGTACTCCTCACATTTCAGCCAAGTTTCTGTCAGGAATAAAAAGTCCAGATTAGACGAGATAATAATGTCATTGAGAATAAAAGATTTGTTTGATAGTGATCTTGCATTAATCAGAGCCATTTGAATTCTGATATCACTGGGAGTCACAGCCATTTTTTCTGATGAAACAATAACTCTGTGATTCAGGGGGTTAACATCTGTGTGGTCTAGCTACCCTGGCAGTTAATAAGGTCTGAATGGGCACTGGAGAAGTTATTTGTGGGCAGTGAGTGGTTTGGGCTACCACGTCACAAGGTGGAGCTAATGAGGGCAGAGACAAGGGCCTTGGTTGTGGTGAAGCGAAGAAGTAGTTAGAAGGGGTTAATGATGGGTTGGGCCAACAGGGGGAACTGTAGCAGGAGACAGTGCTAATATTTGTCAAAGTAGTAGAAGAAGAAGGATGTATGTGCATGCGGGATGCGAGTAGTCAATCTCGGGGACAAGAGTGCACAGCGTGTTGCAAGTTACCCACTAACATGCGGCTTCCCAGTCTGTTTGGGTGGACGCCGTCGACTTTGAAAGTCCAGTCACACAAGGCACTCTCCAACTCTGTCACATTTTGACATTTCAACATGTATTTGAATGATCAGCAATCATTGTGCATGTTTTGGGAGAGGCCAGGGAATTTGTGATTCCCTAAACCACACAGCAATGGGACACGTTTTTATGACTTTGAACGGCTTACCGTGATGTTTGGGAGTGTAAAAACGTGAAGTGTACATCCAGTCAAGGCGATTCAGAGTTAAAGCCTAAAGGGGAGGCCTGATCCAGAATTCTTTCCATTTGGGCAAAGACGAAATCACATCACTTTAGCAAAGCAATGATTACAAAGATTCCCCTTAACTAGCGTCAACTAGGTTGGAAGATGGCTAGCTTTATAATCTGAAGAGTAACGTAATCAGAGAAATGAAAACTTCTCCAATAGACATCATAACCACCATAGATTCACTAGCCAGTTAGCTGTACCCAAGCGATTGCTTTTGAACTAGCCAACAAACTAGGTAAAGTCCCAAAAATTTTAAAGTTTAGTTGGTTTGCACGAAACTGCCGCAAGACGTCAGATAAATTCATGCCTATGACAGCTGGCAAAGTCAGTAAAGCTGGGGCAAGAAACAAATCAAGGTTTACCGGAGTGCCCACTCCCCTACCTCCCCGCCAGTTTCTCCTGGGCTTTGTAGCCAGACTGTTATCTGGGTTCTCTGCTAAGCCCTGTGATATTTTTAAATTAGTAGGCCTATATTAATAGTACTAAGACTATATAAAGTCATGTCTGCTTATTAAGTGCGCTTATTACATTATCAAGTTTGTGTCAATTTGATATTTCATTTTTGTTAACTGAAACTCAGCTCCTGCTAAATGCGCTGATTGGGCGCATCTCAAAGCGTTGGCTACATCCTTCGAAGGCTGCATTCTTAGGGGTCGTCACTTACTTCCATTCACCAAACTAACATTTGGGGTCAGGGATTTGGTTATATTTAGGGTTAGGTTTGACGCTAGGTTTAAAGGTAGGGGTAGAGTTAAGGTACTTAGGGCTGTCGCGATAATTAATCGCGATGAATTTAAGCACAATAAAAGTAACTGCCACTATGAGGCAGCCAGACGTGATTGCTTATTACCTTTTCTATGACACTTACCTAATGAGGTCATTTGAATTGCTTCCCGTAAGAAAACTGTGGTTTGAAGTCTGCTAATTACCAGCGAGGTTGGACAGCCTCCATCGCCTTGGCATAATTAGCTCACCTTAAATCATTTCCCGTGTACTTTGCCTAACTTGCAATCAAGCCATTTATTCAGACAACTGACTAATCAAAATCAAATTGTGGCCTATAATGATTAAGAAGTGATAATGAGAAGCAGGCGGACCAAACCAGGTTGCCGTGTTAGATTGAAAAAATTGCATTATCATGAAGTATACATTATTAAAGATATTTAAAAAAAGTTATTCAAAGATTGCCCTGGTTTTAAGAGCTTAAAAATATAGGCTACGTGAAGTGGAAAACATTTTGTGAAGCATACCGAACATGAATGTGAGAGAGAATACGTTTGCATTGCAGGCAATAGTCAAATGCACCGAAGATATGGCAATTAATGTTTAGGCGAATCTTTGCAGAAATTTGAAGCATATTTTGTTAGATAATTGAACGAGAGTAATTTTAAATAATGTAACTCATAGCACTTGATTTTTTTTACTTTTGAGCATCTAAATAACCAACAGTGCAGGTGGAAAACATTTTGTTTAAGCTTGTAGAACGTGACATGTAAATAGTTAATGAATTTGTAAATCTTTCAATATAATGCGGCAGCCTGGTTAGGTCTGTCTGCTTCTCATTGTCTCTTCTTAATTATTATTGGCCAAATTTTGGCTTTGATTTGTCAGTTGGCTGAATAAATGGCTTGATCGCAAGTCAGGCAAAGTACACGGGAATTGATTTAAGGTTAGCTAATTATGCCAAGGCGATGGAGGCTGTCCAACCTCGCTGGTAATTAGCGGACTTCAAATCACAGTTTTCTTACCAGAAGCATTTCAAATGACCGCATTAGGTAAGTGTCATAGAAAAGCTAATAAGCAATCACGTCTATCTGCCTCATAGTGGTAGTTACTTTTATTGGGCTTAAACATCGCGATTAATTATCGCGACAGCCCTAGGTACAGTTAGGGAAATCAATGATGATTCACTTAAACCAAAGCTGTTTAATAGAGATGAAATGACGTCATGTCAGTTTGGCGGATGAACTAAGCGACGACCCCTAAAAATGCAGCTTTTAAAGGATACCAAAGCCTACGCTTTGAGATGCACCACTGCCGTACCTGTAGAATTTTTATTTCGGGATACGGCTTGATGACACATGCGCAGAACCACTGCCGCCCCAACAGACTTTTGGTCACTAAATGCGGCAGCCGTAGCAACTACCGAGACTATTCTGGTTCTTGGCCCTTCATTTGTGAATGGATCCATTCGCGTCTTGCAGACTGATTGGAAATTGTTTGCGTTGGCCAACTTGGTTAACAAGACAATATTTTGGAAATGGATTGCTCCTGACATTGGATTTTTGGGCCCTCTTTAGCCCTCTGTAACTCATTTTGCTCCTAAGGTTAATTATTGCTCAGCAAGGAAGCCATTGCCTCCTCACCTGTTGGTGAATTTCAAATGTTTTTGGTAATGTTGGAATTCTCTCATGTGGACAGTAGGTATAACAATAATAACCGCATGCTAATACTGGCGTTGCATGAGCCTGTGTATACAGTGTATAGGCACAGATTAAATTGTCCTCATAGGCTAAATTTTAACTTTGAAAATGGGGATTAAATTTGCGTGGGATTATGGAAGAAAATTGGCATCACTAATCTGTACTGGGTGCCGTAAAAAGTGTGGGTGGTGTAAAAATGTTTCATGAAATGCAACACGCAAAACCGTCCAAATGTAAAAGGATTCTGATGATTTTTCATTGTCCAAATTAAATTGGTGTTGAACAGGTGACGTGCAAAGTTAATTTGGTTTTTGAAAAATGGCTTCAGGGCAGTTGCTAGCTTTTTCATCTTTATAATGAGCTTAAAGCAAGAAGCCAAAAACCACTTCAACCAAGTGTGAACTTGAATGTGCTCTCACACTTGATAAACTATCACACTTGAAAATGAAGCTTCCTGAATTTGCACTCAAGGTGTTTGCAGTCCTGTGCTTTGGCTGGGCAGGCAAATATCACAGCCTGTGCTATGTGTGGGTGAGGATTCAGTGGTATTAATTATATATCATGTTATACAGTGTCAACGGTCTCTCACAAAAGTTGACATTAGTTGCTCTAAAGAACATGTTTATTTGTTAATGGCTTCATCTCAGTAAAGGAATAGCTGGCTTGTTGCAAACTGAGGCTTGCTTTGGTCACTTTCAGAACATTTTCAGGAGTTGAATGGATAGTTTTTGCATTATTCTGTTGGTGCAACACATCCAGTGTCAGTGAGTGCTTGCCTTACAAGGACTTATTGTTGAGAGATGCAGTCCTCCCTCACTTTAGTTTTCCTTGATGGTCTGAGTGATTATCTGTGGTGATACAAAAGGAAAAAGGTGTCTAAGTGATGGCAAAGTGTATGTATTGAAGCAGGAAGTGGTTGCATGGTTGTTGCTGTGGAGCTATTGTGAAGAAGTGAACAGCCGGTGTCCCCAGAGAGAACATTCCGGAGCATGCAGCTGTGAGCTGTCAGCGGGTGTGTTGGGTCAGGAGGGGTGTGGGTGTGTGGGGTCATGGCATAGACTTGCACATGCTCAGAAATCCTATCACAGAGGCCAGAGTAAAATCGCTGGCGCACCATCGTAGAAAACCCATGACAGGTTTTCACAGAACAAGAATCATACCCTAGCAAGAAAAGTGCATTATTTATTTATTAATTTTTTGTCTCAGGTTCTAAAACCACCTGTGACGTAATTTTGTGCTGCACTCAGAAAAGAGCTTGAATAGGCAGGCTTGTGCTTGTCTCAGGAAGACCATATCCGCCTGCCAGCACCTCTTATTGCAGTTCAGAGGACTGTCTGCAATAGACAGAAGGAAGAGGAGAGTTGATAAACTGCTTCACTGGTGCACTGTGGGTGCTCTCTGCTGTGTCTTAAGGTGTGTCTCTCTTAGCTGATTGATTAACACTACAACCTCAGTTCCTGGGTAATCGGGATTATGAGCAAAAAAGATACGTTTATGGCAAGATGGTCAAATTTGCCTCTATCCGTGGTTGTTAACCCTGTTCCTGATGATCTTTGGTCTGATAGATTTTCATTTCAGCTCTTATTTAGTACACTCGTTTCTACAGATTAGTAACTTCATGATCTGCACTGGCTAGCACTAAAACTTCAGTCATTTCATGAAGTGATAAAAAAAAATTGACTGTAACATAGACACGGAGAAATCGGAATCTCCTAATTTTTCACTACATTATGTTTTGTCAATGGTGAAATTCCAAAATTTAATTCAGTCCCACATTGAGAAACATTGATCTTATCATTAATTGTTTGAATATTATTCAGGCACCTTTTGGCTATGTAGCTCCAAATCTGGAGCTATCTTGATAGCAAATGACCATAGGGCTTGGCAACTGACTTCACTGCGCAATGCATTCTGGGATGTAAACAATAGCGTGGCACCATATTGTGAGGCCATATCGAGTGAGACTAAATTAAAACGGAGCCAAAGAGATACAATAACTAGGTGAAAGCTTGCCGAAAGCGTACTGTAGAGATGTCAAGTCTAACGCATTCAGCGTAGGTCCTGTGCATTTTTTAAGCTTATTCACCGTAGTCCGCAATTATTCATTGAACGCTTAATGAGATTCTCACCCGATATTAAAATCCTTGTGCATTGACGTTTCAGTTTTACTTGGGTAAAGGTGGACCTCACCACAACTCCGGACTTCCCGTGCTTCTCTTTACTCAGGGATTGGAAACAATGGATGTGTTTCATGACCGTTTAAATGAAATAAGACTATTCGAAACGTCTTTATGCAATTCCGTTGCTTTCAATTCCTCTGTAAAGACAAGCCTGAAAATTCCCGAGTCATAATTGATTTCCGTGTCACTAGTGGGGAAATCCACCGTAATGAACGTGAAACTGATTAACTTGATGCACAATGACTTAAATTCCGCGAGTGAATTTCTGTAGTACGCTTTGATTGAATAATTGCTGACTACGGCATAGGAATGTGAATGCCATTAAAGCCCCTTTCAGATTGACAGTTCACTCCTTATCAGCACTGCAGCAGCTCCAGAGCAGCACCGGGTTAAAGTTTGATATGAATTGATTTCCGGTGGTGTAATTTACTGCAGTGTAGTTTACCCCGGAGTAATTTAAACCACCTCTGGGGGTGGTTTAGCTCCGGGTTAGCACCGGAGAATGAACAGTTCAACAAAATGAACTGTTTTCCGCTCATGCGCGAAACGAAGGCCAGGAAGTGTGTGTACGATACCATGACGACTAATAGGGTGGCGAGATTTCCATATGAATGGGTCTCGCCGATTTGATGCGGACATTTTATTACATTTATGCTGTGTTTTCAGGCCGATATGAATGGGTTTAAGCGGGAGTGCCAATCCGCGGCAGCACCGGATTGTGATTGGGTGTGTTGATATGAATGCGGTATAAGAGAAGAGACTCACGCCTAATGTGTGGGACTTGGCATCTGATTAAGCGATGCTAAGAAGTCGATTAAATGAAAAGAACGTACTATACAGAGACAAACTTCTACCGAACGCAAGAAAACAGTACATAAAAAAGATCGCGTTGATCGGAAATTTGGCTCCATATAAGGTGTCTGCGAGAACCTGGAGCCGAAACCCGCCTTGCCCCCTTTGACTTTTCCCGATATGTTTTGTGTACTTAGTCTGTGATGTCAGTGCATATACCGAGGATGAATTTCGGAATTAGAAATCTATGGAAGCCTATGTACAATACACAAATGGCTGGGTCCATGATTTGGAGGTCTGCATACCACTGTGCTGTGAAAACAGCGTCGTTTGCACAAAGGTGTGCATCATCTTGCTTGCTTACCTACCTGTGATTAGTCAGACATACATTATTAGGCTACTCAGTGGCAGCTTGTGAACTGGCAACAGGGGAAGCTCAAGCAATCCCTTAAAATTAATGATTGGTCACAACCTGTTTTCAGTCATTCATTTAAATGACCATTACAGAAACCCTGAAAACTCAACACTGATGTGGCCAGTTTTCATTTATAACACAAACCTGTCAACTCTCACGCATTCGGAGTGTTTAAGTGGCACATTTACGTTCCTCTTCTGTAGTCAGCAATCATTCACTCAACGCGTATGTAAGAGATTCTCGTGCGGAATTGAAGTCCTTGTGCATGGAGGGGTTGGAAGCACGTCTCAAATGATCTTATTTCATTTAAACTATCTTGAAACGCATGCATTGCTCCAACCCCTGAGTAAAGAAAAGTGTGAGAAGTCCAGAGTCGTAATCGGTATGCGGTATAGGCTAAATGAAAACTGGCTACATCCGACCGCACAGCAAGTTCATCTCATGGCTGTAACTTCTCGGCGTGCAATAACAAGAAGTGGCCTCACAGGATGACGATCTCACACATCAACCCATTTGGCGCTGCAGCCGTGACGTCACGCCCCCATCCCTTATACCCTCTTTGACTGCACATGTCATACCCAGTCATAGTTGAATCACTTGTTTAATGTGAATAGAGGCCACTAGATGGCAGTATTTACCTTTATTTTGTTAAGCCCAGACTGGAGATAGGTTTGGGCATGTTTTAGGCATGTCTGGGACAAGTCCCAGAGAAAAATCAAAAAAAAAAAGTCTAAAAGGTGGGAGGGGTCTGCAAAAGAGTATAAAAGGGGGAGAATTGAGACAGTGAAGTGGTAGGAGAAATTGCAAGGAGAAGGATACATGTGACCAGACTTGTCATTCTGTTCAAAACCTGTGAAGCTTTTAGTGGATTTTTGCCGGTGTTAGAGCATTTTCCTCACCCAGGACATCACCAAGCAACCCACCAAAGGGATTGTAAATATTTCTGTTTTTGTATATAATCAATCTTGGTCTGTTGAGTAGAGTAGTTTGTTGTTAGTTGCCTTGGTTGAAATAAATGTGTTTTAGTTTTAAAATTTTTGTCTGTCATCCTTTGCTGTCATTAATGTCATAACAAATTGGGGCCATAGCACTTGTTACCCATTCATCTGTTTACGAGAAGAATATTCCAAACAGATGTTTTTTTCTGAAGATCCTACAACTTCTTCAGTTTTCCCACTCTGCTGTCCTCCTTGTTTTGGAACATGTTGCAGGCATTCAAATTTGGAATTTGCAAATATTTGCAAAAATGTATAAATATAATAAAGTTTTATCATTTAATTTTTGCTTTCAACCAAATCTGTGTAAAAGAATTTACCAGTCGCTTCTGGGTTTTGGTTGCTTTTGAATTACTGTCCCGATTCATGTTGAATTGATATTGTTTAAATCAAGCTGGTGTTAGCTTGTGCATCTGCCCTTGTACAGATACCAGTGTCTATCTTTAGCTTTGCCTTAAAGGTGAAACACAGGCAGCAGTCCCAGAGATAGTCCTATAATGCTGTGATCTGTACTTCTCTGCAGCTGTTTGGAGATTGGGAGGCCCAGATGCGCAGGGTGTTGAAGATGATTGCTGGAGGAGGCCTGTCAATCACAGGCTCCCACAATATGTGCGGGGACTACCTGTACAGCGGCCACACAGTCATGCTGACGCTCACCTACCTGTTTATCAAAGAATGTGAGTTATTCCTCTGAAGGCTGTGGCAAAATCTCACTGAGGTTCATCTCAAAGCATAGGCTTCATCCTTCGAAGGCCGCATTTTTAGGGGTCGTCACTTATGGTTGCAATCAAAATGATTCAACCCCTGTTGCAAATTAGGTTTACTGGCAAAATTTACAAACTTTTAGCTGTTTGGTATGAACAAATCAAATAAGAATGATTTAAATAGCGCGACACAACAAATATTACAAGTGGCTTCTCCAAATTCGACACACATGCCACTTTATGGACTACAGCAGGCTCAAAATTATTCAACCCCTTCATGACAAGCATCTTTAATACTGAGTAGAGCACCCTTTTACTGCTATGACCAGTTGGAGATGTGATGCATTGGCAGACCACAGCTTCTGGCAGCATTCCCAAGGAATCTTAGCCCAGTTCTCATGGACAAAGGCCTCCAGTTCACTAATATTCTTGAGTTTGCGTGCTGCAACTGCCTTCTTCAAAACCCACCTGAGATTTTTTATGGGGTTTTAGTGAGGCGACTGTGATGGGCACTCTAGAATCTTCCCAGACTACTACTGCAACCCAGCCTTGGTGGATTTTGAGGAATGCTGAGGATCATTGTCCTTTTTGAAGGTCCAATGATACCCAAGTGTCAGCTTCCCTTCAAACGGCATGACATTTTCTCCTTAAATATCCTTGTACGTGACTTAATCCATCTTGCCCTCCACACTTTGCAGATTTGCAGTGCCAGAGGAAGCAAGGCAGCCGCAGAGCATCAAAAAGCCCCCGCAATTATTCACTGTAGGCAGGGTGTACTTTTCAGCATGTGCTTCTTTATTTCTCCCGCAGACATACCACTGATTCATAACCCCAATATATTCCAGTTTTGTTTCATCACTCCACAGAACAACATCCCCAAACTTCTGTGGCTCATTTATATAGTTTTGGGCATATTGGAGCTTTTGCTTTTGTCCCGGTGTACATCTTGGAGACCTTCAAGGTTTAGTTTGCGCCTCACTGTGCAAACTGAAACCTCAGTGCCTCCTGCCTCCAAGTCTTGCTGCGGGTCCCCTGCAGTCACTCGAGGGTTTTTGACCACCTGTCTCCTCAGAGATCTGGTGACAGCCATTGATAGCTTCCTCTTTCTGCCACATCTCAGTATTGCAGCCACTATTCCTTTAACTCTGAACTTGCAAACTATGCTTCCAACTGTATCTCAACAAAAATTCTGTGCCTATGCCATCTTTTTGTATCCTTTTCCTTGTTAATGCCAGGCAATGATCTCCTTTATTAGCTTTTTGGACAATTCTTTTGAGAGCTATATTTTTGTTATGCAAACTAATGTCCCAGTCAGCAAAACCCTGGCTAGTGCCAGTATTTGGTGTGCTCTATCTCAAGCAAACCTGCTGCAACTAATTAAGCTCTTGATTAGCTGCATTAGGTGTGCTTTGGACAACTCTTGATTTGCAAATGTGCTCTTATGACAGATTCTATTCAGTGGATTGAATAATTTTGAGACTGCAATAGTCATTAAAAATGGCATTTTGTTTCAAATTTGGAGAAACCACATGTAATATTAGTCGTGTTGAGCTATTTAAAATGTTGTTTCATCCATTTATCACAAACAGCTGAATGTTTGTAAATTTTGCTATTAGACCCAATTTGCAGTGGGGGTTGAATAATTTTGATTGCAACTGTATTTCCATCCACCAAACTGACATTGAGGTTAATGGACAAGGTTAAACTTAGGGCTAGGTTAAGGACTGGGTTTGGGTTTAGATTTAAGAGTCAGAGTTAAGGTTAAGGTGAGGGAAACGGCAAATGCAAGTAAGTGAGGACACCTAAAAATGCAGACATCAAAGGATGCAGCCTACGCTTTGAGATGCACCCACTGTGTCAGCTTTGTTTTGAAATAACAGTGACCTCTGGTGTTCGACCGTGATTTATTTTTGTCTACCATTCTGTAAGAAAGGTGGGCCTTGCTGAATGTGCTAATGCTAAAACTGAATGTCAGTAAGTCTGTTCCTTTTTCTTAAAGGTTAGCCGGGAAATTTTAAGAACTGTATTGCAGGTATTGAGGAACATAGTGTTTCTGAACTGAAGTGGTTTTATTGCCTCTGCTGTTTGCTCTGCTGTTGCACATCCTTCTTTGCTTAGTTTCGGTTTCAGGTGATGGTGAGTGTAATGTCCTCGCAACACAATGTAACTCAATTTTTAGTTCATCTACTCCTTGTTGTGCCATTTTTGTTCCAGTTCATATCAACCCCTCTTTGCAGATGCCAAATCCAACCAAATTCAGCCCTTGCCCATGTGTTCCTGACCCCTATTTAAGGCTTTATAACTCAGGATTTGAGAGTCACGGAGACTAGAAAAATTATTTTAATGGAGCAACAAACTTGTATAACGTGGAATTAAAACTTGGGGACAAAAAAACATGTTGCAAATACAAAGAAAATTCAGGAAAATTTATCATTGAAGTTGTCTCATGATTAAAAACAAAATAATAGCTTGTGGGTAAATCAATACATTTCCTGGATCCTGGACTCTTTGACTAGAGGTATCCTTCATCTGATGCTCAGAACAGCTGAACAACAATTTCTGAAGCTAAATGAAAGGTGCTCCCTACCTCCCCAAACAGCTAAAAACCGACGTACTGTATTTGCTTTGGTGTGATTTATAACTAATGCAATGTTTTACTACCAACGCACTATTTTGACGCATGGTACAAACTTTTGCATCAAATGCAAGTGGATATTATCATTTTATTTTTGACCATGTATAATGAGTGGGGGTTGTAAATTACCTACCCATGTGATCTCCAAACTAAAGAGAAAATGAACTGAAAGTTATTTGGATATGGATATGAAAACTTAAAACCTTCCCATTTGATGCACTGTAGTCCTCAGAATAAAAAATAATGCAATGTCATGCTCGTAGACTGTGTGTAGGAAAAATATAGTTCGCCTCATAGCATAATTGCTTAAGTCATATTTTTGCCAAATTGAGATATCAGCTGCCTGGGTTTTTGTGTTTGCGGAAAAATAAGTTATGTCCTTTTTTCTCAAAACCACAAGAAATGGAGAAAAATAAAATTAATTCTCTTTAATAATGAAAAAAATAAATTTTTTAATTTTAATAAAGCTTAAAAAATGATGGGCAAGTATACTCTGAGGATAACGATATGCTGATGAAATCTCTCTGCTGTAGTACATTGTTATACTCCAAAGCATATTATCATAAATTGGTCATAATAGAATGTAATAGAACAAATGTCACTACTTCTGATCAGTCCCTTTCAATTGGAATTTAACATGAGTTTGAACATTTATTCTCATACTATTGTTCTGGTACTTATCTGAGCGACGTTGGTCGTGTTGGAAACCAGGGAAAAGCAAGCAGAAGCCGTGAGTTGTCTCTTGTATTCGTAGCAAATATGGAAAATATGACACAACTAAAATAATTGAAATCCAACTAGCAGAACAACATACCATGTCCCGCAGTTATGGATCTTATCCAGGCTTTAGAATTGCTCCATCGATTCTTGAAATTAGCAGGAAATTGAAATATAGAGCTATTTACTAAATGTCAGAGATGAGGGTATTTTGTTAGAACTATCTCTTGTGAATAGCAGCATAGGATACAACAAAGCGTGCAATCCCATAGTCTCTGTTTGCATTTGATTACAACCTTTAAAGAAGGAGACTAATGGTGATGCACCATTTGAAAGCAGACCTTTTCCTGTAATTGGATCAAAACGGTAATGGATTTTACCAGAGCTGTGAGAAAGATTTGAAGGGACAGGTTCGATTTATTTTTTCTGGAGGGCTCACAAATGATGGAAAAAATGAATGCTGAATATCGGAAGGGACCGATCTACACATTTGATACGGAAACGGCGTGTATTTTATCAATATGAGATGGGTTTGATAGTTGACTGACTACACTGGAATTTATCCTGCATTTTGTTATTTCCTTAGCGGTGTTTTATTACTGTATTCAGAGTTTGTATGGCTAAATTGTTGCTATGCCATTAGCCAGCTTTTTCAGAATCAATATATGTGAGGAACTGAAATGTTCCCTGATTGCTTGTGTATTCCAGGCTGGTAGCAAATCAGGTTTTATGGGACATATGATTCATGCAACATGTATTCCACTGTTTCAGACTCAAGAGCTTGCATCTTTTGAATAGTTCTAGGGACCCACATCCGCGTGAACACTCAGTATACTATTACAATTACAGCATCATTTAGCCAGTTGCGTCTAGAGTTACTGCTCCTCTGCAGCAGCAGGTCAAAGAGAGCGATTGTGAGTATGGTAAACTTATGCATGTGTGTAAATCTGTTTATATTTCTGTCCTAGATTCCCCAAAGAGGTTTTGGTGGTACCACTGGTTCTGCTGGATTCTCAGTGCTGTAGGAATCATATGCATTCTGCTGGCACACGACCACTATACTGTGGATGTAGTCGTTGCATACTATATCACAACTCGCTTGTTCTGGTGGTACCATACCATGGCTAATCAGCAGGTAGGTTTAAGTCCTGGATGGCCTTCTGTTCGTCAGAACTCTTCAATCTGACATGCATGATGTATGAGTAATGAATTTAGCCTCTCTAATTGAGCAGATTTTTAGAAAAACATCAGTCTTAGGGGAAAATCCAAGGAATATTGTATGCATGATCACTTTAAGGGGATATTTAAATCTTTTCCTCAACTTGTTAGCCTGTTTGGCTGACAGGCCCAATCTGGTTTATGCTGTGCTTAGGGTCATTTGTGGTGGTCTGGCATTTGTGCATCCGTCCGTCCACAATCTTCGTTTCAGCATGATACAGCTTTCAGTTTTCCATGGATCCTTTTCATATTTTATATGCGTGTATATGGGCCCAAGATCTAGCCCGTGCTGCGATTCTTGGTTTGTCCACCAGGCGGCTTTTTCTGCAAAAATTCAAACTGCTCTATCTCCTTTATTCTATGAGCTAAGATGCTTAAGTTTTTACTGTGGGTTTTACTGTCAAGGGTTCATCATGTATATGCTGCGTTTTTGATTTGACCTAATTCTAAAGGTTATATAGGTCAAAGGTCAGAAAATGTGCCAATTTCGTTTCAGCGCCATAGTGCTCTCAGTTCTTAACGGATCCTTTTCCTATTTTATATGCATGTATATGGGCCCAAGATTTAGCCCGAGTTCCATTTTGGTCATTCTGCAATTCTTGGTTTGGCCACCAGGCGGCTTTTTCTGCAAAAATTCAAACAGCTCTAGCTCCCTTATTCTACGAGCCAAGATGCTCAAATTTTTTTGCCTGCTTGGCCAAAAGGCCCAAGGGGCTTATGCTATGCTCAGGGTCTTTTGTTGTGGTCTGTCGTGTGTCCTTGCATAAACTTTTGGCTTGTATGCACTCTAGTGTCTTCAGTTTTTCACCGATCCTTTTCATATTTCATATGTGTATATATAGTGTCATAAGATCTAGACCGAGTCCGATTACACTAATCAATTATATCTATTTGCACTTGTTTTTGTATATTGGGTATTTGAATATAACTTACACTTTCATTTCCAGAATGAATGGAACCACTTGATAGCGGCAATTTTTGTCAGAGGTCTGAACGTGAAGACTAACATTTTTGATTGGCATCAGGCAATAGGCGTCTCCCAGAAAATGTTCTTAATTTGTTGTTGTTAGGCCTCAATCCTTTACTAGATTTCTATAAGTAAGGACAGGATGGTAACTATTTGAATGTTGGACTCTCTGTCTTGCATCAAGAGCATCAAAATGCCTGACTTGGTAATTTTATGCTCTCCTTCCCCAGGTGTTGAAGGAAACGTCTCAAAGCAACCTTTTCTCTCGATTGTGGTGGTACCGAATCTTCCAGTACTTCGAACAAAACGTACAAGGCATCGTTCCTCGCAACTACGAGCTGCCATTCTCCTGGCGCTCACTGCACTGGAATCATATTAAATACAGCAGGATAGACTCATAGCGACCGCGTGGGACAACTGGTATAGCGGTAGGGGACAGACTCACTGAGCCTGCTATAATCCAATCACAAGATGCCCTCTGAACCCTTTGCTGTTTCTCCTTTAGTGATCACTTTTGATGGGCCATTGTCAAAGGTGTCAGCACTGTGACCTGTGTCCTTCACAGCATTTCATTTTGGATCGGATCAGCGAATGTCTTATAAGCACTACTTTTCTTAGTAGATTTTTGTATTTTGCAATTATCAAGTGCTTCATGTAGGATTGTTGAACATTTCAAATTATATCTTTGTAATTAATGAAGATTGTTCTAGCAATTTGGATAGAAGTTTGGCATATCTAGTACAATTTTCCCAGTATTAAAGGTATCCTATGTTGCAATGAAGAGATTTGGTTTTTGTTTTGTTTTTTTTTTTATAAATTGCATTTTTGTAACTCCTCTATTAACATGCAAGAGGTGTAAATGAAACTTTTCTATGTGCATCGCAGGTTTATTTTTCAAACTAATGCTGAGCAGAGAAATGTTTAGATTTTTACATTTGATGAAAGCATAGTATATAGATGCATTATAAATGGTATTCCATGTTTTCTAGTGCCTTCCTCATCTTGATTGTACAGTCTTATTGCGTTCATGTATGTATTTATGTTTATTTTAAGTGTAAAATGGTACACGAGAAAGTTTAAACTAGAGACAAGACTTGTGTGAGAACTATTCCCCAAGACCTGTTTCACAAGGTTTGTTGAATGAAGGAAAACAAGCTCAATATTCTGTCCACTTCCTGAATGTAAGGAATCATTTTACCAGTAGAATTGTCTTTCCTGGGCAAGAAAACTTGAAAAAATTAACAGAAGGAGAATTCCAAATGTTTCAATTTGAATTTTTTCCTTTTTGTTTGGTGATCATTGCTGTCCTGTTATTGTTAATTTGTGCCACGCAGCTGTGTGGCCTGGGCTTGCCTCAGTTAGAGGCTCAGGTTTGTGCAGTGGAAAGCAAAGTGGTGGGTTACTGTTATGACAGGAAGAGGTTTTATTGGTGTCTTACCCCTTAGCACCTGCAGGCCAGACAAAAATAATGTGACTCGGATTCCCATGATCCCTTCTCTGGCCCTCTTCTTCTTTTGAGTGTATACCTCTGAATTAAGGTGTAGACTATCTAATGAGAGGAACTGCTGTCAGGGCAGTTATTTTGGATCGACAAGACAATAAATGACGAAATGAACTTTGGCACACCCTGCAAATTTTGTTTTGGAGTTGTGCACTTTTTTTATTTTCAAAACTGTATTTAATTACAAGAGAATTTTTTTCAGATTTCTTTTTTTTTTCTCCCCCCCCCCCCCCCCTGCCCGTTTGTAACATGTTATTTTCTACCTTTTTTTTGTTTTAATGTCATCAATGTTAATGAAATGGGGGCTGCCCAACTTCGTGTACATGGCAGATTCTTGATAGTTGCTGAAAACTTGCTCCTATGTATTGTCTGTTCTCCATTCCTCTTTACTGTGAATGTCACTGGATGTTAATGGAAGGCTGTGCCACTGAAGAGATCCAGAAGATCCACTGCGGAGGGGTCTATTGTCCTTGCTGGCAATGATCAATTTTCAGAGGCTTCTTACAACTTGAAAATATTTCGTGACAATGATGGGGTGACGGCCGTGAATGTAGAGGATACCGTCAGATGTCATGCGCTGTTGGATTATAATGGGTGCAAAGCAGCCTATGGAGCACTGAGCTGAGGGTGAACCATCTAAATGTGAGCAATGAATCGTCCATTCGTTTGCTCCCCTGTAGTAGCTTGTCTAGGCCCTCTGCTTTCAATTGTTGTCACCATGCGGCAGGCCAGTGGTGACTCAGCAGTACTGAAAGCACATTTCTGAAATGACACAAAATGGCTGGACTAGTTGGTGTGATAAACACAGACTCTGTTTCCCCTGGGTCATAACTCTGTGGTGTAACTCGACTGGAGGAGGCATGCATTGCAGTTCATTTTACTTGAAGGAGCAGACAGTTTTGCTGGTTATGAAGGAGTCACTATATCAAAAATGTGACATGTATGAACACTAAATTAAGTTGATTGACAGAGTGTTCATGAATTAATTCTGTTCGGAAAGTCAGTAGTGGCTGAAGTTCTCATGGACTACGGTAATAATGGGGGTGTGATTACATTAGATGATGGAAAATTATAATCAATGGAAGATTTCCCTGGTTTTTTCTCCCTGCATAGTATATCTGTATTTACAGAACTTGCTGCGTGTCCGTTCAGTCTTTTTCCATGTTGTCAATATATTGTATACATTGGCAATAATACTTTTGTCAATCAACTGTGTAGCCATGTAGGCCCATTTAACAGAAACCAAATAAAACTCCATACTTCAGATCCATTGATGCCGTCATGCTTTCTATTTTATGTTGTATATCTTTCCAATTCAAAATGGCCTCTAGAAAATTCTGTTTTTGATCAGATAGGTTTCTGTTAATAATCTCCAGAATTGAGTCTGACTTGTATGACCTTTGAAATGAGAAAAAAGTAATGGCAGTATATCCTTTCACTGCTTTGCAAATAAATTTGAGGAGATTTCTCAAAGTTGTTCAGATTTCAGAACCAATTTTTGTGATAATGGTGTGGTTTTATGATGGCTGTATCTGAACATCAAAGTATTTATTTTTATGAAGTGGAGTACTTACCCTTCCTGGCTGTGCCTGGAATTTTCGTTAGAGCTATGAAAATCAAGCTGATTTAAACTATGATCCTTGAACTGTGATAAGATTATTATTATGGGTAGTAAAATGGTTAATAATAAAATTGTTCTGCTGCCCGTGCTCTCAGTATGACTAGTAGCCTAACAGGGCAGTTTCCAGTTTTGATTTGTTGAGGGGTTACTTATTCGCCCCCTCCTGAAGCTTGTATCCATCCTGTAAGTAATATGTTCCTTTGTATTTTACTTGCCGCTTTATTAACGGGAGCCTCAAAGTTTTTACTCTGTTTAAAAATTAACTCCACTTTTGTTGAAATATTGTTCGCTTTGAGCGGAGCAGCAGTGGTTGACACGAGGTGTCTTTACTGTATAATTGTCTTTATCGCCACAGTTTTATGGAAATGCGCATGTTACAAGTCAATATTTCCAGCTTATTGTTGATTGAGCATTACAATAGCCTGAAGGTTCAAATCTTGATTGTGTCACAACTGCTCAGTAGTTCAATGGCAATTACAGCCTCTGGTCTCTTTAAAAACCAATGATTAAACATGAGCAAATTAGAGAATGAAAAGGCATCATTCACGTAGGTCTGCTTCTATAGATACTATAGTGTCATAGGACTGAAAGATTTTTTGGGTTACCAGGGTGATGGTGTAGTATGATGTCGCATCTAGTCTCACTCCAGAGAAAGCAGCCACTCTAAGGGGGTTTTGTTTTGGTATTTGGGAAACTACAGAACTGGGACCATGGGCCGTAAGGTGGCGTGCTGCGGTCTCAGCACCCTGGAGATCTTCCTCATCACTTTATTCGTGCTAATGACTGGAGTGTCCGTAGGCCTCATATCTGTAATGGTTACCTCATGGAACGCTGATGGATGTGAGTATGGCTTGAATGTTTTGGATGCAATTCCTTTTCTGTACATCCCCGGTTCAAGCACAGATTAAAACCAACACAATTGTCTGCTGTTGGCTTCCTCAATTACTTAACAGTGATGTAGTTGCACCTGAACATTTGTACGTGCATGTTTATGTTTACAGTTTAGAAATGGTGTTGTAGCTCAGATTGGTAAATTGAATGTCCACAAAATGGTGTGATTAAAAGCGATTTGGAAAAGAATTCCGTACTCGACTTCCACCAATATCGTATTAAATCATTACTTTTTGACTTACCTTGATGTATGGGTGCCCAGAGAAATATTCGGGTGCGTAAAAATGTCAAGCATACGTCCATTCAAGAAAATTTAGAGTTTAATCTCTCATGCTTTATATTTGGTAATGGTATATAACGACGGCAGCCATTAAACTGATGACGCACCAGGTTGCTAGGGTATGGGCTGCATTTGCATTTGTGAAATTAAATATGAATGTTGAATTCTAAATCCCATTTGCAATAACAAATCCCCTAAAAATATATTGGCACCTCCTTTTAAAATCGTTCCGGCAAATAAAGAGCTGAAAAAAGAGGAGGTTCCGCAATATGGAATTTAGAGTATTTACATAATGGTTTAACCCATTTGTACTTGTAACAGAATTTTTAAATTTCCTGTGTTGCATATGTTTTCTGACTTTGCTTCAGCTCAGATCGGAAGAAATTTTTGAAATCTGTCAAACCATATAGCTGGAAATCATGCTTTTCTTGGTGTACTAAATGTTTGTTTCTTTGAGCACTAGGGGCTACTGTTTTTTACTGTGTCTTGACTGACTGCAAGATTGCTACAAGAAAAGTGCCACCCAGCACGGGTTCAAATGTTCAGTTATTCCAACAGGTGTGCCAGACACAACAAAGGCTACTTTATTTACTTTTCTCCCCAAGGAATTAATTAATTTATTTTGGTAAATTAGAGATACTTGTACGTGTGACTTTTTATCCCCTGCCAACACGAAGTGGGAGGGGGATATAGGTTTGACCTCAGTCCGTCCGTTCTTCCGTTCGTTCGTCCGAGATAAAGGGGACAGCTATACTCAGAAACTACTACAGATACAGTAACCAAATTTGGTGTGTAGCTTCAGACCATAAAGGCCTCGATCGAGTTTGAAAAAAAGAAGCGCATGATTGGCGGGGGATGTTGTAGACCAATGTCGACTTGTTCTTTTTGTCTCTCCTTATCTGAGAGGGAGAAGGAGAGAGAGTTAATAGATTTCTCCAAAAACTAAGTTCTATGGGCCCAAAGAGACATTATTCCTGACAATGCACTGAAATCCATTGTATCTAAGTGAGGAGGTTCTCTCAAGCAAATAATTTTCACTAGGTCTGACGTAATAATGGTTCTGAGCAACTTTCTATTTATATCGTATAGGTATGAGCCTCTAATATGGGGAATGAAAATAGAAAAAAAATCCCTTCACTTTAATTGGTTATTTAAGAACGACTTGTAAGATTGGGGGAAAAAGAAAAACTAGTCTCTTGACCAAAAGACAAGATTTTATATGAAAAAAAATAGCTTTATCAGAATCTGGAGTACAATCACATATAAGGTGTCTGTTAATCCAGACCAAGTTGCTGATCAAAGATGGGTATACTTATCTGGAGAGAATTTTCAGCTCAAATGGATAGCAAGTTACAAGCAATTCTAAATTTGAATGCAAGTAAAAGCATGATTGTTTCTTGCTATTTAAGAAAATGGGATGTGTACGGTTGCATACTTGTCCATTGTACCTCCAAGCAAAATCTCATTACATTTCATCTATCAGAACTTATTCTATGTTTTCTTACTGTAATAAATGTCGTTCTTGGGTGCAAATGGGTTAACTGTTTTTCATGCAGAGTTTGGGAGTATTGACCTGACAAGTTGAGTGAATTGCTCAAGTCCAAATGTATTGAGCTTTATAGATCCCATGTTTTCTTTCGGCATTTGACAATGAGCTGTCCTTATAGCAAGTGAGGAATCTAAGCCTACAGTGATGCCACTGGAGAATCCCTACCTGATAGGGGTGGGCAGGGCAGATGTCACGGGACCTGTTGGGGATGTGCCCTTGGTGAGTAATTGGAATCCTCACCACCAAAAACTTTCAAACTACAATATCAGCACCCAAACTCAGTGACATGTCCATAGTCCGACAAGTTGAACCGTTCCCTGTGCAGCTAGCACCATGCCACATTTATGGACGTCTGTCAATATCAGATTTTTTTTTTTTTTTTTACTCCTTTGAGTTTGCTTTTAACGTTTACTTCATCATATTGCTGCTTGGTAAGATATGTCAATCGCTTTGGCAGTATTTCAGAGTGATTTCTCGGGCCTATGTAAATCGCTGATATGACAAACAATGATCTGATAAAGAGACACTTAACTGCTGAGTAAAGTTATAGGAAGATAAAAAAAATGATTAGGATGCTTTGATAAAGCAGCAGATGGCCTTGTGTAATCCTACGTCATGCCCTTCAGATGGGCTACGCCAATTTGGATCAGACTGCAGGGGGCATCCACACCCGCCTCTATAGCCGGGCCTTCATTGTGGATGACGGGCACAAGCGGGTGGTGTTTGTGAGTGCAGATATTGGAATGGTCTCCCAGAGGCTGAGACTGGAGGTATGGATATCTGAACTGAATAAAACCTGAGAAATTACCTTTTTCTTGTGCAGATTTGTCACAGATTTCAGTCGTTTTCAAGTTGCACTGAGTGCCTTTGTCTTGCTACCTCACTATTACTGCTTCTACAGGCTCCGGGGAGTGCTTTTTATTTGGAAAAGAGCTTGGTTACTGTAATCTGAAGAAATAACAACAGAAATGTTTGTCTTGTCCCACTACTGCAGTTTAATCCTCATTGCTTTACATTTGTTGCTATGTAGTGGGTTTGAATCTGGTCCTAGGACCTTTCAGTATGGAGTTTCCATGCTCTCTGTATTTTGCTTGGGTTTACGCTGGGTAATCGGGACTCCTCCCACAGTCAAAAGATATGCTTGGTAGGCTTATTGGAGAGAGACTAAATTGCCCATTGCTATGAATGCATGGTAAGTGCTTTGATTTCCAACAAATTTAGAAGAATATGGCTGGTTACACAGCTGCAGAAAAATTTATGAAAGTGTTGGTAAACAGTAAAGTTTACTAGTTTGTTACTAGGAGCATCTGAAGAATGTCAGTGCTATTTCTTAAATGTTTTGTTAGGTGCTGAATGAACTTCAGTCCAAGTATGGTAACCTGTATCGAAAAGACAATGTGGTGTTGAGTGGCACCCACACCCACTCTGGCTTGGCCGGGTACTTCCAATATACGCTGTTTATGATCACCAGCAAAGGCTACATCAAGTCCTCCATCCAGCCAATTGTCAATGGCATTGTGAAGGTGCGTCAGCTCTCCTCATTCAAGCTGCATTTTGAAAGTGCTGGTTGCCATGAAATGTTAGATTTAATGTTAGAAGGACTCCTTAGTCGTTTTTAGACTTTTGTCTCAATATGGTTTCATCAGTGCTTTTGGCAGGGGACGGTCTTTATAAACAAAAGGAGTATGTTTTACTGCTATTCAAGATAGGCCTACTATCATCAGCTAAGTAAGGGGCTTTATGTGAATATTATCAATAAATCAAATTGTTCAACTAATATTTTTGGTCAAATTTCCTTTATGGCAGTAACTTATGTCTTTCGGTACTGAATGTAATATTGCATATGAAAATGTACAAGTTGGATCATAATGGCATTCTTTTGTTGAAATTCGCCTTATTTTGAGAGATGTTTTATTGTGGATCTTTTCTCTGCCCAGAGCATAGAAATTGCCCATCGGAACTTAAAGCCAGGAAGGATATTTCTGAATAAAGGGGAGCTTGCAGACAGTAATCTGAATAGGAGTCCTCACTCTTACCTGAACAACCCTGCAGAGGAGAGGAAAAGGTAAGGTGTGATGTCATCTATTGACTATTATTACCCCTCAGCCCTCAAGGCTGACGGGGTATTGCTATCCTTCGTGCAGTTGGGCGGGCGTCTCCAAAAACTTCGACATCGGGCTGAGGGGTATTCCGTGCATTGCACGCCTATTTTTTTAACTTGTGCATTGACTGTGAAAACATCAGTTAAATTACCCAAGCTTCAAAGGGTGTGAACGCGTAAAGTCCAGAAATCTCCAAAATGCCAACACCAACATTCAAATTTTTAGTTTCTGTGTTGACTATGATTTGATATGATGAGATTTGCTTATTCTTTGTGTTAGAGTGAATATTCCAGTAGGCCCTGCAAAAGAACATGCATTGGGTTGTTGTTAAGTAATTTCTTCAGTGATTCAATGGTTCAGTGACTGACTTGCCTCTCTTCAAGGTACAAATCCAACACAGACAAACAGATAGTGGTTCTTAAGTTCACGGATCTGGATGGAGATGGTCTGGGAATGCTCAGGTAAGGAGACTGTCCTGTTAGCATCTTGTTTGTGATCTCAGCAAGCTAATCAGCTAAGCTTTTCTTCTCCGAATGCACTGTTATGAGCCATTTTAAGGAGGATATTAGTCTTGCAAAATTTGTCTGTACTACTCAATTTTCACAAGAGTTGAGAAACTGTGAAATGTAAATAAAAGCAGGATGCATTGATTTGCAAATCACTTGAACTCTATATTTAATTTAAACTATTACAAAGACAGTGTATCAGATGTTGAGACCGAGAAATGTTATTGTTTTTTTTTTTTGTTTTTTTTTTTTTTAAATATACCCTTACTATGAATTTGATGCCAGTAACACATTTCAGAAAAGTTGGATGGGGACATGTTTACTAATGTTGCATCACGTCATCTTTTAACAATTGTCACTCAGTATGTGTTTTAGAACCGAGGAGACCAACTGATGTACCTTTGAAAGCAAATTGTTCTTACTTTCATCCTCGATGTTACATTTCAGCTGCGCAACACTTTATGGCCTCTTTTGTCTTAGTTTTAGTTTCATAATGGGCCAATGCCATGTGCACTAATGCACCCCCATACTATCATGACTTCTGGCTTCTGCAATATATGCTGATAACAGGCCGAATGGTCCCTCACCTCTTAAGCCCGAAGGACGGGGCCTCCGTGATTTCCAAAAATAATTTAACAGTTTCTGATTGGTCAGACTGTAAGATAGTTTTTTCCACTTTGCCAGAATCGATCATAAATATTCTCAGGCCCAGAAAAAGTGGCGTCATTTTTGGATCTTATGGTTTTGTCTGCACACAGAAGAGTCTTAACTTGCGTTTGTGGATGCGGCGACAAACTGTGTTTAATGACTGTGTTTTTCAGAAATATTCCTGAGGGCCTGAATATCACTGCCATTCAGTACTGGTTTTCGGCCTTGTCTCTTGTGTACAGCGATATCTTAGATTTCCTGAATCTTCAATGAAATTATGCGCTGTAGCTGATAAAATCCCCAAATTCTTTGCAATTTCACATTGAGAAACGTTATTCTTAAATTGCTGAACTATTTGCCCACACAGTCTTTCACTAAGTAGTGATGCCCTCACTATCTTTACCTCTGAAAGACTCAGCCTCTCTCGGATGCTCTTTTTAGGCCCCAATCATGTCACTGCCTAATTACAAAAGAACCCAATTTGCTATAAGTTCCACCAGGTGCATTTTTTTTTTTTTTGTAGCACCATTCAACTTTTACAGTCTTTTGTTGCCCCCATGCCAACTTTTTTGAAACTTGTTCCTGGCATCTAATTTAGTTAATATTTCTCAAAAAGCAATAAGATTTACTGGTCTCAACATTTTATATGGTGAATATTGAGCTACTGCATATATCATTGCATTCTGTTTTTATTAGCATTCTACACAACATCCTAACTTTTTTGGAAACAGGGTTGCATGTAAATCCAGGTCTATACATGCTACATATGATTCGGCCCACTCAGAGTTACGCTGCTAAGTTAAAACTGGCCACCAATAAAAATTGTTACTTTACCGGTTCAATTGTGTGTACATATGTCTCTGTCAAAAATTATGTTAAAATTCCAGCCTCTGTTATTTTTTTCAGGTTTGAACCCTTTGAAAATGAGCACTTCACTGATGCACATTTTCAAAAATATTAGTTCAAGGATCAAATGTCAGACACTGACTTGTTTGTAAAAACACTGCGCATGTTCACAACAAAGCTGATATCCAAGAGTTAACAGATTGGGCGCTGTGTGTAAATAAGGTCTCTCCTTCGGCAGCTGGTTCGCTGTCCATCCAGTCAGTATGAACTACACCAATCGCATGGTGAGCAGCGACAACTTGGGCTACGCCTCCTACCTGTTTGAAGAACAGAAGAACATTGGATCCTTACCTGGTGAGGTAGTGATCTCTTCTAATTACTTTTTACTCTTATTGGTCTTTGGTAACATTTTGGTGAACTATAGTCATTTTTCCTGTGGTCTTTATAAAATCATACTCATTCATTCATACTCGTGTTCACAGTAATCCAGGTGGACCTGTTTTCTTTTTTTGTGCCCATTCTTTAATTATACCTTCGTTTTCATGGCTGAACAAAACTGCTACATATTACAGATTTTGGAGTCATTAAAGCTCATTTTATGTGGTTACATTCATGTAATATCCCGAGCCCGAGATGCCAAACTTATGCAATGAGATGAGTAATATTCATTTATTTCGAGTCTCTGGCTTGGACCACATGAAAATTGCTACTTGAGTTTCATAGATTTGATATCTCGGCTCACGAATTTGTGATCGTATTTAGCCCATAAATGTCAGCGTTGTATTATTTCAAAAAAGCATCTACAATAACCGTTAAATGTGTAACTTATTACTTTACTGCCCAAAAGTGTTAGCATGCTAGCTAACGAATTATTCATCCCATTGACTTGAAAAGACCGTCAACTGGAAGCTAACGCCATTGATGGTGAACGGTTACTTGCAGAATTGGTAAAGTTGCTTTGCGAACATATGAGTTGAAGTTTGTCAATGAACGAAATCTGACCAATCAAGAATGAGATACAGATTTGGTATCAGGCCAATTTTTTATCATTTATGGGATAATGGAGAATATCCAATGAGCAATTTGCGTTGTCAGTATGACTCTTGCTCTGGCTGCTATGTTTTATTTGGCCCGTGTGGTGAATTATATTGCATTTTGATCGAAAACTCTGCTTTGCCAACTGGTGTCATGTTAAATCTGGTCCCCCCATAAAATCTTGGGCCCCCATATGACTGTCATCGTATATGGCACGACAATTTGCGTCAAATCGTGTCATTTGAGTCATCTACGTGATTTATGTTGTAACGAAGTATTCTCAGAAATAAATAAGCCAATTTATAGCATTTAAACGCAATGATTAGTACAGTACATTGGCGGACGTTATACAGCCATTCGCTTGTAGTGAAGTAACTAGCTTAGCTAGCTTTCTAATAAGGTTACGGTTACTTATACTGCCGTAACTGCTAGAAAGATGAAGAGATGACAAACTCTGTTATAGCTAGCATCTCAATGTAGCTAGCTAGCTTGGTAAGAAGGCTATGGTTTACCACACGCACACAGCAGCAATCCAATTAATTCTATGCTATTTCAACAATGAGCTATACAAAGATCTCTCAAGACACATGACCCGCATTGTGCGATGGAAGTCACGTGGGGGGCCAGATTTTACATGACACCGGCTAAACTTCATATCCTCGGAACCACTGTGCTGTCTTGCGACTTGGACTTGAAAATCTCCAATTTTAGCTATTGAAACTAGCTCATGATATCATCATGGTTCCTAATTCAGGCCGTGCTATTTTCAAGTTCTTATACAATTTATTTTTGGTCGAAACACTCGTAATGGTTCAACTGCAAAGACTCTAACTACACTGAACAAAAATATAAATGCCTCATTTGACACTTTCAAAATTTAATTAGCATGAAGGTTTTTACAATATATTAAGTCACACAGAATTCATTTTATTGTTCAATATGCAACAGATTACTGTTCATTAAAGCAAGATAGTGGTGAATGGCAGGGATATGGTAGACATGGTTGGGTTACGACGAGGACAACGAGCGTGTAGGTTTGCTTCTCTCAGGCGATTCCGGACAGTTTGAGGTGTGATGCGCCTTTTATGCAGACCAACTGTTTCATCCGCTGTGCGTGTCGCTGGTCTGAGGCGATCACACAAGTAGAGAAGCCGGATGTGACGATATTGTGCTCGCGTGGTCACACATGGACGACGAGGGTGAGGTCGATTTGCTGTACGGCTAGTCTGACTAAAAGAAACTCTTGAACGCCCTATTGTCCAATAGTGAACATCCAGCTTTGCAGCAACCGCTCTGGTGGACATTCCTGCATCCAGTATTCCTATGGCGCGTTCCCACATGATTTGCGGCATTTCTGGCATGTTGACTTTTAATGAAATTTGACATTTTGGGGTGGCCTTTTATTGTTACCGGTTTCAGGGAGTTTCTGAGTTCTGTTCATGCTGTTTGAGCAGCGTCTGCACATGACACACCTGTGTTGTGGGTGGAATCAATGCATCACTGAGCAAGTGCTCACTGGCAGAGATGAACAAAAATGTTGTATACAAATCAAGACGAATAACCATTTTGCACAATTAAGACATTATCAGCTCATCTAGGGTAACACATTTCATGTTGCATAAATAATTTACATGGGGTGCGTATATTTTTGTTAAGTGTATGTTGGAGCTGATTTCGCGCCAGTCGAGAAGGGACTTGATGGGAGTGTTGCTGAATGCAACTGGATATTATAGACTTCCGTCTAATGGTTACATGCCCAAAATGTGGAAGCTAAATGACTCTCTTTCAGACCTCATTTTATTGCTGGTTCATCTCCATTTCTAGGGTCCGTTTGTGGCTGCCTTTGCCTCCAGTAATCTTGGAGATGTTTCCCCGAACACCAGAGGGCCATACTGTGTGAACACAGGAGAAGCCTGTGACTATATTAACAGCTCCTGCCCCATTGGAGGGGTATGTTACTCATCTGTAATACTGCTCATCTAGCTGAACAATGCTTCACCCTTTCTTCTGGAACATATCAGAGAGAGCAGTCATTGAACTTTTCAGAACATACTCTATTTTCTGTGTATTTTCAGGCCTTACTTTTGCATACAGTCTTTATGTCCAAAACATTATTCCTTTTCCCAATTCACAAAATCTAGGTTTACACATGCACTCTCACATTCATAGCTAAATCATTTGTCCTCTTTTTTTTTTTTTCTCTCTTTTGCACAGACAAAAATGTGTGTTGCCTTTGGGCCAGGAAGTGATATGTTTGAAAGCACAAGGATCATTGGAGAGAACATTTACAAGAAGGCAAAGGTGAGGGTCCTGTGTCTCGTGTCACATGAATGAAGAACCTGAACAAAATTGATGTCTTCTTTTTGTCTTTACTGCTATTCTGTGTTTAATGTTGTCTCTGGAATTCATATACTAGCCAGCAGCCATACCACTGCTCCAGCCACGTGGCTGAAGCTAAGTAGGCGTGAGCTTGATTAGTGCTTGAGCTATTAAAGATCCTATGATACTCTTCGATATGAAGAGGGTTCCCCAGTGTCATGGCAAAATTCCCAACCTGGCTCTTTCAACCTGCCACCTGATCATTCCCTGATCTAATTGGCTATGCAATTTGTCCTCTCCCTCTCCACCCCAACCCCCAGGGCTCCTTTGAAAAAGAGATTTCAATCTCAACGTGACTTCCTTGGTTAAATAAAGGTTAAATGAATAAAATAAAAAAAATACTAACGAACCCCTTTTTTGTGTTCCTCCTCGGTGTCCATACTCATGGGCCTCCTTGAAGGAGCTGTATGGGAGAGCACAGTATGAGGTGCGAGGGTTTCTTCATGCAGCCCATCAGTGGGTGGACATGACCAATGTGACAGTCCAGCTCAATTCTACTCACACGGTGAGAGTTAACCCACGTACCTCCGGAGATACCCGCTTTTATTTTGCACCTGAGGACACCGTAACAAGGATGCTGTTTAAGCATTTAATTTTTCATTTACGTCTGATGGCTGTTTTATGCTTGTTTACATGTATTTACGTATACAGAATTCTTGAATGAGTCCCAGTTGAAATGGTGATGTCTTAATTGGGTTTTTTCTTAAGCAGATAAAAAGTTATGAATGATGTTAACTGCTGAGATTCAATGGTTTGTTAAATAATTGTACCAATACAGTCTAAGCTACAGTGAATGAAGGCGTCTGTGTTGTCCAAAGCCAAATATGCAAGCCAAATTAAGTTTAATGTTCAAGTTTTTCGACCTTTCATTTTCCATTCTGTGATACAGTAAATATATTTTTCTGACCAGTTATTTCAGCATATAAAAACAGTTTTTTTGTTTGTTTGTTTTGTTTTTTCTCCTGTTACTCAGGTCAAAACCTGTAAACCAGCTCTGGGCCACAGTTTTGCAGCTGGAACAATTGATGGTGGGGGTGACCTCAACTTCACACAAGGTAAGTGATTGAACTGGGGTTATAAGGGGTTATAGAATGCGCTTTGCATTCCTTTAGTGTGTTATATAGTTTTTTTGCGCTTGTAATATGTCTGCAAAGTTTCAAAGCCTAAAGTGCACCCCAAAGGGAGTTACTCTCTCTAACAGAAAACAAAACTTCTGAAATGCCTGAGACACTTCATTTGTAGTTCAGCCTTTTTTTTTGCATAATATGTCTATGTCACAATTTAACGAATTTGCATAATGCCTGAATTGTGGTTAGTTTAACATGCCTTCAAGTAACATTAACTTGAGCAGAGGCTTGGATAAGTTAGGGTAGTGTGTATCTCCATGTTGAGAAGATGCTGTTTTTTTTCAGTGCAAAGGCAAATTCCCGTAGAATGGACTTCCAAAGGACGACAAAGTGAAGAATCAGTGTTTAAAATATATTTATATTATTCCTCAACAGTTTAACCTTGAATTTGTATTGTGTTCTCGTCATTTTATGGAGGCTATTTCCTGGACCTTGATTGATCCATGGCAACATGGTAAACTTTAAGAGAGGGGGGCCTTAAAGAGATAGGTGCTAAAGCAGCCTGTTTCAGAATGAGTGAGCCTGGGGTGCTGCACTCACAGCCATTACGGCTGTTAACTGTGTGCTTTTTGGGGGGGGGGGGGTTAAAATGTAAAAATGAAAATATTAAACTGACAAAATGGGCTTAACATGACTCCTCTAAAATGGGCTTAATATGACTCCTGTAACAAAATGGAAAAAAGGCAATTCTTTGGATTTCTGTGGTTAACTTGCGTATGAAGAATTATTGGACCTATGTTTAGGCGCTGTGGTGGGGGATCCGTTCTGGGATGACATTCGAGACGCTATAGTAGGACCACCCTCCAATGAGACACAGGACTGCCATAGGCCCAAACCAATCCTCTTTAGCACTGGAGAGGTGAGTCGTTACCCTCCCTGTTTCAGTGCATCAGCACCAGTTACAAAATTGTGCTCTCATAGTGCTGGGGGCCTTTGTCAATACACTGCACTGCTGTGCTTGTTTTGTGATCATGGATTCTGTGATATTACAGCCTATGGCTATTGTATACTTTTATTGCATCATTGCATTGTATTTTTACTGCTATTGGAATCAACATCAATAAATCGATTTCCACTTGAGGATGAAATAAAATCATATCAATCTCAAGATCTGTCAACATCAATGCCGTGCGTCACTCTGTCTCTTTCTTTATGTCTGTATGAACTCACTATTGTTCCTTTTCGGTCTGTGTCCTCCTTGTGTCTCTTTTACGCACGCTGCCAAGATGAAAATTCCCCTCCCATGGCACCCCAACATTGTGGATGTACAAATAATCACCATTGGCAATGTGGCCATCGTCGCCATCCCTGGGGAAGTGACGTATGTCAGTTATAAGTTTTTTGTCCCTGCGTGTGATTGAGGTCCACTGTTATTCACCACTGTGGCGGTACAATATATCATAACCAATCAAACTCCGACTAGCTGATCAAGAGAGCTTTGAATAGCTTTATGTGCTATGATTGATACAGCCGCGAAACACTTGTACATCATAATAGTATCATGATTTTGGTAAATTTTTTGACATTGTACTTCTGCTGATACCACCTAGCTATTTCTGTGAGAATTTGTGCAAAATAAATTTAATAACGGCATCTTAGTCAGTGCATATAGGCTCTCATATGTTTCTGACCACAAATTACACGTCACCTTTGAAAAGAGGTGACATAAATGTTGCATGACAGTTGCTAGAAACACGACTGTTAGTTGTTTAATGGTCCCATGTTATTAGTGAACTGTTGAAATCGCTCAGAGTTTAACGCTTTTGTGATAATAATCGATTTTTTAATGTATTGAAGTACCATGTCCGGGAGAAGGATACGAGAAGCAGTAAAACAGGTGAGAATCCTTCATGGAATGTACAGTTGGCCAAAATTTTGATTAAAATCACTGGCTCACTGTCACCAATTTTTTTTTTTTTTCATGTATTTTGCTCTTTCAACACATTCTGTGACTGAATTTTAGTTATAATTTTTGGAAATGAAAATTCAGTCAGCATACTTGTCTTTCCGATGGGCAATTATTCTAAACTCTCTAATGCATTTATCCAGGAACTGGAGACCCGGGGTGACTTTGCCAACTCAGAAGTGGTCATTGCTGGTCTGTGTAATATTTACACCCACTACATCACCACCTATGAGGAGTATCAGGTACTAAGTAACAGATGAAATATTATTGCCCTGGCATATTTCTACAGTAATTTCTCTTTCATAATGAGGGATCAAGACAACCTGTAAATTCTGGGGGCTTAAGCAGTGTTCATAATTATGGCCTTTGATGCTGATCAGCATTCAGTTTTCCATCTTTTAGCTCCCAGCCCTGTTTTGGAGATCCTGTTGGTCTTCATTTTGGCTCTTTTTTTTGCTTGGGTTATAATGATGATCTCAAGGACCATAGAATTCCAAAAATAGAGAATGATCCAGAAAAAGGGGAAATTCAAGCCTAGGTTTGTTCTTCCCTGAGATGGTTCAGCAATTTCTTTTCTGTCATTAATATTACAATTGAGCTGTTGAATTTCACTGCTGCCCACCATCCTTGAAATTCATTATGTGATCTTGCTTGCCGGTGGAAATGCGTGTCTGAAGTTCATTGTTGATTTGATTTGACGACCTCCAATAAGCTGCGATAGCCCGAGGATTTAGGTTATTGTTCGCCTGCAAGGATGCTTTCCTTAAACAGGGCACAGTGTGTGGAGGGTGGGGTGTAGGGCAGTGACGCAAAAAGTCTGTTGTCCTTACAGATCCAGCGCTACGAAGCAGCATCTACAATCTATGGACCCCACACACTCTCTGCTTACATGCAGCTCTACAGGGGTCTGGCCAGGGCTATTGCAGAGGTGAGAATCAAAGCTGTCATTGACCCTCCTCAATGTGACCATGTGGTGCTTTGAAACACCTGCGTTAACCCCTTTAGGTGTGACATCACAGTATGTGTTTAGAAAGTTCTTAAATGCACACTTTGATGCTGATATAATACTACTGCTGATCTAAAGGAGTACGTTCTTGATTGCTGAGAGAGGGTGGGGGGGAATTTTTAATGGGATAAAACTAAGCCTAAACTGAGGAACTTCATATTTCAGCAGACATATAACGTCCTGCAGGCATCAATCATCTGGAGGAAGCCTTGAATTTTCCTCCTTACCTCCTTCTGCCTGAGTTTGGAATGTATTGTAAAAACGCATACAGTTTTTGGCAGTGTTCTCACTATCTCTTGAAAGATAGTTGCAAAACCCCCACCAGTGATGTGATTTGACGCATACAGTGATGTTTTTGGTAACAAGACCTACATGCTATTTCTGCATGGATTTCAGGTCTTTGCCATGGGGTAGCTGGGGGCATGCTGTAGATGTCGCTCAAAAACAAAACTTTTGATGAATTGCAAACTTGTATTGCAAACTTGCTAGCTGCATTTCCATCAGTGGAAAGGCAACCCAAAATAAAAGTGCAAAGGATGTTATGGACGAGGATACATTTGACTGAAAGCTAGCTGGATTAAGTTTCGCCTATATTGTCAACATTCAACTGGCTACCTTTAGGTTTTTGTAAGCTTGCAGTTGTGGCAGACTTGAGCAAGCTAGCATGAAGAAAATTTCACTAGAAATTTTCGCAATATAATCAAGGGTGAAAGTAGTTTTAAATTTTTTTGGTACTACTACCACAACCTTCATCGCTTCACATAATTCACCTCTCATCAGCTTTATGCATGCTTAAAAAAAACATGTCTGTATTTTAATACCTGTAGTGAGTAGACAGAAGTTAGAAACATGTGACATTGTGTACCCCAAAAGATTCAACGGTTAAGAGGTAACTTTTATCAAGCTTCTGTGAAAATTGACTAAACTTTTAAAATCCTCTCAACTTGTTTTGTTTCAATTTTAACAGCTTTATTTAACTCCTGATCAGTGAACAAGCCTGTCTTTGGACTTTCAGACATTTAAGTGTCACAAAAATACACAACAGAACAGATGATTAAGAATGCTAAAATTATCTGACTCCATTATTTTAATACTAAACTTTATTACAATGTTGTATAACAGCTGAACAGTTTACAAGTCTCTGTCTTTGAATTTTCAGAATAGGGAACGCTTAACAAATTGTTACGAGTGAAAATGCGTAAAATGCCTCCTATAATGTGAAAAATGGGGGAATTTTTTCCCCCATTTAAAAAAAAAAGAAAGAAAGACTCTGCGCCTCCTCGCTCTGGGCCTCAACTTGCTCTGAATTATCATCCCTGGGCGTTGTTCTTCTAACCTTTCCTAGTACATTTGCAGGTTTAGCATCTGTCTTTTCTCTGAAACATGAATAGTTGTTCTCTGCATTATTCCTGTTTGTATGTTCTTGGCATTCTTCAACGAAAGGCTGTTACTTCAAAGTTTTTCGGTCCATTTTTAAATTTCTTTTTCTGAAATGATCATAGACTGTATGGAAACTATATCTAAAATAACAACGACAGATGTTTAAAACAAGCTGACAGTGTGTCTGCCAACTGCAGGAAGGTTTGGAATTTGGTTGAACTCATTTACTATCCATCCTGTCCCGGTGCAAATGACATTCAGTCCATGGTCTGGTTGTGAAAATATTGAATGTCCCAGAAAAATAAATCAAAAGTACCCTTTCACTGGCAATGAGCTAAATAAACTAGAGGTACCATGTTATTTGTTGAACATCAACCAATGGACCATTTGTATAAAATAGCTTGTTTTTGTTTTGTCTTGTCTTATGTATGTTTGTTTACTGATGGGAATGAATAAACAGTTATAAAAAAAAAAAGATCAGCTACTGAATGTTGAACTGGCCACCATCTTGCGACGGGCATACCCCTCATTAGAACCCATTCAAACACATGTGCTTTGGTTAATATTTTGGTAAATATCAATAATAATCATTCAGCGGCACTTTCGATATTCGCCCTTTTTCTGACCAATAACAAGAGAAGAGTTAGCTTGAAATTCTGTCTTTTATTGCCCATATAGATCTGTGATCACTAGTGTGCTTCCTTCATCGTAGCGTTTTATAATTCTTTGTGGTAAACTGGCGTGTGTCTCAGACGTTTGTCTGCCCAAACAGGGAACTGAACAGTAAATCCTGATAAGAAGTCTGTCTCCTCCTGTACCACTCTCTCTCTCTCCTCCTATGATGTGATCGTGGGCAACCAATCATTGAACGCACAGGGCTCCTGTCATTGCCCCACGGCGGTGTTTTTTCCTGCCGTTTGGTTGCATTATGGGTCATCTGTGGGGAGCAGTGAAGGGGAGGGGATGGCATATTATATTTGCGTTAGATGCAAAGAGCTGCCCTGCACATGGCTTATGAGTGGGAGGGGAGGCTGTGCGACATGCTAAACTCAATCCCTCTGTCACACACTGTATCATTCACACACGCTCGTGCACATCCCTTTCCACCTCTCACATACAGTTTATCACCGAGCCGCACACCGACCCTCCTAATCACATTCATATGTATATAGACCTAAGTGTATGCCAAATACAAGTGCCTGTGGATTAACCAGCTTACCACTTAAGTCAGAGCTAGAGTCAAGACTGGCTTTACACCATATCAATTTGATGATTCAAAGCCAATAATCTCCGCAGTTCAAGCTATAACTTCCTTGTGTGAAAAGTTGTGCCGTCCACGTTCCCTGTCCTATGACTGCAGTTGGCAGTGACTCAGTGGTCAGGCATTTCCAGAAAAATTTGTGGATAGAAACATCCACCTTGCTGTCAACGACTCCGGTCCCAAGATGGCAGCCAGACTTGCATATCGATATTGTAACATACCACTCCTAGTTAATTTAGCTCATTGTTCTGAGGCAGCGTGTTTCTGAAGTGAAGAAAGACGCTTACCATTGAAATTAGTTTCATCATCACTCTACACACAGCTTGTCTGAGCTACGGTCTGAGTTGTTGGAGTAGAAGAGAAAATAATGAAATGTCGCAACTTATTCTGCCACACGTTTTATTTGGGAAATTTTGCCACCAATGTCTGTCAGCTGAAGCCCCGTAGCGTCAGGCAATTTATGGCTTGAGACAGGGTGTCATCCTTGTCTGAAGCTTCAAGTAAACGAGTTAATGATCAACAACTAACGCAAGGCACTTTGGAACTTTTTTCGTCTGGCCATCTCAGTCCTTCAATGCCCTAAATTTGCTCAGAGTTTAACGGGAGTTAAGACTACCTAGCTAGCTAGACCACTGTCACTGAGGTGCTGCAGCAAATGGCTACCCATCTAACAAGCTAGTTAGTTACATCACTGGTGGCCAATTAGAATAGTTATTCTGGTGTAGACAGCGAGCAATCTAACATTAGTCAACTGATGGCAATAATGCCGGCCTCAATAATCCCCATTTCAAAACTCAAAAAAAAAAGTGAAGAGAGAAAACGTTAGCTGTGGCTAAGGAATATATCTTGTTAACATTAGTCCGCACAATGAAGACCAGCGAATAAATCTTTACACATTTTTGTGTAAGGACGACACCCTTCCTCTAACTGCAGGTCATTGGACATTATTTAGCTGCCTGCAGCACGTTAGCAGAAACAATATCAAGCTAACGTTAACTCCCTGTAATGAAAGGCAGCTGGGCTCCTTCCAGCATAGATCAAAACACAGCAAGGACGGTTCCGATGAGATTCTGAATGACTGAAGAGCAATTGATAAGTAGATGAGGTGTTGTTTCAGATGACATCACATTTGCAGGTGTTTTCTTTCTCAAAAAGTGACTTTGACCGGTTTTGAAACTGAATTTTGGAAGATAGTTTCTCTCTCCTATTTCCAGTTCTGCATACTGCCACTGAATCTTTGAGTGGTATGCTGTACTGGACTGTACCAGCCTACTTTCCCTCCTGAATATAACCATACCTGTCTGGCTCTGTCAACTTTTTCCCGTCAAGTAACATTAATGGTTAATGTGAGGTTGGCTGGAGCTTGCTAGCAATAGAAAAAAAATTTCCAGCTCACCGTGACCATTGTGTTATCATGTAAGAAAACGGCTACCTGGCTAGCAAACTCGCTTGTCAGTTGTCCTCTCTTCTCTAGCAAGAGTCTAAAGGGAGTCTTTATCGATGTTGTTTTCTGGGATCACGTGAAAGGGCTTAGGGCTTGTCTGGAGTAGTGAGCTGGCGCAATTCATTAAGGTAGCTGTTGTTTTTACAGCAAATGCATAGGGAAGCCATTAAGGTGATAAATATGCAAATATCTCGCGCTACTGTGAGAAAATTTGCATGGTTTGTGTGCGACGTACACCTTGCTAACAAATTACAGAGCTTACACCTTAAAACTATGTTTGGATAAATATTGGCAAAAAGTGTCTTTACAGAAGCAATCGTGAGTTCATTTACACAAATCAGCCGCTAGATTAAAATGACCTACCTAATATAGGGAAGGTCCCTGTTGTGCTGCCAAAAGGACTCCATCAAACTGACCTCACTTGAATTCCCAAACACAGGGTTTCCCAGCAGAACATGTCCCAGAGCATCACAATCCCTCCATCAGCTTATCATCTTCCCACAGTGCATCCTGATGCCATCTCTACTGGTAAATGGTGCACACAAATCCAGCTGAGGCACATGATGTAAAAGACAATTGGACTCACTGGATCAGGCGACCTTCTTCAACTTCCCTGAGGTCCAGTTCTGAAGCTCATGTGCCCATTGGGGGTGCTGTATGAGCTGGACCACAGTTAGAGTAGGCACTTTGACTGGTCAGCAAGCTAAAAGGTGCAATACAATGCAGGGTTTGATGCACTGTTTATCTTGATGCAGTTCTTACGTAAATATTTTTGAAATTCTCTTCAACTTGTGCCGCAGCTGTCTCTCTGTTGATTTGTACCAGACGATATTGTCGTCATATCCCTGGTTCATCAATGAACCTTTGGCGCCCAAAACTCCATTGCTGGTTCATGGCTTGTCCCTCCATGGGCCACTCTCAGTAGGTACTCACATCTAGTCCTGACAGGAAGCAACCAGGAAGTCTTGCGACTTCAGAGATGCTCTAACCTGCTCATAAGGCCATAGCAATTTGGCCGTGGTCAAAGTCGTTTTGTCACCATTTTTCCCACATCCAACACTTCATATACGAGAATCAACCATTTGCTTTCTGGCAAAGATCTGTCTACAGACTTTGATATGTGCCATTGTTATGAAGTAATCAACAAAATTAGCTGAATCTGTGATTGGTTTTCATTTTTTGGCTAATTGGTGTTGAGTGCATTTGCAGTTTTGTGAGGTGGCCACATGTAGCCCATGTCAGGTTGTCATGGTCTTTAAATCCCCTGCCCCTCTGATCTTTTCCAGGGTACAGAGAGCGAGCTACCAGTCGGTCCAGCGCCCCCCTTCTTCAGTGAGAGTAAGCTCTTTAACCTGATGCCTCCTGTCCCAGTTGATAAAAAGCCAGTGAACACATCATTTGGCCAAGTGCTGGAGCAAGTCCTGCCCCGATACAGGCCGGTAAGATGCAGCCTTGCCTATGATGTCCATTATGTCTGCAGTATTGATGTTAGGCCTGCAGAACATCCCCACCCACCTAACCTCCATGCCAAATTTCATCAACATTAACCAGTTATATAACTTTCAAGTGCTGGCACATACAACCCCAATTCCAAAAAAGTTGGCACACGATTTGAAAAGTCCATAGACCCTCTTTTATATTGACAACCCTACAGCGCATTTTTGATGATTTAACTTGTATATTCAATTGTTTATTGAAAATATACACTTATCTCAAATTTGATGACTGCAGCTGACTCCAGAAAAGTTGGCACAGCAGTCCGATAGGAATATTAGTGAAAAAAATTGCAATAATAAGGTGATGTGAAACAGATGATAAACAGGTGAGATAATCATGTTATACTATAAAAGAAACCCCCAAATAAGGTCTAATCCCTCAGGAGCAAAGAAAACTTTGAGTATACCATTACCCACAATTTCACCATCTGCAGTACGAGATATATTTAAGTCCCGGGTTTAAATGTGACCTGGGCTCTTTACTGTGTCTTCCCCATTCTCCTCCCCATCTGCCCTGTCTCTCTCCACTGTACTATCTAATAAAAGAGAAAAACTCCCAAACAATTATTTTGGGGAAGAAAAAGAAGCAATCTGGTCAAATCTTGGTGTGGTGAGGGTGTTGCCAAACAAAATCTGAATGAGTGTGATCTCCGATTCGTCTGATCTCACTGTCTTAATAACTGTCATGCAAATGTAATTGATGTGCAACATTGACTTGGAAATACTTTGGTAAGTCTTTGCCAGTTACCATGATTTGCTGCCGCATACTCAGATACAAGTTAAAGCTGTACTATACAAAGCTGAGGCCATACATCAGCTCAGTCCAGAAGGGCTGCAGACTTCTCTTAGCTTGGTGTCATCTGAGACAGACTGTAGCGCAATGGAATCATGTTCTGTGGTCTGGTGAGTCGATGTTTTGGTTTTTTGGTTCCTGAACAAAAGACAACAAGGAAAACCTAAGCTGTTATCAGTGTAAGGTCCAAAAGCCAGTCCAGGTTCTTGTTAAGAGCCGGTAACAGGTAATTTTTACCGGCTGTTTATGTAAATGTTATCACATATTTCACTGAAATACCAAAGTAATTATCCAGCAAATGTTGCTTTGATCAAATGTGAAAACCCATTGCATTCAAATTTAATCTTGCTTGTCGTCTTCCAACCAATGTTGTAAAGATACCTATTAGATATTATCGCTTGGAAAATACATCATGTGTTGAAGAAGTCCTGCTTGTTTTCACCAATTCATCCCTCAAAGTCACGCCTCAAAAACAACGTCCGCCCACTGATTCATATAGAATTACTGGGTAGCTGATGGCATCATTATTTTGAAGTAACCATGCTGCCAAATTGGTATGCCCCACAGTAGTCTCCAAGCACATAACGTTTTTAACTACAGATATCTAGTACTGGGGGGAACAGACACAGAAAACATGAAAAAAAAAGAAATATTAACCGTTGTCTTCATTTTAGAAACACTGGGTGTCGCATACAATTGTGCACAACCTATGTAAGTCCCAAAGGATGTCTTATGTTGAGTTTATGATTCTCAGAGACAGTTTCAGAGGTCCTAGCTATCACTGAATAGCTGAAAATAAGCTGGGGTGGTAGAAGGAGGAAGCACATGGAATCAGTAAAGATAATGTTTTTGTCAGCTTAACTCAGCATAATAAAGAAGTTGTTCTCTTGAGAAGAGAGGTGAACAGTGCGTTGTAGAGAGGCAGCATGCTAAGACTATTTGGTATTTGTTATAGATTAATTTAGGGCCACTTCGGCAGTTATTGGTAGTCATGCAAAATTAAACTAGTCAGATAACTGGGTGATATGATAACATTGGCCTTGTTTGTGCTGGCTAAAATTGATGATTAAATGATTTGGCCAAATGTTAGGTTGTGTTCGAGCATCTGTCATCCTATGGACTGGGGATTGCTTTCTTAACATCAAGATATTCACGATCATATGCAAAAAGGCAGTGTTGGTATTAACCTGTAGCTAGCTATGCAAAAAAAATGCAATTCATGTATGGTGTGAGGTCCCAAGTTTTCCAGCATGTTTTTTATCCCCCGCCAACACGAAGTGGGAGGGGGATATAGGTTTGACCTCCGTCCGTCCGTCCGTGTGTGCGTCCGTCCGTCTGTCCGAGATAAAGGGGACAGCTTTACTCAGAAACTACTACAGATACAGTAACCAAATTTGGTGTGTAGCTTCAGACCATAAAGGCCTTGATTGAGTTCGAAAATGAGAAGCGCACGATTGGCGGGGGATGTTGTAGACCATCTCGACTTGTTTTTTCTCTCTCTCTTGAGCTTGAAAATAGCCAGAGGCGTTCGGTGTTACACGTATTGCCTCCAGGGAAGCAGCACTCTACTCAATTGAAGTGTAGCTTTCTACAAATGAGCAAATAACCCCATCTACTGCCTAGTCTATTTTATTTACCCACATTTTCATGAGCTTTGGGGGGACGCATGATTATAGGGCATAATATGATCCGTCTTTTAACTTTTTATGGGGTAATGGTTTTGAAAATCCATATTATGAAACATAATTTTGGCACTCTCGTGTTGGCTTAATTCCCAGGATTTTTCTTGGTGTCATACAAAACATATCTTTCTTCAGTGTAGCATGTGCTTTCGTTACTAAAACTGTTGTCATTTTTAGTAGCTGAAAAATGAATGACCTGTACGATGGTAAGGTTAGAAACTGTGAAGCCTTACAATTCTTTTTGTTGCGCTGGAAGAATTTTAAAAAATCTTGCTATAGGTAGCAGCAGTATTGTTTCGATGTTGAATAAAATGACTGAATGAAAGACTGGAGTAGTCGTCGAGCAAGAGAGTTTGATATTTGTATTTTTGCTGCACTGACATTTCAGTGGGTAATGACAATAATTTACCGCAAATAAATATGAAATGGGTAAGGTGGCGCAAGGTCAGTGGTTGCCTCGTGTCATGATGAATGTTATGAGCTAATAACTAGATTCCTGAACGGTAGCTTTGTAAGCCTAGTTTGTTATAAAACAGTGTTGCTTATCAATGGCGCTGGATTAAAGAAGTTACGGTGTGAATGTATAACACAGATAAAGGAAATTCATTACTCGGGCCGGTAGGCCATGAGTCTAAGTTTGGCTCCGTTCTTTTTTTTTTTTTTTTTTTTTTCGGGGTCGCGATTGTCCTGCTCATGCACGCTTGCAGTATCGCGATTGGCCCTCGTCTAGACCCGGCCCATGTACAGGCTCTGAGGAGCCTCTTGTTACGCATGTAATGCCAACAGCTATTTGGTATAAAAACGGTAATATACTTCTTTAAACATGAAAGAGTGCCATGAGACATGTCAAAAGACCCTTTAAGTTGCTGGAAACCTAGGAGCTCCCGGGGGCTTCGTCCCCTGGACCCTTGTGGGAGCCTCCACACTCCCAGCATGGGGGGAAGGTTGCAAAGTTACCTACTATTTCTTGTTTTTTTTACCTCCCATGAAAAAACATAGCAAGAACCCTGCCAGTGTCTGGATTGGTATAGAAGTGCATTGGTGCATATGACGTGGATGACTTTCACATTTGCGAATGCACCAATAATGCAGAAAGATAAATTTTGGAGCAACATGTGATGCCATCTTGACATTTCTTCAACTGTCCCTGCATTTTCCATTGAAACAACACCAAACCACATTCTGCACAAAGCTCAAGTGTATGGCTTCATAACTGGAGGATACAGCTGCTTGATTGGCCTCCTTCAGTCCTTCTCTGACTCTGATTGAGAATGTGTGGCTCATTATAAAGCAAAATATACGGGAACAAATGCCCCCTTGTTGTCTTCAATCCCCAAATGCTGAGTGGGAAAAGATGCTGCACAGCAAACATTCCCACTTTTTTGGGCTCTGTTACAGTCATCACATTATATATTCTGAATGAACTATAAATTTCACATCGGAGAATGTAAAACAGTTTTTGAACTGATTTTAGGTTTGTAGAAGGTGAAATATACCATTCAAATCTGTCCACTTTGATTTTATTTGCATGTTCCATGATGCGACATCCTTTAGGAATTGGGGTAATATGAAAAAAAATAAATAAATAAAAAAAATAATAATTTTTTTTATTTTTATTTCAGGGAGAAGTCGCCACTGTAACATTTGTTAGTGGCAATCCCAGAAACTCTGGAGACATGGTGAGATGAAGCTTACAGCTACTCCCTCTCATTGAATTTGAGTATTACTATAGGCTTAAAGTGATTTTTCAACAGAATATTTATGTTATCTGTGAATTTGTTTAGACCTACTTACTTGAGAATATGCAGCTCAGAGGTGCTTCAGAGACAGGGCTGGGAAACGCCGCCCTAAAGTACACCTCTGAAACCTTTGGGTACTGTTTTTTCAGACTGAAAAAACCTTCATCCTGGTAGAAAAATACCATAACCGAACACAGAAATGGGATATAGTCCACACAGATGCATCATGGGAAACAAGGTACTGTGCTGTTATCTTTTGTCAAATGTTCATGTCCACCAATGTAGTTTTGGGGTTGACAGAGGTAGACTATTGCAGGCCTTCCTACAGTACTTGCGGTAATTTTACAATCCTTCTCTCTGTGATAAATGGAAATGTTAATAAGATGCTGTGAATCTTTTCCAACACGACATACTGCTGCTTCTGGTCTGAGGACATCCTCTGACTCGCTACTGTCCATATACTGTATTTTTGCCCAGTCATGTTATTATCTCCGGCAGGCTTTTGATGGTCATTTGATAATTTTTATTTCATCTGCTATCTTTCATGGGCTTGTGATGATAACAGCACTGCAAAGCCAACACATAGTGACTCATTATTATCCAGCATGCACTGAATACACTGAAACTGTCCAGAGGAGATCCTGGAATTTATGCTGATGACATAGTCTTGAGATTTCGCATGAACGAGTCCATAAAAACTGATAAAAAGGCTCACAATCTTGGAGCTTGCTTCAATATCTGTCAAAAATATGTGTGCTTGTCTCTGAAGTATAACTCTTGGACAACTTTTTCTCCTGGATAAATTCTTCTGTATCGATAGTAATTTTTTTTTTTAATGTATTCAGGATGAGCAATAAGAAATGGGTGCTGCTTGGGGTAAAACTTGTTTATGTGGGAAAATCTGGCGAGCAGGCTGGTGCCTGAGGGATTTTGGGGAAGGAGATTCCTGATCAGTGAGAGAAAATGCAGGCCTTTTTCACTTCTTTTTGCTGACAGTTTCTCTCCTCGCTCAAAGTTCTCATCAGTGCTGTGGAAACATGACGTCTGTTGCAGCACATGTGTGGTCAGATCAATAACGCTGTGCAGGCACTCCTCCAGTGAAAATGGCAGAGCAGTCCGAAGTCCACGTGATGAAGCCGCAGGCATTTTGTGCTGCTTGGTCATTGTGAGCTCATGCATTGCAGGGTCAGAGGAGAACCTGCCATGTTCGATGAACCTCGGCCAAATTATCATCATCATGTCTTCATGCAAACAGGTTCCACTGGATAAAAGGGGCTTCGGCTCAAAGCAATGCCACTGTGGAGTGGCATATCTCATCCTCTGCCCGGCCTGGCACCTACAGGATTCGCCACTTCGGACATTTTAAGGAGTTGAAGTTCCTCAAACCCGTAATTACAGCCTATGAGGGAAGGTCTGACGTGTTTACCGTCTCCTGAAGAACTTCCCTGCGGAACAGCGCAGAAGGAACTGCATTTCTCGGATTTACTGTGGTGATATGTCTGTGTTTAAGCTTCGTGGTATATATGCTGTCTACATGCTCAGAAAAATTGTATGAAAAAACGCCTCAAAACCCATGTAACTTATTACTGGGACACAGGTTCACAAATCTGTACCCATTAGCAGAAATGCCTGATTCATTTTTACCATTTCTGCTTATTTATTGGTACCACACCATTATTACTCTTTCCCAGTTTGTGTGGGAAATGTGTCTTTGATGAGCAAAAGTGTAAATCCACTGTGCCTTTATTTCTATGAATGTGTACCATAAAATGAATAAGGTTTTAACCACCCCCCCCAAAAAAAATCATAAGCACTGGGATTATGTGTTTATGCTAATTCTGGCGGAAATGTTTCTCAATCTTAAAATAAAGTTCAAAATATATAAATAGTAAAGTATTCTATTTTTGTCCTTGTTCATTTATTTTCAAAATGTTTAATACTTCAACATTTTAATGAACCTTTTGAATTGATAACCTTTCCATTTTAATTCTGTCATAATGAGACATGCGGAATGCACTTTTTGCATACTTAAAATTTATTGACATTTCAGGGAGCAATTAAGTGACACAGCAATTACCCAAGCACTCATGTTAAGTTTTTTATAACATTCACAATTTTTCCAATTCTCATCCCCACATTGGTAATTCTGTTATTTTGTTTCAAACCAATAATGATAGGCAGATTTTGAAATATTCAAATATCCAAAACAAAAGAACTCTATACAAATAGTGTTGCATATCTTGTACAAAAATAAGTTCTAAGTGCTACACACACTTTTAATACTGTCAATGTAACTGCTCAGGCATTGTTTCATATTTTCATTTACTGGAGAGTTGAGCCCTACTGTCTTTATTTTCATTTTACAATTGGCTGCATGTTCTGACTTGAAGTTTTTAGAACAGACTAACACAAGGCCTTCCTTATTTTTCTTTATAAAGCAAAAATCCACATGGAATATGAATATGGATCAAAACCAACCCCCCCCCCCCATTGCTACAAAGGCCAATATTTTAGTGGATTTGATTTATACCTGCAGTATTAACTCCTGCAAAATAGAATAAAATACTGCATTCTGAAATATTGAGAGAGAAAATATAAAAAAATTAACCTTGCTCAAAGTTGGCAATATTTAAAGTAATTCAGTCATTCCATTCTCTACAACTCTCCTCTTAAGACACATGGCAAACTGTCTTTAAGCCCACAGAGAAAAAAACAAAACAAAATGGCAAAATAAAAAGGGAGAAAGAGTGTATCACTCTTCTGTGCATGTTTTTCCATAACAGATGCAGGCAGTGTTTCATGGGAGACATTTTAGGAAATATCCAACATTACTGGTTAGTCTCGCCTCTCAAATGATGAATTGCTAATGCATCCCTGACATCCACGTCTCTTAAGATTTGTCAGTGGCTATTTTCTCTCATTTAAATGTCACACAATTCACCAGCAAGGTCTAGGAAGATTAAGACTGCCTTAAGTTAGCGCTATCGAGACCGTGAAATTGTTAATTTTGGTCACTGATAGAGATACTTGCGTCTCCCTATCATATTTCCTGTGTTCACCATTAAGATTCAGCAGTAGGAGGAGAAAAAGTACTGGTGTCCTTAAACCAAAAGGGAAATATTAAAGGCACATCATTTGTAAACATTTTGCTCCGCTCCTGAGGGATGTCAAAAATCGACTCTCATGCTCAAACCGATAATATCAATTACAATTCTATTTCAACTGATTCGTAAGTAAGGCATCTCTAAAAGAAACATAGCTATACATAACTACATAAATTAGCAAAAATCAAAGGAAATCTTCAGCAGACACTGAATCAAAATGGACACCCTTTGGGTTGTGAATGGGTGTAGCGGCTTGTCGTTTACAATCTCGGCGTTATCTCAGAATACCCCGTATCCATCCCCGCGTGCTGCCACTGCAAAGGCTGGGTAGCCATCGTAGGCAGCATATGCAGCCAGGTCTTGTCCAAGTGTCACAGCCTGTTTGAGCTGTGAAGCTGCCACCGTGGCAGTGGTGTTCGCTATTGTGTACCCTAAAGCAAACAAGAAGCAGAAACTGAAAAGGTCCTCACAGCCAGTGCATTTTGAAAGGAATCACATTGGAATAGTTCAGAAGACATGGGTATGTGTAATTAATTTCAGACCCTTTAAAAAGTTTGGAATCATCGGTAAAAATTTTTGTCGGTGCTTTTTAGCCGTTGTCGCATTAAATTGGAGGAAAAATACAGATGTTGACATTTGACAAATTATAATTACTTATAATAGTTTTTCTTTATTCAACCGTTGTCCATCTTTTTAAATTCCTCATTTTTTTTAGAAACACCTTCTCCTGTGCAAGAGCAACATATTTTCAGCCCATCCTGTTGAAATTGTGCTCATATTTTATTTTTGATGCTCCCATCATATAATGTGCAGAAGTTAAAAAAAAAAAACAAAACAAAACTTAATTTTCATTGTTACGTCTACTTCTTGGAAATCACTCCAGTAGAGGAATCATCAGATCCTTTGCTTCAGTTGTGTGTGGTCTTATTAGTAGTTGCTACCAGAAATTCAGTAGAATTATGGAATTAGTCTTACGGACCTTCACATACCTGGGAATGCAGCAGCAACTGCAGCTGCAGCAGCGGAGGCTTCAGCGCCCTCTGTCTGTAGACCCAGGATCTGCAAGGCATGTTCAGCAGCGTGGACTTTGGCCTCGTCCACAGCTACGCACAGTTTGGCTGGCGTAAACGGATGCCTAATATAGAGACAAGAGATGGTATCTTCTCAGTAGTGCCATGTCAGTTATTTTTACGTATCATACAGCTGTGAAAACTACCTCTGAACAAACAGGAAGGGACCATGGACAGGAAATGACATAAAAATGTCTGAGCTTACACATTTGGGTACTGGGTGGCAAGAGCTGGGATTGTGACTTTGTAGAGAAAGAGCTGTCTCTGATCCGGCCCGATGGCTGAGTGCAGCTGGTACACTGGCTGTCCCCAGTTATTTTTTTGGCAGATATCTTCCAGGATCTGTAAAAATCAAGGTGGCACCAATATTAATGTATGAATGCACAGATGTGTGATAAAGTGTCATTTCAGTTTTTTGCCCACTCTTTTCTGAATTTAAAAAGTTAACCCTTTAAAGCTGCTTGATCACAAATATTATGTTATTTGAATATACTAAGGCCAACAATCTATTTTGATGTAACTGCAGGCAATTGAAAAACATTGAGCATGGGGAGAATTACGAAATAAAACATTCCAGAAACCCTAATCTTTAAAGAATTAAACACAAGCTGAAGGTCAACCATGTAAAGAGGATCCTAATGCGTTGAATAGATAGATGTGTGCTGTATGTGTGTTTGTACATCTGGGCTGTCCCAGTTCTGTGACCCCAGCTGTGTCCAGGTGTGTACCTGGGGGGCATGTTTGATGCCTTGCGGCTTCAGGGTCACCGGGTTCATGGGCGTTAGCTCCATGCCAGGCAGTAGATCATACAGCTTGTCCTCAGGGCGCTTGTCTGGCTTTAGCTGGTAGGTCGCACAGCCACGACCCATACCTGCGTATGCAAGGTACCCCCGGCCGCCCAGACCCCGCACTCCCGCTGCCCCTACAGGTACATTCATGTAAATTTCTAGGAATGCAAGAAGGCATTAAATCAAATCAAATCACCAGAAATCATTCAATTTCAATCAAGACTTTCAGAGTCAATCAAATAGAGTTTTTCCAGCCCTGCACAGTACAGCCATTGCAATGGAGTGCTTTTCAATCATTGATCAGCTGTCAGGTATTAGATGGCTTGAGCAGAATCCTCACCTTTTAAGGGCAAAGAAAACACTAGGTACAGCGGATACTCAATAAAAGTACACTGCCCCTGATATTCAAGTATATTTTTGGGTAATTTTTGAAAAATATTTTAAAGGACTATATCAGCTTGAGAACATCGGATATACTGTAGCCTATATGCTGTTGGTGGTGCATCATGTTTGCTGGAATTTGGGTAGCTTGCCACATCACCTGGATACTGGAACTGATCAGTGTGCAGAGATTAAAAACACAACGGCAGTGGAGAACTGTTGCACCAGTATGCATATTGTTTGTAATAGATATTGCTTTTAACTTTGCTAAGTGTTGTACCAGTACTACTTTCCACATTCTGGCGTAAATGGCCTATGCGATGGTTATCGGTACCACAACAACGACAAATTATAAGTTGACATAAGATATGGAGAGCCTCCCTGTTCTATGTAACTGATACTGTCGTTTATTCAGCCAAGTTAAAATTGACAGGCGTTTGTATTTGGGGGCTGGCCGATGACTAAATTATGTTGGCACGGCATCAGCAAATGTTTTGATATTAACTGGACGATTCAATTCCATATTTTGCGTTAACTCGCTCATTGAAACAACTGGGTAAAGTGCGCAGAACATAACTGGTGACTCTTCGCTGGTAGGTCCGAATTGCCCGTCTTGTTGAAGCAACCAACAGCTCCATACAGCGGAATTATGACAGATTTCGTCACTCTAATAATGATCGGTAATATCGGACCTTGATCTTTCTGTGTAAAATTAAGCTGCAGCACGAGTGAAAATTAAGATTACTTTGTATGTTTATCAAGATCAGCTGATTTCCTGGTGTCCACTTGCATCATAACCTCCTGCACTTTGCCACAAAAAGTAGTTTTTTGATTGGCTAAAATATACAGAATGGCAGCATTTATGAACTTGTGCTGATGAGTTATATTTCAAAGGTTAGACGTTTGATAACTCGGTGCATAAAAATTGCAAAAAAAGAATGTACTTTATAGGGAAAGCGCTGAAACAAATGTTTTCTTTGCCTTTCAAGCATGATTCCTCTGAAGCTGTTTTTGCTTTGTTTGCTTGATTGGCAAATAATATTCAAAATATTCATTCCCCCAATACCTGAGGCTAATCAATAAAATAACTGGCTAGTTGTGTATACCATTACTTTTCTTTCAAAGATTATTCAAATTATCAGAAAAGAGCAGATTTTCATAGGTGTTGAGCTTGGTTTACTGGAAGCAAAGTGCCATTTTGTAATATTGTGATCTTTTCACGCACTGTATTGCATTCAATACTGGTTCTCCTCTGTTTTCTCCTCTTTCTGTTCACACGAAAACTAAACCAAAGGCCATCTTAACATCAGTTATATTGTTTCTTATTAATCTCTCATAATCTGTAATGAGGAAAAAATGCCCCAAGAGATAAAATTGATTATTTTTCCAAATGAATTATTCAGAATTTTGTCATCCCTCCACTTCTAAACTGCTGTTAAGTGAGCACTTTGTAATTCTCATTTCTTAATCACTATAGGCTACATATTTGACAATGATTAACAACCAAAATATTTATTTACTTAATAATCAGGCAAAGTACTGGGGCAGGGGTTGAGAGTAATTCTGCATTTAAGTATTAAAAGCTACTGCTTACTCTGATGGCACATCTGTTTCCAATCAAACCTCTCTCAACTGGCCACAATCTTTACAGCCAGCACTGTGATCATTATTTCAAGTCTTTTTAATCTTTTTTTTTTATCCCTGAGGATTTTAGATTTGGCTGACTGAACAGGTATGGAAGACTGATTAATATGGAATAAAGCAAACATGCCAAACCACATAACATTTTCTGTTCTCTTATTAAAAGCTGCATGCAAATCTGATTCAGGGATGCAAAATGGTAAAGTTAAGAAGATAATATGAATTGACTTTATCATCTACTTCTGCATTTTGAAAGAAAATGGTGCTTTATGTTTGGGGTCATTTGCACCTTTTACAGTAAGACAATGTCATTACACAGCATATTTGTACACAGATTTCCAAAATGAATGGTAAAATTAAAGGTCCCATATTATAATTCAACAATGTAAAACAATTTTTTGGTGTCCATAAAACAAGGTTTTGAGGCGTGTAGAAAAACACAAATTCAACATTTTCTCCCCTCAGCAACTGTGCACTGCATCAATTTGGCAATAAATCAGTGAAAATGAGGCCCTGCTCTGATTGGCCTTTTCATCGCAGTGCTAAATGAACAAAGGCCTGCAAAACCAAAACGTGTTCACTCTGGGCGATACCACGCAAATGTCTTTGCTTGCTATGTTGACAGAAGAGCAGAATAAAAACAGATATTTAAAGAAAAAACTAATTGCTTATGAAAGGTACACCAATGACGATGCTTTGACAATTGTTTTGTTACATGATAGGTTGACGGATGATCAATTTATATGTCTAACTGCAAGATAAAAACACTATTTTCATAACAGGGGACCTTTAAAACTACATCCTCAATGACCGATGTTATTGTATACACAGATGAGTCAAATTATTATGACCACCTCTTAAATATGTTGTTAGTCCTTCACATCCTAAAAAAAAAATGGCGCCAATTGACATCCATATTAATACCTGGTCCCAGGATATCCTGCAGAATATTTTCCTGACAATCACTCTCCCTCCACCCACAGTGCCTCTCTTCCTTAGGTAAATGCCGCAAACTTATCAGGCCGATGTTCATCATATAAATTAAAATGGGACTCATCAGACCAGCCACCCTTCTTCAGTTGTTCCTAGGTCCAGTTCTGACACTCGCCTGTTCATTGTAGGTACTTTTGACTGTGGGTTGGGGTCAGCATGGGCTAAATCAGGCTTTGGCCACACATTCCCATCGGCTGCAGGACATGATGAACTGTATGCTGTGACTAATTCCTGCATCATTAAAAGTTTCTGCAACTTATGCCACTGTAGTCCTTCTGTAGATTCGAACTGGACCAGATAGCCTACTTTGCCTTAAGATGTCAATGTGTCTACAACATCCAACACCCTATCGCTGGTGTCCCTGCTCAGACCACTGTTGCTTGGTGTTCACCCCTGCACGCCCCACAAGCCTAGCAACATAGAATATTCTCTGACCCAGTTGTCTGGCCATACTGATTTTGCCCATCAAAGTTGTCGAATTTGCTCAGGTCCTATTTCTCTTGCATCCAACACCTTGACTATGAAAACTGATCGTTCGTCTACTCTGTCCACAGACCTCGTTACGAGAAAATCAACGCCATTCACTTTATTTGAGAGTGGTCAAAATGTTTTGGCTCATCAGTGTATAGGTTGTATAAGTTCTGATCTTTAATTCAGTAATTATTTTGCTGTATTAGAAAAGGGGATGATGGAAAAGTGCTAACCTCTGACAGAAGGCGTGCGCACTAGCCCGCGCGAGCCCACCTGACCCTTCGCGCTGGGGAAGCGGAACTGGTTTGGGATTGCAGCATATGCCTGGGGGGCGTAGAAAATGGGGGCGCCCAGGTAGGCTGCGGATGGGTCATACACTTGCCCAAGGGTGTAAGCATACTCCCCTTGTAGAATGGCCCCGCCCCGCCCACCGGTTCCTCTGGTGTATCTTACGTAACTGTCCTTATCCACTGGCTTGGCAAGAGTTACCTCAATTGGGGATCCATCCACCACCTTAAGACAAAGTACATATTCAACTACCCTGTCGCTTCAAAACTGTTTTTCAAAAATCTTATTATTGAACTTGACACTTTTTAATTTAAAAAGGCCTGTCATTGCCACAACATTTCCCTCATAAAAAGATCCTTGTTGAATAGCATGGTTAGACATTTGAATGATTCTCCTGCTATAATCACTTGCTGTACAGTTGATTTATTGCTGAACCTATCATCCTCTAATGATTGATGAACCAGAGAAAGGTTGAGTTTGAGGCTCTTCTTGAAGCGACCGTAAAGTAAACAATAAGAGCGTGGATTTGGGCGCAAAGCCGGAATCGGATGCTGAGGGAGTCACCTGTCCATTCAGCGCTTCCATGGCATTTATGGCGTCCTCCCTCTGAGTAAAATGGACAAAGGCATAGTCTCTAATCTTCTTCACGCGCTCCACCGCCCCTGCGGATTCAGTCCATCAGTTACATTTCCAGTCAATTCCATAATCCAGTGGCTCCCAAACTTGGTCTTTGGGCCCCCATGGGAATGCTGGTTTTTATTCCAACAACCGTGTCGATCAACAAGCTGTTAAATTGTGTTAATACAGCATTAACCAGAATCATTAGGGGAGCTCCAGGACTGAGTTGTAGAACCACTGAAATGAGTCTTGCTCAGCTGGAGCTCACAGTGACACAGGCCTTTGAGAAACCCAACATTGATCACCCTGCCTGACTCCCCTGTCACAGGATACAGATCTCACTCCGCACTGTGCCCTCGGCGGGTCTGTAGGAGGCGGACAAACCATCCAGCAATCATTTGATTTGTTCTAAAGAGGGAGTATCGCTTCAGTGAAGCCTCAGATCAAATGGAAATCTAATGTTATGGCATTAATCCTCAACATATAATGGAGGCACTGCAGTCTTGTTCCCCACTATCATTTCCCCTCATCCTATATAGAGAGATGTGCCTTTTAATGATAACCCCCATTTGTCATATTAAGTTGAGGATTACTGAAATTCAATTTCATGTATTACAGTGAGGTAAATATTTAGGTGGTTCAGATGGTGGATATGTCAAATTATTACTGGCCTGGGTTAGTCATTAAAAAGGCTTCCCTCCTAGGTAGGATGAATCTATTGCATCTGTGAACAGTATACAACCCCAATTCGAAAAAAGTTGGCACATTATGGAAAATGCAATTAAAATCAAAGAGGACTCATCATCCAGCAACCATCTACTTTATTTTAAATACTACTGGAACTCACTGTTTGGTGCTTTAAGTTGCAGCAGATAATGATTTCATGAGTTGTTATGACAACGTGAAGTGAAACGGGAGACTTAATCATGTTACAAAATGAGAGGAGCCTCCACCAAAGGCCTCATCCCTCAAGAGCTACGATGAGTTGAGGCTCACCAATTTGGCAACAGGTACATCACCTAATAATCTGTCACTTTGTAAACAACATTCACCAAGGACTAAACACAAGGATTTAAGGCCTTTTACCCTGTACAGTGCCTGTACACACACTTATAATTAAAAGAAGAAATTCGGTCAAATGTCCTTTGCTCAAAGGACAATGCTGGAATCTACTACTGAATGTACGTGATCTCCAATCCCTCAGACCGCACTGTCTTCAGAACCATCATGGAACAGCAATCAATATCACAGCGTGGGCTTGAAAATACTTCAGCAAAGCTTTGTCAGTCAACAGCATTCTTGCTGCATTCACAGAGGTAATTTAAAACTTTACTATGCAAAGTGAAGGCCATACTGGACATCAGCACTGTTCAAAATTGCCAATGACTTTTCTAGGCTTGGTGATATCTGAGAGGGACAGCAGCACAGTAGTTGAGGCATGTTTTGTGTTCTGACAATTCAAGTGTCCTTGGTGTTTTTTTTTTTTTCTTTTTTTCACAATTACTTTGTTCACCAGACCAAAGATGACCAGGACAATCAAGATGTTATCAGCGGCAGGTCTAAAACCCAGCATCTGATATGGTATGGGGGTGTGTCAGTGCAAATGGTATGGGGGACTAGCACATTTGCAAGGGGCATTCATACTTTTTCCAGGAAGATAACACCAAACCTTATTTACATGAATTACAACTGCATGACTGCATAAGTAGAGAATTCAGATCCTACGTGACCGTACCTGCAGTCCTGTCTCCAATTGAGAACGTGAAATTTATTATTGGGCAAAATGTATGTCAACGAAAAAACTGTATGATTGTGCAGCTGAAAATCTGCATAATATAATGGATGAATGAGCGAAATTTTCACTTGTGAGACTTGGTCAACTGCTATCTTCAGTGCCCAAACATTTAATGAGTGTGATAAAAAGACAGTCATGTAACACAGATATACAGTTGACTCTGATGCAGTCCTCACTTCGTATTTCCAAGAAGCGATTTAATTCACACTAGAAGTTATGCACTGTTCTGTTTTCAGTGTAGAAGAGAGTACATTGAATTTTCAAAATGGTCCTTGATTTTGTTTGCAGTGTTCATAATGTTGCCAACTTTTTTGGGAGTTGTTACTTAATCTAAATTGTTTCAGCAAAATGTAATACAACCCCAATTCCGAAATAGTTGGGAGGAATGGTAAATTCTGAATAAAATCAAAATGCAATGACTTTCAGATCATGTGAGCCAATGTTATTTAAAATATGACATGGATAACATTTCAAATGTTGAAACTGAGACATTTTACATTTTTATTCACAAAATGAGCTTCAATTATTTAAAATTTTCTGGCTGCAACAGGTCTCAAAAAAGTTGGGACACAGGCAAAAGAGGGCTGAAAAAGCAATTAATATATAAGAGAATCAGCTGAGAGAACATTTAGCAAGTAATTAAGTTAACTGGCATTAGGTGTGTAACATGATTGGCTATAAAAGGGGTGTCTTAAAGAGGCTGAGTCTCTCAGAAGTAAAGATGGCCAGAGGCTCTCCAACCTGTGAAGGCTTGCTTAAAAAAATTGTGGAATACTTTAAAAACAATGTTCCTCAACGTCAAATTATAAAGGCTTTGAAGGTCTCATCATCGACAGGGCATAACATCGCCATAAGATTCAGAGAAACAGGAAAAATCTCGTAAGGGGCGTAAGGGAGAAGGCCGAAGACCTTTACTGGATGCCTGTGATCTTCGGGCCCTCAGATGCCACTGCATCTCTCACCAGCATGATTCTGTCATCGATATTACTAAACAGGCCCAGGAATACTTCAAGAAACCACTGTCTGTAAACACAGTCTGCCGTGCCATCCACAGATGCCACTTAAAACTCTATCATGCAAAAAGGAAGCCATTGCTGAATATGATCCAGAAGTGCCGCCGTTTTCTGTGGGTCAAAGCTAATTTAAAATGGACTGTAGCAAAGTGGCAAAGTGTCCTGTGGTCAGACGAGTCCAAATTTGACATTCTTGTTGGAAATCATGGGCTTTGTGTCCTCTGGGCTAAAAAGGAGAAAGACCACCCCTCCTGTTATCAGCATTCAGTTCAAAAGCTGGCGTCTCTGATGGTATGGGGATGCATTAGTGCATATGGTGTGGGACACTTGCATGTTTTAAAAAGCACCATGAATGCTGAAAGGTATATAAAGGTTTTAGAGCAATATACGCTCCCCTCCAGACGACATCTATTCCAGGGAAGGCCTTGTGTATTTCAGAAGGACAATGCATAACCACATACTGCAGCTATTAGAATAGCATGGCTTCATAGTAGAAGAGTCCTTGTGCTGAACTGACCTGCCTGCAGTCTTGATCTTTCCAATTGAGAACATTTGGCGCATAATTAAATGAAAAGTCCGTCAAAGGAGATCCAAAACTCTCCAGCAGCTGGAAGCCTGTATTAAACAAGAGTGGGATCAAATTCCAATGGCTAACGTCAAGAAACTTGTCTCCTCAATGCCCAGACGCCTCCACTCTGTGTTAAATAGAAGAGGGGAGGCTACACCATTGTAAACAGGCCCCTGTCCCAACCTTTTCGAGACCTGTAGCAGCTATCAAATTTGAAATGAGCTCATTTTGTGGATAAAATTGTAAAATTTCTCAGTTTCAACATTTGCTATGTTATCTCTGTTCTGTTGTGAATAAAATACTGGGTGGTGTGATTTGAAATTCTTTGCGTTTTGATTTTATTCACAATTTGCACTTTGCCCTAACTATTTCGGAATTGGGGTTGTATATCTGCACATAAATTTTGAGTATGGCATCCACATGCGGTATCAACAGAAGCATCCATTCAATCAATCAAAAATAAGCTACTTTGGCATCTTGTTGATTTATCTGCGCTGGTGTTAAAAAAAGTAAAATATGAAATTTTTCAAAACCCATTTTGATAATATCTGCCAAGCGGCAAGGAGTTTTGTGAATAATTTGTACAATTGACAAGTATCGCCATTTTTATAACTTTGTCACTAACCTGGTTTGATGCTGTTAAACTCTTTTTCAATCGTCTCCTCAGTGGTCGCTAACATAAGGTTTCTCACATACAGGATTTTTACTGTGGCCATTGTGTCTTCATCCACTTCTACTTCTGGCTCAGCCCAGTCCACTGCGATGGCATGGCCCCACAGCTGAATCCTCCCTTACAACAGCAAAGGACTATAAATCAACATGATGTCCCAGCTCCAGTCACACAAGCATTTCCTCCTAAATTCTGGGAAAACATCCCAATCAGAAATGGACGACATCAGGATATAGTTCCAGTAAGAAGTGCTTAAGTGTGATTCTAGAAAATGGCTGGATAAGAAGCTAGTTCCTGACATGCACCCTTCGCCTCATTTGCAAGGAAGCATCCCATGTAGGTAGCATTTTTAGGAAATCAGGCTGCTTGGGACTGTCTCATTTCAAAAGGAGGCACAAGAAACATCCTAGTTCGGTACTTTGATTTGGAAAAATTTAAAGGGAACATCAAGTGGTTCCTGCACAGTAAAGGAAATCCAAAAATTCCTTGCAACAAGCTTGCAACAAGGGGATTCACCATTTGGATCGCTGATGAAAGATTCCAACAGTCAGTTTAATGCATTTCCTGTATAATTTTATCGTAAAATTTGCTTTTGATCATTTTAGGCAAGAAATTCACAGCTAAGAAGTTGAATATCAGCTGTGTTGTGCGGAAAATAGTGTTGAAATAAAAAATTTGCTCCAACATTTTGGGAGCGCTGAAGCACCTCAAACTAGACTTACATACAGCTAATGTTTCCCACACGGCACTGTAGTGTAAGCGCTTCCTCATTACTGTGTTTCTTTTTATGTAACGTTTTTATAACTGGGTCCTATTAAGGAATGGTCCTAACTATGAACCAAGGTGATAGGAAACCTCTTGCAAATGAGACAGTGCTATAATCTTTCAGTTGAGAAGCACAATGCTCTGTACGGAGTCAAAATTTTGATCGGCTCTCCAAGTAGCTTGGTTTTTATTGACTTGCCAGCACTTACCTGGCAGCAGTTTTCTCCTTGCCATAGCTGCTGCACGATGGCTCTCGTACTCCACAAAGGCAAAGCCTCTGTTCTTGCTCTTGTCCGCGGCACTGGGATAGACGATCACCTCCACAACTCCCTCTGTCACTTTTTTCATCTCAGCCAAAATCTCCTCCCTCCTCTTTGTTTTAGGGATACCTCCGACAAACAGCCTGCAGTTGTCCACACTGGCACAAACTCCTAAAAGCCTCCCATTCCTAAAGAACAACCCAGGGAGGTACGTACATGTCCGTGATGCTACATTTTAACTTGAATGCCGATATCACAATGTTTTAGAACCAATGTCACGTTAATGTTAATTTTTTTTTTTGGCAGTCTCACCTTATTTCATAATTATTGAGCTGCTTCATGGCATTCTTTGCCTCTTGCTTGGTGCTGAAAGTCACAAATGCATAGCCACGATTGTTTCCATTGAAGTCCATCATCATCCGTACCTCATAGATTTTCCCAAACTGCAAAAAGTTATGAAAGAAGCCAAGCTGAGTCCTGAAACTAAAGCAATGCTTCCATGATACTATAATATTATAGATACAGTACCAAAAAAAGCCAAAATGGTAAGTTTATTTTATTTACTTGAGATGTTTTTTTTTTCCCATTAAATCCTGATTGTTCATATGTACTCTGCATTATTGTGTGTAATGTGAATAGAGGCCACTAGATGGCAGCGTTTACCTTTCTTTTATTGAGCTCAGACTGGAGTTATGTTTAGACATGTCCTGGGCATGTCTGGGGAAAGTCCCCGAAAATTAAAAAAAAGAGGTCTAAATGTGGGTGAGTCTGCAAAAGAGTATATAAGGAAAAGAATTGAGACAGTAGTAGTAGGAGAAATTGCTTGAAGAAGGATACATGTGACCAGACCTGTCATTCTGTTCAAGACCTGAGAAGTTTCTTTTGTGGATTTTTGCCTGTGTTTGAGCATTTTCCTCACCCAGGACATCACCAAGCCACCCCACCAAAACAAGGGACTGTAAATATTTCAGTTTTTTTTTTATATATTCAATCTTGGTCAGTAGCATAGTTAGTTGTTTAGTTGTCTTTGTTCATTAAATGTGTTTAAGTTTTTAAAACTGTGTCTGTCATCCCTTGCTGTTGCTGTTGTGTTGTAAATTGTAATGACAAATTGGGACCATAACATGTGGAATTTGGAACAGGCTATTGTGGTACTTAGTGTATTATCAATCTAATGTAGTGTTTTACATTGTACTGATCAGTCGTCATTTAGCAGGTTCTGGATTTGTAGTGAATCACCAAAAAAAAAAAAAAAAGGAAAAAACCCCACAAATAGCAAATCTTCCACTAGTCTGTTTAAATCATTAGGTCCTTCTTACCCAAGACATTATGCCATTATTATCCTATTTATAAATCAAAAAAATGCATTTATGTATTTGAAAATATGTCCTTTGTGGCTTATGAATCTTGATGAGCAGGCTGTTAAATTTCACGGAAGAGCACTGTGTGAGCTTATTAAAATGGCTATCAGATTAAATCAGCTTCATTGTGTTTTAAAAGAACTTTCCCTCTGGATTAAAAAAAAAAAAAACATGAGGTACAATGGACATATTATAAATTTTCCATTCCCTCTATAACTTTTCAGTAACAGTTTGCTTTCAATGAATAAGCCGAACAGCGTTTCCTCCTCTATAAAATGTCCTTCAAGGAATGAGCACATTAAAGTTACGTTGGTAAAATGACCCTTACTTTCTCGCAGAGTGGCACCAGCTCATCTTCAAAGAGGTCCCTGGGTAGCTTTCCCACAAAGATTTCACTGCCTCTCTCCGGGGGTGGGCCTTCCCATCCAGGGGGTGGACCCCCATACCTCCTTTGTCCATTCTCCTGTGGACGCATAAAGTTTAACTGTTTTGAGCTAGGTTATGGTCATGTTTAGATGGTAAACCAAGGTTTGTAAAACTCTTGCCTCCATTGAACATTACCGTGAAGCTGCCAGAAGAGTCATGTCTGCCCAATACCTGTTACATTAAGCACACCACTGGATAACCATACCAAAGAATATGCTAGTACGCTGCAGATAAGTTAACCTGCATGTTGGTTTTTGTCAACAAAGTTGGACACGTATTAACTAAGTTCTTCACCACACAACCTCTGGTCAGCAAGACTCAAGATTCACTCTGGATCATACTGAATAGAACCATGTAAAACCATTTGAAAGCCAAGTATGGCGTGAATCTGCACAGAATCAAGTGCACGTGTGCGAGACATCCAAAAATCTGGGGTTACCATCTCAGTAAGCATAGATTACTGGTCCAAATGATTTTGGATTTCCTGAGAGACTACCACATCATGTTTTCACAGTGGCCTTACATTCAAATGTTCATGCGAGATGTTTTCATTCTGGAATTTCAGATGATTAAAATATGGCATTCAGGGATGTGAGAGCAGCCCTAATATTGAATAAGAGTGCGTTTGATTTTGGTGTAAAAAGAGAAAAGCTATGCAGAGTGGTGGACACAGTGTTGTGGCTATGCGTGAATGAATGCAGGATTTTGCCTGACAGGTCATGATCTAATACAGTGGCTCTCAACCTTTTTGGGGTCCGGGACCCCGTGCACATTTTTGATCAACCCTGAGGACCCCAGCCCCCCCCCCCCCCCAACCTGAGGGATCGGGGAACCAATTTAATAGAAACCGCAGAAAATGCATTTTATATAGCATTATTTTAATTAATCTAATTTTATTTTATTTTATTTATTTATTTTTTATAAATTTGGCATCTCCAATCCCACCCGAATTGGGAATGTCCAATTGGGGAACTATGTACAAGGCTTTTCGCATATGCGGCCCCCTATTGACAACTCAGGAGAGTGAGACAGTTCGCGGCTCTCCTCCGAAGCGCGCACCCATCACCACCGTTTCTTATGCGCTCATTGGTCGAAACCTCGCAAGCTCAGAACGAGGGGGAAGGATACCCGTACTTGAACGAGCTTAGAATCTTCCTAACGAGAGCCCGTTTGGCCAACAGGAGGCGCCTGAGAATTTATTATTTGCAATACCCTATCCCGGCAGGCCTTTCCCAGTTTGCATCCCTGTAGCGCACTGGCCAATTGTGCGCTTCTCTGAAAAGAGCTGCCGACCACTGCCGGCTGGTAAGAGGCGGGGATCGAACCTGCGCCGTGATATTCAATGATGCAATTTAACAGAAGTGACTATCTTGCATATTTATTCACACTCTTGGAGACAAATATGAGCTTTCAACTGTAACTTCCGGAAATATGTCACAAAACAGCATATTTATGCAGTCGCTTCCAGAAATATGTAACACAACAGCACATTTATGCAGTGGCTTCTGGGACATGTTTTACAAAACAGCATGTCAAGGTTTTGGAGCACAATGGTTATTGTCAAAATTTAGTGGTTTTGAGATTTTTAACCCCTGTCACAGCTTTCTATCAGCTAATCCTTGGAGCACAATAACTACATGCCCATCTGCATTCATTTTTAATCAGAATTAAAATTTTCATTTTGTGATAATGCAGAATAGTCTGTCTTCCATTGCAAACGAACTTACCTTCACCAATCACCATTGGGTTATGTCACATCATGAGCTAGAATTGTTGGAGCACTGAGATGACGTCCATTTTTTTGCAATTTTGACCATGATGTTGCGGTTACACTCCTATGAAAATATACTTCTGAACCTTGCAGCAAAAGAGTGACTTGTAAAAAAAATGATGTAAAACACCTTATTTAATAGGACACTTGGAAACCTAAAAATCATTTTTTTCTCAAAATCTCTAAAATGGACATACAACCATTGGGCTCCAAATCCTCGATGTGTTTATGGGACTAATGTCACAAAAAAGTGGCATGCATGTGATTTTTCGCTCCCGTGAACAATTTTTGTGTGAAGAACTCAGCAGTGTTGCCTACTGACGATTGGTGTTTTGTGCTTAGATGCCACTGCACGTATGCAGGATTCATGGTGTGGTTTGAGACTAGCACCTCTCCACGCAAGAAACAGAGGCTGATATTAGAGAAAAAAGTTCCATTTCCTTCTGCAGGTAAATGAGGTAAATAAAAATCTTGGTCACATCTGAGTGGGATAATGCTATGTCTATAAAGGTCATAGGATCTTTCTAAAAAGATACTTTATTTTCACAGACCCCTTGCAATAATATTACGGACCACTAGGGGTCCATGGACCCCGGTTATCGAAGACTGATCTAATATAACTATTGTAGTGCATTGCTGACTTGTAAAGAGAACCTCAAAGGACAGATGTGGGCTCTGCTGACATGGCGCTGTTGTGAAAAGACAGTTAGAGCCACTTACTTTCATTACATCTTCCAACTAAATCAAAGATAAAGCACTGTCAGCTACAGGGGACAATAAGCTCCTGGTGCTCGCTCCAGCCATTAGCCATTAGATATTAGCTATAATCAAGCCATAATTCTTCTCTGGTATGCTGAATGGAACCAACTAGGTCATTAATGTGGCTGCCACCAGAGATGAAGACCCAGAGCTGTAAGACTATATGTATGAGTGGATAAAGTCCAACAATTTGGTGTATTATCTTTCCTTCCGTGCACTATGGACCTCTTGCACCCCCACACTACAAGGCAAGCTTTTCAATCCTCCTTTCTAAGGGTCTTCTAAGTGTTGCTTGGACATCTTTTAAGACTCAGGGTGATCGTGCTTTCCAGTCTGCAGTGCCTAAGCTTTGGAATAGTTTCCCAGTAAGTCTAAGGTCTTTGGACACCATGGATACTTTTAAAAAACAACTAAAAACTCATCTGTTCTGGTTAGCTTTTAGTTCACGTTGTAGTCCCTGCTCTTAACTTCTTGTTCTTTGTACTTTATAATTATTTTCCATGTGTAAATTATTTGGTGTTTTATCCTGTTTGATTCATTTGATTGTATTTAATTTTATATCTTTGCCTGTGAAGCACTGTGACCGGTGTCTGTGAAAGGTGCTAAATTAATAAACTTTGTTTGCTTGCACTACCAGTGTATAATATAAAAGATTGTATTGACATCCTCCATCTTACAATCACACAGCACTTTTACGATTATAGGGAATCATTGATGGACTGCATTAAGCTGTAAATTCATGTAAGGGATTTTTTTATTTTTTTGGTAGGTGGGTGGCGGGGGGGTTATATGGGGGGTGAGATGAGAGGGGGCCTTACACAAATGGCTTAAAACTCCTTTGCAAAATATCAGAGAATTCATGGGACATGAGAGGCTCACAATCTTCTTCATGATCTCAACGAGCTGCTGTCAGTAGAATTCCTATCATTCCTCCATTTGGATAATGATGATAAGAAGTGGAAATGCTGAAGTGCTCCTTTTTAATATTAGTAGCACAGTATACTGATAGCAGGGCAGCTGATAAGGGTTACTTTTAAAAGCAACAAATTGCTTAGTTGTCAAAATTCAGAATATAAAGATCCTCTCCAAACTTGAGATACAGTTGCATTTCCCAGCTTAAGCAATGTTTTTAAATGTTACTATAATTATTACTTTGGCAAGCTAATATCAATGGAACAGCTCTCCCAAAAGCTAAAATTCTATGATCACGTATACACACCCATGCCAGCTGAAACCCAAGAGATGTTTCTTATACCAACCAACACTCTAGGAAGCTCTCAGCACAATTTCATAGTAGACTTCAGTTCTACTGGGTAAGACAATGGGGTCCTGTTCACTTGTTTTTCAGAGTAAAAAAAAAAAAAAAAAGCCAAAAAATGACCATATAATTGCTCCATGTCACTCCTGCAGCATAATCCAAATCTCCAAGTTTTGGCGAACGCTGCTGTGGAGTTGTGTTGACATCACCCCAGTGTTCTGTATGTACTCATAATTTTTATGCCTGCTTCAACTGCCATGGGGGCAAATAGATAATGACGGAATATTGATTTGTGGGTGAACCGCTCATTTGATGCAACAGCACAGCCAAATTGCAGCACAAGTAGCACTTCCTATGCCAGTCAGCAGGTGGCAACGCATACACAAGAAATGTGGTCTATGCTGCAGAATTTACAACAGACATTGTGAAGTTTAAGCTGATCAATCAAAGAATTCAAGCTGAGACAGACTAAATAAAATTAATCCAAAAACGGCAAACTACAAAATGGGTCAACCAACAGGCACAGCAGTTATACAGTATCAGATGGCTGTAGAGGGATAAGCAAAGCACATGTAATCTTTAGCCATAACACCCACCCCATCACTTAAATGAGATGCCCAGAAGATGGAGTTATCGTCTTCAGGCCAAATTCCTACCTGATGCAAATGATATCCTGTGCGCTGGATGAGTGATCTGAGCGCGGACTCTTTCTGCGTGCCCGTCAATCCATCCCCGGATTTTTGATTGGATTCCATTGTGAGTGATTATCAGCTATAAATCAGTGAAATTAGGGGTGCTCACTGCAATTAAATCAAAGTTCAAATACATAAATGACAGCTCAAAAATCATGCCTTCCAATGTGTCTACCTAAATGATATTGCTGAGCACCTATACATCATTTAAACATATATGATTCACACATCCATGATATACACCCATTATTATCAGCATGCAATGCACGATATAACTACAAAGAAGTAAGGTAGAGGTATAGCCCAAGCCACAACCTAATAAGTTGATTTGTTTCTCAGCCGTGGTATTCATTAAAAAAAACATTCCAACTATTTTTGTAAAAGGCATTGACAGTTTTCAGGTGTGCATCATGGCCTTAAAAGGTTGGTGCTTGGTCTAAAAAAAAGTAGTGTATTTTCTGGTAAACAACAGTACTGCCAGCATGGAAATGCGCTTTCAGGTCAAGGATTACAGCCTAATTATTAACAGAAGTGAGACTCACTTGCTTTTGTAAAGAGTTTGCGGCAGATCATACAGTATCCCCATACCCCAACCTCCATTTCAAACTCCAGCAAGTTCATGAGGACCACTTTGTAAGTTTACAACATGATAGTAGATTGTTGTCAAACTTGGAAAGGAAGTACAATGAATTCACATGGGGAATGGTCAGGAAAACAGAATTATTTGCAGAATTATTTACCTTTGAACTGTTCATGAGTCAATGCTAATAACCAAGTATATCTCCTCTTACGTCTAACGACCACAGAGGAGAGATTCCTTGGTCATCCTCTAATTTTCACATGCACCTGTCTAGAGTTATTACATTAAAAAACAGCATGTACGCTGCGTATGTATCCTTTGGAATGAATTTATGCTGTCAAGCAATGTAAAAGACTCATAACTGAAAATACTTTTGTTGATTATCTGCCTAAAAACATGCTCGTGATGTGTGGCAAAAATATTATTGATATCAAAATGTTACCAGCTGAATGGTATGCATTTCACTTGCCTCTTTACGGTTGATCATATTTCTCATTTATGCCAGGCATCTTTCATGATTAGTCTAGATACATTCTCTCTTTTAAATCTCGCTAACTACTGACTCTAAAAGGCAGTGTCAACATCACTCTTTGAATACTAGCCTAAGAGAACTTATCTCAGCAGTTAGGCAGTTTGCGCTGGCTTTACTCTAGACTGAGATTCCACATCGAAGAAAAGCTTTATATTTTCTATTTTGGACAGCCGGTGTTAAAGGAAATGCTTTCAAGGGACCAGACTCCTGCATATAACTCCATTAGATTGGTTACCCAGCTCGCCCAGTGTCTGATACTCTCCTGGACAGCCTGGTTACCGTTTGCATAAACAAGATAACTAGATGGGCCCTTATCTTGTGAAGATCAATACCTGCTTTTCTGAGTTTGTTGACTAAAGCTAAATACACAGGAGGCTGAAGGCCGTGAGCTAAGCCTGTCATACTAGCAATGCTCACCTAAAATAAAAAAATGTGACTTAAATGTTGTACAGCCAATATAAAATCTTGCAGTGCACTACATTGATAAGTAAACCCATCACATTATCACACAAATTAATATCATTTTTGTGTTATGCTTATTGATAGTTATAAATTATTAAAAAGATGCAAACATGATGAAACAGAGACATTTGACAAGGAATTACTAAAATCTGAAATGTGATCTAGATGCTCTTCAGTTACCCTATTTTGTAACAACTTGCAAACCTTCTGCATTGGATAAAATCTAAAAGATGTACTACCACTGAGTCAAAATTAGCCACCAATATTTGCCATTGATAAGGGGGCTACACAAAAATTCCACTTGGTGCTGATAATTTTTCTCGAATTAATCCAAAGTGCTGCTGTATACAGACATGCATATGTTCCATAGGTGCATTACACTGCATTACAGCATCATTCAAAAGTAATTTCTTTTTCCATGCCATGTACTGTACGTAAAAAGATAATTACACGCTTAATTTTTCAATTCCAGCTAGAGCACAAAATGACCTTTTCCTCTCCGGCAGCCATGTATAGTTTGACCGTGAGGCTCAACAAGGCACCACTCTGAGCATCAATGATAACATTCACTAACAAAGGCTCATTACGATGCAAAACATACAGAAAAAGAGACCCGCCACGCTCTACAGAAGAAGAGAATAGGTCCTGCTCCTCTGGAGGTATCCCTAAGGATGCATTTTTGAGGCTCTGGAAAAGTATAATGGGCAAACCTACCTGAGCAATTTCAGAGATCACCACCCGGGAGCCTCAGACCTTCATTCTGATGAATTTGGCAACGTGTCACTGGGGTGACTCAGTAATCACATCATATCAAACTCCAAAGGTTTGCAGTCCTGGAGCTGCTTTACAAGCCCAGTGGGTTAATGTTTAACTGCCTCTATCTCTCTCTGTCTCCCCCAGGGCCCTTTGACCAGGAACAAGATCATGGTGCTTTCAGTTGGCCTATGGCAGAGAGCGCACACACACGCACACATACACACGCACACTCTCAGACACAAACATGTACGCGCACATTTTCATTATAAAGAAATGACACATGGCTAGCCTATATTCTTTGTACTACAGGTGAATGGATCATAGTAATCATATCTGTCATGTTTTCCGTGATTCATAACGATCATCAAATTGTGGTTTTAAAGAGCTGTTGTTCTCAAACTCAGTCTTGCGAGCCCCCTGTCAACACAGAGTTTCATTCTAAATGCAATACCAAGAATTTAAACAAGCCGCAAGTTTTTCTTAATTCGCTGTTTTTGCCTCCCAAGTTAATATTGCGCTTGATGCACTATAAAGCCAAGAATTACACAAGCAGAGATGACAATTAAATGACTGAGGTATATGGGCTCTTAAGTTGGTTTTTGAATACCTGATAATTTCATATACTGTGTGTTGCTCATCCTAGAAGTTCAACATGATGCAAATTTGTCTTCTCATCATTTTCCCTGTCAGTAAATCACTGGATTGACTCTCGGATGGTTAGGTTTGGTTATAAGATGTCCACGCTCTTACCAAGTTGGAGCGAATTGATTCATCCTGATCTTCAATGGCATAAATCATACATAATTTACCATTTTATGCTATTTTATGCAAAATAAAGCCTATTTATAGTTTGCAATATAGACCAATGAGTCAGGACTTCAGAAATTTAATTCACGGCATGCATAGCTACGTTTAATGTAACACAGAGTTTACACAGACATACCATAGAAATTCTGGGATTGTCAAAGCGGTCGGAACAAAATCCAGCCCATACAGAGCTCCCTCAAGACTCTGAGAGCTGCTGGTTTAGAGCTCACTTTGAAAACTCACATTATCTCATGAATGCCTTGAAGATTACATCATTCGGGGCCATTTTAAGTGTTATATCATGGGAAGGGGGAACAATTAGCCTATACTCAAGCTACCAAAAAGACTCACTGAGGACAGGGCAGCACTGTCTGATCAATATGATTGCACTGTGATTGCGAAGATGACAATATCACCAACTTCAGGCTTTTTTTTTTTTTTTACTGTTGTCAATGGCAGTCAGTTCTTTTTTTGAAGAGGCAATGAGTCATTTATTTGTCCACTGATTTTGATGAAAGCGAGAGAAATGATTGAACTGGTAAACATGCTACTGCAGATCTCTTTTTGTTGAGCTGCTGTGTTTGCTGTCTGGTCTTGTTTGCTTGAGTTAGATATGGTCTGGAATACGCAGGGCATCTGACCTGCATGTTGTACTTTCTCTGGCTGTTCAACAGATGTTCAGCCCTTAGGTTTTTCACATTAGAAATATACAGACTATCACTAGTCCTGCCTGTTTTCTTTCCAACAAACCTATTAATATGGTTTGTGCCATTATAAAGCATAATTTTAGACAACGAGTCCTTCAGGTAATTTTAAAACAGTCCTAGTTTACGGCTGAAAGCTGTTGACGAATGACCTTAACTGGACTGATGAATTTCTAACATAACGTGATAGTGGATAGTCAGATGAAGGACGGGACTGGATCACTTGTATCACTTGCATTAATTTATAAGCAAGGGGCTCCTTCATTTTGTGATTGTGGATAGTACTTTCATGTAATTACAGAATAATCTACAAATGAATTATGCTGCATTTGTGCAAAGCATAATACAGCTAAATATAGTTATCCAAGTCAGTGTTTTCTTGAAAGTTTGCAGTCTTTCTTTGAACAAAATTTAGTCCTCGGGAAAGCAAATTGGCCTGACTAGGGCTTTGATATAGAAGGTTATTAATTAAATAACTTCCAAAACATAGTATTTTCATATTTATTATATCATAAATGATAACTGGTACAGGATATTCTCTGGCCAAAGGCCAGTGTAGCCTCAGGTCAGTTGTAGTCAAGGCAATAAGTGCTCTCACAGTGTCTAGCACCCTCATGTGGTGCCACTGAAAAATCACTCAAAGTCTGAGGTATAAGGGATGAACTCCATTAGAGAACGAAAGTACACTACTTTAAACAGCTACCAGGTTATTTGTTGACCAAAAAAAAAAAAGAAAGATAAAAATCTATAGTATTTTTACAAACATGGTTGAAATAATGTACACTCACATGAAATGAAGAGTCAAGTTGCTTTATATAATATTAATGAGCTATTCCATTCATATTTTATTTTACAAGGCGCTGGGCTTGTGACGTGGAGGTCACCATGTTTAAAAGAAATAATGAATGTTTCCTAGAGAAGATGAGCTTCATGATCTTTCGCTGAAAGTACTCCGGTGTATCCTGTTTGGATTCCTGTGCCTAATTGATGTTGCTTCTGCACTGAGTTTACCAAATTTCCATTTGGTTCAATAAAATAAATAGAAAGCCATCATTATGCTGCAGGGTCTGAAGCTGTTAGGCCCTAACAGCATTAAAAGGATGCAGGGAAACAAGATGAAGACCGAAGATGGAGGACAAGGGTCAACATTAGTGGGGCTTTCAAAAGATGGAAAGGTCTTATTTAAAAAAAGGGCTTCAAAGTGATGTCGAAGCTTTCAGCTGAAAAAGGAGGCAACCCATTTCATAATTTGTACATCCGCTGCCATATTTGGATGGTATTTGTTTGATGAAAGGGTGGGGATGTTGGGTGATAGGATGATAAATATCAGAGCATTTCTGCTGTTTTTGTCTCATACCTGTTGTGAAACGCTCTTTAAAGTAACCACAGACTGAAACCCATGCTTTTCAAATCCTCACAAAATATTGTGTCACTGACTTGGCTTGCAAATTTCCAGTAATAGTCCTGGTATCCTATTCCTGCCCAAATAAGACATTACAGCACTATTTTTGTTTCAGTAACTTGAACTGCAATATTTACTCCTGGTGGCATTCTTGTCTTAACTTTATTGTTAATTCTTTTCAACATTTCTCTTGATCCCATAAGTGCAGTGTGCATGCCACTGCCAGGGTTTCCAAGAACATTGTGCTGGTTAGGGCACAACTGATGGTTGTACTACCCACTGGTGTTCTGATCATGTGGCATTTATTGTCTAAGCATCCAGTAATGTGGAGTGATGATCATACACTTGACAAAATGAAGATAAGTTAGACACCAAGTACTATTTGAGTATTTATTTCAAGAAATATTGGATTATATAGATGAAAATAACTAAACAGATAACAATATTTCATAAAACAAAAATTATAATGGCTTTTTGAGAGAAAAAGTCAATATCTAGTGTAGTCACACTTGGCTTTCATAACAGCATTGAATCTTCTTTTGATCCATCATTCTGTCCATTTTTATGAAATCACCGGATCCTTTTGGGCAGACTGAACCCCTAACCATAATGTTACCACCTCCATGTCTTACTGAAGGGGTTAAACAGTTTTGGAATGCTCTCCAACTCTACAGTGCATGTAAGTTGTGCGTTTGAGTGAGAAAATTTTGAGCAAAAATGAACCAATAAATAAAGCAGGGGCTTACCTGTCAAGGAGAAAAGTCGCAAACTCTGCGTCAGTTTTCAATCCTTCCAGATCACGAGTTCCTTCCACCTCTAAATAGCCACTGCAGTGTTCACTCTGGTTTTATCCCGGGTTTTGTTAAATTCTTTCTTTAGTGCTTTTTTTTCTTCTGGCTTCTTCTTCTTACTTGTTTTAGCTGGTGTGCTGTTGCCGCTAACGGAGGTATCGGTATTTTTTTCCTCGCTGATGGCTCTGAGCTCCTGAACCCGCTCTGGGAGATTTGAACTTGACTGAGCACCGGCCTGAACTGAGAAGGAGGGGGGGAGGGGGCTGTCTGCAGCGCGTGCATGTGCACTGTTTGACGGCTGTCAGACACCATCCTGGCTCTAATTGGTTCTTTTTGGTCGGTCCGAACGATTCTTTTAAATTGCTGTAGGAGCATTAGGTGGGTTTAAAGGAGCCTTTTTTTAAAATTACAGAGTACTAGTCTAATGTAATACTGACAGTACACAGTGACAGTCTTTGCAAAAATGACAAAAAGTTACTTTTCTAAACCTTACCAACTGTAGCTTTAAGGGATAGCTATAGATAGTAGAGAGCATATAAATAATTTGAAATTTCGAGTGTTGAGTTCTGGAGGGGTGCTGATTTTTAGCTGTATCAGATATGATACTCCTGGAATTAGAGGAAGTTCTGTTCAGCAATGTAGTATATTTTGCAGTCACAAAACCTAATGATGAACAGTCGATCTGAATACTACTCTTCAATACTTCAATACAATGTCCTGAGTAGAAACCCTAGGAAAGGCTCATGGTGGCCCCCAACTGGTTGCAAAACACAAGCCAGAATTTGGCCGTAAATTGAGGGCCCTGGTCAGAAACCACATCTTGAGGGATGCCATGCAGCCGAGAAAACGTAGTCCACAATTCGAAGGGCAGTCTCTTGCGCCGAAGGCAGCTTGGGCAGCGTGATAAAGTGGGTGGCCTTAGAAAAACGGTCAACCATGACCAGGATGACCGTGTTGCCTTCTGTAACAGGCAGCCCCGTAACAAAATCAAAAGTGATATGGCTCCACGGGCGCTTAGGGACAGGCAATGGCCACAGCAGCCCAGAGGGGAGGGGAGGTGGGAAGTCTTGTTCCTAGCGCAAATACAGCACGCGGCTACAAACTCCCGGATGTCCTTTATCATGCTGGGCCACCGAAAATGTCGGGCCAAGAACTGCTTAGGCCAAAGAACCCCCGGGTGACAAGCCAGGCGGGAAGAGTGCCCCCACTGGAGAACTTGGGTCTGCACTGCTAAAAAAACAAATTAACAGCCAGGCAGCAACAATCAGGACCGGGATCATTCTTCAATGCCTCTGGCACAACAGACTCAATGTCCCACTGAATAGGAGCCACAATCTGAGCTGCCAGGAGAACCGGCTGAGGAATAGGGTCGTGACTGGAGAGGTTGTGTATCCGCGACAAAGCGTCGGGCTTGATGTTTTTCGACCCTGGCGATAGAGTAACGTAAAGTTTAAGAGGTTGAAAAACAACGACCACCGTGCCTGCCGAAAATTACGTTATTTAGTCTGTTGGATGTATTGAAGATTTTTATGATCCATCCAACCAAAAACGGCTGTTCGACCCCCTCCAAGCAATGGCGCCACTCTTCTAATGCTAACTTAATGGCCAACAACTCCCGGTCACCAATGCTGTAATTCCATTCGGCCGCCGACAATGACCGGGAGAAGTAGGCACATGGGTGCAACTTATTGTCCCGATGGGGGCGCTGGAACAAAATGGCACCCACCCCAACTTCTGATGCATCCTTCTCCACAACAAATGGGAGGGAGGGGTTGGGCAAAATGAGAATGGGTTCTGAGCTAAATCGTTTCTTTAACTCCTGAAAAGCAGCCTCAGCTGCCGGAGACTAAACAAGCGACGAGGAGGTATTCTTCTTAGTGAGCGTGATAATGGGGGCAGCTACCATGCAAAAATTACCTTTAAACCTCCTTTAAAAATGAGCAAACCCCAAAAATCTTTGCACCTCCTGAATTTTTTGAGGGGCAGGCTAATCCCTGACCGCTGACACTTTGTCAGGATCCATGCGGACCGACCCTTTTGAAATAACGAAGCTAAGAAACAAAACTGTCTTAGCATGAAAAACGCATTTTTGTCAGCCTTGACAAAAAGCTTGGCTTTGAGGAGGGCCTCAAGCACTTGTCTGACATGTTCTTTATGCTCCAAGAGAGTTGTAGAGAAAATCAGAATATCGTCAAGGTAGACAAAGACGAATCTCTCCATCATCTCTCAGAAGACGTCAATAACAAGTGCCTGGAACACAGAGGGGGCGTTAACCAATCCAAACGGCATGACTAAATGTTCATAGTACCCGTCATGCATATTACATGCCGTCTTCCACTCGTCCCCCTCACAGATCCAAATTAAGTTATAAGCATTCCGAAGGTCTAGCTTATTAAAAAAAAACAACGCCTCCTGCAGCCGTTCAAACGCTGCAGTTCATCAGTTCATCAACGGAAGTGGGAATCGGTTAATAGTGATATTATTCAAGCCCCTGTAATCAATACAGGGCCTCAGACCACCATCTTTTTTGTCCACAAAAAAGAAAACCATTCCGGCAGGCAACGTGGAGGGTCAAACAAATCCATTAGCCCAAGCCTCCTGAATATATTCTCACATAGCCTCCTGTTCAGGCCCTGACAGTGAGTATAATGAACCCCTGGGGAGAGTGGTACCCAGGTGGAGATTGACCTTGCAATCAAACCTGTGATGAGGAGGTAAAGTCAAGGCCCGTTGCTTGCTAAAAAACCTCTGCGAGATTAGCATAATCGTCAGAAACATTAGGAGGCAGACAAACGTTCGGAACAGCCCCCAAATTCTCACCCTGTTCGGAAACTGCCCCCTCCAAGTCAGATTCCGAGTCAGAAAAATCATCCGAATAGCAATGCTCCTGGCTGCCGCCAGTCAAATTGAGGATCCCACTCCAACCCCTCCTCCACCCCTTTCTGTAGATAAGGAGGGTTGTGTGAGACAAACTCCTCAGAATCACTCCAGGCGTCAGCCTCCCCCATAGGTCAATGCCCGGGATGACATGCCAAACTCTCCCTACAGTGGGACCTACAATCAGTCCCCCACTGGATGATCTGGTTATCCCGACTTCCCCAAATGATATGAGGTCTATGTTTCCGTAGACACAAGTGTCCTAAAACGACAGGGAAAACAGGAGAACTGATAATAAAAAACCGGACCTCCTCAAAACGCCCACCAAAAGAGATGAACATAGTCAATGATTCAGAAACTTTGGTTATAAATCCACTTCCTAGCGGGCGACTGTGCAAAGATCTAACAGAGCTTGACTGTAAAAGAGGGTGGATAGGAATGGAATGTCTCCTAGCCCACTCTGCATCCATAAAACAATCCATGTCAGCAGAGTCCAAAAAAGCTTCGATAAATATTCTCTGTCTGCCCGCAGTCAATTCTACAGGGATTAAATTTCGGAAGGGAAATTGGGTCTGTCCCTCTAGCGGTATACTGCTAGAGGGACTTCCCGTTTCCCTGAAGCTCAGGGCAACGTGGACAGATATGTCCCGGTTTGTTACAATTATAACAGAATATACGTTTCCGTTTAACCTAGTATACGGCTGGGCCGCCAAGTGCTGTATGAGAATGTGGGCCCAAGAAAAGGGTGCAAAATGAGGTAAAGCTCAAGCAATTATACAAAACCCAAAACCAGTGAAGTTGGCACGTTGTGTAAATCGTAAATAAAAGCAGAATACAATGATTTGCAAATCCTTTTCAACCTATATTCAATTGAATACACTGCAAAGACAAGTTACTTGTCTCGAACAGGTAAACTTTGTAATTTTTTGCAAATATTAGCTCATTTGGAATTTGATGCCTGCAACATGTTTCAAAAAAGCTGGCACAAGTGGCAAAAAAGACTGAGAGAGTTGAAGAATGCTCATCAAACTCTCATTTGGAACATCCCACCGGTGAACGGGCTAATTGGGAACAGGTGGGTGCCATGATTGGGTATAAAAGCAGCTTCCCTGAAATGCTCAGACATTCACAAACAAGGATGGGGCGAGGGTCACCACTTAGTGAACAAATGCGTGAGCTGATTGTCGAACAGTTTAAAAACAACATGCCTCAACGAGCTATTGCAAGAAATTTAGGGATTTCATCATCTACGGTATCATCAAAAGGTTCAGAGAATCTGGAGAAATCACTGCATGTAAGCGACAAGGCCGAAAACCAACACTGAATTCCCGTGACCTTCGATCCCTCAGGCGGTACTGCATCAAAAACCGACATCAGTGTGTAAAGGATATCACCACATGGGCTCAGGAACATTTCAAAAAACCACTGTCAGTAACTACAGTTCGTCGCTACATCTGCAAGTGCAAGTTAAAACTCTATAATGCAAAGCAAAAGCCATTTATCAACAGCACCCAGAAACGCCGGCTGCGCTGGGCCCAAGCTCATCTAAGATGGACTGATGCAAAGTGGAAAAGTGTTCTGTGGTCTGACGAGTCCACATTTCAAATTGTTTTTGGAAACTGTGGACGTTGTGTCCTCCGGACCAAAGAGGAAAAGAACCATCCGGACTGTTATAGGCGCAAAGTTCAAAAGCCAGCATCTGTGATAGTATGGGGGTGTATTAGTGCCCAAGGCATGGGCAACTTACACATATGTGAAGGCACCATTAATGCTGAAAGGTACATACAGGTTTTGGAGCAACATATGTTGCCATCCAAGCTCCATAGTAAAAGAGTGCGGGTACTAGACTGGCCTGCCTGTAGTCCAGACCTGTCTCCCACTGAAAATGTGTGGCGCATTATGAAGCGTAAAATACGACAACGGAGAACCCAGACTGTTGAACAACTTAAGCTGTACATCAAGCAGGAATGGGAAAGAGTTCCACCTGAAAAGCTTCAAAAATTGGTCTCCTCAGTTCCCAAACGTTTACTGAGTGTCGTTAAAAGGACAGGCGATGTAACACAGTGGTAAAAAGGCCCCTGTGCCAATTTTTTTGCAATGTGTTACTGCCTTAAGATTCTAAGTTAATGATTATTTTCCAAAAAAAAATAAAGTTTCTCAGTTTGAATATTAAACATCTTGTCTTTGCAGTGTATTCAATTGAATATAAGTTGAAAAGGATTTGCAAATCATTGTATTCTGTTTTTATCTACGATTTACATAATGTGCCAACTTCACTGGTTTTGGATTTTGTATTAAGTGCAAGTTTAGTAATGAGCTGGAGCTGAGTGTGGGAGTGAGCGAGAGTGTGGCAGTGGGAGAGTGACAGTGTGAAAGAGTGAGCGTGAGTGAGATCGTGGGAGTAAGTGAGAGTGAGGGAGTGGGAGGTGGGGGTAGTCTTGAGTAAGGAAAACATGTCAAAAGCAAGTTATACATTTGAGCAGACAAAGAGCTAGAGTAAGGGTAGCAGTTATTGATTTTGTGAATGTGAATTTGAGAGAGACAGCAGCAGCAGATGTTCGATGGCAGTTAAAGTATGTATGAATGTTCCAAAGAAGTTATCATTACAGTTGTGCTAATTAGGGACGTGACGTCACTTTCGTGAGCACATGGCAGTTTCTATATAGTGAGGGTATAAGAACGAACATCAAAGTTTCCCTTTTTCCCCCATGTTTCTTCTTTGGGCATGTTATGGACAAAGAATCCACAGTTTTGTGTAAAACCGCTTAGCAAATATGTTTGAGTGAAAGACTTGCCATGTGTTCACATAAAGTATTAGACGATATTAGTGATGGTTGAATATGGTTAAGTATGTGACCAAAAAAATTGAAATGCAGTAAATTTGAATGAATTTGAAAAGGTCTTGTAGTTGACACCAAGATCATGAGAATTGGCTGAGAAACAAAGTTTTGGAATTTTATTGAGCACCCAAATAGCGACTTGTTTGGTATTTATTTCAGTCACTGCGGATAAAAAAAGTGTGTTGCGAAGTAAGCAATTTAGGTCAATTTTACTTCAAAAACAGTCAAATAATGATATAATCAATGTTTAAAGAAATGAAATAAAATACAAGAATTTAGGGAAGAAAGCATGAACGTGACCGTTAAGTGACCGTTACAGCCTGACCGAGTATTGCACTTTGTCACATAGCTAATATGATTATCAGAGGTGCATAAAGTACTGGAAAAAATAACTTAGTAAAAGTAGAAGTACCATTTCTGAAAGTTACTTTGGTAAAAGTTGAAGTCACCCATAAGAAAATTACTTGAGTAAAAGTCTTAAAGTAGCTCACATTAAATGTACTTAGGTACCAAAAGTATTTTTTGAAAGACCATACTTAAGTATCAAAAGTGCAAGTATAAGTACAAAGTATTTTTCATAGTACGCATAGAAAGAAGCAAAGCAACCACTCTTTGTTTTCTTCTTGTGCTCTTTAATCAATTTTCAGGTGAATGAGAAATACAGTATTCAAAAAACAAACAGGCAGTCTCTCCTTTATATGCTTCTTCTTTTTTGAGTTTACTGGCAGTTTTAAAAACCACAATAATTGACTATTATTAGTAGAATTACATAGTATCAATACCAAGCCAAATTTTTGCTCTTGCTATTTCTGTAGCAAGAGTAAACTTTTTTTTAACTGCTGGATAGATACTATGGGCAAGCATATTGAGCAGTTAGCACATCAGGCTTAGCTGAGGAGTTTTATTCATGCAACTCCTGAAAAACATGGATTGAAGTGAACTCATCCATAATCTAAACCATGTTCAAAGTCAGCTTGCTTGTGAATATTCAATAACTGATTCGAGTGTCATCTAGTGGTAGAATATTGTAACTGCGGAAATAAATTTGCAGCTCTGTGACTGCTGGCGGACACACCTGCCCAAAGATACCTTGCAGAGCACCGTTGTTCTTCTCTCACACGCCAAATCCAGACAATCCTTAAATGATGAATTACATTAATCTTTTAATTTGTAACGAGTTAAAAAGTGGCCAGTGTCAAAGTAACAAAATGAAAGTATACTATTTATCTTTTAAATGTAGGGCAGTAAAAGTCCAGGTTTAAAAAAAAAAAAACCTCAAGTAAGTTATAAATCAAATTTCAGGTCAAAATAGCGGTGTATTTGAATGCAAAAAGTGGGCTAAATTAAATTTAAGTAGTGTCTGACTCATATAAAAGAATCAAGTACTGGAAAAAAAAATAGTGCCATATAAACAAAGGTTCTGACCCTCTGTGGTCATTAAAGATCCTATGACACTTTGATAAGAGTAGGGGGTTCCCCGGTGTCATGGCCAAATTCCCAAGCTGGCTCTTTCAACCTGCCACCTGATCATCCCCTGATCTAATTGGCTATGCAACTTGTCCTCTCCCTCTTCCCCCAACCCCCCAGGGCTCCCTTGAAAAAGAGATTTCAATCTCAATGGGACTCTCCTCGTTAAATAAAGATTAAGAAATAAATAAATAAATAAAATAAATAAAATATGTCCTTTTAACCCCAGGTTTTGAAAAATTTACATTTACATATGTAACAAAACACATCTCAAAAAAAATTAGGATGGGGCAACAAAAGGCTGGAGAAGTAAGTGGTAGTATTAAAAAACAGCGAGAGGAGCATTTTACAACTAATTAGGTTCTCTGGCAAAAGGTCATTAACATGACTGGGTATAAAAAGAGCATTTTAGAAAGGCAGAGTGTCTCAAAAGTAAAGATGGGCAGAGGTTCGCGAATCTGCAAAAAACTGCATCTAAAAATTGTGGAACAATTTCAGAAAAATGTTCCTTTGTGCAAAATTGTGAAGACTTTGAATATACCACCATATATAGTACATTATATCATCAAAAGATTCAGAGAATCTGAAGAAATCAGGGACAAGGTCGAAGGTCAATATTGGATTGCTTATGATCTTTGGGCCCTCAGACGGCACTGTATTAAAACCAGGCATGATTCTGCACTGGAACTCATTGCATGGGCTCAGGAACACTTCAAGAAATGATTACTTGTGAACTCAGTTTGCCGTTCAATCCACAAATGCAAGTTAATGGTGTATGCAAAGAAGAAGCCATATGAAGACCACAATAGAAAAATGATCAGCCACATTTTCATGTTATGGAAAAATGATGAATTAAAAATTCAAAATGATCCTAGAAAAAAGCACTGAAAAAATATGCAAAAAAAATATCATCATAATATATAATATTATTATAAATACTTATAATAATATGGTGTGCATCAAATATACAAAAATACAAAATTTGGACTCGTTCTGATCGTTTTTCCTTTGTGGTCTTCATATGTGAACATGATCCAGAAATCCTACCGCCTTCTCTGGGCCAAAGCTCATTTAAAATGGACTGGGGCAAAATGGAAAACTGATGTGTGGTCAGATGAATCAAAATTAGAAATTTTTTTTGGAAACCACGGACGTTATGTCGCGCGGGCTAAAGAGAAGAGGGACCATCCAGCTTGTTACCAGCGTACAGTTTAAAAGCCTGCATCTCTGATGGTATCGGGTTGCATTAGTGCTGATGGTGTGGGCAGCTGACACATCTGGTAAGGCACTTTCAGGGTTGAAAAGTGTATATAGAGGTTTTAAAACAACATATGCTCCCATCCAGACGTCTCTTTCAGGGAAGGCCTTGCATATTTCGGCAAGACAATGCTAAACCACATACTGCATCCATCACAACAACATGGCTTCTCAGTAGAAGAGTCCAGGTGCTGAACTGACCAGCCTGCAGTCCAGACCAATAAAAAAACATTTGACGGATCATAAGATGAAAAATCTGGCAAAGAAGACCCAGTACTGTTGAGCGGTTAGAATCCTACATCAGACAAGAGTGGGACAATATTCCTCTCCAAATACTTAAGTGAGATAAAATGTCTCACTTTCAACATCTGATGCAGTGTCTATGTCCTATTGAGAATAAGATGTGGGTTAATGAGATTTGCAAATCATTGCATTCTGTTTTATTTACATTTTACACAGAATCCCAACTTTTTTGGAATTAGGGTTGTATATTACATTGGTGTGGACTGAACACATTTCCTAATATTGATGACTGCTTTTACTGAGCTCCATTATACTTTTCTCCGAAGAACAGATGGTTCATGATGCCTCCTGCTTTGATTATTTTTAAGTGAGAGTTTTATTGCCCACATATCAGCGCAATTTGAATAACTATAATTGCTTTTAATGTTGTTATAGAGCTTTACTGTTTGTTGTATAACTGCTTCATCTTTTTCACTCATGTCGTGGGCAGGAACAAATCTGCAGTAACTTCTGCCATTTCTGTTCAGGGCATTGTCTGTAGTTCTTTGAAGCATTTTCCTTGTAGATGGGATTTGTTTGATTGACCAGTATAAGCCCTAGACACTGAGAGGAGGGATTAATTAGGCCTCGTCTTGGCTTAAAGACACAGCAGATTTGTTCTTTGCTCGGCAGGGAGTGATGTGACACCGCAGGGCCAGATTTACACCGAATGACACAAGGTGTCCAGCTCTGCCTCTAATATCATCATACTGTAATGTGTCATAGTGACTACTCTATAACACTGCACTTTTTAATTGAGCTTTGGTGGTATACAGTTCCACAACAGGCTATCTTGAATCAAACACTCAGAAATAGCTCTCTGTATTTGGTCTTTACATCCTGTTATGTAATCCAATCAGTTAGTAGGATGAGTCAATGGGCAGTGGCCTATTCTGCATGTATAACATCTGACAGGAAATACTGCTCAGACTGTCCAGTTTCACCACATCACATTCGCAAATGGCCGCCTCTGGGGATATGCTGTTATTCTGGATGACCTCCTCTGCCACCTTATCTCGTCACATGGAAAGCAGGGAAAGGCCACCTTTGGCTGCTAGGCAACTCAGATCAATCATATTGTATAGACGTATAAACAGTGGTATTATATCTGCAGAGCTTTGATTCAGGCATTAATTCATTTTACTGGAGGAAAAGAAATGCATGTCCAAATTATGCTTGGAGCTGCTCTAGACTATATAATCTGTTAATATATTATGTTACAATCCCTGACATGAATCATAATTTCTCAGCAGGTAAACCATGTGAAACAAAGAGCAAACATAAATGTTGATTGAAAACACTAAGGGAACTTAAGAGCAAAATTCAAAGTAGTTTAAATTTGAAAGCAGATATAGCTCTTCCTCACAAACTTAGTTTGAGCTGATAATGGTCATCAGCCAGATTTGTTTAAACAATTCATTCTTGCTTTTAACTGTCATGTTTTCAATTATCAAGTACATTTTATTGCGGCTTTTCTGATGATATTCATATTAATGTTCTTTCACAACACCATGCTGAATATTTTGTTGCAAATTGGATTGAAAGAGGATCGTACATGAGTGGGCGTGCCATTTGTAAGTTTTGAAACGAGTACATTTTGCGTTTGTTATAAGCTGTATGTTATGAGCGAGCAATAAACCCAAACTTCACTCCATGAGTTTCATAACCCCCCCCCACACACACACACACACACTCTCTTGGCCAATTATATTTCCGCAAAACTGGCATTACCCCACGCCTAGGTAACATCAAAAATTTGCCATGAGCAAGGATATGGGAAAAGTACTACAGTAAAGTGATAATGAACAGTAATAACCCTAAGTTCTCAATAGAATCTTTTTATGCTGCCACCACCTTCGGTGATCAGGAAGGTCAAGTATGAGAGGCAAGAGAATAATTGCCACACTAAAACCTGTTCCCTGCAATAACAAGTTTTGCTTTATTCAGAAATTCATATAGCAGTTGCACAGAGAGTGAACTGATGTGGGATGGGACTACTTTACTCAAGAAGGCAGGCCCAGGACCAATACTTCACAATCGCAGCATTTAGACAGGCCACCCGGCAAGTCTTACCACGATACACAGCGTCACCACAAATATAGACAATTTCCGCGCACTGTTGAAAGGCTACACAGTAATTAAGGGGACTACACTACCCAAAATTCAAACAAGCAACAGAGGAGACAACATATATAGCTAATGGTACCAGCTGACCCCACAGGGTAAGCCGGAACAGTTGCAGTGGCACCAGAATTAACCCATGGCTAACAGGACTGGAGATCAAAGCTGGGAGAACAGCAATTGTAGCACTTCCAACCTCGACCCTCTCTATTCAAAGGAGACCCCTAATCACCCCTCGTTGCGCTGAAACAAACTAAACCCTGTGGTTTACTATCTTCGTCATTCAACAAACCCTCACTTCCTCAAGCCTGACACAAAACACTATGGCTGTGTCCAAAATCACTCTCCACTCATCACTCATTTTGTAGTGCTGTCCGAATCCTCAATAAGAATTACTATCCCCTATATAGAGCACTCATTACATCCCACAATCCACTGCAAAATGTAATGAACAACCGATGGTTTCTTCCTTCCTCACTACATTGTCACCTAGACATGAGTCCCGTTATAGTGAATAGGAAATAGTGAATGAATGAGTGATTTTGGACACAGCCTATATTAGCTCTCTGATGTACTCACTCCCTTCTCCTTTTATTAGGTAAACTCAATCAGCCACACGTTTTCGCAATCACACCCATTTATTCAATTAAATTCAAAGACAGCCCCTACCGCAGTCTCACTGCAGTCTCCCCACTGCACTCACTACTGTGTTCTTCCTTGTATCTTTGTTTGCGCTATTTCTGCTGTATTATGAACATGTTTCACACCATTTAGGTATTCTGAGTTGATGAGTGTTCAACTTTCTGCTTTTAAATATTACAAAAGTTCTACCACAAATACTACAACACCGATTACTAGAACTATCAGAGCCACTTACACCTTCACAACTGCAACTACATTACCAATACTACTTGCCTGTTATCCGCTCCTATGAATTGCAGTTTTCTGGACTCTTTGAATTAACACTGCAACAGTCACCCGTTGCGCAACTTGCATTCGCACCTAATCACTGTCATTGCTGGTTATTATGCTGCTATTTTGTTTTTGTGCTCACACACCACAACCCCAGCTTCCACCTGTCTGGTTAGATCTGCTTGCAAACCCGGGGGATTCAGTGTCCTGTTCGTAGGTTGATATTGCTTCTCTCTGTATTCAGGTTAGTGCACATATTGTGCACCGAGTACCCAAAGCAGATCTATTCACGGCAAAGCTAAGTTCTACATCATACTCAATAGATGGATTTCATTTTAATAAGTGAGTTATCCTGACTGAACTACTGTTTGTACTACTACTACTACTACTACTACTACTTATAATAATATTGATAAAGTTACTGTGGATAAGAGCATCTGCAATTAAATATAATTTCTGAACCCAGCTGACTACTAAAGGGCGTAGTCCCTTTCTGACAGACTGACTGACTGGCTGACACACCTTTCCTTCATTCTAGTTATGCACTAGACAACAACACTAGATTATTATCTTAAAATGGGTGGCTGCATGTAAAAAGGTAGAAATGCATTCATGTGTAAAATTGTAGATAAATAGTTTTGAATCGGTGTCATGTTCAATGTCATGAGTTTACGAAGCAGCATAGTGTGTGCTGGTATTGTGGACCGTTGGTAGAGGACATACATGGCTGCAAAAAAAAAAAAAGTTTTTCTACAATAAACTCCTGGGCTCTACGGACCCACAGCACATGGATCCTACCTACTCTGAGCTTCGGAGTAGTTCTGTGGAACTGAGCGCTTAGGTATGTTCAATGATCAATCAACTGTCGCAGCCCTGAACTGTCCCAGGAATGAGAGCTTCATTGATGCGACCGTGAACTGGCCCTCCCAGCCGGTGTACAAGGGGCCGGCCTGTGATATGACCTCCTGTTGCAGTACACGGATCCCTTAGCAAGGAAGCCTGCGCCACAGTCGCTGCGGATTCCTAGCAAGTGGATGGCTGGTCTGTTGGCATCTGCTCATCTGGGACTCAGAGGGAGTCAAAATGGAGTGCGTCTGGTGGTTAAGGGGCAGACAAGATTATATGAAACGGGATGATGGATGTGAGATGTAACTAGCTCACCTGCTAAGCAGTCCATAGGTATGAACCAGGATTGGTTCAATGGTCAGTCAGAGAATGGAACTGAACTGTATTTGCCCATTTACACCGTGTTAGATAGTTAGGGCAGAGTTAAGTTGAACGGGAAGTAGCTTACGATTGGTTTGGTACTTGACTGACAGGTATTTGTGGGATTATTTTAGCTCAGAGGCCTTGTCTGTCGTTAGCTGTTTCCTTGCTGCCTGCCTATCTTCAGAGAACACGAACATTTGCAGAATCTATAGCTTATAGAATAAAAATGGAGCAAACAATTCAAATGATTTTCCACTATGTTCACCTATCCTCTTCTACCCTGGACTTGGCATCGGAGGAATTACATCCCTGCTCTCACCCATCCATAAAGCGCATTAAGGTCCGGCTACACATTCGCGGATTACACCGCGTGTTACGGCTGCGTGAAGCGCGGCGCTAAAATGCTTTGATTGGAGTAATTGATTTATAATGATCGGGTCTACACATCGGCTGGACAGGAAAAAAGAACGCGCTGTCACCGCCACGTGGAATTTCAGAAACCTCCGACGGGGTTTCTGAGCGTATCACGCAACGCGTCCAGTTAAGCGTGTTCAGTCAGCCAATAGAAATTCAGTAAACTCTCCCACGTGATGATCTGCAGGCCTGACAGACTTTTTTAAAAAGACGTGGCTGATTATCCTGTCAAACTCTGAGACACAACCCTGTTCGCATTCATTTACAAGCAGAATTGGACAAAAGGAAGAAAACAATTAAACTGAACGTTTGATTATCGAAGTGAAGAAAAACAGAGTGCGAGTCTTCCCTAATCCGGTAAAACCTAGTTACTCATTTTGGTAGAAAGTAGGTTAGAACCATTTTTGAAATGACTAAGTTACTAATCATCAAATAAAGAGCCTAGTCACCAATTTGCTCTTTTTTATTGATTTTTTTCTTACAGCAAGTTTATCCTGAAGGACTTCAGTTCTTTTGTTTTCTCAGCTTCATGAAAAAGTGAGTGACTTGGTTTTACCAGATTAGGGTAGGAGTTTCCAGCTAACTCGGAGGACAAAGCGTGCACACTCACTTTACCTGCCAAGGTGTAGACCGTTCACCGCCTCATATTACGCAGCGTTTGCTCAGAGTTTTGCTTTTTTGCTTTTTTTTTGCTTTTTTCGCGGCTTTTCACGCGGCGTTAACACGCGTTATAAACCGGGAATGTGTAGCCAGGCCCTTACTCTCCAAACCCATTCCCATTTACATCTCCTTATTAGCAACTAAGAGTTAATTCATTCAATTGCAAGGATCAGTTACTAGAATTACCGTCCGTTTCCCCTCAGTCTGCATAATTATGCATTGCAATAATTATCATGCATTTTCCTATCCACACCAATAGCGAAATAAAATGTCAATGTCTTTCAAGGCTTCTGAATTCCTGTAGCTCACAAAACAGTATTTTTTTGAGTATCAATGTCTGATCGGCGTGATACGCCTCAGAAATTTGTGATTTTGCCGACTCAGGTCCTCGTATTAAGTTTGATAATGTAAAAATAACACTCTTTCTCCAACCAGTGACATTACCATAATGGAGGTTAACTCTCAGTTTGCAATTAAGAATCAGACAAGTAATTAAATTAATTTACTGGGCAAATAGGATATCGATAAGCTGCCGTGCCATTAATGATATATAGCTCTGCATCAAAGAAGAAGGGAACAATATGAGATTGCATGAATGGCAATTAAATGAAAGTTCTCAAAATTCCATCTTGAAGTAAAATGTGATGTAGTCACATGTGATGTTTCTGAAGATGTCATTTGGATAAGGTTTAGATTTTGTTTCTAATTAATTCATTAGATAACTGCCGTTCATACAATGTCATATAGCCTTCCTACAACTTTCCTAGAAGTTGGACTATAAAGACCCCATGAATGATTTCGCTATCCTGAAAGTTTGATGAGCAGCATGAATTTTAAATGACTTTAATGCATGCTATCGGCAAAGTTTCACCATACACTAAAAATCAATTTACAAAATATTTCAGATACCAGCACTTCATCGTGGGAAGCTTTGGTAATTTAAAACATGAATTTTTATCACATCACAGCAACCAGTGTGCAACTGTGCTTCCCCACAAATGTAACCTTTTCTTTTGAATGCAGAAAAACGTTTGAGAGCGATCTTAAAATAAATTAGGTTGCACTGCTCAAAAAAAAAATGCTGGATGGAATTCAGGGAAAGTGTTAAATTAATTATTTGTTTGCATTATTTTCTCATCCCTGCAATACCATTATTAAGTACGTTGTTGTTGTCGTCCTTCAGTAAATATATAGTGCGATTAATAATCACGCGATCTTAAACAGGAGCAACTTGAAATCAATTATGGGTCAATTATGGGTTTAAGGGTCAGAGGCTCACAGCACACCATACCCAGCTTGCCCCTGGTACCGGGGGCATTTGGGTTTAATAAATGGTTATATGCATTATGTATTTCAAATTTTTCAAACATTTTACAATATACAGTTCCTGTTGTCATTTATGATGAATGTATGCACTATGAACTGTAATTGTAAACTGTTTTTAAAATAAAGTATTATATGTTTTTGGTTCTTTTCAATTGTAGATGAAATGTGACGTTCTGTAAATTTTCATCCAGAACTTGTTTTCACTTTTCAGCTCTCCATGGAGGAGGGGTTCACTTAAAACTGACAGCTGCATATTTAAACAAACAATTGCAGCATATTTTACTGAATGTAAATTTCACTAGCATGTGAACCTGAAGAAGCAGTCAGTTTATCGCTCGGTGTTTAGTTCAGACTTTAAAGTATTGATAGACAGTATGAGTAATACAGGCATGTTTTATTACTGTTAAGCTTGTCCACTGCAGACTAGCTGTAATGGGGATTAACTCTTTCATTAAGAGGCAGTGAGTAAGGGTCTGGCACCTCCCAGGTCAGCCACGGTGGAATGTCTCTGGGCCTCTCAGCTGTTCCCTGTGACAACATGCAACTAAAACCGCTGGGAAGAAATTCAGCCAGGGCCAACGCTAACAATTTATGACATTCTCTGCTGGTGCCTTCCTCTATCTTTAGAGACAAGCCACTCATTTTATTAGGGGGTTCTTCTAGCTAAGGACTGCTGTGTTGGGGTAACCTGAGTGCTTATTTCATGCAGTATATGAATAATTTTTGAGGAAAAAAAAAAAAAACTTCTGGTCTTCTTTTTAAGAATGCTGCAAGAGATGGCAGTGGTTGAATGAGTCAACTGAAATAAGACCACAACCTCTCTAAAACATAGTACCTGGCAGCAAATTTGTGCATTTATACCTTTAGTTTCACATTCAGCTAGGCTCACACATTTTTAACTGCTGTCAACTATTGTCCAATAAACATTTTGCCTTCATCCGCAGAGCTACTCAACTAATTACATTGCATATTAATGCTAAGCTGGAGTATCTTTATAATCTCTAAGGCCTGTTTCCTACAAAGAATCATGCGACCTTCCAGAGGATATATCAACCACACTTTGCCAGTTTAAAGGCTTCTAAAAGCATATCACTTTTGTTAGTTGCATATAGATATTGAACATTGAGTACAAACATGAAACCTGAGGTACAATAATTACCTGAGCTAAGATTTACAGAGAGATAAGAACACTATAATTGGTAGAACAAAGCTAATCAAAATGATTAACATATTGGTTGTGTTGCATATAATTTCAGCATCATTTCAAATTATAATGTATTTATTTTCAAAATGAGCAGGCTGAAGAGGCATTGAAGAAATAATTTGAAGCAAACCTCTTTGGTCTTTCTTGTTCTTGTCACTCAATGAGCAACAGTGCGTTATATTCTTATTATCTGCTGATATGGCAGTTGCAAGACTGGGTTAGCCTTTTGATTGACTGTACCAGTGTAGAAGTTACCCATATTTCACTTGTTGATCAAAAGGCGAGGTAAACACCCCAAGTCCCTTAGGCAAAAATCGATTAGGTTCTTTAAAGCCATTGCAAATACCCCTCGTAGGAATTAGTCATGAAGTAAGAACTAATTGTCTGTTTCCTGGTGAAGTAGAAATTGTGTGGAAAAGAGGTAAAACCACTGACCCCGTATTTCACACAACATGACTTAAATGCACAAAAAAATCCATTGATAACTCATTTTAATACATACTACACATATGCAGCGTAAAACCTGATGTCACCAGAAATACAATTACAATCTACGCAAAAATGAAAAAACATAATTAATAAGGTAAATACTTTTGTATGATGTTATGAGAAAAATGTTAGCTCACTAACAATCCACAAGCAATCCTTATTCTGAAAGAGAAATGTGATGTTTGGTTATGTTAGTGCATTTCTGTTTTTTTCCCTCCCTCTTTTGACTAAATTATTTTCACCCCATTCTCAGTCTGTCAGCTCTCTTTCTCACCTTCCAGTAAAACATTATTTCTGTCCTAGAGGTGAACCTGAGTGTGATTTAAAAAAAAAAAAACTTGTGAATTATGGCAGCAATTAGACAGTTTGGCTGTGACTCGCTCTGACGTGTTGTGTCCAGTCAGGACTGGGTGAAAAGGTGACCTCTGCACCTGTTCACCTCAGGGTAACAGACCTTGTGTACATATGTCTAGTCTGTCGGCTACAAATCAGGTGGATTTGACCTGCCAGAATCACCCAGATCCCAACTTCCTCACCATAATCAAGGGCATCCACTGTTCCACACGGAAAACCCTCAGTGTTAAATAAACAGAGATTGAGCTCCTTTAACTTCCCACAAGTCTCTATTATAGATGATTTAACACTTTAGTATTTGATTTTACACTATCGGGGGTGATTTAGCAGAAGTTGTTTAGCTTTTTGCACAGCAGTTTCCCCGCAGGGCCGTGCAGTTCTCAGTTAAAAAAAAACAAAAAAACAATAAATATACAGTATATAAACATATGTAATGGCATTACAATTAGTAGACATATTCAGAAAAAAAAACCATTTCTGATTAATACAGCAAAATGTTCCCTCATAGGAGGCCCTGTAAATATCTGATATCATTTACACCTCACCATAATTTCATTTCGTTTTTGAGGCTAAATAGCGTTCCACATTATCGTCTAGTCGCAGCATCCTCCAGCATAACCCATTTCCTATTTGATACAAATTGCACCTCATGGTCTAGCGAGCAGTGTAGTGTGTAATGTGGGAAACAGGACTGCAGTCAACGAAGTGCTGGTGCAGAAGTGGGTCAGAGGGCAGTGCACTGGCATTAGGAGCGCTATTACTGAGAAATCACAGGTTCTGAATCAGGCTCAGCAGCTCAGTGCAATACCACCATTGTTTGATATAATGATTTTTCCAACTGGAATAGATCATTCATGTTCTGCACTAAACCATTGAAGATTTATAATGTTTTCCCATGTATTCTGCTGTAAAGCTGAAACTCTGAAGTGTTTTATTTGTTTCAGTGTCATCTGTGAGTGTATGTGTGTTCACATGCGCGTGTGTGTGTGTGTGTGTGAGAGAGAAAGAGAGAGAGAGTGTGAGTATTTGGCAAGAGGGGTGGATGGTTAGTTTGAGATGTTCTTCTTTGCACTCAAAGACAGAATGGCAGTATGAATCAATTCTAATAGCATCATCTCACAATGAGGGTCTATATCAAAATCTTGCTCCCTCCCCTCTCTCTCTGTGCAATGAATGAGCATGATAAATGAACCGCAGTCAGGACAACAGTCTCGTGCAGACAGAAATATGAGCTGTTTTTATGAAAGACTATCTCTGTCGTCAAGCTGCTGCAGAAGAGAGGCCTCATTGATCGAAAGCAGCCTACTTCTTATGAGAACATTAATAAATATGCACCCCCAAGGATGATTAGTAAACACAAGAACCCTTGAGCATCATCTACAGTACACTGTTATAAATAAACCCAGTCTCTCTGCCTCACCCTGTAAACAATTACTTTTTGGTTTCTTATCTGGTTTTTATTTCTGCCTACAGATGTCAGCCCATCCTTTTAGAAAAAATAAATTCCCACTTATCTCAGTGTTCTTCATTGGCTAAAAAACATAATCTTCTATTTTCCAAATCACATATGGAATAAAATGCTACTGATATCAGAAAAATAAGTAGTGCTTAAATTTTTTCAGTCATATTGTTGTGATCTGTCATGAGTACAATGTAAAGGATTTGATACATATTGAGACGCAAACATAATTAAAAACATCAAATTAAATACAGGCATAAACCATGTTCAATATACACATGTGAAGCACCACAGTCTGCCCAACGAACTTAAAATATATTGCCAGCACATATTCTAATTTCTGTTGGAAGCTGAGCATAATTACGAATTAAGCATTTTTTAAAGTGAATTGCACATCTTACATACAATCCATCTATGCTGCTGGATATTTCCTGTTGTGCTATTAAGACTATTGTGCTATTCTAGTTTCCTATTTTCTGTCCCCTATTTGAAATACATATTACCGTAGCAAAAGCCCAGTGTTTGCATTACTCATAGTGTAATTGAGGAACCTCCACTCCTCTTTTGTTTTGTTTTGTTTTGTGTTTGCGTTCTTGCTGCGCAGAAGACATAATAAATACAACCAAGTCCATCCTTGCACCTGAGTCCAGTCCTCATCTTCCAGTCCTCCGTGCACATCACCAGTGTGCGAAACACAGCCCTTACAACATGTAAGTAGAATATTGATGGCCCCAAAATAACAAAAGCTACAGAGTCAAAGTTTTGGGCCCAAATCCTAAAACATTATGCTATAATACCTCCAAACTTAGGGGCGGCAACACCAATCCTTGACACAGTGATAAAATACACCATAATTAATAGAGTAAAAAATGCTGTTATTTTGAAGCGCTCTCCCCACAATGTGCAATGAACAAAAAACGAAGCAAATATACTGAAATCCCGTGAAGGAATTTGTATTACTTAACAACACTGAACAGAGCCAATGCTTTTTTTCTATTTTCCATTGCACTCATGGATTATTTAATCAATCACAAATGATTTTTCCGCAAATTTGTATTTGTTTTGCTTTTATAAAAATTTTATGGCCGTAAAGCATCATAACAGTTTCATGGCTGTCCGCCCAGAAGACAGAATATCTCATTTGCTGTTATCTTTTCTGGCCACTTTTTCTGGAGTTTAAATTCTCTGACCTTTCCAAGTATGCTCTTACTTAATATGGAGAGAGACACACACAGACAGGGGAGGGGCAGGCTTTGTTATTCCAAGCATTTACCTAAAACAGTCGGTAAGGATGAACATCTGGAAAAATACCGTTTGGAAGTCTCTGTAGGTGCAGCAAAGGTGAGAATGCAGGGTATTTCGTAAACTACCAGCTCATTTTTTGTTCAGGAGTTGTCTTTTTGTCTTTGCATGCCTGTGCTTCACCTTAGTCCACTCAATCATTCAGATTGAAAGATGGAGATATTATATGTATATGATGATTTGAAGCAAAGCCATCTCTAGGATTTTACTCAGCAATGCCTCCACTTGAACTGCTCTGGGCATTAAAAACTGTTGTGCCTTGAAAGCTTCAGAAAATGTGGGAGAGGTGATAAAATGCCAGTCTGATCCCTGGGTTATTATAGCACAACTAAAAATAATCTGAGATGAAAGTAAAGAAAAAAAAATCTAAAAATACTCAGGCCTTAAATAACCCAAACTGTGAACAACTTTTAAAATGAAGCAATGGGTCATTGTGACTTCTAACTGCCCAGACACAAATTAGCCTTTAAGAGATGGGCTGTCATTAAATCTTGCAGTTGCATGTGCATTTGTCTCTCAGAAACGTCAATGGAGAAATAAGCATATCTGTCACGTTATATCTGTTTACTGAGCAGATGAAAAAAAAAAGTTTCCAATGGTGATGCATTTTCCTTGGCGGTTTAATTTGCATGTAGAGCTTAATTAGCAGGACACACTCTCCAGCCATTTGTCTCTTTAATATTTCTGTGTTTGGTTCTGTTTTACATTTCAATGAAAACCCCATATCCCCATGCCTGTTATCAATGGCATAGTACCAGTTAACATTTCTCCTTTCCTCAGAGGTTATTACTGCAGGCTAGGCATCAGAGGTAAACAGTATTGATCTTTAACAAGGAAAAAGGAACACTGTCTTCAAAGATAGGAGCCTCTATAGTTTCCATGAGGGACTGTGTAAGCATTACAGGAAGAGGATGACTAATGTCTGCTGGACTCTAATGAAAACTGATCTTGCCCTTGGAAATGAAGACTGCCCTTGTTTATTCTGATGCGAGGCTTGGCGATGCACAATTTTTTTTTTGTGAACTGTCACATCTGTTCAGTTGGAAGTGAGAAGACATAAGGGGCAAAAACACAGCGATGACTTTTGCCAGACACGTTGAGCATGTTCACGAGCTCTGGACATCACATGATGCAATCCTGGTAATGTACAATTATGAGCACCAAAAAATAAGGAACTAACCTTGCACACTTAAAGCACTTTACTGCTTTATCAGGTTTTTTTTTCTCGCAAGGGCACATTGTCTTTATTTCCTACAAAAAATACTGAATTAAAAATTCAAATAGTTATAAGATACAAGAAATGCATTCTACAGTTTTGCCTGACTTCAAACGAGAGCCACCAGACATTGGCTGCAGTTCACCCAATGGCTGCGAGTGCCAGTATTGACAAGGAATTTTTGAAAGTAACACTGAGCACCATTAAGGTTAGTCCTGAATTTGCCCCTGAACAACCAAAGCTATCATCAGAGTCAGTTCAAAAAACCAGTATCTGTCATGATATGAGGGTGTGTCATTGCACATGGCAAAGGGACTTGTGCATTTGTGAGTGCACAATTAATTCTGAAGGATAGAGTATGTAAGAATTTGTGAGCAACACATGCTGCTATTTAGTCATTGTCTGTTCAAGGGACGTCCCTATATTTTCTTGCATGACAATGTAAAATTACCTGAATTACAAGAGCATGGCTGCGTAAGCAGAGAGCACAGGTGGAAGATTGGTCTGCCTCCAGTCCTGACCTATTCTGGATTAAGAATGTAAAGTGCATTATGTGAGGCCAAATATGTGGCAAAGAGAGGCCTCATGCAACTGAGCAGCTGAGGACCTGCATATCAGAAAATTTAGCTTGCTAGACTTAACCAACTGGTATCCTCAGAGCCCAAACGTGATTACAAGATATGGTAACATCACAAAGTGGTAAACAGTAAACTGAGCCAACTTTTCGGACTCAGTTACAGTTATCACTCTGTATTTTCAAAAAGCAATTCAATTCACATTAGAACATTAAGCAATGTGTTTTTTATCGTTGTCAACAGAGTAGAATGTACCTTGAAATCATTCCTTTTTGATTTTTTTTCCCAAGATGTGCATATCTTTTGGGAATTGAAGTTGAACATCGTCATGGTGACCAGGTGGACCATGCAATTAAATCACTGTGAATATTAGGCTGATGAATGAATAATTGACAAGTTGTTGGGGAAGATGCTTCCCCTTAAAACCGTCTCTTCTCATCTCCCTGTGTTAATTTTTCCCCCGTAGTCTAGCTGTCCGTGTCAGTTTTGGTTTTTATTTTGTTAATTGATTCTTTTAAATTATAGTCTTGTTAAGCACTCCTCCTCCTGTTTCCTCTTTGCAAGCCTTACACACCTGTTCTCCCTCATAATTAATTGCTCTTTTCTGTATTTAAGCTCCAGATTTTCATCTTTACCACATGAGACTCCACTGCCACTGTGGCTCAGTGGCTTGTCTTATAATCTTTTCACTTGCATCTTATCACAAATTTATTGCATTTTATAACAAAAAACAATGTTAATTTTCTGGTTAACTGTATCAAGTTTAGGTATGAGTTTACTATGTTGTTGTGCGAAGCAGCAGGTGGTCAGGGATAACGTGGTCAGGCATAACAAATTGGTACGTTAGCAAAACTGAAAGTTGCGTAAAGTGGCATCTGAGTCAAATTAGGAATGTAAATATAGTGGGGGATATCATACCCTGAGGGTGTTACCCTTCATTCTGCCCTACATGCAACATATTGCACTGTTTTTACTGAACAATGATAATTTGTGCAGTAGAACCAAATTTTGGAATATCAACTGTATATCCAGACCACATACCAAGGAATTTGGGACAGATTTTTCTTTTTTAAATAAATGTGGCATCTCCAGTCCCAAATGAATCCTAAAAGTCCAACTGGCGGACTTTGTACAGGCATGCTAGCATGCGAGTCATGCTGCCATCTCGGGAGAGCGAAGACAGGGCGCGGCTCATCTCCAAAGCACACGCCTGTCAGCCGCTGCTTCTTTGCGTTCATTGCTTGAAACTTTGCAGGCTCTGAACGTGGGCGGAGGAAGCCCGAACATGTGCTTGCTTGGAGTTTTGGTGACGAGCACCCAGCTGGCCACCTGAAGGCACTTGAGCAACACAATCCTAACCCCGACCAGCTATTTATCGTCCCCCGCTGCTGCGGTAGCGAGCGGAGCGGGGGACATAATATTCAGCTCCGTCCGTCCGTCCTTCTGTCACGTCCCCTTTGTTGTGAATGCGATATCTCAAGAACGGTTTGACCGATTTCATTCATCTTTGGCTTCAAGGTGTACTAGTGTGATACGCCGACCACAGTCGATTTCTGTGACCTGGCTGGCGACATGGTCACGTTTAGTGGCAACACTTGTTTATTTATTTGTTAACCCCCATAGAATGCAGGTAATGTACATACATAAAATACACATACAAATCAAACAAAATATTACACTAAAAAGCCTTGGTCAAGAGGCCCATCATTTTAAACTGCACACTGCTCCTATTATGAAAGTGGGGGGGCAGGAAGAGAGTCAGCAGTGAGTCAAACACTCTGTCCGAACTAGCAGACAAAACGGGAGAAAATAGGAGAGAAGAACGCCTTTAACGGTGAAATCCCAGAGGCAGCCACATGAGTGACTTGGGATTCAGGAGCAGTTATGCAAAGTTACATAAGTCAGATACTCAGCTAATGAATGGACACAAATGTCCCGAGCAGCAAACCTCACTTTGGAGATCCGATGAATCAGTTTCATGGACCGTTGTACAATTAGGTCACCGATTTTAGGAACGTTTAAGGGAGACAAAATTTTGGAGTGGTGATGTCGTTTAACAATACCCAGGAAGCGCTTGACCAGACTACCCTGGGTTGACTCCAATAGCTGCATCTGGATTTTGTTTATATCGATACATTCCAAACTACTCAAAAGGTTAGGAACACATACAGTCCGCAAAAGGTAAGATTTAACATCGACCCCAGGACCAGGGTAACACATATCAGATTCACCGAGACCAAAAAAAGAACGATTGCAACTGGAAATATTTTTTTCTAGGTGCGTTCCATAAGAGTAATCAGAGAAAAATACAATACTGAGTAACTCTAACTGTTTAACACTTGATAATCTATCCCCCAAGGCTCCACATTGGTTCAGACTGAAAGGGGGATCATTCCATGTCAATTCAACAAATTTCAGAAAATTTCCCCACCTGATCATTTCAGATTTTTTTTTTTTTTTAATTTTCACATCAAGGTCATGTTGTACTTAAAAGGATATGCGCAATGTTTCAGTTAAATATCTTCTTTAGTTTTGACCAAAAAAAATGAATAAAGTTGGCAACGTTTTGCTGATTTTTGGACTCCTCTCTGCAACATCAAATAAAAGTGGATTTTTAGGAGGCAATATCTTTAGTTACATCAATGCCATAGGCTCAAAAATTCCCTCAGTGAAGCACCTATGCCCAGTACACTTGTAAAACACATTTTCAATGGCAGATATGTTTTTTTAGGGAGCTGTGGCAGTTTGAAATTGCTAATTTATTTGACAAAGTCGTCTGTGACACCAACTTTGAAGACCAATTATGACCAAAGTTATGCACATAGAGAACTGATTTTTTCTGGGCAAGCTCTCCTCACATAGTGCTATAGGTACAATAAACAGCAAGCATGTTAATTTTATGGTTGTCCAGAAAATACACCGCAATATCCTAAAAAAGCCAGAATGTCCTGAAATTTGACATCAAATTGCCGAGGTGTGACTTTTTTTTGGCATCTCCAATCCCACCCGAATCTGGAATGCCCGATTGGGGAACTATGTACAAGGTTTGCTCATATGTGACCTCGTGCTGCCAACTCAGGAGAGTGAAGACAGTTTGCGGCTCTCCTCCGAAGCACGCGCCTATCAGCCACTGCTTCTTATACACTCATTAGTTGAATCCTCGCATGTTCAGAACAAGGGCGGAGGATACCCGAAGATGAACAAGCTTAGAATCTTCCTGACAAGCGCCCGTCCGGCCAGCAGGAGGTGCTTAAGCAATGAACAAAGCTACCATTTGTATATTACCCTTACCGGCAGACCCTTCTTAATTTGCATCCCTGTAGCGCAATGGCCAATTGTGCGCTAATCTGAAAAAGCTGCCGGTTAGTAAGACCAGAGCTTGAACCCGCGCCGTGATAGTCACTTCCGCTTCACAGTGTGATGCTTTAACCAAGCAAGCTATCCGGTAGCTCTGGGAAATAATATCCTTAACCATATTTACACAAAATTCTGTTCCATAGCCAGCTCTAAAGCCATAGTGACTGTCAAAAACAGGAGTGTCCGGAGTCAAACGCTTCAAGAAATTGAGAAAACAGAACTGATTGGAATTGGATGAAAATTCAGACATGTTGGCATTCAAAGTAGTTCCAATCCTAAAGGAGCCTATCACACCGACGGTAAAAGACTCTGGAATGACATAGCATTGGAATAAAGCAGTTAACAGAGGAACACCGTGACACCGTCAATCCCAGTAGCCGTTTCCCTCGTCATTTTATCAATGGCAAGACCAACACTTTGACTAGGTATGAACAGTATATTTGACTACTGTCCAAATTAAGATTCATCAAACCTGGATTGTACAAACAAAGCTATATCATTGCAATGGGTATCAGAGGGCCTACTGGTATCTTCACTCATTAAGAACAGAAGATGGAATACCATTTCTCTGTTCACCAATAGTGTAATGGTGCAATCAGGAACCAGTCGCGAGAACCAGGAAATGCAGTAGAGCTTGTTTTATTAAAGGGGAGGACCCCCGCAGGGCAGAAGGCAAAAGTACAGAGTCCACAATCCAAAAGTCAAAATCCAGTTGGGCAAAAATAGTATCAAAAACCAGGGCAGCAATCACAGTAATCGTAGTCAGACAGAAATGGGTCTGGTACACAGGAACAGTTCTATCAGAGAAGCAAGCCAGAATCCACAGGACGTAATCCAAATTGTTACCAGGGCAGCAAACAGATCTCGTAGTCGGGCAGAAAAATGGTCAAAACACACAGATGCAACAATAATCCAAAATCACAAAGGCAAAAATCGATAGTCGGGCAATCCAGTCAGAAAGATAAACACTGAGAAATCAAGGCGAGAAACGTGACACAAGAAAACTAGGGAGAACAATCTGACAAGAAACTGTACCAAACAGACATCTTATATACACACCCGGGGTAAAAACATGACCAGGGAGAACAGGTGCAATCAATGGGAACAATGATCAGGGAGAGACACATGAGGAATAAACTAATTACATGAATTAGGCTGTAGCCAAAACACAGACAGGGATCACAAGACAAACCTAAGTACAAAACAACTCCGGTTAATGAGTACTAAAGTGCCAAGATAAAAGAAAAGGAAAGCACAAAGTATAAGTGGAAATCCACAGAAACTTGCAGCAGAGATAATTAGGGATAGGCAAGGAGGCGGAGATTAGAATTGAGTGACTGCTGAGAGATAGTTAGTCAATTAGTATGTGCAGCTTTACAATCCCGAGTGCATGTTAGAAAGTTAGTAAAAATATACAAGATTAGTGTGGTTAGTAATTAGCAAAAACAATAAACTGTTAGTATGTGTTAGTAAGACAGTAAAAGAGAGAGGAAGGAAGAACACGAGATAATGAAAGAAGATTGAAACCCAGAAACCAATAAATCACCCGAATGAGTGGCACACAAGACAAGGGACCGTGAGCAAAGATACACACATGACAAGACAGGGGAGACAAAGTGCAAAGCATGGAAATGAAAACATGGCATGGAAACTGAGGCATGAAAAAATAAAACATGAAATCTAAATACCAAAAACACAATACATGATCCTAAGAATAGTCAAAGGGCAGGCAGTGGTCACTAAACACAGAAATCCTAAACATGGCTAGAATGGCTAGACACAGGCACAGAACTTAAACATGATATGGGATCAAGGCATAGCAGAAATACCAAAACCAAAAGAGCAGAATCACAACAAATAGCATTAAAAAATGCAGTAGTCTTATGACTACTAAAAGCACTGTTTAACTTGAGGAAAACCAAAGCGCAGACTAGCATTGTGTGAGTGACACAGAAGCTTCCGATAGCACCTTTTTACACCTTTATAACATTTGAAAACTGCACCATGCCTGAGTTTTCCTGCATCTCCCCAGAGAGACCACCAAAACCACTTTTGGTTTCAGGCACACGTCAGGTCAGGGCACCAGTATGGCTTAGGTTTAAAGGTCTTACTAGACAGGCAACCGATCTCCCTAGCAGAGTAACATTCCTGTCCCCATGGCCATGAATGGTCAGACCAAGAGCGGACTGGAGGGTCATAATCGTGATGACGGTCAGTTGACCAGTAGCACTGGTGTTGCCTACCACACCTGACGGAATCCCGAGGCAAGAGCCAACCTTGTCGTTTGGACGAATTACCTCATCCGCCACTACCTCTAGATGTCTGGGCTTTGGCCTGCTCACGAAAGGACATAATGCCCAGAGTAAATGACATCACACGGATGGCATTATATTGGTTTTCATGAACAGTGACTGAAGGATTTCCGATCAGCGTTATGTACTAGTTGCGTCACACAGGCCTCACGAATACCAGCTGCAGCTACGGTAGATTTCACATCATCTGTGGCGATCGACTGACAGACACCACCAATATATAAGAGCTTGGCAGACCGATAGAAGACGATGCTTTAAGGTCAGAGCCTCCAGAGCGGCGATGAGCACTCTTCAATGTAGCGGATCCCTGTACCGGATTAAACAGAGCTGACGCAGAACCACTTTTTCCCAAACATTTCTGCATTTTGTGCAACTTTCGTCGATTGAAAGATGGTGTCTGGAAGTCTTCATCAATTTTGAAGTCTGAATTGGCAGAAGATGAGTTTTGAACCATGGAACTCACCTCCCGGATGACAGTGACATTAGCAGCTAGAGATGAGGCTTTGTCATTATCTCCTGCATCACGGTCCTCGATATCAGTTCTTGAACAGCAGTTAACCACGCCAGCAGTGACGCCACTTGTCCCTGGATGAACATCTTTTATATCTCTTCTGTATCCTGCCAGCGCAAAGTGAATTGCGCGCTGCTATAAAAAGGCACCCCGAACACCTCTGAATCAAACCTAGGCTATGTTGGTCACTACTGCTCCATGAGGTGACACCTCATCCAAGTGAGCCAGCCTGGTAGCCAGAGATGTTTTTTTTTTTAAGTAAAAAAAAAAAAAAAAAAAGTTTGTTTGTGTGTGTGTGTGTGTGCTTGAGAGAAAGAGAGAGAGAGAGAGAGAGAGAGAGAGAGAGAGAGAGAGAAATTTATTTAAGTATATATACATGTTGAAAGTGGAGCACAAATACATGTGCGTAATGAAAATAATAGAGAAGTATTGCCTCGCAAGACGCCAACAGAATTTTTTATTTATTTATTTTTTGGTCACTCAAGCCGAAATGGTTTTGGTAAATTTGATTGGACACAGGGTGGCGCTCCTCATTCCCGCGTGGAGGTAAAATCTCACTGTCGAACGCGCGGTTAGATCCTGTCTAATTTTGTTCCTTCCGAACTGCTAAAAGGTGATCCTCAAAAAAAAAAAAAGAATAAAGAAGGCTGATAGGAACTCATACATCTAGACCTAAGAGTTAACGTGGCGATACATTAGACTAGCAGCAGGAACAATAGGCACAACCTTTAATTCATGAAACAACTGAGTCATGGAAAAGCATATAGATTGGTTTCATTGCGCAGTTGCCCGCAAAAATTTCCCTGATAAATGTCTGACGATTACTGAATTAGCTAAATAATAAAAAAAATATATATGGCAGCAATTCCTCAACTGCTGCACCAACAAATAGATGCTACCACTACTACGACGACGACCAATATTATATTATTATTATTATTTATTTATTTTTTATTATAGGCCCAAGAGCAACATTATATGAACTTATTTTGCATTGGCTAAATATTGTGTGCACTGTGTACACAGAGAATGTATGCTGTATTACCGGTGACAGATGAGTTTTTAAATTAGTCATTTTACCACCTCATTTAGAAGACAAGTAATGACCTGTGACGAAAGTGAAGGCATCATAGCGTCAAGCAGAAGCGCTAGGGTTAAGTTCTCTGGTTATAGTCATAGTTAAGGTGCGTACTTTTTACGCACTAATCGTTTCAAAGAATAAAGTAGGTTACACGCGGGAAAACATTCACAAGTCCGTTATCTTTTTAACCAGTTCCACGAAGTGCTGGCTACTCTATAACAACGCTTACGCGCGAAGGAAGGGATTACATCTTTCAGAATTAGTAAAATATGAGAAAAGGGGGTGTATTTTATCGTCAAATTTTACCATCTTTGTCTAATTAAATTTGGTCAAAAATGACAATTGCCCCGAAGATTTCGCTCTATGACACTAATGAAGTGGGAATGCGCAACATATGAAAGCATAAGCCCCCGCGGAAGACTTAGGCTCACGTTCTCCAGAAACGGTGAATTACCAAGCTCAATCGTGATGTAAACATTGTCTTCAAGAACTGGATCGAGTTACACTGTTCTGCGTCACGCACTGGATCACATGGCAATTACTGCCATCTCAAGCATCAAGTCTTAGGTTAAGAGATTTGTCTTTCTCCTCCTTCGGTTTTGTTGCTTGCGGTAGGAGTACTCACAGCAAATACTAGCTCTAATCCACCGTACTCATCTGACAGCGCTGCGCTCCCGCTCAGCTCATAGCCCAATGTCTCTTTGGAGTAAAGAGGCAGTTCTAATTGGTTTCTCAATGAAATCTAACCACCAGGTCCCAAGAGTGTTCTGAGGATTAGCACTCATTATACCCCGCCGAAGCATCTTTTCGTCAGTGGCTTTCGGTTGAATCAGCAGTAACTACTGTAAAAGGGTCGAAGAGGTTCACACTCCACTTTTTGGTGCCGGGCGTTTGCCTCAGGAACGAATTAACAGTTCGACAAGAACATCCATTGGATTTACTTACTACCACTTGAGCGCTGGGAGAAAAGTTTGAGCAATTTCAACGATGAGTGACCTAGAAGAGGACTTTGCCAAGATCCTCATGCTGAAGGAGGAAAGGATACGAGACATGGAGAGACGCCTTGCCGAAAAGGAAGAAGAGATCCAGGAACTGAAAAGAAAACTCCACAAATGCCAATCCGTATTACCGAGTGCTCAAATAATCGGACCTCGGACCCGGCGAGCCCAAGGCATTTCAGCGGAGCCTCAGACGTTCAGATCCTTTCAAGATCTGACTAGTCAAGCCTTTCGGAAATACGCGAAGTCTGACAAGTAAGGTGTTATTTTTCATGGGCTTCACCTTGAGGGATAAAATCTTAAGTCATTCCATGGAAATTTGAATGTAAATTATGCAATTAAAATGTATGCATTCATGTATGTATGTGTTTTGCTGGTAACTTGATTGTCGTCCACGTCGTCCAAAGTTACGTTTTTGGTAACGTACGAAAGATACACTCGTGACAGAGGAGAATTATGCGAATCCAATCACGGGTTTCATTCCCCACTGAAACTTGAGTCAAGCTACATTTAGCTACGTTCTGCAGATGTCACCGGGCGATCAATCGGGCAACACTTTCATTCTGATGGGAAAGGTAGTTCTAAGAGGAGAAAATAACGTAAGCCATCAGCGAGTTTAATTGATCTGCTCCATCACAGAATTCCCTTGGGAAATTCGATGGAGGAAGTGTAGTGCATTATTGGCTTTTAGTAGATGGACGCTGAGAGCTGAAATGCATGCATAACGACATTTAATACGCAATTAGAGATGCTTTGTTTGCCTCGCTTTTCCCTGGGATCTTAGACGTCCTGTTACCATTTCACAGTGCAGCCTAAAAAATATGCAAGATTTTTATGAATGAATTGTCACAATATATTCATGGATACGCGCTCGCGCGCGCACACATACACACAAGCACGCTCTCTCTCTCGGTCGGTCGCTCGCGTGTGTGCACTTATACACGGACACTCACCACTCATAATTTTTTATTTTTGTTCTGGACAAACTTTCGGAATACTGTCACTAGCTATCACTGTTGAGTAACTGACACGTTTAGGAAATACAGGTAGAGAGGTAGTACACGTCTTCATTTATTTATGAAACAAATTTACCTGTGCTGACTTCTCAGAATTTACGCACTGTTATGGTGGAACGCTAGTAGGCTAAGCACGTTTTACTAACTTAAAAGGATACACATTAATCATGCAGTGCCCGGTTAGGTTACCAGATTATGCACTTGCTTCGAGAGTCTAGCACTTGTGTATTTTAAGCATTTTTATACATTTTTTCCAAAATTGTAACGGAACATTTTTTGGAAGATGACTTGTAATTTATAAATCTGCGCACATTTAATCAACATTGAGCACATTAATTTTTTTACGCGACCAATCAATATTGAGCAACATTAGTTTCTCACTCGACAAGTGGTTGAAAAAAAAAAAAAGCAAGAAAATATCAGTCTTAATTTTTTAGCACTCCACAGATCTTGCTTGAGAAAGAAGTTTATTCTTTAAATATGTTGTACTACTAATTAACTTGCATGAAGAGCTTTGATTAGAGTTAGCCTTTTGCCAAAAACAGCCACTAATGGAGACAGAGGCATTTTAATATTTTGTTGCATTAGTTCATGCATTCCCTAAAGCTATGAGTCAGTATTGTTTTCCTCTTTGGTTTGTTTATTTATGTACTTCTTCAGAATGGTAATTCCTTGTTTCAGCAATTCGACTCAAATAGTGTACAACTCAAAGAATCAAGACAGCAGCACATGAGTGTATTCTTTCTCAACTCTTCCAACAAATGGAAACAATGTTCCTGTGATTATTTTAGACAGTGCTGCATAGTATGTTGTCCTTCTCAACACTTATCTTTTTCAACACCTCACCACAGCTAATGTGAATTTTTGCAGCATTAAATTTACAATCAGACAATATTTAATACAATGCAAGAGGCCTGCAGAATATATAAAATACGGAAAGTATAAAGTATTTGCCTAGAATAGCTAAAGTGAGCTTCCCAGTACGATTGAATCCTCTGTACAGGCTAAATCTAGGGTTATTTGTGCACTTTTGGGTTATTATGTTTTCACTCAATTTTCTCGGCAAGACTTACCCATTGCATTTTTAGAAACGTACAAATTTATCTGAGCGTTGAGGTCATATTTCTTGCTCTTGTTACAACATCTTATTGAAAGCTGGGACTCAATGATCTTTTTTGAACCAGCTCAGCATTTTACTCACAAACCATACAACCACTTACTATCCATTAAGGTTAGAGTGCTATGTATGTTTGTGGACATTGAACTCCTGGGTTACTAACGCTTAATGCATATTTAGACCAAATTCACACTTCTGCCCAAAAGCAGATGCACACATAAAGGACAGTTAAAATAATAATAATAAAAAATGAAAAGATAAGCTATTCAAAGGCCTTAAATCATCAAAACATCACAATATGTACTGTGCTGCTATCCATGTAATACTCCTTGAGAGGGACAACCAAATCAATAGTTATGAATGAAACCACTTTGATAGACACGTTATCGTATGGTACATCAAAAAGTAATACCACAATACAAGATATGGCTTATATTTTCCTTCAGTCTCATCACCCTTAGAGAATGTCATGATATCACTATCACTGTCTGATCCAGCCCTACCCAAAGTAAAATGATCGACCAGCTCCACTTTGGCAGTGTTGCCAGTCGGCCTTCCTTCCTGTTCTTCACATGTGATTAATATTTTATGTCTGCTGCAATCGGAATAACTCAAGCACTTTTCAAGGTAATAGCCAAAATCACTTAGAGGTTTTAAATAAAGTTTTTATGCTCCGTCCAGCTCACATTCAGAAAATTTCTCATCAGCCCTTGATGTTATTCTGACAGCATTCAAGCAGTTTGAGATTGGATTTGAAATTTTTTACACCATTTCTTTATAGTAAAATATTTTAAAATAAAATTATAGTTTTTTTTTTTTTTAGCTTCTCTTGAGACATATTTTATTATGTATAAATGCTATACATAATAAAATAATACATAATAAAAATATAATCCAGAGATTACATATTTTTATGAACTCTGATTATAGTACTCAGCCTTCATTCCGTATTAAAACAATGTTTTGACTAAAATAATATTAACAGCAAAAACTTCCCATTCAAAGGTGGGCCATAAAAAATGCATCTGGCAACATTTTAGAAAAAAAAAAGGCAAAAAAACAGCTTCACACCTTACTTAATTAGACTCTATATAACCACTGGATGGCAGCAAACTTCTATTTAAGTGTCAAGTCAAAAAAAAAAAAAGATTGACATTCAAGAACATTTGAAAGAATGTTCTCTTGAAATGATTCATATTAAGTATCATGAGGGACATTATTTCAGGCAGATTAAATGAGAAAGGTTTATCAAATTTAGCATTAATAATCAGGAATGTGACTGGTTGGTTAGAATGAAAGACTGCACCCCACACTGACTCATTCTGGATAAGAGTGAGTTTCCCTGATCTACAGCATGGGGCTCACCAGTAGATCCATGTCTCAGTACGAGCAGTGGTCCAAGTGTGCGGTACACAGTAAACTACCAAGGTAGGAGATGTGGACTCTGTGAGGCTATTCATTTGTAGTGGTTCCGTTAATTAAGAGATGGAAGGAATCCCATCAAATCTTGAGCATAACGGACATGACTGGAAAGTAACTTCTGAATGTGCAATCACCCATCCCTCAGATATCACTGTCTTTAGAACCATCATGTAACTGTAATGAATACCATGAAATAGATTCCAAAATTCTATGGTGAACCTTTATCAGTCGACATTCATTCACTGCTACATGTATGCATGTTTGTACGTTAAAGCTTTACAGTGGATAGCCAAAGCCATGCATAACCTTTGTCCTAAAGGACCTCTGACTTCACTGCTCTTGGTGTCTTCTGGGAAAGACAGTGGCACAGTGGAAGCATGTTTTGTGTTGTCCAAAGAGTCAATATTTTAAGTGGCTTTTGGAAAAAACAGCCACTTTGTGCCCTGGACCAAAGACGGCAAGGACTACTTTTACTATTATCAGCATCTGGTTCAGAAGTCAGTTTGTCATGGTATGGTAGCATGTCAGAGCACATGGTATGGGTGACTTTCACATTTGTGAGGGTGCCATTAATGCGGAAAGATATGCACAAATTTTGGAGCAACATATGTTGCCATCAAGACGACTGTTCCGGGGTGTCCTTGAATCTCGGCAAGACAACTCCTAACCACATTCTGCAGGGATTGCAATTGCACAGCTGCATAAGTAGGAAGTATGGGTGGTAGATTGGTCTGCCTCTAGTCCTTATCTGTCTTCAGTTGAGAAAGTGTGATGCAATATGAAGTAAAAACACAGCAACAGTGGCCCTGTACAACTGCACAACTGAACACTAGCTCATTGGAGGAAGAGGGTCAAATTTTGCTTGCCAGACTTATTTAACTGGTGTCTTCTGTACTCAAATGCTTGGTGAGTGTAATTTAAAGACATGGTGAGGTTTCACAATGGTTAACATTGAATTGTGCCAACTTTTTTGGACTCTTTTGCAGTTTTCATGTTTTATATTCTCAATTAGTAATCATTTTCCCGTTAGAACATTAGATAATATGTTGTGCTGTTTTCAGTACGAGAGATTGATTGGGCTTTTGAAATCTGTCCTTTCTGATTTTATATGCATTTCCCATGATGTGCCAACTTATTTACAAATAACAATTTAAGGAGTAAGAAGACATCCATCTTGAATGCTAGGCTGTGGTGTGATACCTGACCCAACAGTGGGCTGACTCACTCAGTTTTCCTGTCACGAGTGGTCAACTGATGGTCAACTGATTCGCCCAAAGTTTATAAGACAGAGTGTATGTACATCCAACATAATTGGTGATGCATCTCTAATATTCACCGTACCCCATGACAGTCCTCATTGCTTTTCGACATTTTCTCCATGGTGGTCACACAGTTTAACTCATGCTATCCCTATGGTGACCCCTCTGGTCAGTAGGTCTGTTTGCACCAGCTCGTCTAGGTTTGCAGTCCTCTGGCCGAATAGCTGGGTGGCACAGCTGGTGGAGAGGAAGAGGAGGTTGGCTTAGGAGGAAACGTGTTATTGTCTGTATTATCCTAAACTGATTAAGGATATTCAGTTCAAACCTGCTTCATTTTTTATTTGGCTCCATACTGCACAGTCTCAGATTTGTAAAGAAACCTTGCTTTTGTTCATATAGTGCAGATTTTCATTCATTTCTAGACTTTTGCTTGCTTCTGACTTTGCCTTTGGTATGCCTATGCCTACAGGCCTATGAAAGGCCACACATAAAAATCACACCCACCAACAGGGCATTTGAACCCTCCCAAACATTAAGGTTCCGTGAAACTTACCATTTATTTTGTATAAAGAGGACTGGATACTGTATATACAAAATACATTCACTAATATGGATGTGAATTACCCACGTCTGCACTTTAAAGCTAATATTCATCTTTTTATTCCATCCTTGGATGATGAGTTGAGGATACTATGGATAAGGGATTGTCAGGCCGCATCCACAGAGATTTACTTGTGAGTGGTGTTCAGGCCACAAATATCAGCTGATTAGTATCATATTTGGCCTGGGTCTTGTGTGTGGTATGGCCATGGCTTGCTTGTTGTCCAGCCCAGCAGGCGTCTGACTGTTCAGTTTCAAATGCAATGTACAGTACTGTACTCCATTATCTTATGGCTTTGCTCAATATTTGCATTTTATTGGGCTCTGCTTATTTTCTTATTGAGCAAAAAATGGCCCAATTGGTTGTAGAATTTAGTTGTATCCAGTGAGCTTTCAACTTTCAGCAATAGGTTGGTGTTTGTGGTTTTAGACTGATACTTCACCCTTACCAAAGATGTTCTTTCTAATGAGAAAACAACATCGTCTAGCAGGCTGATTCATGGAGATTGCCATTTCTCTAGCAACTGTGGTGAAGGAGCATCTTTGGACCCAGATGTTGATCAACCAGTTGGCGTGAGGAGACCCCATGACACACTTTGAATGATAGCCCCCTTATTTGCCTAAAGGCTAATGGAAAAGGACTGCGCTGAAATTTAAGTGTTTAAAAATACAAGCCAGAGGAAAAGGCTGCAGCAAAGTAATGCATTGCAAAATGTAAAAAAGATTAAGCTGATATAAATATGTTTGGAAATACAAGTTTCAGGGGGAAAATATTACGGCAAAATACTGCATTACAAAATGTTAAAAGATCATGTTGAAATACATTGGTTTGGAAATAAAAGTACTTGGGGAAAGTAGAACTGATAATCCTCTGGACTCTTCTGACTAGACATTAAGACTCTGCTCATGCTAAAAATGATGGATTTTCTGCTTGGCTAAATTGCCATCTCTAAATTTGATGGAACAGTCACGTGACATCTCCCATCAAATTTTGAGGTGGTGATTTGGCCGGGTAGAATCGGTGTTTGACTGGCGATATGCTTTGAGAAATAAGCGGTGCTGATGGGTGCAGAAATCATTCCTCTCTGAGATGGGATCAGATTTTAGGGGCCAAGCCCATTAGCCTAAGTGCTTTCATACTGTACAACATCAGTAATAGGTGAGCTTTGAAAATCCTATGTTTGTAGCAAGAACTGAGTCATGTCGTCTAGTCAATCAAGGTGACATAATTATCAGGTGTAGGGGGAAAACAGTACAGCGAAATAATGCATTACAAAACGTCAAAAGACAATAATTTTGAAATAAATCTAGGGGGGAAAAGTCAATGGCAAGAATAATGTGTAAATTATGGTTAAAAATGGGTTTCTTTCTGGTGCCTTTAATGGTGTATTAATTTATTTATTGAGTTATTTATTTTATATTTATTTTAATTTTGGTCCTCCATACTAATACTTGGCTGCAGCTGCTTGTTAAACATTATACATGTGGTGGTCGATGGACAGAACATAGGTAGAGCATAAAACATGCCTTCAGACTGACAATTGATAACCTGCATGCAAAATGTGCTAAAGTCACTTATTGCCCAAAATGAAAAGCTGCAATGGCCAGAGCATAATATGATACCAAATATTTCTTAGAAGAACTTAAGTCCTGTGTATCGGTGTGTTGCCATGGTCAAATCACTAAAATTACTGCAAGAAATGCCGAAGTCCATAGAACTTGACGACTGTCCAATCAAAATCCTTGAATGTGTCACGTGACTAGTGGTGAAAATGGCATCCATGAAGGCTGGAAAGTTGGCTTCATCTGTTAAAAGTACTCAAGCCATGAAGTGGTAAATGTACTTAAGTCCAGGTATTAAGCAGAAAAAAGGTTTAAGTCCAAAACTAATTTTCTCATTAACTTCGGAATACATGAGTAGTTTTCCACAAGAAAAGGGCTGGTCAGCTCTCAATAGCCCCTGGAAACAGCATTGGGCTCTATTGTATACTGTCTTCAAAAAAAAATAAATAATAATAATAAAGATTTGCAACATGTTTTGAAAACTTTGACCCCCCTAAAGTCTCAAAAGTGTTATTTTGTGACTTAGGTAGTTGCACACAGGCCTTCAATTAGTCTTGATCTGTTTTCAATAATTTTTCTTGATTTAAGATATTTTAACTCACCTCTCTCAGGTGTAGCCAATTCTTTATGACTGGAAATAAGACGCATCATTTGAATGCAGAAATGTGCAAATGTCATTGTTTGTTTTCATTGAAGCAAAAATGATATGCAGGTTTGATTGTCTGCTTTGCAGGATATGACAAAACCCCAGAGTATTTTTTATTTATTTTTTTGTGAAAGGTAGCCTATTGAGGAAAGTGAATAAAACATTTTTATTGAATTTATTACTCACTCGCCTTACCATTTCATTAAAAAGGAAGCTGTTTGTTTTGCCGCCAATAGATTACTCTTATTGGAAAATGTATTAATCAAGAACAGTGATTGAAAACTGGTCAATAATAATCCATTTCAAGGGATGGTTTCCACCTCCTGTTTTCTGTTCAGCAGCCGCCACTGCATTGTCAGTTACTGCACCTATGTGGATGATGTTTCACCGTAGTGATGCAAACAGATAAAAAAAAAAAAGATTAAGTTGATGTTTTTTCTTTTACAGATTCTGCACTCCAGTTGTCAATGCGTAAAGAACCTGCGTCTCTTACGGCCATCTTTTTAAGCTGTGCTGGTGACTGTGCTGTGTGCTTGCAAAAATTAAAAGTTTAGTTTATTTTTAGACTACCCAAGAAATGATTTTCAGCACCACTGGGGGAAAGCACTGCTTTATTAAACTTGTGTCACAGGAAGCTGCAAACCTTAAAATACAGTTTAGTCTGCTGTCTGGGAAGTGTAAATTGCCATTATCTTGGCTTCTAAATGAATGTGAATTTCTTATATATTATATATTTTTTACTTATTAAGCCAAGTCAATGATTGGCTACCTTGTGTTAGCAAATTGAGTTAGATTTTTGAGTTCTCCAGGAATAATGTGGCTAATTTTAAGCTGTTACATGCTCTGTTGGATTTATTGAGTCAACCCCTGGTCTATTTTCAAAGGATCACTGCACCAAGAAATGGAGCTTAGTGTTAGTTCAGGCAGGCACAGTAGTCAGGCTGGTCACAAGCCTGTTTCTGTCCAATTATTCTTAACTTAAGCTCCTCCCACCCTATTGACGAGCTTTTGTAACCAAGGCAGTGCTCTTTCTTTTCTCTGGCACCGTGCCCTCTACAACACTCATACTTGGGTTAATAAGAAATCTGCTTCTCATCTCTGAGTGGCATGACAATTTCTTTCGGTTTTGTGAGGACGATTGCTCCCAAGGTAAATCTTTGTCACAATTATAGGGCTGCGAGAGGCTTTTTTTTCCTCTTCCTCTCCTGTTTGAAGCTAATCTGGCCCACCTGCTAAAGAGGTTATGGTTTTTCAATCTCCCGCGAGCAATGTTTCATAATATTCACAAATAAATTATCTAGGTTTGTCTCTACTCTTCATACTGCAATTCGGCGGAGGTTAACTTGGCTGATGGAGAATTGGGAGATATGGATTGATTTTATGCTTGCGCACTTTTCGCGTCTAATCACCAGCAAACTGCGGATTCTGAGCTCAAGTCTGAAATGCGTTGCTAGGATCTTTTTCTAATTGTGGTTAATTTGCTCCTTTTAGTAACCTCCAGTGCACTCAATTCTCATATGGACTTGTGCGCAGGCCATATTTACACATACAGTTTATTCTGAGTTTTAAACTTTGTTTAACTTTTGGCTTGAAGGCTACACCTTGTGACTTTTGCCTCTTAAATGTGGTTATTTAAAATTGAATCACTGCCTGTGCATAGCCTAATCAAATGCTTGGCAGCAGGTGTGCATGAGATCTGTTACACCTCATGAAGTAAGGGGCAGTGTGCATTGTATAAACAAAATGTAGCAACAAGTATCTGCTTGACCATTTCACCATGCACCAAGCTCGACAACATTCTGTGCTAGCGCATAAAAACAATGATTTGCATTTGCTATTGTTAAGCTACCCTCCAAGAGGCTGGCATTAAACTAGTAAATGATTAATAAATTATGGTAGAGGCTTTAAGGGTGCACGCATGTGCTCTAATCCGATGAGGTTTTAACTTCAGCTCACAAATTGGAGGTGGTATGTTATGATGAATAGCAACTGGGATGGACTATAAGTAATTTATGACTTATTGTGTTTGTTCACGCACTCGGTGTCAAAGCAATTCACAAATAGGGAAGGAAAATTGCCTTATTTGGACCAGCAATTTAAGTGATTAGCTTTGATTGCACCTATACCTATCCTTGGTTTTCCTGTGGAATAGTTTGGCGTAAGCTGCTACATTTGATGTTAAGCGAATCTCTGTCTCTGCTCTGTATCGTGAGATAAAGGTAATCAACTTTTCAGATGTTCAATAATTAAAGCTACTTGCAGTTCCCGACATTTTTGCCTATTTCACCCTAAATTAAACCATTGTGTGCATTGATATTGTCCTTTGTTGTTTAGGGACTGCATCTTCACATTAAAGAGCCAGGGAACTCATTGATTATTCGAAGTTTTGGGTTGACGTCTATTTTAGGCAGTGCTATGTTTGGTAATGGGTATTGCTTATGGTCATTATTTATAATTATCCCATTATACAGATGACTGTAAACACATTAGCCTTCGCGTTTCAGGACATGTGCAGTGCTTTAAATAACCGGACCAAATTCTAGTCGCATTGTTATGTTTTCATTATTCGGTACTGTTACGTCCCAAGCTCTGCTCATTATATTTTCAGAGCCGGATTAAGGAAACGCAACACAGATTTAATAAATTGCAACAAAAATATACACAAAACTCAACTGGTGTTGGATTGACCAAAGCAGGGCCCCTGAAGGCCACACCCTAGATCTGGCAAAGTCAATCTATCTCCCGACCAAAATAAAAATTAGGGTGAGTCTTCCGCAGCCTTCTACTCTGGTCTAAACCTAAACTAAAAATGTGCACAAAAACAAAACAAAAACTGTCCAAACACCAAAGAAATACAGTAATCAAAGAAAGTATCAAACAAACTCAAAACCACACATAATAAGCCACAGTCTCTTCCAGCCTCCTCCACACTTCAGATCCTTTTGTAGGTGCAGCCAGGTGGCGTCAACGAGGCAATCAGCTGCTTGTTAAGCTGGAGGGCCAGATTCCAGGTGCAGGTGCAGAAGCTGGACCTTAACCCCTTAAAGGGCATCTAAAGTCAATTCTCAGACAGGACAATCAACGTGCAATGTTTACAAACAAATCACTTGCTTTTGTTAAAATCTTGCATTGTCACATGACCAATTTCATTCATCTACCAAGGTTTTGTGTACGCGCGTAGATAATCCTTCAATTTCATTTTGTTTGCACCGGTGCGGCTCACTGATTGGCCAATAAACAAAAACAATGGGAATCAACTTTAGATTCCCTTTAAGCCCCGAGCCTCTGGCTTGAAAATTACATGCCCAAAATGAAATGACTATATCTCTGCAACGAATTGGTCAATTTGAATAATCTTGGTATCAGAATAAAGGTAACACCTTGGAGATTTATGTCATGGTCCAAAAATCTGTGTTTTTTATCACTGAGTCAGAGTAAATGAAGATGGAACACCACAAAAACAAAACATCTTTTTTGCACAAAACAAATTTTTACTTTTATTTGTCATAAAATTATTCAGTTGCAGTCTAAAACCCCCCAAAAATTACAACACAGAATCTCACTATTATTTGTGCCAAAGTTTATTCTAACCAGTGCAAAATTTGGGAGGTTTTAGTTCGGGAATGTCTAGGTGGCCTCTCCAAGCTAACACTGTGTGCCGTTTCATATTTCTCAGATACCAAACTGTACAACTTATTTAATTTCACTCATATGCCAATACAGGCATACATTCCATCTAAATAAAACCACTTTTTAATTTTTAGAATTTTTAAATATTTTTTTAACAATTATTTCTGCCAGTCCTGTGGCCTATACAATTTCCCACTCAATACATACAAAGAAAATTAAGTTTGACTCCGCTGGAGCAGATTTATTTTTTAAAAAGTAAATAACTAAAATTGTTAATGCAAAGGTAATGTAAAACAAGTGGTGCCAGGCACAACAAACCCCGCCCCTCCCACATACTTTAACCTACTTGTATGAAATTCAATAGGGATGTATTCTGGGTCAATCCCTATATACTGAATTTGGGGTTAATCTGGCCATTAATTTTGCCACTAGAGTGTCCTTAATCAAACACACAAACAAATACACAAACACAGAAACAAACCGAACTGAAAAAAATACCCCTTCCCCCACCCTTCGGACGGGGCAGGGTAAAAATGGTAAAAAAAAAAAAAGTGAAAAGAGCAAAAACCCCAGCAATTATTTATACATGAAAAATGGTTTGAATGCCTTAAAGACATACCAAGACTGAGATTTGAAACCTGGTGGTCAAGGATGCAGAGCTTCACCCTAACTACTAAGCCACACCAGACATCTGCAAATCTTTTGGTCAAATAGCCAATATAAAGACAATCATTATAAAAATGTACTGTACTATTGTACTGTCAGTATTTACGCTGAATGGCGCAAAGATTCTGTTAGTAAACGACTTCTGAAAACGACTGTTTAATATTTAGCGGATAATTTTATGGAAAATACCACAAACAAACCAGTTTAGCATTTATATCGTCGTATAAAGTGCATACGAATGGCCACTGGGAACACAAGGCTCTAGCTCAGGTTAGGTTTGTGCGATTAAGGTGGTTTCGAGCTCGTTGGAAACATCAGAAACCAAAGAATCAAATGGCTACCACCAAAGTCTTACTTACAGCATCACAAGCCCATCACAGAGAGGAAAATACATTGCAAGCAAGCTGAATGCTGAGGAGCTGAGATCTTTGAAGCAATGGCCCGGAAAAAAAACATGCTTGGAAACTGAAAGATCTAGTTTCGTTATAACACGGGCACATTGGGCTAACAATAGCAAGCACAGATTTACCCTCGAACAATTTTTATTACAAATTATCAATAGTAAGAAATTTTTTTTGCTCATCTCTGTTGACTGTAAAGTGTATGCTTGCTGTTCTTTGAGTGTGGTGTTGGTTTAAAATGACGAGGATGATATAGTTAGATTCTGTAGACTCTCCTCTTCCATTTGAGGTATTGTTTGTATGCCTATCACAAATTCAGCAAAAATGCTTGCAACTCAGCGCTGATATGATTTTATCCTATGTTTTGCTACATGGTTATTTATTTGCTTGGTGCTTGAATTGTGTTCGGTTGAGGAAAAAAGAGTCAACATGAGCTTTTTGCTGAGTTTCTTCATGTAAAGTGAATAAGCTAACATAACATAATATAACATGAATGGTGAGAACAGGTCGTTCAGCCCAACTAGGCTCGCCAGTTTCTTTATACTATTGTGAATATATCACTTCAGATACTCAATGACTCAATGGTATCTAGCTTTAAGTCAAGCCTGCTCTTTAAAACTCCCAAGGTCTCTGCCTCAACCATATGGTCAGGCAAGCTGTTCCGCAACGAAATTACTCTTTAGGTGAAGAAATATTTCTGAATATCAGTGCTAAATTTACCTTTGGTCAGCTTCCATTTGTGACCTCGAGTTCTACTAACAACACTTGGTTAAAGGAATCCTACATAATTCACTTTGTTAGTCCCTTTAACATATTTAAAGACCTCAATCAGATCACATCTTATTCTCCTTTTCCTAAGACTAAAGAGATTAAGGATCTTCAGCCTTTTTTCATAGCTTTCATCTTTCATACCTGGAATTAGCTTAGTGGCTCTTCTCTGAACATTCTCTAGAACCTCTATTCTCTAGAACCTCTACCTCTATGTAAGTATGATCCCCAAAACTGTACACAATACTCCAGATGTGGACTGACGAATGTGTTGTAAAAAAGAACCATCGCCTCCTTAGATTTGAACTCAATACTTTTGGCAATGTATCCCAGTATCTGATTGGCTTTTTTAACTGCTACAGCACAAATGGCTAGAGCCTGTGAGGGTTTGATCAACAATTACTCCCAGATCTTTTTTGTGTGGAGCACAAACTCCCATGAAGTAATCCCGTCTTAAGTTTTATTACCTACATGTACAACTGTACATTTCGCTACATTAAATTTCATTTGCCACATTTCTGCCCAATTCTGGATTCTATCCAAATCATCCTGAATCACTTTAGTGGACTCTAAACTATTTGCCAAACCTCCCAATTGAGTATCATCTGCAAATTTAACTAAACTGCTCTCAATATTCCAATCAAGGTCATTAATGTAGATGAGGAAGAGCAGGGGTCCTAACACCGATCCCTGGGGGACGCCACTCCCCACCATACCTGGCTCAGATGAGATACCACTGACCACCACTCTTTGTGTTCTGTCCTGCAACCAGTTTTGAATCCACTTCAGAATACCTCCTGTAACTCCTAATGGAGCTCATTTCAAAAATTAGTCTCTTATGCGGTACTCTGTCAAATGCTTTCTGAAAATCCAAATATATGATGTCATAAGCCCTGCTCTGGTCACAAGTCTTGTTAGCCTCTTCAAAAAATTCCAAAAGGTTTGTCAGGCATGACCTTCCCTTACGGAAACCATTTTGGCTATCCCTCAAGATATTGTTACGTTCAAGAAATAAGTCCAGCTCATCTTTTATGATAGATTCCAATATTTTGCACGCAATGCAAGTTAAACTGACTGGCCTGTAATTACCTGGCTCAGTACAGTCCCCTATCTTATATATTATAAGAAAATATATATATTATATTGCCCTGTTTCCAATAATTTGGTATTTCTCCAGTTTCTAAAGACCGTCTGAAGATGGCGGATAGCGGCTTAAAGATGATCTCACTAACTACCCCAAGCACTCTAGGATATAAGCTATCAGGATCCGCTGCCTTATCTGCCTTTAGTTTATGCAACTTGTCTAATACTTCCTTATCCCTAACCTGAATGTCCGCTAAATGATCTTGAGCATTGGACATGCCCTCTGGCCGAATAAAGACCCACTCTGAGGTAAAATTCTCAACTAAGTAACTGTTTAAGGTATCCGCAATATCCTTGTTATCATATAGCAGTGATCAATTTTTATTCTTTATGCACTTAACCTGATCTTTGACTTTCCCTTTTCTGCTACAGTACTGAAAGAAGCGCTTAGGGTTAGTTTTTGCCCCCTCTGCAATTTCTCTTTCATACAGTTTTCTAGAATTCCTCAGCTCTTTTTTGACCACAGCTCGCATTTTTCAGTATTCAGCCTTAGTAATATCACTGTTATCCTTTATGTACATCTTATAAATCTTTCCCACATCTCATTTACAGACTCACAGTCCAGGTATATCTCCCATTTTATTTCACTTAGATATGAGCGCATCCTGTCAAAGTTTGCTCGTCTAAAATTGAAAATTTTTTTATTTGAAGATACCTTTTTAACTTCCCATGAAACCTCAAAATTAACAGTAGAGTGATCACTTGTCCCAAGTGGCTCCAGTACCTCAACTTTGCTAATTCTATCTGGGTCATTGCAGAGCAATAAAATTGCCTTCTCTGTTGTAGGTTTATTAACATACTGCACCAAAAAAATTATCATTTAAAACATCTAGAAATTCTTCCTCCCCACTAGTCTCATGTTTGCCAATGAGCCTGACCCAGATATCTTTTCAGGGCAAGGAATGTTCAATTTCAGGAATTTCCTACACATTTATGTTTTCTTTCACATAGAGTGCGACACTCCCTCCTCGCCTATTGCATCTATCCTTCCAAAAGATCTTATAACCTTCTACATTTTATAAATCTCTATTCAACTATGTCATAGCCTTTACTATTCATAATGGCCTCAAGTTCTGGAGTTCAACCACTGGAGTAGCTGTCGCTGTACAACGTGCACGCCCTTTCCTGTGCTGACATCCTACCGTCACCCAACTTTCTCTCCCTGCGTGCTCTCGGGTCCCCATACCACCCTGCTTTGGCATACACACCATTTCTCTCAACGACATACTACTTAGTTCCTCTAGGAAGTCTACTGATTGCGAACTATGTTGCACTGCCAACTGGCCCTGAAGATCATGACGTTGCATGACGTTGTTGCGATTAGGAAACACAAACCAATTCGATCCCAATACCCTATTTCTGCCCTTTCTTGGGGTGAGGTGATAATTCAATTTTCCCTCCAAAAGTTCATGATATTTTAAGGCCCAGTCACACAGCGAAAACGCATGAATTACGCATGAATTACGCACAGATTTTCGTTTCTGCGCGGAGCGTACGTCGTATGCGTAATTCGTAGGTGGAACGAACGTGGACTGTCAGTGATTGTAAGTGGATGTGCGTCGAAGGCGGTTTGTGCGTGATTTTGCGTTTTGAATGGTTCAAAAATTTTCCGACGCACAACTGTGCGTTGGTGTGCGTAATTCATGAGTCGGCATGTGTAGTTTATGCGTCGAGTATGCGTAACTATGCACGGGACACTCGTCGGCCGTCAGTGCTTATGCGTCAGAACTGGTTTGAATCCGCGCACGTCCACGTCCGTCCACTGATGCCCCACGTTCATATCACGCATGAAACGCGCACGTATCACGTTCATTCCACTGACATCCACTGACAATCAATTATAAAACTGACGAATAACTGACATATCACTGACGGAAAATGCATAACGACGCACATCCACTGACGAGTGACGCATTTCCGACGCATGACTGACTGACAGATAACTGATGATTTACTGATGTTCCACTGACGAACCACTGACAACTCACGTATGTATTTTGGCATATAAAAGCAGCCATTTCGGGCACTTTTGCCATTCCAGACCTACGGGACCTCCTAGCAGCAGCACCAGCAGCAGGTTTTTCAGCAGCAGCAGCTTCTGGTGGATCTACATGGACTTCTTCTTCAGTAGCTTTCTTCTTCTGCACCCTTGTCTTTGAGGGCAAGCGAGCTTTCCTGGGTGGCATCTCTTGAAGTGTTCTTGATTGGCGAAAGGTACTGAGGAACTCCCGTCGTTCACTACTTTTTATATGCGCTGAACCGAAGCGATAGTGACGCCGAAGGTGCGTTTTCAGTGCGTGCTCCGCCGGTGATTCATGCGTCAGGCGTGCGTCGAATGTTCGTGGAATACTGCACCGTGTTTGCTATTATGCGTCGACGTGCGCGATATGTCAGTGATTGTAAGTGATACATGCGTGGTTCATGCGCGATTCATGCGTGATTCGTCCGAGATTTCTACCCCCGACACCCCGAAAAATTGGTCAATTTCTCAACGCACAAGCACGCACAAACCCAATCTGTGCGTGATTTGTGAGTGATTCGTGCGTGATCAGCTGTGTGACTGGGCCTTTAGTTTATCTACCATACAACTTCTGTGGGTATTTACAGTCAGGAAAACAACTATCAAAATACAATGCAACAGATGGCTACTCAGACACTCCCCCTCGAACTACCGGAGATGTGTACTTACCTGTGGCAGACCAGATCTATGGAGCCTGTACAGTTATTCTGCACACTCAGAAAGCATGGCGCATTATGTTCTGCTCTTTATCAATTGACCATTCGAATGGGTAGGGAACAATTAAAACCTGAAAGACATGTAAGATTTGCTCGTAAAAAATTTTGGCAATATAAGAGTGTCTGGTGAATATGCGTAATTGACAGCTATGAGAGAGATCTTTTGATGTAAATTGTGTCTTTTAATCCCATTCCAGTAAATTAATTGTCTCTATGCTAAAATGCTGATATAAATATGTAAAAGTGAATTCCAGGAATTCAACTCAAAAAAGCAGCACAAATAAGAGATATACTTTCTAGAAAAAAAAATCCCACTTTTGTCAAAATACTACTATAGGAGAATTACCCCACATGATCAATCTAAAGTCACTGCCAAACTTCAGCATTGATACAGTGCGTCAATAACAATGGTGTCTGTCACAAATGTAGACCTGCTAGAAAGAGACAAGGTTTTTTCGTTTTGTGCATAGACTATACAAAATTTTTCCCCGAAATTCTACTCTCGCACTCAAACTGCCCTCGCTCACGCTTGGATTCTTTCTCCTCACACTCAAAACCGCCTCTACGCGCTTGAAATATTTCTGCTTGCACTTGCCGCTCGCGCTTGTATTTTTTTTCTGTGGTACATTCCTATCAAAAATCAACAACCAATAGAATGCCAGGTTCCGTGTTGACCAATGAAATGATTGCTGCCTCATTCCAGGCCCACTCGTCTCCTTAGGTGACAAGAAATTGCTGAGAACATCGAATGTGAGAAATGCTTTAAGGAGAAAAATCTCTTTGTTTTAGCTGTAATTGTCAGACATTGGTCAAATCATGATTTCTGAACAAGAAATTTCTCATGATGATTATAAACATGGCTAAAGCAGTAATGGGCTGTCATTAGAAACTTAAGTAGCTATGGGCAGAATCTTCACCTTTGAACTCACAACTTCTCCCATGTTATTGTTTACTTTGTTAAGCAGCCATCAGACAGTTTGCATTGCTCATTACATTTGAACTGTTAAGGCTCTGGTGACAGCAAAGATTTGCATAAAAGTGTTTGCAAGGCTGAAGGTCAGCGTAATACCAGTTTGTAGGAATGTGGAAACCCTTTTTATGTTGCATTCAAAGGACTAATGTTAGCCCATACATGGTTTCTTACTTCCTCTCTGGAAACAGTATCTGGTCCTCCTGGCAGAAAAAGAGCACTCTGCAATTTTGAATACAGACATGCTTTTTTATTTTCACAACAACACAATAAATAAATAAGCAACACAACACGCAACAGATAGCTGGTTAGCAAGCTGGCAGGCAAACTAGCTGGCTGGCTAGTTTTGTTATGCGGTTAGCCCGTATACTCATGATGGCTCAGCTGATTCCCTTCAGACACTCAATTTGCAAATCTTAAACATGTCGCCCTATTTAAAGATGCTTTGCCTGCTAACTTTTGCCACTTTCTCCGCTCCTTTGCCACCCACCTCAATCCCCAACTCCTCCTTTACATGTTTAACTGACTTAATGACAACTTAGTCATTGATGCTGCTCTGTTCTGTACCCCTGGGGGTTTGCTGCTGCTCTCTGCCAATGGCTTTCATACATACGCAGGGATGGGCAGGCTTTTGGCTCCCCCTGCCTACTGGCTGTTCATGCATGCGCATGGTAGGACGGGGAGGCCCCAGAACAGGGCCATGCTGCCAAATTCAAATATTGCACATACATTTGCTGCAAATGATGATTTCATTTAGGGTTTTGACATAGTGGACCTGACTGAAATAATTTTTGTCTAACACGTGTTGGTTGCGGGGATCACAAACAAAGCTAGGTAGCTAGGAAGTAGATTGTTGGAGGCTCAGGGCTGTGTCAGTAATGAGCAGGTACGTTATATAGGTGAGCTGACTGTAGCTAATATTACTGTTCACAGTGTATTTTGTATAACATTGCAGAACTGGTATATCAACTTTGTCAAATATAGCATTCGCCTAGAACCACGAGACAGAGTAATTTTGAGCTAACTATTACATATTACATTTGTGCTAGCTTCCTAATGTTTTTATAGGAAGATGGTGTGTACCTAGCCAGGTGCACATCTCAAATCGCAGTTTCGGTGCATGCGCTTCTGGCGTGGTTGAACCCTGGAGAGGGGCAACTTTGAATATTTCGTTTACGACCAGCAATGGACAATCCTACTCATGATACCCTTAAGTATTTATTTAGCCCAGATAAATTACTTTGTCAGACAACTAGCTAACTAGCTACGTTGTACATATTACCCACCAACCCTATACATGTATAGGCTACAAAAGTTAATTTTGATGCATTAGTTTTAAATAAATTAAAAAAATAGAATATTATAACCCACCCATTGCCCCACTATCTCCGCGACTCCTCTACATCCATCAATTTTTGTGTCCTGGACCCGGTAGTCAAGCAGGGAGCAATCAAAAAATATTGGCAAACCCAATACAACTGTTATTTGCCTCTCCTCTATTTTGAGATTTAAACTTCATGCCTCCTTGCATGATGAATGATGACAGGTTTTTCAACATCATAATCGAAAGAAGGTGATTGGCCTCGAGCTGGCAATTGCCACTCCTCATTTGGATATAGTTGTTCAGCTCTCCTCAACTTTTGGCTGCTTGCTTCACCTGCTTTATGTTGCTTTGCTCTGCTACTGGTCCCATAATGGGCTCTATAAGCGAGAATAGCAGTGCAGTAACTGCTTGAGACCACTCCACTTGGGACATTGAACATATTGCCTACCTCTCTGCTGCATCAGAAAATCGAGAGACTTGTCAAGGTACACTCCAAGTATTTAGAGTGTACAAGACAGTATTTATGTACATGTGCTGCTCATAGAGCCCTCCTTGGACTGGAATAGAAAATAAATAAAAGCATGCAATGCCTGAAGGGGACTAGTCAAAGCCATTTTAAACAGAGTAATGGATGATGTCATGGTTTGGAGGTGTTGAGAGCTTTCTTTGTTGCTCTCATCCGGGACAATATCGTTTTGCTCCCTGTCGGATTCCTGGGCCAGCTGGCATTAATGGGGGGCATTGCCTGGACTCCATTTAAGCTCTAGTTCCGCCTCGCTTCCGTTGCTAGAGTGTCAGTGTTGCATTTGCACTTTAGCCGGTAAGGTCTTTAGACAGTTGTCAGGGACCTCACTGCATATTTGAGGATAAGTGGTAGAGAGCAAGGGAATGTTTGTTTTGTTCTCCCTTTTTATTTCGTCCCTTCGAGCTCGCTTTGCTTCCTACCCCGGACGACATCTAGGTCCGTTGGTAGCGCGAGTCTCGCATTCTTATTTTATTTGTGTCTCTCTCTCCTCTGCTGTTTTCCCCTTTTTTTGGCCACTGCCTTTGGCATCTAATTCTCAACGGCCATCACACATTAGATCTATTTTTAAAAAAAGGGTTTACAATACATGACAGAGAAGGAAAAAAAAATACTGGAGTAGTTACATTCATTTACATTTTAAGTAACAGCAGAAATGTGGTTAAGTCAGTGTAATGTTTATATTGAATACATAACTTTATAATGTCTTGCAATTGATGGTTGTGCACATTTCTAAAGAATCTAGTGCTGCCATGTTACCATGAAAGGTGAAGCAAACTTGGCTTTTAGCTTACTGAAGTTAGCATGGCCTCAGGAGAACGTTAGCTGTAGTGCTTGGTGGGTTGCCAAAAAGTAATTTAGCTGACTAGTTGACTAGGACGATGTAATATTATATTTAGTGGATTGTGAAGCGAGTGGAAAATTGTGATTGGCATTGTGGAGCTGTCACGAAATGGAGAAAATCATATTCTACTTACTGATGTGAGCAATGAGTATATTTGTATGTCTTTGAATTTGTATGCCTGTTATGTGAATTGCTGGTATTTGGCTGATTTATTTTGATCTCCTCCAACCTCTGATGTTTTAACATAGCCTGTAATTGTTTATCTGAGCGTAGGAAACTCTAAACTCACTGCAGCACTCGCTATCCCACAGGATGATAAAAAACAGAAGGTTTTATCGGCGTTGGCTTCTGGAAAGTATTTAGTTCATGAATGTGAATACAAGCTGTTATGTTGGGCCACAGGGAAGTAGCAAAATAAGTTAAATATTGAAGTGTGACCAGCGATGCGTATCTGGGTCAGATACAAAGCCCGTCAACCTCCAGGCTTAAAATTATATGGTCGCATTTATCAATGTCCCAAAAATAACTATTTCCGTTTTTTAAACAAAAAGTAAATAAATGTGTGTCTCTTAATAATGTCATACTGCATAATTAATTATAGCTGTAAATCTCTATGGAGGTTGGTGGGAATTGATATTTTTTCTGAATAAGTCCGTGATACACGCCTAATTTGCCTATTCAGACCGATTATAAAAAAACCTCATTGATTATTTTTTGGTTATACTGCAGAGGTATCCCGACTTGTGTAAATCATTCATTCCCCATCTAGTTTGAACTCTTACACTTTTTTTGATGAGATTTTATTTCTCTGAATCCCGTCCATAATGCTTCCGCAGGTATTGGATCTGACCCATTTCAGTTCAGTTCAGTTCAGTTCAAGTTTATTGCCATTTACAGTAATACTGCATTGGAAAGGGGTGCAAAAGCTTAAAACAGATTACAAGAAACATAATAATAATTAAAATACAAATAGTAAAAACAGGTTAAGAATCTATATAAATAATAAGAAAACAAGCTCACATGGATATTCCAGCGGTCATATGGCACAAGACAGTAAAAAAGTGCTTTGAAGTTATAAAGTGCCTGCGCATAAGAGGCCAAAGGGCATGGACACAATTACCCCGTGCACATCATCAGAAAACCGACTTTACATATCAAAGGACGGTCTATACGCATTTAAAAATTCTTGAGTCTATGCACTGCACTTGGGAAAAAAACTCCTCACAATACGAGAGGTAGAGCATTTAATTGATCTATAACGTTTTCCCGATGGATGGGGGACAAGATGACCCACAGCAGGGTGACTCATTTATAATACTAGTGGCCCGAGACAGGAGCCTTGAGCTGTACAGGTCCTCCAAAATTGGAAGGTCGACACCAATTATCTTGCGTGCCCGGCGTATAACTCTGTTCAGGGATTTTCACTCCTGGACTGTAACATTACCAAACCAAACAGTAAAAGAGCTGGTAAGACTACTCTCAATAATACACCGATAGAAATTGATCAAAATCTGACTGTTTTGCGTAAAATCTTTGTTTCCTTAAGTAAAAGAGCCACTGATGAGATTTCTTAACAAGAATTTTAGTGTTAGCGTGCCAGCTAAGATCATTACAAATGGTGACTCCAAGGAATTTAAAACTACTCACCATCTCTACTTCAACTTCATTTATTTTGATTTCAGAGTACTGCTACCTTTTTTGCAATAGAGTTTATGCATTCTCTTGCCCTTTCTTCCAGGCAGAGAAAGTGGCAAAGCTTGCATTATTACTGCACATTTCATATTATTAGAATATATTTCATAATGGGCCTGAAACATCAGACCGGTCCAGGCAGGGAATACTTGTTGTGGTTGCGCATTTACCTTTTCCTTTTTAATTTTAGCTTCATTTTATATTGTTATTATTATATACCCAAACGCCGAATGGCGTTCCGGGGATATTATGTTTTTGGTCCGACCACCGCCACCGCCGTCGCCCTACGTGTTAACGCGATAACTTCAGTAATATTTCAATTAGAAATTTCAAGTTTTGCATATTAGTAAGTATCATAAAGAGAAAGAACTGATTCGATTTTGGACAATTTACGATTTCTAGATTGGCCCCCAGGGGCCAAAAACTGATTTACGTGTTAACGCGATAACTTCAGTAATATTTCAATAAGAAATTCCAAGTTTTGCATATAAGTAAGTATCATAAAGAGGAAGAACTGATTCGATTTTGGACAATTTACAATTTCTAGATGGCCACCAGGGGCCAAAAACTGAAAAAAATCACTGCTTTTATCATATCTCTGGAAATATTTGTCCGATTCGCCTCAAATCAATTGCAAATGAAAGATTGTGACCTGAGGATGTGTCCCACGATGACATTATACCTGTTTGGTTCAAAATTCTGACACAAGGAGGAGCTTTGTCACATAAAATTCACCATTTTTGCCATATCTTTGTAACTGTTTGTCCAATTGACATGAAACTATGTGCAACTACAAGGTCATGACCTCACAACGTGTCACATGATGACATCATACCTGTATGGTTCAATATTTTGCCACCAGGTGGCCCTTTGTGATGGAAAAATTACCATTTTGGCCATATCCTCAGAACCATTTGTCCGATTGACCTGAAATTAAGTTCAAATGAAAGTCTACTCAAGGTCTATTCAAGGATTGGGGAATTGGAGGATTGGGGGTGTTCGGGTATATACCTCCAGCCGTCGCCTCCGACGGCATAAGCCTAGTTTATTATATGAGTCTATTTTGCATGCCCTCCTTGTATTACTGCAACCCACAATGCAATGCAGGCAAAGGTAACCCAGAAGATTGTAAGAGCCTGTTGGTCATGTGACTGTGTGGTACATGATATGACTTATTGTCATATACAGGCCACTTAACTGAAGACTAATTTGGAAAATAGCATATAGTATTCTGTGTATCAGATGTGGTAAACATGCGATTCTTTACATGGCCAATGAATGGGATGATCCTGACGTTCTGCGGAGAATCGAAGTTTTTAACTGCAGCATGCCTTACATGCTGGCTGGCTACCAGTCCAGTGTATGATGCAAAGATGGTCTCATGTCTTGTTTTACTTGTGGCCTTGGCTACTATTATTATGCCTGTTCCATTATCGAAGGAAAGATAGTGAATGAAAATGAGTCATATTTAAATACATAAGTAACCGTTCCTGACTTCATTGAGTTGAAAGACTGGATTTCAGTGAAGTTCAACAAGGCTATTTAAATATAGGAAGAACCTTTCCCAATGATTTGAAATCAATGTATCATAAATAAGTGTACCATAGAACTGAGTGCCTGAGTTCCAAACTTCAGCTATTTTACTGTGCCTTTGATGATAGATCTGTAAACAAAAATGTCATGAAAAATATAAATGTAGTGCGATATTGGTGCCGCTGAATTTTGATTCCCCACCTGTTAATTTTTTGAACACAACTTTTTTCAGCTGACGGGGTGGCACAGGCGCTACCAGTAGAAACGAGTCTTAAGTTCTACGAGAAACAAGGCCGACTTAGTCAAACTCAAATGATACGTTCAAAATATGCACCAGAGTAGGAGTTTAGGCCACGGATAGATATGAGCTATTAAAATAGCTCTTTTTTTAGCAGAGTTTAAACATTGGTGTCATCAGAACATTCTGGTTTGAGCCATTGTATCTTTTGGCTGAAGATCGTTAATATATATCAACTCCTCCTTGGCTCAAGACCAACCTTTTTACAAACTTTCTCGTAAATTTCTTTGTGATTGCTTGATGACAAGTGGAAGGCCAGACAGGCAGACATGGCAAATGAATTCTGCCACTTCCTTGGTGGAGGTAATAATTACAGTTTCTTAATATGACAATAATGCATTTAACATTTTAACAAAAACAGAAGAAAATCTTCAGCATTCGCCAATGAATTAAAATTATCTGCAGAACTTAAAGGACTGTTACCTGAGTAAACATCTTTATTATGTAACGATGATCAGAGCTAAAAAAAAAAAAAAAAAAAAAAATTCTGCACATGTGAATACTAGGAATGAGAATTGAAGGGGGGAAAATTGGTAGACATTAGATTGAAATTCCACATTTTTGCACAAAATTGTTATTCCAACAGGCAAAGCCATGAGTCTTTCATCCACAGGAGCAAATAAGATGAATTATTCGGCCGTCTTGAGAGCAGACATCATTAGTTTATTTTTTTAAAGGTTGGCCAATATTGGGCTGCATGGTGGTGCAGTGGTTAGCAATAAGAAGGTTCTAGGTTCAAGTCCCAGCCAGGCAGGACCTCTGTCTGTGGAGTTTTCATGTTCTCCTGGTATGTGCAGGGGTTTCGTCCAGGTGCTCCAGTTTACCCCACACCAAAAAAAACAAAATGTAGAGGAACAGTCTTACTGGTGCCCTCGACTAAGGCATTAGTACTGGAGTTGGTCCCTCACCACAGCACTTTAGCTGCTTGCTCATCCTTTGTAACAAGGATGGGTGAAATACAAAGCATGAATTATTCCACAGGGTTCAATGAAGTTTTATCATATCTTGTCTAAGTGTGAGTTAACAATACATTGCTAAATAGCTATGTAACCTATAACTGATTATGGCTAAATTAATCACACTCAAGAAAAATAAACTCAATGAAATGTTAGATTTACTTAATTATGTTATGTCAACTGGTTCGACAAAACTGAATAAAGTAACTTACATTCCACTCAATGCAATTAATTAAACTGGCCAAATATGTTCAAATAAAGGTTACACCAAGCTATTGTGCAGAACAAGTTGACATAATATTATTAAGTAAATCTAACATTTCATAGGGTTTCATTTTTTGAGTGCAGGCAGGGAGTTTTTTGTTTGTCCGGAGACCGAATTGGGCTTCTACTCAGAATATTAATGATTGAATTTCATTATTATATTTTATCATTTAAGTAAAATCTTTATCCTCTGGACTTTTAGATACTTAATCAGTTGAAGTCACATCTAAATAATGGTATAGGCTATAGTATGTGTCAACGGTCAATAGTCTTGTCAAGAAATCATTTATGGAGTGTAGTTTCTTGCTGTTTACTGCGGTAATGTACTGTAAGTAGAGACCATGATGAACACTCAGCAACATATGACTTCACTGTCAGTGCAGTAATGAAGTTTTATGAGTTAAATGAGAGGTTAACAAGAGCAATAGGCTGCTGTCAAAGCAATGAACTGGGCTGAAAATCACATAGTGGAAACAGCAGTGAGTGTTATTCCTGTTTCTCCTTTCCCTACACTGCCTAAAGTAGAGGCCCCATCAAAAGCTCAGTTGAAGGCACCACTCAACGGAATTTCCTTTCTGTGTTGGCCTAATAATAGGACTGGTGATCATCCTTGAGAACAATGCCCAAGAATGACATCCCTACATCTATTTTCTGCCGATACTCCTTGATATGTTACTTGATGTTCGCATCTCGTGAATTGTCTTGTGAATTCTCTACTAAATTTTCATCAGTGTAATTGGTCCTGTTGTGACAGCACACCTGTGGGCATACAAATGGGACAAGTGGAAAATAAATGTTTTCAATATTTTCCGGATTTCTTTTTACTTTAACATGACCTCATTTGCCTTAACTTACCAAGCGATCAGTTGAGCACATTTTCATTGATCAGCAGTGTATCACAAATTACCCTTAATTTTTCACTGAGTGTAATGTTTTCCCCATACTATACTATGGAGTTCACTACAATATTCATCAGCTTGAAAGTGCATGAAGTGTAATTGCATCACCGCAAGAGGGCGTCTGTGATCCTTATTTGACCATTTTTTAGTCGAACCAGTGTGGGTGCAGGCTTTCATTCCAGCCATGCATTTTAACACCTGATACCACAAATTAAGGTATTTATCAAAAACAAGGGGTTGATTTGTAGAATCAGATGTGTAATTGCATGGCTGGAACAAAAGCCAGCACCCACAGCAGCCCTTTCTTGATAAGGCTTATTACCCTGGAGAAGATGGTGCGTTCAACATACTTTCATACAATGTAGGGCTTACATTGTCTCAATCATTTAACGAGTATTAGGAGTAAACTACATCTGCTAGTAGTATTTGTCGATGATGCATTTCATTTAAATTGCCTGCTAATTAGTCAAATGTCATAAGTTTTTTGGAAAAACTCATTTCACTAACGTTTTCTAGCGATGAACCCTGAGTCAAACCACGAAATACAATTTTACAGTTAAGAGGGTCACTGACCTATGAAAAATCTATGTGCAATTCTGCTGTGAAGGTATTACTCTGAGGTCCAGATGCCATGTCAAAGAGAACAGAGCAGCACATACGTTCTGGTTACAGCTCCCCCTGGGAGGTCTCAGAACCTCACATCAATAATCACTCAGAATCTTGAATCACATCTTCAGTTTGTGTGTCTAACCTTCATTCATTCCTCCCTCTTCCCCCAAATAGTAAACTGCTCCCCCATTATTCACTTTGTAGCAAACTTTCCATTAAGGGAGATTCAGTGACTTCCCTGTCAGGTTGATAACTCACTGTCAGCTGAAGTAGATCAGGGATCCCCTGGAGCAGATCCTGCATTATATTCTTAAAATTCTGCTCTGCAGTGATAACCTTGTTTCACAGAATAAAATCTCTATGTGGAAAAAAAGCAAAAATTCTGGTCATTATAAGTGCAATTTTTTTAATAGAATTGGAGATTACACAGTCAAGATTTTGAAATGTACTGTTTTTCAAATGCTTTGATATCAACGCTACTCTCTTTGAACTTCCTAAGTAATAACCAAACAGTATTGTGTGCCATTTTTGGATTTTTTTTTCCTGTTTTCATAAATTATTAGCGAATCAATTGTTAGCTAGATTTATGTCTTCAGAGGATAGTACAGGCTATGGCTTCATGATCTTCTAGTGTATTTTGCTCTAGGTAAAGTTCACAGTAATTCATTTTTCATGCAGCATTGCTTCTATGGCAGCCATCTAGAATGTTACATGGCATGTTATGTAACACATCTCTTGCAACCTGAGCAAATTTACTCAATGGGGAAATATATTGAATATATTCACCATTTGGTACAATTGATCTCTATTGGAATATTAAAGATGCTAAAACAATATGAGGCAGCTCAGGTGGTTATAGCCCTGAACCGCATGTAACTTCACTCACTAACTGCGGAGGACATCTTGTAGCTGCAGGCAAGAGAATGGGAAATTGAAGACCAAAGGCTTAACCTGCAGGTCATGAGTTGAATGAAGCTAGTTCTATTCTATGTATTCATGTGTAAAATGAAGAGGGATGCCAAAACTCTTGATTTTCCTGTGACATAGCCAAATTCAAATAAGCCTATTTTAATTATTTTATGTTGCACGCAATATGTGTTTTTAGCTTATCCCATGGGCTGGGTATGCTATGTGAACTATGGATACTATACGCATGAATTTATACTGACATGGATTAGTATAACACCTGCACTATGTGCATACATACTAGCTCCCAGAGATTTCCTCATACCCTCTGCTAGACACACATCCATGCATGCAATGCTGAAAGGAAGCTTTTTTGTAGCGGAACTTCCAGTCTTTCATCAGCCTGACTCATTTGGCCAGTTAATCAATCAATACTTGCTGTTTCTGGAAAATTAAATACTGCTGTGGACTGTAATTAGCATATATTTTATGCAGTTGAAGATTATCTTTATGTGTTGCTTCTGGTATATCCACAATATTCTATGTTTTTTTTTCCATTATTTGTCACACTAAATGGTTTCTGATCTTTATAGTAAATGTATTGTAACACAGGGAGAACATACAGAGGCAGACAATATGGTTTTAAATGATTGTTTCATTTATAATGGTAAAAATAATACCCGCACCTAGAACCCTTATGAAAAAGTAATATTCCCCAGAAACATGAGTGGTTTTGCCACCTCCAGCATTGGAAACTGTAACAGCCTCGAATAACTCGAGATAAGTCTTTCAAGTCAGTATGGAGGAATTTAGGCCTCGAATGGCTTTAATTCAGCCAAATTGGGGGGTTTTAAAGTATGTACAGAATGTCTTAGGTCTTATCACAGCATCTCAATGGGATTCAAGTCAGTACTTTGAATAGACCACTTAAATGATCATTTTGGGTCTTAGGAGTCACTCAAAGGTGAACTTGCTTTAGTGCTTCGCAGTGGTGTCCTGCTGCATAACTCAATAGCACTAGAGCGTCACATCAGGGACAGATGGCTGGCCATTCTCTGTCAGGATTTTTATTAGCAGGGCAAAATGGCTCTGTCAGTTATGGCAAGTTGTTCCAGGTCCCGAAGCAGCAAAGCATTCAAACTCAATCACACTACCGCCATGGTTGACTGTTGGTATGGTACTCTTATTGCAGAACTTTGTATTAGCTTTACACTAGATGTAGTGGGACTGGTATATTTCAAAAAGTTAAACTTTTGACTCGCAGTTCACTCAACGTTAACCCAGAAGGCCAGGAAGTCATTGAGGTATTTTTGGCAAAAGTGAACTGAGCCTTTAAAAGTGGTTTTCACCTTTCACCCATTTCTGCCCAGTCTCTTTCCAATGGTGGATGGGTGAATGCTGACCTTTTCTGACAAAAGCAATACTGAAAATCCTGGCCTGTATTCTATTGGAACTTCTCAGATGTGCTGCCCAAGAGTACTTTTAGGACTTTTTCTTAGCCGGCCTCTCTGATGAAGATGTTCCAGGTTATCATTCTCACATTGGTTTGCTGGAGTCCCAGGACCTTGGAAATGGCTTTACAACCCATTGCAGCTGATATATTTGCATAATTTTCTTCGCTAACTCTTCCATAATTAATTTTTTTGCCGCACAGTGCGTGAATTCTCAGTCTGCTTCCTAGAAAGGCTATATTTGAGTGATTTTTATATTCTGGCGGGTTGCAGTAACCCAGCCTGGTTGTTTCTAGTCTAATTCCCCCCATTATCGACTAAATACCTGCCGATTGAATGCTCAAGCGGGAAATAGCTTTTTCACACTGAGCCAGTTTATGTTGAGTAACGTCTCCTCCTTCGATAAAAGAAATGCTCATATGAGTTTTATGATTATCCAGGTTGTCTTTACATTGCCTTGAAATACGCCAAAACAGAACTCGGAAAGGGGGAAAAAAATTTTTTTTCATGTCACTGTGGATGGAATAGGGGTGGGGGAGAATACTCACCCACGTTTCTCTGGTGAACCGCTGCATTTTTTGGACAGTTTTCCACTGGAATTAGTGTGTTCATTGAGTACTTTATGGTGCAGTATCTTTTGTCTTTGAGGAGTTCATGCAACAGGTAGCGGTGTGCGTCGCACATTTCGAGCTGCGTGTCCACGAGAGCACGCCGTTGCTGCGGTCACTTGTCGAACTGAATTATCCCTGTGTGGAGACCACTTAAGTGTACTTCATGTTCGATAGCCGCGAAATAAATAAGTACTATTAATGTATTGGGTCAAGTAAATGCTGAATTACGCACTGGCGTAGTAAATGATTCGAGAACCTCATGTATGAAGCAACAAGCACCGTACAAAACATAAGCGCTGTGAGGCTGATAGCAAAGCCATTTCATCTCAGACTGCAACTACCTGTGCCTCACGGTGCGAAGGTGTTTCCCAGCTATTCCCAGTAAACTGCGCGTGCACGTTTTTTGACCATTGGCTGGCTACAGCACTGGCTACAGACGTGTTACTATCGCAGCGGTTGCTCTGCGCTCCGGTATTCTGCAGGCGCCGGTCTCACTCGCTGGGTACCAGTGGCTGACGCATTATAGGAAGAACATTTTTCCGTTTGAAACTTCGCTTTTACATGTTGCAATGCTCCAGTTCTCCTCTCGTATTCACGATACTCTCGACACATGCGTTACAGTAATTCGTCTGAGAACCACCAAGCAGCCTTAAATTTACGTACGGGAGGCATTTCGTTCTACAGATAGACGAGTTTGGGAGATAATTAATTTATATTTCACGCGAAGAGAGAGAGAGAAAAAAGTGACGAGGGAACCTACTTGTTGAAGTTTCCAGCACTTTTTCTGGCTTCTCCCCCCAGAGCTATGGGCACACTGCGTGATCTACAGTACGCCTTACAAGAGAAAATTGAAGAACTGCGACAGCGGGACGCACTTATCGATGAGTTGGAGTTGGAACTTGATCAAAAGGACGAGTTGATTCAAAAGCTGCAAAATGAGCTGGATAAATACCGCTCAGTTATCAGACCAGCCACCCAACAAGTGAACAAACAGAGCGTCCTGCAAGAGCATCAGAGAACCAAGAGGCAGGCGATTTCAGCGGAACCAACAGCCTTTGACATTCAGGATCTCAGCCACGTTACTCTGCCTTTCTACCCCAAAAGCCCACAGTAGGTTTCGGAGATCATCTAAAATATTTCATGATCTGTTTTTCTTCTCGTTTCATGTCTATTTGTCGAGGACGTTCCAAACGAATCACTGAATGCCGCATGTCTTATGCATGAACACATATAGCATCGCCAGCATTCATATTGGTCATTTTCTTTTCCCTGTAGCGGTGATGCTTCGTCTGATTTCTTATTGGAATTATGATAATTTGTGATTCCGCAAAGATCAAAACGGAGCAAACATTTAATGAACACCTCAGACTGATGTTAAATTGCCTTGATTCAATCTTGTGTTGCCTTTAGAGTTTCTGTAACCGAGGAACTACCTGTAGCGTTTTTGTGTCAGCCAATGAAAACTGAAGGTCTTAGATGTCAGCATTAAAGTTTGTACTTTTGCTTTAACATTGATACTTTATTAAATGCCAACCTGGAGGCTGGAAAGGAACTTTTAAAAGTAAACAGTGGTTTTTATTCAGTGCGGGAGAAGTACTACTATTTCACCATAATAGTTGGGTCGGCGCGGTCTTGAGCACTGGAGTCTATTTTATATTGATCTTCGTTTTAAATGTTTAATCAACTGTGGCTGTGTTTATGTTCTGATGATGTTATTCACATCACTCATTTCACGCTGGATGTAAGTTTGCTGTCCATTTACTGCAGTTCGTAGTAAGTCAGCGAACACACCGACAGTATATTGCATGAATCTCATGGATGCTAATTAAGGGCTGAGTCGTTGCTGCTTTTGATTGGCTGCCATGAATTCACTTCATTTTCAGTGTGTTTCGAAGACAACGCATCGCCTTTGGGTACACACTCCTGATGAATGATGAAAAAGCATTTAACCACGAGTCTATTTTCCCTTCCACCTTTGACCTGTTTGATATGGAAGAACACTGAAATAAGGAAATGCATTTGATTATTCAGAGTGATTATCTGGAGGCATCAAGATGTCCAATAAGAGGACAGTAGTGCATTTGTAAAGCCCATATCAAGCCTTGATATTTGGCAGGTGATATTCAGCATTGGCCCGGTCGACACTATTTCAAAATATTTAAACAGTCTATATTGAGTACTGTTGTACTGTAATAGCTCATAATCACCTCCAAAATTCAGTGATATATTCATAAATAAGAATATTTTTTCTGGAGCCAGCAAACACAGCTCTGGCAAATGTAAAGTCCACAATTAATGATATATGGTTTGTTATTATGGCAGAAAAGCAAGTTGGGGTTGTTTATTGTGGCCCACAATACAATCTCCAACCTTCATAATCTGCTACCAAGATGTCCTTTTTGAGTGGAAATGTTAGAAACAAGCACATTGTGAATTTAGTAGCCCTTGGTTCCTGTAACTAGGGGATGTCTGTTCCGGCAACGGAACTGACTCTCTGTGGGAGGCAATGGATTATATTGTGAATCCCTGGCTCAGCCAAAAGCAGTGGTAAGTGATAAAAGCAATGGAGTTTTACTTCCAGAATGAACTTCAGGATGTATGTGGTAAATATCAGTTGTAGTTAGATTGTAACCCAACTTATGATTAGAGGTGGCTTGACACCTATGTAAAAAAAAACAAAAAACACAATAAGGTATATGTTTTTGTTGTCTCAGCTGGTCTGCTGCATGGAAGTTGCATTGTGTCAGTAAGGCAGTGTTGACAATAGCACTGGCCATGGAATAAATCCTTTGCTTCTCATTGGTTAGTTCTCTGTAACCATGGGAGCCTTGTATTGATCATGGGTGCTATTCCCCAGGATTGTCAGTATTTACAGTCTATTGGGATCATATTTTTGCCCTCGTTATTTTTTTTTTGTAATCTTGTAAGAAGTTTCCAGTCACCCCTCTGTGTCAAATATGCATAATGATTGAATTCAGTTCTCTCTAAAGCCTAATGTGTTGGTGGAAAAATATTCACAGTTCTGGTGAAGTCTTTGCTGTTGACGGCAAATGTAAAATGCAGCCAATTGGAAGGTTTGATCATTAATGTTATCTTTTATCCTGCAGTGCCATGTTACTATCTGACAGCCATAGGTGCAGCACAGTCACTGTTTGTGCAATACAAATCTAAGGAAAAAATTAGCTTCAGGTTTCCCCTCTGATAGTTTAACTTCTGTCTGCTCTTTACTTATAAATACATTTAGGACCAGAAGAATTATTGGTACCCTTGATCAAAGAAAGAAAAGATGACCTGCCTCGGCACTTCAGATCCCCTCGGTGCATGCTAGTCTCACTACTTCTGTTCCTTGTGTCACAAACAGGTATTGCATCACGCAAGTGCATTTTCTAAGTTTATTACGAATGCAAACGAATGGATCAACAGACCTGATGACGACAATACCCCTTTGGAAAATTGTTGAATCATGTCAGTTTGAAGGCTCATGCTCGCATATATGAGAAACGTCTAATTCTCTTATACTGGAAAGGTCCGATTAACACCTACAAGGAATGTTTCATATGAGCAATTCTAGCGTAAAAGAAAATCTCATTTTAATCAGTTAATTGTTTGTAAGCTTACATTTTTGTTTTGAAGTTGGGCAAAGTCGCAACTTCAAAGAGCAAGAACAAAAGGAACAGTTAAATCTATCCTTTAACTTCAATGGCTGTTGGAAAAAAATCTACGTTTATTCTGCATGATTATTATCAATTCATGAATACCAGAACTCTTGGATCTTGAGTATTTTCAGTCCTTGGATTCCAGAAATATACAATGCTAGGAGGGGAAGAAATGACAGTTGTGCGTAGCCACCCTCTGGTAGATGAGAAATAGACATTTCTTGTATATATGAGCTGTACTCCTTCAGATTGACATGATCCAAGTCATTTTCCAATGCGGTAAAAAGGAATCATATAAAAACAACTGTTTACAATCAACATGCTTGGTTAAAACATATAGGCAAACTACATACTTTTTCATTTGTGATTTCTCATGTTGCAAAGTTTCTTTTTGAATAATGTAATTTTTTTTTCTTCATAATTGTGGGCACTTCTCACACTTATTAGTCCCCTACCGGAAGCGGAGGGGACTATAGGATTGCACTCCGTCCGTCCGTCAGTCCGTCCGTCCGCATTCGTGTCCGCTCCATAACTTCAATACCGTATGACCTAGGAACATCAAAGTTGGTGTGTGGATGCATCTCGGGGAGAGGGTGTGTCATGTACCCTATTCAGGTCACTTTGACCTACTTTTTAGGAAATATAATATGCATACACCGGTAGGGGACTAGTATTGCGCAGCAATACGACATTCGCCGATAGGCGGTGCAGTTGTTTTAAATTATATCAACAGTTAAAGTGGCAATCTTTATTGCATCAATATGTTCATCTAAGGCTTAAGGAACTACATTGTCTCATTTGTGTTTCTCTTTGGCATACAATAAGATCAGATGTGTGCAGAAGCTGTCAATTCAAAAGAGACAGATGGTAATTGACTTTCAAAAATGAGGTAACAGGCTCCAAAGTATACATAAATGGTTAACACTGACACTGTATGGGCAATAAACATAGTAGAAACTGTGGAATAGAGGCAAACTGGCCAGAGCAAACAGGAGGAAAATCATATTAATGTATGTGGGCCTCTCCGGCTGATCGGAAGATGGTAAAGAAGTCAATGAACCTTGGGGTCATGATTCCGAAACCAATCATTTGGAGATTGCCAATCATCATTCAAAAAAATAGGCATTTTTGGTCATGTGCATCATCAGCATGTTTGAAGGCAGAAGAGGCATGTGTGAAAGGAGTTCCTCATGCCTACAGGTATACACTGAGCTTTTTTTTTTTTTTTTTTTTACTTTTCACCAAGGGTGAAGACTTGACTGTATTTGGCTGTGCTATGCAATTTTCATGAAGAATACCATTTTTGCTCAGTCTCAATATTGTAAACTCCTTCCTGCTTGAGGAAGCCGCAGGCATATCCATGCACATAAATATTCACATTTATCTTCCGTGAAAGTTGCAAGGCTCGAGGATGGCTTTGTCATCGTTCTAGTCCGACTAGTGGAAATTTGGAAAATGTTGTAATAACATAAATGGTATATGTCTGATATTCAGCAACTGAAGTAAGTCTGCTCTAGGATATAGCTTGACCTGAAGTAATTGATTTTGAATGATGTCAGGAATGAAAGTTTTGCTTTTATTTTCTGCTGTGAAGCTTTTACGCTCATGAACTTCTTGCCTCTTTCCCAAGTCATGTTCAGAAAGGGCAGATTGATGAAAAGTTGCTTTTCGCTCTCAGAGGCAATTGTCGACCTTCCCGTTTCTGTTCATAACATTGAAATTTGTTTTTAGTCATTTGTGAGCTGCAGTCCATCATAATGAACACTTGATTGGTTTGCAATTTGCTTGAAAACATGCCACAGGACAGTAGTATTATTCTTTTACTTTTCTGTGGGGTACAAGAAGTCTTGTGGAATGTGTCTATCGGGCTCCCTCCTAAAGCAGCATATTTTCTCCTTTTAAGGGAATCGGTCTGTGTTTATCTCTCAGGCTTGACAGTCACAAATCTTCTTTCGCAGAAGAGAAGACAAAAGACACACATTGGGGAAGGGGGTGGCTTTAGGGGAAGAGAGCTGACGTCACTAGTTGTTTGTGGACGTCTTTCACTGACACAGCCTGAGTTACGCATTTTCCAGTGGCTGTGCGCTGTATTCTTGCTAAATTCTTGCTCCCGTCTGGGTAGACCCCACATCAGCATTGTTCAGAAAGTGTTTTCAGGGTGCCCACCGCATCTCATCATTTCTTTTGATATGAAAGCTGATTAACATTGAGTGGCTGGATGCAGAGTGAAAATTGTGACACGTTTTCAGTTGTTTCTTCCTCAGAGTGGTAGAGTGAGAGAGCACTGAGGTGGTGGTTTGCAAAGCTGCATATCATTTGTGGTTCAGATCATTGAACGGAATATCTTTGGCCCCAACTTTTAAGCTTTTTCTCAGTGCGTTTATGTTGTTTCCCCGAGGCCTCTCAACAGCATACTGTACATTTTAAAGGAAAAATAATTTCTATACACTTGCACTAAATTGTTCCTCAGTAGTAATAGTAGGGCTCCATGAAATTTGTTTAATTTTTTTCTCCAGATTTCGTTTTATGAAGTTTTTCCTAAATTCCATGTTCTTGCTTTAATTTTTCTGAATTCTGTGTTTTACAGTTTAAGCACACTGTCATAAGAAAGTGCGTCTAATCAGGTAACAATAAACTTGGAAAATATGAATTTCAATGAAGTTGATCTAACACAACATTGCTCATTTTTAATCAAATAAAATGCTTTAATACAATTATAAAAGAAAACACTTGATCACCTTTTGTAATATTTGGTTTTTCACAACTCAAGCAGCACTGTTCTAATTACTAGCTAAGAATAATAATAACAACCAGTGACTTTATACGCTAAGTTGCAATGGACAGTGACTTTACTTTGTGTTATGACTTATGTGTGCAGTCATGGGTAACACAAGTCTATGTTATTACATTTATTAACATGTGTGATTATCGTCAGGCCAAAATGCCTGTTCATTTACAGGTTAGCAATCAGAGGTAGAATAATAGTCTGTATCATACATTGTTTCAGTATCACATTTGTAAATGGCTAATGCTTAGGTTATGCTGTCGAATAAATCTGTTCTCCGCTTTTAATAGTTGCTCAGGTGTATTGCTCAAAAGTAAACTGGCTATCGTAATACAATGGTTAAGGTCAGTCTTTCACTGGGAGATAGTCGCTGACTATGTTTCAGTATGTATTGCAAACTTATAGCAATGACCCGTCAGTGGATCAAAAATTTTTGGTGGCATTCTTATGTATTAAGTATAACATTACTGGACTACAACTCTAGTCTACATCTTTGAATCTCAAATCTCGATGGAGAGAGTTATATACTCAAAACCACAGCCACTTTGTATTCACATCCCTGACATTTGCCCTCATCGCCTCCTTCTTTTAAGGAGAAAGGAAAGGAAAAAAATGTAAAATAAATAAGTAAATTAATTTTTTCCTCTGCAGTCCCAAGTTTTTTTATTGTTACTGCCTGATGAGTCTGTATCATTCCATAATCATAACGACCAATGTCCGTGTCAGACAACACTAGAGGGTCATGTCTGTTTTGCAATTTCAATCTGGCGACACGACTATTCATTGCTAGACTACGAACTGGCCTTTAGTCGCTGCAGGAAAAATCCTGATTTTTATCAATTGCATCTGGGCTTTGGAAAGGCCCATATGACACATTTTACAGATGATTCTATAAAAAAAAAAAAAAAATCAAATTCCGCAATCCTGTCTTGGCTTTTTTGCATTGTGGAAGTCTTAGGGCCCTACATTAGTTATGTTCACAAGATTTAGGCGCTATATTTTCACAGCTTATGCACACAGTTTGTTGTGCATGGCATAAGTGCATTTAATGCTTGTCAAAATCAACTTTTGCAAGTTTAATGGCGAATAATCTGAGCACAAAGTAAGGTGCATAGTTCAAAGGGGTTGTCCCTAATCTCTGAATAAATCATAGGTGTGCTCTGGGTGTAACACAGAATTGAGCAATCAGAATGTAATTTCCCATTTACTTTAAAAGCCAGGTGCACTTGCACCTTGGTGAACTGCTGTTGTTAAGATTTGCCAAGTAGTTGGAAATAACACATCCCTGTTGAGGAAAAACATCTGCTTGTGTTTGAAATGAAAGCGCACAAGCTGACCATCTGTGCAACAGTAGGGTACCACCAAAGCTCCCATTGCAATCTTTTTTATTTTTTTATCTTTTGCATGTTAGGCTGTGCACCCCTGAGTGAGTACTAAACAGAGTGTAAGCGCATCATGCTCCTACTCATGTCTAGCTCAATACTGCGCCCTTAATATAATAGTAAAATACTGCACCATTGACTTAAGACCAGGTCAGTCGCACAATCGCTTTCCACTGCCTCAAGATCGCTATGCACCAACGGTACACCTGAACACATCTCATTTCAAGGTCAACACACCCATAGGTGCTCAGATGGCCATAGGTACATTTACTATTTAAAAAAACATGGGCACTAGATGTCAAAATGACCTCTGTGTGAGTCTGTAACTAGCAAAAACATTTGCATTGCACTTGGAGCAGGTTTGCGCTGAGTATATGATTGGGGCTTGTATACGCATAATTTGTTATTGATCATTTGTGTACTTGAATATGCGGCATTAGTTAATTCTGTTTTTGTCTGCTTTATGCATGCATTATTTTTGTATGTCTTTTTTTCTTCTTAAAAGCAATTCCACCCTTATATACTGATTTCAAGCAGCTATTATTGCCTGAATTAGTCCTACCTGGACCTGGATTTTTTATATAAGATTTATGGGTTTGCTCCATTCTTGCTCCTAACCTGATTACCTGTGATTAAGCTGATCTGAGATCCTTTCAGATTCTGTGAGGACAGAGCTCATCTCAGGCTCATCTCACTGGATGTCAGATTGTTCCTGTTTCCATAGTGATATAAACACAAATCCACTTGGGCTCGGAGAAGGAGTAACTCAGCCCAGTGTGGCATTGCAAAATGCCTTTTGATTGCCTTTCTGTTGATTGTAAGTAGTTGGCCCATGGCCATGTAATTACGCAATACATTCAGAGCCCCTAAAAACAACCCTTAATCCAAATTCCATCACACAAAGGTCTTGGCAACTGTTGAAGCAGCAACATAAAATTTCAAAGACAGATTTGTTTGTTTGTTTTTTTTCTTTTTCCCTGGCTTATATTGGAGCTCTTATCACAAAAGTAAAGGAGCGCGTAACTGAGCAAGACTTAATGCGGTGACATCATTTGCATAGAAAGCCTAATTTCCTAAGAATGGGCACAGATTATTCATATTGATGATGTTTATTTGTAGTCTCGTGCCCAGCCAGTATGTTCTTTATAAAATTGAAAAGTGTCCTAGGTTAAGCACGGACATTAGATTATATGAGTATTTACTGATTGTATGTTGATTTTCCAAATAAAGGCTACCATAAAGTTAGGTGGGAGTCCATACAAAGAATAGTATTTTAGTTCATTAGGCCTGAGCCTGGTCGAAGCCGGCGAGAGACTATTAAAACTGCATGTTTCTATTATTTATATATATTTTTTTTTTTTAAATTTTTTAAAATTATTATCCTTTCCCCGCTTTGAACTGAAATTTGACCCCTTGTACATTAATGAAAAGTCAATTTTATTCAACCAAAAATTCAAGCCCGGCGTAATATTTTTATTTGAAGTCCCCAAGAAAAAATATAGAAAAATGACTTGGCCACGCCCCATCAAAAATCAAAATACATTACGCTTATGCGAGCCCAGCCCAAACATTTTTCCACGTTGAAAACTTGGTAGAGACATAGATCATGTTGAGACATGTAAAAAAATTACATTATGGCCCCTCCCTAAACCCAACAGGAAGTCGACCATATTGGGCAGAAGCGTGGACATATGAAATCACACCCCTCATACTTTCAACATCTCCTCCTGACGTTTTCATCCAACTTGCACCAAACATGGTGAAAATCACCTACACACATTTGTGGTCAAAAGTTCCCATTTACATTTTTGATAAAATGTTGGGTGTGGCTGTGATGAGCTTAAAATGAAGCATCCATTTTCAGAAGTATAAAAGTATGCATATCTCACGCGTACAGTGTCGGATTGAGTTGGACCCAATGTATGATTTGTGCAGAATGACAATCCGAACACACTGATGTGGAAAATGGTTCTCCAGCGCCCCCTATATTTTTGTAATGGGAGGAAAAAAAATAATTTTGACTCAGTCAAAAAAAAAATTGGGCAATTGGAAATTTTGCACTGAAAGACGAGATATGCTGTCCTGTCATTGAGTGGCCCCGCCGGTCGCCAGGGATGTGATTGGGCGGGAGGGCGAGGGCCATAACACCGCTTGCGGTTTTAATTTTTCTTGATTTTCCTGATTCTGTGCTGTTGCTGTGATGATTTGCATGAGGGGTGGTGTCGATTGCTAGCAAAGTTATAGCAGGTATATTGGTCAATCTGTCCTGTAGTCCCCATATAAAGCTAAAATGTTGGACTATGTTGGATTAAGCTGTGTACTCCTCATACTTCTGTTGGTGGTCAATGGTTATGCCTGTTATTTGGGCTGGTTGACTCCTTGTTGCAATTGTGCCACTATATATATTTTTCTTAATCTTTGAAGACTCTCCCACAGTAAAATGTGTCTCTTATTGGTAGGACTTGGAAAAAAAAATCTGATTTGTGGTTGCGGTTAGTTTGATATCATGATTCCCATGCTAGCTCCAGCACCAACCTTGTTTGATTTTTAATTAAAGGTTCCTTATCATCTCAGCTGCTGCACAGCCAATTAACAAATTCATGCCATTTAAAAGTTTGTCCTTTGTGACATCACAAGGGGGAGGGACTACTCTGAAAAATGAAGGAACTGATTAACTGGTTTGTGAAAGTTTATCAGTCCTTTTTGCCCTTGGGCAGTCACTTCCCCATATGATGTCACAAAAGGAACTTTTGAAATGGCTTGTAATAGCTAATTATCCCCCGAAGTGGATCGGGGGATATTGGAATGGTGCTTGTCCGTCCGTCTATTCGTCATTCTGTCTGTCCGGGTTCAATGGGGACAAGTTTTCTCGGAAACTACTGCACCTTCCCGAGTGAAATTTTGTTTGTGGACAGTCCTAATGACCCTATTGAATGAGTTCGACAATTGATTCTGAGACATTTATTTTTACGGAGTTATGGCTCTTGACTCTGAACTTGGTGTATGGGTGTTGCAATGGGAATCTGGAATCTCATGTGACCATTCTTACTGTGGCGGGGGATATTGGTGACAAAGTTGCCTTCTTGTCTATTCACCTAGTCACATGATAGGGGGCCTTTAACTACAGTGATTAACAAATTCATCAGACCATCTGTCATAAAAACAAAAAAAAAAAATTTTTTTTTAAATTTAAAACTAAAAATTTTATTGTTGTTTTTTTGACAAATAGCAGACTGAAACAACTAAATAGTTCTTATTCACACATGAAAGCCAGAAAAACTATTAATATTTTATGTACCCTGTTTTGGCCTTGATAACAGCTTGCATTCTTGCATTCAACGACTAAAACTAATTTTTCTGTTCAGGAATGCAAGTAAATAACTGTTATTTTGCATCTTTATCAAAAAATAACAAATCGCTTAACTATTTTTTCTGCTTTTTTTGTAAAACTGTAAGCTGGAAAATTCATGTATAACAACTGTAATTATATTTTCGGATTAAAAATATCATTTCAATTAAAGAGCTTGGGCATACTGGTGGATTAACCATTACAGGAATATAAAAAATGATTTTGGTGATTACCAATACTGTTAATTTTGGGCAGCTGTGGCATAAACCTAACATTGGGTCGTGGTCTAATAAATTCTTTAAGCTCTGTATTTGACACTCAGCTGTTACAAAATCAAGTGTGACTGCTCTGCCCAAGTTAATTAGAACCACTCATATCTAAATCAGATATTCTCAAAGTTTTTATTAAATTCGATCATAGCACTTCATAGCATGAAATTATAACATTAAATGTTGCTTATGTATTTCAGCACAAGTTGGATGCATTTATTTACTGCAAAATGTGGCAGATTTTACACATTGAGAGCAAATATTTAGAGATACATGATCATTTTGAATTGTAATCATTGCTGAAGATCTTAATTTGTTGACATTGATGCCTGCACCCATGCCGGCCCTTCTGGATTAGATTGAGGACCGCAAGGGCATCAAAAAGTATGCAAAACCGCTATTGGGGCAGAGGAGTCAATTAGCATAATACAGAAATTTCTGAATGAGGGTGCAAAAGGGTTAAAAATGATTAAGAGTCTGTTTCCAAAACACAGTATATCATTTTGAGTATATCAGCTTTCTCCATGTTGACGCCGATTGCATTTTGTAGAAAAACACACACTTTGTCCACGAAAAAATAGGCCTTATAGTGCAAATTTCTAAAAGCAGATTTTTCACCCTGTGTAAGAAACACAAGACTGCTGCTCTAATGTATTATCTCAAATTTTGTCATTTTGGCACTTATTGCATTTTGGAAACAAACTCTTCAGATCATCTTTCTTAATGCTGTTCCCAGTGATATTAAAGTGGTTTTATGTTATTTAGAATTAATGCTTTAGTAGAGCTGGAGTCAATTCTATAAATGGATAAGCAAATGTAATAGCCATAACATCTTGCACTGCAGCATTGTTGAATGTTTGGGAAGGAAAAGAGCGCCTTAATACTCAGCACTACTGCTGAACGTGTTAATGTCGCAGGCAAACCTGAAAACACATCTGAAGACTGTAATTTGGATGGGAGATGCATCTTATTAATGTGAATCTCACTGAATACTCGGAGGAGAACCGCCACTATATTTCCTACTTGACTCTTGTAGATAACACCATCACATTTCTCACTCAGATGGCCTCCGTCTAGCTTGTTTTTCTTCATGTGGGCAGATAAACCAGCCACTGAGTCAGAAGTTGGTAGATCCGGCTAATAGATTTTATGCCTATTTATCCCTAACGGCAGTTTGTCCAGATATAAAAAAAAACTGGGTCATTGAATAAGATGGGAAGATAGTGACCGGAACTCAGACTAATTAATATAAATGGAACTGCAGATATTGCCTAATGGGTCGTATACACAAAGTATATCTGTGATTATCTGTGTAATCAGATCAACAGATCAGATCAGTTTGACCTTCAATGATTTGGAGGTCAAACTTCACATGAAATTTTCATAACTTGTATCATCACTATAAGATTTCTTGCCGGTAAGCTGCAGGATCCTTTGTCCTATTTTTAAAATATTGGCAGATGACATCTTTCAATGACTTGATGTGCTTTTGTGGATGGTCCATTCAGTCATCTCATTACAGTGATCAATCAGAGCCTCATTTTGCCATTTTCTTAAAACAGCCATTGTCACTCCATGTGAGTTCATGTGATGACAAGGCGGACTGGATAGCTTATTTTGAGTTTAAATGGCTGTTCTTTTATGGGCTCTCTTCCTCAAGAAAACATGACTCACCAGCAGTCCAGATTCAGGTCAGGCCACCATGTCCAAATAAGGGTTTACACAGCCTGTTCCCCAGTCCCTGAAAAATCTGTTTTAAGGCAAGACTGTCACAGTTGTTTCATGAGAAAATAAGACCTTGCCTTGATTTTGGAAACTCTCAGTATTTCTCTTTGACCACAGTATGTACAAAGCAAAAAGTCTTTGTAAAAATATTGGAGTACTGGCTGCCAAGTTAAATGTAAACCATTAATAGCAGGGGGAAAAATTGCTACAGTTAAAGTTTGGCATCTAGAGCGTGACCCTGACAAACTCTGTGGCCTACTGAGCTCGAGAAGAAGTGAGGGCAAAGGGTGAGGATAAGCCCCCCAAGTAGCGATTGAGAGACTACAGGTGGATGCTGGGGTGGAGGTGGGGTGGTAACTAGCTGCAGGCAAGTTTAATTCAGCAGCAGACCGATGAAACGCAGTAGTGGGCAGTGACATTTTATGCCATGTAAGCAGAGCAGCAGAACAGCCTACATAGCCCACAGACTACAGGTTGGAGCAGAGTCTGATATGAATCGGCATGCCTATGGGAATGTGGGCCCGAGCTGCCTGTCAGAAGTAGCTGCTCAAACTGCACCCCATTTGGGTTAGAAGTATCTAAGTTTATTCTTGTTTCATGCGAACATGAACCTATGCTGTATGGACCCCTTGAAACATGTTTTTTATTGCTTTTGTAAAAATTTGTAAAAGTTCTGAAACCAAACCATTATTCTAAAACTTACCCTATGCTAGTGATGCTGTACACTCATAGGTTATTTAAATTGGAACCAGGTCTAGCAGACTGTTTATAACTACAATATGGTTATAATTTCATATATTCCATTTTTGGTTGCAGGTCGAAGGAGCTAATCAAGGAAGCTATTCTGGACAATGACTTCATGAAGAACCTTGAGCTTTCTCAGATCCAGGAGATTGTAGACTGCATGTATCCAGTAGAATATGGAAAAGACAGCTGCATCATTAAAGAGGGTGATGTGGGATCACTGGTATATGTTATGGAAGGTATGTCACAGTAAATGTTTTTATTTGATTGATGTGGGCAGTGGGCAATATAAATGATTTTGTGGGCTGGGTGTAACATTCTGAAATTGGCTTGAAGAAATTGTGCAGGTTGGGCCTAAAGAGATGTTCTAGAATAAGCTCGCCGTAATATTCTATGTGGATCGCTTATTCTTTGGCCAAATAACAGATAACAGTCTGATTGCAAAAAATTTAAATAAACCTGTCCCGTTATTTTTTTAACATTAATACCCCGTATCTTAATTTGCTACCCTGTTTGCTACCCATCAATACTTTGTAGAGAAATTTATTGACTGGTTAATACTCCCAGAAAGAGTAGTTGTTGCCAAGGTGACAATGAAGATCCATATAAACAATAAACAATCTAGTCCGAACTAACAACAATTGCTGCTGGTGACTGACGAGATTGCCAGCTATTCTGGCAGTTTCATCATCTGTTTGGCCCTAATTTTACTTTATATTGCAATGTTTTTTCATACAATTATTCTGTCTTTGAATGCTTTGTGAAGTTTGAGAAAAAAAGCATTTTTTGCTTGAAAAAGCCAGAACACAACTAAAAAATTATGACAACAAACTCATTTCAGGTTATTCAGAGCATTGAGCTGGTCTACTAGCTTGTCAAGAACATATTGCAAACAATTGCAATTGAAGCACTGATTACTAAAACCCCACGAGTCAAGTCAAGTGTGACTTATGGGGTCTTAGTAATAGGTGCTTCAGTTGCTATATTGGCATATCAATGCTTTGGTTCCCAGTTTAATTCAGCAGCAGAGCGATGCAACGCAGTAGTGGGCTTGGAGAGAAACTGTTTTGCTTGCTGCATGGTTTATAGATGGTTCACGTGTCGGTAGACTGTGTAAAATTCATGCAGCAACTGCATGGTTTTGCATATGATCAAGCATAATCAAGAGTATTAATTACTAGGATACAAGCGAAGAGATTCCAAAATTTCAGTGTAAAAAATTTTGGTAATTTAATAAATTAATTATTATTGGATCATGGCAATGAATGTGCAACTGCTCTTCTGCACAAATGAAGTGTGTTCATTTGAACACTGTAAACATTTTAAGTACAATTGTACAATAAATTGGGCCATACTTCTGAAAAAATGCTGGATATTCAATGGATATTCAGGTCGTAAACATGAAAAATGGGCCAATATAATCCACCTTTGATGGGAGTTGTACTTCCATTTTTCATAACGATGATCAATGTTCACCACAAATTCGTTAATTTGCAAAAATATGGGATTCAATTAAGTTGTAAACACAAGAAATAGGTTGTTGTTGTCATGTCCTGAGGGTTTTTTCTTAATTATTTTTTTCTCCCACAGTCTTGCCTTCTTTATCAGCTTTGATTTTAATTTGGGGATTGATTCTCATTATTTATTTATGGTCTTTTTCCGCTCCCCTCCACATTTGTTTCCTTATCGTACTTGCAAAGCTCTTTGCAGTTTGTTTATTATTATCTTTATGTGCTTTATTTCCTGATTTTCTTCTCTTCTTTGCTTCCCTGCTGCCCTCTATGGTCAATGTTCAAATTTGCAAAAGCAAATAACTATTTATTAACCTTTAAATGCCCAGATACAGCAAAAGTTGAAAGAAAAATCTATATATTCTGTTAATATGTCCTGGGGAGGGGCGAATAACAACCCGATAGCAATTTTTCATTTTTAGTGACCTTTAACCTCATTTTAGTTTTGTGACATATACAGCGCCCTCCATAATTATTGGCACCCCTGGTTAAGATTTGTTAAAAGCCTTAAAATAAATTCTATTTTTATTGCAGAAGCATACTCTCACACTGAAAACTGCAGAAAAATGTGACCTTCAACTCAAGTGAATTTTGAGGGGAAAAAAATCCCTGACTAAGAAATAATTATTTTTCATAAAATCACCTGTTCCACAATTATTGGCACCCATAACAATTCCTAGGAATTAAATGTAAGTGAAGTATTTCTGTCGTTTCTACAGTAGTTTACAAAGTTTATCAGAGTATCTAGGAACATTTAATTAGTAAATCTTCAGTTCCTGTTTCCCTGGGGTATAAATATGACGTGACACAGAGGCCATTTCTCTTATCCACTCTTCAACATGGGAAAGACAAAGGAACACACCATTCAAGTAAGGCAGATGTGTGTCGACCTTCACAAGTCAGGCAATTGCGACAAGAAAATAGCCACTCGCCTGCACCTGCCCATATCTACTGTCAGAGGAATCATAAAGAAGTTTAAAACAACTGGAACAGTTGTCAACAAGTCTGGATGAGAACGCAAGGTTATTTTGCCACCACGCGCAGTGAGGAGGATGGTAAGAGAAATAAAAAGTTCTCCAAAGCTAACTGTTAAAGAATTACAACAAATGGTAGCATCTTGGGGTCACAACGTCTCCCAAACAACCATCAGGCACTATCTACTTGCCAACAAGCTGTTTGGGAGGCATGCATGGAAAAAACCTTTTCTCACTCACAATCATCAACGCAAATGTCTGGAGTTCGCTAAGCAGTACTGGGACTTCAACTGGGACCGTGTGCTTTGGTCAGATGAGACCAAGATAGAGCTTTTTGGCAACAAACACTCTAACTGGGTCTGGCAGAGCACAAAAGATGAGTATGCAGAAAAGCACCTCATGCCCACTGTGAAGTATGGGGGAGGATTGGTGATGCTTTGGGTCTGTTTCTCTTCCAGAGGCCCTTGGAACCTTGTTAGGGTGTATGGCATCATGAATGCTTTGAAATACCAGGACATTTTAAATCAAAATCTGGTGGCCTCTGCCTGAAAGCTGAAGATGGGTCGTCACTGGGTCTTTCAGGAAGATAATGACCCTAAACATGTGGCCAAATCTACACAGAAATGGTTCACCAGACACAGAATCAAGCTCCTCCCATGGCCATCTCAGTCCCCAGACCTCAACCCCATTGAAAACGTGTGGAGTGAGCTGAAGAGGAGAGTGCAGAGGAGAGAACCCAGGTCGCTGGATGATTTAGAGAGATTGTGCAAAGAGGAATGGTCGAAGATCCCTCTTTCTGTATTCTCCCATCTTGTGAAACATTATAGGAGAAGATTAGGTGCTGTTTTGTTGGCAAAAGGGGGTTGTAAAAAGAATTAACATCAGGGGTGCTAATAATTGTGGCACACATGATTTGAAGTAAAATAATTTTTTCCACTGAATAAATGCACTTGAATTAAAGGTTGGATTTTCCTCTTTTTTCCATTGTGGTCCTATATTATTTAGAAAAAAACTGAATTTATTAGAAGCTGAAGAACACATCTTGACCAGGGGTGCCAATAATTATGGCTGTCGCTGTATGTCACTCTAAGTTTCTAGGATATAAAGAGAACTTTTGTCCATCACTGTTTTGATAGTTGACATATAGCTGAAGTATTAGGCATAGCTTATTTTTCATTAGTTTACCTGTTTGTCTACTTTATCCAGTGATGAATGGGTGCTGATCTATTGAGCGGATTCCACCATGGGAAATATTAGAAAGGTTGGAAAAGTTAGCTAGTGCAGCCATTGTAGTGTCAGTTCCACTTTTATGCATCAGATGGCAGCACTGATGGTCTAAATATGTCACTATGGGCATTAGATTGCAAAATTTATGTGGGGTCAGTGGTTTTGACAAACCCCAAAATCATGTGACAAATTAGTCACGGGGGCATTTAAGGGTTAATGAAACTCTCTGGGAAGTGGAACTTTATCCAGTTCCTTCATCCGAGTCCAGTAGTGTGCATCCGCCCTGAGTATCCTGATCCATTTGGCTCGACACCCCAGCTACCGACCTCAGACCTGTCACTTCTACCATGCGTAGCCTGACTCTACAGTGTGCCTATTTGCACCCCCCAACCTTGTATCATTGTGATTATCCCCTTAGTTTGTGTATTGTTCTCTTCTTTTGCAAATGCAAGCCCAGCACTTCCGGTCCCTGGGAGCTTATACTCGCTTTAGTAAAGCAGTACAATGGTAACCTTGGCTGCCACAGCTTACAGTCACAGTGTTCAGGGTTCCCTCTGGCACTCGTCACCTCCATCAGTGATGAGAGGAAAATGACTCGCAGTAGAAACAGTTGTGAATGCAATTGCTTTGTGATGAACAAAAATTCACTGACAAGCAGTGGTGTCGCTTGCCCAGAGCATTGGAGGCTATAGCCCCAAAGAATTTTTCCTTGGACTGGAATAATTCTTCACTTTGGGCAGTTTGTCACCACATGACTGAACGTCAGTAAAACAAGACTGCATTGTTGTATCTTTTATCTTCAATGAACTGAAACAAGAGAGACTAATCAGAGAGAGTTTATTACAGGAAAATATGTCCTAATACTGCCTTATTTGCTGACTGGTGTCTTTGGGCTTGATATGCCAAATACTGTTCTCGCAGTCAGTTAGGGTGAGAAAGTGAGGATATGTAGATTTTTTTTTTCTTGTACAATGGTCGAAGCAGAAGCACAAACATCATCTCTTGTTCAGCCAGGAGAACAAGGTGTATAAATGAGTCCCAAGCTGCATGAACATGATATGAGCAGAGCAGAAGATATACGGCTAATGTTCGATGTGGCTCTCCTTGGCTATGGAAATATAGCTAATATTGTTGCTTTTGACTAATAGTTGGAAAATCTTTAATACCACTCTTGAACATTATTCTGAACAAGTGCTAAAGTAATAAATTTCAACTTTGGGTGTTGTAAGGGACACTGAGGCTTGGCAAATTTCAAGCCACATTACATAAATGTATAAAAAGGCCCGAGTTCAATCTACGAGTGATGGCATTTAAACCTTACCATAAACTATCAATTCAGGTTGGAAAATAGTTGCTATTGCAATATTGGTGAGAGACAGCCTGTATAACAATTTATTGAAGATAAATCATTTGTTTTTCGAAATGAGGAGATAAAGGGTTCATACAAATAAGACTCGCCGATCACAAATCTTTCTTCATTTCTGGGAGAAGTAATATAAGCTTTTGAAAATGTCATCACAGCTTGAATTGGGGGATTTAAACATTTTTATGTATCATGTTCACATTTTCATGGAATAACCCTACAGAGGTCTGAATACCAGCATTGTCAAGATCCACTGTCTACTGCTGCTTATGGATTCTGCCTTCTGTATCCTCCAAGGGGTGCCACTACTTCACCAAGCTGGATCTGGATAATGCCTACCACCTGGTTTGTTTCAGAGAAGGCTATGAATAGAAGACTCTGTTCAAGACCTCCTCCAACTGTATGAATATTTGGCAATGCCATTTGGAATTACCAACTCCCCTGCTGTGTACCAGAACCTGATCAATGATGTCCTCCGTGATATGATCTCCCACTTTGTGTGTTCCTAGATGTCATCCTGGTGTTTTCCCACTTCCCTAAGGAACAAACCCAGCATGTCTGCCAAGTGATTCAGCTACCACAGGAAAACAGGGTCTTAATGAAGTCTGAGAAGTGTAAATATCATTAAGAGTCAGTGTGGGTCTTGGCAGAGCTGGACTGGGACCTAAAAAATGGCCCTGGCATTTTATGTCCATGACAGCCCACCATGATTATTCATTCGATATACGCGCACATTGCGCTGTTTTGAAAATTAAAATTCAGCTCAGTAGCCTACATGGAAGAGAGTAACCATACTAAAAAAATCAATGTGCCCTTTCACTACTCACAGAGAGACTTTCATGTAGGGAGAGATGGCCACAGGGTACACAATGCCCATCTTCAGGTGAAAATATTTGTCAAATCTTTGCTGGAGATGCCTTTTCAATTTTTAATGAAATATATAGGAGTACAAATAAGACACTTAGGCCTGCAGTAAGTCAGAAAGACCATACATCCATGTAAAACAAAGAGCTCATCAAAGTGGGACTGAGTGTGAAAAACAGAGAGAGAGGCAGAGACAAAGAAGGAAAGAGAGAGCAGGGGTCAGTTATGTTATAGTTCAAGTAATCCTTAGATGAACACAGAGAGATAATTGCTTCGCGCACACACACTAGGGTGACCACCTCCAAACCAGCAAGGGTGGGATTGCGGGGGGCAGTAGGCTACTCTAAGTTTAGGAGGAACAGATGCGATAGCCCAAATATATTGATAGGCCTAGATCTTGCCCAATATCTATCTTTAAAGTAGGCTAATAATTTTAATCATTTATTATAATGAATGTTTTTAGTCTGACTGAATGAAATTTTGAGTCCTTTAATAATTTCCTACGTTGAACATTTTGCACGCTTTTACAGTTCCCCCTGGTACTATCTGGTTAAGATACACACACAACCCAAAACATTTTTCTTTTTAACTCCACAGGTTATCATCATTTCTGTGCCATTTTCAGGCTGAAACAACATTGCAGAGCCCGGTGAGATTTGCATACTTCTGAAGAACGAAGAAACATTTGGAAGAGGCAAAAGCACTTCTGGGAGGAGAAATGGTCAAGTCAAATGGTCGGAAGAACGCGCTTCCTCTTCTGGAATTGCAAATCCCACCGGGCTCAGGCGAAGTAGCTCGCGTGCCAAGCACGCGAGCTGGTTTGTTTTAGTCAACGTTACCTCGCAAACTTTACATTTGATTCATTTTAATGCCCGCTATTAAACTAAAGTCTCACTGTTCAACTCGAGCCAAGTTTGCAAAATAATGACTATTTGCTGATTTTCTTTTGCATTACATGCACCAAATAGCTGTTAGCTAAGCAGGCCAGCAGGCTAGCGAACTAGCTAGCAAAGCTGGCAAACAAACGTTAGCTCACATGCCAGTCAAAAAGCATTTTGCTAACATTCTGTGAACGAAATCCATAATAGAAGTGTTATTATCTCAAACTAAAGTAAATGGCGCTCGTCTTTCGTGACAATGAGATTAATGCGCAGTGAAACAGCCCTATAATTGAACGTTAGCTGGTCATGAAGCGCCTGGTAGTCTACAGTAGGATTGATACCTGCTATCAACAAATCAAAATACGGGATTTGCTGAATCCATTGTAGAATTTGTGTTCTCTCGTCTCAGCGACTTGTGCATTATAAAAGCAGGGAATTTCTTTGTTTCTGAGGATGCGGGGTTGCGGACAAATGCTCAAATGCATGTACCAATCGAAAGCGGAGCAGGTGGTCACCCTAACATGCACCCACGCAACAGCCCTCCCTCCCTACATGAAAGTCCCTCTTATTTCTGCTGACATTACTCCTTACCAAGCTGGCAGTAGCTACTCTGACCTTCTCCTCAATCTGTCCCTGGATCACGTCTCTCTGTACCTCCTCCTCCGAATCCAGCTGAATAGCTACCACTTCTCCTTCCTCTGAGCTACACTGTTTTTGCACATTTATGTTGGGTGCGAGTCTGGCAGTGACCTCTGCACTTGATGTCCAAGCTGCTGGCGGCTGAACACCCGCTGCGGTCGATCTTGCAGCAAACATATTATATATTTTTGCACATTTCACTGCATCCACCGGCAGGTTTATGAGCCTTTTCTCCCTAAGTTTTTCAGCACCCCCTTTGCGCGTCAGTGGTTTTCCTATTTTAATGGCCAGAAAGTGGGTCTAGCCAGCCTAGTCAACTTTGCGAACACTCCATACTGTAACTCCAGTCAAACTCAAGGAATGAGTGGCGGCTGCGGCCGAGGGGAGCGGGGAGAGAGGCGGGCCGAGGAGGGAGGGCTGAGAGATTTCATTGGGCTAGCCCAATGTCCTCCGAGTAAAGGGACCCATGGGCCACTTTAAGTATTTTAAATACCGGCATGGTCTATAAAATGATTTATAATATACTATTTTGTTTTAACTACAATCACCACGGCCAAAAATGTCCGTTAGCCCCAATACACCCGATAGCCAGTCCAGGCCTGCTTCTTGGGACTTATGGTCTCTTGGGGGTGGGGAGATATCAGCATATATCAGCAGAAAGTTCACACTGTCCTAGTTTAGCTGGAACTTGTGGACAGCAAGCAGCCTCAGTGATTCCTTAGCTTTTCCGACTTTTATCGACACTTCATCTGAAGCCACTCCACGGTCATTTCCCCTCTCAGAGCCCTCACCTCATCCAAGGTCTGCTGCACTCCTTAGGCTGCCTCTGCCTTCTGCAAGCTGATGGACAGATTTCCAAGCGCACCTGTCCAGGCTCTCCCTGACCCCCAGTGCCAGTTCTTTGTTTCGATAGACGCTTCTGACATTGGTACTGGGACCATCCTCCCCTAGGGAGTGGCTGATGTTAAGGTCCATCTCTGAACCTTCTTCTCCCATTGGCTGACCGTAAAGGAGAGGAACTGTGGCATTTGGGATCGTTGGCCATCAAGCTGGCGTTTGAAAAGTGAAACCCCAGAAACTCTCAACATTATCAGTAGTGTTCAGTTTTCTTTCGTAAAGCATACCTGTCAACTCTTACGCATTGGGCGTGAGTTTTAGTGGCATATTTATGTTCCCCCGCTGCAGTCAGCAATTATTCAACCAAAGCATATGTAAGAGATTCTCGCGCAGAATTGTCCTTGTGCAGGATGGTTTATCAGTTTCTCGTGCGTTACGATGGATTTCGCCACTAGTACTTGAAAGCCAATTATGACTCCAGGCTTCTCACGCTTTTGTTTAATCGGGTGTTGGAAGGAATGCAAGTGTTTCATGATTGTTTGAATTGTTTAAATGAAATAAGATTATTGGAAGCAATGGAATTGCATAAAGACGTTTTAAAGATTATGGCAAGTCTCCCAGGTCTCCCAGGTTACGCTGCCACCACAGCGTTTGAATGTTGGTATGATGTTCTTATTGTGGAATGGTATGTTAGCTTTACAGTAGATGTAAGGCAAATTTTGACCCGTCAGTCTACCAGATATTATCCTAATAGACGTGGGGGTCATCAAAGTATTTTTTGGTAAACGAGAGACAAGCCTCATTTTTTTTTTTTTGTTTTTTTTGGGTAAGCTGTGGTTTTGACCTCGTAGATTTCCAATGGATGCCATTTAAGTCCAGCCTCTTTCTAATTGTGGAATTGTGAACACTAACCTTTAACTGATGCAAGTGAGGCCTGCAGTTCTTTAGATGTTACCCTGGGTTCTTTTTGTGACCCCTTGGATCAGGCATCGATGTGGAAATATTTTGGTTGGTTGGCCACTCCTGGGAAGGTTCACTAGTGCTCCAAGTTTTCTCCATTTGTAGAATAATGGCTCTCACTTTGCTTCGCTGGAGTCTTAGAGCCTAGACTGAAAGTACGGTGTATACATTTTCAATAAACAATAATAGATTAACAAGTTAAAACTTCCAATCATCGGTTGCTGTATTATTTCTAAAATAGTAGAGGATGAATGTACTTTTCAAATAACTAGTATTTGAGTTTAATGCATTTTTCATTATGTGCCAACTTTTTCAGAATTGTGGTTGCACACAAAAACATGCATTCTTTTGTATTATTAAGACTACGGTAATGATGAAAAACAATTGCTCTGTAAAATATTTATTTAGTGCTTTATTTTACACACAAATTCACTCAGAATCTAGACAATTCCATTCCTGACTTCTGAATTTTTGGTGCTATTTGCAGTGTTTTGAGCAAGAATGTCCGGCAGCTGGATACCTGAATTGATCCCTTCTATTCGGGCAGGGTCCTATAGTATACCTGCACTAGCTACGCATTGTTTTCCCCCCTTCAGCATAGTGTCTGCGAAACTTGACTGAAGGACTGCAGCGTAGGCAGAAGTAGCGATAGCTCAATAGCGAATTTCAGAGGACAGCATGTGCTTGTCTGAGCACTTTTAAATCAGCAGTGGATTGTTGAGGTGAGCACATACAGACCAGCATGGTACTTCAGAACAGATGAAAATAAGAATAAAAGTAAACTATACTTGCAGCAGTAACTTTATGTTCACCTTTTGTTTATCTTAAAAGTCCTGATGTTTTGCTAAATTCTGCTAGCTATGGCAGTGATTTGAGACAATGCAGACACATACTAGATTATGCCCTTGGTTTAACCCTTGCCGAAATGTACTGTTCAATTATTCTCATTCTTTTCTTTCTTTTTTTTTTTACTTGAAAATAAACCCTACAGCTGTGTTGTTGGTGCTAGCTGGTCGGTTCTTTTGGGAACCACTGTAGTTAGTCTAACAAGATATGTTGCTGCAGTGAAAGTCATGACCTCAGTGCATGGCCTTGTTTACTCCATCTGAACATTTTCACTCCTGTTTTATTCAGAGTAGTCAGCTGAACTTTATTCAACTCTTACTTTGCTCTGCTTTACTCATTTGGATGATGTTATTTACCCATATTCATTCATTTGACAGTGTGCTTTCCTGTTTTACTTTGCTAATGCAGCAGTCAGTCTGTTCATATTTTGTACATTGTGTAATACTGTATGATCTATCTATCTATCTATCTATCTATCTATCTATCTATCTATCTATCTATCTATCTATTGTCATTGCTGCTTTCATTGGCATACAATGATGGAATCACAATGTGGAACATAAGTGAATTTACAGTAGGGCAAGATGTCATCTTGCTTTTAATGTTATTCTCTCTAGTATTGCTGACCTCAAACTTTCTGTGGAATTTCAATGAGATGTTTTTATATCGAGGGCTGACTGCGATAAACAGTTCTGTCCTGATGTTATATATTGGACATAACTGTTTATTGTAATCAGCCCTCGATATGCCCTAAAAGCAACAATTCAAAGATATAATAGCTATACATCAATGAGCCGAAACATTAAAACCACTCTCAGATGAGGCAAATAATCTTGATCATCTTTTTTTTTTGTTGATTTTTTCTTTTAAAAATTCGGCATCTCCAATCCCACCCGAATCTGGAATGACCAATTGGGGAACTTTGTACAAGGGCTTTCGCATATGCGATCCCCTGTTGTCAACTGAGGAGAGTGAAGACAGCTTGCAGCTCTCCTCCGAAGCACTCGCCCGTCAGCCACTGATTCTTATACACTCATTGGTTGAATTGTCGCAAGTTCAGAACGAGGGTGGAGGATACCCGAACATGAACAAGCTTAGAATCTTCCTGACAGCACCCGTCTGGTCAACAGGATGCGCCTAAGGAACGAATAAAGCAACCTATATTAGCCTTCCCGGCAGACCCTTCCAATTTACATCTCTGTAGCGCATTGCCCAATTGCGCGCAACTTCTGAAAAAGCTGCCGACCACTGTCAGATGGTACGACCGGGGCTCGAACCCACGCCATGATAGTCACTTTTGCTTCGCAATGCGATGTTTTAACTGAGTGAGCTATCCGGCAACTCAATCTTGATCATCTTCTAACAATGGCACATGTCAAGGTCTACAGATAGACCTTAAACGGCTAGTGAACTTATAGTTTATCATAGCTGACTTGTTGGATGTGGGAACAGTGGAACCCGAGTGACTATGGGAAGAGCCAAATTGTTATGGCCGGACTACTAGGTCAGAGCATCTATGACGTAGCATGTTTCTTGAGTGCTCCCATCAGCAGTGGTGAGTGCCTTACTGAAATTGGTCTGAGGAGGGACAAACCACAGGGTATTTGGCACTCCAGGCTCAAAGATCAAGGGTAACAAAGGCTCTTCCCTCTGGTCATCTGGTCTCCCTGTTATTCTGTGTACAGTCACTCGTGCCCACCATTTATATCCTAATGATAAACTGAATAATGTAAGCATATCTCAATTGCTTTTATCTGTTCATAATATATACAGAAATATTATTACTGTTGAGATACATTGATCAGCCATAACATTATGTGATTTACACTGATTATCTTGCTACAATGGCACCCATTAGTGAGCGGGATATATTCAGCACGAAGTGAATATTTTGTCCTTGAAGTTGATGTGTTGGCACCAGGAAAAATGGGCAAACATTAGGATGTGACCGATTTTGACTTGGGCCAAATTGTGACAGCTGGATGACTGCATCAGAGCATCTTGAAAACTGCCGCTCTTGTGACATGTTCACAGTCTGTAATAGTCAGAACCTATCAAAAGTGGTCCAAGGAAAGAACACCTGCGAACCAGTGACAGGTTCATGGGCAACCAAGGCACATTGATGCACGTGGGAGTGAAGCTTTCCCGCGTGGTCCAATCCAACAGAAGAGCTACTGTAGCTCAAATTGCTGAGACAGTTAATGCTGGTTCTGATGAAAAAGTGTCAGAACACACTGTGTATCGCGGTTTGTTGCGCATGGGACTGCATAGCTGTAGACTGGTCATGGAGCCCCTGCTGACCCCTGTCCACCGCCAAAAGAGCCCACAATGGGCACTTGAGCATCAGAAATGGACCACAGACTATGAATGAATTCTGCTTTCTTTTACACCATATAGATGGCCAGGTGAGTTTGCATCGCTTACCTGGGAAAGACATGACACTAAGATGCACTATAGGAAGCGGGCAAACCATCGGAGGCAGTGTGAGGCTTTGGGCAATTTTCTGCTGGGGAACCTTGGGTCTTGCCATTCATGTGGATGTTACTTTGAGGCATACCGCCTGCTTAATGATTGTTGTAGACCAAGTACACCCCTTCAAGGAAACGTATTCTATTCTCTAATGGCAGCAACCTCTTTGACAAGATAATGTGCAAAAATGGTTCAGGAATGGTTTGTGGAACACAACAACGAGTTCAAGGCATTGACTTGGCCTCCATCGTGAAGATTGTGAGTTTTCATCAAATGCCATTGCCATGTTGTGAGTTTTGATCAAATGCTGTTGCCATGGCAACACATTATTCGCCATGAAACAGGGATCGGTTTCGAGGTGCTTGGGATGCTTTGGCGTATGCATCAAGAGGGATATATTTCGTAGTCTGATATGGGTCTTCACCTTAGCACCCTATTCCTCAAGTTACGGTACTCAAGGGTCAAGAAATTATTCAGCTTTCAGCTTTTTGTGGGAATCAGGTGATAGGATAGTCTGGCCAATCAGTGGCTATAATTGTTCACTTCAATACCTGGAAGAAAAGAAAACTAGGGCTGGATTTAATTTCAAAGGCCAGATTAGGGGATCCCTGGCTTAGGCTGTGTAACGGTGGATTTACACTGGTCCAGCGCGTCATCGCCTGCAGACGCTTCGTTTCCCTTGGTCTGGCCGCATATGGGCGGTTCACCATTCCCAGTGATGTCGCTGTCCGTCAAATGCTGCCCTGAAGTAAGTACTGTTCAATGTAATGTTGGCGAAAGTAGATTGACACCACTAACGATATTAATTCAACCTACTATTGCTTTTTCCCGCCTGGATTTTGATTTTGGTAAGGACTGCACTTGTGTCTAAAAACAAATACAATAAAAATGATGAGTTTTAATGCTTCCGAACGATACAAAGCCTCCTACACTGTGCATATCTCGCCAAATATAAACGCAATTATGCGGCCCTTCCCAGGCAGCATTGAGCTGCATATCACAGGATTTATTTAATTTTTAGCTAAAACGACAAACTTACCAGACATGCCAACAATCCCTGCCACCTTCCTCCTCGTGCTGTTTCTTTGTCATCATCACCGTAATTTGGCACGGAACCCTCAAATAAAATCTAAAAAGACTGTTATATCTTTACAGGGAACTTGCGAGAAGCGGAACGATTATTTCAGAGGCCATGTGGCCTTTAAGACAAAGTACTCACTGTCTGCTCTTCCGCGTACCGCATGCATATTTTCGTTTCCGTTCCCATGTTATTCAATGAGAGCGGCCACACTGCATGCCGACGTTGCGCGACTCACGCATGCAAAGGCCGTACTGCTACCTTGCGGTATAAATATAGACTCGGACTCTGGCCGAATTTTTCCTGACTACGCATGCAGAAAAGGGCAAAGCAGAGCTGAAAATGACTGTCAGAAACAGTCATATCACCATAAATACATGAAATTCGCTAAATTACTGAGGATGTCTGTCTGTTGCAAGCATGAAGCAGACAAACAAAAAATGTAACTACACTTCTGGCATATTTATCATATTAAAAGCCCGTTTATATAGACATAATCCCTTCTGCTCAATTCAACAATGCTTTGTGAAATATTGAAACATCTAGTGGGGAATTCGCGACTTTCATCGTAGGCTGCTGTCATTAAAGGGGATTTATGGAGAAGTATTCAGTCATTCTTGACTTATTTTTGAAAACTTTAAAACGACGTTGCTTGTTTTATTTTGGATTTAGATGTCTAGATTTTGCGGGAATATGCCATTGTGATGCCAAGCCAAAGATCATGGCTTATTATGTTGATGCTTTAAGAGTATCAGAGCAGTACTTTTCCGTATCTCTCACTCTGGCCATGACACCCACACGATTGCTGAACCTGCATACGACTCCCCACTTGTATCCGCAAGTTCAGGTGATTGTTTCCACTTGTAAAGAGAGAAAAAAACTGAGCTGGATACAGCATAGACCCATAAAACATCCTTTGGATATAATGGCCAGATGAACGTACAGCACATCAGCCAGTTTCTGAATTGTCTGAACTTTTCCTTTCATGGTCGTTCGGCGCCTAGCCTATGCGAATGGTTTCAGCCTTGACTAATGTAAATTAGATCTCTTTTGAAAGCACATTCCACATCCCGACACCCTCCCCCTACCCCAAAATTACCTGCAGAAAGAGCATGACCAATTCAGAAGGGTTTGTTGTGTGTTGTAATATGATTGTGTAATTAGATTGTCTGTATGATACGCTCAAGCCTGCTTCCCCTACTGTCAGTACAAAATATAAATCACGTGTAGTAGGCTATAATGATAAAAGACGAAATAATATATTGTTTCATAGTTGTTTCTTGGACAAAGTCGTGCAGAGACAGAGTTGGAAGGAGGAGCCTGCGGCAAACCTGCCGCTGCAGATACGCAGGCAGTGTGACCGAGCTGCATGCGACAAGCGGTTGCAGTGCTCCGCTTGCGGAATACGCATCGCGACTGCAGGCAGTGTGGTCCGGGGCCTAAGGGGCTGAATAGCGCCTTCGACAAATTTCAACAGAAGAGTCCTCTCAGTTTGATTCAGCTTTGCATTCAAAATTTTGTGGGCACATGTAACATTACAAGGGTGAAAAAAGTCTCTGTTGCCCCAAAGTTAGTCAAATCCTCCTCAAATTTGGTCATCATGTACAAAAGACCTTAACAATGAAAAGTTGTTAAGCTTTTGATTTTAAGTCAAAAGGAGCTAAATGTGAAAATGTATTACTTTGGTGGTTAGCTTGTTAAACCATCTCATATTTTTGATACAACAGAAATGACTGTATAAAAGGTGCTGTCATTTCTAAACTGTTCTTCCCACATGGATGGAAAATTCTTGCATTAAAAGATACAGTGTGAAGAACCAAAACGAAAATATGCCACTGTCCAAAGGACTATGGTGCTTACTGTATATGGTGACTGGAAGACATAAGGAATGGGTGCTGTTGATGGCTAATTATATCATGGAGGAACAGCCCCTGCTGTTGAATCACTCAGGTTGCAGGTTGCAGTTCAAACTTCTTCACAATCTGTGGACTGATTTATATGCGGAGTTATTGGGTCGCGTTTTCTGCGAAAATCCAAAGGACATGACGTGAATGTGCGCAACTGAGTGCCTTGTCTGCCTCTTTCCAGCTCCCTTAAAGTAGTTGTTAATGTAGACACAGAGTCCACTAACATCAACAACTGACTAGTGACGTTAAAAGAGGAATAAACAATGATAAGTTGTCATAACACTGCCAGGTGAACTACTATGATACATTAGATGATGAATACATCCACTATGTTCCAGAGAAATGCCAAAAATACCTGATTTTTAAAAACCTGTTACACTATTTGGGAGATTTTATGTGCATCATATCCAGTCTATTGGTACTCATCCCACTCTTATTATCTGTTGATGACTAAAGTCAGCTTATTATTAAGTTACCATTGTCTCAACCTCCCGCCAGACCCAGTCAGTACATTCAGTATCCACATTAGCTCAAAGTAAACATGACTTAGTCTAAACCAAGTGTAGGGCAGGACCTTTCATGATCTAAATGCAAAATTGTGGGAAATGAGCAATGGCCAAGGGACGAAGTGCGGTTGGCCCCCCAACCAATAGCGTAACTTCATCACTCATTCAGTCGTCCCTCAGCCATTGATATCCACAGATGTGGGGTCAATTCATGCTGGCCCAGCCAATAAGGTCTATTTGATTTATTCTGAAACATTTTCACATTCAGTGAAATGAGAGCTGTGATGGAAGCTATCTGATCATTAAGGAAGTGTGGGGACACAGATTTTGTATTATATTTTTTGTAGTTCACAAACTGTTTGCGTTATCATCCAGAATTTATACAGTTGGGTCCACAAATATTTGGAGAGAGACACAATTCTCATTTTTTTAGTTTTGGGGGCTAGACATGATGGATTTGAAATGAAACAATGGAAATGTACTTGAAGTGTAAACTTTCAGCTTCAGTTTAAGTTTTTTTCAAAAATGCTGTCTGGACCACATATAAATTGCATCCATTCAATGCACTGCCCCCCCCCCCCCCCCCCCAGTTTTAGGGACTCAAAAGTCATTGGATAAACTGACATAATCAATAATTTAATTGTAATTTTCAATACTCGGCAGGGAACTTTTTGCAGTAAATGGCTGTTTGACATCTGGAACCCATAGACATTGCCAAAGTTCCTTCACATGTGATGCTCTGCCTGGCCTTCACTACAGCAGTCTTCATTTCCTGCCTTGTTGTTGGTGCATTTTGTCTTCACTGAGTGAAATGTATGCTCAATTGGATTCAGGTCATATGATTGATTTTTTTCTATGGTGGAGGATTCCACTTTTTTGCCTCAAAAGATTTTGAGTTATCTTTGCATTATGCTCTCAAGTCACTGTTCATCTGCACTGTTAAGTGTTTTCCAATTGGTTCTGATGCATTTGACTGAATTTAAGCATGTTTTTTGATGCTATATTGAATTCATCCTCCAGCTCTTGTCAGTTGTCACATCACCAGGAACTGGCTCAATAAGCAGCCATACATACCCATACAATAGTCCTGGGGCTGAGGGAGGGGGGTCCTGTGTGCAATCAGATGTTCCCTCATTTTGAATCTAGGACCTGATAGTACACCCCTAGGTAAGTTAAAAAAACTTTGGTGGAAGGTCTGGGTCATGGGCAGGAGTGGTGAAATTCAAGATGCCGTCCAAGGTGGCCACCATATCATAAAATTTTTTTTGTCATCACCATATTTGGTAATGGTGAAATTGAAAATGGCGGTGTTAAGGGGGCTGCGAGCTGTAACTTGCTTGGTACTTGGTTAAAAGTGACAAATTTGGTGCCCTTTCCTTGATTATCAGGGTCAATGAATCAATTGAGACAATTTTCAGAAATTATAGTTTATTATTTAATGGTGAAATCCAATATGGCTGCATGTATGACAGTAACAATACATAATCATTGTATTTTGGCAACAGATGACAGGATGGTTGCAAGTAAGCATTATCAGCTACCATTATGTTGTTCGTGACAAGATAATGTAGAACCTGAAAGTTTGGTTTGGCTTGATTTTACTCAAAATAAATGTCAAAAATCATTTTGTTGGAACACATGCCCATTCAGCGGGTAAAATCTGAATGTTTGGGTGATCTGACACAATCCAGAGCGAGCAGTTAACTTTTATAATCCTACAGCCTGCCGGTGAGAGTGGCATCCTTTGTTCCCCACGGGGGGGGTGGGAGCCATCAAGTCTAGCAGGCCCAGCATCTCTGGAACTCAAATTCACTGGTTTCATTGAAGTTAAAGCGCAGCTACTTCAATCGGCTTAAAACAACTTAAACCTCTATCAAATTCATATTTTGTTTATGTTCAATATCCTAAAAGGAACCTCTCATATATTTATCACACTATTGGGCTATAATATTCCATTTTAAGGCTTTTCCATGACAACTGCATCATTTTAGCACATATTCCTATCATGTTTGGTCTTTTTATTCTCAGAGAAATCTAAGGAATTGAATGGAACATGTTTCATTTTCCTTGGAATTATGGTTTATCTTGTTTGCAAGATTCATTCGGGCAACTACCCTAGTCTCCTCTCTGCAAATTAGTCTTATCACCTAGGCCAGTAAAACTCTGATTCGGCCACCCCTTCCTCTACCTTGTTCGGAGGTGTGGTTTGGAGCCTTTAAAGGTACGAGATCCTAAGGGGGCGCTCTCTTCTCTTCTTTTTCCCGCTCTTCTCTTCCTGTCTCTTCTTTGTCTACATCTGACGCGCTTAGGTGAGTTGGGGGAGGGGGCACATGGCTCCTTGCTCTGCGGAGCGAGGGAACATCTGAGTTCTCCCCGACCACGTGGAGCGACTTTAGCTCCGCGTGGTCATTCATCTTTTCCAGGTATGAAAATATTCTAAATCATTCTTCTAAATTATATGTAACTGGTAATTGGCTTAGCGTTGATTTGTTTGATCCAAGTTGTGCCTACCTGGTGAATTAAATTATTGTTATTCCTTTTTCAGCTTGCGTGATTTTCCTTGATTTGTAACACTCGTATATTCTAGCTTTGTTGCGACCGGGACTTAAGGGGAAATTTCTACCAAGACGTGTACGTAACAATACTTCTAAGTTAGATTGGGATTATGTCCTACCCCTTTAGGGTTTGTGTAATAAGTTTTATGCAAATCCGGGTTCTTGTTACGTTTCGAGCTCCGTGCTGTTTATATGCACAGATGCCGCTAGCAAGATAGTCTCGTCTAACCAATGGAAGTATTGTCGAATTGATTCCAGGACAGTGTTGCGTTTAATTAACCCTGGGGACGCATATACTGAGCAATGATGGTTTGCGCTGCCGCATCTGATGGCAGATTTGTCTCGAAATCCACGCAGGTGTTCCCTAAATTATCAATTCTAATTCTAATTTGGAGTCAGATTTTTAAGGAGGTTATAGCTAAATTTTGTATTCTACTTGTTCTATGGAGTCAGATTCATCATAACCATTGCGCTTTCATGCCTCGTCCTCGGACGGTGAAAAAATATCCATTATATTTTGATTCACACCAGCCAGAAGAATGCTCTAATTAAAGTTAGACTAAGAGAACACGCGAGGCCTTCAACCCGGGCAATATCCGCCGATTGGTAATTGCCTTCTTGGGGTTATACAATAACAACAGCCTCATCTTAAAAATAAGCTAGACATATTGAAATATACCCAAGTAATACCAGGGGTAATACTATTCGTACTACATGTAGTCCACTTTTTAAAGTGCGGTAAATTTCATGATGAATTTCAATTCATCTACTTTAGACAAATGACTCCATTCGAGTTCTTGCTGGGAAGATGCTCATTTGACTGACACTCACAGAATACACAACAGGGTAAGCCCTCCTGTCCGCAAGGGCATCGTAAAGTAGCACACTTCATACAATTGCAGTTTGTTGCTATGCGATCAGGCAGGGGGCGGTGGAATGATTTGGCCTCAAGATTACCTCCTCCATTTGAAAACCGTACTGCAGAAGATCTAGTGAGACATTGTTCAGACAGTTTATTTGGATAAAAGCAGCATAAAATGCTCTCAGGATCTGTCCTTTTGCAGCATGACTAGTAGGAGACAGTGGTTGTGTTTTGCTGATGGTACATCTTGTACCTGAGGTCGTCCAGTGTTTTGATTCTATGATTGCCACGGTTTAACACCTGAACTAAATATTTCTCTGCATTGCTTACTGTAGTATCACCCCCAAGCATTCCAAAGTCCTTCAGAAATATGGTTGGATCTGCCTTCAGTCCTGTAGATTCGGTACCAGACTTACTGGTGATATCGCACCCAGTAAGAGTATGAACAGCTGGTAAGACTTAACACATTGACTGTCCTAAGTTATTTGCCAGCACATGCAATGGGATGTATCTGGTTTTTTTACCTTTTCCTGCTCTGAACCAAAGCTCTATCAGTCCATTTGACTTAAAACACTCAACAAAATACTTAGCAATCACAAAGACATCTGTGTCATTCGACAGGATTACCAAGCGCGTCAGTCCATTTCTGACAGAATCGAGACAATATTCGAACGTCAGCCTTTTCAAGGCTGGAATCAAGGCTTCATGCCTTAAAAGTTTATTTTTGTTCTATATTTATACCATGGTCTGGGTGAATACTTTTTTCTGATTGGCTTGCAGGTATGCATTAAAACCGTGGAACCGCACAGGTAGTTTGGCTACGGTCGTTTCACTATTAGAAATTCATCCACTAGCCAACTTGTAACCTCAGCAACGTTAGACCTGGTATTGGGCTGGGTACAACGGAAACCTAGCTGCTCATTTATCTCCAGTAAATTTAGCGGCGTCATATATGTTGCGTCCTGCGGGGCGGTTAACTATAGGTACTCAAGCGATAATGACCGGAAATATTATAGCAGCGAAGTAATCAGGCTTTATTCATTAAACGATTGTAATTGTGTTCGGTTACAAAGGAATCTAACGTGTCCACTTCATGTATCAGCAACTGCTGACAGTTTGCTTGTTACGTGCTATGCCAGCAGACTGATTTCAGCTCGCTGACTGCGGAAACCGTCCTAAATTCATTGTAATTGTGGGTAGCAAGTTAGCTACAGTCTGCATAATCGCACATAATGTTGCGTTATGCATAATCTCAATTTCAGCTGGAATCCGTTATCAAATCAGCTGGTGAACGGATGTAAGCATGTGCAAAAAAATTCTTTCTCCATGAACCTAAGATGAACTAAGATAGCTGGTTCAATTTAACTTGGTCTATAGTAGGCTATTGGGTATGAGAAGGTGCGGCGCCTGTTTAATGATTACGAGCTGGTTTTTTTTTTTTTTAGCGCAAAACTTTCACCAAAAATTTCTGAATGCTGCGATTTGATATATCTGGCAAATGACCATGGTATAAGCGGGATAATCAAAGAGAAGGTGTGCATTCCAAGGTTTTAATGCACTTCGCGGAGGCAACCGCGGTGGTTATTTGCCTCCGCGTCGTGCATTAAAACCGTGGAATGCACACCTTCTCGTTAATTATCCCTTACATATATATATATATGATTATTCATTGATTTGGCAGTGGACCATTTTGTGGGATCTCATACTTTGGGGAGCCACCTGTAGAGCTGTCTGATTTGACTCATAGCATGTAGGTATTCTAGAATGTAATGCTCAAGGTGAGTTATACTTGTGTTCAAGGAGTTTATGATCCCAAAAATGTATAGTTTTAAGCCATAGCAGTTTTTAAATTCTCAGTATTTTTATTTTTTTTTTTTCGCAATTTCAATGTTGAATTTTCATGAAGATTATTTGTGTTTGCAGCCCCTTTTCTCTACCAAAATCATGAAAATAAACTGAAATACGATGGGAGTCTAAATGCTTCAAGTGTCTAGACTCAGTTCAGCCATTCCTTTCCTATCTGTGATGCTGCAATCTTGAATTATAAAGCCTTAAATAAGGTAACCCCCAAATAGCCAGATTTGGCTTCTGCGCAAAGGGGTTAAGATCTTGTGTTTAGCTGTAAACAGTTGAAGACATTCTCAAGGGACATTCATCATATCATTTTAATCAGAAATCTGATGAAGAAATGGCATCAATATCAGAATGTTCATGCACATTTCAACAAGCTTCTTGTGTAACATGACTGATGATGCAAAAGTACAACTTCCTATTTTACAGATGTCACCACTGTTTTAGGCCTAAGGGGCTCGTTTCAAAGTCATTTACTCCAAAGTATGCCCCAGTTTGAAATGGAGATCCAAATTGGTTTGAATCTGCTTTCCGGTGATGATAACTCCAACAGCCATGATCTTTGCCCATGCCAAGACAATGATAGTGATAGCCATATTGGATTTCACCATTACGTAATGAACAATCATTTCTGAATAATTGGTTGAATGCTGATTGGTTGAAAAACATCTACCTGAACAGGGTGTGCATGAAGGTGCATTGGCCCTTAAATGGATAAGGTTCGCTAAAGTAAAGCTGCAACAAAAACCTGCAGGACAGGGGGTCCTTGAGGACTGGGTTGGCAACCACTGTCCTCGAGAATGTTCTTGATCTGGCCAACTGCTGTAAAGGGTTTTTTTCTGAACCAGGAAAGAATTCTTCTGTCATCCACTACAGTTACTTGGGGTCTTCCTGGCCTTTTTGTATTCTGGAACTCTCCAGTGCTTTATTTCTTTTAAAGAATATAGTAAGAAGTTCAGTATGTCACACCTGATGGTTTCTCTTTCTTTCTGATTCTTTCTTTCTGATTCTTGTTGTTGCTGTTGTTGTTTATTTTTCAGCCTAATAATGGCTTGCTTTACTGTCTCTGACAGCTCTTTAGATTTCATTTTGTGAGTTAACAGCAACAGATTCCAAATGAAAATGTTACTCTTGAAATCAACGGCAGACATTTTATGTGTTCGGCTCTAAATGAAATAATTTGAGCGTAAAACACACCTGGCCATAGAACAGCTTAGCCTTCCTGAAAAGGGAGAACCTCTAAAAAATGCTGTAATTCCTACGCTGTTCACCCAATTTTTGATGTGTTAACTCTCAAACTGGCGAAGAATGTCCTCACTTTGAACTCTTTGATAAAAACTGGCTCGCTAGCTGACATTAACTGTCATCTAAATGCACTCAATGTATCATGCTACAGTCACTAGCCCATATTGTGCAGGGTAATGATATTAGGCTTTATAAATCCCATTTCAAAAGACATAACATTAAAGTATAATAACAATGCAACTTTACCTCATCTATCATGCTCAGTCTTATGTGCGAGTGTGAGTAACAGGATGCTGACTGTAGTTCATGTAGTGGCTGAGGGTGTCAGTAATGATAAAGCATTAATGAAAGTACTAGTACATATCACCGTAAAGAAAAAGTGGTCTCATAGTCCTCAAAGAAAAAGTCTTTGATGTTGATTAAGAATCAGATGCAGAGATTCATTTTGAGATATTCATTTTCCTTTTCTTTCAGGACTAATTTGATTAACTAAACTGATATTGTGTGTAATATATATTCATGGAAAATTCATTTTGATTTTAATTCCTAAGGCACATTTATTTATTAGAACAGCTACATGGGCATGGAAATGTTTGATATCCCACGTCATCAAGATGCTTAGCTTAATATTACTGAAGTGTTTGCTCAATAAACCATACCAAAATGTATTTGGTCTGACACATTCAGCAAATGGGAAGTCATCAATTTTGACTTATATGTTGGATCTGAAACTTGAATGGAATTTTTTCAAATAGTGTGTAACTGTTTGCACATCAAGAAGTACTGTGGTGCATTTGGCTTTCCCCAGTTTGTGATGCAGAATGGCATGGGGCTGACAGATATAATTCTGGAGCAGAGTGCTCGGACTGAGCACTATAACTAGACTTATTGCTAAGCTTCTTTCTCCACAGTCATAGGCAGTGATTTGCCCTTCAGCGGTTCAGATGATTGATATCAGATCTTCTTTTCCATTTGGTTAAATAACAGGGCCTGGAACGAGCTTTACAGGGAGTAGACCCTGGCCCCATCATATCCTGCCTTTCTATTGTATTTGTGTCTGACCTAACATGCCCTAAAAGATCAGTCCCTCCATATTGAAAGGGTAATGGCTTTCTCCTTTTCTCTCTATTCTGTGTTCATTCATTGGCATCAGGTGTGTGATGGACGCGATAAGCTATTGAGCAGATGAGGGTATGATTTAAGTTTAGATAGCCACCCTCCGGACAGTGGGCCGCGACTTGTCTCACAAAGAAATTCTTGAATATTGCCACTTACTCTTCATAATTGTTTGAGCACAGCGGAACTCCTACGTACAGTTTTTGAAGTCAACAGCTTCTGGCAATGTTGTCTCTAATCAAAATTATGGGCATAATTATTCAATGTCTATCGGCATAGGACAAAAGAGTGATTGTGGAGGAGTGTGTCATTCTACTTCAGAGGTGGTTTATGGTTATCTGGAGCCTGGTGGCTCTGTACTGTCATTTTAGCGGGAAAATTGCTGTTACTTGTATGATTAGCACCAGCGCAAAGGCTAACGCACAACGTAATACGCCTTGCGGGTCGCTGACTTTAATGCTGGTAACTCCTATTTACTTTCATTTGGCAGTCACAGCAGGTGTCTGCCGTAACAGGCTCCTATTTCAGGCCCCATGTGATATCTTCAGCTGCCAGAATAAATCATCGACTAATTTCTTCCATATCGTAATATTAATGAATGTCGCGCATTTGTAATCTTTGCTATGAAGTAGAAAAGGAATGATCACTTAAGCAAGTTTTTCTGTCTTTTTGCTTTTTTTTTTTTTTTGCATTGACCAGTGATTTTCATCATCAGTCACGTTGAGCCCTCTGTTATTGATTTAGCACTGTACAAGACCTGTCTGCCACCAGTTCTCATCACGCCTCAGCTCTCTTGCTGGACTTATAGAGATGTGAGTCTGAGGCAGGCAGCTCATCATGACATTTGAGTCACAGGTGTCTGATCGACCGAGGGGATTGCTATTTTACAGAGTCTCTGTCAACTCAGCTCATTCCCTCCAGATGCTGATGGCACGCAATGCCACTTACAGTAGTATTGGTCCGTTCTGATTCACTGAGAGCCCTCATGGTTCATTGCCATGCTACAACCATTAGATGAGCTTGTGAAGTAAAGATACTGTATTAGATGTGTACTGTATTCATGCATTATTAAACATATAAACATTTGAACCAACTACACCAGTTTTTAATCCTTGAGTCAAATAAAAATGCTTGAAAATAATTTAAGTTTTTCCATGTATGGTTATGATAATCTGATTCACCATAGCCAGCTAACATGAAATATGCCTTAAATTAAGTCTGACATCATTGGAATAAACTGAGTGTCTAAGGCTTTTTGAACTAAATCTTCAATTGATTTTAATAGTATATTGCAAGCACCACCCTATTATGAAACCGACAGAGGTACCACTTGCAGATCAATGACGGAAGCCATGAAGGGCACATTTATGAACACGAAATGAGGCAAATGGAACTAAAGAGGGCTTAAGAAGATTCAAGGTGAGGGACAGCCTAAGTCAGGCGACTGGGGCGCAGTGGTGTAGGGGCATATCCGAGCCGTGCTCAGGAACTACCCAGGAATCAGAAGCCAGGTAGTCAATCCTAATGCTGTGGCAGCCTGACTGCTCACCTTCAGGAACAAAGTCTTTACAAGGATGCAGTCCCTGTTTTGGAGGCCACAGGAGACCAGGGAGGACTGTTCCTAATCAAGTGCTCAAAGGAGAGATGAAGGTTTTTTTTCTTGTATTAAACTGACCACATATACGGGAGAGCTTAGCTCAGTTTAAAGGAGACCTAATATGCTATTTTTCCAATTTTATATTTTGGTCTTTGACTCCCCTTGGGTACTCCTGATCACGCAAAGTTAAAAAGGGTACTTATTTCACTCGTACTGCCATCCTCAAAAAACCCCATTTGTAGTCCATAATAGTCTCTGCCTGAAAGGCCTCATTGGGGTGGCTCTTCCACTATTGCCCCCACTCCCCATGCGCCAACTTTCTTCTGACTGGCCTGCTCTGTGGAGGGCGGATCTAGGCGGGACGATGTGTCACAGTGAAATGTGAGACGCGTCTGCCATCTGAGCTAAGGAATCAGCGGGGAAATTCTGCAATAAAACGCAAAACATATGTATAGATCTAATGAAATTAACTTGCTCTAATAAGCGCAACGTCGAAAGTGGAGGACGCAGTGCGAAAGTCTGGCAGCTCAAGCACAAATTTGCTATCGGCTATAGTTTGCTATGGCAACAGTTGGTGAGTACAACGGTTTTACTTCTCCTAGCTAGGATGCAGGGGAAGCTAGAATACACCCCATATGGACACATTTGTAGAACGGGTCGATATGCCAAAGTGTAGACCGGAGACCATAGAAATCCGGTGGGTCTGAGTTTAGAGGGAAACATGGACAGTGAGTGGCAGCTAAAAACGGACCAACAGCTTATGGACTGCTTTGGTGTGTATTAGGACCTGCTGGTTCGTGTGCGTAGCAGTGGTGTGTTGTTAGCATGGAGAAAAGAACAGCTTCCGCCCTGGTATATGACGGAGGGGTTGAAGCTCCAAGCTAAACGGCCTTTTCGGAAATTGCCCATGGTAATGGTTTACTTATTGCTTCGGAATGGCCAGCTTTTCCTCACGGAAAATGGGCGCATTATGGATAGCATGCGAGAGCTAGACAGAGCTCTGGATATGTCATGAACATAAATACAGGTTTTACAGACCGTAAGTTCTGTCTGCGTGAACCATTGCTTATGTGGAGCTAGCGAATCAATCACTTTTACAGGATAGAATTTAATATATAATCAATGGCAATACAGCGTTTGTTATACCGAACACGTTAGCCTGTGCGCTTCCCTATTGCTTTCACCGGTAGTATCAGAGAGCTTGCCCAGCCATTGGAGATGTATCAGGCTGACCCCGGTCATGGATAAGTGAAGTGATCGTTTCATAAGCACCCAAAAACGTACCCCAAGCTCTGCAAAGTCTACGTCTGGTCTAACTGCAGCCCAACTCGGCAGACACATACAGCACCTCTCCGATTAGCTTCAACTGTAGTGGCTACAATCAGGCGACGTTATGATGAAACTGCCACATTGATGCTTACCGAAGTAACACAAGCATACCGATTATAATTGCCGCATATAAGTTAACCAGGAGCATTTTTAATTAGCAGAGCACACAAACGAACATGCAGCAGCTGATAAGCGGTCATGACTTTGAATGTAATCTGTCGTGCAAAAAATTAGTTTTGCGTCCGGTGTGAAAGCTGCTTAACGAGCCTATAACGCCTGTATTCGCGTCTTTGCATTGACTTTGAATGTAGCTAATCTGTCGCGTGAAAAATTCATTTCGTATCCGGTGTGAAAGCTGCTTGTCAACGTGTTTTCGCGTCTTTGCATTGACTTTGAATGTAGACTAATCTGTCCTGCGAAAAATTTGTTTCGTGTCTGATGTGAAAGCTGCTTTATGGATAGTACGCGACAGCTAGAGAGGGCTCGGTTATGTTATGAACATAATACAGGTTTTGCAGACCGTAAGTTCCGATAGCGCGGACAAGTTGCTTATGTGGAGCTAGCGAATTGATCACTTCTACAGGAAAGAATTACCTATTTAATCTCCGCCTTTTTTTTAGCCACAACAATTTCTAAAGGGGGATGAAATTATGTCAATTTGTTATGCGTATTATGTCAATGACTGATGCATCATATGTCAATTATGTCATTATGTTATGCGCGCAACCAATGGAGTGTATCCAGGCGTATTTTGTAATTTCTTCTCCGGTGCAGCCTGGCATAAGTACTCCTCTGTCCCGCCTCTGTCCCTCTTGCTGGCGCAAGTAGCAAAGAGGGAGGGGAGAAGGCATGAGTGGATTTAATAGAGCTGAGTCAAATCTTCACAAATCAAATGAGCTCCTCTCCTCACCTTTAATGTGTTGGAATAAAGAAGCCTCTCTCCTATATCTGCATGATGCGTTAATGTTGCATTTTACTTTGCTGTTTCAGGAATGTTTTCTGCACCATTTATGTCTTTATTAAGCATTACGAATATGAGTTAGCTGGCTAGGTAGGGCATTCGCAAATTATTACCATTAGCAAACTTGAATGGAATTTCAAAACGAAACTACATCAGATCATTCAAACTTATGAAGTTGGAATTAAATACAATGGTTAATTGCTCATTTACCGTATTGACCCGAATATAAGACGACCCTGAATATAAGACGACTCCTCTTTTCAAGACCCTTATTTGGAAAAATACTTTTTATTTGAACAAAATTTCAAAAAACATTTCATTGTTTTTCTCGCACATTTCAACATCTTTGGTGTTTATCATGGGGGAGAAAATCATAAAATCATCCATAGCCCTGCAAATAGGAAAAGCGCAGAATGCACTTCACGGTTATATGCCATGAAAACAGTGCAATAAAACGGGCTTAGGCCTACTGGCCTAACTTGTGCAATAAACGGCGCTCATTCGCTTGACAAACACTGTCAGAAAAGTCTGCAAAATGTAAGAGCATTAACATCCAAAAACACTATGAACAGTTCTTTTCCAAATTCATTCTGAATGACGTTGATTTAAATACAGCATATACGCGTCCAGATGAATGATTGTTGTCCCACAACAACAAGAACAAGGAACACCTGTTAACTGTGGAGTGCTCTCGGAGGGAACCTTCTGTTAATTATGAAAATGAGTGAGAACAGGTCAGGACTAATAATTGTTTTAAACGGAGGTTTTGTACAGGGGCGAAGCTAGAACCGGGAATTGGGGTGGCACAGACACGTCCCTTTATGACAATTAGGATAGTCCTGGCTAGTTCTCAATTATTTTTCTTTATTGGCGCGTTTTCCAATTATCGTAATAGGCAACTGAAGACACGGTTTCTCATGCAATCTAACAGCGATGAAGTCATGGGGTAAATTCCGTAAAACAGAATTGGGGTGGACGTAACATCTGTTTTAAAGAATTATTAGTCTTGACCTGTTCGCAGTCATTTTCATGATTAACAAAATGTTCACTCCGAGAGCGCTCCGCACTTAACAGGTGCTGCTTGTTCTCCCCGATTAGGTAAGACGACAGTTATTCATCTGGAAACGTTTGCTTAATTTTTCGGTTGCCAATTACGATAATTACGTTGCACTCTGTCATACATCTTTTTCCTGCCCTCACGTTGTTCGTTCTCTCAGCTTCGTTTACAACCGTAAGTTTAAATTTCACATCATAACTTCTCCTCTGATTTTTATTCACCTTACCGATTTTGGAAGCACTTTTTTCAAGTGAATCTTTGTGCCTTGGCTGCATCTTTCTGTCATTAAGTAGCTCATGCAAATGTAAGCTAACACACCCACTCCAGCCGACTTGTTTACAGGATCACGCTAGGGTCACACTGCTCTAAACACTGACAGAGAGAAAAGCGCTCATATGGCACCACATATTGTTTTACATGGGTAACTCCTTAGACCCCGAATATAAGACGAGGTGTCATTTTCAGGCATTTTTCAAGGAAAAAAATATCGTCTTATATTCGGATCAATACGGTATTTATTCTGCCTGCATCATTGGGAAGAGAAACAATGGATAGCGTGTTCCTATTATTACACCCTGTTGCTGCTTAAAATTTTGGGATTAACATGCATGGACAACAATGTAAGAGATGTTACACATTTATTTTCAATATGTATTCTTAACTCAGTATGAGATCATAGCAATCAGGCTGTATTCCTTTCCCCCACTAAAAACGATAAAACCCAAGTGACAATAATAGTATTAAGCCGCTTGCTCACTGTATGCGAAACAAATTTTTCACACGACAGATTACATTCAAAGTCAATGCAAAGACGCAAATACACGAGTGTATTCGCGTCTTTGCATTGACTTTGAATGTAATCAGTCGTGCAAAAAATTTGTTTCGCGTCCGGTGTGAAAGCAGCTGAAGGACACCCACATCACCCACACATGTACTCACGCGCCCACATGCACACATTCTCTTTCTCTCTCTCTCTCTTTGATCTGACATCACAACAATCGATATAGATACTATAATTTAGGTGCTGATTCAGATAGTTACATTAAATTGTGGTTGCTGTTATTATTTATTGCATTGAAATGTGCCTGACATTCTGGAAACCTGCACGTGAGGTTTTGGTGACGTGTGAGCACTGTGCGCCGGTCATCCAAATTACCACTGCACAAAAAGTAAATCAGGTTGGAGCTGGCGAGCTCACTGCGTCTTGATGAATATGTGACACCTCCCCCTACTACGCCGCCACACCCATCTCAGCGCACGTCCGTCTACCAAATTGCCAAAGTGGCTGCGCACGGTGTTGCAACGCACGAAATTACCACTGCGCAGGCTGCACCGGACAAAAGTACCACTGCGTGGGCTGCGCCACACTGCACCACCCTGCGCTGCGCCGAGAAATTAGAGCCCGAGGGCTTAAATGCAGCAGGACAATAGGCCACCGGTGTGGGCAGGGAGTGAAGAATGGGCAGGAAGCAGGGAGCAGAACATGACAATGATCAATCAGTGCAGAAAACAGCAAACAAGCAGACTCGGGCAGCTGGACAGAGGGGACAAAACAATTATGGAACAGGCAGGATGTGACACCACTCCCAGAGAAGTGTACAAGTAACAGTCTTAAAATCCTGTAGCAACCATTTTTCTTTCACTGATGCCTCAGTTATCAATTTTTTTTTTTTGGACTATGTGGGTTGAGGTCGAACTGGTGGCAGGGATTTGAGCCAAATTTGCAGATCATAGCTCAATGTTGACAGGAAAAATAGCCGTTCAATTATAAGATTGGGAATATAACAAAGAGTTTAAGGGGCCTTCGGGGTAAAGTGTAGAAATAACCATAATAATGTAAAAACTAAGAAATAAACATACTCACCGTGATTTTAACCGAGTAAAATGTAGTATTTTGATAAAAGATTTACATGGGTGCCAGGGAAACGGCACTTTAATGACAAAATTTGCAAATATTTTGTGGCACTGATATTTCAATAATCCATTGTCAGATATTACTCAAATTAGTCTCATATGAAAGGTTAAAGATAATTCTATGAAATGACATAGGATTTTTTGTTTGAAACATTTATGAATATTTAATGAGCTGTGTTATGTAACTATAATGAAAATCGCTGTCATGAACTTGCTTCATTTTCATAATTAACCCCCTAGGGATGCACTTATCTAGAAAATCCTTTGTCATGTCATAGATCTCTAGCAGATGCAACTTCAGCCCAAATTTAAGGTCAATCAAATTAATATTAATGATTTTATGAATGCTTCAAGGTTGAAAATCAGTCAAAATTGTGATTTTTGGTAATTTGCATTTAAAGTCACAAGTAACAACTGAGGCAGAGGATAAACATACTTTTGTAGATCCTTGGTGTTTACTGGCATGTCACTGCATTCCTCTATTTATTACATTTATTTATGTGAAAATCAAAAATATTGAAATTTAAAAAGAAAAAAAAAATTTTACCCTCAAGACCCCTTAAAAATGTTTTAGATATGGAGGTGTTTCACTGAGCAGCCAGTTTTAATGCACCATTGTAACAGTGAGATAATTGAGCATTTTATGTGGAGTTTATTGAGGCTAAGTGTAATTATTTTAAGCTTTCCTTGTACTTTATATTTTTCCTGCGTAGTTTTTCTCTTTGCACTGATGTCCCGGACTAAAAGTTCCACAGGAGGAGCCCATCACAGTGTGACTTGATTGGTAGGTATTTTTGGTATGTGTAAAGTTCCTCTGCTGGGCACACTTCCCCTGCTGTGCTGCGAGAGCTGGAAAAGCATCTGGAATGGTCTCTTTTGTGCAACCCTTCGAACTCCGAACCGGCCACAATCTCCCCGGATTCCTCAGACCTTATTGTCTTTCATTTTTGAAAGATACTTTAGTTGCTTTCACTCTTTGTCACGCAAGCAATTAGAAGGGCACTCAGTAGGGCACATAACTCCACCATGCCATATGTCAGGATTGTTGGTTCTTCTGGATCTAGAATCCAGAATATGTTCCAGATCAGTTCCAAAATTGAATCGAACTACCCCCTACCATCCTACCAAATTTAGTGCCAATCCTTTCGTAACTTTTTGAGTTATCTTGTTAAGAGACAGACAAACAGACAAACACGGGTGAAGACATAACCTCCTTGGCAGAGGTATAAATTCATGTAGCCACCAACACGCATGAAGATGCACACTCAGGCGACTTGTGATTGCAATACATATATAAGTGTTTTCCATTCTATTTCATAGATTAAAATTGAGTATTCAGAAAATGTGTTACGTATGCATTCTAACATTCCAATGCTCACAGTGGACCTCAAAAGATACTTCTGCTGATTTCAATATGTTTAAGGCAGTCAGTGAATTACACTAAGCCAGTGATTCAGAATTAGCAACACATACATACATCGTAATTTAAGCACTGCTTTGAAAGCACTTAAACAAGCAAGCCATCTTAATTCAGTTCAAACTGGCCTGCTGAAAAGGTGTCATTTATTTTGTTCTGCAAGGAAAATTGCTTTGCTGGAGTATGTTTGTCAGATATTCTGGAATTCTGCTCAGCCATAAGTGCTGTTGCTTTAATGAACTGTGAGAGAAGTTTGAGTGTTCAGTGAAAAACCTTGTTGTGTGTCCTTGTATGAATGCCCTTTTAGCCACAAGCATCACAAATGAACAAATAATCTCCTATCAACGTCACCTCTTTATCTAACATGTTGTGTCCTCTTCTGGACACATTGATAACGGTGAAGAGGAAGTTCTCAATATTTTACATTCAACAAGAATTTGAATGGTTTTTTCTCTAAATGCTGTGATTTGGTGAGAACACTGATATCCCAGCAGGAATAGCAGAAAATACTGATGGGCATTTAGGCAATTTTAGTTGTTTGTTCAGTTTATAAATCAGTAGTGTTTCACTCGTGGCTGAAATACTAATTATGCATTATTTCCATGTTTATCTATCTGTTCCCCTCTGCGGTAAGCTTTTCACTTTTAATGGACCTCATCTGTGACGCCACGCTGGGCAACAGAAGCACCCTTCAGGGTAATAGTTGTTGCTGCAACTGCTTAATTTGTTGTTTTTTCAAATAAATAATGTAATTTCATAACAGGCACTTTCTAGCATCAGTAGCAAAGTTGTTGTAATCTAACATTTTTGCATATTAGGAGCGCAGTACCTCCGCTTGGATATATTTGCTGAAATATCCGGCAGAAATATATTTCCATGGTAGAATTAACAGCATATTTGAACAAATCTTGGTCTGAATGCCCAACACAAGACTGGCTTTATTGAGCTGAATGACTGAGAGAAAGAATGGTAAATGGGTCAGATTGGATAAGGGCAGATTTTCAATTTGTCGCACATTTAAATCTCAGTCCTTCTGGGAAATGCGTGAATCATCACCAGTGTGTGCTATTTTCCAATTCAGATTTTGTCCCATCAGTCTGCTCCTCACATTTCATCAAAATAATTGGAAAACTGTCAACCAGCGCGAGTAGTAATTTCTGTTGTTCTACTGTATGAGGTGGTCGCCAGCACACTAATTTGAAGCAATGCTATGGGACTGTTCTGAATTCCAGAGATTATAGCGAAACAAGTTCCCTTTCAAAATACTTTTATGGTATGCCACTGAAAACTAATGGTCCTGCCGCTGCCTGTGCAACCTGGGACCAATAGTTTTGTGCTTGTGTCCAGCCCCATTAGCTTATGAAACAGGTGGCCCCTGGGACAACATGGTGGGAGTAGGCAATCTGTGAATGTATTGAACCTGTCAGACTTTCTCAGGTCAAGTGAACAAGTTTAAAAGAGCCATTTGTGTCAGAGCTAAATATGTCATTGCATGTCCCATGTAAGACAATGTGGAAGATTTCCTGACGTCTTTGAAAACAGAACCTGGTCAGGTCATAAACAATTATGTTTTTGTGTTTCTTTGTGAATGGAGTTCCTGGAAGTCCTGCTATGTGAGTAGTAATTGTCAAGTACTCTCCGAGCAGTTAGTCATGCCGACAGTCTGACGGCTTGTAGTTCTCCTGGAACAGCACTCGATTGTGTGGCACACAGCGGCATGTGTGACAGAATCAATACTGCTGCCAGCAATTAATAACAGCCTCAATTCTCCTCTGGAATCAGGCATCAGGAAGAGGGGAAAGTAATGATAATTGTCATTCTTCTGCATTTACGCTCTTGACATCTGGGAGGCTGGGGAAAGGTTCAGTCCTTGTATGTTGACGTTAAAGCGCAGCATTTGTTTTAAGCTAATGTTTTGCAGCCTTCAGCCGGGAAGTAAATGAATTTCTGCAAGATGTTAAAATAAAACTGCACTCAAGCATTGGGAAAGGACTGTAGGTCCTGTGATTTAGCTTCTGAAACTGATTAGCAGAAATCAAGGAACATTAATTTCTGTGTAATTTTTGATCTGCAATTTTTTTTTCATCCCTTATGAAAAGTCATGCCAATTGGCTCTGGTCCCATGTTTTTTTCATTGTTGATAATCCATCATATTTCCGGAGAGTTAGAGGTAGGAAGAGTTTTATCATGCAAACTATGATTAACTCTGTTTCTGATGAAGTGGTTATTCTGCATTGAGTATGAGAGAGTGCTCCCCCTGAGGACACAGTTACAGTTTTATTGGATGACACTGTTTTTCTGGGAATGACATCACCCTCATTTATCCGCTTTTAACCAGAAATATTCATGTACATATTTAATATGACATAAGTTGCAATTTTTTATGTTCATGACGTTTTGTTCAACTCTGTCAATCGTGAAGCATAAATTTTACATTTTCTCTCATTTATTGTTTGATCACTCAAGTGCAGTACTTCTGGTTAAGTGTTTGCTCAAGTGAGCCAAACTGCTGCAGCTTAGATTAAAATCACCATTTAAATTTTAATGAATGAAAATGTTAATTTGTTTTTAATTCCACTTATCTCGATCTCAAAAATGAGATTCGCTCCTACCCTTGACTTTTATGGAAAATACTTTTTTTAAATGAAAGATATCGTGAAAAAATCCACCCACGTTAGCCAGGAAAGAGTTAACCAGTCATAAAAGAAAAATATACCCAACCCTCTTAACATGGGCACGGTTGCATAGCAACCTGGTAAATGCTAATTCTTACATTTTATGCCAATATTAGGATACATGTCCCAATTTTAAGCAAATGGCGTAAGGATGTGCTTGCTTATTTTTAATGTAATTTAGATTTATTGCAAAAGGGAAATTGAAAAGTTCTCACCAGTGAAGAACCGCAGAAGGTCATTTGTGGCTAGGAGTGCAGCGTCTGATTTGTTTTCTGTGTGTCATGGATGCATATCAGAGAATTAATTGGTGTTCTCTGCACATTGCAATTAGTAGCTGCTTGATAGACGTTCTTTGACACTCTGAAGTTGGAGAGGGACTGTGGGTGGGAGAATAAGAGATTTTGGCAGTGCTCTGAAGACTAATGATCAAAAAGGATCAGTCTGAGTCCAGTGATTATTTTTTCTTTACATCACTGGCTCAGGAACCAGCACAATATCTACTTAATAAAGTATAGTACATTTTTTGTTTTTAATTCATCAACCGCATAAGCTCTACTATGCTTTGGATTCCCAATAACCCACACAATAAATTGTCAGAATATCCTGTTCCTGCATAAAATGTACAAAAACTTGTTTCAGGTTTATCATATAATTTTTGCAGACCACCGATTTCAACCAGTCTTTTGTCTTAGCTTCTTTAAGAATAACCTTTTGAGTTTGCTTAACTACGGCCAGTTGTTTTGAGCTCATTGTAGATTAATCATTAGTTGTACATCCATGGATTCTCACTCTCCCAAACAGACTGGAGGCAACTCCTCGTAGTGGATTTCAGCTGCATTGTGCTGACTCACATTTTTGATGGTGTGGAAATGTTACTCCACATATGAGTGTAACTAGTTCAGGCAGGAAACTCGAGAAGAGCTACATCAGCTGACAGCAGCCTGGTAAGCTACCAGCACGTCAGCATCAGCAGGCACACAATTGGAGGATACACATCACGAGGTCATACAGCAGTCTATTTGAAAGACGTCAAGCTCACTTTCTTCCGCTGCTGTTTGCAATGACTTTTCATGCTATGCAACATACTGTTTGGTTTCTTGCTTGCCACCTCCACCCCAGCCTCCACCTGTTTGGTTCTGCTCACATCGGGGGGATTTTGATTTCTGTTCATGACTATGTTTGTATGTTTGCTGTGCCTAGGTAGGACATTCCTCCAGAGCAGAACCGCCGCCAAAATACAATGTAATGCCTATACCCATGAATAAATTGTTCTATTTTATTCAAACGTGAGTTTTCCTGACTGAATTTGTTTTAAGCAAATAGATGTTAACTGGGGTGACTGCCAACCCGACATACCCCACACAGAACTATGCATTAGCATAGGGTAAACCCAGAAGCGTCTTTTCTGATCGTCCAAGGGACCAAAAAATCCTGCTTTGTTCCGTTATGAGCTAATCTCGGCCATTCTTGCTGTAGGATTTATATTCTGTGGTGCTGGTTGATTGAGTCACTGGTACAATCACTGGGCATTGCCTTGTCGAATGAAAGTTCCTGATTAGTAAGTGGCCAAGTACTGGCTTGCACTGTCATTTTCTCAGCCTGTAAAAGGAAGTTGTGGCTGATGGAGGAGTAACAGGTTGCCTTTACTAGTCTGATTGAGGCCAGATTTGCCCATATCTCATCTTGTCATGGTTCTGCTGTTGCCGGACCATGTTTTTGTAATGACCCTGATTCCAAGCCATGACTTTCTGACCTAGTCCATGCCATGTTTTGTATTTTGCCTGTCTCTCTTTGTCATGTCTTTTGCCTGCCATTTCCCATATTCTCAGCTTAGATTATTATTCTGGTTTTTGTATTCCTCATACCCTGCATTGCACATTGTCTCCCCAGTCTTGTCTTGTGTTCTGGGACAGTTTTATTCCACAGTCTTGTGTGCCACAGTTTCAGGTGATTTCATGGTTTCTGGGTTTCCAAACATTCCTTCCAATCTTGTTTGCTTCCTTCGCCTTACTGTTCTATCTTTACTAACAATACTAACAGTTTATTATTTTAGATACATTACTAACACTAACTAACATTGTTTATTGTACTAACTTACTAACAAGCACTATGAATTGTATAGCTGCCTATTACTAATTGACTAAGGAGCTCTCAGCACTCACTCTGCTCTCGTCTCCATCCCTTGCTTTCACTCAATTTACTTTACTGTGCTTCAGCGGATTCTCCACACCTACTTAATCACTGTTCTGCCTCTCACTCTGTGCATGTTAGAACTCCCTAACCGGAGTCATCTGTTTGTCATGGGTTGTCTGTGTAATCCCTGTCCACGTTTTAGCTTTCGCCAATTTCATGTGGTTTGGAACTTCCTCTTGTTCATTCCTTTGTTAATTAGTCTAATCCAGCTCACCTGTTCCCTATTATAGCATGTGACTTTCCGTATGTGTATTTAAGCAGTCATTTCACTACCAGCTCTTGTCAGAATGTTTTCCCTGTGCTGCGATCATTTATGCCTTGTACTCTTAGTATTAAACTTCTGACTGGAACATCCCGGATTTTGATTTTGGCTGTACCTTTGATATTCCAGTGCCCGTGTACAGTACCTGCTTTGCCTGACCCTGAGTTTTGTCTTTGCTGCCCTGTTTGTGAACTGGAGTACGTCTACTGGATTTTGGCTTTGGATTTATCTCTGATTCCTGTGCCTATGTACCAAACCTCCTTCGCCTGACCCTGAGCTGTGTTTGCTGCCCTGTGCACGATTTGGATTACGACAACTGGATTCTAATTTTTGGATTGGACTCTGTACCATTGTTTGCTGCCCTGCAGGGTTTTTCACCCCAAATCCAATAAAAAAAATCAAGTTTACTGGATATTTTTGGTTCCTGAATGCTACCTCCACATCTGCCTCGGGCTATCAGCACAGATGCCTCATGTGAATTAAATGAGCATTAATTCTGTTACATTAACGTACAGCTATCCTCATGCTATTTTGCTAGTACCCACCTGCTTGTGAATCATATGCAAATTCAATTAAAGGATTACAATTGGCTTTTATTCCAGTTTCAAATATCTGGTGAAGTTGAATCTTTTCTTGGAATATGCCTGGTGACTATTCTTACTGGAGAAATGAAGACAGCACCCTATTTTTGAGACCGTAAAAAATTAATTGGTCAAATTCTCCTGTGATCTGGAAATACCTAGTACATTTGTCACTTTTGGGGGGAAACTGAGTTTGACCCTCATTTGCGGTGATTCAGAGTGGTGAAAATCTCAGTACAATAGTTATTAGTTTTTTTTTTTTTGTTTGAACTGTCAATCAGGTATCTATAATTTTGTCCAGTTAGAAAAAGTTCAGAATCCAAAGGTTTTTGTTTAGTTGTGAGAATCCTTGCTACTGAAATTCACTAGGTTTTTTTCCAGATCACAGGAGAATCCTGTTGTGAAGCAGTCATGCAGAGCAATGTGTAGTAACGGATTGTACGGTAAGCTGTCATGTTACTGATTATTTTCCGAGGACGAATTACTCCTGCCCACTAATTGGACCAACACTGTTGTAAACAATTTCAGTTGGCCCTATTCACTTTCATGTTGCAGTCCACCTGAGCAAGGGTAATGCGTAATTTGTATGCAAATGGTTCCTCTGAGTGGACCCTATCACGCATCTCACCACTTTTCCCTTATTTTTTTGTATTTCAAGAGAAAGTACCACCGAGAAGGCACCAATCTTTCATTAGTATGCAAAGGACACATTTCTTTGGCACCAAAGTGGATATTGATGTTTTTTTTCCCAACACGATGGTTGTATCAATATGCATTAAATGTCAGATTTAATGGCTAATTTGTGAAGGTCTTTACTTCACTCCTTGTCAGTAAATGTTGAGCAGGAGCTCTCTAAGCTGCCAGCCATGCTTTCAGGATGCTGCCAGTGGGAGTAGAAGTCTGGAGAGAGCTTCACCCACTCAATACTTTGCCTCGCATTCAGACTTTGTTCACAGGTAGAGGAGATGGACACACAGCCTAAGGACCCTGGTGTCAATGGAGCAACAGCACGCACCGGCCAGGAGCTTCGCTCCACTGGTCTAGATCAGAGATTCAGCCGCAGGTGCTGTTTCTGTAGGTGTTCATGGCTGAGGACTTTTTTGGTGTCACACGTACACCTCTATCGCGAATATAGGTGTGGATTCTGAAAAGGCTGACAGTATTTTCTTTTCTCCCACATCCTTCAGCTCACCCAGCCTCGTGAGTCCTGTTGAAATAGAAGGATGATTGGCTTCATCTTTTAATGCCATATTTCTGAGGATGTTTGATTATTAGAACATTCAACCGTTTTGATTGTCTTGCTTACTTTGGATATTAGTTAGTAATCCAAAGCTGATCTTTTTTAATATGTTCAAGTGCTTTTTTGACATAACATGATTCTTTTAAACAAGAATACTAGAGTCTTCTGAAGTGGTTTTGAATGCCAAATTCTCCATGACCTTTGAGAACTGCTGATAATGCACTGAAGGGTTTAGTGTCCAAAAAATGAGAGGACACACAGTACATTGCTTGCAGGTACCGACAGTCTTGTGAATTATACACAATGATGCACAGGAAGCACTCCAAATCATCTATGAGAAGGATAGGCCACAGTGCCCCAGAAAGATTGTAGTGGTTCTCTTACAGTTCTCTCCGATAAGGCTAGCAAAGTGACATCCAAGGAAGAATTTGCATTGAAATCCCTTTGGGAGAGTCCAGAGCAGTACAGAGATAGGTATTGATGAGTGTGTAAGATGGGGAACTTGCATAGACTATTGGGCCCTGATGACTAAAGCATATGCAACATGGGAGGAAGTGGAATTCTATTTGTTTTTTTTATTTTATTTTTTTAAATGTCTTAAATAGTAAACCCCATCGACTTCCATTCATTCTGTGAGTATCCGCAAGTTTTCAATGCGTGATGAAATGCATCTAGTTCCCAGTTCATTTCAGGGCAGACAGTTTTAATTTAACGTCATTATATTTAATAGACATTATGCTAATGCTTTGATTTTATTCAGCACAATCTGTACATTCTACTCAGTTTTTGACTTTACTTTTGGCGCTTTTCCACTGCATTTATCGACTCAATCAGACTGGACTAGTGGACTCTACTCGGTATTTAGTACCACCTCAGCTGACGTTCCAAGCAAGCTGAGCCGTTGCTAAAACGTGAGGTCATTGTGCCAGGGTTCCCGTGTTCATGAAATTCCTGGAAAAGTTATGGAATTTGAAAAACCTGTTTTCCAGTCTGGAAAAGTTATGGAATAAACAAACAGGTTTTGGAAAGGTTTGGAAAAATACCATGTTTTGCCCTAATGGTTATAATATGTTCACTAAATCCCCAAAAGATGTTGAGTTTTCCGTAAAACTACAAACTGTTGTTTAAAATTGAACGCGACGCCGTTGAAACTAACATGAAGTTTCGTGATACACGTAGGTTACATTATGCAGTCAGTTGGCGGGCAGCAAAATTTTTTCCTACCGAACTTCTTAATACCAACTTTATCTCATTAGCTTACCGCCAGTAAGAATCGAGCACATGCTCGACGACGTCCCCCAGATTCTGCGAACAATGCATGCAAGCAAGGATAATACACTCTAAATAATTATTTGCAATTGTTCAACATCGGTCTCAGAATATATTAACTGCCATCTGTTTGTTACCTCTTCAATGTTTTTGCCGCCTTGAGCATTTAAATGTAGCACTTGGTTATTTATTGCTGTTTGTTTGTTTGTTAAATATAATTGAAAAAACACAAGAATGGTGCCATGCAATATACTTCAAAGTGTACTTTCATGAAATAAACAGTTGGCTTGAAGTGTGAATAACAAGTAAAGTTGTAGTACATCTGAATTTACTTTCAATATACTTCAAAGTATTCTTTTATAAATTAGACATTGTGCTTGAAGTATATAACTTGTGAACTAATTCTTCATCTTTAAGTTTACTAGCAGTATACTTCACTGTATACTTTCATCAACTGAAAAGTTTACTAGAAGTATATAGCTAATAAACTAGCAGTATATCTGTAAGTTTACTTGCAGTATACTGCAAATTCTACTTTTTAAACTAGAAATTGTGCAAGAACTATATAACTAGTGAACTAACAGTTCATCTTTGTTTACTAGCAGTATACTTCACAGTATACTTTCATGAACTGAAAAGTATACTAGAAGTATACAATTAATAAACTAGCAGTATATCTGTAAATTTACTTGCAGTATACTTAAATGTATTCTTTCATAAATTGAAAAGATGCTAGAGGTTTACAACTAGTGAAGTCACAGTATACTTAAAAGTACACTTGTAGTGTACTTGTAATACAAAATAAAACTTGGTTGTAAACTAGATGGGTACTCTAAGTTAATGTTGCTTAAACTTGAAGTATACTTTTTTTGTACGAGTATGTATCAACTCAGTCATCTCATTTCATCTCATTTTCCTCCGCTTATCCGGGGCCGGGTCACGGGGGCAGCAGTCTAAGCAAAGATGCCCAGACTTCCCTCTCCCTGGACACTTCCTCCAGTTCTCCCGGGGGTAACCGGAGGCGTTCCCAGGCCAGCCGAGCGATGTAGTCCCTCCAGCGTGTCCTGGGTCTTCCCCGGGGCTTCCTCCTGGTGGGGCATGCCCGGAACACCTTCCCAAGAAGGCGTCCAGGGGGCATCCGATATAGATGCCCGAGCCACCTCAACTGGCTCCTCTCAACATGGAGGAGCAGCAGCTCTACTCTGAGCTCCTCCCGGCTGACAGAGCTTCTCACCCTATCTCTAAGGAAGCGCCCCGCCACCCTGCGGAGGAAACCCATTTTAGCCGCTTGTATCCGAGATCTCGTTCTTTTGGTCATGACCCAAAGTTCCTGACCATAAGTGAGGGTAGGAACGTAGATTGACTGGTAAATCGTGAGCTTTGCCTTTCAGCTCAGCTCCTTCTTCACCACGACAGATCGGTACAATGACCGCATTACTGCTGCCGCTGCACCGATCAGTCTGTCAATCTCACGCTCCATCCTTCCCTCACTCGTGAACAAGACCCGAAGATACTTAAACTCCTATACTTGAGGAAAGAGCTCTCCTCCAACCCAGAGGGGGCTAGCCACCTTTTTCCGGTTGAGAACCATAGCCTCGGACTTGGAGGTGCTGATTCTCATCCCAGCCACTTCGCACTCGGCTGCAAACCGCCCCAGTGCATGCTGAAGGTCCTGGCTCAAAGGAGCCTACAGGACAACATCATCCGCAAAAAGCAGAGATGAGATCCTGTGGTCCCCAAACCGGACTCCCTCCGGCCCCTGGCTGCGCCGAGAAACTCTGTCCATAAAAATAATGAACAGAACTGGTGAGAAAGGGCAGCCCTGCCGGAGTCCAACATGCACCGGAAACAGGTCTGACTTACTGCCGGCAATGCAAACTAAGCTCCTGCTCCCGTCATACAGAGACCGCACGGCCCTTAGTAGAGGGCCCCGGACTCCATACTCCCGAAGCACCTCCCGCAGAATGCCATGAGGGACACGGTCGAATGCCTTCTCCAAGTCCACAAAACACATGTGAACTGGTTGGGAATACTCCCATGAACCCCCATGAAGGAGGGTAAAGAGCTGGTCCTGTGTTCCATGACCAGGACAAAAACCGCATTGTTCCTCCTGAATCCGAGGTTTGACTATCGGCCGAATTCTCCACTCTAGCACCCTGGAATAGACTTTACCTGGGAGGCTGAGGAGTGTGATCCCCATATAGTTGGAGCACAACTCCGTCAATTCTGCAATAATTGTCAAATTTGTTCTCAAATAAAATCACACAAATGTTTATCTATTTCTGTGTGGGTTAACATCACTGCATAAAGATCAAGTTCAGCTCCATCCATGTGCTATTTACTCTGCTATGCTGCCCCAAAGCTGACTTGTTACCACAAGTGAACATGTGGAATATGTAAGTCCATGAGATTACAAAAACTAGGGTAAAAATATAGTGCACTATACTTCAAAGAAGCCAATATGTATGGTACAAATATTTTAATGTGCTTATTCTTTTGATAGTAGCCTAACTGCAAGCCAGTATACTTGAGCATTAGGCATGAATATTTTAATACTTTGAGATATACTCAAGAAAAGTATGATAATCAAAAGTTTAGGTATTAGCCATATATACTTTTCTGTGTACTTTTCAGTATAAGCTAAGCATACTTAAATATTACTTTGCTAAGTATATCTCTGATAAGTACATCAAAAGTAAACTGAAAGTATACGCTCTTATTTTTAAGTTTAGAAGATATATACTAATAGCTCACTTGAATAAACTTCTTTTTCGTTAGAGTTTGGTGGGCATGGCCCTGTTAATTTGCACTTTGAAGTGAACAACCCTAGCTTTTGAAAGACAGCTTGGCATTTCAAAATCCTTTATTGTTCCTGTGCTTGTGTTGTGTGAGTTGATGTGTTTTATGAATTGTTGAAGATGACGTGATGGCACTTTCCGTAGTCGATCGTGTGGATCTACTCGGTCAATCTACAATGGAGTGGGTACTATGGTGTGTGTAAAATGAGTACCTGGCACTAAACCGAGACCAGTGGTCGCGTAGAGGCTGTACCATGCTATGGAATGTTATCTGAATTGTTGATAAAACAAGTGAATGAGTTCAAAAGACGATGAGTCTAATTGTCTTTTACTAAAATGTTGTTGAAAATCAAATGTTCTTTGAATTTTTGTAAAAACCGGTAAAATTTTCTTATTCATTTTGAGGAAAATTGACAGCCCTATACCGGTACAAATCTGTCAATTTTATTTTGCCTGATAATACAGTCCAAATACTAAAACTTAATGTGGTTGAAAGTTGGTTCGTTACAGAAAATTTTAAAAATGGAAGCAGTGGTCATCTTTGTCCTGTAGTAGAATGAAATTGATATAAAAGAGAATTTTTTGTGCTTTACTTATCAATTTTTGGTTTTCTTGGAAATGCATGCTCATTCTGAATTTAATGCCTTCAACACATTGCAAAAATGTTGGGACAGGGGCAAAATAATACTTGGGAAGTGTGGGAATGCAAATGAATAAATAAATAAAAATAAGGTGTGGAGGTGTTAACCTGATGGTATTACCATGTTTACCATGTTAACCATTATCATGTCCTGTACCATGTACAGGAACTTGTGTGACATCCCATTCAAAATCCAAAGGAATTAAAATGGAGTTGGTCCCCCCTTTGCAGCCCCAACAGCTTCCACTGTTCTGCCTAAGGCTTTACTCAATTTTTTCTAGTGTGTCTGAGAATCTTTGCCCATTTGTCAAGAAGAGCATTGTAAGGTCAGGCTCTGATCATGGGCAAAATGGCCTGGATTGCGATCTTCGTCCCAATGGTATTTGGTGGGATGAAGGTCAGAGCTCTGTGCAGGCCAGTAAAATTCTTCCACACCAAACTTTGTCTTTATGAACATTGCTTTGTGCAGTGGGGCACAGTCATGCCAGAACAGAAAAGGGCCTTACCCAAAATGTTTCCACGAAATTGGAAGCATAGCATTGTCTTTGAATTGAATGTCTTGGTATGCCAGAAGGTTTCCTTTCACTGAGACAAAGTGGCCGAGCCAAACCCCTGAAAAACAACCCAGTGCCATTATCTGTTCTCCACCAAACTTTACTGTTGGCACAATGCGGTCAGGCAGGTAATGTTCCCTTGGCATCTGCCAAACACGGACTCATCCATCAGACTACCAGAGAACCGTGATTCATCACTCCATAGAACACCTTTCTACTGCTCAAGAGTCCAGTGGCAGCATGTCTTGCACTACTCCATCTGAGGCTTGGTATTGTGCTTGGTGATGAAAGGCTTGCAGCTGCTTAGCCATGGAACCCGATTCCAAGAAGCTTCTGGCTGACAGTTTTTGTGCTGATGTTAATGCCTGAGGAAGTTTGGAACTCTGCATTTAGTTAGTTAACAGAGCACTTGCGATTCTAGTGCACTTTGCACCTCAGCACTCAGAAACCCTGCTCTGTGACTTCACATTGGGCCTCATGCAGCAACATTCTCTTAATTTTCTCTTCTATTTTCTCTTATTTTTTTGCTAAGAGAAGAAATAAGAGAAATGAACTCCGAACGAACCAAACGCTTGCCTTTTACTGTCCAAATCTGCTCTTACACAGGTGTGCTGAATGTTGAATCCCACTTGATTGTAAATTGGAAGCGAATGGCCGGTTTTAAATTAGCATATATGACGCCCACTAAACACGATATAAGGGCAGTAGACGTGCCATGTGCAAAGAGCCGACTGCTCGTGGCAATCTAGGGCGCTGTTACAGTAGGTACAATTGTTCTGTACTGTGCCACGGTATGATTGTCCCCCCTCCCCTCTCCCTCCGCTGGTTAGTTTTCACACTAGTAATATCGTACTGTACCCGAGTACACTTGCATACATGTCAAAATTCTGTTACAGCGCGTTGCAGAATGCAACTAAGTGGTTTTAAATGGGCAACTATTTTAAAAGAAGGCGCCAATATATTTTGGGGGTTTTTATTACTGGGAAGGGGGTTTAGAATATCGCAGATGCATATGCTGCACATGCCTTAGCAACCCGGTGTGTCATATGTAACGTGGATTACCACGTATAGCAGCACGAAAAATTAAACTTGAAATTTTCTTGACTGAATGCTTGATGTTTTTATGCATCCAAATCTTTCTCTGGGTACCCAAACATCAAGGTAAGACGAGAAACTGATTATATTTCATATTGGTGGATGTTGCCTATGGAATTCTTTTGCCCTTGCGTTTTTGGCTGATTATGCTGTCCACTGCCTCATACAACGAAAATTTATCTATCTCATAACTTGAGCTGCCAGACTTTTGCAGCACGTCCCGAGTTTTCGCACGTAGTATCCAGTTGTGATTGTATGTTTTCATCCGCCTACTTCTCGAGCAAGCATTGAATTTCTTCGTTTGAATGGAGATATCTTTTCGCCGCTGCATTTGTTAGAACAAGAGAGCCATAATGCATAACAGTAATCTTCCGTGCTCAAGTACGGTTGCTTTCACATTTGGTACGAGTAGCCATTCACCTGTCTCAGCAAACAGTTCCGCGCGCTCTCAAAAAATGTGCTTTCTGCGCAAGGCCCGGATGGCCAAAGCGTCCAACAGCAATAGGTCTGCCATTCAGAAGAAGAACGCATGCAAGTATCTCAGGGTTTTTATAGTTTAGTCCAGATTAGGATCAACTGGCCAAACTCTTAAGCCCATGAATTAAATAAATAAAATCATTATAATTTCTCAAAAACATAAAACAATCGATATTTGAATATCTGATGCATTTTTAATGTTTAGGTTTTGAAACTTGTGCTTCCGTGCATTAGACAAGCCATTTGTGGACAGAGATAACAGTTTTCTGTTTTCTCTTATCGCGGTAAGAGTGCTCTCGACTATTTGTAAAATTTTCCCTTACCTAAGAGAAGAGCAAAAATAAGGAAACATAGGTGCATCCCAGAAAACAAACGGTAAAAACAAAATAAGAAAAAATCGGGGATACGAACAAAAATAAGAGAAAATTTGTTCTTATATCGCTTCTTGCATTGTTGCATTGACACTACTTGGTGGAGTTGCTGTTGTTTCAAAATGCTTCCACTGTTCTATGGTACCACTCACAATTGACCTTGAAAAATCAAACAGGGAAAAATTTCACAAACTGACTTATTGCAATTTTGACATTGTTTGATTTTACAACCCTTGATTTCAGTGAGCTCTTCAGCATGACCCATTTTTGCCAATATTTGTAAATGCAGACTGCATGGCTTACTGCTTTATTTTATACACCTGTGGCAATGGGTCTGAGTGAAACATCCCAATTCAGTGATCACTAGGTGTGTCCCAATACTTTTGTCCATATAGTGTATTACCACCCCCTACTATGTATAATATTTTTCAAAGATGCAGGGAATTACTGTGTAAAGGATAAGGTTGAAATATTGATTGCCCCCTGATCTTTGATCCCTCCCATGCCACTGCATTGAAAATTAACATGCTTTTGTGATGAATATAACCACTTTGGCTGGGATTACTTTAGAAAACATTTGCCTGTAAAAATCATTCATCATCACATTACCAAATGCGAGTAAAGACTGCACTATGCACTTAGTCTGGACTCAAAAAAGTCAAGTAAAGTTGACGTCTTTGCTAGGGCTTGAGCTCATCTGAAATGGACTGATGGGCAGTAAAAATTTACACTGTTGTTTGTGCTTATCAACACCTATATTGGTACCATTGATGCTGTCAGATTTGTATGCATTTTGGAGCAATATATACTGTCTTATTGATGACAATTTTTTCACGCAAGAACTGCTTATTTCAACAAGACAATGGCAAGCACATTCTCTGCTTGTAACAAAAGCATAACTTTTTAGCGACTGTTAGACTGGCCTACCTGCAATCCATATTAGTCTCCCATCAAAAATGCGGTTAAGCACATCTGAGGAGACCACAGAAGTCTGAGCAGCTGAAGATGTATATCAATGAATAATGGGGGAAAACTGAATTAATTTTTGTCCTCAGCTCCCCAAAAAATTGGAGACTCTAAATCGCCCATAGGTATGAGGATCTGCGCCCTGCGATGGATTAATGAGCTGAGCAGGGTGTGCTGCCTTTTGCCCATAGTCAGCTGGGATGGGCTCCAGCTCTCCTGCGACCCCAATGAGGAAGAAGCAGTATAGATAATGGATGGTTGTCGATACATAGAGCTTATAACCAATAGTTTATAGCCAATGTGAATCCAAATGCATTGCCTGTGTTGTACCTCAGTGCTTCCGTTGAAGGTTAAGGGACAAATGCAGAATGCATAATATATTCCAGGTTATCAGAGGATTATAGAGCAATTTCATTATCCATACTTCTAAATTCAATTGGTATTTGCCCTCATTATCAAATGTCCTTGATATTAATCATTAGGAGTAATATTAAATTATCACTAATGGTGATCTGCATTAGTGATTAAAGGATTCAAAGTGTTCATTTCAGCTATCAGCCCAGCGAGTGTCCTGACCTCTGTAATGAACAAGAAATTAAGGCAAGGAATTGATTTTTCGGAGTATATAGTTAACAATAAGGGGAGCATATTGATCACGTATTTGATGGATCAATGGTAACATTTTTTTGTCCTTCAGTTTCCCTTAATCTAAGTAAAGAGGTGGTATTAATTTCAAAGGGCAATCTGGCTGACCTATCCCACACATTACTGCAAACTACTTTAAATTAATGAGTATTTACCCTGATAAATGACAAAATGTAGTAGTCAGGTGGTTCTCCTGATGGATAAATGTTTATGGGTTGTATCGGCTGATGTCTCTAATCAGGTATCTGCAGTGGTTTCTATCTGCATTATTTTCATGGTTCATAGAAATATATCATAGGCAATGCAATTCAAGCATTTTTTTTACATCAATCATGGAATGAGCCATGTATTCAAGCTCTGCAAGAGTAAAAAAAAATTGCAACACCTTTCATTTGTTATAAAAAGTTGATGTTTTCAATGTTTTTGTTTATTTCCCATATTTTCACCTCAGTATACTTGTAGGAATGATTTGTTTCAGTCTCATTGCCTACGGTAGAATTTTTCAATACATTTTTCACCCAAAAATCATTGAAAAGTAAAATATTAGGACCCCTTTTAGATGATAGCGGTGGTGAATAATCACTGCGCACTACTGTATTTACATTTGCCCTGATAAATTGCAAAATTTAGTGGTCAGAAGCTTCTCCTGGTGGATGCATGTTTCTGGGTTATATTGGCTGCCATCTTTCAATTTTGATTCATCAACCCAAAGGACTTTTTCCCAGTATTTTGACCTGCAATCCCATTCCGAAAGAAGTTGGGACGCTGTCTAAAATGCAAATAAAAATGAAATACAATGATCTGCAAATCATTTAAACTTAATGTTTAATTGAAAATGGAACAAAAGCAACATATCAGATGTGAAAACAGAAATTTTATTGTTTTTTGAAAAAAATATGTGTTCATTTTGGATTTGATGCCAGCAACTCTTAGAATGGCAAAGGAGCATGTTTATTACTGTGCTGCAACACCTTTTCAGTTAACAACACTCTGTAAGCATTTGGGAACTGAGAAGCCAACTGATGCCATTTTGAAAGCAAACTATTTTCCCATTCTTGCTTGATGTAAGATTGCTGCCGCCAAAAACTTTGTGGCCGCCTTTGTCATTTTTCGTTTCATGCTATGCTAAATACGCACAATGCTCATGTCAAAAGCATAGCAGAAAGACTGCAGTCTGTAATGTGTGTATGGCAGGATGTTAGCCTAATGGCTGCTCTTTGCACATGAGATTGCCAGTAATTGTGGAGAAAAAGCATCGTCGGGCTCAAAATGGGTATGCATAATACATTTTTAAATGATAATTTCAGCAAAAATACTGGTCCTAGAAACTCTAACAAAAAGTTGTTTCTGTTTTGCACCAGCATCTACAAACCCTGGGAAGCAAAAGACCAGCGCGAAAATGCACTGATTTAGAAGAACATTCTTCTTCTATAAGGTTTTATGGTAGTTGGCAAGCCAATTAGTGTATTACTTCTTTCTACTGGATGTATACGTAGCTCACTACATTCTTCCTTGCTTTTATCCCAGACCCCATCCCATGGACTTTAATGACATATCCAACTGTAATGTGTTTTAAACCCATCAAAAACCCTTTCTCCAGAATTCCCTGAGTGTCTTATCCCCTCACATCGGTTTTATCCAATATCTCTCCAGCTGCATACATCACCATCCTGGTCCTGTCTCAGCTGCATTGGTACAGTCTCACACCATTGCTATAAAAGCTGAAAGCTTCCTCCCATCCATGATTAGGTCAGTGTTGGATCTGCTTTTCTTTATATCACCATGTCCACTGTGCTCTGTCTTCCTTCTCGGTTACCTTTTCCTACCTCACTTCCTTAGTAGCTTCTGCATGTGATATTTATTCTGCATACTTGTCCGATCTGTTATACATCACTTTCCAACTGTCTTATTTTATGCTCCTTCACACCCGCCTCGTGATTTACTCGACAGTGATGACAAACTGCTCTCTCTTTCTGTAACTCATTCTTTTTCTGTGCATCCTTCTTTGCTACACCTTTCACGTCTAAACTTCCTTTTCATGAATACAGCCGCTATATGCCTGTATTATTGACATCAGTAACATCTTAACAGAGCCCTTTCAAATGCCCTCACCCTGAAACTTCTGTGGTCAAACACCACCCTTTTTGGTAACTTTCTTTCAAACTTAAATAGATCAGTTTTCATTGAGACCATAAAGGTACTGATGACTCCCTTACTCCAGTCATGCATGGAAAAAGGGTGAACAGATGTCAAATCAAATTATTTAATTTTTAAAGGGGACCTATTATGCTGATCCTTCTTTTAATACATATTAGTAGTGTTATAATGTTGATTGTCCATGCTCAACCTCTGAAAAGGTTCTAAACATAAGATGTTTTTGCCGTAATCCAAGAACGTGATTTCGTGAACGTGATTTCCTCTCTGAAAAGCTCCTCCCGAGATCTTCGCAAGTTCTGGGCAAAACCAGATGTCAGGTTATGCAGTCCAATTAGAACAGACCTAGCCAGAGCAAATCACGGCGCTGGACCTGCCTACACCGGAAATTATTCTAGCAGGCATAAACAACGGCAGATCATACTATGCCTTAGTAGCGTCTACACTTTTGGAAATACAAAAGAAGAACCGCAGATCATTTGCTTGTCTGTTTACTTTTGGACGCGAAGAAAAACACCTATTTCTCTTCCAAAAGAGGATGCCACCAGAAATCAGTGGGTAGCCTTCTTTTGTTGGCTGACAGCAAACAGCCACGGCTAAAGGGAACATTAGCTGTTTGTGCTCAGCATTTCAAAAAAGACAGCTTTGTAAATAAAGGATAATTCGACACAGGATAAGCGTTTCAGCTGCTTTTCAAACCTGAAGCAGTTGCATCAATCAAGCGCTCTGAGCCACAAGCTGAAAGTAACGATATAACAGCAAATAATGTAAGTGAAGCTAACGTGTTATGGGTGGCTAGCAGGACCGGTAGCGATAATTAGCACTAACAACGGCCTGAAACACAGGCTTTTTAAAATATCTGAAGATAAAGCCTGTATTGGTTGCGACTGTCCGTGACTCACAGACACAGAAGCTGTAAGTTGCTTTTACTGCATAAGCCAACCTGACGTGATTGCCAGTAGATTGTGGCTGTAGCACAGAAGCTAACATAGCCAAGTTGCTGTTGCTAATGTTTTTATCCTAAATATGCAAGAGTAATATCAAGGTAAATTATACAGAAGGTGAGTGAACATAAACCTCATTTGAAGCTAACATTTAATACTTGTTTGTAATTTGGATGCTTGGTACAGCTGTCCACGGTAACGGAACTTGCGGTCTGTAAAACCTGTATTGCAAAGGTTTGTCTCTGTGGTTATGACCGCTCTGTTACTAGCTACTGCTTGTTAGTTTGCGTGCTGCTGTACTAATTAATAATGCTCCTGGTTAACTTATATGTAGTAATTCTGATCGGTATGCTTGTGTTACTTCGGTAAGCATCAATATGGCAGTTTCAGCATAACGTTGCCCGATTGTAGCCTCTACAGTTGAAGCGGCTGCTTGTAATCGCTTCACTTATCCATGAGCGGGATCAGCCGGACCCCTTTCATAAATATCTGGGCTAGCTCTCTGATTCTACCATGAAAGCAATCGCAAAATGCAAAAGCCCTAATGTCTCTGGTATAACAAAGGATTTCTCTGCACTACCTTGACACAATTTCATCCCCTTTAGAAATTGTTCTGGGTAATAAAAAGCCGAAAAAGTCGGCGATTAAATAGGAAATTCTTTCCTGTAGAAGTGATCGATTCGCTTGCTCCACATAAGCAACTTGTCCACACTAACAGAACTTACGGTCTGCAAAACCTGTATTATGTTCATAACATAACGCTCTCTCTAGCTGTTGCATGCTATCCATAATGCTGCTTTCACATCGGACGCGAGACGAATTTTTTGCGTGACAGATTACATTCAAACTCAATGCAAAGACACGAATACCCGCGTTATGGGCGCGGTAAGCAGCTTTCACACTGGACGCGAAACAAATTTTTCGCGCGACAGATTAGCTACATTCAAAGTCAATGCAAGGACAAGAATACACGTGTTATGGGAGCCTTAAGCAGCTTTCACACCGGATACGAAACTAATTTTTTGCGCAAGAGATATTCAAAGTAAATGCAATGACAATCCGTTGACTTCGAATATAATCTGTCACGCGAAAAATTTGTTTTGCGTCCGGTGTGAAAGCGTCTTATCACGCCCATTTTCTGCGAGCAAATGCTGGTCATTCCGACGCAATAAGTACCCAGATAGCAAGCACCTCTGCTCCGGATCAGCTCCGGCTCTGAGCTGGATCAGCTGGAGTCGGCACAGAGCCTGGGCAGATCCGGAGCGGAGGTGCTTGCTATCTGGTTAACCATTACCATGGGCGATTTCCGAAAAGGCCGTTTTGCCTGGAGCTTTCCCCCTTTCGTCATACAACAGCGCAGAAGCTGTTTGTTACTCTACGCTAACAACACACCAAAGCTATGCACACGAACCAGCAGGTCCTTATAATGGTGGGGCCTATTGACCCGGACGCCGCTGGGTCAATAACAGGTAGAGGCTGAGTAATATAGCCGGCGTCCGGTTCAATTGTCTCAAATGTCTAGTTATTGACTCGGGCGAAGTGGGGGCGCTTGTCCTAAATTAGAAGGTACAAAACCCAAAACCAGTGAAGCTGGCACGTTGTGTAAATCGTAAATAAAAACAGAATACAATGATTTGCAAATCCTTTTCAACCTATATTCAATTGAATACACTGCAAAGACAAGTTACTTAATGTTCGAACAGGTAAACTTTTTTTTTGCAAATATTAGCTCATTTGGAATTTGATGCCTGCAACATGTTTCAAAAAAGCTGGCACAAGTGGCAAAAAAGACTGAGAGAGTTGAGGAATGCTCATCAACAACAAACACTTATTTGGAACATCCCACAGGTGAACGAGCTAATTGGGAACAGGTGGGTGCCATGATTGGGTATAAAAGCAGCTTCCCTGAAATGCTCAGTCTTTCACAAACAAGGATGGGGCGAGGGTCACCACTTAGTGAACAAATGCGTGAGCTGATTGTCGAACAGTTCAAAAACAACATTCCTCAACAAGCTATTGCAAGAAATTTAGGGATTTCATCATCTACGGTCCGGAATATCGTCAAAAGGTTCAGAGAATCTGGAGAAATCAATGCACGTAAGCGACAAGGCCGAAAACCAACATTGAATGCCCGTGACCTTCGATCCCTCAGGTGGTACTGAATCAAAAACTGACATCAGTGTGTAAAGGACATCACCACATGGTCTCAGGAACACTTCAGAAAACCACTGTCAGTAACTACAGTTCGTCGCTACATCTGCAAGTGCAAGTTAAAACTCTACAATGCAAAGCGAAAGCCATTTATCAATAGCACCCAGAAATGCCGCCGGCTTCGCTGGGCCCAAGCTCATCTAAGATGGACTGATGCAAAGTGGAAAAGTGTTCTGTGGTCTGACGAGTCCACATTTCAAATTGTTTTTGGAAACTGTGGACGTTGTGTCCTCCGGACCAAAGAGGAAAAGAACCATCCGGACTGTTATAGGCGCAAAGTCCAAAAGCCAGCATCTGTGATGGTATGGGGGTGTATTAGTGCCCAAGGCATGGGTAACTTACACATATGTGAGGGCACCATTAATGCTGAAAGGTACATACAGGTTTTGGAGCAACATATGTTGTCTTTTTCATGGACGCCCCTGCTTATTTCAGCAAGACAATGCCAAGCCACATTCTGCACGTGTTACAACAGCATGGCTCTGTAGTAAAAGAGTGCGGGTACTAGACTGGCCTGTCTGTAGTCCAGACCTGTCTCCCATTGAAAATGTGTGGCTCATTTTGAAGTGTAAAATATGACAACGGAGACCCCGGACTGTTGAACAACTTAAGCTGTACATCAAGCAAGAATGAGAAAGAGTTCCACCTGAAAAGCTTCAAAAATTGGTCTCCTCAGTTTTCAAACGTTTACTGAGTGTCGTTAAAAGGAAAGGCGATGTTACACAGTGGTAAATAGGCCCCTGTGCCAACTTTTTTGCATTGTGTTGCTGCCTTTAAATTTACAGTTAATGATTATTTGCAGCAAAAAAAAAAGTTTCTTATCTTCTAAAGGTAAACTTATAAAGTCTTATCTTCACAGTGTATTCAATTGAATATAAGTTGAAAAGGATTTGCAAATCATTGTATTCTGTTTTTATCTACGATTTACATAACATGCCAACTTCACTGGTTTTGGGTTTTGTACGTCCGGGTCAATAACAGGAAAAGCTTGATTAATAGAGCTGGCATCTGGGGCAATAGCCACCACGCCTTATAATAGGCCTACACACCGAAGCAGTCCACAAGTTGTTAGTCCACTTTTTGCTGCTCCTCACTATCCATGTTTTCCTCTAAACTCAGACCTACCGGATTTCTACGGTCTCCAGTCTACACTTGGGTTTGTAGACCTGTTCTACAAATTTGTCTATATAGGGGTCGATTCTGGCTTTCCCTCAATCCTAGCTATAGACTAGAAACCCTGGTGCACTCACCATAGTAGCTGTAGGTAGACAGCAAATTTGAGCTTGAGCTGCCAGAAATTCGCACTGCGTCCTCCTCTTTCGCCATTGCGTTTATTAGAACAAGTTAATTTCCTTAGATCTATACACATGTACTGCGTTTGATTGTGGAATATGCCCATCGATTCCTTCGGGAGACGCATCTCAGTTTCACTCTGAGGAGTCGGACCCGGAAAACTGTGTTCTGCTGCCTTGTTCCGGCTAGATCCGCCCGCCACAGAGCTGGTCAGTCAGAAGAAAGTGGGCACACGGGGTGTGGGAGCCATAACGGAAGAGCCGCCCCAATGAGGCATTTTAGGCAGAGACTACAATGGACTACAAATGGGGTTTTTTATCCCCCACCACAAAGTGTGAGAGGGATATAGGTTTGAGCTCCATCTGTCCGTCCGTCCAACCGTCCGAGATAAAGGGGACAGCTTTTCTCAGAAACTATTAGAGATAGGACAACCAAATTTAATGTGTAGCTTCAGACTATGAAGGCCTTGATGGAGTTTGAAAAGATGCGCACGATTATTTTTCCCCTAGTTATTGCCCTTGATCCGTATTTTTTTTACTCTGTCCATGGTATCTCTAAAGGGGACAGCTTTTCTCAGAAACTATTTGAGATAGGATAACCAAATTTGGTGTGTAGCTTAAGACCATAAAGTAAAATAAGAAGCACACTATTATTTTTCCCACAGTTATTGCCCTCGTGGCATTTTTAGGAGCCTCTGTTCATAGTATCTTTAAAGAAGACATTTTGGCGGGGAATGTTGTTGACTATGTCTACTTGTTGAGGGTGGCAGTATGAGCTAAATAAGGACCCTGCGTAGGACTTTGAACAATCAGGAGTACTCTAGGGGAGTCCAAGATCAAAATATAACCTTGGAAATATAGCAAAGTAGGTCCCTTTTAAATATTTTTTTTTCCTTTGTCTCCTCGTAGTACATTCTTTGATCTCTGACTTGTTTTACACGCCCTTACTGCGTTTAGGTTTCCAATTTCCTGTTTGATGAATGTACCCACAATATGTCTCTCATTAATTACGTGGTTTGTTTCCTGACCTGTTTTAACTGGTTTCGTCCCTACTGTAAATGATTCCTCCTCCACTTGGTTTTCCACTTCATTTTTTTACTTTTCTTTTTCCCTCCATCTACCCCTTCCGATTCCATTTGCGTGCTGCTCTCCAGCTCCGTATTGTCACTTCCCAAGCTAACGTTAATGATTAATGCCCTGTGTCCACTAGGTGGCTTTGACGATCGCTCTCATCAGGGCGTTAAAGGAAAGCTACCTCGCGGTGCTTCGCCTGAAATTTGTAGGCTGGACCAATCAGCAGGCAGCTTTGGTGTTGACGTCATTTCCTTCTTCAAACGCCAATGCATTGCGTCTACATTCGGCTCGTAGATTACACGAATCGAAAGTGTAATCACACTGAACACATGCAGAGTGCAAACGCATTGTTAGACATAGTGCACCTTTCACTTTGGCGAGGCTTTGGTGGGAATTCAATATAAGAGGAATAGGGAAATATGTTGAATGAATCCAGTACTTGGCGGTAATACACCAACAGGTCTGTCAACCACCATAAAACCAAAAATAAGAAGAAGAAGCCTCCAACTCATAACGAGGCCGCGCGAAGCACTTTTAGAGCTTTCCCGTACAGGCGTTAGTATAGCGACAGTCAGTCAATGAGGAGCGCAACATAACGACTGTATCATAGAGGTTACTTCCCAAGCCTATGGCTGAACATAAAAAAACTGGACAGTGTTTCTCGTCGCTGGAAAGGAGAGGAGAAGGAGCCTCATGCATGCACATGTGCTCACGAAAAATCGGCTGCTCTTGGTCCAGTCAGTTGGGTCGTCATTATGGAGCAAACCGTGGTACTGGTTTGAAGTTAGCTACTGTATGCACTCTCATCTGATTTTAACACGTAACATTAGTGATCGTGACGTATGTAATCTACAGCAGGATAATACTTATGTACTTAGCATTTTGATTGCCAAATGCTTGGAAGGCATATTGAAAATAGAACTGTTCCTGCTATTGCCCCTAAACGAGGTCTGGCTAAAGATCTGGAGTTGGTCCCCGAATACTGCACTGTGGCTGCACACTGCTCCTAAGGAACCAGGGTGGGTAAAATGCAGAGGTCAGATTTTCCCACAGGATTCTATAAAGTATGTGTTATCAATCTTATAGAAGTTTTCAAAAACTGTAAATACTGTGCTATTATTGCTTATCGGTTTCCTCTGCATGCAGAAATTTTATTTATTTTTCTCAGTCTGTTGTTTTTGTTTGAGATCCTCTTCAAGGCCTTTACAAAATGTATGCCGATCAGACTTCGGCAGTGGTCAGTGTGCTCTTGCACAGATGACTGTGCATTAATATAGCAGGTGTGGTATTGATCAAAGAAGAGTGGGTGCTTGTGGTAGGAGCATGTTCTTGTGTTTCCCAGAGAAAATGATATTCCTTTCTATTCCCTGCTGGAGAATGGTGTGGGGAATCCGGCGTACGTTTGTGTTTCAAAGAATGTTTCTGTGGGGATGAGTGCGGCGGCTGGTGTGGGGGTTTCTTGTTCCTTGAAAAAACACAGCAAGATCTTTTGGCTGTGACCTGGTAATTAAAGCATCTTTGTAAGTTTAACCACCGTCTCTTGGCCCATTGAAATGTAAATAATTAATTAGATCAAGTAACTTAACATTTTCATAGTTGCCATTTCAACATTTGGCATTTAAAGGTATCATTTGTAAAAATTAGTTTGAAATGCTAGAGGAAATGCGGGATATACTTACATTATTTCCTGAATGCCTTGTTAAATGCTGCCTCACCCCTCACTGTGTAGAGATTTGCATATGACCTAGTCTGAACCCTGTGTTGAGAGAAATGGGAATGGTCCTCTGTGTATGAAGACAAAGACCTTCTGTTACCCTTAATGCAAAACGGCACTGTTAGAAACACTTTCCCGTTAGACAAATAAAGCTGTCCAACTGTTGTCAGGCTGATTTGATTAGCTTTCAGTGAGCCCGTTTTAAGATTAAACAATCGTGAGATTTAACTTTTGAACTTCATAATTATAGGTGAGTGCATGTCTTTTTGTGTTATTTGAGTCTGTTTAAATTAATCATGAATTAATGCTATGCCTGAAATACATGTTTGATTGTGACTGGGGTTGCTGATGAGGTCATTCTACAGGTCGGCCAGTAGTAAAATATCAAGGCCCTTATTACTGATAGATATTTAAATTCACTGTGTGAACACATTCTATGATTTGACTAAGAATCAGATATTGCCGGATGAACAGCATCTGGTGCTGTATGCTGTGCAACCTTGGGGAATGTCACTTTGTAAAATTGTAGAGAATCACATCACATTGCCTTACAATAGTGAAACAATATGGCCAAAATGTGTTGGTCCACAGCATTTTTTTTAACATGATCTGAGCTTGTAGGATAAAGGCTTTTGTTACCCCTCAGCCTTGACTAATGAGCTGAGGTGTGATGTCATTCCCTTCGCAGGCGTTTGGGCGGGAGGGCGGAATTTTGCCCCAGACCGTTTCTCTGTAACCGCCTGGGTCAGGAATTTTATTATGCATACGCGTGCTCGGTGTCGTGGGTGGGCATGCCTCGTCGTGGTTTTGTACCCAAATGACCTTTGATTTTGCCTCACTGACCCTCACCTTCAAAATTTTGTCTAGGCCATTTCTCTCAAATCGCTTGGGTTAGGAACTTGACTTTGCGTATGTGCACTTGCCTTGGTGGGTAGGCGTGTCTCGTTCAGGTTTCGTGCCCAAGTGACCTTTGACCTTTCCTCACTGATCTTCACCTTCAAAACTTTGTCCGGGCCGTTTCTCTTAAATCGCTTGGGTTAGGAACTTGGTTTTGGATTTTCCTCGTCCATGTTTTGTACCACAATGACCTTTCACCTTTCAAACACCTTCACCTTTGATTCAGTGTGTTGGGGCTATTGGGGTATTGCCTTTGGCCCTGCAAAGCACATTTTCCCTTTTTTTTTAAATTGTTGCCACCTTTATTTTTTCCACTGAACAGCAGAGGTAAAATATTATCAGATTCCAAATGTTTAAATGGCAAGCGGTAAAATATCCTTCCAGCGAGCCTTGTATTTTCTTTTCTTCAGTGAAACGTTAAGGTTATATCCTCTTGAACCTTGGAATCCCCTACTGTGGTATCTACTGAAGCAAAATGGCTGGAATACATCTTGTCAGATTGCAGAAAAAAGCCTGTCAGCCTGTTTGCCCCTGAGTTTTGAGGAGCAGCAAAGCTGTGGTATTACTATCTCAGTGGGAATTCCTTTCAACTTCTTCATTTGACTCCTTTTGTTAATTTGTTTTCAAACTGTCCTATGGCTGAAAATGCTCTCGGCAGCTATAAAGTAATGTCTTGTGTATACTTAGGCAGTTATTTGAATCGGTAACATTTAGAAGCAGAGCGTGTAGATAAAAAATGTAATAAAATAAAATAAAAAAATGAATGGATGCCTGATGGTCTCTTCAGGGATATATGGGTGAAAGACATCAGTGTAGCTCTAGCTGTTTGTGTTGGATGACAGACTGGATTATGCTGATGCAAACACTGCTATCACCCTTGGACTGCAGGTTCTGTGTTGACATACCGTTCTGAGCCCCTGTGTTAAGTGACAGTTGTCAAAGGGCACTATGGGATTCCAGGCAGCTGCTTATGCAAAGATATTGTGATGTGTGTAAATGTCCTCTCTGTGTGTCTGCTCACCTGCCATTTAACCAGTCCTGTGGGTCTCTGATTCAAGCTAAACCCAGATGTTAAATAAATTAAATATTTATATATAGAAGCTTTCCTCTTTCTGTTAAGCTATCCCTGCATTGTTGCCACATGAAGGTGACTGGAGATTCTTTACAGTGAAATGCTGTTTTGGAGACGATGGATGGATGAGAACAGGGTACAGGGGGCAAGTAAGTCTGTGCAGAAAGGCTCCATTTTTAAGGGAGTGACCCTGGAGGTGTTTGCTGTTTTATATGCCTGGTAGAATTTGCCTCAATCTTTTGGGCGTTTTTCAAAAGCAGAGGCCAAGTTCTCCCAAAAGATTTGGTTTGCCTTTATGGTTGCTTGAATTTGCAATTTCGTAGACAAATTGCAAAGCCCCCCCTCTGGTGCCCTCCAATGCATTTATAAATCAGGATAAGTTTGCCAAGTATGTATATGTGACACATTTTGTGTGATGTAAAGGCATTTCTTGAATGAAAATTATTACAAATGCACATGATTCAACATACAAAGTGGTATTTTAATGATATTTTATGAAAATTTCTAATTGAAAACATCCATTATCTAAACAGATTCTTCTTCTTCAGGGTCACATGAGAGCCTGTGTCAGCTAACTATGAGCAAAAGGCAGGGACACACCCTGGACAGCTCGTCAATCCATTGCAGAGTAAACCTACCATTCACAAACACACTCATACCTAAAGGCAATTTGAGAGTGTCCAATTACTCAGACATGGGGACCCCCTTGAAAACGGGATGATGAATCTCATGGGGTTTATCCTGAGGCGATGAATATTTCACACATTCGTGTTTTTGGACTGTGGGAGGAGACTGGAGTACCTGAAGGCCTGTGGTCTCCCAGCCCGGCTGCTGCTATTGTCTCTCAAAATTCCTCTGCTGCCGCTCTCCCTGGCTGCCTACCTTCTGGCTCCAGGTTAGCATGATGCCCACCTGCAGTGCTTCATGAGGAAACCTCTATAGTCTGGCACATAGCTTTTGGCTATCCAGATGCCTGTGTAGAGGAAATTACACCCACCTTTCTGCCGTGGATTCAAGCTAACAACTCTGCTTTTGCAATCTCTGTCTACATCGCCATCATTGACATGAAACAATACCAGTCGGAGATTGTCAAAGAACAGTTTGTGCACCTGGTGAACAGTCTATCGAACACTAGGAAGCAGTGCATCATTTCTGGTCTGCTGCCACAACCCACACACACTCATGCATTATGGTGAAATAAAGTTCAGTTCTTACTTCAGCTTTGTATTTGGTTAAAGGGCTTCTGAACGAATAGAGATGGCCTATTGCCATGGTTTGGTCCCACCGGCAGAAGGCAAGAAGCCGGTGGGCACTTGGACCATGTACCCAAAACCAAATAGGGGACTCCTACGTACAGTCTGAGTAAAAAATATAAAAACATATTTCATTTGAAGAATAAAAATGGAGAGGCGCAGCGGCAAAAAGAACAGGACTTCATCGCACAGAATGCAGCTGCACTGCCAGTTTGCCCGTGCAGCTCTTATTTACTCTTCACAGCACCTCCACCTCAAGGAGCAACAGATGTGGCTCGTTGAGGTGGAGGTGCAAACAGGAGGGGGGAGGGACTGCAGGGCAGAACCATCACACCTTTTCCTGGATAACTTCACTTCCTTCTTTTTTTTCTTTTTTTAAATGTAAGTCTCCATTCAAACCCACTCGTGTTTTATCCGTGAAAACTGAACTGACCCTGCACTTGTTAGGCCTTTACAGTATATCACCCTGAAAGTCCTGCCTTCCTTCCTCCTGCCTCAAAATCAGGTGCTGCTACTACCCCAATTCTTTAGACTGTTAATTTCAACTGGACCAATCAGTGTAATATCCTCATTCACATCCTCTGATGTTACCTCCTTTTTCTCAGTCCCATGTGATGAGGTGGAACAGACGTAAGATATGCTTTATCCAACGTCATTATGTAAGTCCCACACTGGCTTTGCCCATTAAAGCAGTAATTAACTATAATCTAAAGCCCTGGTCTTCAAATCACAGCCAATAGGCTCGTTTCCACCGCAAGAACTTCGGGGTAATTTTACGGGGCCGGGACCGTTGTTGCGTGTCTCCACCGCCGGAAACAACCCCTAAGGACAGAGTTTCCTAAATTTTACAGGGGCTAAAAAAGTCCCTGCCTTGGAGTAGGTACTCTGAATGGCCCCGAAAAACTCCTGGGTGGGGCTTGGGGTTTACTTGGCGCTGATGGGATTTACTCAGGGCGGGATGTGACGCCAACAGAAAGCGACAAAACAGCCGGCATTTTTAAAACTCTTCAGGTGACGAGGGGTCGCATTTTTAAGAGTTCTCCTACTTCACCCTCTCGGCAGAGACACAGCAGTTGAGAGGGCCGAGTGACAGGATGTTCCTGTAGTTGTTCCTGCCCCCAAATACTACCAGGAACTTCTTCGGTGGAAACGGGCTTCATGAGATCTGAGAACTGCTGGTTTTCCACCCTCCCTTTACCTGGAAGTCAGGTGTTAACACAGTCTGGCCAATCAGAGGCACTAACTGTTCATTTACAGTGCCATGAAAAAGTATTAGCCCCCTTCCTGTTTTCTTATTATTTTGCATATTTGTCACACTTAAATGTTTCAGATCATCAAATAAATTTTAATAATAGACAAAGACAACCCTAGTAAATACAAAATGCAGTTTTTAAATGATGATTTTATTTATTAAGGGAAAAAGCTATCCAAACCTACCTGGCCTTGTGAAAGAGATTGTGAAAATATACCTACCTGGCCTTGTGAAAAAGTAATTGCCCTCTAAATCTTAATAACTGGTTGTGCTACCCTCGGCGACAACAACTGCAATCAAACATTTGCTGTAACCAGCAATGAGTCTTTAACATTGCTTTGGTAGAATTTTAGCCCACTCTTCTTTGTAGAGTTGTTTTAATTCAGCTACTTTGGAGGTTTTTTGAGCCTGAGCGGCCTGTTTCAGGTCATGCAACTGCATCTTGAGCGGATTTAAGTTCGGACTTTGACTAGGCCACTCCAAAATATTCATGTTCTATTTTTAAAGCCATTCAGAGGTGGACTTGCGGGTGTGTTTCGGATCATTGTCCTGCTGCCTAACTCAAGTACGCTTGAGCTTGAGATCACATACTGATGGTTGGACATTCTCTTTCGGGATTTTCTGGTAGAGATCAGAATTCATTGTTCCATCAATTTTTACAAGTTGTCCACGTCTTGAAGTAGCAAAGCAGCCTCAAACCATCACACTACCACCACCATGTTCAACTTTTGGTATGATTTTTTTTAATGAAATGCTTTGTTAATTTTATGCCTGATGTAACGGGATGCACACCTTCCAAAAAGTTCAACTTTTGTCTAATCAGTTTATTTTCTCAAAAGTCTTGGGGATCATCAAGATGCATTTTGGCAAATGTGAGACAAGCCTTTGTGTTCTTTTTGGTCTGCTGTGGTTTTCACCTTTGAACTCTCCCGTGGATGCAATTTTTGCCCAGTCTCTTTCTTGTTGTTGAATCATTGGGCTAGTGAAGCCTGCAGTTCTTTAGATGTTGTTCCGGGTTCTTTTGTGACCTCCTGGGTGAGTCGTCAATGCGCTCTTGGAGTAATTTTGGTTGGCCAGACACTCCTGGGAAGGTTCACCGCTGTTCCAAGTTTTCTCTATTTGTTGATAATGGCTCTCACCATGGTTTGCCAGAGTTTTAAAGTCTTAGAAATGGCTCTGCAACCCTTTCCAGACTGATAGATGTCAATTTCTTGGTTTCTCATCTGTTCTTGAATTTCTTTATTTCGCGGCATGACGTGTTGCTTTTTGAGACCTTGTAGCCTACTTCACTTTGTCAAACAGGTTCTATTGAATTTGTGATTTCTTGATTCAACAGGTCTGGCAGTAATCAGGCCTGGGTGTGGCTAGTGAAATTGGACTAAAAAATGTGGTTAATCACACTTAATTCATGATTTGAGAATGGGGGGCAATTACTTTTTCACATCAGGCCAGGTAGGTTTGGATAGCCCTTTCGCCTTAATGAATGAAATCGTCATTTAAAAACTGCATTTTGCATTTACTCAGATTATCTTTGTTTTATATTAAAATTTGTTTGATGATCTGAAACATTTAAGGTTGATAACTATGCAAAAAAATAAGAAATCAGGAAGGGGGCAAATACTTTTTCACGGCACTGTGCTTGCCTGGGATAACAGAAAACCTGGGCTGGATTTGGATTTGAGGTCCAGATTCTAGGATCCCTGATCGAAAGTGTATTAACAAGCAAACAAGAAAATCTCAGTTGTCTTGTACATCCCTTATCTGTCTGACCATGCTAGTACCTCTTGCTCTCTGAAACTTGCACTGTACAATATTCTCTGGCTAAGAAAACTTTCATTGTTAATGGCAACAGTGCTCCTCACAAACTGTGCTGTATCCTACTAATAGAGCTGGTGCTGTTTCATCTTGCATAAAGCTAATGCAGCATTTTGCAAGTAGAGCCTGATACAAACAGTCAACTTGCATATGAGCTTCAAAGATCTGAAGGTAAAAATTCAGTGCTTAAATTTCTGCAATTGCTCTTTTTGTTTTATCACTATTAAACTGTTCAAACCCATCTTCCATTGTTTATAAATAACAGATATTTGTTTTTTAACTATGTCCCTGCTAACTGGCATTTTCCCTGCTTTGCTGAAATCTGCTGTAATCTCACTTCTATTGAGATCCACTGGTGATTAATAACTACAGATCAACTTCCAATCTTTTGGAAACTGTGTATAATCAACTGGATGAATATCAACTCTCAGTATCTAGGATACATGCCAGTCAAGTTTTAGAGCCACACTGCTCTCATAAGAGTAATCAATGGCCTTATGATGAATTGACTCACAGCTAATTTTGATTTTAGTACTGATTGATCTCACTAATGCTTTCCACACTGTTGCTTATGACATTTTAATTCATAGCCATTGTGTTTCAGTGAGCTAAGTGGATCTTCTTAACTAGTTTTCATCCTACATGATGGAGTGAAGTTTTTATGTTTCAATGGGTAGTTCTAAATCTGCAGAAAAATTTTCTGGAGTTCCAGAAGAGGCAGTCCTTGGGCCACTGATCTTTAATCTATGCATGCTCCCTCTCAGTATAATCCTAAAGAAACATAATTCTAATTGTTGCAATTATGTTGCTTGTATAATTTGTATTATTTGTTTGCCATTTTCTGACACTACTGTCACCACTGAGAATTTATTGAAGTTGCATTTGTTATTCTTACATTATTTCATTCTATTCAAGTAAAAGCATCATTATTTTGAAATCTTAGCTCAGAGGTATGTAGAATTCTTGTTGAGCTGCTCTCACACAAATAAAACATACGTAAAGCTGGCAAGCATGCAGCACGGACATTAGTGCTTCAGTGCAGAGTTTTCTGTTCCTCGCAATGGATTTTAATTTGATACAAATGAAGACCACAATGGAAAAATGATAAAAGTCACATTTTCATGTTGTGGAGAAATGATGAATTAAAAATGTAAAACGATCTTGGAAACAAAGCACTGAAAAAATATGTAAAAAATATAAAATATACAAAATACAATAATAATATATAGTATATGAAATATACAAAAATGGTAAATTTGGACTCTGATCATTTTTCCTTTAGTGGTTGTCAAATGGTTATATGGAAACCCTTGAAGACTCAAAGACTATTTCCTTTTTGCAGCACGCAGCCAGTTGAATTTGGCGTGAGTCCATCAAATAAACCAGTAGTGTTGAAGCCACTTGCATCTGCCAATGCATCAAGGGAATTACAATAATATATCCTACTATTTACTTGCAGTTGACACACAGTTGTACATTTGACTTCACTTTTGATGATTTTAGTCCTGTTAACCCTTCTACGAGGCACAAGACATTTCTTTCACTATTGGCTTACTGGTAGAGCAACATTATTCATACATGTACTGAAATCTAAACTAAAACAGAGTGAGGCCGAAGTTTACATAATTCTCGGACGCCACTATAGGAAAAGGTTAACAAGGGTTAACAGTGATCATTTTGATGAAATTCCACCCTGATATGACAAATAAGTTATTCTGCGTAACATTATTTGGTATTAGAGTATGGTTTCTACCACCAAAACCATCAATCCTGAGCTCAACAGAGTTGATCTACTTTCCGGACTTTGCCACCACGGTAGCGAGCAGAGCGTAGACACAGTATTCAGCTCCGTCCGTCCATCCTTCACCTCCCGTTTGTTGTGAACGCGATATCTAAAGAACGGTTTGACCGACTTCATTCATCTTTGGCTTCAATGTGTATTAGAGTGATATGCCGACCCTAGTCGATTTCCGTGACCTGGCGAGGGACATGGCCACGTTTAGTGTAAACACTTGTTTTTTAAAGAAATGTGGGCCAAAGGGTCCATCTTTCAAAAAATCAGTTCACACAGAAGGAGCTGGATAAGCAAACTTATTATTGGTCCTAAAGTTGGATAAGGTGTGTAAGTTGTCCTTATTAAAAGCAAATGCTCTATCTCAAGTGAAGACATGGTGAAATCATTGCCTAAAATGAGGGCTATGAGGGGTCTGTTTGGCCTGTGATCATTTTTGGGACCCCCCCCCAATAACCCAAACAAAATCCAGTTTTAAAGGGTTAATAATGAATACAATGGAACCAGTATCCCATTTGTAAGCATGGGTTCCAAGAGAGGAGACAATCAACGACCCTTTTATAAATTTTTAGCCCTGTGGCTGAAATAAAAGAGAAGTTATATGGTTACAAATTGAGTGCAGGAAAAAAGTGGGCGTGGCTTCTGAATTTCCCAGTGCTTTAATGCTGAAATGACTGAGGGTATGAAGCTGAAATTTGAGATTCCTTCATTTGGGGTCAAAAACTAATTTTTGAATTTTTTTCTGTCCAAACCGAGAGATGTCACTGGAGAGGGTACGTGAATTGACATGGAATGACCCTAATGTAAAGTACTGATCTTTAAAAAAAAAAGTTTGGCTTTCCCTGAGCATGTAAAATGCAAATGAAGGGCTGTGCTTTAAGGGCAAGTGCTCCCTCAGAAGTACTCACATGCTGCTTAAAATGATTCAGTGTGATTAAGGCCATAATCAGCCTTCAACGGCGCTGTTTATCATTTGCTCTGAAGCGTCAGCTTTATCATCTTGGGATGGCAGTTTGATATTCACACTGTGAGGCAGATTCATTTCCTCTCCAGTGATATCCCCTTCACTTCAGTTGCCTGGTTGTTTGCCAATAAGCACTGTTGATGCTTCTTGTAAAATATGTGCATAGTAAGGTGGTGATGTTTGGGTTTGGGGGGGGGGGGGGGGGTTGTTGTGCAGATACATCTGAACACACACACAATATGTGATGCCCAGCCATTGATTTGTCTCTATATATGGCTATAGTGAATGTGTCTACATGTGACTGAATCGTTAACGTGGTAGTGATCGTCTTATTGAACTAATTAAAAAAGCACATCCTGATAATCATGGCTTTGTCAGTGCACCAGTTTAATCGTTATTGCGATGCTCAATCAATGCAAGAATGCTTACATATCTTTGCCAAGAATATGTGTCTTGTTGCAAAAGGCTTTTTAAATGATACCAGTTCCTCTTTATACTCTCCTTGCGACATAATATATTTCAAAAAATCCTTGTTCTCATAGTTGTTACACTGGCATCCTAGTGGAGATTGCCCACCATTATGCAAATTGCTGTGTTTTCTTCAAAGCACAAAATAACATTGCCTTTACTTAAGATGCAGAATATTCTTCATTTAAGCCCTGCACCATTGCCTGTGTCTCATCTCCATTTCATGTCATCCTCTCTGGAGAGGAACAGGGAGCTGAAAGGCGCGAGAGGAACAGCTGGGGATGTACATGCCTTGGAGAAGTGAACTATGCAGTCATTAAATGTGACACTCTCCAGATTTATTATTTGTTGGTGTCAAAGAGCCAGGTTTGTGTCACTATGGGTTTGTTTGAGTTGCTGAGACCAGGGCAGACTTGTCTCATGATTGTGGGAAGAAGGGAGCGGAAACAAGCTTGCATGGTTTCCATTTTATGACAGAGTTTCACTTCCATGGGGAAAAAGCTTTACTCCCTGGCTGGAGGGTCACAGTTTTCATTGGATGAGCAGCTGAAAAAAGATTCCGAAAACACTGGGCACTCCTCTTAGAACTTTTCTTAACAAAAGGTTCTTTAATGGAGTGCATGTGAACTTATCATAAATGTGTTGGGTAATGGCTAAGGCATCAGGCGGTTTTCCCCGACTCATATAAAAATATCTTTATGTACTGTGTGTTAGTTTTGTTCACACTCTTCAGGAAACATCATGCCTCTTGCTCCAGTTGCCATGTCTACGCATTTGCCACTATAGCTGGACTTGTTGACCATATTTCTGGTGTTCACATCACTGTAAACCCTGATAGTGTGGTGAACTCAAATGTTTTGAGGAAACAGACTACCTCAAAAAAATTGCGTAGGCCACCAAAATTGCATTGTGTGGAAGGAATTTAAAGAAAATAAGGTAAAGTTATCATTTTGTTTTGACATGTTTTTTAGTGCTGTGAACACAATATCCTTAAGTTGGCATAGTCAATTTTTTTGTGGTAATTGGTTTCCACAAAACATTTGAGTTCACCGCGCTTGTCAGGGTTTACAGTGTATAGTGTAAAGTAATGTGGAGGATTTAAAGTTTTACGATTCTCATTTAACTGCCGTGCAAGTGTCAGCCATTTGGAATGGTAAAAATGCCAAATGTAAATGGTTATCCCTAGATCAGTTAGTCGGTGGTAGAAATGTGAACCAAATATTTGCCTCATGCATATTTTTGTTCTCCTAACTTCTGCTAACTGCAACGGGTTGTCATATTACACTACCTGCCATTGCCAGTTTTCGAAGATACGGTAACAATGACAATGCATATTAAATTAAGTCTGTCTATGGGGTTTTTAGGAGTTCTCCATTTCCTTTGCATTATGCTATGATGCTGGTCATGCGATCGCTTCTGCAATGTGATGTCAGGAAAGCGCCTTGCTTACTAATGCCTCCCCCACAATTTCTTGAAGTTTCATTATTCATCTGGCGCCTTTAATTTCAGATGCAGCAAAGCTGTCCCTACGTATTTTTTGAACCTCTGCGCATATGTGTCCAGGTAATCGGACAAGACTTCTATTTCAAGGCAACGGTCACGATGCTCGACAGCCTCAGCAGAATAATGCGACATGAGCCGCAATTGAATTTCTGGCCTGTCTTGTCTAATTCAGCGGGCTTTGCTTCAACAGTAAATATGTCCTTCTGGTTTCAGATGGAAAGGTGGAGGTGACGAAGGAGAGTATGAAGCTGTGCACCATGGGTCCTGGGAAAGTCTTTGGGGAGCTGGCCATCCTCTACAACTGCACTAGGACCGCAACGGTCAAAAGTAAGTCTGGCTGGGCTGCAGCTGTACAATGTTAAGCAGACTGGTGATATCCCTGTTAGGCTGATCACTGATGTTCATCAGTTATTACAGGAATAGCACCATACAGTGTCAGGATTGAATTTAGCCAGGCCTCCTATCTCCTGGGATTACTCTCGAGTTGAGTTTGCCAGTGCACTGTATGAGATGGTCAATCATTATTCAAAGTACATTCAAGTGCATTTAGTGATCTGTTCTTTCGGCTGTACTGTCCGGGTCAGGTTAGGGTCAGGCCTTCTATTAGTACTGTGAATAGCAGTTGGAAGTTAATTTTACCCTGTGTGCTCTTGTCCCTAGTTTGCACAATGCAACCCCAAGGCAAAGCTGTTTCTTTTGATGGAGGACAGCTAAAGGACACATGATGAAACACACTGAGGAACAAACGCAACCATTATGTTTGAATCTTGAATCCTGCCGGAGACGGCTACATACTTCAACATAATGTATTCTGAGGGTGCAATATATTGCGAGACCAGCTGTTGCTTTCGGAGATTTGATAAGTCAATTTTGTGTGCAGCATCTACTTCAGTTGTGTTCATATAACACTGCAGTTCTTAAGACATATTTTTCAGGGAGTTTATGCATGTGTATATGAGTGTGCTTGTGCAGTGGCTTGAAAAACATATTAGAACATACATTATATAGCTAGAGAGAAAGCCATTTATTACTTTCAAAGAATATCTTCATGTGGAGAGGTCTTGTCTTTCCCTGCCAGAAGAATTGCAGGTAATTTACCACTGTTTAATCTATGAGGTGGAATTTTACCGCAAGAGAACCTACATTTGAACAAGGACAGCTTTGAAAGTGCAAACATATTTCTGTTCACTTTGCGCTGTCCCTGATTGTGTTTCAATTGTGATTAGGTCAGCTTTGAAGTTTTATTCACGTGAATGTAGTTTAAAGCCTTTATCCAGAGACAAAAAAAAAAGGTTTTATAACCCCAGTTTTGAAAAAGTTTTTCTACATTGTAGAAAATGCAGATTAAATCAAAAAGAGTGATTTTAAAAGTCTCTGCATCCTCTTCTATAGTGAGAACACTGCGAGAACACAGTACTTTAGGCTGTAATTAGTTGATTCAATTGCTTATTGAAAATATGCACTTATTTCTACTGCAGCAGCCACCAGAATGATTTAGCGCAGAGGCAATTTAGCAATGATAATGATGTGACAAGTTGCAATAATGAGGCGATGTGTGATGTTAAACAGGTGAGCTTATCATGTTATAGTATATCAGGAGCCTTCAAAAAAAAGCCTAGTCGCTGTGGAGAAAATACGCGTTCAGGCTAACCAATTTGCCAACAGATGTGTAAGCTTATAATCCATCACTTTGAGAGCAATGTTTCGCTTTGACCAATCAGTAGAATTTTTGGCATTTCTCCCTTTGCAGTGCATATAAGATGGAAGAAATGCGGTAAAATCTCGTGGGAGGCGAGACCAGAAGCCATTTCTGAATGCCTGTGATCTTTAATCTTTGAGATGTCACTGTCTTAACACCCCTTGTTGGACTGTAATTGATATCATGACATCAGAAAAACTTTGGTATGCCTTTGTCTGTCAGCACCATTCACTGCTGCATACAAAGATGTAAGCTAAAGCTTTACTACGCAGAGCTGAAGCTATCATATGGTCAATGGCACTGTGGAAGCATGCTTTGTGGTCCAGGGAATCAAAATTGTGGTCAGGAAAAAAAACAAAACAAAATAAAAAAAAACTGCAATAATGTTCTTCAGACTAAAGACAAGGACTGCTCAAGCCTCAGCATCAGGTTCAGAAGTCAGCAGCTGTCATAGTATGGGAAGTAAATGTTGTTTGTTTGCGGAATGTCCAGAAGGACGCCAAATCATATTCTGCACGTATTATAAGTACACCGCTGTGTAAACAGAGAGTGCGGGTGTTAGATTAGTCTACCTGCAGTCCTAAGAATGTATGGGGCATTATGATGGACGGTTGTGTACATGATGATCTTCATAATGGAAGAATGGGGGCGGGAGATGTCACTCTATACTTGACCAACTGGTCCCTTCAGTTCCTAAACGCTTAATGAGTGTGATTAAAAGATGTGGTGATGGCACACAGTGAAAACAGTCGACTTTACCAATATTTTATTTTCCTTTTGGTATAGTTGTACCGTTTTCAATGTAGTAGTGGGTGAATAGACTTTTCAAATCAGTCCTTTTTGATGTGGTATTCATTTTCCCTGATGTGCTAGTCTTTTCAGAATATGTTTCATTTTAATGAGAATTTTAGCAGCTCCACATAAATGCAGCTGTAATATTTGGCAACCCTTTCACACTGGGCTGCTTAATTGAGGAAGTAATGGCCTCATTGACCAAAGTAATGGGTTTCTCAACAGAGAATAGTATACCATTAATCTTAGTAGTGGCTTTAAAACAAATGTGGTCCTCTTGGGATTTAAATATTGCAGCTTAAAGTTGTTCTGTGATTTATTTAAAAGGCTATGATGTCATTAAAGGGCAGACTGAAATTACTAATGTGCAGTGTTCAGAATTCATTTGCACAGAATGGTCCCTGGAGGGTGGCTCTCAGGTAGTGCTCAATGCTTTGACTCAGCCTTTGGCTGTCTGTCGGGCCATCTGTCAATCACATATATGGGTTCTTTGAAGTGCCACTGCTGCACATTGGGGGCCATAAAAGTTCAATGGCAGCACAGGCCAGGGAGGGTCAGGGGGCCTCTGGAATATTTCAGTGAAAATGCATGAATTGTCCTTTAAAAATTGCAATTTTGGAACACGACTATTTGAAAATTTCTTTGCACTTTTCTGGTACATTTGTACAAACAGCATTACATGAAGTGAAAAATATCCAAATTTTATAGATCACTTCATGCACATTTTTTCCTCTAGATCAACAGGACATATTTGGGATTGTTGGAAACCTTGGGCTCTCAATATGCTTTATGGGGTGAAGGATGTACTTTTTCTTTGGTTCTAATTCCAAAATACATTTCCTATGGTCTCCCGTCACAGCATTTCACTTTGTGAGCTGTATTTCAATGACTGTGGTATTCGTGACAATACACCACTTTCAACTTCTCACATATGTTGTTGGCACCAAACCGATTGAAACGATGCCTGAAATAACCCTGGTTTTTTCACTGAATGTTGGCCATACCCTGGGGCAAATTTCAGCAAATCCCTAAGTGTGGCATGGCCGGTAACTTTGTCAAATGTATTATTGTTTACGCACGTGGCCGTTAGAAATCTCCATTTCAGAACATATTTTTTGAACAAATATCTTCCTATCTTGGCACTATAACATCAATTTCAACAAATTCTTTTTTCATTCATTAGTAAAATATATCAGCTACTATGTGCTCTGAATCACTGGTGACACTGTGTGGGACCCCAAAATGGGAGGCCCCTCCCAAAAACTAGAAAATGTTAAAAATATAATATTTTGTCATAATGAAAATTGACACTGCAGGTTTGTCTGGTGGATTCATGAACCCCATGGGGTGGTTAATCAATGCTGAAAATTATTTTGAATTTGGTGGTTTGGGCCAGAAAGCTCCCTTAGTGGGACTCCACCTTTAGGCTGAGATACAATTTTATGTACATGGATAGGGTTAAGCCTAATATAGCATGGAATACTGGGACTGGATATGTCTTGATTGGCTTGAGATCTTTCACTTCTCTTTTTGCCAAATGTGGTTTTTACCACAATGCCCAGAATTTCACCAATTAAAGTTCTTTTGCAAAATGTTCTCTGGGGAAGGTGTTCTAACTGAACAGGGTGCCGGAGTAAGTACATTGAGCTGAAACTATGCAAATAGATGTCCTGAAGCTGTGCAATGGGATATTTCAGGCATCGTTTCAATCGGTTTGGTGCCAACAACATATGTGAGAAGTTGAAAGTGGTGTATTGTCACGAATACCAAAGTCATTGAAATACAGCTCACAAAGTGAAATGCTGTGACGGGAGACCATAGGAAATGTATTTTGGAATTAGAACCAAAGAAAAAGTACATCCTTAACCCCATAAAGCATATTCAGAGCCCAAGGTTTCCAACAATCCCAAATATGTCCTGTTGATCTACAGGAAAAAATGTGCATGAAGTGATCCATAAAATTTGGATATTTTTCATTTCATATAATGCTGTGGCTCCAAAAATGTGACATCCTGGTTTGAATATTTCTCTCAATATAAGTGGGATGCTGCTTCTGTGAATCAGTGCAACCAGCAGATACAGAATACATATGTGACATTGTCCAATTATATGAAAATAAAACTTTTTCTAAACTATTTCAAAGTAGACTTTGAATCTGTCTAAGGAAAAACCGAAGTGGAAATTTGAGCTCAAGGGTATAATGCAAGTTTTGAAAACAAACTCCCAGTCCCCGCTTCTTCATCTCATGCACTGCTGAAGATCATTTTCATGTGACCAACAGTTTCATGTCCTTCTAAGCCATGTTCCTTCGCCCCTTAGAGCTGTAGGTTGTCTTTTATTCTTGGCCCTTCTCTTAAACATGAAGCTATCCTGGTCCAAAGCAATGTGATCCCTCCTTTCAGTTATTTGAAGGTCTGCAAATGGAATATGTGTATTAATACTGGCACGCCTGTGAAACTTGTACATTTCTACTGGGGTAGTGCCTATTGTGAATTCAACCTTTTTGCTGTTGCTTGTGTGCAGTTGCCTCACTTGGCGAAGCAGTTTCTAGAAAAAAGACATGAATTGGCCTGCAGCTCTGCTGGTTATGATTTAGAAAACACCTGGAGGAATGTCTGGAGTGTTTGAATGTGTATTGAAGGTCCACTCTCGGCGCTACCGCAGCGCAACATAGCGCTCACCACTGAGTGTCATTATCTGGTGCCAGGCTGCACGTGGGAGGCTGCCTTCTCAAAGCGCACCTGCTCTGACACGTCTCATGGGCCTTCTCACATTAAGAGCACCGTCAGCTGAAGGTATGGAGAGGCATCAAGTGGGTGTGTGAGTTCGGGTGGTGCTGGTGGTGGTGGGTGGGTGGTTGGAGGGGGGGGGGGGGGGGGGCGGTTGGGTTGGCTTGTCAATCAGCCTTTTCCATTCAAATAGGTTGTGCCGTCTGAGTAGCTTGTTGCCATGGAAACACCTCCATCTGGACTATTTATACTGAACCTCAGGGGAGAGTATATTTCACCCCTCATGTGCTGGCTGTGCACTCTGGGAAGCGTAGGGACAGTGGAGTATATTGAATCATTAATTCTCCTGTATATGGGTCACGGTGGTGACTTCGGTAAATAAGCTCCTCATGGTTGCGCGGTTGAATGGGCAATCTGATGCCCGGCGCTGCCACCTCTGGCTGAATTTGAGATAAGTGGGTAACATATCTGTATCAGAGCTGGCCGAGTGGTCAATGCGGAATGGCACTTTCCCCAGCGAAATGAGCGTGAGCATCCCAGAGCGTGAGCCTGTTCAACTCCGCCTTTCCGGCCATAGTGTGAATTGCCGCCTGTTGACCCATTGATTTGTGGATATTTTTTTTCAGTTACATTTTACAATTCCTGGGGAAATTTTCAACTCCTGATACGTGACTGCCTGTTCTTGGCTCATTCAAATTTAATAGCGAGCAGTATCTCTGGTCTGTCAAAACACTAAAAGCACCACTTGTGAAGCAATTTATATTTGTGACTTTTTGCTCAGCTTTTTGCTGTAGAAGATATGAAAAGCCCTTGTAATTGGCTTGCTTTGTCGGAGATACTTTGCTAATAGTTGCTGTTTTCATTTCATTTCAAAATGCTTGCTGCTGGTTTTTCTGTTTACAGGAGCTTCTTTTCAAAAGTAGAGTATTTATATGCCTCATCTGATCTGTGCTTTCTTGGCCTTACCTCAGTGAGTATGCTGGCGGACCAGTTAACCAGTGAATATACTGTGCCGCGGCTCATTCAGACTGAAGGTTCTATAAGGATCTGTACATAGTTTGACTCAGCAGTGGCTTTCAGTGTCAAACAAATTGGGCTACAAAAGTCATCGATAGCAACACTATCTTGAATATTTTATTTCTGATTGCTTCATTGAGATCTATAAATTTCTATAAATTTGCATACATTGAATCAGGCAACTTAAGAGGCTTCTTTCTGTTGAATTGGCTCACTTTGTTAAAAGAAGGTAACTTGATTAACTCGAAAGCTTGCTAGGAAAAGTTGAACATTGTTAGATCCGTGAAGCACATAACATTGACAAGATACACTGGACCCAAAATGCTGCCTGTAATCTGTAATCCCACTGGCGTTTAAGACATCTCTGCACTGGTAGCCTGAATGCTGTGTTTGCTGCCCTCAGCAGGGCTGCATGTTACACAAGATGCTTTTAGTGTTTGTCGTTACATAATGACGTTGGTGTCACGAGCATGAAATAATGTAATAAAGTGTTTTCTGTGATTGATTGAATGAGGAAGATACCAATTCAATATTTCAATTCAACGATACGTAATTTAATTCCCCCTCTCAATGTCTCTCGAATTTTGCACGGACTTATAAACGTGCCATCTGTTTCAAGCTGACAGCTCACAGCTGAGCATTGCTTACGGCAGTCGCCTGCTGTCTTCAATACGGATTGTGTCACATTGCAGTTCATACCGCATCTAAGTTTCATTTTATTATTGCAATCTTAATGTTGGCACATTTGTGCCAATATTACGTTAAAATGGTTCTATATACAGCTAATGCAAAAACTTCAAATGAAGACAGGCGTCTACGTCTTGAAGAGTACAGCAGTAGAGGTTCAAACCCCTCAAGAATTTGTGATTTATCCAGATTAATTTGCAAGCTGAGCACGTTCTGCAGTTTCCCGTGCAGGGGCTAAAGATTATTGGGGACGAATGTGGCTGATTGTTCATTGTTGAGCTCGGAGGGGGTTCCACGGTCGATCGTTACCATTTGCACATAATCAGCCTATAACAAGTACTTACATCGTCTAAACCGTGCAGGTATGTTTTGTCAGGCAACTGGCTAGCACTTGAGGGAGCTCGTACTGTGACTGATGCAGGAGCATGGCTCACTCTGTCATTCCCATTTACCTGACAAAACCAGACATTCCCCATCTTGAATGCGTCTCTCAAAGGCTGCCTGTTGGCCATCACCACCCCACTAAGACAGCTGTTCTCAGCCAATTTGCAGGCTTTGTTCTCTGACCCCCCCACTCAGCACACACACACATGCCTTTTCCGTTACACTTTACAGAAGAAACAGGTTTGAAAATGTATGCTGCAGGCTAGTCATGTGGAGAAGTCTGTGGGGTGGCCTTATACTGGCTCTCTATACTGGGTTTTCTTACCAAGATGAGGGTCCATCCCCTGTCAGGGCACCTCTGATCTGTTATCCCTTCTCCATTTTTCTCCTCCTCTGCCCTTTACCTGTCCGAATGAAGAAAATGCAGTTTAATGGAGGTGGACCGACTGTCTTTTTCACTGCAAGGCACACTGACTTTCCTTTGTGTGTAGATGGCAAAACAATTTTAAAGGGGAAAAAATTCCCCATCAGGTCATTCTTTCTGACTGTAAGTGAATGCATATACTGTAAGTGCAGACCGTTGGCTTTATTTTGAGGGCATTCACAGCTATGTCAAGTGAGCTGTGTGGGAGTTGCTGCCTTTTGCAATAGTGTTATATTCCAACCACTCACAGACCTCACCATCTCTGCTCTCCAATTCCCCTCTTCTCCGAGTAACAAAGCATATCAGGTAAATGCAACGGTGTTTTTGGAACAGTATCATGTTTACCGCTTCTCCTTAAGTTTGATTTCCCCTACTAGTATTTATATAAGGATATTGCTTTCCTTGCTCTTCAGTTGGTTATTTCACCAGTGTGAAATGTAGATGCCTTTATTGCAATTTGATTTCTTCACCATCCCCGGGTTACCTCTCAGACATTCTTTAGTCGGAGCTACAAACGAAAGCCAACACTTAGTGAGTGCATCACTGCCTTGTTAGCTAATGGTTGAAGCACTGATAGCACATGCGATAATGATGCACACTTCAATGATTTACTCATTTCTTTAACCACAGCAAAACCTGCAATCATCATACACAGTAAATGCTGTTTTTTGGGTGTTTAGTTGATAGTAATGGCTAATTATGCCTGAAATCTCTGTGAGGTAATTATGCTTCTTGAATAGTGTGATCAAGTGCTTAGGAGCCATTTTCAATGTGGATTTGAAAAGCACTTTGGTCACATTAGATATGACTTAATGTGTAATTTATGTGACAGCATTCATTTTTGCATTTCAGTTAAATTTTAAGTGGTGTGCAGTCATTAGTTGCGACATTTTGTTCGGTGATGGTGTAATACTTTGTAGTTGTTATAAATGTGGCAGTGTGAAATAGTATGGCTAAATTGAAAGGATCAAATCGCTTGTCAAGTACTGGTGCCAGACCTGTGCTTACTTTAGCTTAATTACTTAAGTGCATATTGAGCTACATGAAGTGATCTTCGCCGTTCATTGATAACTGAACAAATTTACTTTAATCTGCATCCACGAGACACTGTTTACTGTACGATGTCATTCAAGTCTGATTCTTTGGCCAAATTCTGCTTGCTTTTGGATCAACTCATTCCCAACGGCAAGCCACTGCCACTGCCAACGGCACGGCGAATTATACCATTCCCTATGATAAGCCGGTGTCAGCCGTGTGGATGACCATTCGCAGTCCGATGAAAACAGTTCACAATCGCGGTCATGGGCCACCTGTACTTCAGTACTTTTTATTGTGTAATTTTTGGGAAAAGTATTCCGAACAAACGCAACAATTTTATCTAAAAGGATTCCGTAGGGAATGAGTCAAGTCTGCTAATACTGTATTTTTTACTCTCAGAAGTTAGTCCAGAATAAGAATAAGAATAAGAATAAGATAATTTGGTTGGTGTTGTCTGATGCTGTTGGAACGTGTGTGGGGAGCCCAGTCTCTCACTCCAACTCATCATATAGTGACACTACCTGACCAAGAATCGATATAAGACCATAGACTGTGAAAAAGATGGACGCAGCACCCGGGTCTGAAAAGTGAAGCCAATGCGAAGAGCCTTAGCATTGCATTCTATTTAATGGCCAGCAGATAGCGACGTCAGTAGTTGCAGAAAGAAGTTCAATGCTATTGAAGTCTATAAGAAAATGACCCTACATTTCCATCTGATTTATCATCTCATTAAGGATTTTCCACATTATTTTATTCTATCTATCGCAAGTTTCAAGTCTCCTTCGATATATTATGATGTTCATTTTTTCATTTTTGTAAATTATGGTCCCATATAGACTAGAATAAAGGAAAAAGCCAGATATACTTAGGGGACGTGGCTGTCCTTTGGCCCTCATCAGATACGGTCACATCTACCCATAGATCCACCCCTTGCTCCTCCTCGGATGTTCAATTAATGCTCTCGTCCAATAGGAAACACATCCGGTTTCAAAATAACAAAATGGCGCAGTTCAAATTGCCAAAAACGAGGCTTCCCAAATTGTATGCTGAAATCAATGGGTGACGTCACAGTTGCTTCGTCCATCTTTTTCTACAGACCATGTATAAGATGAGAAAGGAAGCTTTTAGCGTCCTTATTTGATGCCAGTTTAAAACAAGCCCTACCCCCTAACCCTTATCCTGAACCCTAACCCTTAATATTAAATAAAGATGCCAGAAGCCCCCTTTTTCATCGATGTAGACACTTTGTCAGGTAGTGTCACTATATGAGGCATTGGCATGAGAAAGTGCTGGAATAGGCTGTCATGCTGTCTACTCTATACTGAGTGGCTCACATAACCAGCAGTCGAGGGTCTGGAAGTCGTAGCATTTAAGCCCCTCGCTCCACCTCTGTTTAAAGTTCCGCGTCATTCAATGAATGCCTAGCTGTCAGATCCATGACCTGGAATGCCTTATTCTTGGCGCGGGCGGGGCTGGAAAAATTTGTGGTGAATATGATTTGTGGCCTGCAGGGCAATCATCCACCAAAATTCTCCCCTGCTTAGCTTTGGAGAAATGCTGATGTCTTCCTGTTGTTGTTTTGGCTCTCTGCTCCCTATGAGTAATTAGCATTCTTAATGCTGCCACTAAAACAAGCACCAGGCTTCTCCTGAGCATCTTGCCCCACTGCTAAGTTGACTCTGGGTACCATATTGCATTGCGCATCCACTGGTTCTGTGCTACTCCTCAGCTGCTTGGTTTAATGGGAGCCTGAGTGTGAGAGCCTGAGCGATTTCCACTCTACCATCTGTAAAAACAGTTTGTGCTGATGAGAATTGATTTACCAATGGTGTCTCTCCATGTGAAATAACACTTGTCATTTCCACACCATGTAGCTTAAGTGGTGTTTAGTAGCTCAGTTGGCAGACCAATTAAATACTGATGACATCTCACGCTACTGTCGATATGTTAACATTGTCATTTCCATCACTCTGGAAAAATTGATCATTGGGCTGATTTCACTCCGCTTTGTATGGGCATTTAACAAAAGTCGCATTGATAGACTAGACCAACAGTATGCATTAACTGGTTGCCAGCATGTCATTGGGCAAAGGAGAAGAAAATAGAATATCATTAGCAGAGACGTCTCAGGCGTGAGTTTCTCCTCTTAGTGGCATTCACGTTTTGGTGCTGTAGTCAGCAATTATTCAATTAAAGCGCATGGAAGAAATTCACTCGCGGAATTGAAGTCATTGTGCATCAAGTTAATCTGTTTCACGTGCAGGACGGTGGATTTCCCCACTAATGACACCGAGATCAATTATGACTCGGGAATTTTCAGGGAATTCAGGCTTGTCTTCACTGAGGGATTAAAAGCAATGGAATTGCATAAAAACGTTTCAAATGGTCTTATTTCATTAAAACAATTTAAACGAAATCATGAAACACTTTGTTTCCAATCCCTGAGTAAAGAGAAGCACGGGAGGTCTGGAGTCATAATCGCTTTCCATGTTACTTGTGATGAGGTGCTCCTTTAGGCAAGTGAAACGGAAACTTCAATGCACAAGGATTTTAATTACGCATGAGAATCTCATGAAGCATTCGATGAATAATTGGGGACTGCGGTGAATAAGCTTAAAAAATGCGTAAGACCTACGCCAAATGCGTGAGACTTGGCTTCTCTGAATTAGCTGTCGCCTTTGTATTGTTTTTGACAGCCAGACAAGGCATGGAGGAAATGGGCAGATGGAGCAATATCAGTTTGGAGTCCACTTCATATCCCATTCACCGCTGTAATAGCTCAGCTTACTTCATTGCTATATTAAAACACGGAGACAAATAATGTGCCAGTAACAAAGCTGCTGGTGGTTTGCTACTTGTTTTATAGACCTGACCCAATAATCAGACCCTCTGCACTTGTCTTTGTCATGCAATATAGTTGAATTGAATGAGCTGCAGAGAGCACAGGATTGAATGATTACTGTTTTCATAGTTGTCATCCCTTTAAATGAGGTTGATGAAATACAGCTTCACTGAGAGAGATTATAAAGCACATAATGACAGGGAACTTTATTTTTCTCTCAATGGACTGTCCACTGCCCATGCAGTATGAGTCAGATGTCTTTGCTGCAAAGCAAGTGCACCATAGTGTAGCCTAAGGCTCTGAGCTGGATATCAAATGTATTAGTGGCTGATGAAAACTTCCATGTTACTTGAGTCCTATTTATTGGGACTACTTGATTTATCAATCCAGTATGCTAGTGGAAATCCAGTGTAACGATTACCAGTTAACCTAAGATATAAGATTTGAGACTCTTTGACTTAATGTAATGTACTTTTTTCTATTTATTGTAGACCTTTTCAAAATCCCTAGATTACATGTGCACATTTTGTAGAAAAATGAATGACGTATGAAGCAGCTCAATTTCACTGTTTAGAGCATGCGTGCTTTTTATTATTTTTAATGGAGGCGTTGCAGTGGATGCTGAAACCGTAGTGTAAGTCACGTGATCCCCGAAGTAACTCAGGAAGATGGCTTTGATGGGATGGGAATGCATCGATTAATTGTTATTTATTTATACAAAAATAAAAAAAATGTATTTCCAGGTCCAAATGCTCCGCCTTATCCACGACACTAGCTCAACAGACTATATATTCACTGGTCGATTTAGCACTTGTATAGCTGTGCTGTGATTGAACTTGAGCATAATGGCGCTAGGATTCTCAGTCATAAACCGGCTTTGAAAACAACAATATTTAGCGGTTAATTATAGCAAAAAACAAACCATTTAAGTGATTATACTGCTGAGGTCATCCAGTGCATAGCATAATGGCGAGAAGACTCTCAGATAGAGCGCAGATTTACCCACAAACGGCTTTTATGAAAAAATATCAAAGGTAAGAAAATTTTTTGCTCATCTCTGTAGCATTTAAAGTGTATGCCTGCTGTTCTTTGAGTGTGGTGTCAATTTAAAATGACAAGGCTTATATCATTGGAATCTGTGGACTGTCCTTTTTCATTTGAGGTATCGTTTGTATGCATTTCACAAATTCAGTAGAAATGCTTGCGATAGGGCACTAATTATATAATCATATTTCATTTGATGTTTTGCTAGATGCTTATTTACTCACTTGGTACTTGAATTGTGATTGGTTTTGGTAAAAACGGTCATCACAAACTTTTCACCGAGTTTCTTCGCTTTAAGAGAATATGCCACATGCCAAGGTTGCCATTAGGAAACATGCTGTATTTATAATGCAAATTCATTGCCTCCATTACAGGGGCATTCAGGCTTAAGGTTAATATTTGTATTGAATATATATTTTCCACTAATTTCTTTAAATCTTTACTTTAAAACCAGTTTTCATTGCAACAAAACCGCTGACTTACTTGTGAACTTGTGGTTCCTGAAGCAGCTTTTCTCATAGTGCTTTGAGCAAAGAACTGAATGTTTTGTTGGTTTGTAAGGCTTTCCACAGTCACTTCTTCTTAGTTTAACAAGCCTATCTTTCTAAAGGGCTTCATTATTTTGTGGAAATTGATGGAAACTTATTTTGCCATATTTTCCAGACGACTGAATGGCATTATTATTGGTGCAAGCAACAGCAGCTCAAGATTTCCCCATTTTCACTATGCTGTGATCAACCTCTGTGTACATTTTGCTTCGGGGATCATGTGACCACCTACGTAACTTGCAACGACCTCATTGAACATGCTTACCTTTCCAGTAACACATGGAGATAATCATTTTCCAGGCTTTTTTTTGTTTTTTGACCGTGAATTGCAAGCAAAGAAAATGGTTGATGTGGAAAAAGACTTGAGGCAAATCTTAATTTAATACTACACAGGCTTTACTTTTGTCATAACATTGCCTCTAACGGCAAGTATAATGTAATAATATTTTTGTAAATGTTGGGATTTACATGTCATATTAAACCACATATTTACTGGTAGCACTAAATGAGATTAGCATGGGATTTATGAGAATGGCTGCCTTGAACCTTGAATTCGTGAAGCGAGCAAGCTCAGGGGTGCACACCCTCAGCGCAGGGGCTGTTAAGTCCCGGACTTCACTCTCTCCTGTTATTCAATTATTACTTGCACCTGTTAATCCTCACTGTGTATTATTTAAGACAAAGCTTCGCACTCAATGGGTGCTTAGTCCTGTGGCAGTGTGTGCTGATGCTGCATTGTTAGTCTGGAAACTGACGTATTCTCCGAATTCGCAAATTTGTAGATAAACCTAGAATCTGTGCAGTTCAGTGTTTCCCAGCGCGTTGAAAGGAACCTCATTTCCCCTTTGCTTTCCTGTCGAAATGCAATGTAACTGTTAAAGTCATTGTATTATCATAGTGTGCAAGTTTGTGGAATCTCAGTTCCTTTTTTGTTTTGTACTCCTATGTTTGATTGTCAACATTTATTAAAATTACAACCGGATCCATCTCTGCACTTGAGTCCAGTTCTCTCTTCCTGCTCGCCGGACAGCTGTTGGCACCGGGCGGGCGGGGTCATTGCTGTCTGTTTTTCTGAGACAAGAAGCAGGTACAGTTGCATCGAGTTTATTTTCAAACACAGACACTAATTCTTTCTCAATCAGATAATATATAAAAATATTGGTCAAAATATTACTTGGTTATTGCAGGTGATTCATGGGTAAAACTTAAATATAAGAGTAATGTTGTTGCCCTACAGCAAATTGGGTTAGCCATGAGTGTGCAGCATGCTGTTTCTGCCCTCCGAGCAATGCTAGGATTCCTCTGTGGAGATGATACAATCATTAGTACACACACATTGATTTTACCTCAGGCTGTCTGAGTCATCTGAAATAGATTGATGAATAGTCATGCATGTGTCACCCAATTGCCCAGTAGATTCTCCTGAAAGAACAGTTTTCTGCTCAGTCAGGACCCTTTAACTGTTGTGAAAAAGTATTTGCTCTCTTTCTCATTTCTTCAATTTTTGCTTGCTATATTTACATTTTTCAGATCATCCAAGAAATTTTAATATAAGACAAAGACAATGTGAATGAACTCAAATTGCAGCTTTTAAAAGATCTCATCATTTACTAAAGGTCAAAAGAGGTTCAAAAATATTATCACCATATGAAAAAAAATATTGTCCGCTGAAACGTAATACCTTGTTATACCGTTTGTGCTCTGCTGTTCTTTGTGGCATTGTTTTAATTCAGCCATATTGGGGGTTTTTAAGCATGCCACTGCATCTCAATTAGATTCAAGTCAGGACTTTGACTAGGCCAGTCCAAAAGCCTTATGTATGTTTTTTTTTATCTTTCAGTGATGGATATCCTTTTGTGCTTTGGATAAATGTCTTTGTGCATAACCCACCTGTAATTTAGTATTTGGTCACAAACTAATGGCCAGACATTCTCCTTCAGAATTTTCTGACAGAGAGCAGAATTTATGGTTCCATCGGGGGATCGAACCAGGAACCTTCTGATTTCCTGGGCCGCCCACGCTACCTCCTGAGCCATGCTTAATTAGTAATTAGTGGGGAAAGAGGCAAACGAGACGTGAAGGAACTTCAAAAATCACCCGAAATGTGGCAGACAGGGGCATGCACTGGCAGTAAACAAAGAGACGCAAGAAATCACAATGCGCACAGAACTTGCAAATGTCAATGATCATGGCAGAAATCACAAAATACAACAGAATCAATTCGAGGCTAATAATGAACTATAATAAACTAATGAACTAAGTGGAATAAAACATAAAACCAGTCCATAAGAACACAGGTCACTGCATTTGTGTTTACTTGGATTCTCTTTGTATCGTATTAATATTAAATAAATGATCTGAAACATTTAAGCGTGGAAATTTGCAAAAATAGAAGAAATTGGGAAGGCAGTAAATGCCTGTACGTAGGCCTCATGTTGCAGTGGAGGATAGCTGGGTTTTGTCTTGCTCTCTAAAGTCATATATTGAATGTGTGCACAATTGGCTATTTCAGTAATTTACTAAAAATAGTGCCTGTATGCTGATTTATGTCCATGTTTGCGTGTGTATGTATGTGTTTACTTGCATGAGTGTAGCCATCAGGCAGGATGAAATGACGCTGATATTTCACAGTCTTTTTATATTGAATTTACAGGACCAGAGCTAAAGGCCAAGAGTTGAAGTAATTAACAAACATACAAATGTGTACAGATATTTAGTATGCTCCCTAGCAGAAAAAAAGACAAATACATTTTTGAACTCTTCATTAACTCAGTTTGCTTGACTGCATAAAATAATGATTACCCAACTGTGAGATGTGGTTGGTTTGTTTTGATGTTTTGATGGTTTTTTTTTCCAAGAGTCTTACTCAGTATGGAAATGAGATTGTAAGGAGCTCTTTGAGAAATGTCACCTGGGGTAATGACTTGAAAGCAGAGGCAAGGTTAATCATGCTAAGAAAAGGGTTCCTGAATGTTCAACGAATGTGAACCCAAATGCAAAATTTGTGTAGAAAGAACACTATATTGTCTTACCAAATCTATTTAATCACTAATGATATGACAGGAGTCAGCATGAAGTAATTTACACTTATTGTCATGGTTTAGTGGCTTTGAGAGCTTTCTTTGCTGCTCTCGTCAGGGACGACATTGTTTTGCTCTCAATCGAATTCTTGGGCCAGCTGGCATTAATTGGGGGCGTCGCCCAGATTCTATTTAAGCCCTAGTTCCGCCTCAATTCCCTTGCTAGAGTGTCAGTGCTATGTCTTGGTCCGTTGGAAGCGCGATTCTCGCTCTCCTGTTTTGTTTGTTTGTCTCCATATTCAACAGAATAGTGTAATGAACGTACCGAGGGATCAACCAACGTGCGTGGGCTGCATGCATTTGGAGAAACGAAAATCTCGGCATTCGATGTTTTTAAATGTGATATAAATTCTACAGCAAAAAGCCATATTGAGCAAAATGCAAACAGAGTAGAAGTATAACCTGTTTTCTTCATTGATGCCCTCCTCCAGAGACAGATCTATCGGGAAGAAGGAACCCTCCAGTACTGTTTCATTCGGAATAATTCCGCGTCCATACAACATGTATCTCGTAAATGAAACTTAACAGTTCAGGTCGGTTTCGTGTGTCTTTGTTTCTTTGATATCGCATCATTTTCCGCTGCACGCCGCAATCGTGGCCAACATTCGAAGAACACAACCAACCTTACTTTTACGCTTAGCTTTGTATCCTATTCTTATTGTCCGATCAATGTATTTCAGTTATTGAGGAAAGTTTAAACACTCAGGAATTGGATAAGAAATGAGTCTATCAATACATTGTTACCGGGGAAGCTTCACGAGGGCGTGAACTATAACGGTAGAATTAAGCAGATGAATCTGAGTATATAATTGAGTGACTGGCTATCAACACCAGTACTTGGGTAGATAGAAGGGAGCGCTGAGTTTGTCAATGGAGGAATATACGCGTTAATCCATGGGAGGGAACTACACATATTTTGTGTGTGATGACTGTAATTGACAGTAGAATGTGAGAGAATCAATACTGTGTCGGATTTTTTGCTTCACAAAACGTATTTTTTTAACCACTAATTGGAACACTGTTGGCTCACTGTAGCTAAAATGGTTGCTACAGAGTAATAAGTTTTTTTTTGTCGCAAGTGATAATTTTTTAAAACTACTGGATCGATACTATATGGGCAAGGATATTGACCAGTTTGCACATAAAGCTTAGCTGAGGAGTTTAATTCATGCTACTCCTGAAAAACGGGGATTAGAGGGAACTTCTCCATACTCTAAATCGCGTTTCAGCTCTGCCTGCTTGTGAATATTCAATAGCTGATCCGGGGGTGTCATCTCGTGGTCGAGTACTGTAACTAAGTGTTTAAATTTGCATATCTATACACGCGAGCGTCTACATCTGCAGAAAGGGGTTAAATATTGTTGTGGTTTACCCTTACTGCACTACAAATTGTATTATTGCTGTTTTCAAATGAAAGCATGAGGGGCATAATGACAAATGATAAATGCTCTCTGGCACTAGATTGTGCAGATGAGCTGTTGATTTCAAATTTGTTGTTTTCTCAGTTAAACCAAAAAAGCAAGTGAACAATATGGGCCTGCATGTGTATTCTGTTGTCCAGAAGCACAATGGCCATTAGTCATATATTTTTTTACAGTTTTCCATCCGAAAGTGAATAGTTCTTTCTCCAACCCCAAAGTGTTTTGCATTGTTTCCCATAGACCAACCTGCGAGGAATAAATAAATAATAAATAAATTCCAAAGCTTCTGGCTCTGCTGGCAGATTAGGAGGAGGGTGCCCGACAGTCCCAGCGTTATATGTGTGGTATGCAGACATGTTCAGGCAATGAGCCACTTCCTCTAAACTGAAAACAAAAGGCGCAGCCTCACTGCTTGTTGTATGCTGCTTATTGAAACACAATGTCAGTCAAAGCTTCTGCACATATAAGTAAATAGTCCTGACTGACAGTATTATTTTCAACTAGATTAGCTAAGTGCCTCAATTCTCTGGTAATCTGACTGGGGGTAGCCACTTCTCCTCGATCTTCTCATCGAATAGGGCTGCCCAACCCTGTTCCTGGAGAGTTACCATCCTGTAGGTTTCAGCTTCAACCCTAATTCAACACACCTGATTCAACTTATTAGCAGCTCGTCAATATCTGTAACTGGGAGCAGGCTTGGTTTGCTTTGGTTGGAGTGATAACCTTCGGGATGGTAGCTCTCCATGAGCAGGGTTGGGCAGCCCTGATCTAGGCACTCAGATTTAGAACCACCAATTGGTAGAAAGTTGACCCCATGACACACTTAGACTGACACCCACATTTATATAATGAAATATAATGCAGAAAATGTGAAAAGAACATGCAGCAATAAATGTGTTTGGGAAAATAAATGGGTGGAAAATGCACAGAGGAAAACAAAAAATAATTCAGAAGTAAATGCAAAAATAAGAAACTAAAAGATAGATTTAAACATGAATAAATTAAATAAAAGGAAAATTATATGGGAGAGTAAATACACAGGAGAATAAATGAAAAGGTAACTAAATACAGGAGCTAACTAAAACAGAAATATCAATGGCACATTTCATAAGTAATGCCTGCTTTTATTTTTAATTTCCTTTTTGGTTCACTTAATGGCATATTAGTGTGTATATTGAGTCATTTGTTTATTTATTTATTTGTCATTTTGCCAGTTCCGGTCCTTCATACATTCAGGCTTGTCGCGCACTGCAAAAAAAGTTGAGATGGGGGTACTAAGGTGAAAAGTGTGATTATAATGTAATTTGGGACAGCTGACGTCAGCCGGTGATTGTAGTGATCATTCAGTGAAGGCAAAGTCTTTTAGGGGTGAAGATGGTCTGTGGACCAACAATTTGCCCGGAAATGTATGAAAAATTCATTGCAAGGTTTAAAAGCAATAATCCTCAAAAAAAAAATATGAGTATAACGATTTTGTTAGTAAAGTTTGGATATTTAGATATCTCTCCTTCGACAGCGCATTACATAATTAATAATTTTAAATCATCGGTTCAAATTTCTGAGCTTAAAGGAGGAGACCGCACTTCGGCAAAATATTTCAGCAGAAAGCTGAATTCTTGAAGTGTCTAAAACACTTATTTTGATTTTATAATAATCCAGTGCAACACATTTTTAAACCAGCGAGTCTTCAAATTGGCTTCAGTATCAGGGGGCAGACATTATTACTTGGGAATCTTCTCATTTTTTATTTGATCTTTGGAAACCTCACCTTTAAAAAATGTTTAATAACCTTAACCTCTCGCAGTTTACATCTCCTGATTAGCTACAGTTGCTCATACTAATTGGTAAAAACCGAGGACAGTGTAATTTACTTTTGATAGCATTGTTATGCCTTGCACCTCAAAATTATGAGGCGTCTTCTTCTGCGCATAACTGTCAACATAAAATTTCAATATGTCTTTATGATTTCAGCACTTGTATCGCTCGTTAAGCAGCACAGATTTGTGTAAATTAGTTTGTGAGGCTGCGAGATCCGTTCTTTATTCTGAATGTTGTCACGGCTAAAGGGTGCTGTAAGGCAAGTTGCACAGCTTTGTGACAATCCTAAGGACGGCGAAAATAAATGCTGCAAAGTCAGTATAAGTTTTGGATTTATAATGCCATATAAGTTATATAAATGTAGGCAATGGGAAATCACCTTTTCATTATCATTTATAATTATACGTCTTGTATTGGTCTTGGTCGCTCAGTCGATAAATTCTTTGATTGTTAATAAGGCCAGCTTAAATAAAAACAGCATGCGGGCAGTCAAGCCGTGAAAAGGGAAAGGTTACTGAAGGCCCTCTGAACAACTCCATGGCCCAGATGAGAGGAAAGAGAACAGGTGACGGCCCAAAGGAGAAAAACTGATGCCATTAGCACCGAGGTACTGGCGTGATTGGATGATGCATTTGAAATGCACACTCACCCACTATATAGGGCACTGTGTAGTGAATGTTCTACATTGAAAACAAGATAGAGAGTGAGTGAGCAAGTGGACAAATGTGCATTCCGAACGCAGCCTTTGATTCCCCAAGTAAAAATGTCTGCCCCCTGATATTGACGCCGATTTAGAGACTTACCGGTTTAAAATTGCGTTGCACTGGATCATAACCAAATTAAAATTTATAAAACTATGCGTTTTAGAATTCTACCTCCCGTTGAAATATACTTTGCCAAGGTGCGTCTCCTGCTTTAAGGGGCAAGGGCGCAAACCTAAGCTCAATACCCATAATCTCCAATCACTCACAGCTGTGCATCCAGAACCATCATTTATCTAAAAGTGACATTCCCACATGGGCTCAGTATTACTTGGGCAAAATAAATAGTTCAAAACATACTTAGATCTGCTATTGCTAGTTAAATCTTCTCTATGCAAAAAGGAATCATATGTTAACAGTATCCAGAAACACCACTGACTTTCTGGGCTCGGAGGCATCTGCAGTGGACCATCACACAGTGAAAACATGTATTGTCATCAGATGAATCAAGATTTCAAGTCTTTGTGGAATAAATAAACACTTTGTGTACCAGACCAATGAAAAACTATCCAGCTTGTAACCAGTAACAAGTGCAAAAGCCATGCTCCGTCATGGTTGAATCAGTGCTTTTGACATGGAATCCTTGCATTTCTTTGAAGGAACCATTAAAGGAACAATTCACCCAAAAATAAAAATTCTGTCATTATACTGTATATTCATGCTCATGCCTGTTTTAACATGGGATATTTATCAGTCCGAATAGCACACTGAAGCATGCTTGTGCAACTCCAATGCAGCCTTTCCAAAGCAAAGTCCATGGGGACGGGTTCTCTCATTCTTCAGAATCAAAAAATGTCAAAATAAAAAGAGACATAAATTTACTCCACACGGCTCCTGCAGCATTATCCAAGTTTCGTGACGCCAAACGATCACACTGTGACTGGAAAAGACCAAAATTACACTTTTGGGCAGCACAAATGTTCCTGCTCCAGATAAACTTGCAGCCACTCGGACATTATTTAGACTACTTCACAAAGCCAATTTTTAGGTCGCCGGCCGTTGTCCCAGTGAATTGTGGGAATATTCAGCCCATGCTAAAAAGTGACTCCACAAAATGGGTTGTCAGCCGCTAAACATCAAAGAGTATTCTTCCAACGACTGATTGGTTTGTTCTTTCTGCCCGTTAGTCTCTGGATGGAAACCAGAGGAAAGGCTCATGGTGGCCCCTAACTGGTTGCAAAATGGATGCCAGAATTAGGCTGTAAATTGAGGGCCCCGGTCAGAAACCACATCTTGAGGGTGACCATGCAGCCGGAAAACATGGTTTACAACAAGAAGGGCTGTCTCCCGTGCCAAAGGCAGCTTGGGCAGCGCAATAAAGTGGGCGGCCTTAGAAAAATGGTTGACCACGACCAAGATGACCGTGTTGCCTTCAGAAACAGGTAGCCCCGTGACAAAATCAAGAGCGATATGGCTCCACGGGTGCTTAGGGAGGGCAACGGCCGCAGCAGACCAGAGGGGGGGAGATAGGAAGTCTTGTTCCTGGCGCAGATACAGCACGCCGCTACAAACTCCCAGATGTCCTCAATCATGCTGGGCCACCAAAAACATCGGGCCTAGAATTGCTTGGTCCAATGAAGCCCCAGGTGACCCGCCAGATGGGAAGAGTGCCCCCTCTGGAGAACTTGGGACCTAACTGCCAACGGAACAAACAAACAGCTAGGCGGCTCCCCACCAGGACTGGGATCAGTTCTCATGGCCTCCCACATAACAGACTCAACGTCCCACTGAATGGGAACCACAATTTGAGCGGCCAGGATAACCAGCACAGGAATAGGGTCGCGACTAGAGTGGTCATGAATCCACGACAAAGCGTCGGGCTTGATGTTTTTTGAACCCGGGCGATTGGTTAACGACCACCGCACCTGCCGAGAATTATGTTCTTTTGTCTGTTGAATGTATTGGAGGTTAACCACAAACAGATGTTCAGCTCACTCCAACTAATGGTGCCACTCTTCTAACGCCAACTTGAAAGCCAACAACTCCCGGTCACCAATGCTGTAATTCCGTTTGACCGCCGATAACGACCAGGCAAAGTAGGCGCATAGGTGCAACCTATTATCCCGAAGAAGGGGTTGGGACAAAATGGCACTCACCCTGAATTGCGACGCCTCCACCTCCACAACAAATGAGACGGAGGGGTTGGGCAAAACGAGAATGGGCTCTGAGCTAAATTGTTTTTTTAACTCCTGAAAAGCAGCTTCAGCTGCTGGAGACTAAGCAAACGACGAGGAGGTATTTTTCTTAGTGAGCGAGATAATAGGGGCAGCTACTATGCCAAAATTACAGATAAACCTACTACAAAAATGAGCAAACCCCAAAAACCGTTGCACCTCCTTGACGTTTTGAGGGGCAGGCTAAACCTTGATTGCTGCTACCTTGTCAGGATCCATGCTGACCGGCCCCTCTGAAACAATGAAGCCAAGAAACGAAACTGTCTTGGCATGAAAAATGCATTTTTCAGCCTTGACAAAAAGCTTGGCTTTAAGGAGGGCCTCAAGCACTTGTGTGACGTATTATTTATGTTACGAGAGAGTTGAAGAAAAAATCAGAATATCGTTTAGGTAGACAAGAACGAATCTCTCCACATCTCTCACAGGACGTCATTGATGAGTGCCTGGAACACAGAAGGGGCTTTAACTAATCCAAACGGCATGACCAAATATTCATAGTACCCGTCATGCGTATTAAATGCCGTTTTATACTCGTCCCCCTCACGGATCCGAACCAAGTTATAAGCATTCCGTAGGTCTAACGTAGTAAAAACCAATCCTGCCGACATTTAAACGCGGAATTCATCAACAGAAGGGGATATCATTTTTTAATGGTGATATTATTCAAGCCCGTGAAATCAATACAGGGTCTCAGGCCGCCATATTTTTTGCCCACAAAGAAGAACCTCGCTTCGGCAGGAGACGTGGAGGACTGAATAAATCCATTAGCCAGAGCCTCCTGAATATATTTTCGCATGGCCCTTTGCTCAGGCCCTGAAAGCGAGAATAATGAACCCCTAAGGCACATGTGTCAAACTGGTGCCATGGAGGGCCAAGAGGCTGCAGGTTTTCATTCCAACAAAAACCTCCACCAGGTGATTTCACTGGCTACCTCACCTTCAAGCAGAGTAAAAGGACTTATTTAGTGAAATCACCTGGTGGAGTTTCTGGTCAGAATGGAAATCTGCAGCCTTTTGGCCTTCCATGGCACCAGTTTGACACCCTTGCCCTAGGGAAAGTGGTAACGGGGTAGAGATTGATCTCGCAATCGAACTTTTGATGAGGAGGCAAAGTCGAGGCCTGTTTCTTGTTAAAAACTCCGCGAGATCAGCATAATTGTTAAAAGCATTAGGAGGCAGACATAAGTTCAAAGCAAATTCTCCCCCCAAATTCTCACCCTGTTTGGAACCTGTCATCCCTATGTCTGATTCCGAGTCAGAGAAATCCTCCGAATAGCAATCCTCCTCTGGCTGCCGCCAGTCAGATTGAGGATCCCACTCCAACCCCTCCTCTGCCCCTTTCATAAGATTAGGAGGGTTGTGTGAGAAAAACTCCTCAGAATCACTCTAAGCATAGGTTGATGCCCGGGATGAAATGATGGGCGATCGATTCTGACTCCCCCAAATTATGTGAAGCCTATGCAAAAAAAAAGTCCAAACCACACACACCTCACAAACCATGACAGATAGCCCAAATATTACGTTATTTAATCATTAAGTTTGCCCGAGTCACGCTTTTAATTTTTTTCTACTCAGTTTGTAGTTAGGCAACATTAGCTATATCGACTCTCACTGCTACATTTACTCATTATAGCCAGATGTGTTAGTACCTAACATCAGTGATCTAAGGATCGAGAAATCATGAGCCGGCGACAGGGTGATGGGTGCCCAAGGCTCATTGATGCACAAGGGCCACGTAGGCCATCTTGTCTGGTCTGAACTGTCTAAAAGGCTGTTTGGCACAACTTGCTGAGAATTTTAATGATACTTACATGAGGAGTGTATTACAACATACAGTGCACTGCACCCTGGTGCTTTTAGCAGTTTGGATCTGCAGATTAGTCAGCAGTGTCCATTGCCGAAAGCACATTCAGTGGGCACATCTGAACTTGACCTTGGAAAAATTGAATAAGGTCAAGCTCCGTTTTCTTTTACATCATGCGCATCAGCTGGATACGAGGGCATTAATGACATGGAGAAGAGACGGCACCGGATGCACTCGAGGGAGACAAGCTGGTGGAGGGTGCTTGATGCTCTGGGAATTTGGGAATTCAAGTGGATGTCAGTTTGACAGAGCTGTTTTGGCGGCATAATACTAACCAGCCAACAGTTGCCTAGTGGTTTTAATATTGTGGCTGATCATTGTAAACATTAAAAAAATTCTACTCTTAGCCCCAATACTAGCTATTCCCATAGCATTTAATAAACTCATCAACCATGTCAGTATATATGACTTTGCAACATTTATGAGCAGCATTTTCTAAAATTTATCTTTGTTTTATGAAACCAGACAGCAGCCAACTTTGTGCCGCCCCATCAGCTGGATCTAGTGTGTATGTGGATCAGAGTGGCTTGCAGTCTGGGTAACGTTAATGATAACTGTCTTCCATTTGGTTCAGTATCCCCTGAACATGGAGTTACCTGTTACCTACTCCAGCCAATCAAATATCATTTTTTGGGAGTTTAACATCTCATTCTCCTCAGGCAGGTATTGGCATTCGCTTCATCATGCGGTATGCTAAATAAATCGTGAACTCAGCATTTACTGTTGGCTTATTCATTTAGGTCAGATCTAAAACAGAAACTACAAATTTTGATTTGGGACTATGTAAACTAGGCAGGCACAGTAATATACTTACAGAAACTAAAACCAAACATTTGAATGTGAATGACAAGAAGACGCAATTATCTTTTCAAGATGCAAAATCTGATCCCCCCTTGATTTTTCTGGTGTTTTCAAACTCAGCTCATTGCTTGGAGATATAGAGCAAAATTGATTAATTTGGATGCCGTGACCTAAACACTTTTTTTTATTGAGCTTGCCTTGCCTGGAGGGCAATGTGTGATAAATATTGTATACAAATTGTAGGCTGAGATGTGGACTTTGTTGAGGATTCTGTAACCCATTGCCATTACATGGTTGAAAACGTTATGACCTTCCTGTCAGTGGAGCGATTTTCTGTTGGATATGAATGTTTATTTTGCTGGAACGATGTAACCTTGGCAATTGTACGGGGCAAACTTGTGCATTCATTTGTAAACAAGGCTACATTCATCCCATGCTTCTATCAGGATCGTCATGTTATGAAACCACGGAGGGTGTATTTGCTGGCTTTCTGCTGGCTTGGCATTGAAATACTGGCCACTGCATTCATTCACGGTTAAATTCAGGGGTTCGGGGTACGGTTGCATTAAGCAACTAGTGCTTAGCTGAGCTTAGAATAATTTAGCTGAGTTAAGCTGTTACATGATTAAAAATAGCATTTTAATTTCTCTTCAAATCACTTGAATAATGTGCTGTATGATTCGCCTTTTTCAGTGCTTCTTGCTTTTTTTAATGTTTAAATTCTTTTACGGAGATTCAGTTCAAATCAGGCATATTATCACTGAAACCATGGTTCATCTAAATTCAAAGTACATTTTGATATGTACCTGTTGAAATTGCATACATTTTCTGGTTGCCCACCCGCAACAGTGACAGAGACTAAGCCAGCAATAGATGATAGGCCAAAAATACCCTAATACGAGTAATCATGAACATGCTGTCTAGAATATTTTTCTGTCCTATGAATCTTATCATTAAAACAAATTCCATTGAAGAGGGCTGCCTACTAAAATGCAATTCCAAAAAACTTCGGATGCTGTGTAAAATGTAAATAAAAGCAGAATGCAATTATTTGCAAATCTCATTAACCCTATTCACAATAGAACATAGACAGACGTTGAAAAGTGAGACACTTTACCATTTCATGGAAAATATTAGCTCATTTTGAATTTGATGGCAGCAACACATCTCAAAACAGTTGGGGCAGGGCCATGTTTACCATGGTGTAGCATGCCCTCTTCTTTTAACAATTATCTGTCAACATCTAGCAAGTGAGGAGACCAATTGCTGGAGTTTTGGTAATGTTGCTCCTCTCTTGTCTGATGTAGGATTCTAGCTGCTCAAAAGTCCTTGGTCTTCCTTGCTGGATTTTTCATTTTATGATGTGCCAAATGTTTTCTATTAGTGAAAGGTCTGGACTGCAGGCAGGCCAGTTCAGCACCCAGATGCTTCTACTGCTAAGCCATGCTGTTCTGTTGGATGCACTATGTGGTTCAGCATTTTCTTATATGCAAAGCCTTCCCTGAAAGAGATATTGTCTGGATGGGAGCATACGTTCTTGTAAAACCTCCACATACTTTTCAGAATTGATAGTGCCTTTTCAGATGTGTATGCTGCCCACGCCATGGGCTCTAATGCAACTCTATACCATCAGAGATGCAGGCTTCTGAACTGTGCACTGATAACCAGCTGGATTGTCCCTCTCGTCTTTAGTCTGCATGGCACAGCGTTGGTGGTTTTCAAAAAATATTTCAAATTTTGATTCATCTGACCACAGAACAGCTTCTCCTTCTCTCTCAGTCCATTTTAATTGAATTTTGGCTCAGAGAAGTTGGCGACGTTTCTGTTTTGTGTCGACATATCACATCTTCTTTGCATGATACAGCTTTTACTTGCATTTGTTGATTGCATGACAAAGTGTGTTCACAGACTGATTTCTGGAGGTGTTCCTTAGCCCATGCAATGAATTCAAATGCAGAATCAGGCCTGTTTCGAACGCAGTACCGCCTGAGGGCCTGAAGATCACAAGCATCCAGTATTGAACTTTGGCCTTGTCCTTTGCGCGCAGTGATTTCTCCAGATTTTCTGAATCTTTTGATCATGTCATGTACTGTAGATGGTGGGATATTCAAAGTCTTCGCAACTTTACATTGAGGAACATTTCATCATTTGGAGTTGTCTAAAAATTTGTTGACTAAATTTATGCTTTTGAACACTTCAAGTGTTTAAAATGCATACGATTGAAATAAATGCGCAGAAAAAATGTCTTAGTTGAAAAATGCAACAAAAGACTATGGCTATTATCAATTAAGATAGCAGTATTATATTACAATATTAGTCAATATGGTCACATTTAGGGGACAACATGTTCCGCTGTGTCAGAATTGTCACGAGGAATAGAAATCGTTTTGGGTCGAGAAATGTTTCATATAGTTTGTGCAATGGCAGATCCACTAATGTTAATTATAAATAGATGGCTAAGTGGAATGGTCTGCTATGTGACTCTTTTGGAACATTGAAAATCTTTCAGATCTGCTGTGAGCATTCAGTTAGACTTTATCGACTTATTGAAATTCAGCATTCAAGTCATGGACTTATTGATATTTCTCCATTCACACCTCCGAAGGCATTTTCGATGCCATTGACTTCTGAGTGATCGCATTTTCAATTTTCTACATGGAGGGTTTTAAAAAGAATCAGTCAGAATCAGTGGGGCTTGTTGCTTAAACATTTTTTTTTTCTTTTTTGCATGGAGACGAGTTGAGGGGAGAGGATGGAAACAAAAAAAAAAAACTCTTACAGTATTTCAATTAGTTGCCATGACAACGCATTCACACTGCAGTTGATTCTCCAGTGGTTTGATGGATGAAAGGGTTGCAGAGCTCTTTGACAAACATGAGATCAAGCTCACCACGGCTGTCTGACCAAGCTGGCCTGGTGTTTCTGGCAGGTCCCTTCTCTCCCCATGGATGCCATGTATGAGTTTTCTCATAAATTAATTGCCTGCTGTAGCCTTCGCATTGTTTTAATCTCTTTTTATTAACAACAGTTGCTGCTGTTGGTGGGGGATGTAGTTACTGGGGAGCAATAGCCTGCAGTGCTTCAGGGAAACCACTGGCGTGAGTCTTCCCTCCTGTCAGCTGAAAAAGGTTTGTACAGTGTGTGAGCTTCCCACATATTCTGAGAAGATGAGGGTGTACATATAAAGTGCCTCTGGGTGTTTCAACCCCTGTCAGGGAGGCATAATGCTGTAGAGGAAACGACCCAGCATTTTTGCTTACCAGCTGCCTGCATTTGAGGAAACTCAGGGAGGCTAATGTTTGTATGGAAGTGTCACTCTGGTATGGCTGGGGTATGATAAAATCTGGTACATTTGCAAATAGCTCACTGTCAATCCCTCCTTTGCTATTTTAATGTTACCGGGGAACATTACCTGTTAAGAGTCTGACTTGTTCCATTGAAATGATGCAATTAAAAAGATTCTCAGTAGCAGGGTTGCTTTTCAACTAGAGGGAATTCGTTGGGTTGCGCCCTGCTCATGCAGTGGAACGCTGTATTTAATTTGAATGTGTGCTGTAACCGTCACAATGTTACCCTAAAGTCTCTTATTCAGACTGTTTTTGAGATCTCTTATACAATTGTACACAGCAGAAGGGAACATAATTCCTTTTTGAATTAGGTGGGGCGCTCTGGTGACACATCGGCCTAAGTGCGCGCACCACATAAAGCGGCCTGGGTTCGAATCCGGCTCAGGCCATTTGCAGCATGTAATCCCCACCTTTCCTGTCTCTCTACCCTGATCACCATCTAATAAAGGGAAAATCCCCAAAAAGTAATCTTAAAAAAAAAAAAAAAAAGGCTGATTTAGAAAAAGAATGATTGTGTTTGTTAACTTTTTAGATATGGCTGTGTTTTTACTCCAGCTTCTTGAAAACAGATTTTCAGGTCTGCTCTGATCATGGAGAAGACAGAGGGCTCTTCCCAAAGGGAAACATATGTTGTTGGCTTTATGCATAATTCTGTCAATCATAAATGGGGCATTTATCGTTTGGTAGTTTTGTGGTCTGCCACAAAGGCGTTTTGCATTACAATGGGTTGAATGTTACATTAGGAGCTGTTCTGACGAAAACAGCCGGCGCACTGCAAGCTTTGTGTCCAAGAACATGTTTGCGTTTTTCCTCACATTGACCACCTTTAAATGTGTATGCTGTTACTATAAGGAAGAATCCTCACAAGCGAGCATTTTGCGAATAAATTCACATCATTCATATTGTTTTCTTTCCCTTCTATTTTCAGTTTTGTCATGCACCCTACAAATAATACTGACAAAATGGTGGTGGGGTCTAATGTGAAGGGGAGGGTGAAGGGATATTTTTACATGTATTTCCTTTGTGTGAAGGGAAATATAGATAATTGTTCTCAGTGTCGCTCTTGTTTTAATATAGGTATGCCTTTTCGTGTATGGTTTTAATAGCTCGGTGTAAAAAACATTACTTTGTAAATCTGCTTATGTCCCCAACCCCTCCAACATCTGTGTAAAGAGGCTAGAGACAGCTGTGTCCTCCATTGGCATGACGGTCTCAGAGCCTGTCAAAGTTAGGTACTTGTTCTTAACCTGACATGAAATTTTCAGTTCGCCATGCTGTCAACACTCTATTTTTAATGGGAATGACAGCAGCTTATCCAATTTGTGTTAAAGTGACACACAGCACTTGCCCAAAACCAGCATAAATAGAAGAGTAGAGGTCCAGATATTGGAGTTGGATTTTTTGCTATAATTTTTGTGAAGTTGTACGACGCTTCAGATAACAAGAATGTGAGCAAACAATATTAAAATTTAACCTTGCCATCTTACCGTATCTGGAAAAGATTTAGCCAGCCAGAGGGTGAGGAATGCTTTGGCATTCACATAATAATGACATCGAATTACCAGCTTAACACATTTTGTATTACAACCCCAATTCCGAAATAGTTGGGACGAAATGTAAATTGTGCATAAAATCAAAATGCAATGACTTTCAGATCACATGAGCCAATATGTTATTTACAATAGAACATAGATAACATTTCAAATTTTGAAACTGAGACATTTTACATTTTTATAGTCTTCTGGTGCACTTTACAGTCCCCCTATCGAAATCCCATAGGAAAATCTGCAGCATGCGCTGAAGAAGAGAATCCATGAGCGCAGTCCATGGAATGTGAAGGATCTGGAGTGACTCTATTTGGAGGGATGGTCTCAGATCCCATGTCATGTGTTCACCAACCTCATCAACCATTTTGGGAGAAGACTCAGCTGTTATATTGGCTCATTTTTTTTACTTTAGGGTGCCAATTATTCTTGAGGACACTGAATACTGCTAATTGTGCAAAACATAGAGAGATTCACCTGTCAATATCAGGCCATAGCAGCATTGCATTAACTCATGGCAGAAATGTAAGGGAAGTTCATTTATTTGCAAAAGTTGCGCTCTCCAGCTTTAATTTTAGCTATTGTAATTATGTAAATATTCAGTCGAAATTGAAGGTAACTTGCTCAATACATTTGGCTTTTTCTTTTTTCAAAGGGCAATTTTTTTTTGCAGAAAAAAAATTTTTTTCCTTTCCTTCATTTTATATCACCACCACTATCTCTCTCAATAAAACTTTGTCATATATGCCAAATGCAGTGGAAATGATTCCATTGGTGATGTGACTGACTCTCTACAAAGTACATGGACACTGCAGAACATTCCAGTTGATGCCATTTAAAGCACCTGGGGCAGCCTGATATGACTGACCTAGCAGTGTGTAGATCTGTCAAAAGATAATGAATTAAATAAGCAGAACTCTAGCAAGACATGGAGATAACCCACTTATTTGGGTTTTGTTTTTTTAAACTATAAGATGAGGGCATATTTTTGCAATGTACCTGTGTGCCTGTTGCTTATATATACAAAACCCAAAACCAGTGAAGTTGGCACGTTGTGTAATTCGTCAGTCAAAACAATACGATTTGCAAATCCTTTTCAACCTATATTCAATTGAATACACTGCAAAGGCAAGTTACTTAATGTTCGAACAGGTAAACTTTGTCATTTTTTGCAAATATTGGCTCACTTGGAATTTGATGCCTGCAACATGTTTCAAAAAAACTGGTAAAAATGGCAAAAAAGACTGAGAGAGTTGAGGAATGCTCATCAAACACTTATTTTGAACATCCCACAGGTGAACGGGCTAATTGGGAACAGGTGGGTGCCATGATTGGGTATAAAAGCAGCTTTCCTGAAATGCTCAGTCATTCACAAACAAGGATGGAGCGAGGGTCACCACTTTGTGAACAAATGCGTGAGCTGATTGTCGAACAGTTTAAAAACAACATTCCTCAATGATCTATTGCAAGAAATTTAGGGATTTCATCATCTACAGTCCGTAATATCGTCAAAAGGATCAAAGAATCTGGAGAAATCACTGCACGTAAGCGACAAGGCCGAAAACCAACATTGAATGCCCGTGACCTTCGATCCCTCAGGCGGTACTGCTAAGATCTAAGATGGACTGATGCAAAGTGGAAAAGTGTTCTGTGGTCTGACAAGTCCACATTTCAAATTGTTTTTGGAAACTGTGGACGACGTGTCCTCCGTATCAAAGAGGAAAAGAACCATCCAGACTGTTATAGGCGCAAAGTTGAAAAGCCAGCATCTGTGATGGTATGGGGGTGTATTAGTGCCCAAGGCATGGGCAACTTACACATATGTGAAGGCACCATTAATGCTGAAAGGTACATACAGGTTTTGGAGCAACAAATGTTGCCATCCAAGCAACGTCTTTTTCATGGACGCCCCTGCTTATTTCAGCAAGACAATGCCAAGCCACATTCTGCACGTGTTACAACAGCATGGCTCCGTGGTAAAAGAGAGCGGGTACTAGACTGGCCTGCCTGTAGTCCAGACCTGTGTCCCATTAAAAATGTGTGGCGCATTATGAAGCGTAAAATACGACAACGGAGACCCCGGACTGTTGAACAACTTAAGCAGTACATCAAGCAAGAATGGGATAGAATTCCACCTGAAAAGCTTCAAAAATTGGTCTCCTCAGTTCCCAAATGTTTACTGAGTGTCGTTAAAAGGAAAGGCGATGTAACACAGTGGTAAAAAGGCCCCTGTGCCAACTTTTTTGCAATGTGTTGCTGCCTTTAAATTCTAAGTTAATGATTATTTGCAAAAAAAAATAAAGTTTCTCAGTTTGAACATTAAACATCTTGTCTTTGCAGTGTGTTCAATTGAATATAAGTTGAAAAGGATTTGCAAATCATTGTATTCTGTTTTTACCTACGATTTACATAACGTGCCAACTTCACTGGTTTTGGGTTTTGTGTATATATATATATATATATTTTTTTTTTTTGGTAATATTCAGGTATTACTGAGGGCTGGTGCTCCATTAAATCATCATTCTTTGCTACACACCGTAGAGTTTTCTGTCATTATGCTGGCAGAGGGGGCTGAAGCTAAAGTAGCAAACGCAGGTGTTCCCTGTCTAAACATGTTTGTGCTGGGGTGATCAGTGATTCACGCAGTGGCAGCACTGTATTCAAGCGCATACTGAGACATTACTATGCTGTCCATGTCGGCAATACCATGGGACATCCCTCATTTTGTCTGATCTGTTGCCTCTCTAAAGCAGGGGGCTGTTTCTCACAGAAGTTGTATCCTTTCTGCCCTTTCTTCCCTGGTTAGTAAGCTAAGTGGGCTGCCTGCAGAAATAGCAAATGGACTGTTTGGTGGGGCACAGGTAAGATAGCTTGCATTCCTGGATCTATTTTAGCAGCAGAAGGTGATCTGAGGCCCTGACAACTCAAAACGGTTTATTTTTCTCATTTTTTATTTTTTTAGTTATGTTGTTATTGAACATCAAAAGTGTGTAACTGTAATTGCTTTGCATGTTGGCAAGTGGTGACATTACTTCACATTTGGGGCATCATAACATCAGGGGTATCGCTGCTTCCAGTGTTAAAGCTCTTGGTGTAGCATTAGATCCTTGGGCAGTAGCGCACTGGATGAATACTCACCTAACTTCTGTGTTGTGAGCATGCTGTTATGTGGTTTTCATCTGCAAGTGCACCAGAAGATTTTTGTGATAGCTGGCTATGTATCTTTAGCATAAGAAATAAGTGAGTGTAGGTATACACTCTAAACCATCTCCATTCTTCATGCTGTGGATTCCTCAAGATGTTGGAAATACTTTGAGATTCTAGTCCACGTTGACATGACTGCATCACATATTTTTAGTTGGGATGACCCATATATTAAAATGAAAAGCCATTTTTGAACATGTTGTCATACATTATTGGTTTTGGAGCGGAATAGATCTGCTTTTGGGTTATCGGCCCGCCGCGGTTTTGGGGTCACCTGATTGGAACGGTCTTTACTGCGTCTGTCCTGAGAAAATATTTAAATAAGCAAAAGCCCTGTCTGCTGAGCAAAACTGTCACTGGTTATTTTATTTTTATCTTTTTTTTTTCCATGTTCAATAAATTGTGGTTGAAGACTCTTAGGAGATCAGCTGTTTCAGAATACTCAAACTAGGCTGTCTGGCACAAACAACTGTGCCACGGAGATCATATTGTCCCCTTCCTGATGTCTGGCTACTTACTTAAAGCAAACCTAAGGTGCAATAGCAAAACTTTAGCTGTTAAATTTTAGTAATAGTAGAATGACATTTTCCAACTCGCTAAGCTAGATTAGCAAAAATCAACATGCTTTTACTGAATTTACTGAATTTTACTGAACATGTTTTTACATTTTGTGAGTTTCTAGCCCTCTCGAAAGTTGTGCTGTGATGTAATCTCGTTGATACAGTGTTCTGGCCATCCATTGACTGGACAGTTTATGGTGCCCCCCTATGGGCCATCCAGACCATCTGGTGTTGTGGGAAAATTGGTCCCTTCATGTCAATTTGTGTTATTTGAGTCATCTATGTAGTTTTTACTGTAGTGAAATATTCTCCAAAATAAATAAGCCAACTTATTGCATTTCAGATTCTGTGGTAGGATTACACTTAAAACGAGTTTCACAATTTAATCAACCAACCGAATGCATGGTTGGATTTGTTATCTCGCCAGATCACAAATAGCCAAATCTGTCATCTAATTGGACAAACTCAATGATCATTACTGAAGTAACGTTAGTAGATGTTTTACCATCGTTCGCATATACTGTAATAACTCTGATTAGGCTACAGTTCACTTGTACTGTAATAACCACTAGCGAGCTATCTTGATAATTAGGGTACAGTTAGCTTGTACTGTAATAACAGCTTGCTAGCTTGCTTGCTAATTAGGCAACAGTTTGCTTGTATCATAGTAATTGCTAGCTAGCTTGCTAACAACTGCGAAATGCAAACTTGATTGAAAGGTTGCTTCTTGATCTGTCATCTGACATCCAATGAGTTAATGCTGTTGTTAGCTAGCTAGCCAACAAGGACACAGCAACAGATGTGTACTAATGATGCACTTCCTTAAACAACCATTGAGATTGAGCAGGTACCAAACGGGTGTACAAAATGGTAATGTGACCCAAACAAAATTCCTGGAATACAACTTTTGCAAGGTCGCATTTACTGGGTTGGAGAAACTGCCGCAAGCTGTAGTGAAAGCTTAAAACACAATAAAATTAAAACACAAATATAGCTAGTGCAGCAAAAATGTGAAATTTTAATTAATTTCCCTTAGTTGAATTCGCAATCGGTATATTCAGCCAGTTAGCTCAACCACAACACTAACATACTTTTACAACCATAGTTATATTGTTGACTTAAGGATAGCTAATTTCAATTTGTGTGTCACATTGCCATGAAATATAGCTGGCTTTTCTCCTCTTAAAATGTAATAACCTTTGCTAAGATATGTCATTTGCAAACACCTGACACAGTCAACCCAAGGCCAGAAAGAGTAGAGGAAGTGAAACAGGCTAGCTCGGGTAAAGTGTAAGCAATCTTTATAATATGAACTTCTTAAAATTTTGTCAGCGCATACCAGTTTGACAGCTGATTTGGCACGGGGCCTTTCACAAACCGCCGGATCATACAATTAATAAAGAGCATTTCCAATGAAGGCCCCTGAGTAATGTAATTGAAGTCCTTCTTGCAGCGTCAGACATTTATTTTCCCTTGCATCCATCGTACATTGCAAGTTTGTGTTCTTCGCAAAAAACACTGTTTGTCTGAATTTTGAGGCACACTGTTTCCAGACTGGCACCACACTGAGCATTTTGCCGAAGCTTTGTCTCCAGTTTGCTTTGGCATTTCTAGTTCCAGTTACTGAACCATCTGAAGAATCAGATTCATCACTTTTTCCAGAACAATTCATTGCTGGATCAAAAATACTGTACCTATTTTGCCCTGGAAATTCCATATCTTCTGAAAAATTAGCCATTTCAAGAACCGTGCCATGCATCGAAACAAATGACTGTCCGAATCATCGTCTAGACGTCATGGCACTGTTGAATATGGCTCGCCCCTGGGTTAACGTTTGGCCTTTAGTGGCATGGCTTTTAACAAGGAATTTGCCATTTCTGGTGGACCAAAAAACATTTTAACCAAGTAAAATGTTTATTCTATGGCTAAATTTATTCCATATTAAGGTGCACCTTGGGTACACTGTTATTTTATGCACTACACTGCTGCCAGATGATTGGCTGCTTGGATAATCGCATAAATGATACATCAGCATGTACGGATGTTTCTAATAGAGTGTCTGTTGAGTGCATATTTAAAGTCACTTACTATAAGCGATATGACATCACTGATATCTGAGTTGTGTAGCTTGCCTGGCCAGATCAGCAGGTGACTTGCATGTAATGACACTTACAGTGACCTAATGGTTGGGAACAGTAGTATGTCATCATGTATTTTGTTTGTAGCATAACAATCCAGTAAGGGCTAGGGAGCATCTTCCCTCATGCATGGATTTTCATTTCCTTGCCTATATGTCACAGGAAATTAAGTGTTTCAGCTTGTCTTTTCCTTACCCTGCCTGGGCTGACCTCTCTACAGAAGGGCAGATTGAGGTGGATGTACCGGTATACTCTGCCTGTGGTAGGGAGGGGTTGACACCTGGAAAGTTGTATGGTGGCTGGTCTTGTAGAGCCATGGCTCTAGCCTCAGCCTAAGGTGCTACTAACAAGGCAGCGAGAAGACACCATCAGACCCTTGGGTCTTCAGTACTGTTAGACTAATGGTTAGGATTATGCTAACTCTGGGTATCACTTTCCTAGACATCACGCTTCTCATGAGATGGCCCATGCTTAAGTAGTTGCCACGGTATCACTTGCCGTTTTCCCTTGCAGCGCCATGGCAGATGGCCATTTTTTCAAGAGTTGTCGTCTCTCTGCACATACAGCGCTTATTGTGCAAACTAGAGGGTCAGCACACTGTGGATCCATTGCGAGACTTAATTTTTCTGCACCTTGAGATGCTCCTAGGCAACGGTTTTTTGTGCATTTAATAAAACTTTAAGATGAGGGTGTCTGTTTTTGGCTGCTACTCTGTGTGGTTGTTGCTGGTATATTCTTAGTTTTCTGGTGATACTCTGTTATTATAGAGGGCAGAAAACTGTGCCTTTTCGGGTGGTTTATTGATTTGTAGCACTAGTACATGCCTAGGAGTGTTCTATTTTTATGCTGACTGAGTTTGCTTAAAGAGAATACCATAGTGCATCAGCCGAAAGCGCGCAGGAGGGTGTTGCCCTCCAAGAATTCTCAGTTCTGTAGTGCTTCTTGTAGTTTTGATATCGTCCTGCGCTGGTAGAATTCCCTGGCAGTATGGTATGAGGGACAGCTGTTGGTTCTATGATCTGCTACTGGACAATACTTCAGCACTTCAACCAAAGTGTTTGAAGAGAAGGGTAATTTTCCTTACTCCTACTATGCTTTACCACACTCACAAGGCCTTCAGATGCCATCATCTGAGATGGTAAAGTGGCTGCACGTAAACTGGCAGGATGGCCTAAACTTCCTCATCTGAGAAAATAATCTTTTCTGTTATGGACCTGGGAATTTTATAATTGATTTTTGACACAGGTCTTTTGGAGGGGCAGGTGTTGCTGCTTCAGGCATAAGGTGGTTTTACTTCACTTCAAGGGAATTAACACTGTCTTGCTATTCTGTCCTGAGAAGAGACTATTATCCTTTGGGAAATAATGGAGCAGCACAACTGTGTCCTCTGGGCCTGTTATATTATTTCCCTCGATCAACCTTCTCCTTCAGAGATTTCCAGCAGAATAGCCAGGAGAGATTGATGCACCATTGAGAACAGCCTGTGCAGGATCCATGATCATGCAAGGTACACATGTCCTCTTGGAGAGCTGTGGCGGTCTTTTTTTAAAGCCACTGTTGTCTTAAAGCAGCTTCCTTCAAGCCTTCTTCCTTCTAGCGGTTGCGTCTGCTGGGGGAATCGACGCTTGTTAGCCCTGGGACTGTTGTGGGTTCCTCTCTTCGGTGCAAGTGTTGTGTTTCTCGCAAATCAGCATTGATACCAAAACTTTTTCAGATCCTGGACTACTACAATCTAGAGACAAGCATTGGCATTTTTCTGCATGGTCAGGTTGATGTACAATAGTCTCTGCTTGCATAGCTCAGGCACGCCACTCAGCAAACAGACTGTCCTCATCTGCCTGTGAGTGAAATGGGTCCTTGACCGCAGACAAACAGAGATTGTTGGATAAAGGTATGGGAAGCCATTAGACTCCGTGTTAAGGCACCCAATTATGAATGCATTAGAACTGCTCGAGCTGTAAGTAAATCCTTGGGGGCATGAGTGTTTTGGCTTAACCCCTAAGATTAAGGGGTCTTCAAGTTAAAAATTTCAATTTTTTTTTTTTCAAAAATTTCAATATTTTTGATTTCCACATAAAATAAATAATGGAATGCAGTGAGATGCCAGTAAACACTAAAAATCTGTTTTTCCTCTACCTCAATTGCTACTTGTGACTTTAAATGAAAATGACCAAAAATTACAATTTTGACTGTTTTTCCAACCTTGAGGCATTCATTAAATCATTAATATTCATCTGATGGACTTGAAATTTGGACTGAAATCTGTTGGTGATCTATGAAAAGATATAGGATTTTCTTGATAGATGCATTCCTTGGGGGTTAATTTTGAAAATGAAGCAAGTTGATCATCGCGATTTTTGTTATGGTTGCATAACAGAGCTCATTATATATTCATAAATGTTCCAAACAAATTTCATTGCATATAACTATCTTAAACCTTTCATATGAGACTAAACTGAGTAAAATCTGACCATGGGTTACTGAAATAGCAGTGCCACAAAACATTTTCAGATTTTGTCATTAAAGTGCTGTTTCCATGGCAATCATAATAACTTTATTTATATCACACTTTTCCAGCCAGAGCACAAAGTGCTTTACACAAAGTAAAACAAACAGGGGTAAGAGTACAAGAGGAGTAAAACATAATAAAAAAAAAAACTAAAAATAAATAAATGAAATAATAATGATAAAATAAATAAATGTAATAATAAAAATAATCATTATAAAATTAGTTAAAACCCAGGAAAAGCAGCTCTGTAATATATTTGTGTAAATTTTTTATTAAAATACTTCATTTTATGGTGGTAAAATCATGTTGAGCATGTTTATTTCTCAGTTTTCGCATTATTATGGTTATTTATACACTTTACCCCTTAAGAGACCTTGTTGTGTCTCTTAAGACGTGTCTCTATAACAAAAGCACCTAGAAGGCCGCTCAGCTGACCAACTCTAAGCTGAAGTGAAAGACCACCCCAAATAAGAGACCTTTTTTGGGGTAGTCTTTCACTTCAGCTTAGTGTTGGAGACCTTATTTGGGGTAGTCTTTCACTTCAGCTGGTCAGCCGAGTGGCCTTCCAGGTGTTTTTATTTTACTTTTATGCTGTGGGGCTTCACTTGTATGAATATAAATGTATGTATGTAAATCATTTTATTTTATGTACACCAGCAACACAGTCTCATCCGAACTTGTCATGTACGTAGTTATGGTACCTGACCAAGCGTCGATATATGATAGAAAAGGAGGCTTTTAGCGTCCTACTTGACGTCAGATAGGATGCCAAAAGCCACCTTTTTTGTTGTAGATCGACGCTTGGTCAGGTAGTGTCAGTGTACTGTATGACGCCTCGGGATCAGACTGCAATCACTCGAGTATTGTGTTGCTGGAGGTGTGAAAGCCTGCAGTCACCACAACCTATAATTTACAATTAAGCTGATCCTGATCCAATTTACTGTACTTTGCCTGAATTGCAACTAAGCAAACCATGCCCCAGTGACACGCCTTAAAGGTACTGTTGTTGTACCTTAGAAGTGGGTTTTTATTTGTTTTTGAACATAAAAGTCCCTTTTAGACCCTAAAAAGGTTCACACATGTACCTTGAGGTCCTATAATTAGCACCAAAGGGTACATAATACCTTGGGGAACAGGAATGGACTCCTGCTGTACCCCTATTTCTGAGAGTGTATGGACTTTAAAGATCACATTAGAAGTCTATAAGTCTTTCAGAGATTCTGAACTCGCGTAGCTAGCTCATGATATGGCACACAGATTGCAAATTTGTAAGCTTTGGTAATCGTTAGTAAACGTGTCTCTGTGGTTGTTCATTATGATTCGATCTCCCCAAGATTTTCTTGTTATATGTTTTATTATTAATCTTTGAAGTCAATTGGAAAATGTGATGTAACCGCTATTTTAGCACTTTAGTCAAAGGATATGAAGAATGACAGCTAGTTTTCCAACCGCCAATAATCATAGATGAAGAAGGCCTTTTTTGGATTCAGCATAGAGTTGTTCAGGTAACTTATGAAAATAGTTTGCGAAGAAAGCCCAAAGGTGTGTTATGTGCACTACTCTATATTTGAAAAATATTGTGATTCACGCAGGCCATAAGAAAGCAGTCAGATCAGAAATTCTCGTGTAAGCAGTATTTAGCTTTCACCAGGACTGAAGGCGAGTACTTGTATGCTCTGTGATTTCATTTGTTTATGCAGAAGAGGGACTCCAATATTAAACACAGTAGACCATGAAAGAGTCATCGGATGACTGCGTAAGAGCTGTTGCAAATGCTTTTGTGGAGGGTTTTAGACTATTTGTTGCCAATTGATTTGATTGCAAGCCAGCAAAAGTACTCAGGATAGGGCCAGAAGGGGAACTCAGCTTGTGGCGGCTGCAGAACAAGGCCAGCATACATCTCGTGCCAGCAGCTCCTTCCTGCATTGTGAAAGGTCAGAGATACCTCTACATATAAGCTGTTGCTCAGTATATTTCACTGAAAAACTTCTGCCAACTTCATTGGCACGGGGCTGGAATATTCAATTACGTTTTTGGGGGCCACAACAATTGCTGTAAGAAAAAATATTTTTTTCATTTTTAATCTGTACCTTAATCCGACACTTTTAGGCCTTATGCAGTTCTGTCTTTACTTTTGCATACTGTGATACATTTTCTGACACTCACATGCAGTTTTTGTTTGAAATGAAAATGTTTTACTATGAATATATTTGCACATTGCTCACTGACCAAATGATAAATAATAATAAACCGGAGGTAGACCAAAAACTGACAGATCTGCGCTGTCAGTAGTGTAAATTAATCTTTATTTTTCATTTTCTTTTCAGTTAAATTTACTTCATTGTGTCTCACATTCCCACGTTTATTCCTTTCCCTGTGTCTCTAAGTGTTATTTTTTTACGTTTCACTTCCATGTCTCATGTCTTCCTCGCTTCTATGCTCTGTTAATTGTTTTATTCTCTTGTTTATAACCCTGCTTCATTGTATCCAGCACTTGTCCTCCCACCCAGCTGTTCTTGGTTTCCCTCATTAGTTTCTGGTCCATTTAATCCCTCTGTTTCAGAATTACTTCACAACTTCATCCCTGCTGCTTTGCTTAGGATCCTACAAGCATTTTTTCTTCCAAGTTTGACTTTGTTCGTTCTTCTGGTTTCTATTTTTTGGATTGCTTGATGTATTCGATTGACTACTCTTTCGACTTTTGCCTGGCTTTTTTGTGTTTTGAGTTCCGTTCTGTGATTTTGTTCTGCATTCTGCCCGTCTAATTTTTTATCTACTGCCTGTTTTTGGATTATGCCCCAGCCCACTGATTTTGTACTGCAATACTGCAATCTTACTGCTTGGAAATCGACTTGGATCATTTAATCATACTGCAGATAAATCCTGTGCTCAATTGATCCGCCATCTGCAATTGAATCCTTGAGTTCTTCCCCGGCATGCACTACGATAAAATAGACAATTTACTCCTTTATCCTCCCACAGAAGTTTGTCATGGAGCAGACACATAGCCTTCCCCCCTGCAATGTCAATGAGTACATTGATGAATTGATGATTTTGGTCATCAACTTTTTTGTTGACAGTGACATTTTGCTGTATTGCTGACATATTTTCACAGCTTTAAAATGAAATATGAGGTGGGTCAGCTAAGATTTGATGAGAAAACTAGCTATTGTGAGAGAAGCAGCTGCGGCACAAGCTGGTTTTGTCTATCGTGCTGTAGCTATTTTGCCACTACTAAGATAATGAAGGCAGTAAAGATGTATTAGTCTCAACAGTCCTCATTTGCATCCACTTTCCACTTTTTTGTGGTTTCCATGGCCGCTGCATCGTTGCAGATTCTTGCGGGAAGGGACGCAGGCTTTATGCATTTACTCTCAGCTGTTACTATGTCGAGAACTTAAATAAATTGATCCAGTGTGGAACAAAGTTTAAATGGCTTTTTAAATAGAAAACGTGTTTTCAGTAAGTTTGATATAGTGGTTTCTTTGACACCACAAAGTGCCTAGTTATGTGGAAGTCATGATCCAAATCTGATCACATGACTTTCCTAAAAGTCAGACTGTTGACAGCACCACCCTCGTTTCTCTGATTGCATGCACATTAATTTCATTATGGCAAAAAAATATCAGTTAATTGCCCAGATTTGTCAAATTTTTTTTGACTGATTTATTTGTTCACTGGACTGATTTTAGGGCCAATGTGAATTGATTCGCCGGCTGTACTTGGCTCGCTTCAATTGAATAGTCTTGGCATAGGGGGTGTTTTCTGCAGTGCACTGAGATCACAATTCAAATGAATTGGTTCTTCTAAAATATAGTACTATAAATCTGTTTGCACTTATTTTATTGGTTCATAAATATTTGCTCACATACTGTCAGGTATTTTATGCTTGTTGTTCGGAAGTTTTGTGGCTCTGAAAAGCATTTCGTCCATTGTTTGTTTAGTAAATCACGGCTATTCTTTTGCCAACTGTCAGTTTACTGCAGATTCTATGATATGCCTGGACTGCAGGGAATGTCAGAGATTATACAGCATAACTATTGCTTGTACTTCAAGTGACAAAGTGGCTCCTAGGCTCAGAACAGTGGACCAGATAGTGGTATCATCCACTTAAATCAAGCATCATGAACAGAGGCCTTGTTATGACTGTTTTGTTATACAAAATTAATGAATTTTAATGAAGGCTCTCATCTTTACACCTGAGCCTGCTAAATGTCAGTGTTGTAATGCCAGGTAAAGTTTTGGCTCTTGTCCAATAATCAGTAGAAATAGATTATGCTAGTTTTTTTGTTGGCTTCACCGCGGGGATCGTACGGAACCGTAATATTTCATTCAACTTCCTTAGATATACATTATATTTCAATTAATTTGAACAAGAAGTAATATGTGCCAAAATATTTGTTTTTGCCACTTGAACATAGGTCCTTTCCTGTAACTAGTAAGGAATTGGCAGCTGAATTGTTGGAGATATATATATTTTTTCCTTTTAGAGCAGAAAACGACAGAACAGGACTCTTCACCAGTCCTTTCATTCAATCCAGCGATAGTCATTTGTCACAGTAGCAGCTCATAAACACTCTCAGATAATGCTTTGTCTGATATCATTCAGAGTGGGAAGGGAGAGGAAGTTCTGTCTGAGACAAGCAGACAGGGGGTTGCTTCAAACAACCAACTTTGACTTGTTTATTTATATATTGGGAGAACCTACTTGTTATACATGCTTATGATTTTCCGTTAGAATGTGGGGTTGGAGTGGCTTTACACAGCGAAGATCACAGTGTTAATTCAACTCCAATAGAGCGCATTTGAGTCCAAGATAGATGGGCTGGTCTCATACAGTGGCGAGTGGTGGACGGAAAACTGGTGGGGCAGAAAACATCCCTTGAAACGGATGAGATTAGTGACCCGACTTCAATCATTGTTCTGGGTCAACATGCTAGTTTCCCTTATAATGTAATGTTTAGCCGAGTGAATAATATATTCTATAAAATGTTTAATTGACACGCCTTAATAGGCAGTTCTTCACGAAAAACACACTGTGGATTTCCCGTGTTAAATTTTGTCACATCCTAACTAAGTCGTCAAACCTGTGCGTAATAATTAATTAATTGAAAAAGATTGAAATGCGCTCTTTTTTTTTTTTTGCGTTCAACTGGTGCGTTTGATTTCTCATCTTAATGAAGACAATTAGCTATACCTGAGAGGGGACAGTTCAAGTGTCTGTGACCCGGGAAATTGACTGAAAACAGATCAAGACTAATAAGCAGTTTAAAGACATGTTTATCACCCTATTTATTCTCTGTCCACCGCCAGCCACTGGTCTCATATAAACTGAATTAAAACTGGGATTTTTGCTGTGTAGTAGCCAGAGAGAGCATAATGCTTATTGTTATAATCCAAATGGCTTATTATTTTTACCTAAAATCTTCAGAGTGTGGTGATGTGCACTGGGGATTTAAATGCAATTCTCCAAGTATATTAAACAAGAGCCATCTGGCAATGGTGTATCCCCCACATTCATGGATTAACAGCTCAAGAAATTCCTAAATACCAATAGGCACATCTACATGATATATCAGATCTACACATCAAATTTCGTGAAGAAATATTGAAAGGTTTTTGAGTTCTGCCACGGAAACGAAATGATTACGGACATACGGACAGACGGACCGACGGACAAACAGACATGGCTATCACTATATCCCCCCGTATTATATGCCAAATGGATAAAAAGGAGTAAGAAGGCTGATATGCGCTGCTACAAATGAACATTGCTGGGTTGTGTAGTAATGTGTAGTAGTGTACTCTGGCTCCAAACCCTGAAGCCACTACCATTGCCCAGGGCCACCGGTTCATGTGGATTCTCTACCCTGGGTTGATACTGTTCTTAGCTGATGGGAGTGGAGCCTGGAACAGTCTTCTGTTGCACTGTTGAGTCCATTCGCTTCAAGAGTTGTGTTTTCAGTGATGCCGTGCTCTGCTGTGAACAGATTTACCATCCTGGGTGCTTGAGCAAACCTCGAGAGTGGAGAAAAAGGGTTGCCCATGGTGACCTTTGAGGTTGCCTAAAATTCTGAAGTGTAATTTCCTATTGAAATTGAGGAGCAGGACCATGTAAAGCAGGGGTCCTCCATCTTTCCCAAAAAGGGCCTGTGTGGATGCAGGCTTTCATTGCAGCCAAGCATTTACACACCTGATGCTACTAATCAACCCCTGGACTCTTTGCTAATAAGCTTAATTTGTAGCATCAGATGTGTAGCTGCTTGGTTGCAATGAAAGCCTGCACCCACACCGGCCCTTTCTGGGAAAGATTGGGGACCCCCGATGGAAAGCTTCCACTCTGTTGCTATCATGGACCTCTGTGGTATTCAACAATACCAAAGGCGCATTATAAACCTGTCCCTGCCCCTTCTATAATCTTTTTTTTTTTTTTTTAATTTGGCATCTCCAATCCCACCCAAATCTGGAATGCCCAATTTTGCCCAACTATGTACAAAGCTTGCTGGTATGCAACCCCTTGCTGCCAACTCAGCATAGTGAGGACAGTACACGGCTCTCCTCCGAAGCACGTGCCCATCAGCCACTGCTTTTTATACAGTCATTGGTTGAATCTTCGCAAGTTCAGAACAAGGGCAGAGGATACCCGGACATGAACAGACTTAAAATCTTCCTGACGAGTGCCCGTCTGGCCAACAAAGCTGTTTTTTTTTTATTATTATTTCCCTTACATGACAGTCCCTTCCCAATTTTAAACCTTGTAGCGCGATGGCCAATTGTGCGCTACGCTGAGAAAGCTGCCGACCACTGCCGGTTGGTACGACTGGGGCTCGAACCCGCGACGTGATAGTCACTTCTGCACTGCAACGCAGTGCCTTAACCGAGTGAGCTATCCGGCAGCTTTCCCCTTCTATAATCTTAGACCAATGCAACTTAAACTTAACTTCTCTAGCGCCTTGCCCGTGAGCAACGAAGTGTCATAGTTTATGTGCAGACTGGGCATGTTTTCTTGGGACAGCATGCTGCAGGCATGGGGAGGAGCTGACAAAATGCCGTTTAAGACAAGCTTTAGCACTCAGTATTTCAAAACATCAGCTGAAAATGATATATTGACGAGGCAGAAGCAGTGCATAGTTTATACAACTAACATTATCATTAGCTACAACTTATCGCAAGGTTAAGATGCTCCAAATGCAACAAAAGCGAGGCCAGCCTGACACTCTCGAAAACGACCTGTGTGTATATGTAATATTGATATCGTGAATGCGTGCTGCGCGTGCCCTAGCAACCCCGTGTGTCATCAGTAAAATGGATTGCCACATATACCAGCACAAGAAATTAAACTTGAAATTTTCTTGATTGAATTTCAGTGGCTAAATCATCAAAATTGCTTAAATTGCTCCCTACATCTGTCAAACGTGAGTCTGTCGTCTTGGATTTGCCCGGAGACACCTGTCAAACAATATTACAACTTGATGGCAGGCGCGAGACTATCATTTACCACCGTTGTCTATTTTCCTAAAAAATGTACTGATGGAGGTAGTAGTCATGATGCAACCTTGATTCCATCAAACATAGCCTATGCTGTTATTCACCAACGACGCTGTTTACCTACACGTGTTCTACTGTTATGCTGCCTATATAATGAGTTACACTACCAAGCAATGAAAAAAGCTTGTAGTTTAGACAGTAATATTGACTTACTAGTCGAGAAGAAAGCAGGCAACTTCAGCGTCCCTTTGAAAGTCTTTCTCCTTCATTAGCGCTTTTCACCTGGGAAAAGCTACCCTGATGTTTACCCTCGTTTTTTTAATTGAAGTTACTGATAGTTATTAGTGTGAATGCTGAGTCAACATTCACGCTGTTTTTATCCAAATCTTTATACGTCCTTATTATTCTGAGTTCTTCCGCCGTTTTTTGCAGTCTAACTAGTTCTTCATACTTTATGCTAGAAAACCTGTTCGAATATCAAAATGTTCAGCTTGTTCAGGACAAAAGGGCTTCCATTCAATTTTTTGAAGTTATTTATACTTTTTAAAATATTAAGCTTTGTCTGAAAAATTTTCCTCATTCAAAATGAATGGAGAGCGTTCAAATCCTTCAAATCTTCTGCCTCTTTAAACTTCAATTACTTCAGCATACTTTCAGCTAGAGACTTCATTCAAACTTTAAATGCTCTCAATGCTCTCTCTCAAATGCTTTTCAGCTACCATTAAACTTTTTAATATCTTGTATACTTTTTAAGAATTGCTCTTTATTAATTTAAAATGTCATTGTATACATTGTATTGATTGTGGTTGCATTAAACCTTCTGTTATTCTGTTATGAATTGCTTTTGATTCATTGCTTTTTTGTGAAGTCAAGCTTAATTTTTCATTATCCAAGACAATATAATCATGTAGCCTTACATGATAAACAGTGAAAAAGATTGGACCATATAGCCTAATTTGTGAATACTAAAAACATGGCTTCTATGAAGTATGAATGCCATGTGAGGTCATTACCGAAACAAAGCTTTTCATTACCATAACAGCTTTTCATTACTGTAACACTTGCTGTATATGTAAATATTTGGATGGGAATGAGTGATAACTTCACATTTTATTTTTGCACAGGAACAATATGTCAAGTCTTTTCAGATTACTGAATTGACATTTTTTATTTATTTGTAAAATTTACAGGAAAAATTTAGTTAAAAACATGTCATTTTGTTATGGTAATGAACATAATAACTAAAGTTATGATGTAAATAAACATTTTTCTGAATGTTTACACTATGTTGCTATTCTGAACTATTAATAGAACATACATGAAAAAATAAAACGTCTACCTTTCATACTTATTCAGTTATCATCAGCTGAAAATGTGCAACTTATTTGGTCAATAACTCAATAAAGCATTCTGAAAATGCATTAAAATAACTTGTATTGATCTCTCATTTTAATTGAGCCAGTTAATTGAGATCCTGCTTGCTACTAATGAGAGAAAAAACTAACAAAATTGACCAAAAATGTTTTTGCAAAAGTCAGGACAGTTTCCTGAGAGTGACCCATTTGCAAAAAGGACGCAAGGCAAGAACCTGCCTATTACACGCAATTATCCCAAGGACATAGTTCATTTTAAATTTTTGTTGTTCTTTTCTTTTTTTTTTTTTTTTGCAGGAGTCCAGACTGTTGGATTTGATTGATCTGCTTGGTGAAATTACAAATATGAACAGATCATAAACATTAATTGGAAGTGAGTGCAGTTGAGAGGCATTTTTGCACCCAAAAATGGATTCACATCTTTTTATGCATGACACAATTAAATAGTACTTGTTCTATTCAAATACATACTTCAGTTTGAAACGTTGGTGCCTCTGTTTAATTCAGCAGAAGGAATCCATTCCATTAAGATAATTGGTTTTAGTTGGTGTTTGACATAGGAATTAAATGGGAATTCCGGCTCCAATATAATTAATTTCATTTATTGATTTATTTTGAGTGTATGCATAATCTCTGCTCGCTTATGGTTTTCATTTCATCGAATGTTTATTTGCTGATAGATTCATATCAGTTCGGTTTCTGTCTCGGAAAACCACATGTGTATTTTGTTTGGAAAGATAATATATACACATCATCTGAGCTGATTTGGTTATGTTTGAACTCATCTCCCCCCTGTGGATACTATTGAGACTGGTGGTTTGAAAAAACAAACTGTCTTTCTTTTAGCATTATTATTGCTACACAGTTATTATCTCTGTATCTGAAGCCAAACAGCGGTGGAGCCGTGTGTTGTTTTCATTTTGAGCTACCGCTGGTTCATTTTGCTCTCCTCCATCTTTTGTAAAGAAATTCATTTTAGCTTCATCAAAGCCACAGGAGGAAAATGAGCACGGTTGAAAGACTTCCGGAGAGAACAGCTTGCCTGCTGGTATCGCATTATGTAATGAGAAAAAACTGACTTTAATGGCTCTCGTAAACCCAGGAAGTGTGATGTTTTTGATGATTCTGTTGAAGCTACCATTGTTTATTTTATATTCCACTCTGAACTACTGTATTCCTTCCTTAAGGTTCTACTCACTGCCGGTTAATAGTTAGCCAGTACTAAGGTCATCATTTCTTTATCTCCTCTGACCTCTGGTATGTAATTTTTTTTATGCCTGCTGACCTTCTCTTATGCTGGTCTCAGAATCCAGTCTTGTCAAGGTCTCATGCCAGTGCAGATAGCTTGAATCCAGGCTCTGTGTTGTTCAGATGCTTGTCATTAAGTAGACTTCAGGGATTTATTTTTTTCCTTCCTGGCCAACTAACATTTGATGTTGTTGCCAAGTTATTTGTGTGGCTGTGGTATGAGATGGGCATGCGCAGTTTTAATGCAGTTTGAGGTAGTTAAATAAATGGTGAAGGATTGTAGGGCTTGCTTGAATTTTGAGGTAGTTAAATAAATGGTGAAGGATTGTAGGGCTTGCTTGAATTTTCCAGTACAAGCTGGCAATCAAAGGTGTTGGGATATTAGAGGTTAGGATGGAATAATGCAATTTTTTGTGCTCTGTACCTCATTGTGTAGTGGTGTGTGGATGATGTGTTCGATGCTGGGGAAGTCCCCCCTCTCTGTCTCTCTCCGTCTCTTTCTCTGCCCTCTGGCGTAGCCTGGTCTCCCCTAGAGGGATTACAGAAACGCAAACCACCATTTTGAAATTCTTTTCTTCTTTTCTTTTCTCCTGCCATGAATTTATGTACCTGACAAAAATACCTCTGGTTAGTGATTGCAAACAACCCCCAGTGGAAACAAGAAATTATCTAATGTCAGTGTTTTGCTTGAGATTTTTGATCGCCGTTATCGTTATGTTTGAAAAGTGAATGAGAAAACAGGTCATGATTTGATTTATGAGAAAAGGAATTGCTCTGACTGGTCTAATCCAGTGGTTCTCAAACTCGGCCCCTGGGGGACCCCTGTGTATGCTTGTTTTCATTCCAACCACAATTGCGATTCCAGAAGTTTAGCGAGCTGTTAATTTTTCCTAATTAGGTGCTTTTGATGTTCAGAGAGGTAATTTACCATCTTAATCGCAGAATGCCAAACATAGCTTTGCAATACCCCAAAGATGACCAAATTTACCTTGTGCTCATTGCACTATATGCAAAAAAAATTAGAGGTAACTAATGAGATTAATTGGCCAACTTAATGATTATGTTAATTGTTGTGTATATGGAATAATTAGCTATTTTTTCCTTATATTTCACGGCAAAACTGGGGGGCCTCATTATCATTTTCATTGTTAATTAATTCTTCATTATCCTCCTGATGGTTAGTATTGACAGCCAGGTGTACATACCAATTAAGAGCTTGCTGATTGACCTCAGTTTTTAATTTCATCAGTCATAGATTACCTCTCTTCATTGCATATTGAAAATTACTGTCTGAACTTTAAACCAGTTAGTATTACATGCCGATAGAAGATATTTTTCATTGCATGCATAGCTACTTCTGGCTGGATGTGATTAAAGCGTATAACCCAGTATAAACCCTTAGTTTGGATACTTAACAGCTTGTTAAAATTCTGGGATTGCCATTGTGGTTGGAACAAAAGCCGTCATACACAGGAGTCCCCCAGGACTGAGTTTAAGAACCACTGGTCTAATCCAATAAGTAAGAGGAGAATTTGCTGATTGTCAAAGCCCTGGTAGTATGTGGTATGCATCTAGTGCTATTTGCATTCATGGGGCATTATGAAATGAGAAAAAAAATGAAGTAATATAACTTGGGACGATATTATGACTTTTTAGGTAACTGAATGGAGAAATCATGAGTACCAGAAGAATATACTGTGGATGAACATCAATTGATGGCTGATGTGTTGTGCATATTTCAGATGGTCCATGCTTTAAATGGGAAAAAAGTAACATAATTCCTTAAAGCTCTCATATTTACGAGGCTGTATACATTCAAAATATTTTAATGCTGTTCATATTCAGCTCATAAGCATTGAAACAAGAGGCTCCTCGGAGCCTGTACCTGGGCCGAGTCTAGGCCTAGGCCAATCCATAGATATAGATACCATGTAGATATATATATTTAGAACAGTAGATTGCTGATGATGTAATGTTTACATTATCCAAAGTGAAGCACCCAGCCGCCATATTGGTACACCCAACTTCTCCATAAAAATGAATGGTTTCCTATGAGGCCAATTACAAAAGCCGAGATGTGCGGGTGCCTTTTGCAGCAATAGTCATTTGAAGGGCTGTAATAAAACGCATGCAAGTTAACCAAGAAACGCAAATTTGTCACTTTAATAGAAAAAATCGCGTTCGCTTGCTAGCTAGCTAATTAGCTGTCCCGTTGACTTAAACAGACCGCTGACTAAAGCAAAAGCTAGAGATCGATAACGGTCTCCAGCGAGCCACCTCGGTACCCTTACCTTCGCGGGGACTGCATTGACCAAGCAGTCAATAAAATGAACAAGGTGGCTAACTAACTAGCTCATGTAATTGACATTCAAGGACAATATTTCTTACCTGCATAATATTTGAAAGAATGGAAAAGTCGCTTTGTCTGTTTATACAGAGTTCCAAAAGACAAGGAGGGGAGCAAAGCTTGGTTGTTAGAAATCATGAGAAAAATCCCCTCTATCCCCTCGATCCGTGCTGTGCAGTGATTATTTTCTGAGAGCAGTGTTATAATAGGACAGGGGTAAAGATGACGCATGGTGAAGGAGTAGCCAGAGTTAACTAGCGCTTCCTTTTAACAATGTTGGCGTTAGCCATATGATTCGGTATGAACAATTCGGTCAACGGCAAATATGATCAATCAGGGTATAATGAAGTGAGGAAACCAGAGAGTAATTTGATAACGTTTACGGACATTCATCGACGTTTCTTATAACGGCGAAAACTGCCAAGCAATTAACTTCTCAGATAGTCATTGAAAGCCTTGGTCACCTTAACTGAACTTTTCTGCTCGCACTTTAACGTTGACATCGAGTAACATTTCGATCTTCCCTTTAGTAAGTGTGCCGCTTTCCATCCTCCAAAAACACAGATTTAGGGAGAGAAAATGTTGCTCCGCACAGCGATACCGAAATCACCCCGACTCGCACGCAAGTGTCTTTGAAAATATAATTTTACAGTAGGCGAAAATAAATGGGAGCGTACGTGCGAATTTAACTTCCCGTTGTATAAGCTCCTTGGGCAGATGCTATACTTGAGCGTGCCCTATCAGCAATGTGGTGTTCTATAGGCCAGTCCCGAAACCGCGCGCGCGCACGAGCTGGACAATCGCGACCCCGAAAAAAAAAAAAAAAAATAACTAGTAAAGCACTCAGAGAGCGCAGACCTCCGCCAGGGGGCAGCAAACCCAAAAGCACAGCGATCGGAACTCCGGCCCATTGGAAAGACTTGAAATCTTGAACTTTGGCGTATGTGTCAGTAGTACTTTGGCCTAGATATGCCAAAATTTAATCAGCTGTTCCTTGACATTTTCAGGGTAGGTGGGTATTAAGTCATCAAAATCCGGCCATTACTTTTTGAGTTATGTCGTACACAAACAAACCAACAAACAAACGCCACCAAAAACATAACCTCAACCTTGATCAATAGGTATTGCATGTGTATTAGGAGATAAAGAGAAGCCGTTTGGTCCAACAGGACATATTACCTATTTTTTACTTCCAGCTGGGATCTCCATTGTCTTCAGTTCCGACAGGACACGTTATGCACTAGCGCCTTTTAGTTGGAGGTTCCGTATGCCCACATATGGAGCTCACTTCTGAGGGTTGGGAGTCTATTGAACCAATAAAGTTGAGAGGCTAAGGAGAGGCCTAATTGTAGAGTATTGCTTTTTATCAATGTGTAAACCCTGGAACCAATCAGCAACAACTTCTGATGACATTAAAGAAATCATATGCAAATATCTGTACTTTCAACATGTATGAAGTTTCTGACGAAATTAAGGAATTTACAACTTTGCATCACGCTGTTGTTCCCACGGCCGGCTGTGTAATAAACTTTTTCCTGCTTTTGCTACGAACATAGGAATCCGCTTCTTCATCGGGACAACGTTCATCGTTTTTTTAAATTAATTTACCAACATAGCCAAGTTGCTAATGTAGATGGAACCATGCTTAGGGAAACTACCCAGATTAAAATAAATGGGAACCTGAGTGATTTCAGAGTACCTAGCAATAGCTGTTGGGCTCGACAGTCATAGAAAACATAAATACAGACAAACAAACTTCTCAGCAAACCTAATATCCCCAAATGGAGAACAGTAAGCAAACCTAAACTGTGGCTTGCTAATTGATTAGAAACAAGTCTGTAGCAGCAGGAGAAGTTAATCCTCTGACATTGCTGTTACCCTGTTCTCGATTTTGATTTGTCGGAGAGAGAGAAGTGACTTTGATGAGCCTGGCAGCGGTCCAAAAGTTGATCAATTTGCAGCCGTGAGCGCAGAGGGAAAAAGCTGCGTGCTGAGGCCGTTCTTTGCACCGAGGACGTCGAGCGCTGTCAATGCTGAACTTCATAGTATTTGCGTTAAAAACTGATGTTTCCAGGGCAAAAAAAAACAGGACACTGGCCCTATTAATCACAGAGCCAGATTGCGACCATTTGTAACTCTCCAGGCTCTTGTTGGCTATGTGAGACTGGATGAGGGAAAGTTGATCAGGTAATTGTAGTTGTCTGGATACTGCAGGTCTGGAACATTGTCCTATCTAGCAGACTCGTTACTTGTGAAAAGCACTCCTGAGGCATTGTAAGGGTCAATAATATTTAACCTATCAAGTTTTGAATTGTATTGCTCAATTTATTTGGGTGTAAAGGGTGCAGTGAACTCTGGCTCAAAATGGGGGCTAGTGCCATTCATTTTTGCTAGGGCTTTTCCTACCAAAGTGGCGGCATAAACAAAATGAGTCACATGACTTCTGAAGCTCTATTGAGGTAGTAATTAAAATGAATAAAATAACTTACTTTTATTTGTCTTGTTGATGACACATAGCTTTGCACTCCAACAATTTTTTTTCATATTACATTTTGTGGATGTATGCATTGCATGTATTGAGTGACATGAATGCGCTGTTTGAAATAATGTGCCCTATCAGTCTTTGATACACATTACATATTGTATAAGCAGGCTGTTAAAAAGCAGGCAAACAGAAACGAAAATTAACCTGGCATGCTATTAAAAAGGCCGAAAGAGTGTATATATTGTCCTTGTTAGGTTCACAGTTTTATTGGTCTGTATCACTGTCGTGTCTCCAGGAGGAGCAGTGAATCTGAAAGCTAATTGCATATTAAAAAAGAAATGCCCTTCAAAGCTTGTCAGGATGTATTTTGTAAGGAAAAAAGGAACAAAAAATATTTATAGTAATCATTTGTTGGAACAAAAAAAAAAAATGTTCTACAAACAAATTTGGGACATTGAACATTTAAATTGAATTCCTTCACTGAAAAAAAAATGTCTTTTGACAGGTGTACTGTCAATAACAATGGTCATATTTTCTGCAAGCATTTTTCCCATCCATTGATCCATCCATCCATATCTAATCTGTTGATATCTGATCAGGATTGTGGGTGGACTAAAGCCTGTAATTGCACCTGTATTTTTATGGAGGTTCTTTCATTTTGACATTTATAAGGTTATTGTAAATCATCGAAATGCAATTTGATGGAGGAAGGATCAACATTTTTTTTGTTTTTTTTTATTGCTCTGGGCTTGTTTGCTTGTTCTGTTCAGTCACATGGGTCTGTGACATTAGCCAGACCCCAGTTTGTTATTGAAGTTGTCATTAGCATACTTAAAAGGTAATGCTGTAATCAGTGGTCTCATGTTACTCTCTATGCAGCAGTTCACCTTAGACCCTGCTATGCAGCATAGCTTGAAGGCAGGGGATCTGCATAACAGCGCAATTCAGCCGGGAACAGTGCCTACTCCTCTTGCATTATTTATGTGCGCTGAAAAACGGATCTTGGCAAGATAGATGTCTATTACTTTTTGCCGTGGAGTTCAGTTCGCTGAGTTAATAAATGCATTGTTTTGAGAAATTTCTCATATTCTTCTGAGACAAAGACATGGTTATTCTTTGTCTGAGGTAACCTGCCTCTCGCAAGTAAAAGTTCCTTCAGCTCTAATGTGAAATTAATTCAGGTCTCACCACTCTGTATAAAATACAACCCCAATTCTGAAATAGTTGGGACGAAGTGTAAATTGTGAATAAAATCAAAATGCAATGATATTCAGATCACATGACCCAATATGTTATTTACAATAGAACAAAGATAGCATTTCAAATGTTAAAACTGAGACATTTTACATTTTTGTCCACAAAATTAACTCATTTCAAATTTTCTGGCTGCAACAGGTCTCAAAAAAGTTGGGACACAGGCCAAAAAAAGGGCTGAAAAAGCAATTTATATATAAGAAAATCAGCTGAAAAAAACATTTAGCAAGTAATCATATGAACTGGCATTAGGTGGGCAGCACGATTGGCTATAAAAGGGATGTCTTAGAGAGGCTGAGTCTCTCAGAAGTAAAGATGGCCAGAGGCTCTCCAACCTGCGAAGGCTTGTGTTAAAAAAAAAATTATGGAGTACTTTGAAACAATGTACCTAAACGTCAAATTGCAAAGGCTTTGATGGTCTCATCATCGACAGTGCATAACAGCATCCAAAGTTTCAGAGAAACTGGAAAAATCACTCACTGGCATGATTCTGTCATTGACATTACTAAATGGGCCCAGGAATACTTAAAGAAACCACAGTCTGTAACATACGGTCTACTGTGCCATCCACAGATGCCACCTAAAACTCTATCCTGTAAAAAGGAAGTCATTGTTGAGCATGATCCAGAAGCGCCGCCATGTTCTGTGGGCCAAGGCTAGTTTTAAATGCACTGTAGCAAAGTGGTAAAGTGTCCTGTGGTCAGACGAGTCCAAGTTTGACATTTTTGTTGGAAATCACAGGCATTGTGACATCCAGGCAAAAGAGGAGAAAGACCATTCCTGTTATCAGCGTTCAGTTCAAAAGCTAGCGTCTTTGATGGTATGGGGATGCATTAGTGCATAAGGTGTGGGACACTTGCTTGTTTTAAGAGCATCATGAATGCTGAAAGGTATATAAAAGTTTTAGAGCAACATATGCTCCCCTCTAAATGACATCTATTCCAGGGAAGACCTTGTGTATTTCAGCCGGACAATTCAAAACCACAAACCGCAGCTATTACAACAGCATGGCTTCATAGTCGAAGACTTTGTGTGCTGAACTGGCCTGCCTGCAGTCCTGATCTTTCACTGATTTAGAACATTTTGGGCAGAGGGTATGCTACACCACGGTAAACAGGCCCCTGCCCCAACTTTTGTGAGACCTGTAGCAGCCATGAAATTTGAAATCAGCTCATGTTGTGGATAAAATTGAAAAATTTCAGTTTCAAAATTTTGTTATTTTATCTGTGTTGTGAATAAAATACTGTCTGGTGTGATTTGAAAGTCATTGCGTTTTGATTTTATTCACATTTTACATTTGTCGCAGCTATTTTGGAATTGGGGTTGTACATAAACTATGAAGGGACACAAATGAAATGGAGACTGATGAAATGAAGCTGATGTAGGCTGAACAATAGTGTTTGGAAAATACCTCTTCAAAGATATCAAATCAATTGGATGAATAATTAAGTCATTTTTTCTCAATAAACCTTCCACAGGATTCCAATCTGGTGGGGCAGGAAACCTGCAAATTTAGTAATCAGTCTTATGAATTACCATTTTAACCAATATATATAATTTTAGTTCATGACCAAAATAACCTATATTAATGATTGAAATTCTGTAATCATAGATTTAATTAATAACCTGAAGGATTTTGGGAGTTTTTTGGAAGACATTGACTCCGCTCTCATGTCCATGTGGCATCAAAACAGACACCGAAATTAATAAAACAACTTATTCAACGGACAAACACGGACCATAAACGGACTAATCTAATGAGCAAACTACAACGTTGTTACAAGGTTTGGTATGGGTTGTGTCAGAGTTTGCGCGCACGGGTGAGTGGGGGCATGTACCCTCACATTTGCATGTGTCCATTGTCTGGAGATAAAGAGAAAAGGAATGGAGGAGGTTAGCTGGATTATCTGTAAAGTTAGCGACAGAGACACCCCATGGGTAGTACACTACTCAGACAATGGAGAGCTAATGTGAGCAGTTAACATTAGTCATTTAAGTGTCACTCCGCGGGTGGACCGTGCAAAATGCGGCAAGGGATGGGTCAGCCAAAACTAACAATTTTAGTGGATATATGTGTCTGACCTAGCTTACTTAGAATGTGCAGTATGAGCAGTTTGTCTCCAGTGATTACAGAATAATTGCTAGAAATAGGATTTTGGCGTTCATTTAAACACTATTTCACAGATTTCAATGAGCAAGAGAAAATTAAGTCTTGATAGAAAATGATCCCACTTGGGATACTACATTTTGATGGGTGGATTTCCTGTAGGAAGGCCTATGTTTCCCCTGAAAACCAATGAAAAATATTACCTAATTGGGGAGTATAGGTGAGAATGTTACCCCTACCCCAAATCACAGATCTTGAGATGGCCATGTTCCGAGCCCAATAACTTGCCCTTTGCTGGAGTTGGATTTTGGGACTCGTATGGGATTAGAACCATTCCTTGAATTACTGCAAACAAAAAAAAAATTGTGAACGTTTTCCATTTGCAAGTGAGACCAGAATTTCATCATGACTGCATTTATGCACAAATCCACAACTGTAATAATAGACCGATCCAGAGTACAGCCTATCCAGCCAATGAAATCCAGGTATGCAGTCACGTGACTGCACCCAGCTCGTGCCCGCCATAACTTTGGACAAACACTTATCCGAACTGCTTTCTCTATTGGGAAGAGTACATTCATGGTTTGTTTTCGGATTTTTGTCATTATAACATCTCACGCAATGGTAAAGCGGTGTTGTGACGGTGAATGTAAATCGGACACGAGATACCCAGACAGGGTCTTAAACACTGCTTTCAGGAGGCTGGATATGGCAATTAATCTGCTAATAATTCCTCATTATTCTGAATGCTCAACTCCTTTTGTTTACAAACAATAACGCCTCTTGATGGCTTTTCACTGGGCCATGAAGGGGTCAAGAGGCTGCAGGCTTTCATTCAAACAGCAGAAACATACCTGGTACGATTAATGCAGGCTTCACACAGAGCTCCGTTTCAATCAAAGACTGTCCGGGGCAATAACACTTGGGTGCTCCGGAAAAGGTTTACGATCTTATCACACCATATGTAAATTGAATGCTACGTACCCTGAGTTGCAAGAGCGCTGGCTGTGAACGGTGCTTGTCCTTGTCGATGTTGTAATTATCAATGAGTGTGGCATTGAACATTGAGCAATAGCATTTGCATTTCGCTTCAACTTCACGGGCATTTATACTCTTATTCACTCTGTGAATATACCCAGATAAAGAATAATTTTAACCCTTGTCTTTTGCTTTTTTTACGATGCGTCCCATTTTTAAAAACTTGAGATTGATGTTTTCACAAAGCGCTTCCAATGAGGTTATAAGGGACGTGCCGCTATCTTCAGCAAAGCTTGACTTAGGTCCGGCCGTAGCTATGCGAAGTTAGGAGGTGAGTGGAGCTATGGATTGGTCTATTAGAAACTCCATGAAAAGCACATTTTAGCAGAACTGGGTTCAAGTACTTTCAAGAATTGGATGCAAGTATTTTTTTTTAAAATACCAAGGTGCTTGCACTTGTATCGGACTTCCTATTAATGCCTAAAGTACTTGTACTTACTTTTCAAAGTTCTTGACCAATCTGTCTCCTAAGTGCCGACAGAGATTGATCAAATACTTGAAAAGTACTTGGATACAAGTACATGTATTTTTTTTAGGTATTATTAGGCATTAGGCCTGATAATACTGTATTAATAGGCGCAATGCCTAATATTAGGCGTTATTAGGAAGTACTCAGATACAAATACAAGCACTTTGGTATGTAAAAAAAAAATAAAATGCTTGCATCCAATTCTCTAAAGTACTTGAAAGTACTTGGACCCAACTTTGCATTTTAGTGCCGGACTAGGGGGCCGTTGGTGTTCATGAGCTGCCATTTTGTTGTTGTTGCTGTTGTTCTGTAGCATACGACTGCACTAATCCAAGTTGATAGCCCCCTATTGGGGAACTGAGAAACTATTAAAAATGGCTAATTACAAGGTTTTTGAAAGCCTTGAGTAAAAATGCGAAAATTGCTGGCAAAAATGTTCTTTTTGAATATAAAAGCTTAGGCATCTACCCATTTCTTTCCAAAGAATCATTTATCAACACTTTGCTGAAGGTAAGATATCGACCTCGAAATATGTCATATAATTTTGCAGTGTCAAACTTGGTCCCTTTTGGGGTCCCTGGGTCAGCACTACCAGATGCACGAAAAAATTACTGATAGCAGGGAAAAAATCCTCAACATGTTCACTTTCATTCTACAATAAAAAAGTCTGTTCTTTTTGTAGTTTCAGTGAAAAAAGTTGAAACATTATCAGTATATTTTGGGGGGAAATAGCTGCTCATAACAAGCGAAAAACAAAAATGGCCCCTTCTCCCACCCTTCATGATCATTTGACGAATGGCTCTAACAGTCACCTCCATGCCCCGGGGCCAACCTTTGGTCAATATACAGAACGGATCCACAGACCCCCCACCTTGCTGCTTTTTGCAGATTTTGCATGGTGGACCCGTGGAGTGACTGTTAAACGACGATTGAAAGGAGTGTTGCTAGAAACACAATCATTCACATCAGACTCAGTTGAGATTTAAGAAAACTATCGCCAGTGCCTAGAATTTTCAGTTGGTCATATGCAGGTCGGTCCACATGGCTGTGGTCTCTAAGGATGGCATTGGGTTTTCTTGGGAAGAGCAGTTGTGGAGCTGTGAATACTGGATAGCATTCTGGCAGCTTTATGTGGGGGTTTGGGTCTTCTCCCGTGGGCAGGGCGAGGTCCACGTTCCTTTAAAGTTGCCCTGTCCACTGGCCGTGTCTCTGTCTTGGGGAAAAGATTATTTGTGTATTTACATGCAAATTCTAGACTCTGTGGTGCATAGAGTAGGATAGTACTTTCGAAGTGTGCTGTCCAGAACCAATCTCATTATTGCCCTGAGCAAGTGAACTCTCTAATGTCCGGCTGTTTTTTTTTTTTTTTTCCACCCTCTGGCCTAAGGTTTCATACCTACTCACTTTTGCCAAATTGTCTCCACTGTTATGGTCAATATAGCGATATACTTTTTGTGACGCATACATACACCAAAGAGCCAAACCATTGTGACTACACACAGATGAAGTGAATGATGTTGACTCTTCTAACAAGAGCATCTTTCAAGGACTGCAGACAGATTCAAGGCAGTAAGCGAGCACTTGCTTCTCATAGTCAAATTGGGAGAATTTGACTATGGGAGACATGGGAGAAATGGAACCTGGGACCTGAACAACTTTGTCATGGGCCAAATTGCCAATGCTAAATGACTGGCTCGAAACATCTCAAAGACATGGCTTGTGGGGTGTACCTAGTCAGCAGTAGGGAGTACTTACCGACCGTTGTCCAAGGAAACAAACCATGATGCTGTGTTTGTCGCCCAAGACTCATCAATGCATGAAGGCAAAGAGGAATATCCCATCTGGTCCAATCTGGCAGATGGAGTACTGTTGATGGGAGTGTGGTGCTCTGGGAGATACTACTGCTGGGAAACACGGGGTCTGGGCATTCATTTTATGGTGCTGTTCTGGCAGTACCTTGAAGACCATCAGCATATAATGGAGGTGGTCATAATTCTATTGCACATCGGTCCATTCATACTGGTTTGTTGTATATAAAAGCTTTCCACCCCCACTAAAAAGCTCCTTAATTTGCTGTAGGCTGTGCTGGGAACAATAAAATTCAGACACACTTCCACCTAATCATCAAACACTGCTCAGTCAGTGGGAGGAAAGGCTCGGCAGATGAATACTGGGATTCTTGCTGTGCTCTGTTGCGACACGTTAGTACTTGGATAGTGGTTTTGTTTGCTGTTCTATCAGTGTAATTAAAATTAGGTTCCACCTCAGCATCTCTTTAGCTGAGCTACAATCAGAGGCGAATGGCCATTAGCATCATTAAAAAAGCTCTTATCAAACATTGGGTTCTGTGTGCTAGTGCCTTTCATAATTATCAGACTGTTTTCAGAGAGGCAGAATTTGTCTTAACCCTTTTGATTGCAGCTTGCAGAAGCACATTCAGTATGAAAGGCACTGTTAACTGCAGTGGAGAGAGCTTATTGGCTTCATGTAATATATGTCAGAGGATTTATGCCAACACCGGTGATTTTTATACTGAGGCTTACTCACCTCAACCAAACATTCTTTGTTCATTTGTTGCTTGGTTGAATCCATATAAGTGAGCACGCGCACACAAACACACACACACACACACACACACACGCACACGCTGAAGTACACATGCTCCCGCAAACACACACACACGCACACACACTCACACTCACATGGGCGCTTACACATACAGCCATGCATGGTATTTTGGTATTATGAGCATTCTGTGTTGGTGATTCACAGTGGATTTGGAACTGGATGTTTTTGTGTTATAAACTTAACAGCTGCAATTGTTGTATTTATTACAAAGGATTTTTTTTTTTTTGTCCAAGGGAGTCGAATAGTTTGTAAAGAGTAGCCACAACTGTTATGAGTGTACTTGTGCATTACAGGCTATGAAGCAGCAAATCAGACTTGATTTTAAAATACCAATCCAACCCAATTAGGGCCCAGAGTGTACACGGTCTGTTCAGAATTGTGAAACGTTATTTGTGGAGATTGTCAAATAATGGCTATTTTCATCCAGCCATGCACTGCTGAAGCTGGTTTTAAATGTTTACTTTTTTTGAGAAGCAATAGGGCTCATTTCTGGAGCCTGCCCATGAGTGTGAGTTATCATTTCAGAGCTGTGAGCCTGGCGGGTCCGAGGTCCACTCCACATCACACTGCCTGCTCTCTGCTGATAGCTGTAATCGGTAGCCTGATGGGCCATTCATTCTCTTTTAATTGAAAGATCGGAGGTGACAGATGGAAAGCTTATGATATACAAAGACCTGAATTTCATTACATAAGGAGTCCTTGAAGTTATTTCGAATACATTGCCATCTGCTGTGAAAATGAGAAATTTCTCCCTTGCTGTTATCTGTTTTCTGAATAAGCATGAGCCCTGATCGATGGCCCTTGACCGATTGACACCTCAATTTATTGATATTAGTCAAGGACCGGGTCCGTCCGTCTGACACGTTTGTTGTCCTGGCTATAACTTTGAAACTAATCATCCGATTCTGATCATATTTGGCATCGAGGTGTAAAACCACATAAAGGTGTGTTATGAAAAACAGTTTGGAAAATAATTTTGTAATTTTTCACGTTTTAGGGCAAAAAGCGACAAATTTGTGGGAAATCCGTAATGTGTCGTGTCCGGGCTATAACTTTGAAAATAATCATCCGATTGTGATCATATTTGGTATTAAGTTGTAAAAACACATAAAGGTGTGTCATGAAAAACAATTTCGAAAATATCTTTACAATTGTTTGCGTTTTGGGTCAAAAAGCGTCAGATTTGTGGGAAATCTGTAATGTGTCCTGTCATGGCTATAAATTTGAAACTAATCCGATCGTGATCATATTTCGCATCGAGGTGTAAAACCACATAAAGGTGTGTCATGAAAAACAATTTTGAAAATAATTTTGAAATTTTTCACGTTTTGGGGCAAAAAGCGACAAATTTGTGGGAAATCTGTAATGTGTCGTGAAATCTAAATCTAAAATGCATATAAACATTCTCTATTCAAAAATGCAATGCCAGTTTTGGGGGATATTGCTTGACAATGTCAGCAGCTTGTTTGATTGTATTCTGTCTTTGACTGGCATTCTGGTTTCCCAGGCTATCAGGAGGCCCCTCAATGATGCTCACTGTGCAATTTTTTTCAATTTGTCTCACAACTATTATATTCTCCCCTCAGTACATTCTTCCATTGGCATTCAATCCTTCAGATGGTACTGCGTTGAAAACCAACATACTTTTGAGATGAATAATCACATGGGCTGGCTGTACTTTGGAAAACCTTTGCTAATATGTATCATTCATCATAGCATCCAAAAATGCAAACGCAGACTGTTCTGAGCACCGAGAAGCATAGCAGGAACATGGACTTTCTCCAGGCTAGAAAAGAACCATCCCCGTTGTTGTGGACATAGTGCATTTAATTGAAATGTTGGATTAATGTGACTGAAAAGCAATGTCATGACAGGTTATTACCTAGTAATTTGTCATTTTATCTTTGAAGGGGACCTAATATGCTATTTTTCCAAGTTTATATTTTGGTGTTTGGCTCCCCTGGAGTACTCCTGATCAAAAGTAAAAAAAAAAGGGGTACTTATTGTTGTATTGCAGGTTGTAAGCGTGGAGAAACGAACAGCTTCCGCGCTGGTATATGACGGAGGGGCGAAAGCTCCAAGCTTAACGGCCTTTTCGGAAATTGCCCGTGGTAACGGTTAACTTATTGCTTTTGAATGACCAGCTTTTCCTCGCAGAAAATAGGCTCATTATGGATAGCGTGCGAGAGCTAGACAGAGCTCTGGTTATGTCATGAACATAATACAGGTTTTACAGACCGTAAGTTCTGTCTGCGTGAACCGTTGCTTATGTGGAGCTAGGGAATCGATCACTTTTACAGGAAAGAATGTAATATTCAATCGATGGCAATGCAGCGTTTGTTATAGCGGACACGTTATAGCCTGTGCGCTTCCCTATTGCTTTCACCGGTAGTATCAGAGAGCTTGCCCAGCCATTGGAGATGTATCAGGCTTACCCCGGTCATGGATAAGTGAAGTGATCGTTTCATAAGCACCCAAAAACGCACCCCAAGCTCTGCAAAATCTACATCTGGTCTAACTGCAGCCCAACTCGGCAGACACATACAGCACCTCTCCGGTTAGCTTCAACTGTAGTGGCTACAATCAGGCAACGTTATGATAAAACTGCCACATTGATGCTTACCGAAGTAACACAAACATACCGATCATAATTGCTGCATATAAGTTAACCGGGAGAATTTTTAATTAGCAGAGCATGGATAGTACGCGACAGCTAGGGAGAGCTCAGTTATGTTATGAAAATAATACAGGTTTTGGAGACCGTAAGTTCCGTTAACGCGGACAAGTTGCTTATGTGGAGCTAGCAAATTGATCACTTCTAAAGGAAAGAATTACCTTTTTAATCTCCTCCTTTTTTCGGCTTTTTATTAGCCACAACAATTTCTAAAGGGGGATGAAATTATGTCAAGGTAGTGCAGAGAAGTCATTTGTAAACCAGCAGACCTTCTGCGTTTTGCATTGCTTTCATGGTAGCACCAGAGAGCTTGCTCAGACATTTTTGAAGTACCGGCTGATCCCGGTCATGGTTAAGTGAAGCAATCACTAACTGTAGTGGCTACATTCGGGTAACGTTGTGATGAAGCTGCCACATTGATGCTTACCGAAGTAACACAAGCATACCGATCAGAATTACTGCATATACGTTAACCAGGAGCATTTTTAATTTGCACGACACGCAAACTAACATGCAGTAGCTGGTAACTGAACGGTCCTAACCACAGACACAAACCCTTTCAATACAGGTTTTACAGACATTGTTATGGCACCAATTTGTTATGACATAGCAGACAGCAAGGGATGAAAGACAAAATTTTAAAACTTAAACAGATTTAATTAAACAAACTGACCAAGATTGAAATATAAAAAATGAGATAGTTACAGCCCCTTGGTAATGGAGATGGGGTTGTTACATTGCGATGTCCTTTACTCTCTCAATTTTTCTCATTATATATTCTTTTCCGGCCCCCTTTCAGACTTTTTTCAATTCTCTGGGACTTTCCCCTCTGAGGCATGCCCAGGACATGCCCAAAACCTGGCTCCAGACTGGCTTAACAAAAAAAAATGTCAATACTGCCATCTAGTGGCTTTTTTTCCCCCCACATTACAACAGCAAGTTCTGATACTGTGAACAGTTGTACCAAGCATCCAAATTACAAACAAGAATTAAACGTTAGCTTCAAATGAAGCTTATGTTCACACACCTTCTGTCGAATTTCCCCTGATATCACTCTTGCATAATTAGGACACAAACATTAGCAACAGTAACTTGGCTACGTTAGCCACTGTGCTACAGCCACAATCAACTGGCTATCGCGTTAGGTTGGCTTATGCAGTAAAAGCAACTTACAGCTTCTGTGTCTGTGAGTCACGGACAGTCGCGACAGATACAGGCTTTATCTTTCGATATTTTACAAAGACTGCGTTTGAGGCCAGTTGTTAGTGCTAACTATCTGCTAGCCACCCGTAACACGTTAGCTTCACTTACATTATTTGTTGTTATATGGTTACTCACAGCTTGTGGCTCCAAGCGCTTGATCGATGCAACTGCTTCAGGTTTGAGAAGCCGCTGAAACGCTTATCCTGTGTCGAATTATCCTTTATTAACAAAGCTGGTGAAATGCTGAGCACAAACAGCTAACATTCCCTTTGGCCGTGGCTGTTTGCTGCCACCAAACAAAAAAAGCTACCCACTGATTTCTGGTGGCATCGTCTTTTGGAAGAGGAATATTTGTTTGTTTTTTTTTTTTGCGTCCAAAAGTAAATGGACAAGTAGCTTTGGGAGAGATGCTGACAAAATTGCACCGCAAATGACTTGTGGTTCTTCTTCTGTATTTCCAAAAGTGTAGACGCTACTAAGGCATAGTATGATTTGCTGTTGTTAGTTCCTGCTAGAATCGTTTCCAGTGTGGGCAGGTCCAGCGCAGTGGCTAGGTCTACTAATTGGACGGCACAACGTTTCGTCAGGTTTGACCCAGATCTCGTGAAGATCTCGGGAGGAGCTGTTCAGAGAGGAAATCACACTCACGAAACCTCGTTCTTGGATTACGGCAAAATCCCTGTATCTTATGTTTAGAAACCTTTCAGAGGTTGAGCATGGACAACCAACATTATAACATTACTAATATGTATTAAAAGAAGGATCAGCTTGTTCGGTCCCCTTTAAATGAACAGAGCTGAAATGAACTTTTTCCTCAATTATGCCAATTTTGAATGACCATATGCATATGAACATCTCTGAAAGTATATTCAGTTAAAACAATCACATTGAAGAACTTGTCAAATTCTGTCCTCTTATATATATAATTCTGTCCATTATATTACTTTTATTATGAAATTACTGGTTGGCAATGGACATTTTGTTTATTTAATATGTCTGTCAGCTATCTATTCCTCTGCAAGCAACTATTTAAATCCATCACTGTTCAGAATGCACATTCATATCTAATGTCAATCAAACTAACTCTTCTCCCTTTGGATATTCTGGCAAATTATTTGATTTGGATATGCATTCAATCATGGAAGCATTACCTGGTCTTGTTTCTGTTTCATTATGACTTTGATATGCAGTCTTATGTGTCATAAAATACAGTGCAACCTACTATGTTCGGTGTTTTTCTTTGTGTACATGTATTGCACACGTACTAAGACAGAAAATAGCACAGAAATCAGTACTGATAGAACATTTGTGAAATAATAATATTGGCAAATTGCTTTAATAGAAATCTGACTCCCATTTCTGAAAATGGTGAAATATCAGCTGAATTCTTGTTAGTATTCGGTGAATATTCATCACCCGGAGTGGTAACAGCTGTGAGTGTCGCTTACTTTGAGGCTGCACGCCAGGATTGTTTTTGGCTTGGTAAACATTTTAATCAGCTGAGAGTATGTTATGGTGTCCATGACTCACTGATTCACTTCAGTTCTTTTTAATTCTGCATCTGTATTGCTTTTTAAGGAGAAATCGTCTCAAGGAAGCTTTTAGAAAAACAGGAAATATTTGTCTTGACCAAAACTGAACCCCAACTAAAATCAAGAGTGAAAAAAAATGATAATGGAAAGAAAAACACTAAATTCTTGATTAAACATGAGCAATAGCTGAAGATGAATTCTCCCCCTGTCTATTTGTTGCTGTATACTTCTGTTTTATAAGGCTGGTTGGCTCCCACTTAGCCTGTTACATACCTACATTTATACTTATGTTCTGAAAGTTCTTTATATTTCCAGTATTTCAGGAATGCACACTTTTTTTAAGACTAGGATGAACGAGTGAGTGTCAGAGTGAGTTGTTCATCGAGGGCTTACACGATTGGCATTTCTTTTCAAAGTACATTTCAGAATCAATTGCTATTTATTGTAACGCCCTGTGGCAGAAAGAGATTTTCCTGTTTTTCTCTGCAAAGTACCTATCAAGACTGTCAGACTTGTACAAATTTGTAGTGTCAAAAATTGTGCTCCATTCATTCCAATAAATATTTCTTTGCTCAAAGAAGCATTTTTTCCCCTCTTCATTTGAATGAATGGAAAGCTATTTTTATTCGCTTCCATATATGTGTGAGCAGACCAATAGGAAAATAGGAAATAATAGGAAATATAGCTAATGAACAGAACGTGCTGACATTGTCTGAGTCAGAAATAATGATTTTAATGATGAATATGTACTTCAAACTTTGCCTTCAACAAAAAAAAAAAAAAACCACCTTCACTGTTGATACTGAAACTAGTGTTTGACCGGAACTATTTAGCGCAGCTGCTAGTTGACAACCTGTGAGGCATCTTTTTCTTAAACTACACACTCTCAGATATTTGCACAGATATTTGTCTTCTTGCACAGTTGTGCATTGGGGCCTCCCACTCCTTTTTTCTGTCTTTGTTAGTGCCAGTTTGTGCTGCTCTCTGAAGGGAATAGTTGACAGCATGGTAAGAGATTTTAAGATTTCAATTTCTGGCATTGAATAGCCTTCTTTTCTAAGGATAACAACAGTCTGACGGGTCTCTAAAGGAAGTTCTTTCTTTCTGGCCATTTTGAGCCTGTAACAACTGCTGATGCCTCAGGTACTAAACCAACCTCAAGAATGCCATGCTCCCTTATGCACTCCTTTATTAGTTCAACAGTTTACAGCTGTGCAACACATTGGCAGAAGGGTTTTCTAATAATCAATTAGCCTTATAAAATGCTTAACTTGGATTAGCAGCCATACCAGGAGATTGATGCAGAGGACTGACAGTTGCTGATGATAGGCCTCTATGCAAAAATTTTGATCATTCTTTGAAAATCATCTGATTAATTTTAAATGTTTGTGAAATGCATAAAAATGTATTTTTCTTTGGAAAACAAAGAAATTTGCTAGTAATCCCAAGCTTTTGAGCGGTGGTGTGTGTGTGTATATATATATATTGCTGTGAAAAAGTATTCGCCCCTTCCCTGATCTCTTATTTTTTTGCACATTTGTCACACTTAAATGTTTCAAATCATCAATAAACTTTAATATGAGACAAAGATAAGGCGAGTAAATACAAAATGCAGTATTTAAATGATGATTTCATTAATTAATGGAAATAAGCTATCCAAACCTACCTGGCCCTCTGTGAAAAAGTAATTTTTATTTTAATTTAATTTATTTATTTATTTATACTGGGAGTCCGATTGAGTGCAAGCTCTCTTTTGCAACGGAGCCCAGTAGCAAAAAACAGAAAACACCAAGTACAATAAATAAAAACAATGACTACATTACACATGTACATTCCTGCTTTGTGGCAGCCAATAAAAGATATTGAAAACAATCAACTGAAATCAGACTTTCCAACTTTAAAAACTGCTGAATCCTATTCCACTTCTCTGGAGCATAATACATAAAAGCAGTTTTACCCAGTTCAGTACGCACCCTTGGGACATCTAAAACCAAAAAGTCAAGAGTACGCAGACCGTATTCCCCCTTCCTCACGTTAAGCAAACTGGTCAGATATCCAGGCAGTTTACCCAACAATGCCTTGAATATAACAGGGATGTGATTTTTCTAATTCGCGGAATTCTGCTTTTTTTTTATCTTCAAAAGTTAAAAAAAAAAAAACTGATTTTTCAGTCATGAAAATCCGATTTCATATCTACAGCATTCCGACTTTCAGTATTTCTGTAACAGAATTTATCTTATGCATGATGCATTCTACAGAACTTCCGTTTTCAAATTGGCCAGCTAATTCCGGTCAAAAGTCATGCTGTGTGGGCAGGGGCCGTGGCGGCAAGTTTCAACACTGCGGAAAAGAAACAACTTGGATATTGCGTATATTCGAGTCCATATACCTGTATTTTGTGTAGTCCATTCGGCTAGTGGAGCGAGTACGAAGCAGTCTTGTAGCCTAAATTTCAGCGGTGTGAGTGGTTGATGGCTGAACACTGCTGCGTCTCTTTATGTAATTCGTCGAGACAAATGCTGTACACCGCTGGTAAGCTGCGTGGTTGGTTCAGTGTGTATCAGTATCCCCTGGGAATGCGAGTGGGTGCTCGTCTTAGCTCTTTGACGTACCTTCGCCAGCTCCCATTAATGGTAGTATGGCCAGTCAAACTATGACATTGCATTATGTAAGCTTACCAACAAACCTGATGGACATTTATTTTCCTACCTCACTTTCCCACACTTTAATATGAAGCATTATCACCCTACATTTTGACTTCGGAGATGCTGAATTAATTGGTTACTGTGGCCAGCATACGCACGGGTTATCAGTGCTAACGCAGCTGGGCGTCTCGCTCCAAAGCTAAATCATGGTTATTTAATCAGCTGCCCAACTACTCCATGACCTTTAGCAATATTAGCGAACAATACCACTACGACACACAACTTTTCTATCGCGTCGGATAATTAAAGGTGCTTCAGCACCTCGACGAAGAGCCCTTCCTCATAGTTTCACTTTTGTTTTTCATGTAAATGGAGCGTCACCGGACACCAAATATAGCCGAATGTGGCTAGTTAGTGACACTGTTTTCCATTGTCGTTTGGCTTATCCACTAGGTTAATATTTAATGCATAATATGTAATGCATATTTCCAGAAGTTACATCAGGATTGTGTTTTTGGTCAATAATCGGAAGCTGAACTCATAGATGGTTTCTACAGATGATTGGATAAAGAAAAAAGATTTATTGGTGGTGTGTATCTACAGTGATTATGTTCTTATTTTTCATTTTTGCTATTACACAGTACATTCTGGGAAGTCTATATAAATCACATATAGTCCATATAAATCACATCACCATAATCTATTCTAGAGAGAATAGTTGATTGAACAATCTGTGTTCTGCAACTCTTCGGATAGCAGCTTTATTCCTGTACAGCATAGCCAATTTTGGCTTCAAATTCTTGACCAGCTCATCGGTATGCTTCCTAAAATTAAGTTTGTCATCCACCCAAATGCCAAGGTATTTGTAGTAAGGAACTCTTTCGATTTGGATTCAATTTACTTTCGTGATGCTACTATTATGGAACCTAGCAGCTGGTTTAAGAGAGAATAGCAAGAATTTAGTTTTTTCCGAGTTTAAAATTAGTTTAAGGTCTAAAAGATCCTTCTGGGAGATTTAGAAATCTGACTGCAAATTTTTAAGAGCCAAATCAGCAGAAGGGGCAGCTGAGTAGATGACTGTATCATCTGCATAGCGGTGGATTTTACTATTGAGAAAATTAGCACCGAACTCATTAATAAAAAGTGCATTAATGTGCAAGGGCCCCAAAATTGAACCCTGTGGAACCCCCTTGCTAAGATAAATAAAGTTGGATTGATAGCCATCGGCCATAACAGCTTGACACCTACCAGATAGATAATCTTTAAACCAATTCAAAGATTTAATATCAAACCCAATTGCACTTAGCCGTTTTATAAGTTTAAAATGGTCAACTATGTCAAACACCTTTGATAAGTCCATAAAAAGGGCAGCACAGTCTTGCTTATTATCCAAGGCAGAAACAATGTCATTTAATACCCTGGCTGCAGCAAATACAGTACTATGACCTGGTCTGAAACCTGACTGAAACACATTCAAGATAGCATGGTCTGATAAAAATGCTCTAACCTGATTATTGACGAGTCTCTCTAAAACCTTAGCCAAGCACGGCAGCTTTGAAATTGGTCGATAATTATTCAGAACATCTGAAGAACCACCTAATGCCCCCACCCCCTTGTTAAATCATTAATAAACTGTGATCTACCACAATTTTTGAGTTCAATTTCAATAGCCATACCCAGGCCTGATTACTGCCAGACCTATTGAATAAATAAATCCCTTAAATAGAACCTGTCTGACAAAGTGAAGTAGGCTAAAAGATCTCAAAAACCAACACATCATGCCGCCATCTAAAGAAATTCAAGAACAAATGAGAAACAAAGTAATTGACATCTATCAGTCTGGAAAGGGTTACAAAGCCATTTCTAAGGCTCTGGAACTCCAGTGAACTATGATGAGAGCCATTGTCCAGAAATGGGGAAAACTTGGAACAGTGGTGAACCTTTGCAGGAGTGGCCAGCCTACCAAATTACTCCAAGCGCGCATCTACACCTCATCCAGGAGGTCACGAATGAACACAGAATAACATCTAAAGAACTGCAGGCCTTACTTGAACTGTGTCAGTTCAAGTCAGTGTACATGATTCAATAATAAGAAAGAGACTGGGCAAAAATGGCATCCACAGGGGAGTTCCGAGGCAAAAACCACTGCTGACCAAAAAGAACACAAAGCATAGTCTCACATTTGCCAAAAAACATATTTATGATCTCCAAGACTTATGGGAAATATCTGTGGACTGACGAGACAAAAGTTGAACTTTTTGGAAGGTGTGCGTACCGCTACATCTGGCGTAAAACTAGCATAGCATTTTATAAAAAGAACGTCATACCAACAGTCAAACATGGTGGTGGTAGAGTGACAGTCTGAGGCTGCTTTGCTGCTTCAGGAACTGGACGACTTGTCACAATTGATGGAACCATGAATTCCGCTCTTCAACAGAAAATCCTGAAGGAGAATGTCCGACCATCAGTTTGTGACCTCAAGCTCAAGTGCACTTGGGTTATGCAGCAGGACAATGATCCGAAACACACCAGCAAGTCCACCTCTGAATGGCTTAAAAAAAAAAAAAAAACTAAATGAAGGTTTTGGAGTGGTCTAGTCAAAGTCTGGACTTAAATCCAATTGAGATGCTGTGGTATGACCTTAAACAGGCTGTTCATGCTCGAAAACCCTCCAAAGTGGCTGAATTTAAACAATTCTGCGAAGAAAAATGGGCCAAAATTCCTCCACAGCGATGTGAAAGACTCATTGCCTGTTATCAAAAATGCTTGATTGCAGTTGTAGTCGCCGAGAAAGGACAACATTTCGATCCGACTTGGATCTCCATTTGGTCAACACCAGACGTTGACCAGAGGAACATTCAAGTCGGATTGAAACATTGTCCTTAATAAATGAATAAAGATTTCCTTGGTGGCTTCGAATAAGTGTGCAGGCGTCTTTTCCTTTCTTCATTGACGTGTTTTATTTGATTGCCTTGCACCTTTACGCAATGTGTGTATAACTCAGTCTTTTTGCCAAAAGGTGGCACAACCAGTTATTAGGTTCAGGGGGCAATTACTTTTCCACATAGGGCCAGGTAGGTTTGGATAGCTTTTTTTCCTTGATAAATTAAATCATCATTTAAAAAGGCATTTTATATTTACTTGGGTTATCTTTGTCTAACTTGCAAATTTGTTTGATGATCTGAAACATTTAAGTGCGACTAATGTGCAAAAAAATAAGAAATCAAGAAGGGGGCAAATACTTTTCCCTTTTTCACTGTGCGTGTGCGTGTAAAACTTGGCCAGTAATGAGCATGATAAAAAAATTTTGCTGCTTGTAAAACCAATAATTGGAAAGCGCTGAGAGTGCTGAATGCCCATGAACAAAACTCAGTTTTTTCTGAAAAAAGAAATCAGTTCTGTGTTCCTTCTGTGCCGCAGTTAGCCCTCTTGTGATGGTTTGATATTGATCGGGAGATGCTCAGACAGTAGTCTTACTGCCCTGAGAAAGTACACAGTAAAGAGCTGATGAACAATGAAGGTGGAATAAAAACTAGTATGACTACATTGTTCATTACAATTCAAAAATTTGTTTTTCTTTGCAATAATAGTAAATCTATTTAGACAACGATTTTGAGTTTCTTTGGGAAATAGTAATTCCCAACACATTGACTTCATTAGAATGAAGAACATTGCTTAATATTTTCTTCTTTCACTATGTTTCCTGTTCTCTGCGGGCCATTGTCACTGCGTGCAGAGGTCAAACTGTGTTATTTTTGGGCATTCATTTAGCTTTCTCCCTCACGTCTGTCTTTAGTCTTTATTTTTTTAAATCTCATAACGTTACTCTCCTGGGACTGTGAGAAAATTTACAATCCAAGAGAGTTCTTGGACAGAATGGAAGAGTATGAGGGTGAAGGATCATTGACCGCTGAAAACCATTAACCCCATGGAGATTTGGAGCTTCCTGTAGCAGCAGCTGAAAGCCTGTTGCCAGCAGGATGTTCACACGCTGCTGCAGAGAGCCATACTAAGCATTACCAGGGTGGCGCAAGATTGCGGGGTTAGTGGATTCATTTTGGGGGGGCTGATAAGGGCACAGGAAGTGCTGCCTTTGTGGAGGAATTGCTGTTGCCAAAGCAGTGACACTGCAGCTGCAGGCTTTGCAAGCTGAGCAGGAGAGTGTGTAGACATTTGAAATGCATGGGGCTCAGCATCAGGGAAAGGATACAATGTGCAAATTCTGCATGCTGTTTTTTTTCCTCATAAATAAATTAATTAGCCAAACGGTACCATCACCTGGATTAGATCAAATCCAGAGTATAGGCCAAACCATGGTATTTCATAAGAAAGTGACTAATGCCAAAAAATGCTATGTGGCATAACACAGTACTACACAAACACTGAATAAAAATACCATGGTGATTCCATATCATTTTTAATGTATCCAATCCTGGCAGTGCTGTAGTGTCTGTACTAAAGCCCCACCAATCATTGAAATAAAAGAAATACTCATTTACATCACAGTTTTTTGAAAAACAAGCAATCACACAAACTGACTGTTGTTCTGAATTATTAACTGGTAGTTTGGTTGATAATGCCAGTTTTTTGGGATCCAGTGTCTGTGGAATCACCACTCTCAAATGGACCCAGTTTAGTATAAACTTCAAGTGTGTGGTCCTTGACAATATAGTCTTCTGCATGCAATTAAAATAGTTTAATTCTGTAGTTATATCTATGGCCTCCCACATTTTAAAGTCAGGTAAGATGTGAAAATCCCTCTGTGTGCATCAAGCAGTGTTCAGATCAAGCTAATGTAAGTTTTAGCTAGCAACTAAAGGAAAGGTTTTAATTAAGTTCAGTGTGGATATGCTAATGTTGACTAACCATACACCAGTTTTGTGCAGATGGCCTTGATATCTGAATAAATTCCCCAGAGTTATGAATGAAATTTCTTTGTCATTGTTGTTTACCAATCTTTCTAGACCAAGCATTAGATCCCCACATTATTTTTTTTTTCTGTCAGACTTGAGTAAGCGTGCTAAGTGAGGAGACTGTTGACTTGAGTCATGTTCAATTAATCATTTTAGTTTTATTGAATGACAGTAGGGTGGCACAGCGGTTAGCATTGCTGCCTCACAGCAAGAGGGTCGTGGGTTCAAATCTAGCCTGGGGCCTTTCTGTGTGGAGTTTGCATGTTCTCCCCGTGTTCGCGTGGGTTTTCTCCAGGTTTCCGGTTTCCTCCTACAGTCCAAAGACATGCATTAATTGGAGACACTAAATTGCCTGTAGATATGAGTGTGAGAGTGAAGGTCTGTGCCCTGCGATGGATTGGCCCCCTGTTGAGGGTGGGTCCCTGCCTTTGCCCGTAGTCAGCTGGGATAGGCTCCAGCTTGCCCCGTGACCCTAGTGAGGAATAAGCGGGTATAGAAAATGAATGAATGACAGTATTATAAAATAAACTAGTGGTGATGTTCACCGTGCAGTCAGCCGCAGTGTGTGACTAGACACGGGTGACAGACAGCTGCAGAGGGGCGTACTATAAAGAGACATGAGTAGTTTAGCAAGGTATGTTGAGACCAAAATGAGGGTTTTCAATGTAACAGATAGAAGTAGGTCTCATTTCACCTGGCTAAATTGCCTTTGTAACTTACAGGGCCCTATTTTACTCCTATTTTACTTCTATAAGCACAATTCATTTTATATCAATTCAAGTGAAAGCAGACGAGCGAACCGTTGCTGAAAGTAGAAGCCTTTGTGATCACAAACCTCTCAAAAATTTAATAAATATTTTAATAATATTGTTCAGAATTGTTAGAGGGTCATTCCATATGAAATCACCCAAGCTCCCTGCTTGATGGTTGTCAGAATTGCTTCATTTGATGATATTTTGTTGCATGTGATGAGCAAGTCAAATCGCAGGTGGTTTCCAGTTGATATCTCATTCCGTTCACATTTTATGGGCCCCCGAAAAGGGGGCGTGGCCCACGTTAACACCCTGTGCAAATAGCACTAAAAAGGGTATTATTTTTCCAAGTAGGAGTATTTGTTCTAAGTTTGATTGTGTTGCAGTTTAAAGTTCTTAAAATAAGCCTTCATTTGAGGCCAACTTTTTGAAAATCAAAACAGGCCCACATGGTCAAAATGAGGGTCAAAAAGTGCACCATTTCGGTAATTAGCTGAAAAGGGGTTAATGTTTCTCCAAATTTGATGAAGATAGACAGATGTTTTTCCCTTCCTTTGAAACTCCGTCAGGTATACTATCAACAATGTAAATGGCAAAGGGGACATTCTAAGGATACTTTCATAATATTTCATTAGAATTTGACATGTTTGGCACCAAATTTCAATGTTTAGGGGTTAATTGCAAAGCACTCAAAAGGTAAACCACTATATTAAAAGGTTTGTTGCAGACTATTAGACAGAATAAACATATCCTGAAATAATGAAATTTGTATCCTTATTAATTCATTGGATATAAGCCTTTGAAAATGCTCACAAACTGTGACCAGAGGGTTTATCGTGGGCCACGCCCCCTTTTTCGGGGGCCCATAAAATGAGAACGGAACGAGATATCAACTTGAAACCACCTGCGATTTAATTTGCTTATCACAGGCAACAAAATATTACCAAATGAAGCATTTCTGAGACCATCAATCTGGGAGCTTTGGTGATTGAGGTATTAGTATTAGTACCATACCAGGGACTAGAACTGTGATATCTCTTCAGCCTGTGACCAATACAAACCAGTTTTTTTTTTGTCTTTCTCCAAAATGCCCCAAGGGGCTCGAGCTGTAGTGAGTCCATACCTGTTGGCATGAGCCGCCAGCAACACCCTCAGTAGTAACAGTAACTTGAGCAAAAAGTCACAATTTTCTTGGTGCGGCAAATTGAGCTCTCTTGTTTTGTATTCATTTGGGTATTTGAGAGAGAATGTGATGAAATACAGCTTTGACCAGTAAACTACTTGTATTTGCTGTACCCAGACTGTGGCCAGCTCTGATCTTCTCATTAATTTTACTGTTTGACAGTAGATTTTGTCTCAGTGCAGATAGTGCTGTTTTATCCACATGAAGACATATAAAATTATCAAGCTATTGTCATGAGATCACAACTTATAATAATGACACTGCTTAGATTTCAAAAGATGGCAGCAATCCAAGATGGCAGTTTTTGCAAAGGAATAATCATTACTGACTGATTTCAATGCCATGACCTGAAGAATTTTTTATTTATTGTTTAACCGTTTATGGGCCTTAATTAAACCACAGGGGATTAACTGAAATCAAATAGGAGAAGAGGAGAGACTGAGTATATCTACAACAGTCTAACTAATCTGGGACCTCTTGCCCAAAGAAGGATTTCTAGGTTAGCTGGATGACTGCATGGATTAATGCTCGTCTTACTTCTTTAGTTCTTGTTCTAGATGTGGAGAGGATCCGTAATTTTCCCAGTTCATTTGATCCATTAACTCCTTAATCCTGTTATGTGGAACATGCCAGAGATTATACCACAGCTAAAGAACCATCTCATGTTGGTTGCAAAATAAATTTGTTTGACAGATGCTCATTTCAAATATTTGATGGGGAATGCAGCATAGCGACGAATTACAGGTAGATATATGAACAGATTTATCCAACTGTTTTCGTGCGTAGAGCTGTTGTCAACAAGCAAATGGGTGGAAAGCAGACATTTGCTTCTGCCTGGTTTGTTATAATATCATTATATTGAAACTGGGTTTGGTAAAGTAATGGCATTCATGTAAAATACATTTTTTTTGGATCCATTTTGTTTATGTGTGGGAGCTTCAAGCTTTTGAGTAATATTTTTGACAGTATTCTAATTTTAGTTTGTGCTCAAACTGTGGCCTGTACTCTGAAGCCCACTGCCACATACTCTGGCATGCAGGAACTGTAATAGACTCAAGCATCAAACACTCCCTGATTGGTTAGAATATGAGGGCTTTGTCTAATAACTGAGAAAAATCGTAGGTGGTGGTTTTTGGGGTACAGCTGCATGCTATTTCCATCCAGATCGAATTGGCATACCCAGCATATTTATCGCGTCAGCTGACTCACTGTCTGTAATTGGTGTGATGTTTACTGGGCTTTACATCCTCCTGAAAAAAAGCATTTTCCCGCGCATTTGTCCCAGTCATTGACATTTGCAATTTTTTTAGCCATTTTTCATGCTTTGGTAGTGTATTGCCGACCACCACTATCAACAACTAGACCAAAATATTGTTTCTACAAATGAAGTTTTTTAGTTGGAATTACTTTTTTAAATAAATAAAAAAAATCCACTCACAAATAACATCTGAGTACATAGTGACTGTGGGACTAGCTTCAATATTGGAGTTATTTTAATCACATGAAACAGCTGTGCCATTACGGCAATTCAGCTGTTGATAATTTGCTTGTTTCTTTCTGCTTTCGCTGAAATTATATTGGGACTTTTCGTGAATGCGACTTTTTGTTTGACATTATTGTATTACTTTCCCCTTGGTGCAGATGGCAAATTGGTATTCAGTGAAGGAGCAGGAGGCTGATGACTAAGCAGTTACCCTAATTGAGACCACTTGCATATTTTGTTCCATTCCCAGAATACCTAAGTTTCTGAAGTTTACTGATAAAGATTTGGATTTTGCTTTGCGCTGTTTTGGAAACATTGTGCCTTTTCCTCCTTCCCATGAGAAAGAAAGGAAAAGTAGAGGGAGGGATTGAAAATGAACAAGTGTGGATCTACCTAAGGGGAGCGTTAAGGGGATTGGGCCAGTAACTGATAAGAGTAATTTAAAAACCAGCACTGAGTAAACATTAAACATCATTAACAAAGAAATCAAGGCCAAGACTGAACTGTTCTGCTTATGCCGCAAGGCCAAATGACAAAACATTATCTCTGAGAAATAGTGCATTTCACTCACATTGTCTCTGAAGAATCCAAAGCACATTCCGTGACCATTTTTTCACAATAGCAGATAGTGTTAATAAAGCAATTTTCTTCCGTTAGTCGAAAGGTCGAATTGCTGTTCAAAGGAAGTGGTTTAGCAATGCTAATAAAGAAGCTCTTCGAAGCCTGGATTGGATCAGAAGCTTTGCCATTTTGAGTAAAAGCTCGCGCTTCGATTGTTGGGGCTGTATTCGAACAGAAAACATTGTTTGTTTTGGTGGACAAAGGGAGCTTAATTAGTTGTTTCTGCGACCCAAATGAGGCTGCAGCACTGGAGTCCTGAAATGCGTCATTCCCTGGAAACAAAAATGGGGGCTTCAAGGCCAAGTTCCGCACCACTGGAACTGATTTGGATGGCATTGTTTTATAAAAATCTGCAGAAAAATAATGAGGTTAGATTATTTTCAGTCTTGTTTTTGAACACTTGGCCAGTTCATCGCACTATATCAGTCAATAAAGCCAACAGGCTGCATGCCCTGTGTATTTAGGCAGTTTAACATTAAAGCTGCAGTTGGTAACTTCGGAGAAAAGAGCAAGAGAAATTTTGATCATAAACACCTCCGCCCCTCCCTCTATGGCCCTTCTCTCTGTCCTGCCAATCCCACCAAGCTCCTCTTGCTTGTTCTCATGTTCAATTGACTAACATTGTGCAGAAACACAAGAACAGCTCCAGGACGTCTTATTATGACACATGAAACACTGGTGATAACAAAAATAAACATTCAGCATTTACATGTCAGTCACAGACACATACCACAACAATACAAAAGATGGAAAGATGAAAGATGGGCGCTAAAGAAGGCTGTATATCAGCCTAGCAAGTGAGCAAGCTAAGGTTACCTACACAACATCAGCATTAGCTACTGAATCTAGTGACTAGCCATACATGTTGCAAAAAGGTACCTAGGATAAATTACAAACACAACATTTCCTCTTTTTATGTTAGTGTACAAGATGAGAGCCTTGGCTTGGCTAATGATTACACTCTAGGTTCAATCACTATTCGAGAGAAACTGATAGACTTTGAAAAGTCTTGGAAAAAGTTTGCTTTCCAGCTGCCAGCTACCAACTGATCTTGCTTTATGTGGACTATCACTTTCAGAGCCTCACCGGGCTCAGCTATGCAAAGCCACAACTCTTTGCTAGGCCATTAAACACATAGAGGCACCAGTTAGAGCTACAGTTTCTTAGTTTTGCATGCTGTCAACTATCCTACTACAGATGGATTGCTTTTACATTACAACTGAAGTCCAGTGTCTGAATAAATGCGCTGACCAGTGCTATTGCATTGGCATGCTAATAGGCTACTTACTAGCAATGTCAGTAGATTTTACAAACACTAATACACGGTTGGTGCGGGTTGCAATTATTACAAAAAAAATAAATAAATCTCCACCTCCTCCTTGGTCAACTGCATAACTGCTAGTAATTTTGGTCTTTTTTTTTTGCTGGTTTAACAGTTAGGCAGTTGTTGACAAGGAAGGTAATCGAAGCATAGACAGAGAGATTTTGATATCTCTGGATTTTCGCTGTCCAAGTCTGCCATTCAGTGAACCAAATTTACTCATACCATTTCAGTTACTGATTACTGAAAAGATATTATGGCATTTTTACAAGACAAAACACTAAAGTTACCAACGGCAACTTAAAGCTGCTCCAGGAATCGGGTGCAGATGATATTGATCTTGATCAAGGGAGAGAGGATTTCGAGAGGAGAAGGGCTGAACAGTATGGGCACGAAAATGATTCACACTGCGTTAGAAATTCCTCCTGGCTCTGTTTGGTTCATTTTGCTTGAACGCGGTCAATTCTTGTCAATGCCATTGGAAGCCATGGCCATTTTTTTTTTACAGATTACCTGTCTCGTATAACACTGTCAGTATCGATGACAGTTTTATCAAATATGATAACGTTATTTTTATATTAAAAAAAAGTTACCTACTGCATGTCTTTTGTGATCTGGAAAAACCTAGTACATGTGTCACTTTTGGGAGAAACTGAGTTTGACCCTCATTTGCAGTAATTAAACAAATTTTTAATTTTAAAACACTAGCTATTCGTGTTATTTGAACTGTCTACATCAGGTTTCTATTATTTTTTACAATTAGGAGAAGTCCAGAATCCCAAGGTGTTTGTTCAGTTGCGAGAATTCTTGCCACTGATAATTCACTAGGTTTTTCCAGATCACAGAAGAGCTGTAATCTCGGTTTATGTGAAGTTGTGAATAGGCTGGCTGCCATCAAGTAGTTGCTTATTGAACAGCTAATATTTAAGGCCTTTTCAGCTATATCTCTGGGTCCTTGAACTCATCCATTGAAGTTCACATTTATTCAAAACTGTCTGTCTGTAACTGATAAAACCTTGTTAGCCAAAGCAGTGTGCTTTTGTGGCTGTGACCTTGTGACAATCATAGTTTTTTTTTTTTCTCCTCATTAAAATATTGGTTCGTATGAGGACTAAATTATGTCCCACAGGTCTATTCCGTGGATCTATATTTCCAGTCCATAATTATGTTAAGAAGCGTGTCCATTAACAAGCTGTTCTAGGGGATCTTTAGATTGGTGTTCGAGTGCAAGTGGATTTTTGATGTCTTAGCAAGCAAAGCAAAGTATTCAAATTTAGTCTGTCTCACTGCTACCTAATATGAGCTGCTGTATTACATTACCCAACATAGGTTCCCTTGTGAGCAAAAATTACTACATAAATTATGTTTGTATAACATCCCATGATCCTGGATCAATTCAAGTGGTCTTCACATCACTCTTTTATCCATGGCTTCATCACTAACCTGAAAGGGAGCCATTATTGATCTAAGAAGACACAGAAATGATCAAAAATGAATAACTAAAAACAATTTTTTTTTCATGTGTTAATCACTTCCAACTGAGAGTCCCACGTGGCCCAGAATGGAGCCACCAATGGCTTGGATACTGTCCGAGCAGATAGGGCCACTTTCCGCATAAACTTGGACAACAGCGCTCCAGTGTTATTGGTGCAGTACCCCAATGATTTGATCTCAGTTTGAAGTAGAGTAAAGATGGTGGTCATAAATCAAGGCTGAATGGCCTTCCTGTTTACTTTTAGTGTTATCTTTGCACATGTTTGACATGTCCCTCATCTGTGCTGTTATAAATATCCCACTATAAAGGCCTTTCTGTGGATATGCATGCTGAAGTCTGGATTCATTGCAGTTGTTTATTACAGAAGATGATTAAGGAAATATAAAAACTTTTGGAGTAAACACTGAAGCTTGTACGATGAAAGATTATGCAAATATTGCCATTTCACCTTGATGCTTTGCAAATCTAAAGGGGATATCTGTGCCATTTCCTCTGAACGTAATTTAGGATTTATCCCCAATGCTTTGATAATATCCTCATTTGTATTGTGTCAAGAACGCATTTCAGGCTTTTGTTTTTCAGGGTAAATTTATTTTATGTAGACTATTATCCACTCACAGGGCTGGCAGTATGTGCAAAATGCGAAAGGTAAAATGCGATTTGGAGATTGTCAGAGAGATTAAAGAAATGAGTGGTGTGGCTGTTCTCATGCTGTGCTGAGTATAGCATTCTTTGCATGTTGCACATTTTGCTAATAATGCTTCAGAAAAAAATATGATTATCTGAAACGAAGCAAACCACTGCAATAATGTTTTACTGGGCCTACTGGAGTCTAATTAGCCTTACAGGAGCAACTGGCCATGTCCGCTCAGTGGATCCAAGTAAATAATTCCTTTTCATTCATTTTAAAATAGTTAGCCTAATAGCATAGCTGCCGAAGTCATATCTGCATGTTTTGGAAAACAAGAAAAAAAACAATGTTTAGCAAGCACATTGTTTTGTTTTTTTGATATTGCAAGCCAAAAAATGACTTAGGCAATTATGCTATGAGGGTAACTAAATATTAATTGATAATATTCATGTTGGGCCAATGAGATGTGCACCTTGAAATACAAATGGATATTAAGTGTTAAATAAACAGTCATTTCCAAAGACATGACCTCAGTGTTAAGAGATTCCTGTGAAAAGGTTTTGATTTGGTCTGTCAAGTTGAAGGACATTAGGTTTATGAATCTCTTATTGTAGCCTTCATGGAAGTGGTCAACCTGGACTATTTCATAACCAGCCCTCATGCTCAACCTTGTTTATTCAAACTGGACTATGATAATGGTGCTTTGTGATTTTTTTTAACTGCAAAAAGTAACATCTCTTGACATTTTAAAAATCCATTCCTAATGCCTATTCCTTTTTAAATATTCATGTCGCACGTTTGGTTGAGAGGCCGCAATAACTAGCTTGATCACAGACATTATGATGAGGAAAAGCCCTGTCTGGTCATTGCTCTGGGATGTTCCTTAAAGATGTGAGATGACTCATTTTGGTAGTTCAGGACATCCTGGTGTAATTATTGCAAAGCTTTGATAGCCGGCCACACCAGCTGCATGACCACTCTTCTTTCTCCAGCCCTCACCAACGTGAAGCTGTGGGCAATCGACAGACAATGTTTCCAGACCATCATGATGCGGACAGGGCTGATCAAGCACGCCGAGTACATGGAGTTCCTGAAAAGGTGGGAACTGTTGTTTTTTTTCTCCCCCCTTATCTCTGCTTCTCTCATGATAGATTCACTGCCTACCACCACCCCCCTATAACCTCAACCCCATGCCGCAAGCATCAGCCATTCCTTCTTCTGAAAACCGAACATCTCCTCATTCTTTTTATCATCAATCCTGGCATTTGCATAACATTTGACGAAAATGGCAGAAACATGTCAAATTTGGTGAAGCATATATTACACTTGAAAGGCATATTTGCGCATTTTTGCACTAGTATGACAGATGAAAGGAGTGTTCATCAAAGAGCATGAAACATCACTGTGGAATAGGACTTTCTACATCTATACTGTTTCATTAAGGCCCAGGAGTAACTGCCATATTGTATGAGAAGCTGCGGTGATAAATAATGGAGCTTGCTCATTTTTTATTCTAAAGAAGACAATCCTAGCAGTCAAGTAACAGCTTTGCTAGAGCTCTGGTGTGAATTCTCATAAAAATTTTCAACTGTCCAACCATTATGTCATTGGTATATTCAATTATCTATAGGGCTTACAATGCTGTGAAAAAGTTTTTGAACACTGACTTTAACTGAGGCAAGTGAGGCCTGCAGTTCTTTTGTTGTTGTTCAGGTTCTTTTGTGACCTCCTGGGTGAGTCGTCGATGCGCTGTTGGAGTAATTTTGATAGGCTGACCACCCCTGGGATGTTTCACCACTGTCCCAAGCTGTCTCCATTTGTGGATAATGGCTCTCACCATGGTTTGCTGGAGTCCCAAAGCCTTAGAAATGGCTTTATAACTCTTATCAGACTGATATCAATGACTTGTTTCTCATCTGTTCTTGAATTTCATTAGATAGCACACATCTCGCAGTAATCAGGCGTGGATGTGGCTAGTAAAATTGAACTCACCAATTGTAGTTTATCACAGTTAATTCATGATTTAATAAAGTGGGCAATTACTTTTTCACAGATGGTTTGTGTAGGTTTGTGAAGCTTTTTTCCCTCAATAAATGAAATCATCATTTAAAAACTACATTTTCAATTTACTTGGGTTATCTTGGTCTAATGATAAAATTTGTTTGATGATCTGAAACATTTAAGTATGACACATTTGTGAAAACATAAGAAATCAGGAAGGGGAAAAACTTTTTTACGGCTCTGCATGTTCATGTCAGTTTGTTAGTTATTGTATGTGCCCTTCCAATGTAAAGTCGGCTATCCCACATCTTGGTTAAAATTAGTTGGGTGCACTACACTGCGTGTTAAAGGTCAATGCAACTTCCCATGATACTAGCATTTTCAGGACTATGCTGTGCTGCCTTCTATTAAAAGTCATAGAAACCATTCTTAACATTTTGTGACAGCCAGCGAGAGGTAGAGTGGGCTATCCCACATTCCAAGATGGCAGCCCCCATGCTGACTGGAGCTGAGGCAGTTCTTGAGAAGTTTTTTGAGTCTGAAAGTTCCCCCAACCCCCAGTGGAAGCCTGCAGATGAATCACTACTGGTAATTACCAGAAATGACAGAATGCTCTGTTTTCAAAGTATGTGTTCATGATTTTTTTCAAATCTGAGAAATCCCTACTGGTAATTACCAGAAATTCCAGAATTCTGTTTTCCCAATATGTGTGCATGATTTTTTTCCATTAAATTCCAATTAGCCGTTTATCTTATCTTCCTAACAGAATGTAATCCTTGTTTAGAGGTAAAGTGGTCTATCTCATATTTTGACCATTGTCCTGAATTCAGTAAAAAGCTTTTTGGTAAAAATTTGGATTAAAAATTCTGGATTAAATCGCGGGTTAAATTCAGCACAGTGGTGGAAAAGAGAATTGAGTTGCACAAAACTGCCGTTTAAAGCAATTATACATCCTGACCTGTTCTCAGTCATCTTCATGATTAACAAAAGGTTTACTCCGAGAGCGCTCCGCACAGATGCTGCTTGTTCTCCCCGATTAGGTAAGACGACAATCATTCATCTGGACGCGTATTTGCTGTATTTAAATCCACGTTGTTCAAAATTGCATAGCCTACCTGTCGACTCTCGCGCCAATGGCTTGAGCCACACGCTTGTTATAACCTAGGCTATTTAACTGCCGAGTGCCACTGTTTTTTTTTTTTTTTTTTAAATCAACCCACGAAATACCGAGAGTGAAAGTCCGCGTTTCATTGGAACACGGACCAGTTCAATCCCGCGAAGCATTGGCCAATTAATGAGTAAATTATTTTTCTGCACTGAATTTGGCCCACGATTTCATCGCTGTTAGATCGCATACGGTGAGAAACTGTGTCTTCAGTTGCCAATTTCGATAATTGGAAGAGATGTCAATAAAGGAAAATGATTGAGATCTAGCCAGGACTAAAAGGGACGTGTCTTTGCCCCCTGTGTAGCTTCGCTACTGGATGGCAGGCATGATAAAGTGTCCGTTCAAATAAAATAAAAATAAACATAAAAATATAAAAAATAAAGTGTCATTAAGTGTTACTATGGCATCTGCCCTAGTATAAAGTGGAATGCGAAAAGAAGCCACTAGATAGCTGTATTGACTTTTTTTTGTTAAGCCCAGACTGGTGCTAGGTTTGGGCATGTCCTGGGCATGTCTAAGACGGAAAGTCCCAGAGAATTAAAAAAAAAAGTCTAAAAGGTGGGAGGGGTCTGCAAAAGAGTATGTTAGGAGAAAAATTGAGAGAGGAAAGTAGTAGGAGAAATTGCTAGGAGAAGGATGCATTTGACCATACCCGTCACTCTTTTCAAGACCTGTGAAGCTTTTTGTGGATTTTTGCCTGTGTTGGAGCATTTTACTCACCCGAAACATCACCAAGCAACCCAACCAAAGGGACTGTAAATATTTTTTTCTTGTATATATCAATCTTGGTCAGTAAAGTAGATAGTAGATTAGTTAAATGTGTTTTAAGTTTAAAATTGTGTCTGTCAAAGTAATGAAAACAATAAAATGATGTATCCGCTTTTCCGGCCTGAAGGGTAGAAATGCGTAACAGCGTCTTCGGTTTTAAAGGTTAAAATGCGCACATGCTGTCCCAGTATAAATGGGTTAACAGTTCACATTCATAACTTTAAGTGACCTATATCAATCTGCAATATGAATGCATCTGCCCTCTGAAGTGGCAGGCCTGTTTTAAATATATATATATATATACAGTACAGGCCAAAAGTTTGGACACACCTTCTCATTCAATGCGTTTCCTTTATTTTCATGACTATTTACATGGTAGATTCTCACTGAAGGCATCAAAACTATGAATGAACACATTATGAATTACGTATGTATCTAACAGTTGTCCAATAGGGCTGTCGGCTGAGTATCAACCTGACTTCTGCACAACACAACTGATGGTCCCAACCCCATTGATAAGGCAAGAAATTCCATTAATTAACCCTGACACGGCACACCTGTGAAGTGAAAACCATTTCAGGTGACTGCATCTTGAAGCTCATCAAGAGAATGCCAAGAGTGTGCAAAGCAGTAATCAGAGCAAATGGTGGCTACTTTTAAGAAACTAGAATATAAGACATGTTTTCAGTTACAGGTATTTCACACTTTTTTGTTAAGTACATAATTCCACGTGTTCATTCATAGGTTTGATGCCATCAGTGAGAATCTACAATGTAAATAGTAAATAGTGAGGTTGGTTTAGTGCCTGAGGCATCAGCAGTTGTTTGTTTGTTTACAGGTCAAAATGGCCAGAAAGAAAGAACTTCCTTTCGAGACCCGTCTGTCATAATCTGTATTTTTATGCTCATGTCTTGTTTTAGTTCTGTGCCTGGCTCTGCCATGATTATGGATTTCTGTGTTTAGTGATCATTGCTCTGACTGACCTTTCTTAGGATTATGTATTGTATTTTGGTAGTTTGGATTTCCTTGTTTTATTATTTTTCAAGTTTAGATCATTAGTTATCTTGCCATGTCTTCCTTTCCATGCATAGCACCTCGTCTGCTCCAGTCATGTCATGTACGTCTTCTATGTATTTAAGCAATGCATTTCCCTGTCCGCGTTATTGCATCTATTTGGTGATTTCCGTGGGTTTTCGTGGTTTCCGAAAATCTTCCTTCACGTCTCGTTTCCTGTAATTCCCGCTATTCTCAGATTAACATATTAATTAAGACTAATACTTCATGTTACGTAATGTCATTACTAACATAGACTAATATACTCATTCTGAGTACTTCTGTGTATTAATATTCACCTGTCATGTAGTGGTGTGTAAATATCACGTTGTTCGTTTTTACTAATGCTCTTTGCATTCGCTCTAGTCTGTAAACTCCGCCCTCCCGTTTCCTATCCCTGACTCTGCTGATTACTGCGATCTCTCGCACCTGTTTTACCTCGAGCTGCCTCTCGTTCTATTATTCACTTAGGCAACTCCCTAATCGGAGTCCGTTTTCATGTTTAGGATTGGTCTGTCAATTGTGATGCGTGATCATGGTTTGTCTTTCCCTCATGTGCTCATTATATTTAATTGTTTAGCAACTCCCACCTATCCTATTCCCCGCCTAGTTTAGTCATTTCTTTGAGTATATAAATGTCTCATTTCACTGCAGAGCTTTGTCAGATCTTCATTCCTTCTCTCCTTGCCAGTGCTTTATATTCTCGTCTAGATTCCCGTGTACAACTATAGCCTGTATCTGACTGATTACTCTTTTGCTTAGCCCTTTTGTTTTGGTTGCTGTATTTATTGATTTTTCGTGTACGAACCTTGCCTGCCTGACTACGTCTCTGTGCTACCCCTGGCTTCCCGACCCATTGTCTGAATAAACGACTACGGCTTTGGATTTCCTGACTCGCGTTTGGTTCTTCTGTCAGTCATGACAGAAAGATCTGACCAGAGGATGGAACCAGCGAGTGACCCACTGCAGGCGGCAGTGAGTCAGCAGGGAGCTATGCTCGAATCCCAGCAACAACAACTGCTGGCGATTATGCAGCATCTGCAGTCTCTGACTCATTCCGTCAGCAACCTGACTATCCAAGCAAGGGCTACACCATCTGATGGCACGCCGCAACCCTCAGCTCCACCTATACCGGCACCACAAGCTCTTCCCACTCCGGAGCCCCGTCTACCACCCCCTGAGAGGTACGCAGGTGAACCAGGTACCTGCCGCGCCTTCCTGACGCAATGTAAGCTCATCTTCCAACTCCAGCCAGCAACCTTCCCGTCAGAGCAATCCAAGGTGGCTTACATTATCACCCAGCTTACCGGGAGAGCTAAGCAGTGGGCAACGGCGGCGTGGGAGGCTGAGTTACCATGCACACGGACTGCGGAGTCACTAGCCGAGGAGATGACGAGGGTTTTTGATCGGTCCAAACATGGTCATGAGGCAGGACGGGAGATCCTCCGCATCCGCCAGGGCGCCAGAACTGTCTCAGATTACGCAATCGATTTCCAGACCTTGGCTACCAATAGCGGCTGGGGCAGGGCCTCCCTGTACGATGCTTTTCTAAATGGACTATCTGATCCAGTAAAGGACGAACTACTGACTCGCGACCTGCCCGAAGATCTCAATCGGCTCATGGAGATGGCCATCAGAGTGGACGCTCGTTTGGAGGAGAGGCGCAGAGCACGCCAATTCCGTGGAAGGGCGCTCAACCAAACATCCCCGCCTCAGAACAAGTCTCCACCCCCCCCCTTTGGTGCCAGAAGCAATCAACCCTTTTCGGTGGAGGAGCCTATGCAGGTGGATCGGACTCGGATTTCCAGTGCGGAGAGGCAGAGACGGAGAAGGGAGAACGCCTGCTTTTACTGTGGCGGCGCCGGACATCAAATTAGGCATTGTCCAGTAAAAGCCAACGCCCACCAGTGATGAGAGGAGCATTGGTGGGCGTACTCCCTGTCGAATCCTCCTCTAAAAACCGCACCTGCCTGCCTGTAACCATCGAATGGGATGGAGGGTCAAGAGGGACCACTGCCCTCATCGACACTGGGGCAGAGGAAAGCTTCCTGGATGCTAGCGTGGCGAGTCGATGGGGGATTCCTACACAACGGGTTGAACGTCCACGTATAGCTAACTCACTCAACGACCAGAAGATCGGCACTATCACCCACCTCACCATCCCGCTCAGACTGCTAGTTTCCGGCAATCACCAGGAGAGGATCCAGCTCTACATCATCGACTCGCCACATGCACCGGTGATTCTGGGCCACCCCTGGATGAGAACCCACAACCCGGAGATTGACTGGGAGAGACACGTGATCCAGGCCTGGAGCCCATCATGCCTATACAGATGCCTCGGTCAAGCCCATGTCCCTGTCCTGAAGCAAGCATCTGAGGAGAGCCCGGACTTAAGCAAAGTCCCAACAGAGTACCATGATTTCAAGGAGGTCTTCAGCAAGTCTCGCGCCATTGGCCTTCCCCCGCACCGGCCTTATGACTGTGCCATTGACCTTAAACCAGGGACTACACCACCCAGGGGGCGACTGTTTTCATTGTCCCGCCCCGAGACGGTGGCGATGGAGAAGTACCTGAGGGAAGCCGTATCTGCCGGCATCATTCGACCCTCCTCCTCACCGGCTGGCGCTGGATTCTTCTTCGTCAAGAAGAAAGACGGGTCACTCCGGCCATGTATTGATTATCGGGCACTCAACAACATCACAGTTAAGAACCGTTACCCCTTGCCTCTCATGACTACGGCATTCGATCAACTCAGTGGAGCCAAGCTATTCACCAAATTGGATTTACGCAATGCTTATCACTTAGTGCGTATCCGTGAGGGCGATGAGTGGAAGACGGCCTTCAACACCCCTACTGGTCACTGGGAGTACTTAGTCATGCCATTCGGACTCACCAATGCCCCCGCTGTGTTCCAAGGCCTGGTCAATGACGTGTTACGGGACTTTATCAACAGATTCGTCTTTGTCTACCTTGACGATATATTAATTTTTTCCCGCAACCAAGAGGAACACAGACGTCATGTCAGATTGGTCCTGCAGAGGCTTCTGGAGAACCGCCTATTCATCAAGGCTGAGAAGTGCGAGTTCTCATGCACCACAACCACCTTCCTGGGCTATGTCATCTCCACGGGGTCTCTCAATATGGATCCAGCTAAAGTTGAGGCAGTTACCAGTTGGCCTCAACCTGAAGATCGCAAGGCACTTCAACGGTTCCTTGGCTTCGCCAACTTCTATAGGAGGTTCATCAGGAACTATAGTTCGGTCGCCGCTCCTCTAACAGCACTCACCTCCTCCAAGTCCCGGTTTGTATGGGGAGAGAAGGCGGCTACTGCATTCAGACGGCTCAAATGCCTGTTTACCACGGCACCTATCCTGATCCATCCTGACCCCAATGCTCAGTTCATAGTGGAGGTGGATGCCTCTAACATCGGAGTAGGAGCTGTGCTCTCTCAAAGATCGAGCCTGGACAACAAAGTACACCCATGTGCGTTCTTTTCAAGACGTCTTAGTCCTGCTGAGGAGAATTATGACATCGGAAACCGAGAGTTACTTGCTGTCAAACTTGCTTTGGAGGAGTGGCGTCAGTGGCTGGAAGGAACTGAGATACCGTTTCAAGTCTGGACAGATCATAAGAACCTAGAGTTTCTCTCATCAGCCAAGAGACTTAACCCTAGACAGGCCAGATGGGCCTTATTCTTCTCCCGCTTCAACTTCACCCTCACCTTTCGACCTGGATCCAAGAATATCAAGCCTGACGCCCTCTCAAGAAAGTTCGAGGTCTCTACTAATGACGAACTCCCAGACACCATCCTGCCCTCACAAGTTGTGGTCAATGCGGTTGAGATGGACATTGAGCGAGAGGTTCAAGAAGCCCAAGGGGACTCTGGCAATCCCAGTGACTGCCCTGACCACAAACTGTTTGTACCAGAGTCCATGCGCCCTCAAGTTCTCCGTTGGGGACATTCTTCTCAACTCTCCTGTCACCCGGGTAGAGGGCGCACTCTCCACTTCATTCGCCGCAAATTCTGGTGGCCACGCATGAACAAAGATATCCTGGACTTTGTATCCACCTGTTCTACCTGTGCCCAGGCTAAAACCACCAATCAACCACCTCAAGGACTTCTCCAGCAACTTCCCATCCCACACCGCCCTTGGTCACATATTTCCGTCGACTTCATCACTGGCCTACCCCCCTCCAACCATAATACCACCATCCTCACCATTGTGGACCGTTTCTCTAAAGCTGTGCACTTCATACCGCTCACCAAGCTCCCCTCTGCCTCTGAAACTGCATCTCTGTTAGTCCAGCATGTCATCAGACTCCATGGCATTCCCTCAGATATTGTGTCAGACAGAGGTCCTCAGTTCTCTGCCCGCTTCTGGAAGGCTTTTTGCAAGTTGCTCGGAACATCTGCCAGCCTCAGTTCAGGCTTCCATCCCCAAACCAATGGCCAAACTGAACGTGCAAACCAAAGCATCGAGACAGTCCTCAGGTGCCTGTGTTCACACTGTCCGTCCAGTTGGAGCCAACAACTACCATGGGCGGAGTTCGCCATCAACAGTCATACCTCCTCCTCTTCACAACTATCACCCTTCGAATGCTGTATGGGGTATCAACCTCCCATCTTCCCCAGCCAGGAGGAGGAGGTGGGAGTTCTGTCAGCCGTCGCCTTCATCCGTCGATGCAAGCGCACCTGGAGGATTGTACGTACTAACCTGCTCAGGGCGGCAGCCCGAACCAAGTTACTGGCAGATCGTAGGCGTACTCCGGCCCCGGTTTACAGGATTGGGCAAAAAGTCTGGCTCTCCACTAAGGACATCCCTATTCGCGGGGGTACTCGTAAGTTGGCACCCCGCTACATTGGACCCTTTTCCATAGTGAAGATCATCAGCCCCACGGCTGTACGCCTTCGACTCCCATCCACCATGAGACGCCTTCACCCTACCTTCCACGTTTCTCGAATCAAGCCTGCTGTCAACAATCCCCTACACGAGGATCCGGCCCCTCCCCCTCCACCCCGCATCATTGATGGCGGTGAAACCTTTACCGTCCGACGCATCTTGGACTGCCGTCGTCGGGGCCGTGGGCTCCAATATCTCATTGACTGGGAGGGCTACGGCCCCGAGGAAAGATCCTGGATTCCAGCCCGCTTCATCATGGACAAATCTTTAATACGTGAGTTTCATAAAGAACATCTTGTGCCGTCAGCTAAGAACGCCCAGAGGCGTTCATAGGAGGGGGGGTACTGTCATAATCTGTATTTTTATGCTCATGTCTTGTTTTAGTTCTGTGCCTGGCTCTGCCATGATTATGGATTTCTGTGTTTAGTGATCATTGCTCTGACTGACCTTTCTTAGGATTATGTATTGTATTTTGGTAGTTTGGATTTCCTTGTTTTATTATTTTTCAAGTTTAGATCATTAGTTATCTTGCCATGTCTTCCTTTCCATGCATAGCACCTCGTCTGCTCCAGTCATGTCATGTACGTCTTCTATGTATTTAAGCAATGCATTTCCCTGTCCGCGTTATAGCATCTATTCGGTGATTTCCGTGGGTTTTCGTGGTTTCCGAAAATCTTCCTTCACGTCTCGTTTCCTGTAATTCCCGCTATTCTCAGATTAACATATTAATTAAGACTAATACTTCATGTTACGTAATGTCATTACTAACATAGACTAATATACTCATTCTGAGTACTTCTGTGTATTAATATTCACCTGTCATGTAGTGGTGTGTAAATATCACGTTGTTCGTTTTTACTAATGCTCTTTGCATTCGCTCTAGTCTGTAAACTCCGCCCTCCCGTTTCCTATCCCTGACTCTGCTGATTACTGCGATCTCTCGCACCTGTTTTACCTCGAGCTGCCTCTCGTTCTATTATTCACTTAGGCAACTCCCTAATCGGAGTCCGTTTTCATGTTTAGGATTGGTCTGTCAATTGTGATGCGTGATCATGGTTTGTCTTTCCCTCATGTGCTCATTATATTTAATTGTTTAGCAACTCCCACCTATCCTATTCCCCGCCTAGTTTAGTCATTTCTTTGAGTATATAAATGTCTCATTTCACTGCAGAGCTTTGTCAGATCTTCATTCCTTTTCTCCTTGCCAGTGCTTTATATTCTCGTCTAGATTCCCGTGTACAACTATAGCCTGTATCTGACTGATTACTCTTTTGCTTAGCCCTTTTGTTTTGGTTGCTGTATTTATTGATTTTTCGTGTACGAACCTTGCCTGCCTGACTACGTCTCTGTGCTACCCCTGGCTTCCCGACCCATTGTCTGAATAAACGACTACGGCTTTGGATTTCCTGACTCGCGTTTGGTTCTTCTGTCAGTCATGACACCGTCAGTCTATTGTTGTGCTTAGAAAAGAAGGCTATTCAATGTGAGAAACTGAAAACTTAAAATCTCTTACCATGCTGTCAACTACTCCCTTCAGAGAGCAGCACAAATTGGCACTAACAAGGACAGAAAAAAGGAGTGGGAGGCCCCGATGCACAACTGTGCAAGAAGACAAATATCTGAGAGTGTATAGTTTAAGACAAAGACGCCTCACAGGTTGTCAACTAGCAGCTGCGCTAAATAGTTCCCGTCAAACACCAGTATCAGTATCAACAGTGAAAGTGTTTTTTTTTTTTTTTTTTTCAATGAAGGCAAAGTTTGAAGTACATATTCATCATTTTCCATTAAAATCATTATTTCTAACTCAGACAATGTCAGCATGTTCTGTTCATTTGCTGTATTTCCTATTTGGACTAATTTCATGTGTGTTTCCATGGAAAACAAGAAAATTTCCAAGTGATTCTAAACTTTTGAGCGGTAGTGTTTGACTTCTACTGCATCAGTCTTACCTGCTGCTACTTAACATCCCACCTCCACCCTCGCATCCACCTGTGGGCTCTGAATTTTCCTTTGGGGAAACCCTCCTTGCTCCATTACCTCAAGCTCCGTAGGCTGCCAGATGTGTCAGGTTCAGAGCCGAGATGCCAAGCAATTATTGTTTTTATCTGCTAATAGTACGCAGTGCAACTAACTGTTTACATGTGGGTTTGCTGAATGAATTGAATTTGTTCAAACCCTGACCTCATCTGTTGAAGTGGGATATTTTTACTGAACACTTCTGACAGCACCAGCTTGCACTTCATGTACTTTTCTTGAAATAATCAGTCTCTTATGTTTGGAGAATGGTCCTTCTTTTAAATTATAGCTCTCTTAGATAGCATGCCCTGGCAGTGAGTACTCAGTTCCCAAGGCAAAACATGGGGGATTGGGACTGAAGAATTCCATTACTCACTCCAGTAAGTGCATTTTTTTGTCTGATACATTTGGCAGTTTGCAAGACAGAACAGCGTAAGTTTTAATTGCTTAAATTGTTCATCCAATTTTTTTTTCCAGACTGTTATACCTGTGACTAAGTACTGGCAATGGTGATAAACCATTTAAGCCTTGAAGGCATTTGTTTCGATGCATCAATTTGTAACAACCATGATTTCTGCTTTTATTCTCGCCTGAGAAAAACACTCATGGCCAGAAGTTAGCTGAGCTGCATTGAAATTACAAATATGCAGTAATATACACTGCCCGGTCAAAAAAAAAGTCACCGTTTGGAAGTTAATGAACAAATTCTAAAATTGGATCATTATTGCGGTCATTAATATGTTTCAGATGGCAATATTCATTTTAACCCTGACTGATGAAGCGCGTCGCTATTCATTTCTTACAAAATCATGTCGGAAAACACATTCCCTGATGGTGGAAACGATGTTACAGTATTTCAGAACGGGCAAGTTATTGTCCTGTATTTAGCAAAGAAAACCATGAATGACAAAACCAAGCAGGAGGAATCATTTTCACAAACAAATTTTCCACCACAAAGTCCTGACCTTTAGCATAATAAAAGTTATTGGGATTTACTCAAGACCACCGAGTGGTTCAACCATTATGTCGAAAAGACAATGTCTTGGACAAAAATTATGGCATTTCTGATCGAAAAGAAATGTTCTGGCATTGCATATAGTTGTCAAAACAATGACAAGACGAATATGCACTGTAATCAAAGCTACAGGGGTTCCAACTAAATATTTGAGCGTGCGACTTTTTTTTGGCCAGGCAGTGTAAAAATTAACACAAATATTGACTGATTCTTAATCTTTAACTTTGTTTCTGTAAGCCAATCTCTTCTTTTCCTGTAAAGCACTATTTAAGCACAATACAGTGTGGAAGAAGCTGTGGGAAAACACTGGATATGGAGGGAGCTGTTGGGCAGCGGTGCAGTTAAAGCAGGAAGTTTACATGCACTCAGGTCAAAGTCATGAGACTCATTTAATCTCTCCACAGATTGCATATTAACAAGGTATAGTTTTGGCAAGTTGGTTTGGACATCTACGTATTGCATGAGAAGTATTTTTTTCCAACAATTGTTTATAGATATTTCACTTGTATTTCAGTATATTGCAATTCCAGTGGGTCAGAAGTTTACATAGACTAAGATGACTGTGCCGTTAAACAGCTTTAAAAATTCCAGAAAATAGTGTCATGGCTTTAGAGGCATCTGATAGACTAAATGACACCATTTGAGTCAAGTGGAGCTGTGCCTGTGGGTGTATTAACGCCTAGCTTCAAATGACGTTCCTCTTTGCTTGAAATCATGGGAAAATCAAAAGTAGCTCGCCAAGACTGCAGAAACAAATCTTCGGACCTCGACAGGTCTGGCTCATCCTTTGGAGCGATCTTCAAATGCCTGTAGGAACCTTGTTCTTCTGTGCAAACAATTTACAAGCATAAAGTATCATGGGACTGTGCAGTCGTCACACCGCTGCCTCCTTGAGATGAATGTACTTTGTTTAATCCATTCTGATAAGCCCCTTGAGATGCACCATCTCATTTACGAGGGCGTCCAAACATATATCACATCATAGGAACATAGAATCTACCATCAAAACAAAAAACAGAACGCGACAAAAGAGAGAGAAAAAAACCCAGAAAAGGAAAAAAAAACAGACAAACCACAGTAAATGCCATACAGAACAATAATCTAATACAACCACAAGGAGGACGATTTGCCACCTTTTGGTGTGCAAAAGGTTTAGATCAGTCCCAGAACAGCAGCAAAGGACTTTAAAGGGTACCTATTATGCTGATCCTTCTTTTACTACAAAACCCAAAACCAGTGAAGTTGGCACGTTATGTAAATCGTTGATAAAAACAGAATACAATGATTTGCAAATCCTTTTCAACTTATATTCAATTGAATACACTGCAAAGACAAGATGCTTAATGTTCAAACTGAGAAACTTTTTTTTTTGTTTTGCAAATAATCATTAACTTAGAATTTAAAGGCAGCAACACATTGCAAAAAAGTTGGCACAGGGGCCTTTTTACCACTGTGTTACATCGCCTTTCCTTTTAACGACACTCAGTCAACGTTTGGGAACTTTTGGGAATCAATTTTGGAAGCTTTTCAGGTGGAATTCTTTTCCCATTCTTGCTTGATGTACAAGTTTTTCAAGTTGTTCTTAAGTTGTTCAACAGTCCAGGGTTTCCGTTATCATATTGTACGCTTCATAATGCGCCACACATTTTCAATGGGAGACAGGTCTGGACTACAGTCTAGTACCTGCACTCTTTTACTACGGAGCCATGCTGTTGTAACACGTGCAGAATGTGGCTTGGCATTGTCTTGCTGAAATAAGCAGGGGCGTCCATGAAAAAGACATATGCTGAAAAAACATATGTTGCTCCAAAACCTGTATGTACCTTTCAGCATTAATTGTCCCTTCACTTATGTGTAAGTTGCCCATGCCTTGGGCACTAATACACCCCCATAACATCACAGATGCTGGCTTTTGAACTTTGCGCCTATTACAGTCCGGATGGTTCTTTTCCTCTTTGGTCCGGAGGACACGACGTCCTCAGTTTCCAAAAACAATTTGAAATGTGGACTCGTCAGACCACAGAACACTTTTCCACTTTGCATCAGTCCATCTTAGATGAGCTTGGGCCCAGCGAAGCCGGCGGCATTTCTGGGTGCTGTTGATAAATGGCTTTCACTTTGCATTGTAGAGTTTTAACTTGCACTTGCAGATGTAGCGACGAAATGAAGTTACTGACAGTGGTTTTCTGAAGTGTTCCTGAGCCCATGTGGTGATGTCCTTTACACACTGATGTCGGTTTTTGATGCAGTACCGCCTGAGAGATCGAAGGTCACGGGCATTCAATGTTGGTTTTCGGCCTTGTCGCTTACATGCAGTGATTTCTCCAGATTCCTTGAACCTTTTGATGATATTACGGACTGTAGATGATGAAATCCCTAAATTTCTTGCAATAGCTTGTTGAGGAATGTTGTTTTTAAACTGTTCGACAATCAGCTCACGCATTTGTTCACTAAGTGGTGACCCTTGCCCCATTCTTGTTTGTGAATGACTGAGCATTTCAGGGAAGCTGCTTTTATACCCAATCATGGCACCCACCTGTTCCCAATTAGCCCGTTCACCTGTGGGATGTTCCAAGTAAGTGTTTGATGAGCATTCCTCAACTCTCTCAGTCTTTTTTGCCACTTGTGCCAGGTTTTTTGAAACATGTTGCAGGCATCAAATTCCAAATGAGCTAATATTTGCAAAAAATTACAAAGTTTACCTCAACGAACATTAAGTAACTTGTCTTTGCAGTGTATTCAAGTGAATATAGGTTGAGAAGGATTTGCAAATCTTTCTATTCTGTTTTTATTTTCGATTTACACAACGTGCCTACTTCACTGGTTTTGGGTTTTGTACATATAAGTTATGTTACAATGTTGGATTTCCATATTCAACTTCTGAAAAGTTTCTAAACGTAAGATACAGGGGTTTTGCTGTAATCCAAGGATTTCTTCACGAGATCACGCTCACTTCACGAGATCTGGGCAAAACCTGACATCAGGTTGTGCCTTCCAATTAATACAGACCTAGCCAGAGTCAATCATGGTGCTGGACCTGCCCACACCGGAAATTATTCTAGCAGGCACTAAAAACTGCAGATCATACTATGCCTTAGTAGCAATTACACGTTTGGAAATACAAAAGAAGAACCGTAGATCATTTGAGGTGCAGTTTTGTCAGTATCTCTCCCAAAGCTGCTTGTCTGTTTACTTTTGGACATAAAGAAAAGCACCTATTTCTCCTCCAAAAGACGATGCTACCAGAAATCAGTGGGTAACTTTTTTGTTTGCTGGTAGCAAACAGTCACGGCCAAAGGGAAAGTTAGCTGTTTGTGCTCAGCATTTCACCAAAGACAGCTTTGTCAATGACACACGATAAGTGTTTCAGCTGCTTCTCAAACCCTAAGCAGTTGGATCGATCAAGCGCGCAGAGCCACAAGCTGTAAGTAACGATATAACAACAAATAATGGAAGTGAAGCTTATGTGTTACGGGTGGCTAGCAGGACCGCTAACGGCAGTTAGCACTAACAACTGGTCTCAAACGCAGTCTTTGTAAAATATCTGAAGATAAAGACTGGATCAGTCGCGACTGTCCGTTACTCACAGATGCGGAAGCTGCAAGTTTCTTTTACGGCATAAGCCTACCTAACATAATAGCCAGTTGATTGTGGCTGTAGCACTGCGGCTAAAGTAGCCAAGTTACTGTTGCAAATGTTTGTATCCTAAATATGCCAGAGTAATATCAGGGGAAATTCTACAGAAGGTGTGTGAACATAAACCTCATTTGAAGCTAACTTTTTAGACTTGTTTGTAATTTGGATGCTTGGTACTGCCCACGGTAATGGAACTTGCTGTCTGTAAAACCTGTATTGCAAGGGTTTGTCTCTGTGGTTTTTATGACCGCTCGGTTACCAGCTACTGCATGTTAGTTTGCGGCATGCTAATTAAAAATGCTCCTGGTTAACTTATATGTAGTAATTCTGATCAGTATGCTTGTGTTTCTTCAGTAAGGATCAATGTGGCAGTTTCATCATAATGTTACCCGATTGTAGCCACTACAGTTGAAGCTAACTGGGCAGGTGCTGTATGTGTCCGCAAAGTTGGGCTGAAAAGGCTGTAGTTAGACCAGATGTAGGTTTTGCAGAGCTTGGGATACGTGTTTGGGTTTGTTTACGGCTGTTTGTGATCGCTTCACTTTTCCATGACTGGGATCAGCAGGACACTTCATAAATATCTGGGCCAGCTCTCTGATGCTACCGTGAAAGCAATGCGAAATGCAGAAGCTCTACATGTCTGGTATAACAAATGATTTCTCTGCACTACCATGACATAATTTCATTTCCTTTAGAAATTGTTGTGGCTTATAAAAAACTGAAAAAGGCGGAGAGTGAGTAGGAAATTCATTCCTGTAGAAGTGATCAATTCGCTCTCTCCACACAAGCAACTGTCCGCGCAAACGGAACTTACGGTCTGTAAAACCTCTATTATGTTCATAACATAACCAAGCTCTCTCTAGCTGTCGCGTACTGTCCATGAAGCTGCTTTCACATTTGACGCAAAACAAATTTTTCGTAGGACAGATTACATTCAAAGTCAATGCAAAGACGCAAATACACCCATTATGGGCGCATTAAGCAGCTTTTACACCGGACGTGAAACAAATTTTTAGCCAAACAGATTCAAAGTCAATGCAAAGACAATTTGTTTCGCGTCCAGTGTGAAAGCGCCTTATTGCGCTGATTTTCCGCGAGCAAATGCTGGTCATTCCGACACAACAGGTAAACCTTTACCATGGGCAATTTCCGAAAAGGCTGTTTAGCCTCAAGCTTTCGCCCCTTCGTCATATACCAGCGCAGAAGCTGTTTGTTACCCCAAGCTAACGACACACCACAGTTATGTACACGAACCAGCAGGTCCTTATAATACACACCGAAGCAGTCCATAATTTGTTGGTTCACTTTTTACTGCTCCTCACTGTTCATGTTTCCCTCTAAACTCAGACCCACCGGATTTCTACGGTCTCTGACCTACACTCGGGTATGTCGACCCATTCTACAAATGTGTCTATATGGGGTGGATTCTAGCGTTCCCTCAATCCTAGCTATAGAGTAGAAACACCGGCGTACTCACCATCGTAGCCCAAGGTAGACAGCAAATTCGAGCTTGAGCTGCCAGACTTTCACGCTGTGTCCTCCACTTTCGCCGTTGTGTTTGTTAGAACAAGTTCATTTCATTAGATCTGTACACATGTACTGCGTTTGATTGCGGAATTTACTATTCGATTCCTTATCAGATGGCAGACGCATCTCAGTTTCACTCTGGGGAGACGGACCCGGAAAACCCGGTGTTCTGCAGCCTCGTCCCGCCCAACTCTGCCCTCCACAGAGCTGGCCAGTCAGAAGAAAGTGGGCACATGGGGAGTGGGGGCCATATCGGAAGAGCCACCCCAACGAGGCATTTCAGGCAGAGACTACTATGGACTACAAATGGGGTTTTTTGCGGATGGCAGTATGAGCTAAATAAGGACCCTGTTTTGGACTTTGAACGATCAGCAGTACTCTAGGGGAGTCCAAGATGAAAATATATAAAGAATATACAGATATAAAAAATATGTATAGCTACAGTAAAACTAGTGCGGTTAAAATCGGCATATTCTGAAAGGTCGCTCAGCAAAGACCAAGCTATTGCTTCATAAGTGCGATAAAAAGCCAGACCGCAGTTTGTGACTGCACATGGGGAAAAAAACCTTACTTTTTCAGAGAAATATCCTCTGGTCTGATGAAAGAAATTGAATTGTTCTGCCATAATGACAATCATTATGTTTGGAGGAAAGAGGGGGAGGCTTAGATGTCAGAGCTCTGTGTGGAGGCTGTGCTTTGTTGCAGGAGGGACTGGTGCTTTGTGCCCATACTGACCAATTCATTCTTATTCAATTAAAATGTCCATTTCCAAGACATTACAGTCAAATATCCACATACTTTTGGCTATATTGCATATCCATCTCTTACCTATTTTTTTCCGTATTAGCCAGATCAAAATTAGTTTGTTCACAAACTCTGCTTTAATAATTTATACTTTCATACATTATTATGATGTAAACATATTCTGATACACTGTCAGCTTTAATATAAAGATGTTTGTATTCTCATCGGTTGAACGGTTTAGAAATAATAGCGCATGTTGTACATAGAAACATAGTAACCCCCCCCCATTTTTGGGGCATAAAAACTATTGGGCACTTTCAGTGTAGAGCAATTAAATCCTTTTTTTTTTTTTTAATATGCAGGCTAATTTTCTTTGCATAAAATGATTGCTTGAGGTTTGTGACACAGAAATTACCCAATGTTGAGTATGTTCCCTGGTGATTCTCAAAGTGTTGCCAACTTGGCGACTTATCGCTAAATCTGGCGATTTTTGTTCCTGCTTGCTTTTTCCTTCAATTTCTTCTCTAGTCTGTACAATGCGCACTCAATTGAACAAAAATCTGGTGATTGACTCAGGCTAACAGAGCCAGAATTAAAAAAAAAAAAAAAAAATGTGTCACTGTGCAATTAGTTATGATGATCACTGTATAACTGGTGATCACTTTAGTTGCATGTAGCTATTTCAATGCTACATATTCCCCTGACTTCATCTGATCAAGAAGAAACCTGAAAACCAGGTCCGGACCACATTCAAAAAATAAAAAAATTCAATTGGAGAAATAAAATAGACCACACAAGTGCCATAAAAGAACCAACAATAATTATAAAATCAAATATTGTTTTCCCTTTACCCCCTTTAAAGTTCTGCCAAATAAACTAAACCAAAGCAAAATGTGTAGAAAGGATTTTCTATAAAGAGAACACAGTAAAGAAAATTTGCTGAGGCCAGATTGTAAGGAAAGCAAAACTCTTGCACAAATGGCACCAAAGTCTGTCCTAGTAAAGAAACCGAACTGAAAAGGAATTCATTAAGATTCCATATAATTAAGCTCCAAAATGCTCAAAATTATCTTCAAACAGAGAAGCAAAAGACATTAAAGAAATCTCAACTGGGTCTAAACAGACCAGAGTTTATCCCCGACAAAGTCAACTCAGATTAGATTTGGAGGAAGGATCAAAATGACCTTGGTGTGCTATTCCTCGCCTCTCGAAAGCCTCAAATAAGGGGCATCATTACATCCTAATTGGCAAAGTAATGAAAACACCAAGCTGCACTCAGTCACCAATTTGGATCCAGCCGCCCTCACTTATTAACTCAAGTGATCCAATGAACCATTTACGAACCAGGGGTATGTGTCCCAAAAGCACAGATAGTAACTTACATAGTTGGACCCATTGACTGTGGATGATCAAACAAATGCTTTTGGAAAACGTACTCCAGGCTGAGAGAGAAAAGGAGTTTCAGAAGAATTGAATCCAAAAAGGAGGAAAACCCTCACATGATTGAGAAAAAACAAAAAAGGATTTAAAAAAGGGAATTTATCAGCCAGCACCACAAGATTTGTGACTGCTACACTATACAGTGGGCTCCCACTCAAACAATGCTTTAAAAAATTCAAATAAATAAATAAATAAATAAAATTATATATATATATATATATATATATATATAAACTAAGAATAACAACGTGAGAAATATGGTAGGATATTGATGTTCCAATGGAACCAACCAACCAGTGGCGTGCAATGGATGGAAAACTGGGGGGGGACAACATCCCTTGAAACGGAAGAGATTAGTGACCCGATTTCATTCATTTTTCTTGGTCAATATGTTACTTTCCCTTATAATGAAATGTTTAGACAAGTGAATGATAAATTCTATAAAATGTTTGATTCACATGCCTTCTCAAATAGGCAACTCGTCTCAAAAAAACCACTGTGGATTTTCCGCGTTAAATTTTGTCACATCCTAAGCAAGTTGTTAAACCTGTGCGTTATGACTGTTTAATTGAAAAAGATTGAAACACGCTCTTTTTGTTCAACTGGTGCATTTGATTTCTCGTCTTAACGAAGACAACTAGCTACACCTGAGAGGGGACAGTTCAAGTGTCTTTTACCAGGGAAACTGACTGAAAACAGATTGTTGAAGATTTTATTTCAGCATTATTCATTAGATTCATATATATATATATATATATATATATTATCATTATTCATTCGATTGCTCATACTAATAATCAATAACTATATTATGTGGGCAGCAAAAAGACACACACACACACTCATACATACAAGTAGTTCACATACTGCAGTGCAAACACACAGACAGATACACATACAAGCTGTTCACACACTGGCAGACACATATACAAGCAATTCAGTTCACACATGCATGAGCAGCTCACACACACATAAGCAGAGCGCTTCTGTAGCTTTGATTTGCTTCTGTTGATTCAAAAAACTTAATCAAAGGATGTATTTGATTTCTGTAGCTTTGATCAATATTTGTTCGGCAAAATCATTATTTGCTACTGAAAACATAGTCAATTGAATTATTTGTAATAATTTGATATGCATCAAATTCATCCACTGGTATCTTTTTCTTTTTATCACATTCATCTGGCTGTATTTTCTGTCTTTGTATCTCTGTATATTTTTTTTGCTGAGTGTGGCTGTAGGTCTCTTAAGGTGACGCGCATGCGTCTTTGCTCTGCATTCCTGAAGGGTTACTTAACTGGGATCTCAGGTTACCTGTCCAATGGTAGTGCGAGAATCAGAGGTATAAAAAGGGCCTGTACGAGTTCGTCTTGCAGTTCGTCTTAAGATTTTTTGGAGGCAGTTCGTCAGGGAGGAGATCGGGAGTTCTTCTTGGGGGCAGTTCCTCTTGCGCAAGAGGAACTCTGCTTTGCATTTTTCAACATGACACTATAAGCCTAATTTTCCTTTTTCAGAATCTGTCTCTCTCCAATTGCTTGAGGATGGGGGAATCTCAATATGTTGAAGAAAATCCACAACAAGATCATGACTAATAAGTAGTTTAAAGACATGTTTACCGCCCTCCTTGCTCTCTGTCCACCGCCTGCCCATGCGCTTAACGATTCCCTCTGCCTCCGTCTAAATATTTACGTCAGGCGGTGTCATACAGTGCCAAATTCAATTTTTTTGGCCATGGAGGGTAGATAGAACAGCATAAGTAACGTCTAAATACATCTGAAAAACGTCTGCTTCAGTATGAGTAACGTCTTCACTGAGCCCAGCTAACGGAACATCGAACGCCTGAGTAACGTCTGCGTACATATGAGTCACAAACAAATTGGATTGTGTGTAAATAAATGTAAATAAAAATAAACTTATATAAATAAATATAAATTAAATAGTTTGCTTTAAAAATCACAATTATTTACATTCATTCTGGTTGGTGGTTTTATGGGTTTTATCTGTCGCCTGCCCAACAGCTATAAAAGTCAAAAAAGCGGTAAAATTCCACCCGAGTAACGGTGAAAACATCAAAAAAAAACAAAAAACGCCAGGGTTACATATGAGAACTGCGACCAGCTCATGCTCGAGCCAATTGACTACGCGGTTGGGTTGAATGGATTGCGTAGTAACGTGAAAAAAAGCATGCTACTAGCACAGGAAACGGAAGGCGAGGCTAAGGCCCAGGCCACACTGCCTGCAGTTGCGATGCGTATACCGCACATCGCATGCGTATTTTCATTTCGGTTCCCATGTTATTCAAAGAGAGCTGCCACACTGCATGCCGAAGCTGCGCGACTCATGCATGCAAAAGCCATAGCCTACTGCTGCCTTGCGGAAAATATAGATTTGGACTCTTGCCTAATTTTTTCGCGCTACGCATGCAGAAAAAGTCAAAGCAGAGCTGAAAACGACTGTCAGAAACAATCATATCGCCATAAATTCATGAATTTTGCCGAATTGCCGAGGATGCGTGTCTGTTGCAAGCATGAAGCAGACAAACAAAAAATGTAACAACACTTTCGGCATGTTTATCATATTAAAAGCCCGTTTATATGGACATAATCCCTTCCACTCAATTCAGCAATGCTTTGTGAAATATTGAAACATGTAGTTGGAAATTCGCGACTTTCATCGTAGGCTGCTGTCATAAAAGGGGATATATGGAGAAGTATTTAGTCATTCTTAACTTATTTAAAAAAAAAAAACTTTAATACGACGTTGCTTGTTTTATTTTGGATTTAGATGTCTAGATTTTGCGGGAATATGCCATTGTGGTGCCAAGCCAATGAACATAGCTTATTATGTTGATGACTAAAGAGTGTCAGAGCAGTACTTTTCCGTATCTCTCACTCTGGCCATGACACCCACGCGATTGCTGAACCTACATACGACTCCCCACTTGTATCCGCAAGTTCAGGTGACTGTTTCCACTTGTAAAGAGAGAAAATAAACTAAGCTGGTTACAGTATGGACCTATGAAACATCCTTTGGACATAATGGCCAGATGAAGGTACAGCACATCAGCCAGTTTCTGAATTGTCTAAACTATTCCTTTCACGGTCGTTCGGCCCCTACCTTTACGAATGATTTCAGCCTCGACTAATGAAAATTAAATTGCTTTTGAAAGCACATTCCACATCCCCACACCCTCCCCCTACCCCGAAATTACCTTCGGAAAGAGCAAGACCAATTCAGAAGGGTTTGCTGTGTATTGTAATATGATCGTGTAATTAGATTGTTTGTATGATATGCTCAAGCATGCCTACCCCACTGTCAATACAAAAAATAAATCACATGTAGTAGGCTATAACGATGCGAGACGAAACTTGAAAAGCACTCAGAGAGTGCAGACCTCTGCCAGGGAGCAGCAAAACCCAAAATCACGGCGATTGGAACTCCGGCCCATTGAAAAGACTTGAAATATTGAACTTTTGTGTATATCTCAGCTGTACTTTGGCCTAGATATTCCAAAATTTAATCACCTGTTCCTTGACTTAATACCCACCTACTCTGAAAATTTCATCAAAATCGGTGCATTACTTTTTGAGTTATTTGGCTAACTAACAAACAAACAAACAAACAAACAAACAAACAGACAAACGCTGCCTAAAACATAACCTCCTTGGCGGAGCTAATAATGTTATTTTATAGTTGTTTCTTGGGCAAAGTCGTGCAGTGGCAGAGTTGGAAGGAGGAGCCTGCGGCAGACCTGCCGCTGCAGATACACAGGCAGTGTGACCGAGCTGCATGCGACAAGCGGTTGCAGTGCTCCACTTGCGGAATACGCATAGCAACTGCAGGCAGTGTGGTCCGGGCCTAAGTCAGAAAGGACACACACGGTCAGATAGGAAATTTAACAGCACATGGTTGTAAGTAAAAGCATGGTCAAAATAATACAACGACGGTGCAACAAAACCTACAAGAAATTATTTGGTATTAGAGACCCTCACAACTGGACGTCGGATAAAAAAAAGTGACTAGGGGTAAAGTTATTTGACAAATTGACATTGCACGCTCGGCGTCCTCACCGTGGTCTGGATCTCACTGCTGTCTGGTGTCGGAACTGACTCGCATGGGCAAACGCACACGTTTGATGGCTCTTGGTACGCTGGAGAAGAGTGCTATTCACTGATGAATCTCGGTTCCAGTCTTTTGTTAATAAAAACTCAAAAATTTGACATGGGTCGTTGATATTTTTGTTCAGGGTAAATGGTACTGGCATCTTATTTGGCTCAGGCATCCTCAGGTCACTGTTTCTTTACACCAGAGAAACAAAGTATTAAATTATGTTATAAATGAACATAGATTGGAAAACTTGTGTATCAAGGAAAATCATTGAAAACAGCCGGTTCATTTTACTCATAAGAAAATCATTGTATAGTTTTCACTTTAACCTCTTCTACCCTGGATTTGCCATTGGAGGGATTATAACCCTGCTCTCACCTCCTCTTAAAGCACATTCCCTCTCCAACTGCATTCCTATTTACATTTCCTAATTAGCCACAAAGTATTAATTTGTTCAGTTGTGAGGATCAGTTGGCACAATTACTGTCCATTTCCCCTTGGCTCCAATCATTGTTTATTGAAATATTTATCAAGCATTTTCCTATCTGCATTAATGATGACATAAAATATCCATACCTTCGAAGCTTCTGAATTCCTGTTGCTCACAAAACTGTATATTTTTTCTGCGTCAGCGTCTGATCAATTTGATTTGCTTAAGAAAAGGTATTTAAAAATGTGGTTTTGCTGACTCAGGTCAGCGAGTTAAGTTTGTTTGGTAAAAATAGAACTCATTAAAGTAATGCAGGTTCAATCTCAACTTGTATCAGACAATCAAACAATTAATGGAATGAATTTACTGAGCAAATAGGCTACCAGTAAGCTGGGTTGCCGTGAATGATTAAGACACCGAGTTTTCATCAAAGAGGAAGGCTACAGTATGGGATTGCCTGGACAGTAATGAACTAAAATTCAATCTTGAAGTAAAATGTTATCATGTAAATGTTGCTGAAGATGGTACTAAGATAAGGTTTAGATTTTGCTTCATTTAAATTTCTTAGATAATTGCTGTTTATGCAATCTCATATTGAAGCCTTCCTACAAGGAAACCAGTGCAAGCATTAAAATTGACCTGCAATGTCTACAGGACATTTATGTCACCATTGACTTATGACCTTGACCTCTATTCCATTTCTGGAGAGCATCTCCCAAACTGCTTCCAGATGCCTTTCAAAAATACTTCTTACTCACTTGCTGCCCAAAGGGACTGGTGACTTAGGCTACCTCCATATGTCCTTACATCTTTTCAACGGTACATCCATTTGCTTATGCATCCGTCCTTTTGCAAGGGACTTTTGTGGTCCCTAACAGGCTTGTTCACAATTTATGCCCAATGAATCCTGACTTTGTCATCCTAGAATACACATGTGTAGTCGGGCTTTAAAAAATCCATTGATTTTTTTTTGGATACTGATTGACATGTTATCTTATCAATCAGGTAGTCTGCTGACTTCATTTTATTGTGGCATAACATTGCTGAACCAAGACCTGACCAATAGAAGCAGCCCCGTAGCACTACCTCCAGAGGCTTGTTAAAGAAGGCACTATGCCTGACTGGGGAATTGCCTCATGGCCCCCCATTGTTACCCTGACACACCCATTGTTCTTACTTACTTACTTATGCCTGTTACCCCTCCTGGGGTATAGGCCGTTGACAAAGTCTCGCTAAGCATCCCTCCCCTGTGCTTTCCTCTCCAGTTGGTACCATGTGTAGTCCATCCGTTTAATGTTTGCATCCAGTTCCCATCACCAGGTGTTCCTTGGCCGCCCTTTCTTCCTTTCTCCTTGGGGGTTCCAAGTTAAAGACTGCCTGGTGAACATCTGGTCTCACTGACCCCATGGATGGCAAGTTGGTAGTTTGTCATCTCCGCGGCAACTTGGTCTGTTTTTCCTGATTCATACATGGTTCGTACGTTCCAGGTTCCGATGTTGATTACCATCCTGGTTGAAAGAAGGGACATCTGCCTTCTAGCTTCCGGAAGTTTCCAGCTTTCACCACACTGCTTCATAATTCTTCTTGATGAAGACCCATTTCCACCCAGGGAATTTGCTTTACTTTTCCTTGTTAACATTTCTGTAGCCATAAGAATACCACAGGGTGGGGTGGCTACCCCCATGCCTGGGCCCTCCTCCTTTTTCATCCGGGCTTGGGACCGGCAATGGCAGAGTTTCCAATCTTATCTTATCAATCAGGTAGTCTGCTGACTTCATTTTATTGTCGCATAACATTGCTGAACCTAGAACTGACCAATAGAAGCAGCCCTGTAGGACTACCTCCAGAGGCTTGTTAAAGTAGGCACTATGCATGACTGGGGAATTGCTTCATGGCCTTCCATTCTTACCCTAAGGCACCCATTGTTCTGGGATAGGGTAAATCTGGACTCAATAGGCCACATGATCTTTTTCCAATGTGCCACATTCCAATATTTATGCTCCCTAACAAGTAAATAAAGCGTAGTGTATGTACATTTCATTGTAGATCGAGCGAGATCTGACCAGCTGGCTTCCTTGCATGACATCAGTTGCCATATAAGGCAACATTCACTCATTCAATATTCATTCATTTTACAGTCATCAATCTCTTGCTGTGTTGTCAGGGTTTGTGATATCAGGGACTGGATGTGTCATGCTTGCTCAGAGCGTCATTCAAGCTGAGTCATCATCTAACATAAATGCATGTCATTCTGTAAATGGTTAAATATGATGTAAGTGTCCTGCCTGAAGTTTATTTACTCTTTTGGTTAACTTTCTCACAAATGGCATAAGGGTGTTAATATCATCACAGCTTTTTATTTCAAAGATTTTGGGCTTTTTTTTTTTTGCTTTTTTTTTTTGCCTCTAGAGGTCTGCTGTGGCTTTTAAAAATCTTGGGGTGAAGGGTTGTGCAACTATAAGACTACGCCTCCAGCCATCCAGCTCACCTGTCAACTAAGACCCGGACTGCACCTCTCACATTATTCAATTATCACCTGCACCTGTTTCTCATTTCCACCATATGGTAGCAGTGTGCTATTTAAGACCAAGCTTCGCACTTACTCATTTACAAAGTCTCATAACTATGTACTATCTGTGTTGTATTCCTAATCTGATATAGACATATTTGCCATGTTGTGCGTATACCTAACTCTAAATCTAACTTGGTGCTGTTTATTGTTTTTATCCAGCACTTTCTATTAAGGAACTTCACTTCCTGTGTGTTTTCTATCAGTAATACATTGTCACTGCAGTCTATGCTCAGTGTCTGTATTACTCATAGTGTTTATTTAGTAACCACAATTTCTGTTTGTTTTTTTATTGCTTCGTTTGTGGCTTCTGCTGCACAGTGGGCATAATAAACAACCAAGTCCATCCTTGCACGAGTCCAGTCCTCAACTTCCTGTCCGCCGTGCATCGGAACTGGGCACAAAGCACAATCCTTGCAGCAGTTTTAGCACTGGATGATGAAATTAGATGCGATATAGAGTCTCGGCAGTGAAAAAGCTCACTTTTGCAGTCACAACTTGTCAATTTATATTCTGCTTTGACCCTGAATTGTCATTTCAGCCCCAATAAAAATTGAAGCACTGATTACTAAAACCCCACAAGTCAAGTCAAGTCAAGTGTGACTTATGGGGTTTTAGTAATAGGTGCTTCAATTATAAATGAGGTTCAATGTTTGGCTTTACTTTTGCATGTTTGTGCAAGTTATGTTTTTAATATGTTTACCTATGGTGGCCTGTTTGTGTGCTTTTATTCAGGTGTTAATGCATTGTAATGCTGCATATGTAGTGATTCTATTTTTCACCATATGGACCCAGCCTTTGTTCTTTCCACTTCAAAAATAGCCAGCCCGGGAAGACAAAATAATCAGTGCATTCATCATAACTCCCCTTCAATGGCTTCCGATTGCACTTTACGGGAAGCCCTTTGACAGATGATGTCACGGGCAGGAAAAGGGTTCATCGATTTTGGTGAAGTCAGCTTTTAGCGGTAACATGATAAGCCTTTTGTGCATTGCTTGGTATGGGCAAGTATAGGGACTATAGCCTTCCCCTGTGAATCAATAGTCTTGCTTTACTTCTTCCGTTATGCTATGTTAATGGAGATGCCAGCTCAAGTTTATCATATGGGTCCAAGCTCCCTTTGTCTGTCCTTTAATACTGCTGATATTTTTACGCTATCCAAAAATGTTGACGTAAGGATGCTAAAAGGTTGGTATTTTCACTCAGCTCAAAAGAAATGTTGACTAGGATGGTTATGGCAGTGACAATTCAGGCTTTAGCTCCTTTTTAAACCACTTCCATACTTTCAGAATTTTCTTAATAGAACAGATCACTTGAATAATGTGGTAAATCAAAGAAGACTCTCAGGTGTTGCCCTATGTGCAGCTGGCATGTAACTGTAATGAAGGAACGTGTCTTTTTATTTTGTTTTCCGGCATCTAATTAAAAGAATTATCTAATTTTGTGTTTCAACAATAGAAAATTGCAGGCATCAGACTGATGGTTGTACTCTAAGGAGTTCCCATGGCAGCAAGCAATAAAAGATTATGAGCTGAGCACTTCCTGCGATATCTCTACACTGGAGACTGATTGATTTAAGAGATCCTGATCTGCTGTCCGTGGTATCAAACTCATGGCTAGGTTTAATGGGCATGTTGTTTCTTTCGGAAACCATTGCGAATGGGTTAGCCGCTTTCTCCTGCTTAATCTCTCTCTCCAGCTGCAGGGCCAGCCTCTGCCCATGTAGCCTTTGAGTAGAGCTTTATTGCATGTGAAAAGGGTGATGAAATCCTGGGCACCCCTGCTGATGTATTGCGTCAAAAAGGTGATGGCAGACGCAGGCAGTGTTGAGATTTTCAGAAAATGCCGTTTTTTTGCCCTCGGCTTGCCCTAATTGCAGGGTCTGTCTCACTCCAGGCTGTATGAATTTCTGTCTTTTTCTGTATTGGATATTTTTTAGCAGCAGCAAATAAACACTGTGACTGTAAGCAATAGCTGCCTCCATAACAAGCCAGTTATGCACCCAGAATTTGAGGAATCCTTTCTGATGGGGTGTGAAGAGATGGGATGGGATACATAGTTCAAGATCACTTACATAAAATGGTGCTTCCGTGTTTGAACTTGCTGTACTTTTGTGCTGGGATAAAGAAATGACAAGGAAGCCCTGAGCAGGACATGGGTGCTTCTCGGTACTGTGCAGCTTTCTGTCTCAGTCCTGCTGTGTTTACATTGAGCTCCTTGGTATGTGTTGAGTGTGTTTTCAGAGTGTCGGCCAAAAGTTCAATGACTCAGTACTGAGGCTCTCTCTTGTCTCTTTCCATCTCTGTCTCTCTTCCTCTCTTGCTTTCTCTCTCTCAGTGTTCCTACGTTTCAAGGCCTGCCTGAAGAGATCCTCAGCAAGCTGGCTGACGTACTAGAGGAGGTAATGCATCTCTGATATTTGTTTCTGTCCAATTTCAAGTTCTCACACAGCTATGCAACAGTTTTTCTTTGCTTTGGGGAAGCACTGGATGAGCAGTCAGTTTCCTTAATACGGTGGTTTTTCATAATGTCTAATGGTAAGCAAGAAGCAACAATGAATCTACTGTGTATTTGTCTGGATAAAGAAGGCAGTCAATGTGTAGTGTGAAGATATGCCTCTGCCACAGTTCCTTAGTTCCATTACGTTACCACTTCACCCAAAACAATGTAGGGACCTGCTGAAAATTTTCTAAATTTAAAGCAATTTATCGCTAACATGGCAGTTCTTCAGAATAGATGGCTTAAGTCAAAAGATATTACTATATATCATACTTATGTTTGTGTATTTTTGCTATATTACAAAACCAAGGGTAGTTTAACCCCTTAAACCACAATATTTTCCCTGAAGGTTCAAAGTCAGAAAAAGGTCTCTTTTTTTCATGTTGTAAGACAATTTCACGTGCATGTTAATGTGTCTGCCGGTTGCAGTGCTTCACTGAAGATGCATTGCACTTATGATGAGTGAAATATTCAAACCCAGGAAGCAATCTTTGTATGGCTGCAGCAGTACATCAAATCAAAAATATTCGTCTCTTGTGCATCATTTTATAGACATTTCACTGCAAAAGACCCTTTCAGTTTTAGGGCATGAAAAAGTGAGATTTGGAGAGCGCATGAGCACTAGACATTGAGTATGGCAGAAGAAAAAGAGGATATCGTTAACAAACCTGCACTCAGCCCGAAGAGAGAAATCTCTCAACTCAAGGTTTGTGAATTGAGACAGATATGGAAAGATTTGGATGTACTACACTCATAGCTCAAAAAGGGTGAATTAGTTTAAGCAATAATTGAAAAATGTCTACTGTCTACACAAGCTATCTCCTAGCTATCCTAGCTAGCTATCCCCATTTACTACCCGCTCTTTCTCAACGACCTTGATCATTGCATCACTTAAAACTTCCGAAAACTAGTTAACATGGTTGTAATTTCAGCAGTTTCAGCATAGATTTATTGCAATAATCATTTGGTTTTTTGTGATTCCAATTACATAATGACTTGGCATGTGCAGCCAACTAAGTTGAATTTGCTTGCCAGTTAGTCTTGCAGACATGAATTAATGCCATGAACACCATGATGATTGGGTCCTTCGTCAGCTAAAAGCTACAGTGTTCCTGCAACAAATTTGCACTGTTTAAAACAATGGGTAAGTAAACACGAGCCCAACCTTCTCTCAATATGGATACGTGCGCAGGTACAAATGTAAGATACTGGGCCTACACATGCCAAAACAACAACATCATTACTACTTGACGGAATGCAACAGATTTGATTTTGGATTCTCATTTGTACTGAAAGCAACTATGTTGAGGACTTAGCTATATCTTGCCAATATAACTTATCAACTCTTCATTACTCCAAAGAAGTAAATTATTTTAGTTTGAAGGATAAGACTGTCTTATTACATTGTTTGGTCGGGGGGGAAATCCATATCCAACCTCTACTTTTTTTGGCTTTTTATTTGCCAAAACTATTTTAAAAAGGGGTGGCAAAAATATTTTAGGGGGTTTTATTAATGTGAAGGGGGTTTAGAATGTAATAGTAATATTTAATATCGTAAATGCATGTGCTGTGCATCCCCTAGCAACTTGGTGTGTCATCAGTAACATTGCTGCTGCCATTATATGCTGTTGCCATGTATAGCAGCACTAGAAATTTAACACTGAATTTTCTTGCCTGGATGTATGCTTGACGTTTTTACATTTCTGATGGTTTATCTTGGTACCCAAACATCACGGTTAGCTGAAAAAGTGCTAATTTCATTCAATATTGGTGGAGACTGAATACGGAATTCTTTCCTCGTTGGGGTCTACCAAATCGGCCCATCGGGGCGCAAAATATACGGTTGCACACCCTAAATGTTCTTGCCGTTCTCGCTGTTCAAAGCCCGAATCCGCCTTGTACCACGGGGAATGTGAAAGAACATAATATTCCGCTCTTTTTCAAAGCGATTTGTGCATCCAACAACACTGCAAGAGACTACCATTTTACCTTCCCCCATACGCAGTCTTCAAAGAGCATGCGCACGACCCAAATCTCGCTTAAGTCAAACTTGTCCATTAAGGACATATTCTGCATCTTTGGAAACCTTGTGATCTCTGCTGGAATTTATAACAGGCCTGAAATCCAACAGGTTTGAATAAAGCACTGCATTTGACAGACCCGTCTATGGGGCCTTAGGTTTTAAGGGGTTAATGCTTGCCTTTGAGTCATTTCCACATGGTACCTGTGCTGTGAATGAGTGACTTAAGTAAGATGCATGCGGCCTGTGATCATTGTAATATTGTTAAAGGGCATTAAGAGAGTGGTTTTCCTCAGGTTGTAATAAACTGCCCCAGTTTTCTAATTTCTTCTGTTGTTAATGATGTTATTAAACACTAAGACCAACTCGTAATTGTGTCGCCCTGTCCAGAAGGTGCCAAATACTGTTCATGCTGATGCTCATTGTTTTACCTCTGAGTATGTAGAGGAATTTGTAATGCATGGCTTAAAGGGTCTAAAGTAGCAACACAAATCCATCAAAATCCATAAAAATGTAATTACTGCCATGCATTTAAATATACATCACATTTAATTTAATTAATAGCAAACGTATGTGAGCCAAAACTCTGTCTGACCTTACAGTGAGTGGTTGAAGATTTGCACATCTGATTGTGATTTGTGCGTCCATTAACAACCATGAGGAAATTTTGAGGATTTGCAATTATTATTGCTGCTGAGGGTGACATTAGCTCAGCCAGTACAGTGTGCGATCCGCTAAAGGCTATGTGTTCCAGTGCAGCAATGCCAGCAGACTTCTGAAGGAGAAAATAACACACTAACTCTGATACTTGGGGTAAAGAGCCAGCCATGTGTCCTATACCATAACTTCCACCTGATTGTGTGACGGCAAACATTCAGCACAGTGCTAACGGGAGGTGCAGTTTCACTTTTGTCAAGGACTGTAGTTTCACCCTACAAATTCCCTGTTAAATTAATAAAAATGATTTATATTTTTAAACATTCTCAATGAAACAGATTTTCTAGATATTGCAGATGTACTCATTAGAATCTGCATTATATGCAATTTTTGCTGCTCATTGCTTAAATTCCAGTCTACCTATTGGAATGAATTGCAATGTAAAATGATGCAGTACGTCATTCAGATGGTTTCGTGTGCCTGTAAAATTTGGGTAATCTTAATTTGCAGTTTCTCATCATGACAATAATGAATATTCTTACCAGCATTTACTTTTTTTAATTGCCATTATCCTCTGTATTAGTGTATTCACAGTGTTTACCTTGGAAATGTTTCATTAGAGGTATGGAGGAGTGATTTAAACTCATTAAAAACCCCCACATTGCATTCATCCAGACTACATTTCACATTAAACTGTTGAGGGCCATCGCCATTGTATTTCAGTATTGCATTTGCATTTTCTGACCTTATGGCCACAGCGTACAATTTTTTCTCAGCTCTGCCTCTGTTCCCATATTGTTTCTCACTGCATCTTTTTATGTGCTGGTTGCTGGCTAGGAGACATTTGGCTTAGGAAGGAGAGAGGAGTGAGGCTGTTATTTTGAACGTCATTTCTATCATTCATTTATCTATATAGTTGTTCAGTTTTTATCTTTTTGTTCTGATCGAATTGGGTGTAATTAAATCTACTGCTTCTCAAATAATCAAGAGAGCATTTCATCTCTTTATAATTGTTAAACAAACAATGGACTGAGAGTTCTGTAGAATATTGGTCAAAATCAATGAAAGGGGCTTCACTTTGGTATCATGTTAGAATTTTTCTGGTTTCAAAATGAGCAATGCTCACTGGGCCACAGGATTAGCTTTTTTACCCACTGCATGGAAGCAGGTTGGCCTTGGCAAGATTCACACAAACAAGCTATTGCATAATGTAAGTTAGCTTGTTAAAGACTCCCTACATTCTATTTGTGTCAAATGAGCATGTATTACAGTGTCATCTTTCTGCTGATGCTGTGCTAATATGCCTTTGTTAGAAGCAATGTTAAAGCATCAGGCAAGTGTTATTTCATTTGTCAGTGAAACATTGATACCGTATATCTCAGGAAATGAGGTGCATGGATTGAATGGCCTTCCTCTGGTGAAGAGTGATCAATAAAACATGAACATCATTCAGTGTACTGCGGTCTCTGCTCTTCATTGAGAATTTCCTGGAGGTTGCTGGCCTCCATCTTGTCCTCTTTAAAAACCGAAGCAGACAAAGATATGAAAGCATGAATACTTGAAACCTAAAATGGACCCAGTAGAATACAGAATATGATGAATTGGGCAGTTTTTGTGATGACTGTATGGAAACAGAATACCTTCCTGGCTACACTGTCCATATTGTGAAATTCAGCAAGTTTTGCAGTATATTTTATTCATATACACTTTTAGTATGTTTAATTGGTGAATTGTATGGGAACTAGTGAGTCACCTGCTGTGAGGCAGGATGCCTAGAACATAAAGAGTTCAGAGCTCTCTCCCCGAAGGGCTCTGTGTCATCCACCATAACAGCGGGAGTCCATTAATCCTCTTTCAGAGATTACACTCATTCATCCACACAATAGGACCTGGAGGTGGTCACAGGGGAGTGTTCAGAGCATTCTTACTCAGTGTGGGTAGTTCACAGTAATCATACCGAATATTAATAATCACCCAATGCCTCTGGCTTGAACTAATGTTACTAGTCCAAGGTCTCCAATGTCACCTTGTCTCCTGCAAGTAAAGAGCCATTGGGGAACTTCATGCTACTTACAGTATATTCAGTAATTTTCTTTGTGATGATTTAATTGTCTCTAACTGAAAACTTAATTGAATAATATTGAGGGCTGACTGCAATAAACAGTTATGTCCAGATGTTATATATTGGACATAACTGTTAATTGCAGTCAGCCCTCCATATACTGTATATTTGATTCTGTTCAAGAAAAATCTTTAAACTGGAATTGTAGGAAATGATTAGTGATTTTGGGGTAAGTTAGCTTGGAATTCTACTGCATGTTGTGCAATTTTTAAAAAGAGTGACATCTGTATTGACTGCTGTGTGTACCTGACAGCCAGCTGTATTCACAGTTATTTTTGTGGTGCAGAGTATCTCTCTGAAATTTCCTTGTTTCTCCCTTGAAATCTTTTAATGTGTGGAGATCAAGGCCAATCATCTTCTCTCTCCAGTGGTTTGTGTTCATCGGGAGCAGAATTCTCTTGAAATAAAATTAAACAGCTCTTCAAAATTGATAGGTGATAATGGAGCCAGAAATCATGTCATTTAATTGAGAAAAGTTTGCAAAATCAGGAAAATGACTTGAGGAGATTTTGGGTTTCAGCTCACAGTGATAAGACCTTATGAGTCAAGCAGCCTCTCTCACCCCAGTCTTAAGTCTTTCTCATTGTGTTACAAGCTTATGGAATCTGTCTTCTGTGGCAGCGCTCATCACATGAAGCCTTTGGTGCCATCAAATTAGCACTATGAGATTTAGCTTAGTAGGACATGGTCCAGGGTCAACATACAACATTAAGAACCTTGACCAACATTACAATCAACCAATCACAGCCCTCTGACATTATCAGTATCCTTTAAGTTGCAACTAGACTATAAGCATGTCTTTCAGGCACTAATATTTAATCTTTAAAGTATTTTGTCCAGTTTTACCAAGCATAGTATTCAGTCGTACTAACTTCAACTTGGAAAACTTTGCTTACCCTTGGAGAAGCTCAGAGCAAGTCTGATTGGAGCACAGGCACAGTACACTGATGTCTGAAGGCTGGGATTGGTTGATCACAGTGTTGGTTCAGGATCGCTATGAGCAATGTTGATCCAGGAACATGTCCTACTCAGCTAAATCATATTGTACGTGTTGTCGAACTGTTGCTTTAAGGGTCTCTGAAAAGACTTCTCTCCCATATGCTACATGCCTCTGAGTTTCCACCATTCAGGACTCAGTATTTCACTCTTGCTCCTTCTGCATTTTTTCAGATTGTGTAAGGACTGCACTGCTTTGATATAATGTCCAGGGAATCTTGACGGAAATGGCTGCTCAGACCACAACTATATTAGCAGTGTAGATTTGGAATATAAAAAGGTCTTTCACAATGTATAGAAACAAACTTAATAAAAAAATGCTGCAATGGCAACGAATTATTAATATCAAAGCCCCTGTGGATGACTTCCTGATGTATATACAGAACCGTTATGGAATTATATTTCTGATTAGATTATTTTGTGCTTGGCTGCAACGAAATAGCCACCAGAATGGTCTTAAAGTTGTGGCTCACTGAACTATCACATAAATTCATTTTTATTAACATTGAGGATTTGTTGTCAAACCATACGTATAATAATGTGATGGTATCATGACCCACAAATGCTGAAATACAAACTTATTGATAAATAACAATTTCTATTCTCAATTTGAAATCCTGATGGCAGTACCCCAACAAGAAAAGGTCCAGCTGATTTTAACCTTGTTTTTATGTTGTATCTTGTCATGTGGTTTCATCACAAAGCACTTAATTTATTTCTGTTGCTCTGACTCTGTTAATCCACTCAGAGCGCTTTATTAATCAAAGATTGAGAATTCCTGCCCACAGCATCTTCTACTCCAATCACTGTGTATTTGTTGGTTCATGAATGTTTATTAATTTCAGTAGTGAACTGCACCAGATGTACACAGATAAATGTGAGCTGTTTATTTCTCTTGGATCAGGATGTTTACTCTGTGTAAATGCTGCTAGCCTAGCGCTTTTATTTTGTAGAAATGATTACAAAAGAAAAATTGATCTCATTCTGTCTTGCTTTTGGAATTATCTCACACCCACATCTTGGACCTTGTATATGAGCTTTAATCTTAAGCAGAAGTACATTCATTCTTCAATCGCCACCAAATGGTGGGTTTGGATGAAAAAAATGTAGGAGCGAGACATCATTTATGCAATTTGATTGTGTCCTTGGTTGCCTACCATTAGTTTCTTACGCTAATGTTTCATATAATGAAGCTATCTGAGACACCCCAATTTTCCCACTTTTTTAACAGAAAATGATGCAGTTTAATGTCTCTTTGTACTCTGGAATTTAAAGCATAGACATGATAGAACAAAATAACAATCAAAGTTTAAAAAGAAATCATGGAATCAATTAATAATCCAAAATGTATTTTAAACGTTTGACTCAAAGTAACCACCACCACCACGTTCTCGCTACTATGGAAATCAAATATTCTTCAGAAAGTTCTTCCCAACTCTGTTGCTGAAGTTCCCATAAATGTGTGGCACTTGTAGGCTGCCTTGCTTTCTCTCTTCTGTCTAGTTCATCCCAAACCATCTCGATGGGGGTTAAGTCTGGAGTCTGTGCTGCTACTCCATGTTTTCAAGCTTATCATCTTGTTCTTTTTTCCTAAGGTAGTTCTGGCAGAGCTTGAACTTATGTTTTGGGTCATTATCTTGCAGTAGGATGAACCCCTGACCCACTTGGCACATTCCAGAGGGCACTGCATGGCGCTGCAGAATGCTGTGGTAGCCGTTTTGATTCATGGTATCTTTTCCTCTACAAGTCACTGACCCTGGATCCAGCAAAACAGCCTCAGACCATCACGCTTCCTCCTGCATGTTTGACAGTTGATGGCACACACTGAGGAACCATCCTTTCACCTACTTGACTTCGTACAAAAAACCTGGGTAACCTTACCTTTTGCTTAAAACTTCTGGCAGTTCACCACTGACCTCTGTACCATTTCAAGTTATTCATTGGACTGGAGCTGCATAATGTTCAATAATAAAATTGCAAATTGGGATGTCCTAAAACTTTTGACTGGTAGTGTAAGTACTTCTAACCCTGGGGTCTTCAGTATTTTTTAATTGGCAACCTCCTGATCTCACGTCCTCCATATTGAAGGACCTGCACACTTCAGTCTATCTGCATATTGGTCTTGATCGATTTAACAGCCCAGAGAGGGTTAACACTGAAGACCTGCAATTTAGACTTGAGACCCCCTTTTCCATTCGAGCTTTTTGAACTCGCAGTTGGTAATTCCTGCTTTTTCCCCAAGTCACATATAGACTTGCTCTGCATATTTCACAGCTACCAGTGGTGCCCTGCTCCCGCACGTTCACATTTAAACTCATCATGTAGTGACGCTACCTGACCAACCGTCAATATTCAACGCAAAAGGAGGCTTTTGGCGTCCTTATTTGACGCTCAGGGTTAGGATTTGGGTTAGTTGTTAGGGGTTAGGTAGTTGGGTTCGTTTTAAACTGGCATCAAATAAGGACGCCAAAAGCCTCCTTTTGCGTCATATATTGACACTTGGTCAGGTAGCATCACTGACATGTCGGGATGAGACTGGGCTCCCTGCTCTCCCTCATGACCTTTTCTGACTTCCCCCACCTCTCTCTCTCTCTCTCTCTCTCATAGCTTTTGCGTTGCTTCCACATTTTTCACTGTTCTCTGGCCATTTGGAGTAGAGGTCATTATAATAGGGGATATCTACTCTAAACACCCTCTTCTTCAGAGAGGGGAAAATGACTGGCTGCAAATGTTCTACTTTATTTTTTTGGCCAAAAAATGTATAACCTCCCTTTTGAAAACTCTAGAATATGACATCTGACAAAACAGCATTATATGAGACCTTTCATATTTTTATGTCTGACTGAACATAGCATGGCAGTAGCAATGAGTACTCAGCTCCGTCAAGTCAATTGAATCGCAATCCACAATGTTGCCTCAGTTCTCTTGCTCCCACAGTTTTGATTCAACTACTTGCCTGTAGCAAGTAATGGAAGCGTGCCTCAGATTGCAGTTTGAATGTTTTTTCATTTATGAACCAACAAATAAATTTAGTCCCACATGAATATGCATGGTCTAAAAATAAAGCAGGACACTGCATTTGTTTAGAATGCACGCAGACATGGTTCAAATTAGCTTTGAAGTCCCTGACTCAAGTTCTTGATCAAAAAGTAAAATAAACAAAGAACGGACTACAAATATGTTTATGAATCAACTTACAGGATTGTTCCTTAAAAAAGGCCTTTTATGAAGGACATTTTATCAGCTATTGGAAAATCTCCAATTTGGCTTTCAGTCCGGATATCTGTGCTCCGCTGGAGGATGTGCCGATGTTCCCACACTGCTCTGGGAGATGAGGCACTCCTGGTCAAAATTAGTTGTTTTCCAATCTGACTGTCAGGGGTGATGGTAAGGCGGTTGATTTTCTAGATGGATGGCTGGCACTTGTTGGCAGTTACCGCTCCTGTTGACACTGTTCGTCAGCTGCTCATTATGAGAGGGAGGAATGGGGAGAGAGAGGGAGAGAAAGATCATCAGGCGTATGGTGTTAATAGATACTGCAGGCCTCAAGCTGATTTGAATTTATTTGAATTCCTACTGTGTTTACAAATGCAAATTCTATCCTGTATTAATATACTTGAATTATGGTTTGGAAAGTAATATTTGTAGACTTCATGAAATTGTCTAAAATTTTTAAATTTGCATTTAAATGTTTTTTTTTTTTTTTTTTTGCATTGGTCCATCTTAAGGAACATTTTACAGTTCCTTCTTACTTTATTTATAGATACAGGTCTCTATTCAGCATAAAGCTCCGCCAATTTAACATGCCAAAACTTTAAAGTAATTTGCAGCTTCCAATCAATGCTTATACTTGATCCACAAGTTGTGTAACGATTTCATGAAAGAGAGGTAATGAACTGTTAAGTCAAATAGATTTAGGGCCTGATTTACGTAGTCATTTAGCATGTTTCATACCTTTCGATTTTAGCGCTTTAAAACAATCAGCAAACCTATTGATTTTTGTATTACAAATGCCATCAGTAGGCATTAGCTATGTTACTAGCTTAGTGTGCCTCAAGGTTTTGGACGTTAGAGGTCTTAATACATCCCCAAATTCCAAAAAAAAAAAATTGGCGCACAATGGAAAATCCAAAAAAAATAAAAAATTCATTTGAAAAGTCCATTCGCCGTCTATTATACTGCAAACACTGCAACAACAAAGTATTTTTTGCTTTAGCTTGGAAATTCACTTGTCAGTTGAAAACATAACCTGGTTTAAAATCTGATGAATGCAAAGAGATTTAGACAGCAGCAAGGTAGGAGTAATAATGATGTTACAATTTGTAATAATAAGGTGATGTGACAGGTGATATCAAACAGGTAAGTTAAATGTTTTATAGTATAAAAGGAGTCTCCCAAAAAGGCTAGTCCCTCGAGAGCAAAAATGGGCGAGGGGTCACCAATTAGCCAACAGATTCATAGGATTATTATTCCTCACTCTGAGAACAGTATTGACAGGATGTTGGGCATCCCCCCCCCTGCAGTGTGTTCTATGATTAAAAGATTGAACAAATCCTGAAATTTGGTGTGTGAAGGGTAAGGCTAAAAACTGCTTCTGAAATTGTGTGTTCTCTGATCCTCATACATCACTATCTGAAGAATATCTCAACATTAGCTCGAAAGTATTTTGGTAAATGAATCAAAACCATTTGACACTGCAACCACAGAAGCAAGTTAAACTATGAAAAACCAAAGCCATACATCAACACGTGATTTGACAAGTCAACACTTCTAGTAGTTTTTGAAAACAGCAGCTACTGCCTTCATCGGACCGAAGACAACAAGGACAACCCAAGCTGTTGTCAGCATCAGATCCAGAGGCCAGCATCTGTTTTGGTTTGGGGGAGTGTCACTACACATAACATGGGTGACTGGCACATTTGCGAGGACACCATGAATGCAGGATGTATGAGCACATTTTAGCGCAATATATGTTGCTATCTAGATGTGGCATGTTTTGGGGACTTCCCTGCTCTTTTCTCAGCGAGACGATGCCAAACCGCAGTCTACATGCATTACAAGTACATAGCTGTGTAAACAGGGAGATACAGTCCCAGATTTACCAGCCTGCAGTCCTGATCTGTCTCTCACTGATAATGTGTGGCACATCATGAAGTGTAATATACTACGACAAAAGTCCCATACAATTGCATGACTGTCGGCCAGCATAAAGGAGGAATGGGAAAAAATTCCACTTCCTGTAGTTTATCAACTGGTGTCTTCAGTGCCAAAACTAATCATGCTTGATCCCTCATGAAAATATCCAATAGCTATTTCATATTATTATTATCTTATTTGTTATACTATAGAATTTTTGGCATAACCATAGTATTTCTCTAGTTTACTTAGTATAACTAGAGTAGGGCTAAAGCTTGCTCATTATGGCTGTAGTATTACCACAGTCAACAGCACCATGATATTACAATACTACAGTCCACACAACTGTTGTGGTTTGAATAGCTCTAGTATCACTTTAGTACTACTGCACTATGGTTGTGAGAATACTATCCTTTCTTGCAGTACCATACTGGCTTGGAACTATAGTAATTTTTCAGAAGGGATGAACGTGATTAAAAGGCCTGTTGATGTTACATAGAGGTAAACTGTCAAGTTTTTTAGTCTCTGTTCAAGTCATCGCAATCTGTACTTTGAAAAAGCAAATAAATTCACACATTAGCACATAAATTGTTCTCTTTTCAATGTACTGTAGCAGAGGGAGATTGATCAGTCCACTTTGATTTTTATTTGCATTTCTATGAGGTACCAGATTGTTTTTTGTAATCTGAGGTTATATGTCATGCCTTTAGCACCTGGTAGATGGCTTCCTTTTATCTCTGCATATCTTCCCATTCTCCCTTAAGAAGCATACGTGCCCTGACCCACGGCTCACTCCGGCTGGAAGCTGCTTATATGGAGATCTCGGGAGAGCTGATAGTATCTCTGTATGTCAGCACTTTGGCCACAGTGATTCAGTTCTAACAAAATCTGGCCCTTCAGCCCTGCCCCCTCTTGGGCCAGTGTCACCCGGAGGTGACAGATGAGTCTCCAAACAGGGCGGAGATGTAACTGTTCTTGGTGAAATTCCTGTTGGGGGACATGACAGCATTTTCTCCTTGACCCCTCAGCATTCCCTGGTGCTGGACTGAGTGTTGCTAATTCGCTGCTACCCTTTCTTGGCCACACCTGCTGTGAGTGGTGCCAGCACAAAGCTCCTGAGGGGATTGGTAACACCATCTCTTTTTGGCACAAGTGGCGAGACAAAATGAACATGCATCTAAAAAAAAAAAAAAAAAAAAACCTTCCTTAAAACATAGGAATTGCTTTGCTCACTTTCCTGAATTATTTCTTCTATGAATCGCAGGCACCTTTGCCCAGATTCTGTAATTGTCAGCTGTGTGCGAGTATTTGTTATTTCACCTGACAAATGCTGCTATTAGCTACACAATGAAATTCACGGCCAAGCCTGTTGATTGTGTGTAGTCTTATTCATCGCTTGTTTGTTTTGAATGTTTCATAGCTCACAACTGATAAGGTTTCCTCTTTGTGAGGTTTTCACTCTTTCATTTGATAGATTTTCAGGGTAAAACATTGGAATCCTTTATTTTAAATAGTACAGGCTGCCTCAGTTGAAAGCCCAGTCATGATGTTTCACATGACGCAGAAGACACAGGTCTTTCATTGAGCACACAAATATATTTGTAAGAACAAGCTTGTTATAATCAACCTATGTTACTATATGATCCGACGGTCAGCTAATGCGAGTGTTAATAAGGGATCAGGATTGAGTTCTTTCAATCATTTTATCTTTATCTTGGCCTAGAAGAGCTGGGAGCATAAAATGAAACTTGGCATTTTGGTGCCAAATACATCATTGCCAACAGGTGGAAAGGTGTGGGAAAAGTGTGTGGTTGGATGGTGGGGGTTGTTTCTTGAGGCAGAAGGCTGTTTGCCCTCCCCCATCCTGGCCCGCGTCCAAATGTCGAGCGCAATCTGTCGGAATGAATCTGTAATTCTGAAGCTTGAGTCTCAGAGGAACTGCCTGGCCTGGACTTGGGGGGGACAGCTGGCGCCGCCTGGTGGTGAGGCTGTGCCAGTCGCTTGGTATGGGGTGTCCCAGTGGGGGAAACCGACATCACCCCCACCTCGCGGTGTGTCACGGTCTCTTTATTTCCACAGACGCACTACGAGGACGGGGAATACATCATTCGGCAAGGAGCCAGGGGAGACACCTTCTTCATCATCAGCAAGGGGAAGGTGAGACCTCCATCAGCCAGACAACTGGCATTATTAATGGTGACTCGGGGCGCCAGCTAAGCTGGTCCTGATCTGTCTCCTCCTGTTGGAGCAGAGGTTAACACTTTCACATTCAATTAATGTCTGCTTTCAACGGGAACTGCGATTCGCCCGTTCTCTCTCTCTCTCTCTCTCTCTCTTACTGTCTCTCGTCTCCCCCTCCTTCCCTCGCTCTAACACACAGGGTCTCCCCCTCCCTCTCTCGCTCAGTAATGCCGTCTGTCTCCCTCCTATTATCCTTGCACCCTGTGTTTTATTGAATCTAATATAACTGAAATACTCCACATAATAAAAAGATAAATGTGGCTGTTGCATAATCCATCTCTAACATAACCTTCAAAGTGCATAAATGTTACCAAATTTTGAATATGGAGAATCAAAGTATTCATACAAGTATTTCTTTTGTCTAAAATGTGCGGAATGACACTGAAATCTTGCATCTTTATTGCTGTTGAGTGAATCCGTGAGGATAGAGAGGCCAGACTACAGAGCAGGAGCCTCTAATGCTGAGAAATGAAAGGAAGATTTTCACAGAGCTGGAAAACTCCTCGGAGTACCATCATCATCGCCTTCATGGTTTCAAAGCCTCATCAAATACCACACTTCAGTCCAAGAGTCCTTGATTTTTCAATACAAATACGGTCCAAAACAAACAAAGGCTTTGTGTTTCCAAAGAAAATAAATTGTCATTTTAAAACGACTTCGGCTGTGTTTTCGCTCAGCACAGCCAACTTGCCTGAACTCCTCATTCAATCTATATTATCTGATCTAGAGCTCATGCCACTTTCTAAAATGTAGTCGAACGCCTTGGCATCTCCAAGTTATAGAGCACAATAGACTGGCTAGCTGCCTTGATACATGAACGCTGATTGTTAGGAATTAACAGCTGTAGCTGTGCATTGCAATTTGGGAGACACATTTACATAAATTCTCCAAGGTCTTGGTTGGCTCTGCAGCCTATGCAAAACAATAAGATTCTATTGTCCGTATTCACAGGTAAATGTCACACGAGAAGATTCGCCGAGTGAAGACTCAGTCTATCTCCGAGCACTGGGGAAGGGAGACTGGTTTGGGGAGAAAGCCCTACAGGGGTAAGTCTGTCCCCTAAACTTATCCTGAAACAGCGCCAACCGTCAACTCAAAGCACCCGTCCTCACTTTATTACTTTTTTATTTGACTGACAGCTGGCCTCTTACACTGTATCTGAAACATACATTTACTCTGTCATTCATTTATATAGTCCAAGCTCAGGTTAAGTGGCCTGCGCAAGCATATATAGTGGAAGTGCCACATCTTGTAAGTGTGCTGGTCTTTGAGTGACTGGCTCACTGCATTAATCCGCACTTCCACGAAACATCAGTTCGTACAATGAGTGCAGTGATTATCACGGGATCAGAGCTGCCGCTACATTCATCTTTAGGGACGGTCAAACCAAGAGATCACCGCTATCGTCAGTCATTCAGTGTAGGCATTTTATGCTGATAAAGACATACTCCTCTTATGATAGATGACAGTTACAGTATTTTGCATGGTGAGTAAGCTTAAGCTACAATTGAAGCACCTATTACTAAAACCCCATAAGTCACTCTTGACTTGACTTGTGGGGTTTTAGTAATCAGTGCTTCAATTATGCATTCTAGAATCCTTTCAAATCAAACTGCAGAACTTAGTCAGTCATTTCCCACGTGTGGGTTGATTACTAGCTACAACCTAGCGGAGGAACTCAGTATTAGCTTTCTGGAGGGATGGCATCAGAACAATTGGCTATGCCTTCCGTAGATTTCGTTTTTGGAAATTATTTTATACTGACTAAATTTAGTTTATTCCTGAAATGAAATGTGCTGTCATTTTAGTGGGGCTTGAAAAAAATTCTTGGAAAAGTGTTTTGTCACTTGGGGAAAATTCCTCCCACAGCCACGTGTCAGCTGCAGATTTGTTCTGTTGCTTCTGTTAGACTAGTGCAGCTGTTGGGCCCTTGAGTATGACCCTTAACACCATCATTACTCCAGGGGGGATTGGCCCCTGCTTTGTGCAAACTGTCAGTCAGTTCGGATGGAAGTGCCAGCCAAATTACATAGGGGGCACACTTCCTGCACAGCAACCACAAGAGCTAATGACAAATAACAGCCCACCCGACTCTCATCAGCTCTACACTGTCCAGGAAGTCTTACAGTCTCAGTCATCACCAATTGCAAATTTTACCATACTCCTGACGATGAGATCCGCAATACACTGTATTTTGATTGCGTTCTAGTCGGACTGAAAATCTTGTTGACAAATAAACATTTGCCTTGCTGAAATCCATCAGCCATAACTGGAGGAGAGGTAGGAGGGTGAGAATAAGGTTGCTTGTGCTCTTGTTCAGCAGTAATGTCTGAGGAATGGAAATATGTCATCACTCAACAGTGTAATCCTGCTCCACACATGAGTAAACTCACCTTTGACTTAGGCCAGATTTAACATGATGATCATATAGAGTATATCTTTTGTTGGATGGTCATTTGCTCTTCAGTTGTAATGGACAGCTCAATATGGGTGACTGCCATGGGGAGGGAATATATTGTATGACTGTTTGGAGCTTACAGTCAACATCTGTGGCCTGAGTAGATGCAACAATGCCACCTTGTGGAAGAAGAAAATTTAAGTGCTGCCTGCAGAGTGCTTCAGCTCTCCGTATTTGGGCAGCGAGCCAGGTCACTGGATTCATAACTGCCTTTATAATCTCAATGAAATGGAAGGTTTTAGCACTAAATAGGTACATCATTAGGCAGTATGACTCTTATATAAGTATCATGCTTTGATATTTCTGACCATGAACATTTGTGCCGGGGGCACAACAAATTATAAAGGCAATGGAAGTTACTGAAGTAGCTGCCCTTCGATCAGCAATCACATTGTCTGGATTCGGCTTAATTAGTGTTGCACTAATGGTGTGTTCATGGCCACCACAAGGACTCTGTAAAGAGCATGGCGTTGTTGTGTTGTGTGAATTTTCTGTTGATCGATGAAATGCTGCTCTGATTGATCTTTGGGAATGGGGTGCAGTTTGAGGGCAGGAATGCATTTTCAGCACTCTGCAGCTGTTAAGTTTCGCAGTCGGTTTCGCCCGGAAAACTGGGGTCAGCTGATAGCCTGTGGCACCGGCTGGAGAGCCCTGAGCTAAATCTGAAACAAATAGTTCTGACTGGGAGACATCAGCATGTATCAGCCCGAGCCTGAGAAGCAGTTTTTTTTATGCCTCAGGTGGAAATTCTGCGATGATTTTTCATTTGAAATGTTTTGATGTCAGTATTAGTCTTGTTATTGATGAATAATTACTTGGATTGGAACAAAAGGGCACCAATTATGCGACCTGCATGTGCCATCTGTCTTACAGGGGCAATAATTTAAAGTCTTCATGTTTTATTTTGGCAGTTAATTTTTGTAAATTAATTTTTGTAACTTAATGGGTTTTTGAAAAGAGCGCAACTATCTCTGCTTGCTAATCCTGATCATCTTACCATAGTAAAGATTGCATGTGATCGCTTCCTCAGATTCTTGGCTCTGTTTATATACAGAAAGCAATTCTATAATGCACTTTTGCATGCTAGTAAATGCAGTAATTATGCCTGTACTGTAAACGAATATCATCAGTTCTTGAATTAAGATTCTACCAGATTATTCATTGGCCACATTTAAATGTTAATGTGTTTTTAATTGAGTTGGGCAGCCTGGGGAAATGCAGTCCATTAGCAAAGCCCCCATACTTGTGCCCCTCGCTGCATTAAATTGATTTGTAGTGTTTACAAAGTAGTGAACATGCTTTAAAATGGAAGCATTGTTGATTTAATTTATTCATTTTTTCATATTTACATTTTGAAATTGCCTCAGCTGACATTTTATTTACATTTTCAGCGGTTATCTGACCTTTCACTGCATGTAATGTGTGTTTCTCCACTGGTCCCATTTGATGTGAGTTTTGTAGAAATATTTTGTCGCAACATTCATTTGTTCCAATTTTCTGCTTTGCATGGCTCCTGGGGAAAAATAAACATAGATAAGCTATTCATTTCTACAAAATAATGCAAATTCAGACCCTCAATGTAAACATCCATCTTGGTTCCTGTTAGATATAACATGCTTGCTGCGCCGTCACCCCTTCAGACCCTGCGTCCACTGCTATCTTTTGTGGCAAATGCAAGGTCCACTTGTGCTTTGTGTCACACAGAAATGGCTTCAAGGCCGTTCATCAAAAATGAGTGAAAAGATAAAAGTATCCACTAGCAGATGTCTGTTCCAATTCTTTGTGTGATCAGTTGCTGCATGTAGCCCTACTATGTTTTAAAATATGGCGATGTGTTCATGATATTTTACTGACAGAGACATCAACACTGATGTCTTGATTTAATGCTACCCAAATCATATGTGAAGTTGTTCATGTTCAGACCTGCAGACAGATGTACACACACATGCAGACATCCACTTCCAGATGCGAAAAACATATCCCGTTTTTCTCAGGTTTTAGCGACGTTTCACGTCCATTCAGCCCTGTAATGGACATGTAAAATGCTTATAAGAAATTGACTTGTCAAAAATGTCTTTTTTCCCCATGCATTTTTATATTGGAGAGGAGTAAAAAGCAAATGGATAAAAATATTTTTTGCTCAGCAATCAAGTGTGAGGCCAGCTTCTGCGTTGTCTACTTTGATGATGACCGTGATTTGAATATGCTTTAATTCTATTTTGAAAGGTGATATTTTTAAAAGATGTTTTTATACCCTTGCTTTTGATCTAACATTGAAAGTCCTTAGTTCTAATGAGAGGAAAATCTTGTGTTTAAATGTATTTAGCAAATGAATTGGATATTCACAAAGGCTACTTTATTTGCCCAAGAAAGTGTCTTTGATCTCCTGCAGGCAGAGGGAGGTAGATGAGTGGGCAGACCATTAGGAAGACTAAAAGATGGAAGATAAAAAAAAAAAATGAACAGTTACTAAATGTAACCTCTCCAGGAGCTAAGGCTGACATAAAGGTTTGAATGAGCTTTGATGGTGAATAAGAAGGATTCAGAACAGTAGGAATACTTTGTCCTTTGACATTGTGCCATTTTCACTAGAATTCAATCAAATTACTGACAGTTCATGAGTGATGTTGCCCAAAAAAGCCGCTCTTATACAGACTTTCACCTGCTGGGGCGCACACACTCGCACCCACGCATGCGTACTCTCTCTCTCTCACACACACACACACGCACACGCACAAGTTATGGTACAATAATCGCAGGTTACCTGAAGGCTTTTTTTTTTTACATCTTCCAGTACTGAGATTAAGAAAGGTATGCTATCACTTAGACTTTGTGTCTTTTCCCGCTAGTGTGACAACCCTGACCTTTTCCTTTTGAGAGCCCTGTTTTGTAGTTAAGGTGGCTATTGAAACAGCTGCTGGAACATTTCCTCCTGTTCTTGACTCAAGCTTACAGTCTGAATATTGCACAGTAATATCCCTTGGACAGAATAAGTGGGTGAAGTTGCTAACCACAACACAAGTGGTTACACAACACAACACAACGCAGCATCCATTCACTCACGAGATATTATAATGTGTGGTGTACGTATGTACGCGAAGTTTGCTAGAATCGCCACACTGACTTCAACCAGGATCCCTCCCAAATCTGGAGCATGTGCTCCGGGTAAAATCGCTGTCCTCGGTTTTTCAGCATAATCTCGCTCGGTGGAACTGGCCCCTTCAGCTATAGAGCTGAGGTAGTTGAATGGGGTGTTTGGCACGATCAGTTCTGGAGGCCTTGGCGTGGCCCTATCCCTCAGTGGGAGATCTTATTTCAGCTATCTGATGTAAAGGAACATATTCCATTTGAGCTCGGCTGCCAGGCATGGACCTCCTTTCAGTCGCTGACCTTCGAAGCCTGGAGGTCTGTCCACACGTAGCATAAAAGAGAGAATCATTTTTAGATGGACCCCAGGGTGTAAGGATCCCTTTCTTGCCCGTGTGAAACGTGGCCCTCATAATTGCTTCTGCTGCTGGAAGATGGGGACATCATGGACTGCTTGAATGTTGCTGTTCGCTGTAGGCAATACGGCACCTCGGTTGACCTGAGTGTGTTTTTTTTTTTTTTTGCTTTTTCGCTCTGGAGAAATACTTTGCCCCACAGTTTTTACTTTTGTACAACCCCAATTCCAAAATAGTTGGGACGAAGTGTAAATTGTGAATAAAGTCAAAATGCAATGACTTTTAGATCACATTAGCCAATAAGATATTTATAATAGAACACGGATGACATTTCAAATGTTGAAACTGAGACATTTTAAATTTTCATCCACAAAATGAGCTTGTTTCAAATTTTCTGGCTGCAACAGGTCTCATAAAAGTTGAGACACAGGCAAAAAAGGGCTGAAAAAGCAATTATTATATTAGAGAATCAGCTGAAAGAACATTAAGCAAGTAATTAAGTTAACTGGCATCAGGTGTGTATCATGATTGGCTATAAAAGGGATGTCTTAGAGAGGCTGAGTCTCTCAGAAGTAAAGATGGTCAGAGGCTCTGCAACCTGTGAAGGCTTGCTTAAAAAAATTGTGGAAAACTTCAAAAACAATGTTCCTCAACGTCAAATTGCAAAGGCTTTGAAAGTCTCATCATCGAAGTGCATAACATTATCAAAAGATTCAGAGAAAATTCAGGACAAGGCCAAAGACCTTTACTGGATGCCCATGATCTTTGGACCCTCAGACGCCACTGCATCACTCACCGGCATTATTCTGTCATTGAAATTACTAAATGGGCCCAGGAATACTTCAAGAAACCACTGTCTGTAAACACAGTCCTCCGTGCCATCCACAGATGCCACCTAAAACAGAAAGACCACCCCTCCTGTTATCAGCGTTCATTTCAAATCCAGTATGGGGATGCATTAGTACACTCAACAAAAATATAAACGCAACACTTTTGTTTTTGCTCCCATTTGTCATGAGATGGACTCAAAGATCTAAAATTCATTCCAGATACACAATATTACCATTTCTCTCAAACATTGTTCACAAATCTGTCTAAATGTGTGATAGTGAGCACTTTTGCTTTGCTGAGACAATCCATCCCACCTCACAGGTGTGCCACATCAAGATGCTCATCAGACACCATGATTAGTGCACAGGTGTACCTTAGACTGTCCACAATAAAAGGCCGCCCTGAAATGTGCAGTTTTTGCTTTATTGGGGGTCTGGGGACTCAGAACCAGTCAGTATCTGGTGTGACCACCATTTGCCTCATGCAGTGGAACACATCTTCTTCGCATAGAGTTTACCAGATTGTCAATTGTAGCCTGTGGAATGTTGGTCCACTCCTCTTCAATGGCTGTGCGAAGTTGCTGGATATTAGTGGGAACTGGTACGCGCTGTCGTATACACCGGTCAAGCACATCCCAAACATGCTCAATGGGTGACATGTCCAATAAGTATGCTGGCCATGCAAGAACTGGGACATTTTCAGCTTCCAAGAATTGTGTACAGGTCCTTGCAACATGGGGCCGTGCATTATCTTGCTGAAACATGAGGTGATGTTCATGGATGTATGGCACAACAATGGGCCTCAGGATCTCATCACGGTATCTCTGTACATTCAAAATGCCATCAATAAAATGCACCTGTGTTCTTCATCCATAACAGATGCCTGCCCATACCATAACCCCACCACCACCATGGGCCACTCGATCCACAACATTGACATCAGCAAAGCGCTCACCCACACGACGCCACACACGCTGTCAGCCATCTGCCCTGAACAATGTAAACCGAGATTCATCGGTGTGAAGAGAACACCTCTCCAACGTGCTAGACGCCATCGAATGTGAGCATTTGCCTGCTCAAGTCTGTTACGGCGACGATCTGGAGTCAGGTTAAGACCCCGATGAGGACGACGAGCATGCAGTTGAGCTTCCCTGAGACGGTTTCTGACAGTTTGTGCAGAAATTCTTTGGTTATGCAAACCAATTGTTTCAGCAGCTGTCTGAGTAGCTGGTCTCAGACGATCTTGGAGGTGAACCTGCTGGATGTGGAGGTCCTGGGCTGGTGTGGTTACACGTGGTCTGCGGTTGTGAGGCCGGTTGGATGTACTGCCATATTCTCTGAAACGCCTTTGGAGACAGCTTATGGTGGAGAAATGAACATTCAATGCCCGAGCAACAGATCTGGTTGACATTCCTGCTGTCAGCATGCCAATTGGATGTTCCCTCAATGCTTGCGCCATCTGTGGTATTTTGCTGTGAGACAAAACTGCACATTTCAGAGTGGCCTTTTATTGTGGGCAGTATAAGGTACACCTGTGTACTAATCATAGTGTCTGATTAGCATCTTGATGTGGCACACCTGTGAGGTGGGATGGATTGTCTCAGCAAAGCAAAAGTGCTCACTATCACACATTTAGACAGATTTGTGAACAATGTTTGAGAGAAATGGTAATATTGTGTATCTGGAATGAATTTTAGATCTTTGAGTCCATCTCATGACAAATGGGAGCAAAAACAAAAGTGTTGCGTTTATATTTTTGTTGAGTGTACATATGGTGTGGGACACTTGCGTGTTCTAAAAAGCACCATGAATGCAGAAAGGTATATAAAGGTTTTAGAGCAACATACACTCCTCTACAGATGACATCGATTCCAGGGAAGGCCTTGTGTATATCAGCAGGACAATGCAAAACCACATACTGCAGCTATTACAACAGCATGGCTCCGTAGTGGAAGAGTCCGTGTGCTGAACTGGCCTGCCTGCAGTCCTGATCTTTTACCGATTGAGAACATTTGGTGCATAATTAAATGAAAAGTCTGTCAAAGGAGACCCAAAACTTCCAGTAGCTGGAAGCCTGTATTAAACAAGAGTGGGATCAGATTCCAATGAATAAACTCAAGAAACTAGTCTCCTCAATGCCCAGACGCCTCCACTCTGTGTTAAAAAGAAGAGGGGATGCTACACCATGGTAAACAGGCCCCTGTACCAAATTTTTTGAGACCTGTAGCAGCCATCAAATTTTAAATGTGCTCGTTTTGTGGATAAAATTGTAAAATTTCTCAGTTTCAATATTTGCTATGTTATCTCTGTTCTATTGTGAATAAAATATTGGCTGGTGTGATTTGAAAGTCATTGCATTTTGATTTTATTCACAATTTACACTTTGTCCCAACTATTTCGGAATTGGGGTTGTACCAGCTCTCGTTCTTAGCTGATCACCCCTGCAGATGAGATTATATTCTTGCCCTCCTGGAGTTAGGAGCCGGTGTGCCCACTTGGCATGACTGATGGACAAGCCAGGCAGTCACTGCTGCTGGCTCCATGTGAATTGAGCTCTCTGGGTGCAAAAAACCTCAAGCCCAAAAATATGTGTTATATAACCAACTGTGGCTTTGAGGCATTGACAGCACAATAGACATGTTTTTATTTGAGTCGTAGGTGTCGACTTCTGTTTAGATTCTTTCTTGAGTCCCAGTAATTACTGAGTTACCAAGTTGCGAAGTATTTATGTGTAGCCTTCACAGAGATAAAATGACAAGGATGAAAAGCTCTTGAAAAAGCACTTAGACGCGTGGGTGGTGGATGTCATTGCGGTTGCTTTTATCAGATGGCTCTTTTATATATTTTGGTGATGGGATGCAGTATGCTCACAGTGCCAAGAATGTCTGCATGAATGCTATCGCTCAGAAAGATAACAGGCAGATTACTGGCTATTGTGAAGTCAGTCTAAAGCGAATGTTATGTTATGTTATGTTATGTTTGTTTGTTATGAATCTGCCATAAATCTTTGTTTATAAATTTACTATTCTTGACATGGAGTGTTTTTTCTGCCTCTGTGCCTGCAAGACGCTGCTGACAACCTGTCTCCTTCTCAAGTTATTCAGTATTACTTGTGCCAAACTTAAAAGCTTCCTCCCAATTATGAAAACCTTTTGGTCTCTCGCTCTCATTTCAGAGAGTCATTTGGATAACACCTGCAGATCAGTATTCAAAATGTCTGGTACCCAAGTTTAATTAGTTCTTAAAGTTAGGCTCATTTTCATGCAGTTCAGTCATTTTATCTTGAATATTCTTTGCTCAAAATAGTGAATTTAATTCACTCTCTAAGTTACACTACTGGCCAAAATATTACAAACACCAGGCCAAAATATTAGGCACACCCTGCGTTTTTTAGAATTTGGCTGGTTTTTCTTAACTTAAAGTACATTATCAACAACAACAAAAAAAAAACAGTAGAACATAGAAACACATATATACAGTGCTATATAAACAAATTTGTTAGACTGCCCCCCAGTGTATGGTTTTTGCCACAGCTGCCCTCAATTAACAGTATTGGTAATCACCAAAATCATTTTTTTTTTGGTTTCTCTAATGGTTAATCCACCAGTATGCGCAAGCTCTTTACTTGAAATTATATTTTTAATGCTAAAATATAATTATTGTTGTTATCCACATATTTTCAAATTCAGTGTTTTACAAAAAAGCGAAAAAAAATTGTTAAGCACATTATTATTTTTTGATTAAGATTCCAAATAACAGTTATTTACTTGCATTCCTGAACATAAAAATGAGTTTTAGTGGTTGAGTGCAAGAATGCAAGTTGTTATCAAGGCTAAAGGAGGCCATACAAAATATAGTTTTTTTTTTTGGTTTGCATGTGTTAATAAGGACTTATTTACACTGAACAAAAATATAAACGCCCCATGTCAAATTTTTGGAAAAAAACTGGAACCGGGATTCTGTGAATAGCACTCTTCTATAGTCTGCCAAGGGCCATCGAACGTGTGCATTTGCCCATGCGAGTCGGTTCCGACGCCGGACAGCAGTGAGATCCAGACCACGGTGAGGATGCCAAGCGTGCAAGTTGGGTTCTCGCAGGCGGTTACGGACTGTCTGTGGTGTGATGTGTCTGTTGTGCAGACCAACGGTCTCATCTGCTGTGCCTGTTGCTGATCTGAGCCGATCCCGCAGGTGGACAAGCTGGATGTAGCGTTCTTGTGCTGGTGTGGTCACACGTGGCCGACGTGGATAAGGTCGATTTGCAGTACTGCCCGTCTGTCGGAAACAAACTCTCAAACGGCCTATAGTTCGATAGTTAACATTCAGCTGCACAGCGACCGCTCTGGTGGACATCCCTGCATCCAGCATGCCAATGTCACTTTCCCGCATGACCTGAGACATCTGAGGCATGATGACTTTTGACAAAATTTGACATTTTGGGGTAGCCTTTTATTGTTCCCAGTATAAGGAGTGTCTAGGTACTGCTCATTTTGTCTGATCACCGTCTGGAAATGCCACACCCATGTACTGGGTGAAATCATTGCATCACTGAGCAAATGCTCACTGACAGAGAGATGGATTAAAGAATGGTCCACAAATTAAGAGAAATATCCCTACTGTACAAGTAAAAGTCAGCATATGCTCACTTAAAGTTGTTAACTCCATGTGGCATCAATATTTGACATGGGGCGTTTATATTTTGTTCAGTGTAGTTTTTTCAGTTTATTATTTGTCAAAGAAATGACGCTGCAATTTTTAGTTTGAAACAAGTTTTTGAAAATTTCTAAAATATTTGTGTTTTCTCATTTTTATGATAGGTGGTCTTATAACTTTGTTAATGTATGTTAACTAAAAATGTGCAAAATTATTTGCGAAGAGATATATATGTACTTATTCAAATTGAACTTTCAACAAAGTGCCCTCCCTTTGCCTTGATTACAGTCTGAGATATCCTAGGCATTGTTTCCAGCAGTTTAAAGAGAGAACTTCCCAGTAACTCATTCCAGGCTCTGAAGTGTTCTTTCATGAGCTCTTCTGAACTTCATGGGTGCACTTCTCTGACTGCCCAGTCAAGTTCATCCCACAGCAACTCAATGGGTGACAAATCTGGTGATTGTGGGGGCCACACCATCTTCTGAAGCACTCCTGCTTCCTCCTTTTCATCAACATATCTTTGGCACAGCTTGGAGGAGTGCTTGGGGTCATTTCCGCTAAAACAGAAAGTGCTGACCAACTAGTCATTGCCCTGAGGGCAAAGTATGCTGGTGTTAAGGTTTTTTAACAACAAAGTACAAGTAATTCGACCAACAAGTTTTACAAAAAAGTTATTTTTGGGAAAGTTATCAACCCATGTCATTGGGACTCTAATCCAGGCAAAGGAGGAATATGTGTTTTTAGTTGAATTTCATGATGTACAGTTGTTGGTAAACAGCACTTTTAGTCAATGCAAGTGTCCCTTTGGCATTTTGTGCGCTTTTGTTGCTCAAAATGAACTTTAAGATGAAAAAATCCCAGCCAAATTCTGAAAATTGGAGGGTGTTCGTAATATTTCAGCCTGTTGTGTACATTTAAAAAAAATTAGTATAACATGCATCAGAAAGCTAATTGAACTAATTGAAATAGATGTTTTTTTCTGGCCCATGATTAAGGATGGGTGTGTTTTTAGTGTGAACTATCAGTATCAACATCCATGCAAGCTAAGTACGGGGTCTCTTGCTCACAAAGTACTTTTTGGTTCCCTGGTTGTGGACTGAAGTTAATTATCATCTCTGTAGTTACACTTACTTTCTTATCATCCTGCTGCCGGCAATTTTATTTGTTAGTTACCCTGTGTGAGATGCTCTGGTAAATGCATGAAATGCAGATAAAAGCATCATTACCCCACCACATTGCTGCCACTGGTATCTTTTGAGGTCATAAACGGTTAATGGACATTAATGCCAGTGTATCAGGATGTGCCTCTCCCTTCCCTTGAAGTCTCTGAAACATAATTGCTATGACCGGGATTGCCCCCACCCATCTGGAACAACGTTCTCCCAGATCCCCCCGGGAACCAAAACCTCCAGTTCAGATATTGCCCCAGATGCCCTCTTTACCAAGAGCTGGACCAGATGGGAACTTTTGGAGGCAATCGCATGGGACCCAAATGTCAGTAATTATTAAAAAGAGACAATTTTTTCATCTTGCTCAACCAAATAATATAAAAAATAAATATTTTCTGCAGTTCTGCATGCCACTTATCATATAGATGAATTCCTTCAAATTCTCTCTGGTTTGTCAGTAATAATGAAGCACTGATTACTAAAACCCCACAAGTCAGGATTTGATCGTTTTGAGAAAATCAAGGAAAACATTTCAATTCATGAAAAAGTGTAGACAGTGCTTCAGTATGATATGCAGTGTTAAGGTGATCTACCACTGGATTCAGAGAACCCTACTTGATCATATATTCTATTACTTAAAAGGAATAATGGACAAAAGAAAATTTGGACTTCTTGGGTTCTAAGCACATATGGTTGGAATTGTGGGGTTTTAACCCCGTATTTAGGGTTATTGGCCTTACATTACGTGACAACCCTGAAACAAAATGTTACCATTTACAATAAAATAAATAAAAACTCTGCATTGTGGCAAAAACTTGTTTATTATTAACACTTTAATTAGTACATAAGTGGGTCTAGTGTTTGATATGCGATACCTTTAACTGCCAATACCGCAGAACTTGGAACATGACTTGTGGTTTTTTAGTACCCCAAAGATGGCCCTTGTCAAATGTGATAAGGCAACGGTCTTAACTCAATTTCACCAAAAGTGTGACTTATGGGGTTTTAGTAATAGGTGCTTCAATTTATTTTAAATTATTACTGTGCACATCAGGACCAACTCTTGCTGGATATACAGTATGAACATAGGTTGAATAGGTAATAGTTATCGCAGATAAGGACTAGCAGGTGTTGTGTAACATGGTTCACAGCACAGTGTTTTCTGTTGGTGGTCAAAACAAGTAACAAATACGAGGATGACTTGGCGCTGAGGCCTGGCAGCGAGGTCAAAGTATCGGGTGCATTGAACGCCCTCTCCCATGGGCCACACCCGCGTCCACCTGCTTACACGGGCAGCGCGTCAGTAACACCTGGCTCCCCCATTCCCACTGCCCCAGCCCTCGAGCATGGGCACATCTCCGCTCATCGGCAGTCTTCACGGAGGATCGACGGCATGGTCGGGCCACAACAGCCTGTGTCTGAACAGCAGGGGGGCATAGGCGGGTTAAAGCGTATGCAAGATCGGTCCAGAATCAGCACGGACACCGTGGAATCGGACGCAGAGTCCTTCGACCGGCGAGATTCCCCAGAATGCTTATCTGAATGCCAAGTCCTTTCCAATGACTGCACAGACCACAGGGCAGAGTAATGCTCAATAATAGACTGCTTCATGCAAACCATAGTCAGAAACCTTGGTCTGATTTTTTTAAATGGTGGATGGAATCTCAGAGAAGAATATGACAAAGTGTATGCCTTTAGTTTGTGTGCTTCATCTTTACACTGAGCATTTAAAGATTGATGTTTTAATGGAATTATTGAGCCATATCAGTTTATCTGTTTCACAGAAGTCGAATGCGGTTATGCAATTTGTTGTCTCTGCAATGGTTTACCTTTCTGAAGAGAGGATATCAGATCATTTTGAAAATGTGTGCTTAAATAGGTTTGTTAGTTCTAATATAATCACCATGCATAGCAAAAGTATTGTATATTTTGCATGCCACAAACACAATCTCTGTGATAAGTGAGTTACTATAATACAACATTAGGAAAGTCATTACCCTTGGAAATGAAGCTCTAGTGCCGGTATAACAAATGGGCTTTAAAGGTGTCTCATTTATTTACAGATGGAGTAATGTTGTTTCTTCTTTCTTCTCACAGGGAGGATGTCAGAACGGCCAATGTCATTGCAGCAGAAGCTGTCACTTGCCTTGTCATTGACAGAGAGTGAGTACCACCTGTTCCATCCATGCTTTTTTGTCTTTGCGAAAGCATATACAGTAAGATCACATTTTTGATCACATTCTGCAATATGCTTTAGTTTTACTCACTAAACTGTTATTTATTTGCTCCGTCTTGTAGCTAGTATTATTTGAAATGTGGCAAGTTTTTAATTATTTTTTAGTTATTTTAAATGCTCTTTACGATGAATGTTAGGTTTTCTGATGCAGTACCTCAGTATTAAAAGCATAATCTTAAGTGGCCTCTTTCATGCCCTCAACACCACGCAGCAACATTTGTTGACAGGCTCTCGGAGAGGGTGGGAGTTTGACCTTTGCTTATTGATTTCAAATGAAACCACTTGAGAGCAGATGAGGAAAATGACTAATGACAGCATCACTCAGCACCTTGCTGGAGTTACCAGTTCAGAAAGACTTCTTCTTACCAGTAAATTTAATGTTTGATGTTTCAATAAAATTTTATACAAGTAAAGTTTAAATACTTTCCATAATGTTTCTGTATGTAAAAGTTATTTGAATGTCCAAGGTATCTGGTAAATCCACCTTTTTTTACCTTTGACTTTAAAGTAGGATTAATATGTACCACTCCTTTACCACTGTATATTCAATGTGTAAATCTTATTCTGAACAAACTAGTTTCAAATAATGCAAGGCACCCTTTATAGAAAAAAATGGAATTGCATGCAACCTAACGGGCAGCGCCGTTGCGGACAAATTCACTGGTCTAATGAGTGAATAATGAGTCGCAAGATCGACGGCGGCTGGTTGCTTGCTGGCTCTGATGTTGGCAATATTAATTAGTTCGTGGAATCATTAATGGCCGTTCCAGGGGAAGGTTGATATCACGTGTACTGATCACTTCTAGGATAATATTTACGAAGGAGAATTAAAAGCAGAGCTCTTAGGTCTACCAGCTAAGAGGATGCTGAAGGCAGATGCAGTTCCCATTCTATTCATCCATAAAGCGAAGCCGAAACCAAGAGAGAACAGAGCGGTGCGGGTTTCGAAAGAGAGCGAGTGTCAGCTGATAGCCCGTCAGCCATCGCAATTACGCCACGATTTTGGGCTTTCGTGAACTGAATCACAGTAACAAGAGGCTTGGATTAAAACAATGGCCCACCTCGTGAATTTTTTGCTGGAGCAATTATTGATAATTAATAATAATTAAAGTCCATTTGGTGGGTGGGGAGTGAATTTTTGATCAGATGCAATTGGGGCATACTATACTCAGCCAAAATAAAAACTTTACACTCATTTGGAGGTCGAAAAGTTGAAAATGCAAGAAATGAGGTTTTAAATAATGATTTTATTTTATTCTGTACTCATTAAAGATGGTGTATCATAAAAATAATGTTCATAATGTAACCAGTTCCACCGGAAATGCTACGGAAATGTCCAAGAGTAAAAATGGTAAGTTACAACTTGAATAAGAGCAGTGCGCAGGCGATTACGTATGGTTTGGGCAGTCACACGACCTCTAAACAATTCATTCCTAGTGGATGTTGCAGTGACAAATCGATTATGCAAATGACGTAAGACAATTTGTCCGTCTTCTGCTTTTGACGTCACACGTGGGCTACCAGAAGGAGGTCAGTCAGCTGTGGTGCCAGTTTGTTGGAGACGTGTTCGAAGATCATGGATAGTTCGTCGACTGCATCCCATAATCTTTGCAACGTCAGTGACGGACGTTTCCGTATTCAGCATGCCAATGGCATGTTCACGCTGAATGTTTGACCGTCATGGCATTGAAAATCAACGAATAATTAACTGTAAAAACTTGTTTTTCCGAGATGTTACTCTAATGTGTTAACGTGAGCTCAGTTGCACATCTCTCATATGGTCACGTGACTAGGAACACGAGAAAACATGGTTTCAGCTTAAAGTACGCTCGCACTTGCTACGTACCTGTGCACATCAGAGTCGATGTGTGTCATGATGTCTTTGACAGCGCATTTACCCCTAGTGATAATAAAAACCCTTTTATTAAAAGTTTAAAGAAAAAATTTACAAATTTATGAGTGTGAAGTTCCTTTTTTGACTCAGTATATGACAACAGCTATTGGAAACAGCTCACGTCAAAATTGGTATGTAATGATAATCCTCCTTTAATTCACAGACAAGAATTAGTTCTGAATGACAATTTGTATTATGCCTGTAGCCTTAAATCTACACAAAGCAATAATATGCTAATTTTTTTCAGTAAAATGACTCCTTGCAGGGTTAGAATCTTCATTCTTTGGCCTCTTTCGGCTATTCACTTTACAGTCAGTTTGCTGTTGTTGAGTGGTTTTGTTTTCTAAATTTCTGTGTCGGCCATTCTCTCCTTTGCATGGGACCAAATAAATAAATATATGTTTACTCGTACTCTGAGTACATGCAGATATATAAAATAGACAACATTATTAGACAATCATTCATTCACAACACAAGTGCAACAACAAATCATGGTATTCAGTGCGAGTGAGAAACTGTTCGTGCCGGTGCAGTATATCAACAATAAATGAAGCCTTTTGTTGCCGAACTTCATCATAGATATTAGTATGACTTTTAATAATTCGAGAGATCCTAGACTTCCCATCCACTGCAAGTAGAACAGACTTTGAAATGTTGAAATAAAACAAAATATGATTAATGCTCCTGCACATGGGGGAATCGCTGCCATCAATAGCAAGCTTGCTGCACAGTGAAATAATTTTGTTATCAGAAGAAATATTTCTGAGGAAAAAATTTACACAGCGCAAATAAATCTGTGTCTGTACTGATAAATCTTGTGCAATGAAGGGTAGCAAATCACAATGAGTGCGTGGAGGTAAATTGAAAATCCTTCTGATAGCCTTGCGCCAAGCGACATAAAACCTGTTTATACATGCATCAGAGATATCCCATAACTGACTACCATAAAGCGCCATGCCAAAACTTGGTATTTTACCAGATGGGAGTGGTTTTGCTGAACGTAGCTGAGCCAGTGCTTTGAGTGCACATATATTAGTGAACATGGATGATGTTGCTCATGTTTGAAAGCAATTTCCCGCTAGCTCCTAAAATAAGTGAAACGATCTTCTAATCAGACAGATTTAGTTATCCGTACCATATTCAGGGACACCATCTTGCCATTACCTGTTGGTGTGGCTATAGGACACAAGCTAGCTTTAGCTAATACTTTCAAAAAGTAATTCGTACTGAAGTTTCTGTATGGAAGTGATATGTCATTATTCCATGTTTTCAGTGTGGTTTTTTACATGACAATCACTGAGGGTGTTTGTTTATATTGTATTTACAGATCTGAGGTAACTGAGTCGCTGCCGTGGTCACTGCTGTCTCTCTCTGCCTCCGTCGGAACCATTGCACGTTCATGTGCAGCTGGGGAATGGGGGGTTAGGACTGCTAACTTAGGCGACGGACAGAAAGCTAGATAAAATGACCAAACCAGTTACAGCAGCTTTAACCCCAAGATTAACAGACAGACCTTATGCCTAATTGTAACTTCTAACAGAGATTATGTTTTATTTTTTTGTGATCATCAACGAACGAAGTTACACTTAGATTTTGTTCCTTGCTGCTGCTGGTAGCTACATCCGCAACTAGACTTCCCTGCAGATTTTCCAATGACTTTTATTGGGCTTGTGGTAAATTCTCAGACTGACCATCATAATTTTATATGGTGAAATAAGTAAAGGTCAATGGTGCTAAAATACTGCATATTCACATTAAAATGGACTAAATTATAACCAATAAAAATGTACTCAGTTGGGGGTCTGTATACTGATCAATACAGCCTGCATCAATAAGTGCCCAGCCCAAACGGCCTTACAAGGCAGACTACTGAGTTCCACCTATTGTTAACATACCATAAGTGTGAGACTAAATATAAAAATTTATGGAAAACATGAATAGCATATTCTTCATGCTGTCATACCTGACATGCAACAAATAGACTGATCTCATATTGTACTTATGTATTACTGTCTAGTTTGACTCATTTTCCAAGCTTTTGAAATCAAACTAGTCCATGTTTTGCCACTCACTCCAACATTTCATTTTCAGATTTTGTTATTGCTAGCTTCCTTTGAACGATTCAGCAAGCTTGTTGGCTACCTACAGCTATAATTCATACTTATTTAGCCAGCACGCTGGTCATAAGCTGATGAACCGTGGAAAGTTTTCTAGCTAGCAGCAGTGCGCTAGCATCCACATCCAGTCAAACTGATAAAAAAAATTGAACAAAACGTGAATACGGATGGTACAGTACGAAGCAGAAGTCAACAACTAATAAGTTCACGCAAAGCTCAAGTTCGATGCCGTGAACCATGACCTAGTAAATGTGAATTATGTGTATTTCATGTGTTTGCCGGCAAGTAACCTTAGTACTTTGAAGTAGGAGTTAGCAATGTCCATAGCTGGCTGGTTACCATAGCTGAATTGCAGTTCAAGCGAACAGCAGGTAAACGCTAAAGTTACCATCAGTTAAGTCTTACTTGTGTAAGGAGATTGTTGATACAGGAAAAAAAAATCTAAATCATCTATGCAAAAAAAAATTATCACAGTCACTTACTTGGTTGTAAAGTGAGACAGTAATACTATTTTCGGTATCTGCTATATAACAGTGCATTTTAGAACAAATGACGATAGCTACCAAGTTTTGCTGCTATCATTACACATTACACTGTAGTCAGCCACAAACGACGACAGTGCATTTAGAAATTGACATTTGTAGGATTAAAAACTACTCACAGGACTACTTGAGACTAACAGAACTGCTTAACTACGTCAGAGTAAAACATATCTTACCTGTCCAGTAGCAGCAAGGCTAGCTGTGCATCACTTTTTAGACCCATAGATTCCTTTAGTTTTATCTACCTCTCGAAAGCGGCACCGATACACGGCTCTTGGCCATCTCCTATTTTTTCTCCCTTGACTTAATCTGTTCATGTACCGTTTTTTTAGCGCTTTGGCTGTTTAATATGCCGTCTCTCATAACGCTGGGAATGGTAGCTTCATTTGCTCCGCCATTGTCAACAGCACAGATTCGGCTGCCTGTGTGTTCACAAGCAGGACCATTTCTTTATGGCGTTTTCTCACCTAATTGTATAGAGGCAGTGGGTGACTCCAGGATTTAATATCCTGCTCTGTTGCAGAGCAGACTGACTGAGAGACCTGTGTCATGGACCAGATACTGTAAATCAACGAACTGTCAGAATGTGGAGCTATTTAACACTTGTTTAAAAAAAAAAAAACATATCACTTACAGCAGCTTACAAGAAACCCTTGTTATTCCAATGAGGAGAGCTGTGAGGGAGACATTAAAATGGCTGGAGACGGTGGGTTACATGAGACCACATTTACCCAGTGGAAACGTGGAGTCATGCATGTAAAGGACCACAATGCTGCTGCACAAATGTGCAAAAGGGAAATACCTCTTCATGAGATAGAGACGCTTCCACAAGTAATTCAGCAGCCCTGGACATCAAGAAGGATCAGGAGGTTATTGCCCCAATAAGCATAGACAATCACGTCTACAATCCATCTTGAAAACTGCTGCTTGGACAAAGCATACCAACATCTATATCCTGCACAACAAGTAATGCACTACTGCCGTCTCTCTGACAAAATGTGCTCTATATAATCAAGTAAAATCCACTGAGCTCTGACTTAGGATCTAATTGCTCAATTAACCCTTTCTCCAGGATTTAGGAGACATCCTGGTATAGGGCCAGACCCTTTCTTGGGTACATGTCATTCTGACTGCACGGATCCTTGGCGGTTGATGTCTGAACTGAGGTCTGTACCCTTATGACTGGATTATAATAACACAAGGCTTTGACATAACCCAACAGCTGACTTGCTGTTGTGTGAAATGCCTGCCTGTCGGCATGGTGCAGTCATTATCTCCTCCCTTGGCCCCATTGGGTTCCTCTAGGACAAAGACCTGGTTTCACTGATCTCGCTGAGGATGTTGAATTGTAGCTGGTTGATTAAACCTCTCAGAGGACCAAAATACCCTTGGATGGGCCCATGAACTTTGTAATGGCTGGTAAAATTGAGAGGCCAAGTGCAGCGGCCAGAGAGAGAACGAACAGTATGGACACAATACAACCACAGGGAATTATACAGGCCACCAGAATGTACTCGTGCTTCCAAAGGACGTATGATAGTCCGAAAAAAATGGAAGCAACGTGAGAGAGAACAAAAGTAGAAAAGGGAAAATTCCTAAAGCTGAAGGAACTCCTATAATAACTGGCAGATATAAAGTCACACAAATCCTGACTAGAGATATCTTCGGCTATAGTGCTTAGCTACAGACAGACACTCTAGCAAAGGAGGCGTGACGGACTTTCAGCTTACATAGAGTCCGGGGAACCACTGCCCCAATATAATCAGCCAGATGGGAAAAGAATCCGATTGAAAAGAAATTCGATCTCATCCAGGGACGAGAGCCACAAAGAAAAGTCCAAAACACACGCACGCCTCAGAAACCATGACAGAATTTGTGTCCCCGGACTTTTCGTCCCCATGAACTTTTCGTCCCCGGACTCTGCATCCCTGGATTGTTTATCCTCAATAATGTTTTGCCCGCTTCCAGCATTATAACACTGTCCCTCACCCTAATCCGGTCAAAAATGGTGGCATGTTTCTGTTTTGCCCTCTTCCTGCATTACAACCCTATCCCAAGCCTATATTGGTGCATATTGGCATTTATTACCCATATAGTAATTTGACCTGCATGCCTGTGCCAGGGAATATCAAGGTATTGAAAGTACCACCTCTGACAATCTAATATCTATCTAGAGAGTAGAATAGCTGTTACTCTGTGTAGAGGCATCTTGCTTGTTTTTTAATTTATCATTATTTACTTTTTTTCATGCAGACCCTTGTAGTTTTTCTCCTTTCTTCACCCCACAGGTGCAATTGCACGTGTGAGCATCGAGTAGCTCTGCAGCCATGCTAAAAAAGGAATTCCTCAGTGGAGGGATTATGGAGGGAACAGTTGCTCCCCAGGAAACCGGCCATTTGTTTTATCATAGCATCCGGCTGAAAGGTTTATGATGCTCTCCATTAAGGCTTGCTTGTTTTGCTAAGCTTGCCATGTCCTGATGTTGTCGCTGTGCTCATGATTGTTTGATTTGTGTGACCTTTACAGTACTGTCAGCGGGTTTTGGGTGTCAGAATGAGGGAATTAAGACTTCATTCAGGGACTTCTGCGGATATGCAGATAGTGTCTCGAAATGCTGCTGAAATGTAGATGGATAAACAGTGTCGTTCCCAAGTATTTAGGCCATGAAACTGTTTTGAAGCAGCTTCCTGCCACAATTTCTGCTTGGTTCACATATGAATTTAAATATCAGCAAATTAAAGCTGACATCCACTACATATTCTTCATTTTAATAGTATTCCATTCACATATAATAGAACACTGAGCTAAAAAATGTTGTCACTGTCCAAACACATATGGACTGTATGTCATGGTACTCACCATGACAAGGCAGGAATGTGTTCGTTACTTCAGGGAAAGGTGCTTTTCCGAAGTTTTTTTCCTCTCTCAGTAGACAGTGTTGGGGTTGGAAGCTCACCAATGTCCTCAGTTTAACTTGCACATTAACTCACAAATGAATTTGAAATGAAACAATCCACATGAGTTTGAGGTTCAGAAATTCAGCTTTAATTTAACCTTTTGTTGCATGACCCTTTTCCTCTTCGCTTTTTAAGGGTGGTGGGTGGGTTTGGTAACTTTAATTTCAACAATGCAACGGTAGGTTAAGGGTTTGTCAAAAATATTGAGAGATGGTTCTTGGGGGACGCGGTAGCGCAGTGGTTAAGTAGACTTGTCTTGGGATCAAAGTCAAGGGGTTCGAGTTCTTTTTGGTGTGTTCTTTGGCAAAACACTTCACTCCCACACTCCACTTCATACCTCACTCCACCCAGGTGTATAAATGGGTCTCAGCAAATAGTCTTGGAAACTTGACTAAGAGCTGGGGGAGTGCCTGCAATGCACTGGCATCCCATCAAGGGCGAGTAGCAATACTCCAAGCTGCTTCATGCCACAGAAACGGGGGTTAAGCACCGGGCCGATGGGCCACTAGACTCAGAACAGGCTTACCTCTTCCCCAGCTTCTTGGACTCAAAAGTAATTGGACAAACTGACACAATCATAAATGAGTCATTAGTCAGAACCATTCCATTGATATCGGTATATTCTCGCACATGACCATGCTTCACACATGTGGTGGTATGCATTCGAACATGAGCAGGTGCTTACCTTCTCCATTTTCCTCTCTTCTGATCACTCTGGCAAAGCTTGATATTTGTCTCATCTGTCCATACCATTTTGTTCCAGAACTGTGCAGGCTTTTTGTTTTCTGATACAGTTCCTATTTTTGATACGGCAAAGTAAAACCTCTGCATTTACTCTGATGAATATTTGCTTCATTGTTGACATTGACTCAAATACGCCCACCTCCTGGAGGTTGTTCTTAATTTAGCCAACTGTTGTGAAGTAGTTTTTCCTCAGCTGGACATTTTGGCATTCCTGAGCTCATCAGTGCATTCTCTGTTTAAAGGACTGTACCAAATAGCTGATTTGGCTGCACCAAACAATGGGTTGGTTTTGTCAATTTCAAGTTGAATTCAAGTTTTCATGTTTTTTTTTTTTTTTTCGATTTCATATCTCAATTTGAAAATATTTTGCAAATGGAAAAAAGTAAGCTGTTTTTTCTAGCTATAAAAAGTCAAGAAAGATTTTCTCCTTTCCGTTGGAGCAGAGAGTTCTCGCCATGACAGGTTGGGCTGAAAAAGAAATGACAAAAGGAAATAATTGCATATTACACATTCTCATAATGTTTATATATTCAATAAAACAGTAATGCATAATGGGCAAATATTCTTATGGTTCTGAGGGTTAAAAAGGGCAACCAAATATATCAAACATAGTGTCATTTATACATAGTTCACATGATTTAGATATAAATTCCTGCCTATTAACACTGAAAGTTCAGACTTTAGGGTCATATTTATCATTTAAGTTCATTTACAATATACTGTGGTAAAATAATGACTTTTAAGTACGCAGAGAGCACATACCTCCTCCAGTGCATTAGAAACTTTATTGGCTGCCATGTTGTGGATTTTATCCCTTAGGGCTCTAATTTCTTGGCACAGCGCAGGGTGGGGCAGCGTGGCGTAGTGTGGCACAGCCCTCGCAGTGGTAATTTCGTCCGGCGCAGCCCACCCAGTGGTAATTTCGTCCGGCGCAGCCCGCGCAGTGGTAATTTCGTGCGGTGCAACGCCATGCGCAGCCACTTTGGCAATTTGGTAGACTAACGTGTGCCGAGATGGGTGTGGCGGCGTAGTAGGGGGAGGTGTCACATATTCGTCAAGACGCAGTGACAATTTCGTAGAGAAAGTCTCCGCTGGAGTTGCGCAGAAAGCTCGCCAGCTCCAACCTGGTTTACTTTCTGTGCAGTGGTAATTTGGCTGACCGGCGCACTGTGCGCACACGTAACCGAAATCTCACAGGCAGGTTTCTAGAATGTCAGGCACATTTCAATGCAATACATAATTACAGGAAGCACTATTTAATCTAACTATCTGAATAAGGACATAAATTATAGTATCTATATCGATTGTCCTGATGCCAGATTAAAGGCGGTTGGCACGCATAATGGAAACTTGACCTGGCTTAATCAACGCAGCTGAATCTGATGCAAACTAAGGACTTCACATCTTTCTCAGCCAACCAGATATATAGCTAATGCTTGCATTCTATGCTCAGTAAAGCCGCTTGCACACTGGACGCGAAACAAATTTTTAGCACGACTGTTTACAGACAAAGTCAATGCAAAGATGCAATAGTCGGACAGGGTTTTAATATAGCTCCGTGTCCGAAAGTCATAAAAGTTCTAATTTTTCCGAGTATTCCAGGAATTATTAGACTTGAAAACTTGGCCATGTTTGTGTTCGACCTTCACAAAATGCAAATTGATAGCTATCGACTTTTCTTGGTCTTTTTAGCCTATTCGTCTGTTTTCTTCTGTTGAAGATAGACCGAATGAAGACTGTTGTCTTTCTTTTGAAAATTAGTCAGATGGACCTGTTATGGCCCCAATTTGTTATTACATTTATAACACAACAGCAACAGCAAGGGATGACAAACACAGTTTTAACAACTAAAACACATTTAATTTTTAACAAAGACAAAGACTAATAACAACCTACAACTAAAGACCAAGATTGATAAATAAGAAAAAACAGAAATAATTACAGTCCCTTTTTGGTGGGGTGGCTTGGTGATGTCCTGGATGAAGAAAATGCTTAAACACAGGCAAAGAAATCCACAAAAGAAACGTCATAGGTCTTGAACAGAATGGCAGGTCTGGTCATCTTCTTGCAATTTCTCCTACTACTTTACTGTCTCAATTCTTTTCCTTATATACTCTTTTGCAGACCCCACCCACATTTAGACCTCTTTTTTTTAATTTTCTGAGACTTGCCCCAGACATGTCCAGGACATGTCTAAACATGACTCCAGCCTGAGCTTAACAAAAAAAGGTAAATACTGCCATCTAGTGGCCTATATTCACATTACAGACCGAACAGATTCACGCTTTATTTCCACAGCAGAGATAAAATAGTGCGTGAGCAAATCAATTCCATGACCATTGACAGTGTGAATAAATTGTCACGTGCACGATCAAGACTATCTGAGCGAAATGCAAAATACTCCATGTCCAGCAGCCAGCAAAAAGTAAAAGTATTGATATGAGAACAGATTTTTAACGAAATAAAGAATAAAAATATTACACCAACAAACGGGACAAAGATGAACCGCCATTAAGTAAATTGCTGTGTTCATTGGATGTTCTGTTGTTAAAATGTTTCTTTTTATTCTTTATTTTGTCATCAATCTGTTCTAATCGTCCTCTTTTTTTTTTCTTTTTGGCTGTCAGACACGGAGGCATTGTACATTGTCCCGTGCCAATGTCGACTCACTTTATTGAGCAAAGCTTAAACAGAAACATTGATTGAAATTCTCAGTTCTCTTCTTGAAGAACTGAGCCCTTTTATCAAAACATTCACGTTTAATATCTAAAAGAGTCTGTAGGTTTGAAGACATTAAAAACAATAATCGACTGTCGGACACGGAGATATATTAAAACTCTGTCAGACTTTCGGACACGAGACACTGCGAAAAATTCATTTCACGTCCAGTGCGCATGCAGCTTAATACGAGGCTTCTATTATTGTCACTTAGGTTTTATCGTTTTTAGTGGGGGAAAGGAATACAACCTGATTGATATGATGTCGTACTGAGTTAAGATCACATATTGAAAATAAATGTGTATCATATCTTGCATTGTTGTCCATGCATGTTAATCCCAAAATTTTAAGCAGCAACGGTGTGTAATAGGCTAATAGGAACACGCTATCCATCGTTTCTCTTCCCAATGAGCCACCGTCGTATTTCATTCCAACTTCATAAGTTTGAATGATCAGACGTAGTTTTGTTTTGAAATTCCATTCAAGTTCGCTAATGGTAATAATTTGTGAATGCCCTAGCTAGCCAGCTAACTCATATTCGTAATGTGTCATATAGACGTAAGAGGTGGAGAAAACATGCCTGAAGCAGCAAAGTAAAATGAAACATTATCGCATCAATATGGGACAGAGGCTTCTATATTTCAACACTTTACAGGTGAGGAGAGGAGCTCATTTGACTGGTGAAGATTTGACTCGGCTGTGTCATACCCAAACATGCCTTGTTTGCCACTTGCGCAGGAAGGCAAGACAGAGGCGGGACAGAGGAGTACTTGCGCCAGGCTATGCCGGGCATTATATTGCGACATATGCCTGGACACACCCCAGTGGCGCGGCGCACCCCCCATTCGCCGCGCCTGCGCCTGGTCTACGAATTTAGAGCCCCCAGAGCAATTACTGTTACTCAATGAAGTAAGATTTCAAAATCAAAGCTGTTGAAAGCCTATCATGTTGCGACTTGTTTAAAAGAGCTCCTGCGGGGCAGGGTGAACAGTCCTTTAAAAAAATTCCTGGGTCTGGATGGTGATCTGGATCACCACCAAAATCTAATCATTTAATCCGTTGGTCATGACCTACACTTTCACATTGAAATTAAATGAGAAATTTGAGAAATCATTTCTGGACAAACAAACTAACAGAGATGGGTTGAACTCATAACCAAGGACTGACTTCATCGGTTGGCGCAGCTGATAACTCTGTCAAGGTACAAATATTTATGGGTGTAGTGCACATATATCATGGACGTATAACAAATAAAATTTTTATTTATGAACTATGCTCATAGCTATGAGCTATGAGCTTGCTCAAGAACTATGAGCTTTCATAGTTCTTGTTTTTATCAGTCATCATCAGGAAACCTAAGTGACAGACTAAAAAATTAAACAACGATTAACTCTGAAATGAAATTCTCTGAGGTTTCTCAAATGTAATTGTTGAGCTGCGCCTTCACTTTGTGTCTTTTGAGTGACTTGTTTTTTTTTCATGTATGCTGACTGGATGGCCACTTTTTAAAATTTATTTTGGACTTTTAATTGTTCAGTCATGATAACACTATGAACTCTACAAAGCACCAAAGCAGTGGGCAGATTTTTTTATTCCGTCAACATTGTTAATTTTCCATTTCTATGAAGAATTATGGACCTGTAAAAAATGAAAATAAATGCTCATTTCATTTGACTGAAAATTGACTTCAGTATTGTCTCAGTGTAATTTCATATATCTGATTGCTGCTAGGGCACTTAAGCTGACTGTTCAACTCAATATTTCATTTCATGTTCCAAAGGGCATACTGGGGAACAAGAATTGGATAATAAATCCAAATTATTAGGTTGATGATGTTTAAATATTTATACCATTCACGTACAGATTGAGTTCAGTCTCATTTTTGGCCCATACATGAGATAACATGAGAATGCTTGTTGGTTTTGTGTTTGCCAATCATCAACATTTCTTGTAGGGGTGTGAATATCTTCGAGATTCAGATTATATTGTTATTGAGCGAAACTTTTTAGCCTAATAACCTTCCATTAAATTATAGTGCACAATTGTCCCATAATGTGTCTGTGTGTGTGTGTGTGTGTGTGTGTGTGTGCTTAGTTTGTGTTGGCGTGTTTGTTTATGTTTGCGTGCATGAGTTTGCATGCCATGCATGTATGTGTGCATGCGTACGTGTACTACATGTTTGCATGAGACTGCATGTGATTCCATGTCACTTGGTATGAAAAATTAAGGCTGTCACACTTAGTTTCCACTGGTGTAAATTAATTACACATTTTACATAAAAAAGGCAGACAGTAGAGTGTGCAATGTCGATATGGTTTAAAACTCTCCTGTAAAAGCTTGTTGAAGAGAAGAGGTTCCTCTCCTCGCTGCATCTCTGGTCCTGAATAGAACAGATGATCCCACAGTGGCGGATTGGGAATTATTTTGCTGACAAGTTTCAGCTCTGAAGCCTTTCAATCTGTGCGCTGACCCACCCTCATAGCAGTAATACAGTACGGTAATCAGAGCTCATAGCCTCTGATGTTCTGAAGCTATGGCACGGAGCAGATGGCTTGGAACACTGGGCTAGCAAACACAAGTGAGCACTCAGTGTAAAACAGCTCCCACGTAAAGGGTCAAACAGAGGTATTGTTCTTTTCTTGGGGGGGGGGGGTTGCTGTCTGCAGTAGCCTAACTAACTTTATTTGTGCTGTGATCCTGAAAAATGCCTGTGGGTTTGTCTCACTTTCCGAGCTGCATGTTTGTGTTTTGCAACTGAATTGAACAAAACATCAGAGATCCACTCATTAGAGTACCTGTTAGGTCCTCTTGTTATTAGGAAAACCAAACCATTTATCTCTGAAGCCTTTTGAAAGTTAGTATTTTTTGCTGTGTCAGTGTTTACTGATCCATCTGTGAACTGAAAATTTTTATGCCTTTTGAGATTGAGATTCTCTCAAAAAATATCATCTGTCATCATTCAGCTTAGTCTAAAATGACATTTCCCTTTGAATGTTTAATTGTACTGCATTAAAATTGTTCCCATTGAATTGGAGCAAGGATTTTATCTCTATCATGCATATAATTATGCTGAAAGCTTGAATCTGAGGATTTGTATAATTATATCATTGTATCATTATATTGCTACGTTGAAGCACTTTTGTAAGTGTTTTATTTCTGCTATATATTTATAGATAGATAGATACGTAGATAAAAGATTTATACTGGAATTATCATACATTGGTCCAAAAAGTCTTCAATGAGGAGAGACCATTGAATAATGTAAAGATAATTATTTTTTACAGACTGCAGAGAATACAGATTATCTGACTCTTTGGCACTTGGACTCAACTGGGAGATTTTTGTTTTGAAGCACTTGTGCCCTGAGCCGCAGCAGGATTAATCCCCCCCATGTAGTCTGGATACTGGTGGATGCAGTGGCTAATGACTCTGCAGTATAATTAGCTGAAATGGTTGACTAATGATGGAGCTGATGAAACTGTAAAGGCAAGGCGATGATGGGGAGGTGGAGGTGCACATAACAGCATCATGAACGTTCTAGAAGTGGAGAGAGAATCTTATTTTAATAGACAGAAGCAAGATGATAGGCTAACAACAAAAGTGTATCGCTGTGCCATTGGATGGATGAGATCAGATAATAGGACAGCTGATGTCTCAGTTGACATCCTTAGACAACAATATCAGAAATTACGTGCTACAGTAGTGAAAGCCAGATAAACTACAGGCCAAACCGTAGTTTCCAGGACCTGGAATCTTCTTGACTGAACTTTCACTAGAGTTTAAGTTGTTTGAATCCAAGTGCACCTATGAGTTCTTTTTATTTAAAAAATGCCCTGCTGTAAATTTAGCTGATAATTGTATAGCTACATAAACCCTCATTAACGTCTTTAACTGGCCTTTTTCCAAATCTAAATATTTTTATTGTTTTAACTTCCTTTCATAATGGATTTTTGAAGATCTTATAGGGATTCAAACATCCACTAGCAAATATTTTTTTTTTCTATTGTATGAATGTCTTCACAGTGGAATACAAACGTAAATATGAGTTGTGTTGAGAATATTACTAACAATGCTGACTCAATGCTCTGGTGCAGACACTGTTTTATGTCTGTGATTGGATCTTGGTGTGGTGTAGCCTATCCATGGTCGGATTTTAAAATAATTTTAACGGTGCAACATTTCTTGTAATCTTTTTCAGTTCTTTTAAACACTTAATTGGAGGCTTGGAGGATGTGTCCAACAAAGGTTATGAAGATGCTGGTGCCAAAGCAAAGTAAGTAGTCGCCTCTCTCTGACTGCACAGTGACAGCCGCAGTCCAAAGCTCATTTCCCGGTGTGGTCATCTGCATTGCTTTTGAAATTCTATCTTTGGCTACCACTCAGTGGCCAAAAGGGGATTTGAGGACTTTTTTTGGGATTTGAGTTTTCTGCATGTGCAATGTCTAATGACATGCTCGCAAACTGATCGCAACACTTATTTCTTTTTTCCACCTACTGCAAGGACTATCTAGAATTTTTCTGCTACCACGCAACTGGGAGAGGAAATGAATATTTAGGGTGCTGTTATATTTCAAGGGGTGTTTTTCATGTAAATTAGATGACAATAGTGGGAGTGTCATTTAAATAAGGTGGCGTAAGGCTTACATTTGTACCTTTCTGTTGCATAAAGCAGACCACATATGACTTGCCAGAGCAAGTCTAAGTCTAAACTGAAGCACAACCTATTTTTAATTTCACCAGAAGGGGATAACAGACTGAATTATCTGTTTGTATTTCACAGTAATAAAATAAATTATGTTACATGATTGCATCCTTTTTTTCTTTCTTTCAAATTTTTATTACTTGCATACAAAGTACGTTGGGCATTGATGTAATAAAACTGTAAACCCTGTGTGTTGTTTCTCACAGACACCCTACTGTAAGTTTATATAAGGCCAGCAGCGATATGTGAGACTCAAAAATGATTTTTACTTGATTTCATTTGTTCTACCCTCTCATTGGAGCATTGATACTTAATGGAGCTGTAATTTTTGGTATGTGGACTGTGTACAGTTCCCTACATTTGCATTGAAATATGCAATGAGTGTGGAATAGGCCTATGCCATTAATTAAAAATTGTGAATGAGTATACAAATTTTTCATCTTTCATACCGGAGGCTGACCTAGGGGGGAAAAAATGTCAGGATGTCCATGTCAAGATGGGATGATCGTAGCTTGCATAAAGCTGATGCAGCTTAATCATTTTTAAATTGTTTGCGTCATTTATTTCTCTTCATGCGTCTAGCTGTTTCCCGTTGGAAGTCTCACAAATTGATTACACGTAATGTGATCCGTGAGATACCATAAAATAATACATTTATTAGGCCATCTGACAGCTATAATTTATACTTAATTGATTGATTGACTGCTGTCTTCAGTGAGTCTTCGAATTGTCTTTTCCAACTGTCCGATCTGTAGGATGGGAAAATTTTCTGTTGGAAAAATCTCCCTCCGCCAGTTTCTCTGATGGGGGTACCTATGCATCCTTTAAAAAAGGTTTTCAGTCAAGGTTATTCATTCATACTTAAACTGGTCATGGAAGTGTTCTGTTTGTTTGATCATATGTGTTGTAAATACTCTACAGCGGGGCCGGTGGTGGACAGTTTAGTGGTCAGAAAGTTTAAGTCCTGCAGTATTTTTCTTTCATCTATGAACCTCTAGGCCAAAGAAATTAAATGTGATCAGAATAAAATACCTTTGAGAACTTTTACTTCAGCCTCCAAGTACCTCTATATTGAGCTAATTGCTGACAAAATCAGATCAAAATCAGGTACTATCTTAAATAAGGCTGGTATTTGCTCTGCTTGGATTTGAATTTTTTTAAGCCCCCACCATATATGGCTGGAGGCATATAGGGTTACCCTTGTCCATCTGTACATCTGTACTTACGTACGGGGTTGATCATGTTTGTGGAGCGTATTGTTCATCCACTACTTCTGAATAACAGGGCAACAGAATTTATTGAACTCATAGATGTGCTTTGTAGGGACACTACAGGTGTGCATCTCATACCCTGTTTCTCATTATTTAAAATTTTTGATTTTTCAGGTTTGAACTTCAGTAAAGTTCGTCACTTTTCCCTCCCCCTTTGCTGTTATAATGGAGTAGTTTATCTACTTCTCAAAAACTGCTCAACAAAAGTCATTGAGCTTATACATGTGCTTTGTAGGGGCCCAAAGTATCTCACAATTGAAGCACCTATTACTAAAACCCCATAAGTCACACTTGACTTGACTTGACTTGACTTTTGGGGTTTTAGTAATCAGTGCTTCAATTTGTTTCTGAATTTTTAAAAATTTGGATGATTTTTCAGATGTTCAAGCCCAGATTCAGGGACATCTGTCCTATCAATGTCCTATTTTTTTAATTTTTTTATTTTTTAGAATTGATCATGTCTCTCACCTTGCAGTAATAACTGTCAGTGTTCGCAGAAGTTCCGATTAATCAAATGCTTCCAAGGTGTAATATATTAAATATCACATTGTTTTGCAATCTTGGTTCTAGGAGTAGACCGCTGTGAATCAGAAAAGGCCTGTGGTGAACTCAGCTATTTAAGATCAGTCTGTTTCAGACTGTGCTGTTCAATGCAATTGACATGGCTTGAGAAATATAATTAAATATGTATGCTACTTTTCTTTCTTTCAGCTCAAAACAGGTCATTAAATCTGCAGAAATTACTGTTTTTGTTGGCTAGTCACGTTATGTGTAATTTTTGAGAAAAGCGCCCTTCACTCTTTTGACCATGTGATAGGTCACTCAAAAAACCCAATTAATTTGAACCTGTGTGGAGTGACCTCTCTCAACTCATGACAGAGTCTGGATTCGGCCGACATTCAGAGTTTTTTTAGACGTTAAATCCATATTTTCGTACCTCTTTCTGTGCGAACAAAGATTGCCAAGTTTATTTCAGTGGCTGAGAAAAAAAACATGTGGAAAAGCCTCAGACAAAATGCAGGGTGAATGTACAGTGGCGTTTGAGAAATTCTCCTGAAGCAAATTAGCCCTGGAAGAGTCTGTAGTCTCGCCTGTCTGCTCTTACAAGAACAAATCAGACAATCTAATCATGGATCATCTTCCCACAGAATCGTGCGCTGACTGAGGTAACTGAAAGCCATAAATCAAAATAACAAGAAGAAAAAAAAGCACAAGTTATGTGCTTGATGATTTTTTGAAAAGTACAAAAGGCCTTGGTGTATCAGAGGGGACACTATAACTGGTCTTATATCCTCTTCCCACTTTACTTTGTGCTGCAGCAGTGGAGAAGGAATATCATTTTATCAGTGAATTGTTTTTGTCCTGGCTGTGGGTTCATGATCCATATTCCATTCAGCCCTTGATCGATCTACCTGCTATTGACAGAGAAAATATTATCACTAAAGGAACAGGAATGGATAGATTTTTTTATGTATGGGGGGTGAGGGGTTAGTAGCAATGAGCTCCTAAAGTTTGCGGTTGCTTCGTCACCCTTTCTCCCTGACACTGGTTTACCCATCATTGCCTCCCTGTCAGCGCATGAGCGAGGCTATCGCTGATTCTCACTGTTGTTATTCTCTGCAGCTTGATCAATCATATTCCTCATGGAAGAACAGTGAAGGTTTGTGCTCATGACTGACTGTGCACTTGAATTATTGGAAGTTCTTTTCTTCATTTTTGGAGTACAATTTTTAGATTCCAGAAAGAACACTGAATCTCTCTGTGACTGTGCACATATTAATGGAAATGATGGTTAAAAAGCAGATATTGAGATAAGTTGTGTTTGCCTGGCTAGTCATAAGAAAATGTCATATTATTGTTCATTTCTGAAAAAATCATTGTTGCTTTCCCTCTGAACATAATGTGGTATCGTGGCACCATCTGCTGGTGTAGTATGGTAGTTTGGTAAGAGAAGCACCATATTTATCTAAACACAGTCACTTTTTCATCTTATCCACACCATAGGTGATCAAACTTGTGCAAATCCTTCTCAATTTCTTTGAAATATAGTTTCTCAGAAAACTGTTTATACTAATAACTATGACTGGTCTTCATGGAATTGCAGGCTAAATGTACTCAGTTACAGCTGCTGGGTGGCTTTTGCTGTTTTTATCAGATACACACTGTCACAGGTCCTGAGCTATGCATTTACCTCATCTTTCATGACCAATATCATCTTAGGTGTTATAGTCTTTTAACTTTACCTCAGTTTTAATTTACTCATTTGAGTTATTTAAATTACTATTCATTCAGTGCCCTTTACCAGGCCTCAGATATATTCTGCTAAACACAATGGGCTCTGTATGTATTACGCAAATATGAAGGGGCTTTACTATCTTTGCATGCAAAACCAAATCACTATTCCTTACGAACCCTCGAGATGATGAAAGAGTCCTCAGCTAAGGGACCAAGACCATGTAAAACAGTGAAGGGGCAATTAGCTGTCTACCCTGTCAGTGTCTGCTTATACTGTATGTTTTGTGTTATGGGGTTGGTAAGAGGGTTGAAGAGGTTATTTAATTATGTATGCAGATCACAATTCAGACAGGAATTCTTTCCCCCTCTTGTTATCATGACAACCCGTCAACTGATATTAACAGTACGCATAGGTTCTTTTTAAAAAAAATAAAACTCATGAGTTTTATTGCGCTCTCATTAGCTTTATGCAGCCATAGCACTTCGATTGGTGCGAAATTCAGCAGTTCGTACCGGTAGTTAAGAATTTCATCACTGAGCGGATTGCACAAAATGGCTCCTCCCTGTCCTAAAACATATTTAGGTAGCAGAAAGTATGTGGTGCTACACGTCCTCTTATTTGCAAACTGGAATCCTTCCTGAGCATCCTGTGTGGAAACAAACCAGACATTCGGCTTGCCATCTCCTTAGCCATATCTATAAGTAAACAAACGTAGGAGATTATTCCCAGCTTCCTTTTTTGGGTCTTGTGAGTGATTTACTATTTTTTACATAGCCAGGAATGCATAACATGAGCACTGCCCTTTGCCTGACCACAGATGAATATAAACCTCTCTTGCTGCATTAAATGTGTGCTGTAGTTTTAGACGCAACAATTAGTATCTGAGTTTTAAAAAGCAAATACTTAAATCTGGTGTTTTCCTCTGAGCTCACACACTTCTCATTTACTTTAAATGGACATGAGAGAGTTTAGACAACTGCTGCATGTTGAATACAATGCTTATATGGAGGATGATTTACAGTTTAGTGTTCTTTTGAAAAGGGGAGGACATATGGTCAAGAGGTGACGCAGGCCACGTTTCCATCCAGGCCAGGATGTGCCAAAGCTTCCGAATCTTCATGTCATCGCATGGGGGTCTCTGGACTAAATTACAGCTTCCCTTATTTTTGCACTGTCAGGACGGCGTGAGAGTCAGTTGACTTTAAGTCACTATGACTTCAGCTTGAATCTAGTGTGCCCAAACATTTGGAAATAAGCATATTTTGATGCTAACTGGATTGGTGTTACAGCATTGGCACTTATTTTGCCATTACAGAAGTGTTTGAAGACTGTAAAAAATATACTGCCCGTCCTGAAAACAAGTCAAATAGTTCGTTAGAAACCCTGTCGCTTTGACTATGGTGCAGATTCCTTGTGGCATTGTTGTGGCAACTGTATGCAATGTCAGAACATTTGTTTTCAATCAGAGTTGCAGTATTTTTTGGCATGAAATCTTGTCTCTAGGATGGGATGGTTGAACCACTTTGTCGTCTACTCGAGCACATCCCCATAACTTTTAATGCGGTTAAGGTCAGGACTTTGTGGTGGCCAATTCCTGCTTGAAAATAATTCTTTCTGCTTGTTATTTTCATTTCTGGTTTTCTTTGCTTGATGTTGGCTAAGATTTTGCCCCCCTCTGAAACACTGTAACATATTTTTCTGCCACTAAGTGGTATGTCTTCCAGCATAATTTTTTTTAGGAAATTAGATGCTACGAACTTCATCAGTTAGGGTAAAAATAATTATTGTCAGCTGAAACATACAAATTGCTGCAATAATGATCCAATCATATTATTTGTTTATTTGTATCCAAACCGTGACTTTTTTTGACAGGCAGTGTGTTGTGATCAGTGAGTTATCGTTATCTCTTATTCTATGTTTGAGAACAATTATTATTAATTATATTATTATTATTACAATTATTAATTATTATTAATTATTATCTCGAGCTAGCCACATTTGAACAAAAATGACTGGGGTGAAAGAAACATACAGCATGTGCAACTTTCCATTTTACTCTTAGAAATTGTAACATTAATAACATTTACAGCTTTATATCTTGCTGACTTCCCAAATGCATTTTCAGTTTTTTAGAAAAAAGGTTGCTGTTGTTAGTGTTGATTTATCTAGTGGATTGTCATTCTCTCCACTTACATTTTAAAATTGAAGCAAATAAGGCGACAAGGTTGTGCAGAGAGTCACGATCTTGATTTTTAATTCCAGCCCTAGGCTCCCTCTTGTGGAGTTTGCATCTTCTCTCGATGTCTCCATAGGTTTCCTCCCTTGATCCAAAGGCATGCTTGTTAGACTAATTGGAGACTTAAAAGGGTAGCTATGGTCGTCCTCAACTTTTTAGATATAGATCAAAGTAGAAGAGTAGAGAAATAAAGGAATGGCAATAAAAAAAATTAACTTGAAATATTACAGAATAGGGGATGCATCTTACCCCACAAGATATGCCGTCGTTGTTTATTCCCTGCATGTATTATGAAATGAAAACATGACTTTTCCTGCTGGGCACAGCATAAATGTATACAAAGATCACTTTTTCTCAGAAAGTAATGGATGCATGTATGAGAGTGGATACCCAGTGACATCAGAGAGAACGTCTGGTCAGACTGACACAGTGGGTACATTTTAGTTCTCTTAAATTGCATCCAGGTTTTCCTGACTTGCGTCTTTTCCTATAGGATTTTCTTAGGCGTAGATTCCGTCGGGAACTTCTTGGTCGTGTTACTGCCGCGACACGGTTGCCGGAGTTGATCGTGGTGATTCCACCAGCTGTGGCACAGCGCGTCTCGGCAGGGTACTTGAAGCGGCTCTCCGCTCTGCTCCGTCAAGAATACGCGCTGAATCTATATTTGGCGGTGGCAGGCTGCTGTTGCACTGATCTGAATAAAGCAGGGATAAGTTTCCCATAGTTTGACCGTCTACAGTCAGTGGTTCCAACTAAGTTAGCATCTGTGCTGAGAGGAATTGCACTCCAAATCATGTCAGGCAGGACCTAACTATCACGGGGATACGCTGTTAACTAAAAGAAACTATAGCCACGAATCTTTGATATAAAATTTGTTTATAACTTACTTTTCAACTATTCTTCTTTGATTTTGTTTTTCACGAAAATACAGGCACAAATGTTTGATCTGGCGTTCATGGCTGGACTGTAGTAGGCTAAAGCACAACAAAGTTGGAAATGACATTAAACACGATTGAAGCAGACAAAAACAGAAAGCATTTAACTTCGTGGCCAAATCGGCCATGATGGAAGCACAAATATCCGGGAAAAATGACGAAATAAGCAACATCTGAGCAGGTCAATTGTATCTGCTGGCAGAACGCCTAGCTAACGTTTCGCTCTCAGTGGGACATGTAGTCGCGTGCAAGACGGAGCAAAATAGCATCGCTCACGTTATGCTGCAGATATGCGCCCGATGGAATCTAGGAGTTAGTCCTTCCCACTGGGGAAGCATGGAGAGACGCAAGGAAACCATGCGAGGAGAGAAGAAACAAGGAACTGTGTTTTTAGAGGAATGAGATCTCCTTTCCTTGGAAGGGTAACACGAAGTGACGTCTGCGCGCCGAGATCTGCTGCGAGCGTCAATCATTACCAATTGACAACATGGGTTCCAGCTGAAAGTCCTCCAGAAACGATACTCTTGTGTATTCTCGCTTATGGCTCCTCAGTGCTCCCTCTTCATTCCTCGCTGCAGAAATTAGAGCTTTGAGATGGTCTGCAAGAGTTTGGATCTTGAACAACCTTTGGTTCGAGCAAGGATTTAGGGTCAAGAAAATATCAAACAATAGAATGCACTTTATGTTGCGTTAAAAAGTTTGTTAGAAAGCTTAAGATATCCCTTCACTTGCAGTGCCAAACTTCATTCCAGGCTAAAAACCCGAAAACCTATCAACAATGTGGTTCCATATTAAGGAACTTTGGTTGGCAAAAATGAGAAAAATAGTGCTCTTCATACTCTCCATCAAAGGCTAGTTCATTTTCTTTTTGTGGAAAAACAATGTGCATATTATAGGTAATTTAAGATAAAAAAGGTGTTTTTATTAACATGTAAATCAAAATACAAAATATACTGGACCACCACAGATTCCCTAAAGTTCCCCTGTGAGTGCAAGAATAATATAAGTGCGTTTTCATTTTCTTAGTCCATAGAAGGATTCTGGCACAAGAAAATATTGTTTTGACCTGGCTTGTCTCTACCCCAAAGACCCCTCATTGAAGCCAGTGTTGATTAACCTGGGCAGAAAAGCTTCTGAGCAGCTGTCAGGTACAGCTAAACATGCCCTGGTGTTCTGAGAATCACTTGGCATAAACAGCTTCTATATGTAGCAACGCTAGAGTATTTCCCCAAGTTGTGCCAACCTTGTGATCCACATGCTTGATTAGCTAGTAAGCAGCCAAGGACAATGCACCCAATGCTCTTAGTGTACATCTCTGTAGGCGCTGTGATGTATTCCTATATGAATGGTTTCATTTTGTAATCTTTTGTTGCTATAACCAATAACATAATTGTGTTAACATTCCATGACAGAAAGTATGGTGTGTAGTGGCAGGAGTCCGACGGTTGCACGTAGTACTCACCAACTGCAATTTAAAGTTTTTTCATAGAGTAATTTGTGGTACAATCCGTGTATTGTGGGTACTCTGGGTAAGTAACCCTCCGAAAGAACTTGGCAACTAGCCAAGAGAAACCAAATCTTGAAAGACAGTTATGTAAGATGATTATTTTTACATTCAGCTTTTCAGTCAGGGTCAAAATGCATTTGACATTGGGGGATCCTACTGTGACAAGGTCAGCTTTGTTTTCCTCCGGAGGTAAAAATGCATGCACTGTCAAACTGCACATGTTACATAATGATACATTTTATCATAATTTGTATTCCATCGTCTTTGACAAATTATAAAATAACAATATATAGTTATTTTACCCTTGCTCAGCTCAACATGATCAGGGGACCTTTATGTTTTAATAGTTTTGCCGATATCACTTTTATTAATGCGAATACACCATAAGCAATCTAACTGTTTAATGACTGGTGGCATGCCTCCGTTCTTGAAGCTCCCTGTGTATCTAGATAAGCATGAAGCTGAATGCAGGGAGTGCTGCACGGAAACCCTGGGGGAAAGAACAGAACTGTGCAACAATGATATTGATATTATGACATTGCTACTGTACAATGAGACAAGGCAAGCAGTTCTAACATTCAGTTGCAGAGTAAAAACCAGCAGTTAACGAAGCGTGGAGTGCAAAACTGAAGTGGAGCTTGGGTGGTGTTGGGGTTGCAATAAGAGCGCAACCATGTTTGGCATTTGGAGATTAAATAGGCTGAATGATCTGGCAATGAGCGAATGAGCTGTCTGAATTTTGGTAGGCATACTCAGTTGCGCAGTCAGCTAAGTATTGTGTGGTATGATTGGGTGGGAGTCAGCATTTTGTTGTAGTTGACTGTGCGTGCTGCCCAAGCAATGTCTGCTGCGCTGCCTCAATTTCTGCCAAGATCACTTTCGTCGAAGTGAATACCCAATAATCGATCAAGGCAATAAATGTATGAACTGGCAGCACTTTAATGTTCAGCGGCATGGCTCTGCTCTGGGAGCTTCTTGCACATCCATATAATGCAGAAAGTGCTGCACAAACCCCTAAAAATAAAATAAAAAACAAAATAACTCCAGCACAGTGTGAGACTGTAGGACCCTTGTTCCAAGTAGTTTGTCTGGTACCCTTGGATTGCCTAAATATAAATGACATTGAATCTTCTGTGAGACAATGCTATGAATTTTTTTTGCCATGTAGGCAGTATAGCAAGGAAAATATGCAATATGTAGGAACTATGTATAAGTCAACGACCATGTTGTCATTGCCCTTAAAGCCCAAATTACAATATACTTTATGACGAGACCCTCTGTTCCTTTGAAGCCAGACTTACAAGGAGAATATACACTAGGATGAGACTCTGTTTTCTTAAAGCCAATATTACAATAAAAAGTATGCGATACAACGAGAATTTGTTAGACACAGCCAAGTCTTAATCTCCACTGAAGCCAATCTTACAAGGAACACATACTTTATGATGAGACTGTATGTTCCCTTAAAGTCCATATTACAAGGTAAATATGCTATGCGATGAGACCTTCTTTGGCACAGCCTTGTAATCTCCATTGAAGCCAGCACTACAAAGAAAATACTCCTAATGATGAGACTGTATAACAGTCATGTCATAATCTCCCTTGAAGCCAGTATTACAAGAAAAATATACTATATGATGAGACTTTTTGGGGCTTCAGAATTAGTTGAATTGTAGTTATTTTACATGTAATATAAAATGACCACCATGGGGCAAACAGGGGCATTTCTTCCTTTAGTCGCATGTCATGAGGTGGGCACTCAAAAAGGGGAGGATCTGTGACACTCCTCCAAGAAACTTTTTATTCAAAATGTATTTTCACTAAGTTTCATAGGTCTTTTATTTCATTGGTGGTCGAGTGGTGGCGGCAGCGAAGCAGCTAGATTATGGTTATAATGTTCTATTACTCCAGGGTAAGGCAGTGTATCTTTTATGAACTGGATGTTATCTACAAAATAAAACCAACCTGGGGGAATTTGAATGAATATTAACCAAATAACACTAGTTTTTGTAAAAAGGGTCCATTCCGAGAAAAACTGACTATTGGTAGCGGCTTTCAATGCATTTACCTGTTAAATAAATACATGTTACTCTCAATAACATTAGAACGGAATGAGATAATAAAGTTCTGTTTGCCGTTTTTAATTGGGCTGAAGGTATGTTATATGTAGTAGGAGTATTGAAAAATGGACCTTTTTGACCCTGTCACACTTTTGTGGCCCACCTCATGACATGCAACCCTATTTTTTTCTATGAATTATGCCTGATATGGTCTTGAACAAATAGTAATCAAATGTCAGAGGCCATTTTACTTCTGGGTAAAAAAAATGTGGCGAGAAGTCAACTAATTTCCAGCTTTGGACGGCTTCCGCCACCTTTGAAGGCATAATTAACCTACCATAAATTTGTTTACCACCTCATCAAAAGGACTGTGTTGCCCATAAATATTAAGAAGTGATGAAAAGAACCTGACAGACCTAACTAGGCTACTATGATAGATTGAAAGAATGCCAGTAATCTGAGTAATTAGAAAAAAATCTTCCTTTGTATTCCATCTCCCATAGCTTTTGAAAAAGATCATATTCAAAGGTTAATTAAAAGTAAAGTGGCTTGATTTACCTTTAAGAATCTAAATGCAGTGAAGGTGGATAACACTTTGTTGAGCGAATCGATGATGAAATAATTTTTTCTTGCATTTGCACAAAATGGCAAAATGTTGGCAAAATGGCAATGCTAATCCTCAACAAGACAATAATGCTGTCTTGTTGTGTGAGAGGATAAGATGCGGTTGATCGTATTTGCACTGAGACCTGAATTTTAGCTTCTGATTTAAACTTTTTGTTGACCCTCTTCTCTCTAAATTCATTAATGTATCCCTCAAATGCATAGTGTAACCCTTTTTGCTGACTTTTTGATGATATTTGAGCCTTCTATCATCAAAAATCATCGATAGCATCCTGAAAAATATCTCCGACTGTGTTTACCGCCATTACCACCTGTTCAAAAATGTTGATTGTTTGTCCGAGTCAGTGGAGGGGGTGGGGCTTAGCCGTATTGGAAAAAATTGGAAAAAACAGCCAACTGTTGGTTGACCAAAATTTGTATAGTCAGAGGCTCCCCTAGAATTTTCACATACCTATCCATTAGCTCCTTAAAAGGTGAAAAAGCAGAAAAACCCCCATATTTGCTCGGTCAGATTGAATTCAAATTACAGGGAAAGAGTGACAAAGGTTCACCTTGGCAGCAAATTATTTTCGCAAAAACTAAGGAAAATTTCACCGTGTGTACACGTGGTATGAACTTTGAGACTGTATAGAGGAGCCAGTCAGAGCGCAGAAGCAGGATTGTTGCGGTAAGGGTGCTGAAGTAGAATGGTGTACGGCATTTTGAAGCTTTAATAGACTAATAAAATGATTTGCCAATGGGCATTTGTTTAGTCAGAATTTTGGCAGTTATTGTCCGCTGAACATTCAACAGAGTATTGTGCCGTATGATTGGCTGGGATTGGCAGCACTTTGGTGCAGTTGACTGCTTGTCCTGTCACAACTGTGCCTGTTGTGCTTCCTCTATTTTCGCTTACACAATGAGATATGAATGAGTGATAAATCTGTGCACTGTCATTCACAGGGTGCCTGTACACTGAGGGATTGACAAGGGAGATAAATAACATGTTATACTCCTTTCACAATGTGCTTGAGCTGAGAAATTAATATTTGAGTATTTGCACATTGCTGAGCTCATCAAGAGTGGAGGTAAGCCAAGGAATGTAGTCAAAGACAGACTTGAGTTAGCTTCACTGAAAAGAAAATAATGTGACGAGGACAGAAGCAGCTCCAGCCACTGGGGGTTTAAACAAGGACTCTAGTCAAGCAGACATCTCAGGTCATGGGAAATTAATTGGGTCAACTGCTGCATTGTGCCCTAACACCTGGCAGCATGCCTCATTTTGTGGCTGTTTTTGTGGTTCCTCCTTTACTGGTTTTTTCAGTGCTAATAAAACAGGAGGTTCAAACGTTTTTTTTTTTTGCGCCATCCTTATCTGTCTATTGACCCATGACAAAAACAGCTTTGCTTGGGTTTAGCCCATGTCAGAGTTATTTGTGCAGCTGAAATCGCAAGCGGCAGCAACTACTGTGGCTGCAGATTTTGAAAGTGACTGTGTCAGATTTGTGGAATGTAGCCACACACTGCTGAGTTTGTCAAATTACTGCTGCGCTCTTTTGGAGAGGCCAGCATGAAACGGCTCTATTTGACCAAGGGAATGACCTGTTGTGGAAACAGACTCCTCCAACCAATACACTTTTGTAAAAGCTCTAGTAACTTCCATAGTATAGTTCAGCTTTTCTCAAACTTTGAGAAGTCAAGGCTCAGTAATGCATGGCCCTCTGCCTCAGAGGGACACTCAAGTCCAATAATAAAAAAATAAATAAATCAATAAAATGGAAAGTAAGAGAGAGGGGCTTTTTATACTGGTTTTCCCCATAGTCTACCAAACTTTTATAGTCAAAAAACTATTATCAGTTCAACAATATATTGTTTAGTTTAATTAGGCACATTTTAACGTTCCGGGATGGTGTCGGGGAAACTGTAAGGAGACAGGCCAAAAGGGGGGGAAAACTGAAAAAAAAAAAGAATCGCCTTTTATGGCATTAAATACACAAAAGATCTTTGCCGATGTTATGTTCTCTGACAATGATTTACACGAAAGAAAATTGTGGAAATCTACTTACTTGCATATATTGAGAATTCCAGTATCATATTCATAGCTTTAATAGCAATGCCCTCAGTTTTCATTTCTGAAATCTGGCCACCTTATTTGAAATTAATGTTGATTACAAATTTTTAAGCTTGATTTTATTTCTGTCGAGGCGCTTTTCCAAGGTACGAATTTTGGCCAGTGGCCTACAGCACTACTCTCAGTCCATGTCGGTAGCCTGAAGGTCCTCTCCTGAGACAAACAGGGAAACGTCAAACATAGCATAACCATATTGATCCCACACCAGGGGAGCAAACCCCTATGGAAAATTACTACAGTATTTAGACTGGGGTAGGAAACACACCACCCACCAGAAGCATCATTTAGCATATCAGCTGTCACTGTCAGGGGTATTACACTGCACACCGCTCCTCTTAAGGAATACAGGGTGAAGACAGGAAGTCAGATGTCACCTGTCAGAGGTTAAATGAGTGGCCATGGTGATGTCCAAACAAACAGACATGAAACACCTATAGTCAGGCTAATATTGTAGGAACCTTTTCTGCTCTTTACAAAGCTTTGCCTTTTACAGCAGGGAATATAAGTATTGAACACCTCAACATTTTTCTCAGTAAATATATTTCTAATGGGGTTTTTGACATTAGATACGACATCCCAAGTAATCCACTCATACAAAGAAATCAAACCAAATAATCCATAATTATGTGTAATAAAGTGGAATGAAACAGGGAAAAAGTATTGAACACGCATACGACATCCCAAGTAATCCACACATACAAAGAAATCTAACCAAATAATCCATAATTATGTGTAATAAAGTGGAATGACACAGGGAAAAAGTATTGAACACGCCTACTCAGTGGCGGAGCTACAAGGGGGGCGAAGACACATCCCTTTAATCTCAATCATTTTCCTTTATTGACGTCTTTTCCAATTATTGTAATTGGCAAGTGAAGACACGGTTTCTCTCCACATGCGATCTAACAAAGATTAAGTCGCAGGTTAAATTCAGTACAGTGGTGTAACAGTGAATTGGGTTGCACAAAACAGCCAGGTCCAGGTCTTTCTGAGGTTCTTTGCGAGTGGTCCTTGGCTCTTAGACAACTCTTCTGATTTTTTTTTTTAAAACCTCTGTCAGAAATCTTGCAAGGGGCACTTGGTTGTGGCCGGCTTATGGTGAAATGATGTTCTTTCCACTTCCAGATTATGGCCCCAACGGTGCTCAAGGGAACATTCAGAAGTTGAGAAATACATCTGTAACCAATGCCATCAGTATTTTTTGCAACAATAAGGTTGTGAAGGTCTTGAGAGAGCACTTTGCTTTTACCCATCATTGAGATGCTTCTTGTGTGACACCTAGGTAATGAGAAACCTTTTTGTAGGCCATCAATTAGGACTAAACCAGCTGATATTGATTTGCACTGATGGGGGGCAGGATTGCTTTCTAAATACTGACAAATTTCAGCTGGTTTTTTTTTGGCTTTCCATGCCTTTTTGTGCCTCCTTTTCTTCATGTGTTCAATACTTAATCCCTGTTCCATTCCATTTTATAACACATGACTTAATTTATGGATTTATTTGTTTTGATTTCTTTGTATGTGTGGATTGCTTTGGTTGTTACCGACATCTGGTGTGAATTTAATGTCAATAGCCCCATTAGAAATATATTTACTGAGAAAAATGTTGATGCGTTCAATACTTACTTTCCCCGCTGTATATACCACTCGATATAGAGATGACTATTTGTATACTGTATGTTTGTGTTTTGATAGTTTTATAGGGAACATTTTCAATCCAATGTTCCTGCTCCCAGCTAAACAAATACTATAGACTAAGGGGTATTTAATATTTGTACTTGCCTCCTAGCATGCCACCCTGAAGTGTTAACATCACCGTCATTTTGGGACATACGGCATTTCAGGTGCGAACCACTTTACAATATAATATCCACTGCCCTGCTCTGCACTCTGGCAGCTGCATGGTGCTGTGAGCCAAAATTATAAATACAAACCAATCAAACCCTGGCTGTATTTTTGGGCAGGATGCCCTATCTCAACAGCAATGTTTTTTTTTTACAGAAATTGTTTTCTGACATGCAGCATGCTGTTACTGTCATTTAGCTCAATTTTTTCAAGTAACATTATGCCTTGCTGAATACTGAAAGCTGCTTTTATTCCATCAGAACCCGATGCAGTTGTCAAGAGGTCATTGGCAACCAGACTTTTAAGATGGTGCTTGTGTGGCCTGAGCCCCATTCTGGCCACTTATACCTCTCCTGCGACTGTGTGTCAAGTTGTGATTGGCTGTCCAAGGGGGGCAGTGTCAGGTTGTTCCAAATCAACGGTTAGGTGGGGCAACATAACTTCTGCCAAGTCTCAAGGGCTGGGGTCTGGCTCAATGTCCTCTGGCAGTCGTCTCTCCTGGGAACTCCTGTTACCGGCCCTTGTCTACTCTAACTGGACATGGCCTTTCAAAGTGAAGTTTTGTGATTTCATGTCCATGTCATGTCATGTTTCATGTTCATGATTTTCATGTCTCTATTAATTGCCTGTAAAATTTAAGTCAAATTTTGTTCAAATTCATCTCTGAGTGGCTGTGGCCTAAGCTTAGCTCAGAGACATTTGATCAATCCATGCACGTGCATTACTTTCAATTTTTTGAGTATAGTGAGCAATTTTCTTGGAATTCCTGGACCAAACTAAAAATAGAGATTGCCATATGTTTAATTTCACTTCATGATAGCCTAGGCTGTCCACACCCTTCATGTTGCCCAAGGCTCCCACTACAAGCTCTTGAGCTCAGTATAGCACTGGCAGTTATATAAGCAGAGCTTATACTGGAATTGCGTAACGAGAAAGTCTTGATACACTATTACTACTTGTTAGACATTAAACAGCATCTCTCGTTACACATGCCGTTATTCGAAAACACAATGCAAGATCATTGTTCTTGTGTTACTTTTTTGGGGGAAAATATAAGATCTTTGTTGTTCGCAGGGTGATCAAACCCTAGCTGTATTTTGGGAAGATACCCTGCCTCAATAGTTATTTTTACACAAATTGGTTCTGATATCCAGCATTCTGTGACTGTCATTTCGGTCATTTCTGTGTTGAAAAATTGTGTGTTGCTGAATCTTAATGAATGTAATTTTTCCTCTGCCAGAACCAATTATGAAGTGGTCCTTGGCGAGAATGAAAAAAATTGTTTCAGAATCAAGATAAATAAATTTGTGCATGGTTTCTTAACGCATGGATGTTAACCAAGGGGAACTGTGGGAAAAGTGTATTTCTGATTGTTGGAATGGTGTCTCCACTGACATTCATTTTAAGGAAAAGCAATGCAAGGTTGTTGCTTTTGTGTCACTTTTTGGGAAAAACATGAAGTTGAGCAGAAAAAACACGATCATCAGTATATTCTTGCTTAGATGAGCCAAAGAGATTGTTGTGCACAACACTATACACAACTAAGCATCTGGTTCACATTTGTGTAGAAGGGTTGAAAGTGAATTACAAGACCTTCCATATTACGGGAGCCCTCTTTTCTTGGCAGGCCATACGAAATGTTGCCGCAGTGCTAAATGGGTGATCCACATGCGACGTCTGCAAGCTAAAAATACCGCTAGCTTCAGTCAGACGGTATTTGTAGGGGCTGGTACTCATACGGCAACATTGTCCGAGTTGTTTTGGCGCAAAGGCTCACTCTGCGCACAGTGAGCGCACAGCTGACTCCCGTGCAGCTTCTCAGCGGTACCGTAGCCCTAGCGAATTGAGACGCTCGTAGCCAGGCTTACCCAGGGGGGCTGAACATCTGGCTGTTACCCGCTGCTAGATCGAAGGCTTCAGGCTGTGAGGGTGTCACCTGTCCCTGCTGTGACCTGTAATATCTGCCAAGATTTCTTTCTTCTTTGCGGTTGGCATCTCTGGCTTCCACTGAGCAGCCCAGTGAAAGTGTGCTGAGGGCACTGTCACGCCAACGCTTCCAGATTGTCGCACACAGCAGTTGTCCTGAAAGTCCAGTGGACTGATCTTCATGCAGGGAGAACCCAATTCTTCAGAAGATTTTCATGCCTGCCTCGCAAGGACCACGCCACTCGCCACTCGAAATGTAGTATGGAGGTGGCACCTCTACTGTAGTTTTAAGAGGGAAACAGGACATTTGTTGCAACTCCGTGCAATGAGCTCTTGAAGAGAAAAAGCAGAATAATTTAGATGGGTCACAACGGCTGTCACGAGTTGTGAAGACCGTAGTCTTTTGATCTTTTTTTAAGTCCAGGGTCTTTTGATTGGGCTGGTTGAGTTACTTTTTTTTTTTTAATTGGACCAAAAAACGTGACAGATGCGTGAGCCTCTCCCCGTCCCGATGCGGAAAAAGAGGGTGCAACAGACTGCTCGTCCCTCACTGTCTCCACCCTTGTCCTTCCCCATCACGCACTGGATCCACACCTCAAAGAAGTTCCCCTTTTTCCATCTCAAAAAATGCAGATACGAAGCAGAGAATGCGTTCTTCTCCAACCTCAAGCTGGTTGACTTCAACATCATCGACACCTTGGGAGTCGGAGGATTCGGTCGTGTGGAACTGGTAGGACCTCCATTTAATACCATTAATCATGACGTTTTCTGATTTAGCTTTTTGATTTAAACTTGTTTCAGTACAAGTTTATTGGAGTGTGGAGAGTGTACTGCGCTGAAATCCTCTGCAGGAGAACAGTCCAGGCTGGACTCTGGGTGAAATTATGGTATTAATGTCCAGTCTGGCATATTTGCAAATATGTGCAAACAATTCTGGAGTTATTATCGTAGTGACTGAGACAACGTGGTGCTCATTGATGCCAAATGTTTTGTCAAGGTTTTATATTAAGAGAAAAATGTAATAGCTGAAATATACATTCTAATAGGAGCTTCAGTCTTTGCATTGAGGGTAGGTGAACTCCTGTGCTAAAAGCAAGTGCACAGCATCCATTGAATTAATAATCTGTCATTCTAAAGGCTGACATTTTTGTTAATTTATGCGAATGGAGAGAAATCAATTTTCTGCCAACAAAAAACAAGTTCATAATGCTGCACAGGAGTAATGCAATGCCATATGTAATATGACAGGACTGTAAGCTTATATCTACTGATGCAAAAATGACCTATTAATGAATGTTGTTTTGATGAAGCTCTGAGCCTCTCAGTGGCAGTGCTAAGACATGTTTGAAACTGCCTCCAATCTATTTGAGGTTAATTTTCCGCAAAGTAAGCAGAGAGGATTCTGGGAAACCGGCCATGTGCCATTAGAAGGCGTAGCGGTCACTGAAGGCCAGTAAATTACTTCTCTCAGAATTTCATCCGGAGAAGAAAATTATTTTCAGTTGTATCTTAGACAATCGAGGTAGATGAATTGAGCTGATGTTGTACAACTACCTACTGCTTGGTGAAAAAATAATAATATAAAAAATCTAGGACAGCGAATTAAAAAGGTATGCATTCCCAAGTGAAAATCTCTGCTATGAAGTAATCCTCTCCCCATGTAACCTCTTGGGTAAATGCTTAAAAAAACCGTTAGATCTCCAAGCCAGTAGGGGACACTCTTCCATTTGAAACAAGAGTCTGCGTGCTCAATTACACTGAAATACTTCATCCTCAAGGTCAAAACCACTTCTGAGGTCACCACAGATTTTATGATTTAAATGTTAATGAAGGCAACCGCTCAAATTTTTTTCAGGCCACAGGTGCAGCTAGTTAAAATATTTGTACATTCAAGAGACGCAGAAGAACTTATTATTCTCTTCATTTTGCTGAAATTAACCCATACGAGCATTTTCCACAACTGGACAAAATATTTATTCATCTGATTTCACCAGCCCAGGGAAGCATCAAACTGTACAGTTACGATTTGTTCAGGTTTCATGCTCAAGAACATGATGGGAGAATCATTTAAGGAGCAACGGAGAGAGTGGAGGAGGGAGGGAGGAGAGAGAAAGAGAGAGTGAAGGATAAAGCATGTGAGGGAGAGAGAGAGAGTGGCGCAATGCGGGAGTCCCTGCCTAATTCTGAGAAGGAAAAGCCCCGCAGCCTGCCCTAAAGAGGAATCCCCGCCTGAGCTCTCCTGTCCTATTTTAAGCACTTGGGTGCCCTTAAAAACAGTGGTCTTTCGCCTGCGGCATCATGTTCGCGGCAGCATGAGTTATTGCTAGATAGTGGGGATAGAATGACCCCTGACATGTAGAACTCCCATAGATACATGATGTGAAGAATCCTACTCTCAGTGAGACCGCTCTCAGGTTGGCCGTTAAGTATAGACTATGACTCACACAGCATTCCAAGATGGAAGCTCACATCTGCGAAATAGCATGCGGGGCTAGACGCTGATCAAAACTGCACAGTGTTAATGTCGTCTGTGGGGTGAATCTTAAAAAGAGCTCGATCTATGTTTGGCCGTGTCTGTCCCCCCTGTAGGTACAGCTGAAGAGCGATGAGATAAAGACTTTCGCGATGAAGATCCTGAAGAAGCGGCACATCGTGGACACGAGGCAACAGGAGCACATCCGCTCAGAGAAGCAGATCATGCAGGAGGCCCACTCCGACTTCATCGTCAGGTACGGCGCGGTCTCATCACCGTTCAAGCCATGGCAAACTATTTACTGCCGTGGCTCGGCTCGTACAGTGATAAAGTACCCAGGCAACAGCTTTTGTATCCCACTTAGGAGTCAACCATTTTCAGACCGATGTTCCAAACATTTTGCGAATTGCAATGTACCAAACATCTGGCACTTCATATGTAATAGCTGCATAGCATCATCTGCCTAGTTGCACTCATCTCTGCAAAAATAATCAATGAACCAGCTGTGTCTTTCCTCTGGTGGTTAAGTGATAGTGTCTCTAGCAAGACCATCTTCCCAGCATGCGGTCAAACCCACGGTCCATTAGCCCTTGGTAAAGGTGCTCGTATCGACTCCGTTAATCTGTAGTACTTATTTCCTATTCATTTTGACTGTGGTCACACAAGGTGGTAGAATTCAACCACAGTACCGAAAATGAGGAATTTCAATGTGGGCTGGTAGAGGAAGTGTATGCTGGCATTTATAAATGAGCTAATACATGAGGCATCAACTACAGCATGCACCCTTAGAAATGAGAAAAATATGAAGGAGAGGAGAATCATGTTCACGCCTTATCTCTGAAATGTCAAATCATTTAACTGCAAATGCCATTGTTATAGTGCACTGTCCCGCTTCCTTCCCTGAAGAGGACTAACAAAACGCAGGAAGGCAATAAGCGGATGCTGAATTGAATAAATGTTCATGGGTCAGCGTTGTGTTTGCATTCCCTTAGGTCTCTCCGGAGATGCAGAATTCTTGTAAATTTGAGCTTTACATACTCTGTCATTTTAGTGCCATTTTAAGTTTGGCGGGTGTTGTGATGACGAATGTGTCACGGCAAAAAATGCTAAATTTCACAAATTTTTAACTTTCTATGGAAAATACCTAAATCTGTGATAATTTGTTTTTGGGAGTATTTTGTAGAATTTAGAATGTGGAATTTATATCTGGCCTTTGTGTACTCTGCTTTTGGCCTTAATGTTTCATATCCCCTCATTATCTAACAATGAGCAAAATAAGAAAAAAAATTGCAGCAGATGCTGTGATGCATCCTCTTGGAGTTGGTATTGCAAGTTGGTATTGTTGGCCTTGCCTCTCTTTATTTTCTGAAGAGGCTCTGAAGGAGTTTAAAAGCAGCCATCACTCTTCTCTTTCAGACTCTACAGGACTTTCAAGGACAGCAAGTACCTGTACATGTTAATGGAGGCTTGCCTTGGAGGAGAGCTGTGGACCATTCTTCGGGACAGGTATGGTAATACATTTCAAGTAGCTTGAAACCTCACATAACCATATTTATTGCTTGCCTTTAAATCAAACCAAGGCTGTAATTTATTTAGAGTATGCTGTAAACATCCTTCTCCTATGATGTTAGTCCCTCTCTGTTAAAAGAGGCAGCAATCCTCTCAATGGTGATATGGAAAAGCCGCTGTGCTCTTACCCTGCTGGAAAACCCAGTTCGAATTCTAAACACTGGTCCAAGCGGTTGTTTTTAATGCTTCTACTTAGTATTAGCTGGTTGACCTGCTTTTCATCAGATGAGCATTAGTCTGTTTAGTCCTCCAGGTTACTCACCCAGATTTTATCAGCTTAAACTTGCCTTGCCCAAACAGCAAGCCAGTTATTGCCAGCTTTATGAGTTGAAAACCAGTTTACAAACTTTTCACCGGGCAGTTGAGCGGAATTTTCTTCAATATGACCTTATATTTATTTACGTTCACAGGGGTTCGTTTGAAGACTCGACGACTCGCTTCTACACGGCATGTGTGGTTGAAGCGTTTGCTTACCTGCATTCCAAAGGCATTATTTACAGAGACCTCAAGCCTGAGAACCTCATCCTGGATCACAGAGGCTATGCTAAGCTGGTGAGAAGCAAACCTCATCACATTTGACCCAAGTACCACTGAACCCCCACCTGCCCTCTCTGACTCTGAATGCATTTTCAGGTGGATTTCGGCTTTGCTAAAAAGATTGGTTTCGGGAAGAAGACGTGGACATTCTGTGGAACACCAGAATATGTGGCACCAGAGATTATTCTGAACAAAGGGCATGACATCTCTGCAGATTACTGGTCACTCGGAATCCTCATGTATGAACTACTGACTGGCAGGTAAATGCAGGCCTCCATTTCTCACACAAACACAGGTATTTTATCGGTGGCAGAATAACATTCTGCTCATTATTGCTTACCCTTACAATAAATAAGATATTTTTGACCTCGGTCGTGGTCCCTTAAAAACGGCAATAAAGTTTAATGTGGAAGACAAAATTTGAGGAATGCAATTTGCATTTCGAACTCCAATTCTGAAAAGGTTGGCACGTATGGGAAAATATAAATGAAATAGAAAAGGACTCGTAAGGAAAGTCAATTAACTCAATTCACTCCGGGGCATAAAGTGGTCCAAGTCCAGAATGGGTAAATATGAAATTTTTAATGTTTTTTTACATCAAATCAGTATTCAGGAAATCTGGAAGAATTAAACAAATAGATAGAGGCATAACATGGCTAGCTTTTCTGCTCGATGTCCTTAAATTTTTAAGCCCTTGGGTAAACCTTTGGGTAGGTTTTTACAGAAAGAAGAGTTGAAAAATAACCGGTGATCATTCCTCTTTAGAAAACAACTTTTTAGTTGTGGAAAGCATGATATTCTCCTATACCACGAAGCATTAATTGTCTTTTCACAATGACGCAGCGCAGCTTCAAAGTAAAGCAGTTGCCGAACAGTTCACTGCCGAGATATAGTCAATGACGAAATTATGGCACAGGTCTCGGGAGTGCATTTTATAAGCTTTAGTAATTTTCTGACCAAGAATTTGTTGTTAACATAATTGAAAGCATCATATTATACCATTCTGGGCTCAGATTATTTTTTTTGTCTGGAAGTGTTCGACATTGACAACAGCACATTATTTTATGTTCTATCATCTGAATTTAACTGCTGATGAAAAACATATTGGGCAATGACTGCAACAGAGTTCAAAAAAGTTGGCACCAGCCACTGTTTACAACTGTGTAATATCACCCTGTCTTTCAGTCACTCTTACTGAGCACTGAAAACAGCAGCAGGTCAAGTTAAGCAAGCAGAATTTCCCCCCATGATAAAGGTCTTCAACTGAAATGGTACTGGGCCTTTGTTGGCATTTATTTTAATTCATATCATTTATTCTCATTCAGCGGCAGATCGGGACATCAGGCAGGCCAACATAGCACCTGAACTGATGCCTTTCGCAAACATGCACTCGCAATCTGCACAGAACATGGATTGGCAATGTCTTGCTGAAAAATTCAGAGAAATGCGAGGAAAAGATGACCTCTAACGTATATTGCTACTAATTTTTAATTTTTTTTTTTGCATTAATGATGCCTTTGCTAATGTGCACATGTCATGTGCTCTGACATGCTCCCGTACCATGGCAGATACTGGCTTTTGGCCTGATACTGATGACTTGGGTTATCCTTGTCATTTTTGATCCAGACAAGCATGGCAGTTGTTTTTCAAATACCTCTTGAAAAGTTGACTCTTTACACCACAACATGCTTTCAGTGTGATGATGTTCATTTCAGATGACAGCGAGTGGCAGTTTTGTGTAGTGTTGACCCATGGCTTCAGATTTGCATAGTAAGACTTTAAATGATAATTTTTCCCATATTAAATCATACGTAGTTTCAAAGTGTAAACCAGGCATGTCAAACTGGTCGGTAAAAGGACCATGGGATAGCAGGTATTCAGAACCAAGCAGAAGCACACCTGATACAATTAATTCAATCGACTGATCTCAGTCTGCTCAGTTGATGAATTGCATTAGGTGTGCCTCCGAAAACCTGCAGTCCCTCGGCCCTTTTACAGACCAGATTGACACGTGTGCTTTAGGCTCTATATAAATAAGTTCCACTCAGATCATGCACATTTACCCACAGCAACAATGCTATTTGAAGATTTTGGACCCTCTTGGCCTCCCTGTACTTTCGTTGTAAAGACGACAACTACCCCAATGCATTGATGCTGTATTGCAAGTACATAGACGCTCAAATGCCCAGAATTCAACCAGTGTTGCCCTTGGGGAATGTTGTTATGAAATTCATGGATTATAAGGTTATGCATATGTTGGCAAATTGTTGAGCCTCGACTCATCTTTGCGCTTGAAAAACAAAGGCTTTTGCTCTTTTTCCAACTCTTTAGAAGTCTGTTGCAGTCATCAGATTTGAAATAATTGTGACCACTGACAGGTGAAGTGAATAACATTAATTATCTTGTTACAATGGCACCTATCAGTGAGTGGGATATATTAGACAGCCAGTGCATATTTTGTCCTCAGAATTGATGCGTTGGAAGCAGGAAAAATTGGCAAGCGTAAGGATGTGAGCGACTTTCGCAGATGATTTTTAATGATTTATTGTGCTTGAACAATCTGAATCTCCTTCCAGCCCTCCATTCTCTGGCCCCGACCCTATGAAAACATACAATATCATACTGAGAGGCATCGACATGATTGAATTTCCAAAGAAGATTACCAAAAATGCTGCCAACTTAATAAAGAAGCTATGCAGGTGAGACTTTGTAAAATCACAAAGGATGAAGTGTCCAATCCCAAGTCATTTTTTGTCGCACTCATTGTTATGCTTACAAATGCATTTTCCAGGGACAATCCTTCTGAAAGACTGGGAAACTTGAAAAATGGTGTCAAAGACATTCAGAAGCACAAGTAAGTGCCAGTGTGGTGGACAGTCTTGAAGGTGAAGCGCAGCTGGGAGGACATTCTGATATCTGATCTAGAGTCACAATGGCCAGTGTCCCTGAGTCTTGTCTTGATTTGTGGCTCCCACAGGTGGTTTGAAGGCTTTAACTGGGAGGGACTGCGCAAAGGGACGCTCACACCCCCTATCATCCCCACAGTGAGTACTTCCAATCGACTGACTCAATGCCTTCCATCAAAAACATACTTTTCTTCTTCTCTATTCATTTCTTGCCTTCAATTTTCATCTCATCTCCAAAATGGATTTTGAGCTGTAATTTTAAACTTGTAACATCAATACAGTGTTGTTTGTTAATTTCTGAGTGCACACGTCAGCACACGCTCCAGTCTGCTCATACATGCGTGCAGGCAGATGAGGCTTCTCTACTGCAATCTGCCTTCTGGGCAGAGTGGTTACCATGGGCTTGGTGATTCATACACTCAAGTAGCTGCCACCCAATTGATCCGAGTGTGAAATGAGTGAGGGCAGTATCTTTCCCTCTCTGTTGGAGTGCCTGTATTTGTTCAAATAGTGGACATCTGAACAAGGGATAAGTTAACTCTTGACTTGGGAGGCTGATGAGCATGGTTTTAAAGGGACAGTTCACCTTAAAATACAAAACGCTTATTTATCCTTCTACTTGTCGTGCGATGTGTCCATCCAGATTTTTTTGGTATTAGCTGCAAAGTTTAGGAGATATAAATCATAAAAATATCTTCCTTCTTTCGAATAAAATGGAACTAAATGGCACTTGGTAAACTCAGTACACTCACAAAAAAATATGATTGAAAAACTCAACAACAATGAATCTATCCAGAAATCATGACTGGGGGACTCAATGTGCACTTCCTTCTGCACAGTGAACGACAGCCGCTAACTGTATCGCTGGTCAGAAGGAAATTCATCGATTCTTGGTCCAGAGCACGAGTCTCTTACTCTTTGATATGGTTGGCAGGTATAGTTTCGACATGAAACTGCTCACAACAAGGTCTGTGAATTATCTTGAGCCATGATTTCTGGAAAAAAGATATTGTTTTTGAGTTTTTCAAATGTTCATTTTTTGGTTATTTGAGTGCCATTTATTTTCATTATATTAGAAAGAAGGCATACATTTCCAAGGCCGACACCTCGAAAATTCTGCTAGTCACACCAAAACAATCCAGATGGACAGATGGCAATACAGGTAGGAGGCATGTATTTTTAATTTTGAGATGAACCGTCCCTAAGAAATTTCCAACAAAGCTATTCTCAGAACCCCAACAGAGTCATCAGTCGTCCAGTGTACACCACAGGTTAGTCTTGGGTTTAAGGGGCTAAGGGTTAGCAGCAACCTGAAACTGCATTTTCACGGGTATGGATTTCATAGAAGTTGTGATCACATTTGTTGTACAAACAGTACTTCTTACCTGAATTTGTTTGTTTGTCAATCAGGTCTCGTCACCAACTGACACAAGTAACTTTGACAATTTCCCAGAGGACAGCGAAGACCCTCCTCCGGATGACAACTCTGGTTGGGACACAGATTTTTAACCCATAATCCCACAGCCCTTCTGCCCTGCCACATCCCCAGTCCTTTCCCTACTTCCCGAACCTGCTTATGTGTAGCCTGGAGTAGCTTTATCAGAGCTGCTGAAACAAAAATGAAAGATAAGATGGAGTAAATCAAACTACAAAGGGAAGGAGAAGAGAAATGCAATGCTCTGGGTCACCGAAGATGCCTTCACCAATGCTGCCGCGGTCACTGGTGTAGCTCCGCCGCGAATAGGCTCCTCCCAGCAGTTACTATGCTGAAAAACATCATGGAGTCACCCTTTTGTGTTAATAGGCTGTTTAAAGCTATTTTGCAGAAAAGTGAGCTGAATTCACACCCCTACTACAAAAGTCCCACATTCCATTCCTGGTTGTGGATTCTGTGCTCGAGGAAGTTGATTGCACTGACTGCGCGCTAAGCTGCCTTGGGCGAGTGTTCGTGTGTAAGGAGCCTCCCATATTGAGGCGTTCTCACCTTTCTGTTTGACCGAACCTCAGCAAGGTTGGGCTTTTCATGGCACAGGCTTCATCAGCTTAGACAGACCTGAATGTCTTTCAATTCAATTGAAATGGTATAGTATAAGTATACAGAACTGCACATACGGCTTACAGAAGTACTTGTGTGCACACTGCACAAGCACGTACACCCCCCCCCCCCTTTTTTTTGGCCCTTTATTTCTTTGAGACACAGAATTGCCAGAATGTGCTGGATATTCGCACTGGGTGACACCATAGTTTTGTTTCTTAAAACTAAAGATTAAGAAATAATAACAGTAAAGTCGATGAGATGTGTTTTAATCCTGAAAATTTAAATCTGCTTACATCTGGCAAATCATAGAAATGTAATGATGCTACAATTATCTTCTTTTTTTGCTCTCACGTCGTGTCTGCTGAGGTCGTCAATGAATAATATGCCACATTGACATGTAGATTGGGAAGTGATGTGTGCAGGTACACCACAAGAGGGCAGGCTATGACAGAAGAAAACATTAGTTGTCAGCCCGTCGTGAAAAACAGGAAACTACATGAGTTTGAGCAAAATTGCATTACAGGCTTTGCACCTTCTGTAGTGCACACCAAACTGATCTTCACTTGAGATTATGAAATCATGATAGAGTTTTCCAGAGTCAGAAAATGCATTTTGGTCAGTAACAGGGAAATAGTCCTTTCTGTTCTTTAAAACTCATGCTATTTTCATATTTATTGTCATTTTCCCCTGACATTTACTATTTTGCCATTATATTTTATTGCTAATTGTAGCTCTCTGAAGCAATGGAAATTACATTGATTGACCGATATTACAATATTCACCAAGTCATAGTTCTTATTCAGCCTTCACATTTGACTTCCCGTGAGCAGGCATCTACTGTATGATAATGTCACGCTTTGAGTGATGGTTTGAAGACTGCAATTCTCCAGGCTCATAATTACACATACACTGTGCTGGATAAACAAATGGAGAAACCTTATTTATTGTTTGGACCAGAGGGAAATATTTCTGTATATAAATATTTAGTGCTAATATTTTGTGATACATGTTGAACTTTGAATTGTAAGAGTATATCAGGCATTATTGTATGATTTAAAAATCTGAGAGATTGTGTTTTTTTTTTTTTTTGTTTGTTTTGTTTATTTGTCTCTTGGATTTATTTTATTGGACTTGAAGCTATTTCACAATGTTAGCCCTCAACTCAATGAGCACAGTCCCTCAGTCCTGTTTAGTGATCATTACATGGCTATTTGGCATTATTGCAAGTGCCTTAAATGAATGGCATCCAAAAATATCTTAAACGTTCGTTTTCAATGCTGCATGACAAAGCCAGACACCTCAAATTGTTGTTCTTTCTTAGCTTGTTGCTTTTTTATGGTTCAGCTATTTATATGCCTTTTTTCTTACAATAAAATGTAACTTTCAAAATGACTCGAAGTGAAACCCCTCATTTCTGTGGCCAAGCCTGTAAATCTGTTTGTATTACGCTGCCTCATTTCTGTGAAATGTAAAACGATTTGTGCGTATTAACTGAAAACAAGGAACTTTTCATGCTGCCTAGGATGTACATGGTACTTCTTCACTGGGTGGTCTTGCTTGGCACTGTGTTGCAAACAGCTAACACAAGACAGCATTGACATGATTTCCTTACAGACACCAGTGAACCTTAAACCAATGGCAAAAGGCCCTAGATATGGAACGCTTTACATAGAGGATATACTGCATCTCCTGTGTAAGAGAAGGCCAACACGCACATCTTCGGACACACCAGTGTTGCAGACTTTAATTATTATCATCAGCTAATTGCCCCATCCCTCTCCCCCAAAGATGATGACAGGATGGTATCCAAAGTATTGCACTCCATGGCTTTGGAGGCCGTCATCAAAGGTGGGGAAGTGTAGCTATACGCAGAATCGTCAACACTGTTGGAACACAGCATCAAATCGCTTGTATATGCAATCTGGTGAATGAAAAACAGGTTATTTCAAAACGTCTCTTCAGTGACGTAAGCCGTTTTGCAGGATAAAAAGTCCCACTTTAAATGCAACAGATAACTTGGCATATTCAGAATTCAAAAGGTCCTTGCAGTTCATCAGTGTTTGTTACTTTGGTACTTTGAATTTGTAGTCTTTTTGTTGTGAGTTTTTCTTCTAATGAAAACAAAATGAGTAGTACTGAATCTGTTGAAGTCAATGTTGCCTGAACTGATGTGTTCTGTCAAGTAAACTGCATTCCTCTTTGTTCTGTATTTTTATTGCTACATGCCGAGTGCCTATTGTAACTTCACAAAACAAATAAACACAAGTTACTACTTTCGGGTACATTTCTGTCTCTTCATCTTTATCAATTGAATAGAAAAATAATATAATTTTCACTTCTTTTTCTAATTTTAGAAGTGTACAGAGGAGACAATCAGCTGAAAAACTGAAAAGTCTGTTCTCCTTAATGGAACAGAGTGAAGCAACTTTCTGTCTCTCTCACACAGGGAATGAATTGCCCCAGGAGCTGGAGATGGTAGATCTGAGACCACAGTGTCCTCCACATGCCTGTAACTGTCAATCTGAAAGACAAACCACACCACATTTAGGCCAAAATGGCTAAAGGCTATACAGTGGCTAAATTATACCAAACATCTATTTTAGCTCGTTCATTAAAGTCCTATTTAGAAAACAGCGGCACACGAGGCAAAATAAGCTTCACAAAATGACAGTACCTCTTTATATGGGTAGAAACCAGCTGCTCACTCGTCTGCAGCCAACACGAAGTGTAGCAATGCAAAAACTTCCCAGGTGAAAAAAAAATTAGCATGTGCTATTTATCTCCTGAAATCAGGCTCTAAAAAATAGAATTTGTATGTAGGGTAGTTCCACTCATATTTTTCCTGCACTTCAACATAACTGAATGCAAATTCAGTTACCTCTTCTAATTGATTCGTTCAGGAATTCCCACATCTTGCAGCACACAACATTCCTTATGCGTTTATTTTATTTTCATAACACTAAACCTATTTATAACAGCTGGTGTGGAATGTACACAATGCATCAAACTCGTTGGTCATATCAGTCAACCTGGAAATGACTGGCCTGCAACAAAAGGCCAGTTACTGACTCAGCTTCAAACGACCGAGGACTCAGCAGCAAGTCAAACATAGAAACAAGTTTGTATGAGAGGCTCTGCAGAGAGCGGCAGATTACCCCCTGAGTGGAACAGCCGTGAAGCATTGTCACCTAAAACAAGGCCTTGCCCAGATGAGTAAACACATTTAATTCGCCCATAGATGATTTCAAGGAAAAGTGTCAACGGTTAATTTTTACACTGTAATTCGATGTTATTCATCTGATAAGAGGATGGCGCAGTAAAAAACTGCACAGGTCACAGGAACGTTTGGTCTGCCCGATATTGCGGGCATCGAAGCACACTGGCCAATGCTGCTGTCATAACTCATTTCAGTGAACTCATATTTACGTGACAGAATACCGCGACAGCGCTCCCCTCTCTGTCCTGCTTCGATTCAGTCGTAGTTCCTGTATTTACTGTATGGAAATACCCACGCATCTGATCCGTTATGTTCAACTTTACAGACGAATAATTTACGGGGTCTAGCATGAACGGATTAGAAGACAGGCAAGCATTTCAAAAACAGGATTACCTGGCATCCAACCAAATGCTGAGTACAATGTCTGCTAAAACCTGCTAAAAGCATAGCAAACTGATCGTTTGTGAAAATGTCATGTCTGCTGAAGTCCGATTAACACATGGGGTCTCTGTTCTGTTTGATCTGTCCTCATCAAAGGGTCTTTTACACAAGCTTCATTTTACACCACCGTAGGCATGGATGTACAATTAAAACAAAGGCAAAAGACCAAAGAATCGGAATGAATGCTGCCAATTCACGTTTAATGAAGTGTATTGAACGTTTGTCTTGTAGTTGCCCATTATATCCTACTAACCTCTGTCAACAGCATCAAAGCCTTTTTTACTTGGGACGTTTTCCCTAGTGTTTGGCCGATTTGCGCCCGTTAAATCGTTACTGCGTTTTGAGGCCGCAAAATTCTGACGCTCAAAGCTTGCGTACAGTGCGCAATAATATTGGCTCCCAGGCCCAGAAATATCTGGACAGCGCCTCATTCACCTTTAGCTTTGTTTTTAATTGGACATAGTGGTCGGCTTTTGCCCATTGTTTAATTCAGTGGTACTGTGCCTCACCGCCCTCAGCCTTTATCTTATTTGTTGCCTGTGTGCGGTTTTTCCGTGGTTGGCATTACAGCCCAGTTCAGTTAATATGAATCGCAAATGTCCATAATTCAGACAAGCAGGCCTAGTCAAGGCTATTTGAACATGTCATTGGCCACGATGTAGGCTGCACTGATAGATGAAGTGCTGTACAAGCCTGTCAGGTGTAGCCAATAATCTCACACCTCTACAACAGTAATATGGCTGTAAATGCCCTGCAATTGAAAGCAACAGAAGAAAACGTGTGACTTCCTAAAAGCTTCAGTTTTGTTACATTTCGCTACATGCACGGAGACAAATTGTCTTTTTTAAATTTTTCTAGTATTAGATCTACACCTTCATTTCATGAGCTATTTGGGCAGCTGGTACATATTATTTCTGCTTTCAAGTAGGTCTTCAGTGGCGTTTAACCAAAGCCAATACAAAGGAACCTATGGAGCCCACTGAAAATACGTGCGTAATTGTCTTAAAGCACACCACTGAAGTTCAGAGACACAGATGCGAATTCCTTATCGGTGCGTGCTAATCAACCCATATTTGTTTTAAAGCACTTAGCATGAATGATAATTAATTCGGTAAACTTTTCACTCCAGAAATTTGCATGTTTGTCTTTGATCTTCGCCGCTTGTTTAATCAAGTGCATTTCAAAGTGCTCCCATTACAATTACGGATCAAATGCAGTTAATGGACCGTAAATGACTTGAATATCCACCCATTAGAAAAAAAAAGGACGGTCTGGGTCATAGAACTCGGCTGTCCAGTTATTTCTCACCGCATGGGACTTGACGAAATAACAATGCCCAAATTTAACCCGTAACTGAAAAACACTGAAGCGCTTAACAGACGTAGGCGACCACGAAGACTCACGTGCTACCACTGTTTGCTTCATTTTGTACAGCATACTTTGAAACACATGATATGTGCGTTTCCACCGCATTTTAACCATAACAGGCTTCCAACACGAACCGCTAAATTACCGTTTGAGTCCAAAAACGCAAAAAAAAAAAAAAAAACAGAAAGAAAGAAGAAAACAACAGGTTTACTCAATGTTGACAGTAAACAGTGGAGCAAATACCATAAGCTTCTTAGGATGTCACCTTACATCAATACCATGTTTAGTAATCCTTTAAATCCAAATTAAAGTATTGGGAAAGAGTGTATTAGCAAAACATTTTTTTCGGTATTTGTTTGATGTCAAGACGCGGACACTCATTGATAATTATACACAAACATTATCGTGAAATCCTATGATTCCCTCTTAATGGGTTAGCTGCTGTAGCAAGCGTCATGCACTCAAGCTCTTTGAAATTTCATCCACCCCTTTGTTACACATAGCTAGGGGCGGGAATGCAAACATCTCCACATTATAAATCGGGCATCACGAAGGCAGAATCTTCAGAGGAGACAAGGAGGTTCCATACACCGGCATCAATCTGCAAGTGTTAAGGCTACCTGCAAGGGAATACTGCATCTGCTCAAGTCCTTGCCCCGGAGATTTAAAAAGAGGGTTTACTGTCGCGCCACTCTTGTTACAATGTTGCGAGTTTCGGTTAAAGCGTTTGTTGCTTTTTTCTGTGCCCTGTGCTGTTACTCTGAGAATGTCCATGCTGGGGCAGTTCTTCACAACTCCAATGCCATTAAAAATCTCCCCGGAGGTGTTGCAAATCCTAGCCACCTGGTCAGCGCGAGCCCGGACGTTCTTCCTTTTGACAGCGGCAGTCAGAACATGGCGATTGATACATTACAGGTAAATAAATAAATAAATACGGCTTGTGCATGCGATGTCACAAAAGTGAACTATTATTTAAAATCGTTCTTAATGTAAACATGTCTGCGATCAGTTTCAGGATCGGAGTTGATTTATTAGAACTGGTTTATGATAAATCATAGCTGATAGTGTGTTTTTACAACTTTTTTCTTGTTAATATTCAGCCAACCAGCTGTGTGGTTGATGAGGAATGCGGTGATGAGGAGTTTTGCTTCGCGTCAAGAGGCGCCTGTCTGCCGTGCAAGAAACGTAGGAAACGCTGCATCCGGGACGCTATGTGCTGCCCTGGAAACCACTGTAGCAATGGTGAGCGCGAATTTTGAATAAACTGTAGTCGGTGAGAATCGCACAGTTTTAACTGGCTCATTTCAAGGAAGTACTACACCATTACTTATTTTCGATTGCATACATGTGGGAAATTTTCTTTTGAGGTTTCAATTTATGGTATCCTTGGTGAAAATCTGTTGCTGAACTCTGCTGCTCCCCGTGTTTCCAGTGGTCTAAACTTGTCCCTTTTTAGGAGTGTGTTTACCCCATGATGCGGATGCGGCTCAACACACTGGTGCTGAGGAAACCGTGTCTGTTGCTGGTGTGCATGAAGAAAACTCGACAGTCGACTCAAATTCAAGGCGCACTCCCTCGGGGAAATCACAATCATTCAAAGGTATGCAGATAGCCTTACGTGCCACCGTGAAAAGTACAAGCAATGTGGTTGGAGTGCATCAAGCTGAATTTACTGTTCTAGTGACTAATTTGTAAACCTTTGATCTTCCAGGTCAAGAGGGTGAGAACTGTTTGAGGTCCACAGACTGTGCAGATGGACTTTGCTGCGCCCGTCACTTTTGGTCCAAAATCTGCAAACCTGTACTGAAAGAGGGACAGGTGTGTACTAAGCATCGGAGGAAAGGCGCTCATGGTTTGGAGATATTCCAGCGCTGTGACTGTGCACACGGCCTTTCTTGCCGAACACAGAAGGGGGAAAACGTAAGCAAGGCTTCTCGGAGTCTCCATACTTGCCAAAGACACTAAGGCCCCTTTTTCTCGCAGATGTTGACATCTTAAGGACTTTGCTTAAACCCTTCGGAGACTTTTAAAGGATTTTTTTGTCATCTGAAGAGTTTTTAATCGCCGAAGAGGGTGTTTGCTTTGGATACTCTGTTCTTTTTCTTCAATTTTGTTTTTCAAAATAGCAGAGTAGCTTTGATTGTTTCTCTTTTATGGAACTTGAGATTCACAATGGTTGCAGTAAATTACTGTATTGTAAATATACCATACTGAAAGTGGCACTTAACTCTAGTGATTTCTGTCAACACAACAATTCTGAGAGCAAGTGCTACTAGATTCTGCCATGTTATTGTAAATTTATAAACAATGTGATTTCTATTGTTATTTAGAATCTTGATATAAATGCCTATATTTTTATTTGAAATAAAGACAATGTAAAAATATTTAAGTGTTTTATTGATCATGTTGATAGGAAAACAAGAGCTAATGTGTCTGTACTTGTGGGTTTAATCCAAAAGAATAACGGTAAGCATTAACATCAGAAAATAATTGATCAGGTATATTCTCTCTCAGGTCAGATCATAGGCAAAATGAGCATGGTTTTTGGCATTTAGGAAGCCTTTGCCTAAGTTATATATTCATATACAGACAAAGAACATAAAGAGAGGACAAATGCTGTCCTGATTATAGCCATCTACTCAGTTTCAGATATATTGTTATCTGATTGGTTTTTACCCATAGTATGTTAAGCATTTACAACAGTGATGAACTCTGATTTTTTTTTACACAATTCAGTAATACTCCGTGTGAACACTTTGCATTTAAACCGCCTTGCACTATGTGCAGGCACCCAGGAGGGCCTATTTCTTTGTAAGAACAATGCATTATGAATGCTTTATGAACATGTTAATAAAAGCAGTTAAAATTAGAATGTGTCTATAACTTCCATATTTCCATACTTGCTAACTATTTTATAAAAGCAAAACCTCACTCCAGGCCATGATATATTATTATCTTACAATATACCACAGCTTGTCATAAGCTATTACTTAATCATGTTGATTTTTGTCACAGAAAATGTAAGAATTTCTTCTCTTGTTGGTTGGTAAAATATCCAGACAGATCAAGAGGCACATCGCTTTAAATTTGATACTATATGTCCATTATGTTATATTCCTCCAATTGTACTTTGGAGGTTCCCACTGGCACCGTTCTTTGATTTCCCACATCAACAGCCTTTATTACACCAATTTCACATTTACACCGTCCCATCGGGTGGTTAACTTGGTGTTCGCCTTGTTTTATTTTATGGTAGCTGTGTGTTAGTCCCTTTGCTGCCCACCATATGGCTGTTTTATTGAGTGCTGCGCTGGGCAAGCTGGTCCTCAGGTGAGATTGCTTTGCCAGGGTCCAAACGTGCTCAGTGAAGCCTCATTCCCCTGTCCTTGGGGGAACCATATGGTACTGCATATGTGAAACAGTCTGTCAAGCTATTTATTTTTTCAAAGCATGTGATTTGGGAAGTTAAAAATGGCAAGAGTCAGCATGGCAAGGTATTCATTGTCTTTGAATAACAATGTATCACATGATTGGTCAGCATTAACTGTCTGAACTGTAACATTTCCATTTCAAATTCATTGATGTCGAGAAGATGTACAGCTTCAAATGCATCATACATCAGTTCTGAGCACAAACTGCAGAGGTGAATGTTGCCCAACATTTCAGAATTTTTCTGTAGATTTTCAATGCGCCGTTATATGTTCTCATTTTGAAACACCAGTTTCAAAAACTGAAATATGCAAGAATAGGGAAAAAGTTTGGTAATTTAGGTAATTAGAAACTCCACTCCTGAGTTTAGGCCTTAACTTCAAACTGACAAGAGACACAAAGCCGAAGGGGTAGGCATTTCAAAGCTCAGGATATACATGTGATCATCTCCTTTCCCACAGCGGAGCTTAAATGAAGTGCTGAAGAGGTTCCGCAAGCTTTTGTCAATACTATCAACAGCGGAGAGACAGAAAACATCTGTGGTAAGGATCTCATATAGCACAATGCTGCAAAGGAAACTCAAAACCACCTGTTAGACATACAGTTCCGAGGACAATTCTTTGGGGGTAGAAAACAAAAGAATGAGCATCTTTTGGATTCCTAAGGAAGGACGCAGCTATTTGATCTATCTCCCTGGAGGTAGCTGAGAGGTACCAGGGAATGTGTCAGGAATTCATTCATAACTGATCTGCAAAGACATGCATTAAAAATAAGCCCTATTTTGAACTTGCCTCTAGCGTAATTCACTTCCGTAGAGTAGGGATCTGAAAGAGTCTCGAAAGAGAGCTGTCATCTCAAAACCAAACAACTTCATTGCATCCCTTATTTCGCCAAATAAATGGCAGAGATGATGAGGGCCTAGATAAACAGATAAGATAAGATATACTCTTTTATTGTAGGCTATAGAGTAATTTGTCTCCTGCATTTGACCCAACATAGTTTCTGAGGAGCAGTGGGCAACCACAGTGCCCGGGGATCCACTCCCGTTCAAGAGCCAGGGTTGTGGGCAGGGGCAATGACAGCAGTGTTTGTACAGGTCACGTCTGAAAAGACAGATCACCCGAACACCCAGAGAACAACCACACAGACACAGGGAGAACAAGCGAACTGCTCAGAGAGAGGTCCTGGCCAGCTGGGGCTCAAACCTCCTTATTGCATGATGGCAGCGATAACTATCGTACCACCGTGCTACAAAATAAAAATATCGATCCTGCTCTTGTTCTATTATTTACAAAAAAAAAGCTTACCCATTATATTTAATGTTGGGGTATCCATATTTTTTAACTGGCGGGACAATTTTTTGTATCGTAGTGAGAACAAGAAAAGTATGAACGGAGATAGAATTTCCAAACATGCAGCCACAGCAGCAGCATCAGGTACAATGCTTGGGGGATGGACTCAGTGATGGGGTTGAGTTTCATGTCCTTCAGCGCTGCTGACAGCAGCAAGCAGGAACTCTCGCCGTCTTTCCCCTCGCAGCAGACAGCTCCATTTCCGCACAGAAATGCTCCTCAGCATTGTTCTCAAATAACTGTGCAAGGATCCTTTATGAGAGCAAAGTAATGCAGCAGTGCTACACAGTGTGCTAATCCTCTCTCCAATAAAGCCCAGGATATGGGCTACATGAGTCTTTTAACTCGGGTTTGACCCTTGTTTGACCCATTCACATCAAACAGTGGTCTCAGGAAAGTCCCATGTCATTGCTGTTCATATATGAACCAGTTCAGTGAGTTTAATTTGCACAGCTCACAGCTAAACAGTTGATAGTGATGCCTTTTTTTTTTTTTTTGTCTAATACCATGGCTTACGCGAGTAATGTCGGGTCACAATTAGTATCGAGGTTGTTTTAAATAGGTAATTAAACAATGTGACTGAAATCATTCTCTCGTGGGCACCACTCATATACAAATACTTATACTTGTAGATTAAACTGTCATGTCATCTCAATCAGCAATGTAGCCCATACACACTCCAGGGCATAAAAAGATGCTAGGCGAAAAATGGCAAAAATGTGAGCGTTTCATGCTCATAGCAATATGTCAATGGTAAGGATAATGGTTAAAAAAAAAAAAAACAAATTGATAAAATAAATTAGCATGGGATAGCGCTTCCCTTAGAGTTCCTCCAATGTTCCTCCAATATAGCCTTATGGGTAAACTTGAGGACAGCATTTTACTGAGAGAAAGGTCAATATCAGTCTCTTCAGTTCAGATGGCTTCAAACAGTCGATAAGAAGTAAATAAACATTTCACTGACAGTTTTATTTAAAATGCAACTCAACATTCTGAGTGGAGTTTAAATCGGGCCAAATCATGAAAGTGATGGGCCTGCATTTTCTTGGATGTTGTAGTATGGTGAGGAGGACCGTTGTCTTGTTGAAAAATAAGTTCTGACTGTTCCTCCTCAATAACAAATTTAAGCAATTAGTTTTTATTGAAATTGCATAAAATTTATTGCATCCATTCCCACTGCATACAGTACAAATTGTTGTTTTATGTGATCCTTTGAATTTTCCTCTAGTGCCACCAAAAGCTTTCGACGTGACATTCCCAAAATCAATCATCCAAACAGTTTTTTGGGAATCAAGTCACACTTCTTGCAATTGTTTCTGGTGCACAGAGAAGGGCTGTTATATTGGTCACCCTATGACCTTTGCTGGATTGCCACCGCCAAGCCAAACTATTTATTTTTAAAAGTTGCGATAAGTCAAACAGCTTTAATGGGAATCATGTCGATCTACTACCAACATTCCTGGTGCATAAAGGAGGAAGTGATTGGCTGTTCTGGCTCGGCAGCGCTTCATGCAGTGCCACAAGACAGTCAAATTTAAAATTAGCTAATTCAAAACCACAATTTTGGACCAAAATCATGTTACACTTTTAATAATTGTTTCTGTTATAAATAAAATTGTTTTTTTGATAATTGTCATCCTCTGACCAAAATCAGCAGCAAAACAACCCTGGAGCCTAGAATACCTCTGTTAACTTTCTGGACCCAATACCCTTTCCTGTTGCACATTCACTTAACCAAATTAATAATTTTGCCAATGGGGATAATGCGTGCATTTTGGGGATGTTGTTCGCTGACAGCACTTGTCTATTTATAAGCATGGCAGCGATCATGGCAAGTTAATGATGGGGATGGATAGTTGCATGGTCATTGCTCTGAAATAATAGATCATAATTTTACCAAGATGCCTCAGATGTATGAGCGTATATTCAATGGGTGAGCAGTTATTTCTACCAAATTCACTGTACATGTATTTAATATGTACTGAACACATTTGATATCAGGTTTTGGCAATCATTCTTGCTAACAAAATCTATTTAAGCTGCACAAAAACAACACAGTGTGCAAAATATCCATAATACAAGTAATTTAAAACACGTCTCCAATCATAACTAATGATGTTTTCTTGATTATTACCCAAGGAGAATAAGCCACGAGGATTCGTCACACTAAAGCCCTGTATCTGGACCTCCTGTAGAGGATAACACTTTAATGCTACAATTATATCATCAGACAGTTTGTTCCAGAGAATGGGCCCATAATTTTTGACTGCACCTGCACCAGATTTACTTTCTTAGCCTTTATTTAACCAAGGAAAGTCACATTAAGAATATGTTTCTCTTTATAAATAATAAAGAAATGTTCTGTGGTCACATCAGGAGCAGGTTACTTCAGTGCATCTGACAGGCTTAGCAGATGACTAAGGCTCCGTGGTTGAGCCACACAGATTCAAGCTCCAAATTGTATGACATTGCGGCACCTGGGAAATAAACTTCTGTCTGTCAAAATGCCTCCCTACGAGTCTGAGGAAAGTCAATGCATAAGTGTTTTGAAAAAAATCAGATGACCGTTAGGGTAAGATGCTCCCTGGGCTGGGGGTTTCTTGCCTTGAGTGAGTGGACATTTTTCCTCAATAATCGGGTAATAACTATTCCTTTACACAATTTTCTATTTTCAGTTGCAACTTCTAAATTTGCTGCAGCTCAAATATATTGTCTCTCCACATATTGCTTAATGTATCAACTTTTTTGAACATGTCAAGATTAAATCCACAGATTATATATATATATATATATATATATATATACTTAGCTCCATTAAAAACAAACTGGTGAAGTATGTACTGTATTTGCGGCAAATTGAAGAATCAATTGATTTTTATTGCTTTTCCAGTGAGGCACGAGAGGAAATAAAGAAAAGCGTGTGGTATTGTAATCCTGACGCGCACCATGCGCACACTCCAAGCACTTCAGTAATAACAAACATTGAGCTGTTCCTGATGCGTACCGTGACACTTGACTAGTACTTTTTGGTGTGGTCAATAACCTACATAAAGCCAACAGAAAAAACTAAAAATGCTTCTGCATCAAGAAAATGGAACGGCTTGTGAAGCAGGAGAGAGAAAAAGAGTCTTTGGTATGTTATGGGCAGGTCTCAGCCCCCGAGAGGTGGTGCGTCATTTGCACTGTTACCATTCAACAATTAGTCGGCTGTCAATCCAAGAATGGAAAACAGGCACCGTCACTGACCGACCCTGCTTAGGGCAGCCACGAGTGATGATGGCAGCTCAAGAGCGCCACATCTGGTTACAGCCTGTGCGTGACAGATTCCGGACAGCAACCAAAACTGATCATTAGATGAGGGGTCAAAGACGATTGAGAGTTAGCGCAAGTACCGTTTGACGCCGTCTGTGTGGGCAAAACATGCGCGCACACGACCCCTACAGAAAACCCATTTTTTGCCCATCAACAGGAGTATGAACTCTTCACTTCTGACTGTGGGCACCTGCCTCTGTAATTTTTTGGCACTTTATTTCCCTGCTTCTGTCTGAGAATGGAAAACAGGGACTGTCGCTGACCGACCCTGCTAAGGGCAGCCATGCGCAAATGGGTAAAAACTGGGTTTTCCAGAAGGCCCGTGTGTACGCATGTGTTGCTCACATAGACGGCATCAAACAATACTTGCGCTCACCCTCAATCGTCTCGGACCCCTCCCTCTCATCTTACCCATAACAAAAACTTCGACAAAATGTCAGATAACATCAACAAAAAAAGAACGACAAAAGAATCAACAACGACAAGTTTAACAACAAAATCAACAACAAAGATCAACTCCAATCTCAGTACCGAGTGTGACCGCCACTTGCCTGCAACAAAGCCATCACTTATCTTGGCATGGAGAGCACCATTCTGTTGAGCAGTAACTGGGGAATGGCCTGTCACTCCTGGAGAAGGGCTTCTTGGAGCTCCGCCCTCATCCTGGGTGCTGCAGTGCGTTGCCGAACCCGCCGATCGAACAGATCCCACACGTGCTCGATGCACTTCATGTCAGGGCTGAAAGGTGGCCATTCCATGACTCGCACACCATTCTGGGCCAGGAGCTGCTGGGTCACATGTGCTGAGTGAGGTCGTGCATTGTCTTGGATGAACGTGACCTCAGGGTGGTCTGTGATGTAAGGCACGACGTGCAGTCTGATGACAAGGTCACAGTAGTGGGTTGCATTAAGATTTCCATTGATTATGACCAGGTCATACCTCCAGCTGCACCGAATGGCACCGCAGTTCATCACTGAGCCTCCTGCAAAGCAATCTGTCTCAGCAATGCAGGGGGCCGCATATCTCTCACCAAGACGTCTGTAGACCCTCTGTCTTCTATCATGTCAGTACAGACAAAATCTTGACTCATCACTGGAGACAACATTCCTCCAGAATCGGTTTGGGACTCATCTCTGACTATATTCTTCAGACCAGTAGCCCTTTGCCGTGCATCAAGCTGCATTCCAACACGAGCTCTGTGGGCTCTGATCCCTCGCTCTGCAAGTCGGCGACTCACTGTTCTTTAGCTGATCCTAGGTCTGTGGATTCCTAGGGTCTCCTGATCTGTCCTGGTGCAGGTTCAAAACTAATCTCTCAAGTGGATGAGGCGGATCTGATTGTCCTGGGCTGGGGTCGTGACCCCAGGCTGACCAGGTCGGGGTCCATCGTTGGTGCTTCCAGTCTCCTGGTAACGAACCACAAGGTTAGAGATTTTGGGTTGGCTTAACCCAAAATGCTGGGCAATGCGATTTTCGGATGTTCCAGCCATCCACAGCCCAATGGCTTGATCACGTTGGGGTCTGGAAAGGCGTGGCATGGCGCATGTGGTGTTTTTGAAAAAATGCTCTCGGGTTCTGGCCAAACAAGGTCATGACCTCACGCACTGTTGTGTCTCCTTACTCAAAGACAACTGCCTATCAATTATGTAATCATCTAATTAAAGTTTCTCTAACCCAACTATTCTATTTCTGTCTAGTCAGACTTATAAGTTTTTAAAGTCCATCAGTATATATATATATATATATATATATATATATATATATATATATATATATATAAAAATGTGAGGTGGGGTGGGGGGGAGGGGTATATTCCCCCATCTTCGCGTAAATTGCTTTGACCCCTTTGCATAGATATAGACACCAGCATCCGTAAATACTGAAATTCAATTCCGAAATAGTGGCACAGCGGTTAGCATTGCAGCCTCACAGCAAGAAGGTCTTGGGTTTGAATCCGAACTGGGGCCTTTCTGTGTGGAGTATGCATGTTCTCCTTGTGTATATTTTACTGAGATTAGTTAAAGGATCCAGGAATGCCCCTTTAGTATCAGGAAATAGGCCTCTAAATATTCCTGAGGATTAAAGGTAACATTATTTAAACATAGCTGAAAAAGACCATTTTAAAAAATGGCACACACATGGCAAGCTATTGCCCTTTTTTCAGTGTAGGAGTAGTACAGTCAATTTGTGAAAGTCTGAAAATGTGTTTTCTTATTTCAGATTATATTTATACTTTTAAGGGCCGTTGAATGGATATGGTAACCTTTCTTCATAAACTTTGGAGTCTCTGCCCAGCATTTCATTGCGCCTTACATCTCTTAAACTGGGTTAGAATACAAAATGTCATGGCCTCTAATTATTTTATCTTTCTGAACCAAAAGCAGGTGTAAGATATGAAGCATTCCATGTTTCCACGCTCAGGGACTAAATATAAGGGTAACGCTCAGACAGAATGGCTCAGCCTATCACCTTTCCAGCACTCGCTTCCCTGATACAGCATATAAATGAAGATACAGCAGGCTACCTGTCTTTAATTTAGGCAATGTAGGTAATTACCGGTCGGTTCCCGTAAGATTCCTGCCTAAAGCTTGTGTATCACTCCCAGCTTCAGATGTTTGCATCAAAGAGATGAAAAGTTGAAGAAAGAATACTGGAGACACATACAATTACTAATTAAATACCTGCTTCTGTATGGCCAGAGCTCATTACTGGAATAAATATCTTCTCATGTAAAAAATGTATCTGATTAGCCAAGATTCTGACATGGATGTTTCAGAATGTGTCCAAGCGCCATTCAAAATAACTGCATTGTTTATTCAAGTGTTATAGGCATGCAGTTTGTTCACAGTTTCACTTTGAATCACGGTTAGCAGCAACAGATCTCCAAAAATTCATGTCATTTGTCAAAATTTAACACTGCAGTAAATGGCAAATACTCTGAAACGTGGCCCTGTAATAAGTTTAGTAAGAAGGAGAGGAGTATGACATGACACTCCATACATTGGTTGCTTCAAATACAGTGTTTCCCACCATCTTGTCACTTGTCAAGTGTCTGCTGTTATTCCTACGGGAGAAAAATGAGGTGATTTAAACTGTGGGGACAAAAAAAGCTGACGCCTTCGGGAAAGAGCCCTCCAAATGCACACTGGGTGACCCAGGTCTACCGCCAGCTTTTTTACAAGCCCGACTGACGACTGACTGCCATGACTGAAAATTACAGACAGGAAGATCCAGCTTTAATGATGTCAGGCGTCACAGATTCGAGGTCTTGGAACAGCAGACTGTTTTCCCCTCATGCAAGGTTTGAAGAAGTAGACAGCTGTCTGAGGGATCAACGTGCAATTGGTCGGGGAGAACGAGCCACCTTCTACTTCTGTACTCACAGAGGGGTCCCCGAAGTCATAGAGCAGCATGAAATAAAAACAACATATTAAAAAATTGTACATTTATCACTGGAAAATGACAGCATAAAATGAAATGATGTGTTTGAGAGCAGAACTAAAACTGGAAGCTCGTATATCCTGCTGCGCCTCTAATTCTCACGAACATTACAAATAATCAAACACCAGGGACAAACACATGCCCAATTTTGCAGTCAAACCGTGTAAATACATTCTGCCAAAATACTGCAAAGCTCGAGGTAAGTAAATATGCTTCAAATTACAGAGTGAAGATGAAATGTTTTATAGCCTCTCTACTGCTTGGTCAGAAGCTGTCTGTTTTCGCTGATCTGCGGGAGGTATTTCAAAATTTCAAAATTCAGTTTGTATCAAGTGATGCATACCAAACTAAACCCATACCTGATAGCTGCCCATATTTTTAAATCAAATTGTCTTGTCTGTCTCAAAGCCCAACGTATGAAACCTTTATTTGACCCAACAATGCGAATATTGCCCTCCTGCCAAACAGGCACTCAGAGAGCACCGCAGAGATGTTATGAATTTGTCATCTGGCAACATCAATCCAATAACAATACCTATGACAGCCAGCCGAACAGATGTTCTTGATTTGGCCATTCCGTCACAATAAACATCTGACTACAGGGCCTAGACTCCACTGATAAACAAGGCTTTGCTCATTTGTCAGGATTAAATGATAAATAACACTTTAGCTAATAATAATGGAAGATGAAACGAGGTCAGAGAAACATCTAAAGACAAATTTTACAAAGGCACAATAACAAACAATGATTGATTGTGTTGAGTTTTGTCAGTTTAAGGTTTGGCATGTTTTACTACATTAATGGTACGTTTGCCAACATCAAGTTGCTGCCGGTGATTACTCAGCTTCTCAATGACTGAAATACTTAATCTGTGACTCTCCATAAAGTTTTGTAACTTTACAATGAATACAACACATACTTTTTCAGCTGTTATTATTCATCTTTTATTACTGTCAGTCTGTTTGGTCATCAAAGAAAAAAAGGACCCTTTTACTGAAGTAGCACTTGTACTTCATCTTATTTTCTTTGTCTGTGTGTGTGTGTGTGTGTGTGTGTGTGTGTGTGTGTTGGGGTGGTGCTTCTGAGAATCAGCTCTTGAGAAAGACTGATGTTAGGAGGACATTTGGGATGTGGCAATATTTTGGGTGGTCCTCACAGAGGATTTCGGCCAATTGATAAAGTTGGGGTTACGGTTAGGGTCATACGGAGGGTTTCGGAAGGAATGTACAACACGAATGTAAGTCAATACAATGTCCTCATAAGTATTGCTATGCAAGTGTGTGTATGTCTGTATGTGTGTTTGTGCGTGCCCGTAAGCTTGTGTGTGTAAGCGCGCACATTTGCAGGTTCAACATGCCTTCAGTGGAGGAAATTATGACAATAAGATGACCAGACTTTAACATTCCAAAAAAGATTCAAAACCAGAGGAACACAGAGAAGTGAAGCATTGATGGAATAAGAAAAATTCCAAAGCCCCGGTGTCTCGCTGTCATGTCCCTGGGGTATTCTGAGAGAGAATAACCACAGAGGTCCCCACGGGTCCTAACACACGGGGAGGATGAGACTGGAGACTTTGGTCAGGTACTCTGCACAACACAAGACGCTGTAAACCAAGGCAAACCATGGCCTGACCGCAGGTACATCTCATGGGACAAAATGACTAGGTGCTTTTGGTGCTCAATAGATGCCACTGATGCTTCATATTAAAACATAATCTTGAGATGAATAAAGTGAGACAATTCAATAATGCCCTTCATGGAAACATAAAGATATTATCAAAATATTCATAACTACCAAATTAAATATAATATTCAAATGTGTTGGCATAATAAACAATTTATGGAGTAGCAGGCCAAAAGATTAACCTCACAAAAAACGAACCAATATTAATCCATCTTCTAAGTTTATCATGAGCACTGCAATAAATTTAAGCACTTAAAAAATTTCTATTCACTGTAATTGTGTGCAGTGTTGTGTGATGCAATGACTGTGCTGTAAATGAGTTCCTGTACTGGTGCCAAACATTCACAAGCCTGTTGTCAGGCACCTTTCAACATCTCAAAATCACAGTGAAGTGATGGCACTCGTTGTTGAAAACATGCTGGGTCTGCAGGCTACTTTTCCAAGCTGCAAAACAATATGATTACAATTTTCAGGTCTAATTGCAACCTATGGCTAATTTGAGACAACTCTCTGGACAGCCCTTCTCATGCAGTTGATGCTCCAAGCAGTGAAGTCCCTTCATGCACAATGATGTTGCCTTAATGGACTCAAACCGTCCAGTTGCCTATTTCAACTTCAACTAATTTAACATGAATATTTTCAAGCTTTTTAAGCCAGACCTAAATCTATGTTCATAACATTTGCTGTAGTGTGTAAAAGCAAGATTTTGTGTTTGGCCACCAACTTGCATTTTCAAGAGCAGCAGAAAAAAACCTCTCCACAGCTTTCAGACCCAGGAAACAAACAAACAAAACAAAAAACAAAAAAACATCTTCTACTGACCGTCTACTAATTTGAATTTAAAATGCAACATCTGCCAAAGGTAGCCCAGGCAGGTTTAAGGCATTCTGTAAACAGTATTTGCACATAACAGCTTGTTATGGGCCAGACCAGACTCCTACAGGTCACATGGGCCTTTTCACTGAAACCTTGGAGAGGCCTAAAACTGAACTGAGAGAAAATAACCCCAAAAAATCTCTGCAAGAAGATCTAAATACTGTTTTCATGGAAATGCATTCTTCTCTTGCCCTACATAGTACTGTACATCAAATGATCTTTCCAGAAATATGATGGCAGATATAAGGAATGCTTTCTATACATAAACCAGGCCCACTAATATTATGACAGGTCCATGTGTACAGCCAGGTTCATGAATTTTTGCTCACAGAGAAAGTAATTATTTTGCCTGTGGACAACAACGTATTGGATATTAAATTTATATGAGCTCAAAGTGTACACATTCGCTGTTATCGCTTAGGTATTTACATTAAAATTTGGTAAAAACACCAAAAGGTTGTGAAGTCCACAAATAAGAACTGAGGAGGTCGACAGAAGAATTGTTTCCCTGGTGAATAAAAACCGCTTTACAACCGTTGTCAAGATCAAGAACATTCATGAGTATGAGGAAGTATGAGGATTTACCATAAGATTTAAACCATTGTTAAGCATCAAAATCAAGAAATTTGCCAAATGAGAAACTAAACAGCCAGCAAATTTTATGAGACAGCATTTTATGTACCAGTTTTGCATGTATGATGGGAAGTAAAGAGCATGAAGAAGGTAAGAAACTTCTAGTGATCCGATGCTTTGCGAATACGCTGTTAAGCTATAGGCCCATTTCCATCAAAGAAGTTCCTGGTAGTATTTAGGAGGCAGGAAATACTACAGGAACGTCCTCTAACTCGGCCCTCTCAACTGGCGTGTCTCCACCGAGAGGGCGAAGTAGGAGGAAGGTTCCTGTAAAGTTGTGTCACGTCCTTCCAAAAATGCGACCCCTCGCCGCCTGCTGAGTTTTAAAAATGCCGGCTATTTTGTCGCTTTCTGTTGACGTCACATCCCGCCCTGAGTAAATCCAATCAGCGCCAGGTAAACCCAAAGCCTCACCCCAGAGTTTTTCGGGGCCGTTCAGAGTACCTACTCCGAGGCAGGAACTTTTTTAGCCCCTGTAAAAGTTCCGGAACTCTGTACTTCGGGGGTGGTTCCGGCAGTGGAGACACGCAACGGCCCCGGCCCCGTAAAATCCCCTGAAGTTCTTGCGGTGGAAACGGGCCTATTGTCATGTGGGCGCATGTATGACCGTACCTCTGCAGACTGACTGTGTTCCTTGTGTCTGTACCTCCAAGTAGTTGCAGACAGCCATGATGATGCTGATATCGGGGCTCTGTCAAAACTATTATCATATTATTATTATCTTTATCAACTGTTTTTTTTTTAATGAAACACTAACATGTATTGATAAAACTTTTTTTTTTAAATTAGCATTTGAAATTTCAAATTTACTTTTTACCTCTAGCACCACAAATGCAGGCTGCCTAAAACTTTTCCACAGTACTGTATACCTCAGTAATGCTGCTCAGTGGAACCTCACCCCGCTCCATTCCTGTTGTCCATCTCGCCTGAAGCACTTGCAGCTCTATGCGGTGTGCAGTGCTGGTTTCCTGACTGAGCTCTGGTGTCTAACTGTGATGATCTGCCTGGCCTTCCCCCACATTTCTCTGAATCCCATTCACATAGGGACAATTCCCTCCTGTCTCACGCCTCCACCCATTCATTGCCTACATAAGGACATGCAAGTCTATGCCTTTTCACTCTCGCTCATCTGAAACCCCATTAATGGCGAATGCCCTAAAACTTGTATTCCGGCTCCCAGCTTGCACTTGAGTGCATTGCTTGATACACATTCCAGATGGATCACGCTGCACTCTGCGTTTCAACCTGACATTCTGGGCTCACATTGCACAGATGTTCATTTCATTTTCATTTCAGAGCGCAATCTGGGAAATGTTTGTACAAATAACGGCACCATATGTTATGTCTCCCTCCTTCTGCCAGACAAAATAGACTCAAAACATGCCTGGAACAAAAATTCAATCTTAAATAAAATACCTCCATTGCTTTAACAGAATTGGTCACAGTTGAAATGCAAAAAACTGTTTGCCAGAAAATCGGTACAAGCATATTGTGCTTGTATTCAAAGATTATAAATGCTTCAACACCGCACATGCTACATCATAGCTTAAACGGCCTTAAAATGGAAACGCTTAAAGTAGCTAGAAACAGAAACTATGAGGCCTACATTTCCCAACTTCACTAAAAGTGTGTGCTAGGATGACTCGGTGATGGCATGCGGTGAAGTCACTTTAAGGCCCCTACTTTTCTGACGCCCGCATGGATGTCAGAGTTGCCTTTTCAACACCCACTGAACGTCTCTTTAATAAGAGGAGCACGACACTGGAAATGATCCCAAAGTAAGGCACGAGGGTCAGGAGGAGGTGAAATAAGATAACACTGTGTGTATAACTCCAGATCTTCTGGAGGTTAAACAATCATTTGGAAATGAAAGGCCTCTCTGCTGTCTCCATATGAAAGGGGCGCTGGCATTCCTCGGGATCACTCAGTCTACTGATGTTCATTATTAAAGGCAATTATGTCACATCTATTTCCCCTCGTGACGCTGGAGGGAGGCAGCCAAAGCCAATTTAGCGTTTTCAATTGTCTCGATTGTACAAGATGCACAGTTTACAGGGCTTAATAGGAGAGGCTGCCTCCCTTTGATACCACTCCTTCCACAGTTCAACTCATAATGCTCCCATTTGTCCTACACAAAAGCCTGACTTACAGCACACAAAGAGGGAGTTACACAGAATCTCATTTGCTTAAGTGATTGTTGCCGAAAAAGGAAAATAGAGAATCTTTGATCTCAGTGAGGTGCAAACATGTTGAATTCTCTTTTTTCTCTCCGGTGGCTGTTGTCTGGTGCTGTGAATCAGCAGGTGAAACAATGGCTGCCCTAGCACAAGCTATTACCGACACGTTACTATCACAATGTTTACTCATTTGCACAAGCGTTTAAGGGCAAGGATACGTGTCAATGGGGAATTAAAACACACATCATGTCCATCAAGTTTATCTATGTCTGCTGACAAGAACAGTAGGCAGCCCCGAAGTAAGATGACACACTTCAAAAATGGCTCCGCTTGCAGGTTTTTCTCCTATCTGAAGACAAACAAGCTCAGTGCTTTGGTGCCCACTGACAATGAAGAACAAGGCCTTAGATGGGAGATGAAAGGCTGAGATGAGTTAAATCAGCAAGGTCTTACATATGGTTCCTCCTCTTCTAAAGTCCCACCAGCAGGTCATACATTTCAATGGTTTATCATGTTCATTAAACATCACTCTGTCTAACTTTTCTCTTTCTCTTATTCTGTCTTTCTGTTTCTCTCAGTCTCTCTCTCTCTCTCTCTCTCTCTCTCTCTCTCCCACCTCATAAGTATGGATAGAAACAGTTTTTCTTCTCTTCTACTCTTGAAACAAATACCATAAATAAGGGATAGAGGAAGAGGGAGGGGCTGGTGTACATTACTGAACTTCAAAGACCCTTTTCGCCCAGCAGCGAACGTAGTGTGGTTATGTTCAAGGTGCTTATTCATGTGAAGAGACTTGGGGCAAGATCATTCACCAATCCTGGAGATACTTCTGAGTTTCCTCCAAAGAAAGACGGCAAAACAAATATCTGAGAACTTGAAACGGAAACAAGAATATGTTTATGTGACAAAGCTGACCCCATTCACCCACCGGCAATATCAATTAACCCCTTGGTTTTACAGTCTACTGAGCTGTGTGAAAGTATGAACCCATATTACGGAAGCATAAAGAAAAGAAACTCTCTGTACCACACTAATTGAAAAGTATAGAACAATGGTCATTATTTGTGGTAGAAGTTAGAGAAACTTCCTTTCTTCTATTTAAATTAATCACTTGATATTGTCATCATGACCAACAATGAGCATTACAGCAACATTGAAAAATCTTGCAATTTACTCCAAATATTAAATTGCATTTCTGTGCCATTTACAGTAAACAAGTAAACTGAGCGAAGAAATTAAATAAAGACAGAACATTTCTACATAGCAAGTATGAAAAGGGGAAAGCATACCTGTACAGTCAACATCCCCAATTAGCAAAAAATGTATATATTAAAATTCTGAAGTATTGACTGGTGTTTTCCATGACATATTTCAGTGAATATTTACATATAGACATTAGTATTACATTTAAAACAGAATGAATATGTATTCTAGGTAGAGGTGGGCAATCCAGACCCAAAGAGTAAAAATCCTCCCCAGTATTTTGTCCCAATCCTCCTGGGTTGTCCTGTTAGTAAAGCAATAGGGAACGAGGCAGTTATTTCAAACCAGTGTGCTACAGAAGACAGACATCTAAAACATGCAGGATTACGTCTCTCCAGGAGCACGGTTCTCTTCTCCTTCCAGGTCCTGAAGCAACAAAGCAGCCCCAGACCATCACACTACCATGTTTGACTTTTGGTATGATGTTCTATTTATGAAATGCTGTGCCAGTTTTTCACCATATGTACCAGGATGCACAACTTCCAAAAAGTTAAGCTTTTTTCTCGTCAATCCACAGAATATTTTCCCAAAAATTCTTGGGGATCATCAAGATGTGTTTTGGAAAATGTGAGACGAGCCTATGTGTTCTTTTTGGTCAGCAGTGGTTTTCGCTTTGGAACGCTCCTATTGATGCCATTTTTGCCCAGTCTCTTTCTTATTGTTAAATTATGAACACTGACTTAAACTAAGGCAAGTGAGGCCTGCAGTTCTTTAGTTGTTGTTCTGGGTTCTTTTGTGACCTCCAGGATGAATTGCCAATGCGCTCTTGGGGTCATTTTGGATGGCTAGCCTCTCCTGGGAAGGTTCACCACTGTTTCAAGTTTCTCCATTTGTGGATAATGACTCTCGCCGTGATTCGCTGGAGTCCCAAAGCCTTAGAAATGGCATCGTAACCCTTTCCGGACTGATAGATATCAATAACTTATTTTCTCATCTATTCTTGAATGTCTTCAGATCGTGGCATGATGCATTGCTTTTTGACATTTTTTTGCCTTCTAAAGCTAAAACAGGGTGGGTGGCAATGTTTTCAAATAGGGCCATGTAGGTTAGGATAGCTTACTGGTACTGACTGGTCGTGGTCTGTGTGTGGTCAATGCCGAGTTATTATGACTTATATTGGTAATTTATGCATATTTTTCTTAATTCTTGTGGCTATATATTGATAGGAAAAATACTGTATAGTGCTACGGCACAGCCAACATTGAAAAAAAAGTATGGCAAAAGCGATTACTGTTTTCATTACAATCCATGAGGCCTTAATTGCATTGCTGACTTTGTGCAAACATCTCTGAGAGCTTCCAATACGTTCTTCTGTAGTCCATGCCTGTGTCTTGTTGATGCACACTTTTATTACTACTACTACTAATAATAATAAAAATAATAATAATAATAATAATAATAATAATAATAATAATAATAATAAATATAATCACAAATGGTATTTATGGGGTCTGAGCAACATGAGGCAATTATCAATTCTGATGCAGTGAGGATACAAATTGTATGAATTTTGAAAACAATTTCCATTTAATTGCACAAAACTGTGCATCGTATACCTTACCCTGCATGTTTAATGCTGATTGGTCATTGCATACCTTTGAAATTTCACCTGTCACCTGATTGACTAATAGCAGCAAGGTATTTAAAAATTTCTTTTGCATGCTGAAAGGACAATTTGATCCTCATTCAAACAAGCAATATGCAAAATTAGAGCTATTTGAGTCAAATGGTTGAAAACAGGTAGGAAATTGGAAATTTTTTTCTTCTTCCTACAGCGACACCTATGGACTAACTGGAACCAAATTTTATATGCTTCAGTTTCTTGTCCTATTGTTGTAATTTCTAAGTGACGATAGAACATTGCATTCAGGATTTATACTTTGATGTATAAATAGAGGCCACTTGTTTTGTTTACAGCGGCCACATCTTTTAGCATAGCAACATTCTTCAGGTTGGGATTTTACAGCTTGGTCTGAAGATGAACCTAATTTCACCTGAATGGAAACATTGTTGAAAGAGATAAAAATGAATGGTTTCACGACAAATTCAAAATGTGGGAATATTTGCATATACCAAATGGGTGTGGCTAACATGGACTGATTCATCTGGACCCACAGAACCCATTAAAAGTAAATTTTGCATCTGGTACCAACGGTTTCGAAGTTATCACCCAAGATGCGTTATGCATTTCTATTGCGCCACTATCTAGCCAATCAAAATAATCTGCATATACAGTGGGCTCCAAAATTACTGGCATCCCTGACTGATGATTTCAACAAAATAATTTTTAAAATTGTAGAAAAAAAAAAAAAAAAAAATGCAAGCTCCCAAATGTCACGTTTCAGGTGTCAAGAACTTTGTGGGTGCAAACATAACTGATACAGATGCATCTCCGTAACTACAATAACTTTATAAAGCATGCTGCAAATAAAGTACAATATAGGCTAAATACTCAGTGGTTGCAAGAGCCCATACTCGTCTTATTTTTTAACTGTATGAAAAGACTAAAGAAAAAAAAAAAAAAATGCAACGGGCTATAGCCCAGTAGCCAGGCCCTAAACAGGCCCCTGTTTGCAGATCTGATTGCACACAAACAAATTCTGAATACACATTTGCAGATTCCTGTACATCTTCAAAAATCTCAGTATGTATTTACAGATTATTTACACATTTACAAATCTGATTATGCACACAAGGATTAAGATACAGTTACACAACTATCAACACACATTTGCAAATAGTTTTGCTACAAATATGGCGTCATGAATACCCCAGAATACTCCAGAAATTTTTTTCCAGAATACCTTTCGATTATGCATTAAAGGGAAATATGCAGATATATATTTTTTTTCCTTTGTTTTAAAACTGTAATTTGAACATCCCAATGCATGGAGAAGAACTTTTAAGTTTTAATTTAGAGTGATCAGCCACAAGTTACTCATTTGTCAGCTAGTAGCTTTTGGGATAGCAGCTGGTTGAGAGCACAATTCGCAAGTGCCAAACTGTCCAACAGGAGGATGGAGTAGCTTTAAGGGAACTTGGTTCCAATCCTGAAGACCGTGGAAAGATTGGGAGCTTGTTTCTCCAAAAATGGATGCAGGAACAGACTTGGAAGGGTTATCAAGAAGTTTAACGAGAAAGTGGTCCCAATCCTGGACCCTAAAGTGGGCTTAGAAGCTTGTTCCTATTAAACTGGCCAGAGGAATAGACTTGAGCTAGGTTAACTTGAATGCAGTCCCAATCTTGACCCTGAATTATACTTGGAATCTTGCTTGAGTCAACTGAGTAAAGAGGAAAGCTTCCGGGAATTGCTGTCATTAAAGCAAAGGTTACACGTAAAAAAGACACGTAGTTTCCATTAGAAACACTGACTTGCACAAAAGGAAAATGACAATCCAGCAATTTGCCATACAAAGTTTAAATACACATCACATTGTCATTAGGAAATAACCACAAAATGAGACACAGCTCAGGAGGGGCAATCACGCAAGACATAAAATAATCGAAGAAGACACAATTCTAATAGACATGTGAGTTGCTGAATCGGAAGAGAAACAAACGAAATTCACACAACGGTTGTGATGGTTCACAGGGCTGTTTGTCCTGTTCACAGGGCTGTTTGTTTTGGGGAGTAAAAAGCAATAAAAGTTTTCCTGCCAAGGAATGAATGTTGATATGTACGCATTTTTGCAGATCTGAACAATATCATACAATCAAACCTATGGGACTGTCTAGTTAGACTAAGGTTCTATATTGTATAATTTGAAAAAAAATTTTTTTTTTTGCTGTATTTGCATCAAAAATGGCATGTGCAGTTAGAATGCTGAGTTCTAGTACATTGATACAATGTATAGTTCTTCAACATAGAACAATATTTTATGGCATAAAAATGCCAAAGGGCTAATGTAGTCCTTGGATAGTGCCACTTTAAAAATGGATGGTAACAATCATATTATCTTTAATATGTCACATATGTTTATATACAGTATTAAAGCTTTCCACCTTACAATTTTCCATGGTTTAGTTCAACATTTGCTATATTTACTTTAGCTAAAATGCATCAGCATTCAAGAAAGGCAAAACGTCTCAAGCTACGGTATTAGGCTTTGAAAAACCAAGTGGAAGAGTAATATAACCGTACCATCAATTTCAATCATTCAGAAATTTTCTTCATTTCAACGCGTATTCTCTTAACATCAGAAGGACTCATGACATTTTAAATAATTCTATGGTAACCATAAACGGAAAAACAGAAGCAACTACTAAAACAACATGTTATTTACAGAGTACAAAATATAGTATTCTGATGTGAACATGAATTGAAGTATCCCATGACTTCTCTTTGAAATACAATAGCCAGGAATTTACCCTTTTAACTCCTCTGCTTCACCTTTAATACATCCGTTAAAAGGATATCACATTATTGTCATCACGTACTAAGTGTCGAGAATCACAACCATACTCTAATTAGAGAGCGCAGAAGGAAGGAACAGAGGTAGTCAAATGCTGTGATCTAAGCGGAAAGAACAAATATGGTGGAGTGGTATTATTGTGTCATTTTAACAGTCTTTACCCTATGCGACCCTGTATTATACTGTAGATGATCTGCTTTCAACAGTATGATGTCGTTTGGAAACTATCCAAGGTTTTTTTTTATATACTTGACAACTAGGCCTCTGGGTAAAACATTGTATACCTTCCAGTTGAGATATTACATTTCTTCAATTCACATACTGTATCTGGCATTTTTATTATGCAATGATGAACTTCTGGGACTCTCTTGCGGAGATAATGTTTGGGGGCAACCTCCGCTACTGAAGCATCAAAATTTCTGGGAAATGTTCACATATCAAAACAATCTAACCTTGGGGGAACCGTGGAAAATCAATCCCAGGCTGAACTCGAGTTGAAGTTTACTGCATGCTTAAGATCATTGAATGGAACTGCATGGAACTGCCACTTTAAATTTATGCACCAGAAGGAAAGGTGCAACAGAGATGTCTCCCGAGAGCAGTTATTCAACATCTGCTCTTCAACTTTCAATTTCTTACAAATGTACTGAGTGTGTGAATACAGCTACATTTGCACCCATTTGAATCCATCTGAGATTCACATGAAGCATCTTTTGGCAATCCTTTATTCAAAACACCACATCCTTGTAATGCTAATGAAAATAAACATGTTCACATTACCACTCAGTCTAGTATTTTTGATTTTATCTATCTTGCTTCGCTTTTAGCTTTATTCCCCTAAATTCACCTCAACCATTATTTTATTTTATTTTTATTACACTAACCTTATTAATATTATAATTATAAAATACTAGAAAAAGCCTGCAATTGCAAAGGATCTTACTGCATCCTTTTACGCATCATTTTTTTTTCAAACAAAAAATATTTAATCTTTGTCATTGCTCCTGTGTATCTTTTTTTGGCAAGTATAATTATCATTCTTGCAGGAAAAGAGCCTAGGATCGCTCCAAAAATGAAAATTGGTCCAGCAGGAAATGATCTGATCATCTGATTGCATTCCATGTCTGATGGAATGCGAATAGTGGGGACCTCAGCATAATGTTTTAATTCACTATCATGCCCTCTGTCGTCATTAACTCTGAGTTATCTCCATGGCCGGCTATGTCTAGCTGCAGGAAGCCTTATCATTTATTGATTATGTCTCCCAGATTAGAGGCGCAGCTTTCATTTCCAGAAGAATGTAGTCTCTCCTTGTCCATATGGAAGCACTTCTCACAGAGATCTGTGCACTTCTTGCACTTCCTCTTCAGTCAAACACTGGCAACTTTTGTCCTCACATTGCAGATAGACAGCATGCACAAGTGTGAATGAAAACATATTATCAATGCCGTTATCATACTGTAAGTTAAACTTGAGCAAATTTGGGCATCTTTTCAAACCTCTTTTAAACGGGGTGCTTTAAATCAACTGGAAATAAAATGAACTTATAAAATAGATATAAATGGTAATAAATAAATAAATAAATAGTTTTTGTTTTATTGTGGTTAAATCACACAAATACTCTCCTGGAAAATGATTGTTAAGAGGCCAAGACCATACAAAGCGACTTACACTAAAAAAGGCAAATTTGCTAAAATGTCCACTACTGTATTATAAGCAGGGGTCTCCCATGTGGCTTCAAGCATTTCAAAGCAAAAGTGACTGCTGAAGAACTAAGACATTAAACTCACCATTCCACCGACTATTATTTCCACTGCTGCAATGCAAAAATGCCTACCTGTGGTAACAAAAATTACTGTCATTTTGTTTCTGTGCAATTACAATGCCACTGTTGTTACCTCTGTTGCCAATATCTTGGTTTCAGTTTAGCTTGTGGGAGTTTGCCTAAGTGGTGTGGTTTGCAATAGCTCAGTAGCAGGCCAAAAATATTTGTAAAATTTTAATGGAAACCATATGCAGAAACTCAAAATCTTACTTATTTTCACAAGCAACATGTATGGCTTCTGCATAGTAAGCATAAATGTATATATATATATATATATATATACACACACACACACACACACACACCATTCTACTTTACAAAGTATTAAAAGAGCTCTCGTATTTGAAAGCAGTCATTTCACGTGACAATTCATCCTCTACTTATTCGTCCTCCCCTGACAAAAGGACACTTAGATCAAATTTAACCATTTATTACAGAACAAAATGCATTAGAGTTTGGTGGCGACCATGTGCAAGCGATACTCTATAACAATCTGAGTAAGTTTGACACAGGCAGTCCCTGAGATCACCCCCCACAGCAACACCTGTGATTCCTTCTGTTTCATTTATTGAACATAAAATTAAATTGCTAAAGATAAACAATGTTATTTGTGAAGAAAGAGGCTGCGGACCTTGGTGAGATGAGAAGCAGAATTTTACTAGAAGAGAGTAGGAGTAAGAGGCGCAGAACAGCAGAAATGAATGAACGCTGCCTTGGTTATAAATGTTACACAATTCGATGGGAGATGCTGATTGGATAAGAGACTTGACATGAGACCTGACTTCTGTGCCTTCCTGAACTAACGCTAAAGCTCCATGCAGTTAGTTGGCAAGCACATATTACACCTGAAATATTGAAATGACACTTCATTCATGTTCATTTTATGTCATCTTTATGTTTCTATATGTGAAAGTTGCAGAGATAAACTGAGCAGAAAATTTGTTATGGTCAAGTAAAATGTGTTTCAACATGTTCTTTACAGAAAACTCACTTTATTACAAAAAAAAAACCTTAAAAACCAAATGACAGGCAGTTAAAGATGAATCGTGAAGGAGTCCTTTGTGATAATTGAAGTTATTATAATTAGGTAAACCTTGCTGAGTTAACGAGCAATGAAGATGACTTGGGTAACGGCTCAAATTGGGGATTAATGGACTGAATGTAGCCACATTCAAATGACACTCTTGCCAAGTGTTAATGGGGTACAGAGGACTTTTGAATGCCATTGGATGGCACAATAAAAGAAAATTAGGCAACAGGGATACCTGTACAAGGTGAATTCTTTGCCTCAATCACTGTGAGACAAGACCAGGTCATGTTGCTGAGGTCTTAATCTAACAAGGGTGAGGTCATGCAAAGTCATTAGCAGTGTGTGGAAGTGTGTGGCCCTGAGTTTAAACCTCTGGGCTGAGGAGGAGAGTTGGCTGGCCAGACCTGAGACAAGCCCCGCTGACTGATGCACAAAGGAAAGGCCTTGCCTTTTGTGTTGACATCTCGAGTGCAGTTTCCGTGCAGGTAAAGAAAGGTAGCTTTAATAGAGCACTGCATTACCTATCAGGTAAAAACCAGCCATTGTAAGTCTCATCCCTTAATCTCATCCCTTTCTGCAGGTGTTTCTGAATCAAACAAACATGTTTACTAAAACTGCCTTTATAAAAAGAAACTCTCCAAACTTTAAAATACACTATATGAGGTCGAATACCAAGTTAGAATTTTATTGAGCATTTACAAGAAAGTAATAAAAGAACCACACTTGTTTTGGCGTTTTCTGACAGGAACACACAGAAAAATTCCCGTCACTGACCAGTTTCCCCTAAATTGCGCTAGCCATTGTGTGTTCAGTTACGACATTGCGACAATTTTTGAGGTAAAAAGTACATGGGCATCAAAATGAGAAACATATAACATCCTCTCCATAATTACTTGCTCTGTTATGAAATATGTTAAATCAGCAATTGCAAATTTTCATGGCCAGTAAACAGAATCTAAACATAATATTTGTGATTTAATTGAAATTCTGTGATTTAAATCAGTATTTACTAGATCTCAGAAAAATACACTCTAAAATCTGCTTTTAGCACGATCCATGATTTAAAATGCTTTGTTCTGCAAAAAATGTGAAGCACCGAAACAGTTATGTCCAACAGCAAAATCATGATAGTCACACTATGACTTCACCAGGATCCACACAGGTCTCTCAGTGAGATATTCCAGGTGTATTTTTATTATTCACAGAACAATCTTTGAGTTCATTGTCCTGCAAAAAAGAATATCCTGGTTCTGTCTCAGCTATTGGAACAATTCACTCATCCTGCAAGACTGACCATCACCTGTGCCATATTAGAAAACTTTACAATGCTTCTATGATTGTTCCAGGTCAAAAATTCAAAAGCATATTAAAAGTATGGAAACTCCAACCTGAGCATGAAGTCAGCAAAACTGTTCTTTGGGTTGTGTGACCAAACAAAACTTCTGAGTTCCAAAAAATTATAGTGATATAATTTATACATGTATGTATTCATACATCCAGAACACAATAAAGAAACACATGCAGAGTTGAGTGGAAAAAGTATTTGCCCGATTCCGGATTTCTTCTAATTTTGCATATTTGTCAAGCCTAAATGTTTGAGATCCTCAAACAAATGCTAATTTGAATAAAGTTTGACAAAAATAACCAGACCAAACAAAAATTGCAGTTTTAAAATGACAATTATATTTTTTAAAGAAGAAAAGCAATCCAATCCTATCTGGCCCCATGTAAAAAAAAGTATTTGCCACCTTAGTAATTAAATCAACCAAATAAACAAATTTAATTGATAGTTTGATTCCATTTCGCTAAACACACATAGGGATCATTACTGCCTGCCTGGTTGAATCTAAACATCACTTAAATAGAACCTGTCTGGCAATGTGAAGTAGGCAAAAATCAGCACATGAGGTCGTGATCAAAAGAAATTCAAGAACAAGTGAGAAACAAATTCCTTGACATCAATCAGTCTGGAAAGCGTTAGAAAGCCAGTTCTAAGGCTAATGGGGTACTGTGCTGAGAGTCATTATTGCACAAATTGAGAAAACTGGGAAAAGTGCTGTACCTTCTTTGGACTGGATAGCCCACCAGATTTCCCCCTACAGAGCATTGATGATTCATCCAGGAGGTCATGAAAGACCCGAGAATAGCATCTAAAAAAAACTGCCTGTCTCACTTGCCTCAGTTAAGGTAAGTGTCCACATTTCCAAAATAAGAAAAAGACTGGGCAAAGATGGCATCCTTGAGGCAGCTGCATGGCAAAAACCACCACTGGCTACGAAGAACACAAAGGAACATCTCATATTTGCCATCTTGATGACCCTCAAGACTTTTGGCATAATATTCAGTGGACTGATGCGTAGAAAGTGAAACTTTTTAGAGAACATGTGTCTCATTACATCTAGCTTAGAGTTATTGCAGCATTTCACAATATGAACATCAAACCAACAATCTAATCTGGAGGTGTAGACTAGTGCGATGTTCCTGAGCTGCTTTGCTGCTTCAGTAATTGGGCGACTTCCTGTAATTGTTGGAAACATGTATGCTGCTCTCAATCCTGAAGAAGAATGTCCTGCCATCAGTTTGTGACCAGAAGCTCAGACAAAGTGGGGCAATGCAGCAGAGCAATGAACCAAAGCACAAAAACAAGTCCCACTCTTAATCGCTCTAAAGAAACAAAAGGAGGGTTTTGGAGTGCCTAAGTCAACATCCTAACTAAAATCTGATTAAGATGCTGTGACTTGACCTTAAACAGGCGATTAATGCTCCAATGTCAGTGAACTAAAACTATGCTGTAAAGAGGAGTGGGCCAAAATTCCTCTACAGCCAGTTTAGAGACCCATTGCCCACTATTGCAAATGTTTGATTGCAGCTGTCGCCACCAAAGGTGGCACAACCAGTTTTTAGGTCTACTTTTCGATAGGGGGAACTAATTTTTTTTCACATGGTTAATATAGGTTTTGAATAACTCTTTACCTTAAATAAACACAATAATCATTTAAAAGTTACATTTTGTGCTTGCTCATATCATCTTTGTCATAAATTTCATGGGATGTTCTGAAATGTTCAAGTATGACAAACATGCAAAAATAGAAGATATCAAGAAGCAACGAAAACTTTTTCACAACACCAAATGCATGCATTCATATACATACAAACATACAGAGATAGATAGATAGATAGATTTAACAGATTCTGCCTGTTTCACAATATTAACAATATTAGCAAATATTAAAGTCAACAAAACAAGTCTTTATGGTAAGACTGATCTGCCGAGAGATGAGGGATTTTTATCAGAATTAAATTACATTTAATAATGTATCATACTACTTTGAAATGCAGTGACTTTGAGTATGTAAAGTTATAAATCTGAGTTGCCATGACACCTTTCTTGAATTTTCTTGATTGACTTGGATGATTGAACACCTCATTTTGAAAGCAAAAAAAAAATTGTAATCTTCCACTACTACCACTGCTACTAGCCAGATAACTGCAAAGATGAACAGATAAAAAGATGAAAAATAAACTACTCCTCATTTCAGCTGCTAACAGCTAAATATGTTATCATGAAATGAATGGGAATAGCTTGTAACCCCCAAACAGTTGCATTTTCTGTCTAGCTGCCTATAAAGGATATGTGTAATATGCTATATCCACAACAGATTCATTTTTCCCATTCTCTGGTACAGGTCATCATGGGTACGCACAAACACCTTATGCCATGTCAGTAAATTACATTGACAGAACAGCAGCCTTCTTAAAGCACAAAGTGTATATATCCCTCTTATCAAACAACACACTTATCTTTAAACATCTTAATGGTGGCTATGATACCTGTAATTGCAGTAATGGTGTAAAATTAAGGTGCAAACCATAATAATCAATTCTCATGAGGAGACAGCCCTAAGGTGGAATCCCAATTGTTCGACAAAGACAGAAATACTTCTGCACATGCCTCGGCAATACCAGACATGGTGGAATTCGCATAGAGCTTTTTTATCCTTTATAGTTTTGAACCATGCCTAATGTAAGAAGGGTTTGCCAAGCCACGAGTATGTAGCAAATTCAAAAAGAATACCTGAAGGCAATTGTGCTCCTCCTCATAGTCATCATAGTAATAAATGCATTTCATGTCATGTTCTAGTGAAATTACTGGATTATCAGGGGGTAGGTCACCAGTAAAGTGCATCCTCATCTTGGTGTACAGGGCTTTTTGTACATGTATTCTCAAGAGCTTCTCCTTTGTGCGGAAACAATGAAAGGATTCCTTGAATCTTAGGAAGATGGGAAAATTCTGTCATGATGATCTTTTTAAGCCTTAGGATACATTAGCAATTAATGGTACATACCTGTGTGTGCATGTTTATGTGTGTGTGGAGTTTGAAAGAGACAGAAAGAGAGAGAGAGAGTGTGGTATGAGAGAGGGAGGGAGGTATTCCATAATACCTCTTTTTTTTTTTCATTCTCTTGTGATGGCTTCAGGTGTTATTGAACATTGGATCTATCAATGTGGCAGTGTAACTGAAGCTACATTTTATTCATACTGCAAAAAAAAAAAAAAAAATTGACTGAGTTTAAAAAATAAGGCGACCAGCAGGAAAGCATTTTTGACTTCAGATCCCAGTAGCTGAAAAAATTAGTTTTTGAAAGAACATGGAACATGAAGTTCAGCAACAAACTCAAAAATGCTTTGCAGCTGGTTACCAAAGCTTTTTCTTTTTTTTTTTTTTTTGTATTTTGATCAGCTTTTTTCATTTCTTACAGTGCATAGCAGAGTTCCAAAATATCCTTTTTTGCCACAGTTTAGCGACAATTTTTTTTTTTTATTTTTTTTTTACAATTTTTGGCAGGATCAAAAGTGATATGCATTCTTTCAATCCTCTTAGTATTTGTACATTCAGAACCTCTATTCCAAATATGAGCTGGTTCAAAAGGCCAGTGTCAGCAATGACATGAATGTGTGAGGAGTTTTCAGACCTCTGAATCACTGCAGCAGGTCAACATACAGTATATCTCAATCTCATTGATGTTGAGGTAAATCCTCTTCCAGGCAAAAAGAAAAAAAAAAGATAATAAAATAGCCACGGTACATACTAATTGCATATTAATAAAAAGGGTTTTGTTTTTCCCCGTGCCAGGCTAAATGAAAATATTTCAAATACATGCTATTAGCATGAATCTAATTTGTTGGATTATCTCTACTCTGTTAAATTTTACATTCTTTTGTTTAATGTATCAATCCAACTGAAATACTTTTCCAGCAATGGGAAAATGAGTGTTCCAGAACCTCCTAAAGAACTTTGTATCCTTGCATAGCTTGAAAAGTTTAGCCCATGGTGACCAAAAAAGTGAGCAAAGTCTATGAACTGGGATTTGCAACAAGGCATCAGGCGACGACAGCGCTAATGTGCCCCAAGACCCATTTTACACTAATCCAGGGCCATTCTACTGGGAACATGCATCTTCTTCTCATCACTTGAATTAGTGAATAGGATGAAAGGAATGTGTTCACTTCCTGACATTACAGCTCTTTTATCAGGTTTAAGGGAAAAGAGGATGTTAAGCAACAAGTGCATAGTTTGGCAGCTGTTTGAAGCCTCTGGTGAGCAATAGGGCTTTTGTATGAGCTTATCTGGCAGGATATGAGGAAAGCGAATGGTCTGAATGGTCGGCATTTAGTGAAATAGTTTCCTTCAATGAGCATTCACTTCAACAGAGGCTCGCAATGAGAGGCTACTTAATCACCCAAAAAGCCAATGTGATCACAGAAAGAGACAGGGAGTATTTAGACAGCGTGGTCCAGCACTAATTACCAAAGATAAAAGTGCAACAATGTGAGTAGAGGTTTGATAATTGCCATGATATTTGATTAAATCAATCACTGTATATTATTTGGCTTTGAAGGATGCATGTCTTCCAGCTGCAAACAGGGACAAATACCTAGTCTTTTACAGTTGCGTTAGGGGAATCCAAAATCTCTGGTTATAGTTTTTCCCGATGATTTGTCTATTTCCAGGGCAATTTGGTGCGGAGAAGTCCGATCACAGCCCAGAATAGCTTTGTGCACAACGGAATTATCATAAACTCCACTTTGGGGTGTTTGTAAAATAGCATGTAGGACAATGTATTATAACTGTAAACTTATCTGTGTTGTATATAGAAACATTTAGAGTAAACCTCAAGAACCCACAAGCATACGCATACCTATAATCTTTCTTAATGAGAAAACTGGCAAAAGCAGTACAACATAAAAATCTCACATACACTCTCCATTTTCATGCCTGCATTCTCACTAATCCTTCCATGAGAGTGCACGGAGATGGCTTCACCCTCACCAACCAGCCCCTCCACCCCAAGGGGCCTGCCATGCGAATAAACACCATTCGAAACACCATGGTTTTCAGTCATAATCACGCACACCCATATCATCACATCAACAGTACAACGCACAACAGACAAGTATTCAGAACATATAGGTTTTCCTAAATTGTAATTAAAGGACAACATTAGGATTTAGTGAAGTTAGAAGAGGTTCATGATATTGGGAGCCACTGAGTATGACCCATCTCAATCCCAGAATGCCACTCACTGAACCAGACAATGGTGATAAGGGGTGTCTGCAAGGCGTCTCTTCCAACCAGTGCTAAGACCTTATAAAGGTTCAAAACCCTCTCATTGCGTCATTGACAGATGAACTGCTTTAAAAAGCTGTACAAGGCATTACCAAAATATCTTATTGAACACATATTGCCCACTGTGAAGACTTGCTTCATTTGTTTTGTACACCACTACAATAGAATTGAAATGATACCATTAAGATGTGCTTGAGGGGCAGACCTTCAGCTTTAAGCAAAGGGTTTTGTCAAAAATATTGTGTGAGCTGTGAATGAATTATGACCTTACGCATCCCCCTCCACACCCCCAATTTTAGGGGCTCAAAATTGGACAAACTAACATAATCAGAAATTAAATTGTCATTTGTAATAGGGTCATTCCATACTAAACTGTACAAATGTGCTAAAATGGAGATAAAAATTCACATACACCTTTTCCAAAGTTTTTCATTGTAGTGGGGAAACCTCATCCATGGGCATTACAAAGAAGCAAGCAAGAAGATAAACTGAGTGATCATTTCATAATGTACATAGGTGGCAGGCGTTGTGGGTGTAACGAGGACACAAAACAGATATTGAATTCCTGAAAATCAGATACATTTCAAAGTCAATTCTTTGTATGATAAATGTCCTCAGTCTATCAGTAACATTTATGGACAATTACGGCCAGTGAATGTTTTTCATGTCTATTGTCCTCAATGTTTGTATTACTTTCACCTGGCTTCAGTGCAAAGCATTGTTAACAATTTGTAACTGGTTACCTGTCGCTCTTAATCACCAAAGGAATATATTATTTTATTCACAAGAAGGCATTTCAAAGAATAAGAATGAAATGATGAATCAGGTGGCAGAGTAGAGTCATTTTCTCATAGACTTCAGCAGAATTGAACTTCTCTCTGCAACCACCGACGTCGCCATCTGCTGGCTATTAATTATAATGCAAATTCTTTGAGATTTCCGCATCGGCCTCACTTTTTAGATCCGGGTGCTGCGTCCATCTTTTTATACAGTCTATGCACAGGACACGATCTACGCATATTTCTTGATGTTTTTATGGTCATAGCACGATATTAGAACACGGATAAATCTTCACATCTCAATCATTATTTTTTAAAGCATGGCATATATGATTGTCTCACGCCTTGTGAAGTTTTGATGCAGGAAGTGAGTACCTTATTTTGCCGCGATCATTTTTACTCCATTTGCACACATTATGCAAATTACCCCACAGGTCTGGACGCAACACTCGAGGACGCAAATGGTTACGCCCACGACGGTCATTTCAAATCACATTTTCTGACCAGACGAGTCCCGGTAATTTAGTGCAGGCAATCAAAACCGTTATTATGGGTATTTCTCTGCAATATTTCATTTTACTTCGTTTAGAAGTATCAACAAACATGTCATGAGCATTTCATGAAGTTGGCTTCCAAGTTTTGGCTTTTTTTGTGGCTTATTTCGGCACAAAATATGGCTTTCACAATGCCTTGGCTGACATGAGGACACCACTTTTTCTGCTGTGTTGTTGGACCAATGACACTGTGTTTTTATTATGTATATCTTCAATCCGGGATTGAATTAACATGGGCAATACAAATACTTTAATTCTCTTATACATTCTTATATAAAACAGTGAATTGTACGGTTTAGTATAGAGTACATTCCACTTGTTTGCCTCATAAAATTATTTTGTTGCTTTTGCAGTATATTTTGGATCACTGCACATCTGCACAGCTAGCCTGGTTCTAGACTGAACTGATTGGCTGGGCAGTCAGAGATTTGGTATGGGAAACTTTTCATTCGTATCACAGTATGCTATACTGCAGTCAATACACACGTTTTTCCTAAATACCCATGCCCAACGAGGCGGCGTGGGTATACAGTTTAGCACCGTCTGTGTGTGTGTGGTGTGTGTGGTGTGTGTGTGCGTGCGTGCGTGCGTGCGTGCATGCGTCTGTGCGTGCGTGTCTGTCCGCGTGACAGCTCGACCACCACTGAAGCTAGGGTGACCAAACTTTGTGGGGTTGATGATCCATAGGGTTCCCTGTCCAAATTTGCATTTGAGGTTGAAAGGTCAAAGGTCAAGGTCAAGAAGAGGCGTGGGTTAGCATCTCTATAGAGTGCACATCATCTAGTAAAAATGCCAGATTAGTACATATATGATAATGTTACTCCTGTTGCAGGCTCATAGCCACCACTAGCTCAAGCCCTCAATTCTTTTAGCTAAAAACCCCGACAAGCCCTTATTATCTATTTCTTGTTCATTTTTTTTTAAAATGACAAAATCCCTTTTCTTCTCATGTTGTATGGTGCCAAGAAAAGGGGTTAAGACACAAGAAAAAGTGGGAAAAGAACTTTGTACAATGCTGCGGAAGCCCCAATCACCAAAGCAGTCATATAGTGCATGAAGCTTACAGAATATAGGCTAGCCAAGTAGCTACTGTATCACCATAATTCTGTATCACAGACTGTAGTTCAGCAGAGCACTTCAATCAGTATAGTCAATTGTGACTGACACAAGTTAAAATAAAACGAGTGAGACTTTTGCCTAAATATTTGCTTCGGAAATAGTAAAGTCCTAAATGAATGCAGATAGAGCACAATTATTTAAATCGCAAGGCCGCTGTTGGTGCGTGGTTAGTGCGAAGAGTACACATCTCAAACCGGGTACTTCATGTGAGAAAGCTGATTGTGGAGCCTCGGAGTGAGATTTAACATCAGCTGTAATAGCATTGATGCCATTTGGCTGCTTTAGGAACCATGAATTTGTCCATAATGATCATTGTATCCCCCAAACGAAGCTCGGAGGATACTATGGATTTGGCCTCGTATTGCGTCCACGTCCGCAGAGATTTTCTTGTGAACACTCTACAGCCCACATAAGTGCACCGATTCTTTTCGAATTTTGCAGGGACATGTATTATGGTAAGTTCACGACACCTATTGATTATGGGTACTCTGGGACCATCTGGGCCCAACTGGGGGGCCTTCGGGGATACATGTGCTCGGTTGACGAGCGCTCTAGTTCAATTTCATAAAAGAATGTTATATAATGTTATCCATTGAAATAATGTTAGCCAGCTACCTATCCTAAAAGAGAAAATTAAATTACCCAAATTACTGAAACTAGAGGGCAGTTGTGTGCGCTAGCTTACATTAGGTAGCTAGTTCACATAAATCCACCGACAGCGGAGCTCCTAATTCAGTAAACTAAAATAATTACCACAAACTCGTGATAACCAAATCGCATAGATCGCAAATCGCGCACAATTTCAAATTGTTTTGTTAGCTACATCTGATGTCAATGCTCCAGAGCTTGCACCTTGAGCAAGGACTCAGTGGAGGAATCCTTTGAAGCCACTGTGTCAAGGCGTGCTTTGTTCTGGGAAAAACTATGCAAGTGACTTTTTACCACTTTCTCCTTTATTCTGCTTGAACCATTTGGCATCTGTTTAATAGAGCAGCTTCCAAATTTTTAAAAAATCATCTTCAATCAATTTGGCCAGTTAAAATGTGTACCCAATTGCAGTAAAACGCAGTTTTATCGTACATGTTGCACAGCTATAGCTATTTTGGACCTAATGTGGCCTAAGGGGGAGAATAATGAAACATCGAAAAAAGGACATAATTAGTAAAAATTAAAAAGTGTTTAAAATTGTGAATGCAGTTGAAGTTGGAACAAAAACTAGTATAAAAACATCCCAAGTACTAACATTGAAAACTACAGCATTAGTGGGGTTGGCGTTATTGATTGCGGTTATTGTCCAGTGCATCAGGCACATCTACTGCCCCATTGTAAATACCTCTGCCCTATAATGTTGAGAACTGCAGTCATTACATTTGGCCTATCTACACTAGAGCCAGATTGCTAAGTGATCTGTCATGTTAAAAGAAAAGACAAAGACAAAAAGCTCAGATCTGCATCAAAAACCTGCCAGTACCTTGCTATCTTTGATAGCCTAGCAAGGTGGGACTGTACCGATTTGTTAGCTGCTGTATATTCTACTTAGTTATCCTGACATATCATATTATCAGGTTATGTTGCTACCACGACTTTAAATTAATTCCTATATATCTATGGCAAACATAGTTAGCGTAAAAACTTGGTAGCACGCAAAATACTGAATAAATTAGTTCAATGTGTTACTGACCTAGCTGCGTACATAGACAAGCAAAGACAGCTTGTGGTTTTGTAAGTAGAGACATAATCACCATTCATTGTTCTCTATTGACTTATATACACTAAATATAGCTAGCAAACTAACTTTCAAGATAGCCAATTGATCAGTCTAACCAATGCACCACTGACCTAATCACAACTTGCTGTAGACCGAACGCTAGGTAAGCAGGGAAATAATTATTATATTATTTATTTATAATATTCACAGTCCTTTACTGTTTTTTCATGCTCCAAATATAGCTAGCAAATAGTATAGCTGGCAAACTAGCATGCTAGCTAGCCAACAAATCAACCTTACCTGTGCTTCACTGGCCTAGTTAGCTAACAAGCTAGCTAAATAATTACAATCCACTATTCTTGCTGACCAGACACTAACCATGGAACAAAATAACCACTATTTGCTGTTCTCTATTAATTTATATGCACATGATTCCATCCCTGTTAGATCACATATGGAGATAAACCATGCCTTTGGTTGCTAATTACTATAATTGGAAAATGCGTCAATAAAGGAAAATGATTGAGAACTTGCCAGGACTAATTCTTGTCATAAAGGGACGTGTCTGTGCCCCCCCAAATCCCAGTTCTAGCAACAGGCCTGCAGACAAGATTTCTCTGCCAATTGTCGGGAGGGGAGAATCGGGGATAAATCGGCTTGAAAATTCTGTAGTCTGAACCCAGCCTTAGGTTGCCGCTACGACCAGCACCAACAATCTTTAGGTCACAGCTTGAGGCAGCCACTTCCACAGTGTAGACTCTGAATAGCGTTCACTCGGAATCCATGGTCCCAGCCTCCCCCAGGATGTGAGAAAATGAGAAAAGCTTTTCTGTAAGTATGAGTTGAAAATCATCCACACAGGGTTTGCAACCAAAAATTCTCAGTCAACCCTCACAACAGGTTTAGGTTTACCAGGTCTATCTGGCAATCTTCCTCGTCATCTGATCTAGCTCAGATCACCACCAGGTGGTGATCAGTTGACAGCTCCTTACCCACCCTCCTCATTCTCTACTCGGGTCCAAGTCAGAGTTCTCCCAGGCGTTGGTGCTTTCTCAAGTGCGATGCCAGTCCCGCCGCAGATCTGTATGTGCCTCCACAGATGTGACAGCGATAGCCGGGCATTACGTCAGGAGCGATGGAGGCATTGGTGGTGATGTTGCTGGCGAATGTTGTGATTCGCTGCTGTCGCCGAGGATTATTATTCTGTCTCTGGTGAGCTCCTTGATGAGGTGAGAGGATAATGTGGGACAAGCCGTCGCGGCCGCATTGTACGCATACAAAACTTCTGGCCAGTCGGTCTCCATGTTGGTGGTGCAATGCATGCTTCTTTACGAGCTTAGCGAGCGCCTTTCCTCGAAGGATGTTGTTCCGGCGGCAACAGCGGCACACCATACCTGGCGATCAGCCACGAGCTCCTCCCATGAGTCTCTCTTGATGGAGGCCTCAATTAGGTGACGCCGCAGGGTGTCCTTGTAGCGCAGCTTTGGGCCGCAAGCAGGTCGCTTAGCACTGTGTAGTTTGCTGTTCAAGAGCTGCTTTGGAATGCAAACGTCATCCAGTCTCTGCAGGTGCCCAACCCATTGTAGTTGCTGGCGCATGACTCGACACTCGATGCCTGTTGTCTCGGCACAACGGAGGACTTAAAAGTTTGTAACACGGTCCTTCCACAAAATCCGCAGGATGAGCCGTAGATACCGGAGGTGGAAACGCTCTAGCTGCTTGAAATGTTTCCTGTACAGCAACCAGCTTTGACACAGTACAGTAGCGTAGCGATGACTGTAGCGTTGTACACCGCGATTTTTGTGCACATCTTCAGGTTGTGGTTTGACCAAACCCAAGCTTCTAGCTTTGCGAACACAGCGCCAGCCTGTGGAGTGAGCAATATCATATCACGGCTGCACGATCAGTCCTCGGTGATGATTGATCCAAGGCACGTGAATACGTCCACATGTTTGAGTGCTTTGCCAGCAATCTGGATCTGTGTGTCGGGATTTCGTGTGACCCTGGTGCAGGTTGGTAGAGATACTCTGTTTTGCTGACGTTTATTTGTAGCCCGAAGTCGACGCAGCAGTCATGGAACATGGTGACTATCTCCTGTAGCTCATCGACACACTGGGCTACTAGCGTGCTGTCATCAGCGCTGTAACAGCTCCCTCAGTACGGCAACCACTGTTGTCATTTTTGCCTGCAGCCTTCTCAGATTGAACAACCTCCCTGAGGTCCTGAACAGAATGTAGACGCCATGGCTCGGGACTCTGGAACTAACCCGGTTCAGTATAACTGTCAAGAAGATGGCAAACAGAGTGGGAGCTAGCACGCAACCTGTTTCACACCAGTCCTCAAAGGAACGCTGTCTGAGGGTTCATCGTCCTCGATTACCCGCGCCATCATTCTATAATGGAACTGTCTAATCAGCTCAACAATGCCTGGTGGACATCCAAAACACTCCAGTACCAGCCAAATGGTCCTTCTGTCAACCATATCAAATGCCTTAGTCAAGTGAATGAATACGATATGTAGAGGCCTGCATTATTCAAGGGACTTCTCTTGCAGTTGTCTCAAGGGGAATACCATGTCCGAAGTGCCACAGCCAGCTCTGAATCCACACTGGGATTCCGGAAGGGTCATCTCGGCGATGGACTTCTGCAGGAGCGAAAGTAGGATGCGAGTGACTATCTTCCCCACCAGTGTACTGCACACTACCACTGTGTACTCCTCCATACTTGTGCTAAGTAACTACCAACATCAGGGAGAGTTGGATAGGCGCCCCCACATCCCTGCTCAGCTCTCTTTGGGAGTAGTGACAATGTGTAACTTTCATCCCGCTCTCTATCACAGCAGCAGGTTCGTAATGTGAATGGAAAGGTTGAGGTCTTTTCAATGCAACACAGTCGGTTAGCCCAGTTGATTAATTGACCGTCTCTCAAATTCCGCTGCATGACATTATTTCACTAAATGGGTCGAGCTCAGTTATACTGTAAATTTGTCTGATTCCTGTGCTCGTGGTGTTAAGTCGGGTGTATGTGAATGCTTTTACGCTGGTGCCACAGTGGTGCAGAGACTGTATCTGGCTTCGCCCTTCATCTCAATCGCAACAGCCTTAAGTATGTGCAATACACATTTACTGCCTCGCTGTGTCACCTACTGAATGTTTTCCAAAATTGTTTGCCCGCAGTCAAGTTCTCCGCCTTAGTATCCTATGCCACCCTCATTAATAGTTTAATTATTGTCCTGGTCCCTCCCCCCCATCCATGTGGGTTTGCTTGCTTGTCCGCTTCCCCTTCTTATCGTTGATAGGTGTGGTGCATATTTAAGGTCTCGAAACTGCCTCTTCCGTTTGCTGGATTGTCTCCCCTCTTTATCGTTCTAACCTGTTAAAGTTACGAGCCTTGCTCTTTCCTGTCCTTAGTAAATTGTCATTGACCTGTGACAATTTTTAAGGATATTTTCCCAATGTCTAAAGCAGATCTCAGAGAAGTGAATCCTCCCTGTTTCCTCAAGGTGCAGTGTTCAAGAGTGTGCACAGTCCAGCGTGTCCTGCTGTCTCAGATTGCCTTCCGAGATTTGATATTGGACTGACCGCTGACCACAGCTTGCTTGACCGGCCCGATTCTCTTAGCTCCTCACCATTGCTGGATCTTTTTTGACCTGTCGGAGCTAGTGCCTTTTTGAGTTTGTCTGTTTCTGTTTGTGCCACTGTGGTGAATTTTTCTCATTAAAATTGCCGTAAGGCTTCTTGGCCTCTGCAGCTGATCCCTCTCAGAAATTCATAACACACTGTAACACTTAAGGACCAAGAGCAGCAACTATCTTGGCATTTTTCCCACAATACACTTGAAATCCGACTCAGAATATTAATAAACACACCCTTTGACTGGTGGAAAACTTCAATGTGATGGGCCTTAACTGCACTGGAATGAAAAGACAGCATATCAAAGCAAATGTCAAAGCACATAACCTACCATGTGGTTACGTAATTATAAGCATGATATTTGAAAGGCTTTCTTTCAATAGTTCCCTTGATTTTATCTAACTGTAGCAATAGGCAATCATTTTGCCTTCTCAGATACAGTGCAACTTCGAGTACTTGCTTGACAGGGTTCAACACAGTTACAGATTAAATTCTGAGTCAGTCAATTTGCCTTGGCGAGGGAGGGACACTTTTAGCTGCAGTTTCCTCCTCACTGGACCGTAGGTTCTCTTGTGATGACCTTCTGTAATCTGCCCAGCATTATCTGCGCGGCTTATGTGCAGGATGGTTGAGAGGGAAAAAAGCGTAGTAACGTTCACACTCTTGGAATAGCTTTTTAAATTTGTTGAGATGCCTTTCTGGGGTGAATGAGCTTACAGATTTAATTAAAGATAATGATGAACGTAAAAAGATAGAACGGACAAATCTCAATCAATTATTCTAAAGCAAGGATCACAAAATATGGACCTCAAGTCAAAATCCAGTCCTGGTCTTCTTTTCTCCCGGTAATTAACTAACTGAACAATTGGTGTGTCTGATTGGCTCAGCTGTCCTTAAACCTGACTCCCAGGTAAAAGGACAGTGGAAAACTAGCAGTTTTCCGTCCTTGAGGACTGTGAGATGATGATCCCTGTTCTTGAGTCACGTAAAAACTGTGCTAAGGGCAACAGTGGCAAGGAAAATAACAATCTGCCTGAGGATCAGTTATAATTATAGTTTACAGGCTTTCAGTTGTGTGGCAATGTCTGGATTAAGGTCCATGAATAAATCATCCATCAAATCCCATTAAAAACAAACTGTTAATTTGACTCAATAGAACCATCCAGCCATTAGGGGATTGAAATGAGCTTTAGGACTATGTTTCAAATGAAAACATCTTTTCAAATAGTTGTAAATTGTACATGCTTTTACTATGATGCCTCAAGGCGACTATCCACTATGACTTAGTGGTTTGGGCCCTGATTCAGTGTAACCACAATAAATTCTGCCAATAACCAAGAACGAAATAAAAACTTTTTACTACTCTTTTACAAAATTTAGAGCATGATCTAAATTGTCACTGTTGAAAGGAAAAATATAGTATATTGGAACAACATTTGTAAATGCTTATGGACAATTTAAATTGTGATGAGCTAAGCTAAAGATCATAAATCAAATAAAAACTTTGGCTTAACACTGACAAATGATTATAAACAGGACCCACTTTCACAAAGCATGGTTAATTAACTGAATACCAGAACTCTCAAAAATGAGAAAAATTGATTGGAGTTAAGGGGCAGCAACAAAAATGGTCTACTTTCTGAAATTTGAAAAAAAAATGACCAAGCAGAACATGTGAGAAAGAATATTTCTGTTATGGAATACTTGGTGAATTAATGCGGGATGACATTTTGATCTGCACCTCATTTCTTTGTCCTCACTCTTCATCAAATACCGCTAAAAATTCACACGGCACCTTCTTGACTTTGAATGTTGCGATGCAGGAAACAATACTCTGACTTTATTGACTGTCTTTGTTTGACAATGCAATTATTTGCACCATTACAGCTAATTTGCACAACATCAGAAGAGATCTTTAGAATTCCTACGCTTGCATGTGGAGCTCACAAGATGCAATTCCAGTAATTCTGAGACAACTAGATTCACTCTGAACAAAAGATTGTGCTTGGGAAGATAACAGTGACTGAATGTCTGAGTGCTAGGCCAATCTGTACTACTTTAAAGACACGGCAAGAGGATGATAATGGAAGGGTCTGCATTAGGACACATGACACGGAAACCACTCTGAGTTAATGATAATTGAGATCATATGTTTTCTATCAAAGCCTCCACAAGAAAAGCAGCTTAAGAGAAAATCCATAAATATTCGTCCCAACCACAGCCTACCAGTTCACTTCCGCATTGGTGCCTTGCACTTTGTAGGCTTAATTACCTGGGTCATAAGGGGATCCTTGTAGGCAGCAAGTCGCATTCTTCGGACTGGGGATTATTCCATGTGGAAGAGGCATTAATGAAATGGCATGACGATTAGAGCTGACATGACCAAAGCTGGGGAAGTGGCTCCATTTCCTATAGCCAGGAGGACAATTCAAGCTTTTCAAGGTGAACATTCTCGGTTCCTTCCAAGGAGTGAAGGGGAGAAGGGGTGAAGGGTGGTGGTGGTGGTGGGGGGGCGAGGGGGGGGGGGGGGGCATGTTAGCCCACGTGTATGCAGTTAAAATTTCTCTGCCAGCAGCTTATGCCATATGGCACCTGCAATTTTTCATTGTGTAGGTGAAAATGGATGTGGAAATAAATAAATAAATTCAAGAAGGATTTCAAGTAAATACTTGAGATGAGGAATTGCTCTGTGACATTCAGAAAGTTCCTGGCAGTCCCTTAAAATGCGTAAAAAAATGGAAGCCCAGGATGTACTGACCAGGATTTAGTGTGCTGTAAATATCAGGAGTGGAGAGACTTTGCAACTTGCATCAACGTCATCTCCTTTTACGCAAGCCTGCATTCTCAGAATTCTTTGTTGAGTCATTTGTAAGCTTCATAACACAAGCCAGCCAGGACTGCTTGAAACTGAGCAGACACTATACAGCATCAGCGCAGACAATGTGAAGATTTATAGTTCAATAATGACACTGTAGGCCAAGTACAACTTCCACCTCATTCAAAGACCCAAACAGATGTACAACAATGACACCACAGGGTAAAGCGAAATATCGCTGGTTCTTATTATGGAAAAAAGCAACATGATACATAAAAAATGGCCCATTCTGATGAATGGAGTATCTATCATTCGTTATCTGTATTTTTAAGGGTATGATGGAACATTTGTCCACTTACATGTGCTCTCCTGTCTGATCTCCTGACATTACACTAATCCTTACATTACTTCTCATGTTCAAGAGAATATGTACAAAAAAGCATGTGTTCGTGTATGCATTATAAGAATAGCATGTTCGTAAACACAATAAATTGGCCATTTGGCCTCCAAAGTCGTTCCCTAAGTAAAATGTTGCTGATACAAGGACCGCACGAGAAGAAAAAGATATGAGCAACTACTCAATGGCAGTTTAGGCCACACTTTGCGGTACTAAACTGAAGACAGTTTTTGTTTTTCTCTGTCACAAAGCAATGAGTTAAACTTCACGGTTCCTTCCTTTGACATCTTCATTAAACGGTTCAATCATCACATCTCCAGATCAGATAAACCCAAGCACCGCAGAAAAAGCTTGGAAGCTTCGAAGAGTCGTGATGAGTCATTTACACCCTTAGAAATGGTTTTGTCAGGGAGCCTTCCTAAATGTGCCGTCAGAGGGCCACTGACTTGATTTGCTTATGCGATGCCAAGCCCAACATGCCTTACAAGGGTGTTTTCCCTTAAGAGACTGAAAAGCTACAATTAGATATCTATGTTAAATGATAACTACAACAACAGCTTTTTTCTTCCTGCTTCCAAAGGGAATGGGCCCTGCTGCCCTTTAATATCCTGCATTCTTATTGATCTGCCTGCTGCTATCAGAGTTAAGTTACTGGCTGCAGTTTCTCATATTGGGCTGTAATGTGAGCCGGAGCCGAGCACGAGCTCAGTGGCAGACCTGCTGGCACCAGTGCGGGGAGAAGCGATGCTCGCGGTGCTGCTGTGGGAAGGCCTATCATTAGGAAGGGGCGACCACAACCCGCCGTGTGATTAATCGCCAGGCCCCAGCGTCGCACCTTCTCCTGGGCTCGTGCATAATGGGGTCACCCGCACTCGCCTTTCCATTACTGTCCCTCCGAGGCTTGTAATTTCTCCTGCTCTCTCCCCAAAATGTCCGTCTTTCTCTGGAACCGAAAGGGCGCTAGAAGACCAGTTGCTGTTCTCAACATTCAAAGACCTTAAACTTCTTACAGTGTCTATCGAAGGCAGCTCTCTTGTCGGCCATTTTAATATCATATTTGGAATTGTTAAGAAGGTCAGTATTCAGACACTTAAAAAAGAACCCAAGGTTTCTCAATTCCAGATTAGTGTAAAAGTGACCTTGCAAAGGATCCAATATGACGCATCCTTCCTTCGTTGGTCAGATTTAGGTCGGTTCGCCAGCATGACAGAGATACTTTAAATTGAGAGGAATGCAATGAATTCTGCTTACGCACAACACAATTTCACAAAGCACAAGAACCCATGAGCGCTCGCTGACGAGAAATGTGAAATATTTCTGACAGGGGAAACAAGGAGGCTGCATTCCTTCCTGTAAAACAAATGACTTCATCGCCGTCAGTCCAGGAGCGACGGGAGAGAAGGGAAGGGGTAATGACAAGGCTGCGCACTGCAGATGTACGTACTACAGCTGGGAGTGACAGCAGGAGTGTCTTCATGTTGGCGTCTCTAGTCCTCGGTCCATCCATGCAATTTCTCTTATTACAAGGCTAGGCTGCATGTATGGGTCCCACTACAAAATAAAGCAATTACATTTAATTAGGCAGCAAAAAAAAGGTCTTGGATACTAACCCGAGCTGACTGCATCCCAGGTAATGAATGAAAACATCAAAGTGTTTCTAAATTACTGCTCCATTAGTGGAGCCACCTCAGAGCAGCGTTGCCAAGGAATAATTTCACCTAAAAAAATCAAAGAGTTAAACGGTAACCAGACAAAAAAAAAAAAAAAAAAGCCAAAACAAAATACAACATCAGGTTGCGGGCCTCCTTCAGCACATAGGTATTTTAGGATAATCGGGCAGAGCAAGAGAGTAGCAATTTAATGGGTATTTTTTACTTAGCGCTCCGAGTTAAAAATATGTTCTGCGGTTCGGAAGTGAACGAGCTGGTAGAATTAGATATGACCCCAATGCGCATTTTGGCGGACATCCCTTTTAGGGAGGGTGAGTTTTCCCAGAGAAATGGCCTGTAGGAATCGGCTCAGGATCTGGTTCTGTCTCCTGTAGGCCGACCCCAAGCCCCCTTCCCGGAACCCACCCAAAGTGTGAGAAACTTCAGCAAGCCTCTACTCTGTGAAGATGCAAGTGGCTTGAGTTACCCAATACTACCCTGGAAAAAGGAGTAGTCATTCTCACTTACCAGGGATAAAAGACAGCCCTGCTTTTTTTCCCCTTGTTGTTGTTGTTGTCGCAGACAGTCTGCGTGCTGTCTTGACATTCTAGTAATAGATCTGCTGCGCTCGCTCCTAATTTCCCTGGCTTCTCATCACTGTCAGGGATGTGTTTTTGATCTTGGAGACACCCTCTCGTCTGCAGCCCTGGGAAAAGCCGCAGCGGCCGCGTCGCTCGCGGGCCGGGGTAAGCGCACATGAAAGGCAGACGGCTGCGGTCCGCGACTGCGCCGCGCCGGGCCCGTCCCGTCTGCATGGAGCGACGCTGGACAGGGCCACAGCGCACACAGCCTGGCACCAGCGGAGCGGGACGCCGGCGAGGCCCGGGAGCACAGCCAGTCTGCTTCGCATTAACAGCACAGCCACTACCCACCCCCCGACTCACCCCCTAACACCACCACCCACCTCACCCTGGTGTGCGTTAAAATGGGAACTATCAATCTTCCACTGTCACTGCCACACAACAACACAGCACTCCCAGGGAGATGGAGGAGCACTCCTGTCACCACCCGAGAGAGAGAAAAAACATATTTGATCTTAGGGCAGTTGGAATTTATTAAATAAATAAATCACGCAGTATCAGAGTAACCAAAAACAGGACAGCCTCCTGTACAGTGTTTGTGCCTACTTAGTGGCACAATGACAACAAGAAATGCTAACTAGTTTCCTGTAAACATGACAGCATAAAAGGTGTAATTTTTTTTTTTTGCCTAGATTTAAACTTATACAAAGGCGCTAGGTAGAATCTATGACTTTGCAGGCCATTTCTGATGAGCTAGCTTTCTCAGTCTAAGTGCAAAAATGGAAACTTCTCATCATTTTGTGCTTCACAGTGAGAAGCGCAATACGTCCTTTGTCATGTTCAGAGCAGTGGTATCTGTTGTCGCCTCACATCCTGAAAACCTTCTGGCGTTTTCCAGATTTAACGCGGAGGCCCACACGCATGGCTGCTGAGAGAGATTGACAGCACCCTTCCTCTCCTGAATTCCTCAGTGTTCGTGGGACCTGATGTGTGGGTGACGGTCCTCATAAATGAGGCTGATCATTACACTGTGAGAAGAGGCCAGCACACACTCATTGATGGTTAATGGTCTCTATCACATTAATCAAACCAGAGAGCCCTTTAAAATAGTCAGGCTTTGCAGGAACCCATCTAATAAACCAAGGACGTTTTATTTAATTCAGGGTTTCATTTTTGATTGCATTTTCAAGAGAAAATTGATGATTTCATCATGCTGTTATTGATATTGAAAATGTCTCACCAAAATAATAATACTTTGCAGTATTATGACTACGGTTGTGAAATGTCATAAGTGCCCATAGTTGCAAAGCTGAGGGAATGATAAACAGAAAAAAGCCTCAGTCCAGCCTCAAAGGCCTGAAAAGAGATAAAAATGCCTTAATAAGGTAGTCCAAAACCTGGGGAGATGGGGGTTTGGGCAATAGGGATTTTATCAGTAGCAGTGTAATACTTCACTCTAATTAATCTCTTACTGATAAGCCTTCAAACGGTACCGGGGTCGAGGACGAAATAGCTGTCACATCTCAAAATTACGTGGACTTCAGAAAAGCCGCTCGAAGCGATTCTGTCAGCAATTGTCCCAAGTTGCATTTCAGACTGCTTTCCTGAATCTACTTCAGTCATGATAAGGAACAGAAGGAGAGCAAAGCGCCCCGTCTTTTAACGGGACACTCTGTCCAGTCCCGGCCATCAGAGGAAAGCACGTACGGCAACAGAAGAGGGAAGAAAGACATCCCTCTACTCATCTGGAACCCAGCTGTTCCCCAGGCTTTGGGCCAGGAGATATGAAGCTTGCACATCCAAAGACATCCCGCCCTGCGGCTGCCAGCATATCAGAGCAGGCAGGCTCCATCACAGGCCGTGGCACGAAGCGGGAAAAATCGCAAGCGATCGAGACACTTTAATGTCCACTCTGTTGTCGGACAGAAAAATGCATTCGGAATTTTTTTTAAAAATGCGTGCGAGCTAAATGATTTTATCAGTGACTTATGAAGCGGTTCGTGCCTATGGACATGTAAACCATCCTGTGCTTTCAAAAGCCCTCCAAGTTAATATTGATGTACATTCATTGAGGAATATGCTTAAGATGAGTTAAGATAATTTCAACCTGATCAATACAGTAGCGAACGGCAGGATGACACAAATGCCAAATTATTTGTAGTCCAGCTTAAAAGATCAGCAGGGGTTATTTTGTTGACATCCTGCCTCAAATTGTGCACTCCTATTAACAGAAATGGCAATCAGTACCTTGATTGAGTTTATATTAAAGAGAACTAAAAAGAGGCTTGAAGTTTCAATATTTTTGCGTTTTAATGGTAGATTATGGATAATTATTATTATTTTTTTTTAAATCAACTTTTAGATTTGGGTGAGAAATACGTTTTTAGAGGCACTTTTTATTTGTACCCACATTGTCGGAAATCCGAAAAAAAGCAATCAAATATATGAACACTTGCATTTTTCTGAGACTCAGTTCCACTGTGTGCCCCAACGGAGTACAAGCAAGCCTCAGTGCTACATACAGTCACAAAACTGTTGGCTTAAATCAAGCCGTTACCAGATTGTTCACGTTGTGTCATTGTCTTGTCTTCACAGAAAATCAATAGCAACAAAAGTTGGAAAATACATAGTTTTTTTATACAAAAAATGGTTGTTGTTGCCGCTGAAGCTACTCATGTCAGAGTCAGAAGTATTCGAATTGTGGGATGGTGCTGTCTATTTACTCAAGTACAAAGACATACAGAGAGGTGGATAGAACACAATTATACTAAATGTAAGCCTGTGAAAAACTAAATAATTAAAGCTTTTCAGAGATTACTCTGTATATAGACTAATGGTTCAGAATAGAATAAGTCACTAAATGATGACAAACCATTGAGAAGAAGAAACGGCTATCACAACGAACTTGCTAGCTGGCTAACTTGCCCCCTATTTAGCAAACAAAACAATGCATTTTTTTAATTATTTAATACACATGCAAATTAATTTGTTCATGAAAATATGCAAGTTACAATATGGGGACTGTCCAGTAGCCTCTCTTTGTGCTCTCCTGAAATACGGCATCTGAACGGATTTAATTATGCACTTAGTCGTGCACATCATCAACCCTCCGGTTTAATAGCCAGCTAGCCATATTTGATAAATCCTCTACAGCGTTGACTCATGAATGCAATATGAGTTTTGTGGCTTTTTGGAGTTGTCAATGTTTTGCAGGTCATCGGTGATGTCCCTTCTTTCAGTCATTAGCGCAGTAAACATCTTCACAGTGAGCAAAATCTCACACTGACATTAATAGGGATTAATAGGGAAGTCAAGTCTGCTCTTGAAAATTGCCAAGGTTTCTGCCTCAACAATATGCTCAGGCAAGCTGTTCCACACCGAAGTTACTCTTTGGGTGAAAAAAATATTTCCTAATATCAGTGCTGAATTTACCCTTGGTCAACTTCCGTTTATGACCCCCGAGTTCTACTAACAGAACTTGGCCGAAAAAGGAATCCTACATAATTCACTTTGTTGATCCCTTTAACATATTTTAAGACCAAATGAGATCACTCCTGAGTCTCCTTTTCCTAAGACTAAAGAGATTAAGGATCTTCAACCTGTTCTCATAGCTTTAATCTTTCATACCTGGAATCAGCTTAGTTGCTCTTTTCTGAACTTTTTCTAGAGCCCCTAGAAACTGTACACAATACTCCAACTTTGGTCTGACAAATGTATTGTACAAGAGAAGTATCACCTCCTTGGATTTGTACTCAAAACTTTTGGCAACGTATCTCAGCATCCGATTGGCTTTTTTTAATGCTACGGCACAATGACTAGAACCTGTGAGGGTTTGGTCAACAATCACTCCTACATTTTTTTCATGTGGAAAACATTCCAGTTTTAAACCTCCCAAGAAGTAATCCTGTCTAATGTTTTTTATTATCTACATGTACAACTTTGCATTTTGCTACATTAAATTTCATTTGTCACATTTCTGCCCAACTCTAGACTCTATTAAAGTGATCCACAAGGATTTGGATAGAATCCAAACGATTTGCCAAACCTCCCAATTTAGCATCATCAGCAAATGTAACTAATTTGCTCTCAATATTTCTATCAAGGTCATAAATGTAGATGAGGAACAGCAGGAGTCCCAACACTGATCCCTGAGGGACGCCACTCCCCACCATACCTAGCTGAGATGAGATACCAATGACAACCACTCTGTGTTCTGTCCTGTAACCAGTTTTGAATCCACTCCCGAATACCTCCTGTAACTCCAATGGAGCTCATTTTAAAAATTAGTCTCTTATGCGGTACTTTGTCAAATGCTTTCTGAAAATCCAAGTATATGATGTCATAAGCCATGCTTTGATCATAAGTCTTGGTGGCTTCTTCAAAAAATTCCAGAAGGTTTGTCAGGCATGACCTTCCCCTACAGAAACATGTTGGCTATCCCTCAAAATATTATCATGTTCAAGGAATAATTCCAGCTTGTCTTTTATGATAGATTCCAGTATTTTGCATGCAATGCAAGTTAAACTGACTGGCCTGTAATTTCCTGGCTCAGTACAGTCCCCTTTCTCATATATTGGTATTATATTGCCCGGCTTCCAATCATTTGGTATTTCTCCAGTTTCTGAAAACCGTCTGAAGATAGCGGAGAGCGGTTTAAAGATGATCTCACTAACTTCCCTGAGCAATCAAGGATATAAGCCATCAGGACCCGGACTTATCTGCATTTAGTTTATGCAACTTGTCTAATTCTTCATTATCCCTAACCTCACTTTCCGCAAAATAGTCTTGAGCGTTGGACATGCCCTCTGGCCAAATAAAAACCCGCTCCGAGGTAAAATTCTCAACAAAAAACTATTTAAGGTATCCGCAATATCCTTGTTATCATATAGCAGTGATCCATATTTATTCTTTATGCACTTAACCTCCTCTTTGAGTTTCCTTTTCCCGCTACAGCACTGAAAGAAGCACTTAGGATTAGTTTTTGCCCCTTCTGCAATTTGCCTCCATACAGTCTTCTAGCATTCCTCAGCACTTTTTTGACCACAGCTCGCATTTCACAGTATTCAGCCTTAGTATTCTCATTGTTATGTTTTATGTACGTCTTACAAAGAATCCTCTTATTCCTATGACTCCTACGAATAGCTGCGGTCATCCATGGAGGATTTTGCTTTTTCAGCTTACTTTTGGATACCTTTGGAATGAATTTTCATTGCGAATCAAGTAAAACCCCCTTAAATCTTTCCCACATCTCATTTACAGACTCACAGTCCAGAAGTGACTTCCATTTTATTTCGCTCAGATATGAGCGCATCCCATCAAAGTTTGCTCGCCTAAAATTAAAAATTTTGGTTTTCGAAGACATCTTTTTGACTTCCCATGAAACATCAAAATTAACAGTAGTGTGATCACTTGTCCCTAGAGGCTCCAGTACCTCAACATTGGTAAGTCTATCAGAGTCATTACAAAGCACCAAATCTAAAACTGCTTTCTCTCTTGTAGGTTTATTAATATACTGCACCAAAAAATTAACATTTATAACATCCAGAAATTCTTCCTCCCTTTTACCCTGTCCTTTTCCCTATTTTCCAATCGATACCAGGATAATTGAAGTCTCCCATAATAATAGTCCCTTCATCGACAATATTGTCCAAAGCTGGCGGTCGATAGCATACTCCTATGTTTAAACCTGTCTCGCATTTGCCAATGAGCCTGAGCCAGATATCTTCACAAGGCAAGAAATGTTCAATTTTGGGAATTTCCTGTACATTTATGTTTTCATTCACATAGAGTGCTACGCCCCCTCCTTGCCTATGACATCTATCCTTCCTAAAGAGCTTATAAACATCTATATTATATTCATCTCCATCCTCTTCACTAAGCCATGTCTCTGTAATCCCAACTATATCATAGCCCTCACTAATCATAACGGCCTCAAGTCCTGGAAATTTATTTTTTATGCTTCTTGCATTTAAATAAAAACATTTCTGGTCATTACTAATGCTCTTCCCCGTGATTTCCCATGCCACTGCTGCTTCAAGCCCCCCACTATGCTTAGTTGCTTTAAAAGTACATCATCAAAAGTGCATGTAACGCTGTCAGCTTCCATCAGCATTTTCCTATGTGTAATACTCACTAACCTCCCAGCCCCCCCAAGTCCCTAGTTTAAATAATCCTGTGCCACCCTCGACATACGCAGACCCAGTGCAAAGGTACCCCTCCAGTTCAGGTGTAGCCCGTCAGGTTTGAACAGGTCACCCCTGTCTCAGAAAAAGTTCCAGAGCCCCATAAACCTGTACTCCTTTTTCCTACACCAGGTTCGTAGCCACGTGTTAAACCTCCAGATAAAATTCTGCTTTCTTCTGCTTGCACGTGGTACCGGTAGAATCCCGGAGAACACTAGTGTTGAGGATCTGCTCCTAAGCTTTTCAGCTAATTCCACAAATTTGCCTTGCAGAACCTCAAACCTACCCTTACCTATGTCATTTGTCCCAACATGGACCATGACAACTGGATCCCTCTCCGCTCTGGCCAGGAGCTTGTCCACGCGCTCCAGGAGGTCTTCTACTTATACATCCACGTCGAATCAACTGCTGCAACGTGTCTCAGAATGATGTCACATGCATAAATTAATACATATTTAGCTTTTCGTAAATTGGGGAAATCGCATCGAAGCTGGGCTGGTTTTTGATGTTTTTTCAACACAAATAGGATGAATGAGCTAGGTTACTAATGCATTCGGGGAAAGAGTCATATAAAGTAGCTAGAACTGCCAAAACCACAAAAAAGTCAGGTATGTTTGGGTTCCTCATTAACACTGCAATCCAAGCTATGCCCTCATACACACCAATAGAGGGGAGCGAGAGAGGAGAGTTTTGAACAAGTTGATCTTGTATTACAGCAAGTTAAAAACCAAATAATCCTAGAGCTGCTTTCAGATGCCAAAAATCCACAATCACTGCTGTTATTCTGAAATATGCTGAAAATGCCTGGCATTCCCCCTATACCATTGGGGTTTTAAATCTATAGGGGGTCCAATTATTTGTATGAATGATTGAGTCGAAAGCATGGTCATTTGGGTGGCTCAGGAACATGCCACTATAATCCTATACTATATACTTTGGCTACATATGTGCTTAAGCTGATGCAAGGGCATTTCATTGCACATGGGTTCCTCACTTACAGCTGCCCAGGCAGTCAGGCAATGGGCAAAAACAGTGGGCTTAAACACAGAGCACGAACAAGGACTTCACTGTTCTGTCAGTACTCGGACACTGCCGACCCAAACTGTCAAATCACTGAAAAGACCCGATGGGTTTTCACCTGCTTAATACCATCTGGCACTTTGCAGAACATGTTCATGGTCGATTGGAAAGGCAATTTATTGCCTTTATTTCATACAACCCAATATATTTTTTTCACTACACTTTTTGATAGACAGCATTGAAAAAAAATTGTAATTATTTTTACATTTGCACTCTTGTTTGCTTCACCTTTTTCTTTGACTTTTTTGAGTTGCATGTGCATGAAGTTTGACTGTGTATGAAGCTGAAGTTAAAGGTTTCAGGGAGATTTTTGCATTCCGCCACCCTGTGCTGATTTAAGCCAAGATACAGAGCCTTAATTCTTAATTCCAAGCCAGAGCCAGAGACATCTTCCTGGCCTGGTAGGAGTAGTACACTCCAGCACTTAATGACATATCATCCAGGTTTTTGAAAATGTTTTTCGGGGCAATATGTCAATTAAATTAATGGAACAGCTCCATTCTGGCTTGGCTTCAGTAGATGATCACGTCACAGGCTGACTAAACCCTGCTTTAATGGTTGTATCTGTCATAAATCTTCTTGGGAGCTTTGAACATAAAATTCGGGTCTCTTATCAGGAAACAGAAACTGAGTCACGATGAGGGCCTCGGTGTATCTTTCAAACGCAACAAAAATTATATGACGCACGCTGGCAATTTTATATTTATTTCTTTAATTTCTGGTTAGCAGGGTATTTATTTTTCATGAATCATGCAATTTGATGCAACAATTAGCTTTGCTTCAAAACAGATATTTCACTCTTGCTTGCTGGCTGTACACTTACAGTCCTAGCTGTTTGAACTTCCCTCTTATTGCCACATTGCCTCATAGTCTCCATGGACACAAACCACATAAGACTCTGTCATAAAAGGTGTGTCCTTTTGTGGGCAGGGCAATGGTTCAGGCTCTCTTCTTCAAAAACAAACTTGGGCCCTAGGAAATCACGTCTCATCTACAAAGCCATATGATTCAAATGAGTCAAGTGGAAAGAGAATCTGAGCATATCATACCAGACCTATCACTTCTGAGACCACCATGTTGCTTGGCTACTGAAACAGGGAGCTTAAAAAAAGTTTTATGATTTTTAATTTCTTAAAGATGTGGCACAAACATTTTGTTGAAAACAGTTCTGAGGGCTCAATAATGGACAGCACTGCCATTTTATTTCACTGTATAAGTAAGATTTTATTAAAAATACAGGTATGGCTTCAAGGGAAAGCTCATATGTTTGTTTCTTTTTTTTTAAGTGTTTTCAAAGTTGTTTCTAAGCCTCTATAATTCCTCACATAAAAATTAAACTCATTCCTAGTGGCTTATTCAGCAACTGTGGAACTTATCTGGAGTATTTCCCGAGAAAAACTTTCCATACTGCATCATGGGAAATGAAGTCCAGAGGTTTGCTGTTTGTCTGGCATGCCTAAGCTCTGATTGTGCAATGCCTCAAGTGTGCTCCACTGTCTACCTGCTAGACAGTGTTTAACAGTCCTAATCAACCTCAATTAAGCTGGTGAGGATTTACATAAAGGTCACGGTGCATTAATCTCAACTAAGCCCCCTCCTGGCACCAGTGAGCCGAGGGGTACTGGGTTGCATAATCTTCAGCTTGTCCTGGCTTTGACTTGATCAACACCTTCAAGCTGACAGGGTAGCAATTTCCACCCCCTTGATTGAAGAGTAAAGCTGCTGTTGGTCAGCCACACAGACTCCTAGCTTCCCACCCTTACTTTGTTCTGCTAATCAGACGCCTCATCCTCATAACTCAATGATTGCTTTGAGGGTACAGTACCTCTGACCCCGGCACATCTCCACCAATTGTGAGAATTCCATGCAATGCTCACATTTTGACTCCAAAAGCATGATATATTGCATCAGACCATCATCTCTGGACAGAATCATGAATTGCCTGACAGCTTCACAGCATAAACCACGAAATATTATCACCCGCAGTTATATTGCCCATTGTGCATTTTTGGAATAAAGCACATTGAACAAAATAGATATCTTCAGTGCAAACAGAGAACTTTGCGTAAAGGAGGAGAATTCTGTTCTCACCATTTATAATATGGTTTGTGTTTTTTATCTGTTTTCTTGGCTTTAACATTAACCATCATTGCAATTTACAGCTTACTAAAATTACTTGTGTAGTATGTTCTCTGCCCAGCTATATAATAAATCATCCATGTATCCTGAAGTGGACAGCCCAACATAAAAAAAATGAGGAATGAATCAGTAAAAATGGTACAAACAAGCAGGCTGCTTTTCTTTCTGCTAGCACAGACTATATAATGGATGCACTGCATTTCAGTCAGTGCTTTATTTATCTTTGTTGTGCACGTTAGAGGGCTTAGACTGACATGAGGCTGGTAAGACTTTAAACGGGTATAATTGCGCCCACCTGCCAAACCAGGCTGCCAAACTCGCAGGCTTCATGAACGGCCCTGGCTTCTGAAAGTGCCAAGAGGGATGAAGTCACAGCTCAGTGCCAGCCACAACCCTCCATTACAGGTTTCCTCAATATAGAACATCTTGAAATACTGCAAAACTGCCTTTTTATGGCAATATCATTTTGCTAAATGCTAATTGTTTATACTCTGCGCCATGTATATTGTGTCATGTCGACAGTGGCTGAAGAATAATTTTCAGCTAATTATATTGAGCCGTTAGTATTTACCAGTAGCAAATAAATGGAAAAAAGGCTCAATGAAAACCCCTCCTCCCAATAATGTAGTATGATGACAGTTGTGTCATGGACAAAATATATATTTTAAATTAAAGTCGCTAAAATCAGAGTGGAAAGCCAGATTCCTGTCTAGCTTGGAATTTGCTTCCAAACCATAGCAATTGGCCCAGCTATTTGATGAATTCACTGACTATTTATGCTATTTCATTAATGAGGCAAATATTGGTTCTGGACTTTCAACTTGCACTCCTCCAATTTCTCTCTGGACATAATGGGAAAATTATTATTATTATTATTATTATTATTATTATTATAAGCATTATTAGCATTATTAGGTACAAGTCACACAGTATGAGTCACACAGACATCATTGTAATAACGGAAAACAGCAGTGATTACCAGCTTCGACAGAATTAATGAATCCCTCTTTCCTATCACAATGTGGACTTAAATGAAAATAGCCGACAGGAACAATTAGAGGGCCGTTTACAAACAAAACTTTTAGGAACTGAAATCAGACTGTACTTTGATTCTGGCAACTCAAAATTTATCTTATACCATCAATCTAGGTATAATTTGCAAAACACAAACACATTCAAACATATCATTATCAACTCCTTACTGTGGAAAAAAAGAATGACTACAGCATTGTACACCCATCTGTGCAACCATGGAGAGAATTCAAAGCAACAAAACAGACTGTGACAATTACTAAAAAACAAGCTCAATAAAAGCAACAGATCAGTTCCATATCTCATTATGTTCTGTAACACATCTAAGTTGCAGGGTGCGGGGAACTCAAGGATGCATAGGTTGGATAAAAACAGGCACCTGTCCCTTATTCGCAGCAAAGTAATATAAATCTTATCATTCCATATTGTGGGAAAATTGTGTTATTGTTGTGTAAACACCTCAATTTCCTCTTACTGAATCCTGCAGGATGATGAGCAAGTTTGACAGGGTGCAACTGACCATCAACCAAGGACAGTTTGTTGAAAAGGTTTCCCAGGCCAGCAATTAAAGATGACCAGATTAAGGGATCCAAGTGAGAGGAATATCTGTCAGATTATCATGTTATGATCTTAAGCCTCTAAATCTTGGATATTTTATTCTGATTTATAATTGAATTTGACACTGAAAGATATTATAGTAGTAGTAGTAATCATTCATCAATGGTTAAGTTCTGGTTAATGGTTAAGTTTATAGCCAACATAAATGCTTTAAATGATAAACATCCAATGGTGGTCCACGTCAGAAAAAGGTCAGGGAAAAGTGAAGGGAATAACAGGGAATAATTTGTGGCATTACCCCGGCACTGATGTCCGGTGTCTCCAGTTAAATGAGGAATATGAAAGGCTTAACCCCATCCTGACCAGTTTAAAGAGGAGCCTTCAGCAGTTCTGCCTTGATGAAAATTTCGCCGATTCTGTATCTGTTTTTAGACTCCCACCCAACCTTCAGACACCTGAGAGATTAAAGCCTTTGAGGAGATAATCTGTCTTTCGAAATGAGAGTTGACAGACAGAAGATAAAAGTGAGAGGAAAATTGTGTAGTAATAGTTGCAAAAGACATATCTTCCCCAAAGTCTGCTCTCCCCCCCACTGCCAGCACCACCACCACCACCACCACAAAAACATGGATTCTGCTAATTTGCTGGAGTCGGACATCTGAAATAACATTCAGCGTTTCGCTGCCTGGGCTAAAAGTGACAATAACACAGAGTAGTTTTTTCTTTAAGATCAAGAAAGGAAAAAGGCCTCTGACATAAAAGAAATGCAGGCAGGACCAAAATGACTTTAATTACCTCTAATAGACTCCAACTCTGTAATTAGACTATAAGAGGTCACCAGTCAAAAGGTTTTATTTGATGGGACTGTCTCTTACAAGATACAAAAGGCCACATATGAAAGACACAAAAGATTTCATGAACACCAAATACAAATCCTTTTTTGATTTGCTGGGCAAAACTGTATGTATTTAAAGAACTGCAGAATTATAATAAAAAAATGCACATAGGTTGCATGTTTTGCTGAAGCAATATAATAAATTGCGCCCAAATATGTTACATGGGTTTTGTTATGACATTGTTTGAGCATTAAAAACAATCACAAACAGGTTTTACTAAATGCGGAGCAGTTATGAATAAGAAATTGAGCTTACTGATGTTTGTATATTTAATATAACTGATGAAACATTTAGAATTACTTATGTCAAATATTGTTTTAGCACAGGAGACTAGTATTTTTGTAATTATTCTGGGGATATCGAAAATCTCGTATGAGTGAGGCATCTTTTTGAGTCTGAAAAAGTCTGATTACATATAATCACATTAGTAAAGGTGAGAGTAAAAATTAAATAGGCAAAATTATGTGCAGTCATCTAGCACTCGGTTTTGAATTTGTGACAGTCAATATATAACTTACCCATTGACAGACACATGCCTGCATGGCTGAAATGGTGAGAATTAAAATGAAATAAGCAAAATTATGTCCAATTATGTCATCATATTTAGACATTGGTTGTAAATCCATTGCAGTCATTGTCTAAGCTACATGATTGGTAGTGACTTCACGTTTTATCACAGGACTATTCTCAACCTGTTTCCACAAACTTTACCTGATTAACAATGAAGCAATTTATTCACCAAATAATCAATTTGCAATATGTAGTCTTCAATTATTAAAATGTGATAATGACGAAGAGATTCAGTAATATTCGGCTTCAGGGAAAGATCACAAGGATGAAATCTGAAGAACTAATCTGAATAAAAATCTCAATTTCCTCAGTAGACTGATGTATTGTTATCGCTTTTTGTTAATTTTCTTATGAAAGATGAATGAAAATAAACTCCACATCATTTTTAAAATGGCCATGAAGTGCAGTGCTATGAAAAAGTGCCACCTTTCAGATTTTTTCTATTTTTACATATTCCTCTTAAACTTAAATCTTTCAAATTGTCAAAATAATTTTAATATTAGACAAGGATAACATGAGTGGATGCAAAGGGCAGTTTGTCATGGATGATTTCATTTTTTTGAATGGAAAAAGCTATGCTTTTGTGAGAAAGTCATTACTGCCTAAGTTACTAAATCAACCAAATAAACAAATTTAGTTGATAATTGGATTAAATTTTTCTGGGCACACCCAGGCATGATGACTGCCAGCCTTTTTGAATCAAAACATCACTTACTTCCATCTATTCATGATAAGGATAAGGTATTATAATAATAATAATAATAATAATAATACTTTATAATATTATATTTTATAATAATATTTTATTTATAGGCACCTTTCAAGACACTCAAGGTCACTTTACAAAAGTCAAACTATTAAAATACATTGTAAAATACACACACACACACACACACACGAGAAAACAATAAAGGAATAAATTCTGAATAAAAGCAGTGCAAATCGTTTACACACACACACACACACACACACACGAGAGAGAAAACAAAAAAGGAATAAATTCTGAATAAAAGCAGTGCAAATCATTTAAAACAAAGAACCACAGGCCTAAAGTAAATAAGCCTGTCTAAAGAGGTGAGTTTTTAACCGGGATTTAAAAATAGTGAGAGAGACTGAGTTCTTGATTTCATGTGGTAGAGAGTTCCAGAGGCGGGGCGCCGAGTGGCTGAAGGCTCTTGACCCCACGGTGACTAAACGGGCAGGTGGAAGAATAAGTTGGATGGATGAAGAGGACCTGAAAGTGCGGGAAGGTGTGTTGAGGTGGAGGAGCTCAGTGACATATGAGGGAGTGAGGTTGTTGATTACCTTGAAAGTGAGGAGCAGAATCTTGTAGATGCTGCGGAATTTGACAGGGAGCCAGTGAAGTTGTTGTAGGACGGGGGTTATGTGACTAATGGATGGGGTACGAGTAAGAATGCGGGCGGAAAAGTTTTGGACCATTTGAAGTTTATGGATTGACTTTACTGGTAAGCCAAAAAGAAGAAAATTACAGTAATCGAGGCGGGATGTAACCAGGGAGTGAATAAGGATGGCGGAACTGTTGGGTGAGAGGGATGAGCGGAGGCGAGAGATATTGCGCAGGTGAAAATATGCTAAGCAAGCAATGTGATTAATATGAGCCTGGAATGAAAGTTTATTGTCAAGGATGACACCCAGACTTCTAACTTGGGGTGAGGGGGAGACTGACGAGTTGTAAATAGGAATGGTGAGGCTGTCAACTTTTGAAAGGTTGTTTTTGGTGCCGAGGAGGAGAATCTCAGTTTTATCTCTGTTAAGTTTTAGGAAGTCATTGGAGGTCCAGCATTCAATTTCTTGAAGACAGTGAGGGAAAAAAGGTGGTAGGGTGGAGGTGGGTTTGGTGAACAAATAGAGCTGGGTGTCATCCCCGTAGCAATAGATCTGATTACCAAAACTGTGAAAAATGTGGCCGAGAGGGAGGAGGCAAATGATAAATAAAAAGGGGCCAAGGACAGAGCCTTGGGGGACACCAGTAGAGAAGGTGGATGGATGGGATGTGTATGTTTGTAATTGGATAAAATTAGTATGGACAGAGAGATATGATTTGAGCCAGGCCAGGGGTGTATCTGAAAATCCAATGGAGGCTAGTCTGTCGATGAGAATGGTGTGGGAGATTTTGTCAAAGGCTGCACTTAGATCGACAAGGATGAGGATGGTGAGCAGTCTAGAGTCAGCAGTTATGAGGAGTTTGTTTGTGATTTTAACCAAAGCTGTTTCAGTGCCATGAAGTGGGCAAAAACCAGACTGGAATTGTTCATATGAAACATGAAAAATGCAAGCAGTTTTTGCCAATTTTTTGTATATCTCTGGAAATAAGCTCCAAATTTTCTTTTTTACCCCTCCAACACCTTCATTTGACAGGTACAGTGACATAATCTGAGGTAAGGAAGAACTACAACCCATTTCAGCTTGGATTTTGAGTCTTTACCTCTGGGAAGCTAGGGTTCATGCCTACGATGCCTCTCAGAAACAATGTCAACAATGTACCGCAGTGTACTGTAAACTGGCAAAGTTTCCAACAGCAGAAATGGCACCCGAAAATATGAATGCAGAGGATGTCATGGACAAGGCTACCTTTTGCAGAAAGCTGGCTAGATAATAGATTTTCATGAGCTTATGGTTTTAAAGGAGTCAAGAAAGCTAGGAAGTGGAAAATTTAGCCGGCCATTTCCACAATATAGCCATACTGTTTCAACATGGTCAACTTCATTTCTGTCAAATACTGTTGATGTTAGCTAGCAGTTCAACACTGTCTCATCCCATCTCATCATGTAGTCACACTACCTGTCCAAGTGTATGGCAGAAAAGAGGCATTCAGTGTCCTAATTTGATGTTTAGGGTTAGGGTTTGGAGTAGAGGTTGAGGGGAAGGGTTCGTTTTAATAATCGCATCAAATATGGATGCCGAAAGCCTCCTGTTTTATCGTATATTGATGCTTGGCCAGATAGCATCAGTATATGACATGTTAGGATGAGATTGCATTCTACAGTTGTAACATGAGCTGACTTGAGCTAACTGGCATTGAAAATTTCGCCAGTCACAAAAATTTTTGGCCAGCTAACTAACCTGTGACTCCATCAGTGATTGTTTCTACTCCAGTGAGGGTTTTGAAGGCAAAAGTGAGTTTTCATTGATGTTTATTGCTTGGGTCAGAATATAGATTGTATTTCCATGTTGTTCAGAATTAGTTTAGGAGGGACGACCCAGTAAAATTCAATCAGAATTCTCTCATAGTCCTCAAGAAGAAAATGTTTGCTGCAATCTCTTACATTTGTAAACGTGTTTGCAAGCATGTCTACTTATGATGTTGCATTTGCAATGGCCAGTAGCTATACTATTGCCTGTACTGTATTTACTTGCAAAGAGTGAAAAATGATGGTTCTAGCTTTGGTCTTTTTGTCGCCAGTGCACCTGTGCACAGAGCAACTGCTGGCATTATCATAACAATAAGTCCTCTTTGCAGTAAAGTAAAAAGTGCTTTAATGTACAATGCTACCCATGACAGCTGTGAGTGACAGGTCTACATGGGTTTAAGGTGTGTCTAGTGTTGTGAGCTTGCGGTGTGCATTGTGGTATTTGATGTCTTTATGGCAAAGGCATAGGAAGGCCATGGAGGAAATAAATACACAATATCTTGAGATGCTGAGTGTGTAAGTTTTGTGTAAGGTTTGTGTGTGATTCATATATACAAAGCCAACACTTTGAAAATATGTGTTGTTTCATTATGAGCAATTTTCCCCTTTAAATGGAACCTGTCTGGAAATGTAAAGTACGCAAAAAGCAGCACATGATGCCGCAACATGAAAAAAATTTAAGAACAGATGAAAGACAGTCATTGACATTTATCAGTCTGACAAGGGTTACAAAGCCATTTGTAAGGCTTTTTGGACTCCTGCGAACCATGGTGAGAGTCCGTATCTACAAGTGGAGATAACTTGGAATTGTAGTGAGCCAAGCCAGGAGTGGTCAGCCTATCAGAATTTCTCCAACTTACCCAGCAGGTCACAGAAGAGCCCAGAGTAGCAAGGCGAAAAGCACGGCTAACCTAAAAGAATGTAAAAGTCACATATATCAAAAACTGATGAGCCAGAGGAGGAACATTTTTGGCAGACATGATGGTGTAAAGCTAACATAGCATTCCGCGGTAAGAACATCACACCCAGCAGTCAAACACGGTGCTGGTGCTGTGATGATCTCGAACTACTTTGCTGCTTCAGGACCTGGGCAACTTGCCATAATTGATATAACCATGAATTCAGCTTCTCTACCAAAAAAAATCCTGAAGTGGAATGTTCAAGCATTAGTTTGTGATGTAAAGTTCAAGCACAGTTGAGTTATGAAGCAGGACAATGACCCAGAGCAGATTAACAAGTCCTCCTCTGAATGACTCAAAATATACAAAAATTAAGGTTTAAGAGTGGCTTCGTCAAAGTCTTGACTTGAATCTGATTAAGATGCTGGGGCTTGACCTGAAACAGGCAGATCTTGCTCAAAAACCCTTCGATATTACTGAATTGAAATTATTTTGTACAGATGAGTGGGCCAAAATTCCTCCACACCAATGTAAAATACTGCCCGTTATCACAAAAGTTCGACTGCAATTGTCACCAAGGGCAAAACAGGCAGTTTTTGGTTTGGGGTGCAAATATATTTTTCACATGATTGATATACTTTTTCAATAACTCTTTACTGCCAATAACCTAAATGATTATTTGAATGCTGTTTTTTTACGTCTACTGTTTTCTTTGTCTTATACAGTATTACACTTAGTTGAATGATCTGAAACATTTAGATATGACAAATAAGCAAAAAAAGATATTGGAAAGGAGTAAATACTTTTTCATAGCTCTGAACAGCACAAATAGAGGTATTTCGTAGCACAACTATAAATTTGTCAGTCATTCTGTTGATTCGTTTTAGTAAATCAGTCGATCAATTACTTTTACCTCATCAGCTCACAAAAATTCTCCATTCTCGAAACACAGGCTATCTGATAATTCCAAGAATAGCTAAAAAGTTTAACAGGCAGTAGAGCCTCCTCATACAGAGCCCCATTTCTGTGGAACAGACCACTAAAATTTGTTGGGAGTCAAACGGGGTCTCAATATATAAGGCTAGACTAAAAATGCATCTTTTTGATCAATCTTATAATCTGCTGTATTCTGTAGATAGGGTTAGGAATGCCTGTAGTCGTAGAGTATTCCACAGTTGAAACCTGTCTTTACTGTCATTTCTCAACAGCTGCGGTTCTGTTAGGTGGGGGCTCTTTATGAGTGGGTAGACTTCTTGCCTCTCTCGTGACTACATCCATCGAGCTATATAAACTGGAGGTGCTATGTTACGATTTCAATATGCAAGTCTGGCCGCAACCTTAGGATGGGCGTCCTTGACAGCAAGGTGTACGTCTCTATCAACAAATTATTCTGGAAATGCCTGACATCTGTGTCGCTGTCAATTGCAGTCACAGGAGAGGGAAAGTGGACGACATAACTTTTCACAAGTAAGTTATATTTAGCTTGAACAACAGAGATTTGTGGCTTTTAATCATCAAACTGATACAGTGTGAAGCCAGTCTTACATAGGAAGTCAGCTGGTTAGTCCACCGGCACTCGTATTTTGACAAGGAAGGCACATAGGCCTATATATATAGGAGGGTTGGTGTGTGGCTCTGCGATAGACTGTATGTGTGAAGTGAAAGGGGGAGCTCCTGAGCGTGTCTTAAAGATACCTTGTGTGACAGAGGGATTGAGTTTAGCTAACGCTCGATTTAGCATGCAGCGCAGCTCCCCGGCTCTCACCCTCCCGCTCATCAGCCACGTTTAGGGCAGCTCGCCACATCTAAATTATCGCGAAAATAATCTGCCATCCCCTCCCCTTCACTACTCCCTGCAGGTGACCTGCAATACATTCAAACGGAAGGAAAAACACCACTGCGCTCAATGATCGATTGTCCATGATCTCATCATAGGAGAACAGAGGGAGTTATGGGAAGAGACAGACGTCTTATCGAGATTTATTGTTTCATTCCCTGTTTAGACTGTTAAACATGCCAGCTCACTACATAGGATTATAAAACTCTATGATGACTGAAGCACACCGGTGATCACTGATCTACATGGGTTAAAATAGACAGAAATGGCACTTCAAGCTAACTGTTCTCTTGTTATTGGTAAAAAAAAAAAAAAAAGGCTGGATATCAAAAGCACCACTAAATGATTTTTATCATTTACCGCAATATTAACCATACCGCAGTTGTTTACATGGGTTCTAGCGAGAGCTACGCCTGCCTTAAGATGGAGGCCAGATCAACATACATTGGCCGATCTTGAACGAATAGCATATTGCCTCTATTTTATATTGACTTGTTGACTGTGTTGATGCATTATGTCTGTCCCTCTATTTCGCATTTGATTTTGTGTTGTCTCTTGATGTCTGAAGCATTGACTCAGTTTGGTTTATGGCACCAAGCTGTCCAACTGTGTTGGTTATTGCAAACTCCTACCCTGGACTAGTCAGAGGAGGATGGGCCTCCCCTTGCAAGCCTTGTCCCTCCCTAGAGCTCTTCCTATCTGCTCCAAGAAGGTAGTTTGCCTTTCCTACTGCTGCCTCAGGTTTGCTTCCTAGGGAATTCAGGCCAGGGTTTACGATCATTGTGACAATTTTTTTTGTAAATGCACCATAAAAATGAAAATTTATCAGATTTGGTCGTTTGATTGCCAATCAAGAAAAGTAATCTGGAACAAGTTAGTGAGATTGAGTGTGAAAAGGCCAGGATTCTGCCTCACAAAACTTACCTCAGGCAGCATGTTACTGCCCATAGATATCACCGGATATTTGGCATCTTCCCTGATGATGCAAAAACATTTTCACTTCCAAGTTTAGGCATGGGAAATTTTGCTATCCATTTTATCTTCAGCAAGTGAAATGCATGTTCATGTTCAGATGGGCCATTGAGTTGGTGAGTCAAGAGCAGTCAACTTTTTGGCTCCGAAGCAGTGAGCTCATTATCTGGCCACAAGATGGAGCATCATCAAATGAGTTTTGAAGTGGTTCTGAGAGAAAAATATTTCTGTACACTTCAGAATTAATCTTTCAGCTACTACCAACAGTTACATCACCAGTAAAGACAAATGACCCAGTGGCTGTGGTACATGCTCAAGCCGTAACAATACTTCCACCACATTTGACAAACGTGTTAGTATGTTTGGATCAAAGGCGGTTCCTTTCTTTTTCCTCTCCTCTTCCTCCGTATTTCCAACTGTGGTATATCCATGCATTGAATGAAGAGGAGCCTAGTTGCCAGCTGATATCCTGAGTGGCGTCTCCAAGTTATTAGACTGTGATGTTAAATTATACTGAAACATGATACCTCAAGGTTAATCTTAAACTTCCTCACTGATCTGACCTTGCAGTGAGCTCAATCCACTCTGACTGGTTGGAAGTTTTTTTTTCTTTTTTCCTTTTTAAGATTTATTTTGCAACTCACCAATTCAGCCTTATCTTTAACCTCTTCCAGCTGAAGGGGAAAATGGGTGAAATTCCACCCGTTTTGACTGCTATTACACAATGCTCTTTACCTTGAAAACTGTAAATCCTAGGCATTAATATGGTGCAAAGTTTATTTACTGACTTTGCTTTACTTTACTTTAACTGTAGGTCTGCACTACTGTCATTTTAATACTTATTTCCCATCCACTTATTCAAAGAGAATATCCTAAAAAGAAAAACTAAAAATCAAATTCCATATTCAGAGTTTTTGTGTTGAAGAGCAACAGAAGGTATGGAGGAAATGACACAAATAAGGAGCAGTGCCATTTTAATGCACGGCCTCACAGGGGTTCAAGCCCTGACGCCAACATGAAATGGCCCACTACGAGGCATAGAATAGCTTTCTTATTTGTTAATAATTCTTGCTAAACAAGTTAGAAGATGATACCAAGATGCAATTACATCTACAGTAAGTATAATGAATTTTGTGAAAAAGTTAACTCAGTTGTTATTATCTGGCAAAACACAATATTTGCACAGAAGTCCGATTTGAATTTTTTTTTGTGAATCTGCTGTTCAGTGTGGCCAAACAATCAGCCAATGGGAAGAAAACTAGGTCCTTTAACCCTTTGAGCGCCATAGTCAATTATAGTTGCCCAATGGTGTAAGATATCAACACCAGATGCTGTTGAAAACCTAGCATGTGGCAACTAGTTTAAAAGAGCTCCCACAAGGAAGTTCTTTTAAATGAGTTGACACATGATAGGTTTTCAACAGCTCAGGATAATTACAGTTTTAATTCCTTGAAAATTTATTTGGCACTCAGAGGGTTAATGGGAAAGACATTATCGATGGATAAATTGGGGAATCTTTTTCTTTCCAGTGCTTGCAGCATAGAAATGACAGTCATATATATATATATATATATATATTGCTCAGAATGGAAGTCGCTTAACATTCAAAGCCTATTCGCAGTGCAGGTATATCCATCGCTGAAAGGCTGCGTGGATATATTACAGTTAGCAGAAAAATAGCCCGGCAAAGCAGGCATTACCCCTCAGCCCCTGGATTATTTCAAATGTAAATAAATTGACAAAGGTCTTTGCAAGTTATCCTATGGAATACAAAATTCAAGATGGTAGCTGTGGCAGCCATGCTGGACATCTGAGTGCCCTGAAATTCGATAGGCTTCTGCAAGTACACAAAACCAAGCAACAGGGCAAAAATGGCGTAGATTGAGGGGGACATTTTCAGGTTATTCTGCAGATTACTAAATTCAAGATGGTGGCTATGGGAGCCATAGTGAACATCCAAGCGGCTTGAAAATCCATAGGCTTCCGTAAGTACACAAGACAAAGCAATACAGCAGAAATGGCTTTGATTGATGAAAGCATTTTTGAGTTATCATGCGGAATGGAAATTCAAGATGGTGGCTGTGGCAGCCATGTTTGATTTTGGATTGCAACCAAAATTGAAAGGCTTGTGCAGTAACTGTAACCCAATGTCCTCACCAAAAATTGTGATGATCGCTAATGGCATTTTTCAGTTAGCGCACGGAATAGAAATTAAAGATGGCGGCTGTGGCAGCCATATTAGATTTCGGAATTGGGACCAAAATCGAAAGGCTTGTGCAGTAACTGTACCCCGATGTCTTCACCGAAATTCGTGATGATCGCTGATGGCGTTTTTCATTTATCGCACGGAATAGAAATTAAAGATGGCAGCGGTGGCAGCCATATTTTGATTTCGGATCGCGGCCGAAATCGATAGCATTATGCATTAACTGTACCCCAATGTCCTAACTAAAAATTGTGATGATCGGTATGGTGTTTTTCAGTTATCACACCGAATCAAATGTGGATGGACGGACGCACGGACAGACAGACAGATGGACGGCCGCCGTGCGTGATGACAATACCCCTCTGTCCCTTAGTCGGGGCTGAGGGATAAAAACTGACTTAGCGAGCAGCTGACATTGGGCTATATGGGGTGTTGCTAAGGGCTGAATTTGGCATGTCAACCGGCCCATCAAAAATGATGTGTTTGCAGTGGTGGTTCAAAAATTTCCAAAGTGGCGTTTAGTGCGTTTTGCGATACTTGTGAGTAGATGGAAGGATGTAGGCAAGTTGTATGTGTTGTGCGTGTTTTCTTTTTGGAAATGTATGCTCCCTTTTATTGTGGCCATTCAGCGTTCTTAGGCAAAGCACTCATCCTCAGCTGTAGTGTGTGTGTCTGCTTGTGTGTATTAGCGCACACATGTGTGATTTGTGTGTTAGAGAGATGAATATTGTTCTTCTCTAAACTGGCCTTTGTACTTTTGGTGACACAATTTCTGTACTGTTTTATTGAATAAATATAAGCCTCTCTATGACGTATTAAAGGTATTTTTTGCCACAACAGTTACAAAAGGAAACTGCAGTCCTGAGTGACTGTTATTGCATTATTGTATGGAAAGTAAGCAAGGCTGATGTTGTGTAGGCGGGACAGGGTAGTGGTGTAACTGTGATGGTGCTTGGTGCGGTGGAGGGTGGGGGGGGGGGGGTCGGGGTCTTCAGAAAGTGGTCATGCAGGGCCCATGGTGCTTTAATACGGCCCTGAACAGGAGTACATGCATATCCTCAAAATATTTCTGAAAAAAATTATGTTACATCTTTGACCACTCAAATTTTAGAGCAGTTTATCAAAAATATGGAGAAGAGCCTATTTTTTTTTGCTTGCTTTCATCTAGTCTCATGAAAGCCCAATATCTACAGCATTATAAAAGCCAGGATTATGGTTCGGTGCTTTTTTTAAAACGAGTGAAGTGCACCATTATCACAAAACAGTTTGTGTTACCTGAAGTCCAGTATATTAGTTTCAACAGTACACATCATAAAATATTAAAAGAAAATCAAGAGCAGCTGCCTGCAATCAAGTTGCTGAATTTTCCCCTGATGTAGTACAGCAAGTACGGACAAAATGACACTTCTTTGGGGTTCCTGTATATGCTGGCAATGTGTGCAAAAAATAAAATAAATTTCTCATTTAAGAGATTGGGTTTCCATAATTTTCAAGTAAGCCTCTTATGGTATGGTTTACACAGCATCTTTTCAATGAATGATAAATGTTATTTTGAAAACAAGCTTTCTCTCTATGCTCAAGTGATGTGAAAGTATAATAGATGATATATTTATAGATGCGTAAATAAATAGGACAGCCAATATTTATATTTTCAGCCTCTTAATGCAATTTTAAATGGCCTAGTTATATATGGCACTGCGCTGGATTCCAAATGACCCTTGAGCTCATGCACAATCAACTAGCAGAAATAATCCATATTGTTATTTTAAAACATACAGTGAAGTACATTATTTTTCAAATCGGAAATCATTTACTTATCTGGCATCAGCCCAGTAAATACAGCACCTCACCTTGTTGAATTCCCTGGAGGTTTCCCAAACACATGTAATTTCAAAATAAAGACACAACATCTCGTTAAATCTGTAATTTCTTGTGCAAACATAACCACCCCAAGACATGGAAATGCAGCCATGTTTCCCGAAGTAAACAAACCCATATTGAACATCGATTATTCTAGGTGCTGTGGTAAAAGCACTCCAGCTGTATGATACGTGACTAATAGGACATGTATTTGTTACCATGAGATGATGCAAATGGGAGACACATCTTCTACCGTGGATTTAATGAGGTTGACCAGAGTCCCCATGAATCATGCATGTGCAAGCAAATAAGCCATGGTTGCTCTTGAAAATCACCAGTGATGTTCAGGAACCTTTTTCAGCAACAAAGTGCACTAATGAAGCTCAAGCATTAGGTCGAGTGGGTTTATATAACACTAAAAGTTGATGTGTAATCTTGAGTGCGATTTGCCTTGCATTTACCAATTACCTTCTGAAAATGACAAAAAAATAAATAAAAGGCAAATATTTAAAAAAATTGAAGTTTTTTTTTTGAAGACAACTCCTTGAAGACAATTGGCTTAAAGAATTTTCAATAGCAAATTTTGAGGATTATCACGATCCCGGAGCACTTACCAGGGCTTGTTTGTGTTTGGGAGAGGCTTTAGAGAGCTCCCAGGAATAAATATGGGTGGATGAACACCATGGTTGAAATTTTTTGATAAAGGCTATTCTATTTTTACCGGAGCTATGACTATGTTATCAAGAATGGATGTCTTGATAGGATACTACCAAATAAAATGAATGTGTTTTGCTCATTATACATAAATAACAACTCCTTGAAGACAATTGGCTTAAAGAATTTTCAATAGCAAATTTTGAGGATTATCACGATCCCGGAGCACTTACCAGGGCTTGTTTGTGTTTGGGAGAGGCTTTAGAGAGCTCCCAGGAATAAATATGGGTGGATGAACACCATGGTTGAAATGTTTTGATAAAGGCTATTCTATTTTTACCGGAGCTATGACTATGTTATCAAGAATGGATGTCTTGATAGGATACTACCAAATAAAATGAATGTGTTTTGCTAATTATACATAAATAAATAATTAAATTCATTGACTGATATGAATCCCATAACCCCATTGTTTCTACTAGGTGGCATTGGGCCTGAAGAAGCATTTTTACTCATAGCTCAATCATTTACACTTGAAGCTCCAATTTATAAATATAAATCCAATATAAATCCCATCCATCCAACCATCCATCCATCCATCCATCCATCCAGCCATTTATCCGTCATCTAAGCCTCCCATGACTGGCCCAGGATACAGGGGGTATCAAAGCCTATCCCACCATGTGTTTGAAGTAAGAACACACTATATAAATGACATGAGATTACATATCTAGTCCCAGACAACATGCTAAGTGCATTGCGGAGTGTATTGACCGAAGTCCTTAGTGCCAGAACGACCTACACAGGAACATAAACATGATCTCCACTGTTATGTAACACTGACCATCTTTGTAATGAACTGCGCAAAGCATAGGGTCTATATTTATGCATCATATTTGATAGCACTAGAAGATATTTCTGTCGTAAATAGCATTTTGGTTTGGCTTTTGTGAGCCAAGATTGGTGGTCCTTTGTGAAAGCTGTGCCAAAACCGCCTGTTTAAACCCCAGTCACCACTAATGGATCAATGTGCTCATGCAGATTAAAGACTGATGGTTGCTTATTAAGTGCCTGTCTCAAATGCCTTCCTGTATTTTGGGCGAAATCTTTATGCACCTATTTTTCAAAAAATAGTTTCACAAACTACATTGGCTTACTACAGCAAATTAATTATTTTAAAGGGTTGGTTTCTTATTCTAAAACATTATTTTAATGGAAAAAAATATATATTATATGAATTACAAATACATTCTTTGAGAGGATCATGTATTCTGCAGCCCCCAGCTATGCCAAAGAGTTACTGGCATCGTGGATAATATAGTTACTGAAATGAATAACAGCGGCTGGCAGCAGTGAAGTCGTATCCCTGTGTTACACTGATAAAACGCTGCATATGAAAAGCTTGTTTATGGCTTTAGCCATGGTAGCGAGAAATCAGACTTAAATGCACAATGTGCCCCTCAGTCTAGCATCACTCCACCACAGGGTGACCACTGAGCGTAGAGATGGTGTCATAAATAACCACTGTGTGGGGCTGGCAGACCGCAGTCCCAACCAGGGCTCCAGTCCTCACATACAACCTCTATTAAATCCAAATCAACCTGACCACTGTCACCATCCCTAAAGGCCCAGCCATGCAACTCCACCCCACGCTACAATGTGTCTCCACTATATAGCCTCCCTCTACCCACACTACTAGGAGGCAAAAGCTTTTACTTCAGCTTGACATTCCAGTGCTGCTTAAAAAAACACTTTATACATGTTTAATTTCCAGGACTATTGGGTGTATCACTTAAGAAACTGGGCTCATAAGCAGAAAGCCACAGGTCCTTTTCCCAAATGTACTGCTATTTTACCCTCGAGCAAAGCCTCAAACCTGCAATTAGCGCATTGTTCAGTAATTAAGTAATTCAATTCAATTCAACGAGTATTTAAAGTCAGGCTTTTACCTTAGATCTGCATTGGGACAAACTAATCTCAGATGGTAGTGACTGATGTGACATGTATCATTGAGCTTACAGCACCACTCAATGTTTTGGAATCAGTTTTGATTGAATCGAATGCATTTTATTTTACAGCAAGGGAATGACCCGAAGCATAAATCCAAACTCTGCAGGGATGTAGTCGAAAGGTAATTAAAAAATATGGAGTGTTCAGCTGAGTAATTGGGTTTGAACCCTGAAGAGATATCGTGGGATCACCTGGATTGTAAAGCTCATGAAGCGTTCACGTTTTCAAAGACACGTCATCGCGAATTATTGCATTTTATGAGGAAATCCACAAAGAATAATGACAGTAAAACTGGCGTTCCAAATGCCCAGAATTTGCAAAACAGTGATTAAATCTCATAGTAGATTCTTGGATGAAAAAAATCACTGAAATAGACTGTAATTCACAAAACTTTTCCCCTCAAAAATACTTAAAAAACCAAAGTAAACATTGTAAAAACATCTTGGTGTTTAAGACGTCAAATTTTTCTTTAACCAAACACTTTTATTGAATTAAAATGCCAGAAAAAATTTTAGTGCCCAGTTATTTCAAATCTATCTGTACTGTATGTCTTTGTGTGTAGTTGCCTGTGTCTGAATATGAGTGTTTAATATAGTAAGGTGCACACACCTTCCAATCACTGCCTTAAAGTAATGGGGAAATAAGCTAAATAAGAACATGGCACAAAAAGAGCAGTAAGCAGGGAAATGTTCTCAGCTGTAGCTGGGCATGAACCTTACCTTCATGGGGACAGATGAACACGTTTCTAGAAGTGGAACCTCAGAGGTGTCACACAATTGTGTCTAGAGGGTAAGATGGCCTGAGCTCATTGTCAGCAGATGCGGAAGCAATGAAGAAAACATACACCTGTGTCTACTGTATGTAGTTCAATTAAATTATTTCACATATTTCGGCCCATGCAGTGTCCTCCATAATTATTGCCACTTTTAGGGAGTATGAGCTAAACAGGCTGTAAAAAAGGTTATCTACCTTCTCATTGCCCACATTACAGACGCCTCATGTAGTTCGCTTCCCTCACTCAACAACGTCTGCGCATTCCAGCCGGGGTTTATGTTCTATCAATCTGAGAGAAGCTCTGAAATTTCTGAAGCTATAGGCATGTACCGTTGTGACGTGGGGCTGGTCGCTGTCATGTAAAATCACTTGATTTCCTTTATGTTTTCATCCAGTCATTTTTTATTCTTGAGAACTTATCTAATAAATGGTATTATCCCGTACCGCACAAGAATTGTTTGCTTGAGGAATATACAGCAGTATTTATGGGAAGAACACGACCTATAATTGAAGGAACATCGAGTTTGCATTTTCCACATACACATATTTTCTCTTTCTTCGATCTGATTCTTATTTTACATACAAAACAAATGACATTAACAATATTTTTTTCTAGAAGTTTCTGTACCCGCAATTTTTGTTATTAATATCTGACAGGGGAAACCCAACATGACTATCATCTAACAAGCGTTCTGATTGACTTAAGTATTTTGCACAAAGCCATTTCGTCACAGAACAAAAACCTGCCTTGAGTGCGCAGACGCTGTTGTGAGAGGGAAGCGAGCCTCATAAAGCTGGATTTATGGTTCTGCGTCAAACCGACGCCATCGCTATGCAGAGCCTCTGCGGCGACGTGGACCCCCGCCGCAGAGCCTCTGCGTCGCCTGCCTTGCACCTCAAAAATTTTCTAACTGCACGTCAAAGCAACGCAGACTGCAAGGGCACTGATTGGTCCACTCTACTCAAGTCTCGCATGATCTCACAACAGGTCCTTCGGAAAACGAACGCCACCTAGCGATTTGTCATTGAATTGCTTCGCGGCAAACCACCTCAACGCAGAACTTCATAAAGCCCCTGTCACACTGTGGCGACTACTGTGGCGAATCCCTGCGAACTGGGGGGATTATTTTTGTCGTCGTCATTCGCCTGTCTGGGGCCCTCTCTGGACCTACACGCGTATGCCCTAAGATTGTGGTACACATGCTGTAAGTATTTTGTAAGATTGCCGTAGGTATGTCGGCGACGGGAGTAAGATTGCTGTGAGAATGATCAAGAATCATTACCCATGTAGTACAAATCACCTACGAACTTTGTAAAAAGCTAGAAGACTGAAGTAGGAATCACGAAGAATCACCACGAATGTATACGACCACAGTAAAAACTCACTATGCTTGAGTACGAACGCAGTACGATTGACCAAGAATGCAGTAATATCGTAGTAGGATTGAGTACGAATGTAGGAAATGTGGACGCGCCGAAAAGCACAACTTTTTTATGGGATCATGACGTCACAGGGGTCAATTTCTGGAGAGATCCAGGGTGTATAAAGCGGCTGCATTTGCAAGACTTCAAGACAAGCCACACATCACTCCAGAGCAGAGGTGACCATGGCACTGGGACCGCGACTATTTATACGCTCGCCACCATTCGCGGGGGTCTTCCCACGGTTCACACTCATTTGTAGTGGAGTTGTGCTCAATGGTACTAATTTGCGGTGGTTTGTGGCGTATGTGTATTGGGTTCACGGTCAATCGCCTCCATTCGTCTCGTCTCTAAATGCATTCGCATCAATGCGTAATAGGTTCTCAGCGCATTCGTGGTGCATATATAGTGAATACATAGGGCAGGCGTACAACATATGTCCCTATTCTTCCCTCTTTGTAGGCAAACCTACTACATGCGCCAAATTCAAAATCCAACCGTCAAATTGTCGGTATAGGTCGTGGTCACTCTTGTTCCCGCGCCTCACTACGACCGCCTACAAATGTTCAAGAATATATGCAAATCGCCACAGCTGGCTCCAAGAATGCAGTAGGAATGCAATTCGATGAAAAATAAATTGCGCTTGGACTGCAACTGTTTTGAAAATTTCAGAACAGATATAGGTGAATGAGGGAGAATCCACCATGAGCCAAATACGAATTGGCAAGATTTTTTCACTTTTTCTAGTTCGCGGGGATTCGCCCTCCTCAGTCGCCACGATGTGGCAGGGGCTTAAGGTCCACGACGGCATCGAGGCGACAGCATGCCCTCTGCGTGGAGTTGACACAGAACCATAAATCCTGCTTAAGATCTTTGCAACAAAGGCTGACCTTTTTATTGAATTAAAATAATTGAAAGCAAAAAAAGCTGACATTACTTAGGCATAACATGGTACATATAAAGATATACAAATTTTATTAATTTTCCCTGCACATTTAACATCGTTATTAAGATAACTTTTGTGACCATGAGTCCTTTATGACAAAATAGTGCAAGAAGAAGAGTGAACACTCTACAGGCACATTGGGGGAAGGGGCGTGCATCCTACAGGAACATCCTAATATTTCACCAGCAGCTGATAATGTCCTCCATAAAAAGAAGAATGCATTTCAAAAAGACCATAGGGATCACTATTAATCAACTATTGAAGTAAGAATCTTCCCATTTGGTTTTTCCAATATGAAAAGCCGGAACCAGTGTCATTATCAAGTACATTCTACTATCGAACTCTAACTTCCATGGTATTTACAATCTATACAAACTTTGAGGAGCAATTCTTTAAATGATGTTTCAAGAAAAAATGTCCTAAACGGAGTTGTGTAGCTTGTGTTTTCCATGCGAGTTACACATTCTCTACAAAAAAAAATCAATTTCTTTTATATACACATTATGAGTTTATGTGATTAATGAAAATACAAAACAATCACAAATCAAAACTTAGCGGTGGACGGGAAGCCCACAAACTTCAACAACACGCAGGGAAGAGAAGCCCATTTCAAGATTTTCACGCCATTCCAGAGACAAACTTGAGGTTTCACTCTGATCTATGAGAAGGAATATGCTCATAATAAGTCCTGGAAAATGTAGTCTTTTAATATGAATTCAAAAAATATGCCAAGAGTTTTCATGAGAATTTTTACTAAAAATAATCTAATTACCATTGAGGTTTCACACCTAAAATGTGAAATATACTAAAATAAATTTTAGCCTCCTGAAGTTATGGTATGGATCAACACAGATGGTACTTATTAGGTTTGGGCATGGCAATACTCAAGGAATGGGTGGGCATTTTGCAATGAACCGTATGAGAACATGAAGCACAAAACATAGTAACTCCAAAAATAATGTTAACTAAATTTTGACCCAAATGACTGTTACTAGGTTCTGCCATTGCACGGCAGATACAGTATTGCATTGATATCTACTGCAGTTAGTATGTTAACCAGCTTGCCCTGGCCCTGTCTCACCCATCCAGTCTCACAATATCACTTTACACCACAAGGGAGACAGTGAGGCACACTGTCACTGTAACATGCAGTCTGAACTCAGCCTGTCACGAGAGAAAGAAATGTGCTGCTCAGGGGCCTGTCGATTCACACCGTTTGTCTAAACTGGTAAAAATAGTAAACTGCCACCAGAACTGAATTTTGGCAATTAAGCAAAACAGATTTTACTGCAAATAATGCCAACAAAAACTGTACAGAAAAACATTCCATATGACATAATTGCATGGGTATAATGTGGCTATTCTGTTCTTGTCTGGCTAAAAACATAGCTCAGCACGCAGTAACAGAAACTAAAGGTTGACACCACGCATGAATATTATGACTCATGGATTCAGCAGTTTGGTCTAATTGAGCTAATTTTCTTGCCCTGCTGTTAGTGGTTGGCTTCTTTTATAACTGATAACTGTGAAGTTAGATTGTATGGACACAGTATCAGATTGACTGTGCGTTCTGGTGAAATGCACCCCTCCCCCCCCCTGCTTGTTTTGAGCAGGTAGCGCAATGTTACATATTGCACCTTTAACATGGGCCATAGTTTCACCTTAAATAATGTGATGCAGACTGCAAAATATACTGAAAAATCGTTCACGAACAGCAGAGTAAAGTTTGTGCCATGGCCATCACAGTCCCCTGAACTAAGGTAGCGTGCAGTGATGATTATACATTTAACAAAATGTGGATGAATCAGAAACCAAGTACTACTTCCGTATTTATTTCATGTAATATTGGATTATATAAATGAAAATAAGTCAACAGATAACATATAAAAACAAAACAACAATGTCTTTTTGAGAGAAAAAAGCAATATCTGGTGTGGCCAGTATTTGCTTTGATTAAAGCATATAATCTTTCAGGCAGTTTTTACATATTTTTTTATTTCCTCACTTGCTAAACAATTCCATATAGTTTGAAGTTCATTCCAAAGAGATTTTTTGATGTCACATCAGATCTGTTCTATCAGATTAAGCTCTGGACTTTGAGCAGGCCAAGTCATAACTTTTATGTCACCAAATGTTTATCTCCATCTGAGATAATTCTTGTACAACTTAGATGTGTGTTTATGGTCATTGTTTAGTTGAAAATAAAATCCCTGACCTATCAGCCTCTTTCCAGATGGCAATGCATGCCTCAAAGGGATGCTGTGATACTTTTTTTGATCCATAATTCCATCGATTTTTATGAGATCACCAGCTCCTTTTGATCAGACTGAACCCTCTCTCTAGGTGCCAGATCCAAGGACGTAGGATATAATTTCCTGCCACTTTCTCCTGTTTTGCGCCATCTGTACCAGCTCTGTTCCATCGTGATGTAGTCCTTTCTCTTCTAGCCACAAATGCAGACTATCGCACCACCTCATTTTCCTCCTACCTCTGCCTCTTTTCCCGTCTATTTTACCAGTGAGGGCGAGGTTTTCCAGACCGCCTTTCCTTATTACATGTCCCAAGAATCTTAATTGTCTCACTCTGACGTCATTTATTAACCTTCTTCCTGCTCCTGCTACTCCAGACTGAACCCAAAACCATAATATTATCACCTTCGTGTATTACCAACCGAAGGGTTTGGACAGTCATTTTTGAAGCATTTTCCAACTATAAGGTGCACAAAAGTTCTGCTTTTGGTGAGAAAATTTTGAATTTAATTAATCGGTCCAAAAGACTTGATGCCTTCATCTCTTCATTCTGGGCCGGTGGACGTGGAGCTACATATTTATGCACGCAGTTACAATATTCTACCACTAGTTGGCACACCAGGATCAGTTATTGAATATCACACAACTGCCAGTAAACTGAAATAAGAAGTGACTCTTCATTCCCCCCAATATTTGTTCTTTTTTAACTTCATTGGTACTCCCCAGTATAATAACGGCTAAATTAAATAATTATTTTGTGTATATGTATCGTTTTGTCAGTCACAAACAAGAGATGTAGCAGTACCACCTCTGACACCGTATCGTTGCAGGGTTTGATTTCAGCCAAAATACACTACATGGAGGGCAGAGAGCCCCCACTCTCCCCGTAACAAGTTACAAGTCAATTCATCTAACCATAGCCGTCCAAAGCTGTTAAATTGAGGTAAAAATGATTCATAAAGCAAATATCCTACATAGATGCCCGACTTTAATAAGCCGTTATTGAAAAAAAAAAGTGATGAAGTGATTACCTGATTTCGGGCTTCCACTTCCAGCGCTTCTCTGTCGCGTGCACACAATAGCATTCGCGCGCGTGTGGAAGACGTGATTACGGCGCTGCTATTTCACCTGGCAACAAGAAATACTATTTTCTGATTGGCTGATACGTTGCTGATTCAAGCAGAGCCGTCTGCCTCATCCATTCATAGATTACTAATCTTTTATATACAGTCTAACTTACTGATGTGCGGCGAGTTTTATCGCTTCTCAGCGTGAGAAATGTCATGTTTAGCGTGAGAGCGCGAGCCCTGACAATATTGGTATTTGTCTGCCAAGCAGCTCACTCTTACAATCAACCCCCAACTCACCTACGTCGTTTAAGGAAGTTCCTAATACTGTTTATCTACGTAGCTAGCTATGTAAGAGGGGGGGAAAGCAGTTCCCTGCAAAATATACATTCGTAAATTCGGTTTGATTTGACTCGCAGTTTTTCTTCATATAAAATGTAATCTGTTTTCGATGATTAGGTGGTTTACACATTGCGATTCGCTATGTATTTTTCTTATATGCTGGCAAAGCAGACTGTCTGTTTGAATGAAAGGCGGGACTTGGAGAGAAGAAGGGAAAGAAAGTTGAATTGGATTGGCCACTGGCAGCTTGAGCGGGTATCATTTCCCCAAGGTCTTAGTGCGTGCAGTGTTTTTTTTTTTAAACATTAGTTTTAAAACTGAGAAAAGTGGAAGGGGGGGTCGTCCAATGATGCCTTTTCAAAAAGTGCAAGGGACATGTCCCCCGTGCCCCCCCCCAAACTACGCCCCTACTGCCATTAATGTCAAAACAGAGTTGCCCTGCTGTCAACATCCAATTTGGATGGACTTGGACTTGTCATACTCAGATAACGAGCATCAGAAGCACTTAATTTCTGTTTTGCATCTCTTTTGCCACTACTTCTCAGCATTCCGGTCTCTTTTAAATGCTCGATTGTGTTTGTTATAACACCAAGGCAGCATTTATCGTCTTTGGCATCACTTAAAGCCACAGAGCGGCTGCAAAAAATCTCAGAGAGCTCCTTTTGTCCTGCTATTGTGTTTAAGACTGTAACACTGCTCAAAGTTCATGTCACCATATGCACAGGAACAACTGATTTATTATTTGCAGATAATGTTGCCTCAGACCAGTCTAAATAACTTTTTTTTAGCATCAACAATAATGATGGAATAAGCCTTAAAGGGGACTTATTATGCTGATCCTTCTTTTGATACATATTAGTAATGTTATAATGTCGGTTGTCCATGCTCAACCTCTAAAAAGTTCCTAAACGTAAGATACATTGGCGTAATCCAAGAACGTGATTTTGTGAACGTGATTTCCTCTCTAAACAGCTCCTCCCCAGATCTTCACGAGATCTAGGCAAAACCTGATGTCAGGTTGCGCTGTCCAATTAATACAGACCTAGCCAGAGCCAATCACGGCACTGGACCTGCCCACACCAGAAAATAATCTAGCAGGCACTAAAAACGGCAGATCATACTATGCCTTAGTAGGGTCTACACTTTTGGAAATACAAAAGAAGAACCGCAGATCATTTGAGGTGCAGTTTTGTCAGTATCTCTCCCACAGCTGCAAGCCCGTTTACTTTTGGACGCAAAGAAAAACACCTATTTCTCTTCCAAAAGACAATGGCACCAGAAATCAGTGGGTAGTTTTTTTTTTTGTTTGCTGTCAGCAAATAGCCACAGCCAAAGGGAACGTTAGCTGCCTGTGCTCAGCATTTCACCAAAGACAGTTTTGTTAATAAAGGATAATTCGACACCGGATAAGCGTTTCAGCTGCTTCTCAAACCTGAAGCAGCTGCATCGATCAAGCGCTCGGAGCCACAAGCTTGTTATTAAGTAACGATATAACATCAAATAATGTAAGTGAAGCTAACATGTTACAGGTGGCTACTGGCTAGCAGGACCGCTAATGATAGTTAGCACTAATAACTGGCCTAAAGTGTAGGCTTTCTAAAATATCTGAAGATAATTCCTGGATCGGTCGTGACTGTCCGTGACTCACAGACACACAAGCTGTAAATTACTTTTACTGCATAAGCTAACCTGACGTGATAGCTGGTTGATTGTGGCTGTAGCACTGCGGCTAATGTAGCCAAGTTACTGTTGCTAATGCTTGTGTCCTAAATATGCAAGAGTAACATCACGCTCGGTTATGACCGCTCAGTTACTCAGTTACTTCTGATTAAACACATTGTAAATACCCTATCTTTGCATTTTCCTCTGGTTGCTGTGCCTTGATCAGCTGATTAAAGTTAACTGTTTGTTCGAGTGCTTAGGACAGCTTGTTGGGGGAGGTACCATGTTTAATTTACTCACAAAGTAAACTACTTGTTTATTCGGTCTGTTTTAATTAAAGGGAGCCGGGGCTTTACTCTTTTCTCGCTTACCCTTGGTTGTATTAGCGGCTAGCTAGCTAGATAAGTACTGTTTGCATTCTTGGCTGGAGATCTGAGATTTAGTAGTTAGTAGTGCAGGTGTCACCTGACTCGTCCGTTAGGTTAGGTTGGAATTTAAAAGGTAAGTTTTCTACCGGAGTGCTCCGCCTCCAGTTTCTCCTGAGCATTGGAGCCAGTCTGTTTTATCCGGGTTCTCAGCTAAGCCCTGTGATATTTTTAGTTTAGTATATTAATAGTACTGGGACTAGATAAACTCAAGCCGGCTTATTAGGAGTGCATATTACTTATAGAGTTTGGCTCAATTTGGTATATTATTTCTGTTAAGTGAAACTAAGCCCCTGTTAAAAGAGGCTTGTAATCCATTTATATAGTTTCCCCACAGTTTCTATTGTGACTGCTGTTTAGGGCTTCCTAGGTTAATAAATAAATAAAAAATTCCTTAGTGGTTCCTTAGCTTCCGTCTCGGCTTTAGTAATTTTCTTTTATCTAGGGTGAGCAAGGTCATTAGGTGGGGTTCAAAATGTGGCCAAAACTATGTGACGGTTGCAGGATGATCGCACTTCTGGAAAGAGATTTCCAGGGTGGGTTTATCTGCCACCAGTGCCAGCTAATTGAGCATCTGGAGAGCAAGATCCTTGATCTTCAGGGCCAGTTGGCGGCACAACATAGTTTGCAATCAGTAGAGTTCCTAGAGGAACTAAGTAGTATGTCGTTTAGAGAAATGGCATGTACGCCGAAGCAGGGTGGTACTGGGATTCCAGAGCAGGCAGGGAGAGAAAGTTGGGTGATTGTAGGTCGACAGCGCAGGAAAGGGCCTGCACGCCGTTCAGCGATAGCTTCTTCAGTGGTTGAGGAGTCCAACCAATTCCAGCCCTTGCAGGAACTGGACTTAGCCTGACCCTGAGAGTGAGGGGACTGATGAGCAGCAGGGCACAATGTTAGCTTCTACCCCTCAGAAAAGAGAGTTATTGATAGTGGGGGACTCAATACTTAAAGGAAAAGATAGCTTAGTCTGTTTGCACGACAAGGAGTCTTGTACGGTGTGTTGCCTGCCTGGTGCCCAGATAGGAGACCTCCTGGAGCGTGCGGACAAGCTCCTGGCCAGAGCGGGGAAGGATCCAGTTGTCATGGTCCATGTTGGGACAAATGATTTAGGTAAGGGTAGGTCTGAGGTTCTGCAAGGCAAATTTGTGGAATTAGCTGAGAAGCTTAGGAGCAGATCCTCAATGGTAGTGTTTTCCAGGATTCTACCGGTCACCACATACAAGCTGAGGAAAGCAGAATTTTATCTGGAGGTTTAACACGTGGCTATGACCCTGCTGTAGGAAAGAGGGGTACAGGTTTATGGGGCACTGGAAGTTTTTCTGGGACAGGGTGACCTGTTCAAACCTGACGGGCTGCACCTGAACCGAAGAGATACCTTTGCACTGGGCCGGCGTATGTTGAGGGTAGCACAGGATTATTAAAATAGGGACTTCGGGGGCAGGGAGGTTAGTGAGTGTTACACATAGGGAAATGCAGACCACCCCGATGGAAGCTGACGGCGTTACATGCACTATCGATGATTTACTTTTAAAGCAACAAAGTGTAGTGGGGGGCTTAAAGCAGGGGCCGCATGGGAAATCAAGGGGGAAGAGCATTAGTAATAATCTGAAATGTTTTTATTTAAATGCAAGAAGCAGAAAAAAAATAATTTCCAGAACTTGAGGCTGTAATGATTAGTGAGGGCTATGACACGGTTGGGATTACAGAGACATGGCTAAGTGGAGAGGATGGAGATGAATAAAATATAGAAGGTTATAAGCTCTTTAGGAAGGATAGATGTAATAGGCGAGGAGGGGGCGTAGCAATCTATGTGAACGAAAACGTAAATGTACTGAAAATTTCCGAAATTAAACATTCCTTTTCCTGTGAAGATATCTGGGTCAGGCTCATTGGCAAACATGAGACAGGTTTAAACATAGGAGTATGCTATCGACCACCAGCTTTGGACAGTACAATCAATGAAATGCTTTTTAGGAGGATTACACAAGCTTGTAGAGGTGGAGGGACTATTATTATGGGAGACTTAAATTATCCTGGTATCAATTGGGAAATTGTGAAAGGACAGGGTAGGGGGGAGGAAAAATTTCTAGATGTTATAAATGATAATTTCTTGGTGCAGTATGTTAAAAAACCTACCAGAGAGAAGGCAATTTTTGACTAAGTGCTCTGTAATGACCCAGATAGAATTAGCAATGTTGAGGTACTGGAGCCACTTGCCTTTAATTTTGATGTTTCATGGGAAATTAAAAAGGTCTATTCAAAAAAAAAATTTTCAGTTTTAGGCGAGCAAACTTTGACAGGATGCGCTCATATCTAAGTGAAATAAATTGGGAGACTCTCCTGGACTGTGAGTCCGTAAATGAGATGAGGGAAAGATTTAAGGGGGTTTTACTTGAATCACAAAGCAGATTCATGCCAAAGGTGTCCAAAAGTAAGCTGAAAAGCAGAATCCTCAGTGGATGACCAAAAGTATTTGTAGGATTTTGAAGGAAAAGAGGAATCTTTATATGATTTACATAAAGGATAACAATGAGAACACTAAGGCTGAATACTGTAAAATGCAGGCTGTGGCCAAAAAAGAGCTGAGGATTGCTAGAAGTCTATATGAAAGACAAATTGCAGAGGAGGCAAAAACTAACCCTAAGTGCTTCTTTCAGTACTGTAGCATAAAAAGGAAAGTTAAAGAGCAGGTTAAGTGTATAAAGAATAAAAACGGATCGCTGCTATATGATAACAAGGATATTGTGGATGCCTTAAACAGTTACTTTGTTGAGAATTTTACCTCAGAGGGAGTCTTTATCTGGCCAGAGGGCATGTTAAATGCTCAAGATTATTTAGCAGATATTGAGGTTCGGGATATCAAAGTATTTGACAAGTTGCATAAACTAAAGGCAGATAAGGCTGCGGGTCCTGATAGCTAATATCCTAGAATGCTCAGGGAAGTTGGTGAGATCATCTTTAAGCCGCTGTCCGCCATCTTCATACCGTCTTTAGAAACTGGAGAAATACCAAATGATCGGAAACAGGGCAATATAATACCAATATATAAGAAAGGGGACCGTACCTAGCCAGGAAACTACAGGCCAGTCAGTTTAACTTGCATTTCATGCAAAATATTGGAATCTATCATGAAAGATGAGCTGGACTTATTTCTTGAACGTAACAGTCTCTTGAGGAATAGCCAACATGGTTTTTGGAAGGGAAGGTCGTGCCTGACAAACCGTCTGGAATTTTTTGAAGAGGCCACCAGGACTTATGACCAAAGCAGGGCTTATGACATCATATACTTGGGATTTTCAGAAAGCATTCGATACAGTGCCGCATAAGAGACAAATTTTTAGAATGAGCTTCACTGTAGTTACAGGAGGTATTCTGAAGTGGATTCAAAACTGGTTACAGGACAGAACATAAAGAGTGGTGATCAGTGGTATCTCATCTGAGCTAGGTATGGTGGGGAGTGGCGTCCCCCAGGGATTGGTGTTGGGACCCCTGCTGTACCTCATTTACATTAATGACCTTGATAGGAATATGGAGAGCAGTTTGGTTAAATTTGCACATGATACTAAATTGGGGGGTTTGGCAATTAGTTAAAGATCCACAAAAGTGATTCAGGATGATTTGGATAGAATCCAGAATTGGGCAGAAATGTGGCAAATGAAATGTAATCTAGCAAAATGTTGTACATGTAGGTAATAAAAACATTAGATGGGATTACTTCATGGGAGGTTTAAAACTGGATTGTGCAGCACACGAGAAAGATCTGGGAGTGATTGTAGACCAAACCCTCACAGGTTCTAGCCATTGTGCCGTAGCAGTTAAAAAAGCTAATCGGATGCTGGGATACATTGCCAAAAGTAGTGAGTACAAATCTAAGGAGGTGATGCTTCTTTTGTACAACACGTTCGTTAGACCACATCTGAAGTATTGTGTACGGTTCTGGGGACTATATTTTAAGAAAGATATAGAGGCTCTAGAGAAAGTTCAGAGAAGAGCCACTAAGCTTATTCCAGGTATAAAAGATGAAAGCTATGAGAAGAGGCTGAAGATCCTTAATATCTTTAGTCTTAGGAAAAGGAGACTCAGGGGTGATTTGATTGAGGTCTTTAAATATGTTAAAGGGATTAACAAAGTGAATTATGTAGGATTCCTTTGACCAAGTGTTGTGAGTAGAACTCGGGGTCACAAATGAAAGTTCACCAAAGGTAAATTTAGCACTGATATTCAGAAATATTTCTTCACCCAAAGAGTAATTTCAATGTGGAATAGCTTGCCTGACCATATTGTTGAGGCAGAGACCTTGAGGGTTTTTAAGAGCACTTCAAAGCTAACTTAAAAGCTAGACTTGACTTAGACTTGAAATTTAGACTTGACTTAAAGCTAGATACCATTGAGTCATTCAGTATCTGAAGGGATATATTCACCATAGTATAAAGAAACTGGCAAGCTTAGTTGGGCTGAAAGGCCTGTTCTTGCCATTCATGTAATGTTATGTTATGTTATGTTATGTTATGTTATGTTATGTTATGTTAGTTTGCGTGCCCAGCTAATTAAAAATGCTTCTGTTTAACTTATATGCAATAATTCTGATCGATATGCTTGTGTTACTTCGGTAAGCATAAATGTCGCAGTTTCATCATAACCTTGCCAGACTGTAGCCACTACAGTTGAAGCTAACCGAAGAGGTGCTATATGTGTCCACAAAGTTAGGCTGAAAAGCACATATTTAGACCAGACGTATGTTTTGCAGAGCTTGGGATAGTGTTTGAGTTTGTTGACAGCTGCTTGTGATCGCTTCACTTATCCATGACCGGGATCAGCAGGATACTTCACAAATGTCTGGGCAAGCTCTCTGGTGCTACTGTGAAAGCAATGCGAAATGCAGAAGCTCTACCGTGTCTATTGTAACAAATGATTTCTCTACACTACCTTGACATAATTTCATCCCCCTTTAGAAGTTGTTGCGGCTAATAAAAAGCCGAAAAAGGCGGAGATTAATCAGGAAATTCTTTTCTGTGAAAGTGATTGATTCGCTAGCTCCACATAAGCAACTTGTCTGCGGTAACGGAACTTACGGTCTGTAAAACCTGTATTATGTACATAACATAACCAAAGCTCTCTCTAGCTGTCGCGTTATAGGCTATCCATAAAGCTGCTTTCACATTGGATGCGAAACGAATTTTTCGCGGGACAGATTAGCCTACATTCAAAATCAATGCAAAGACGCGAATACACGTATTATGGGCGCATTAAGCAGCTTTCACACCAGATGCGAAACTAATTTCTCGTGCGAAAGATTACATTCAAAGTCGACGCAAAGACGCGTTATGGACACGTCAAGCCGCTTTCACACCGGACGCGAAACAAATTTTTCCCGCGACAGATTACATTCAAAGTCATGACCGCTTATCAGCTACTGCATGTTAGTTCGCATGCACTGCTAATTAAAAATGCTCCTGGTTAACTTATATGCAGCAATTCTGATCGGTATGCTTGTGTTACTTCGGTAAGCATCAATGTGATAGGATCATTATCACGTTGGCTAATTGTAGCCATTACAGTTGAAGCTAAATGGGGAGGTGCAGTTACACCAGTGGTAGGTTTTGCAAAGCTTTGGGTGCAAAGCTGTTCGTTTCTCCGCGCTAATGACACACCACAGTTATACACACGAACCAGCAGGTCCGAATACACACCAAAGCAGTCCATAAGCCGTTGGTCCACTTTTTACTGATCTTCACTGTCTATGTTTCCCTCAAAAGTCAGACCCACCGAATTTCTACTGTCTCCGGTCTACAAGTGGGTATGTCGACCTGTTCAACAAATGTGTCAATATGGGATAGATTCTAGCTTTCCCTTCATCCTAGCTATAGAGTAGAAAAACCACTGTACTCACCTCTGTAGCCGATAGCAAATTTGAGCTTGAGCTGCCAGATTTTCGCACTGCGTCCTTCACTTTCGCCGCTGCATTTATTAGAGCAAGTTCATTTCATTAGATCTATACAAATGTACTGCGTTAGATTGCAAAATTTCCCTGCTGATTCTTTATCAGATGGCAGCCGTGTCTCAAGTTTCACTCTGGAGATGCGGACCCGGAAAACTGTGTTCTGCAGCCTCGTCCCGCCCAACTCCGCCCTCCACAGAGCTGGCCAGTCAGAAGAAAAGTGGGCACACAGGGAGTGGGGGCCATAGCGGAAGAACCACCCCACTAAGACTTTTCAGGCAGAGACTACAATGGACTAAAAATGGGGTTTTTTGAGGATGGCATTATGACCTAAATTAGAACCCTGTTTTGGACTTTGAATGATCAGGAGTACTCTAGGGGAGTCCAAGATCAGAATATAACCTTGGAAAATTTTTAAAAAATATATATGTTTTCATTGTTTTTATTTCTTACCTGTAATTTTACCTAAATATACTTGCGGGAATGATTTTTTATTTGTTCTCATTGCCGACAATAGTACTTTTAAATGTATTTTCTCAAAAAAAAACTATAGAGAAGAAATGTTTAAGGACCTATTTAAGGCGGAAGTGGTGGTGTATAATCATCACTGCTAACTTTCACTAAATCATGCAGAAAATCTGTTGGGACGAGTGAAACGTGTGAGTCTGTGGCAAGTAAAAAACTCTTCATGTGAACAGACAAGAAGAAACCTTGGGAGGGACCAGGCTTAAGAAGGGGAAGCCCATCCTCTTCTTACTGAGAGCAGAGCCATACCATAGCTATGGAGACACAACACAAAATCAGGAAATTTGTAGAAACCAGAGGTTAAAAGCAGTGATAGACATTAGGTGTTCTGCAAACTGCTGACCCCACCTGGAGCTTCGCTACATGGACAGAGATAGAGCGTCAATTAAGTCATGAGAGGGGCAAAAAGTCTACTCTTTCCTAAAGCGCCACCTCTAAAGAAAAACAGTCAAAGCTGTTGAGAAGGGACAGTAAGGAGAGGTTTTTGTCCCAGAATACTTCAACTACAGTGCACCATCCATCCATGTCTCCAGACTATAAAGCCCCTTGCCCACCTTCACGAATTAATACTGTAATGTGAATAGAGGCCACTAGATAGCAGTATTTGCCTTTTTTTGTTTAGCCCAGACTGGAGATAGGTTTGGGCATGTTTTAGGCATGTCTGGGACAAGTCCCAGAGAAAAATAAAAAAAAGCCAAAAAGGTGGGAGGGGTCTGCAAAAGAGTATATAAGGAGAATTGAGACAGTAAAGTAGTAGGAGAAATTGCAAGGAGAAGGATACATTTGACCAGACCTGTCATTCTGTTTAAGACCTGTGAAGCTTTTTTTTGTAGATTTTTGCCTGTGTTAGAGCATTTTCCTCACCCAGGACATCACCAAGCAACCCACCAAAGGGACTGTAAATATTTCTGTTTTTGAATATAATCAATCTTGGTCATTCGAGTAGATTGTAGAGTAGTTTGTCGTTAGTTGCCTTTGTCTAATTAAATGTGTTTTAATTTTAAAATTTTTGTCTGTCATCCTTTGCTGTTGTTAATGTCATAACAAATTGGGGCAATAACAATACGCCTTTTCTCCCCAATGTCAGATCATTTGTAAGTCATGAGGAAGTCTTAAGGGTGTCCTAGATTCCTAGATGAGGAATTCCTGAACAGTCACTCCTAAGTTTTCCTTTCATTTTTGTAGTGGCACAATTTTCAAAATGCAAAAAAAAAAAAATTGTGGCACTTTGCACATTCCTGATGGATCGTTATATGTCATAGCGATGTTGTAGCGGTGTCATGTAAGAGGTATGATGGTTTTTGAACATTCCAATGCAATTACATTGTGGAAAATGGCTACGATTGCGGAAGACATGGTGACGAGGTGCTACTAATGCCTGCGACACAAAAGGACGTGCACACAAACCGCCTATGACATACCTACAATGAACAAAGATAAAGTGATGTCAGACGGCGGTTCTAGAACATTCCTATTTTTATGGCCATGAGAGAATTATGAGTTGGACAGGCGGATGGACCGCAACTCATTACAATTTATCGGTTTTAGTACATGGGCACAAAAATTCATGAAAGTGGGAACTAGGCTTAACTGATTGTAAGCCTGATAAAATAAGGTGCATTTTTAGTCAAGCCTTAAATATTGAGACTGTGTCTGACTCCCTTATTAATTTTGGTGGATTAATCCACAGGAATGGGGCTCTATATGTGAAGGCTCTACCACCTGTTAAATTCTGCGGTATTCATGGAATAGCCTGCGTCTTGAGAAGGAAGCATTGTTGTGGGGCTGATAGATTAAATGCAGCTTAGTTAAGTTTTTTGGTGCCGTCCCATTTAAAGCTTTAAATGTCCGAAGTTGAATCATAAAATCAGCTCCATACTTCATGGGTAGCCTGTGGAGTAATGTCCACACTAGAGCGATGTGTTCAAACTTCCTTGTTTTAGTCACGAGCAGCAGCATTCTGAACAAGCTGGAGATTTTTCAATAAGGAATTAGCACAACGAGATACTATGGCATTTCAGTAATCTAGCCTTGATGTGACAAGAGCATGAATTGTTTCTCTGTATCCCCTAACAAGAGAAACTGCTTGATTTTAGCCTTTTTTTATTTTATTTTTTTAGCTTTTTTTAAGTGAAGGAAGCCCAAACATTTTTGATATGGGCATCAAAAGTAAAGAATGGGTAAAGCCAAAGTCTTTCAGTACTTTTACAGCCACATTTGTTTACAACTACACAATCATGAATTAAAGACAGAGAAGATCAGTTTTCCCATACTTTAGGGAGGCTTGATTGAGAAGTGACTAAGAGTGGGCATTCCCTGAAAGCAATATACTCCTCAGCCTGAGGCTTAAACTTAATTAACTGCATGTTGGGTCATCATCATAGTCATAAAACAAAAACGGGGGCTTCCCGAGTGGCATGTTTTATCGATGCATTGGTGCTCATTGTAGTGATTTGCCCACTGAATCTTGTTAGACAGCGACGGCTATGGCTGCTAGGCCTCTTGACTCTCAACAGTGTCAGCAATGGGGTAGGTGTGAATTTTAGGAAGGAGAGACCCATTTGTCGAAGAATACTCCTCTCAGCATCACAAATCCTGCAGTCAAAACAGGCCAAGTTAGGTGTGTGGATTCGGCTTGTGCTAACCTACCATTCCCATGCTCCTCAGACGCAGAAACTGTGCATCTCTGCCAAGCTCTGAGAGACAGCACATACAGGGTGAGCCTGGCACTGGAGCTATGGTGGCCAATCCTGGCCAAAGTAGGGCAGTACCTGGGAGGTAGTGTAAACACAGCACAAACCACAGCCATTCCGAGATGTGCCCAAAGCCTGCTAACATAAACTCAGCATAAGAGAATCTGCCTGTTTCGGACAGACACAAAAGATCTCTCTGTAATGCTTTCTGATGTGACAGTTCCCAACATATAATGCAGCCTTCACAGGCATAAGGGCAACACCTTGGCTTGATAATGGTAATACTGAGAGTGAAAACACAATATAAACATACGAAAGACAATGCGATGATCTAGTGCACATTTTTCTAATATTCATGTATCATCAAAAGCTATTCAAAAGCTTAGGGAGCAGTGAAATTAAATCAAATAAATAAATTAAAATAAAGTACTATTTCACAGTGAAGTTTTGGCTGCCACTTTACCCAGTAATGGACATTAATACTCATTTCTATTCCACTTTTCTTGCATGCTCCTAAAAATAGAGACTAGCTTTCTAAGATTGTGAAAAGTGAAATCAACACCCGCCATTACTTGGCATGTGAGGGGCAGTTTTGTTTCTTTTCTTCGAGCGAGGCCCGAGCGGCTGGCGGGTGCACGAGTCTGCGGTTGAACATGCAGTCAGCCCTCGCAGTTTTAATGAAAGCAGACAGTAGGGCTCTCATTAGAAAATCTGTGCTTACCTCAAACGTACCGAGTAGCCCGACCACAGAATTCCCTATCATTTCATTTTAATTTCATTTTAACAAGTTAGCTGCTGGGATCAAATTTCTTGTTAAAGCTGAGAAAGCCGAAATCTGCAGGGTGAAAAGCGATCACTGTTGCTGAGCAGTAGCGTGTCAAATGTAAAAGTGCCGAAGCTGAGGCACTATGCATCTATTTGTTTTTTCTTCTTCTCTGTAAACAAACCATATTGCCAGCTCACTGAAGAGCAGAACAAATGAAAATATGATGAATACAGTTGTTGCGAGGCTTGTTTTTCAAATTTGGGCACGATTTTCCCATTGAACCAAACACAGTAAAATCACTCCTACGGCAAGATAATTCTTTTTGTTCTGTGAATCAAAAATACAGATTTCTGTTCAGTTTGGGATAAGGCATTTGAGGCTGTCTTATAACCACACAATGCTGCACCAATATTCATGAGGAGAGCGAGAAAAATGATTGTAATCTTAAAACAGAAAATTGCAACAATAAAATTTAAGTGCAGGGGCATTTTTCTTTCAATGGAATCTGCAACCAGTAAAAAATAATAACACTTCCAGTTTGTTGTAAAATCATCTTAGTCCTACACACTAAGGAATTTTTGTATTGCTCATCAACTTTGAAAATAGCCTCAATAATTCAAACAAGGTCACAAAAAAGCTGACCGCTTTGTTGACAAGAAGCTATTTATGAGAATATTACTTAACTCAATAAAAGTGTGTACACACAGCCATAAACACCAGCAATAAATGATTTTAGCTTGTCACCAGCATATTATGAATAAAACTTCAGCTGAGTCAGCAAATACAACAGCTTCGCAAAGAAAAAATATCAATGATTTTTCGGGGAAAAAAGATAAGCGACTAAGTTTACGGTGTACAATGATGTTCAGTACAGCTAGTGAAGCTATGAAGCAACAAGAAATCAATGGCATATCATGTAATGGCTGAGACAGAGACATACATGATACACCCCTTCATTAGAGGTAGCAGACTGCTTATATTTTTCTACGCACCCTACATTTCAGAAATAATAAAATGCCTGGGTACCATTTTGCACGTGAGTGTGTGTGTGTGTGCGTTTCATGTGCGAATGAGTGCGTGCACGCGCGTGTGTCCGTTAGACTTTAATTTGGGTTCAAACAGATAAAGTACATCTCTGAAATAACAACTTACCATTGCACGCACAGAAATTATAAAGAGCAGAAATCCTGCAACATATAGTTTAGGACACCAGAAAGGATTGCATCTGCCACAAAAAAAAAAGCATATTTCTAAAAGGCACGCTAAAATACAGGCAGCATACAGGCTCGCAGATGCCAGCACGAAGCGCTCCTTAAATTAACACTTCCTGAGATTACTCTGAGATTACTGACACACACTACATTCTTTATATGACAAAAAAAGAAAATGTAAAGTTAAATCTGTGGGGAAGCTGCCAGCAACTTTCATGCCTGCCTTACCCCAGTGAGCTGTTCCTATTTTAGGTGCAGTACTTTACTCTCAGGCTGGCATTTCTTTTAATTTTGTGTGGCAATCATATTGTCCGCCTAAAAGCAATCGCTTTCTGATGGCAAGCAGCTGATTCTGAGGGTGACTTTTTGTTTACCTACATGATGAATTATGTTTCTGCCCAAACTATGAATTGGTTTCTTGTCTCAAGACAAACTTTTTAGACTTTGATTTACAGTTAACTACGATTACATGGCTTATTATAGATGAACTTTAAGTTGTAAATAATTAGGAACCTTCCCTAACTACATTTGCTATGATTACAGCATTTAATCTTTCAGGCATAGTTTTCACAATTCTTTTTTTAATTTCTGCATTAGCAAAACCATTCCACATGGTTTGAAGTTCATTCCACAGAGATTCTTTTGATGTTATGACGGATTTGTTTATCTTGGTATCATTGCTCAATCAGATTATGGTGTGGATTTTGAGCCGGCCAAGCCATCACTTTCATGTCATCATATGATTCTTTCTGAATTAGATTATTCTTGCCCAACGAGGAGGTGTGTTTAGGGATATTATCTTGTTGAAAACAAAAGACCCGAACAATCAGTCTCTTTCCAGATGGCAATGCGTGCCTCACAAGGATGCTATGATACTTCTTTTGATTCATGATTCCATTTATTTTTAAGAGATTACGGCTCTTTTCCTGCAGACTGAACCCAAACCATAATATTACCACCTCTATGTTCCACTGAATGGGTCAACCATTCATTTTTGAAACGTTCTCCGACTGTACAGCACACATAAATTCTGCGTTTGGATGAGAAAATTACAAATTTTGATTAACGGGTCCAAAGGACTTGTTCCCAGTCCGTTGGTGTCCAATCTTGGCAAACTCAAGTCTTTTATTGACGTTGGCAGTTCTTGGAAGCAACAGGACCAATCAGACCATTTTAACTCGGGTGTCTGGCACTATTAATATCGCCACAGAGTTTTCATCCTGTAAACCACTGATTTTTTCTTTCTCTCTTTTTTTTTTTTTACTAATCATATGCAGATAACGAACATCAGAGGAACTTAACTTCCGTCTTGCACCTGTATTGCCATTAGTTTTCAGTGAACTGGTCGCTTTGAAATTCTTGATGGTGTTTAGTGCCATGGCAGCATTTCATGTCTTCAGAAATTATAAAGCCACAAGGCAGCTGAGAACAATCTGAGAGAGCTCCTTCCGTTGTGCCATTGTGTTTCACACTCTGACTCTGCTCAAAGCTCATGTCACCTTATATACTGGAACAAATGACTATCAAATGAGGTAATTTTGCAGAGTAAAATGTTACCTCAAACCAGTTTAAACAAATTTTTTTTGCATCAATAATCATAGAATGAGCCTTCAAATATGCATTCATGCTAAGCCACAGTCAAAAAAATTAAATAAAAAATAAAATCTTTCAATTGTTATAAAACATTGACGTTTTCAGTGTTTTTTGTTTATTATCCAAATCTATGCCTCAATATTCTTGTATGAATGATTTTTTAAAATTATCGTCGCCAACAATAATATTTTTCAATACTTCATCACCAAAAAATATAGAGAACTTAAGTATTATATGGACCCCTTTCAGAGAAAAGTTGTGGTGTATAATCATCACTGCACACGACTGAACATACATGGCAATGCACAGGGAGAATGAGACAGACTGAGAGAGAGGGAAGGTCGTGTGGAAATGTGTGGCATCACACTGAGCTTCTTCCCAGCAATTGTTTAGAATCATTCTGTAAAATATTGTGTGAAATATTGAGTTACATCCATTCCAGATAGCTGGGAAGCAAACAGAGGGCACATTAATATTAACAACATACTCGGACATGAGATGCAAAAATGTTGTACACAAAAACACGGGCATGCGGCACTTGACAAAATGTGAAATCATTTAAAAATTTGCATGCAGTTGCTCCTGTTCAATGGGTTTAACAATCTAAGTTCTACAGAGAATTACACAACGGAGTTTGTTTGGTAGTGATATTTCCAGTAGACGTTACGTAATGCCACCGTCTACAATTTGCCAGTTCAAGAGAGGGTTATTCACCTTCAAACCACCCCAAAACAATGCCAAACAGTCTCATGCCAAGTGTGTCAGTAACACAAAGCATTTAACAGAAATCAACCGTAGTAAGCAGAAATACTGCACAAAAGAGGCATAATCATAATTATGTCATCTTAGACATCTATTTTAGAGACAACAAATGTTGTTCCAAACATTTTGGGATAACACCTACTCAAGTCATCAAGTCACGAGTATCCACATTTCACTCAACAAAACATGCTTTCTGATATGACAGAATGGAAAAATAATAGTTTTTTAATTAATGGGCTCACGACTGCTACTGCCCGCACATGTTCAAATTGGCAAATTTTGCTTAGAATTGCGTGCTGTAAAACTTGGCACAATGCAGTATTCGTCTAGTGTATGCACGCGGCCTCTTAAGAAAACCCACTGAGACAGAAAACTAAAACATACTTTGACATAAAGCACTTTGAACACTTTTTGTCCATTCTTTCCACATTTGGCCACATTAAAAAAATATTATTTTATCATCCTTTTAATCTGAAAAACGTGATGCGGGCAAGCACATTTTTTTAAAAATGATTTTTTTTTTAGCAAATATATTTTTACATAGAGTTTACTTATGCATTCATTACATGATTCTTGACACATTTATTTTCCAATGCTTGACTGAGAACAGCACATGAACAGAACTTTTTAAAATAAAAGTGTCTGTCTATGATATGGGGCCTTACCAATCAATTTGAGAAGCTATGCAAAATATCATCGCAAGGTCATTCCTATGAGTTTGCTGACCTGCTGGTGTAATTTTTTTTTTTTCTGTATTAAAATTCAACAACTTATGAGAAGTTCAGATGATACATGCCTAATTGTGAACTAAGGGCCGTTCATTTTAAACTGGCTCTACACAGAGCCAACAATACAGAAACAAGCAGTTTCAAAAATTGTTTAAGTAAAATTGTGAAAGTAATTCAACTAAATTCAGACCATTTAAAATTCGCTTTACACTCAACAAGGAACAAAATGTTAATATCATGTGGGCAACAGCACTTGTTTTTTTTTTTTTTTTGGTTCGCCTGAGTGTATTTTAGTTCCTGCTCCATTAATCCAGTGGTATTTATGCTTACCACTGGCAATTAAATTATAATGTTCATCATAGCCTGCAACAACTTAAACAGCATGGTCCTCTGATTGAATTGCACAGCCAGTGCACTTATTGGAAAGTAACAGATGCCATCTAGTGGTGAAAATAATCACACTCCCTGTCCCCCCTCCCTCGGCCAGAAGATAAGGGCAACGTCCAAATTTGCACGTATGCCGACGAACGAGTGCAAAGGTTGCATACCAATTACATCAGGCTTCAGAATTACTGGCAACCCTGGCTAGAAATGCTCTTAAAAAACTATTAAAAGCTAAATAAAAAACATTATGGCGTTATTTACACACCAAATGCCACTGATTTACTGTATTTCATGAATGTTTCAATGGACTGAACCAAAATGATTAATTAATTGAATCAAAAATCATTTTCATCCAAATCAAGGTCTCATAATTGATAGAGCTAACTGAAGTACTAAAAATCTTTGTCGATAATTTTTTTTTATTATACATCAACCAAATTTAAAATACGCATCTAAATTTAAAGCATTATACTGTCATTTCATCACTTTCTATTTCAGTAGGATATAAAACTGAGGCAATTTGCATGCAAAATCCCTTTGCTATCTAGCATAATGAAGAAAACAAAAGAACTGGTAGTTCAAAAGAGACAGAAAGACATAGAAAAGTCATTCATAAATCTGGTATTAGTTCCATAAAGATTAAATATGCCACTGAGAACTGTCAGGGCAATTATGAAAAAAAAATAATGGATCACGTATAGGTACGGAACAGTTAAAAAGCTGAAAAATCACTATGAAGTTATTGCAGGTCTTTGCAGCATCTTTGCCTTTTCTGACCGTCAGAGACAAAAGCAAATGCTTGAAATTTTTCCAAAGGCCGTTTAATTATGACTGGATGAAGTCGCTGTGATCAAACAAGACCAAAATTGAATGCCTTGTTCTGATACAGCATCAGCATGTTTGGCGTTGAAAGAAGGAATGGGACCTCACACCCACACTCAAATGTGGTGGTGGATCAGCAATGTTTTGGGGCAGTTTAAATTCCAGAGGTGCAGGGCACTGGTTAAGATAGGTGACTTAATGGATTCTGCTAAGTATCTGGTTATTTTAGCTGACATTCTTTTTTCTTCTGCCAGATGAATGAGACTTAGACATAAGTATACTTTACAGTGCAACAATAACCCATTTCCAGAAATGGTTCCAGGACAACAATATCATTTTCTGTAATTGGCATGTTTGTCACCAGACAAAAACGTGTGCTGAAGAGTATATTTGATAAGCCCAAACCAAAAAAAAAAATCTGAGTGATCATGAATTTTCTGCACAGAGAAACAGTCCAACACACTCCGAATGAGTGCAGGAACATTGTCCAGCATTTCAGTGAAAGACTCCATGCTGTTATCCTCACCTGGTTTTTGCACTGAAGGTCTAAACCTTTCATACTGAAGGTTACCTATAGTAAGGAAACCTTATTTTTGGCGAGTTTGTTGATTTATTGAATACATGTATGATTTAAGAGTTGGACCTTTAAGAAAATATTTGTCAATATTGAAATTTAGATTTTATCCCAATAATGTAATTATTATCTATGTTTTGTCATTTCCAGTCAAAGGCAGCAAAAATTCTGGAGCCCACAACGTATGGAATTGATGTACTCAAGAGTGCCGTTTGAGACACCACCATAGTTCAAGCAATTAAGCAGTGTATGCTTCATTGTGGTTGTGCTTACCTGTGCCTGCTTCCTGGTTTTGTTTACTAAAGATAACACAATTAATATTTTTAACAACATCATAATTCTCTTCTTAATTATATTGTTTGAGGCCAGTGAAATCACTAGAATGGGCTCATCTCAAGCTACTATAATCATTTATGTCTAGTGAGAAAGTTGATACAGTGAGCTTATTGGAGGCCCTGGTGGTCGTATTTGAGTGTATTTATTCTATAGATATGCTTAATTCCTTTAACGGGTCAATGCATTTCTTGCACTTTAGATGATGCACTGGTGAACACAGTAGCAACGGCCCAGTTTCCTGAGGATGGCAACTAGCAGTGGGCAAGCAAATTGTGTCCTGAGGAGACGACGGGAATTCTATACCTACACAGTGTTAATTTCACACATTACAGTAAATCATGGCTACAATTTAATCATCTTATTTCCTCGAGTTATGAGCTGTGCCCATTAACCATTTCTGTAAACACACAATGTCACCTCTCCTCTTCTTTGAATTATGATCAAGTAATTAGTTGTATTGAATTGATTATTATTTAGAAATCCCAATTACTTAATCTCGATATGAATGTGTCAATTATTCATAATCAATCTTACGATACATATTGCATGAAGGACAGAGAAAATGAACTTGAGCTTGAGTTAAATGTTTTAATAAATGGGAATTCGATTCGATTACGTCAATTAGCAAAAATGTAAAAAAATAAATTTGAATTCAGTAATACATACAGTATTTATTAAATAGATTAAATTGCCGAAAGTGAATTTGCAGCCACGGACTTGGGGCAATGCCATGAAACTGTTCTCACCTTAATTTTACACTTTGTGGTCAACTGGCACAGGACAGAATTTCCAGAAATGGAGTGAACCACTGGAGACCTAAAGCTCTTTGGTTTTTTGAGGCAGTTGGCTTCAAAATTCCTAGAAACAGCTCAGCACAAAGAGCACAGCATTGCAGGTTTTTTTCTTTTAAATTCACAGGCCCATCTTCAATTGTCATGATCGAAATATGATAGTGTACAAATGTAATTTAGTCTACTAGTTGTATGTAAATCACATATATTCTGCAAAATACTGAATGTGTAACTCAGAGGTGCCCAGTGGAGCGCTGAAAGCATTCCAGTTTTCAATTCAATTAAGACACATGCAGATGTCACTAATTAGTTTCCTGCTCTGGTTGAAGGTGACATGATTAGTGAACTCTGCAGGTGACTTGATTAGTTGGAATGATAGTCTGCTAACTCCCAGCCCTCTGTAGGACATGATTGGGTGCCGCTTTTACAGTGAGCACTTCCTAGAAACTGTTACTCTATGATTGAGAAAAGCGCTTTTACGTGTTTTTTGAGTGCAAACCCAAAATAGACAGCAGCCAAATGAAATGATCTCATTCCACAATAGAATACAGTGGACAGCAGTGTAAGAGAGAATTATCTGCGCAGCTCAGCTGGGGTACTGTAGTGTGCACAGTTCCTGAAGCGATGATGCCATTGTGTTTTCTCCTGGAGTAGCGGGGGATGTTGCAGCAATTGAACCGCCCTCACGATTCCAAATGAGTCTGTAAACAAGATTCTAAATGTGAGTACAAGAAGTGACATCAGTACCTTCGGGTACAAGTGCACGTTTCAAAATTTTAACCAGCATGAGCGCACAGAATCGAAATAGAAAAGCTTCATTACTGTCATTATCTGCTTAAACAAGCTGTCTTTTGGAGCAAAGCCATACAATGCAATAAGCACGAGCATTTCACAGAGCAAATGCAAGCATTCTTATTTAGAAGACAGCAATATGGTCTGTTTAAAGGGACGCAGTGATATTAAACCTGGCTGTCTTTGACCATTGAACATTGAATCAAAATTTATTACCATGTTACAAATGGCAAACAACACAATTAAATGAAGTAAAAAAAAAAAGTTTTACATTTATGCTGAAAACTGAACTTACAATAAATAACCCTCTGCAAAATTTTCACATTTTCGTTATAGTGCTTTTTTTTAACAGATGATTGTAAAATTCCACATTCGATCACACTTACAAATTAATGAAAACTTAATGAAATTAATACTGAAAACCCAAAGAACTCAAGTGCTCTGGAGACAAAACATTCCATGTTAGTCCGATTCATTTCAATCGCATAAAAAAATGTAAAATCTGCAATGACTTTAAGGTAAAATGTGAAACATAGTTGTGCAGAAACTGCACCACAAACACCACTCTCAATTCAAACTGTTGAAACTGTGGTTCTCTGATTCTAACATAGTTTTCCGGACAAAGCTTCCCTCTCTTTGCAGCAAACTCTGAGATATGAGGGAGAGTAATGAGGCTGACTTTATCCTCTAGCTGGCGGGGCTAATAAAGCTTTTCAAATCAATTTGAGCATTGGAATTGCAATAATTTGCTGACTTAGGTGAATTAGCACGGCTCCGGCTGGATAAATTCATCTTCACTAAACAAACAAATGGCAATCAAAACGGCGACTGTCTGTTGCTTAGAGGCCAAACTTGACGCAGGATGAGAGGTAAAACAGACATGAATTCAACTCTTTGTAGGAGCACATGTGAGGTGTTAATTGAGAGGAAAGCATGTGTTAGTATTTTATTAAGTGGTTGTACATTATCCAATACGTGCACAAACATTTCAGGGCGAATAGAATTACCGACTCAAATATCAAAAGACGTACTTTTTTATACTCATAATTTCACCACAGAAATGAAAGATGACGGTGATTATTCGCCAACAAGCGAAACCCTGGGAGTACATTCAGCAAGGCACCTGAAATCATGTCCACAATAGCACTTTATGTTGTTTCCACTTACCGGCAAACTATGGGTCAGCCTTAGAAATGGTGAGGGCCAGGCATTGTGCTTTCTCTGTGAGTATTCTTAACTCCAAAGAAGAGCTGCAGTAACCCAAAAAGGAGCTGCACAGAGAGGTGTTATTCATGTTGCAGACCATGAATCTGCAACAGTCTCACAATTGCTCTTGCAAAAAAATTCTCTCTTGCTCTCTTGAGTTAATTTATATGCATAAATAGCCTACAAATATAGTTTGGGGTTAAGCAGTCATTTCGGCACTTCAATATTCACGAAGCCCAAAATCTTATCTCCCCCCTGTGGCTCCTTTTCTGCAATGCAGCTCCCACATTAACTAAGAACTCTCCAGCGTAATCAATGTCAGACAATTAACCTTGCTGAGAAAGACAATAAAAAAAGGTTTTCCAGAAGTCTGTATCATACACTGCCAGACCTTTCTTAACAGCTGTCTTCAAACTCAAGCAGTGTGGAGGCCGGGGGGGGGGGGGGGCAGGAAGAAACTCAATAATACTCAGATATGGCTGACAAGTGAGCAGTGTTTATTTTGGTGGCAAGTATTTGGTTTTCTTTTCTGGTCGAGATGTAGGACTGTGATCAATCAAACATAGTTGGTATTATAACAGAGGATACTACTTTGCATTTTCATATGCTTAAAATATCACACTGTAATTACAAATACCAGTTCAAAACAATTAAGACCATCGATAAAATATGGACAAACCTGGCAAAGATGAATGCAGCAAATATGACACTATTTCAATAAACTTGAGAAGTTTTGATGATTAACATAAAAAGAATATGGTCATCAACAGTGTTTGCGACTCTTGGAATAGCACATCCAAATTTCTGTGTGAAATGTGAAGTAGACAAAGAGGTGGCCTTTATGAACAGGCATATATACTGTCGTGAGTCTTCTTGCATCCATTTCGCACAATAGTGAGTATTTCGAAAAGCATCTATGATGAGGCTTTTAAACCATAAACTTTACTTCCTCTTTTGAACCAGGCTGCCATGCTTTTGTCTACACTCTCAAATGTAAAGGTCAGCTAAAATGCTCATTTATCCAAATACAGCCATTAGAAGTCAGAGAATACCAAAAGGCATTCCAGTTCATAGTTATGACACCTTATCAAATATTTAAACAATCACAAAAATTTAAGATGCCTCATTTCATCAATGCAATCTCATCAAACACCAGCAATTGACAAACAATAATACTGAATGTAAGTGCAATTTCATTAATTTTTTTACACAGTGAATTGTGTGATTCCCATGTACAACATAGGTGCACAATAATAACGTTATACTCTTCCGGAAAGACAATATAAAGTACATTTTTACATTGTAAAACAGAGAAGAGGCTGGAATTGTCACAGTTTTGTCATTGGTATGTGCAGGTTGTTCCAAGGTCCCATCCATAGCTCCTCCTCGTCGGATTGTGCGGGGTCGCTGGGGATCTCTAAAGGCTCCTTAACGTCCTCGTTGTCTACCATGGACTCCTGTTCATCAGCGCCACATGTTCCACCATTCCTCGCTATTGCCATGTTAGACTTGGACGTAAGGCTGTCTCGGCCAGTGGCGCTGGATGCCAGAGACCCACTGGAAGGTCTGGTGTTGAGGTTCTCATCCTGGGTGGAGGAGATGCCTGCAGCGACTGGGCTGTTGAGAGGGATTCTCTCCTCATGAGTCACCGCCAGTTTGTCCAGCTTTTTGAAGTGTTTCCCCAGGCGGGCGGGGGAATTTTTGATATTGTTGGGGTGTCCTGCCCGCCTAGTCCGGATGATGGATCCATTCTGCGCGAGGTAAATGCTGCCGTTGATGCTGCTGTGGCTGTTAATATGGGACAGCCGGTTCCTCTGAGACTCTGGAGCACTGTCCTCACCAGTCGAACTCGTCTCATACTCTCGATCCACCACCAACTTGATCCGTTTTTTTCTTCCGTACTGTAAAACACAAATATAAGAGAAATGGTAAGTGAACTATCAGGCCAGGAAGTACAAAAAAGAAAAGAAAAAAACACTTTCTAAACCCATCACATGCATTACAACAGAAAACCGTGACTCAGATGATCTTTTAGGGTGATAAAAGCAGCACTTAAATTCCACCAGAAGAACTGAGAATATCCTATCGAGAATTTTATTTTATCACACACACATCATAACACAACACTCCAAAGGCTATCAACGCCTCTCATCGCATTACAAAACAGCACTACAGGTCCACACAGAGAAACCAGAATTAGAGGCAAAGGCAGGCCGAGGACACTCGAGTGATTCTGAGCGAGTCTGAAGAGAGAGATTGAGATAAACAAACAAATTACAGGAGGAAAGGTCACACAGAGGCCACCTGAGACTCTCATATTCTGCAGGAATATGAGAAGGGAGAGGGATTTACTGAGCTTACTCAGTGACTTAGGCAATTTAATTTAAGTGCTGGCTCCTTCAGACTCCGAATCTGTGGTCTCATTTTCAGACTCCGAGGCCATCCTGGACGCAGATGACTGGCAGCTGCGAGAGGACCGAGACCGGGGCCCAGAGAGAGTGGAATGGCTGGATCGAGAAGTATGCTTCCTGAAAGAGCCGCTGGGGCTGCTAGCACCAGGCATGGACTTTCTTGAATTGGCCCCTCTGCGGACCGCGCTCCCTGATCTACTGCCCACTGATACTTGCTCACTCGGGTCTTCATCCACTTCTCTTATGGGGTACAGCTCACTGCTCTCCTTTAAGGTCCCCATCTTCTGCTTTGTACCACTAAGTGTCCCACAGTGCTGCTTTTGACCTCTCCCTTTACTCGCCTTTATGCCCTGGTTGTTCCTGAACCTGCTGGAGGTGAACCCCTCTCTCATGTCTTCTCCAGAGTCCTCTGACTGTGGACTGTCTGTTTTTGGCTCTTGGCCCACAACAGAGTCATCTTCCTCACTTTCCTCTTGAACTGTATCCTCCAAGCCTCCAGGAAAAGATGACTCTCTCGATCTGGACTTCCCTCTCGTGGATCTTGAACTCCTTGGCCTTCCTTCAGTGCTTAGCTGTGTTTCAAAGGAGCGCTTACTGCTGCCAGAACTGTGTGTGGAGACTCTGCTACTCTTTGCATTGTGGGTGATCCTAGCTCCCGATGCACCTTTGCTGGACCTGCCAGGTGATCTTCTGCTACACCCTGAGAGCGAAGATCCCCTGGAAGTGCGAGCAGAGGATACCTGCGATTCAGATTCAGGGACTTCAAGTGCATCAGAGTGTGACTTTTCATCCCCCGATGATTCTCTCTTTTCTACATTAACATGATTATTACCTTCAGACTCTTGGCCTGTTTCAGATTCCCTCTCATAATCTGAGTCTCTTTCTTTCTCCGATTCCTTATCTGAGTCTGATTCTTTCTCTCCCTCGGACTCATTTCCTCTGCTAGATTCTTGTTCGGTCTCTGATTCTCTTTCAGTCTCTGACTCTTTATCTGTGGCAGAATAGTCTCTGTCGGGGTCAGATGTTGACTTGCTCTTGTATGAATCTCTTGTACTTTCCTCCTCTGAATCCACATTGGTCTCACTTGGCTCATTTTGATGCATATCCAGTTTAAGATGACCTTTGCTGCTTCTAGACAAAAAGACTTCCTCCCCTATAGAGGGCGCTGTGCCCTCAGATTCACTCTCGTATGCCACACTGCTAGAAACCTCGGATCTTCGCTCATCCAATTCAGAGCCACTTGCAGCCTGTGAAGAGGCCTCTTCCATCTCACTCCTGCCACTGCTGGTCTGGGACAGCTTTCCTGATCCCAAATTTGGAGAGATGTTCATTTCGTTAAAAGCCTTCCCCAGTTGCTCAACTGTTGAGGACTTGACAACAGGCTTGTGGAAATAGCTGCCACTAATGACCATCCCACCATCCAAGCTGTCTGGGCGCCTCACAGATCCTAGTTTACCCCTGCGCTCATCATCCTTTTTCTCAGTAGAAAGCATTATGGGGAGTATTTTGGACTTTTTCCATGGAAAACGATGTGAGGCAGAGGTGACTATAGAGTCATCAGCCGGCTCAACAGTGCCCCTGCTGGCCACTAAGAACTTGCTGAGTTTCATGATCAGTTTCATTCTCTTAGGGGTTTTTGATTCCCCGGCCTCAGTGCCTTTGTCCGAGGGCTCAGCCTGCCAGGCTGGATCAGTAGGGGTCGGGAGCCCAAAAGGAAATTTCTGGGGTCTCCCAGGTGGACCTTTGCCTTGCACTGGCCCCCTGCCTCGAGTGGGAACCTGTGATAGTTCAATCCAGTAAATCAGAATTTTTTACAAACTACACAGCTCTCTGTCCAAATATGTCAGCAACAAGTAGTCATCACCATTCATTATTCATTTTAAGGAACAAAACAGCACTTAAAAATAAACTTCAGACACTGATGAACATTACAATTAGGAAGTAAGCCATGACTACTAGTTACCATAAAAATTAAAACCCATATTGACAAAGATGCAAAATTCATAAATGGTATTGATAGACGATGAATAGATATCATACCTAAAATGGAAAAAAACAGTATTTTCATGTGTTTGGTGTCCTCAGACAAAAATTTGAATTTTTTTTTTGTAAACCTCACATTTTCTGCCAGCAGGTTTTCTATTTTTCCCAAGACAAGCAAATAAAGCGCTCTGCCCATATATTAAAACATTCACAGTAAAAAACTGTGTATAATGATAATGAATAAGACTCGGTGTTGTGAAGTGAGGCACAAGGGTGAGGCTTACCTCTCCATCCGACCCATGTGGACTGTAGTATATGCTCCCATCGTCATCCACAATTACCTCCCCATACTCATCATACAAGCCTGATGGAGAGATTAACTTCCTGCGACTACCATACTGTGGAAGGTCATAGCTGGGGGAAAAGACATGCAAGTCAAACAACAAAATACAGACACATTCATGTGCACATGTGTACAGTCTCTCACTGTTTCTAGCCCTCATTCACACACAGACATGTACGCACACTTGCACACACGCGCACATGCACGCACACACACACACACACACACACGTAAACAAGCCTGGTGTTTTCATGTTTTGTGAGAATGTCCAGTTGACTTCCATTAATTCCCTCACCCCTTCCCTGACCTTTACCGTAAACATTAGATGCCTAACCCAAACCCTGACCTTAACTAACCTTAACCCAAAACCCCCCAAAAAAAACCTCAGTTATCTTGTGGGCACAAAAAATGTGAGTGAAGAAATCTGGTGCACCAGCAATTTTGAGGGCATTGGTCCCCACAAGAGGTATGAATACTCACCCACAAATACAAACACACACACACACACACAACCACAATACACCAGTCTTAGGGCCCAGGTAGTTCACTGATTATAGTGGATATTAGATGTGAAGCCACTAAAACATCCCATCAAAGAGAATGCAACACCTGCATAATTTCACATTCATTATTAGCCAGGATGATGATGAAAGCAGCTGCAACAAATCCTGACAGGCAGATGTCAGCTACAACAGACAATACAAGTCTGACAGTTAATTGTTCAGCGGACTATGACACCTACTCGTGATGTCACTCCCAAATAATACACAATGATGTCTGCATTAAGAGATTTAACTGCTGAGAAACTGTGAGTAGGGGCTTAAATAGAAACAGATGGCAGTAACCCAGGAGTCAATGCGATAGAATTCAGTAGCATCATTTCCATCCTCTGGGTTCCTTTGCAGTAGTCAGCAAGAGACCGGACATCATGATACAGTGTGATGCTGAACAAACAGCATTTATTGACTGTTTAAGGACTGTGGGGGAAAAATCTATAATTTCCACCTCAATTAAATGACTCTTGCAACGTCAGCTGAGGTCATTGATTAAAATAAAAATGCCCTACTTTGACTGCCTTTGTCATGTAGGTGCCAGCAATATGTTATTTTTGTGAAAAAAGGTAAATCATATTAATTCAGTTTAATGGGAAATCCACTTTAGGGCTGGTTTTCTGTCGGAGGAAAAGACAGACCACTGAAAAAGTGTTTGTATACCATCGTTAAACAGCTCAAAACATGTCAGGCAGGGTGATCTACTGCAGTGTACATCTGCTACTGGATAGTCATTGATTCAAACCATTCTCCGAATCTATCAGGCTGTCTCTCAGCCCCATAGTTAAGCTCTCAGAGCTGGACTGAGCGCTCTCTATTCCATTGGTAGCAGTACATCTTTCTCTCTTAAGAGCTGAATGGGCAGCTCTCATTGTATTCTGCCTGGTGAGTGATTAGGCTTGCCATAATTGACCAAACAAGCCCAACGTCCTCCTCTCTGGTGTCCGAATCGAGGATGAATTATTTATCCCATCCGAATGGAAAACTGGACTGCAATCTGCGAGTCTCAGTGTGAGAACACGAGGGTGACTGTGCATGCACGTACATGCACATAATTTCAAGAGCTCAAATACGCTTGTGTGTAAACAGATGACCACCTGTAATAGTTCGTATTGGGCCAGTTCATGAATAATCTTGTAATTAGGTGTATACACACTCATGAGCACAGACGGCCTGTTTTGCAGACGATTTTCTGGCAGTGCGGTGAGGGGTATGAGGTATGGGGTCCATGGACTCCAGGCGAGGGGTGCAACCAGTGAGGATAACTCTGATCTGAAAAGCGCAGGCTCACCCGTGGTCATAATTATAGTAATCCTGGGTGTAGTACTCCTGGCCTGGGTCGATGCCGGACTCCATGGAGAGCTCCTGCGTGCACAGGGCAGTCATTACTCAAAGATAACACAGGAGAAGAAGAAGAAAAACAAGCCACTATAACCACCCCCCCTACAAAGCTCCCCCCCCCAACTGCGCCACACGCTATGACTGGGGCACAGCTCAACCCTATCAGACATGCCATTCTGGTGTACCTCGGGTCTTAGGAGAGATGGCCTTAGCAATTGTTGTTGCTGGAAGACAAGAAGGAAGAAGAAAAGAAGTATAAAGAAGACAAGAGAGAAAGAGAAAACTTTATCATAGCAATATCAGAGGAAGTTTCCGGAGTGGCAGGGGGGAGGAGCCATGAGAGTCAAAAGGAACAATGTACAAAAGTACAAAAGCCCAGCTGGAGGAAGAATTCAATAAAGGACCAGGGCAGAGACCGATAGTGCCCGCCAGGAGGAACACCAAAGCATTTTTGAAACGAGAACCACACAAGCAAGAACAAAAAAATGTCTTCCACTTGGCAAGTTTTAGCTATCCGTATAATACATGGTGTCTGTTCCTTGGCATTTCAAAATGATGTCCTGTTTTCTTTTATTTTCTGTGCTTCCGTAAAGCTACAGTCAGAAGTGGGGACCCCATCCAAAAGTAATGTTTTCAAATGAATAAAAGTGCTTACCTCTTGATGTCCATATCCTCGCCTATGAGGAAAAAAATAATAGAACTCAGAAGGTAAAATTGTGGCATATGACAGCCCAGAACAATGAAATATTTTTTAATGTAAATCTTTGCTTACCTGGTTACATCAAGCACATCAATTGGCGTTTGTTAATTAAAAAATGTACGACCGGATTAACATTGCTGCGACTCTCTTTTGATATACACCATGAAGGCCACATTATTAAGAGCACCTCTCAGCACTTTTCAATTATCCCTGCTTGTTCAGCAAAACATCAGAGAAAAGCAGGGAGGAAAGAAACCGTCAAAAGCAAAAATGCTATGAAATCACAAATGCCTTCATAAGGAATCTGAAAAAAATCATACCGTGATTTATTGGCTTTCTACTTACCATATGTGTCAAGTCTTTTTGCAACTCAAACAAACTGGAAATTGGACTTGTGCAAAAATGAATTCATTGCTCGTGGGCCATTTGTGAAGAATGAGGCCCTCTGATGCAAATTCTACGGAACCCACTGATAATGCAGTATGAAATTCTGATTTCTTATATTCTAAACTCGCATACTAAATGCATCTAAGCTTGATACTGCTCCTAGTAATTTTGAAAGAAACCGTTTAATCAGACTGTGACTCCCTTTGCAGTTTGGTATAAATCAGGCTTTTACAACTGTTTGACAGGGCGATGTGAGATTCTAAGGAGTCAAAAAAGAAAAAAAATAATACAAGGCAGTGATGAGCATCTCTTTCAGTGATTGATTGCCGAAAAAATATATGGACACCGTGGATTCAAAATTAATCCCACGCTGCTGATAATAAGAAGGAAATTACAGAAACTGTTCTCTGATGCGATAGTAATAAAGAATTCAAATTGAAATATCAGCTGAACAACAGTGTGTGATTTTCTGAGACCATCTGTCTTTACTTCATTGGGGCTTTGCATTTCTTCGCCCGATTGGTGTGGCAGTTAATCGTTGAAGGCGGGTTTGATGAAGGCACCTGCGTGTGTTATAAGGGTGATGTGTTCCCAGGTAGTATGCTGAATTGGGTCAGGCTATGCTATCTCAAAAGCAAAATACAGATGGGCTTCAACAGCGCAGCGTGGAAGAAGTCAACTGTCGCTAATGATATGTGAGCTAGTACGCTGCGGAGGCTGTGTGAGGGAGAGGGCTGCAGCCACTAATCGCAAGTTTAATCACATCATTGTGTAATTTGTTGTTTAGAGGGTTAGCAGCCCAAGAGCTGAAGAGTTATACTCTTCGAGCTGAGCAGTGCTGCAGTCACCACACAGTGGCCAGCTAGCAGTGAGGCTATTTTTATTTAAAATCCTGACTGCACCACAATCTATCTGCTAGTTAGAAACAATGGACTGCACCGGGGATCACCGCTGTCTTTGAATACACACACACACACACACACACACACACACACACACACACACACACACACACACACGCACATGCGCACGCACGCACACACACGCACAAAAAAAAACATTCCTAATTTCCTTTGTTTTTGTGACAAAGTTTCATTATAGTTCGGGGCAAATTTGGGCTACAGGGTTCACTTGATTAGCTTTAACACCAGCACAGAATCTGAAGAACTCCTTTTCAAATTAGCTTGAGGGCGAAAATGGGGAATATATCCCTTTTTCCCCTCTGAGGTAATTTGGATGCTAAATTGGTTTTGTCACCACGCAGCACACTGAATGTATATGATGTCTGACTGGTGTCAGCACTGCTCGCAGGGAATATCAGTTACAGGGCCTCAGAGGAGAGAAGATGGAGTAGAAATCAAAGCTGCTGAAGCTGAGGGAGATGAGTGGATAGCATTGTTAGGAAAGCTGCTTCCGCAGCTGACACCATATTACACGACATTTGGAGGGGAAAACACAGAAGGCTGCAAATAGAAACATTCACCCAATTTTGATTTGAAGCCTACACTAACGCGAACACTAACAACTGCAAAATCACAGATGGAGTGGGCCAATCTTGATGGAAATTGATTATTATCGCATGGAGGGATGTCACATTTCCCTCCATCAATTCATCAGTGGGATTAATGATCAGATTAACAGGAGATGCTTGCCAAATTAACAAACCAAAGGGACAGCTGAATCAAGACCCAAAATGGCCACAAGATTGATCCTTTAATGAATTAACAGCTCCCACACTGACAGCTCTTTTTCAGTATCCTAGTGGGGTAGACATAACGGCAAGACGAGAAATATGCATGCAGGGTTTGACGGCAAAACACGATATAAGCCATTTTGGGATCTGTGCCCAAACTGGTGTCATCTGCTTTAAACTGGCACAAAATCACCCTGAAAAAATTAAAAAATAAAAAAACCTCAAAATGCGAAGCTGTATTTCGCTGATTTTTTGCTAAATTCGATAAACCATCAGGTTGTTTCATAGCAAAATGCGTCATCCATCGAGCACTGCTCTTTACATCATAATGAAAGCTGTTCAAAATGGTGGCACATTTGATTGTAATGAATACCTCGGTTTTTTAAGGTCAAACTTGACCTTTGCTCTAACTCTGGGGATAGAATACATATTTTTTAAGTACTGATCATTGATGTGCCATCCAATATTCAGAGGGCCCTCCGTAACCTCACCCTTTACCGCATGATTGCTCTCAAGCTGTTCCTGTTAAAGTTCGCCTGATTAACAATCAAACAATTTAGTGACTGAACAACCAAGACCAATATATGACCTGTAATTATTAAGAAATGATAATGACGATGTGATTGCCTAATGGCTACATTTATATAAATGATGCTGCAAAGTAAGGCTGGAAATAATCTGCAAATGATGACAAAACATCTAAAACCGTCGCTGGCTTCCATCTCTCTTGAATTTTTTGTATTTATTTAGATTTTCGCCATCCACACGATGTCACTTTTTGGTAGATCCTGACTAATTGAAGCCTGCCCTTTAACCATGACTATACTCACAATATAGAATGGATTCATGTACCTTATTACTTGATGAGCCACGCAAACTACACAAATCAGTGCTGTTTCATGAGCTATGCCATTTCAGAATTTATAACGACATATTAACATTTTACTTCATCATTTATGTGCGAAAGAAAATGCTTCATAACTGCTAAGTACAACCATGCTATCGAAAATACATTTTCCAGTAATTCTACAAATTAGTCTTAACAACTGTTGCTAATCAGGCAAAGTAAACTGTGATAAGATAAGATAGGATAAGATTAAGCATTGAAAGGTGAGGTTACTGAAGGCCTTTATCTCCACCAACAGACTGCTGCTGGTACTGATGAACGGTGACTTTATAATTTGAGTTAGTTTCAGACCAGCGGTCCTCAATCTTACCCAGTGTGGGCCATTGTGGATGCGGGCTTTCATTCCAACCAAGCAGTTACTCAGCTGATTCTACTAATCAACCCTTACAGTCTTTACTAAATACCTTGATTAGTAGAATCAAGCATGTAACTAGAGCACTCGGCAACCGAGTACATGTATCCCCCGAAGGCCCCCCAGTTGGGCCCAGATGGTCTCTGAGTACCCAAAATCAATAGGTGTTGTGAATTTACCACAATACATGTCCCTGCAAAATTCGAAAAGAATCGGTGCACTTATGTGAGCGTTCACAAGAAAATCTCTGCGGACGCGGGATGAGGCCAAATCCATAGTATCCTCTGAACTCGTTCGGGGGATACAACTAATCTGTTGGAATATGAGCCTACACTCACACAGACCCCCTTTGTGTAAGATCGAGGACACCAGTTCCAAGCTGTCTAAGACTTAGCATTTTGCTAGGCAATGCTGATTAGCTTTGGTTTTCAAAGTTCCATTCATATTGTATTTGTATTTCTAGTCATCAGTAATCTTGCCTTTACTTTTGTGATACTTGGGCATGTGCACGTCTACATGTTTGTATAGAGGAATAATGGTGATATAATTATATCCCCGAACACCGAATGGCTTTGCGGGGATATTGTGTTTTTGGTCCGACCGCCGCCGCACTACGTGTTAACGCAACAACTTCAGTAATTTTTCAATTAAAAATTCCAAGTTTTGAATATAAGTAAGTATCCTAAAGAGGAAGAACTGATTTAATTTTGGACGATTTACAATTTCTAGACTGGCCACCAGGGGCCAAAAACTGAAAAAAATCACTGTTCCGCGATAACTTCAGTAATATTTCAATTAAAAATTTCAAGTTTTGCAAATATGTAAGTATCATAAAGAGGAAGAACTGATTCCACTTTGGACAATTTACAATCTCTAGATTAGCCACCAGGGGCCAAAAACTGAAAAAATCACTGTTTTTATCATCTCTGGAAATATTTGTCCGATTGACCTCAAATCAAGTGCAAATGAAAGGTCATGACCTGAGGATGTGTCCCACGATGACATTATACCTGTTTGGTTCAAAATTGTGACACAAGGTGGAGCTTTGTCACATAAAATTCACCATTTTTGCTTTATTTTTGGAACTATTTCTCCAATTGACATGAAACTATTTTTGAATTTTTAATATGTTGAAAGTACTTAGGCGATTGCATTGCATTTTTGTATCTTTGTTTTACAGACTGATCGTTCAAGCCGATGTTAAGCCTACATGATGGTTTATGTTACCCCTGCCGCCTTGCAGGTAGTCTATTAAATATGGTTAGTGACTTTCATAGGCTATATCGAAAGTTATATGTTACGTTGCATTTTCATGGTTTTGTAACGCACTTGCTGTAGTCTGTTAGGTCTACACGCTGGTTTATGTTGCAGTCAGGTAATTCTGTGATTTAACCTGATTTTGCCTATGCATTGTCAGACAGATAGCCCTAGGCTACTTGTGGTTGTTTTAAAATAAACATTGTCATCTAGAAAACCAATCCTGGTGCGTCAAGCTCTTTGTTCTAACAGAAACATTTATTATGCATGTATTGCTAATAGTATATAATTTACATTGGTTGCACCATTTAATAACATTCTAGTTTGTATGCACGTATTTACACAGATATTTAGATAGGCCAACTTTTTCATCGCTGATTTTTGGAGTTCACTGTGCAGTATGTTGCGATATAGTTTGTGCGCACCATCAGCTCAGCTGTACTTCGTGGGAGGGGCGGGTGAGATTTTAAAAGGAGACAGAGGTAGAAGGGTCTGCAGAATACAGAACCTGTGTAACATCGTATCTTTAGAATTCTATAAACTCTACGTGGAAAGATTGTGTAAGATTCTCTATATCTCTTCTGGGGCATGTTCAAGATGGAAGGGTCTCCCTACTAGGTTCTGCAGGGGATGACAAATGTGTTTTGAAAGGGTCAAGAGTTCTAGTACATTTTCCAACATGGCTGCCAACTAGCGTTGGAATTAGATTCCATCATTAAGTAATCTGTGCGGAAGTGGACGTTTTCTTTTAAAGCAGGGTGAGACTGATGGCATATGTTCTTGCTCATCAGCGCAAGACCAAATGTACTTTAATTGTTCAAGGGGCAAGAACTCTCAGGCTCTCGCTAGAGCTCGCGATCTTTAACATGCCCCCGGACGGTCACATTTCAGTGCAGAAGAACTTCCCGGAAATAAGCTAGCAGGTGACTTACTCCCTTAAGTCCATTTCAATTGACTCAGTCAATCCTGATGCTCCACCCCATTTTTTACAGTATTGAATAACTGAATAAAACCAAACTTATCAGAGAAAATGAACACTTGCGCATATATCAGCATGGTAAGAACTACCAAAAATGAAAGGAACCATCTTCAGAAAAAAAAATTATTTGACACAAACTTTAATTTTATAGTGTGGTCTAAGTCTCATCCACTAACATTGAGGGGGAAGGTTTATAATTCATACTGAAGCCAGCCACTAGATGGCAATCAGCATGTTTTGGCTTCACTTTTAAGGATCTGTTAGGTTGTCTACATTTATTTACAGTCATACATACAGTCAATGGCAGGAATATAAAAAGTGCTGAAACTAAGCTTTCATCATCATAGGCCAGTATGAGTAAAATAACTTACTGAAGCCTGAGCTGCCGGAGAGCTCACTCAGTTAAAGCACCACATTGTGGAGCAGAAGTGACTATCACGGCGCGGGTTCGAGCCCCGGTCATACCAACCGGCAGCTTTTTCAGAGTAGCGCACAGTTGGCCATTGCGCTACAGGGATGCAAATTGGGAAGGGACTGCCGGGAAAAGAAATATAAAAAAAAGGTTGCTTTGTTCGTTGCTCAAGCGCCTCCTGTTGCCCAGTCGGGCGCTCGTCAGGAAGATTCTAAGCTTATTCATGTTCGGGTATCCTCTGCCCTCGCTCTGAATTTGCGAGGATTCAACCAATGAGTGTAAAGAAGCAGTAGTTGACGGGCGTGTGCTTCGGAGGAGAGCTGCAACTGTCTTCACTCTCCTGAATTGGCAGCAAGGAGTCGCATACGAGCAAGTCTTGTACATAGTTCTCCAATTGGGCATTCCGGATTCTGGTGGGATTGGATATAGTATATAAACTTATGGAAAAGTCTAATTTTCATAAAAATAAATCCATAATAAATAAATAAATAGATATATCACAGTATGAAAAAAAGACATTCACAATGTATCACAATATAATATTCTCCCAATTTACAGAGGCACAAAGAGTATAATTGCATATATCCAGTTCTATTTATATTCTTGTGATATTCTGACTTAATTTAATTTTGCCATCAAACCCTTCAAATACTACATATGGACACGTCAGAAATGGCGGTCGGTACTCAGTCAGCTTTTATCTGTAACTTTTACTCACCTGCAGTTTGCAACTGTTATTATTTTCTTCGCAGACAACGCAGTTTACATGTCAATGCTTAATTGTTACATATTTACCATTCTTGACTGGTGCCACATCTGAACATTATTACCACACATTCATCTCGAAACCCACAGTAAGCAGGAATTAGTATATAAAACCAGGCAATAGATGAAATTAAGACAGAAAAAATGAAGCAGGCATGCAGAGGTGATGAACAAATCTTTATATAATACTCCTGTTCAGAGGTGAGCGGTAACATAGAAGAACCACAGAACACCAAAATAATCCTACGTTGCCAGTTCAGCTGAACAATCTCTCTTCACACGGTGAGAAGTTTTCTTCCATATTTAAATCTACATCCAAGCAAAAATGCTTAGTTTCATGCTATGTAATTGCTCGTGGCCATCATGACCTTGTCAATCTTCTTCCACATCCAGTCCATATTAGCAAATGTAACCTAAATCACAAGATTGTGTGTTGCATAAATCCAAATCACTGCCTTACAAAACATAGAAAAACTCCACATATCTTAAAGCAAAACACTTTTAAGATATAAAACATGAATCTTAAAAAAGATGCCCTATCTTGATGAGTAGACATGAAAAAAAATAACTTGAGGAAAAGAATGACGTGAAAATGGCAGAAAGGACAGTGAAGGACAGAAGGTGGAAAATGAAAAAAATGAACCAATACAAATTGTTACAGGGCAGTGGACTGGGAAGGAAAGTGCTTTTCCAGTTCTTCCACGATAGGGTCCATGTTGACCTTGGGCGCAGCTGCCTGCCCCTCTGGTGGATCTTTGACTTCACTGGAGCTGGGGGGCTCAGGGGGCTCCGACTGACTGGGCGATGGCTCTGACTCCACGGACACTGGGGGTTTCGGCGCCTTCCGCCTTTTGTCTATTTGACTGTACATGTTGGCAACGGACTTCTCTATGTCCGCTATGTTCTGGATGTTTCTTAAGATCCCTTTGAGTTCCCTCTTCGGAGCCTCGGACTGGTTTGGGAGGGGCGGGGGAGGGGCACGTAAGGACACTGGGCGGAGAGAGGAGACGGAGGGCAGGGAAGGCAAGACGAAGGTTGATGCAGGGGTCACCCGGGAGGCAGATGAGGTGGAGGGAGAGGAGGGGGGTGGGAGCGGTGGAGGGGGAGGTGGGACAGGGCGGTGGGCAGGAGGGGAAGAGGTTGGGGGCGGGGAGAGGGTGGGTATGGGAGCTGCCGTGGGAGTGGCTGGGGGAGGTGTGGAGGGACTGATTGCAGGAGGGGGTGGGGAGATGGTAGGGGGAGGAGGTGGGGGGGTGCTCGGTGGAGGGGGTACAGGAGGAGGGGAAGGGGGAGCGGGGAAGTTGGGTGGGTCAGGGATGACCTCCAGTTGCAGCTTGATGGACTCTGGAGCTGCGTAGCCAAACTTGCGCAGAACAGGTGGGGTCGGCTTTCGGCTCGGCGGCGGGGTGCCATCGCTCTCGGTGATGATGATGCACGGAGGTGCGTCTCGCCCCATGGCTGATCCGGAAGAGACCGCCGGCTGGAGCCTCTCCAAGGCAGAGAGCAAACAGTCGGGGGTCAGTGAGCCTCTGGATTCCTGGCTTTGGTTGTGCCTCATCTCCTGCAGGGCCTGCTGCTCAAACTGCCGAGCCTGCTCTTTCACCGTCAGCTTGGTCTCCGACCCTTTGGGGCCTGGGATCTCGAACCCAACCAGGTGTTCCCTCTCCTCTTTCACCTCACTTTTCGGCAGGTCCATCTCCCACTGCACCGGGTCCATCACCACCTGCCGGCGGAGCGAGTCGTACATCTGAGACTTGTGGAGCCTGGAGGGCAGCGTCCACGAATTCCCAGACCCCCCTTGGGGAAACCAATCCTTCAAGTTCCTTCCCCCCGACGACTGCAAACCCATTAACTCCCTCCGTCTCTCTGATGCCCCCTCAGGCTCCGGGCTGCTGAGGGTCCCATCATCATACAGCGGGTTTTTGGTCGTCAGGGGGTTTTCATCGGACAGGAAAGTAATGTTGCTGGCGGATTTGGGCAGGTTGTTAAGCAGTATCCCGTTGGCTGTGGACTGCTTGTGAGCCGTGATAGCACGTGAGGCGAAGGTGCTAATCAGCCGCTGGCGGTCACCTTCCTCTAGTACGCATCTTTTAGCCCTGCTTGCATGAGAATGTTAAGAGAAGAAATGACTTGAAAGAAAGGAAAGCAATGAGTTGAAAAAAGATTAGAAGAGGAGACTAAGGACAGAGATGTAGGCCAGTAGCTCCAAGCAAAAATAAAGAAACAAAATCTGCCGACTCAAAACCCTCCACACCCTTGCAGTTTCCTGGCAAATACAATCTGCTTAAGTAAACACTGCTGGATAAACATAACCCACCAATGTGATCCTATATTATTCCGAATTAAAACTGGACTTCATTATCATAAATTAACTTTATTATCACCATCAATGTTCCAGAGTAGTCTCGTTTAATATTTAACTACGGTACATAACCAGGGCGCTTCAAAGTTCTGCACGAGTAATACCCATGGAAAAGGATAAATTATTAGTAGCTTGCATATACTTTAATGGTATTCCCTCTATATTGTTATTGATGGAGCCCTTTTTTGACTGGCAATAAAAAGTTAATTTTCAGTTGTGTGGGCCAATGCCTCTTTGCATTGTTATGAGAGTGGAGAGCACACTAAAATGGGCAGACAATCTAATGGCTTAATGCAATGCAGAGTTCACTATTAGTCAAAGGGATGAATAGTTCTAAGTTCTACTTCTGATAGAGGAAACAATCACCTAACTGCACTGAGAAATCTAACACATCAGTATAGCTCAGCAGGGTTAAAGACCATATTAAAAAAAAAGCCAGATACGTTTGTCTACTGTGAATTATCCGTCGTGAGTGCATTCCAGAGCACTCCATATATCGCAGAAAAAATACATTATGACACCACTTAGGTTTAAAAAAGGCATCTAAATCACCAGAATATTAATACAAGATGATAAGTGTATTGGCTTTTTTTCTCTTTTTTTGGGGGTGGGTGGGTGGGAGTGGGGGCTTATGAAGCGCCACAAGCACTACTACGAATTTCTGGAACTGCAGGAAGGAGACACTTGAGAGAGAAAGATATTATGCGGACAATGAAACACAAAAACTGAGTGCACTGGACACCAAGAGTAACAAAAGTTTTAAACACCTAAATTAAATGAGAGAAAAAAAGGACTCAACAATAAATTACAGCTAAATTTTGAAACAAAGAAAAAGATTACAAATCCACACCACCATAAATCTATAAGCCTTGGACTGAGCTACCGAAAGAGCTAAAGTACTTACTTAAGTCTGAATCCACGGAAGATATGAGAGAGCAAAGATAAGACAGGTTTTTTTGAAAGATGTTACGATCATAATATCATGGACAGGAAGAAGGATTGAGGACAAGGAATATTAAAAAATCCCAAATCATCTTTGATTCTGCACATCTATAAGACAATGACACCACCTGACAACGCAGACAAACCAAATATAAGAATGACCTTGGAAGTCTGGGATGTCACATAACACAAAATACACTTCACAGATGGCTGCATATACTCTGCTAGTTATACCAGTGGTGTTCATACCATATATTAATTATATTTAAGGTGCACTACTTAAACGGGTGGCCTGTGCTCTTACGGCTAAGGTGGTTGATTGGAACCCAGAACATGCTTGATTAAACGCCCAGGGAGGTCACAATAAGATCAGTGCAGCTGCTGGACCCTTAATCTAAGCCCAGAACCCTGCAATACCAAAGGAATAAGCCCCGAGAAGCAGTGGGTTACAGTGATTCTACAACGGCGAAGGGGTGTTCTAAGGCACAACGCGTAGCGGAGTTCCTCAGTGCCCCTTCGCTGTTGTAGAATCACTGTAACACACTGCTTCAAGCGGCTTATTGATTTCATAAAACTTTTACCCTACATATAGCCCATCAAATAAACACACACAGAAAAAAAATCAACAATTTATTGGTAATAATGCAAAAATAAAATTGAGAACTATTCGTTCTTCCACCAAGCAAGATAGGGTGGACAGAATGGTTGGCAAGCAACACAGACACTAAGAATGCTTTTTCATCTAGCGCCATTATCATGTCACATCAGGCTATTTGGGCTCGTTAAAGCAGATATGCCATGAAAGCAGGCTGTTTGGAATGTCTCCTTTGGTCTCTCGAAGGCCTCATTTAATAATATTACGTTCGTTTCAGTTTTCGAGTTTCCTTGTTCTCAACCTGTTCTCAACTTGCGCCGATCGGCCATGTCATTACAACCAGCAGCGTGAGTAGGGAACAAAATTGACTTTTGTCCTCCACACTTGCCAGTGTCCAGGAAAATATGTTGAATTGCGCATTAGTTTGCTAGCCAGCTTGTCAACCAGCTAGCGTTTACTAGAATGGATGTGGTTACCCAACATATAGCCCATAAAATAAAGACACAAGAAAAAAAATCTACAATTTATTGCTAATACTGAAATAGCTGCTAGTTAGCAACTTAGCTAGCAAGCTAAAGTGATATCGAACTCTATAATGCTATAGCTAGCAAGGTAGATAGCCAAGTGGTTAGTGGGCTAAAAGGCTAAACTTCGCTATCGCTGAAATTGCGAACTAGTTAGCAACCTAGCTATAGAGTTTGATATCACTTTAGCTTGATAGCTAGGTTTCTCACTAGCTCGCTATTTCAGTGTTTCTATAATGCTATAGCTAGCTGGGTAGATAGCCAACTGGTTAGCGGGCTAAAAGGCTAAACTTTGCTAACACTGAAATAGCGAGTAGTTGGTTGCTAGGCTACACACGCAGGGATATTTTTTGCTGCGGTCTGCCTCAGAATGCAGTGGGTTACACTGGTTTTATACCGGCATGGAACGCGGCTCAGCTAATCACATTTAAGGATGGCAAGCACCCGTTTTATAATCCTGCTTAGTTAACCCCATAAAACCTTCAGACCCATATATTGGTCCATCAAATCCAGCCACTTCATTCAAACCTGTGGAACTTCAGGCCTGTTTTGCATTTTTGTGAAGATCCTGAGGTTTCCAATGATCTGACACATATCCTGCTGAATTACAGGAAATTGTGTACAAAATGATGTACAAGATCTAAATATTTTCCAATTGATGTAATACTTTGACCATAAAAAAACACGGCTTTGTGGGTTTGATTATTTCTGTCAATATAAGTATGATGTAGGTTCAGCAAAGCACTGCAACCAGCAGACACAGAATATGTACTGAATAAGACACGGTCTTACAATAAGGAAAGAATGCATTGTCTGACTTGAACCTACTTCAGGGAAAACTTAAGGGAAAAGTTAAAGGGGTTTAAATCAACTGAAAAAAGCATCAGGGTAATTTCGTGTCAAATCACCTAGGCCTGACACCCACCATCTCAGATGTACCTGAAACTCTATAAAATTTTGTACAGTAACACTGACCAAAAAAGTGTTCTTTAAACCTTTTTTTGTGACAATATTCATAGGTTTCATAGATAATAGTAAATGTATATGGACCAGGCCATTTTGACTGCAGATTTTTTAAATCTCTCAATAAATTTAAAATTATGACTAAGATTTGAATTACCTTTGGCAATATTACTGATTAATGGACAAAGAATTCAAGCACAACAACCAAACGCTCCTAATTAAGCTCTTGACCCCCACAATTTGAATATTTTACTGAACTGTATGCAACATTATTACACCAAGTGGAACAAGATGCATGGAGCTGAACTTCTCATATTAAGTAATGTACACTTGATGAATTGGTTTCATTAAAAATTGTGACGGCTATTTTTTTTTCGTCAGAATTAAATCACCAGATTCATCTCATTTTATTATGACAATTACCATTGCAGCAGTAGCATAGTCCACTGAACGTCCCTATGGTAGACTCTGCAGCCGCTGCAATGATAATGGTCATAAATGTGATAAATTCTCCCGACAGAAAAATAACCATCACTTTTTTCAAAGAGAGCAATCGATTAGGTATACAGAAATTAATTCAGCTCCTATGTCTTGTCCCACATAATGCAATTGTACTACATACAGTCCAGTTAAATATTCAAGTTCTGGGGTTCAGAGGCTTAATGGGGGGTTTGCTTCATCATTTTTAAGTTATTGAAAGACAAAAAAAATGCTGTCAAGATTTCTGGCTTAGCCAATACAAATGAACCATTATTTATGAAGCCAATAAACTCTTTAACATGTTTAAAGACCACTTCATTCATCAATGTACACCATCTGATTAGAGTTTTAGCAATATCTTTTTGTAAGATGGTGGGTGTCAAGACCTTGTTTCCTCAGATAAATTGACATGAAATACCCCATGAACGACGTAATGGTATAGTAATTAATATGACCCCCCTTAACATATAATTCCGAGTTTCCACATTATACTAAATAGTTATCAAAGACTGAATGTGTTGGTTTGTTGCTCTAGATAGGTTACCAATCATTCACTGAAAAAGATCGACCATATGGAATGAGATAACGATTATAATAAAAAAAATTGCGGGTCTTCCATGGAAGACGTGTCGCCTGAGGCACAATCTGTATACGAGGTGCACGTGCGCAGGTCATCATAAATGTACAGACCAAGTTTGTTCCAATTATTATGAATGGTCCAGGAGGAGTTGCAGATAGAAGTGTGACGACAACGGACGTGAGACGACTCAAAGTGATCCCTATGAGTCCGCTCTGCTACGCGGGCGACGCAATGAGGGTTATGTTGGATTTAACTTCAGTTTAATAATTTAAAAACCCTGAGGAAACCACATGTGCACCAATAAAGCAGGAAAAAAATCCAAAGTAGCCATTCACAAATGCTCACGACATTTCGTTGCTGGTCCACTTAGCAGCTTATCAAAGAATTTATTATATTTCATCACTATCAACTTAGATTAGTCACTGCATTCATTCAAATTACTTAACACTGTTCCATTCTGCACAATTATTTTTGCAGAGACTAACCAGCCTCTTAAATTTTTTTTTTCATACGTTGGATTGATCTTAATTCGACATAAAATGCTCTTACCAAAATACAGACAAGACAAAACTAATTAAGTGGGCAGATTAATAAAGGATGAATCACTTTTCAGAAAGCATCAGACTGCAGCTTAACCTTCGCAATCAACTATAAAATGTTTCCCTTAATTACTTTTCTGAGTGAACACTCATTGACCTTTTGGCGAAGCAAGGAAAATGACCATTAATGCTTTAAGTTCACCAAAAAACAAAAAAAAAAACAAAAAAAACTTGAACTGAAATAAAAAAATAAATACTTACATGGAGCTGTCCCCAAGTTCCTCATACAGGTTGTTGGCAACACCTCCAGCAGATTTGCCAGCTGGCAACACCATTTGGATCCTAGCGGTTTTAGCGCATTCAGCCTGTCGCCTTGAGCCAAGATGGAGAAGAATCAAGAGGTCACCTAATATCACAGCACCCTCAGGCCGGAGGAATATGGTCTGCATTATCCATGCAAACACAAGTATATGACCCCGTATACACTGCTCACACAGACACCGATTTACCACCATCCTTTGTCACGCTTAGGCTTTTTGCATTAAAATTCAGGGGCAGATCACTTCCATTTTCATAAAAAAAAAGATATACTGTAATGATCTGAGCAGGCAGGCTGATAATAAGGCTCTATGTATTTTGTTACATATCGCAGAAGTTGATCTGTTTTAATTAAAAAAAAAATCATTGAAACTGAGTTACACACAAAAGGAACCAGTGTGAAGATACACACACAGGCGGTAATAATAATTCTATGAAATATGCAAATGACAATACTTACTCTTTGAACCTGGTGGCAGGCAATGAAAGAGGAAGAGAAAATGAAATTAGAAAAAGTCAGTTACGCAAATATTGGAATGACCCACACGGTGCTAATAATACAAGCTCAACACATCAGCTCAAGGGAATTTGATTCTCTTCCACAGACAAAAAATTAGTGATTTGCTGTCTTTAAAGTTCTCTTTTTCAAAAACTCACCCCTCCAGGTGACACATTCTCCATAATTCATAAAATTCTTTAATACTTATTCTGATAACAAAGGCAGTGTTCAAATAAAACTTCCTATCAAAAACTTGCAGGGCACACTTGAGAGAAAATGTCAGTTTTCGAGAGAAAATTCATTAATTTGTACTGACTGAAGCAGTAATCCAGAGATACTTTAAGCCTGAGCGCACACAATGATAAAAAAGACACATAGCCTTCCAATAGTCATTCATACTTTTTTTGAATTCTGCATTATTTACACCATCAGACTGTGCAGCTCACTGGCAGAAGTCTGTCAATGCATTTCATGGCAGTAAAATAGCTCTGCAGTAGCAGCAATATTTTCGGGCCAGTCAGTTAACTCTTTCCCAACTAGCCTAAAAAGGACAAAATGGTTGTGAAAAATCACTGCCACACAAAAAAAAATTCATTAAAAAACTTTATGGGCAAGCTATCGATGGTATAGGTTGTTTATCTTCTAATGAAATATCACTCCATTCCAAAGAGTTTCGAACAGACTACTCCTCTGGACCATTATTCAGGTCCAACTCAACCCCTCCTCGGAATCAATAACAGATACTACATCATGACACTGACACTTTCCGTCATTTTGATTGAAGTTTTCTGAGTAATGTTGAGCGAAAACGAAACGGGTTGCAATACATACACAACACTCGCCGTGTGCATCAATTGTAAACAAAGTATTTCACAAAAGAAATATGTTATGTGCCAAACTGTTCCAAAGCTCGCCCAACATTTCCATATTCGGGCATCGTCCAAACGGACAGATTCTCATTTTTCTTTTCATGTAAAAACAAACTCATCCATAATGTGGAAGAAATCCGACCACAGAATGTTTGATCTCCTTTCTCTGCGGTCATATCTAACCGCGAATTGGCAGTGCTGTCCAGAAAGAGTCGAAAAGCATTATGGAGGGACTCGCACAACTAGGAATGTCTAATTACATGGCAAAACCTATTTCGTTCCAGCAAAGTTCTCTGGATGGCCGTGAGCCAGCACAAGCTTCCCACAAAGTCTGTGCGGGGTTTCCACTCTTCAGTCAAAGAGTTACTGAGATGAAGAACAGCATAGTTAATCCTGTTACTGATCAAAATATCATTATACAACAGTTATAGTTCTCATGTAAACCTGTACCTAATGCTTTGGTCAGTTATACACCATTTTCTTCAAGACACGTGGCACTGACCTGCGCTGCACTGCACTGAAAACAAATGACGCAAAAGGACAAATCACCAAGGGAGAGCTGTTATTAAAACCCAATCCCGCCAGATTCCTTATTGGCTGAGACTACAGACTACCATACTAAAGTGATTTAGCGGCACAATACAGGGTCTATCACTGCACTAAGAACATGAGCTTCAGTGGAATGCAGAACTAAAGTGAATTCATAAACTTCACTTTTTTATAGAGCTGCCATTTACTTAATACCACATTCTTATTTTGCATTATTTTCAGATTTACATTAGACAAAGGCAAAATCTGAGAAAATGAGGGTTGGAAAAATCAAGCTATCAATTCTTATTTTAATGAAATAAACATAATTTTTTTTTTGTTGATGGGGTTTAGACATCTTTTTCTGTAAAAGAGGGGGCAAGTTTGTTTTGCAGAGCCACTCATCTGGGTAGACCTGGTTAAGGGCCTCGTATTCCTCCATCCCCAGGTTGTTCACGCCCTGCTCCCTCAGTAAATTTTTGGCATTTATCGCTGGCATCTTCACAGCCATTCTCCACAAACAAACATTCAACACTGCCATATGCTCCTTTGTTAGCTGTTTCAGAGCATGAAAATCTCCAGCAACTGCTGCTACTCTCTGGCCCGGACATTTGTCACAAACGCCATTAATTAATCTGCCTTTACGGAGCCCAGATAGAAGATTAACCTGGCTGAGCAAGCAGTTTCCGCAGTAAATTAGGCAGATGCCCTCTCCAAATACCGGCTGCTACGCGATTCTCAGATGCCCACCGGGATCCAGGCCACAGCCTGCAGACTGAGAGCACCACCCTTCGCCCACACGAAAGGGCGTACTCACTGTTTATACGTCAGCATGACTATGAGGACGGCGGGGATGCAGCAGATGATGATGATGACTGCCAGGGCCAGCAAAGCCCCCTCGGTGTAGCCCACGGCCTGAGCAGCCTTCTTCACGCTGGCCACGATGTCCGGCGTACGGATCTCCAGGATGCGCCCGCCCTGGCCCAAATACGGCTGAAAGTCCTTGTTTATATCCAGGAGCTTTCCATCCAGGAACCTAAGCCAAGAGCAGCGCGAGAGTCTCACTCACCGTGAAATTCATTGGTGCCATAAAATGTAGACTCGTACCTATGCTATTACCATAACTCGGACATACACGTAAACACCTAAGACAGTAAAACGTTGCTTACGGCAGAGTTCTCAGCCCTCATACAAGAGGCCCCCAGTGATTACTGTTCCCTGCTTTCACCATTACACCAGCAGTCAGTTCAGACCCACGGCATTAACTGTGTAATAAGCTACTCTAATTGTTCAATAAAGAACTAAAGCATAACAATAAAAGCCAAACAGACCCTGCGGCTTTCTGGGACTCGGGCCGGAGTTCTTCTGGCCTTTGGTGACAACATGACTGAAATTACATGTTGGAAATCTGTTTTGGCGTAACAAGGACATAAAATTCAGCTGTGGAAGGGTCAATGGCTTCTTGTGCGCATGTTCAGTACACAGCTCTCCAATAATATTTGAAGTATTTGAGGGGAAAAAAGTATATTTTGGTTTCACTTCAAGAGGAAAAAATAAGCTTGCTGCTGTGCTACCGCCTTTCATATAGGTACCTTGAGGCATTTTTGTAACATTTATATTGACATGCTTCCGTGTAATTATTACTCAAAACGTGTTGCAGCACATTAACTACAAGCATACTGCTGAATGAGGGGAAATGCAATTAATCCTCATTATATTGATGTGAAATCTTCTTGGTGACATGAACTCACAAAATCTCCGAAGGTTGTACTTCCCCCTGTTCATTGCAAAACTCATTAAAATTCAAAAATTACAATCTTTTTTTTGTGTCACATTAATAAATTTCAGGATCTGAAAGCATGGTCATCATGCCCTTTACTGAGGAGAAACCCTGTGAAAAATGGCTTCAAGGTGACAGGCAGCCATTCAACCCGTCACAAGTGCCAAAATGATCATTTGGGATCATCAATGGAGAGAGTGAGGCAGTATATTTCTGCCTTAAAACTGCAGGAATGGTACTTCTGACTACATAATAGTACTTCTGAAGTAGAAGCAGCCTTTTTATTAAAGATGAAATCTGTAAGCTTGCTCATATAATTACACTCCTTTCTTCAAAAGCCTCCATGTGTGATAAGTCTAATGTACTCCTCTCTCCCGTAAAATCTCGATAAATTACCGTCTTTAAAACACAGGCATCTTGCGCGACACGCCACCAACAGCCAAGGACAGAACAATATTGTAGGAAGATTAACATTTCGCCCTCAAAGCATTTCCCTCTACTCATTTGTTAAGAGGGAATTCAAATGGTTGCCTGCACTACGGAATGGGGACGTGTTTTGAGAGAGAATGAAAGAGACAATATTGTTTTCCGTGATAAAGCAGCCGAGTATCTGCAGGGAACGCCAGCGAACAGTACCCAGAAGGGCTGAGGCGGTTTCTGCGAAGACAGAGGCTGTTGCATGATGTACAGTCATGAATTTATGGGCCGCTGGCGAGTGGCAGAACACAGCTGTCTGTTACGGAGGAGGAGGACGAATACGCTTAAGGAAAGCCGAGAATCAGAAGTGTCGAGTAAAAAATGTTCTTTATAAACTGCTGACACCGGGCTTGTAGCGTCCCGGGAGACGAAGACTGAACGAATGCGTGTGTGTTTTTACGGACACGGGTAGATGCCTATCCACTCACTTGAACAGCTCCTGGCGAGATATAGCCCGGTTGGTCATGGGGTCGATGGCGTACACCATGAGGTCGGATTTGGAGTAGTCCTCCTGCTCCAACCCCTCCCCGTACCGCCGCGGCCCGATGGACTCCACCACCACTTTGGCCCCGGCGACCTGATCCTGAACATATCGCTCCAGTATCCTGTGTTTTTGAATTACGGGGCACCAAAGAAGGAGCTCAGAATACAGCATGTTTGACATAAAACAGACTAACAGCAGAAAAACATTCATGAATAAGCTTTCATTCAGAAAACATCATAAAACATCAGGCAGAACAAACTGGCCTTGAATTAAAAGCTCTCTATGTCTAAACACTTAATACACAGATAATCCTTGAATTGTACCGTAATTTCAGTAAAAAACCAAAGAAAAAAAATTTGGCCTTAGAACAGCAACTGCTTTTAGTATCCTTTCATTACCCCTGAGGATTATGACCGCGCATTCGGAAAATGCAACAGGGAAATGTAAAAACTTTAAGTAAAAATTGCAAGGGTAATAGCACACCATACCATTGTATCCCTGAACAAATGCCTTTTATCCCATCCCTACTCCTAGAACATGCACTCATAATACATACTCCAAAGCAATAAGCAGTTCTCTTCTCAACAGCTGTGAACCAACAATTTATTGTAATGGAGGTTAAATCATGACCAAAAAAATGATCAACACAATCATATGCTGCCAGCGCACGAGTGCAGGAGGTGAGTCAAGCTTTCCCTCTGCCCTCAGATTGTGTTCGGGAGCAGGAAGGGGATCATATTGTACACGCAGTCCTCAGCTTTGGACTGGGAGAGTCCTCTTGACCTTCACTGGCTCTTCAATACCCCCAGTAGCAAGCTAATAGTATCAGGTAAGACGGGAAAAAAAACAGCAAAAAGGTAGAGCAATTGCTCTCTGTGGCTGAATGAAGGCAAAAAGTTGATGCTATGATGTAAAATATGAGTACTATCAGCTTTCATGTATCGTGTTCAGACCACATGTGTTTACCTCTCAGCGGAGGCTGGCTGTAGCCTGGGTTTTCATCTGGGAGCGGGTGGACATTTCTGAGCCTATTATGTGTAGCCTGCTGGAGAATTCTCCCTGCCACAGCTGCGCAGGGGACGAGGCATGGAGTGCAGATTGATGTGTCCCCTCTGGGGCTAAAAAGCCCTGATGGCTCAGGCTCTTCGCAGCTGAGGCCTCCCGATAGCTCCGGGCGCTAATCTGGACAGCCGCGCCAGGGACCCAAAATTGTCAGGAACTAGCGCACCGGTATGCACCTCACGCCTGTCGCATGTCAAACCTCGTCAGCGTCAGTGATGGCGATGAAAGACAGGTTGATACGAGCCGTCCCGCGCGTATCCCGAAGACAGGAGCAACAGCTCCGGGGTGACCTCACTGTTGTGTCAAAGTGGCTAACTGACGTGAAACAGCTAAGTTCTGCTGATATCGGCTCTACGCACCGGTGTTTATTTGTGTGTGTGCGGGTGAGCATCTGTGCATGTGCAGGTAAGCTCATGAGTGTGTGTGTGTGCGTGCGTGTAAGTGCGAGAGTGAGGGTGCGCAGATGTGCGTCTGTTTGTACACGAGGGCATGAGTGAGGAGCTGGATATATTTGTGAGAATGGTATAGGTAGCGATGGCCAATTTTACTGCACAGCAAATAAAAAACAATGCCGGGCTGTCACATCTGCAACAGTGTTTATAAGGTAGGCCATGAATCAGTTTAACAAAAATTGAACACGGGGAGGGGCAGCATTTCCTTGGTCTGTTTGTCAGGAAAAACAATCCGACAGGGAGATGCTGTGTTATCTTTGAGAGACGCTGATGAAACCAAACAGTATGCTAATTCATCCGCTGCCACACAATCCATCACCGTGCGTTTTACAGGGCCGGAGGTTAAGCGCGCCCGCTTGTTTCTGACATGAAAGCGCTTTGCGAGAAAAGACAAGACGCCGCTTATAAACGAAAATGCAATAAACAAAACAAAACCCAATTCCCATGCACAATGGCCCATTTTTAAAGGCGTCTTACCCGGCGAGCTGCTCTTTGTTCCGTTCCACGATGGTGGGCGACACATTGGACACCACCACCTGCATGTCCAGCTGGTTGACCACCGAGACCTGGGGCAAATCGAGCACCGTGACTTTAATAACCCACCAATACCTTTTACAAGCTTATAGCTGAGTAATAGCCAGTGACACCTTTCCTGTATGTAATCCATGCATTCATTCGATTTCTTCTGACTTCGTGATGCTAAGACACTTGGGAAATTTCTCCATCTTTAATTCAACATTCAGCGGCTCCCATAAAATGAGGCTTCCTCATAGGTTTTAACAACGACTGAGCAACACCCCGGATTAACTTATACAGATTCAGTCCCAGACTTCGTACATCGTTAAAAAGGTGTTATTAAAACAGGCCTGGCAGAGCAAAATCAATTCCCAACGTCTATCCCTGCATGAAACCACAAGAGAAATAAACAACAGGTTACCACTGCAAACACATCATGCGTCTTACACACAAAGAAAAAAATAGCTCTAGAAGGAACCGTGTGACTGCACAGAGTAGCCCTGACTAATTCAAGGGTTCTTTTTGAGCAAAATGGAGCTTAACATCACATCAATGACAGAGGGATCAATACATAACTGAACAGGATTCTTCTAGGCTGATTAATGTTCTAAACAGGAAATATGGCTAGATCTAGATGAATTAAGCATGTAAATAAGGGTACAGTGCATGCTGAAGCAGGGAGGACTTGGATTTTTCTAAGAGGCAAGCAAGCATCTCACCAATTCACCCCCCGGGCATGAAACCCAAGTATCTTAAACTGAACCAGCCTCCCAATGATCAGCCCCTTCCTAACCCACCCGCTGTGATTTTGAATTGATCAGATGTTGCAGGCTTCTGATTAGATTATTTCCAAGCTCTTGGCAGGAAAACGGAACAAACCCATAAACTGAGCCACTGCGGGTTAAACACAGACAAGTGAAAGCAGCATGAGAGAGGAAGACAGCCAGTGCCCTGGGCAGTGAGCATTCAACCTTGAACCGAGGGGGGGGGGGGGGGGGGGGCAGGAGAACAAGAAAACAGAAAGCGATATCCACTTCAGTTTCTTCTGAAAGTGACACTCACCACTACCAGCGCTTTACTGCTAAAACCCTTCCCGTAGTTATCGGTTGCAATGACTTCAAATTTGAAGTAGGACCTGCGCATGTTCTTGTACATGATGGCAGTTTTTATCACGCCCGTGTACGGCTCCACTACAAAGCCATCCTTTTTGCGAGCCGCAGGAGAAATGATGAGCCTGTACTGCATTGCGCTGTAATTCCCAGTGTCCTTGTCCAAAGCCTGCGAAAGGGGGAAAAAAAATGCTATTAGAAATAAGGTGCAAACATAGTTATTCAGCGGCAGGTCCAACGAGGGCCTGTACCTCTCGTACTAGTTTTTGCAGTTCATCAACTGTACAAGAGGGGGAGACTTTGAGCTATGAAGGTCCAGTAAGGACAAGGTTTAGCATCGAGCTATTCAGCTGACTTCAACATTCAACGCGTTCCTCTGCAGTGACATTGATGTATAATACCTTTTAGGTTTGAGAGAATGTAAAGGCAGGAAGACAGGGCTGTGCCCTAGCCTGGCACTGTCATTAACACAAATGAGATATTTCCAATATGCTAAGGAACTGTTCCACTCAATATTGTACCACATATATTAGGATCGAGAAAAGGTCTCGGCCGTGGTATTACTATTCTTTATCGGAGTTCAAATAAATGGAAACAGAGAACGTCTGCGAGACTGTGGATGCAAACTTGAAAGGGAGCATTACTATAAAACGCATGTGCTCCGTCATCTTGAAGTATTGTAGATGGCTTGGGCAGACAGACAGCTGCGCTCCCTTTCTGAGAAATATGGCTTGCATTTGATTTCTATTGCAGGGAACGTTCAGGATTTATATGGAATGAAACTACTGTGAAATTGGATTAGTTTCTTTCTTTGCAAAGAACTGTCTCTATTTTCGCATAAACAGGGTTGAAAACAATCTGCAGAGAGTGCACGCTAAACATGCAGCCGAAGACAATTAATTATGTGATCAGGAAGGCGCACTGTCTCCCGATAAAGCATAAGTAATTACTGTCACGATTCTATTTAGCAACAGGGACTGAAAATGCGAGATCTATACATTCAGTTCGATACTGCAGGAGTTCAGTTCTGTTATTTCTCTTCAAAACTATTTAAAGGGGGATTTAAAAGTAGATTAGCCTAATCTTCGACCTGCTGAGAGGCTTTTCTTTAACCCATACTAAGATCCGCAATGCATATCCATTAATTCAGCAGTGAGGAGGCTGAATGAATGCACAAAAAACCAAACGGCTCACTGGCGGTGAACAAAACCGAAAAAGATTAGGTGGCAGCAGTAGGGAGTCAGATGTTCGACATCTTTACTTGGTTAAGATCCCACCTGACGACTCAATCTTCCCATTGCCTGGGGACAACTGCTTTATCAGTCTAGACTATTCAAGGCCTAACGGACCCTGAGCAGATTCCTCAAGACAAGCCAAATTAAAAATGAAGAGCAGTTGAGTCGCATGTAAATCTCAGTTGACTCCCTGTCAGGTCATTGCTTGTATTGAATATGCAGTGATCCAGATGAGGCAGCTCTGCTGGGGTACAGCTAAGATAATGATAGACAGCTTTGCCCTTATGCGCGAGTGCAGCTCATAGGACAGATGCACCTAAAGTTGCTGATATGCAGGTCTGACCAGAATACAAGAGACCGAAATCAAAACACCAAAAACAACAAGACGACACTGAAAGGCGAGGGAACACCACAGCCCTTAACTAATTACTAACAAATAGTGACATCCACCAATGGCAAGGCAGAGGTCACGGTGCCAAGGCATAAAGTCAAATACACTAATGACCCTGATGTTGCAGACCTACCCCTCACACGGAAAATGCATACCAAATTTTAAGCTGCTGTGGTCAGTACTTTTGGAAATATGGCCCGGACAAATATGGCTCACTGCAGGGTAAAACAATACTGCATCAGTCCATAAAGGGCTGTGGGGGTAAAATGATCACAAAATGGCTTCTGTGCACAGGCATCCACTGACAGTGATTCACAATGAAGGAGAAAACATGGACCAAATGTGGACTGAGGAGATATACACAATGGCTCAAAAGTTTTGAATCGCTAGTGAGTTCTTGCAATTTCATTCAATAAAAAGTGTCAATTCAACACTAAATTATATGAAACTAATGTAAATATGTATTTTAAGATGTTTGGTTTAGTATCTCAAGTATTGGGGGGAAAAAAGTTTTAAAGTTATAAACAACAGAGTGATATATTTTAGTGATTTCTCATTGTATTATGCACCATGAGATATAATCACTGCTTTGCCAATTTTAGGCATCTGAGATATTAATTTTTCAAGTTATCATTCTCAATGGATTTCCATCTGGACTACAATATTTACCATGGGAGTGTCTTTTAAAACACACTTCACAAATTTTATGATCCAAGTGATCCCATGACAGCACTGAATCAGAATACTGATATTTTTTAATTGCCCCTCACGCTCTTTCCAGTTCACAAACTCCTAGCAGAGTTTAAATTCATGTTTTGGGTTGTTTTCTGGCAGTAATATTAAGCTAACTCCATTTAATCCCTGTGAAAATGACAAGGGAATCTCGGCTTTTCCGCCATAGCGTATATACCCTTTCCCAAGCCGGCTACGCTTGTACCAAGGGCAGCTTGGGCATCACATGAGCATTCATTTGTCTAAGGGACGTCCAATTCTCCTCGGCGGTACAAGCAGCAGGCAGCTCACGGGCAAACATGGCACAGCCCTATCACCACCCGTGGTGCCTTTGAGGAGTTATGCTGGGTCCAATGCGGGACAGAGAAATGGGGACAGCTCTCCGCAACTCCGGGGAATGGCAACGAAATGCGGCTGCGGGCTCGTAAATGTGGGGGGATTAGAGTGGGTGAACATAACACCCTCATCTGTGTGTACACAGCAATGGGAACAAAGCCTCTCCCTTTCGAATGAGCACTTTTGTGCTCAAGCAAAATGCAAAGTCCCTAAACCAGAATTACATTTCTGGATGCAAGGCGATGAGGATCTTTGGGTGACAGACAGATATAATGATCTTTCCCAGGTGTGGGGCTGAGTGGCTACACTGTCGCTGCTGGTTAAGTTAGCCGAGCCCAACGCTACGGATCACGATTCTGCAAACCGGCCGCAGCCGAGCTGTGCAGTGCAAAGAGCCTCATATGCAGGGTGTTCAATGTCCTGCCTCAAACTCTTCAATGTCCTTCATGACAACTCTGAAGCAACTGGGTCATTTTTTTTCCATCACAGTCAAAGCACATCTGCACTGAGCTCTATATGCCACAGTTTCAGATATGAGAAATGGCAAGAGCATCAGAGCATGAAGCGTATGTGGTAAGCCTCAATAAAGGCCCGGTAATGGAAGTAAATATGTTTTGCTGTTGATAAAGAGATGAGGTGAATCGAATTACTTCCAATGATGATCTATGATAATTAGCCTTAAACCCCTTTCGTGATGGCATTGCCTATTCAGCGCATACTTCCTCTATCAGAAACAGATAATATTCCTAAATGCAACAATAAGAATTGACTTATTCTAATAGCTGCTTATATCCTATCACCACCCAGAAATTAAATGAAATCATGATAATATATTGTGTATAGTATATTTTTACAACCGTATTTTGTCTGCAGGATATTCGAGGTTAACATGTCTTTCTTTTTTGGGACTGTTCCAAAACTACTTTTGCGCACCAGTATTTCAATGGAAATTTACTTTCCATCAAATCAGAAGAACCTACTCACAGCATCATCCTCTGCCCACTGAGAGGAGTGCTGACCGGCTTCCTCCACAATTCTGCCTGCTGCAGTTCTCTTCTCTCCCCTGCAGTTCACCAGCTTCGCCCGCAGCCATTACACAAGCCATCAGCGCTTCCAGAGCAGTTTATACTGAAGCCAAACTGCATATTAGCATCAGGGCCAGGACCATGGGACTCATCACGACACCCAGAACTAGCCCTAGCTCTTTATCTGGGAACATCGATTAAAAGCACAATGAATCTTTTCTCGATTTCATACTCCCAATAATCACCCTCACTGCAAACAGGGCCATACGATGGCACTGTTTCATCAACAGAACAATACACACATTCAACGGCAGTTTTCTCGCAAAGCTAAAAGCTAAAGGCGCCCAACCTAGTTGGCATCGTGGTCGGTCGTTTGATGTAATTGCTCAGCTGTCACCGAGTGAGGGGCTGTATTCAGTGTGCAGCTCTTATTATAATTGGTCTCACAGCTTCCATGTTGATGACCAGGGCCAGGAACATTTCACTGGCCGCAGACGAGCACGTTTCATGAAGCTAGAGCCAAAATACATCAATCAAACTCCGGGCCAAATTACATGTGACAAAAAGTGTGCCTTTTTGCATTCTGTAGGAGTTGGGGAGATTGCAGCTAAATTTATGTTAACTGTTAACGCTTACTTCGACTTGGAGCACAGAGGTGAACGTCTTGGCGTCTTCCGTCACACCTCCCAGGTACAGCTTTTTAGTGAAAACAGGGGGGTGATCATTTTCGTCCTGAACATCGATAAACACTTTGGCTGTGTTGGCTGGGGAAAAAAGCAAAAGAACAAAGGGCTGTGAAATCCTCCCTGCATTCCAAATGAAGCACATCAAGCACTGGAAAGCAAATTTTCATCAATCAATATCTGCATCCAGACAAAATGATTTGACTGCGATAGACCAGTGTGCAGAAACAGGCTGACTAGCAGCAAAGTAAATCAACCAATTTTTGCTGCAAGGAGCAAATCATTCCAATTACATAATGCAGCACTGCATTGCAGGTCATGGAGAGGACTACTCGTTCAACCTACACTCCCTTTTTCAGTTACACAGAGTAAAGTCGTGGGGCACAGGACTACAATGGTGCTGTGTGGAACACAACCCGCAGAGGAGGTTTACATGGACATCTATCATACAGCCAGCCTCGGGGGAAAGCAGGGCCCCACTCATTTACCGCAGCTCTTACATGATGCAGGTTGCCAGACAGGATAATGAAAACTACCAGGGGTACCTGCTGCATTTCAATGTGCCTCCTAGTTACTAACGGCAGGCTAATCGCTTTCACATGGCGTTCATGTTGCTCAAATGACGAGCATTTCAGACACCCACACGCACGCGGAGGGTAGCCCCCGATCCACTCGAAGGCAGAACGCCCGTTTACAAAATTTCCTCCCCCAAGTTAAATGGATTATGCAATTCACTCAGCTATGGGGCACGCCTACCAATAAGAAGCACACAGATTATGTAACTAATTCTGCTTTGGCGTAATGAGCGCTAATTGATTGCATTTGACGGCGGTCTGCAGAGCTGTCGGATGCCTCAGTTATACCCCTGATATTTCCTATTATAATCTGTCAAAGTGAGATGGCACAATAAGCCAGTGACAAATCTCCCACTCTTCTCCAGCTATTCGCAGGCAAGTCTTTGCAGAAGCTCTCAGCTTATAAAACACAAGCCATCTATTGTTCGTCATCAAATAGATAAGGAGAGAAAGTGAATATAATTTCTTGTGCGCTTCTATTGTGACAGAAAATTAACCAGGGAAACTGGGCACAATGAAAATGTTTAAATGATTATTCACCATTAATACTGCATAATTGAGTAAAAATAAGCCAGACTGGAATAAATGACCAATTTCAAGCACAATCTGCAACACAGAACCTCTATTTTAAGAGGATGGTATTTTCACGAACTTCAAACAAATTCAATGTCACTCCGTGTGGCGCTGCTACCAATTCTCAGTAATCAGCCATATAAATACAATAAGTGGATTAGCATTTCAAGAGCAGATGATGGAAAGCAATTAACTTTGCTATTTAGACTTGATATTCACTATATCAACAGGGGGACAGAAAAAGGTAATTGTACAAAGGAAAATACATAGAAATGCAAATTAAAGTGAAATTAAAAGAGCATCAATGGCTTCACATCAAAATAAACACCTTTCAGCGACATCAACACCCCACATGGAACTAAATAACTCTTGGTTAATAATTATTCTGTGTCAAAATAAAACAAACAAACCAAAACATACATAATTAAAAAAACAGCCTAGAGGTAATTAAGCCCGGAATTATAACAATCTTTGTAGCAATTGAGCCATGCATAAAAGCCCCACTGGCAGCATACTTTTCGCAGTCACGTGTAGATTGGAAGCGACCACGCTCAGGGAGTCCGCCTGCACACGAATGCTGTAAGTGCTGATGGACTCGTAGTCCAGGACGCGGGCTGTGGAGATTACCCCAGTGATGTTGTTCATGGAAAATGTCCCTGAGAATAAAAACAACAATCAGGCTTACAGGAAATTAAGCATCTTCACGGCTCACATTTTCCACACATTCCACTTCTGAGCTGATTTTGAGAAAGGGGGAAATAAACAATCCATACGCCACTGGCATCCGGTCAATTAAACGTCTGATCACTTCAAAGATGCCGAGAAAATGGCCTTCCAACTTTCATGGAGGAGCAGAATGTCAATGAACTGTACGCTCAAGATTCCTGGAGCCAAACTTTGGAGGACAATTTTATTACCTTGAAAAGTCCCTTCATTGAATTTAAAAAAAGGAATTAAACAAACTCTATTCCCCTCCTTCCGGGCGAGTAAGTGTTCCAAGCATCCTTTAATTTAGATTTTAATATCGGGCCGAGGCAAACTTGGAGGCAATTTAATCTGTTCACACCCCAGGAGGCAGGAGAACAGGTCGTCGCCACTGTAAGAAATGAGTCGTCATCTTATTATCCTTTAACACTTTTAATGTGGCGTTGACAAAGGCAATGAAATGCGAAGCAGCCATATACGAAGGCTGCTCTAAAGCCACTGAAGGTTACAGCAAACGGCACGGCACTACATTACACATAATGCCTTGCAGTCTTGAGTATTAAATAAAGAACTATTGAAATCAGCATCCCCGCCACAACATAGGGATTTTCTGGACATGAAATATATGCCAAATGAAGCTGTGCTTCAGTCTCAAATGAAAAAAATAAAATAAAATAAAAAATGCCAAAAATGCCTGATGTATTCAATCACAGTGCTGAAGGAAGGTAAATGTAGTGATGCTAGAGTATGAAAGCTATGGAAAAACTATACAGCACAGTTTTGAGGCTATTCTTTGTGATGATTAGAGTATAAATGACGAGTGGTCTATGAGGGCTGTGGGTAAGATGCGCTTTGCATGAGCAGCGCTACCTACTTACCATTTTCATTCCCTCCAACGATGGAGTACACAATAGTCTGGTTTACAGCGGCAGCCATTACAGTTCCCACGACCTTACCCACAGCAGCATTCTCGCTCACGGGGGCAAACCTGCCGAGCGAAACATACAGCATTAAGTGTGGAAACTAACAAATAAACGACCGGGCCAAAAAGTCATAAACTCTCATATTTCATTGGACCACCTTTAGTGTTGATTCCTGCGCGCAGTCATCATGGAATTATTTCACCAACTTCATGCAAAATCAAGATGTTTATTTTCACCCTCAGTTGCATAAATTTTTGGCCGACACTGTATTGATGATCAGAGAGTTAAACTACTGCGTAAAGTCCTCTTTGCCACATTCCAAAAACTTTCAATGGGGTTAAAAATGCATCTGATAGTTTTCAACCCCATTCCAGGATTTTCAGCAATTTCCAAAGTTGTTATCTTTGCTTGATACAAGGTAATATTTTGCCCCTTCCGAAACACACTACCACATCCATGACCACGACCAGAGCATATTTCTTTCGACATGGTTGACATGAGAAATGAGTATATGATCATTTAAAGGTTCCCTATTATGTCACCAGGTGCACAGCCAATCAGTTATTACAAGCCATTTATAAATCTATTCCATCTTGAAATCACATGGGGAAGTAACCAACCAGAGGTAAGAAGAACTGATCAACTTCAGCCCAGCAGTCAATCAGATTTCATTATTCTGGGTGGTCACTCCGCCTTGTGTCAAGAAAGACACTTTGAACTGGCTCATAATGGCCAGTTAGCTGAACACCTGGTGGCAAAATAGTGGACTTTTAAATCCAAACAACGTTTTTTGGCCTGGCAGTATTGCAATTGTACCATTTACTCACAGACTAAAACTATGATCTTTAGCAAATAATTGCATCAGCAAAGAATTGACACATATATGAGAGGCAATGGTGTCAGAAAGGGATAATATGGAGTCTTGTTGCAGAATGTGCTCGTTATTCTTATGAGGAATTTCCACAGAGCTGCTGTCATTGGCAGAGAGGTGTTAGACGAGAAGCCTTTATAATATACTGTTCCGTACAAACCCAATACTTTCCATAAATCTTACAGCAAATAAACATAATTGCAATTACAGGTGGCAAAAAATACTCCCTTATTAACTTCCACGAGATAACATTGAAAAATTAGGAATTCAATACAAAATCTAGAGTACTTCTCATTAGCCACGTTGAATTGTATTATTTTACCAAGAAAGTTACACTTGCAATTCAGGCCCGTCCCTTGTTTTAGAATCAAACAACAAAGACCGCGCATGTCTGAGCAGCCAAATATGTACCAGTCTAAGGCTCAGACACATTTTACTTGTGTTTTATTACTCTGTCTTTGGATAAATTGAAGTTGTTAATAAATTTAAATGACGTAAGGCAAGGTGTACGTACATAATTTGCATACAAGTATATAAAAAAAGAATAATTTACTTCACATGATAGCGCCCTAAATGTTGGCATTGATATAAAATCCATCCTGGGAAAAGAAAGAAGACCAACAAATTATTTCCATTTTTGATACATACGTATATCATTCAAAATTTTTTAGCACAATAAAAAGTAATTCTTTTATAACCTCTGGTCGCCTGTCTGAACTTTTTATTAGGACTGCATATCAATGAATGAGGAAAAAACTATTCTGAAAACTGGGCATAGTAAAGTTGCACCATAATTAGCGAGGCCTTTCAAAGAGTCTATAAAAATATTGAAATCATTACAACAAATTTTACTAAATCCCCATTTCTCAAAAAATAGGGTTGATATAGAAGTACAAATAAGGAAAGGAAACGGTGATATGCAGATTTCCCTTGACCAGTATTTTATATATATATATATATATATATATATATATATATATTTTATTGACGAAAACATTTGAGCTGTAGCACAGCGTACATTTTCTTTTTCAGTATACATTTTCTTTTTCTTTTAAGAGAAGCAAAAACAAAACAAAGAGATAACATATCAACACTTGGCGCTGTGCTCTTGTCAGTACTGGTAAAGAATCTGAAACTCCCAGCATAATCAACATAGAGTTAGGTTCAACACGGGTACCAAAAATGTCAGAAAATGCATGAAGTATTTTTGTCCATTATTTCTCCATCTTCGGGCAGAAAACGCAGCTACGGAGGTGAGTTGCCTCATCTATGTTGCATTTATCACATTGTGGGGAAACGTTTGGAAAGAGCTTATGGAGCTTTGACTTGGTGCAGTGTAGTCTGTGCAGAACCCAGAATTGAATGAGGCAATGCCTTGAGTTGATGGAGCAAGTATTAATCTCTTCGAGGCTCACCCTTGACCAGTATTAAATACAAATACTGACAGAAAGCTTAAAATCTCAGCTTTCAAATGCAAAAAACCAACAGACTATACAGCAGCATCTATAGTGCTTGGTGGTGTGCAGCAAGCCTGCATTCTCCCCATGGAATGCACTTTGAGTTTGTGCATATCATTTCAAAAATATAAAAGCAAACACGTAGCTATAACAGCTTTATCCCTCCCCCAAGTTTTCCAGTTGTAGAATAATCTTAAAATAAAGTGCTGATAAGTTCTGAATTTATGAAAGTAAAGAAATAGAAACCAGCCAGTCCACTGCTTTTCCTTCCCTGGCTATTGTCTTTCTGACCCAGGTACGTAACTTAATTCCTGACAACACAACTATTAAATATAAGTCGCACTAATTTAGACTGTCAGCACTTGTATCAAACGAGGCATCTCCTCAGTCCAATTGACCATGTTACATTGGTTCTTGTGTATTTCACAAGCAGCTGACACACCCTGTGACACATTTAAAACCTAAATGTTTATAGGTGCCAGTCCATAAAATAGAGCAGTGAATAAAACAGTTCCACCATGTAATTGAACTTAAAAGCCTACACTCCAGCCAGGTCGCTCTGCTCTGCAGGCTGTGGTTTGATCTCCCTTGCCTACCGGTCACTTCTTTGAGTCATGATATCTGCCCATACTGGCACAAAAGTAGCTGAACGATCTCCTTTGACAGAGACCAAAGGCCATCTGAACCCCACAGCTCACCCACCTTTAGCTGTGCAGCTGTAGCATTTCTATGACATTACATTTATAATGCTCGCGGATTCACATCTCTGCACTCAGAAATTGTTCTGGATGTAGTTTGTATGCATTTAAAACTTGCTCTCATCAAGAATGCGCTATGGCTTTTGTGATGTAGCAGCTTTGCTCAGCGGCGTGCGAATGTTGTTAAGCGAGTCTGGGACTATAGCTTATTTTAATTGGGTGAATACGCTTCAGTGTCTCTACTACAGCAACTCCATCTGAATAAAAGTTCCCAGCAAATGAATGTATTGTAATTTAACATAGGCATTACCAGTGGTGTCGGCGTTTCACCAAGCCTCAAATATACATACAACACTTTTTTTCCTGAAAGCCTAAATTTGTTTCAAGCAGTTAAATACAGTGTGAACAGATCAGCCTAACGCTTGCAGCCTGCTGTACTGTACACTCTCTCTGCATGTCCAGGCTCTAATTCTTCAGCTGCTAACACGAATATGAGCAGAACATGGGATAAAAATGCGCAGGTTCTCAGACATCAGCATTTTCCTCTTTGGCACCTTCTCTCCAGCACTGAGAAATATTCTAACTCAGCAAAACTCATTCACGCCTCTTTATTACAGTGGATGAATCAAAAACAACCAATGAGCAGTGAGAAGACAAGCCATTTCATCTGATACAGAAAAATCTAAACGGTCCATTGGTAACTTTGGCAGAGCCAATAGAAAATATATGCCAAAATCTTGATTACACCAACTCATATTTGGCACTGGTATATTTCGCGTCAATTAAATTCTGCAACATTTTTTATTTCACAACTAATTGCTCAGTGTTCTCTTATCACGCAGGCCAAATTAACAAGATTATATAACTGACAAAAATTTACGAGCGGTGCCTTGGTCAGACTAAAATGTACATAAGGGACCTGTATATAGCAACCACTCTTATCCAGTGACTTTCAGTTGATTAGACTACGCTAGGGCCAATGTGTATTAAGGGCCTTTTTCTGGGGCCAGATAGCTGCAATGAGCTCATTGTGGCTGGAACCACCAACTTGTCAAACACCTTATTTACAAAACCATAGGCTGTCCCACGCACATACACATAAACCTCAATACACGCACACGAAAACACGTGTACAGAAGTACACAAACACACACATATGCATTCATGTTCGCAGAAGCACACACACACATACACCAATAATCGTCACTTAGTTTTAAAGTACTGCAGGGAAAAGAGAATCAATTAATTAAATCAGTTTCTAATAAATTCAGCCATACCTGAAGGCATCTACAAGCTTTTCAACCATAAGCTGATCGACAACCCGAAAAACTTACTAATGACTCAGCTCATTATCAGCCCCAGCTCAAACGACTCCACCTGTACCAGTATGAAGGAAAATACCACATAGATAAAAGAGCAATAGCAACAGATCTACTTTTTAATCAAGGATATTATTGCTCACTTTTTTCATGTATCTAGAAGAAAACAAATTTAGATTAAAAAAAAAAAACATAGGAAGGAAAGCGTAGGCTTGGCCGGCATACACAATGCTCATCGGAAAGTTTTAATTAACTGTAACGCCATGGGGATAATTTACATGCTAATGCTGATGCAGACTTTGCTTGCATTAGTCAACTAAAAGGGATAATTATTATTCCACAGCAAATCATAACAAAATAACTCACTGACTCACTCCCTTCATATTCTGGATCAAGAAAAGATGGGGATAAACTCCAAGGCCAGAAGTATACAGACATGCGCTCAACCAAAATGTCATTTCAAAATCACGGGCATTAATATGGTGTTGTCCCTCATTTGCATTGAAACAACTTCAGCTTTCTAGTCGTTCTACACGACGCTAGAATATTGCAGAGGGAGTCCGTATCTGCTTGAAAATAAATATTGAAGTTGGGCTCGTTGGGCTTGAAATCAGCCATCAATCACGTCCCAACAGCATTTGATGAGGTGCAGCAGGGCTCTGTGAAATTCTTTCCCAGGAGTGCATGTACTTCTAAAGTTGAATAGGTTAGGAGCACAAAAATAAATTCAGGAAAACTGTAATGCTTATACAACACACATATAAGTAGGGCTCTAAGCTGACCACTCTGCCCCCTAGATAAACAAATTTACTGACAGAAGGAATTTCAAGCTAATGCAAAGTAATTCATAAACATGTACAGCATATTAAAACTAAAACTACAAACTCAAAGTCGATGGAATGGTAACATAGGTCATAGAATTCACTCCTCGCACCTGGACAGTTTTGGGTAAAGTTCTTAGATAGAGAGAGTTGCAAAATGAGGGTTCCAGAAAATCTGGTCAAGGAGCCATTTTGTTTCCATCTCGTTATTGGGAACCGTCTCTAAGTAAATTACTTCTTTTTCCGGTTTATCTTATCTCATGTCTGAACATTTTCTTCTCTTATGCTTATCAATACCATTGCTAGCTGGTTAATTGTTTTTCCATGAAAACTAATTAGTTTCCTGTCTGACAAAAGAATAAAAACATTCTATAATTTCCATTTAGAGAAACGGCCTAGTTTTGTGAGATGGAAATAAATTCCTGAGTTGTTGTGACTCTATCTAGGAATTTCAGTTTTGGGTTTGAGACCTAGCTGGGGTCTTTCTATGTTGTGCTAGCATGTTGTCTGACAATGGAAATTGGGGACTACAAGTCTGACTTTGGCATATTAGTGCTCTCTGTCCTAAAGCTGCGAAGCTTTGTAATATTCTAACTGAGAAAATTTGGGAAATTAGACTAATTTTAAATTTGCACATATAACATTTGTATTGTTCCTAAACATAGAACTGTAATCTTTGAATGCGGTTTTAAAGCTCTCCAGCTTAATGTCAATGGGTCTCATTCATGAAACGTGAGCAGAACAAATTTGTGCGTAAACTGTTCGCAGACGGAAATTTACGTGTATCTCCGCATTCATCAATATTTTAGTAGCTACGATCTTTTCGTAGCTACTAAAAAAGTCTACACATGCTGTTGATCACGTGTAGTGCTTGAGTAAATTGAAGAATGTGCATAAATAATGCTTGTCACAATTGGAAATTAGAATTTTAATTCATATTGCGCCTTGTTATGAACACAATACGCAGATGCCTTTGAAACACGTGAAATAGCCTAAACATGACAAACGATTAAAAATATAACACATTTAGTTACATTAGTTGGCATTTGGCAGATTTAAGATCCAGTTCATGATTGTAAATTATCTATGTAAATCAACTCAATAGATTACACGTTCTTTCAACATGTTGAATGATAATAAAAAAAATAAAAGTAGAGGGATGTTGCTGTCTCCGTCAGGTATAATTCCTGACAGAGAGGTTTCCCCAATTATGCCAGCGATGCGCTCGTCTTCAGTTCATAGTTCGTCCCATGAAAACAAAAGGTCGCAAGTGACATTCCTGGTTTCATCACACCACTGCTAACAGATGAATATAAAATGTTTTTTTCTGAACTCCACTTCACCCAAAATTATTTCTCTCTCTGCTTCAGAATAATTCTTTTTCTTTATCTCTCTTTCTTTGTTTACGCCATGACTGACAGGTCAACTGGATGCATCTAATCCTCCTTATATGGTGGTCATTGGCAATTCATGGGCAGGGATTTAAACAAATAGCTGATTACCGGGAGCGCGCTGTCCCTTTTACGATGGATTGGCATTCATGATCGTACACACGTCTTTACGATCAGATCTGAGCTTCCCGCGGTGTTCATGAATCCGGAGTAGGTTTTTAGTAACGCAGGCTTTTATGTGCAAATCTACACACAAATTTACTAACGTTCAATGAATTAGACCCAGTGTGTCCACAAACTTTTGGCTAAATAGCGTGTCATTAAGCGAAAGTAACCACAGCAGCAGAGAAGCTCACAAATGAACAAACCTCAGGACAATCAGGGCTCATTGCGAGCTTAATCTCAGTCCTTTAAACTAAATGAAAAAGATGACTTAATTTGAATGCGTAATGTTGTGCCCTGAGGGAAAGCCAACACTTAAATGTCTGTGAGCATATGTTAAATGGGATCTCCAAAAAAACTATTTATGATGGAAAATCAGTTTCTCCACCCATGTAATGCTACAAAAAAATCAACATTTATAACATATTAATGTACTTTCTTTACTCCTGGAAAGAAAAAAGAAAAAGAAAAAAAAAAACCTGCAAGAAATGTTTTGCATTCATGGAGTGGCCACACTTCTGCTTAAGAGGCAGTAATTTCCATAAAGCAATATGCATTTCCTAAAGCATGGAAAGAGTGGGAAATTAAAATTTCAGTCCTCAAACACAGTCCCTCTGAAAAGCAACGATAACACAGGAAGGCTCCCTCAGCTTACACTAACATGGAACCCTGAAGAGCAGCTACTCTGCGCAAACTATCATGAGTATGATGACCAAACAAAGTAGCTGTTCTGCATAAATAATTCATAAACAGACAAGTACAATTAACTGGTCCAACTGCAGGGCATTTGCATGTGTACATTACATGCGTACCCTTGTTTCTGCACAAAAGTACATAAGACGAGGTTTGTGTGCTTCAATATATGTGTGTGTGCACGCAGGCCACACTAGCCAGAGTATTGCTTGGGGTAGCAAAACCCGATGACAAGTAGATGTGACAAGCAAGGAAAGCACATCTGGACGCGCTCATTAGTATGGGGACCACAGAGTGTCGGTGAAGTAAGTGCCCTCAGGTTGCAGTGAAACCTCCTGTCCCATTTCCCAAAAGCACATATGCTCAGCACTTTACCTGGCCTTGGCTCATTCGCTAGGGCTAATAAATTTACCCTTCCTTAAATTAATGAGGTAATCAGTCGTTTGCTGCGATTTCATTTTCTTAATATCGCTCACTCTTCAATGACAACGTAATCTGTAAGAAAATGGAACTACGTCCTACGTAATTTATGTGCATTTTGCAATATAGTATTTGGGGGTAAAATGACAGCTATTTCAGATCAAAACCGTTATTTGAGCATGTTAAATGAATTTGTGAAAGCAGATGTACCATTAAACAGTGTTATGTAAACATCACAAGCCTTTCTGAATCAGCTTTCTGCATTCCGAAGTGAAATAAGTGAAATCTGATTGCCGCTCGCTGGGAGTGAATCTCATTAAGACTTACAAACCTTTATGTGAGAGAATGCTTTACTATTTACTGGCATCCTGCTGCATCGTGGGAGGAAGAGTCTCATGAGAACGCACAGAGTGCTATATTGGAAAGCTGCGAAATAATAGTCGAACCAGATCAATCCCTACTCTATATCATGCATAATTATATGCAATAAGTATTCAGAAAACACATTTCAAATGAGGATTCTACCGTCTAACCAAGGTATAACCTAACAGAATGTGGCACGTGGCAGTAAGATGCATATATTACCAAATATGCAACACAATTTGAATCGCACATGGCCTTTTACTGACAGTAAAATTTTACTTGTTTGTTTTTATGCAGGTTGTTCCTGCAGAATACTTAACACTTGCCTGGGAAACACCTGCCACATGCTGTCAGCTACCTGTTTTCATTACAGTTTCACATGTTTGGCTCAGAGAGCAGTGAAATTTCTACTCAATACTTGCACATGCACATCAAAATAGTTTTTGAGTAGTATCGATGTGTTTAAGGGTTACATCATTAATTTCTATCCAGCACTCACAAGTGTAAGAGTAAAATATTTTCTCAAGAAGACTGTAAGCTGTCAAGGCTTTTACTTGAGAAAGAGAGGCAAAGAACAAGAAAATGAATGTGACAATACGAAAAATCTGACCAAAAAATAAATTGATAAAATAAAAAATTCAACAAGCGAATAGGCAGTTTTTGAAAACTAAGAGGTTTAAAACAATAATCAGGCAAAACCTGGTTTAGTCAGACCCCCTGGGAAAATGGGGAAAATGAAAAAATCATCAAGAATTATGTCCTCCATAGCAAAATTTGGCTGTCCTCATTACGATAAAGACGTGCTCACAGAAAGCTGAGTTAATGTATTTTAGCCTTTTACAGAAGACTCGTGGTGTTGGGAACGTGGACCATTATTACGCAATGTACCAGCTTGCTATGAACACTTTGATGTCCAGTAAGTAAACAATAGTTCTTATCAACGTGTGGCGTAAACAAATACTGTTCATGTTGAATTCAAAGATTGAGTTTGAGAAATTGGTCAAAGTATTGCATTTGTTTCAGGCAGGCTGGGTCATTTGATGCAAGTCTAGCCCCATACAGCCGCAGCTCAGGCTGGACTGTTGACTTGGAGCTGTGGATAAGCTCAGATGCAGCCAGTAGCTCCTTGCAATCTCTCTGACTCAGATCAACTAGTCTTCCACTGACTTTACAAAATCCAACATAACCAAATACTGTAGAACCACTGATCCTCAATTTTTTATTTGTTTTTTTAAATTTTATCGATAGATAGTTAAACTACACTGAACAAAAATATTGATGCCATATGGAGTTAACAACTCTAAAGTGAGCATATGCTGACATTTCCTTGTACAATAGGGATATTTCTCTTGATTTGTGGACCATTTTTTTAATCCATCTCTCTGTCAGTGAGCATTTGCTTAGTGATGCAGTGATTTCAATGAGTACATGGGTATTTCCAGACGGTGATCAGACAGAATAAGCAGTACCCAGACACTCCTTATACTGGGGACAATAAAAGGCCACCCCAAAATGTCAGATTTTGTCAAAAGTCATCATTCCTCAGATGTCTCAGGTCATGCGGGAACGTGCCATTGGCATGCTGGAAGCAGAGATGTCCACCAGAGCGGTCTGCATTCAGTTCCTTGAAGCAGAGCACATTGTAGTTCTGGACTGGCCTGCGTATTCGCCGGACATGTCGCCCATAGAGCATCTTTGGGATGTTCTGGATGGACGTGTCCGCGACCATGTTCCAGTTCCGGATAATGTGTGCCAGCTCTGTGTGGCCCTCCGTGAAGAATGGAATAACATTCCACAGGCCACGATAGTCAACCTGATCAACTCCATGCGAAGGAGATGTGTTGCTCTGAGAGACGCAAATTGTGGACACACAAGATATTGAACATTCAATTTCTTCAACCTGACCTCCAACGTGTTCAAAGGATTGTCACTCCTTTGCAGATGCCAATATCAAGATGTATTGGACGGTGATCTGAAAATTAGTCATTCACAAAAATTAATTTTGATTCGTTCATCTATTGCATAACCCTAATGTTAATAAAAACTTAAAAATTTGACATGGGGCGTTATATTTTATGGGGCCATATATTTTTGTTCAGTGTAGTTTCCCCTCTGAGGCTGGATTAACATGACGGAGTGCTGGCATTGCATTTACAAAGTCTATCTTCCTTCTTTTCGGTGCCGTTGCATGAAAGTGAACAGCAGCTGAAACACAGACTACACTGTCTGCTCAGAGCGGGGACAGCCACCAGTAGAGTTTCACCCTGAAACAAAATTTTTGGCACTCTGCTTTTACTGAAATACAGTGAAGAAATGCATTATGATTGGTCTTAATTATATCAGTCCTAGACTATACCTGTGATAAGCAAAATACAGTGAGCACCATAATTAATTTGGCAGCAACACATTTCTTATTTTGGCTCTGAACTCTACAACACTATGGGCCTGATTTACTAAGACCTTTAGCACATGCAAAATCTTTTTGACCGTGCAAAACCAGAAACCTTGCCACTGATTGGTGCAAGGCAGCAACCCTGGCCAATCATGGGCAATGTTATTGGGTTAGCACAGAAGAAAAGATTTTGCGTGAGCTAAAGGTCTTAGTAAATCAGGCCCTATGAGTCTGAAAGAATACAATGACAATGACGTCGACATGCAGACTGTCAGGTCGATTTGAAAAGAAGCATTAATAAAAGTCAACACCTTTTTTAAATAGTACCCCCATTTTTTTTCATATCAAAAAAACATTGGACAGTTTAACATAATGTAGAATAAAGTAAAAATTTTTAACTTTTGGTTGCATATCCTTCACATGGCTTCTTGAAGTCTGTGATGCATTGACATCGCTAGATTCTGTGTATCTTCCCCAGTGATGCTTTGCTGCCAGGCCTTTATGGCAGTTAAGCTTTTTCCTGGGAATTCTTATCTTCAGCCTCCTGTTCAGCATGTCAAAGCCATGTTCAGCATGATTCCGATCAGGCTATTGACTCACTCAGCAACCAGAACCAAAATAAAACCTAAAAAAAGTGTCACTGTCCAGTAAATGATGGTGTTCACAATATATTCACCCGTTTATTACGGTAAGTCTGTTAATAGTCTAGTTAGTAGATATGCAATAATGTAACTTTTCAAAGCGAAAGAGTAATCCCAAAGATTATAAATGTCTGAATGTGCATTGGGTGCTGCGCCAATAATTATTATAATCAACATTTATTAAAGGTTTAAGCGGTTTTTAAAAGCACAGGCAAAATAAAGCAACAGTAAATATCATTGCAGCTTTGCAAGAAGTTGGCAAATCACAGGCCACAATATGGCTTAAAAAAGAAATCTAAAGTTAACGCGTTGCAGAAAAGCCTATTGCAAAACACAAAATACAAGATGTTAAGTGCAAAAGTGAAACAGTACCATAAATCAGTCTTTATGTTTTCTCAGGGAAAGCCTATTTGTTAACAGTCATCAAAACTGAAGAAAAAAACATAAAAAATCAGAAAAATACAGGAAATTACTGTGAAGTTGCATAAAGTAAACAGTTTTTAAACGTAAGCTTAATTTAACAATATGAATGTGCCTGTATGAAATTTTCACCAACAACATTGTGTGGACGACCATTTAAAAAGGTTTTGAAAACAGTTTTGGAGCATCATCCCAGAATATACTGATAAACCCTTTTTCGACAAAAAGCTTCAGGTATACCTGACAGGCTCTAGCTGAAACGTGTTCCGTTGACTCCCCATATGCGATACTGCCAGTGTTTATCTAGCCTTATCTGTAGAGATAGCTAAAGCTGTAAATCAGGACACTAACTCGGCACTTCAGCCTGGGGACTTTTCTACCCAGGAATAGCTTTAAATGAGTCAGCCAGAAGTTTACTCAAATTTTGAAGCTATCCTTCATCTAGACACATAAATATCCACAAACAATATATACAGTACATCGCAAAACATCACAGAAGTAAAGCCAAGGCTACTTCTGACTCTCAATACTGGGCAACACATTAGACTATACATTAAACTACAAAAATCAAAGCTAACTGCCTTTGCTATCTAGCCCTCTGTATATGGGATATTAGATAAACTATGAGTGAACTATAAAAACTCATTTTATGACAGTATCAAATGTGCACAAACACATTTAATGACTGGTGTTTGTCAATCTGTCTGTTCAGTCCAGTTAGAACATTTTAAATGTGGAGCATACTTCAACCAAGCCAGACAACCGGCATCAACAGGCTTCAGGCTTTAGTCAACACTCCAGCACAGGGTATGGTTGTCGAGCGGTAGACTTGCTGTCAATGAACCAGTCTGAAGCAAAATGAAATTAAAAAGCCATTGTTCACCCATACATGCAAACTTGTGTGAATACATTTGCATAGATATCATAGAAGTAAAGCCAACGTTATTCTTGACTCAAAATTATGCGATACACTTTGAAATCGATAGCTTTCCAAGTTCATTATCGTGTGCCACTGAGGTCCTCTATATTGCACGAAAGCAAGTTAAAAACTGTCAGTAGAATAAGAAAACACATTTTCTCATAACACTGCACCAAATGCTAATATTGAAAACCATTTGGCTCAGATGGAGGGTTGACATAGTTCCACTGAGCCAGAGACAGCAAACAGCATGCAACAGGCAGCCTCAGAGCTGATCCACAGCCGAAGTCAACACTCAAGCCCAAGATCCGGTTTTCTTAGGCAAGGCTACCTGTAAAAAAGCCAATGTGAAGCAACCACAAATCGAAGAGCCGAGGGCTAAAAGCACCAAAATCGCATTTTCACACACCGTGAGGTAAGGAGGGAAGAAAGCTTTTATGGTTATCCAAGTCTATTTTCTCAATTTTCTCAAAAATTGGAGTTCTTGTGACTTAAGTACTTTAAGCACGGGGGTCTTCAACTTCAACTATAGAGCAATTGTCCATCTATATATACAAACATGTACAGTACTTGTCCTGAGGCCCAGGCAGTATAGGACTAAAGTATAAGTTTCTTTTGATACAAAATAACTTCGGCTTCACTTCAGCGTCCTACACTGTTCACCTACATGGCTTGGGTGGCATGACAGCGCCGTATATGAACTTGACACTGCAGAGGTGCAGAGGTGCAAGCACCTATAGTACTGCACATTCACACTTTTAACAAGTGCATGTTGGGCATTTGGTCAATCTGAAAGGATATTTCCAAGACTGTCCCAGTACCCCTGGATATAAGAGTTTTACAACACTTGGAAATGAGTATATGGAACCATTCAATCATCATAAAATGCATTTTATCAACCTTCAGATTTACGTTTGGCACCTTGTCAGCTCCCTCATCTTAAAAAGATGAACAAAGATTTCAAACAGAAAGAAAGAACAGCGAGAAAAAAGCCAGAAAGGCAAAGGAATTACAAAGGTAGAGTCACTGAACATGTGTCTCTACAAGTACAATTCATAATATTCCTCTAATCAAGGGAAAAAAAACACCTTTTTCAGTTTGTATATGTGACAAAAGGCACATATTGGAATATTTCATTGGATTTTTGGATTTCACTTCAAAGTAAATGAGACAGAATGTCTCATCTCATAAACCACACTGATGATCATTTCGGACAGACCACAGCTGCACTGTAGTGCCCCTGCAAGCAGACTCATTGTGCAGCCCTCAAAGTCAGTGATGACAGTTTACAGGCTGGTGTTACAGATTCACTCATATGGATGAAAAAGGCAGTTGCCAAGGTTGGCAAACAAGAAAAAAAAAGCATAAAACTGAAATAAAATGGCAGCAAATAAAACAAAATGCCTATAAAGGATGCGGTGTGAAATGAAAATTGAAAACCGAATGCACTGATTTGCAAATCAATTAAACTCATTTAAAAATCATTTATATTTAATGGCAAATCATACAATGAAAACAAAGCAGATTCTTAAATTGAGATATTTCATTGTTTTACAAAAAATATCTGCTCATTTTGAAGTCAATGCAATCAACGTGTTTCAAGAACGCTGGGTTGGGGGCAACAAAAAACTGGAAAATTTGTATGATGCTAAAGAAAAAAAAAAAAACACCAGGCGGAACATCTAATTAGCACTGATTTTACCACAGGTCAGAAGCATGATTAGGTATAAAAAGAGCATTCCAGAGAGGCTGAGTGCTTTCAGAAGTAAAGGTGGCAAGGGCTTTACTACTCAGTGAAAGACTGTGAAAAACAATTTTTAAATAACGTTTCTCAATGTGAATTGCAAAGAATTTAAGGATTTTATCATCTACGCTACATTATATAATTAAAATATTTAGAGAATCCAGAAAAATTGCTGTATGCAAGGACACGGCCAAAAACCGCAATTGAATGCTCGTGGACTTCAGGCCCTCAGGCAGCACTGCATTAAAAATAAACAGGATTCTGGCATGAAAATCACTACATGGGCTCAGGAACACTTCTGAAAACCAGTCAGTGAACACAATTCTCTACTTCATCCACCAGTGGAAGTTGAAACTACAATGTAAAGACAAGAGCATATATAAAAGTATCTAGTAAGGCTGTTGCCTTCTCGAGGCCCAAGCTCATTTAAGATTGACTGAGGCGAAATGGAAAACTGTCCTCCGGTCTGAGGAATCCCAATATGTAATTATTTTTGGACTTAAAGGTGCACCCTGCAGGTTTGTTTTCTTTCTGCGCGATTATATTTTTGTCTCAATTCGCCAACATCACTCCACAATCCGCTAGCTGCCTGCCCCTAAATTCACTGTAAAAAAAAAAACTTGGGCTCTGGAGACCGCACAGGCGTCACAAACTGCAAATAAACACAAGGGGCACAGGCTGTGCCCCAATACATAAGAAAACCGTCCCGGCCAATCACCGACACGAGTTGACAGTTATGGAAGCATGGGAAGGAGGGAACTATAGGAGGGAGGGAACTATGGGAGGGAGGGGCGGGCTACCTCTGTTTTTTGAGTTTGAATGTCAACAGAAGTGAAAGTAAACAAACTTGCATCGTGCACCTTTCAGTCCTTTGGCTAAAGAGGAGAAGAGTCACCTGACTTGTTATTTGCTATAAGTTGCAAAACCAGCATCCGTGATAGTATGGGGGTGCACCAGTGCACATGGCATGGGTAACTTGCTCATCTGTAAATAGAGCATTAATGCTGAACGATACATCCAGGTTTTGGGCAGCATATACTGCCATCCAGACGTATTCGTAGGGGAAGGCCTTAATTATTTCAGCAAGACAATACCAAACGGCACACTCTGCGCACATTACAATAACATTAATCCATAAAAAAAAGAGTCTGGGTGCTAAACTGGCTTGACTGCAGCCCAGACCTGTCATCCACTGAAAATATTTGGCTCATTATGAAAAATATGATGAAGAAGGTCACAAAGTGCTGAACAGCTGCAATTCTACTAGTACCAATAATTAGAAAACATTTTGCTTTCATAACTACAGCAGTTAGTGTCCTCAGATCCCAAACACTTAGTGTGTTGATAATAGAAGAGTTTATGTAACTCAGAGGTAAACAAGCCCTCATTACTACTTTTTTTTAAAACGTATTGATAGCACATATTTTTCAAATAACAACAGAATTCCTCAGTTTCAACATCAGAAATGTTGTCTTTGTTTCATTTTGAACTAAATACAAAGTTTAAATGATTTGCTTATCATGGCATTCAGTTTTTCCTTACATTTTACACAGCATCACAACTTATTTTGGAAATGGGGTAAGAATTCATGACATTCATCCCATAAAAAATGAATACTTCAGCAGTTTCAATATATGTGAAATTCTGTTGACAAAAAAAAAATACTTATATAAATTTTAGGATTTTATTGTAAGGTGAATGAGATGGACTTTTATACAGTTACTGTATCTCTACCTTTTTTTTTCTGGAAAAAAAAAGAATTTCTGCCACTGAATTGAGATAATTTTGACTCATGTCCAGATTTGTTCGTGGAGTAAAAATCTATAAATGAGTTAAGATTTTCTCACATTTTTTGAGAAACAGAAAGCAGAAATAAGCGTTTAACTCTTAACACAAGATGGAAATGCTTGCTAAAATTGTGTTTTTGCAGTGCGAAAGCGATTCCTTTCGGAGGGCAAACGGTGCATCTCTGTGTATGCAGATGATCCGTGCTTTGTGTGAGGTAGCATGTCAGCTTTACTCGAGGTTTTGTTTATGACACTGTTCTCCAGAAGAGGTCCATCAGAATTAGATAATGTATTAACTCCAAACTAGCAGCTTGTATCAGAGGATCCTTACTGACTAATTTGGGCCAGCATGTTCAGCAAATAAAGCATGCAGAATACCATATGGGTGATAACAATACAAACAGGAAAGGTTTGTCCAGTTTATTTATTTTCTACCTTATGGCAGGCTGGTAGAGATCACTTGCATAGCTTCAATGGCACCATATGAAATTTGCTTGCAGTTTTGGTATGCAATACACGCATGAAGAGAAGCCCTCAGTAGCTCATTCAACCTGATAATCCCCCTCTGACATTTCAGTTAGACCCCTCCTGCAAGAAGAAGTGTGAGCTGTGTTTGTGCAGATAACACACTGAATACTCAGTCTCCCCTGTCATCTCACAACACTTTAATAGCTGCTCTAGACAGGCAGACAGCTAAGTGCAAGACTAATGAGGTCCACCGAGTAATACTCCTGCTATCACGACTACAATTCAAACTCCATTATTTGCACTATGGTCATAAGAATCTACAGTGCTATGCTTGCCATGAGTTTCTGTCACACTTCGCGCCACAGTGTCAGTGTATCATGGTGATCCTTGCATTCCATATTGAGGGTTTCTGTTGGTTGGTTAATTGTTCTATTTCCTCATTTGCCCTCTGTGATTTCCTCACGCCATTCCTGCGCCTGTTTCTCATCTCCCCTGTTTTCTCTGTATTTAGGTTCTGATGTCTTTTTGTGTTCTGGCCAGATTGTTCAGTTGTGCCTAGTGTATTATTTCTTTTTTAAATCTTGCAGCAGAGACTCCTGGACACTAGTTCTTCCCAGAGACCAGCTCTTATGTGCTCTCCTGTGTTTATCAGGGTCCTCCAGGCCCCTCTGTTTCCCTTGCCACAGCCCCAACATGCCTCACCCCTGTGCCCCTTTCCCTCAAGAACTAATTCTTTGGATTTTGACCCTGGTCCGGACTCTTTCTGCATGCGCCACCAGATCCTGACTTTCGCTGCCCAATTTTAGTCTGCATGCATTGTGCTGGTTACTGGGTACAGGCCCTGATCATAAAACTCTGGTTTTCTCAGGTCTAGCGGTTGATTCTTTCCACTCTACCTCAGTAGGGCTCACAAAATTAGTACTCACCTCCGAAGGTTGGCTAAACAACATTGCTTCAGTGTTAATGTCAACATCTTATCAACTGATTTTCTGGTTTGTTTGAATTAATTTACCAAGCCACTATTACTGCGCTCATTCCATAGACACTGTTCTGCCCCTCAGGAAGATAGGTTATATAAGCTGCTCTCCTGTCTCACTTCTGATGCAAACATATTTCTGCCAATGGCTGCATCACGCACCACTCCAACATCGCTCTTGACTGCTGTGGGTTAACATCTCACCTCCATCCCAGCATCTACCTGTGGGCACTCAAATTTCCCCATGGGGATATCCTGACACTCCCTGGTCTCTTCTCCGCAAGCAGAGTTGGCCACAGGGTCAGAGCCAAGACGCTAAACTATCATTGTATCCACTCATTACTACTGCTAATATTGGCCAAAAGAAATAAAGATTTACAAATATACAGTAAATTAAGAAAGAATTGCCCTCACACATAAATTCTAAATGCAGATTTGCTCGATGATGAGACATTGACCTTTCTATTTTGATTTGGGATTAGTATTGTTGGCAGCCAGTTGACATATTGTGCCTACTATTCACAAACATGAGGGAAAGGTCACACTGCAGTTTAAATGCAGGTAGAATATACCAAGTGCAAAGCAGATAATGCATCATTTATGGTTTTTATGGTTTAAGATACACTACTCCAACTATGACAGGATATGAATGAGCAATTGCACATCCAAAAAATTATTCTGACCATCCCTGCTCGATCTCACATGATGCGTATTTCATGAAAAAATTATGGAAAATGAAAAGTCAAAGGAAAATTCAAAAACAATAAGTAAATTCATTAAATTTCAAACTGAAGCAGGGTAAATATGTCTTTGTGCTAGCGCTGACTCATAACAATAACAGGAAAATATCTATTACAGCCAAAATGCATAGCGAGGACATAAATTAATTGACCGTTGATGAATGAAATAAATCTTCCATCTTAATTGTTTACATGTTGCTGCAGGCTGAAAGTGCTAATCATTACCATGAAATTTGGCTCTGTGTCTGTCTGTCACAGTGCCCTCCTTCCAAAAATACATGGCCTGTTCATCACATTTACAATGTTATGCTAATGGTGTGTTTGTTTGCCTGACCCTGTGCTGGTAACACTGCACACAGACTGTCAATGACTGCATACTAATTTTGCAGGTGTTCTCGCTCACTGGCGAGGCTAGCCCAGTCCCCTAATCATACACAACTAAATGAAGGTTGAGCACAGTTTTCCGCACTGGTAGAGGTCAAATCACTCAGGTAGCTACACTTCTTCATTAAAATGCACAAATGCAATGGGAAAGACAACATTTTCAAAATTACCGTATTTCAATTCAGACCAAAAAAAAGAGAGACAAGACTACAAAATATGCTCAGCATAGCATGGACCTCTGCTAAGGATGCAGATTAAGTAATTTATCTAATCACCCTCCCAACATGTTCAGTAAACCAAAATCATGAGGGGGACTAGACGCTGAGGTGTCATGGATGTCGAACGGAAAATACCACTATGGAAATGTGAAGAGAAGGACTAATCAAACCAACATGTGTAAATGATCTCCAAAGTTACAATAAAATATTTTCCATAGCTGACCTTTTTTTCATTGTTAGTATTCATCAACTGATTCCAAATCAGCATAGGTTGGACTTCTACAGCTCGCAATAAAAAAAAAAAAATCATTCCAATTTTGATTCTTCCAATATAGTTCATAATAAGTTGGGACAGTTAAGTATTACTCACTTTACTGTTTACTTTAATTCACTGCTGCCAATTCCATTTCATAACATTTAGGGAACATTTAGGGACAGAAGACACCAAATGATTAAGTGTTTCAGGTGTAATATTGTCCCATTCTTCCTGCTAACAAGACTTAGGGAGTGCAACAGCACAGGCTCTTGTTTGTTGCATTTTGCATTTCAGTATGTGCCACACAATTTCCATTGGGGACATGGGGGGACCAGTGACCGGCCTGCACCCAAATAAATATTGGCCGTCAAGTAAATATTTACTCCTGATCGTTCAAAGTCCAAAACAGGATCCTTATTTCGCTCATACTGCCATACTCAAAAAAACCCATTTGTACTTTATTGTAGTCTCTGCCTGAAGCGCCTCATTGGGGTGGCTCTTCCGCTATGGCCCCCACTTCCCATGAGCCCACTTTCTTCTGACTGGCCAGCTCTGTGGAGGGGGGAGTTGGGGGGGACAGGGCTGCAGAATGCAGTTTTCCGGATCAGTCTCTCCGGAGTGAAATGTGAGACACCTCTGCCATCTGATAAAGAATCGGCGGGCAAATTCTGCAATCTAACGTTATACTTAAATATAGATCCAATGAAATTAACTTGTTCTAATAAACGTAGCAGCAAAATTGAAGGACACAGTGAGAAAGTCTGGCAGCTCAAGTTTGCCATCGGCTGCAGTTTGCTACAGCAACAATGGTGAGTACAACGGTGTTTCTACTCTATTGCTAGAATGCAGGGAAAGCTATAATCCACCCCATATAGACACATTTGTACAAGAGGTCGACATGCCCAAGTGTAGACCGGAGATCACAGAAATCTGGGGGTCTGAGTTTAGAGGGAAACATGGACAGTGAGGAGCAGCTAAAAGTGGACCAAAAGCTTATGGACTGTTTAGGTTTGTGTTATAAGGACCTGCTGGTTCGCGTGCATAGCTGTGGTGTGTTGTAAGCGTGGAGAAACTAACAGCTTCTGCGTTGGTATATGACAGAGGGGCAAAAGCAACAGGCTAAATGGCCTTTTCAGAAATTGCCCATGGTAATGGTTTATTCATCGCGCCGGAATGACCAGCTTTTCCTCGCGCAAAATCGGCAAGTTATGGATATTGCGCGAGAGCTAGATAGAGCTCCGATTAGGCTATGAACATAATACAGGTTTTACAGACCGTAAATTCTGTTTGCATGAACTGTTGCCTATGTGGAGCTAGCGAATCGATCACTTTTACAGGAAAGAATTTACTATTCAATCAATGGCAATGCAGAGAAATCGTTTGTTATACTGGACATATTATAGCCTGCGGGCTGACCTATTGCTTAGCTTACCCAGACATTGGAGATGTATCAGGCAGACCCCGGTCATGGATAAGTAAAGCGATTGTTTCACAAGCACCTAAACGCACTGTAAGCTTTGCAAAACGTACGTCTGGTCTAACTGCACCTCTCCAGTAAGCTTCAACCGTAGTGGCTACAATCAGGCAACGTTATGATGAAACTGTCACATTGATGCTTACTGAAGTAACACAAGCATGCTGATCATAATTGCTGCATATAAGTTAACCAGGAGCATTTTTAATTAGCAGAGCACGCAAATTAACATGCAGTAGCTGATGAGCGGTCATGACTTTGGATGCAATTTGTCGTGTAAAAAATTTGTTTTGTGTCTGGTGTGAAAGCTGCTTAATGCGCCCATAATGCGTATATTAGCGTTTTTGCATTGACTTTGAATGTAGCTTATCAGTCGCGCGAAAAATTCGTTTCGCGTCCGGTGTGAAAGCGGCTTGACGTGCTTGTGTATTTGCATCTTTGCATTGACTTTTACTGTAATGAGTCGCGCGAAAAAATTAGTTTCGCGTCCGGTGCGAAAGCTGCTTAACGCGCCCATAACGCGTGTATTCGCGTCTTTGCATTGACTTTGAATATAGGCTAATCTGTTCCACGAAAAATTCGTTTCATGTCTGATGTGAAAGCAACTTTATGGATAGTACGCGACAGCTAGAGAGAGCTTGGTTATGTTATGAACACAATACAGGTTTTACAGACTGTAAGTTCCGTTAGCATGGACAAGTTGCCTATGTGGATCTAGTCAATTGATCACTTTTTGGAAAAGAATTTCCAAATTAATCTCCGCCATTTTACTAGCCACTACAACTTCTATAGGGGGATAAAATTGTCACGATAGTGCAGAGAAATCACTTGTTATGCCAGACACGGTAGAGCTTCTGCGTTTCATGTTGCTTTCACGCAGCACCAGAGAGCATGCTCGGACATTTGTGAAATATCCGGCTGATCCCAGTCATGGATAAGTGAATCGATCACTAACTGTAGTGGCTACAATCGGGCAACGTTATCATGAAACTGCCACATTGATGCTTACCGAAGTAACACAAGCATACCGATCAGAATTACTGCATAAAAGTTAACCTGGAGCATTTTTAATTAGCACGACGCGCAAACTAACATGCAGTAGCTGGTAACCGAGCGGTCATAACCACTGAGACAAACTCTTGCAATACAGGTTTTACAGACAGCAAGTTCTGTTACTGTGAACAGTTGTACCAAGCATCCAAATTAAAAACAAGTATAAGAATTCAGTTTCAAATGAGGTTTATGTTCACACACCTTCTGTAGAATTTCCCCTGATATCAGTCTTGCATAATTAGGACACAAACATAAGCAACAGTAACTTGGCTATGTTAGCCACTGTGCTACAGCCACAATCAACTGGCTATCATGTCAGGTTGGCTTATGCAGTAAAAGCAACTTGAATCTTCTGTGTCTATGAGTCGCGGGCAGTCACGACCAATACAGGCTTTATCTTCAGATAATTTATAAAGCCTGTGTTTCAGGCTGTTGTTAGTGTTAACTATCGCTAGCGGTCCTGCTAGCAACCCGTGACACGTTAGCTTCACTTACATTATTTGCTGTTATATCGTTATTTACAGCTTGTGGCTCCGAGCGCTTGATCGATGCAACTGCTTCAGGTTTGAGAATTATCCTTTATTTGTAAAGCTGTCTTTGGTGAAATGCCGAGCACACCCTTTGGCCGTGGCTGTTTGCCAGAAAAAAAAAAAAACTACCCACTGATTTCTGGTGGCATCCTCTTTTGGAAGAGAAGTTGGTGTTTTTCTTCGCATCTACAAGTAAACGGACAAGCAGCTTTGGGAGAGATACTGACAAAACTGCACCTCAAATGATCTGCAGTTCTCCTTTTGTATTTCCAAAAGTGCCTACGCTACTAAGGCATAGTATGATCTGCCGTTGTTAGTGCCTGCTAGAATAGTTTCCAGTGCGGGCAGGTCCAGTGCCGTGATTGGCTCTGGCTGGGTCTGTACTAATTGGACGGCACAACCTGACGTCAGGTTTTGCCCAGATCCCGCGAAGAACTCGGGAGGAGCTGTTCAGAGATGAAAATCACGTTGTTGGATCATGGCTAAAGCCCTGTATCTTATGTTTAGAAACTTTCAGAGGTTGAGTCCGGACAACTAACATATTAACATCACTAATATGTATTGAAAGAAGGATCAGTCTAATAGGTCCCCTTTAAGTTTTAACTCGTATTTGTGGATGTGACTTCATATTTTTGAACTGGAAAAAGGTTTGCCAAAGAACATCTAAGCCCTAGTGTTACATGTTACTAGTGCTGTGGTAAATGTCCATTCTCCATGAAGTGCCGTTGGAGCGATCCAAGATCAAGGGTATTCAGCTGAGCCTTCTGCCCGGGCCCTCAAGCACAAAATTCTGCTAGATTCCTTGAATCTTTCAACTATGTTGTGCACTATTGGGGGTGATATAACCAAAATACTTCCTATCTTTGTTTGTGAAAAATTAATCCTGTTCATGGTTTTTTTCATGCATTTGTGGACAAATTGGCAATTTTCATCTTTGCTCCTGAAGGACTAAGCATTTCCTGGATGCTGCTTTTCTACCAAATTGTGATTACAATCACCTGCTGACATCAGCCATTTCAAATTACTTAATTATTCAAATGTTTTCACCTCATTACTAGTCCTAATTTGCCCTAACACAGCCTTTTTCTGAAATGTTCTGACAGCCTGAATGGGTAGACATGGATATAAATTTTCAAATAGAGAGAAGTTCACCAGACAAAACATTAAATATCTTGTCTTTATACAGTCTGCAATAAAATGCAAGTCAAAGTAATTTTAAAAATCACTGCGTTTTGTTTTGTACGTCCATTTTCCATCCTGTCCCAATATTTTACGAGTTGGGGTTGTACGTGAATGCAACAAGGACAAAACTACTTAAATCCAGATTTTTTTTTTTTTTGCTAAAAAGTTCAAGCCCTTATTCACAGAATGCAAACAAAAGACAAAAATGCAAGGCCACCACTCATCCAATCCCACAAGAGTGGGGAAAAAATATATTACATTCTTGTCACTGGTTAATTATTTGAGCGCAAAATCAAATTTGCCCAAAAAATGCCCTGAGATAGAAGTCTTGTGAAGACTGCAAAAGAAAAGAAGTAATGGCGCCCTTTGTTTGAAAACACTGCAGAAGACAGATAGAATAGTACAACTCTTCCTTTGAGTCTATTAATGACAACCTCATTCTGAAACAATGTTTGCAACCTTCTTTTATTCCACACAAAGAGATGAATTATTGTACAGAGAACTGACCTGCGGTAGCACCTGGATGTCTCCAGTCTCACTCATTTATTGTGGAAAACTAACAAGCTGAGAGCAGCACTTCCCCTCGCTCAGACAAAATTCATCAAATATTAGAAGGGAAAACATCAGCAGCTGAGCCTAATGATGTACCTAAGTGGCATCCAACATGATATTTTACTGTCACAGCTTTGATGGTAATTATTTTCCACTGATAATCATAATGATGATGATGATAATGATAATAAAAAATGAACTAGGAAATCATATGTTGATTACTACATGCAGCATGGCTTGCGGTAAAAGCACACACTGCCAGAAGCGGACAAAATCAAAATGGCTTGGAGATCAAGCCTATTTCAAATAACGAGAATAAGGGTTTCAAACATTGTGCTTCCAAAAAACAACCCACACACAAAGGCAAAGTTGACCTGCTCCAAAAAAAACTACACCTCATCCTTTGAGCAGAAAAAAATCCTCTCATATTTACCAGTGTGTAATAAGAGTACGCGAATACTGCAGATGAGAGCAACAGCAAACTTCAGTAGGGTTAGTGATTGCTACAGTCACGAACAATGACATCCTCACATGCAGTGAGGTGCAATGGGAATGATTTGAGGGAGGCCATTGCAACATCACAAAGTGGTTTTAATGAGATAAGCACCAGTGAAAATGCACCAATGGCATGTTCAAACGACTTGATTGACAGGAGCTTAAGACAGGATTCTCATATTTACACGTAACACAACTGTAAAGTTGTGACTAATATAAAGTTTGCTCTAATCTCGTCTTTCATTCTTTAAACTGTGGATGGCAACTAAATACCTGGTCAAAACATCCTTTGATAAACCCCAGGATAAGCCAACCACCTGACACACTGTTGCACGGGCACTTTTAGACCTGCCCTGTCAGAGAAAAGCTGACACTTTTGATCTTACAGGATTTACGTTTTCATCCAGATTTAATTCAAACTCTATTTCCAGTCCTTACACTTCTGTGTTCATACAGTGATTCAACCAACAATACGAGTTAACAGGTTTGAGTTTCACATAGCACACATATTCCTGATCTGGATCACGTCACAATCACTCTGGGCAGGGAGATTCCCGTCTTCGTCTAGAGAAGCGCGGCAAAGCTAGAACTCACAATACATCAGGCAAAGGGCTGCCAACAGCATCTAATGAAAAATAATCTACTTTACATTTATAATTCACATAGGACCTCATTTCCATTGAATAAAAGTTCGCATTATTCCAACCAATCACAGCACCCGCCAATTTCCCTAAATAATGCACTTCTGACCAGAGGCGTAGGATCTAATTTGTGACATTGACAGGTAAAACTGGAATAAAAACCTGCTGACTCTTGGCCCCCCATTGCCACTCCCTTGGCCACATCTGCTTTACCAATTAAATTATGATGCATTACATTTGGGAAGTCAGTATTGTACCAAAAACCTGAAGAGGACCCTCCCACAAACAAAATATCACACAAAAACAAAACAAAACCAAAAAGAAAAAAACTCATGTGAATGTGGGCTGCAGGCAGACAGGTCCAAGAGTCAGCCTGGACAATGACCATGAGCTGAAATGCTCCTGGATTCACCTATGGAATTGATGGATTTAGAAGACATATGAAATTTGTGAAATTTTGGTCTAAAATGTGCTGATTGAAGGCATGTAGTTGCATTTGTAGTCAGATTTTTTGAACTGCGCAGCCAAAAGACCAAAGTAGTCCAGAGCTGTGCAGATCAATCAGATATCCAGTGAATTTTGAGCCGCAAATCTAACGTACCCTTCTATCAGCAAGCTGCCTGGCATTAGTCCGAGTCTCCAAGATAGCCACAAGGTCATCATGTTTCAGTGTTCACTGGTAGTTGGACCGCACAGCATTATTTTTGAGTAGTAATTGAAGTATACAGCTTACAGTAAAGAATAGTCCTTCTGTCTTTGTTGAGTCTTTAATTTCATATTCAAACATAATAAGGAGTCAGCATATGCTATTCTGCTTTCAGAGGCAGATATCTCCTTGGGTGGCAATATTAGTGTTTAGCTAATCATAGCAATGAAAGCATGTAGTTCTTGCATGTCTTTCTCATTTACAAGATAACCAATGCTAACCTTCGCTTTTCTTTCTCCAAGTTATCATGGTCAACCAGCAGTAGGCAACCCGTAGGCTAGTTCACCGATGCCCTTCATACTCCTCCCAAGAGAGCAAGAGATCTCTTCCTCAAAACGCCTGAACTCCTCAACATGCCCTGATTTTAAGTGACAGTCTTCCCTAGAACGTGGCCTTTCAAGGAGGCAGGGCTGCGATGATTTTTCCTATGCCAGTGTGGGAAGAAAATCCATATTTACTTGCCACAAATCACTGTGTGTGTCCTACCGATCAAGTTTCTGTTTTACTTTGAACATGGGATCTGAGAGACATGAAGTCACTGAAGGCATAAAAATTGTTGTGAAAGCTGTAACTCCATATTTTTTTGAGAAGCAGCTGAACTGTGAACCATGACAGTAATAAATCACGTGCTGCAAACATAATATATAGTAAAAACCATGTGCAAACTTTCAATGCTTGTACACGTAAGCATGCATGTTACATGTAAGTAAGTAAACAAAGAAGTGCAATTTCACTCCATTTAGAATCTTTCAAGGCAATGCATTAAAAACAGCATGTTTGAGATTCACCCATTTTAGTTAACATTCAATGATTTCTGACCGTCATAAATTGCTTCTAAATGTAGTTTTTTCACTTTTGATAAATACAGTGCTGTGAAAAAGTATTTTACTCTTCCTGGTTTTTTTTTTGTTCACTTGTCACACTTAAATGTTTCAGATCATCAAACAAATTTTGATATTAGACAAAGATAACCTGAGTTAATACAACATGCAGTTTTTAAATGATGATTTCATTTATAAAGGGAAAAAAGCTATCCAAACATACCTGGTCCAATGTGAAAAAGTAATTACCCCCCTTGTTAAATCATGAATTAACTCTGATTACCCACATTTTTTTAGTTCAATTTCACTAGCCACACCCAGGCCTGATTACTGCCAGACTGGTTGAATCAAGAAATCACTTGAATAGAACTTGTCTGACAAAGTGAAGTAGGCTAAAAGATCTCAAAAAGCAACAAATCATGCCACAATCTAAAGAAATTCAAGAACAGATGAGAAACAAAGTCATCGACATCTTTCAGTCTGGAAAGGGTTACAAAGCCATTTTTAAGGCTTTGGGATTCCAGCGAACCACAGTGAGAGCCATTATCCACAAATGGAAAAAACTTGGAACAGTGGCGAACCTTCCCAGGAGTGGCTGGCAGACCAAAATTACATCGACGACTCATCCAGGAGGTCACATAAGAACCCATAACAACATTTAAAGAACTGCAGGCCTCACTCACCTCAATTAAGGTCAGGGTTCATGATTCAACAATAAGAAAGAGACTGGGAAAAAATGGCATCCATGGGAGAGTTCCAAGGTGAAAACCACTGCTGACCTAAAAGAACACAAAGCCTCGTCTTACATTTGCCAAAACACATTGTGATGATTCCTGGACTTTTGGGAAAATATTCTGTGGACAGACGAGACAAAAGTTGAGCTTTTTGGAAGATGTGAGTCCCGTTACATTTGGCGTAAACTGACACAGCTTTTCATAAAAAGAACATCATACCAACAGTCAAGTATGGTGGTAGCAGAGTGATGGTCTGGGGCTGCTTTGCTGCTTCAGGACTCGGACGACTTGCCGTAATTGATGGAATCATGTATGCTGCTCTCTACCAGAAAATCCTGAAGGAGAATGTCTGACCATCAGTTTGTGACATCAACCTCCAGTGCACTTGGGTTATGCAGCAGGACAATGATCCGAAACATACCAGCAAGTACACCTCTGAATGGCTTAAAAAAAAAAAAAAAATTAACAAAATGAATGTTTTGGAGTGGTCTCATCAAAGTCTGAACTTAAATCTGACATGACCTTAAATTAAAGGTCTGGCTGAATTAAAACAATTCTGCAAAGAAGATTGGGCCAAAATTCCTCCACAGAGATGTGAGACTCAATGCCAGTAATCACAAAAACGCTTGATTGCAGTTGTTGTCGGGTGGCACAACCAGTTATTAGGTTTAGGGTTTTTTTTTTTACATGGGGCCAGGTAGGTTTGGATAGCTTTTTCCCTTCTTAAATGAAATCATCATTTAAAAACTGCATTTTGAATTTGCTCGGGTTATCTTTGTCAAATATAAAAATTAGTTTAATGATCCCAAACATTTAAATGTGTCAAAAATGCAAAAAAAAAAAAAAAAAGAAATCAGGAAGGGGACAAATAATTTTTCTCAATACTTGTATGTTGTAATTCAATCATATCACATGATTATGTCCAATCATTAGCAGTCAATTAACAGTCAAAAACGACAATAGAAATACAAGCTATAAACTACATTACATTATTTTGAGTGAAATATTCAAACCAATGTTTTTATGGCCGAAGCATTACATCACATAGAATATATCTAGATCTTGTGCATCATTTTAAACACATTTCCCAGTAAGACAGCAGGACATTTTGGGGATCCTTGGAAACATTGCAATTTCCACTTAAAATTAAAAAAGGCAAAAAATTACACAGGTTCGAATAAAGCATGTGCACTTGACAAACCCACACATGGCACTGGCAGAGTTGCAGAGGTTTTCAACAAATCAAAACAAAAACAGACAGAGAGAGAGAAAACAAACCCTGCTGTTAGAGAAACCAATATTATGGTGCACTGCAAATTTGCATAACATAGCTTTAGGCAGTGACACACACAGACGGGTGTCAAATTAAAGGAAAAAGCAACATAAACAGTCTTAAAAAGGTGTTGGGCCTCCATAAGCTGCCAGATCAGCTTCCATATGCCAAGACACACATTCTAAAAGTGCGAAACTTTATGGAGGAATAGAATACTTCGATGAGAAAATTCCTTAATTTGGTGGCGTCCTGTGGGGGCCACTGTCAGACTGAAAGAGACCAGCCTCATCATGACTTGAATGCCTCATCATAGGGTATAAAGATGATCACACAGAATAAATTCAGGATTTTCCTTTAATTTGTCACCAGTGTATATAGCCTGACTGTTTTGAAATGTATTCCAGGTGTAATGTGAATATGGGCCACTGGATGGCAGTATTTACCTTTTTTTTTATTCAGCTCAGACTGGAGCTATGTTTAGACATGTCCTGGACAAGTCCTCGAAAATTAAAAAAAAGAGGTCTAAATGTGGGTGGGGTCAGCAAAAGAGTATATAAGGAGAAGAATTGAGACAGTGGAGTAGTAGGAGAAATTGCAAGAAGAAGGATACGTGTGACCAGACCTGTCATTTCTGTTCAAGACCTGTGAAGTTTCTTTTGTGGATTTTTGCCTTTGTTACAGCATTTTCTTCATCCAGGACATCACCAAGCCACCCCACCAAAAAGGGACTGTAATTATTTCTGTTTTTCTGATTTATCAATCTTGGTCATTTAGTTGTAGGTTATTGTTAGTTATTGTCTTTGTTAATTAAATGTGTTTAAGTTTTTAAAAACTGTGTGTCATCCCTTGCTGTTGCTGTTGTTTTAAATGTGATAACAAATTGGGGCCATAACAAATTGGGAGCTCAAGGTCCGGGATAGACCATTGTGTGAGTAATTTATTGAAAATCTAACATTTCAAATTGTGAAATTGTTTTTGTGAATTTTCTTAGATATATATTGACAACAGCAATGGATGATTTCTTGGCATCACCAACCGTAGGGGTTTTGAAGTCTTTTAAAAAGACAGAACTGCTAGAAATTTGCAGACAGTTGGAGCTGACAGAGGTAAAACCAGCCATGCGAAAAGCAAGACTGGCTAGAGAGATAGTTGAATATTACATTGATGAAAATGTGTTTGCACCAGGAGATCTGGAACAGTTTCCAGTGGAAAATCCAAATATAGAAATGGAACTGAAATTAAAAATGCTAGAGATTGAAAGGGAGGAAAAAGAAAAACAAAGAGAATTTGAGAGGGAAGAAAGAGAGAAAGAAAGGGAAGAAAAAGAAAAACAAAGGCAGTTTGACTTAGAAATATTAGCAAGAGAAGAGAAAATAGAAAGGGAGGAAAAAGAAAAACAAAGAGAATTTGAGTTAGAAAAATTTGCAAGACAGAGAGATTTTGAATTAGAAAAATTCGATAGAGAAGAAAGACTCCAAATGGAGCAACTAAAAATTAAAATTCAAACTAAAAATAAATTTTGTGCCATTCAAGAGGTAAAACTGGTGCCTCCATTTTCGGAAAAGGATGTTGACAACTATTTCCAGTGTTTTGAAAAGGTAGCAAAGAGTTGCCAGTGGCCAAAGGAACACTGGCCTCTGATGTTGCAAACTGTCCTCAAGGGTAAAGCTCAACAAGCCTATTCGGCTTTGTCTGCAGGTGATTCCTCTGATTATGAGGTTGTCAAAAAGGTTATTTTGATAGCTTATGAGTTGGTTCCAGAGGCTTACCGACAGAAATTCAGAGGTCTGAAGAAATCTGAAAATCAGACTTATGTGGAATTTGCTAATGAGAAGGTGGTTTGCTTTGAGCGCTGGTGTACTTCTATGGAGGTCAAGGATGATTTCAACTCACTAAAAGAGATGGTGTTAGTTGAAGAATTCAAGAACTGTGTTAAGGATGATCTTAAGACCTACCTTAATGAGAAGCAAGCACTGAATTTGCAATCAGCTGCCAAATTTGCAGATGAATATGTTCTCACACATAAGTCCAAATTTCAGTCTAGGAGTAACAATAGATGGTCCCAATTTCAGAAAAAGGGTTACGGTGATACCCAAGATTCCTCACCCAAAGACAAAGACAAATCTGGTGATGGTGCTCAGAAATCCAGTAACAGGTCTGATCAAAGTGTGAAAGCTGACAGTGACAAAAGTGGTCTAGTTTGCAGTTATTGCAAGAAATCTGGTCATGTTACAACTAACTGTTGGTTCCTTAAAGCTAAGAAAGAAAAAGAAAAGGATACCAAACCAAATGCCTTTGTGAAAACAAGGTTAGAAACCCCTGTAGTAGATAACCGATCTGCTAAATTGCCTGCTTCTTGTGGGGCTAAAAAGCCTGATACAGCTGACTTCGTGAGGGAGGAATTTCTTCCATTTGTGTCAGAGGGATTTGTGGCTCTGAATGAGCATACTACTCCTGTCCCCATATATATCCTAAGGGATACCGGAGCTTCTCAGTCACTTTTGTTGATGGACTCCTTGGAGTTACGTGATGAGACCGCTTCAGGGGATTTCATACTTGTACAAGGTATTGAAGGGAGGACTGTATCTGTACCCCTGCGCTCTATATTCTTGAAGTCAGATTTAGTTACAGGACAGGTAAAGGTGGGACTTATGTCAAGTCTACCTATAAAGGGTGTTTCTCTGTTGCTAGGCAATGACCTGGCTGGGGGCAAAGTAATTCCCCCTGTACATCTTACTTCACAGTCGAGCACTGAAGATAGGGATGAGGACCCATCTCTGTATCCTTCTTGCGCAGTGACTCGTGCTATGGCCAAGAAGGCTAAAGAAGAAGATGTTGTGGTGCCATCTAGCACATTGAATAGTCAGGACTCAGGTGGTTCGCCTCATGACTCTGATTGGCCTACTATGGTTTCTCCGTTTGAGGACTTATCAGATACTTTTATCAGTTCATTGTTCAGCCAGCCAGATGGGTCTGGTGATTCTGATGTGTCTGGAGACTTGTCTCTGTCCAGAAAGCGGTTGATTGAGGAGCAAACTAATGATCCTGAAATTTGTGTACTAAAGAGGAGGGCCCTACCTGATAAAGAAATAGACGCAGTTCCAGTTGGGTATTATCTCAAGGATGGTGTGTTGATGCGGAAGTGGCGCCCTCCTGATATCCCTGCCAATGCAGATTGGGCAGTGGTCAGGCAAATTGTTGTTCCGAAGGTCTACAGGAATGAAATCTTAACAATGGCTCATAGTTTACCTTTAGGAGGTCATCTTGGTGTTAACAAGACTGTTGATAAGATCATGAAACACTTCTTTTGGCCTGGGCTTCGGAAAGATGTTTCCAACTTTTGCAAAACCTGTCACACTCGTCAGGTAGTTGGAAAACACCAGTTAGACCCACCTGTAGCTCCATTGCAGCCTATCCCAGCATTTGGGGAGCCATTCTCTAAGGTCATTGTTGATTGTGTTAGTCCATTACCCAAGACTAGATCTGGAAATCAGTACTTGTTGACAATCATGTGTGCATCTACCAGATTCCCTGAAGCCATACCTCTACGTAACATCAAGGCAACTGCAATCTCAAAGGCTTTGATAAAGTTCTTCACGTTGTTTGGCCTTCCCAGGGAAATTCAGTCAGACCAAGGTAGCAATTTCACTTCCGGATTGTTTCAGCAGGTTGTGTATGAACTAGGTGCAAAGCAGATTCTTTCTAGTGCCTATCATCCAGAAAGTCAGGGTGCCTTAGAGCGGTTTCATTCCACTCTCAAGACAATGATGAGGACTTATTGTTATGACCATGAGAAAGACTGGGATGAAGGTGTTCATTTGCTGTTGTTTGCAGCTAGAGAAGCAGTGCAGGAGTCTACTGGATTTAGTCCATTTGAGCTAGTGTTTGGTCATGAAGTGAGAGGACCTTTACTATTATTGAGTGAACAATGGCAAGAGGAAGAGCCGTACATCAGTCTGTTAGACTATGTTAGCAAGTTCAAGGAAAGATTGCGTGCAGCTTGTGACCTAGCCAAAGAGAACTTGAAATCAAGTCAGGAAAAAATGAAAACTTGGTATGATCATAAGGCTAGAAGCCGTGAAATGATGATGACCTTAACCATTTTGTATTGAAAAGAAAAATTTTGCCTTTATGAGTCAAAATTTTTCCCTTTTGGAATGGAGGTGTAATGTGAATATAGGCCACTGGATGGCAGTATTTACCTTTTTTTTTATTCAGCTCAGACTGGAGCTATGTTTAGACATGTCCTGGACATGTCTGGGGCAAGTCCTCGAAAATAAAAAAAAAAGAGGTCTAAATGTGGGTGGGGTCTGCAAAAGAGTATATCAGGAGAAGAATTGAGACAGTGGAGTAGTCGGAGAAATTGCAAGAAGAAGGATACGTGTGACCAGACCTGTCATTTCTGTTCAAGACCTGTGAAGTTTCTTTTGTGGATTTTTGCCTTTGTTACAGCATTTTCTTCATCCAGGACATCACCAAGCCACCCGACCAAAAAGGGACTGTAATTATTTCTGTTTTTCTGATTTATCAATCTTGGTCATTTAGTTGTAGGTTATTGTTAGTTATTGTCTTTGTTAATTAAATGTGTTTCAGTTTTTAAAAACTGTGTGTCATCCCTTGCTGTTGCTGTTGTTTTAAATGTAATAACAAATTGGGGCCATAACACAGGAAATAGACTAGATTTAAATTGCTTTAATATTGACTATTCCTTTCTAAATGAATATGTATACCAATTTTTCTCTTTGTTTTTGCACAAATCCAGAAATATTAAGTGATGCAATGTGAAAAAGTCAGGACTACAATGTTAGAGTCTACGCACAGAGCTAATCAGTTCTCCCTAAGAGCTGAAAATAAAGGATAGAGGCAGGTGAACCAAAACTTCAGCAGGTATTTGTGCATTTTAAATACATAATGAAAAAAACAAAGCTTTACTGTCACAAGGCATGCAAAATCCATCACAACATCCCTGTATCCTCAAAAGAGCAGGATAATAAAAGAAGTTTGATCAGCACTATACCATGGCGACAATGTTTATTTATAAATTTAGACTTACAAATTCCATATGTTATGCAAATATTGGATTTATTTGAAGAGAGCATTTTTTTTTTAATTTTATTATTTTTTTCTTATTTCTCTATGCCCACTCAAATGTGCAGAGTCCAATTAGCTAAACTTTATAAAATATGCCCACACAATGCTTAAGTGGTCATCTCGGGAGAGTGCAGGCAATTTGCAATTTTCCATCAAAACAACCACCAATAAGCCACATATTCTTTACATTCATAGTCTAACGAGCATGGAGGATTCGTTTTTTTAAATGTAAATTTGCAAAGCAAAGATTTTAATTTGCATTTGAACCTCAAGAACAGCAGCTAGTAGAGCAACATTGTATACTTATCAAGACAATGCTTCCTACCTGATTGATTTTATGAGGTGTAAAATACTGTATATACAACCCCAAATCATACATACATAAACATACCCCCAAAACGGTATATTAAATCAAAACTTAAAGTGAGAGCAGTGATTTGTAAACTATTTTTGACCTGTATTACATTGACAACAATACAACAGCACACTATAATGTTTTACAATGGTAATTCGATGGATTTTTCAAAATAAAAATGTATTTGAATTTTGATTCTTGAGTCATATACCAAAAAAACTTGGGACCGTAAAGTATTTTCCACTTGATTGCTCTGTACTGATTGTCCTCCAAATTGTTTTTTCCCTGCAATCCGGCTGTCTGGGTCAGTCTCGGTTCCTTTCTTTTGTTTCCTAATATCCTGTTACTGCTGTCATTTCTCTCCCCTCCTTTCTTGTTTCACTCTCACTTGTTTAAGTTCTTTGTCTCTGTCCTCGCTTTGCTGAAGCCCTGTTTGGTTCCCTGGGTCCTCACCAAAGACGGTGAACCTTAACTAACATGTAAGAATCTCTTTATTAAGTATAGCGCCACTGACCTCTTTTGTCCTGGGAGGTGGCTTCCGATCTACCTCAACTCCTGAGCGAAGGTATACACTACTCCTCAGTTCTCCTATGACCTGCCACTCCAGTTACAGATCCTGGACCAGTCCCTTCAGCACTGTTTACCTGTGCCTCTCGTCTCAGGCTGCTTCTGGACCACTCATCTGAAAATGCACTCCAGCTTCCTGTGCTCCCCTGTTCTATAGCTTTCTTATTGAAGTTCAGCTGAAGCATTAATCAAATCTTGTGTTTGGCTCAGTGCTGTGGTTCCCAACACTTTCTAACGTTGCAATTCCTTTTCCCAATACTGAATAAATGTTTAGGGTCTGAAGTAACCTGGTAATTAAGTGTTTTAGGTGTATATTTGTCCCCTTCTTCCAACTAACAAGTCTTAACGTGTGCTTAAGTTCCGGATATCCCCTGTGTTGTGTCTAAAAATGCGTCAAATGTTCTCAGTTGGGGACAAGTCAGGACTGCAGGCAGGCAGCTTCTTATACATCCCTGCCTTTGTAATGCCTGCAGAATGCAGTTTCGTGTTGTCTTGTTGAAATATGCATGGAAATCCCTGGAAAAGATGGCTTCTTGAAGGCAAGCTATGTCACTCTAAAATTTTATTGTACTTTTCAGCATTAATGCTGCTGTCACAGAAGTGCAAGCTACCCTTGCCATGGGTACTGACATAACCCCATACCATGACAAACCATGGCTTTGGAATTTTTGCTGGTAACAGGCTAAATGGTCATTTTCTTCTTTGGTTAAGAGAGCACAACATCCATTTTTTTTTTTTTGAAGAAAAGACCAAAAATATTGATTTGTCTGACCATAATATGCATTGCAACTGCGATGGTCGATCTCAGATGCCTTCAAGCAAAAAGTAGGCGACGGCACTTCTGTTAACATGTAGCTACCTTTTGTGCAGTAAAGTTGTAACCCTTGGTTGTACAACATTGTACAACATTGGTTGTAACCCTTCAGACCAGCGGCTACAACCGCCCACCGCAATATCATATTATGATGACTGGGCACTTCAACCCCCTCAATGTTCAACCCAAAGTATTGCCCTTGCTTCATACTGCCTGCAATGAAATACAAGCCAAATTAAAATTATAAATCATGTCTTTCTGTTCACATGTGCATTAACCACATCTTCCCAACTTTTTTCCGAATCAGGGCAGTAACAACATTACCTGTATTCTTCCTGGGTGAAGACAGGGATAACTGAAGGCTGAAGGACGGTGATCTCCACCAAGGTTCTGTTGAGCTTCACTGGGTCGCCGTCATCATATGCAATGACAACAAGCTACAGCGAGAAAGAAGTATAAAGGCAACATGCATGGACTGAGCAAAAAATTAGACTCAAGGTTCAGTCAAACACCAGAGTTTAGAGAACTGACAGAAATTAATCTCGCTGTTTCATGTTTGCCTCAAGTGATGATCACATTCAGGTGATCCTCCCTAATTCCAAAGCAGCTTTGACGAAAGCTTAAAAACGTGAAAACAAATGTAACTATGATATATTTAAAAAACAACAGCCAGATTACACGGAGCATTCAAATATATGATTCCTGACCGTGCAGATCTGAACACATAGATTTTCAATCACCCGAAATGTGGTACTGGGCTCCTCATTGAGGTTGACCCTGGTGACGACATTTCCAGTGTCTTCTTCCACATCAAAGATGCTGCCACTGTAGGGAAACTGGTCTGGATCCACCCTGTACCGGACCCTGCTCGCCGGAGTGTCCTGCGTGTCATGACACAGATGGGTCAACCAACCACATTTACACATCCTTCATTTAAGGGCATACGTTCATAACATAACAGCATAGCATCTGAAATAATATTCTCTGTGATATACAGCACAGATCCTTGTAGATTACAGAAGTGTGAAACAAATGAACCAAAACAAAACATCATTATTGACTAAGAAATACACGCAGCAAAGTGATTCTCCTGTCCTCAAAAGCTTTTTGGCTGGAGACAGCAATTATTAGTACTTGCCACAACAGTCAATAAGCTCGACTGACTTGTTTATTTGGTTTATTTTCCCAGCGGTTTTCACTTCGCGGCCACGTCTGTAGTACTATAAAAAAGGCCAATATGTTTCAGCAGCAGCGCACATCCAAGCACGAAAAAAAACCTTGGGGTCGTGGCCCTACTGGGTTTGTACTAATGCGTGTGGGTGTACAACAATGAGAAATGAGACCTTGGGGCAGGGTGGCTCCTGGGGGTTCTGACTCAAACAAATCCATCTTCGAACAGCGTAATGGCTACCGCAGAAAGGCTTAGACTCCAGGGGGGGTTTAGAAAACCCAATCAATGAACTGTACTCCAATCAATAAACCCTGTAAATTCACCGTCGTTGCTGAAGTGGCGAAGTACGTTTCTCAGCAATCCAAACACAATCTGTCTCAGAAAAATACATTAGGGAAGACGACTCAAAAGAAACATGGCTGATGGTGTTAACATGGTGTTATATGTGCCCTTCATAAACACGCTTGTTGTTTGGGTTTTATGTCTGGCTACGTTTCCACTGACTGCAAATCCGGCATATTCTCAAACGGCACGTTGCTTATTTTGCTACAGCAGTTTTGGACTCTGCATTACACTGGCAAGCTCCGGTTTATTGCTTGAAAGACTGGCCTCCCGAAATATATTTGAATGTACCTTTTAACACCACCCTTGCAGATATGTGAGTGTTTAATTAGTGACACAGTCATAATTTAAAATCCATTTGCACAAACACCTTCACAGAAAAGTCAAAAGTATTACAGTCTAGGAAAATTGCATGGAGATCACACAGAAAATAAACTAGAAACTTCAATTTTTAGAAGAAGCCTCCGTTTTCAAGGCTTTTGATGAACTGGAAAGCAGATTACAATGCACACATTTAATTATGAAACTTTGAAAAATGTATCAGATGTCAAATATTTTATGCATCTGACAGCCTTACTTTCATAAAACATTTTAATTTTCCTTATATTCAAAGTGCCGGGAAAAATGTTGTGGACAAAATGAAAGTTCACCGTAGGAGAAATTGGACGCTGCCATAACAGGCAGATGCTATAAGACTGTAAGTCAGAGAGAAAGCCTTGGAATAACATTAGGCCTGTTTCCACTGCAGGAAGTTTGGGGTAATTTTACGGGGCCGGGGCCGTTGTTGAGTGTCTCCACCGCCGAAACCACCCAAAAGGACAGAGTTCCGGAACTTTTACAGGGGCTAAAAACGTCCCTGCCTTGGAGTAGATACTCTGAATGGCCCCGAAAAACTCCTGGGTGGGGCTTGGGGTTTACTTGGCGCTGATGGGATTTACTCAGGGCGGGATGTGACGCCAACAGAAAGCGACAAAACAGCCGGCATTTTTAAAACTCTTCAGGTGACGAGGGGTCGCATTTTTAAGAGTTCTCCTACTTCGCCCTCTCGGCAGAGACACAGCAGTTGAGAGGGCCGAGTGACAGGATGTTCCTGTAGTTGTTCCTGCCCCCAAAATACTACCAGGAACTTCTTCGGTGGAAACGGGCCTATAACATATTATGAAACAACCAGGTCAATGTAGCACTGGGGGAAAAAGAATAGTCAGAAACCTTAATTCCCAATATCCACTGAAAAAGAGTTTGTCACTAAAGTGACTATATCCCCCCTATTAGGTCACCAAAACGGTTGGTACCAAAAAGAATTGAAATAGGTTGACTTCTTCTTGAGATATCGCGCTGACAATGTTCCGAACGGACGGACGGATGTACGCATGTACGGACGGAGCTGAATACTATATCCCCCGCTTCGCGCTAAACGCGCGGCGGGGAATAATAAATAAAATCCACAGCATTACCAGAACCTTTGCGCATAGCTTTGACCCCTCTTTGTACTTACTGAAAATGGCAATTTTACATTTTCAAATTTCATTACAGGAATAATGTGAAATAAGAGAACATGACAGCAGTGTTGCACTGACAGCACTTTTGGGTGTCCAGTATTAAATTTGCTCACACAGCATGTATAGGAAGCTTAAGTAGCATAAAGCCAGCTTATAGTAAAGCAGTAATACCTCCCTGTGGCATCTTGTAAGAGCTTAATGTACCATTAAGTAAACCAAAACTGACATCACTCTGGAATTTCTTTTTCAATGCAGTTCTTTCATTTGCACCAGTTTACTGCAGTAGTTCTGTGCACGAGATTTAAAGCTGAGAAAAACAAAACAAAAAAAGAAACAAGAGGCCCATGGGCCTTGGCGGTCACCTGATTTGTATGAAAAGTGATGTTATTGATGTCAATGAACCAAATATACCCAAAAGTATAATTTTCCTAAAGTATCATAAAATTCACCCCCTCTCCAGTGGCAAACTTGGAGCCAAGCGGTCATGAAAATTACAATTTTGATAAAGCACCTGAAGACCCTTCCATCGATGAAGAGTATTGTTTTCCAGCATATCTGGGTGTGGAGAATAAGATTTTTAAAATCTCAGCCAATTTGACCACTTTTAGCCCCGCCCCTCAGAGCCCCTGGGGGTGGGAACCATATAAATCACAATTTTGTTGCATATTTGACCAAGGAAGTTTCCTGCAAAATTTTATTGAAATCGGACCAGCGATTTCTGAGAAGTCGTCGAAAATGTAAATTGTTTACGGATGCACGACATACGACATCAGGAAAAAAAGCGTTCATACATAGTGAAACTTTTTTTCTTTAAAAACAATCACATTGAGAAATTTCCAAAACATTGCCATTTCACCATTTTTGGAGAAGTGCGTCGCTCGCCAGAAAAAAGAATCCGAATGGTTTAAAATTTACATTATTTATTTATTTATTTTTTTTAAATAAATTTGACATCTCCAATCCCACCCAAATCTGGAAAGCCAATTGGGGAACTATGTACAAAGCTTGCTCGTATGCGACCCCTTGCTGCTGTGAGACAGGTCACGGCTCTCCTCCGAAGCACGTGCCTGTCTGCCACTGATTCTTATAAACTCATTGGTTGAATCTTCGCAAGTTCAGAACAAGGGCGGAGGATGCCCGGACATGAACCAACCCGGAGTCTTCCTGACGAGCGCCCGTCCGGCCAACAGGAGGCGGTGGAGCAACGAACAAAGCTCTTATTGTATGCCCAAATCCGGCAGTCCCTTCCCAATTTGAAACCCTGTAGCGCGATGGCCAATTGTGCGCTACTCTGAAAAAGCTGCTGACCCCTACCGGTGGGTACGCCGGGGCTCGAACCTGCGACGTGGTGATCACCTCTGCACTACCCTTAACCGGGTGAGCCACCCGGCAGCCTAAAAAATTTACATAATTTTACTTTTTTTTTTTTAAACAATTTCCGGCCATGCATTAATATCACTGAAAGTAAACAGCGAAATCTGGATTATGGTTGAAACTGACTATTTAGTATTAATGGTTCAATTTCCTGGTTTTTTTAAAGAAGCTTTGAATCATATTCCTAGCCTTCATAATCAGTGAGATACAGGGCGCTCTATCATTCGTATTATAAAAAACAGGCAAAAAATTGGCACTTTTCAATGTTTCTGAAAAACTGCTCTAGAATTTGAATGGTTTAAGTCTTCTTTTTATATGAAATTCCTCAAGGTGTCATTTCCTCTGTATCTGCTTTTGCTCATCAACATAAAGATCTCCAAGTCTTTAATTTGAAATTTGATTCTTAATTTTTTAGTTTTTTGCACAAAACAGTTGATGAAAGTGAGTGTCAGCAAAAGTGACTGTTTGACCAGAAAGGAGGAGTTCTCTAGTTTCAAAAAAGTTTGGAACCATATCTTTGGCCTTTATATTTTTTGTGATACAAAGCTTTTTGTCACAATGGTCTAAAACAGGTGGAACTTCACTCATTTTCAGCTTGAGTGGAAGATGCTGAAGCATCTAAAGCAAACAGTATAATAACAACTTTAAAATATAATTTATATCTCATTTTTCTTAAGTAATTTCATCAAAATATAATCACTAGAGGTTGGGTGTCTTTGATAAATCATAAAAGGAGAGGACATGTTCCTGGAAAAATATATTCTGAAAATGGAATAAACAACACAAACAAAAAGTACATTTGAAAACAGATGCAGTCGTTCTTGAGCAAGTTTCAGAGGGAAGAAGTTTATATCATGTCTAGTTTATCTGAGGAAAAGAAACTTGCTTGAATGAAAGCTCATAAAAAATACCCAGGGGTAACATTCCTTTGTGGGGGGAAAAAAAGTAACATTTTCTTTTATTTGTGAATCAGTAAAGGACAAATTCTAACTGAATAAAAACCATTATCTCTGTTCAGAATGTTGAAATTTTAATCCAACCTTTGGAGAGATTTCCTGGAGGGCAGGAACATATTATTTTACATATGGCACCAAAAACAGCATTCAGTAAAAGGGCTTTTCTGGCTTTGGTTAAACAAAATCAAAGTCTAATTCCTTTCGTCTCACTTTGATGACAAGATGCGCAAACAGTAGTACATTTTTCTCCATGCACCAGGAAGCATTGTGATAGCACTGTTTGCGCTGCACATCCTTGACTCTGAAAAGACTGCACTGACAAGTTTCACCTTACATTCAAACCACCAAAAAAGTAGCTGATACAAACTAACCTAGCGTTCAGTACAGATTGATAATTGTTAATTCAGAGATTATACCTCCATCATGCTGGCTGAGGTACACTATTTCCTCATGTAGGCTGGTGCCTCTTAAAGCTCAGAAACCGAACACCTTTTGGCTTTTTTTGGCACCCACTGCCAGCACACTGGCACACTGCTAGTCAAGGAGTGGTTTCGGCTGCAGAATAAAGCAAGCTAAACTAAACCATAGCTTTTACCAATCTTGAGCCAGAAAAAAAGGGACAAACATGCTATAACACTGTGATAGCAGAGAGTCTGAGAAGTAAGGGCATGAGTTGTGGGCCAAACAAGGCAAGAACAACAGAGCAGAGCACCAGCTGACTCAATGATGGACTCACTGAACGTGCCCTTGGAAGGTCGTTAGGTGATGGCCATTGATCATCCAAGGTAAAATCCAAATCATGGGGCCCTAAAAAGCTTGGAAACGTACCACTGAGATCAGTGAGCAAATACACACCTGGACTCCTGTCCCAGACCATAGGCTCCCAAACTTTGAGCCCACAATTAATTCACAATAAAGTGCATGACCCACGATTCTATAAAATATAACTATGGAATCAAAAAAACATAAACTTAAAAAAAACTGCACACTCACTACACATTTGGTAGCGCAGCGCTTGTGCTGTATGCGGCGTACACCATTTAATGTGACAGGTGCTGATATCAATGAGCTGCATTATACATGGTGAACTCATTAAATGCATGACTAATGACCCACTTAAAACTCTTCCATGACCGACAGTTTGGGAATCAGTGACATCAGGCTGGATGAGTCAATGCGGAGGGAGAGCTGCCATCAGAAGGGGTTTGCATCAGCATGGCCTGGTTCTGAGACCGTGAAACTGGCACGGGACTCAGGGGGGAAGGCGCTTTGACGCTTCAGTCAGGCTCGATGCCAAGCGGCTGTGTCTGTGTGATTCATCTGGTTCGGTTGCTCGGCTTGAGAGCTTGCCACCCTTGTCATCTCAGGACTGCAATACAGACTGTATATCTGAGGGAGGGAACATACGGTCTTGGCTTCCAATGCCTCCCACATGTAAAGAAGGATTTCCAAATTTCTGGCCTGACAAATTGATTGGTCAATGCAACCCTGAGAGAGCAGGACTAGTCCTGTTTCCTTCCTCCTTATTCTTGCGCAAGGGCAAACTCAGGCAGTTCATACAACTCAAAAAATAAAATTAGCAACAACACTCATTGCAATGGCATATGCTAATGCCATTATAAGGCTGTTGGGTTCACAAACATTACCGTAAAAAAAGTATTTGCCTCCTTCGCGATTTCTTCTATTTTTGCAAATTTGTCACAAATGTTTCAGATCAGAATAATTTCAGTATTAGACAATAATAAACCTGGGTGAACACATATTCCAGTTAATAAATGATGGTCTCATCTATTGAAGGTAAATGCCATGCAACCCTATGTGAAAAGAGTAATTACCCCATTAGCTAATAAATCAACCAAATCAAGAAATTTAATTGATCATTACTTCAATTCCACAACATATAACAAACAGAGTGCATGCGCATTGTGCACTGGCCAATGAGGACACGTAATACTGTTGCGCTAATGTGTCCTTAAAATAGCAGTCAAAACAGACGATTCACTTTTGACCAGGTTTTCGTAAGTCAAATGCGCAATCGGTTTCTGCTGCCTCAATATAGCAACATGCCATCAAAGTGCCTGACGCGTCACACGTCATTTTACAACCTACATGCCCATGGGAGCCCAGTGTGGCGTACGGTCATCTGCTATTAAAGCAAATGGGGCACAGGGCAGGAAAACATAAACTGTGTGGTTCATAAAGTAGCAAAGACGCTCGCATCACGCTTAGTGTCACTGTGTGTCAGGTGTGACATAGAGCCCTTACTGTAAAGGTTTGATTGCAGTTGTTGCTGTCAAGGGTAGCACAACCACCTCTAATATATAAGCTGATCATTTAGAAGCAGTATTTCTCACAACTGTATTATTATATTAATGTATGAAAATTATTTGGATGATTTGGACTAAACACTGAAATATGACAAATATGCAAAAATATAAGGAATTGGGACAAAACACTTTTTCACAGCACTGTATTTGATTTGTGTCTGGCTGGATAACTATGAAAACAAATACATTTAAATTAATAGACAACAGAAGATGAGAATTTCGTCTCACGAGCGCTGTGAAATGCTTAGAGAGCATGCAAAAACTGCTATAGATTTTAGTAATTGGTTAATGACGGACAGATATTGAACACCATAGACCATAAATAACTCGTTCTCAATCTTCATTTTTGCATCTTCGCATTGTGGTGATGGGCTTACCTTCTGCAGTCACCCATTGGCTGCTGGCAAATATTAAACTTCTCATATCTATGTAGTACTGCATAATAAATCGAATTACGTATTTTCATGCTCCATGATTTCTAAATGAGAATTGTGAAATTATTTCTACAAAAAAGTACGCACCTTAAATCCCATGAGTGTTCCTGAGTATGCGGTTAGCAGATTGCTTCCACAGCTGCAGAACTGCCCAGCTATGTCAGTCAAAGTTACATAATATCACACCGAGGAATCATACAACCACGGGGAGACACCTTGATGCAAACAGTTTTAATTACGTGCTACATTCTACCATTGGGAGAAAATATTTTTTGGGGAGCAGGCCGAGCTGTTTTTCAGCTACAGTAGGCACAGTAAGACAGCACGGATGATTTTTTTTTCGAGTTTCTTTGCATAATTAGCTTCTTGCAAGGCAATCTGTCATCGCTCGTCCATATCTTTTACAAAGTAGAATGAAACGGGCACTTGAAATAAATTAGATTTATACAGGTTGTGCGGGCTGATTTATTTTTACATCAAATTTTGGAACTCAAAAATATGCATTCAAACTTTGAGGAGATAAAAGGGTCAATAAAAAGGAAAATGCAGCCATAACTTAAAAGAGAGCGCATAACTCAACCAAAATGAGCTAAATCATTCCATTCTTTACGGTCACGGTAAATTTTAACAATGAGAGCAATGAAAACACGTGAATGATCAGGGAATCTCATGGAGTGTGCTGTTTGACGGGATACTCAGACCACAAAGGCCAGAGGCCTCCAGAAGGCGATTGGAGGAAAGGCGATAGCATTTCCTCTCTGAACCAAAGGAACGCAGCATTTCTGCAATACTGACAGAGGACGTGTTCTGGTTCTGTCACTGACCGACCGCAAGGCTGTCATTCATGCTCACCGGGGGGTCTTGGTCTTTGGCGAACACCATGGTGATGACCAATCCCTTTACGGCATCAGGGGCCACCATCCCTCTATAAACAGCCTGACTGAACATCGGGGAGTAATCGTTCATATCCTTAAAGAAAAAAAAAATAGAACAGAAATAATTATCATTTTGAGAAGAAGTCAGAACTGGATTAGTAACAGTGAACACAGCGGCTCCTTAAATGATGCTCTCTTCTCTACATTCCTATGACTGAATGCATTTACAAGCGTCAGCCTCTGGCAATGAAGATTCCATTAACACCAGGGGAGAGCACTAAACTAAAATGGCATAAATTCAATAACACATTATTGCGGAGCATTAATAATGTAACACTGGGGTATGGGTTTTGGGACCGGGGGATATCCTGTATTCCGAGAGGCACAGTGTGATTTTGCCAACAGTGAGAGGAGCCTTGTGCCAAAACCATAAATTTCACATGGGAATTATTAAGAGCATTTTGCTTTGGAAATGTATTTGTAGAAGATTCGCTAGTTTTACTCGTGCGGAGTCAATGAGCGCTAAAGCCTTAGATGGCAAAGAAACTGCTGCCAGCTTCTGCACTGCACCCATTCATCTCCAAGGACAGAGCTCCATTTGCATGCGTTCAATACAGCCTCTCTCCGCAAGTCCAAGGAGAAGGGCAGCTCAGCCGAGGTGGCCAAATGATCTAACTAGCGTCCCCACCTTTCCTCCCGAGACGTCCTTGGACTTGCTCAAGCAAATAAAGGTTTGAATTGCTGCAGGTCGCACAGAAAATAGCAATGACCCAGAATGCTCCTCACACAGCATTGGGGTATTATGTTCAAGAGGGTCACTTCCAAAGGGAAATGAGACAGCAAAACGCACAAGCGTGCAGACACACGGAAACGCACGCGTGCGCAAACAGACTCACACACAAACAAACATACACAGAAACACTAATTCCCCGACACCTGTAGTTTCGCATCACTTCAAAGAGAAACAACCAAGCGGTATAATCTCTCCCCTCGGAAATCGCAATTTCCCCATCTGCCGCACTGGACAATCTTGTTTCCTGTGCGGACAGAGTGGCTAGTTTCGCCGGCTGCTAATTAATAATTAGGGGTGTCACAAATGGACCTGAGTCTTTGTGGCTATTAAGTCTCAGTCAGATGTTCGATACACCTCATTTGAAAATTTTCTTCCTTTGAGTTGAAATTACCATGCAGACTGATTACCCAAAGGCACTAGTCTCTAATGAGATTGCCTCAGAGGCCCGGCTGCCATACGGGAGCTTAGACAATATACTCCATTAGAGTAGCAAGATGGTATTGAACAGCTGGCATTGGCTCTTGTCTGGGTGTGCTTCGATTCAAGGTTGCATCACACACTGACAGCCCGGAGGGGAGGTAACATACCACAATGTCATACGTCACAGGCAATTATGGGATGCAATCAGCCGACATTGCCTACCTGCACTGCAGTTGCAGTTTAAAAGCATTGATTCGCTTGGATACAGACATGTTGTTAACCCTTTTAGCATGAGAAAGAGATCGACTTTTCAAATCTATAGCCACAGAATAGAGTGACTGAGATTTTCTTAAGGCAGGTGCGTTACTGTACTAATGTTAGGTACTTTAAAAAAAACGTGCCAGCATCTCTGGACCACTCACTCATGGGATTGCAAGATACAATGGCTTCAAATCAATCAAAACACAGTTGGCCCCTTCTGAGAAGAAAACGCCAAATTCACTGTTTTGTGCCTTGTATTAGTGTCAATAACATTCGACTCATTTCAAAACACACAATGCATTGTCACAGACTATCCAAACTATTGCCGTCAGATTTCTAGATCAATGATGTGCGGCTCGTGACCACCAGTGTAGGCCAGAAATCAGAGGCAGAATTTGAACGTGAAGAGCATAAAGTATGAGACTAATAGTGCAGAAACTGAAGGGGGGTAAAAAAGACACTGAGAACTGTTAGCAATTTCACGACAGATTATGACTTATCCTGGAATATTACGTGAAGTATAATTAAAAAAGAACGTACTGAATGTTGATCAGCATGGGTTTTTTAATGAGGAAATAATTGCGGCACCTCAGCTGGTAATTAAGTTAGCATTGGACCTGATTAATTTTTTTCCTTATTTTGTGAAAAGAAATTTATACAAAAAACGAGGGAATGAGAAGCAATTTTGATTAAATCTAACTGCATCATTTACTGGTAACCACCCACACCTGGCTACATATAAACAATGATTCAATACCACTGTTTTAATAATGAACCTCAGGTGGACATGATAGAAACTTTTGTACCTCCTTGACATAAAAGAAAGAATGTGTAAAAATTTAATTTTGGCTCTGTGGATATCAGTAAACAAGATTTAATGCAAAAAAAAAAAAAAAAGCCTTCGAATGATGAGGGAACAAATAAATAAATAAAATCCTTCAAGGTTAGGGAGCCATACTTCAGCAAGAGCAATGAAGAGAAATAAATTGAACCAGCTACATTAGTGTGAGTTCATGCTGAGTTTATCAAGTGATTGCATGAATAAATCGCTGGTAACCTGTCAAAAAAAAGTCTCTGAACACCTTTGAAATTACAACAAAGGATGTTCTTATCAAAGGAAAATACAAATGTTATTTTCTTGACTGACAGAGAACAAGCTCAATGTGAGTGGAAAAAATACACGTTTCAGAATGCAAAAAGAGGTTTCAGAAGACTTGTTGACATAAAGACAGATACGGCCAAACTAGCTGTTAAAAAGTGCATAGGTTAGGAGAGCCTGGGTCGTTATTTGCAAGTCATATCCACAGCAATATTATTTGTAAGGATGAGCAAGAGTCTTTGGTTGGACATAACTGCTCCTGAGCTGGGTCAAATACAAATTAGTTTTAGATCAAAGTCATTTTCTTTCTTCTATTGATCTCGCCTGATATAACTGATTCTGCCAAGAGGACTAGAAAGTGAATTTTGCACTTAACAGTACTTCCAATACACCACATGCAATCAGTCATATATACATATATATATACATATATGAATGTTTGGTTAGGTCAGACCAGCTAATGTCTGAGGTAAGGTGGATCAACGCAGGTGTTGAAGAGTTACTACCAGGGCCAGTGTTCGACGTGGGCCAAAAAGGCAGCTACTTTGGGCACTATCCATTCCGAGTGGACCTCTACAACTGCATGCAGCCATGGCCAGTCACCACTAAAAATGCTCCAGCCTCTATAAACAATTGATACCAGTCTCTCCTCTGATCTGTGCAGTGTTACTTCTTTAGTATGTACAGCTGAAAAGTGACGGTGTTTAGCGAATGAGCTGTAGTGCTCAGTAGGAGTGACTGATACAATTGCAAAATAATCAATCCCCAATTGTAAAGGAAATGAGGATACAAACCATTAAAAAAAAAAAGAAATTAAATCAATTTTGAAATTTTAATTTCATCTGTTGCTGCTGACTATTGAGTAACACAGCATAATTGCTAATGCTTGCTTTATGCTTTCAGGCCATTTCCATTAACTGGAGCTGATTTTCTGCACTCAGCAGCAGGCAAATTCTCATTCAGCTGACGCCCGACGGTTATGCTCTTGAAACTCCATACATCACACATCTGCAATCCTGACAAAATAGAGTCCTCACAGACCTAATGATCATTCACAAGAAAAATATCCCTGCCGTTCAGTAGAAATATACTGTATCAATCAGCCAAGGTGTCCGCCTATTGTGAGAGCTGATTAATGCAGAAATATTCCACGGCCAGCTCATCTTGGACAATATGCTCTTGTGAAGATGGCTCCGCAGCTTTAACAATCTGCAAAGTAGCTAAACAGCGCCTGCTTAATTAGTCAGTGAAGCACATTTTTACATATTCAACTGAATTTAGTGGATTTGTGAGAACACATTGAGTGTTCTCTTGAGGGTAGAAAAATATGGAGGAGAAGATTAACTCTTACAGTGATTTTTACTGAGACAGTCGCCATGCCGGGAGGCATCTTCCCACCGCTGTCGACCGCCTCCACCACAAAGGTGTAAGTCGCCCCCGAGGCTGATAAGTTTTCAAAATCCAGACTCTGTAACACCGATAGCTCCCCGGTAACTGCATTGACGAAGAAAAGCTGTTTGGCCTCCTCTGTTCTTATCCGGTAGGTCACGTTGGAGTCCAGGTCTGCGTCTTTAGCCTGGGTCAAACAAGAGAAAGTTTCAGGCTGAGAGATATTATAGATCAGTTTCGTAGACATTCATCCAAATTTAAGACTAAATAGACTAAATTCTAGATTCTTTGGTGTTATTTGGCGAGTTTTGGATATATTGGCCATCGACATGGCAGCCTTTCTGCCGAACTACATCTGCGCAGAAGGATGAGTCCATCAGCTCATGGACAAGGGGCTGCGCAGTGCCACAGCTGGGGGGTGTAAATTGATGATAGAAAATAGTTCTTATATGAAACTGCTTGCAGCAAAGTCTGTGGATTATCTTCAGCAACATTATCGTGAAGCTTTTCAAATGCACTTTTTTGGCCCTTTTTTATCGCCAAAAATGAGTTGTTCCACTATATTAGAGAGCTGGCAGACAGACATCCTTACAGCTGATATCTCAAACTCTCCAACTCACAGCAAAACACCCAAGATGGATAAACAGCATGACAGGCAAGAAAAAATTATGTCCATTTAATTTTTGGGTTGGCCGTCCCTTTAACTTTGGTTCGTGATACTGGCTCAATACTCGCTAAACTAGCTCAAGCTCAAACTCAAAGCAGCAATACTTCATTGCTCATGGAAGTAACTAAAATGTGAGGCAGACGTGTCATAACAAAGAAGATAAAATGTGGTTTTTAAATAAAAGGGGAGCATGTAGGCATTACTTCACTATTTGTATCAACCTGACAAAAGCAACAAGCTCAATCTGTTACTCAGTCTATTATTTCTTGATATTATACTGCAAGAGTTCAATATTTAAGTTTCTCTCGCCATGCAAAAACTCTCTGAGATTACTGATGTCGTGTTGACAATGGCATCAAAACTGATCCAAACCAGGCTACCTAAAACCCTTAGAAGTAACCTAGCAGTGATTCATGAGAAGTGCTCAGGGGAACGGCGTTACAAACTGACAAAAAATAAAAACCCTTCAGTGCCTTGGCTTTATAAGAATCACAGCTCATCACAGGGGCTTTTCCAAGCCAGAGCTACGAGAGAGTGGAGAATGTAGGGATGATGCGTCTGTCACTGAAGGCAGATGAGTGGTCACACCGTCAGCTTCTGGTGCCACTCAATCACTCAAACAGGAGATGCTCATAATACTAGTTATTCAAAGCTTCAGCGGCTTCATGGCTTAAAAAAATAAAAAATCATAGCTCAAAAAACAGCGCCTAATACAATTTTAAAAAAGTTGTACCTGAGATCACTTTCTTGGACGGGCGGGCACACAAATTAACTCTACAGAAAATGTACATGCACACAATGAGACGTGCTGTAGCTCACATGTAAAAAACGAATTATAAAAACACAAGCTATAATAAATGCAACTCTCTGCTAATAACCGAAATCTTACAGCAATCACAAAGCATCATGTGGAACTGGCATATTTCCTCTTGCAAAGCTGTGCGCACACATTGCGCTCACGATGTAATGCAATGATCATCTGCCATCTTATATCTGCATAACGCAACCCTCAGAGTGTTAAGAGCACCTAATGACCTGGCATACTTTGCTGCAACAGATGTTCGGAGAGTGGCGTCCAGCTGTGCAGCGTGTTTGTTGAGAGGAAAGGACGCGGAGTTTCCAGCACACTCACGCTAAGCTGCATGATGACCATCCCGGCGGGGCTGTTCTCAGGAAGGCTGACCGCGTAGGAAGCCTGGGAGAAGACGGGGCTGTTGTCGTCAATGTCCAGCACCTGGACGGAGAGCGCGATGGCGGTACGGCGAGGGTCGACGGCGCCATCCGAGGCCTCCACCAGCAGGCGGTATTCGCTCTGCATCTCACGGTCCAGTGGTACAGCGGTGAAAATGCTGCCGTTGCTGTTGATCCTGAACAGCCCTGCGTGGTTCACCAGCCTGTACCTGATCTGCCCGTTAACCCCCGCATCTGCATCGCTGGCCTGAGAGCACAAGGAGAGGAGTCACTGATGTCTTCGAGAAGATTAATAAACAAGGAGCAAGGCCTGTTTAAACAGAGAAAACTCCACAAATCTCACGTTGTGTGTACCAGGGACACTCATATCTGGCTGCGCTACTTCTATTTTTTTTTAATACTTAATAGTCCCTTGGTGCCACTAGTTGGCCAGAGATTAGAGGGAGAACATTCCTCCTCATTAGAGGAAGGAATGAAAATCAGCTCAGCGAGGGCCCAAATTGAGTACGTGTAATTTTAGACAAAATATACTTTTCAGCAGACAGGAGGGCAGTATTACAGAGCAGCGCCACAATTTAAATTTCAATAAGTCGATTAATGGAATCTGCCCAAACTTCAAATTATGCCGGAGTTAATGCAATAATATGCCGTATCATGTACATTAATTCCCTCCTGCACTAGTATCTGCATTCTCATCGACATATTTTCATCTACATTTTTATCTACAGTACATATGCAAAAAAAAAAATGTAGATGCATAATTTCATCCTTATTTCCATATTGACAAAATGCAGAACTGTATTCCATATTATTATTTACAGCTACAGAAAGATTCCCTCTGACTCCAAATTAAACATCCTGACATGTAATATTTCATTGAGCAGGAACATCAACAGAATATGAAAGATACAATGAAAACAGACAAAGGATAAACCACAGATAAGAAGACGTGAGTTTCATAAACCCTTGAGGGCGAAATGAGATTGTTTAATACATTTTAATTCCCTGCTGAACATGACTGCGAGCTATAATTTCCCCTGGATCTTACATAGAATCAGAATAGTTTCTGAAAAGGAGTGATAAATTCTGGGTTTCTTTTAATTACTGACAAAGAAGGAGGGAGTACACATTTTCTGAGTTTGGGCGCATTTCTGCTGGAATCATGCCAACTGACAGCATGACCCTATTTCTGAAGGGGTAACGGTGAAGAGTGTTTGATGGGCTGAAACAACCCCAAAGCACTTTAGCTGAAGTCAGTTCAACTTTCAGAGGCTTGAATGCTAAACGATCCGACTCCGCAACCTGACTATCACTTTGATTAAAGTCAGTTCTTAAAACTAGCAGCTGACCACCTCTGGTGGAACTACAAATCAGAGCAGGGAAACCAAGCTACATAACTACATAAATTTGAAGATGGGCGAAAATCAACTGATCATTGAACTTGTCTGAAAAATGATAATAAAAACAAATTTCAAAGAAACGCTGCATAAAGGGTATGGCACAGTAATGTACTTATACTGTACATTAACTCATAAAATGAATGCCTGTCATCAAAAGATACCGCATAAATTCTTTTCATTTTATGTTTGAGATCTTTTTATAGCTCAATCCTTCTCAGCGCCCTGCAGTGGTTAGAAGCAAAGTAGTGCCAAAGTCATGCGATTCACTATATCATCTTGGTAAACATTTTTTGCAGATTCTCTGTGCCTGCACTGAGAGGTGCTATATTTGATATCCACTGGTTTTTTAAAACAAACAACGACAAACCAGCATAGGCTGCGGTGACATCCGACTGTCTCAGAAAACTATGGAACAAAACGCCGATACAGTTCCATCTGTGTTCACTGGAACGTCTGCTATGGCTGTACAGACCAATCTGCGACTGGCAATGTCTCATGTAATTTGAGCAGATTAATTGTGCTGGCTCATTTTTGGAGGAAAAGGATTGTTTGATTCTGCTAAAAAGTGGCCAATGTAGTGTGTTTTGCTTTTCCTCACACTAGCCTTGATGTTCTCCTCTCATTCAATCTGATATTTTGCCACAGCCTCAAGCGGCTGGACTGATACTGTGCTTGTATACATTTTTAAAGCGCAGGAAGAGCTGTCCGACAAGCGTGTAGCCAGTGGCATATTCCCGATGTGGGATGTATTTGGCAATGTGTCAACTGTAAAATGTGACGATATTCTCTAGCCATCAGAAGCAACACTGAGCGAGAATTGCGAAATATGCGTGTCTTTGATGACATGAGTCCTGCATGTTGCAAGGGACCGTGCCCTCCTCTCTAGCACTAACTGGCAAAATAATTCAGGTAAGTGATGTAAATGAGCTGGGGACCATGTGATCTTAATTACCTTGGTGGAATGTCATATTTCCTGAGGGTGGTGCTCAGCCAAACAATACATTCTTCTTCTGATGATCTGAGATTAGAATGCTTGAGGAATGTTGTGATGACAAAGGGACCGAAGTTTTTTCACACCTTCATAAATACCTTTGATCGAATATCACCTCCATATCCGATAGCCATTGGCACATCGGCAAGTTCCCTTACCATTCTGTTTCTTACCTGTACTTGCACACTCCTTTGCACTCTGTTGATTGTCGTCTTTGTGTGTTTATGTTCATGGTCTTGGTTAGATTGTTGTCTTCCATCTTCATTATTAAAGTCAAAAAAGCAAGTATCTATTTATTGGGGAGACTCTCTCCACTGCCGGTGGTCCTGGCGAGTGTGCTTCACCCAGTTGCTTCTGAATCCAAGTTCAAGACTGTGCATCAGTCCTCTGTTGCCTAATCCATTCAGCTTGACTCCCAGCAGCTGACCTCGGGCCTGTCCCTTTTAATACGCCTATGCCTGACCTCTAGTGTACCTGCACACCCCCACCTGAACTTAGCTAGTCTCCTGATAATCCTCTTCGCCTCATGTCTTCTATTTATTAAAGATGCCTATATGGCTTGTCTGTGATATGCATGTTGCTCCTATGTTCCAAAGTTTGAGACATTACCCTCTCTTACCCTGGTATTTCAATGAGTTGTAATACCAATTTATAGTTTATGATCTATGACTGCGGTTCGCTTGGAGAGTTGTTATATTTATAATGTTGTCAAAAATGCCGTCAAAGATGCCAGGACACATGAATCCAAGATTCAATGTAGTCAATCTGGGATAGGATGTTTTTAGAGGTTCCGGTTGCGGAAGCGTCTGACATTCCACTTTTCGAGGTTATTTCTTCTCCGCAGCCAAGTGAAGCAGGCAAACTGTGGCGGGTCATCACACTATTAGCTGACCAGTAGGAAGCAGTGACCCTTCCAACCATTAGAGACAAACCTGTGGCCTGGCAATTTGAGGGAGCGCAGAACTCATAATTGCTGGACCTCATGCTGTTTCCGGCTCTGATCGTCAGCAAAGCTGTAGAGGCCCCCACAGGGTGCGGGCCTGGGCGTACCCAGCTTTCGGGGTCACTCTAATGGCTTCAGCTGATGAAAGAGTGGCAGGGATGTGTAAGACAAACATCAACGCTTGACATCCACATACGAAAAGGCCCCGTTTTCTTCGCTGTCTGAGTTTCCCCTTTCATCTCCTGAAGTGAAGAATCAAGAGAGAATGGCCAGAAAGATTTTGATCAGGGCTTGGCTTTTGTGGCAGACAATATTTGCCAGGTGAACCCTTTACTGTGAGAAGTGTGCTTTTAGTGTATCTCAGGCCTTTGATGTGGTCTCTCTGGTATCTCTGACATCATCTGCTCTTGATTGTACTGCAGTGAGGGAGGGAGAGCCAGCTGTACACAGCATGCCGTTCGGCAGTCTAACATTTAATAAGGGTCCCTTCTCAATGCACTCCACAGTATTTACTTCTGGAGGTGTTAATGCGCTACTCGTCATATGTTACATAGGTGTCAAGAGCTTGCAGTTGACTCTGCACTTCCTTAGGGTCCTCAGTAATAATCCCAGCAAGTGAGAAGTCGATTGGACGAACTGTCGTTGAGAAAATCAAAGGACTGACATAAAGACAGACAAAGATTCCTTCCATTTTAGTTTGACGTAAGTTGACGATGACCAACAGACCTCCCCCACAATATTTGGGGAGCACTGGGAGTAGGGTCAGGATTACAATAAGAAACTTGCCCCATGACCTGGAATCGGCTCCCCCTATCTGCCACCAAGGGAACTGGAGGATAGAAGATAATCTCTCCACACAACGACACATACTCCACACTATGTAAAAACTCTACGAATAAGAACAAGTAGAAATTGAACTATCAAATCTACTCAATAATGCATATAAAACATAAAGTCTTATGTACAATAAACAATGTACTATGTACAGCAATTCTGCACAAGCATGCAGAGTGCTTTAATCAAGTATTTAATAATTACATCAATGACACTATTTATTTTGGAGATCACTTCTAAATAAGCTAAATTGGTTTTACAGAAATCAGGGCTGGCAGCTGTGCAACAAAGCAGTGTTGGTAAACACTTCAAATCGGTCAGTTGTGATTGATCTTCAGTGGAATGCAGCAGTGAGGTCAGTCAAAAAAGCTGTGATTTCACATTCCCTCTTGCATGGTTCACCTTATGAATACAGTGATGTGTATTCTGAGTCAGTAAACGAAATGGGGTGCCTATACATGCGCTGTGCCAGGTTGAAATGGGGAAACTCATTTTACTTTCAAGGAGATATTGAAAGCAAACAGAACGACCTTCACCATTTTCTCCAATTAGCAGGTACTGTAATATTTGTAACAACTTTCATTGCTTTGCTGCGGTGAATTAAAATAAATCTGATTTAGAGACAGTGCAGCTGCAGCCGTGTTGACAGAGAGCAGAAACGGATGATATTTCATCGGAGAAAAAGAAAAAAAACAAACAAAAACAACAGGGAGTGGTAGGCACCTCATCAGAAAAACAGCAAACAAACAGCCCATCTGACAGAGAGGTCTCAAAACCTTTCTCAGCAGCAGATGGGCAACTGCTGCGATTGGGAACTGGCATCGTTTGGGACGTACGGCGTGTCATGTATCTGCTAATGACACAACCCAAGTTTCAGGGCATAGAGCCAAATTCCCAAGTCAACAAACGAGGGCTGATGGACTGGCCTATTTCCATGCTGGCAGCGACGCAACATGTCAGAAGCTTCAGCGCGGTGTAAACGTTCCGCAATTTTCGAGCCTGGCTGTCGCACACACTTGCTGTGACCCACCGTTTAGGGGCTGTTAGTCTTGCACTGACTCTAATAGTCAGGAAGTCTTGAAGGATGTATGACGGACTCAAGGACATGTCCAATTGGAGAGGAGAAGGAAAAGCAAGTGGGCTTCCACGCAAGGCTTGATGCCACACAGTACGCTAGACAACAATCAATCAATGCCACTCTCATCAACAGCCCAGGCGATTTCTCATCATGATGCTGCCTGGGTTAACGTCAACAGTGCAATGCAAGACAAATGACTGCACGGAAAAAAATACCGCGGCTCAGAATCTACGAACAGACACCCTCTGAAGATGTCTTATCACATTAGCCTCTGATTATTTTTCAAACAAACCGGAGGTCTATTAATCTTAACCAGTAATTAAAGCTCCTTGGGGCTTGACGGAGCTGAACAATGCCGCTCATTATGGGATGTCCCTGAAGCTGACAAATTATTTAAATGACTTTTATTTAATTGGAAATTCACACAGAAAGTAGGAACTGGGTATTTCCATCGAATACCACAGAGCCACTTTGGTACTGGATTCCTGGCAGCTGGTCACTACCCACCACTGCCATGATGTAGGGGTAGTGTGGTACAGCCATGTCCCCTCAGCAGGGACAGCAACTGCAATTAACAAGATTCCAACATAATCATAAAAATTACTGATACTACATACAGCAGGTGCCAAGAAAAGTCCATGCAAGAATGAAAGTGGTCATAATACTGGGCCAAACTAGAATTTATTTCATAAATCAGATGCTAATCTATGTCCACAATAGATTGACTGTGGTTCAACAGTGAGGTGCTTGGGACAGACAAATCTGGCCTCAAAATCTAAACTGAGTTCTGGCTTCCTCACAGGCAATTAACTAACTAAATAATGCTCCTGATTTGCCAGACTTTCCTCACAAGTGACTCCAAGGTCAACTGAGGGTGAAAATCCTGGAACTTTCAGCTTCTGAAGACCACCATAGTTTGGGTCTGTCTAATTCGAACTATACTCTACATATGTGTACGTGGCAACTGACATACCTTTACTTGACCAACAAACAAATTGGCCCCTTCTTCCCCGACAGTGAAGTTTTTTGGCAGGGACAGATCAAAGACAGGATCGTTGTCATTGACATCAGTGACCACTATCGTTACAGTGGCTGTGGATACCTGTAATTAAAGAAAAGTAAACAAAACTACTCCAGCTTTCTGCAAAATCAACACAATTTGCCTGCAGAAAGCAAATGCCCTGTGCTTTCCATGCATATTCTATAAATAAACTTGCAAACAGAGAGCACTAATTTGTGAGAAGTCAGACAAAACAAGTAAATAATACATTTTAAACAAGCCAAATTCATAAATCAACATTGACATACAACAACAAAAAAAAAAGAAAAACTGAAAAGAAAAAAATAAAAACATTTGTTCCGATGAGCAAATATACTCATGAATTTACTCAGGCCATGCAAAGTGATGCTGTTTTTGGTCTCATAGTCAGACGATAAATATTTAATGGAAAATTTTCACTCTGCATTATTGAGTTTAGATTTTGCTGAGTGCCAAAAAGAATACATTCCAGCTGTAGGTAATTCTACCCAACATATCTCCACACATAACATTTGTAATTATGCTGATCATGGAAAAAAAAAAAAAAAATTTAAAGGGGAACAATATTTAAACTTTGAGAGGTATTTAATGCACAATACAGACACATAATAAATTTCATAACACTGAACTTGTTAAACAGCACAAAGGTATTTTGTTTACAGCGCACATCCGTGGATAAATGTCCCAAAGAACAACAGGGACCGTCATAAAAATGAGCAATAAATAGCTCTGCATGATTACCCTGCTACTTTATCATGCAAACAAGGAGAATAGGAACAAATATGAGATGCTTAGCAGTGAAATTATAACCTCTCGATACATAAATGACTACACTGACATGCGAATACATCAGGCGAGGGAAAGCAATAAACTATCGCCACACTGTCCTCAAATCCAAAGGCTTGAGGGCAAACACCATTGCAACCTTTTATCTCAAGTCATAAAGGTAAACTAAGGATTTACAATCCACCATAAATAATGGGCGCTCGGCCTTGTTTAGAAAAAACAAAATCCTGAAAGTGATGATAACAAATGAAGATGAGCGTATTATGCGCATGGAAGAGGAAAAGCACAGGGCTGACTGAGTCCTCCTCTGTTTGAGCGACATCAAGACTGCTTTCCATCCCACATCTGCTCACGTGTTGTTGTACATGTTGACACGTGCTTTTTACACATATATTGTACAAAACGAACAGTGCTGGACAATCCCATCGCATTTAATTGCTATCATTTTCCCACTGTTTTTCCCACTGCGCATTGTCTTACTGAGTAGGCAGAGATGAGTGACAAATTAAAGTGGAAAAAAAAAAAAACCTGAATCAATATGTGGAGAGAGATAACAAATGCATATGCTACTGTTCATTTCTCGGGCATCATTTTGGACCACCTATCCTCTTAAAGCTGGAAGGGTCACCGCAAATCAATGGAGAGTTATTCTCTGTGTGATCATTTTTATATCCTATGAATTATGACACATTTGTACCATGATGGGAGTGATCTCCTCCAGAATGGAAGTAGCCAAAGCCTCACAGGGCACAAGGGTCACTGAATGGTTTTACAAGTATGAAAATGACCCAATGCATTCATCTCAGCCTTCACAGTCCGCAGACCGAATAACAACTGAACTCATACGAGACATTTTGGAGCAACGCCCTCTCCATCACTATCATTAAAACGCTAAATGAGGGAATATCTCTTGGAAGAATGATATGCCATCCCTTCAGTACAGTTTCACCCTTATCAACTCTATACCAAGACATGTTAAGATCATCTGGCAGCTTGAGGAGGCCCAACACCTTACCAAAGACTGCTTATATGGATAGATTTTTATAAATCTTATATAGATTTTTGCTTTAATTTATCATCCGTCTGTAGCCTGAATTCCAACAAAAATTTCTTAGGTGGAAAACCTAATGCAAATAGCCCAGTGCCTTTGCAACTAGGAATAAATGTAGAGGGCCTCCCTAAGTAATATTTTAAGCAACTTGTCCAATGGTAGGCTGACGTCGGAAAGGATTTTAACCTACACATTTAATCTGCTGCTGAACAGGAGCGCGGCATCACAAGTAAGATGGATTCATTCTAGACTCATCCTTTGGAGCCAATTAGGAGCTTTCTAGCCTGGTGATATCAAAGAAGAGCAATGCATTAGGTACCACAGCCATCATTTTGATGTTGAGTATTGGCTTTCTGCAATTTATCTTGAATAATGAATCCTCCATGGTGCGTCCTCCCTCCCCTTTACCATGAGATAAAGCAGGTCAGAGAGTTCTTTGAAAGGTAATTACATCCAGGCATAACACTCTCTTGATAAGGAAGCCGGTCCAGAGCAACAAATTTCTCAGCTCCAAGAAAAATGGCAAGTAGAACATAATGGTCAAAAACAAGACTGAACGGTCCATGAGACAGTTTTTTTTTTCTTTTCCACTTTTTGCATTGATTGCATATTGTGAAGCACTTAGCAATGCTTTCTTGGAAATTATGCCGACAAGCACTACACACATATTTATATTTTAATTGCCCCTGAGCTGCTAAATTGAAAGAACTGATTTAAAGACTGAGTTGGGGACTTTGGATAACCAGAAAGAGCATGGGAGATTTTAAAATTCACAACACGAATATATTTATGCTTATTTAGCATTTGTAGCACTTTTCACTGATAAAGATTCCCCTGAATCAACTGCAGGTACTATAGCTGTCTAGCTAGTTATCTCACCAAAAAGCAAGCTAGCCACCCGACAATTTGATTATAGTTTATCAGTGAAGCGCCAGAATTTTGCAGAGAATTTATAGCGTGTTGTACAGTACAGTCGCCGTTAAAACCAAAGAGACGGCGCTAGTTCATGCCCGGTTCCCTCCAACATTTTGCTCTTCTCCCCCATTTCTAACCACGATCTGTTCTATATATATATATATCTATGGATCGAACCAATGAGCCGTATCACAGGACAATTTACCGCCAGGAATAACTACATGTGGCTCCGCGGAACTGAATGAAGTACCGCGTGTTCGTTATAAAATAGAGGGCATTCTGACTGTTTTTATTACGTTTGTCATTGTGTTTTTTATCTTCTTATTTTCTCTTGCAGGGAAAGTGGAAGTGAGAGCTTATCCGACCTATGGAAAGCGTGTGGTTGATCATTTCCTCGGTTTAAAAAGCCTAGCATGAACAAGAAAAAAAAAATATTATGATAAATTCGACAGTGTAATATAAGCTATTGTATTCTTGAGGGAATTTTTCCTTTGGTATTTTCAATACGTCTTTTTATTGCAGAAACTGTGTCTACAATTCTGAGGGTTTGTGGGTAGATCTTCAGCGAAGTGTGCCGCAATTGATTTATAGGTTTTGAAAAGCCAATCTCAATATAAATGAACAAATTGGCAATAAACAACTTAATGGCCTGTGAGCTTATGATCTCGTTATTCTCCGGAATTATGCTTTTCGGACCTGCATAGGTGTGAGGTTGTCTCTCGCCAAGGAGTCAATCTTCGTCCTTTTTTTTTTTTTTTTTAACCTTTATTCACCAATAAGTGCATACAGACAAATACGTGACCAGACAAATAAATGGGTAGCGAGTTGTGGAGTTGATTTACAGAGTAATATACATACAATAATATTAGACAAAGACAGATCAACAAAAGGAATAGCAAAGAAGAGAAAATAAAATAAACAAAAAAAGGTGGGAAAAAAAACAGGAGAAAAAAAAACCACAAAGGAAGAAAAAAGGAGAGAAAACAAATGAATAATAACAATAATAATAATAATAATTATAATGAAATAGAGAGATAAGAGCCGAGAGAAAAGGGAAAAAGGGAAACAAGGCAAAGCAGTGTAACAACCAAATGATCCGAAATGAAGCAGAGTTGTATTTTGGTAGTTATTTCACGATATTTTTGTAATAGAAGTTTCCTTAAAGATTTATACAGATTAACAGATTCCAGTTCCCTAAGTTCTTTACAGTGGGGAATTGCGTCATATCGAGACAGGTTCCATAGTTGTGAATGTGATGTCAGTTTATGGTTGGGCATTTTATAGAAAATAACTACCACGCGCTGAGCTGATCATTAAGTCTTCAATAGGCTGCACTGAGCTAAAAGTAATTAATAGGATGACAATGATAGATGACACGAACTGAGCTGTATTGAATCAGTGCCAGGTGTATCCGCTTTTAATTCCGCGAATTCAGTTTACGAAAGAGCCTTCCCGTTTTAAGTGACATTTAAGTTATTGTCCTTTAGAGATAAGATATTGAGCAGATCTTTTTTATTAATTACGTTTTCCTTATTGATTGATATATAGACTAGTAAGCTTACTGACAAGTAGATCAGAAGGATCTAATAGCTGCGACCTCGCCTAGCATCCGTCACGTGGCCTAGTGTCCATGACTGGTGGTTTCTTGTACAAGTGTGATCTTGAAATTGGCAAATGATCTTGAAAACCAATAGGGGACCCTTCCTCCGTCCCAAGAAGCTTGTTCTAAGATGTAATAGCCATCCATCAAGTTAAAGAGGAGTTACGGTGCGAAAACTGTGAAATTGGGGCAAAATCGACATTTTTTTGACCGGTGTGACCTTGGGATTCGACAGATGACCTAGAAAATCAATAGGGAACCCCTTCTCTATACCAAGAAGCTTGTTCCAGATTTCATAGCCATTCATTGAATTAAACTTGAGTTACGGAGCGAAAACCGTATAATCGGGCGAAATTGACACTTTTTTTGCCTTTGTGACCTTGGGATTTGAAGGATGACCTTGAAAAATAATAGGGAACACCTATGCCTAGAAGCTATTTCCAAAATTTCAGAGCGATCCATGAATTCTAACTGGAGTTACAGCACGAAAACCCACAAACAAGGTTGTGACCTCGGTGAACTTGACCTTTGACCTTTGACCTCGACCTTGTGCATGGACATCACTTTGGTGAAGGTCAATAACTCCTGAAAATTTAATGATGATACGATGACAGGAACATAAGGTGTCACAGACGGACAGACGGACTGACAGACAGGCAGAAGGGTTCATAGAGCTGCTTGGTCGCAGCTAAAAATAACCCATGTAAGATTCTGCAAATAGTTAATTTTGCTTTTTTTTTATGGTGCATTCAAGAGTTGTTTAGATCAAACTAAATGCATATTGTACACAAGTCTTTTCTAGTTGCAAGCTTTGCGAACATTATATTTGAACATCTGAATGGTAATGACAAATCATTTAGACAAATACAGACGATGCAAAACGTATTGTCATGAAAAATTGGTGAAAGATTTAGCATTTTAAAACGAATCAGAGTATAAATCGAAAAACATTCAAGTTCTTTCCGTAAATGAATTTTTTTTGTCTTTTCTAAGACAAGGTGCGAGTAATCTTCAATATAGGACTGGATATAAGCTACTAAATTACAGGTCTGTAACAGGAAAAATAAAATAGCCTATTTCAGCACTTGAGTGTAAAATAATAGCACATAAAAGCACAGATTACTTCTGAACATAAAATATTGCAAAAATGATACCTGACAAACAAAATCCTCACCAAAAATAGCGTGATATTTAATAATCCAACCAAAGTTTGGTAGCACAGGTTGAGCAAACTGTATCGTCAAATATAAAAAGGTTTGCAGAAATGATTACCGGCAACATCACCCCCGCCAAAGCAAATCAATATTTTAGGTAGACTAACGTTACTTTTGCATTCACATATGAAAAATAAATCGCCAACAAGCTGTGCCATTACCTACATGTACGGACTGCTGTCAACACGACCGCCCCAAATGCCCTCGAGGCTCAGTTATGATTAAACAAACACCCGGCTAACGGGATATCGCCCAGCTACCCCGTGTGCGGTAGGCGGCGGGAGGTCTTCTTTCATCCTCATGCGCGTCAATACGCCGGTCCTACTGCACAGCTCACTACGAAATTTCCCTGTCCTACTGAGAACTTAACGCCCCCGTACTGGCGGATTAACGACTTTTTCTTTGGTTTTGACGGCGACTGTACTGTATAACTAGACGCAGTCCAGTCGGTCGCCCGCGACCGCGACTGGTGTCCCCCGGTGCGCAGCTGTCAGATGAAATTGGGCAAAACCCCATGGGCATGTCCATTGCCCATCTAGCAGATAATATTGTACTTGTAAATGTGAAAAATGGTATATATATATATATATATATATATATATATATATATATATATATATATATATATATATATATATATATATATATAATTATATACGTGGGGTTCAGGATTCCAAGGGAGTGGCTTAAGTAGGCAATGGAATCAGTCAGGGTAATTTTTGTTGAATTAGACCTCATTTTGAATGTTAAGGTGCAATGGATATGCCAAAGCTGCTGCGGCATCTTAGTGATGCCAGTAAAACATCTAAAGGTATATGGCTCTGGAATATTTATGCCAAATTTTGTACAACTCACAGAATGGTTTTCGCTGTATGACTGGAATGGCATATGGAACATGATGGCAGAAGTCTGTTGTACCATAGATCCAAATAACGCATGCATGGTGTGGTGTGCGTGCTTCTCTCACTGTCTCTCTCTCTCTCAAATACCATGATGTACAACATATTGGGCCACTGGACGTTAATCGGGCTCCTGGAGGGAGAGGCTTACAAAAAATTCAAGATGGCCGCCATTGCGGCCATGCTGTTTTTTCGATTAGGCCGAAATTCAATAGCAACCTTCCTCGGGACCAGATATGTGTGTATGAAAAGTTTTGTTATGATATCTTCATAAATGTTTATAAAAAGTGTGTGAAGTCGTTTGGTACGGCGCACGATAACGATCACGACAACGATAACGATCACGGCGCACAGGAATTGTCACAAACGCTATGGGGACATAATGACTCAGATTTCAAAGCTTCCAGGATGCAAACAATTGGCGCTGATCCAGAATAGGCCTATAGCTCGCCACAGCCCAGCATGCCTGGTCAAAGAGGACATGCTATTGAAGTAGAATGCGCAACAACCACGGTTATTTCTCCACCCAAATTATCCTTAGCTGTCACATTTTCCACTTTTTTCATTCCTTTCTTGCTTTGTTTAGCGGTGCAAGCTGTTGCAGCTAAAGGAGGAACTGCTAATTTTGTCTCGACTCTCTCTCAGAAGCTCTCTAGCTTTTACCAATGTTGCCCATGCATAAGCAATAAGCGAAAGGCCAGGGTACAAGGACATCAACTGGTTAAGCAGACAGATGAATAGGCTGGATGAAATGATCGGACAGACAGATTAAACTCCTGTGACTGCTTCAGGTACCAGATTTTCCTTGTTTTTGTTTTAAACCATTTCATTTATCGATTGCTATCGGGCTATTAAGAACATTCCAAGCAGTATAACAGAAAATGCATCAGAAAAGTCTTACCTGCCCTGTTCTTAAAACTACACCAAGCAATCTCAGACCATTAGATGGACCCACAAGCACCAAATCTATTTGTAAATAAACAAAGCCACTCAACAGCCATATTGACCTGTTGCCCTTTTATTGCACTTATTGTATTTTATTGCCCTTTTCTTACACTTGACTCTGCCCCTTTGTTGCACTGTAATAATGGAACGTGTTCTGTCACTGACTGTTAGCACTTGTACTTGTCTCCTAGGAGGTCTGCACTTTTGTACTGTTCTTGTGCACTTTTGTACGTTGCTCTGGATAAGAGCGTCTGCTAAGAACCTGTAATGTAATGTAATATTCAACAATTGCAATTATTCAGTAAAGAAGAGAGTATGTTTCCTGACCTGAGAAGCAAATGGTTTGAAACTGAAAGAACAGTCACTTCTGTGGGATTCAAAGGTACCTGAAGTGAATGTCAGTAATTCTCAAATAAATCAAGTAAATTAAACAAGTTAGTCAACTTGTGTATCATTGAAAATACTATTATTATAAAATTATTGTGGCATAAATACCAGTTTCAGTGATCTGTTGTTTATATCCATTTGCTATTTTTTTTTCTAGATAAAACATTCAAAACAGCTATAATAAAACTTTCTGCCAGTCTGCAGTTTCAAAGTTTTGACACTGCCCTCACTGTCTACCTTAGCTAGCAGTGGGTTCCCAAGTTACTCTTCAAGCAAAAGCTAATATAACACTAGTGTTACCGTCAGCTTCAGTTTCACTCATGTGACAATCGCTAAATCTGTTTGATTTGTGAATACTTTCACTTATTCACGTGATACCCAGGAAACTCTTCCAGACATGAGCAAAGCGATGCACAATCACTTATTGCGTATGTAGATCATAGGCCAAGACATGCACAACCAAAGACATACTACCTCCTAGTGCAAAACCACACTCATTCGGTTGAATTAACATCTTTCTAGCAAGTTCCGCACAACAAAGGGGAGAGTGGTGACATGAGGGGCAGAGGAAGAGTTTATCATCAGGCTGGCACAGAATTTTACAAAAAAAAACCCAGGCAACATCAGCAGGTCCTCAATAACTGTATGGTGGAAAGAAACCTAGAAATGATTCCTTTCACACTATGAGAGGTAATTTCACTGGAAAAATTGGCACACAGTATGGCTTTGTGCAGCTTGAGCTGGGGCATCCAGTGATTAGGCGCATCCACTAGTTTAAAAAATCAAAATCGTTGCCTTGATTACAACAGAATTAGCAGGCTAACAGTATGCACTTTAAGAGGAGTATTAAGAGCACTGTTCTGAGCTGGTGCACTATATCTACTCTGTCAGTCATTTTCTCACATTCCGTTGCATATTGATTTCATGACAAAAAAATAAACACTGAATTATTTCCAAGATGAAACAACCCCAAGGAATATAAAAGCTTTTCATTTTAAAAATTAATTGGTGCCATAAAATGAAAGCAAACAGACATACAAGTCCAGGAAATATAATTATACAATCATCAGAGAACCATCGGGGCAAACATAATGCAACAGAGTTCAATGGTTTTTCTTCAATCACACATGATTTACTGGATAAGGCTGAACACCATCTTTGAATCCTATCCTAGCATTGTTCCCTATTAACAAAGGCTACATGACCTCATGGTCAGCTGCACTTTATCAATAATGAAAGGGAAATGTTTACGTTTCAGTCTCAGCCGTCTTCAGTCTAATTGCTATCCTAAGTGCGCACAAAGAAGTTAACTGCTCTCCCCACATCACCTTACAGCAATTGTAAAAGGGATGGATTTAAAATAACATGCAATAAATGCGCAAAGAATTCATAATAATGCGCACAACCACAAGAAGGGAAATAAAGGCATTAAGTGTCTCTCTCCACTGAAAAACTCAGAGCATAGTAACAAATTATCACTAGCTACTGCATAATGGCATAAAATAAAAATGATTCTTCCTATATATTGTAAGGCCGAACAGTCAAATCACCATTTAGAGCAGCAATGGGTAACTCATGGAGGGTCTTTCGTGGTCTCCTAATCATCAGGCAGTTACTGCACAGGAAGCAAGGTATGTGGACTCATCAGCCAATCAGGGACTTAGATTAATCACTAATGCAGAAACATGCAGATGCTGTGCCCTTCCAGGAGCAGAGATAACCGCCCGAGCTTTAGAGCTTCATCTGTTGACAGTGTTCTACCCCGCAGATCAGGGATGTGCAACACCATGTCTGCAGGCAGTTGGTGGGTATCTGCACTAGTGATACATTAAGGTCACCAATTGGATAATGAGTTCACACACCTCGTTTTCAAGGCATTAATTGCCGATTGATTGCAAGGAGACCACAAACTCTTGCTGACACAGTAGCCCTCCAGGACCAGAATTGCCCGTTGCTGCCCTAAATAGAACAGGACAGTGTTACAGTCTGATTTACCCTCCATAATTCAACTAAATACTGCTTTGCCTTCGCCTGCCTGAACCATGACAGTCCAAAAATCTATGACCAAACCAATAAAAAGGCCTTACAAAGCTCTCAGTTCATCTGCTGATAGTGAATACCCTCCCCAGTAGATCCGGATCTCTATAAAATCATGATTTACGACCCCAAAGTAACTGAGGAGGCACACCTGTTGTACGACAAACAAGCACTTCTGATCATTATCTTTAGGGAGAACTAAACCCATGAAAAACCCAGGAAAATCACCACAATACCCATCATTCTTTTAATATAAACCAAGAGTGTCCGTTTTATTTGTAAAGGTGCACCCCACAGATTTGTGCAATTAGTGGCGATAAATCACAATATCTGTGTGACCTACACCTACTGTAGTTATGACTTATAGGCAATCCAGACCCAGTGTGGGGAGTCAGGGGGTACCCATTATCTGGGTATAAATGAAGGATTCAGTATCACTTTTTTACTATTTCAAGAGTGGAATTTTGGACAGAGAGGTGGTCAGCTGAGTTTACACAGGTCAGGCTGAACTCTGACATAAAAAAATACCCACAGACAAAGTATGTTGTAATCATTCCTATACCTCGCTCAAGTCTGTCAGTCAGGCACTTTGGGCAATCACTGACTGATTTTAAAAGGTCAAGACCCCCCGCATACACTTCACTTGTTTGGCATGAGCCCACAATTTCATGGACAAGGAGCAGGTGAAGCAGCGGTGGACTGCAGGCTGTGAGCAGGGGATTTAAGTTAGTAACTCTGGTATTACACTTTCCTGAGACAATCTCACAAGATTTCTAGATGAAAGGGGAAAGGATTTATTGCCAAAGTGGGAAAAATGCCAATTAAACAGCCAATTAAGGTGGCCTGTGATTAAATCAGGAGGGGATATTCAGTCTTCAGCGCTTGGCAGGAGACAGAAATTTGTATTCATTTCCCACAAAGGTCAGAGTGTTCCCAAGTTAAACCTGCATCACAATGCTGCAGCTGGCATAACAGACTCTAATGCGTCACAAATCTGTCTCTGACACTTCTGTCATTGAGCGGGAGGTGAAAAGTAATGTGAGGATTAGAGAACCATTAGTGACTACTTAGTTGTTTATTTACTCAGATTAAAAAGTCTTATGAAATACTGATACAATCTGTGAATTTTAAATATATACCCCAGATGCATCAACTGAACCTGCTGTCATAGATATTGCACACTACAGACACTGTCATGAAAGCTTCTCTGCTCATAATATATTAGCAGTGCTAAAAACAAACTAATTGGAGATTCCATATCTCAGAAACATATTTTAACTGAGCTACACAGTGGAAAAAAATGACAAAAGGCAGGCTATAAGTGTATCATGCATTCAAGGGGGTGCCCGCTAATATGCTGGTGAATCAGCAAAGCAAAAACCATTAAAGTCATCCATCTAGCCCGAAAGGGAAGTTTATAAATCTGTTGGGCTTGCACTGGCATGAACTCCTTTATCATTTCCCCATGTAAGCCCTAAAGGAACTCCTTTTGAATGCATAATCACACATCAGATCTTTCCCCTGTACTCTGAAATAATGTAAAAAAAACAACACACACACAAAATAAGTTTACATGCAGCATAGCTGCAACACACAACCCTTTTATTGATCTTTCTCTCCAATAACTGCATTATTTCATACCTTTTGGAACATGCCCTGTGCTATTGCCTATTCTTCTCCATTAGATAAAAGGCGGTTCCTGTACAATCTCTAATGCTGGGCTTTGGTTGGCGCATTTTTGATCAACTCCAGCCCACCTCATAGGCTGCAGAAACGTTTGAATACAGAGGATTCTTACCCCCTCAGGGCGACCGTCCCCCGCAGTGATGATCAGGACATGATGATCTCTGCTCTCTCTGTCCAGTGCCTTCCCCAGAATTAACAGCCCTGAGCTGTCAGGAGAAGAAACAGAAATATGCTAAGATCTCCCAGAAAGCTGCAAGAGCCACAAGCCTTGGGCTGTCAAGGACAATAATCTGTCTCTTATTGTCTTACTATGAACTAATAAATATAATGTAATAAGCAAAAATACCTAATGAAAGCTTGTGCGTGATACAACAGCTTCTAGACTAATTAGACAAGACATGAGATGAGAATTAAACTAGACATAATGCTAAATAAATTACAAGAAAAAACATGACATTGAACATGTAGCAGTGATGAAATTATGGTTTTCTCAGCACCGTGCAAACGCGCCTTTTTGTTTAAAACGCTCTTGGCAAAGTGTGAAATTTAATGAGCAGACACTTGTGGTTGTCCTTGTTTGCATTGTTCAGATAACACATTTTTTCAATTTTTTTCCAAAACTTTGCACCAAACTCCAGCTTCCTCTTCAGAGGCCAGATTACGTGTGGCTGCTTGGTCGATCATAGTATTTCAATTACAGAAGCATTGATCTGACCTCGTGTAGCTAGGCACTTTCATTCCTAGACTTTTAAAAAAATTCAGTCTTTAAATGCAGGAGAAGATTCATTCACTGATGTCATTTTTTGTCAGTTTGGCATCCACCTCAGCTTTCACAGGGTTACATCTGCCTGAGGCGTCTTGTTCATATATATATTTATACGGGTCATATAATTCTTACACCTGTCTATGACATTTGGGCCACAGAGCTTGTACTACAGTGTCCAGAGATTTCAGAGCTGATTCCTTTCCTTCAGGAATATTCCTTTAAAAATGCAGGGAAAAATATACTGCACTTCTGATTTTTTTTTCTCATTCACTAAAGCGTTCTTCCATATAACAATGGTAGAAATGCTATCAATCATCTCATGCTGAACTTAACCCTCAATTATCTAGTACAGGTGAAGCGTTCATTCAAGTCTGTTTAATTAACAGTAGCACAGTGTTTCCGCCTGCTACAAATTGCTTGAAAAAACACTTCATTGGCTCATATATTTACAAAGCACTTTTGGATAAAAAATAAATCCTGTCGCACTGTAGAAACGTAAATGATGGTAATAACGGAGAATGAAAGATAGTCATTTGCAGTAACTGCAGTGACATCAGGATGTAACAACAGGCCCAATTTACCGCATCAAATTTTCTTTGAAGTTAAAAAAAAAAAAAAAAAATGACCAACTGTCAAAGTAATGGAAGCTGGGGACCTCTGCCTTCAAAGCCTGGAGATAGCAGACGTGATTCAACCAATTCAAATCAGATTTTCTCCAAAGCGTTTCGGGCAGAAAATGAATACAAACTGTTTGATGTGAACCACTTACACTGGGTTCTGTTACATTAAAGTAGGCCAGTGTTCAAACAGTGCCCAGGACCAAACAATAAACAAACAAACTACAAAAAAAAAAAAAGTTAAATAAATGATCCACAGATTCATGGCAGAATCTACAAAAGTGTGACTCTTCAGTTCCCCAAGTGCGAATCATCTTTTTAGTGGCTAAAAAAATTATACAGTAGTTTAAAATGAAAAAAAAAAAAAAATCTTATAGATGAATCAATTGAATTTAAAACCTGCTGCTATGGATTCAGAAAGTGCATGTTCACCCAAGAATCTAAAATATTGTGGATTTCATGTGGAAATGATCAGATTTCTTGACTGAAGATAAAACTAATACTCTATTCTATTTATGCTTTTCTTTTAAGTCCATTAAAAGTTTTTTCATATAAGTTTGACAGATAAGCTCTGGGCCACTTCTTTGACAATTCTTCATTTCCATTTTTATGGTATGGCAGCAATCTGTTGATTAAACTTTTATAAAGGGCAAACCTTGCCATGAATATCGATAAACTTTTCATAAACTCTTGAATCAAGAAGGCTTTAAGTGAGAGGATCAGTGCCCTAACATTTGGCAATTTGAGGCCACCAGATTCATATTCCTCGTAGCGGTAGATATGTTTAACTTTATCCGGTTTACCATTCCATATAAATTTGAGGATTTTTTAACTCATATTGTTTGAAAAACAATTCACTTGGTGTAGGTAATGTCACACGCAAACAGGGAAATTGACACAACAAACAAATTATTCAAAGTGGTCTTTCCAGAAATAGTCACATACTCCCCTTTCCATAGCTGCAGAATTTTGTCTTTTTTCAACTATTATTAAAATGTATATTTTAATACCTATCCGTATGTGCATAATATGAATAGCAGGCATATCAACTGATCCATTCTTCCTAATGGGTTAATTACACAGTAAGGTGAATGCTATATTTTTCAGACCTAATTTGTCACATTTGTCACAATTTGACTATAAACTTGACTAATTGGAGAAATAATCAAAGTCCTGTGCTAGGCTTTGCAAGGACAAACATTGAGGGGTACGGGAAGATGGAATTGTCAAAGCTAATTCACTGAAACCTTTGTATGTACAACCCCTGGCAAAAGAAATGCATGTAATCACCACACAAAGGGGATGTTCATCCAGTCTTTTTTCTTCATAGGAAATAAACAAATCACAGATATGACACAAACCTATTTTTGTTTATTTGCTTAACATTAAGGCTTCATGAAAAACACCTCAAACAAATAAAATAATTTTTATTAATGCCATATTTTTTTTCATAATCTACGAGAAGAAAAAAATAATTACAGGTAAAGACAACCTTATTTTATCCCCTCAATGATGAAATATTACATGAAATATGTCCATTATTCACAGTTTTATACTTGAGGCTGCTACACATAACTTTTACCCATTTTAATACAGATTCACTGAAGTTGAAGAAATCCAGGCATTTATAAATTAATTCCAGATTTCCAGGCATTTTAAAGTCCGCTATTAAACTTCAACCCAAGTTTTTTGTTATTTTGTAATTCTCTATAATTTTCCAGTGACTGCCTAATACTGTCTCAGATATTTCAAATGTATAATAATACAGGCTGAGGATAGAGGATAATATCAGACCAGACACTTTAAATGCGATGGGCTATACATTTTGCATCACAATCAGAAGTATAAGAGGTCTCCTGTTCATTAGGTTGACTGGGTCTTTATATTGGCCACTGCTCCCGTTTTTGCAATAGAGAAATTAAACCACCATGTTGGGTCTCAGGGAGTACACCCTTTGTGTTAGAGTAATTAAAACATGCAAGGGATGGTCCTGTAATTTGATCATACATTGTATAAAGTCTGATATACCTCAGTAGGGATGGCATCAAGGCCAGGTGTTTTCACTGGCTGAAATGATTCAATTGCCTGCCTGAACTCATCTTCCATAATGAGACCTTCACAGGACTCTTTTTGCATGTCTGAAAGCTTTGCATGGTTTTCTTGGAAAAAGCCTTTGCAGTAGGCATCGTTTAGAGGCAATGGTGGAGACTAAAATGAAAACCGAAAAATATTTTAAAATACCAGCTGGGGTGATCAGAGTTTCAACCCTTACTTGCGATTAGGTCCTGCATATTCTTTTTAGATGTGTTTCTGTGTCGTAGATTTAAAAAGAATTAAATTGAGAATGAAAATTTTTATGTCATGTCTTTTTTTAGAAATGCCCCTATTACTAAACTGTTCTGTTAAACCTCCACTGACTTACATTAATTTTGTGGGTAACTATTGTCAGTATAATAAGCATCTCATAAAATAGGCACCCAAGACAACTCATGTGGACCTTTCAACCCATGAATTCCACTGCTTATCTATCTATTCCTCTCTCTCATTAGTTTGTATCCATTGATGCACGGTGTACCGAGTCGGTTGCACTGTTCTTCAGCCAACCAGAGCAGAGCTCATTATCAGAGGGGAGACGCCCACTCAAAGTGACCTGTTCCTCTGAGGGAAGAGTACAATAGCCGAGAAATAGTGTTTTTTTTTTTTTTTTTTGCTAAACAACTTTAAAAACCTCCCTTTTTGACATCCAAATCACTAGCCAAAATACAAAAAAAATATGAGACTTTTAAGGCGTATGAATTCTGGGCTGTTATATGTTCACCTTCCCACTAAAGTTAAAAAGATTAAAATAAGTGAATGAAACCGTTGGCATTGCAAAAACAGAAAGGGGGAATACCCATGACCTTGTGTAGCAGTGCACTGATATCACTGAGAAGCGTCATGGGACTGCTGTACTTTGATGTTGAATTTTCATCCAGTTCAACTCAAAATTTGGAATGGAGTTACAAAGGTAGCACAGCCCATTTCCAGAGAGAGTGATAATGTAATTACAGCAAGAATCACAAATCCATTTCCTGCTGCAGCACATTAGTGTCAATCATGTGCTTTTCCCCATGATTTAGAAGAAAAGCTGCCATTTGAAATGTGCGAATGTACGAGTATGGAATCAAATGTACAACATATCCTGTGATAATATCATCATGCTTTGGTTTCCCAGCGTTTCACAAAGATGACATTCGTCATGCTGACAGAGCATCCATTTAAAAAATCTATTCGGAAGCTAAAAACGTAATCAATTTGGAAAAATGACTTTACGACGAAAACACAGAAACTCCTTGAGGTTGTTGAGCCTGAATCAATTGAGAAACGCAAATAGAATGGAAGATTTCCATTTTACCAATACAATCACCAGCCAAGTGCTTCGGTCCTATTTGCATGTTTATTGAAGAATCACTAACGGCCTCAAAGTTATTCAGATTTTGTTCCGTTTTCAGTCCCACCGCTTCTCATATAGCAGGGATTAGTCTTCTAAATCTTTGTTCAGTGATTGGAGGAATCATACAGAAAGTGGTTCCAGTGTCTCTGAATCCAGAAAAAAAGGAAAACGCTGATGTTATGTTATTCTTATTGTTTGTGTTTGTGGTATTGGATAGGGATAGAGGCTGACCCCTACTCTCCCTGTAAATTACATCCCTGCCCCTTCAGGCCACAGCTATCAACTGCAGCCACCCAAAGCCTCACATCACATACACCCACACACACAAAAAGGAATTTAAGTTTTCAAATAAATAAATTATATTGAATTGGATGATTTTATGCATTTAATACGCATTTAAAGGGCACCTGAAGTATCTATAGCCACACAGACCTGAAGTCAATAATTGAACATACTTCAAACTTATCTTTCCCTAGCTTAAGCAATACTGCAAGTGCTAACGTGCCCTCCAAGTACTCTGTCTATAAGAGTGGTCCTTTTTTAAGTCATGCACACATTATGTAGTATACACATGTGGTAATATTTAGCTTGGTCTAGGCTGAGCCAACTTAAATACTAATATTGTCACTCGTTGTTGGGTCTTTGGCATATTCAGGAGAGGCTAAAATGTACCCTTTTTTGGTAGACATTAATAAAGAAATGTATAAATTTTTTAAATTTATTATATGAAAAATATACACTTTTGGTGCATAGATTGTACTTAATTTTATTTCTGGTTCTCACGAGTCATATGTGAACGGTACTATATTTCAGGAAAATATCAATTCGATGGCCTCATGCAAGAAGGGCATAAAGGACATTTTACAAATTTTACTGGAGAGTCAAAAAACTGCCACAGCATCACCTGTTAAAAAATCTGCCTGTGGATATGACTTTTTAAAACAGCATTTTAACCCTTTTAGGATAGGAAATGAGACTCCAAACTTGGTCAGGAGGTGGGCTATTCTCAGTTATTCCAAAACAATCAAAAAAAGTAATTTTTTTACCGAAGTGTCACTTATGCCCTTCTTGCAGAAGGCCATCAAAATCATGACTTGCACAACCTTCTTCAGATAACACTCCCACTGGAGCCATCTAATTAACTTTTTTTTTTTTTTAAATAAACCCGCCAAAGGTTTAGGTTCCAAAGAAAAAGGTAGAATAGATATGTAAAAAGTATAGATATATATTACATTAAGAAGAGAGAGAAAAAAGATTACAACAAAGAGATAACTAAACTTAATTACCAATTAATAAATGCGGAATTTAATGTAAATTAAATTTTAAACATTGATATATGAAGTATGTAACAGACAGGAAACGTGGGGGGTGAGTGCGTGTATCAACGGCAGAGGTGTAGGTGTTTATTGTGTGAGGTGCGGGCTTTTACATAAATAGACAAAACAGACAGACAAACAGACCGACACAGACGTGGATAAATCTAAGTTTAAATGTTATGTGTGTGTGTGTGTGTGTATGTGTATATGTACGTGGACAAGAGTATATATCTTCATAATAGTCGCAATATATTTATTGATATAGTAGTTAATAGGTATAATAATTAAAATAAAAATACTTCGTGTAGTCATAGTTGTTAAGATAGCGACACTTACTTTATAGTGCTGCTAATGACGATGGCGCAAAAACGATGAAGACAACAATCATTAATGATAATAATAATAATGACAATAATAATAAGAAGAAGAAGAGCAAGAGGAAAAATAATAACAATAATTGTTATATCATTATTACAACCATAACAATAATAATAGTAAAATAAGAATGATAACAACACTTACAATAAACAACAAATAGCATTAAGTATTAAATATTAACAAGGCACAGGGCCTTTGACCCTCACCACCCCTAGCCAACCCTTCACCCCACCGTGGATGCCACCCACAGCCCTGCCTGCCACCTCCCCTCCCTCTCTCTCTCTCTCTCTCTTTCTTCCCCCTCTTCCTTTGGAAGGGGGGGGGGGGGTGTGTGTGTGTCTGTGACTCAACTAGTGTAGTGCATTAAAAAAAGTGCAGAAAGCAAGGCAAAACCAGCCAAGCCAAGTCCCCACATCCAAACCCCACTTGCCCTATTCTTTCAGTGTGTTTTTTTTTCTTTTTTTCATCCCTCTTCTCTCTTTCTGTCCTGCCCCCTCAGGAGAGTGCATTGAAGATGGTGTTTAACATATGGGAGAAGGAAAAAAAGGCTAAGGGATGAAAGGCATTAGTCCAGGCGTGGGGATTGAAGGAGGGCCGAGATGGCGAAGGCAGGTGCAGGCCACAGAGCCCATGTTGCCCCCCCCGACCTAATAATGATAACAGCAATTATACATTTATTATTGTAGTTTCATCATTTCTGGTTAATATTATTATTGCTGCCCTCGTCCCTGCCATCGTCACTATTTATCATGTATAAGTAATGATTAGTAAACTGAACTAGTATGAGTAATAAATTTAAAGAGTAATTATTTATATGTATGTATTTATGCTTGAATGAATGCATTTATGTATGTTTGCTTGAATGTATTTGTATTTGTTTGTTTGTATGTATGTATATATGAATGCACGCATGTAAGCATGCATATAAATGAAGAGTGAATGAATGAATGAGCTTAATGTCATTTGAGATTGGTTCCCGGGCAAAGGAGGTATATATTGCTTTGCCGGATCAGGTTTGTAAGAGGTTAATGGGAAGGGATCAGATGGAGAAGGTTTCATTTGTAGGCTGTTGTATTTCATTTATTTATTTACCCCCCCCCCCCTCTCTCCAAATGGTCTGGGAGAGGGAGAGATCAGGTTTGTAAAAAGTTAATGAGTGGGGACCAGATGGATGGGGGTTCTGTTGTATACTGTTGGGTGGGGTTGGATGCTTTGTTTTCCATAGTAATGTGATCCATCAGACAGTTGTGTGAGGTTTGTGTTGTGTGGTGTTGTTTTGATTTCCAGTTCATGAGGATTGTTTTCTTGGCGACAGTTAGGGCTATTAGAAGAATTTTATTATTTGGTTTTGTCAAATTTGTAATTGTTGTGTCACCTAGTGAACAGAGTTGGGGGGGGCAGAGGGATCTGACAGCAAAAGAGATCAGAGAGTGAATTTGTGACCATTTCCCAAAACTGCTGAATAGGAGTGCAGTGCCAAATAGCGTGGATATAAGTGTCTGGTTAGTTTTGGGTGAAGTTAGAACATGCTTCTGAAGTGAAGCCCATTTTAAACATTTTCTGACCTGTGCAGTGGGTTCTGTGGAATATCTTGTATTGAATCAACTATAGGTTTGCATTTTTAGTCATGAAATAAATATTTTGGCAGATTTGGTTCCAGAAGTCAGCATCAGGAGCCATCAGCAGGTCTCTTTCCCATTTTCCTGTTGGCATAGTGATTGATTATCTGATGTTGAGGTTATTCTATATATTTTTGAGAGGAGTTTTTTCCGTTGAATGAATGTTGATTAGGTCAGAGGCTGAAAGAGGTAAGTCAAGGTTGATGGATTTAATGCTACAGGTAGCTTGAATCGATGATTTAAGCTACAAGTATTCTAAAAACTGATTGCTCCTGATGCCGTGCTGCCAGACCAGGTGAGTGAATGAAACCAGTGTATTATTTTGAGTGATATGAGATAAGTGAGTAAGGCTAGTCTGTAATTCGAAAACAACCAAAAAAGTAATTTTTTACCGAAGTGTCACTTGCAAGGGCGTAGGAATGAGTTTAACATTGGGGGGAACAAGGGTGTAGGTTTAATTTGAGAATTGATGGGACATGTATGTCATGAAGCACACGTAGCTGAAAAATTTTTGTAAATGTAAGTGCAGGAACTGCCTTTAATACAGAGATTATCCGAATGAGTCTTTCTCCGTCTTTTTAATTAGGCTACGCAAGGTGCCTCCAACATTTTCATGCAAAGATGCCGCATACATGAACTTGTTGAAACTAGCGAACATTTTTAATAACATTCGTTGACCCTTATAGTACTGTGGAAATAATGAAAAGAGTTTTTGTCTTCACACCGCCTGCTGTCGACTGCTGCTGTCTCCTGCCTCCCAAACACTCTCAGAGCCGGTCAGGGAGGGGGCGGGCCTCTGACAGGACGCTGTGTTGTGCTTTCAAAATAAAATCACGCAAGTTAAAAATTTAAAATCAAATATTTTTCTCCTCTGCAGTATAATTTTTGGGTGGGACAAATGCGCTGGTCTCCGATATCGGAGGGGACACGTCCCCCCTGTTCCCCCCGGTTCCTACGCCCATGGACACTTACGCCCTTCTTGCAGAAAGGATATCAAAATCATGACTTGCACAACCTTTTTCAGATAACACTCCCACTGGAGCCATCTAATTTACACGGAAACACGCCCTAAATAGAACTACACTCTTGAGATCTAACTCTCCACCCAGTCGCACCGTGCGTTGGCCAGAAATTACAAATTAGACTACGGAACCTCAGAAAAATAGCATTAGAGGTAGCACAATGGGCCGGTGCGCATACAGTTAGTCTTGGCGCAGGGAGGCAAATCGGGCCTTTTGTGTCTCATTCCAATTAGGAGAGAGTCACAATTAATGTATTTTCTCATTGTATGCATTATATACTTAGTAATTTTGTAAATCCCTGCCTCTGCATCAACCCGTGCCCCTGTGCATTATCACCCTTGGAAATAATTAAAGGATGTTAAAAAATTTCCTGCAGTCAAAGTCAAATCGATGTATAAAAAATTTAGCAAAATAGCACAAAATGCTCTAAAAGATGAAGCTGCTGGAAAGATTCAGGGTGAGAGTCAAGACACTGAGATACTGTTGTATCTACTTGATGGGTTACATGAGAGTTAGCTGACAGAACTGAGCTTACCTTTCTGAGAGGTTGAAGTTGTTTTCCAAATCGCCGTCCTGGATGTAGTATGTGATTGGATCCCCTTCACGGTCTACTGCCTGATAGGAAATTGACAAAAGCGAGATATACTTGTCATGGTCCAGACATATGATAACAGACAAAAAGGCATCTAATGTGCAGCCAGCATCGATTATAAAGCTTGTATTCATGATAACAACAGATACTGGAACTGCTTGCGACAAAAAAATACTGTGACCATTCCCTGGCACACCACAGACCATTTCACCAAGTCTGTTCTGAAATGTTTCCACTAACACAGTATGTATTTAATGAACTGACAGGAGAAAAGTCTGCAAACTGGACTTCCAGATAAAAAGTGCCACGAAAAAAAATATTTTTGCCCTGGAGTTGAAAACATTCCGAAGTTGTTAGCTACCATAGGTTGAAATCAAAATAACTCCTTATCAAAATATTTTGTGTAGCTCAGCAACAAGGCAAAACAGCAGAAGTTCTGGGCCAGTTTTCCAGACATTATATCCATTTCTATCTCCTAAATACATGAAATCTTCATGGCCTGAATGTTTTCTTAATTGTTTTCCCCCACACTCTAGCCGCCTATATGGGTTTTCTTTTCAATTTGTTGATTGATTCTCATTATTTAACAACTTTCTCCTTCTACTCCCCTCCCCCCCCAGTGTATCCACCCTGTGCTCAACACACTCGTTCCTCCTTGTCTCCTTGTCTTGTCTCTGTCGTCTTTGTGCATTTGAGTTCCTGGTTCTTGCCTCCTCTTTGCTAGTCTGTTATCTTTCATCTTTGGTGTTTAAAATCTACCAGTAAAGTAACCATTTTTAGAGAAACTCCTCCCAGTCCCAGCAGACCTGGCGAATGGCGTTTCTCGCAGTTTCTTCTTCATCTAAGTCCAAAACTGTGCATCTCCCCAGTACGTCCTGATCTATTTACCTTGACACCCCAGCCACTGACTTCAGACCTGTCTGTTCTACTATGCCAAGCCTGACCTCCAATGGTCCAGTTTGCCCCGGTCAAACCTCTGACCATATTTTCTATCCTGTCTGTCTTCTCTATCTTTTATTTGTCTATCCTTTTCATTTGTATTCAAAAAAACTCTAACCTTCTAAATATTAAAGACGCTCCAGGAGGTTGTCCGTGATCTGAGTGCGGCTCCAGTGTTCTGAATTTCAGACAAAAAGTATTGTAAAATATTTGTTGTGATTGATCTAATTTCTGGTTTCAGCAGTCTGCTATCTTGCGCACGGTGTGAGTTTGGACTGAGTCTGTGGAAGGGATATGGCAAGGCCTGCCAAAGTGTGAACAGGCCTGTGCACCCTGTCTGACCTGCAGGTTGAGTAGCACGGCCCCAGTCCTCATCGCTTCGCTGACCTCCAGGCTGTGCGCGAAGAAAGGGAAGCGAGGGGGGCTCTGGTTGTTGGGGGGAAGGACCTCTATGTACACAGTAGTGATTGAACTCCTGAAACACAACATTGGCAGGCGTCAGGAAGGCATAACGCAGTACGATCGTGCTATTTTTTTGTGACAAATTACCCCACTTGGTTCAATAAAGTGCATGTTCACTAGCATACCGACCTACAGTCAGTCAATGTTTCTCCTTAAAAAAGAAAGTGCGAGTTCTCTTGAATTGGTGGAGGTAAGACGTTCTAGTCATGGCTCAGCTTTCAAAAACCGCATATTAAGGCAGGCGAGCAAATAATGGTTTAAGTCCAGCAAACTTTCTGTAAAAATTAAGAATACATTTATTGATCCAGGCGATATCAACCTGGATTGGTGAAATCATTTGTGTTCATATGAAAACACCGAGAATAATGAAAAGATTAATTTAACAAGAGGCCCGTGGGCTTTAACGGTCATGTGAATGAACCAAATATACCCAAAAGTATCATTTTCCTATATAAAGTATAGTGAACTTCACCCCCTCCCCAGGGGCAAACATGGAGCCTGGGGGCCATGAAATTAACAATTTTGATAAAGCACCTCAATACCCTTCCATCTATGAAGAGGATTGGTTTCCAGCCTCTCTCGGTCTGGAGAAGAAGATTGTTGATATTTTTGGCAATATGACCCCATTTGAGCCCCACCCCTCAGCCCCCGTGGAAGAGACAGGGTCAAAAATGTCATAGTATCAAACGATCATCTCATGGTTATAATGCCAATCAAGTTTGAATGATTTCCAGTAGAAAATGAACAATATACCCAAAAATATAACTGTCCAATATAAGCTATAGTAAATTTCACCCACTCCCCAGGGGCAAACATAGGGCTTGAGGGTCATGAATTCACAATTTTGATAAAGAACCTCGAGAGCATTCCGCCTATGAAGAATATTGGTTTCCAGGTCTGGAGAAGAAGATTTTAAAAATTTCAGCCAATTTGAGGACTTTTAGCCCCGCCACTCTGAGGCCCCAGGGACGGGCACTATATAATCACTATTTTGATGCATATTTGACCAAGAAAGGTTCCAGCAAAATGTCATTGAAATCGGATCAGTGGTTTCTGAGAAGATGTGGAAAATGTGGTGACTACTTTAAGCCCCGCCCCTCAGAGCCCCTGGGGGTCGGCACCATATAATTCATAACTTGGGTGCATATTTGACCGAGGAAGGTTCTTGCAAAATGTTATTGAAATAGGATCAGCGGTTTTTTAGAATTGTTTACGGATGCACAACGCACAACACACGACGGATGACAACGGACAAAATGCAATCAGCATAGGTCACTTGAGACTCGTCTCAGGTGACCTAAAAATGTTGCTCATAAAGAAATATACATATTGACATACTGTACTTCTTAGCACAAGACACTGATATTTCAGGTAAAACAGCAGTTGCTTTTCAAGAGTACAAAAATATAAAAAAAAACATTAACTTTTTGAATTTTCGCAAAATGAAAACCTGTCAGTCTGATAAAAAGTATTACAGGGATGTTGTCAATATCTGACATCTTTTGAGGGTAACTGTGAATATTTGAGAATATCTTTTTTGATCAAAAAAATATTGATAATCTTAAGGTCTTGTAACTTTAGATACTCAACACATACAGAGTGGCTAAAAGCAGACTCGTGTAATACAAAACTACGCTATCTAACTTCGATTAGGCAAACTCTGTTTTTATACTCTCCAGTGATGCACTATAAACCCAATGCAAGGCTCGTGTGCTAAAAAAAAAAAAAAGAACCTTCCCAGCTCTCTTGATCTTTAATCTCTAAATGTGATACACCTGGCGCTTCCCTTCAAATAACCTTCGCTGTTTTTTTGATACATCGCCCCCACTCTTTTTATAAACCTATCGTACTGTCATCGGTGGCTCGTTTTTCATGCAGAGCATGTGCACTCCTCCCACACTTTTCTGTGAACCAGTGACTCTTTTCCCAACCTACAAGACACACAGCACGCTACTACAGATGAGGCATCCATTTTACAACTCCGAGCTAACATGGCACAACAGAAAGAAAGAAAGCGGTGAGACTGAAGGGAAAGACGTGGGTGTCGGTCTCATCGAACATCGCTAGTAAACTGTGAGTGGCTGTCAAGTGCACATACAGAGGAACTCTGAGGGGCCCTGAATAAACTTTAGTCCACATTACAGAAGCAGCGTAACCAGCAATATTTATAATACAGCACATTAGCTGGGCATACAAGGAGCGCTGTGAGTCAGAACTACCAAGGTCAGCACTAGCAAAAGGGTGTGACAGCTCATCATAGCTGAACTGGGCCAGGATACTGTTTATGTGTCCGCTTACTAGTACTGATGAAGGCAGTTTCTATTTCATGCAAAACATCAGCCAGATTTATCATGGCGCAGCAAAGACCTCTCGGAATTACCAAATAAATGTTTGTTTTAATGCACACTTCTAGGCAAAGCAAGGCAAGGTAAGTTATTTATACAGCACCCTATCGTACGCAGGGTCATTCAAAGTGCTTTACAAGCAAGTAATAAGAATAATGTAAATAATAACTTTGAGTTGAATATGACCCAGAATTGTCTGCAGAATTTTCTGCAGCAGTAATGAAAAGGCGCTGAACAGATGCTCAAGCATAAATTGGGCACAAATTATATACACTAACACAAATAACACAATAATACAATAAACCTTCTCGACATGGAAAATATGCTTCCATCGTGTGCTGTCGGAGTTTCATTGATCCAGCAAATGTGACACGTAGCAGAGGGCACGCGGGTGACATGATGAAACGGGGCTGGCGATAAGGCACCTGGAATTATTCTACAAGCCACACATTCCCACCTGCTGAGGCGGCAGACAGAATGGTGTCGCTGATAATATTAGTATCTGGGCGTTCACAGCACCGAGCCAAATCCGTCACCCACCGCGGTTTTATCGATTCGGAGGCAGAGAGGCAAACGTGTTGCCGGTGGGGCCCACCGGGGTTCCCGAACCCTGTCAGCCGCCCCTCCTCCCCCCTCCCATCCACCCGGCCCTTAATTGATTTACCTTCGCTGAGACTCATGGGCGTTATCCTCAGCCTTGACAGTCAGGGCGTAGGAGCGTCCCACGGCGAGATCGACTCCGGGCGCCACAGAGATCAGGCCGCTGCGGTTATTAATGATGAAGTCTCCCTGATCGCCGGCCAAGATTTCGTAGCTTATCATCCCGTTGGGACCATCGTCTGCATCCAGGGCCATCAGCTAAAAGCATAAGCGGTGATTTTTTTTCCATGACTTCGCTGCTGTTGATACAGTCTGCAATGCAGTGCATGATTGCCTGTATTTCTTTCCATAGTTGGCAAAGCAGATGTGGGTCATACAGGAGTTTACTGCTCACATTCCCACTCAGTTCAGACGTGAAAACCACAAGATAGCAAAAGCCGCAACATATTTATCAATTTATTAAGATCTTGAACCTACAAATCAGTTTTAGTAGTTACATATTTTCTGAAGGCCAACTGCGCTGCACCTTTGGGCATAGTTTGCAGTCTTATCCGCAAGGGCATACATTTAATCTCCGATCCACATTCTTTTAGGACCTGTTAGACTGGTTAAACATACATTTATTTGAATATCCACCCACTTAAGATCTAGTACCCACAAAAAAATTTCTAAAACAAACAGCTAGTCATACATACTCATCTTCAAGTCAAAACTTATTTAATGGCTGAATTTTATCTGAGAGAGAGAGAGAGAGAGAGAGAGAGAGAGAGAGAGCCTGCTGACCTTCAGTTTTGACCAATACAGTCACTAAAACAACTGATTCTGATTATGAGCAGGCCACAAATAAGCTATTACCCAACATCTTCAAAACGTAAATTAGCTAAGAGATGCACTGCAGAGAACAAAAACCACATATGACTGCTGCAGAGCCATTAATAAAGGAGCAGGCTAAAGCTATTAGTCTAAGTAAGTGGACTGTTTGCAAAAACATCCAGTAGATATTGATTACCCGTAACACTGTTTCTCCGGGTCCCATGTCTGTATAAACATCCACACTGTAGGAGATGTTGGGGAAGGCTGGAGTATTATCATTGGCATCGATCACTGAAATATTAACAGTCACTGGAGTGCTCTCTTGGACTCCATCAGATGCAATCATCTTCAAAGGAAAGAAAAGAAAAGAAAAACAGAACAGAAAAAAAAACAATTATAAAATAAGAACTATGGGGTAACAATTCCACACCATATGCCAAGAACATCGCACACCAAACACAATAAGCAAGATCAAACCAGCCTTTTTATCCAGTAATAATTTTATTTAATGCTTGACCGACCGATGTTACTGTGCATGAATTCTCTTTCTTAACAGAGGATCTAAATACTCACTTTTTCCCTCAAGTGGGTCGAAATGACATCCCATTCAATTCATTGGCCAGTGTGACCTTTGTTTTTTCTTTTCAAGATCAGTGCAGCCTATTTGAGACGTAAACGATGATGTTATGAATGCCACCTTTATTATACATCTCAGCCATCCATTATAAACCAGACTGAAAGCTCATCATCCATCTGTAATCCTGAAAAATCTAATAAGTCCATCTGTTTAAGGTTTCTGCAATTTAAGGAAAGCCTTTTGATTCCAGACTTTTCCTGTAAAAAAAAAAAATGAATAAACAAATAAAATACAATTCCATGCATCACGGTTAAGACAAAAAGAAGTGTGTGTAAACTCAATTTCCACCAAAAGTGACATATTCGGTTTTTTTTAGATAACAGGACCAACATTCAGGTGAAGGAGGAGTCAAAAAGAATTCAGCCAAGTAAGGCCTTGTTCCAAATGTGCATTTCGATTAAGATGTGACACAGAAAAGGGCTGAAGATCACCATTAGCAGATGATCAAGCACCTTAAAGGGCCAGAGCACAAGCGGTTTGAGCTCAGTAACTTTTCAACATAGGTTTTCCTGTCCCGATGACAAGAATCTTGCAAAAATGCTGATCTTGAAACAGTTTAAAAAAAAAAAAAAATTAAGGAAGTGCACAGCTGTCAACTCAAGCAATTCGCATTCCTCCCTGGGCGAGGATTAACCTGCCCGCGTAACTGCAGCTCGATCCGTCCCCTCCCCTGACGGGAATTAGCCTGACTGTGATGCAGTCGTCCACTTCGGTCACTGGCATTACAATGACTTCACAGGATGAACTTGGAAAACTTACCGCAAGTGCTATTGCCCACTAGTGAATTTATTATCAGCATCAGATTTTTCATTAATTTTCTATCGTCTCCTAAAATTGAGCCCTGAGGCAACAGCGTGTCACATTCAGATCTTCAAAAAGTACTACAGGACATGTGTTTTCCTCCTGGGCACAGACTTCTGGGAAAACAGTCTGTTTGACAACACGCAGGTCACTCTGAACAACACAAGAGAACCGCAATTGACGCAAGGAAGGATTACTGTTGAGAGATAGCAGCTTCCTGCCAATTCAAAAACATCAACTTAACATGCAATGCAATTTCCTTCAGCACCGGTGAAAACCCATAATATCACTGACATATTCCAAGTTCAGCTTTTAAAATGACATTCATCAGCAAAAATCAACTGGCCTACATAGAAATATTATCAAAATCAAAAGAACAAGAAACCACCACCCAGGTCAACACAGAGCAAACTGAGCTACCACTCAAAATGACTTACCAACAGGGTGTGCGCATCTGCTGTGCATTTCATGGGAGGCAAAAGTATTCCGGAAGACCTGCCCATAATTTTAAGCCATCTGGGATTTTTTTTTTTTTTTTTGAAGTCTTCTACATGTAAAATAAATGGAATTTGATTTGATTAGACTATTATTTCTAAATTTAGGAAGGAAATGGCTCACGAAGATCAAACTAGCAGTTTAGGTGCGTGGAAATGACATGTCTTGTGACCCTTTTGCAAGAGCCCATCTGCCCTGCAGTTTAACCACATTAATTCAGGTGATAGTCCATTCTTTTAGTTATATCCTGGCTGACAGCAACAGACTACCAACTGTTAATCACATTTCAATAGGTGGCAGTCAACTCTGATGTATGGTGTGCTAGTATGCCATGAATTTTTAAGGATAGCTTGTGTGGTGTAAGAAGCTCAGAGTATCAGACTGATCGGATAAGATAAGCCATTGGTAGGTCATCGTCAGCTGGCAGCACAAAACTGTCCAAACACTATCCATAAATGTGTGTGTGTGTGTGCGTGTGTGTGTGTGTGCGTGGTGGGGGGGGGGACATTTTGCAAGGGGAGCACAGCTGCACACAGAAATCAGTTATATTTCTATTTTCATCAGGTTTTTGTAGTTCTATGAGGCATGAAAGAATTTCAGACTACAAACAAGTACAAAAGCTCGAAAAAATTTGGTTGGTACCTAGATAGTACTGCATAAAAAGACCTGTCAAAGATTGGATGCATGTACACAAAGATGGATGCATGCATGGAGGGGCATGGCCAAAATCAGTAGTCCTTGCGCCCTATCCCCCCTCCCCTCTCAACAAATCTGACGTCAAGGTCATAAGTCAAACATCACATAAAATGACCTGTCGAGGTCATAGGTCAATTTTAATATTTTCATTTGCATTCTTGACTTGAATGCACATCAAATACTATCGTCGTTTTTGATGTGCCGCAAGAAAAGATCAGGTGATTTTTAAGAAAGTTGAAAACAGCACAGAAAGGTGAAGTCACAAGGAAAAGGCAAAAGGTCACAGGTAAACAAAACATTCAAAAGGCGCAAAAAGAAGATAAGGCCAAAATGCATATGCAATTTAGACAGGCCACTGTCAAGTGTCGGAGATCTGCTCCAAAAAAAAAAAAAGCAATAGAGTTCATCAGTGAAAGGTGAAAAGTCAGAGGTCACAATAAGAGTAACAGATATGAAGCTTTGGTAAAGGTAATAAAATCAGTTTATAATGATAAAGCTCCTGCACAGTCTCAGAATAATGGATCTGGATGGATGCAAGCAAGGACTTGGCCTAGATCAATAGCCCCCCAACCTTTCCCCTCAGTGGAGGGGGGCCAACAAGGGCATGGCTTCACAATGCAATTTTCCCTGAGGATATTACATTAATGATAAATTATAAATCTGATATAAGAGAGATATTAAAACAAAGCAATGTTCATCTGGCATTATCTTAATTCAACCATAGCCATTTTCAGGCATTAGTATTAATACTACCATTTCAAATATGCCTGAAATGACACACAATAGCGAGCATTTTGTCTCCGAGGTCTTGGCTGATGTAGATAACTGGTCTAACCATTTCAATCAATCTCGGACTGTGAGAACGACCAGCAGAGGAGTTTCCGAGTGCCCTGAATGCTAACTCACCCGTGCTGGTGTCCCCAGAATTGAATGGGAGGTGGCGCACTTATGTTTGTATTCATTAAGGTATGAAGAAGCCTGTATTTTCTGGCAATGATTGCAAGATTTGTGACTTTGAATAGCAAAATTCACCAATCTAAAATTAAAACAAATTAAAAAAGAAAACAGACATTGAGAAGATACAAAAATGCCAATTTACACACAAAAGCACAACTCCGAAATGGAAAACGCATTGATTTAGCCATTTTAAGTCCAGATCTGTTCTGACCCAAAAATAAAATAAAAAAGAATAAAAATTTCAATCCCAAAATTACCTGCAGATGCACCGGCCACTCAAATTTCTTTAAGGACAAGTGATTGAATCTGAAAGCAGTTTGTTCGATTGCCTTTTCAGAGATATTTTTTTTTTGCTATTAAAAAATAAGAGGATATAAGTCAGGACAGAACTAACAGAACTCAAAAAGGCTGAATATAAAAGTAATAGCACTGATGGAAAGGCTTATTATAATACTAAGAAATGGCAGGCCTAACTGATATTTCTCCTTTAAACAGAACTGTATTTGGCTCTATGGAGCTGCCATGTCTGGGTCCTGGATCAGACACAAACACATGCAGTGAACTTGAATGCAGCTCCAGAGTTTTCTTTTCCTTTCGGCGATTTGTTTCCTCTAGTTTAGACGTATGCAAAAGAAAAAAAAAAGATGTCATCTGAAAAAATGCAATCGGTCACTTCAATTACAAAAAATAAACATCACAAGATGGTTTTGACCAAGGCAAATAATAGAAATAAAGGGTCTTACTCTGAGCATAAGCAGTGCTTTATTTACAATTAATCGCTTCAACTTCATCGTGCATGAGGGCTTTGGTATTTACAGGAAAAATGATACCTCATGAAAAGATGCCGACTCTGAAGAGTAACAGTTTACGAGAGCGGCAACAGAATCACATTACATGAAGAAACTCCCATTTATCTTTTCCCGCAATTAAATTTCTTAATGAATGCTATTATGCTGATTGCTTTTTTCCAATACAAACAAATGTAATGTCTGACTGACTGGGCAGTCATGTGATCAGAATTGGAGCAGGACTTCATTCCTTGCAACCTGGCATTGTGAAAAAGAAGCTATGAAAGCTGATGACGGCTCAGCCATACTTTCTTTTTTGGAGCTCTCTTTGGGCTCTTAGACCTTCTTTCATTTCCCCTCTCAATCCTCTCTGCCCACGATAACCAGAAGAGACTGGCGTGGAGCGGTGCCTGAATCTCTCAGGACCAAAGAGAAACTACAAACCTGTGCAGCAACAACCAAATACCACTTGTGGCTACAGACAGGGCATCGGCCAAAAAGAAGTTAAGGGTACCCGCCTAGAAAACCATAGTCAAGTATGTGGGCTTAGGGTAGCTAGCTTGGATATCTCATCTAAAATGCTGGAAGCTGCTGAAATCTTTCTTTCTTTTTTTTCTGAGGGATGACCAGTAACAATGTGTCTATACAGTTTTACTTTCAATTGCAGGGCTAACTTGCTCAAAAATGACAAATCATGGCCATAACAGTTGTCTGATTGCATGCATACCGTACGGATGATGCCCCGTCTCCAGCCACAAGACCAAAAACTGCAATCTTGCAGCTTGGAGGAAATGCTTTTTCCAGCCATTTAAACTGTATTCTGCACAGAAACAGTTTGGCTAAGAGCTTCACATGTCACTATTGTCCTGTGTCATGGCAATAACTGAAAAGTGAACGTCCATAGCCAGAACTGCATCCTGCCAGATTGTACATGGACCAGCTTCCAAGACATCCACGAAGGGAACAAAAAGCGGACGCCTGGCGATGCTCCTGAAATTAACAGAGGAGACCCAACTTTCAAAAGGAACGTGGCCGCAAACGTGATCCAAAGCCTCCACAGTTGGACATTACACACTTAGAAGCTGTAACAATCACCTAAAACATCCAGGCACTAGTTTGGATTAGGAGTAGATTACTCATTCATTTGCATAATAACTGAACGGATTGACTATTTTATATTGTGTTTAGATGAACATAATTCCACATAGCCCAGGTAACAGCTCAGACCGCACAATTCACAAACATTGTAAAATATTTCGGTCACTACTTTACTGTGCACGCATTTAACCTTGCTGGTCTAACCAAGATCCAATGAGTAGTCTTATGCGAATTCAGGCATGGTTAACTGGAATTAGGTGGAAAGTAGTTAATTCCAGTAACCTTTAATATTTGCCATCCTGCTGTGACTATTAGACGACACCTCCTTATCCTTCTCTGCTTCTATTTGATTAAACCCAGTAGTTTGGTCCGACTACTTTTTGCATTAAGGTTTGACTCTACCCAAAAAAATTTGCATGATTTGTAAAAAAATTGGTCATTATTTTAATATTTAATATTGAAATTATTGATAATAGTTTAATAGATAATTCATGAAATTGATCCTTTTTATGAAACTGATTAATGAGACTAATTATTACACCTGGATAACAATGATTAGGAGGATATACAAGGATATGTTCTATAATCATCGATACTCAAACACACATCACTCGCACACATCACTCGAACCTGTCTTCATTATTACATCAGAGGAACCATCACTACACTGCATAATCAATAAAAAAAAAAAAAAAGTTTTCAACTATTTCCATTAATATCTCTGTGTGCGGGCAGACAAGCATGGGTAGGCACACCCAAATGCATGCAGTCGCACTGCTTCTGCTGCTAGGAGAACGTGCGGGAGAGAGAGAAAAAATCTAATATAATGCAATTCAAACAAAGGGCCAATTCTGCAGATAATGACAGACTTTTTGATCTATGTGCGCAGTTGTGAAAGTTGGGCTGATTTAGTCGTGCATGAAATAGCAGTTTGAAAGTGAGTAGGAAGTGTGTAGAGTCTTGGTCAAGACCACAAAATCAGATCTCTAAAATTACTATTTTTATCTGTTATGGTGTTTGTACAGTACTTCTGTGCACAGATGAACATTTCAGAAGACGACATGGACAGCATGAGAAAGTCATTTATAAAAGTGAATCGATAAATACTGCACAAAAAGCAAGGCTAGTTCTTTGATTAACAGAAAGGCAGTGAACACAGTGGAAAGCTGAGTCGTGAGTGAATCAATCTGAGGTTTGTTTGCAATGATGATTCCACTGCTCGAAAACTGGGAGAAAATCAAAGCGTACTCTTTCAAGAAGTTACCTTCTGCAGTGTTTAACCACAGACAACAAAATTGACTCCACACAAGAACCGCATACTAATACCCCCATTCCACATAACTGTTCTAGCTACCGTTCTCAGCCGTTCTAAGCCGTCCTCAGGACGTCTGCCTCTATCCATCAGACGCTAGAAGAAAGGCCATTTTTGGCATTCTTGCATTCCAGTAGTGACCTGTTAATGACCGTAACGATGCTGTAGGGTTCTAAGACAGTTCATATACCCACCATGTAAGGTCCGTACAGCGTGTCCATAACGATCTTTACAGTTTTCGTATCAATCACTCGCATTCTAGCAACGCTGCTTTCAGATCTCACATCGTTGCGGTACCGAGTGTACTGTCCTCTACCGTTCATTAATGATATCACAGCGACCGTAGCGTGCTGTTAGCAATCAATTAACAATCCAGTATTGTTATGTTACCGTTGCCGTAACGATCTACAGAGGTTATAAAAGCGAGACACATATTAAACATGTATTCAGTTGCCGTCTCAACCGTTCCTACTTTTCGAAGGAGTTCCGTTAACGTCCAGTGCCATTACAATAAGGCTCCATTAAGGTTCCCTCTCGACCTCTCCCGCTCCGGTACCATACCCTGATCGGTATGGGAACGGTAGCTACAACGGTTGTGTGGAATGGGGGTATAAATAAGAGTTTTCCAACCAAACCTTGGCGTTCTTTTTTTTTTTTAATGTTCAGCACGGCGATTCATAGAAAGCATGAATTTATTCTCAACATGGCTTTGCACGGTAAGACACACTCAACGAAGAGTTAAATTGGTGGCTTGGAGTGTATGCTGACAGGAAACTGTTTGAGAATTTCCATAATGCATATTAGTGGTTGATAGACATTACAGGGTATGTCACATTATTCTAAAATTAGAGTTCTATAAAATTAATTTGTACCTATAATAAAATAAGCTAGGAGCTGATTTTTCACTGCAAACGGCTGTAGGTTGCATCCATAATCGTGTGTGAATATGTAGAACTTGGCTACTTGTCCAGTGTATTAAACATCCGTACAGTACCATAAGGAGATACAGAGGGGGATGGGGAGGGACATGTATGTCAAGCAATGTTAAGACGGTCAGGCTGTACTACAGAAGAGAGCATAAGACCTTACCGTGAAGGTGTAGATCTGCTGTTCCTCGCGGTCTACCGGTCTCAGCAGAGTTAGATAGCGTGAAATCCCCAGTGGCGTCACAGCAAAGATGGTCTGATAGTCGTCCAAGGATATTTGCACCATGGGGTCTTTAGTCTGGAAAACAGGATTTACACTGGATTAAAAAAATATCCTTTCTCAACAGGCGCTCAAGGCAAAAAATAACTTTAAAGATGTGCTAATGTAATAAATGTGAACTTCAGTAATCCTTGAAAAACAAAAATAAATGACTTTTCTCTTCTCAGAACTTACAAAAATAAATTGTTTGTGTTAACAGTAAGAGAACGACTGGTGGAGTGATTCATTCTCAATGAATGCGACTCATTGGCCGCTTGCAGGAGGTGATGATTGCACCATCAAACACTGGATGTTTGCCATGATTTGAAGTGAGTGGGGGACAGAGTCTCTTAGTGCAAGACCTTCAGCCTGCCTGAGAAATATCCCATCAAATGGGCATAACAGGCTATATTTGAGAAGAGAAATTGCAGTTCAGAAGAGGTTTACAGGTGAATAAATGTAATAGGGTAGCCAACTTTTCAAATAAAAAAGTAATAGCAGTGCCTCGCCACACAGATAGCCCAAACCTTTTTCAGAGGTCAGCGGACATGCTTGAAATGAGTATTTTCAAACTAATTTGGCTTCTATTTATGGATGTACTAATGGGGCTAAATTGCCTGTATCAATTCAGACGGCCGCGTATCTTGCCAAACAAACCAATATTTATTTCATAGATGAGGTTTGTAAGGACAATAGTCTTAAACGAAGACCACCAGGCACATGGACAGCATGCAGAGCCCAATGAATAACCAAAACTTGTGCAGGTTTTGGTTTGCCTTTCCCCTGATTTGCAAGAACATTGAAAATGACATTCTTGATAAACAAGATAGTAAATACACATGAGGAGGGAATTGAGGAAACTGGGTAAAAAACTACCTGGGACTGTGGAAGTACTCTGCTGAACAGTCACAGGGAGATGGCAATTACACGTCAATTGCATTCACAAGGCTAAATATGTTCTAACAACTATTTGGCTTTCATTATAAAATAACAATGGCAAACATTGAAAAGAATGGCAGGTTTATAACGCAATTAGCCATAATGATCAAAGCCAAAGCATTTCTAACCACCCGCTGTCTGTGTTTGCTCAGCAAGGCAATCGTGAGAATATTAAGTCCGTAGAACATGAGTCTAAAACTGTGGTGCAGGAGCATGGCTTCTGACTCGTCTCATTTTTTCTTTTTATTTTTTTTTCTTTTTATTTCTTTTCAAATGGCAGCTGACTTGGGGCTTTAAAATGCAGCGTTTAGGTCTGTTTTTAAGTCCAAGACCCACGAAAAATTGAGCGTTTAAGTCCAGAAACACTATGAAAACAGAACACCATCCTGTGATTGGATAACACAGGCCGCACTTCCTGCCCCTCTACATCCAGCGCCCTTCCTCCGACCACGGCCTTCATTATGATCTCAACAACACACAATGAAAAGTTCAGTGACTGCATCGTGCATGGTTGAGACGCCATCACATTGACAACATCTGTCCACAGACAGACAGACAGACAGACATGAAAACCGGGAAAAGCACTCAAAACTGCTCTTGTGGTAGTTCTCGAAATAATAGGTGTCAAAAGGACCAAATTTTGCCATAATGAGAAACACAGACACATACGCACTCACACACAGACTCACATGCTGTTGCGGCAGTTAACAACTGTGTCACATCCCACGTCCCTGTTTAACAGTTTTTCCTGGTTTTGTTTTGTCAATTGATTCTCATTATTCAGTTATTGTCTCCTTGCTTCACTCCATTCGGCAGGTCTTCACTCTTCCCGGCTCTTTGTTGTAACTCATTGTCTCCTCGTGGCTCTGTCTTTGTCGTCTTTGCTAGATTTTTGTGCTTTTGTGTATTAAGCTACTCTCCAGCAGTTTGGCTACGTGTTTCCATCCTCGTACCAGTTCCTTTATCTGCCCTGCGTTCGTGTCGGCTGTTTCCCTTGTCATCCGTCTCCCTCGTCAGAGTCACCATGCCTCTTCCCAGCGTGTCCAGCTCCCCAGGGATTGACCACTCTAAATCGACTCCAGACTGGATCTTTGACCTCACTCAGCCCAACCGCCTGAACACTCTTCGCTGCCGCCGGACCTCTGGCTGCCCACTGACACGTCTAGCCTGCCCTCCAATGCCATGTCTGCCACTGCTCCACCCTCGACTGTTACTCATTCTAACAAAGCTCAATTGTCTAGTGAACTTGATCCAACTCTGTTTTCTCGTCAGGCAGAGTAGTAACTTGACTTTATTACTATAGGCTGGATATTAAAACATTAACATGCCCAAACTGGGTATATTTCAACAAATGATCTTTTTTAATTGCGAATGTTTAATCTTCTGTCTTGAGTAACCACAGAAATGCAATTTTCAATTCTGGGAAGTACACAGTTTAAAATGAATACATCCCAACAACAATCAGAACAAAGTACATTTTTGATTCTTTTCAGGACAAGGCTGAATCTCTCCTGAATGTACGGCAGTGGCAACATAACTGAGATTCAGTAATGATGGAGACATAAATCAGTTAAAATAATGAGAGAATGCTTTTGTAGTCCTGCAGTAGGGGCAGATGATATTGACCAGAATTTCTCAAACTTTGTTGAGTCAGTGCGCAGTGATACATGTCACATGGGACCACTTAAATCCAATTCAAGAAATAAAATAGAAAAAAAATAAAATAAAATAAGAGAGCGGGGCTCTGTATACTGGTTTCTTAATAACCTACCAAACGTTATTACAATTGAATATTTATCATCAGTTCAAAGATATAAATTGTTCAGTTTAATTGATCAAATTTTATCATTCAGGGATGGGGTCAGGGAAATGAACGCAGACAGGCCAAATGGGGGGAAAAAAGAATAAAAGAAATTGTCTTTTATAGCATGAATTATGCAGATGATCTTTGAAATTTTTTATTCTCTGGCAATGATTTACAAAATAGAAAATAGTGGAAGTCTCCTTCTTTCACATAATGCAAACAAAGAAGCAGTATTGCTGCACTGGTTACCACAGTGCTCTTGTCTAAATGCAGAGCAAAATACTTTGATTTACGGTCCTTTTGTAAGACTCGACACGCAAGTTTTAAGCTGCCAGATCTTGGATTTGCAACGAGACGGAGTCAATGGGTGCAGTATTTGACTGACCTGGGTCACGCAGTTGGACCTAATATGTCACTACAACTGACAGATCACTAACCTTTCACAATTGTAAATGGAGCTTTACATTTTGAGATGTGAGGGAGAGATAATGTAGCTAATTATCAGTTAGTTTGCATAACTTTAATCTGGTTGGTCATTTTATCTTTCTATCCTTTAAAATAATCAGGTTTATCACCAAGATGTGCATGTTTTGTAACCAAATGTCAGCTGCAGATTTTTGACAGCCTCATTACTCATACAAGCCTGACAGATGGCACACAACCTTATGTTTTGGAGGGCAGCCCCCAAATTAAGCCAAGTTGTAAATACACAGGGTCGTATCTGCCTATGAAGGTGCTGTTATTTTTTTGTAGAAATTACATTGAATTTTTTTACATCTTATGTTAATGAACAATCGCAGGTGTGTCTGTTTTCCACTTCTGATAAGCAAGCCAATCGCAGAAAGAGCTCAAAAGCGCGTCTAATTTTTTTCCTCTCCCGCTTGCTAATTTTCTATGTAACAAATGGGCAGTGGTTGGTACTGGATGGATAACCAGATTAGTTATACAAATTGCTTATGAGCTGAAGCTAGTTTCTCCCCTTGGTACTTTGCTATGGCTAAACTGAGTATTACTGGCACACATAGGCCTACGCAGATTGCAAGATACATTTGCAACCTAGCATGCTATTGACCACTCCTCACTATCTCTTTAGATAGTACCAGACCTAGAGCCCCCGTCCCGCCATTGTAATACAAAAACCTGCTGTGCAGTGTTTCAAATTGCTTTTTTTCCTGTTTGCTAATTGCCTACCATCTTGTCTATGTGTTACCTGCTCCTGATAAAATTGACTAATCCTCCATGCTGACTGTACCTTGATCCATCTGTTGTGTTACTGTTTCAATTACCTAATTGTATGCACTTGAAGTGCATTGCTTTGGATACAAAGCATCTGCAAAATAAATGCAGTGTAATAGAAAAATAAACTCATGCCTACATACATGCCCACACATCCAGCACACGAGCATACACACACATACACACACACACACACACACACACACGCTCGTGCACACACACACACACACACACACACACACACACACACACACACACACACAAATGTTGGGTATTCATGTCTTGTGCGGACATTCCATAGACTAGCATACATTCCCTAAACCCTTTCCCTGACCTTAACCCTCAACAGTACATACCTAACCCTAACCTTAACCTAACCCTAACCATATCCCAACACTAAACGTAACCCCTGAGCCTAAAAATAGCTCAATTTCCTCATGGGGACCAGAAAAAGTCCCCGTAAGAATGAAGAAATCTGGTATTCCATTACTTATGTGGACATTTTGTCCCCACAATGGTAGGTGAACATGGGCCACACATGCACACACACGCACACACACAGAGAGAGAGAGAGAGAGAGAGAGCGATAACCAGCATTACCTGACTGTAGTTTGCAGAGGCCCCCCGTTAGAGTAGCCCCTGCATGTTCTGTGTCTGTTTGTTTCATAAATTCTTTCATTAAACTCGGCGTCTGTTTTGATGCTGTATAAATGCAAGAATCGGTGTCAAAATAGCCTATTTAGAACTCCAAAAATCCTTCAGGTCACTAAATAAATCTTTGATGTACTTATATTCTACTTAATCATTAGTTATTTTAATTATTTATTTAAATTCTTTATCTTTGGTTATAATGGCAATTTATGAGACTGATTGCAAACATCTCAGGTTTCCTCTCGCCCCAAATTGGTATCCTGCGGAAGCATTATTAAAAATAACTGTATCTTAATAATCCAATCTCGCCATTTCATATTGTGGAGGAATTTCCTCTTCACTGTATTTTTATATGAACACAAAAACCCAAAAAAATAATGCATTGTATATTTGTTTATCCTGTTATCAAAAGAGGTGAGCACAGCATTGAACCAAGGACACAAGGACCACTTCAGCATCAGCAGATCCATTTCTTCTGCAGAGGTGTATTCTCTCCTATCACTTGGCCAATCCGTAATTACCCAGGCCCGATGAGGCGGCGTGGGTATACAGTTCAGCACCGTCTGTCTGTCTGTCTGTCTGTCTGTGTGTGTGTGTGTGTGTGTGTGTGTGTGTGTGTGTGTGTCTGTCTGTCTGTCTGTCTGTCTGTCTGCGCGACAGCTTGGCCACCACTGAAGCTAGGGTGACCAAACTTTGTGGGGTAGATGATCCTAGGGTACCCTGTCCAAATTTGCATTTTTAGGTCGGAAGGTCAAAGGTCAAGGTCAACAAGAGGCATGGGTTAGCATCTCTATAGAGTGTGCATCATCTAGTTATAATAATGATCTGCCCAGCCATTTTTTTCCCTCAAGTCATGACTCTGTCTCTGCTTGGCTGGTAATTGTTGCCTTTGTTGGTTGCGTAGATTTAGCTAACTGGGTGAGTGAAATAGATGCAGAGTTGGGCAGGTTGTGCCTTTTCCATCTTAGGAAAAAAAAATACTGCATCTGCTAAGGTGCACATACTCTTGGCTTTTAAAGTATACATAAAAGAAAATCAGACTGCGTTGCAGTCACAGCATAAACAGGAAAATAAATGTACAAAAAAAAAAAAACAACTTTTAAAATCCTGAGAAATATCTGCGGTCTGCTTTGCACTGACAATGATTATGGAAAAAGTCAAATGACACAAGTAATGGCGTGGAAAATACCATTGAGAGGTTTGTGACAAAGCGCCCATATAAAAGCTAAGACACAATTTTCTTGAGAAACAAAAAAACACTGCTAAGTTTCCATAACTGTACATGGCAAAAGCAAATCATTTGTGGCATCCAATATGCAATGACTAATGATCCTGATAAATGACAGAATCTAATGCAGTTTTTGGTAGCAAGTATTCTCCACCCTACAGCAGTGGTTTCCGGTACAGGCTCAAAGCCATTATAGGACCACATAATAAGCAGGATCTGAGTGGGTAGTATTGATATTTAAAATATTTCCTCTAATCTAAAGAAACCTTATCGGGTGAATCACCAAGACACCCCTAACAGAACGAGGAAAGACCCCTTTGTGTCCCCCAGTCATAAACCCACGGCCTATAAAAAAAAACTATCAGCAACTGGTGAACCTTACAAGCATTACTAGTGGTCATCTGTGTATGTCTGACAAACACCATAATTGGTGGCAGCTAAATGAACAGTAACCATAGTAACCCAGGTCAAATTTATTGCACCCAATCTCTGGAGGGATAATAATTAAGAGTCCTTGCAATAATCAGTTATTGATGTGGTTGCTAAAACATAGACCCAACTGTACGTTTGTGATCAGTGTATCTGCAAACTCAAACAACATTCACAGCAATTGGGGAGGAAAGTAGGATAAATCTGCAGGCAAAAATTATTTTTTAATCGCAAATACTCTTCAGGCAGGACACATACATCAGGTTTAACTATTTATTAAAGGACTCTGTGCGTTTGAGTTTGCCGGTGACGCCGCTCCAATAATTCTCTGGAACAGTCTGAGCAAGCATGACATAGATAGTCCCTGAGATCACAAACCCCTCAGCAAAGCCTAAAATTCTTCAAGTTTGAATTAACTAGTGAATTACCCGTGGCGTGCAAAAAATTGACCTTTGACCCCAGTGACCTTAACCTTTCAAAAAACTAACCCCTCAAGGACAATTCCAGGGACAACCTACATAGACCCACCAAGTTTGGTGATGATCCGTCAGAGGACCTCGGAGGAGTAGGGGAACAAACAGACAAACAGACAAACGTTCCTCAAATTATAGTATGATAAACACAATATAAAGATGCTGCTTACAATGAACAATGTTATTTATGTAGGAGGCCGGGGAGGTGGGGCAGGTGAAATGCAGATCTGTCGTAGGCCAGAGGGGGAGTGGCGTGGAGGCACAGCGCAAGAGAGATGGACGAATACTGCCTTCATTCTAAAAGCTTGCCAATTTGGCGGGAGTAGGTGAAGTCAAGTATGATTGGATAGAAACAGACCTTTGATTAGAGCTGACTTTCCTACTTGCCAGAACGAACGCTAAAGCTCAACTGTGTGAAATGAAAGCTTTGCAAGCTTAAGAAACTTTCAGTTTCGCTGTTTTCATCATAAATTGTGAAGACAAAATATTTCATTTAGATTTTAACCTGAAATTATTGTCATTTAAGGATGGGAATAAAATGATTTTAATGGAATGTTATTGCATATAAAAAAACATTGTTCCCCATTTTTATATTTCTTTTTGTTCATGAAACATATCACAGATAAAAGATAAGACTTGGTTTTCGGATATATGTATACAGCCAATAAGTGGTATGTCAAAGTAGTCGCTGATAAAGATACCAGACAAAACACATCTAATTACAGCGTGTTATCCAATAATCTGATACCTGAAAGTGTCGCAAGTAGGGGAAGTTAAAAACTGGATAAGCATACAGTACATAATGACAGAAGGTCAATGCTCAAACCTCAATAATGTTTCATGAAGGATTCTACTAAAATATGTTTTCTATTTAAATCTGTCAACTAAATACAATGTTGGTCTTCTTAAATGCATTGCAACAAAATGACTAAAGAAATGTAAACTGAAGTACATGTTACATCATTTATACTTGTAAAATGCAAGGCCCTCATAGAATTATGACAGTTTCTAAACTATACTATAAATTCTGAAGACAGAATGCCCTACCTCCTCAATGTCGTTATCCAAAGCAATGATGCTGAGGGGCGCTGTGAGATTGGAATTGCTGGAGATAGTTGTCCCCACTGGCGCAGATTCGCTGATGAAACCTTGATACGATGACACATTGAAGTAGGGGGCCTGATTATTCTCATCAAGCACCTCAATGTGCAAACTGGCAAACGCTGGCAGGGGGTGTCCGTTGTCTTGCTCCGCCTGAGAGAGACAATAATATTTCATAAAGAACAAGCAACAAAATAATTTCAACAAAGCTTATTCCCATTTTGGATTGTGACATGAAATCAAGGTTAATCAACCGCCTTCTGATACTGATGGTATTAAAGTATAAGCAGCATATTTGAACAATAAAATGAAAAAAAAAAAAACACATCATTGAGGTACTATTGCAAAAAAAGTGGTGATAAACTATGGAATGGATGTTAAAATTAGTCTGATTATTTTCATAACAAATAGCTTCATTACAAGTAGCCACCATACCATCAAATCTCTTTACTGGGTTCTCTTCCTCATCAATCACTCCATTCCATGTCTCTGGTCCTGATTCGTATGGGGAATAATCCCCCTGATCATATGAAGCATGTGAAGATCAAGTAAACTCATAACTTGCTCCCTATCTAAGCAGGCGTAGACATTTCAATAAAAAAAAAAAAAAGTAGAAGGCAATGGCTTTCAATCCGCATACAATTAAGGCAAGACATCGGTATATATTGCTAGCCACCTTTGGCAGCTGCTGCAAATACATTTCTTCCCTACAATCTCTGGTATTACCGAGAATTGGAAATGCGGAAATAGGTGCCTTTTTGGGTATCCACATTTGCAGAATTCAAAGATAACCCCAAGCTTTTCTATTTCTAAGATGACTGCATTGACAATACAACATGGGTAACCACATTTTTCGCAACCTAAAGCATGTAACAAATTCAGTGGGCAGTGAATGCTGCATGAGTTCTGTCATCATGGAGCTCAGTCTTTGGAGACTTTGGATGAAAACTAAATCCTCAAAAGTTGGAAGCTATGGTTGTGTATGGTTAAGAGTTGGGAGCACTAAAGGCCCATTTATACTTTTTTCGTCCGTCTGTCCATCTGGCTGCCCGTCAGTCTTATATGTGTATACCCTTCATACCTCCTTACATCTTTTGTGTTGGGGTGCGCGTTAACACAATACTTCCTCTAGATGGCAGTGCTGAGCGCCAATAAATCGGCATTAATAAAACACGGCGACTGTGAAAAAAGTCCTTTTATATTTACTTCACAAACTTTAAAAAAAAAAAAAAACTATGCGGCGGTGGAACGTGAGGCCACTAAACCTCAGCCGCCCCTTTAATGGGGAGTTCGGTGTTTAATACTGCCAAATGCGGGAGATGTATGACAGAGCGGTCTCGGATCTGTCCATTCATTTTTGACAACATCCCCTGTCACACACAGATCCACCCCGATTTCTTCAAAACTATTGGCGACCATCTATTTTTCTCAATGCCCCGGGCTGGACGCGTCGCAAATATGTTTTTAGTTTTGCACAAGCTCAGCGAAGCGTTCCTCAAATTCCGCTATCCTTTGCAGCTCTTCTTTGTGACTGGTGATCCTGTGAATATATGGACTATGAACTCAATACTGCCCTCACAATTTCTAGTGGTACTGCTCCATTTGGCCCGTATCCCTAAGCTTCCTGCAAACATACAAAAATACGGACGAAATTAACGCAAAGTATGAACAGAAGGCTCCGTCCAAATTGGTATTCGTACTTATAGTTGAGCATAAATCAGCCTTAACCCGCGCCAAGTAGAGCAGTGCAAGAACCTTGGAATCGTCCGTGATGAAAGGCCAGCCCATAAGAAGGCATCTTTGGGTAGAATCGAGCAGTATGGCAGGAGCGTAAAATGAAAGCACAAACCTCGATGTGTCACGAAGACTAAAAACACAGCTATCCTATACCCAGTTCAATTCTATGGCTGAATGTCCTGGACATTACCAACAAAGATAAAGAGTTGGATGCACACAGCAGAGGTGAGAGCAACAAGACCTGATAGAGTGGGGAATGATGATGTCAGGAAGATTTCCAAATTTACTTGTCTGCATAAAAAGGGTCCCACTTTGATAATTAGACGTCTGATGACAATTTAAGATGACTGCATACCCAGAAAAATTGTTTTCTTGGAAACCATTTACAAAATTTCCAGAAGCGGGGCAACTGATTTTACTATCCCCTGTGAATCCTATGTACACATATGAATCTTGCTTAAAAGTCTGGAATGAATTCATTATTACTTATAATCATTGATAAAACTCATGAAATTTCAGAAGTTAGCCATTTTCCTTTTGGCTTTGGAGAAAGTGTCACTCAGACAGCGTGCACCTGGTTCTTTAAATCTTGCCCAACTGAGCCTCCCACAAGATTTAACTCAGGAAAAGGAATTATGAGATGTCACTGAAAGAGGAAATCTTGTTGGAGAGATGGAGCTTAGCAAAAGTTCAATCAGGAAGACTCTCTCGCACTTCAACTCCGTTTATTATTTTATCATTCAGTCGCATGTTCGCTCGTAATTCTTTGCAGTCATCGTCTGGAGCTGTCAATTGAGCAGTCAGCTGGTGTAGCAGCTGATCTCCTCTATCCAATCGGGGCACACCACAGTCGCATCACTAGCCATTCGTTCTGCTGCTGTCTTTTTAAACAATATCATTTCTCTCTGCCCTAGTTCGCCCATTCTGCTGTTCGCTGACCCTCCTCCTCCCCAACGCCACCCTGCACAATCAGACCGGCTGTCCTGCCGCTTCAGCTTTGTCAGCCTTAGCCACCTGTGTTTGGAGTCTTCAGAGGATTTTTCAGCTGCCGTTCTGAAGTCGTGCTCCTGCTCAACGAGTCTTCTCGAAGAGTACAAGCGCCAAAGACTTGTCTGACTCTAAGCATGTTACTCCACTTATGCTCAAAGCATAATAAATATTTCCTGATTTCACTAGTTTCTCCTGACTGAAATGCTGGATGAACAGCAGGGCATGAAGTTTGCCACCCAGAGGAAAACCAGAAAGCAGTTAACTTGTAAAAAAAAAAAACACAATAAAACCTAAACAGCAGCACAAGACACCAGCAGGGCTGTCCAGTAAGGCTGAGATCGAGCCGCCTGGAGTGTTTGCAATCTCTGAACCAGTTAAGCACCTGTTTGAGAGTTGTTCCAAAGCCAAGGGGTTAACAGTGTTTTTCCCCATCGCCAGCAGCATTAGTGATGTGGCAAGATACAGATGGTCTAGAAAGGAGGCATATCTTTAACCCCTAGACTGTCCAGGTTTCTCGAATAATCAAGGCAACTCTTGTAACTTTCTTCAGCCTGAAAGTGGCTTTACAAATGACATATGCCTGCCTACTAGGAGTTGGTAACAGAGAATGTGGCAGTGCTGCATCAATCGATTTTATGCTGACTAATCTTTTAGTATCGACAATTATTGCAGATTTTCCAGAGCAATTCCTGTTAATTCTGCGAGCCACACTAAGGCAGTAATGACTTGATGTATGACTGTACTGCAGATGACGACGATGGCTATAGCAGTTTGTCCAATCCATGTAATACTCCCAGTAAAACCCGATTAGGGATGATCCAGAGACTGTGATCTGTGATCAAATTTTGTTGAAACGAATTTTCACATGCATGCTAACCAGTGTTGGGGGTAACTGATCACCAAGCAACTAATTACCGTAATCAGATTACATTTATCAGTAACTCAGTAATGTGACGCATTACTTTGATAACTTAAGTAAACAGATTGCAGTAACTAACAAATAAATTATCTAGTTACTTGCATTACTTTAAATTCTTCAACTTTCGGCAGGACAGAAGGCCAGACAAACTACTACTTCTTCTTCTTCTTTTTAAGTATATTGGTGATTGAGACCAAGGACAGAAAAACAAATCAGACATCCGTTTTCATGCATATTTTTACCAGTACTGTAGCCTTCCACTTGACTCACTTTTCTGTGAAGTGCTGTTAGGGCTGATTTTTACAACTTTGCTGTTTGCTTTGCCGTATTAAAGAGCATGAAAGAGAGATCTTGAGTGTGTCCTCCTTACTAGAATAAAGATTTTTGCTGATCTGGGCATATGCCAGGTTTTAACATGAAATGGTTAAGTAATTAGCTTACGGTGAATTTCAGATTGATGATGCTGACTAATCAAAAAGTAATGTAACTAGTAATGTAACTATTTACTTTCAGCAGTGAGTAACTGAGTAAAGTAAGGGATTACTTTTTTAAACGTAACTAGTAATTTGTAATGCATTACTTTTTTAGAGTAACTACCCCAACACTGGTGCTAACACTGGAGGGTGACAAAATCACAAATACACTAGTGCCAGTTTTACCTAGTATAGAAGTGAACATGAATGGATTGGTTATGTATGGATTTTATTTTCTTTGCCCATTGGTTGTTACTGAGGTACATTTAACTATAAAAGTAGTTCCCTCCCTCACGGACCCTGCCTGGGCTGTTCTCGCTCTGAATAAGTACTGTGAGGTAGATGAGGTGACAGCCTCCCTCTGTAAGGTGTCAGGTGACACAAGGAAGGATGCATAACTGCTAAGCCTTGAGGAGTTGTGGCTCAACCTCTGGCCCAGAAGCAATGAACAAGACAGCTTGGAAACTCTGGAGATGGCAGACAACGTGTACGGTCTCCAGTCAAGGATAACTGGGGGCCAGGTGAAATCTTGGAGATCCCTCCTCTCCCAAACTTGAGGAAAGTCAACCTCACAGGATTGGCGGATGCATGTGAGATAGCTGAAGGGTCCTGTCACTAGAAATGCCTTCTAATAAGTATGCGTCCTGGCTACCTTGCCAACGAGCGATGGGTGATTTTGGCGGTGTGGTCAGCGCGTTTGACTCTTACCCAGGAGACTGGGGTTCAATTCCCCGCCCGGGCCCTCCTTTGGCCTGTCGCATTCTGGCGTAATAGGCAGGATCTGGGGGATCCTGATGGATGGCAGGTTGCGTAAAGCATGGGGCGTGAGGACACGCTCCCGAAAAAGGGGCAGAAATGTGACAGTTGAAAGGTCCAGTAAGTAGAAATGCCTCCTAATAAGTATGCTACCTTGCCAACGAGCCTGGCCCTTTGGTGATGTGGTCAGCGCGCTTGACTCTTACCCGGGAATCTGGGGCTCAATTCCCAGCCTGGGCTCTCCTTCGGCCTGCTACACGAGCAATAACTGCAAGATCACAGATGGTTCATCCCAGCACCAATATGCAAGGCCAGACACTGAGCCTTTTTGAATGCCCTTTTCTCACAGTATCTGTAGGACATCTTGTGTAAGTCAGCGAATGAACAGCAATTGAATGTACTGCGGAACCCCTGAATTTGTGCTCCAGAAGTCTTATTTCAGCCACATCAGCAGTTTCATCATCCGTTTCTTGTTTGATTACTCTCGCGTTGAGACAGGCACCTCTTCTGGGGCACAGCCTCAAACTAATGTGTGTATTTTTGGTAAGAAGAGTTGACACATGCACTTTTTTTTTGAAAAATCTAAGTCCTCAGTAAGATTAGTGTGGCAAGCTAAGCAGTCCTCCAGCTGTCAGTAATGGCATCTTTCTATTGTGGGACTTCATGAGTTTGGGTGTAAATAACTTTCCCTTTATGGCCTTAGCTACTTGTCTCATCATGATGCACATTGTGTATTATTTCCCAAATACACAGAATATGCAGCAGATGCAGTAGAATGTATAGATTATGATGGAACTTAAGAGAGGAGACTCCCCAGTTCTAGCCTGTTCAACAACAATACCTGTCACATTTTATCCGGTTTAAAGAAAGCTCATCAGGGCATGGCTGGTTGTGCCAGAATCTCCTTAAGAGTATCCATGAAATGTCACCAAGGAGAACATTCCGCTTATATACACGACAAGTAAGATAGTATGAGTCAGAGAACCACGATTACATCATCAGTTCAGCCGAGAACTGCACCATCCATAAAAATAACTAATGACTAAGGCATTAATAATGTCAGATGCTTTAAATGTCACTTTATTTAATTAGTAGTAAACAATAGATTAATTCAGAAGCCCATCAATTCAATTTAAAAAAATTCTCAGTAATTAAAAGCACACTTCTGCAGTAAGTGATAAGGCATTGAAAACCGCTTTTTTTCCGTCTGGTCAGCTGAGATACAATATTGATAACTGAGTAAACCATTGCGAGGTAATTACTACCTTAGATTCACTGCAGAAACCTTTTCTTTACCACCCCCCCCCCACCCCTGCAACACACAGTTAATTATATAATGTTAGTATCTCAAGTACACATCTAAGCGACAAATTCAGTGTCAGCTGAACTTCAGATTTCTTGACCCGCTGCTAGGATATGATATCAAACTTTGGGTGCAAGGTCTTAAAATTAAAAATTAAAATCCAATGGCATTTAAAAATGTAGAGAACAGAGGACAGGAGCAAGCCATCCATTATTAGTCAATGAATATGCAACCAACTGTGCACTCTTAGCTTGCCTGAGGTAACATAGAAATGACATCCAGCAAATGGTTGTCCCCTGACCTCCGTACACACAAGCTGAGATACATCACACAGCCCCCTTCAGCAATTGTTCAATCCAGCTCTAGAAACAAATGTAGCGTGTGATTGGGCTTGTATCCAGTACAACCGCTTGAGTGTTATAGAGGGTTTGGCATGGCATTGATTTAAAGAATTTGCCAGATTTTTTTGGTGATCAGTAAATTACATGATAAGCACACTGACCCACGCTCATTGACAATGGTTGCAAGTGAACACAGTGCAGTCAATGGCTTAATGTTCTCCCTTACCCTTAGGAGTAAGGGTCATGTCCTAGTGAAGGGAAATTATGGAATAAATAATCTCATTGTGAGTTTTCACAATATCATGTACAAACCACGATCAGCCAGCCTAAGACACAGTAATTTCTGGGTGTAACATTGAAGAGCGTAAAAATAATATGAAAGGTTGACTGTAAAAGAAAAGTATCAAATGAGTCTGATCAACACATGAAATGAGCTCAAACTATTTTTCAAGTATTAACAGCAACTACTGAATACAGTAGATAGAGGGCAAATAAAAACATTAACAGCAACAATGGCATCACCCTGCAACACTGAAATATGGGTTATTTTTACCTCTCAGGGTGCCCGGCAGCTGTTGAGAAAAATGTGCTCTTCCAGTGCTAACTATTCATAGTTTAACTGCCATGTGAGGACTTTCAGTTGATGGAGATGGGACTGTTTTCCAGCACCAGGGCAGTAAGGCATTGGGCAGGAGTAGGGCAAGAGCAGTAGGGCCAGCACTTCCACCTTCTTCCTGCACTCCCTAATGTAGCCTCATGGTTTACCAGCCTCCTTCACCTTGGCTCTGACACAGAGTTATGGTGTAGCATGATGAGACTCACTTTTTCCAAACCAAATCTGCTTCCAATAGAAATACCAGGTACCTGCTTCGCATGCGCGGTCTGCTACTCCACAGATTACATCGCGTAGCTCACTGCATAATCTCTTCTTCGTTTTACCCCTCCCACCTTACTTATACACCATTGCCAGAGGCCCGACGGAGCTTGCTCAGTCAGATAAAGCCCTTATATCACGGAGGCTGCTCTCTGATGCTCAATGTGAGAATTCTCCTGGCAGGCAGGATGTTCTTTATGGATCAGGATTCTCCAGAGTTTGGTGAAACAACCTTAATGGCTCTCCATGCAACTCATCGTAATGAAGTACTGAAACAAGGGTTGCCGCGGCGTGCTGCTCAAGGCCCCATCATAAGATTTATGCGAACATTATTTTCAAAATAAAACAAAACAGTATTCGGCAAGCATCTCTGACCGTTTAAAGTCGTATTACCTTGATTACCAAGTCAAATTTCTGGTACAGGTCCCTGCTGATTGGTTGCAGGAGGTGAAGCTCAGCCGTAGTTCGATTCAGAGCGAAGTATTCAGCATATGTCTCCGGTTTGCCTAAAAAACAAAAAAAAAACGGCCAAGAGGTTTCAGGGTTAAAGATAACTGAGTGCTTCAGTTATGACATATTACATTAATATCCATCAACAAAGTGAGCCGGGCTGATTCTTAGCAAAAGAGTAACTGTCTCGCTCCTGAATTAAACTAGATATTCACGCATGAACACGAACAATTTTCATACTAGGCTGCTGAATATCAGATGCTTGAATTTGAATTTCTAGAAAGAAAAAAAAAACCACATCAGTGATGCTGGTCCCCCACAATCCCCGCTGCTCGTTTGACATCTGTGAGTGGGCAGGAAAGTAGCAAATGAGCGCAATTTCCCCCCATGAGGGACCCCCTCGCCCTTGGGCCTCATCTCTCTCTCGACAGGTGGCCGCACTCTGTCAGCAGCCTAAATGCATTCCGTCTTCTCAACATCCCACAATGGCTGAGCAGGCCTGCCTCGCTAATGCTGCCTTTACAGTAAATTGTTCCTCTAAAAAGCCAAAGCTGGCTTTGCCTATAGTGACTGATTACAGATGGCAGCATGTTTGACAGGCACCTACCAACAAGGATGGAGTAAAGAATGCCCGGTCGGTCTGAAGGAGGCTGGATGTTTTGGTCCTGATCAGCTGCTTGAATGGGTGGAGTGACGTTAACAGGGCTCACTCTGCTCTAAAGTAAAAAGAGATAAAAGTGAATTTTTTACCCTTTAGACTGCCACAAAGCTGCTGTCTTGCATTTAAAAGAAGATATATTTGCAGAAACCGGAATTTTCATTGTTACCCCTGAAATAAACAGTGACTTTTCTGAAGTCTTTTTTTTTTCTTCCACCATGGAATGAAAGAAAAGCATAAACTAAACCCTAGCTCCGAGGAGAAGCGGAATAATTTTTCATACGTTTGAGAGACTCCATTCAACAGTGTCATTGAAGCAAAAAGCTGGCTGTGTAAGTTGGCACTTGGATTCGTTAAACAGTCTGGGCCATGTTTATAGTGCAACAGGGTAATCCCAGACAAAACACATCATGTGAAATAACAATTTGTGCATTCTGGGCTTGCAATACTCTGGTGCTCATTCCAGACACTTTACAAATGTAATGTGTTGAATCATGAGAGAAAAAGCACCCACAGGGTGCCGTGTGAGCACCACGCAGGAACAAAGAAACTTTTAAAGCTCAATAACGGAGGGTCTCACCAGTGAATCTGAATCTGTATGGTGGGGAGTATAATATATAAACATTTTTTTTTCACATTCCAGACTCTGCACTATTAATGGCATAGAATAGCTGCTCTGCACATATCCAACCGCATCTGCACATAAGTAAACAGAGATCAATATTTGAAACTGCATGTGAGGAGAACACAAGAGAAGTCTAGTGCAAAAATAAGCAAACACAAAACAGTACAGCTCATTCAGAAAGCATGACATAAGAAGTGTGATGTACAATTTTACTAGTCTTTTTCCAATATTACTGTACTGCAGAAAACTCCGGACACGAAACTGATCCTCACTAGTGGACACTTAAGTATACTGAACAGCTCAATTGGTACTGGCCACTGACAACACTAGGATGTGCATTGTGATATTCCCATTGATCAGGCTATGCAGGAATTAACTGAGGTTTATATTCTGTCTTGTGATTCTGGCCAGGCCACCTTGGGAATAGGTATTCCGCTGTTACCACAGATGGACTCAGGCCACTCTGTTTGCATATTTAAAAGTATACTGAGTACAAGTAGGATTTGTCAGTTGTGGTCTGTAAACACAACATGCAAAGTTGCCCCTCCTCCCCAGCTGAATGACACCAGAAGCATGACCCTGCAGTGCAGCGCTTTGCACCACGCCCACATTCTGCATGCTGGTATAGGCTTGGGACTAGAAAAACACTGGCCAAAATCTGACGCCGTAAAACATCCCATACAAAGAAAAATAAAGAATAAAAATACATACAAGTAGAAGGCTGGGTCCCTGTACAGCTGTACACTGTAGTGTCCTCCATGCATGAAAGGGTTAAAATAGTCCGTAAAAACCAAGTTAGCCTCACTTTTAGTGTGGCTGAAAGGATAAGTTATTGTAAACAAGACGACATAGTCCTCAATATCGCCTGTGACATGAATTCCTTTTCAAACCCAATAAAGATTAAGACTAATAACATATATGTAAAGTAGTTTGTGAGAAAACCTCGCCCTACTTATCCTGATGGACAGATGGATGGAAGGAGGGATGGATGGAGAAGCTCCAATGCAATATCCCCGGCTCCACTTTGTGTCATGGTGGTGGTGGGGGGTAATGAGATGCCAAAAAAATACAGCGGGGCTCATTTCAAGGGCCTTGACATGAAGGTCCCTGAAAAAATATTACTGAATAACATGTTACACCATTTTCTGAGATCTCTTGGGGAACAAAATCTGGTTGATTGGTTGAGCCCCTAGCTGTCAGTACACACAACAGCCAAGCCATTGGGCAGGAATAAGTATATCACACAAAATATACAGACACAGCACAGACATATTGTTTCAGACCAGAAGACTATTTATTTATTTTAACTACACCAAAGAATGGAAAAACTCACAAAAGGGCATAACAGACATGCGCATCAGTGGTACTTAAAGGTTAAAGCCATTCCTGCTTTTCTTCCAGCATCCACACAGCTAATATCCACCATTCATATATCCAGCCCCTTTGGTCAAGATTTATTTCCCTGGCATGCCGAGTAATCCTCATCCCCAACAATTACTCTGAGTGTCAGCCGTAAATCAAAACCCACCCCTCTAGTCTTTACAGCCAGGATTACCTGGGTAACCCATTCCATCAACCACTGCCTACTGGGATTTTACAACAGGAGGGTCATGAAAAACCATTAAGGGAAAATACGCCTATTAATATGGTGAAGGCTATGTATACATTAGTTCATTTTGATACTACTGTATATCAGGGTGTACTTCTGCGATTCACACAGATCAGTCGGTGTTTTACAAAAACAAAATACAAAAACAGGAACATGATAAAACGCATGAAAAACTATAATTCATAGGAGAGCTCTGCATAGTAAGTATTTTATTATGACATTAGAACATTTCCTTAAAAGCCACTTACAGTACATATGGATATTGGCTCCTGTACTCTTTAAGTTAGCAAAATATTAAGTTTTGAAGAGCATGGATTGTCCAAGAAAGATTTTGCTTTTGGTTTTGGGGAGAGAAATAAATTCTTCAGCATTCCACTTGAAATTAATCTCCTACTTCCAACAACTGAATAATGAATGTGCGATGAGTGATAATGATGAAACACTAATGCACTCTTAACGAATGGATGAGAAGTGGCTTTTATAAAAGTTACCACAGAAGACAAAATCCCCGGATGCCGCCAGTGTAACCACTCCCATAAAGTGACCAAAAAACACTTTATAAAATATATAGCTAATTTCTAAAAAGCCAGAAGATTAAATACTACTTCCTGGAAAAGTGCCACATTTTATCGTTAAAAACAAAGGCCAAAATAGAAATACAGGCTTTCACCGGGTGACCAATTTCCACAAATCATTCTGGCAAGCCAACGCATTGTCTCGTAAACGGTATGGTTAAATGAATAATTATGCTCTCGGAGTCTTGGAACATAACAACAGCTCACAGCACTAAATGTACAAGTGTTTTTGAATTAATCAGTTCTGTTTTTATACAGGAATACTATGTCTGTACTGAATTGTAAAAAATGAGATGGATAGCACCCCTCCACCATGGAAAGACAGCCAGGGAGTAGTATAATGAGATGCAATGTTGCTGCCTCATTGCCAAAGGATGAGCGATATGTATTAATATGTGTGCTTTTCCATAAGATACGCCATTTTGCATGTGCACACAAGCATGGCTGTATGCCATGATACATATGAAGAACAGTTCACCCATCTGCTACCAAAGCAAAAATATGCTGAAAAATGATAAACCATTTTCAGGACCAGCTGAGGAGAAATCTTTCAACATGACGCATAATATCAGATTATATACACTCCAATTACTAAGTGACATCTGCTGCCACCCTGAAGACACACTGAAACCTTGCTTTACCAGACTACCGGAAGTTAAATTACAGTGCCTGTAAATTAATTTGACAACAGACTGCAGCCTCACAGCTTAGCTACCTCATAATGGCATTCCTCCCAGGTCCCTGTATTAACCAACACATTCCAGCTTGTCCATCCTCTCATAACATGTCAAGTACTTTTCCATTTCTACAAACAATCATTGCTTTGCAGAGTAATTTCAGCTTTTTTTCCACATCGGGAAGGCTTATTTGCTGCAAGTTTTCTTGCTAGCTAATCTTGAAAATGAGTCCTGGTCTTAGCAAGCTAGCCAATTTACTAGTTTTTTTCCAGCCTCGTAACAGTTAAAGGGGACCAATTATGCTGATCCTTCTCTCCATATATATTAGTAATGTTATAATGTTGGTTGTCCATGCTCAACCTCTAAAAAGTTTTGCCGTAATCCAAGAACATCATTTTGTGAACGTGATTTCTTCTCTGAACAGCTCCTCCCGAGATCTTCACGAGATCTGGGCAAAACCTGACGTCAGGTTGTGCCATCCAATTAGTACAGACCTGAATGTATGATTGAGTGATTGGCTATCAACGCCAGTACTCGGGTGGATAAAAGGAAGCGCTGAATTTGTCAATGAAGGAATCTACACGAAAATCCATGGTAGGGAACTACGCATTTTTTGCATGTGATGACAGCAATTTACAGTAGAATGTGAGAGAATCAATACTATGTCGATTTTTTGCTTCAGACAACAGATTTTTCTGAACCAATAATTGGAATACCGTTGGCTCACTGTAGCTAAATTGGTTGCTACATAGGACAACAATTTTTTCTGTCGCAAAAGATCATTTTTTGAAACTGCTGGATCGATACTATGGGCAAGGATATTGACCAGTTTGCACATCAGGCTTTGCTGAGGAGTTTAATTCATGCAACTCTTGAAAAACAGGGAGTGAACTTTCCCATATTCAAAACCTGCTTGCTTGTGAATATTCAATAATTGATCCGGGGGTGCCATCTAGTGATCGAGTACAGTAACAGCGTGCTTAAATTAGCTGTTCTATAGATGCAAGCGTCCATATCTGCAGAAAGGGGTTAATAAAGGATAATTCGACACAGGAGAAGTGTTTCAGCTGCTTCTCAAACCTGAAGCGATCAAGCAATCAAGTGCCTGGAGCCACAAGCTGTAAGTAACCACATAACAACAAATAATGTAAGTGCAGCTGACGTGTTACGGGTGGCTAGCAGGACCGCTAGCCATAGTTAGCACTAACAACTGGCCTCAAACGCAGGCTTTGTAAAATATCTGAAGATAAAGCCTGTATCAGTCGCGACTGTCCGCGACTCATACACACAGAAGCTGTAAGTTGCTTTTACTGCATAAGCTAACCTGACGTGATAGTCAGTTGATTGTCGCTGTAGCACAGCAGCTAACGTAGCCAAGCTACTGTTGCTAATGTTTGTGTCCTAAAAATGCAAGAGTGATATCAGGGGAAATTCTACAGAAGGTGCGTGAAGATAAACCTCATTTGAAGCTAATGGAGGCAACTGGAAACTACCTCAAGGTACTGTCTGCATAAATAGTCTTTTTTAATAAACCTCCTGTGCATTTTCAAAGTTCTCAGAGCCTCGTTTTAAATGTCAGGGCCATCAGAATTCTACCAATGAAATGTGGAGCTTCTTGAGCCTTGTTAATGATGAAGAAAATAGCGATTTTTTTGCATGGCAATGCTATGCCCAATTCGCTATCATTGTAAGGCTGTTGGGAGCTTTGGCTAAAAAGCCATTTATTCGAAATGTTGCGTGTGTACGGAGGAGGGGTACTCGACAAAAGTTAGTACTCATTATCATGTTTCAATACACACCAAGTCAATTTCACACTGGAATTCTCCTTTAAGCGCACGGTTACTTTGAGCAACACTTTCCGCATCAAGAAGTAGCATCCATGGTGAGTGAACAAAAAAGTTTAACATGTACTGGCTGTGCGGGCCTATGTATTGATTATCAATCATATGTATTTGATTGCATGTGCTGTGATGTAGTGCAAAGTTGTTCGATAGCCTATCACATGGTAATTTCTTTGATATGTTAATATCTTGGCCTTTTAACCATTACATTTACGCAGTGTTTTGATGGGTGTACTGTAATACTATACTAATGAGGTGGTGTCAGATTCGTTTCGGATTGAAGTGCAAATGATTTATCTCATGTGAGTCTTTTTACAATTGAAGTTTTTGTGGCGATAAGTATTACTTTGTTGGTGTGTTGTTGAAGTTTTAATTGATAATCATATCTGTGTCAACTCAGCTTGGAAGCACTAGTGATTGCTGACAACAGAATATCAGGGAGTGATTAATGAACGAAGAGTAGGTAAGGTGCTGCAAGGTACGTCAGGGTTCAATGACTTCCAGCAGAACGGAAAGCTCTGCGTTCGCATATGGTCCCTGGCTTGGCATATAGAATATCCAGTATCCAAGTTGGATTGTGGATTTGGTCAACGCTCTTTATGCAGATGGGCCTCGAACTGATTGGGCGATATCTGTGATGTGTTTTAACGGTGCATTTGTGTGTGTGCTTGTGTGTGTGTGTGTATGCGTGTGCGTGTGTGTGTGCACGCATGCGGCATTCATGTCAGTCATAGCCGGTAATGTTCTAGGTATGTTGCAAAAACAGTTGTGTTTTACTATTTATTTATGAATTATCATTAATATTATCTTTTTTTTTTAATAGCAGCAAGTCATTTTAGGTTTTGAGCACCCGCCAGCATAAAAAAAAAAAAAAATTGCCGCCTTGTCCCCCAGACCCCCACCAGGGGGGCGCACCTTTGGCGCAAAAATCCTGGCGGAAACCCTGGCATCCTCCTGCTGAGTCTCTCTACAGCCAATATCTAGACCTGGAATACAGATCGAATGAAGAGCTGATCATGGATGTGTGAGGGTTTCTGGCTAAATATAGCAGACTCACTTTGTGACAAGCCATGGAAGACATCAAACTTGCTCACAACTGCAGACCTCAGGGGTGCCCAATTCCCATTTTCAATTAGGCAAACTTATGGGCAATTTTCTTGTTTTTGCCTTCCACAGCACAGCATGCTAATACATTTTTGTTTCTCTCCATTCCCTCCCTTTCATTCTTTCCCACAGAAATGAGTCAAGAACATAGAATGTGGAGAGCAGCATTGGTCTGGCAACTTCTGCTGCGGCATAACCGATGGTTGGGCTCAGCAGACAAACATGATTTCCCTTAAACAACCAATAAAACCTCGCTGTACCACATGTACGGCTTGCTGCCACAACAGTGTGTTCACCACTTACCCCCCAAGCTGCCACCTGTTTGGATCTGCTTCTGTGCAGCAGTGGAGGTCATGTGACTTCCTCCTGTTTACTAGGGAATATTTATTGTGCTTCCGGTTCAATGAGGAAATGGACGCTGGCACACGGGCATACAGCAGATCCCTTCAGCTCCAAACCAAAAAATTTGACTCATTTATTCATTTAAATATTATATTAAATATTTACATACATAAAATATTATAAACCAAAATAGCTGTCCTGACTGAAATGCTCTTTCCTCCATGAGTCCGTATATTTATAGTTCATTAGTTGAGCTGCAGCGTCTGCATTGACTAAATCCTCCTGTGTGCCATTCTCCAGAGGGTTCCTCACCCATGTTTGATTAGTTTGTCTGCTTCTAATTGCAGCATCTGCTGCAATCATAACTTGTCTTTTGGGGATTAAGGTGCATTCCATGAGAATACTTAATTAGCTGATGACATATTTTGCAGAGGGTTAATGAAATGAGGTTAGACAGTTGGTGACATACTGAGTCAATGGAACACAGCATGAAAGGAGTCTCAAGATGCCACAGTAACTTGCATTTAGTTGATACTTTAATGAGTGTGCATAGCTGCATACAAGATATCAATTACATTTTGAGTGATGTCTTTCCTTCCAGAAAGGATACACTGGGATGACCCCTCAACTCAAAATTACGTTCAGAGTCATTTCACATCTCAGAGTTGCCGAGATAAAGAAATGTGACATCTTTTAAAAGAGCCAACAAGTTTGAACGCTTTACTCCACATAAGCCAGCATTATCTTTGTTTCATGTAATATTACACTGTCCACAATGAACAGTATATCGAGGGTTTGGAGCACAGTGGTGATGTGCCCAAATTTTGTGTTTTGAGATTTTTACCTCCTGTCACACACTTCTATCAGTTAATTCTTGGAGTACAATAATTATATGTCCATGCGCCTCAGTTTTAAACAGAATTCACATTTTCATTTTATGGTATGTCCAAGATAATCTGCTCAGATGAATTAAACACTTATATTTCAATGAATACACATGAATAGCATCACATAATCATCTGTCTTCCATTGCAAACAAACTTAACTTCAATCTATCACCATTGTGTTATGTCAAATCATGTGCTAGAATTGTTGGAGCACTGAGGTGACATGTCCATTTTGGCAATTTTGGCCATGGTGTCGCAATACCACACTTATGAAAACTTACATGTTCAGTATACTTCTGAACCATGCAGTAAAAGAGTGACTGACATGAAAATGATGTGCCTGATTCAATAGAACATTTTCAAACCAAAAAATAAATTTTTCTCAAAACCTCTAAAATGGACACACAACCATTGCGCTCCAAACCTTCGATATATCAAAAGCAGCTCTGAGGCTATTGGTGTTCAGAAGGCATCATGAAGTGTCCTCTTGCCGGCTACATGATTGCCATGGCTAAAATTATTAAAACATGCAAAACTTCTAACTCCAAACACAATTGTTGGAGAAAATATCCCATTCAAATACAGCACGACATCATCATTCTTAGCCACGTTTTCTTCAGCTTAATATTATGTCCACTTAAACACGTGCAAAATGCCTAAAAGTAAAAAGACGCTTATCATTTGAAGTTTTATTCAAAAGTAATAATCATTACATGGAGTCCGCATTTGCAGCTAGAACATCTGCAACTCTTGGAAGGCTTTCCACTAGATATACGAACATGGCTGCATACAGTTACCTCCATGTGTGGACCTCACCTTGTTCACGATGGCACTGTCACATGGAAAAGAAAACCTGTATGCAGCAAAGAATCACCTGGAATGCCAGCGCATGCTGTAGCATTGGGATATAGCTTATGTTGAACTAAAGGGTTGAAAAATGGCCCCAGACAAAGGAGTGTCCTCCCACAGATAAGAACTATCTTGTCTATCTAGGTAAGTCAGAAAGTGAGATTGCTTACTGATACAATGGTCAGCACTACTCTGCTGAGGTAGAATTAATCAACATGATGTCCAATATTCTATTTGAGGTCAGGGAAAATTAAGTTCATGACATGAGTATGATTTTCCAAGAGAACGAGAGACACACTTATCCACGTCATATGTTAGCTCCCACTTGAACACTCAGGTGCACCACTCAATTAATCAGACAGTAGAACAACAACCTCGCCTGTCCTAACATGGAAGTCAGTCCATCCCTGATCAAGTGATTCAAGTCTTACCTAATAGTTAGATAGTAAAGGACTTGATGAGACATTTTCGATGCAATATTTCATGGACATTTCTTTCTGTAACAGTTTTGTTGACGGTATTGCTACATTAGTTCATAAAACATAATGGATATAGCTACTGCCATTCTCGTGCGATTTCGTAAGTCAGAGCTTTCAGGGCCAAAAATATGATAATTCTGTACTATCATTGGTAAGAAACATAATATTAAGTCGCACATGACCATACATGCACTGCAGACTACTGAACAGACTGAAGTCCCATCTGAATTGAGACAGAAGTGAAACTTTATCATGCATAACAGGTGACCATTACCTCAGAAGGTTAACCTAGGTTACTTCATGGTTTTCTGCTGCAACTAAAAATTGAGCATAAAAATAAAAAGGCCTTCAAGTCTAATTATTTTCATTGAATATTATAATTAAATATGTGTGCTTTGCATGCTTTGGGTCTTCCTATTACCAAACACAGAGGTTTTCACTTTTGTACTTGTAGTTACTTCGCTTGAAAGGTCTTTGATAACTGCACATTACAGAGGCAAGCTGAAAATCATGGACTCTTGACAGCTTTTGATACCCAACAAACAGTATTTATTGAAAGTCTGTTTGTTTATATGCCATTTCCTTATCCATTTATTGGGTGCAAATGTGGAATAAATGGTGAAGGCTGTCTGCATGGGCAAACAACCTTCAATACAAGAGCAGTAGTTCCAGAGAAGGAAACTTGAATAAACCACACACCCTTCATCACATTATAATTTTACATGAAACCTAGGCAAATCTCAACTCAAAAACTGTAATACGCAAAAGATGGATGAATTCCATTTGAAATTGTATAAGCAAATGAATCAATCTAATTGACATAATGAATAAAACAGAAAATTAGCTCCATCAATATAAAATAAGGCAGATGAGGTCGAGCCTCGCAGTGGTATTTATAATGCAGCACAAAGGACAAAGCACTGCACTTGTATAAAGGGATGTGGTAAAGCAGGACTGTGTTCCAGCCAATGTGACCTACAACCTTAACAGCTGTGCTCAAAACGCCGCCCTGCCCGTCTCTCCCAGTACGCAGTCTTGACAGGTGACATGTGCGGTTGTCAGACCCCCTCTGCACACACCGCTCAGCCAACAGCGTGATCCCTGGCACGGGTACATCCACACTCATAACCCAGATCACTCTGCTGCACCTGCGCTGAGGTCATTCACACTTCAGCCTTCCTTTACTGGACGGTGTAGTTTCGCTTCAATCGGCTTGCCTTGTTATTAACCCTGACAGAGAATGTTCCAGGGTAAAAATGACTTCCACTCTTGAGGTGCAACATCTTCGGCGCCTGTTTATCAAAACACACGGTTAACCCTATAATGCCCCCTGTATCATATATGATACACCAAATTTGAAGGACCATGTCCACCTGGTAAGATGCAACACAACCATGACTGCTCATTGTATCATATCTGATACACAGTGCTGCCACCTGGAAGGAAGAAGTGAGATTACAGGAGTCTCTCTAGTCACTCACTTCAAGGTAGTTGCTCCCATGTGAATGGGAATTCATGAATTTCCTTGGACTTTGGCCGGGAAGTTCGGCATTCCAAGGTAAATATTTCACAAAAACTTATTCTTATACATGTTAAGGGATAGCTATAGATAGTAGAGAGCATATAAATAATTTGAAATTTTAAGTGTTGAGTTCTGGATGGGTGCTGATTTTTGGCTGTATCAGGTATGATACTCCTGGAATAAGTTCTGTTCAGCAATGTATATTTTGCTGTCGCAAAGCCTAATGATGAACAGTGGATCTGAATACTACCCTTCAATATTTCAAGAATATTACTGGGTCATATTTTTCCTATGATGATGTCTGGGCATTATAGGGTTAATATATGGCTGAAAAGGAGAGTAACACACACCGTGGATAAAGTTATGAGGTGCAAGCAACTGTGTAAATATGCAGAATTAAAAAAGGACCGCTGCACACTCACACTTCAAGTACAAAAAAAAGGAGTTTAATGTGACACTGCTTCAGCCCTAGGCCTTTGTCAAGTCTAGCATAGCTTATATAGCTACAACGCTATAGCCCGGATTCAATTCAACTTTGAAATACAAAAAAATAAAGAGCAACTCTTTTTTTCTCAGTTCGGCAAGTTTAGGAATCAGTGCTTTGTTTACATGTGCAAATGCTGATGGGAAGCATCCCAGACTCTTGGTAACAGACTGGTTGCCAGTGGGGTGAAAGGGGGGTGACGCTTTTAGCAGCCCACAATTTCTGCTGGCCCACAGTGAGAAACTGATGCCGCATAAAACTCAAGTAAGATTAAACAAGGGGAGATCAGAGAAACATTTATTCAGGGGGTTTCAAATTCCTAGCTACAGCCCAGCTTGGAAGCACTGAATACTGTATCAGTGCTGCCTGTGGCTAGCAAGCCCATAGGGTGCCTGGCAGCATCAGCTGCATGAGAAGACGACTCTCCAGGCTCAATTATCACTGCACTGAGTTTACGCACTAAGAGGTAAAAAGAAGTAGCTGCTGCAGGAAAGGCTTTTGGAGGAGAGGTCATGCTCGTCTTTGGAACTGGCAGGGGATGTTGCAGAGATGAGCCTGTGAGAGTGACTATGCATTTCAAGTAGCTAACTAAAACGGGCTTGGGAAACAGTTTTATGTATATCATTAAAACTTGTAAGGATACTTGAGAGGACTCACTGATGTATAGTCCATCATGTCACAGGTAATAGGCCAGTGCTTTCATGAGAACACTCATTTGGGTGTTTCGAGTACGTTCAACACCTAAACCTCTTCCCTAACGCAACTCAGCATAGCAATCACAGCATTAAAAAAAACATCCTTCCGCCCTCTCGAAAAATTACATCAAATGTCAGCATTGCAGTACTTATAAACCCCGCTTAAAATGAAACGGTCATAATCACTGCCAGCATCATCACTTCAGAGACACTCTGGTATCATTGTCCGGTGTGAAAAAAAAAATGCTGTTCTATTCTCCTCTGGAAAAGACAATGTACAGACACTGCAGAATCTCTCCGATTGCAGGACTCAACACCTTCCCTCTGATTATATGTTGGGAACCTCTGGCAATCAGCCAAACAGCCCTATTGCATTTAGTGAGAGGTGAGAGGAGCTATAAAATGACAACTGCACAAAATGACCAACACTACAGAATCACAGGGGCAAGTGCTATAAGCCATGCACTGAATATCCCATAAATGGACCCACTCTTAAAACAGTGGGAACAAATAAGTAGCTGCTGTCCACTACAGGGACTGCAGATGAAAACCGGCGTTCTGCGAACTTTAGTGAAATATCATTTGAATCAAACGTTTTCCGCTTCAAATACACAACAAATTAATCGAATCAGATCGCAGAATCCAACCCCACCCGTGAATTTGGGAGACGCTTAATGAACATCAAGGTCAATTTGATTTTCATTATTTAGGTACAACCTCAATCCCGGAAGAACTGGGACGGTCTGCAAAGTTTATGTAGATGCAGCAAGGAGTAATAAAGTCCTTTTCAACCTGTGTTCATTTCGAAAAAAAAAAAAAATTAATGTTTTGCCTCAAGGACTAAATTATTTTTTGACAATGATAGCTATTTCAAAATGTGAGATCTCTGCACCTTGTTCCAACAGATTTGAAACAGGTGCATGTTTACCACTGTGTAACATCATCTACTTTAAATAGCACCCAGTGATCATTTAAAAACGGAGGACATTCATTGTTGGAGTTCTTAAAGCGGAATATGTGCCCATTCTTGCATGATGAAGGACTTCAGCTGGTTAACAGTTCAGACTTTCCATTGTTGTATTTTGTGTTTCATAATCCACCACACACTTCCAAAGGGATACAGGTCCAGTCTGCATGCAGTATTCCCATTCTGTGACCACAAGCCCACATTGCAGTGATACAGACCTGGTGTGGGTCGGAGTTATCCAGCCTGAACAAGTCAGGGCGTCCCCGAAAGAAATGTTGCCTGGAAGGCACATATATCGTTCAAACTGTGTGGGTTCTCTTCAGAGTCAATACTGCCTTCACAGATATGCAGCCCAATACACTATTACAGCCCCAGACATGACAGATTCTGTCTTTCAGATATATTGCTAACAAAAGACAGGACGGCCCACCACTGCCTTAGACCTGAGAACCCATTGTCTATTATTTCAAAAAAAAAAAGAAAGAAAGATGGAGTCCTCAGACCACAGCAGTGCAGCACTCCTTTCTACTCCCCCATTCATAGACGTTGGAACAGGGGGGGCAGGGGGTGGGGGTGCGGCCATCCCCCCCGCTCCCTCCGTCAGCCACATACTGCACCAAGTCTTATTATTATTATTATTATTATTATTAATTTTTTATTTTTTATTTTTAATAAAGAATCTGAATTCAAATGCGTCTGACTTACATTTATGTCTTATCATAAAAAATATGCTTTCTATATCTTGTATGTAGCCTACTGACAAGTGCTAGATGTAGCTTATGTCTCCTTTGTTTTGATACTAACAAAGGCGGTGAATTCAAGCAACGATCAAGCCAATGTCACAGAAGCGGATTTTGCATTTCTTTTCCAAAGCTCACACTGAGTCTGCTAGGCGTCTAAGAGAAGCTCGAACGAGTGCATGTCAAGGAAAAAGGGACGCAATCGCAGCTATGCGAACTCCCGAATAAAAACAGGGAGAGCATACTAACGTTGGAGAGAATTCTGATAGTTGAATGGTTTTAATTCTGACACCCAGGTCGCCTTGGTTCTACTTGAGGTGAGTAGAGCTGGGCCCCATTCAAAGGACAAAATAATGAATATCTCTCTGGAGGGGTTTTAATTCTTCACAATACATGTTGGAAAGTCTGCTAATTTGCTGTAACGACTGACCAGCAGTTCATATGTTCAATTCATTCCAAGTCAAAAGACCTCAAGATAGAGCAACTAATGTTTTAAAATGTGAAAATTAAAGCCTGTGAAATTATCCTGAAATAAATTATTTGCACCAGCTTGGAATGAGAAAAAGAGATTTCACTTGTGTCATCTTAAATAAAATAATGACAACTTAAACTTGCATGTTTTTAAATTTCTTTGCTTCCTGCAAGATCAAATGCAGTAGTTAATATTTTGAATGTCATTCAAACAAGTAAACTCATCAACCTGTTATCCCCTCATCCACCAGTAACTGATGCTCCAACATTTGGATTTCTAATTTAGTTTTCTGCATTCATAATTTAACCTTCATTTGATTGTTTTTAATACTCCCGCATTGACTCGGCCAGTTATGTTCTGCCGCACAAACTTGCGCTCTATTGCAGGTCGTCTTCGTGTCCGGCCGTCCTCTATATCACGTCTTTCCAGTGATTGGCGCAGGTAAGTGCAGCAGCATTTGGTTCGGCCAGGTCATCTCCAGTACATTGTGGGCCAGAGACGCATCTCATGATGTGGTCCATGGTTTGTGGTGCACCACACACACATGCACCAGAGCCTGCTAGTTTCCATTTTTTCATGGATGCCTTACAGCGTCCTTCGCCAACCCGCAGGCGGTTCAGGGTTTTCCAGATGGCCCAAGGTTGATCATGGCCAGTTGCGAGACATTCATCTGGGATGATGCCTCTCTCTGTCCATTGGGTTGTCTGGCTGCCCAGGCTGTTCCACTGGCTGCGCCACTCTGCAGTCCTGGCTATAGGTGGTGTGCTGTCCAGTTCTGCTGTGGCATCCAGGAAGCTGTTTCTGGACCTGAGCCGTTTCTGGGGAGCTAAGTGTTCATGCAGGGGGTGCCGGTTGTCGTTGGCCTGCTTTGCGCGCTCAGCTTTGGCGGTGACCGCTCTGCGGATGTCAGGGGGGGCGATGCCAGAGAGGGCGTAAAGGCAGGGTGTGGGGGTCGTTTTGATGCACCCGGTCACTATCCTGCAGGTCTCATTGAGGATAGGGTCTAGTTTGTGTGCGTGGCTTGAATTATACCATGCTGGGCAGGCATATTCAGCGGTGGAAAAGCAAAGGGCTAGTGCCGTTGTGCGCAGTGTGCTTGGGTGAGCTCCCCACTTTGAATTTGTCAATTGGCGCAGGAGGTTGTTCCTGGTGGACACCTTAGCTCTTGTCTTCTTAATGTGCTCTTTGTAACTAAGGGTGCGGTCTAAGGTTACTCCCAGGTAGACCGGGTGCTGATGGTTCTCAAGTTTTATACCGTCCCATATTACGTTGAGCTCCCGTTTTGCCTCCTTGTTCTTGAGGTGGAAGCTGCAGATTTGGGTCTTCCCAGGGTTAGGACGCAAGTGGTTTTCCAGATAGTATGTGGACATATCTGCCAGTCCTTTTTCCAGAGTTGACTCCACTTCTGGGAAGGTCTGCTGCTGCGTTGTCATTGCTAGGTCATCTGCGTAGATGAACCTGCTGCATCCTTCTGGTAGGGGCTGGTCGTTGGTGTAAATGTTGAAGAGGAGAGGTGCCAAGACGCTGCCCTGCGGCAGCCCGTTGTTCTGGTGAAACCATCTGCTTTTTTTATTGTTAAGGGTGACATAGAACATCCGGTTGCTCAGTAGACATCTTATCATGCTGCACAGTTTGGCATCCGCTGTGATGTTGAAAAGTTTTTTGATCAGCAGCCTGTGTTGGACAGTGTCATAAGCTGCCGTAAGATCAACAAAGGCAACGCCTGTTATCAGCTTCTTCTGGAAGCCGTCCTCGATGTGCTGGGTGAGGTTTAGCAATTGGCCTGTGCATGATTTTCCTGGTCTAAATCCAGCTTGATCTTTTATTAGCTCAGCTTCTGTTTGGGGGGATATTCGGCTGAGGAGTAGTCTCTCAAACAGCTTATAGGTGGTGCAGAGTAGGGAGATAGGGCGGTAGCTTTTGGGGAGGTTGGGGTCTCTCCCAGGTTTTAGGAGAGCGATGGTGATGGCTTTCCTCCAGATCGTTGGTATGTGCTGGGTTTGTAGACAGGTGTTGAACATCACCAAAAGCCATTGTTTGGCGACTGGGCCTAAGTGGATTATCATCTCCGACAGTATGTCATCAGGACCTGCAGCTTTGCCCATCTTCATGGTGTTTATGCCTGCTTCGAGCTCCTCAACGGTGAAGGGCTTGGTGAGGATGGACATGTTCTGCTGGTTGCCCGGGATGACAGTGAGGTGGTGTTGTCCTTTGGCCCTACGCTTTCCTGCTCGTCTCCCGTTGGCCACCAGTTGGCTGCCAACCTGGTTTGGTGTTACGTCGGATATAGCAGGTGGTGTGATCTTTTCACCGTTTAGTTTCTGGATAGTTGACCAGGCTTTTTTGCTGTTCTGGGTCATGTTGAGGTTCTCCACAAGATCCTTCCAGGCTTTCTGCCTCTCCTTCCCTAGTGAGTCCATGAGCGCATCACAGAGATCGCTGGTGGTGTCAGAGAACGGGTCCTTTTGGAACTCTGTTTCGTAGCTCTCCAGCAGTTGTGATGACTCTTCTGTGAGGCCTGCGATGTATTCTTTTCGGCATCCTCGTGGGATGTGTGCGCAAGCATTCTTCTTTACAGCCTGGACAAACTTGGTGTAGTTGTCCGGTGTGGGTTCAGTGTCTGTCAGAGTCTTTTCCATTCCTTCGCTGTATTTATCCCATTTGACCCTCTTGAGGTTGAAGCGGCGTCGGAAGGGTACTTGGGACTTTGTGATGGCAGGTTTGATCGTGACTGAGATTGGTCGGTGCTGTGACTTGGGGATTGGTTTCAGCACCGTTTTCTCAGATGCTAGTCTCTGGCTGACAAAACACAGGTCAGGGTTGTAGCCTCTTCTCCAGCGGCAGCTGTTGAAGGACTTGGGGAGTTTAGAGTTGTGAATAAGCTCCAGCTGCATGCCGGAGTTTTCCATCCAGCTTTCAACCAGTTCACCGTCACTGTTGGTCGAGTCGTATCCCCACATTGTGTGGTGGGAATTGAAGTCTCCAGTCACTACAGCATGCTTCTTCCTGCATTGCAGGTGCAACTGCACTTTTTAAAAAAAAATAAGTGCTCGTACTCAGCGTACGCCTTTATTAATTTGTCCAACTCTGCTGGAGAAAAATAAGACGCGTGACTTTTTTCTCCACCGTTGTGTGGTGAATCGTGCTATCTTTATTCCATTGATGAGGGCTTTTAATATCCTCGTGCACATGCCTGACTGTGGCGTAAGTTAACTCAGAGTTGATTGAACCAAGTGTTATCACCTGTTCTGAACCCGAAAACTCCGCGGTCAGCAACTCAGTCAACTCACAGTTATAGAACAAACTCAGAATTTGTTTAACCTGCTTTCTCCGGTGCTAACTCGGTTGAATGTGAATAGTATGTTGTCATCCCAAGCAAAATTTAGGGAAGCTTGTGTATTGCTTTTATAAGGCTATCTTGCATAGACCATGCTGGTCAGAATGAATCAAACAGCAGAGAGATCGATATTTCCTCTTTGGAGTGAGTTGGCAACCTTTGCTAACTCTCGGTTGGCAAGCTAGTGAGTTTGCAAATTCTGTCTGATCAAACCGGAGTTCGTGTAATAACATTTTTTCTCTGGTTAGGACTCAGAGTTGAATTTCGTCAATGAATGTATATCCGCGTGATAAGCTGAGCTAATACTTGTCAGATACCTTGTTGTAGCTAGCACTAATGATGTAAATTTATCGTCTGGCAATGGTCGTCATTGTTGCCACTGAGCATTTATCACAACGAGCTTTACACGGCCATTTACCCAGCTGAGTGAGCCACGCGTGTATTTGCGTCTTTGCATTGACTTTGAAAGTAATCTGTCTTGCGAAAAATTTGTTTCGCGTTCGGTGCGAAAGCAGCTTTACTCAGAAGTTTCACTTGAAGAAAAACGCGTTTATGTTATGAGCTCCTGAAGGAGACAGGCGAGCGGCTCTGGTGTGTTTTGAGAACGTTTCAACTGTGAACAATAGTGATGTCATATCGTCATAACTGTGTGGTAATCAAAGTATCCTGGTTAAAATCAAATCTTTGTCCAGAAAACACTGTGCCTACATATTTGAGTACAAACTCTCATCATAAATCCAGTCCCCCCTCAGAATATAGTTCCAACGTCTATGCCCCCAATAATCTATTTCTGATGAGCTCAAACCCAGAGAAGACGGCAGTGTTTCTGGACGTAATCACTAATGGCTTCCAATTAGCATGATAGTGTCTGCACTTGCATTTGCTGATGCCACAACAAACTGTGTTCACAGGCACAGGACTTCTGAAGTGCTCATGAGCCCATGTAATCATGTCCATCACAGAACCATGTGGGCTCTTGATGCAGTGCCATCTGATGGCGCGCAGGACACAGGCACCCCATGCTGGTATCGTGTATTTTCGCCAGCGATTGCTCCTGTCTCTCAAGATAATCAAAATCTTCTCGCTGTAATAGCGACTGTTGATGGTGAGATCCCTTAATTCCATGCAATCACACACTGAGAAAGGTAGTTCTTAAAGGTCCCCAATTATGTCACCAGGTGCACAGCTAGTTAGTTTTTACGAGCCGTTTCAAAATCTTTTCCCTCTTGACATCACATGGGGAAGTAACCAACCAGAGGCAAGAAGAACTGATCACCTTCAGCCAAGCAGTCAATCAGATTTCATTATTTTGGATGGTCACTCCCGCTTGAGATGTCAGGTCGGGGAGACTTTGACTTGGCTCATAATGGCTATAGCTGTGCACCTGGTGGCATGATAGGGGACCTTGAAACGGTTTGACAATTTGCTAATACAGCTTTTGGTAAAGACACAAACCTCAAGCTAATTTGCTGGAAAATGACTGTGCCTTTGTAACTGCTCATTTTGTATCCAATCATAATTGAATCACCTGTTCCCTATTTAACGGTGAATTGTTCCATACAAGTTTTTTCATAAGATTCCACAACTTTTCCAGTCTTTCCATTCTTCTGTCCCAATAGTTTTGCAATGTGCTGCAGGCATCTAATTCAGAAATCACAATTATTTACAAAAACCTACACAATTGAACAGGTCAGACTTTAAATTATTTTTTTCTTTGTGCTGTTTTCTGCTAAATGCAGGTAAAAGAGAATTTACAAGTGACTTAATTCTATTTTTAGTTACATTTTACATACCATCCCCAAATCCTGTGAAACTTGTGGTTGAAAAATAGAACGTTTTTCTCATGTACACAAATAAATCATTGCAAACAACTCTGACCTACAACAGATGGAAAGGTTCTTGGGACAAGACACAACATTAAATGGCTGAAACATAGGTCAAGTAATTGTTTTAGAATAATTTCCATTGTATGTGGTGCTGTCGTCCTTCATTTTTCAATGGTTTGATTCATTCAATTCCCCTGTCTGAAATGCATAAATTGAACTGGAATTATTTCATTGGTGGCATCATACCGAAGAATCAATAGACAATATAGACCAACAAAGCACAGTGCATCAGAGTTAGCTGTAACAGGTAGGTATGTCTCTTAATCCATTACATGACTGCATTTTAACACAGGCAATTTTTTTGATCTGATGATGAAGTCAGTAGAGGTACATGTCTATTTTATGTCGACTGAATGGTATGTGTGCGTGTGTGTGCGTGTGTGTTTGTGCGCATGTTTGTGCGTGCACAATAGGGGTATATTCAGCGATAATACTGCACAGCATATCCACGGATGAGCAAGGATGAGCAACCTGAGTGACCAGCAGACAAGATGCAACAGAATAATTCTTGCATCAATTATGGTGAAGTCCCGTGGGTGATGGAGCTTTTAGCAAGAGTTTGCGAATTTTATCAGTTTGACAAGAGCTCCTGAATACCAGATCATAAGTCTTTCACATTGTTTGCTCTTTTAATTCTACACAGTCTGTCCTTGAATAGACCTGTCGGCAACAAACTCAAAATACAGCCAAATACTTAAGTAAACATAAGTTACTTCCTTGTATCCCAATAGGTCACTTTGCAGTGAGCTCAGACCCTTTCTATTCTTGCAGAGGCTTTGGAAAAAAGAAGTAAAATGTCACTAGCAGCTTAAGTGACATTAATACAGCTTACATCGCTTTTTAGTGCGAGGAACGTCAGTGCTTTATTTGTCAGCAAGTGTCATGGGCCCACCGCATAATAAACCACATGAGATGAAAATGACTTCAGCATTGGAACTTCTCATTTAAATGCCCTTTCCAAGCACAATATCTCCATTCCAGTCACCTAATACAGCTTGAACATCTCTGCAATCAAAGCAGATTTCTGACAGTAGACACTTCAGATGCCTTAAATTTGTTGCGCCGCAATAACAGTACCCCTGTCCTCAACACTCAGCTATTAACATCCAAACATGTCCAGTCCAGCCCCTATGCAACCACCCATTGCAGACTTTCGCGCATCCTGGGGTCCAAGTTCAATGACTATTTACCTATGACTAAGTTGGCATCGCTCAAATGGCAATGATTTATTTTCCATACGTGTAGATCCAACTGCAACTACAATCCTTCAAGACCACAGAAAGGTTCTTCTCCAATTTGACAAGAATATGTAATTGGCTTGGAAGCAGTCATTTGTACCTGGCACTCCAGTAACCTCCCACAGCTATGCAGAAAAGCAGGTTGCTGGTGAATGTAAATTACAAATGGGTAGTAATATGAGAGAGAATAGTGTGTGGGCCTGAGATAAACTGGTGACCTGTCCAGTGAGTATTCCCACCTGTCACACAGCACAATTTGAAATGGGCTGTCACCTTGATGTGGAATAAAAGGTTTAGATAAAAGATGGATGGATGGAGCCGGTTATTGCAGTATGTCACTGAATCTGAAGTTATCCATCACCTGCTCACAGACAGTGTGTTGTCAAGACACCCGCTACAATAGTGGCATCAGTAACACATTGTTCAATCGAGTGCCATTCACAGGTGGTTTGTGATTTGAGGAAAAAAAGACAGGAAAAATGACAAAAACAGTTGAATACAAAATACCAATAGAGGAAAAACAAGAGACTTTACAAGGTTAAAATACTAATTGAGTGCAAATAAAGATGCCAGATCATTTTAACAAACACAACAACCCGACACTGAGTGCTAAGAGAACCCCACAGCCATTAACTAATTATTAATGAAGAGCGAGGTCACTGTGCTAAGGTCAAAGGTAAAAACCACTAATGACCCTTAGGTTGCATATCTACCCATCAAATTTTACAATTCTGTGGTCAGTACTTTGGGAAATGTGTCCCGGACAAAATTTTCAAGTTCAAGGTCACTGTGCCAAGGTAAAATGTCAAATCCGCTAATGACCCTTAACTCGCACACCTATCCCACACAAAGAACCTGCATATTGAATTTGAAGCTCCTGTGGCCAACACTTTCAGAAATATGGCCTGGAAAAATTATACAACCGCCGCCCATCTGCCTGCCTGCCCATATGCTGCAGAGTCTAACAATACCCCATCAGCCCATAAAGCGTTGTGGGGTAAAAATGACGACAGTGTATTCATTTCCTCCAATACCATTTCATATTTTACAATGGAAAACATATAAGCGCTGTATCTCCTTGGAGCAGAATGTACCTCCTCTCTTTCCCCTCTGTCTTGTAGGCAGAGTCAGTAAGTAATCCGCCTGGGCTCTGCTTCCGTAGTCACATCGTTTAGTGGAATCCACTGATCCATTTCATAGAATAGATTACAAAGATCAGTTCAGCTCCCATCAGACTGATTCCTCGTTTGCCCCCCAGAAAAACTCAGGAACTTAGGACATTCTTAAATGAATTTAGACAAAAAAAAACAGTACTGTGGTTGTAGGAGTCAGCTTGTGTCAATGCTGGATATAATGCTGGAGCAAAGCATGTAACTGTGACAAAAGCAAGAGTGCAAAGGTGTAGCCTGCTAAGCACAAGATACAGTTGATCAAATAGCTGTTTCCCTGCTGCAGAATGCCATCCTTGCCTGGAGCACCAGTCTATTCTGACACAGGTGAGCGCCTCTGATTTGGTGCAATAATCACACCACATACAACATTTTCCTCAGACTCGCACAACAAATTGTTGTCAAACAGAGGATCTAGAACCCCAAAAGAAGCTTCTTATAGAACCATACTCCCATCTGATCATTGAAGCTATATGGAAAATGCAAATAAAAATGATCCCGTACCAAATCAAATGAAAAAAAAAATGATAAGGATTCCTGACCATTGCAGGATGAAGAAGGTTATGTTAATGCTGGAATTGGCATGTTTTGCAGGGAATTGAGCTGCCTTCATAAACCTTTGCACTCCCTGAGTGCTATCTGGCTTTATTATTATTATTATTATTATTGTTATTATTAGTGAGTTAATTAATGATTAAGTAGTTAATTAATTAATTAATTACATAATTAATTATTAATTAACTTATTTTTTGGAAATTAATACTCACTACAAATTTTATGCCAGCAAAACGTACTGGAAAGTTAGGACAGCGGCGTGTTTATCACTGTCTTACGTGACAGTTCCCATCTAAAATCCTTACAAGTAATCACTCAAGGAACTGAGGACACCAATTGTTCCAGTTTTGAAGGATGTTTTTTCCCCCAATTCTTCATTGATAGATGTCCTCAGCTGACCATTTGTCTGGGGTCTTCAGTTCTTCATTGAGTTTTGCATATGAGAGACAGGATTGCACAGCAGATAAACCTCTCTGGCAGACGAACTCTCTAGTCAGGAGGTCACAATGTTCTAACATGCAGAATGTTGCTTACTGTAGTCTTGTTGAAAAAAGCGGAGGCATCCCTGAAAAGGTGTCATTTCAAAGGCAGCATATGTTGATCCAAAATGCACATGTCCTTCAAGTAGGGATTCAAAGAAAATAAGTACGCATAAAATTGGTTCGTTATGGCAATTTCATGATATGTTGAAGGTATTCAGTCATATAACAAGAGAAAAAAATGTTCATGCTACTTCATATTCGCTTTCAAAATGTTGCTCCTTTTCCTCCGTAATTAGTCCGCCGGCAGGCTCATTTTCCGTGCTGTCACATACGGCTCGTGTACTCTGAAAGTACCCAGATGTTCCATAGTTATAATACAGACATCACTGTGAAAAATTTTTTCAATTTTGTGTTTAAATCCTGACGAGTCAGAACTCTTAATAGATTTCTTCCAGATCTCCCAGTAGTTCATAGTTTTAAATCCCATATTTAAATCTTAATTTTTTTTACGAGCCAATGTCGCATTAAGGTGATTTCTTTCATTAATGCATTTTAGTTTTGCTGCTTATTTTGGTTCGTTCCGTGCCCGCAAAAAGTCCGGTCACCGCGCTAGCTATACGCTATACACGTACACGTTGTCTAGTTTAGAAAGAAAATTATATTCTTCGCTGGAGTCATGCTACCATCCCGAGGAAGGCTGGATAAGCCAATGCTCAGGGCTACAAAAAAGAAAGTATTTTCGTCCGGGATCATATCGTTTTGCCCACATCGGATTGTTTGGCCAGCTGGCATTAATTGTGGGTGGCGCCTGGACTCTATTTAAGCCCAAGTTCCGCCTCAACCCCTTTGCTAGAATATCAGTGTTACAATTACTTACACCCGTAAGTTCTCTAGCTCGAGAGTTGGTTAGGATTTAGTAGCAAAAGAGGAAAAGTGTTAGTTAGTAAGGGAAATGACCTCTCTCTTTTCCCATCCTTTCTCTGTTTGTGCACCGTCTGGGTGCTTAATCTTTTGATCTCAGCTACCGAGATTTTTCCTTTATTTCGTTCTGTCCAGCTTGCTTTGCTTTCTGATTATCATTCGGACGGGATTTATGTCCTTTGGAAGCGCGAGCCCCTCTCTCTTGTTTAATCTGTGTTCTTCAGTTTCCGGTGCTTCCTTTCGTTCCGGCCACTGCATCTGGCATCTCTAAATACCAGCCATCACACTTGTTTCCATTTTCTCGTATCGATAATGTGACAGAATGACATTGCATTGCATTCTTTGCATTCTAAGCTTTCCATTGATCTCGAAATTGCCATATTTCAGTTTTTCTCCTGAATCCCTACTTTAAATGCACCTACATAGATGTTCAAGTTACCCATGCCATGGGCACTAACACCAATGACCAATGTGGCTTATGACCCTTGCATTGGTAAGAAAATAGATGGTCCTTCTATTCTTTGGCTTGGGGGCGGGGGCATATTACCATCATAAAGAATTGGAAAGGTTGTCTGATTCAATGTGCATTTGTCTATTTCAGGTGAACTCAAGCCTGGAGAAAACGGCAGTGTTTTCAGACAATTCTGACACACTGCTTTCTTCATGCACATTACAGTCTACTCTTGGCTTTGAAGATTCAGTAATGAATCCTGTGTATTGGAGAAGGTTTTCCATAGTGCACAATACAGCTAAAAGTATGTGGGCACTTCACTGACTGATGCCTCATTTACATGGATAGATAATGGACATGTTTAAATTCTAAATATCAGAGTAACCAGACCCCTTGGTTGAAATTGGAATAAATAAAATTCTGCTCCATTATATTGTTGTCTTTTCTGTAAATGCCTCCCCCCATTTTGAATGGGGCCATTAGTAATGGAGGGGATGAAGGCTAAATTGCCTACTGGTAAAACAGATTTGAACTGTATTTTTATCAAATGGAGGCTGAAAGTCCAACCAATCAGGCCATATTTACAAATTCATTCAAAATTCAATCAAATATCAGCAGGGTTCTCCACAATCGTTAATGACTGGACGGGCCGCTCCGTTGAGAATCCTTGGCCCCTCCGGTCGGGAAAAAAAAAAAAAAAAAAAAAACGGAGAATCTAAATAGCAGTGGACAACGCGTGATTGAATGAGCAATACCAATGAAATAAAACGCATTCTCTCTCCTCCCCCCACCCGCTCAACAAAGTAGAATGCATCTCCCCCTGCTCAACAAAAGGAACCCGTTCACAAAAGAACGCCACCTGCCGCCCGGTCATTGAAAATTTTAGCAGAGAACACTGACCAGATATTAAGAATTTTTTTTTTTTTTAATGTCTGTTTTTCTATGTATATAAGTCATTGAGGATGCAGTAATGTGTCCACATACTTTTGGTTACATGGAGTATTTTGGAAAGCATTTTTCCAATCAACAATATTCATCACTGAATCAACAAATGCTACCAAAGAACTGGTCACTCCATTCTTCTTTCATTTGCATTTTCCAAACCATCCCAATTTTTTTCAGACATGGGGTTGTACATGAAGGATAAGCACCTCCTGATAGTCACAGGTCAAAAAATATTGGGACACTGACAACATTATTACTATTTTACCTGTTCACTGTAGAATTTTATCAAGAGGACTTTCTTTTTTGGGAGCAAAAGTACATGAAAAATTGGATGCTCAGCTGTTCCATGGCCAGGTATGTTTTAATCCCCAATAATTTCATTTAAAAGTAAAAAAAGGTCTAAAAGTTGACTTCAAGAGTTACATTTCATAACTATATAAGATTTATCGGTCTGAGATAGGACAAATAAGTGGCAAAATTCAACAGCAATTTAAACTCAACTTTGGTTTTGGTAATGGTTAGTTGCAGGAGTTATTCCAATCTTTAAAAAACTTTAGTGGCTACAGTCAGAAACACAGCGGTCAGTCACACTCTTACTCATGAATAGATCTTGAGGCTATAGTTGGGTTAATTGAAAAAGCAAAGCCCAAGCAAAAGCAAAGCAAACTGCAGTAGAAGAGAGGAAATATTTATGAGAAGAGAGGGACGAGTGTGTCCATATTTGACCCCTGAAAAGTTGAGAATAAACATTTATGACCCCTGAGTTCAGGGGGTTGACCCCTGCAATTAAGTTACAGAAGTCACTGAACCTTCACTCAAAAAAAAAACAAAACAAACAAAAAAAAAAAAACAGAGTCCTGAGGTAAAGAAGTGGAATGTTGTACCATAGGCAAGTCAATCCAATGACCTGAATCCAATCGATTATACAGTTCACTTGCTGAAAGCCAAACACCCCAACAACAAGGGTGGAACTGATGGCCGCCCCAGTGAAGGCTGGGCAGAGCATCAGCAGGGAAGACACCGAGCGTCTGGTGATGTCTATAGATAACACACTTCAGACAGTCATTGACCACAAAGGAATTTCCCCCAAATATTGAGAAAAGACAGTCTAATTATTGATTTCAGTTTGTCTGCTGACTTTTGAGCCCCTAAAACTGAGGGGCTGCGCATGAAATGGGTGCAATTCTGACAACATTTCTTTTGAAAAACTCTTAAATTGAAGTTTAAAGTCTTGTCTTCAAGTACATCTCTATTGTCTCATTTCAGATCCATTGTGGTGGCAGACAAAATCAAAACAATGAAAATGGTGTCTCTGTCTGGATATTTATGGACCTAACTGTATAAGGAAAGGTCCTGAGTAAAAATCATATATTTATTACGCATATAAATATAAAAAATGGCCTGCTGGTCTGAAGGCCTTGTGTCCCCCGTCGCAGAAGTGACCAGAAACATGTGGCAAAAACTGTTTTGATGGCTGAAAATAATGTGGGGCACTGTACCACTAATAATGTGAAGTACAATGACAATCTATCTCATTGCTCATTTGTTGAACAGAGAGATGGATGAGGGATGGATCATTGTGATATAAGCTAAATATAACCATGGGTTATGAGAGAGATTTTCATGATTTGTGGACGATGGGCGCATCGCCAAGGCATAGTTTTGTGCCAATGGCTGAGATCAACCTAACAAGCCAATAAGAATGTCATATGAATTTGGTGAGCCTCCATCAAAGCTGTCAAAACTTATTGCGAGTACAGTGTTCCTCACATCTTTTTGCTCAGTGACCTTGAAAACTAGGTCAAGGTCAATCATCATTGAACTTGAGCAAGGCCTTCATGAGAGGCATATGTGGTGTGAATTTGGTGATCCTCCGTCAAAGCTGTCAAAAGTTATTGCGAGTACACTGTTCCCGGACGGACGCACGGACGGACGAACAGCATTTCTTTGTCCCCCGTTCCGCGGGGCGACGGGGGACAAAAAAAAAGAACCAGAGCACACTGTACTTGCTTCATTGAGGTCTACCATTACATCAAAATTCACTTAGGTGAGTGGTTGTCCCTACTTTTCCATATTGAAAGCCCAAATGTATTAAACAAAAAAAAACAAAAAAAAAAAAACAGATCACTCACACATTCTAAGGCAGTCATTCAGAGAATGCAGACTTACTGCTTCTCATAGATGAGAAAAAGAGGAAGAATTTTGGGTGAATCCAGAGATTGTGATTCGCAGTACGTCAGCCTGATTTAGAGAAGGTGAATTAACTCTGTCAAATTCAGGACCACCAAAGACCAACACCTAAAGCAGTCTGAGGTAAGAGGCAGAAGAAACACACCTGCAGCATACATTTAATAACATGAGAAAGTAAGGGCAAGACTAGTTATTTCATTGAATAATTTAGTACAGCTTACTTTCATGATTTTGGTGTTCATGAACAGCTTCTGCAGCAAGAGGAACTATATTTATTATTTCAGCGGTCCACTGGAACACACTGTTTTCTCCTAATTGAGTTCTTCCAAGTTTGAAAGTGTTAGACTCCACTTCAAAAAGTGTCTTTTCATTATCATTATGCCAGATCAACTCAGATGGAATCACAGTGAAATCTCAGTATGCAGAGAGCATTAATATTGCATAAGCCTAAACTATACCCCGCAGGAGAGGTTCTTAAACTCCATCAAAGGCTCAGGACCCAATTCTTTCTTGTTCTTGTTGAGACGGTTTCTGTTATACAGCTTCACAATGAGACAGAACAGCCCACTGACTATGAATTTTTTCCACTGTCGCTCTGGAGGTTTTTCTAATCGAGATCGCTCGCAAATCTATAGGTTTGTATGCCACAGGCACCACTGTGTACTACATTAGACACCTAAATGCTAATAAAGAGCAACAATATGTGTGCAGAGTAACCGCAAGAAGACAAAAACGTCAACCTCGGTTCTGCATTCCCTCAACATTAGACCTCGCCAGCATTCTCGAGCCCAAAAGTCAAAATAAATAAATAAACTGTGAGACCCTTTATTTAATGAAATATTCATGCTGCTCCACTGACATGTGCAGCATTGGAGATTAGGAATGCAAACAGCGGAGCCCAGAGCAAGCTGACTGAGTGCGAGTTTTCAACCCAGGAAGAACCGCGTCAGGACAGCCGGTGGTGAGCTAAGAATGAAATGGCGGAAGGAAATGATGATGAAAGAGGGTTGGAAGCCCAGCAGACGGGCCCCGGGTGGGAGTGCAAGCAGGACATACTGGGTCCGTGAGCTCCCGGATGACAGCCCTGTAGGTCAGAGGGCTGCAGTCTTGGGTGGGACCCACTGGTGTACAGGGCAGGAACACTGGTCCCAGGTCATCTCCATCCAGCACGTCCACTGTCAGCGTGGTGGTGGCAGTCAGCCTGTCCTTAAAGTAAGGGGCCCGATCCTATGAATGGGGACATATACTCAGAAACTATTGCATATAATCTGAGCCTCAGGTGTCAGAATCAGTACACACTGCACACACGCACACAAACACGAACATGCATTTCCCACAGAATGCAGGGGTGTTAATTAGCAGCATAGATTTTATGTCCAGTCAAGCAGCATTTGGGTTCATGGTTTATTATTTTCTAATATCATAATACAGATTTCACCAACACAACTAAGTTGACTATTTCATCTTACAACAGCCATACCCAAAAAACCAAAGGGCTATATTTTACTCTGCCGCAAAATGGCACTAAGCACAACACTACACTGTAAGTATGAGAGCGTCCCAGCCATTTTTGGACTCAAATAAACTCTACTGGTGTCAAATTACCACTGGGATTTTTGCTGTGTAGTGTCTTTGCCAGTTTATGACCAACGGGGTTGTTGTTTTACCATCCAGCGCCCGTATTTTATAAATAGTAAATGTACTTGTGCCCATCTGAGCACCCATGGGTGAGTTGGTCTTAAAATTAGGTGTGGTCAGGCACATTATTGGGGCAACACTGTCTTGAGGCAGCTGAAAGGGTTTGACCAACAGAAACCTGGTGTTAAGTTAATGCTGCAGTATTTTACTGTAATTTCAAGAGCGCACCATGAGGACGGTATTAGGCGCCTACATTGGCGGATGCACAGTGCGTATACACACTGCTTGTTACACGCACAGGGACATGCAGAGGTGCACAAACATGCATAAATAAGAAGATTACAACGTTAAAAAGGACCGTTCTATACATCAATATTTAAAAAAAAAAAAAACCATCAAAATGGAGAAATCCTGTTGTTTTCATAGAAGGGCTACTTGTGCATTTTCACTATGCACATGAGCAGTTCCATCTTGTTCGTTCCTACTACTTGGCAAATCTGCACTAGGCCTTTGCAGGGCATGGGGGATGACAGTCCATTTAGGTCATTTTATGTTAGGCCTAAAACCATGATTGATTAAAAAACTAAGTGCAACCCTTTTCAACCATGCTCCTTACTCCGTGCTCAGATTATCTGGCAAAAGTGGATTATGACTCGCCCCAAACGCACTTATATCATAAACCTTTTGACTGTGCCCTTAGAAAATTAAAATGTAGCCCAACGGGTCAAGTAATGGCCTTGTTATAAAGAAACAAATACCAAAAACAATAAATTTATTGCTTGATACAGTGAAATGAACTTTAGTGTAATTGCTTCAGTTGAGCTTGTTTGCAATACTCACTGCGTACACAGTGCTTACAGCAAACTAATTTATACTCCATACTCTAATTCTGCTGCACAATCTACATTTCCACAATGTTGCATTTCAGGTGCTTGACCCTTATGTTCTACTTGGGGACCCGCGGACTTTAGAGCCTTGTTAACTGCTCAAAAAAAAAAAAACAACCATATCTAATATTGCTTTAGTAGCTCAAATATTCATACCTCAGTGATGAAAATGAATTAACATCTTTTTAACTGGATGTTAAAAAGTGTGTGTTTTTGAGAGTGTTTTAAAGAGTGTTTTAATAGAGTCGTACAAGGAATTATACGCAATTTTATTTCCTATTCTTAATAATATCAATTTCTTTGCTTATGATTATTTAGTCAAACAAAAGAAATGCAAGTGTATTTATATGTAGCCCATTTAAGATATGAATGCAAAATATTTCCATTTTGGGTATAACGCGAGTGCTTTATGGCCATTTAATTATCTGTGCACCTTTCTGACATATACAAGTCCAGTTTTTAATAAATGGGAGGGTAAATCTTCAGTCAGTCTCCATTCGGTTAGAATAAAGATTAGAAGAAAGGTAAAAACAATTCAACTGAAAAATGAGAAATTTCACAAGCAAAGTTGTAATTATTATCACTAAAAGTGTTGGAGCCTTTGAGACCCCGAACTATCAGGGTGTAAAGCCGCATCGAACAAAAAACGAGGATTAAATATATAATTTTTATTCTTGTTTATCCCTGACAGGCAAAAATACCTGTTGAATTTCAAGAGGAGAGGAAACTTGCACTTCTCTTTCACACTTAAAGCAAGCATTACCCAAGACTTAGTTCCAGCACTCAAGAACAGCAGAATTGCAGACAGTCCATTTTACAGACACAAGACATGCTCCAAAATTGAATTTTGTCATGAACAGTGTGCAGCAGCATCCTGATAAACACAGTCGCCACCGGAAGTTGCTCTAAGAAGTTTGGGGAGAAAATGAAAGCTTGTCCTCAGCCTCTTTCTTTCAGAAACGCTGTCTGTACATGCACTGACTGGTGATGCCAGGATGAATGTAACCCCTCCATTTTAGCTCCAATCTCACTCAACTCAACCAAAGGGCACACAGGTAATCTTACTCTCAACTCATGCTGGAAGGGGAAAATATCAAGTCTGGTTATTCAATACTTGGGCAACAGTTGTATCCATAATATTTCACTAAACTCTAAAAATCCCAAACATTAGCAGTACTAATAGTAGTTATAGTACAACAAATACCAGCAGTGATAATGATGATGATTATTGTTATTATTATTATTATGTATTTTTTCAAACCGATTGTTTTGCATTCCAAAGAATTAAGTTTTTAGTCTTGAATACTTTCCATATTAAATGTAATTCAAACCGTTCAAGGGCAAAAGGAAGTCCTTCAACCTGACCAGTGTAATACTTTTGTCTTTGTTATGATATGTCAATAGTACGGAAGCTTATTGCTGCCAATGAAAAAAAAAAAAATTCTAATTTTTTTTTTTTTTTCCACAGCTTATTGCTGCCAACAGGGTGGAATTTTTTTTTTCTTTTTTTTTTTTCACAGCTTATAGCTGCCAACAGGGGAGAATTTTTTATTTTTTTTTTCCAGGGAACCACCAGTGACCAGCTGGGATTAGTTTCAGTAATGGAAAACTTTTGTTTCTTCAGTAAACTAGAATGCATGCTACTTTTATTTCTTTGCTCTTTGCTTGCTACACACCCAACATATTTGACGGTGTATGGTCAAACATAATGAATAATGAGGATCAATCAACAGCACTGCTTTTTTATGGTAGAGAAGTGCAGTACCATAAAATGGGGTAATAAGGGACGGCCGGGTAACAAGGGACAATTTTCTTGGAAAGTTTTCAAATGCAAATTCAATTTTTTTTTTGACACTCCCTGTCACGATACATTATTTTTATGATATTGGTAGGAACTGGAAAATTGCAAGTTGAGTTGAATATGATTCTATTGTTCTTTTATGATTGACAGCATTAAACAGATTTGACACATACTTGGCCAGGATGCTTTGGGAGGAATCATAAAAAATATCTAAAAAAAATGTCTCTTATTACCCCATTTTACGGTATGTTGCCAAATGTTCGTGGTGACTATTTGGTCTAGGCATCTTTTTCATTAAGGTTAGACCTCTTAATTCTGCTGAAGGAAAATCTAAATGCTGTATCTATCCATCAATCAATCAATCACATACCAGATTATTAAGATTCGAGCGGTTTGGTGAAGGCCTTTTCTTGTCACAACATTACTGCAGTGCTCAGAATGAGGTGCATATGTGGTTTGCTGCCATCCCTATGCAAACTCTTAAATGCTTTTGGGGACGGAATGGTTACAAATATCAAGCGATGCTTTAACATCTAGTGGGAAAGACTTCCCAGAAGAGTCTGCCGTAGCAGCAAATGGGGGACCAACTCCTTCTTAATGCCCAAAATTTTGGAATGAGATGTTGGATGAGCAGATTTCCCCATTCTTTCGTCAACTCAGTGTATTAATACACTGGTGGCTTCAAATTGCATGCCTCGGGCCAGAATGAGGTGCACATTTCTCTTCTTACTCAGTGCTAACACACAAGATGCGATGATCACCTAATGACAAAGCCCCTGATTACCAAAATCAGGCTGCTCTCAAATAGTCCTAAAGAAAATTGTTCATTGCTTGGGTCCCAGCATTGAAAACCATGGTTCTAGATTTACTCCTCCTTTCTTAAGTACAAAAATCAATGTACAACAATAATCACTGAGATGTGCACGAAGACGGAGATGACTCAATGGCAAGATGAATATCAAAACATTCCTTTCTGAACATAAACATTTCTTCAAGACATTGTATTACTAATTATGTAATGTCTCTGTGACATGCCTACCAATGAATATACCAACATACACCAGGATAAGTACCTGCAGATAGTGTGGCATGCGTAATATGCCACCATATTTCGCCACCAGGTGAACCCTTTTTTTTTTTTTTATCATGAATGTTGCTGCCAGGTGTAAAAAAAATTTTTTTTTTTTTTTTAAATCACGAATGTTGCTGCCAGGTGTAAGAAAATTTTTTTTTTTTTTTTTTTAAATCACGAATGTTGCTGCCAGGTGTAAGAAAAAAAAAAAAAAAATTTTTTTCAACCATGAATGTTGAGGCCAGGCGGAAAAAAAAAAATTAGCTTAGCAACCAAGTAGGCTAATTTTTTTTTTTTTTTCCACTTTCAGTGTTACTATATTTAGAAACAGGACCATGGCCCTCTAGTGAGTCAGCTGAGTACGGTATTCTTACGTCTGAATGGCAACCATGTCGTATGCTCTTATGTTTAGCAGTAGCTGGTGATGACAGCAAGTTTTGAAAATGTTATGTGTTAAAATGTGCAGCACTTTCATCCGTCTGAACTATACTTACAGGTTATCTGGGACGTTTTGCTAATGAGGTTAGGGCAAAAACCAAATGATGTCGCTGAACTACAGCGATTATTTACATAGATTTTCCCGAAAACCCGTGAGCTAGCTAGCAAGATGGCCATACAGTCTGAAGAGAACGGTAATATGCGATTGCATACGCTAGCTACATAGCTCAGCTGCAATTAGCAATACAATATAAGTCTCAGCCCGAACTGCCTGTTTGCCCCGCAGTTAACAGAACCTGTTAATCAAGCCTGAAGCAGGTCCACGCGTAGAAGTTACAGGGCTATACGGCTTTGGGTTGAAGGAGGTTGTGTGGGTGTTGAATGTGATCGGTAAAACTTCTCCCATAGCTAGCGTGCTATCTGGTTCGCGTCTCAGTGGACGTTAAACGGGAAGTTTGCTACGGCTCTCATCACCCACACTTCCTCCCTAAATCTCGATTAATGGCTTCTGTCGACTAAAGAGTATGTAGACAGTTTGAGCCGAGACGCTATTATTGCATCGCAAATTTCAACTGCGTTACAGTGCTTGGATAATAGTCCTATTTAAGCGATATCATTTGATTTTTGCCCTAACATCATCAGCTAGCTAGCTGTAACCGAGGCTGGTCTTGAGCTAGCTTGCTAGCAGGGTAGGCAACGTCCCGAATGTCTGGAAGTTCCGTTCAGAAGTATGAAAGCGCCCCAAAACATATCAGAGAAGGTCGTGACAATTATAGCCGTTACTGTCTATGATAACAGCTGGCTGAGCGCAGTCCAGTCACCATGGCTTCATCATTATGCCTCCCCAGCGCGAACACGTCGTTGGCTACCTTGCTAGCAAGCTGTCTTAATAGCAATCACGGTTACAGCGAGCAAGCTAGTGAGATTAGGGCAAAACCCATATAATATCGCTTTAATACGACGATTATTCAAGTGCTGAAACGCGGCTGCAATTATACAGTCTCGGCTCAAACTGTCTACATGCTCTTCAGTCGACAAAAGCCGTTCATCAAGATTCAAGGGGTAGTGTGGGTGGTGAAAGCCATAGTTAACTTCAATTTAAACGGTCACTGAGACGCGAAGTAGGGATTCGCTAACCAGACAGTTAGCTAGCTATGGGAGAAGTTTTAATGATCCTGACCGATCACATTCAACACCCACACAACCTCCTTCAACCAACAGCCATATAACGTTTACGCGTGGCTCTGCTTCAGGCTTGATTAACAGGTTCTGTTAACTGCGGAGCAGGCAGGCAGTTCAGGCTGAGACCTACATTGTATTGCTAATTGCAGCTGAGCTATATAACCTTTGGAATCGCGTAATACCTTTCTCATCAGACTATATGGCCAGCTTGCTAACAATCTGATGGTATTTTGGGAAAATATTTGTAAATAATCATAGTTAAGCGATATTATTTGGGTTTTGCCCTAATCTCACCAGCTAGCTAGCTGTAACCGTGATTGCTCTTAAGACAATAGCCAACGACGTGTTCGCGCTGGGGAGGCATAATGATGAAGCCATGGTGACTGGACTGCGCTCAGCCAGCTGTTATCATAGACAGTAACGGCTATAATTGTCACGACCTTCTCTGATATGTTTTGGGGCGCTTTCATACTTCTGAACGGAACTTCCAGACATTCGGGACGTTGCCTACCCTGCTAGCAAGCTAGCTCAAGACCAGCCTCGGTTACAGCTAGCTAGCTGATGATGTTAGGGCAAAAATCAAATGATATCGCTTAAATAGGACTATTATCCAAGCACTGTAACGCAGTTGAAATTTGCGATGCAATAATAGCGTCTCGGCTCAAACTGTCTACATACTCTTTAGTCGACAGAAGCCATTAATCGAGATTTAGGGAGGAAGTGTGGGTGATGAGAGCCGTAGCAAACTTCCCGTTTAACGTCCCCTGAGACGCGAACCAGATAGCACGCTAGCTATGGGAGAAGTTTTACCGATCCTGACCGGTCACATTCAACACCCACACAACCTCCTTCAACCCAAAGCCGTATAGCCCTGTAACTTCTACGCGTGGACCTGCTTCAGGCTTGATTAACAGGTTCTGTTAACTGCGGGGCAAACAGGCAGTTCGGGCTGAGACTTATATTGTATTGCTAATTGCAGCTGAGCTATGTAGCTAGCGTATGCAATCGCATATTACCGTTCTCTTCAGACTGTATGGCCATCTTGCTAGCTAGCTCACGGGTTTTCGGGAAAATCTATGTAAATAATCGCTGTAGTTCAGCGACATCATTTGGTTTTTGCCCTAACCTCATTAGCAAAACGTCCCAGATAACCTGTAAGTATAGTTCAGACGGACGAAAGCGCTGCACATTTTAACACATAACATTTTCAAAACTTGCTGTCACCATAAGAGCATAAGAGCTAAACATAAGAGCATACGACGTGGTTGCCATTCAGACGTAAGAATACCGTACTCAGCTGACTCACTAGAGGGCCATGGTCCTGTTTCTAAATATAGTAACACTGAAAGTGGAAAAAAAAAAAAATTAGCCTGCTTGGTTGCTAAGCTAATTTTTTTTTTTCCGCCTGGCCTCAACATTCATGGTTGAAAAAAAAAAATTTTTTTTTTTTTTTTTTTTTTTTTTTACACCTGGCAGCAACATTCGTGATTAAAAAAAAAAATAATTTTTTTTTTTTTTTTACACCTGGCAGCAACATTCGTGATTAAAAAAAATATTTTTTTTTTTTTTTTTTTTTTACCCCTGGCAGCAACATTCGTGATTAAAAAAAATAATTTTTTTTTTTTTTTACACCTGGCAGCAACATTCGTGATTAAAAAAAATAATATATTTTTTTTTCTTACACCTGGCAGCAACATTCGTGATTTAAAAAAAATAAAAAAATTTTTTTTTTTACACCTGGCAGCAACATTCGTGATTTAAAAAAAAATAAAAAATTTTTTTTTTTTTTACACCTGGCAGCAACATTCGTGATTTAAAAAAAAAAAAAAAATTTTTTTTACACCTGGCAGCAACATTCATGATAAAAAAAAAAAAAAGGTTCACCTGGTGGCGAAATATGGTGGCATATTACGCATGCCACACTATCTGCAGGTACTTATCCTGGTGTATGTTGGTATATTCATTGGTAGGCATGTCACAGAGACATTACATAATTAGTAATACAATGTCTTGAAGAAATGTTTATGTTCAGAAAGGAATGTTTTGATATTCATCTTGCCATTGAGTCATCTCCGTCTTCGTGCACATCTCAGTGATTATTGTTGTACATTGATTTTTGTACTTAAGAAAGGAGGAGTAAATCTAGAACCATGGTTTTCAATGCTGGGACCCAAGCAATGAACAATTTTCTTTAGGACTATCTGAGAGCAGCCTGATTTTGGTAATCAGGGGCTTTGTCATTAGGTGATCATCGCATCTTGTGTGTTAGCACTGAGTAAGAAGAGAAATGTGCACCTCATTCTGGCCCGAGGCATGCAATTTAAAGCCACCAGTGTATTAATACACTGAGTTGACGAAAGAATGGGGAAATCTGCTCATCCAACATCTCATTCCAAAATTTTGGGCATTAAGAAGGAGTTGGTCCCCCATTTGCTGCTACGGCAGACTCTTCTGGGAAGTCTTTCCCACTAGATGTTAAAGCATCGCTTGATATTTGTAACCATTCCGTCCCCAAAAGCATTTAAGAGTTTGCATAGGGATGGCAGCAAACCACATATGCACCTCATTCTGAGCACTGCAGTAATGTTGTGACAAGAAAAGGCCTTCACCAAACCGCTCGAATCTTAATAATCTGGTATGTGATTGATTGATTGATGGATAGATACAGCATTTAGATTTTCCTTCAGCAGAATTAAGAGGTCTAGCCTTAATGAAAAAGATGCCTAGACCAAATAGTCACCACGAACATTTGGCAACATACCGTAAAATGGGGTAATAAGAGACATTTTTTTTAGATATTTTTTATGATTCCTCCCAAAGCATCCTGGCCAAGTATGTGTCAAATCTGTTTAATGCTGTCAATCATAAAAGAACAATAGAATCATATTCAACTCAACTTGCAATTTTCCAGTTCCTACCAATATCATAAAAATAATGTATCGTGACAGGGAGTGTCAAAAAAAAAATTGAATTTGCATTTGAAAACTTTCCAAGAAAATTGTCCCTTGTTACCCGGCCGTCCCTAATTACCCCATTTTATGGTACTGCACTTCTCTACCATAAAAAAGCAGTGCTGTTGATTGATCCTCATTATTCATTATGTTTGACCATACACCGTCAAATATGTTGTGTGTGTAGCAAGCAAAGAGCAAAGAAATAAAAGTAGCATGCATTCTAGTTTACTGAAGAAACAAAAGTTTTCCATTACTGAAACTAATCCCAGCTGGTCACTGGTGGTTCCCTGGAAAAAAAAAAAAAAAAAAAAATTCTCCCCTGTTGGCAGCTATAAGCTGCAAAAAAAAAAAAAAAAAAATTCCCCCCTGTTGGCAGCAATAAGCTGTGGGAAAAAAAAAAAAATTAGAATTTTTTTTTTTTCATTGGCAGCAATAAGCTTCCGTACAATAGCAACTGACATGAAAAAATAAAATAAAATAAAAAAATAAAAAATATGATGACACTTTCTGCCGTAGTTTAGGTGAATGGGGCCCATCTACTGTTGTTAATGCACAACATCCTCCTGAAAAGAAGCAGAACTTTCATTTTATGGAAGGCCATAAACTACCTGCGCTTATTGGATGGGATGGCCAGAGCATCAGGCTGGTCATAACTAGGAGCTGAGGGACCTTCAAATATCACACAGAAACAACAGAAACAGGACCTTGGCTGTTAATTCACAGCAAAGCATTGCCAAATGTACACTATCTTGGATTATTATGTCTGAATCGAAATTTTGTTCAGAAGGAAGATCCCATCAGAATAGAGGAGAAGCAAACATACATATCCGACAGAAAATTTCCACAAATGTTTAATTTGAGAATTAACTGACCTCACTTGGTCAGAAGACTGGATGAGGCGTTACGGTTGCAAGGCACAAGTAAAAGGCTGGTATGGGTGCTTCACAAGAATTATCAAAGGCATTTGACCTGATAGAGAATGGTGAAACGCACATGCGATGTTTTCAAACGAGTCAAAATGCTGAATGAATAGCTAATGACATTCATAGCATAGTTCATTGTTATTCTCAAAACCAGTGTTTTCATCAGTTATTGGTTTGCCCACGAATACATGTTGGAGTATTAGATAGTATAGATAGTCGGAGTATTAGTATAGATAAGTGCCACAGTACTTGATTTTGCTTACATATGCAGACACGCACTCGCACAAACACAGACGTCACACAAAATATCTATGAAAATGTGAAAGTGTACACATTGGACTAAATAATTAAGAATGCTCATATAATATATTATGCTGATTCATATTTATAGGAAATAAAAAATTATATGACAAATCCATTTTATATATTTCATACGCATTTACAGTACTTTACTGTCCTCTGGCTGTAACACCTTAAAGAATTTAAATTGTTTGTCAGTATTTCTTCAGAATAGCTTAGTCTTGAATTTAACAATTGGAAAACCATTGCTTGGTTTCCTTACAATGCTGATACTATTGTCATGAATTAGTAATTGTAACTGAGGCTAAATTACTTTTGCCAAGATTAAATTAGGCTTCCTCTGCACAAATAATCACATGAGCCAATATTGTTATTCATAATGTAGTAGACAAGATAAAATATTTAACCGTGTTCAGGTAGCAGCTGTTTACTTTGATTCAGGACACAAATCTAAGATCCAGAAGTACATTAATTACCCAAATAAGGCAAAGCATTACAGGACATTCTTCTCTCTCACAGATTATAAAAACTACAGTACACGTGAAGTATAAATACACTTAAAGACGAAATCAAATGATTTCTGAGTAGCTTACAAATAATGAAATTATGGAAGTAAATGTTAAACACTATTTTGAGGACTAGGATTTTAGTGATCTAAGCACATGGTCTGAAATGCATGGTGCATGTGCATTTAGGGCATGTCCAAATCCATTTTTGCTGGTTTAACGGAGGGTAATCTGAGCGGTAAGTATGGGGCATGGTTAACAAGGGTTTGTACTTGTGTCTTCTAATTAACCATAGGGGTGTTTTGGGTGTATTATGACAAAAGACCATCAGAGTGACATCTCCATTTCCCTTTAAACAAAGGGTGTTTGCTTCTTGGCCTACTGTTGTCATACCGGCAGATTGCCAAATAGCAGGAAAAACACTTCTCGGCATAGAAAATGGGTCTGCTTGTGCATAAAGTACAAATGTGAGAGCAAACCATAGCTGAAAGCATAGGAACATGATCCCAGTAGTCTCCAAAAATACAAATGACAAACATATGCTGAATGAATGCTATCATTCAAAATTATTTTAATCATATCCAGATGAAAAAAATCATCACATACAGTAAATCCCTGGTGTCACATTTGAACGTGCGCATATTGGCTAAAGCGAACAAAATTTAGGGTTGCAAACAAAAATAATTACGTGGAGTAAGGCCAAGAGAGATTAAAATGAATGTGGAACAAAAAAACAAAAAGGGAAAAAGGAACAAAAATAATGACATTTTTATGACATTTTATAACGAAACCCCTTGAATATTGTCCGGGAAGAGTGAAATTAACTTATGTTTTGCTTGACTGAAGCTGGACAAGAAATGGATCAACATGAATGCCATAAGGACCAACAAAACGGTTGACTAATATCAGGATTTTCATCTCGTGATTAAAGGTCGAGTCAATGCATGGAAGGAACTCAGATTAAGACAGTGACAACAATGTTATCTGTAACTTTGCTGCTCGTTGTGCTGTTTTTTAAGGCTGCTCCATTTGTCAGCAAAACCCTAATTTAAACACGCTTTAAACAAAATACAGTATTTTGTATTTGATAATAGAAGCAGGACGGACGGGCTGCAGGTCGAGACTCATAGTTGATTCTAAGACTATTGCCAGTAAAGAGTCAAAACTGCAGACTCTGACCGAGCCTGGATTCCATCCATATCAAGCTTTGGTCGCTCCCAACGGTCACTTGCTTGTATGTCTGGCCAGCGTTTGACTTTCAAATATTTGCACAAAATCCATGCAAGATCTGTGATTGGCTCACAGTCGCAAGGGTGCCCCGCCCCTTTAGTCAGACTTAAAAATAAATAAAATACCACAGTTCTGCATTCGCAATGCGCAAGCTTACTTGAAGCATAACTGTGGTATTTTATTACTTTTACTGAATAATAAAATAATAATAAATAAATAAAAATAACGTTTCTAGAGTTCTGAGGATCCGAGTGGACAAAGCAGACTTGGATTATACTGAATGATGCGTTGGACGATGGTTTGAAAGTTTGTCAACGGACGTTTTGTGGAGTTTTCCCATTGCTACTGGGTGACCCCATTTGCTTCCAGCAAAAAAGGAATTTGGATAATTTTTCAAAACTCTACAGTGGCCATAAAGTTGCGCCAGGTGAAGAACAACTTTTTCCATTCAAGACATCTAATGTTGAGTAATTGATATACAAATTATAGTTTTGGGTGGAGCATCACTTTGATCTAGCTGATGCAATCATGCCCTTCGAGGTATAGCTAATGACAATTACAGTGAAATACGTTATGTAATTTGAGTATTATTTAATTTAGCCTTTCTTATACTGGGGAATCTCACTGAAATAAACAAAATGCAGATACTGTCAAACATTATCATGCTCAAAACCTAACAACCACTCCAAAAGTAAACGCAAGCATGCCACAATCTAATTTTTAATTTCATGTCAAATAACATTCCCTAATGCTGTTGCTGGCCAGCTAACTCATATTCGATTGGTGGTTCTCGCAGGTCTCCCAATCAGCCAAAAGCATAAAACATGAATATTCATATGTTCACTTCATTAGTGATGTAAGGGCTAAACGCTGACTATACCACTATATCAGTCAGTGATCGTTGGGAGCGACCAGCACTTGGATATGAATGGATTCCTGGCTAACTCTGACCGAATTTATCCAAATGTCTGAACATTTTCAAAACATTCTTTCTATAACAGTACATATTTTTGAGTGTTTTCAATTGAACAGAAATTTAATTAGTATATCGAGGGCTTGGAGCACAATGGTGATATATCCAAAGTTTGAGATTGAGATTTTTACCTCCTGTCATACATTTCTATCAGCTAATTCTTGGAGCACAATAATTATATGTCCATGTGCCTCAGTTTTAAACAAAATTCACATTTTCATTTTGTGGTATGTCCAACAAAATCTCTCAAAATGAATTCAACATTAATATTTCGATGAATAAACATGAAAAGTATTACTGAATCATCTGTCTTCCATTGCAAACAAACTTAACTTCTATCTATCACCATTGTGTTATATCACAGCAAGTGCTAGAACTGTTGGAGCACCAAGGTGACATGTCTTTTGGTAATTTTGGCCACAGTGTCGCAGTACCAGACTTATGAAAACTTACAAGTTCAGTATACTTCCAAACCATGCAGTAAAAGAGTGACTGACATAAATATAAATATCATATAATTTATTTATATTATAAATATCATTATACAAATGATGTACCTGATTTAATAGAACATTTGCAAACCAAAAAATCTATTTTTCTCCAAACCTCTAAAATGGACGTAAAACCATCACGTTCCAAACCCACCATATGCCCTATCTAAACCACTGTCCACTAGCAGCCACCCCTCCTAATTCGTCGTATCTCGGTCAGGTAGTATCACAATATGATGAGTTGGGATGAGACTGGGCTCCTCTAGAACACGGCAGGAATGACAGAGTTCGCCAGAACAAAAGAGTCATAGCTTTATCCGGAATAACCTGCGAATACCTACATGAGTATCCATGCACGTTAAATCACAAATCACCAGGATGTTGACGGCATAACCTCCGTTATGATTCAAATACATCACTGCGTTTTGTGATGAGGCACATAGTTGCACAAGCATGCAATTGACTGTACTCACCAATATGACGTATATTTTATATATCTTGATTTACACAATAAAAATCCTTCATATTGTAATCTTTTTACTTTCAATCCTTTGAATGTGGTGCGCTGCTGCTTTTCCCTATGTGTAAGAGGTACAGAGTACACGTATTTGTGCACTGTCCTACAAAGGAACATAATCCTATCTTAATAAATAAGCAGTCAAAAAATAGACATCTGCCATCTCAAAATAGCAACATGCCAGCAATGTTCCTGACCACAGGTCATTTCACGATCAAGTTTGGCCCATGCACTTGTACATTCAGCAAGTGAGCGACATAGACGCTGGATGGGAAAATGGTAACGGCATTGGTCACTGCCCAGCCAAGAAACTTGCTTCACACTTGGCGCCGCTCCGCGCCAGGAGTAAGATAGAGCCCTCAATTTGATCCACTATTAGAAGTAGTAGTAGCATTAATAGTTTCAGTAGAAGTAATAACAGCAGTGGAAGCAAGACAAACTGAGGGGAACTCTTTTTGCTTTCAAGCAAGTACCATTATCACTTCATCTGAATTATTCTGTAGTGCTTTTCTCTTACTATTATAATTATTATTATTATTTTATTATTACAGATCACATGCTCAATTACATGCAGATGATGACTTTCGAAGGGAGAAGGGAAACGCAGAAACAAAGGGTCATAGAAACCTCAAACAAAACAGTCATCCTGAATTGAATCACAAAACAGTGACCTCTGCCTTGTCGTTGGAGGAAAAGGTATCAGCAGACTTACATTAGCCTGAATGATGACCAGGTAGCGGGTTGTTTCCTCATAGTTGAGTCTCTCCCTGAGCACAACAGACCCGGCGAGGGTGAGGGGGATACTGAAGGTTCTGTTTGAGGACTGCAGGAGAGGTCACCAGGTTAAAAGACTCCAGCTCAAATGGCAACAGTCGGCAAGCAAGCTTGTATAGTACTCTCTTGAATAGTCACAGACAAATATTATATATTCAATCTTGAGAGCTTCACCCACTGACATTCACGATACCCCAGACACATAAAATACACAGCTACTCTTGTGATCCTGTCAAATATCATCTGGTATTCCGCAGCTCTGACAAATGAACTGCAACTCCAGAAGTTCTACACAAATGGGGTCAAAGTAACTCCGGGAAAAAAATTTTTTGGTCTAAGGGTACATACCGGGTCATTCGGATTATACTGAATGATGTACTCAATTTGTCCATTAGGCCCGTCATCAATGTCCGTGGCACCATTATTTCCAAAGAATCCAGTAAAAATGGTTGTGCCAACAGGGGTCAGCTTCAGGAGAGAAGAGAGAAAGAAAAAAAGTGAACCTAAAATTGTTTGAACAAAATTAATTTTGGCGGTGATAAAAACACACATGCTATACAGACTGACAGAATGTTGGGCAAAATAATTAATTATCCCTTTCAGCTTAGATTGAGTGGCAGCAGATTTGATCTGACCGAGTCTAACTGAGTCAAATTCCACCAAACAGCCAAGTGCTCCACTACCTGAGATGGTTGGGTCTCTGGGAGCACAAATCACAAGGCATTTTAGGAACTTTTTACATTTACTTTATCTTGGTAACGTATACAGTATATATTCATAAACCTCACCCAGGTACCATTTTGCAATTACACAGCGTTGTAAACGCGTTTTGATGTTCTAATGTAAAGCAGTACCAACCTTCTTCGCGTAATCACCTGGCCAAATTATTCTTTCTGCATTTTCCATGATGGCTAGTTGCCACAGACTACGCGAATAGGATTTCATTTTTTTTTTTCATTCATGTATACTCGCCATTAAAAACGCACAGGTGAGGTCTGTACTATATTTGCAGCAAATTAAGAGTTGGTTGATTTTTATTCATTTTCCAGAGAGGCCCGAGAGGAAATAAATAAAAGCGCGTGGTATTGTAATCCTGATGCGCACCATGTGGACGCGCCAAGCACTTCAGTTATAACAAACATTGAGCTGTTGGTGATGTGTACAGTGACACTTGACTTGTTCTTTTTGGTGTGGTAAAAAGCCTACATAAAGCCAACAAAAAACAAAAAATGCTACTGCATCAAGAAAATGGAACAGTTTGTGTCACAAGAGAGAGAAAAAGAGCCTTTGGTATGTTACGGGCAGATCTCAGCTGCCGAGAGGTGGTGTGTCATTTGAACTGTTACCGTTCAACAATTAGTCGGCTGTCTATCTGAGAATGGAACACAGGCACTGTCACTGACCGACCCTGCTTAGGGCAGCCACGAGTGACAATGGCAGCTCAAGAGCGCCACATCTGGTTACAGGCTGCACATGACAGATTCCGGAAAGCCACCAAAACTAATCATGAGATGAGGGGTCCGAGACGATTGAGGGAGAGCGCAAGTGCCATTTGACGTCGTCTCTGTAAGCAACACATGCGTGTTTTGTTGGCTTTATGTAGGCTATTGACCACACCAAAAAGAACAAATCAAGTGTCACTGTACACATCACCAACAGCTCAATGTTTGTGATTACTGAAGTGCTTGGCGCGTGCTCGGGGCACACATTAGGATTACAATACCACACGCTTTTCTTTATTTCCTCTCGTGCCTCATTGGAAAAGCAATGAAATCAATTGATTCTTCAATTTGCCGCAAATACAGTACAGACCTCACCTGTGCGTTTTTAATGGCGCTGAGTATATATGTTTTTCTAACATTTTGTTTAACAATTTACTGATATTTTAGATCATATACAGTATATACATACATATATATATATATATATATATATATATATATATATATATATATATATATTTTTTTTTTTTTTTTTACAAAGGTAGGTTCATTAACCTAATGTGCAATATGGATGGAAATCACAAGTGGAGGCCAAGGCCACAACTTTGGTGGTTATGATATAAACCATCATCTGTAGACCAAGTATTCAGTCTGGTAATCCAATGCTATGGTGCACAGTTCATGTGTATTCAGAGTTTCCAGTGCCAATTATATTATCATTTATTTCTAACCGATTATTATTATAACTACTATTTTTTTTTCTCTTTATACTTCTCACAAAATAAGCTAATTGTTGATTGGTTCAATGGTAGGTGAAAGAAAGTGGTTCACTTGCAGAATAAGAGTGAGAAAACTATCAACATCTTATAAACATGGGAAAACATAATTTATCATCAGAACTAGACATTTAAAAACATTTAAAGGCTGCAAGACAATCTACATCTAACAATAAAACCTTTCTGCCATTTCATACCCATGACATAAGACTGCTAAATGAAGATTAAAAAAGAAAATAAAAATTTGATCAGTGGCAACAAAAAAAAAAGTTATTTTTCCTCATCCAAAAGAGATAATAGCAGCACACTTTCATCATTTTTTTTATTTCTTTTTTTTTTTTTTAGTCCATGCGTGCAAATTATGAATTCATATCCAGCAGCATGACCGGACATAAAGTAAAACATCATTGATCAAACAGAGAGCGATAAACAGGCTCTTAAAGATAAAATGTTATGTGAAAGAAAAGATTCCTTTTGAAGGTCAATAAATAATCTGGGATTTCCTTGTTTTTCAATGCAACAAGAATACTGGACTACTGGGCTATTTTGAATTGATTCTGAAGTTCAACCATTTGCAGACAAAAGCAATTCTGAAAGCTACATCAACATAAGAAAACATATGCTGACGAACTACAGTATATATATTTCATACTTCCAATGTAAAATGCACAATACTAAAAGGTGAGCGATACTATGCACTTCCACTTAAACCAGATATTCAAAACTGTACAGGCAGGATTCAGCTTCTGCAGTAGACGCTAAACAGAGACCTCCATCATTTGTCTCTTAAGAACAGAGATTACAAACCGCAAATGTGTTTATCAGCGTCTAACTGGTGAGAAAAGCAGGAGCTTAATGATTAAATATTGTCACTCTATTTAATCAGCCATCCAGTGGCTCCAGTCTGAGGCCTCTTCAAAACAGCCATCCTAAATTACTGAAATGAATGACTGGAAAGGGGGAATCTATCACAGAGCAAGAGGAGAGAGGGGGGAGGGGAAGAAAGGAGAGGAAGACAGGAAAGGAAAATGAATACAGGTATATTGCAGCTCGTAGAATTAGATTCTACTCAATGTTTCCTGAGGATTTTTTTATTTTTGACTGCTCGGTAGATGCAGGTTTGCCTTTTCTCGGAGCAAACGATCACCTGGTGAGATCACGCACCGTTTAAAGGGAATTCATTATGCTGGAAGACACAGGGCTGCGGCAGGCTAAAAGAGACGTGCGGTGCTCAGTGACAAACCGAGCGCTGGTGTTCATTAAGCGATCTGTACTTGTCCCTGGTAACTCCCTGTGGGCTAAATGTCAACGAATACATAGGAATATTCAAAACCGACATTTTTATTTCATCACACGCTAATATGACCACATCCCAGCAGAATTAACAATCAGAATGTTGGAGAACCACGGGGAAGGAATATAAAGGCAATGTTCTGAGAAAACGCAAAATATGCCAGGCAGAACCATGTGGTGCAAACCTCTTCTGGGTTTGATGTCAGATACACCATTATATCAAGCCTACGTGAGAATCATGCATCCTAATAACATCAAGCCACAAAGACCGCAATAAGTAACAGTTATAACCTACAACATCTAAAAGGGGCAATATGCTCCCTCGTTTGCACCTGGGATCTCATGTTCCATTTAGCCCACTTACAATTTACACCAGAAGTGAAAATTTGTCCAGAGGAGAGCAATGCTGAAAATAACCACACCAGTCTCCCGCCTGAGAATGATAAACAATATGGTTCATCAGCAAGTTTTTTCTAAAGGGATACACATTAGGCTAAAGTGGGTTTAAACCAGCCAAGGAAGCCTTTATACAATGAACTACGCTCAATAGGGCCAATCTACCATGATAGAATAGGACAACCAAACACAATTTCATTCAAGGAGAATGCAAAGAGATAGAGGCTAACAGGAAATGCTATTATGCAAGCCATCTGACATACCCCAGCATGACTTTGTCAGTCCTGTGTCAAATTGTTTTTCAATAATGATGATTTCATTATTGTCAACCAGGAAGTATCATGTAGAACTGCAGCTGGGACTGTGAAGATACTGTATGACTTCCCAGGAGTTCAAGACTGGATATGGGCATTTACAACACAGCACGTACAGCAATGAAAGTATAATGCATACTGAGCCTGAAATGTTGGTAAAAGCCTTCAGGGTTGATGACATCAAGCTCCCTCTTGCTGCTCTCATGGGCTTTTTGCCCCAGGCTTTCAAAAAAGGTGCTTTTGTTATAATCAATATACTGTACCTTGTTTGCACTAGCGGTACATCTAAAATCTCTTTGCAAAGACTGCCTTTGTCTGGAACTCCAGAGGATTTGACAGACTGCCCCAGTGACCAAATTGCACTGGGGTTTAACCCCTAATCTGACTCAGTTCTACATTTTACCCATTAAAATACAATAATAAACTAGAGGCACTCATAGAGTGAAAATCTCCTCCAAGGCAGCACAATCCAAATCTTCATGAGTGGGAGCAAAGTTGAGTTACCGCGTGTCATACGATTTGAAGATGGCTGCCGTAGCGGCCATATTGTTTCATTGATCGAGGTGAAAATAAATATTATCCATCCTTCATGTAAAAGCAATGCACCCACAAAATTTCACACAAATCCGTGCATTACTTTTTGAGTAATGTTGATCACAAACAGACAGACAAACAAAGAGGGATGAAAACATAACCTCCATCCGAACTTCGTTGGCAGAGGTAATAAATAATAATTATCACAATTTCAGTGGCACTTCCGGATGCCTCCGCAGGCTGCCGTTCAGACACTGCTTTAAGCGGACTGACTCGACTGAAGTTATGACCTACTGTGAGAAATCTTGCATGCAACACCCTCGGGAACAGATTTCAATTAAGGAAGAGTCACAAAATAAATATGTATCTCTTTCCCTCGCTATAGGAGCTCCTCACCAGCATATACTTCTCAGTGCCTACGGATGATCTATTTCGGAAACTGCACACACAGAGACAGACAGGTCACCAAGGTGTGTGCTGGATAATTGCATTGCAGCCACTCACCGAGTAAACTCGCTTCACAGCCTTCCAGCTCTACTTAAAAAAGTTTAATTACTTTAAGCTCGACTTGACCAGAGTCACGCACAATCTGTGTTTAAAACATGCCAGCCAATTGAAACGATGACACTGATATGTTGAAATCATTGAGGAAAAAATAAATACATAAAAGAAAATAATAACAATAATTTAAAGTTCACTTTTAAAGCAGGAATTTTCTTTTTAAGTGTTACACTGTAAGTAATGTGCTGAGTGGATTACACAAAGGCAAGGTCAAGAGAGTCCGTTTTAGAGAATGCTGGCATTAGCTGAGAAATTACAGGTTCTATCAAAGGCCCCCATTAGTTAGCTGAAAACTGATGATCAAAAGTCGACTTGACATGACAAATAATTATTTATGCATCACATGGACCAATACCTGAACTGATGTCACAAATATTAACAAAGAAGTATCAACCACCGTCACAGGGGTTCTGGCAAGAACTCTTCAAGAGCTATAGAACTTACTTTTATCAAGAGAAAGCAAAGGTAAAAAAATAAGGAAAAAGAAAAAGTGCAGAATCAAATGCTGGTGTGACTCCAGAGAACAGAACCATGAAACTGTGCATTCAAGATAGACATAACTTAAATAAAATTCTAAACATGTTCAAATATAACTCAAAAAACAGTTGCATTGTCTTCGGGGAAAAGTTATTCACTTGCGGTACATAGAGAAACACAAATGCAAAAGTCTGGAGCTGGGGTAAATGCTCGCTGCAGAGTTAATTGCATCAGGTATGAGGGGGGAAGTCTGATTACAGTTTGGGCCTTTACTGTTTGCCTCTGTGTTTCCTGGGCTAAGGTTTGGAATCGCTCACCTCATTTACTGCTACATAGTAGCGGGGCTGCTGGAAACGAGGGGTGTTGTCATTGCGATCCCTCACCACTATGCGCACCTCGTGCAGAATGACAGTGCCCACCAGCTCGTTGGTGCACTGCACCTGCACAACGATGGAATGGGTGTAGGAAGGAGGCTGGAGGGAGACAGGGGAAATTGAGTTGGGATTTCAGAAGGTCTCTTGAGACAGAGTGCTTTCAAACATATAGCCTCCATTAAAGCGCTGTTGATGGACATGATCGCCTCGGCCACGGAGAAGCCTGCGCTCAGAGATACAAGGCTTTGTTTAAGTCTCAAATGTACTTTTCTTTTTTCATATCTCCGGCAACATCCTGATTAGTTGGCACATCTAAGGGAATGCTTGGCCAGGAAAAACAGAAGGCAAGGACAACGCAACATCAATCTAAGCGCGGAAAGGCATAAAAATGACAATTTTTCAAGTGCTTGAAAAACAGTTGACAGTACATTATTTTTTGGACACTGGAAATAGATGCATCATCTTGTCATTACATTCATGTGTCTGCCATTACTGGAACTATTTATAGTGAAGCTCAGTCTGTGATTGAATACTATTCTGCAAATCCCTGGGCAACAGCGTTTTTACATTCTGAGGTCTCTGATTGATTTTGTCTTTTCATCTTCGGATTTACTGTGGCAACACTGTAATGACATTTTCCTTTTTCAGACAAAACACATGCATGATTGTATGCCAAACAGATGCAGGAGCACTGCGCAGTCTTTGATACCGAGCCAGGTGCTTACAATCTAGTGCTGCTAGGAAGGCTGTAACTCTGCTTGAAATGGCAGGACATGATATAACTTCTAAGCAGAGAAATGCTTATTGGGTTCTGCAGGCTTTATGGCCCAGTTAAACATAATAAATAACTTTTATAATAATGAATGAAAACACCTGAAGCAGGGAGTAACTCGGACAAACATTTGAGTATTCTGCCACGCATACTTACATCTCTGTCAAGAACCCGCCCAGTGCTGTTTAAGTACAATCTTTGTGTCACCGGGTCTAAGATGACCCAGTGGTCATAGTTGTCCCGTAGAGACAGAGAAATGGTCCGGTCTGGATCTTGAGATCTTCCATTTATTTGCATATTTTCAACCAGCACTGTCCCTGCAAAAGAATAAAATATGCATTAATTACAAGGAAGAATACCTCATTTGCCTGGGGATACTGAGCAGGTGGTAATTACGCCTATTAGAGCAGTAATCAAGCCATTCTCATTAATTCTTTGTTACCCTGCCTGCAGGGGGAGGGGTGTTGTTTTCAGTGCTTTTAGTCTGTTTGTGTGCCTGTCAGCAGTTTGGTGGGAAAATGGTTTCATCAAATTACACAGAATTTTCAGAAATTGTGCAACAGTCTAATACCCCCATTCCACACAACCGTTGTAGCTACTGTTCCCATACCGATCAGGGTATGGTACCGGAACGGGAGAGGTTGGGAAGGAACCTTAATGGAGCCTTATTGGAATGGCACAGGACGTTAACAGAGCTAGTTCGAAAGGTAGGAACGGTTGGGACGGCAACTGAATACATGTTTGATATGTGTCTCGCTTTTATAACCTCTGTAGATCGTTACGGCAACGGTAACATAATGCGACTGGATCGCTAATGGATTGCTAACAGCACGCTACTGTTGCTGTGAAATCGGTCATGAACGGTAGAGGACGGTACACTCGGTACAGCAATGGTGTGAGATCTGAAAGGAATGTTGCTGGAACGCTAGTGATCGGTACTAAAACAGTAAAGATTGTTATGGACACGTTGTACGGAACTTACATGGTCAGTACATGAACTGTATTAGAACCCTACAGCATCGTTAAGGTCGTTAACACATCGCCACTGGAACGCAAGAATGTCAAAAACGGCCATTCTCCTAGCGTCTGATTTGTAGAGGCAGATCTCTCCCTTTAGAACGGCTGAGAACGGTAGCTAGAACGGTTGTGTGGAATGGGGGTATAAGGATTCAATTTTGAACCTAATTCTGTAGAGGTCCAGGTGAGGGTCACTGAAAACCCAAAGATAAAAAAAAAAGTCTCTCTTGGATTGCGCCCTGTGCCACTTATTCACACTGCAAATGGTCCAAAAATGTATGAATTGAATTTATATCCAATATGACAAAAATTCATAAAAACAATAAAATCATCTGGGTAAGAGTTATTAAAATATCAACCGTACAATGACTACACAAAAAAATGCAAATTGACAGTAAATCAACAGTCCTGCTTAGCATAATTTAGGAAATATCATGACACAGATAATATTAAAGAGCAGCACAAACTATTAGTTTAGGGAGTAAGAACTTTTCAACTGGATGAGAAAATGAATGGCAAATGGAAAACTGATGCTTCAAGTGCCAGCAGCTGGGATGTTTTTTCCATCCCGTGACACATAAGAACTCATTTGGCATTTTACCTTTCTTTCTCTACCACTTCCTGCCCCCCCCAAACCCTACTGCTGGACTTGCTCTCGTCGGCCATCTTGTCATTCTACCATCTTCTTGTCCTATTGATTGGCAGACCTCTAAGTGCTTTCCCCAGGCCCAGAAAAGGCAGAGAAGTGTTAAGCTGGGCTGTGGTACTTTGAAACCCATTCACAGAGAATTGCACCACAGGCCTGTTGAGCACACTCCATAACACTTTCCATGCAACTGCTCACCACAAAATGAAAGGCAGCAAATGAGAAAGTGGCTGCTTGGGGCAGTGGACGGTTGCTTGAAACACATATCTTACGGATAGCTGTTCTTTTTTAGATTCTGCAGAGCTGTGGAAGGGGTAGATGAAGGTGAAGGTTCAGAGTGAGTCTTGTAAAGGGGCTGGTCTCTTTGGGGAAATGCCACAGGCAAGGGGCAATAATATGCCTGGCCTTAAAGGCCAAAGACAGGTCTGCCTGAACACTCATCTGCCGCAGGAACTTTGATTCCCAAACAAAGCGTGCCATGAGTGTCACTGCGCATTTTCTATTATGCATGAAGTAAGAAATATTTTTCTGGTGTTCAGTGGCGCTGTTATGCACCATATACTGCTCTGCAATTAATTTCTATTGGGCGCATTAGACTGCTTGGATATTTCAGCAAAAATAGAGTAGGAGAGAAGAATTTTTGCAGGCTATGATTACCTGTACTGCAGTGAATATTAAAGTGTTAGACTTTGCCAAGTGTCTGAAAAGCCCAGAGGCTCACCTGATAACCAAATGTGATCATCTGCATACAAAATCATGGGCTATTTACACAAAATCAATTTTTTTGGCAGGCAATGAGACATAATACTTGAAGTACCTCAAGAGGGAAATCCACTTTTTACCCTCCAGCAAAGTACAAACCTGAATTGCCAACAATATGCATGCATGTAATAACAGAAGGTATAAAGTTCCCTTGGATGGGAAAAAATAACAGTGAATGTAGTCTTCAATTGATTCTTTTTTAATGGTGAGCCACCATCCACCCTTATGTGTGCACGTTCCCATGTGAGGGTGCACTCGTGTCCCGTCTCTGCACTGCCGGTCATCGTAGGAACCTGCTATGCATTTTAATTTGAAATCCCTTAGAGGACAACAGCTACTGACCTTGTCAATGATAAAATACTCCCATTACAATGTCCTTTTTATTGCCATTATATGGGAACTGGAATCTCATCTTATGACTACTACCACGCCATAATACTAGTTTATATTTTTGAAAATTCTGTCATGTGCACTTTGCTTTGAAGATGAGAAAGCCTGTTTTTTTCAGTAAAGAAGATTTACCACTAGTTCAATGTGAGGTTCTGGAGGAACATAGATCACAAACAATTCTGGCTAAATCAACTGCCAAAGGCCACACATCTCATGTGAATTAGATTTTTTAAACGGTGAATATACCTTTTATTCCCAAGTATTGCAGGATGTGTGCAGCTGCCACGGTACTTTTATATACTGGAGTCACAAAAATAGATTTCAGCCCTAGTGTACCAAACATATACAATAACCAGCCATAACATTAAGACCATCTACTGGATATATTTTGTAGGTCCCCCTTTTGCTGCAAACACAGCCCTGACCTGGAAACGCATGGACTTCATTAGACCTCTGCAAGTGTGCGGTTGTATCTGGCACCAAGATGTTACCAGCAGATCCTTTAAGTCCTACGTTGCCAGGTGGGGCTTCATGGGATCAGACTTGTTTGTCCAGCACATCCCACAGATGCTCAATTGCACTGAGATCTGGAGAATTTGGAGGCCAAATAAACACCTACAACTTGTTATGTTCCTGAAAGCATTCCTGAACAATATTATTGCAGTGTGGCAGGGCAGAGCACCTTATCCTGCTGAAAGAGGCCACTGCCATTTGGGAATACCATGAGGGGGTGCACTTAGTCCACAACAATAGGCTGGTGGTACATGCATCCCCATGAATCCCAGGACCCAAGGCTTCCCAGCAGAGCCCTTCCTTAAGCATGACTTTGGCCCTGCTGGGTTGCCCTCTTCCTACAGTGCATTCTCAGGCCATGTCTTCTCTTGGTGAGCAATGCACACGCACCTGACCATCCACATAATTACAAAAAAAAGTGATTCATCAGACCAGGCCACCTACTTCCATTGCTGCAGTTCTCATGCTCATATGCCCATTATAGGCTCTTTCAGCAGTGGACAGGGGTCAGCAGGGGCTCCATGACCAGTCAACAGCTGTACAGCCCCATACGCAACAAACTGTGATGTACGGTGTGTTCTGACACCTTTCTATCAGAACCAGCATTAACTTTCTCGGCAATTCGTGCTACAGCAGCTCTTCTGTTGGATTGGACCACATGGGCCAGCCCAGATAGCTCCTCCGCACCAGATCTGCCCCGGCTCTGAGCCGGATCAGCTGGAGTCAACACGGAGCCGGGGCAGATCCGGAGCGGAGGTGCTTGCTATAAGGGAACCTTCGCTCCCCACAAGCCTTGGCCGCCCATGAAGCTGTCACCGGTTCACCAGTTTTCCTGCCTCGGACCATATTTGGTGGGTACTGACCTCTGCAGGCAGGGAGCACCGCACAAGAGCTGCGGTTTTGGAGATGCTCTGACCCTGTCGTTTCCCCATCACAATTTTGCCCTTATCAAAGTTGGTCAAATCCGTACACTTGCCCATTTATACTGCTTCCAACACATAAACTTTGAGGACAAAATATTCACCTGTTGCCTAATATACAGCGCCCTCCATAATTCAGTTTTTTCATAAATAATATAGGACCACAATGAAAAAAAGAGGAAAATCCAACCTTTAATTCAATTGCATTTATTCAGTGTATAATGTTTCACAAGATGGGAGAATACAGAAAGAGGGATATTCGACCATTCCTCTTTGCACAATCTCTCGAAATCATCCAGCAACCTGGGCCCTCTCCTCTGCACTCTCCTCTTCAGCTCACTCCGCAGGTTTATAATGGGGTTGAGGTCTGGGGACTGAGATGGCCATGGAGAAGCTTGATTCTGTGTCTGGTGAACCAATTCTGTGTAGATTTGGCCACATGTTTAGGGTCATTACCTAGCTGAAAGACCCAGTGACGACCTATCTTCAGCTTTTGGGCAGAGGCCACCAGATTTTGATTTAAAATGTCCTGGTATTTCAAAGCGTTCATGATGCCATGCACCCTAACAAGGTTCCCAGGGGAATATAAACAGGCCCACAACATCACCAATCCTCCCCCATACTTCACAGTGGGAATAAGGTGCTTTTCTGCATACTCATCTTTTGTTTTCCGCCAGACCCACTTAGAGTGCTTATTGCCAAAAAGCTCTATCTTGGTCTCATCTGACCAAAGCATACGGTCCCAGCTGAAGTCCCAGTACCACTTAGCGAACTCCAGACGTTTGCGTGTATGATTACGAGTGAGAGAAGGTTTTTCACGCGCATGCCTCCCAAACAGCTTGTTGGCATGTAGATAGCACCTGATAGTTGTTTTGGAGACTTTGTGACCCCAAGATGCTACCATCTGTTGCAATTCTTTAACAATGAGCTTTGGAGAACTTTTTATTTCTCTTACCATCCTCCTCACTATGCGTGGTGGCAAAATAACCTTGCTCGTTTACCACTGTTCCAGTTGTTTTAAACTTCTTCATGATTCCTCTGACAGTAGATATGGGCAGGTGCAGGCAATTGGCTATTTTCTTGTAGCAATTGCCTGACTTATGATGGTCGACACACATCTGCCTTACTTGAATGGTGTGTTCCTTTCTCTTTCCCATGTTGAAGAGTAGATAAGAGAAATGGCCTCTGAGTCATGTCATATTTATACCTCAGGGAAACAGGAAGTGATGATTTGCTAATTAAATGTTTCTAGGTACTCTGATCAACTTTATAAACTACTGTAGAAATGACAGAAATACATAAATTACATTTAATTCCTGGGAATTGTTAGGGGTGCCAGTAATTGTGGAGCAGGTGATTTTATGAAAAATAATTATTTCTTAGTCAGGGATATTTTTTTTTTCCCTTAAAATTCACTGGAGTTGAAGGTTACATTTTTCTACAATTTTCAGTGTGAGAGTATGCTTCTGCAATAAAAATGTAATTTATTTTTAGGCTTTTAACACATCTTAACCACCCACTGACAGGTGCCATTGTAACAAGTTAAACAATGTTATTCACTTCACCTGTCAGCATAATATTTATGGCCAATCCGTGTATACTGCGAGCTCCATAATATGAGGGGGAAATATGTCTCAACCTGTATAAACTGTTTCACATAAAAGAATTCAGTTCAGTAATGACGCAGACTATAGGTTCTTGTCTTGATTCCAGGCTTTTAATTGTCTTTTGAGACTATTACTACTGTTTGCACCAGGGTTGAGCAAATGAATGTCAAAGAAGCCATAATGATACAGTGAGATAATAAGAAAACAGTCAAAGAAAAAGGACAGGCCTTAGGCTCACAAAGATCAACTATCCAGCACATCGTTAAAAAGAAAGAGTGCACTTGAGAGCTCAGCAATTGCAAAGGGCCTGACAGGTACAGAAAGGTAAAGGAAGACATCAACAAGACGATGACCAAAGAATTGTCACTATAACTCCATTTCCAAAAAGTTGCAATGCTGTGTAAAATGTAAATAAAAAACAGAATTCCATGATTTTTAAATAATCTAAACTCTGTATTTAATTGAAAATAGAAGAAAACAAGTATTTGCCGCTAACGTGTCTAAGTCCCCCGTCAGGAAATGGCAAATCGTGTCAAAATGAACAGTGTCTCGGTGTAACCTTGAGAGTGACGCAAAGGTCACCAAAATCGACTGGCGCCGGGGCACCACCTTAATACATGTTGACATGAAATTTGAAGGAAATCCGTCAATTTGTTCTTGAGATGTCTCGCTGACAAGGATTCAGGACGTATGTACGTAGGGACGTACGGACGGTCGTGAATACTATGTCCCGTCGCTTCGCGCATTCGCGCGGCGGGGGACGACAAACAGATGATGAAACTGAACAATTTCATCATTTTTGTTTTTTTTTTTTAATATCTGCTCATTTTAAATGTGATGAAATCAAAAATAGGTTAGGGATGGGGGCAACAAAAGACTGGTAAAGTGGAATGATGCTAATAAAATACACCTGGTCGACAGGGACGTGTGGTAAGGATAGGCAGTGACTTGTCCTTTTTTATCGCTAGATTTTGTCAACCTGTTTCCACGTACTATTCCTGATTGTCAATCAATCAATTTAACCTTTTTTTCTGGTCAATTAAGCCAGTAATGACTAAGAGGTGATCGTGACAAAAAGATTAATTTACCTTTTTGCTTTGATTCGAGACTGCATGGAAGTAAATCTTAATAATGAATTATGATTAATTGTTCTCTCGGTAATTCCATATATTCTTTTCATCTTTTGTTTATCAGATTAGGAAAGAAGAAAATAAACTCCCTATTTTTTAAAAAAAGTATTAAGAAGTAAATGTTTAAGGGGGAATTATTATCGTAAACATGTTGACCACATATTGAATGCCACATAAGAAAGGTTTTAATATCTGTTAATGGCATTGCGTTAGCTTCCTCTAGGCAAATATGAACAAACTTGATGTCCCGTGAGCAATATAAAGTTCGATGCACTGAGCAATAATGTCGTGGATAGAACTGGCACACTATTCTGCCGTTTAGTCTAGTAAACTAGTTAATCAATCCTCAGATTGCTAATCAAGCAGAGTAATAGAGTTAGTTTAACGGTGAGGATTCTGCCTACCCTAACTGATCTCTGAAGGCAAGTCAGTGCTGATAGAATATCTAACAGCTAATTAGCCTAGTTGGAAAAAAGACAGAAATATGATTGGGTAAAAAAGAGCATCCCGCCGGGTGGCTCACATGGTTAAGGCACTGCGCGGCAGTGCAGAGGTGATCACCACGTCGCGGGTTCGAACCTCGGCGTATCCACCGGCAGGGGTCGGCAGCTTTTTCAGAGTAGCGCACAATTGGCTATCGCGCTACAGGGTTACAAATTGGGAAGGGACTGTCGGATTTGGGTAAACGATACCAGCTTTGTTCCTTGCTCCAGCGCTTCCTGTTGGCCAGACGGGCGCTCGTCAGGAAGACTCCGGCTTGGTTCATGTCCGGGTATCCTCCGCCCTCGCTCTGAACTTGCGAAGATTCAACCAGCGAGTGTATAAGAATCAGTGGCTGACAGGCACGTGCTTCGGAGGAGAGCCGTGAACTGTCTTCACTATCCTGAGTTGGCAGCAAGGGGTCGCATACGAGCAAGCTTTGTACATAGTCCCCCAATTGGGCATTCCAGATTCGGGTGGGATTGGAGATGCCAAATTTTTTTAATTTAAAAAAAAAAAAAAAGAGCATCCCAAAGAGTCTTTCAGAGGTGAAGATGACGAGGTTTTCACCGCCCCATGAAAGACTGTGAAACTGTGAATATCAATTTATGAATGATTTTAGTAAGCCCAGGTCACCGCATAATAAGGCCGTGCTTCCATCATGAGACCTCCGGTAAATTCGAAACTTCGGCCGTGATAGCCAAGCCTGAATGAGACCAGGAGCAGCAACTGGAGAATGAATAATGTGTAAGCTTCTCATCTGTTCAAGTCAATAGGATGAATAATTTGCTAGCTGGCATGCTAACACTTTTGATAATTAAAGTAATAAATTCAAGTTACTAACTGTTACACGTGCATCTTAATACTTTAATAGCAAAAAGCTTAAGCATGCTAGCCAGCCAGTGGTGCATTTACCAGAAGTATAGTTGCTATGTTAGCGACTTACATAGTACGTCCATTCAATCAATGGTGCCAAGTATGTGAATTAGCATCTGTGATTTCAGGAAAGTCACCCCAGCTGTGCACACTTCTTTGACCAGCAAAGGCTGTGTTGTTTGTCTATTGTGCCCTTTGGAATCAGAATTAATAGGCTCTGAAGGTCTCGTGTTGTCATCATATACGTGGGCTACCTATTTTTGGACACCTTTCCACATCATGGCCTATGAAAGCTCTCAGTAAGTTGTTTTGGCGCATCATGCTAACAGGCTGATTGTCACATTGTTCCTTTTCCCCCTCTGGTGAGAAAAATGTTTGTTTTCATCAATTTATGGAAGTAATACTCCTTGACATCTTGTTTTCCTATGGTTTTCAGCTAGACTCCCGCGGTTGGAACACATCCTATTACGCCACATCCACTAATTGGCAAATTTGGGTTAATCTTCTTTTTTTCTTTTTTTTTGAAATCTCCTCTTGGACCTCAATAAAAGGCTCATTTTCAAGAAGCAGCAGCAAATTTGGGGTATTGAATTACTTTGTAGAAGGATACTGTTCATTAACGGTCTGATCAAATGTAAACCAGATTAGTTTTTAATTGAGAAAATCAAGCAATCAATCATCCAACTGATCAGGAAAAAAAAACTCTTTGATGAGGGATGAGTGTGATGTTGGTTAATGTCCACAGAAGGCAAAAAAAAAAGATTTGATGAGAAATATACTGCAAAATGTAAAATACTGATTATCCATCGAAGCAGTCAAGCCAGAGTTTGAGATATGAAGACTAGGTCAAGTTCTTTTAAGAGCGAAAAAGAGGAAAATTATTGACAGGCGTGGTCATCACATCATTTGAATCAGGCTGAACTTAAGTTTTACACGTCAAAGTAATGAAAAGGCTCAGACCCCTGAATCCAGCAGGAGCTGAGGACAGCTTTATTACTGGCCTGGCAGTTTATTACCAGAAATAAACACACTCAGCTACGCGTGAAATATATGTGCTACAAACTTCAAGCAATTATTACAGTATATAAAGAGGATCTCTAATGAGTCAGCCCGAGATATCAAATTTATAAAATGAGTGAAGTCATTTTCATTATTTGGAATATGGAAAAAAAGGCTTTAGCTTTTAATTGACAGTCTATTCAAGTAAATGGGTTGATTAATGTGCTAGCTAGCATGCTAGCACTTTTTGCTATCAAATTAATAAATTCAAGTTTCTACGACAACAATTACAAATGCAACTTCTTACTTCATCAGCAAAATGGATTTGCATGCTAGCGGGGTCAGGAAGTATTTATCCTATTGACTCAATTAGACTGCCAATTAGAAACTAATGCTAGTTACCATCAGGATTGGGCTTGTTACCATCCCAAATTTGTTGACGTTTGCCAATGAACAGAATTTGACCAATTGCAAAACGAGAAAGCTGCATTACACATGTGTAATGTCGAACGTGAATGACATGGCTGTATTACACCAATTTTTAATAATTTCACTAAACAATAAACATACCAACATTAATTTATAAGACATCACCATCAACAAAACGCTCAGGTTTAGGGGCATATTGACCCTCTTCAGCCCCCTTCTGTGCTCTTGAAAATTTAGTTGACATATTTTCCTTTCATACAGCAACATATTTGTGAATTATGGGGGATTTTAGCCTTGACTGGGAAAAAAACTAGTGTCTTATTGTTTCAAAGATATGTGCATGAACCCTAATTTGACACAATTAATTAATAAAGCAACGCAACCTAATGCTTCAGAGAGATTCACCAGTGGTGTTTTCCCTTAAGCTATTGTGATTATTGCCCTATTGACTGATCTAGACATGGCTTTTGCATATTTTTCCAAAATTTTTAATACACCTGCTGACAAACATGCTCTGTTCATAAGATACAGATCAGCAACAGAAATACTGTGGTTCTCATATAAATTAAATTTGGGTTTAGGAAAATAGGGTTCGTTTGCAGAAAAAAGATCATGTTTCTCACCTGATAATTGGAAGGTTTACATTCAGTCCACTTTCCTGTCAGTTCTTTATGATGGTGATATTATCTATATGCAGCCCTTCACTTTATAACCGGAGATCATTTTGAATGTATCACTGCGCTCTGTTTTAGGCAATCGGCTGGCCGTGCCTAGCTAGTAGAAAGCAGTGCTGGCTGGCATTTGTCGATAAAGCAATCTTACGTAGGTTGCCTAATTATCTGACATCTTTCATCACTTGGTGTTCAAGGTTTCACCAGGCAAGGTTTCAGGATTGATTGGTTCTAGAGGCATCTTGAGTCAAAACTGAGCTTGGAAAAATAGCTTTCAGCTCCTACGACACATAATAGAGACTTTTAAATTGGGTGCCTTGATCTCATTGGAGAAATTCAAAAAGCGATAAAGGATTTGGAAGCCATGGGTAGTGTGTTTTAAATAATGTAGCCATGACGTTATCAGTTGAATACTATAAATGTATTGCTGTTGGTTAATTTTATTGTTTATGACACCGTTTTTTGTTTTAATGATGATGTGATTGGACACCATCGCAGATGACACTGAGGTCCAAAATAAAGGTTGAATAAAAATAAATTAAATATTTGAGGTGTTAGTTTCAAAAGGGGTCTAACTGCCACATGGTGAAACTAATGAAAATCTTTTACAGTACGTTTTTAATATTGCTGGAGAGCACTCATCCATGATACTTAAATGGAAAGCAGCAATTTGGCAAGACAAAGACAAATTATGAGTCTTTCAATTAAAAAAATTCAACAGACATACTAGAAAAATGTAGCATATGGATTTATTTATTTTTATTAAATTATTAAACATATATTAAATTTAATTAAACAATATGCAACTATTTTACCTAAAATACTAGCATTAAAATAATTTTTATTTTCAAGTGATCCATTTTTTTTTTTTTTTTAAAGATTTACTGTCTCTTATTTGGGAGAATGGTGCATCTTTCATTACTACTCTCTACGCCAAATGCCTGCCCAAGCACTATGTAACTTTGTCTTATTAGGTTGGATCTCTTAGGAAAAGTGTGTGGCAATTTACAGCACTAGCAACATCATACCACCAACTATGAGTCATTATCTCACAACAATATGAAGCTAGCCGAGTATTCTCAGTCTCCGGCCAATGGATATCATGTGGAAGCTACGAGGAGAAAAAGAGAGAGTGACCAAGCAATAGGTCGATAAGAGTAGATCTTGGACTGGCTTTTAGTCAGAGCAACGTGAAATGGAAGGATATGGGACAGACTCCAAGTTTTCTTCTTGCTGTAAGTACTGTTACACTAACATTACCATGAGAATAGAGCAGCTCAGCAGAGCCAGCCCAAGTCTTTGTTGGGCTCCAAGCATAATTTGATTTACTCCCCCCTCCCTCCGCCAATACAAGCAAAGTTTTCTCATTCACATGACGATTATTGGTTTTACCAGCCAATATTTTTTGTTTTAAATCAATGACTTGCTGAGTCATAATAACAGTGTAATGCCATTCATCTCCTTTATCTGCTTGTTCCAACAATTCACAAAAAACTCAGGATATCAGGCTTATACTGAGGCAAATATTAAAATCTAAGACCATATTTTTATGGTAGTGCAATTACAACCTCACTTCCTACCCCTCTACTTCCAGTGCAATAAACAACACTATGCCTGTCATTATGCAAAATCATTACACACCTATGAGGCTAATGGCCCCCCGCTTCGCATAGGGATGCGTTAAACCACATAACTGTGCAATTATTTTTGTATAATGGCAGGCGTATTGTTGTTCATTTGTTACTTTTGAAACCCTATAATGTCCTGTTAAAACTCATCAATCACATTGAAATTTTTAGTTAACAGATGCTTTTTACTCATATACATCTACCTGATCGAACTTATGAGACACAGCCATAGTAATAATTAGTAAATTTAACTACACCCAAAACCAGTGAAGTTGGCACGTTGTGTAAATTGTAAATAAAAACAGAATACAATGATCTGCAAATCTTTTTCAACCAATATTCAATTGAATACACTGCAAAGACAAGTTATTTAATGTTCGGACAGGTAAACTTTGTAATTTTTTGCAAATATTAGCTCATTTGGAATTTGATGCCTGCAACATGTTTCAAAAAAGCTGGCACAAGTGGCAAAAAAGACTGAGAGAGTTGAGGAATGCTCATCAAACACTTATTTGGAACATCCCACAGGTGAACGGGCTAATTGGGAACAGGTGGGTGCCATGATTGGGTATAAAAGCAGCAACCCTGAAATGCTCAGTCATTCACAAACAAGGATGGGGCGAGGGTCACCACTTTGTGAACCAATGCGTGAGCTGATAGTCGAACAGTTTAAAAACAACATTCCTCAACGAGCTATTGCAAGAATTTTAGGGATTTCATCATCTACGGTCCGTAAAATTGTCAAAAGGTTCAGAGAATCAAAAGAAATCACTGCACCTAAGCGGCAAGGCCGAAAACCAACATTTAATGCCCGTGACCTTCGATCCCTCAGGCGGTACTGCATCAAAAACCGACATCAGTGTGTAAAGGACATCACCACATGGGCTCAGGAACACTTCAGAAAACCACTGTCAGTAACTACATTTCGTCGCTACATCTGCAAGTGCAAGCTAAAACTCTACAATGCAAAGCGAAAGCCATTTATCAACAGCACCCAGAAACGCCGCCGGCTTCACTGGGCCAAGCTCATCTAAGATGGACTGATGCAAAGTGGAAAAGTGTTCTGTGGTCTGACGAGTCCACATTTCAAATTGTTTTTGGAAACTGTGGATGTCGTGTCCTCCGGACCAAAGAGGAAAAGAACCATCCAGACTGTTATAGGCGCAAAGTTCAAAAGCCAGCATCTGTGATGGTATGGGGGTCTATTAGTGCCCAAGGCATGGGCAACTTACACATATGTGAAGGCACCATTGACGCTGAAAGGTACATACAGGTTTTGGAGCAACATATGTTTCCATCCAAGCAACGTCTTTTTCATGGACGCCCCTGCTTATTTCAGCAAGACAATGCCAAGCCACACTCTGCACGTGTTACAACAGCATGGCTCCGTAGTAAAAGAGTGCGGGTACTAGACTGGCCAGCCTGTAGTCCAGACCTGTCTCCCATTGAAAATGTGTGGCGCATTATGAAGCGTAAAATACGACAACGGAGACTCCGGACTGTTGAACAACTTAAGCTGTACATCAAGCAAGAATAGGAAAGAGTTCCACCTGAAAAGGTTCAAAAATTGGTCTCCTCAGTTCCCAAACGTTCACTGAGTGTCGCTAAAAGGAAAGGCGATGAAACACAGTGGTAAAAAGGCCCCTGTGCCAACTTTTTTGCAATGTGTTGCTGCCTTAAAATTCTAAGTTAATGATAATTTGCTAAAAATAATTCAAAGTTTTCATTTGAACAATAAACATCTTGTCTTTGCAGTGTATTCAATTAAATATAAGTTGAAAAGGATTTGCAAATCATTGTATTCTGTTTTTATCTACAATTTAAATAACGTGCCAACTTCACTGGTTTTGGGTTTTGTATTTCTACAGCAAAGGCTGTATATTAATTGTGCAGAGCATGAGAGTATCATCCAAGCTGCTGGGGAAACTTTTTGTGGAGTTTATTTCTGAGATAGCTAACCAATGACCATGATAGGCAGCACCGAAAAGTGTACACTCTCTAACCACTGCCCTGCTAAATTGCACAGTGAACAAGCTATTTCAGAAACCTTTATCGATCAAACAAGCTTAAAGAGCAACAGCAAGCTAAAAGTTTTACCAACATTGTAATCTTCGTTCTTTGAAGTTTGCTAAATCACAATTTTAAAAAATGGTAAATACCAAAGACAAGCGGCTTATGTTGATACTGTCAGTGAGTGAAAAAATTGTGCCCAAATATCCCTTCAGGATTTTTTTTTTTCCTTTTAGATGTTGTGGCTGATTAATTTGCTCCAGTCTTTGACAGCATAGACAGAGGAGCGTGGAAGCAGATGTAAGTAATTTGATAGATTGAAAGAGAAAATGAAGCTGGTTCAGGATCACAGAATTTAAAAAAAAAAATCATTTTTGCAAATTATATGCTTTTCTAATAGTTTTAGATATTTATCGCAGTGTATTTATCTATTTTATTATTATTTTTTTTTTACCATGGTTGGTTTGTAGTTTTTGCTTTACAACTCAATTAAAAAGATGATAATCTTGTTTTTTGTAAACCAAAACTGTCTAGATCTTGATAAAGCTAAGGGAAAAGTGGAATAAATGCTGTTCCATTGCAGTCATTAAAAATATATGCAGCATGCACATGCAATATTTATTGAAGACTACTATTTCAATTTTTTTTTCAACCTCCTACTTGATGAGAAAATAGCTGTCCACTATCACTTCCTCAGTGATGGGGGCTGGAGGATCGACTTTATTGTTTTCCTAGAATGCAATACCAGATACCATCTTCAAAACAAAGAGACATATAAGGTATAACCAATCTCTGCACGGCATGAGGATACCCACAAACTCTACGCAAGAGCAGAACAAAACTACAGCTTCAGAACTCGACTAGATCTCCTCTTTGTCCTGAGCCTGTTTGGCATTGACGAGTCGAATGCTCAGACAGGAAGATTGAGAGATAAATCCTGAGATAAACCGGTGAAGAAGATAAACCTGCAGGCCAAGGAGAAAGTAGAAAGAAATAAACAAACCTTGTTTTCCATCTTACAACAGGAGTACACATCATCTAGACCAGAGGTGGGCAGCGAGGGCCGTATCTGTCTCTGGTTTTCGCACCAACCTCTGGCCTTTAATTATTTATTACCTAATTAGCCAAACTATTTATGATATCTGACATTTCAGGCGCATTTCTTTAAATTATCATGAATGGACACTAAAGACTGTTCTTGTCTCCCGTCATAAAACACTTTCCTTTGATCGAATCATTAGACAAATGAGAAAAATAAAAACTTGCATACACACCGGCCCTCCAGGACCGGAATTGCCCACCCCTGATCTAGACAGTGCCAGCCATTCCATACCAAAAAACAAGTCATTCTGACTAAGAACTATATGGATCATCAAGACCTTACAACCATTTTGGTCAGGAATATGGAACTGACCCAGAAACAGACACCCTTCTGCCTAGATTCAATTCCAGGCTTTGATGCTCACTATAAATCAGAAATGAAGAGTGTAGAAAAGCAGCTCAGCTAATTTACTCAAATGACAGGTTTTGTGATGAATGATGAGGCTGCCATGAGGTTCAGCAGTAGAACAGGATACTCACAGAGGCATCGTAAAACGGTGCAACGGTCCTTCCAGCATATATGTCGTACGTCAAATATGTTCATTTTCCATATTTTGCGTCATTTTATCCCATTCAATTGACTTTCTGTGATACCTGTTCAAAGTATCACTGGCAGCCCATGTGCGGTGAGACTCTAAACCCCTAGCCCGAGGCAGTTGTGTAAATTAGCCACCACCTGTGTCAAATCAGCAACTGATTACTACTGTAGATGAATGAAAAAGGTCATGGGCTGCATTCTCCAAAACCCACAGGGGGACTTAATGCAGTTATAAGGGCACTTACAGAGCTAAATCTTGTGCTGACTGAACAAATTAACTATGTCGAGGTTACAGCAAGATTAAGAATTTTTCCCCTACATCAGTTTTGAGCTCTAACTTGACTTTCTGACTTCTTTCCCTCACGGAGCTAGCTAGATGAGGAGGAACATGAAAATAATATCAGAAAGATCATTAATCTTTGTTCCAAGTCAGCAGGTCCTCACGAGATCGGTGTGTGTCCCGGCTTTCAGCATGTGCTGACACGGGGTAAAAGCGGATGAACAGAGTGGGGCTGATCTCCCTCCCAGGGAGTAAAGCTCAGCTTGCTCCTTGCAGGTGCTCCGCCAGCTTGGAGGCAGGCAGTATCCAAGGCTCCTGCTGCCGAGGAAGCTACCAGACCCTGTCGAAGGCAAGCTAACTGCACACTTAAGCACAATCTTAAGAGGAGGCGGGTTTGCCATGTTCATTCTACTGCAAAAGCACAGGTCAGAAGTGTTTTAATTACCTGTCAATATGACACAGGGAGCTATCAGGCTATTAACAGCCAACACCTTTTTTTAATTGGGAGAGGGAACAACGAAAAGACAAATATGAAAAAAGTGTATTCAAAAACTATGCTCAAAAGAATGTCATGCTGAAAAAGACTGATACAAAGATAATGCACTGCACCTCATGGCTGTCTCGCATACAAATGATGTCCAAAGGTTTTTTTTTAATAATTTCATATTATGCTGTCTAATGTGCTCCTCTTAATTGATCATGTTTTCATTAAATATCAGCCGAGATCAAGATAATTAAACAACAAAGTCGATGTCATCACATAAAGAGGGCCTCCTGTAATATACTCTACTCACTGACCTTAGCCTCAGTTCAGACAAGTTCTGCAATATCTACTCATTGCAAATTTCCGCTCTGTTTAAGAAGACATTTAGAAGAATACAGATAGAATCATTCAAGCTGGGCTTTCCATAAAAATATGGAGTAGCTAGCCAATGGGACAAAGTAGCCAGCTAAGCCGTCTGGAGGTATGCCCTTGACAAAAAAATTTGGCTTTAAACGCCTAAATTTGGCGACCCTGGCACATTCTAATGGCAGTACTCCATCAAATGCACTGATCTTAATTATTTTATATTCTAATGAGTTTGCCTACCTGATTGCAAACATCTAGGGAATTATTGTGGGCTGTAAAAGAGAATTAGGATTTTTGTGTGTTTCAGACCACACAGTCCATAAATAGCTATTAATATTTAAACCCATGCCTATTACTGAATGATCACCATTTTTTTCTAATGAAGACTCATTAATCCTTGTTTGTAATTTTTATTCATTGACATCTTCACTGTAAGCTTTATCAAGGCAGGCGACAATTATGATTAACATATTGTTTTACTAGAGACATAAATTCACTCAAATTCATCAAGAACTAGACAGGTCAGTCGCCCACGACCAATGGGTGTTGCCCCCAACCGCCCACATTATAAATTTTAGCTTATTTTTGACACAAAATTGTCTATTATTTAGTATATTATGTTACAATGGCAACCAAAACTGATAGGCACCGTGTCCTAACCACTGCCCAAATATATACCGAATATAAAAGAAATAGCTGTAAATTTGTGGCCTGTAGACCATCTACAAGGAAATCTCTATGGTGGCAGCGACTTTGTACTTTGTCCGGGGGCGATAAATAGCACTCTTCCTCCTAGGTAACACATACCTTAGTTGTCAGATCTGAGAACAGTTAAACATAGCCCACAGTAATTTCGAAAATCAAATAAAAATTGACTGCAAAATGCTCACCATAGTGCAATGTAATCTGAGCAGTAAAGCTTAAGTTGGAAAGTCAAAATCAATTAGCAGGTTCCGCAAGATTACGTAACAGGTCAGCTCAGTTAGCTTGGTAGTTATAATGAATGTCATAACACACAACAGCAGTCAGTTATAGTGGAAAAACAATTAGATGTTCTGATAATCTGGAAATACTCCGAACAAAAAGAGCAGCACTCAGTCCCAATCAAGCTGACAGACTTGTATTTCCAGCTAATAATTTGCAGCTGACTATTGCACGCAATGTTTCTGAAAGTTATTACTTATTCGGAGTGCTACTTAATCACTTTTTGATGCTCCCACGAAAACCTGTGATATTTTCTAGATAGCATACCAAAACCTGGTCAATTTGCGAGTCAACCCGCATATCACTAATAGGCTTCTTTCTCATCATGCTTACATTGTTTTGAAACAGAGGCTATTGGTCATAAATATACATGAATAATTCATCACTTCTTGTAAATCAAAGCTATTAGTTGTTATTAGAATCAAAAATTTATAATGTGGGTAGCACCAGCCAGGTTAGCCTCTGTCAACTGCTAGACAACTTGCAATTACATGAGCCTAAGAGGTTCATTACATGAGTACCAGAGGTTCCGGTGCTTTTCAGACTAATCATCAGCAAGAGCAAAAATGTGACCTCGGTGACTTTCACCATGGAAAGACTGTTGGTGCCAGATGCAATGGTTTGAAAACCCGAGAAACTAATGATCTCCTGAGATTTTCACACATGGTAGTCTCTGAGGTTCACGGGGAATGGTGAGGGAAAAAAAAAAAACACCCAGTGAGTGGTAGTTGTTTGGTTGAAGACCACTGACAATTCAGAGACGTCAGAGGAGAAAGGGTTTACTAGTTCAGATTGAAAGGAGTGAACCATGGTTTGCAACAGAGCTATGAAGCTAATGCAGTTGTGCAGTCAAGATTGTTACACACTGACCGAACAACATGTTGAGCCTTGAAGCGGATGGGCTACATTAGAGTTCCTAGTCAGAGTAGTGACATGGGGGTTCCAAAAAATCTGGTCAGAGCCATTTTGTTTCCATTGCGTTATCGGCCACCATCTCAAAGTGAATGAGTTTTTTCCAGTTTTTTTCTCTCTCTGTCAATCATTTTCCTCTCTTCTGCTTGTCGTTACCATAACAAGCTAGGTTATGGTTTACCCCCCAAAATTAATGCACTACACTAATTGTACATTAATGAACATTAACTAATGCAGTAAGAAGCATTAGCTACGAGTTAATGAACAGGTGTCATGCCCTCTGCTTCCAAGTCCTTCTCTTTCTGTGTGCTGTGAGTGAGTTTACTGATTGGCTAAAGAGGAGCTGCTGTGCTGGAGTTAGGGCCTCAGCTACACAGCTGCCACTCATCAGATCATCAGCCCCTGCCTACTTAAGCTCCTGGTCCACAGTCAGTCAGCGCTGGATTATAGACTCAGCTACTCAGTTAGTTTCTGCTCTAGCTTTCTTTACATTTATCCAGCTTTCCTGTTTGTTGCTCAGTTGTCATTTTTTGTCAGTTCCTGATCCTTTCGTTTCCCCTGTCCAGGATTACCAGTTTCACTCTCCGCCCTGACTCCAGCCAGCTTACTCCTCTTTGGAACCACTCACCTGCCAGCCCTGCTCCATCAAACCTCTTCAGTGTCTGTCTAGACTACTGCAATAAACTCTCTGTAATCAGTCATCTGCCTCTGCCTCAGTCCCTGCCTACTGAGTCCACATACCCAGGCATAACAACAGGATTCTAATGGCTCTACTGATCATTTAGTAATAGTGCATACTAATACTAAGATAATACTTTATATATCATTGAATAGTTTCATAGATTGAGGTGTTACTTGAGGGTTACTAAAGGGATGTTTTCAAATTCATAATTAGGATGTCAAAGAGCATTAATAAATGGTAAGTTGAGGTTACCTAATGCTTATTTGGCTCTCTGATGCATTAGTTAACTGTTAATTAATTGGTAGTTCATGCTTATTACTACATTACCTAATGTACCCTATTTGTAAAGTGTTACCAAATGAATTATCGCAACTATATCTAGGAACTCTAGGCTTCATAGCAGAAAAATAGAATACCAGTTCGACTCAAGTCCACTAACAACAGCAAACTGAAGCGGCAATACGCAAAGCATGGCCAGATCCAGGAGGGTGAAGGGTTGAGCTACGCCTCCTCAGATTTTTTGCGCCCCCCCAGCTCCTCTTGACTTACTCTTGTTTTCTTCAGCCCATTGACAGTGTGCTTCAGCCAAACTCAAAAGATCGTTCAATCATTTAATAGCATTTTTCAAACGGATTTTCTTGGTGTTTCGGATTGGCTGGTTGAATATGGGCAACAAAGTCTGTAGCTCGACCTCCACAGTCACTGATAAAGCTGATGTCAACCAGAAGTTTCTTACCACTCTCATCTTGCTTCGAGTAATTGTCGGACGTGTTGGAAAGTGATTTCATTAACTTTTGATTGTCCAATTAGTTTCTACTATTAAACACTAATAAATATTCCATACCTTAATTTAAGCTCATACCTTCATTAGTACTCTTCATATTTTATCATTCACAAAGTCTTTCAGTTAATATGAATGAGTAAGCTAGTCCTGTTAGCTTGGTTATCCACAACCACTTTTTTCTTATTTGCGTATAAGATTGTTTAAAGGAAAAAAGAAAAAATGATGCATCGATTTATAATCACCACAGAATCTACTAGCTCAGGTACATCTAGTGCAAGACCTACACAAGAGCAAGCAGAGAACGCTAGGGTTGGCTTTTCTTCCTCTCATGATGCGGAGAATAATGCTACTGTGGGTGATACTGTCAGCGAGCATGGTCTTATGACAGGGTTCCGACGCAGCCAATGTTCACCAAGATCCTCGGCCATTCAACTCAAGCTGGTACTGCTCTCGACCGTGGTTAGAGTACTCAGTGAAGCTAGATGAATATTTCTGTTTCCCCAGTCGAAAGTTTGCGGCTAAAAGTGACAAAGACATCACGCTCACTAGACGAGTTTTCACTAATTGGAAAACAGCATTGGCGTCTGACTGGGGATTCAGTTGACATGCCTTTAGCCCAGTGGTTCTCAAACACGGTCCTGGGGGACCACTGTCACTGTGTATGCTGGTTTTCATTGCAACCACAAGTGCAACCCTAGAATTCTATTAAGCTGTTGATTTGTTTTAATTAGTTGGATTTTTTTACCCTGTAACATCACATTATGAGAGAAATGTTGTGCCTGCTATGGGAAATGAAAGCCCCAAATCCATATTGTCTTTAAAATGCTGCAGAACAAGTAATTGCACAAGGTCTGATATAATTACTAATCCAAGTCATGCAAAAGTTAATTATTGAGCCCCTATGGGTTGCTGCACACAACCTTAAAGTTCAGATTTTTTATTTTCTTTTTACAATATAAGCACAGTACAGGTGCTAGTCATTGTCAATTGCTCTGCCTTCTAACTCCTCATTATCAAATAAATGGTTCAATTTAGTGACCATTCATCAATAATCATGCTTATCAAGAGCCTACTGATATTTTGAAAGTTATTGGGACATGTGTTTGAATTTCTCTCTTATTATCTTGCATTTTCCCATACAGCACAATGGGAATATGAAACTTGTTCATAACATGCATAACTATTTTTGACAATATTGCCTAAAAGCGTACTGAAGAATAGGAAACAACTCATTTAAATTCTATGGTTGCATTTGTGGTTGGAATAAAAACCTGAATACACAGCGGTCCCCCGGGACTGAGTTTGAGAAGCACTGCTCTGGCCGTTGCCGTGTACAAGTCTCATATTCGGGCAGAAATGAGGGGGGGACAGGAAGGGACAGGAAACTGGAGGAACTATTGCCCACCTGTAAGGCCCAAACCATACTGAGAGGAATAGATACAGCACTACATTAAAAGCATAGGAGATACTGTGAGGTTTCTTGCTGTTAATGACATACCCCTCCATGGAACCTCTGAGAGCCCTCTGTCTATGAATGATGATTTCTCTGCTGGGCTTTTCCTGAAGCTGTTCGAGTACACCGTCACAAAGGATCTTAGAGAGATCGCCAACAGTATACCTCAAAATGCAAAGTATACCTCTCATAATTTGCAAAATAAGATGATTGTAACCCCGGCAAATTTAGTGTTGCTCCGGATTAAAAATATGACCATGCTCACACAACAGGGTTTTGCATTAAAAGTGATAGGTACAACATAGAAAATATATTAATAATTCTTTTTTTTCTGTCATTCTCTATTTTCACTTTGACTTCACTAGAACTTACACTTAGCACTCTCCTCCTCTGATGGTGTGTACCTGCGCTTTTCTTTACTCAAGGTTCTTAATTGTAGCTTGCAATGTTTTTATCATTTTGTAAGTCGCTTTTCATTATAGCATCTGCTAAATGGAAATGTAAACGTATTAACAAATACTAAACATTTTGAATAAAAAATTAAATTTTTTTAATGCTTGAGTTTACATTAAGGAGTTTACATTCATGACCACATCGATTTCCTCCATACAGCAGTAAACTATGATGAAGTAGCACTTAAGAAACTGTCCTTGAAAAATGATCCAGGTCTGAATTCAAGGTAAAGCAATGCCTGTATGCCCTCAAGCAAAACATTTCATCTGAGCCACTCTGGAAAATGTCCATAGGAAAACATCTATTGCACATAAACAGTGCACATTCTGGAGGATACACAAAATTCAATACAAAGCATATAATCCTCAAATATATAGGTATGTAAAACATACTGGACAACCAGTGTTTAAAGAAGTATAATTATGAACGGGTCACAGTTGTGCTTCCAATGCAGGAACCTTGATGGACATCATGCAACTACTTGATTTTGTGCCGGTCTTCATCTCTAGCTGGGGTGAATCAAATCCCAAAATTTCAGGCAGTCAATAAAATAAAAAAAAAAAACAACCCATACTAAAATAACTCAGAGCTTATGGCTGTAAGGGTAAATGATAAATGTTGGCTTCCATGGCTACCAGTCATTTATTTAACAAGCCAGAGGACACAAACAACCTTAAAAATGCTAATAAGATTGCCAGCTAGCTATAAGACTGCTGGAGAGGATTTTTTGGGGGTTCGTTTCCTTGACATAGTGTTATAACAGTGAAGGACTTGAAAACCAGCCAACTATCTTACTTCTTCACTGAATCTGAACAAAGCTGAGCACCAGAATACAAACCACATGCCACAGATTTGTTCAAACTACAAATCCTAGAACCAGGAAACTGCAATTTATCTTTGTATTGCAAAGACTTTTCTGCCCTTTTTACTTTTTTTTATCCAGTTAGATCAACTGTGAACTCAATCCTCTTTTGCAGGGACAACTTGGGGAATCAACGAGAGTAGGAAAGCAATGGAGTGCAGCAACTCAATTGTAGGTGGTGGTTCAGTGGACAGGTATGGAGATTAAAGTATGTGATCTTGGATGGGACACTGGGCTAAGACTCATTCACTTTCAAAAAGTGCCTTGGGGCCATTAATGAGCCGTAGCGAGTAAAGACCAAAATCAGACAGCAGGACAGCTGCTTCTACAACACTGTCCCCGTCATTGTTCTGAGACAGAGTAGCTGTTTAGCCTGCAAGGAAGACCGCTACCAGCTAACCCACCAATGCCTGTTCCAGCTGAGGCGTAGTTTCCTCAGGCATTCTCTCATCTAAACAGACATGTGCTATGACTGCTGACTTTCAGGAACACTGCAAGCAAGGATACTAGCAATGAAGCAGAGCAGTGGAGCCGCTACAGCAGTAGGAACTGCCTCTGAACCACACCCTAAAATCAGCTGAATGCCTGGTTTCCACTGCCTCATATTAGCACAAATGATAATAACTGGTTGACTTTGCATTCTTTTATCCTCAATAAATGATTTGTAGGTGCCAGGTGCAAATGTCAATTTGATTCATATCATATAGCTGAGGGGGCAATGATTACGAATCATAATGCCCAATGTACTATAAACATTAATTAAAAATGGAAATGTTTTAATCATGCATAATTGTGAATTAATTAGCACCTTCTGTGGTTCTGCAAAGCTCTAAGCAAATAGCTTGTGCTTTTGTTTCTCTGTAATGGGACTAGGCTACACTCATTAACACAGCTTCTAATTTCGTTAAATGGATACCTTTCAGCACAATGATTGCTATTTTGTCAAGTAAACGTTGCATTTCTGCATGAATTTCATTCACTTATACTTTGGGTGTTCGACAAGGACATTACATTTATTCCTTTCAGAATGTGTCTTTTGTATGTATTTTCCAGTTCTTAAACATCAGAGATTTCAGCGAGAGGGAGATTAAAGAAAAAGTAGATAAAAAAAGATTCTAAGCCTCCAGCTTGTACAGACATTTATCTGCTCCTCAGAGAAAGCCCAAAATTACTAAAAATATCTATCTATCCATGGAATCACAGAAAATAAAAAATAATAAAATACCTTTTGTATCATTTTTTTTTATGAAACATGATGAAGGATGTTTGCTCAGGAAGGGTACAACAAAACAGCACCAATTATACCAATATACCAATTCTCAAATAGTATCCTTGAAAATATATAATGTTCCCTTTTACCCCACAAAATGATACAGTTACCTAGAGTCCACTAATTAGCTTTTGGGGTACATTAGAGTAGAGAGTACCTTGAGGGACAGAACTGGATTCCTCCCGCATTTCAGAAAGCATACAGAATCCTGCCAGTGGCTCATTTATAGGAAATGAAGAAAGAATAATTCCAAAATAACTTCTTCAGCTGAAATTTAGCCGAATAAATCTCAATATGAGACCTTTTCTTTGCATAATGGCATTGCAAGGGTTCTTAAGCACAACACGTATGCCATTACTGCAAATGGACTTATACAATATACAGTATTTTTATTTTTTTTTTACCCCGAGTGCACATTAGAAATCAGGAAACGTCCCTTTCAGCCATGGAGTGGTACTGCAAGTCGCTAAACTGCCTCTTAATCCCAGGTAAATAAGGAAATGTGCGAGCAGCCGGATCTGGAGTATGCAGCAGCTGGAGGGAGGGCTGGGGAGGCAGACTGGTGTATTTGTGCGGTTGTGTGAATGCCCAAAGGCAGCAGATCTGTCTTAACTCTGGGTTCAGTTCATGTTGTTGGACCCACAGTTATAACAGGATTACTAATGCACAGGCAGTGCAGGGGCTAGAGCCTAATCAGCTACACATTCAAATTCATTATTACCCTGTCTGAAGGGGAGGGGTATTGTTTTTGGTGGCATTTGTTTATTAGAAAAATCAAGGATTTAAATTTTCCCAAGTATGGTTACTTTGTTCCGTTGGTTTGTTAGTAACTTGGCAAAATCAAAGATATTGATTTTGTCAAGCAGCTATGTTACTTTGTTCCATTTATTTGATCGTTCTGTCCAAACTGTAGCAGGGACAATTTTGGTCCGATTATAAAAAGTTTGTAAAATTACATATGCTCAAAACTCTAAACCATGGGCTGCATCCAATATTCAGCAAAATCATCGGACACTGGGATCATATTGAAAGAAAAATCCTGGAATCTCAAAAATACTTTTCTTTTTCAAAAAAAATTCATCTTTCTCAAAACGGATCCCATCGATTTGTAATTTGACAATCACTAGTATATCGGTATACTCAATAACCCAACCATATATTATGCACTTCTGCAGCAAATTATGGGTTTGGCAGCCTGAGATATTTAATAGAATCAATGGGAGACACCCAAAGCTCTGACATAGTCAGTGGGGAGTTTGCATGTCCTCCTTCTGTTAACAGGGGTTCCCTCTGGGTACTCTGGTTTCCTCTCATGGGCCAAAGGCATTAGCCTGGCATCCATACATATCAAGTGCTGGTCGCTCCCAACGGTCACTGACTGATACCAGTCTGGCCTCAGTCGTATAGTCAACGTTTAGCCCTTACGTCACTAATGAAGTGAATATATATTCAAGTTTTCTGCTCTTGGCTGATTGGGTGACCTTTTGGCGAGAACCACCGATCGAATATGAGTTAGCTGGCCAGCAACGTCATTCGGTAATGTTATTTGACAAAAAATTAGATTGTGGCTTGCTTGCATTTACTGTCGGAGTGGTTGTTAGGTTTTGAACAGGATAATGTTTGGCATTATCTGCATTTTATTTATTTCAGTGGGATTCCTTGGTATAATAAATGCTAAAGTAAATAATACTCAAATTACATAACGTATTTCACTGTAATTGTCAATAGCTATAGCTCGAAGGGCATGATTTCATCAGCTTGATTGAAGTGATACTCCACTCAAAAACTATAATTTGTGTACTCACCATTAGATGTCTTGAACGGACAAAGTTGTTCTTCACCTGGCGCAAGTTTATGGCCACTGGAGAGTTTTGAAAAATTATCCAAATTCCTTCTTTGCTGGAAGCAAATGGGGTCACACAGTAGCAATGGGAAAACTCCACAAATCATCCGTTGACAAACCATCGTCCAACGCATCGTCCAGTATAATCCAAGCCCACTTTGTCCACTCGTATCCTCAGAACTCTAGAAACGCAGTTATTTTCCACTAAAAATAATAAAATACCACAGTTATGCTTCAAGTAAGATCACGCATTCAACGGAGGTCCCGCCTCCCGGCTTGTTTATTGCCCAGAGACTCTGCTGCCACTCAGATGAATACTCGTATTAACATGAGCCGGGAGGCGGGACTTCCGTTGAATGCAGAACTGTGGTATTTTATTTATTTTTAAGTCTGTCTGAAGGGGTGGGGCACCCTTGCGACTGTGAGCCAATCACAGATCTTGCATGGATTTTGTGCGAATATTTGAAAGTCAAACGCTTGCCTACCGACTGAGGCCAGACATGTCAGCAAGTGACCATTGGGAGTGACCAAAGCTTGATATGGATGGACTCCAGGCTAAAAAGTGCAAGTATGCAAGTCAGGCTAATTGGATACTTTAAATTATCTGCAGGTATCAGTTTGCAAGTGAATGGTATATGAATGTCATGTGTACTGGGCAATGGATTGATGAGCTGTCCAGGGAGCGTCCCTGCCATCGTCAGCTGGAATAGGCTCCAGCTCTCTTTCGATATAACGTGTGTGCCCGCAGCTTGAGTGTCCGTCAGCAGTCTATAGTCCATATGTCACCTGATTAAACTTTTGGACATCATTGAGTCAAAGTCAAGGTCATCAAAAAACAATTATTTTTACAATAACCTCCTTAAATCTGCTCCCATCAATTTCAACTTTGATTCATAGTGTGCATTTCTCAATTCCACTTTCAACGATATGCAACACTATGGTATGAGGTCATTAGGCTTGTTATTGCGAGGGCTTGAATGTCATGTGGGTCCCAAGTCATTCAACACCCAAAGCACTAAAATTTCTCCCTCAGGCAGGTTATGCTGTGTCTGGCAGTACTTGTTGCATGCATAAAGAGAGCTCAGAGTTCATTAAGTAGCAGCAGTACCAGGAGTACCGTGAGCGAGGCCTTAGAGGGACATGTGCACATTAAAAAATCATTGACTTTTCTGTTTTGTAGTCTAGCAAGGCCTAAACATTGGAAAAATGGGTTGAAAATAAAAAAGGAGAAGAGAGCATATAGCCTGAATGCATGGACTTGAATGTGATTGCCTCTGACCTATTCCTTTCAAAACAAAAGCATAGAAAATCCTTTTCAACTTGACCCCCCAACCTTTGAAAATCCATCTTTAAGAATAAAAAATAACAAGAAATGAGTGTGCAGAGGTTAAACGTTGCAGGTATTTCACTCAATACTTGAACAGGCGAGGTGTCACAGAAGACAGACGCTAATACATTAACCTTTTCTATGTTATCCAGGGCTAGCATTTTAACATACGCCACAGTAGTTTTTAATTTAGCCTGGCTTAACCATCTCCAGTGTCCAAGCAGCAGGACGGTTTGTCACGATTATGAAGATAATTAGACTAATGGGTAGGGCGTAAAGAGGTGAGAAATTAAAATGGAACTAGGGGAGAATGGTGCAATAGAGATTAAATGAAGTGGTGAAAGAACACTGGCCAGTGAGTCGGACGATAAGCTGGGAGTTATCTGCCCCATGTGATTACGGTTCGGGTAATTTTCCACACTCTTAGGACTCAAGCACCCCCCACTGCGCCCCAAACTTTGATACTCTTGCCCTCCCACATCAATTTGGAGCCTTCCCATCTCACTTGGCCTTCCTTTGAATTCAATCGATAACCAAGGCCTCGTCGGGCCAAATCATGTTTGATCGCGATTTGATGCTCTCGACCCATTGCCCAATTATTTTGCACCCACATCCCCACTAATGCCCCCTTCACCTTTGTCTTTAGCAACACTGTGGATGCTGAAGGGGACCTTCAAAGTGGCCCCATGTCATTTATCAGCCCCTATCCACCCATCTACCTCGCTTTAGCCATTTAACTACCCTACAGCTGTAGCTCTCCATTAGCCCAGAAGGATATGTAACTAAGGCCTGACAGCTAATCTATAGCCCACTCCAGCCAGTGACCTCTAACCTCGCCTCAGCACCTCCATCAGAGCACTAGGGTAATGGTTAGAAGGCTTCTGTCCATGCCACAGCACGCGCTACAGTGGCTCACATATAAAGGAAAATAATGAGAAGATAACTGCTGTAACCATGGTTTAAAAAAGCAGGTACCAAGCTTTAAGGCAGGGCAACAGTCCACAGGATAAGAGGGGGTGGTTTAATGCATTTATTAGTAATAATGTCCAAGAGAACTTCAGTTTGTATGCCACAGCACACCACAGAAAATATTCTTCTTTCACTCTTTTCCATCATTTTATCCATTTATTGAAATAAATGCTTAGTTGAGTGTGGCCATGTCTAAAGCCACAACTGAAATCAATTAATTTTATTAAATTAAGATTTAGATAACTCCGTCGCCCCAGCGACCCAGTCGTGTATCTCCCCGATCCCCAAATTTCGGACAAAATGGCTGGCGGCAGCCATATTGGACGTCCAAAATTGCCAAAAATCGGTCTTGAGCATTGTCAAATAAATATGTTCACCTGTGCAAAATTTCAAAAAAATTCCTGCAATAACTGTGGCTTCCAGAGCAGGGAACAGAAAATTTCTGCCGGCGCCGTACAGCCCCGGAACTAAACTATAGTATCTCACAACTATCTTCGCTGAGGAGATACAATTAGATCTTTTTCTGTGGAAAAAGGGGTGCTTATTTCTTCATCTAACATGTATTTTAAAGAATATGTGGGTATGTCCATTTTAACTGACACAGTACAAACAAACGGCCACATGCTTGATGAAATAAACTGCTTCATTGAAACGGAATAAATTGGAATAAAGTGTGTCTTCTACATTTATGCAAATAAATAAAACAGATTTAGAGCATGATTTTTGTGAAAGCCTGTGCCGCACACTAGCCAGTACAGTGGGGATGCAGCAAAAGCAGTTTTGGTATTTTCCCACCAGCAGGAGCACAGCTCACCCACGCACCCCTGGAAGAGGGATCAGATGGAATACTTTATGATGAGAGTGTTAAAGCCAGGTGCTGAATTAAGTATTCCAATAATTTCTTTCATTACTATAAAACCAGTGTGCTGCAGCAGGCACACTATTTTCTGTCATGAAGGACTGTACAGCAACTAAGAGAAAAGGTTTCTGCCAAGATGAGACTGATGCCTTTGTGCAGGAAGTGCTATACAGAAAAAATTGTGCGCGACATTGTTATTGCTGTTAAAACAACTATTCAACAGTATCGTGCAAAAGCCTTAGGCACCATTTTTTTATTTAAATGTAAAGATGTTAACTTTTGGGTTATTCCATGTCAAATCAAAAAAAAAAAAAAAAAAAATAGGCGTGCAATGCCTGGAATACCCCTCAGCCCAATGTCGAAGATTTTGGAGACGCCCGCCCGCCCAACCGCACGAAGGATAGCAATACCCAGTCAGCCTTGAGGGCTGAGGGATAAAAAATGGGATTCTACACTTCACTTGTATTGATTATCTTCGAATTTGGCATGCAAGTTGGCTATGACCCCAAACGCCCAAATCTCAAATTTCAACTCAATCGGACCTTCCAATGCAAAGTTACAACCTTTTGTTTTTTTTGATATCTCGCGAAAATTCAAATGACCATATCTCCAGAACTACTTGACCGATTTTGATAAACAAGGTATAGTTGGAAAGGGAATCACACAAGCATTCCTGCTGACAAATATAGAATAACATGTTCTTAAGTTTTTGATATGTTGTCGATACCTCATCGGGATACAATTTGGTGTTCAAAAAAATTCAAGGTCATGCGACCCCCAAGGTCAATTTTGAGGTCAAAATATAGGATTAATAATTCATCCCACCCAGAGTTACCAGAATGAGTTTAAACATGGCAAATTTGGAATGCTTGTGTAATTCCCTTTCCAACACTAAAATCCAAAATGCTAATTTAAAAAACAGCTTAATAAATAAATATTTGTATTTCATTAAAAAACAGTTGATATAGATAATACCGTGTTGACAGAGCCCTGATCTCAACATCATCATGGCTGCCGGCAGTTACTTGGAAGGATAGACCCAAAGGAAACAGTCACTCTGCAGAAGTACTTTGGCAATTTTTTCACTGTGCTTAGAGCAAGCAAAAAGCACATCATCTCATAAAACTATAGCACACCAAGACAGTGTCCCTAATTTTTAGACAAAGCATAGTCACCAATTGTTGGTTGAATTTATTTTTAACAGCGTACAGCACTGTCCAGTACATTCCTAAGTTATTTGCAACTTTTAATTTCATTGTATTTGCAATGACAGTTCACCAATGAAATTGCTTTAAATGTGCCAAAGACTTTTGCTCAGTACTGTATATTTAAAATAATGCGCTTAACACTGTAAGTCCTGTAATGTATTCAGGTTCATGTCACATCCATGACACACAGCAATGCTGAGTAGAACACAGCATGTAACAAAGAAGGCATTGACTCTTGAAAGACAGTACTATCAAGACCACTCAATAACTAACCTGGACCTCGGAAACACAGGATTACAGATATGCACCCGTTGGGTTGAGGGCATAATGACCCAAGTATTAATGACCAGCCAATATCACCAAGCAGCCACCCAATAAAAGGGGCCCTCCCATAAAGACTGTTAGTACTACAGAGTTGGCGCTGATGTAGGAGTCTTGAGCAGATTCCAGAAAATTTGCGAATACGTCACATGTTTGCATCACATGCTTGCATCATCAGAAATTTGTATTACGTGTTAATCGAGTGAATTACCTATTGATTCACATAAGTGAGATGTCGAGTGGAGAGGGTGAGCAACTACATATGAGAAATCTATGAGAAATTTTAAAGATAAATACTTGCATGGATAGTAGCGGGTCTCGGTTGATATGGGAAACACAATGTGCACACTTACATGTTGGGCTAGACTTGCACAAACGGCATGAATAGCAGAACTGATGGTGCCCTGGCTCATACTAGCCACTACTGCCCACTGTGTGCAGGAACGAGCCGGTTGTGAGAAAAGCAAGCATGCCTGGCACCTTCACTGGGACTAAGAGTAAGCGCAGACAAGCTGGGTTTGCCGTCCAATTCAGCTCTTACCAGCAGGCAAACTTTCAGTATGACACGCAGAGACAGATTTGGTATAGCCCCGTACTCTTCATCGGATAAGATAAGGCAAAACAAGTTTATAAACCTATTGTTTATTTATTTATTTATTTGCTGTCAGGCAATGATGTACTCTATTTTTCGTGAAGGCTATCGCGACAACTAACTGATAACAGAGAACAACACGCAGATGGAAAATGTCCTGACAATTTTTTTTACTGTATCATACGTCCCCTCCTTGAGGCAAGAGCCATCTCTCTGATGAGCACCAGCAAAACAGGAATAAAACAGCCTTATAATCTGCCCTCATTCATTTGGCTCAGGAGGGTAATCAGGTCGAGGATTTATAAATAAATAGAGTTATGCTGTTTGCTAGTAACATAACTAACCAATGAGGATTTCTATTTTTTTAGCTAAACAACCAACCAATGCAGAAAATTTTGGTTTGAGCCTCCAATAGGTGCCATCTGTTGGTCATGACAACATGCTCTGATACAGTTGTTAAATCACCGACAAATATGGGATAAAATGGCAAGCATAACAACACTAAAAGTGGTTTGTGTGATTTAGGACCAGCATACTTGCGCGCTATAGGCAAAAAAATCAAAATTATAGTGCACATTTGATGATGTCCATGTCCTGAAAGACGTGCAGTGGACAGCACACATCAGTGACAGCACAGTCATTTTTGGCACAAATATTGCACTTAAACAGGCCTTAAAGACAAATACCCAAAAAGAACATCATTGCTTTTTTTTTTTACACAATTGCCATTGCTATTTCTTGCAACAATAGCTTAAAAATGTGCCTATAAAAAACATGATTACAGACATTGTCTAAAAATATCAGGACAAAGCTAATATACAGAGCATTACATAGCTAAAAATTCACGTAAAACATAAATGTCTTCATTCACTCAAAAAAAAAAAAAAGCGAGGGCACAGGTGGACACATGCATAATGCATCAGGTAGTAATTTGCTGATCTTGATTCCATGCTAAGCACAATAGAACACTTTGCATGGCTAAAGGGATGATGAGCTCGGGTAATTCTATTCGACGCAGTACTGAATATCCATTCAGAGGGCACACTAGTAGCACAGGTGTAGAGGTATTTTCTGACTGCTTTTTCGAGCTTGGGAAATCGGCCCCTACTCTCTCTCCGCCAAAGGTAGCATTCCTTCAGCCAAAAAATGTGTAATTGCGTCTGATAGTATAAGCCACCTTGCCCTGTCCTTAATGTATTTGTTGGAGTTCTCAAATGCTTCTGAAACATTCATTTGTCATCACAGTCCTGTTGCTGAGGCAGCTGGATTACCGGAGATAAGCAGCAGGAAGATGGCACCAGCTGAGCACAGGCATTTGGGGTGATTCTGTTTTAATTGGTTGCGATTGTTTGAAGTGTTACCATATTTTGTGCTCACTTTTTGGCAGATGGCTCAATCTAGACTCTCTGGCTGTCCTGAACTGTTTGGATTGAGACCAAAGTGATTGCAAGCAGCTCGATTCCATGTTGATTCGATATCTTTTTTGCCTTCTTAACAAGCCGGGGGGAGCAGGTCAGAAAAAGAGGGTCAATTACTTTATATAGGCAAGTCACTGAGGTAACTTGGTCAACTGAGATTGGGAGCAGGCCTACAGTCAGTCAGGCATACACAAATAACTCCAGTAGATCTGCCATTGTGCTCTCACTGATCTTCAGTTTCTGTAAATAAAAGATCAGCTGCGGCACACTCTCCTGCTTTCGGAAATTAGAGCCTCCATCTCACTGTCTGTGACGACTCAATGAAGTCCACAGAATGACACTTGAACTGCATTCCAGATAGCAATATTGCACACAGCTGCCATCTTCAAACAGTAATACCATTACTTCTATGAATAAATAAGTACCCAGGAAAAGTAATAACTCAAAAGAAAAAAAAAACAATCATTTCCAGTCATCAAATCACAGAAATGGCAGATAAGCTAAAGTAATTATATGCTAGAGCTGTAAAAGTTGAGTCTAACCAGTTACACATGGACCTGCAGACCAAATTGGAGATTAATTTAAAGGAACCCGAAAGTAACAAAAATGTTTGGAGTTACTGCAGTCAAAAGCAGAGAGTAGTTATAGCTGCAAGCAGCAAAGAGATGGGGCTGGGCAGAAGTGAAATGGTGGCAGGAGTAGAAAATGAAGAAGAAAAATGAAATGGCAACTCAGGAGGAGAGAGATTTATCAAACTAAAATTGGAATTGTTTACAAATAAATGTATTCCAATATGTGTTTATACTAGGATTGTATGAAGATCAACACTTTGTTACATAGTGGTGACTTAAGTAACCAAGCCCACCCTTAATAAGAAGGAAAAGAGACCTGCGACTAAAGGTTAACTATCAGCATATTTATCAGTTAGTTTCATCATAATGAATATCACATGTCGATTGCAAACATGTCCCCACAATACCACTCAGGGCCTGAACCAGCAACTTTTTGTACCACAAGCAGGCTCCTAGCAGGATGTGGTGCCTGAACAGATAAGATAAACAAACTGCTGACAGCTTTGCAGGTGAATAACCTCTAATTTGTTTAGGAATCAAATTTATGTACAAAAGTCAGATGTTGTGGGGAAAAAATACAAAACTTGGCAGAAATACTTGAGGCAAAGAAACTTTTTTTGTATTATTCACATGGGGTTTATCATTTAGTTTTTGAAAACAAGCCAAACTAACTAAACCCAAAAAATAAACTCAAGTTAACAAATATTTAGAACAGAACGAATTTGTTAAACCTGACTGACAATGTACTAAATTGAGGTTGAATTCCAAAAAAGCAAAATTGAATTAATAAGCTGCATAATTAGTACCATACAGTTGGAGGATTTGCAACAAAAATGTATCACTTCAGGATCCATTTAATAGTTAAGATACATGCTGACAAAATGACCCAACTGGGCAAGAGGGTTATTTTAGAACATGTCTGTCAAAGAGAAATTCAGCAAAACAAATCACACATATCAGATAGACGGCTTGCAATCGGACCTTTATAGCAGGCCACAGGGTTTTAACTTACAACCACTGGTACTCGAGGCAAGCTCTTAACAGGATACGCCACCTGGGCAGTCACAGGCAGGTGAGCAGGTTGCTGACAGCTTTGTAGGTCAGTCGTTCCCAAACTCGATCCTGGGGCACACCCAAGTATGCTGGTTTTTGTTCTACCCGCAATTACAATTGTAGGATGTCAACAAGCTGTTAATTTGCCTTGATAAGGTGCAATTATGCAAAGAGCAATTATTTAATCTCATGATCCACATTTTCACATGTATTAACATATGATTTGAAGGATAAATACGACTCCATTTCCAAAGAAGTCGGAATGCTATGAAAAATGTAAATAAAAACAATGCAATGATTTGCAAATCATTTAAATCTATATTTGATTGTAAATCAGGCAAACACAACATATCAGCTGTTGAAACCAAAAAAAATTATTGTTTCTTGAAAAATAGCTGCTCATTTCAGATTGATGCCAGTAGCACATTTAAAAATATATACATTTTTTTTTTTCATAAAAATTTTGCATCTCCAATCCCATCTAAAACAGGAATGTCCAATCGACAAACTATGTATAAGCATGCCTATGTGTGACTCACGCTGCCATCTCGGGAGTGCCTAGACAGTTCACGGCTCTCGTCCAAAGCATGTGTCAGTCAGCCCCAGCTTCATTACACTCATAGCTCGAAACCTCGCAAGCTCACAAGCGCGGAGGAATCCCAAACATGTACTGGCTCTTAATTTTACTGACAAGCACCTGGCTGGCCAGCAGAAGGCACAAGAGCAACAAATAATGCTGACACAGACCACCTGCATCTCTCCCGGTAGTGCAAAGCCAGTTATGAGCTGCTCTGAAAAGATTATTAGTCACAGTCAGAACTGGCATGGCACAGATTCAAACCAAGACCGTCAGGGTCACTACTGCTCTGCAATGTAGGACCTAAACTGAGTGAGCCAACCTGGCAACCCTCATTACCTCATAATTTCAATTCAGTGGGTGACAGGTCTGGACTGCAGGCAGACCAGTTTACCACCCATGCTCTGTAACTATTGAGTCATACTGTTGTAATACAAGCAGATTGCGGTGCATGGCATTCTCTGAAATAATCAAGGCCTTCCCTGTTAAAGACATCTGAATGGCAGCATATGTTACTCCAAAACCTTTATTTATTGTTCAGCATTAATGGTGTCAACACAGATGTGCAAGTTACCAATACCAAGTGCACTAATGCACCCCCACACTACCATAGATGCTGGCTTTTGACCTGCGTGCAGAAAACAAGCCTGATGTACGTTGTGTGATTATACAGATAACTTAACCAATAAGCATAGCTACCTGCTTGCACATAAGAGCTTAATCACAAACCAGAGTCTCACAAGCTAGAGTGTTATGAGGCCCTCTCTTTTAAGTTTTGAATTGGGAGCCTATCCCAGCATCCATTGGGTGTGAAGAAGGAATAAACTCTGGACAGGTTGCCAGTCTGCCAACGATGCATATCCTGGAGGAAACCCACCCAGACAGAGGAAGAACTTACAAATACCAAGCTGAAAGGCCCAGAGTAGCAGTCTGACCTAATGCTCTCCTGTACAGCCACAGTTAGAAATTGCTGTGCCCAACCTCAACACAAAATAAATCACTCATCATTCAAAAATCTACCTCGCTGAATAGAAAGCCACAACAGAACTATGATGCATGATAACTCTTTTCTCCACGACTATGAAATAAAATCATCAAATCAATTTTGGCCCAATAAATAAATGTCAACCTCTCGTAAGCAAAGTTGCAGGCACACAAAATTGGAATTTTTATAAGCAATTCTACCAGGCAGGCCCATCCTGACCATGCACATATATGAAAAGTGCAATGGAGGTGGTATGATTGCTTTTCATGAAGGAACAATTGAGTTAAGAACTGTCCAAGGCCCTCTCAACACAAGCCTCTAAACAGCAATGCTATGAAATGAAATGCTTCTAAAATTGCTAACATGGCTAACTAATTTATGGAAAATATTTCAGGCTTAATTCCACCCTAGACAAACATATTCTACTACAAAAGACACAAGACCAACAAAAAAAAAAAAAAAAACAAAGAAACCTGACCACATCTGAATACTTAAATTGACAATAGTAGCAGCAGTTAAGGGGAAAAAAATAACAGTCAAGGGTGCAACTCAACATCCAGCATTGGAGGGCGGAGAAAAACATACTTTCAGACTGCCCAGCGTTGTGTAATGCAGTGATTCTCAACTGGTGGGTCGCGACCCAAAAGTGGGTCGCGGACCCGTTTTCATTGGGTCGCAGGCCTTTGCCGGGTCAATAAAAAAATCTGTGCTTTTATTTTGAAGAGGATTTTTTTTATGCAGCGGAGTGACGTCTATTCACACTCCTTAACACCAGGGGCTCTAATTTCGTAGACCAGGCGCAGGCGCGGCGAATGGGGGATACGCCGTGCTAACGGGGTGTGTCCAGGCGTATGTTGCAATTTCTTGCCCGGCGTAGCCTGGCGCAAGTACTCCTCTGTCCCGCCTCTGCCCCTCCTTCCAGCGCAAGTTGGCAAAGGCGTGTTTGGGTATAACACAGCCGAGTCAAATATTGCTCATTGGCAAGAGAAACGATGGATAGCGTGTTCCTATTATTACAGCCTATTGCTGTTTAAAATTTTGGGATTAACTTGCATGGACAACAATGCAAGATACGTTACACATTTATTCTCAATATGTGATCTTAACTCAGTACGAGATCATAGCAATCAGGCTGTATTCCTTTACCCCACTAAAAACGATAAAACCTAAGTGACAATAATAGTTGCCTAGTTTTAAGCTGCTTGCACACTGGACGCGAAACGAATTTTTCGCTCGACAGATTGCGTTGAAAGCAGTGTCTTGTGTCCGAAAGTCTGACAGGGTTTTAATATATCTCCGTGTCCGACAGTCTATTACTGTTTTTAATTTCTTCAAATCTACTGACTCTTTTAGGCATTAAACGTGAATGTTTTGATATGAGGGCTCAGTTCTTCAAGATGAGTACCGAGAATTTCAATCAATGTTTCTGTTTAAGCTCTGCTCAGTAAAGCGAGTCGACATTGGCACGGGACAAAGGACGATTAGAACAGATTGATAACGAAATAAAGAATGAAAAGAAACATTTTAACAACAGAAAATTCAACGAACACTGCGATTAATTTATTTACGGGTCATCTTTTTTGGATGTTCTGTTGGTTGGTGATGTATATGTATTTTTATTCTTTATTCCGTTATAAATCTGTTCTCATATCAATCGGCTACTTTTATTTTTGCTGGGTGCCGGACATGGAGTATTTGGCATTTCGCGTCGGACAGTCTTGATCGTGTATGTGATAATTTATTCACACTGTCAATGGTCATGGAATTGATTTGCTCTCTGATTGCAAGCACTATTTTATCTCTGCTGTGGAAATAAAGCGTGAATCTGTTCGATCCATCTGACTAATTTTCAAAAGAAAGACAACAGTCTTTATTCGGTCTATCTTCAAAGGAAGAAAACAAACGAATAAAAAGACCAAGAAAAGTCGATAGCTCTTTGCATCGACTCTGACTGTAATCAGTCCTGCGAAAAATTTGTTTCGCGTCCAGTGTGCAAGCGGCATTACCGAGCATAGAAAGCAAGCATAATATACGCAGTGCCTGATGCCGCGGCAGTTTGTGGTTGGCTGAGAAAGATGTGAAGTCGTTAATTTGCATCATTGATTCAGTTGCGTTGATTAAGTCAGGTCGAGTTTCCTTCACACGTGCCTTTGATCTGACATGAGGACAATCGATATAGATACTATAATTTATGTGCTGATTCAGATAGTTACATGAAACAGTGGTTGCAGTAATTATTTACTGTATTGAAATGTGCCTGACATTCTGGAAACCTGCCTGTGAGGTTTCGGTGATGTAATGTGAATATACGCCACTAGATGGCAGTATTTACCTTTTTTTTGTGAAGCTCAGACTGGAGTCATGTTTAGACATGTCCTGGACATGTCTGGGGCAAGTCTCAGAAAGTTAAAAAAAAGAGGTCTAAATGTGGGTGGGGTCTGCAAAAGAGTATATAAAGAAAAGAATTAAGACAGTAATAGAGTAGGAGAAATTGCAAGAAGATGACCAGACCTGCCATTCTGTTCAAGACCTGTGATGTTTCTTTTGTGGATTTCTTTGCCTGAGTTTGAGCATTTTCTTCATCCAGGACATCACCAAGCCACCCCACCAAAAAGGGACTGTAATTATTTCTGTTTTTTTCTTATTTATCAATCTTGGTCTTTAGTTGTAGGTTGTTATTAGTCTTTGTCTTTGTTAAAAATTAAATGTGTTTTAGTTGTTAAAACTGTGTTTGTCATCCCTTGCTGTTGCTGTTGTGTTATGAATGTAATAACAAATTGGGGCCATAACAAATTGGGGGCTCAAGGTCCGGGATAGACCATTGTGTGAGTAATTTATTAAAAATCTAACATTCCAAATTGTGAAATTGTTTTTGTGAATTTTCCTAGATATATATTGACAACAGCAATGGATGATTTCTTGGCATCACCAACCGTAGGGGTTTTGAAGTCTTTTAAAAAGACAGAACTGCTAGAAATTTGCAGACAGTTGGAGTTGACAGAGGTAAAACCAGCCATGCGAAAAGCAAGACTGGCTAGAGAGATAGTTGAATATTACATTGATGAAAATGTGTTTGCACCAGGAGATCTGGAACAGTTTCCAGTGGAAAATCCAAATATAGAAATGGAACTTAAATTAAAAATGCTAGAGATTGAAAGGGAGGAAAGAGAAAAAGAAAGGGAATTTGAGAGGGAAGAAAAAGAAAAACAAAGGCAGTTTGAGTTAGAAAAATTAGCAAGAGAAGAAAAACAAAGAGAATTTGAGTTAGAAAAATTTGCAAGACAGAGAGATTTTGAATTAGAGAAATTCGATAGAGAAGAAAGACTCCAAATGGAGCAACTAAAAATAAAAATTCAAACTGAAAATAAATTTCGGGCTAGCCAGGAGGTAAAACTGGTGCCTCCATTTTCGGAAAAGGATGTTGACAACTATTTCCAGTGTTTTGAAAAGGTAGCAAAGAGTTGCCAGTGGCCAAAGGAACACTGGCCTCTGATGTTGCAAACTGTCCTCAAGGGTAAAGCTCAACAAGCCTATTCGGCTTTGTCTGCAGATGATTCCTCTGATTATGAGGTTGTCAAAAAGGTTATTATGAGAGCTTATGAGTTGGTTCCAGAGGCTTACCGACAGAAATTCAGAGGTCTGAAGAAATCTGAAAATCAGACTTATGTTGAATTTGCTAATGAAAAGCAGGTTTGCTTTGAGCGCTGGTGTACTTCTATGGAGGTCAAGGATGATTTCAACTCACTAAAAGAGATGGTGTTAGTTGAAGAATTCAAGAACTGTGTTAAGGATGATGTTAAGACCTACCTTAATGAGAAGCAAGCACTGAACTTGCAATCAGCTGCCAAATTTGCAGATGAATATGTTCTCACTCATAAGTCCAAATTTCAGTCTAGCAGTAACAATAGATGGTCCCAATTTCAGATAAAGGGTTATGGTGATACCCAAGATTCCTCACCCAAAGACAAAGACAAATCTGGTGATGGTGCTCAGAAATCCAGTAACAGGTCTGATCAAAGTGTGAAAGCTGACAGTGACAGAAGTGGTCTAGTTTGCAGATATTGCAAGAAATCTGGTCATGTTACAACTAACTGTTGGTTCCTTAAAGCTAAAAAAGAAAAAGAAAAGGATACCAAACCAAATGCCTTTGTGAAAACAAGGTTAGAAACCCCTGTAGTAGATAACCAATCTGCTAAATTGCCTGCTTCTTGTGGGGCTAAAAAGCCTGATACAGCTGACTTTGTGAGGGAGGAATTTCTTCCATTTGTGTCAGAGGGATTTGTGGCTCTGAATGAGCATACTACTCCTGTCCCCATATATATCCTAAGGGATACCGGAGCTTCTCAGTCACTTTTGTTGATGGACTCCTTGGAGTTACGTGATGAGACCGCTTCAGGGGATTTCATACTTGTACAAGGTATTGAAGGGAGGACTGTATCTGTACCCCTGCGCTCTATATTCTTGAAGTCAGATTTAGTTACAGGACAGGTAAAGGTGGGACTTATGTCAAGTCTACCTATAAAGGGTGTTTCTCTGTTGCTAGGCAATGACCTGGCTGGGGGCAAAGTAGTTCCCCCTGTACATCTTACTTCACAGCCGAGCACTGAAGATGGGGATGAGGACCCATCTCTGTATCCTTCTTGCGCAGTGACTCGTGCTATGGCCAAGAAGGCTAAAGAAGAAGATGATGTGGTGCCGTCCAGTACATTGAATAGTCAGGACTCAGGTGGTTCGCCTCATGACTCTGATTGGCCTACTATGGTTTCTCCGTTTGAGGACTTATCAGATACTTTTATCAGTTCTCTATTCAGCCAGCCGGATGGGTCTGGTGATTCTGATGTGTCTGGAGACTTGTCTCTGTCCAGAAAGCGGTTGATTGAGGAGCAAACTAATGATCCTGAAATTTGTGTACTAAAGAGGAGAGCCCTTCCTGATAAAGAAATAGACGCAGTTCCAGTTGGGTATTATCTCAAGGATGGTGTGTTGATGCGGAAGTGGCGCCCTCCTGATATCCCTGCCAATGCAGATTGGGCAGTGGTCAGGCAAATTGTTGTTCCGAAGGTCTATAGGAATGAGATCTTAACAATGGCTCATAGTTTACCTTTAGGAGGTCATCTTGGTGTTAACAAGACTGTTGATAAGATCATGAAACACTTCTTTTGGCCTGGGCTTCGGAAAGACGTTTCCAACTTTTGCAAAACCTGTCACACTTGTCAGGTAGTTGGAAAACACCAGTTAGACCCACCTGTAGCTCCATTGCAGCCTATCCCAGCATTTGGGGAGCCATTCTCTAGGGTCATTGTTGATTGCGTTGGTCCATTACCCAAGACTAGATCTGGAAATCAGTACTTGTTGACAATCACGTGTGCATCTACCAGATTCCCTGAAGCCATACCTCTACGTAACATCAAGGCAGCTGCAATCTCGAAGGCTTTGATAAAGTTCTTCACGTTGTTTGGCCTTCCCAGGGAAATTCAGTCAGACCAAGGTAGCAATTTCACTTCAGGATTGTTTCAGCAGGTTGTGTATGAACTAGGTGCAAAGCAGATTCTTTCTAGTGCCTATCATCCAGAAAGTCAGGGTGCCTTAGAGCGGTTTCATTCCACTCTCAAGACAATGATGAGGACTTATTGTTATAACCATGAGAAAGACTGGGATGAAGGGGTTCATTTGCTGTTGTTTGCAGCTAGAGAAGCAGTGCAGGAGTCTACTGGATTCAGTCCATTTGAGCTAGTGTTTGGTCATGAAGTGAGAGGACCTTTGCTATTATTGAGTGAACAATGGCAAGAGAAAGAGCCGCATATCAGTCTGTTAGACTATGTTAGCAAGTTCAAGGAAAGATTGCGTGCAGCTTGTGACCTTGCCAAAGAGAACTTGAAATCAAGTCAGGGAAAAATGAAAACTTGGTATGATCTTAAGGCTAGAAGCCGTGAGTTTAAACCAGGAGACAAGGTCCTTGTGTTGTTTCCCTTGCAATCCAATCCATTGCAGGCTAGATTTCATGGTCCATATGAAATTCTGATGAAACTCAATGATCTCAATTACATTGTGAAGACTCCGGATAGGAGAAAACCAAAACAGTTGTGTCATATTAACATGCTAAAGCCTTATCATGACAGAAATGCTAGGGTTGCAGCTGTCACTTCAGATTCTCCAATGGTCGAAACGTGTGAAGATGAGGGGGAGTTTCAAGATGATGAACCAAGAATTAAAGCTGAAGTTCTTTCATGTAAATTGTCGAATTCTGAAGTGTTGCAAAATCTTGATGTAAAACTCCAGCACTTAGAACCCTCACAGAGAGATCAGTTTGAAAGGTTGATCAAGAAATATGAGGATTTGCTTCCTGATGTTCCAAAGAGAGTTACTATAGCCTCTCATGATGTAGATGTTGGTGATGCCAAACCAATAAAACAGCATCCATACCGGATGAATCCTGAAAAGAGAAAGATTGCTGAGAAAGAGGTTGAGTTCATGTTAAAACATGATATTATCAGACCCTCCAACTCCGATTGGAGTTCACCCTGTGTGCTAGTTCCAAAACCTGATGGAAGTACTAGATTCTGTACAGATTATCGCAAAGTCAATGCTGTAACTAGAACTGATGTGTTTCCAATACCTAGGATTGATGATTGTATTGATAGTGTAGGGCAAGCAAAGTTTCTGACCAAGATTGATTTATTGAAGGGTTATTGGTGTGTGCCTTTAACTGAGAGGGCCAAGAGCATCTCTGCTTTTGCCACACCATCTGGATTGTACCAGTATGAAGTCCTACCCTTTGGCATGAAAAATGCCCCAGCCACGTTCCAAAGGATGATACAGTCTACAATCGCCGGATTGCCACACACGGGTGCGTACATCGATGACCTGATCACATGGAGTGACTCCTGGGAAGAACATCTAAAAGATGTAGAGACGTTGTTCCAGCGCCTGACCCAGGCTAACCTGACTGTTAACCTGAGCAAGAGTGACTTTGGTTGTGCTACTGTCACCTATCTTGGCTACGTCATAGGCCAGGGTAAGGTGGCACCCATAAATGCTAAAGTCCAAGCCATCATGGACTTTCCAGTTCCTGACAACAAAAAAGCTTTGCGCCGCTTCCTTGGAATGATCGGGCACTACCGCAAGTTCTGCAAGAACTTTGCTGAGATTGCTCTCAGTCTAACTAACCAACTGAAGAAAGGCGTAAAGTTCACTTGGGATGAAGCATGCCAGAGAGCCTTCGATCGCCTGAAGTCTCTGCTGTGTCACTTCCCCGTGCTCAAATCTCCTGATTTCAACAAACCGTTCTCCATCGCGGTCGATGCTAGCGACCAAGCTTGTGGATCTGTGCTCCTACAGAGAAGTGACTCTGATGACATTGAGCATCCCGTGGCATACTTCTCCAGGAAGTTCAATCGCCACCAAAGGAACTATTCCACAATAGAAAAGGAACTGTTGGCTCTGTTCCTTTCTTTACAACACTTTGAGGTTTATGTTTGTACAGGACAAAAGCCAATGATTGTGTACACTGACCACAATCCGTTAATGTTTTTGAGTAAGATGAAAAACAAGAATCGGAGATTGTTGAATTGGAGTTTGATTTTACAGGAGTTTGACTTGGAAATTAAGCATGTGAAGGGTACAGACAATGTAATTGCTGATTGCTTATCCCGTGTTTGAATGTGTATATATATATCATGTGTTTGAATATTGTATGATATGTATATATAGACAAGTGTTCACTTAACCATTTTGTATTGAAAAGAAAAATTTTGCCTTTATGAGTCAAAATTTTTCCCTTTTGGAATGGAGGTGTAATGTGAATATACGCCATTAGATGGCAGTATTTACCTTTTTTTTGTGAAGCTCAGACTGGAGTCATGTTTAGACATGTCCTGGACATGTCTGGGGCAAGTCTCAGAAAGTTAAAAAAAAGAGGTCTAAATGTGGGTGGGGTCTGCAAAAGAGTATATAAAGAAAAGAATTGAGACAGTAATAGAGTAGGAGAAATTGCAAGAAGATGACCAGACCTGCCATTCTGTTCAAGACCTGTGATGTTTCTTTTGTGGATTTCTTTGCCTGAGTTTGAGCATTTTCTTCATCCAGGACATCACCAAGCCACCCCACCAAAAAGGGACTGTAATTATTTCTGTTTTTTTCTTATTTATCAATCTTGGTCTTTAGTTGTAGGTTGTTATTAGTCTTTGTCTTTGTTAAAAATTAAATGTGTTTTAGTTGTTAAAACTGTGTTTGTCATCCCTTGCTGTTGCTGTTGTGTTATGAATGTAATAACAAATTGGGGCCATAACAGTGATGTGTGCGCACTGTGTGCCAGTCAGCCAAATTACCACTGCACAGAAAGTGAACCAGGTTGGAGCTGGCGAGCTTTCAGCGCAACTACAGACTTTTCTACGAAATTGTCACTGCGTCTTGCTGAATAAGTGACACCTCCCCCAACTACGCCGCCGTCTCGGCGTACGTTCGTCTGCGCACGGTGTTGTACTTCACGAATCACCACTGCGCGGGCTGCGCCAGTTGACGGAGGTAAGCCTCTCCCAGTTCTAGTGCAGCAGTGTGATGAGCGAGTATCCTGCCCTTGCCACTCGAGCAGTAAAAGTCCTCCTGCCATTCAGCACTACCTATCTCTGTGGGTGTGGCTTCTCAGCTCTGGTTCAGCTGAAGGCAAAACACAGAAACAGACTGGACATTGAACATGACCTCAGAGTTGCTTTGGCCACTATAACTCCAGACTTTGAGACTCTTGTGGGGACCAAAAAACATCCCCAGCTCTCCCATTAAGTCCTCCAGACACAGATCTATGATGTCAGTTAGGCTGAAGTTACTGCTGCTTAATATTCTTCAAAGCACAATGTTTTTCAGTATTTACCAACTGATAGGCCAATAAGAAGAAAAGTTCATTTTGTATTCTTGAATCTTTTTGAATTGCACTTTTTGTTTAATTTATTTTGTGTTTGTGGATAAAAACTGAAGAAACTGAATTTATTCCATAGTGCACTGTTGTCATATTTGCACTTTTTATTTTATTTTTAATTTAATTTTTTTTGCCAAAATAAGTGACTGAATAAACTTTAAGAGTGCAGTTACTGAAGTGTGACTGAATGTTATGTTAAATCAATTTGAAAAGTTGACTTTTTTTTATTTGGGTCACGGCTTATCATTAAGGGGTGATGGTGGGTCCTGAAGCCAGACCAGTTGAGAACCACTGGTGTAATGAGCTCTTTTCTTCATTCCGCAGGTTTTAAACGGGATAGCGCAGTGGTTCCAAACTCAATCTTGGAGCAGCACTGCAGATGCAGATTTTTTCTCAATTGCCATAGCAACTTCTGAACTTTGATGAGTTGTTAATAAATAGAGGCACCATGATTTGTGTTAATAGACATTATTTACGATTTTAGGCAACGTGTCAGAAATACAGTACCCTCGGGAACTATTAGCTCCCTTAGTGAATATGAGCAAAACAGGCTGTGATGAAATGTCTTTGCAGTTTATCCGCTTGGTCTTTCACTCAAAATATTCTGAAAAATATGACCTTTTGATTGAAGTAAAATTACAGAAAGGGAATAGATGTTGACATCAAACATTTTTCTCCAAAATGTGTGCCACAAATATAGACACCCTTTAAAAAATGGTTAGAATCTAGCTGAACTATATTTCTAGTCATGTTTTACTGTTTTAAGTTCATCTATTAGATCAAGAACTCTTTAGTGGTCAACCATGACTCCCTTTTTCACTGGGATATAAATGATGTGACACAGGCCTTACTTTCTTACTCATTCATCACCATGGAAACAACCAGAGTAGAGAGTGATGATGTGCCACCAAAAGTTGTTGAGCTGCAAAGATCAGGAAATGGATATGATAAAATCTTTAAACATTTGGAAATGCCCATTTCTGGGCAACACTTTAGCTTGAAGTTACAGGAGAGGTTAAAATCAGTCTGGATGAGGTTGTGTGTATACACTGACCCCACACATTGTGAGAATAATGGTTTGGTGGCTAAAAAAAATAAAAAAATATCCAAGGATCACAGTGGGAGAAATGCAGAGCTCAGTTGAGTCTGGGGTCAGAAAAACTTCAAAACCTCCATGAGATGCTGCCTATATCACCAGAGGTTGTTTGGGAGGGTTGCCAATCTGCAACAAATAAGTGCCTACAGATACTGGGACTTTCAGTGGGACCACATTATAGGGACAGACAAGGCCATATCATTTTTTGCAACAATAATCAAAGTTTGGTTTTTGATAGCCACGCTAAAAAGCACTTCATGTCCACAGTGAATTATGGTAGTGGATCTTTGATATTGAACGGCTGTTTTTCATCCAAAGCTCCGGACATCTTATTAAAATACATTGAACCATGGATTCCATCAAAGTCCAGCAGATAATAAATGACAACTGACCAAACTCAGCCAGAAAGCATAAAATGGGCTGTGGTTGGACCCTACAGTGGGATAACGATCCAAAGCGCTACACAAAATCTACACAAAAAAGGTTGACTGACTACAGAATGATGGTTTTGCCATCGCCATCTCTGTTCTCCGACTTAATCTCTACAGAAAATATGTGGGATGACCTAAAGACGACAGTTCACAGTCATCGATCATAGAATATGAAGGATCTCAAAAGATTCTGTATTGAGGAATGGTCTCAGATCCTGGGCCATGTGTTCACCAACCTCATCACACATTATAACAGAAGACTCAGAGCTGTTATCATGGCAGATGGAGGCTGCACAAAATATTAAAGGAAGTGGTTGCTATTGTGGAAAACATTTTTGAGGACAACATTTCTTTCAAAATAATAATTTAATGTTGGTTTCAATTATGTTACTTCAATTAAAAGGGCTTTTTGTGAATATTTAGTAAATATTTTGGATGACAGATCACGAGGATAAAGAATAATAACATTTTTTTCCCCCATCACATTTCGCTCATTTTTATGAAAGGGTGCCAATAATTCTTGAAGGCACTGTGGCTGTAGATCCCATGGAGAATTATAGTTCAGGATTCATATCGTCTAGTATCAGAAATGACTTCCTCTTGCATTAAAAAAGGAGGAGTTGGTGGCTGGTGAAATTGGAGAATGATTTATTTTCTAACTGATGAAATTGAGGACGCATGGCCATTAAATCCAAGCATTTATTTGGTAATGTGGAATTCAAGGACAAAAAAATATATAACTTGGCTCAAACCTGTAAAGCACTTTTTTTTAAAGAAAAAAATTTGGAAAGATCTCAAACATCTACGTTCAAAAACCATGACAGTAGATTCATGACAGCCTTGAATTTTGATCAGTTAAATCATATTACCACTTACCAATAGAGTAGCAACTTAGAACACACAAAAATAGACACAATATGAACACTGGGCTATTACACATCATATTAGCTGTTTCCCATCATAATGTGGCTTAAAAGGGGAAAGGTCCCAAACCTGAGAAGCAACTAATTAAAAAACAAACAGAGGCCACAGCAGGTTTTGTACCAAAATACCTGAACATCTAATGTAATTGATCACCCCATCTATCTAGGCAAGAACCTCTACGCCAACTTAAGAGAAATAACACTGAGTCACGATGCTACCACCCCAAGACTGCAGTCAGTATAGTCTTTCTTCTGTTACAAGTAAAGCCTTAAGTTTCAAAAACTAGTAATTTTAATGTGGGAGCGTAGAATTCTTATATCCAGTGTTGGTAGCCATGACAAGAGTACTTAAATGTATGACCTTTACAGTTTCACAGCTCTTTTTGAACATTTCACAGACCAGAACTGAACTTCTCAAAACAACTAGTTCAACCTGCACATCGTCTCATCACTTGTGCGCCTCATAAAAGCAGTTTCTTATTCATCCAAGCTATTTGCAAATGCTTTGGTACATTCACGCACATGACTATGTAGAATTATCTGCAGTTTCCTACATTGTAAAACAATTATGTCATGTTGATTAAAATACTGCGTACTGTCTCCATTTGAATAGCTTCACCCCCCCAAAAACATCTTGGCATTATTTCATTATATTAGTCATTACATGCAAAATGAATGAAATACTCGCCATAATCTTTCGTCAGACATATTATATAGACATTTCTTGTAGACTTTCATTTTGAAATGCCTCCTGAATTGAGGCGATTGATCTCACATGAATCTTGGCTTTCAGTAAAGCCAAGGGAACTGTGAAGGAATTTTTGTTGTTACTGTTATAGTTTTAAAATTCATTGTTGTAGTGTTTAGTGCACTTTGATTTTATGACCTTATAGTTTTACTGCTTAAAAATAATAATAATAATAATATATTTGTTAGGAATGTAAATGCTTATATTGTTCTCAGCATTAGGCTTTGAGGAAACTGTCTGTGGGAAAGCACTTATGGGAGGGGTGCATGCACCTGGATAGGAGTTATGGACTCACGTCTGGGAAATGTCCCAACTTAGCAAGATAACAGAATTGTTTCTATCTGAACCAGGCCTTGAAACTGAGCCCAGAGCACAGGATGCGACTCCTCCAAGCGCATCCCTAGAGCAGAAATCTTCAAAGAATAAAATGTTTGTTTAATTTTGTGATTGATTGCTTGAAAGATGCCTGGCCAGAAGGGTATAATAATTGCTTGTGAAAATTATTGCGCAGAGACCAACCTCTGACTGCTGTGGACACAGAGTCCCTGTTCAGTCTGTCATTCCTCAGAATTATATTGCAATAGATGGTTGATCATGTTTCTATTAACCTGCTCTAAGACTCTCTTGTTACGACTCAAGCTGAGAAAATCCTCCAAAGGAATGGTTGAAGCGCTATATATACTTAGCGCCATTAAAAACGGAACAGTGAGGTATGTGGGTCACTTCATAAAATGGGGTCACAAGTATGTGACATGCAAGTCACACTGAATAATCTAGGCAACACCGAAATGAGCTGTCCTGTCTTCTTCCATGAACCATCCCCAAAACAAATAATAGTGGAAAGATAAATCCAATCATGGCTTTTATTGGAAAAGTGTTCATGTTCATCGCTGGTAAAGGCAAATTCATACTATTTTTAGACCAGCTTATTTGATTTGAACGTAACACGTGGAGAAAGGGACACGATTTAGAATTTTCAAAGTTTTGGTTGCTAATTTCTTTACTCGAAAAGGAATTGACAGTCCCGCACAGCACATTTCTTTATACTTTCCGTTTTCATATTTCATCGTATGGACACAATTATTTGCTAAAAGATGCCATTTTATGGGCATGGTTCTGTACGGAACAGGGCGGGACACTGCATGTTACGTTAACGATCACTACTTTCAATGGAAAGTTTCGGCGCCAGATATGATTGGGGAGTGATATTATGAAAAGATGGCAAAAAAACGTCAAAAGGAAAAAAACAACACAAAAGTTGGCGGGATGACTGCAAAAATAGGCTCCATTTCATAAAAATAATGCGGTACAGTAAGTGATATCACACTGGGAGGGGATTTTGTGTCCTGTGGTGATGGACTTCTTTCTTTTTTTAGTCACACTGTTTCATAAAGGTACATCATTTTATCTTTGGTATATAGTGATGGAATATCCGTCACTATGGTGGGCTCTCGCCCCAATTTCCAGAAAAACAACACAGCTCTGGCACCCTTCTTTTCACACAATGGTTTGTGACCCCATTTCATGAAGTGACCCATGTACTGTATTTGCAGTTGATTGCAAAAATGGATTGATTGTTATTGCATATCGAGTAAGGCACAAGTTGAAATAAAGAAAAGCGTGTGGCATTGTAATCCTGATGCGCGCCACGTGAATGCACCAAGCACTTCAGTAATAACAAACATTGAGCTGTTTGTGACATGTACAGTGACACTTGACTTGTTCTTTAGGGTGTGGTCAATGGTCTACATAAAGCCAACAAAAAAAAATAAATAAATAAAAATGCTTCTGCATTAAGAAAATGGAACGGCTTGCGGCACCGAAGAAAGAGAGCCAGTGGCATGTTATGGGCAGATCTCAGCTGCCGAGAGGTGGTGCGTCATTTGCACTGTCACCGTTCAACAACCAGTCGGCTGTCTATCCAAGAATGGAACACAGGCACTGTCACTGACCGACCACACTTAGGGCAACCACAAGTGACTATGGTAGCTCAAGAGCGCCACATCTGGCTACAGCCTGTACGTGACAGATTCCGGACAGCAATCCAAACTAATCACAAGACGAGGGTTCCAAGACAATTGATGGAGAGCACAAGTACCATTTGACGCCGTCAACGTAAGGATAACATGCGTGCACACAGCCCATACAGAAAACCCTAAAAGGTTTAAAGATGAAACCCACTTGATTCGAGGGCGTGCCAAACTATCTGCATGGGGCGAAAATTAAAATGGTGACATCACCAATTGACGGAGAAAATGGCCAGAAGCGATTGGGGCATTTCAGTCAGCTCTGGAGCAGTGAGTTTTGTGGCAGAGAGCGCATCTTTTGGTGGTGACTTTGAGGTGTTTTCCGACACATACCTTTTGAAAGCGCAGAAAAACAAAATGATTCACACTACAACATTAGAATACTGAAAAACCATAATAGTTGCACTTTAAGATGTCAAGTTACAATTCTCAAGTTGCCATCTTAAATTCAGTAAACTGAAAATTTGACAGTGCTGATATATAGTACAACTAAACCAACAAACCTCACATCTCAGTGCCTCTGCACACTCATTTTTTAATGCATAAGTCAAATGGCTCATGGAAATTTTTATATGGCAAGAGCTGCACTGCCTAAAATGGTGAGATTAATGATCAGATACCAACTATGCAACTCTGGTAGTAAAGAGACATGAGTATTACAATCCCAATTCCGAAATAGTTGGGACAAACTGTAAATTCTGAATAAAATCAAAATGCAATGACTTTCAGATCATGTGAGCCAATATGTTATTTACAATAGAACATCGATGACATTTCAAATGTTGAAACTGACGCATTTTACACTTTTATCCACAAAATGAGCTTATTTCAAATTTTCTGGCTGCAACAGGCCTCAGAAAAGTTGGGACACAGGCAACAAAGGGCTGGAAAAGCAATTAATACATAAGAGAATCAGCTGGAAGAATTTAGTTATCAAGTAATTAAGTTAACTGGCATCATGTGAGTAACATGACTGGCTATAAAAGGGGTGTCTTAGAGAGCCTGAGTCTTTCAGAATTAAAGATGGCCAGAGGCACTCCAACCTGTGAAGGCTTGCGTAAAAAAAAATAGTGGAATACTTCAGAAACAAGGTTCCTCAACTTGAAATTGCAAAGGCTTTGAAGGTCTCATCATCGACAGAGCATAATGTCATCAAAAGATTCAGAGAAACTGGAAAAATCTCTGTGCGTAAGGGACAAGGCCGAAGACCTTTACTAGATACCCCTGATCTTCGGACCCTCAGACGCCACTGCATCACTCACCAGCATGATTTTTTCATTGACATTATTAAATGGGCCCAGGAATACTTCAAGGCACCACTGTCTGTTAACACAGTCCTCCGTGCCATCCACAGATGCCACCTAAAACTCTATCACGCAAAAAGGAGGCCATTGTTCAGCATGATCCAGAAGCGCCGCCATATTCTGTGGGCCAAGGTTCATTTAAAATGGACTGTAGCAAAGTGGCAAAGTGTCCTGTGGTCAGACGAGTCCAAATTTGACATTCTTGTTGGAAATCATGGGCGTTGTGTCCTCCGGGCTAAAGAGGAGAAAGACCACCCCTCCTGTTATCAGTGTTCAGTTCAAAAGCCAGCATCTTTGACGGTATGGGGATGCATTAGTGCATATGGTGTGGGACACTTGCATTTTTTAAAAAGCACCATGAATGCTGAAAAGCATATAAAGGTTTTAGAGCAACATATGCTCCCCTCCAGACGACATCTATTCCAGGGAAGGCCTTGTGTATTTCAGCAGGACTATGCAAAACCACATACTGCAGCTATAACATGGCTTCATAGTAGAAAAGTCTGTGTGCTGAACTGCCCTGCATGCAGTCCTCATCTTTCACCGATTAAGAACATTTGGCACATAATTAAACGAAAAGTCCGTCAAAGGAGACCCAAAACTCTCTAGCAGCTGGAAGCCTGTATTATACAAGAGTGGGATCAAATTCCAATAGCTAAACTCTAGAAACTTGTCTCATCAATGCCCAGATACCTCTACTCTGCGTTAAAAAGAAGAGGGGATGCTACACCTTGGTAAATTGGCCCCTATCCAAACTTTATTGAGACCTGTAGCAGCCATCAAATTTGAAATGAGCTCATTTCGTGGATAAAATTGTAAAATTTCTCAGTTTCAACATTTGCTATGTTATGCCTGTTCTACTGTATATAAAATACTGACTGGTGAGATTTGAAAGTCACTGCATTTTCTTTTTATTCACAATTTACACTTTGTCCCAACTATTTTGGAGTACTCCCACTGGTTAACAGAATGTCAGCCAAACAACCGGGAATATTTCTCCTTCCTAAAATTATTACATAAAAAAATTAGGGGCATGAAAAGGAGATATTCATGAATGTTTGTTCATAAATGCAATTGTATAATTACATTTAACACAAGTAAGCAACAAATCATTTTGGTAATTGTTCCTCTCAAACAGCAAAAATACAGCCGTGCAGAGGACTGAACACAGCTGACCAAAGAAAACAGCAGCAACAGTGGACCTTGTGGCCCATTGGTACTCAAAATATCAATGCGTTTTCAATACAAAATTATTGCCAAGAAAATACAAAAACCACATATTGTATAACCTATTTCTCAAGGATCTCTGGTATTTCTGCATGTAGCTAAGGCACTGCAATAGAGATAATAAGTATAGCCAGTGGAAAAATCCATTTGCCAAACTCTAAACCCTTGCAGGAGTGAAGTACAGCTAATGTCCCATTAAAAATGCAAGTTGTGACAACCCAATTTCAACTAAGACTATGACAAGCATGCTGCAGCGATAAACGCAAACCTGCAAGACCATATATTCCGGAATTATGGATGGAAAACCCAGGGCGTCATGCTTTCATTTTGAGCGAAAAAAAAAAAAACAGGGTGAAAGTTCCCGCCACACACCTAAAAAAGAACGGCTGATGTTAAAATGCTGGCATACCACCTTACAGTTCTCCTTTAAAAGCAGCAGAGGGTGAAGATTTATTTCATAATAGGGCACCTTGCTGTGAACCAATGCTCAACACCATCTGTTAGATTACCAGCTCCACCCCAGCAGAAGAGCCAGGGGAGATCAAGCAAGAGAGAAATATGCACGTACAACAACAAGAAGTCTTCTCATTAGTGTTCAAGTGGTGAATTCCCTGTCCCCAGCGACCAGGTTTTAAGTGCCTGCAGACTCTAATACCGTTTGCTGTAATCTTAGAGATACAATTAGGCATTCAATTAGGATTTCACTGAGTGATGAGCATGATCCATGAGCCCACTAAAAGAACATTTCAGACACGGGATTTCTTACTTTCATTACATCAAAACACCGAGCCCTCTTTTGAACTTGGGAGATTAGTTCATCGCTGAATGGTTTCTGTCACTAAACGCTGTCTTTGCTGCCAACTCTCAACCTGCAGCTGAATGAGTACTTCGGGGCTGGCCCATGTTATTCGCAGCAAAAGCAGAATGGGCTCAGAGGATGGTGGCTGGTCAGTAAAGAATTGCTGAGGAAACTTCATCGAAATGAGAGAAAACAAACAATCCACGGCACCGCAGCTGCGATATCTCAGGTGTGTGTTCTCCTCTTTGCGACAGATATTCAAAATTTACATCCAATTCCTGCTGGGCCGCAGATTGCAGTATTAGACTGCAACTGCAGTAGCTATTTAGATGTACTAGAAGCAATGGACACCCAATACATACCATTCGGACTTTCCTCATCAATCGCTACAATGGTGGCAGGGGGACCTGTCCTGGAAAGCTTGCACTCTAGAAAGGATGAAAGACATTTCAATGAAACAAAAACATACAAAACACTACAAAAAGTTGCTCAGTGGTACACTGTTTACGCTGGCTTTTGTTCAACCAGTGTTCTTCATTAACAATATATGGCATTGTAGCCGATTTCACATAAAAATTACAACTGCTTGCTGTAGGTCCTCGGAGACTGAAGAGCGTTGTTGACACAAGCCGTTGGGGCAGTCATTTCAGTTGGCTCTTTTGCACCCCTTTCAGCAATGTTGTAAAGCAGATTAGTGATTCACCCAATTGATTAAGAGCTGCAATGTAATTAATAGTTTTGGGAGAAAAAAGAGCTATGATTTTTGAGGCAATAAAATCCATGAATAAAAAATCAGACACTACAAAAGCCAGAGTACACACAGTGTAGGCACAAGCTCAGAGTATATACAGTGTAAATTACTGCACTTGCTTTTCACCATTTCATAACCGACGTTCAAGCAACAGTACAAGACACAGAACACGTACCACCACGTGACCATCAGATGCATGGCTTCAATACACAGGCACCACGAAGAAAATGCAATGCACAGACAGAACCAACTGCAGCTGCTAAACACAATGATAAGGTGTCTGGGAACAGGAACATAGACAGAGGTGGGCAGCAAGGGTTGCGGAACGTGGTGGTCAAGTCACATGACAACAAGGTGCTGGAGAGGAAAGTAGTTATGGGCTTACCCTCGTAATGCCAGTCTGCGGTCAAGAATTAGTGTCATCAGCAGAGTGGAGAAAACAGTAATGGAAGAAAAGAAAAGCATGAAATAGTTTTACCCTCCAAGGTTTAGATAAAAAGGTTCTGTATTTACTTAGAGAAAAATAAATCAAAGTGAGAAAAGGAAAAAACACATTTGCCAGCCTTTAATGTTCAAGTATACGGCACAGGTTGAACTGCAATTCCTACATATTAACATTTATATGATACGGAAATAAATGCACAAATAATGCTTGTCAAAATGCCCAAGATAAAAATTTAGATACAGAATTAGCTAAATGCAAAATGCTTGATTAAATGGTCTCTCTATTCACTTCTGTAAAAGAAAAATGCTATACTGGACATACAGAATTAGCTAAATACTAAATGCTTGAAAAAAAATAATCTTTTCACTCCGATCTGTAAAAGCACAACGCAATCTTAGATACGCAATTCCTTAGGCTATATGATCGATGACCAAAGCGCAAAACCTCCTATCTGCAGAATTTTTCTGATTGGCAGATTTCACTTTGGATGATGAGAACAAGGAAGGCTGCTCATGAAAAGTGAAATTCGCCAATCAGAAAAATTCTGCAGATAGGAGGTTTTGCGCTTTGCTCATTGATGTAAACCTCAAGCATGGTACTACCAAAACAGAATCAAGCTTAGCTTGAACTAAAATACAGGCTCTGCTGATGTAGTAAGCTAGACTCAGTGTTAGCAAAGTGTTATAAATTTCCATCATTTACTGAGACACTATGTGGCATTCCATTGGTTTTGTAAAAGTATTACCTTAAAAAGGAGTTACATTTTTGCAAGCGCTCGAGAAGTATGCTTTAGCTTCATTATCTACTCCTTGAATTTTGAATTTATGTTACGCTATTAAATTGTGTAACAGGAATATCACAGGTGAATCAGCTATTGACATTGTGCTGTGTTGTTTTATTCAACCGCCACATTGCGCAGCACTGAAATCCAGGATTATATACAGCTAACTGCATTTAGCTGAACAAGTGAGAAAGCTATTTGGTGGCTACATGAGATAGATGCTTCACTGATGCGATGCATATAGTGGTTTATTTGCACTCAGGGTCAGTATGACAACACTAGTGAAAGGATCTCTCAAACTCAATCAGTAAAACAATGGTCCATTGTCCACAGGTGAAAATGAATTCCAGCACTCAGTGCAGAATCAAATTAATACCCCGGTTTTGCTGAACTCAGAATTTACTCTGAGATATGAATTACAGAAATTATTGATTTTCAGCCTGAGTGAAATTGAGAGGGTTTCTCGTTGTATTTTCACCTCCGAAACACCTTACTTCCCAGCCAGGCAAGCAATGCAGTTAAGCATTATGTATTGGGGTTGTTGAGGTTCATGGGGGTGTGATATTGCAGCGTAGTCACTGTTTTAACCCATCTCCCAGCAAGCCAAGGCTGGCGCACCAAAGTCCATAGAGAGAGAGGACTATTCATTACCGAAGAACATTCTTTTTCACTCCACTGATCCAGCTTCAGTGCCTTGGACATAAAAGCCTTTACAGAAAATGAATGGGTGCTTATTGAAGGTAAGACAGCTCAGTATAAATCACACAAAACCATCACTATGACTGTATGACTAGTGCTGCAGCAGAGATCAGGACTCAGAGAAGGAGTTCGCTCTCAAAGCCCACCGCCATTTGAAATTAAAACAAGAATAGGCACTTTCACACACTGCAACCATTCACAAAAACACGGCCGGAGCTCTGAGATACTGAGAAGAAGTTTCTTTATGGGAGCTCTTCCCAGAATTCCTCCATTATGGAAAACTTAGCTCTCTCCATCGATATTTTTTAAGCCCAAACCAGAGGCAGTTTGAGCTGTTCTGACTCAGCTGCCAGCAGTTCAAAGAGAATTATACCATTATATCATAGATATATTACGTCTGGCACATAAAATAAAACAAGATATCCAACAACAATTAATTTGTATTGATGACTCTCCACAGCCCCTGTGCCATCTGTAGTCCGTAAATGAGTAATTAGTGACAGAGGTTCAATGTTACATGACACCAGACACGCTGACACACAAAACCTCCAAGTACCTGAGTCTCTATCATACCCACTTTTGTCTGCTCCGCTGTGTTCCCCTAGCAACGGTTGCTTAGTGGGTCCAAATAGATACCCACACAATCAAATATGCATGTGGGTTTGCTCTTCCCTCCCAATATTTTGACTGTAATGTAAAAACAAACAAATGGCACAAAGTATTTCTGGGTCATGCCTACTGAGAGAGCTCAGCTTATTAGTTTCACCTGCTGACAAAACAGAAACTATTAACATTGCATGTGCGAACACAGTGGTAATTCTTCTCCATCGTTATGAACATATACTGCAAATCAATTCAGACTGGCCCTTTAATCAGCTCTGTAAACGAATAAACAAACAAATAAATCAATCATCTAGCAAAATTTGCGCAATTATCTGACATTTTTGCCATGAAAAATCAAATACCCCACACTTCCAATAGGAGAACTGAGGGCTCCTGTAGTGCTGTCAATAAAAGCCATTCAAAAGTTGGCTCAGCTCCCGAGGATTTGACAGACAGGACAGTCGGGGAATTGTATGCAAAGCAGGATGTCCTCGAAACTGGACATTCTGTGTTACTGTATCAACTATTTCCAACTTAGAGAAATAAAAAATTCATGTTTTTTAGCCATTTAAACTTTGTTCCACATGGCATCAGGTTAATTACAAAAGCAAACTGTCCTTCGACACAGCAACAGCTAAATATAAACATGATAAACCACTGTCCCTTCCCATTTGAGACTGCAATGATCCAGCTGCCACGGGATCAGAGAGAGAATAAAAAATTGGACGTACATGAAGACTGTTGAGAGCACATTTTATCCAATCGCATTATTTTTGTTGAGACAGATTAACTACACTACGTTTGAAGACAAAACCAGTTTGCTGGTGTCATAGCCACATCTCTTGCATTAGCTAGCTGGCTAGACAAATCTAAGCTGATCCCGCCTCATATGTTGTTTTGAAAGAGTGAATATATGCTTGCTTGATAGCAGCCTTCGCGGTGTGTTCTTGGGCAAAACACTTCACTCCCACACTCCACGCCTCACTCCATCCAATGTATAAATGGGTACCAGCAAATAGCTGGGGAAACATGACTAAGAGCTGGAGGGAGTACCTGCGATGGACTGGCATCCCATCCAGAGGGAGTAGTAATACTCCTAGTCGCTTCATGCCACAGAAACCGGGGTTAAGCACTGGGCCGATGGGCCATGAGGCTCGAAACAGGCTTACTTCTTCTTACTTATAAAAAAAAGTCAATTAATCAGTGTATTTTTTTTTTCTTCGATGCGGGGGGAAGCCAATATTTCCACTTCGCAAAGAATGCATCTCTACGGTGAAAAAGCACATTCTTTCATTAATACAGCTGCAGGTCTTGACCATTGCTGTGTCATCACAACTTATCTCTTGTAAGAAGGTTATGTGGTCAGCCGTGTTTGTTTGTTTGTCACTAACTTAGCAGGATTACGCAAAAATTAATGGGACGTAGAAATTTTTCCAGAAGTGGATGTTAGGCTAATTTAAAATGTATTACATTTTGACAGTGATCTCGATCCAGGATTTCCCCACACCACAATGAGATCTTGCAACATTTTGATTCACATCTTCACAAATACAAAATGTTCTGAAATTAGCACAAGAGCAACGCAGAGCGTGGCATATGCCCCCGCCTGTATGTTGATCAAGGGCATATCAAGATGGCTGCTGTGATGGCCATATTAGATATCGCCCGCGCTGGTTTTTCGAAAGGAACCTTCCTCCAGCCACCCCCAACAGGCCACCAGGAAACGGCATCAATCCGGCGAGGTGTTCTTTAGTTGTTGGGCGGAAACAAAAATCAAGATGGCTGCTGTGGCGGCCATATTGAATATTGCACAACGCTAGTTTTCAAAAGGAACCTTCCGCTAGCCACCCCCAATACGCCACCATGAAATGGCATCAATCGGATGAGGCATTCTATAGTTTCGGGCGGAAACGAAAATCAAGATGGCTGCTGTGGCGGCCATATTGAATATCTCATGACGCTGGGATGAGGGATTCTATAGTTATCCCACGGAAACAAAAAGTTCACGGACGACAGACGGACATGGTGTTCAAATAATGCCCCCTTTCCTCTTTCGAGGGTGGGGGCATAAAAAACTGGGGGTGCCTCATCTGAATGACATCTAGAATATATGACACTTATCTGGAATTGGATATCCTCCTATATACAAGGACTAAACACATGGCAAAACTGGGGAGTGCACATGTCCCTATTGTAAATTAACTACTTTGTAATGGAGATAGAGACTTCTAATCACCACTAAATTATTGCTAAGTAGATGTAGATTCAGTTGAGCACTTACAAGTTATTGTTTCTACTACATCAAAAGAACAAAGAAATGGACAATTTTTGCTGGAGTGTTAACAAATAGGGGAGAATTCACCCTTAGCAGAGGGTGGTAATCGCAAATTATTCTTGTTCCTCTTTTGTTTTTTTTTTGACGATGCTAAGCAAATTGCCTCCATAATCTTAATAGATAGATGCCACATACATAAACTTATGTTTCTATTTTGTTGCCATCCAAATACTATTCATTTGATTTTTCAATACAAGTTTACAACTATTGCTAATGTCATGAACATTTATTATGAAAGTTAGCTATATCGAACAATTGAAATACTCTTACCAATTCATAAGTTTCTTAATTACATAATGTTATGTTTTATTATTAGAGAATTTTAAAATTATTACAGGCAATTCATGTCTATTAAGCATCTCTCTGTGCGGTAGCTGAGAAAAAAACACTTTAAAATGAACCACTGACTATCTGTGAATTGGACAAGCCACAAACTGAGCGTTTTATTGGACTGGATCATGTTAGTGTTACGATTTACGATATCTTGTTTCTTTCATTCTCCCCACTGAGGCAAAGTTGGTTGGGACATTTTGACTTTCAAATGTTGTATTTGCTGAACATCATGAAACTAACTTTAATGCTTTCCCAATAATTCCATACTACAATTCATAATTACCACCTCACCTGAAGCTTTCATACACCTGTATCCTCAACAGCTTGCTGACGTGGTTCCTGCATACAAAATAATAAATTAAAAATGGCACCATCGCAGGATTTATATACTGAAATTCACCTAATAATTTGATATATCCATCCGTGTTATGTCTACTACAGCTAGCAACCTGATTACTAGCCAACATAACAGAAAAAAGGTTTAGTTCGCTAGTAGAAACTAGCAAACATGATTAACTCACATTAGTTGACATTACTTTCCAATAAAAAGTAACTTTAGGCAGCAAGCAAGTTTTCACTTTGAATAGCTAACGGTTTCTGACTAGTCAGTTTGATCACTTACGCCCTGGATGGTTCAAAAAAAAAATAAATAAATAAAAAGCTTTTTATGTTGCCTCTTTTTTTTTGGTGGACTCGGTTTTATTCCTCTGTCAACTGAGGGGTTAACTCCTGTTAGCCTGCTTCAATGCTAAACCATACCGATTCAAGTTCCCAACATTACACTTGGCATTCAGTTTGGCTGAATACTAATAGCATTACATGGAATAATAATTTTTTCTCATGATCGCAGACAATTAAATTTCCGTAAAAGTGATAAATACCTAAGGTGATATCAAATATATTGAGAAAGTTGAGAAAGGTGCTATAGTTGCGTGATGAAGAAAAATCTAGAACAAATGCCAAATTACAGTTCTTTTCTACAGGTAAGCCATTGCAAACATCATGTAATCAAAGCCAGCGATCCAGTAGCGCGTCTCAAGCCACGCTATGGACAATAATGAATATTCATGACCTGAATAGAGTGGTCAATTTACCCTTGACTTTTAGCCTTTAAGTAGCCCCTCCCTTTCAATCAATCAAATGCTAAAACGCGTAAATAGGTTGTCTTGGAGATGTAGCCTCGACAACTAGGTCTAATATGACTTATCTGGAAAGATGATAAGAACGAGTTCGCTGAAATATTGGTAGGGACAATATGGTTTCCCAAAATCCATATGCAAACCTACACCCTTGTGTTTGTCCGTACGACGGTTCACAGAATTGCCCATTTTTCAGCATGTTCAGACACATGAACTCCTGGCCTATCCTGCAAATGAATTGATATACAATGAAACAAAAGGCTGCTTTGATTTTGTAAGTTATTGAGGGCAGCAGCTGCTTAAGAGGTAAAGGTCACTCTAAATTGTGCTGTGTCATTCAAAGACAAACTTCCAATTTGCCAAACTTCAGTTAGAGCTAGGTATTAGTGATCCTTTGGCAGGTTTGTGGTGTTTAAAAGTTTAATAAAGATGTCTAGAACTGAAAGGTTATTGCTCTGATGTGAAAAACACATCTTTGAAAGAAGATGACTTAAAGGGCGGGGCCTCAAAGCCCACTGACAGTGACACCCCACTCAAAGAGTGGCTCTGTGCAGTTGGTCAGATTGCATTTTTTTTAAATAAAAAAAACTGACTGTCACTGACTGAGCTTTTCTAGTTGATGCAATTTCAAAGTTACTTGTTATATCTTTGCTGATATCCATACAACATATAACCGTATGACAGTTTTCACGTGTGCAGGAATACAATACATCAAACACAGTTGTAGACCAGAGTCTACTCCCTCTTTCAGAGCTGATATGAACAGCAGTTATTGAACATTAAACCAATTTCATGCTTCATACAGAGAGTGACTACAGGATAATTGGTGTGTATGATGAAGCATGAAGTGTGCAATATTTGCTGGTTTTACAACTAGGTGTGTGGTTTATTTTGAGTGTTCTTACCCTCTTAAGCCCTGGGCCTCGTTTTTGAAGATGGCAAGCCCAAAATTAAATGAGTATATCTCTGCATCTATTTGGTCCTTATGAATAATCTTAGTATCTTAATAAAGGTAAAACCATTTGGGATGTCTACCCTAGTGTAAAATCAGTATATATGTCACTGAGTCAGAGTAAATGAAGATGGAACACAGTATAAATCAAAGATCTCATTTTGCACCAAACAAGGTTTTACTTTTATCCCCTGTGAACTTATTTAGTTGCAGTCTAAAAACCTCTAAAAATGTACAGCACAGAATCTCACCATTATCTGCGCCAAAGTATATTCTAATCAAGTAAATCAGAACAAAATTAGAGAGGAATGTCAAGGTGGGTTCTCCAAATTGGCAATTCAGGTACCTTGTGTGCCAAATTAGATTTCTCAGACATTAAATTGTAAAATTTATATGTCAGTACAGGCACAGATTCCACCCAAATACAACCACTTTTTAATTTTTTGATTTTATACATTTTTTTTTAATTAGTATTATTTCTAAACAATTTCCCATTCAAAGACAATAGATACAAAGAAAATGAGGTTTGGCTCCACTGGAGCACGTTTTTTTAAAAAAAAGGGGAAATTAATAAGATTAAAAATACAAAGGAAATAGTAAAAAAGAAAGAGAGTAAAAAAAATCAAAAACCCCAGCAATTATTTATACAAGAAAATAGCAGAAAATTATACTGAAAATACCAAAAACAAACCTGGTAACCGTTTATATTGTCGCGCTATTTAAGTACATTCGAATGGCCCATGGACTTACTTTGAAGCTCTGGGAACACAAGGCTCAACCTCAGGCTGGGTTTGTGTGATTAAAGTGGTTTAGAGCTCGTTGGAAACTTCAGAAGCCAAAGAATCAAATTGCTACACCAAAGTCTTACTGACAGCATCACAAGACAATCACAGAGAGCAAAATACATTCAAGCAAGCTGAATTCTGAGGAACTGAGACCTTTGAAGCAATTCTACAGAAGAAAAACATGCGTGGAAACTGGAAGATCTAGTTTCGTTATAACACGGACAAAATAACCTAACAATAGCAAGCGTGGATTTACCCTCAAACAGTTTTTTATTACAAAATATCAAAGATAAGAAATTTCTTTGCTCATCTCTGTAGACTGTGAAGTGTATGCCTGCTGAACTTTGTATGTGGTGTCGGTTTAAGATCACAGGGCTCATATTGTTGGATTCTGTGGACTTTCCTCTTTCATTTGAGGCATCATTTGCATGCATAGCGCAAATTAAGGAGAAATTCTAGCGGCTCAGCGCTGATATGACCTTATCCTATGTTTTGCTACATGCTTATTTACTTGTTTGGTGCTTGAATTGTTTTCACTTGAGGTAAAAATGGTCAACATCAGCTTTTTGCCGAGTTTCTTTGTATCAAGTGGATATGCCGCAGGACAATGTTGAGATTTGGAAACATGCTGTATTTGTTGTGTGTAACCACCGCCCCGCCTAAGGGGTTAATTTGCATTTTAAATAAAACTCTGAAATTCTGCAACCTTTTTTAACTTGTTTCTTGTTCAATTCTTAAATACTGAAAAAATATGAAATTTAGAGCTAAATTCCAAAAAAATCACAAATGTCCGTACGACAGATTTTGTTTGTCCATGCAACATTTACTTCTTTTGAATAAATGTCCTCAGTAATTCATGGAAAACTAAAATATATTTCAGAAAGGATTTCCACCCTCTAAGCAATTACCTGTAGAGATATCACTATCATGTTTTTTTTCAGCCTGAACTCAGATTTTTTCATTTGAAATTATATGTTGAAAAAATTGCCTTTCCTCTGCGTTTGTAGGACAGACACTTATTTGGCCAAATTTGCACAAATAATTTAAAAATTGGTTTGGGAATTCTGTGGCATATTCATCTGGGGTTAAGGTTTCATTTGGTAACAAATGATTTTCACCAGGCAAAGCCTGAAACAGTTCAGGATCAAAAATGTTCAGTGAATGTCGGTACGACATACATGGAATTGCCCTACTAATAACGGTCATACAGAGAAAGGAGAGCACTCAGCTCGATACTAGCAGGTTTAAGTGACTGTCATGAACCATGACAATCCAGCACTGACATAAATCTCACAGCTAGGTATAAAGATGTTGCAATCACACAGTAGGGGCGAGGTTTACAACAGAGCACATGGATGATGACTTGAAAACGCCTTTGTCAATCAACTCTGTTTTTGCTGTGTTGCTGGGTCACGCGTAACTATAGAAGCCTATAGATTTTGATAACGCTTGGATGTTCAGTATGGCCGCCACAGCTGCCATGTTGAATTTTGTATTCTGCAGCATAACTTGAAAATGCCCTCATCAATCTATGCCATTTTTACTCTGTTGCTTGGTCTTGCGTACTTCCAGAGGCCTATCAAACTTATCGGTACTCGGATGTCCAGTATGGCCGCCACAGGCACCATCCTGAATTCCGCAGGGTAACTTGAAGCAATGTATAGTCATTCCAAACAATCCAGGGGCTGAGGGATAACGCCTGCTTTGTGGGGCTATATTTAGAGTTCTGAATAGTTCATAAGGGAACAAGTCTGCGTATTCTACATCCACGGACCACAAACAGCAAATCAATAAAAGCCCCTAGAGTCACATAATCAATGAAAACACTTTTGCGCAACCAATCCCCTTCATCATTCACTGCTCTCTTAACATTTTTTACCACAATACAAGTATACCAGAATGAACTCTGATTCAATGAAAGCTTTCAGAGCACTGCTCTTTTAGCATAATTACAAAGCTCTTGATGCAAAAAATAAAACACATGACAATAGAATACTAGTCAGGATAAAAAAAGGTGAGCGACAAGCTGAGATTAAATTAACTGCAATTCTCTCACTGCAAAAAGGCTGAAAAAGACATCACAATGCAATCTTCCCCTTGTGCACTGAACAACGTATCATGGGAATATTGTATACAACAGCCGCATGTTGTTCGTTAGAAAGAAGAATGCACTGGGTTTGTGAAGCACTGAAGATGCACCAAATGGACATCTAAAAAAAGATATAAAATATTAGCGCAAACATGAATGTAACATGTTACCACTTATAAAGAACTGTTAATGAACAGTTAGCAAACACCCCCCATGGTACACATGGTGACAGCATATAGACTCATTCTCTCATCCTCACTTTCTCCCTGTCTGTGTGTGTGTCTTTGTTGTAATTTTCCTTTCACTCATAAATCAGTCCTCATTAGTACGTTCCAGGGAAGTAGATGCAGATGGAAAACAAAACTATTTCTGAATGTGGCGCGCCTCCCGTGATGCGGCTAAATGGCTGTGAAACACAGCGCGAAAGTTAGCGTGCACGCATTATTCAAAGTCGTTCATCCGTTTATGCATCAGACAATCCATCTGCTCACCTGCCAGACTTCAGACAGCATTGAAAATCTGAGGGCACGGGGAGAAGTGTGCAAGCAGATGAGTCCCTCGCCACAGACATCAATCCATCAGAAAGTTGCAGCGTGTACAAGAAGCACAATATGGGGTAAAAAACACCCATCTCTCAGGACAGCAGCCCATCAGAAATGCAGCCCTGACTGCCCACTATTCAAACCACACCACATCAGCGGTAGGGAGTCGAATATCTTTCTGAATACACATTTTGGCATTACATTTAACCTAAAAAGGAGAAGTCAAGGTCGTTTAATAGAGTCTTTAAAAATGAAACTACTGAGCACTTTCAAATTCAGTGCTATATAGGCTATGTTTACATAAACATCCAATTTTGCAGTGGTGATGAATAAAAATTACAAAAGGGTACGGAGGTATTGCACAGCGATGGAAATGATAAATTACAACTGTGAAGGCATGTTTTAAGTGATAATAAATACCTTTCTCCCTTAAAGGAGAAGTGCCGTTTTTACAGTTTTGAAATTATTTGTGGCATAAAATACAATCATTTACTCACCCATATAACTTTCGTGTCACTAGCAGTCCTTCGGAAGATATTTAGATCCAAAGAAAGCCGTGTATATCTGTATAATGGGAGTGAACGGGGCATCAAGAGCGCAGCCTCTAATGCTGCATTATCTGTGGCGAAACTCATTCATTTCACCAATATTTTGTTATGATTCGCTAGTGTTGTTCCCCTTTTGAGTCCGGGGTTGCCTGTTATCGTCATCTGGCGTCTGTTGCTTGACTTACTAACCTCTGAAGCGGACGTCTTCCATAACAAAGTGAGCACTGCAAACCCGAAGATCCGCACGCCTCAATGCTTCCACTTGAGTATTCGGGTCTATTTTCAGCGCTACTAGCTATAGCTAGCAATTCCAAATTACGTGAAGGTAGCCTATGGAAGCTTAACATTGTCTAACTGGTCATTTTTTTGCAAATACTTGCAAATACGAACTATGATGTTTTACCAACACTTAAAGCAGCCGACCGTCGCTGAGTTAATTAGGGTTGCCAACTCTGATAAGACATATAAGCGACCGCAGCTTCAAAAACAATATGACATCCAATAAAAATTAGACAATACTAAGACGGTGTACACCTAGGGAGGGATCGCTGGGGGGGGCATTATCTTTAATTTAGTTGCTCCAGGGGCTTGGGCAGGTTCTCTCACATTACTCCTGAGGTTGTGAGCAGACAGTGTCAATCAATGAATCGGGGGGAATAGCAACCATAAGTGTATAACAATTATGTCGCTTGTTACACTTTTGTAACAACCAACTATATTTTTAAAAACAAGCCCAAAAAAACTGTAGCCCGTAATTTTTTCAAGCAACTTTAGGAAAAAAGCAGCCCAAAGTCGCGTATTATAAGCGGACTTGGCAACTCTGCGATGAGCCGTACTGCGGCACCTGAGATGACAACGTCCAGTTCAGAGGTTAGTAGGTTAAGCTACAGATGCCAGATGACGATATCCGGTAACTCTGGACTCAAAAGGGGAACAACACTAGCGAATCATAACAAAATATTGATGAAATGAAATAGCTTTGCGACAGATAAGGCGGCATTAGAGGCTGCACTCGCCGTGCCCCGTTCACTCCCATTATACGGATATACGCGGCACTCTTTGGATCTAAATATCTTCCGAAGGACTGCTAGTGACATGAAAGTTATATGGGCGAGTAAATGATTGTATTTTATGCCACATATAATGTCAAAACTGTAAAAACGGTACTTCTCCTTTAATAAAAAATGCAAATTAAATCTAAAAGGACTACTCATACATATTTTCACCACATTGAAAACAGAACAACAACACATTATTTGGAATTCTAACATCAATTTAATTGCCTAGTGAAAATATGAAATGAGATGACTGCAACAGAGTCCCAAAAAGTTGGCAGAGTTTACTGCTTACGGTTTATCTTCACTACGTCTTTTACTCTAATGAAGCATTTGGGCACTGAGAAAAAGAAAAAGAAAAAAAAACCCAGAATTTTCCCCCATTCCTCCATTATGAAGGTCTTCAGCTGTGGAAGCGTGTAAGGTCTATATTGCCTTATATTTTGCTTCATAATGTGCTTTACATTCTCAATGGGAGACGGATCAGGACCGCAAGCAAGCTAGGGAAGTATCTGCATTCTCGCCTTATGCATCCATGCACTTGTAATCCATGCAGAAAGTAAGATGCCATTGCCGTGCAGGAAAATGCAGGGACATCTCATGAAAAGATGTGACCTAGATGACTGCATCTGATGCACCAAAATTTGTGCATATCTTTCTGTTTTAATTGTGCCCCCTCAAATGTGCAGACCACCCATTCCATGAGCACTGACACATCTGTATACAAAGGCAGATCTATGCTGGTTTTGGACTTGACACTGAAAGCAGCTTGGATTGTCCAATATCTTATTTGGTTCAGAAAACATGATGACAGTTTTTTTTTTTTAAATCACTAGAAATATTGACTTGTCAGCTTTCACAGCGCTATTGTCCATCTTAGTCGCAGATGCTTTGAGATGGTGTTGATGTATTGCTTCAGCTTTGCATAAAAAGGCTATAAATCACATCTCTGAAAGCATCAATGAATAGCATTGACTGACAATAGTTTACCAAAGAATTTCTGAGCTCATGTGATATCTATAATAGTTGCATGATGGTCCTTAAGACAGTGACATGTTTTGAGGGATCAGAGATCAAGCAAATTCAAAAGTTATTTTCATCTTAATCATTTATCCAATAAAATTCTACAAATTTTTTCCAACCGTGGATAATATCATGCACCCAACAGGGTAAAAACGCAGAAAATCCTGCGGATCCATCTTTGAGGATCATTGTTCTCAAAGTGATGGATGATCACTAATGAATCTGCTCTGAAACCTGGACAGCCAAAACCTATCTTTGCTCATGTGGGATTAGCCTTCTTGAAGCCTCCTTTCATGCTATAATATGTTTACCTCACCAGTTTAACATTATCTCTTTCATATCACATTAGTATTGCAACTTGTCACACCAAAATTAGCCCTTAATCGCCCCAACACCAACTTTTTTAGAGTCTGTTTCAGTCATCAGATTTGAAATGTGTATATTTTAAATAAACAATTTAACTCAGGAGTTAAAACTTCAAATAATTGAAATTTTTGATTTGATTAGCATTTTCCATAATCTGCCTTTTCGGAACTGGGGTTACAATACGAAAACATATGAACCACAACACCAGCAAATAAGACTAAGGCCTTTATTTTCATGCCCTCGCAAATGAAATCGCATGCGCGGTAATATTATGCACAAGTTTTTCTATCACAAACAGCATATTCATTGCTATCACCCAGTTGGGTAGTTTGGCCCTCTGAATGTAAGTTGTTTGTATCATAATGGGCTCGACAGCACATTTAGGGGGTGTGTCAATCCATAAAGTTTGCACAATACAAAATTCTTGAGATGGAACTCATTTGCATTTTGAAGCACATCGGTCCAAGTTCTACGGTAGTTACGTGGGATTTAGGACTAAATCCCAGCCATTTGTTTGCAAATAAACTCATACAGTTCATATAAATTTCCTTCACTATTTAATTTTCACTTTAATTATGCACCCTATGAAAAATGCCGACAAAATAATGCTGGGGTCTATTGGGAAGGTTGAAGGGGTATTTCACACTTGTAAATATTTGGTTTGTGTGGGGGAAATACAAATAATTAACTTCAGTCTCACCCATGTATACCAAGAGTGTCGTTTTGTATACGCTTTAAATGGCCCACATGTTCATACAAAACGCATTACCTGGTGGATCACCCCTCCCCTAAGCTCGTACAGGCTCTGTGTGGGGAGGGAAGGTAGAGGCAGCCACCTGTACCACTGCCCTCTGCTACGATGAGTGGCTCACTGTTGGACGTTCCCCCTTCATTGGGTCTGGTCTCCCACTTGCTTGATGCTAGCTTTTGCTTCCCTCTTCACTTCACGTCATTAAACCGCTCACCTCATTTAACCCCTTAAGTCCTGAGCCTTTTTTTTTCGAAAATGGCAAGCCCAAAATGAAATGAGTATATCTCTGAGACTGCTTGGTCCATTTGAATAATCTTGGTATCATAATAAAGGTAAAACCATTTTCAATTTCTGCCCTGGTGGAAAAACCACTATATACATACATATATGTCACTGAGTCAGTATAAATGGAAGATCTCATTTTGCACCTAACAAAGTTTTACTTTTATCCCTTGTACTTTTGTACATTTTTTTGAGTTGCAGTCTGAAACCTCAAAAATGACAGCACAGAATCTCATTATTATCTGTGCCAAAGTTTATTCTGATCAGGTAAATCACAGCAAAATGAGAGAGGCATGTCTAGGTGGCTTCTCCAATTTGGCAATTTAGGTACCTTGTGTTCCATTTCAGATTTCTCAGATACCAAACTGTAACACTCATTTAATTTCACTTATATATCACTACAGGCATCCATACCATCTAAATACAACATTTTTACATTTTTAGAATAAAAAAAAATGTATTGTTATTTCTGCCAGAAGTTAGGAATTTATATTGTCATGCTATTCAAGAACATGCAAATTGCCCATTGACTCAGTTTGACGCACTGGGAACGGAAGGTTGTAGCACGGTTTCTGCGATTAAGGTGGTTTAGAGTTCGTTAGAAACATCAGGACTCATAGAATCAAATGCCTACCGGCATAGTCTTACTGACAGCATCACAAGCTGATCTCAGAGAGGAAAATACATTACAAGCTTAGCTGAATGCTAAGGAGCTGAGATCTTTGAAGCAACGCCCTGAGAAAGAACATGCTAGGATACTGGCAGATCTAGTTTTTCTATAATACGAACAATTTGGGCTAATAATGGAAAGTGGTGATTTTCCCTTGAGCAGTTTTTTATTACAAAATATCAAAGGTAAGAAATTTTTTCTGGCTCATCTCTAACAGACTGTAAAGTGTATGCCTGCTGTTCTTTGAGTGTGGTGTCGGTTTAAAATGACAGGGCTCATATCGTTGGATTCTGTGGACATTCCCCTTTCATTTGAGGTATCTTTTTTATGCAAAGCACAAACTCAGGAGAAATTCTGGCGATTCAGCGCTGATATGATTTTTTCCTGTTTCGCTGCACATTTATTTATTTGCTTCCTTCTTGAATTGTGTTCGGTTGAGGTAAAAATGGCCTGCATGAGCTTCTGGCCGAGTTTCTTCACGAAATGTGGATATGCCACATGACAATGTTGCAATTTGGAAACATGCTGTATTTATAATGCAACAACTTAAGGGGTTAAGCGTGGTTTACCGAGGAACAAAAGAGGCGTTCATCAACTGACAAAACCCCCAGTTCACCATGACATTAATGCATTGATTTTAAAGGAAATGGAAGCAGCTGATCTGATTGGCCTTAAAAGAACCAAAATAAGCCCACAGGTCATTAATTTGTTTTTGTCTGACCCTTTTGACAGCAACCCAGAGTTGCACTATTGTCTCCTGTCAGAAAATTACCAGAATGGAAATAGACATGCCCAATTTTGATCTGCAACAGCATTAGCATGCGCATTTGTTCACTGCATTTAGGCCATAAAAGTAGGGCCCTAAGTCTAAAGCCCAATGCACACTGGAAGCGTGAGACGTGCGTCAAGATTTTTACTTTTCGCCACTGCTCAATTTTTACTATTCAGCACTGCTGAATTTCTGAAGCGTCAACACAATAAAAAAACATTTGTCTCCTAGATTATTTAATTATTTCGCCTCGTCATGGTTGGTCACACATTTAGCGGCAACCTCACATGCAGTTGTCAACCTGCTTTTTAACCAAGTCGCAGTTTTGAAAGGAAATCTGTTATTTTGCGTGCATTTAAGTTATCAGGCAATCTACAGTTAGACAGAAAGGCTCACGCTTTCAGTGGGCATTTAAAAGCGTCAAGGCAACATTCGAAGTTTAACGCACCGCGTCGCATCGCGGCCATTGGGCGTTGGGCTTAAAAGTCATGCTGGTTGTTCTTAAGATGACCACACAGAGGATAAAGATTTAAATTTCATCACATACAATTTACTAGTCACACACCTCCTGATTAGCTTTCAACTACACAAACCCCTGCCGGAGAAGGACACTGCTCTGCTATCACCCATCTTAAGCAGCCAAATTGACCCAGATGAATGAGAAAAAAGAAAACTTTCACACAAAACCAATAATAAACAAAAGAATTATCCATGTACAGTCCAGATACTATGACTAAGCTTTTTTGTCATTTTTTTGTAAAATTGTAAAATGATTAAAATAAGAATGTGCCTAAATGATAAAAATAAAGAGAGAAAGAAATAAAGAAAGAAAGAAACTTGAAGGTAGCCATCTTTCATTCCCATGTAAAGGTTTCGCAAACAAGAACCCGAGGAACACCTTGGCAGACATGTGACAGTGACATTGAATGATCATACTTGAAGATATTTTGTACTGAATTCCCAGTTGCTTTGAGCTTTTAAATTAGCTTTAACTGGTTCATGCACAAGAGCTCCCTCTCCTTTTCTGTGTTGGCTGTCTAGCAAGGGAGGTCGATTTATGTTCCATTGTGTCTCCCATTGTTAGTTTTCTTCAAAGTATACATATGTGAAACAGAGGTGGTCTTTTGTATTCATTATATTGAGGGGATATTTATGTTAGTGCAGTTGTTACTGCAACTGTTCTGGAATCGGAGAGGTTCACCACTAATTTTTTTCATTACACATTGCTTGCATTTTTAGTGAACCAATTTATGTTTTAGCTCATGTGGCTATCCTAGATGCCATCACTGTTAGCTTACTATGCATGTCCGATAGGTTACTTATATGTGTTATATCCTTTTTCCATTTCTTCCGCAGGAAATCCATTCAAATGAGTGACCGTGTATTCCTTCTGAAGTGCCATATGAAAGGGATAATTGTCCCCTATTCTCTGTCTGCTTTCTGCCAGAGCACTATTCAGTGGAGAAAAATTTCAGCTAGCTCCAAAACTCATAGATTTTTATTCTGAACACAGTAGCTGCATAAAGTTGATTTATCCTCACAGGACCAATTGTTTTCATAGAGTTTTAAAACCCTGCGATTTGTGTTTGTTTGGCCATATTGCAAAGCATTAGTTGTTGTGGTCCTGTAGATACCACTCTTCACAGATTGTTAAATTGCCAGTGTGTTCGGGTGTTCGATGTCAGGCTGCTTGAGAGAAAGCAGACACTTCTGGTCTTCACTGAGAGCTTTTTTTCACCTCCTGCTGATGAAGGCCTACAGGACATCTGACATCTATGCAGCTTGCTGTTTGCATGAAAATGTCATATTCCATAAGTGTTTTTTATGTATTTGTCATTCAGATAAGTCGTCTTAAAATTACCAAAACAAGAGCAATCCGAGATTTCTGATCTCCGCCAAAGGATGACATTGATACAAATGCAAGATCTGTCTCTTGGGAAGATTTTAGGACCGAATCCAGAATCCAGATCCGGATCATCACCAAAATTTTATAAAGTCATCCCTGGACAAAGATCTATCTCAGGTGAAAATTTCATGAAGATCCGTTCAGTAGTTTCCAAGAAATGTCACTAAATTTGTAGATCCAGATCCCGATCCGGATCCAGAATCCAGATCCGGATCCGGATCATCACCAAAATTTAATTAAGTCGTCCCTGGACCAAGATCTATCTCTGGTGAAAATTTCATGAAGATCCGTCCAGTAGTTTCCGAGCTATCCTGTCCACAGTCAGACAAATAAATAAATGAGTAAATAAATAAATAAATAAACCGACTCGATCGCATAATCTCCTAGGCGGAGATAAAAATAAAATAAAATCTTGTAACACTTAAGGCCCAGTTCTTTTGTTCGCAGTGAACTTCAGATGAAAGCTCTTTTTCACTTTAAAGGACATAGAGAGCAGAAGAGTGGATGTTTCAATTCCAGAAACAATTGCAATGCAGGTATCTGGCTGGAATAACCTGACATAGAGAGCCACCAATAGGAGCAATTCCACTCAGAGTCATTGGCTCAAAAATCAATACACAACAATAAGCCTGGTGGAAAAACAGAGATGCTTGTCTACTGAACCAGATGAGCACTGAAATCAAAGACTAATCTTTATGCTCATACCCATATGGATTGAATAGCTGCTTTGGCTACATACCAAGCCCTACACTACAAGCAACCCGTGCCATGCCTGGCCTACATGGCCGAGTAATATGTTAATGCAATTAAGAATATTCAGAGTTAACACAATTTAGTGAAGGTTATCCTCTTCTGCTTATAAATTGGGTCACTTTCTTATTTTCAGCTGAACAGGATGGGATTTTGTAGTGATTCTGCAAGTCTTGCAAGGAAATAGATTAATTTCCACAAAAGGATGTAAACATCAATACAATGTCTTACTGATTACATTTTATTTCCCAAGCCAAATGCACAGCTTAATTGTACTCTTTTAAATTCTGAAAGTATACTGCCATCTTGCTAAATCAATACGAGGAAATAAGGGAAAAATTAAAACTTCTACCTGCATTCCAAAACGTGCAGATGTGTGTACACATATTCTAGTTGAATTAATAAAAGAAGCTGAATTCATGCGGATATTGATGAACCTTTTCTTCTTCACACCACTGAAGAACATACTTTCATTTTCCTCAAAATTAAAAGTGAAGTTTTGACTTATTCGGTAAAAATAAACTTTGTTTCCAAGAAATCAATTATTTATCGTTTACAAACTGATCAATCAAATTCACTTAAACTGTAGTGGTCCATAGTGGACATAATCACAATACTTCATTTAGAAGTTCAGAAAAGGCAGACTGCCATTAATGATTTCTACTTGACAAATACACATTGATATACCAAGTCAAAAAGAATTACTTCTCCAAAAGTGCCCTAAAGGAGTAATGTGTCACTCATACACTCAGCAGTAAGTAGTGAGATGAATAACCTGCATGCTTCCCGTGACCAAATCTTAGAAGTGCCAGCACTCCATAAAGAAAGCACAATATATCACATGATGGTGAAGGTTCAAAATAATGTGATATCTTTGACCTGTATGTGACACAATGGGCCTCATGCAAGAAGCAATATATGAACAAATGAGGCGTTTATTTCCAAAAGTGCTCCATATTCATTAAAAATCAGATAGCACTACAAATCCATCCTTTCACTGATGAAGAATAAGCCACATAAGCTAATTTTGGCCAATAAGCACTCGAGTACAATATAAACTGAGCAGTGAATTGGAAATTTCCCTAGAAGCCACTTCTAGTGGTGACCAAGTCTAGTCTAAAACTTCTACAAGTACACAAGTCCAGTCAGCCAATCAAAACATCGCTTAGAAAATTGGGTGGACAATAGCAGCCACTGTAGCTATCTTACCTAACCTAACAGGCCAGGATGTGTGTGTGTGGACTCAGCCCAAAAGAGTTTTAAAAAAAAAAGGACCAAGGGTCCTGTAGCTTACCGGCAAGTAATCTTTTAGTGATAATACAAGTTACGACACTTTCATGTGAGGTTTCACATTCGAATCATTAAAAGTCAATGCCAAGGTCACCAAATAAAAGTTCACAACATTTATAAGACCTAAATATAATCCTAAGCTCTGAATCAGTTTGGTGGTACAAGTCTTTGAAAATTCAATACGTCAATTGTGAACTTTAAAGGTCACAGACGGTTAAGTGTAGGTCAGTAAATGGATTTCATATTCGACTTTCTAAATGTCTCTACACAAACCTTGGATCAATCTGTCACCATTCTGGTGATACAAGTCATTGTAATTTCACTGTCGAGTTTGAACCTCTAAGGTCACTGACAGTCAAGTTGAATGTCACCAAATGAAAGTTCATGGGAATTCATAGATGTCAGTAACACAAACCTAGGCTCCATCTGTGACCATTTTAGTGATACAATTCACTGAATCCTCCCTGTGTCACATCTGACCTTCAAAGGTCAATAAGAAGGTCGCCAAATGAAAGCTCATATACGACTTCCTATACATCTCCAATACAAACCTAGGCTCCATCCGTGACGGTTTTAGAAATACAAGTCATTGTAATTGTATTATGTCAAGTTTGACCTTCAAAGGTCACCAAATCGAGTTGAATGTCACCAAATGAAAGTTCATGTGTGACTTCCGTTAAGTCTGTGATACAAGCTTAGGCTCTATCGGTGACCTTTCTAGTGATAAAAATCATTGAATTTTCACTCGGTCAAGTCTAACCTTCAAAGGTCAATATGAAGGTGACCAAAATGAAAGTTCACAATTGACTTCCTGTACGTCTCCAAACCTACACTCTATCTGTAACAATTTTGATGATAGAAGTCATTGAAATTTCACTGTAAAGTTTGGCCATTGAAGGTCACTGAAGGTCAAGTTCAAGGTCAACAAATTAAACTTCATACATGACTTCCTATATGCCCACAATACAAAGCTCTATTTATAATAGTTTTGGTGATAGAAGTCATTATAATTTTGCTATTTGAAGTTTAAAGGTCACCCAAGGTCAAGTTCAAGGCCACTAAAAGATATTTCATATATGCCCCTAAGTGTTTAATACACATGGTGTAGAAAAGAGGGGTTCAGGTTTATGGGGCACTGGAACTTTTTCGGGGACAGGGGTGACCTGTTCAAGCCTGACTGGCAGCACCTGAACCGGAAAAGTACCTTTGCACTGGGTAAGCGTATGTTGAGGGTAGCACAGGATTATTTAAACTAGGGACTTTGGGGGCAGGGAGGTTAGTGAGAGTTACACATAGGGAAATTCAGTCTGCCCTGATGGAAGCTGACGGCGTTACATGCACTATTGGTGATATACTTTTAAAGCAACAAAGCATAGTGGGGGGCTTGAAGCAGTGGCCACATGGGAAATCAGGAGGGAAGAGCATTAGTAATAACCAGAAATGTTTTTATTTAAATGCAAGAAAAGCATAAAAAATAAATTTCCAGAGCTTGTGGCCGTTATGATTAGTGATGGCTATGACATAGTTGGGATGACAGAGACATGGCTTAATGAAGAGGATGGAGATGAATATAATATAGAAGGTTAAAAGCTCATTAGGAAGGATAGATATAATAGGCGAGGAGGGGGCGTAGCAATCTATGTGAACGAAAACATAAATGTTCAGGAAATTCCTGAAATTGAACATTCCTTGCCCTGTGACGATATTTGGGTCAGGCTCGTTGGCAAACACGAGACAGGTTTAAACACAGGAGTATGCTATTGACCACCAGCTTTGGACAGTGCAGTCAATGAAATGCTTTTTAAGAGGATCATGCAAGCTTGTAGAGGTGGAGGGACTATTATTATGGGAGTCTTAAATTATCCTGGTTGGGAAATGGTGAAAGGACAGGGTAGGGTGGAGGAAGAATTTCTAGATGTTATAAATGATAATTTTTTGGTGCGGTTTGTTAATAAACCTACAAGAGAGAAGGGAATTTTAAATTTAGTGCTCTGTAATGACCCAGATAGAATAAGCAATGTTGAGGTGCTGGAGCCACTTGGGACAATTAAGGACTCTGCTGTCAATTTTGATGTTTCATGGGAAGTTAAAAAGGTGTATTCAAAAGCAAAAATTTTCAATTTTAGGCAAGCAAACTTTGAGATGTGGGAAAGATTTAAGGGGGTTTTACTTGATTCACAATGCGAATTCATTCCAAAGCTGTCCAAAAGTAAGCGGAAAAAGCAGAATCCTCAGTGGATGAAAACAAGTATTCATAGGATTTTGAGGGAAAAGAGGAATCTTTATAAGATGTATATAAAGGACAACAATGAGAACACTAAGGCTGAATACTGTAAAATGTGGGCTGTGGTCAAAAAAGAGCTGAGGAATGTTAGAAGACTGTATGAAAGACAAATTGCAGAGGGGGCAAAAACTAACCCTAAGCGCTTCTTTCAGTACTGTAGCAGAAAAAGGAAAGTTAAAGAGGTGCATAAAGAATGAAAATGGATTGCTGCTATATGATTACAAGGATATTACGGATTCCTTAAATAGTTACTTTAAGAATTTTACCTCAGAGTGGGTCTTTATTCGGCCAGAGGGCATGTTAAATGCTCAAGATTGTTTAGTGGAAATTGAGGTTAGGAATGATGAAGTATTAGACAAGCTGCATTAACTAAAGGCAGATAAGGCAGCGGGTCCTGATGGCTTATATCCTAGAGTGCTCGGGAAAGATGGTGAGATCATCTTTAAGCCGCTATCCGCCTGCAAGGGTGCAATCAGGAACCCGTCGCGAGAACCAAGCAATGCAGTAGAACTTGTTTTATTATTAAAGGGGGAGCACCCCCGCAGGGCAGAAGGCAAAATTACAAAGTCCACACTCCAAAAATGCTCAGGGAAGTCGGTGAGATCATCTTTCAGCCGCTATCCGCCATCTTCAGACAGTCTTTAGAAACTGGGGAAATACCAAATGATTGGAAACAGGGCAAAATAATACCAATATATAAGAAAGGGGACCGTACCGAGCCAGGAAACTACAGCATTGCATTGCGTGCAAAATATTGGAATCTATCATAAAAGATGAGCTGGACTTATTTCTCGAACGTAACATTATCTTGAGGGATAGCCAACATGGATTCCGTAAAGGAAGGTCATGCCTGACAAACCTCCTGGAAATTTTTGAAGAGGCCACCAAGACTTATGACCACAGCAGGGCTTATGACATCATATACTTGGATTTCCAGAAAGCATTTGATACAGTATCACATAAGAGACTAATTATATCCCCGAACGCCGAATGGCACCACCCTACGTGTTAACACGATAAATTCAGTAATATTTCAATTAGAAATTTCATGTTTTGCATATAAGTAAGTATCATAGAGAGGAAGAACTGATTCGATTTTGGACAATTTACAATTTCTAGATTGGCCACCAGGGGCCAAAAACTGAAAAATCAATGTTTTGATCATATCTCTGGATATATTTGGGGAATTTGGGGATTGGGGAATTGGAGGATTGGGGGCGTTCATGGATATACCCCAAGCCGTCACCTCCGATGGCATAATCCTAGTTTTTAAAATGAGCTCCATTGGACTTACAGGAGGTATTCTGGTGAAGATTCAAAACTGGTTACAGGACAGAACACAAAGAGTGTTGGTCAGTGGTATCTCATCTGAGCTAGGTATGGTGGGGAGTGGCGTCCCCCAGGGATCAGTGTTGGGACCCCTGCTGTTCCTCATCTACATTAATGACCTTGATAGGAATATTGAGAGCAGATTAGTTAAATTTGCAGATGACACTAAATTGGAGGGTTTGTTAAATAGTTTACAGCCGACTAAAGTAATTCAGGATGATTTGGATAGAATCCAGAATTAGGCAGAAATGTGGCAGATGAAATTTAATGTAGCGAAATGTAAAGTTGTACAAGTAGGTAATAAAAACATTAGACGGGATTACTTCATGGGAGGTTTAAATCTGGAATGTGCTCCACACGAGAAAGATCTGGGAGTGATTGTTGACCAAACCCTCACAGGCTCTAGCATTTGAGCTGTAGCAGTTAAAAAAGCCAATCGGATGCTGGGATACGTTGCCAAAAAGTATTGAGTACAAATCTAAGGAGGTGATGCTTCTTTTGTACAACACATTTGTCAGACCACATCTGGAGTATTGTTTACAGTTCTGGGGACCATACTTTGAGAAAGATATAGAGGCTCAAGAGAAAGTTCAGAGAAGAGCCACTAAGCTAATTCCAGGCATAAAAGATGAGAGCTATGAGAAGAGGCTGAAGATCCTTAATCTTTTTAGTCTTAGGAAAAGGAGACTAAGGGGTGATCTGATTGAGGTCTTTAAATATGTTAAAGGGATTAACAAAGTGAACTATGTAGGATTCCTTCAACAAAGTGTTGTTAGTAGAACTCGGGGTCATAAAATGGAAGTTGACCAAAGGTAAATTTAGCACTGATATTCGGAAATATTTTTTCACCCAAAGAGTAATTTCGATGTGGAATAGTTTACCTGACCATAATGTTGAGGCAGAGACCTTGGGGGCTTTCAAGAGCAGGCTTGACTTAAAGCTAGATACCATTGAGTCATTGAGTATCTGAACAGATATATTCACAATAGTATAAAGAAACTGGTGAGCGAAGTTGGGCTGAACGGCCTGTTCTTGCCATTCATGTTATGTTACATATGTTCCCGATCTTCAATATTTTCAAGCCTAGAAGCCTTTGAAAATTGTAATATTTTGCTTTCACCTCAAGTTTGACCTTTCAAGGTCATCTGAGGTCAACTTTAACATAGCCAATGTATATGTCATATATGACTTCCTATATGTCAACAATACAAACTTAATTTCTATCTGCAACATTTGGCCTCCACAGGCCATCTTGCTTATTCATAAAGTACTGTGCCCCAACCAGACCCACTTCTGTCTATTCAATCAAAGTGGCGCTTGCACTGTACTTTGACAGTACCAAGGGAAGTTGATTGCCTGATTTAGAAAAAATTTTATCACGCTGTTTTTGAGAAATAATTTTTTGAAATTTCAAGTCCTATCTTTTAACATTGATAGTATTTTCCTTGACCTCAACTTTGACCTTTCAAAGTCATCTGAAGTCAACTTCAACATAGCCAATGTATAGGTCATATATGACTTCCTAAATGTCAATAATACAAACTTCATCTCTATCTGCAGCCATTTGGCCTCCACAGGCCTCCTTGCTTATTCATAAAGTACAGCGCCCCCACAAGACCCACTTCTGTCGATTCAATCAAAATTGTGCTCGCAGTGTACATTGATGATACATTGAAGGGAAGTTGATTGCCTCATTGAGAAAAAAATTTATCAGACGGTTTTTGAGAAATCATTTTTTTTAAATTTCTCCTATCTTTAACATTGGGGCCAAAATTTCAAGGCCCCATAAAACAGACAGAAATGATTCAATCAATAATCCGAAAGTTATGGCAAATGTACAAAAAAATTCATCAGGCCAAAAAAAGAGAAAAAATGTTCTGGACCACGGATGACAGACGACGACAATAGCTTATAGCAACAGCAATAGACCCATAGCGCCGGTAAGCAAAAAAAAAAAAAACTGCACAGTCCAGTCAGCTGCGACCACATGGGTGTAACATGTAACCCCAAAAAAGCCTGCTTTTGTGCACATTATTCGCCCGATATTGTTGACATGGAAACCTTAATCAATTGGTGTCATAAGTGAAGTGTAACACATGTCCATACCAAATATGAAAGTAATCAGTCAAAAATTGCAGCCCGTACTGCATTCACAAGGAAGTGTTGATGCTTTGACAATCATTTCTGTATTATTCACCCAATACTGTCGCCATAACAACCAAAATTGACAGGTGTCATAAGTGAAGTGTAACACATGTCCATACCAAATATGAAAGTCATCGGTCAAAAATTGCAGCCCGTACTGCATCCACAATAAAATGTTGATGCTTTGGCAATCATTTCCGTATTATTCAGCCAATACTGTCGCCATAACAACCAAAATTGACAGGTGTCACAAGTGAAGTGTAACACATGTCCATACCAAATATGAAAGTCACCGGTCAAAAATTGAAGCACCTATTACTAAAACCCCATAAGTCACACTTGACTTGACTCGTGGGGTTTTAGTAATCAGTGCTTGAATTGTAGCTTGTACTGCGCCCACAAGGAAATCTCTATGTTTTGCCACTAATTTGCATATTATGCAGCCAATACTGTCGCCATGGCAACCAAAATCGATAGGTGCCATAAGTGAAGTATAACACGTCCATACCAATTATGAAAGCAATCGATCCAAAGTTACAGCCTGGGCTGCGTCCACAAGGAAGTGTGTATGTTTCAGCACTAAGTGCATTATTCCACCAATACTGTCGCCATGGCAACCAAAATCGATAGGTGTCATAAATGAAGTGTAGCACACGTTCATCCCAAATATGAAAGTAATCGGTCAAAAATTGCAGCCCGTACTGTACATCCAGGACTGTGAAAATAGCCACACTATTTTCACATGGGCACGTCAAGGATCCTCGATTGCGCTGCACTCTGTGAAAATCTTGACCAAAATTGCCAATCTCTTATCTGTATTCTTATCACTCCACTTGTATATCATGAGAGAGGGCTGATGTCTAGTAATAGCCTCTGCTGCGCAGCCTCAGGATCTAAGCTCTTGATAATTTGTACGAATCCAACTGATACTTATGGTAATTGTGCAGACAGTGCTTTGTTTAACACAGTTTATGTGGTTCGTACATACGATGAGCAGAGGCTCCCAAAAGCGGTCCACTATGGTCAGTGGCAAATTATGCTGTGCAGTGAAAAGAAGCATAGTCATTGTTTGTTTTACCGTGGTGTGTGTTCATGTGCGCTTTCATTTTTGTCAAAATGAATACCTTCCAATAATTTATATTTTGATCAATTTTTTTTTTTTTTACTAGGGACCATCTGGAATCGAACCAGCCGCAATGACAGCAGGGCAATTGCCTGAAGCAGGGCTCGATTCAAACCCGTATTATGATGATCGACCTAATATATCGCACCTATCATACCCCATCTCCGACTCAAAGTTCCTTTTTATCCCAGCTGCTGACGTGCAATATCTTACGGTTGAATCTAAAACAGTTCCAGTGTAATTGTGTTAACGCAGGCAGACAAAGAGAACTTTCCAACACAAGCTACACTTTGTGACTACACTTCACTGCTGGAATTCTAAATCCATATAACTTCATTTTTACACCCAAAAACTGTGTAATTGGGGGAAAATCTGTAGTATAACTTACGGGCAATCTGTAAGTAGACACACTGTCCATAAAATCAAATTTAGATTAAAATTTTTTTTTTTAATGTTAATTACTAAATCATTTAATTTGTGGTTAAAAATACTATTGGTCAATCGATCCCAATTTAGACCATAACATTCCTGAAGTTCTCATTTTCTTTGTTTAAAATTTAATTAACAGTGCTTCATTTTCACTGCTGCTTAAGTCCTTCTTGCGGAGACATCTCTCCAACTGTTGTGCCAAATTTGGCATTCGGACACGGCACAACACCTGCCCTTATACGGTGTTTAGCAGGTATTTCCTTTGCTAATAACAATCGGTTAAGCGCCTCCAACTTTTGATAAAATTGGGATTCAACATTTAGCACACATGGGTAAAAGCAGATTTGGATGGTAAGAGTGTCTGGCAAATTGGGAGTTGACTTCTCTTTTTTTTTCTTAAAAAATAAGAGAAAATAAAAGATCATTTTAAGAGAATGTTGCTGCATGAGGCCCAATGTGTGGGTCATCAAGGCTTTGAAAAGATTGACAAAAATCATAGACAAGGTCAAAGATTACTACCATGCGTTATGGGTGGATGAGCCTACAGGGAATTGGTGTGAATACCTGCTAACCTGCCTTCCTGTTTGTTCGATCGAACTTCTATAATTCACATCTCCTGCTCTCCCCAAAGAGCCCTTTCACACTGGTAATTCCACAGCGCACGATTTCAGCCTTGCTGAAAATAGCTTTCTGTGCCATGACAGGCCACACGCTGTGCATGAGGCATAAGGGCAAGCTCAGGGGTTGCTCATCAGTACTCAGACATCCTGTGTTGCAGCCATTTATTTAAAAAAAGAGAAAGTTTGAAACTTCAAAGGCATAAATGGCCTTAAAGAATAATTAGAGGAAGGTAAGAGATGCAAACGATTCTGTGAGACAGTTGGAGAAGGTCACAGTCGGATCTGACCAGCTACAGGGTTATAGCAGCCGAGGCACAATGAACTTGGGCTACCTGGCTTTGCTCTCAGCACGGAGAAGGTCAGCCTCAGAGAGTGAAAATCATCAAAGATAGCAAGCGGCAGCTGCCACTGCTGACCTTGAACATACCCATTATGCCTGCAGTCACGATAATTATCCGGCTACAAAAAACCTAAATGACCTTTGGCAAACTTGAAACGAGAATAACTATACAACCAAACATGCAAAACAAAAGATGAAAGAGGGTCAGAGCAAAAGCAACAGTCATGACATCAAGGGCAGGGACAAAGTGGTGGCATAAGATAGCATTGGCCACTTCGGAAATTTAATAGGTCACCCCTGGCCCCACCCTAAAATTCTAAACTGATTTGCTATTAACGGGTGAGCAGCGGCATTATGCTGAGCTTCCACATTGTAGCATTGGTAGTGTTGGTATAGACCAGAACCTGAGCACTCTTCACAAACCTTTCCCGGCACTTTATCTTTCTTAAACTTAAACAATCCAAAATCTATCTGAACTTTAGAGTTCAGAAGACGTTATCTAGGTCTGAGGCAAGGATTAAAATTGGAGACGGTGTCCACAATTCTATTGCATTTGCCCATGACATCACGATAATGGCACTTTTCACTTGCCTGCAGATGGTAATAGATGAATGTTATGCCTACTCATGTCAACGGCAAGTTACCTTTGGATTTGTGAAATAAATGTATGGCTTATGACGAAAGTCATTTCAAAGACGAGCCAGTGTGGTGGTCAAGTAACATTTAGCTAAATGTAGTGAACTCTCTTGATATTTTGGGTGTGACTTTTACTATAATGGCAAATTGATAAGTCATGTAGATACTACAATAGGAAAAGTCAGAGAGGCTGGTTTTAGTCCTGCTGGTAAGGGTTTTTCTTTCCTCGGTATATCCACCGAGACCAAAATACACCTGCATGAAACTGCAGTTCAGCCAACCCTATGATATGGGTTAAAATGTTTAAGCTTTGGTTATCACCAAATCATAACTCATAATTCATTTCAGGGGTGGCATAATCAAGAGAGTCTGTGATTTAGGCAAGCTGTCCCACCATACTAAACTGCTTAGAGGTAACGTGGTCTTTTTTTAATATAATTTAATACGAAAAGACCAAAACTATGGAGGACTAAATGTGCCCAAATTAAATAAATAAATTCACCATTAAATAATCAATTAAGTGTGTTGTTAATGAATTAAAATAAATAAATTCACCATTAAATAGTTAATTAAATGTGTCAGTAATTAATTAAAATAAATAAATTCAACATTAAAAAATTAATTAAATGTTTCATTAATTAATGAAAATAAATAAATTCACCATTAAATAATGAATTAAATGTTTCATTAATTAATCAAATTTGCAATTAAATACATGCATGTGTTATTTGATGTGTCATTAATTATTTAAAATACCAATTCATTTTCTGTAAAAAATATATATTATTATTTCACTATTTAATTATTTAATGGTCCTGTGTTGCATTGCTTCATGAATTTATTTTATCTGTCAACCTCGCCCATCAAAGTTGGTCAACCCCGCCCATCAAATTTATTTTAATTAATTAATGACAATTAATTATTTAATGGTGAATGTATTTATTTATTTTTGGCACATTCAGTCCTCCATACAAAACAAGGGGGAATAAATATAAGTTTTCTTCAAGAACGCTTGCAATTCCCTGAATACTGACTGTGAAAATAGTTTTTGCAACTCGCAAAAACTCCTCATGTCATTCGCAATACCTCGTTAGTATTCATGAGTATACAAAAATGATGTCACGTGAAAGCAGATGTGCACGGTGGATGCAGAACTGAAGTTGGTAAACGCAAAACAAAATGTCGCGGCCAAAGAAATATCCGACTGATTTGGCTCGTAAAAGTGCTAGAATAGGCCAGGAAGAAGATCGATTGAAAACCAGGATAAATATAAAAGGCCAAAGTGATCGCTGGCAAACTTTTAAGCCAGGTTTGGAGATATTTCCGATGAAGATGTGGTCAAACTTTTGCTGGATACGTTAATAAACTTGATGCCTGGTGCAAAATGCCCAATTTCCTGGTTTCCTAGGACTTTCAGATCCTTAATGTACTTGAAATCGTCACATATTTGTAACTAGATCATTTGTAGAAATAAATTTCTAATGAATAAACGTAATTTCTTTACTAGCAGTCACATCTGATGACTGACGTGACTTTTCATTCAAATCACCCTTGTATATAAAGTAATGGGCGCGTCGAAATGGCCGCAGCCCAGCAGCCACAATGGCTGATCTTAACAGTCAAGTGATCGCTTTCCTTCGATATTTATCCTTGTTAGCGGCTTAGGACAACATTAAAACTTGCACAAAAATCTTTGTTTTGGAACAGCCTGGCAAAAAATTAAGTTGAGGACATTTTATTTTATTTCATTGTTTATTTTATGTGGATATCACAATTACATTGGACAAACCAGATGTGTTGTTTAAGTGTTTTAGCACATATGCTAAATAAGGAGCAACTGGTTACCTTGAAGGTGCTCCAAATTGAAACAATAGAAACTATCATGAGGGACAAGATTGGCTTTCTTTATAAGGGCGGCTTTTCAAGCGACACAACCGCTAGGTCATTGAAATGTTATCTTGTAACAAAATACCTGAAAACCGGTGACCATGTACAAGGTTCTCTTTTGGATCGCGTTCTCAACTTCAACCTTGGTCCTGCTATGGTTGGCAGTGGTTATGGGCCAAAATGACATAAAACACTGCGATTAATGAAGGGGGCTATGTTCAATTTTTATTGTTTAGCAATAACTTTAATCGCACAGGGTCAACTGAACATTTATTAGCTGGTCTTCTTACAAAGTTGTTTTAATTTTGTTCATGTTGTCCAATTTCATCCAGGGTGTCTAAAGTTGTCCGCTTTTTCATCCAAAAATGGCTGTATTGGCAGCAAGAAAGGTTACATGACAGATATATGAAACACTCGATGTGCCGTCATCGCATTTGATTACCCCTACACCGTCATGAAAAAACCTAGTAAGTAACAAAAGCAGATTTTGAGGAGAAGACTAAAAATCGTATCCCACTTGGACTAAGCACTTGTCCGACAACATAACCGACTAGGAAGTTATTTTTTCATAAGATAATAACCATAATTAAGGAGGATAATTATTTATTTATTTAGTCAGTATTCATAGAAATATGACTTACAAGATTTTTCCATCCAAAAATGTAAAATATCAATTATCCAAATGATGGATAAAAGCCTAGCAATTATGAATAATAATCTGAAGAGTTTCCTTGCAAAACACAATATATCCATTTGACGTATTTCAGAAAAATTCCAATTTTTTGTTATGGCAAAAGTAAGCATAGAAGAATTTTCTTATGTCATGTGAAACACTGTGCCATGATGCAATTAAATCTTACAATAATGAATTTTGTGAAAATGTGAACATTGTAATGATTATTTGGCAAAAGGCAGTTTTCCATTTCCATAGAAGAGTAATTTGAAGTCAAATGCCTGCCAGACAATATCATTGACATCAACATTTCCATGTTTCCGCTTCCTCTGCGTGCACTATGCTGTCCTTTTTATGAAACTGCTGCGCAAAAAACTCACTCAGCAGGAAGAAACTATGTCCGCTGATGGGAAACGCATACTCAACAGATACAGCGCCCTCCATAATTATTGGCATCCCTGGTTAAGATGTGTTAAAAGCCTTAAAATAAATTTAATTTTTATTCTAGAAGCATACTCTCACACTGAAAATTGTAGGAAAATGTAACCTTCAACTCAAGTGAATTTTAAGGGGGGGGAAAAAATCCCTGACTAAGAAATAATTATTTTTCATAAAATCACCAGTTCCACAATTATTGGCACCCCTAACAATTCCTAGGAATTAAATTTATTTGAAGTATTTCTGTCATTTCTACAGTAGTTTACCAAGTTGATCAGAGTATCTAGGAACATCTAATTAGTAAATCATCACTTCCTGTTTCCCTGGGGTATAAATGTGATGTGACACAGAGGCCGTTTCTCTTATCCACTCTTCAACATGGGAAAGACAAAGGAACACACCATTCAAGTAAGGCAGATGTGTGTCGACCTTCACAAGTCAGGCAATCGCGACAAGAAAATAGCCACTCGCCTGCACCTGGTCATATATTCTGTCAGAGGAATCATTAAGAAGTTTAAAACAACTGGAACAGTGGTAAACAAGCTTGGACGAGGACGCAAGGTTATTTTACCACTACGCACAGTGAGGATGGTAAGAGAAATAAAAAGTTTTCCAAAGATCACTGTTAAAGCATTGCAAGAAATGGTAGCATCTTGGGGTCACAAAGTCTCCAAAACAACCCTCAGGTGCTATCGATATGCTGACGAGCTGTTTGGGAGGCATACACAGAAAAAACCTTTACTTACTCACAATCATAAACGAAACGTCTGTAGTTCGCTAAGCAGTACTGGGACTTCAACTGGGACCGTGTGCTTCGGTCAGATGAGACCAAGATAGAGCTTTTTGGCAACAAACACTCTCAGTGGGGCTGGCAGAACACAAAAGATGAGCATGCAGAAAAGCACCTCATGCCCACTGTGAAGTATGGGGGAGGATCGGTGATGCTGTGGGCCTGTTTCTCTTCCAGAGGCCCTGGGAACCTTGCTAGGGTGCATGGCATCATGAATCCTTTGAAATACCAGGACAATTTAAATCAAAATCTGGTGGCCTCTGCCCGAAAGCTGAAGATGGGTCATCTCTGGGTCTTTCAGCAAGATAATGACCCTAAACATGTGGCCAAATCTACACAAAAATGTCTATCTGTCTCTATCACCAGATGTATTTTTAAATAAAGGTGAGTCCTATCCCAGTATAACTATCAGGTTGTCATAAGTGAAGTTTTCTCCTAAGTTCTCGCTTTGTGGGTTTTCTGGGTTCCACCCGATTTTACTTCTGGAAGCCGTCGCAAATTTGAAAAATTATTGAACGGCTTAAAAACCAAACAAATAAATAAATATTGTGTTGCTGTGGGACTGAATTCATTCCTGATCACTGCTTAGTCTTTCCTTCAGCTCTTGTTCTTGTGAAGGCAAATATGAAACAGTACTTATGCCTGTTACTGACTTCCTTGCTTGACTGCCCCCCCCCCCCATGTAAAAATGCCATTTATATAATTTTTAAACAGGACCTTGACTGGCTCACTAATTTATATGTACACACCTTCAGTTTTCACACCTTATTGACAAACTAATGATAACCAATGATGACCAATCATATCAATATTAAAGTCAATGACAAAATAGTGCGTAAATTTGCCTGATTTGGTGCATAGCTTAAAGCCCGCCTCCAAACCGAAGTCCTGCTGCAAAAGTTGTAAGTACGGATTTTTCGCAAGGCAAGGAAGCCATTCTCTTCATAGGTGTACGTTGAGCGGCGCGCAGAGACTCACAATTTTGCCTACATATCGTTTTATTCATTCAACAGAGTTCTGAGCCACGTATCGTTTTTCAAAACCTATTAGCAAGCCTCGTGCTGCTTCAACCTCAAGCGATGCCGTAGCTTGCACGCCAGAAACTATGACTATGGCCATGGCTCCTGCTCCAGTGCCCTCCACAAGCACTGCCCCAGACCAGTTCCCTCTCTCTGCTGCCTAAGCCCTACCTCACGCGGTTAGCAACTTGAATGGCCATGCTCCATCCCAGCCAATATTAGCTAGCTACCCAAAGCGTGCATTCGGGGCTTTGTGGCGATCATTCAATCCAGCCTGGTATCTTACACAACCGTGGCTGGAGTACTCAGTTCAGCGGGATGCATGCTTTCGCTTTCCCAGCGGGAAATGTTACTGCCAGTGAGAGGGATGCCGTTTTTACCTCGCATGGTTTTACCAACTGGAAAGCAGCACTCTGCATGACAGGGGGTTAAAGAAACATACATCCATTCCAGCCACAGTCATATACAGGCATATGCAGAAGTCTCTTGCTGCCGACATTTTGACAACAATCTTTGCAGTAGGTTTATGAATTTGTTGAATAAATGCACGGAAGTTTGTTTTAGACAATGTTTTCAAATCAATCAATGCACTAGAACAAAGGATTCGCACGCAATCATATATGTAATGCGTAGTTGCTGGTGCACTGAAATCTTCGTTTAGCGCCTGTTATTGTTATAATTTTTGGGACATTCAAATAGGATGACCGACCTGTTTCACAAATTCTGACAGCCAGGAAAGATTAAAGTGCAAGAAGCTGAGGAGGGCAGGGCTGGCTAGCAAACTATAGGCTGTGGTAAACACAAGCTCTCGCAAGGCCATGAGCTCCAGTTTTTATATATTTGTGCCTCAAATATATACTGTGCCCTCCCTCAAATTACTTCTCACAGTAAAATCCTGTTCCTTATATTCCCAGGAGTAAAACTGGCAGTCTGGTATTTTTCAAAAGAGTAAAGACAATCAAGGAGACTACTAAGAGTTAATGTATAGACAGCTAAAAGAGGTGCCAATTATGCAATAATGGAAAGGGAGAGACCCTCTCTCAATGACACATAATGCATTGGCAACGTGTATGATTTTGCCAGCTAGTGTCAATACCATCCTTATGCAGATTTCACGAGAGCTTTACATTAGAGTTGACACTCATATATGCATCGGCAAGACTCAGTGTCTGAGCAGATTATGATACCTGTCTAACTGTCTTTTGTTTCAGTACTGTACAAGACCCAAAATACAAGCCTTCTAATAGAGGAGTACACTTCTCTTAGTCATATTTGATCAAATTTTCTACTCAACAATACAGTAATTGCAACAAGAAAGGCAGAAAGAGAGAAAATAAAGCTGCTGTGAAGATTAAAAAGAATAGATTTTAAAACAATAAAGAGCAGGGTTGTACTGAATCAACGTTTTTCAGAAAAATGGTCCCTGAGTAATTCCTTGTAAGAGCATAATTGGCACATTCAGTTGGCCATTTGCCTTTGGGAGACAAACCATTTTGCCAATTTACAAATGGTTATTCTACTATTGACATTTAATTTTGCTTTCAACATGCAATGGGAAGAATACTCAGATGGATGCCATGTATGACTACTAACTTCATTGCCATTTATTCTGTAAGAAGATGGGAAAATAGGTTTGTCAACAAACAATTTTTTTTTTCGCAATGAGTTCTTGCAGCTTAAAAATCACAGGCCGTGGGGGGAAAGTCTGTTAGAATGAAATGATCAAGTCAAATAAACAATGCAATATTTCCTTTTTAGAGGGGACAATTCAGAGAATTTTCCAGAAAGATTTTTAAGGCGCAGCCTCAATAAATCAACAGTCCTAAAAGAATACTAAACATCATATTGCCCAGAGCACCCTGGACTTCACTAACTAACAGTAACGGCTGCTGAGTCAAATGCTTGCACAGATTCAAATTATACCATTAAGTAGAATATCTTCCAATGAGTTCATGCGACTATTTAGGACATCATGGAAGGCAACTTTACAAATAATATAAAATCATCCAGGAACAAAAATTTTTTTGGAAGATAAATAGACATAAATTTACTGCAGTGCAACCCCTTTCAAATCTAGGCAATCTCTAGGCTTAAGGATTCAACCAAATTTGAATGAAAACCATAGTAATCAATACATTAAAAGATGATCCAGTACTTAAACCCTCTTTTCAAGGAAATTCCTAAATTATGTCCTCATTTCTGGCAAGTGATGAAGTTTAACTCAAGCAATACTCATTAATAATGGAGATTGATTTACCAGCAGAGGTTACAAACCTAAGATCACCATGATATAATTAACATAAAAACCACATTAAACTGGTTTTAAAATAGAAGCATTTAAACATAAAAGGGTTCAGCTTTTTTCAGTAGAAGTATTTCAGCCAATATTATCCTTTTGATTTAACACTTCAGATACTCACCCATGAATCAGCCATAATATTAAACCACCAACCAAATATTGTGTAAATCCCCCTCATGTTGCAAAAACAGCTTGGTCAAACTGATGTCCATTTGAATTCTCAGACCCAGGGTTTTCCAGCAGAACATTTCCCAGAGCATCACCCCCATCGGCTGATCTAATTCCCACAGTGCATCCTACTGCCATCTCTGCCCCAGCTGAATGGTACACATGTGCAATTGTACATATATACAGATAAAGAGTTGATGTTACACCCCCAGCACTCATTGCCGCTGACTCGGAACACCCCAGAAGACTTGGCGCAATGGACATGCCACTCATGTAGCCATATGATTTGCTCTTTGTCAAAGTCATTCAGGTCCCATTTCTTCCATATCCAAAACATCAAATATCAGAACCACACCCACTAAAGTCTGTCCGCAGACCTTTTCATGCACTGTAGTCATGAGATAATCAGCATTATTTGCTTCATCTGTAGGTGGTTTTAATGTTTTGGCTCATTGGAATATTCTACTTGCATATTCTTTTTAGCTGATGTATTGCACTCCTCTGCTGTCGCACGTCAACTGTCTTTTTCCAATGGTTTTGTTTTGAGGTCGTTAGTCATCTGAAGAAAGATTACCAGTGTAACTCTTGAGCAAGAACACCATAAATCACCGATCAGTGACAACTTTGAGCCAAGGCATTCAGTTAATATTCAAGAAATGCTAAAACCAAAGATAGTAATGATACTTTGATCATTTCTCTTGATTGCACTTGAAATGTTCCCATTCAGCTTGGTGTGATGACTACACTGCAATTATTTCAGTATTGAACAGAACAAGAAAAAAAAAAAAAAAAACACTATTTCAATCTAATGACTTTTGAGGGGACTGGACGTGAAGTAACTTTTCCAGGAGAGTCCTGTTAACAACCTAACCCATTAGCTGTTACACACTCTACTGAATTACTGAATTAATTTAAGGACAAAGGGGAATACCACAACTCTGTTCCCCTGCCAGACTACAAGCATCGCTATCAGTAGTCCAAATCGGACTCGCTGCCACAGTGGTCACAATGACAATTTCATGTGCCAGAGATCTTTGCCATCGCACTGGCTTTATCAAGATGCACAAATGATGAAAGATGGCTTACCTTCTGCATTATCTTGAGACCGGATGTTAGAAACTAAAGAAAGGATTCCAATCAGTATCCCCAGCCATTGGAGCAAACACGACACCAGTCGCATTTTCTGTCAATCGCTACTGCAAGTCCACCTAGAGGAGCGGAGGAGATAGAGATAGAAAGGAGGGGGAGTGAGACACAGAAGAGAGGGGATGACACGTTGATTTAATGACCAAGGATAATGGATTTTCTTCAGTGTCCTCACAGTCCATAAGGCAACATAGCCGTTTCTCTGAATAACTGCAAAATTTTCAACCAATATTACCAGAATCTGTAAAATCAGAATTTTCATCAATGGGCAAATTAGTTAATGAGATACACTTATACAGTAGTCTCAATCCAACTATGAATGCAATATTTTGGCTTTTATAGTTATCTGTAGTCACAGTTATCTTTTGTATACGAAGATAATTTTGTTGCACAGAATTTTCATTAATTCCAAATTCAGTAAAATATTTTAGCTAAAAAATTGTGACAGATGATTTTAAAAAAATTAAAATTGAAAAAATTGAAAATTGGGTTTCATTTTGTTTGGAAATAGAAATGTGAAAAAAACATTAGTGGAGGCTACAGAGTATTCCTTCCACCACAGCCTTTAAGCTCAAGGAAAAATAGGTTATTTTTAACTAAACGTGTCATCAATACATGGCTTTAAACAATTAGCCTTTTTGATTTATGGAACCCAAAACTTATCATAATTCTGGTTCATACAGGCATCTAAGATTTTCTGACTGCCATGGTCTCTCTTCAAGGGCCACTCTTAATTAAAGAAATCAATTATAATAGAAAACTTAATGGACAAGCAGAAGACTCCTATAATCAATGAGACATACTTCACCAAGTAGGTAGTGTATTTACAACTCCTCTATTAATTTGGGTTTCAAATAAAAAGGATCAGATGAGGGAATGAGAGGGTGCAGACATCATGCCAACATTATCAATGCAAATATTTTGTGAAAATATATAACCGATCACTACATTCCCATCTCTCACCTCTTTCACAAAAAAGCTGTGTAAAATGTTAACAAAAACAGAATGCAATGATTGGCACATTTTTTTAATGCTATTGAAATGGAAATGGTGCAATGACAACATATCAGATGCTGAAAAAGAGAATTTTATTGTATTTTTAAATAAAATATGTGCACACTTTGAATTTGACGTCAGCAATACTTTTCAGAATAGTTGGGACAGGGGCATGTTTACAGCTGTGTTGCATCACTTTTGTTCAGGAGTGCCGGAGGCACAAGATGCTCCCACCTGTTCTCTGTTAGGCCACGAACACCTCTTTCTGTGGGAGTACAGGTGACATCAGGGTTATCTGACAGTTGATTTGAGAGTAACACTGACTGTATACTTAGAATTTGAACTTGTTTTACAATGGGGTGCAAAAATTCGGGCACCCCTGGTCTAAATGTCTGTTATAATTAATCTCCAAGTGATTGAAAGCAAACCTGAAAGCAAACCTGAACACTAAATGCTACAAAGCTAAACATGACACATTTCTGCAATTTTTTTTTTTGTATTTTATTTTTTCTGAGTTTTTAAATGATAAGGAAAAAGGGCCTTGTGCCTGGGTTTGGGATCCCTTTTGGGTTATTCTTTGTTACCTTTTTAAAAGATGATTACTAAGGCCCAGACCCAGGTGATTTACTCGTTAGGGCTTCAATGAGTCAGGTGAATATAATTGCAGGGTTGAACTATATATTCAGAAGTAACTCCATGCGTTCTAAGGTATCCGACTGTGGTGGCTGGTGTGTCTGGTGTTAAAAACCATGCGCTCCTTTAAAGAGTTGTCCAAGGATGTCAAAGTCAAGATAAGTCACTTCCACCAACAAGGAGAGGGATACAGAAAACTCCCGCAACGTTTCAAACCACCCATTTCTACTGTCAGAAACACTGTAAGAAAATGGAAAATAAATGGAACAATTGAAGTCAAGGCAAGATCTGGAAGACAAAGAGAAGTTTCAGATAGAATAGCCCGAGATCTGGTGTGAAATGCTAAGAAGAACCCACACATACCGGAAAACTTCCAAAATCACCCAAAGCATGTCTGCACGCAGACAGGGGAGTGCACGATAACACAAATCACATCAGACATTACAGGGGAGACAATGTGCAGTGCAATAATGGAATGGATGAAACAAACATGAAAAATAATAAATACAAAAACAGACAGATACAGAATCATAACAAGCGTACCTGAAACAACAAAGAGCTACATGGAAAAAAAGAAGCCTTTCCCACAACCTCAACACAAAATAAAGCATCTGAAGTATGCAAAAGAAAACCCCGAGAAACCTAAAGCCTTTTGGAACAATGTACTTTGGACTGACGAAACCAAAAGTGAACTTTTTGACCACAACCAAAGTAGGCATGTTTGGGGAAAAAAAAGGGTGAAGCATTTGTAGAGAAGAAAACATTGCCAACTGTTAAGCATGGAGGTGGAAACATTATGGTTTGGGGTTGTGTAGCAGCTGAGGACACAGGAAATATTGTGTGGGTGGAACGAAGAGTGGATTCCACCAAATATCAAGACATTCTAGAAGCTAATGTCCAAAGCTCAGCCCAGAAATTGAAGTTGAAGAGATGTTTAGGTACTCCAGCAGGACAATTGCCCGAAGCATACCTCAAAATCCACCATGAAGTACCTCCAGGAAAGATGGATGAAGGTTTTGGAATGGCCATCACAGTCCCCAGACTTGAATACTACTGAAAATCTGTGGAGTGACCTCAAACATGCCATGCATGCAAGAAGGCCGAAGAATATTTCTGAACAAGGGGTGTTCTGTCAGGAAGAATGGGGAAAAATTCCAAAGACAAAATCTGAAAGACTCTTAGCTGGCGTTTGGGAAGCGTTTGCAAGCTGTTATAGCTGCCCGAGGAGGAGTTTTTTTTTTTTTTTTCTCACAGGTTTGAAACTGTAAAAAGTTAAAAATAAAAATTATTCTTATTTTAAAATGTTATGAAATGCGTCATGTTTAACTTTGCAGCATTTAGTGTTCATTTTTGCTTTCAATCACTTGGAGACATTGGTAACAGACATTTAAACCAGGGGTGCCCAAATTTTTGCACCCCACTGTATACCTTTGTTACTTTTTTTTTGCCGTCTTTTTCCTCAATCTTTATTTTCCATTAGTTTATGTCGTTTCATGTTTCAAGTTTTATGTTTTTTTTCATGTGAAGCACTTCAACCTGCATATCTTGTACGAAAGGTGCGATACAAATTAAGTTTCACTATTATTATTATAATTATTAGTCAAATTTTGTGCACTTTAGATGGGATGAAAGAGCAAGTACCAAGTAAGTTGTCAAAATCACGTGCCATACGCTGATGGAGTGTTGCTGGCACTGCTTTTAATTTGAAAGAAAGATTCTTGTTTGCGCAGGTCAGAAAAAAGAAATCAGAATTTTCCCTGCAAGTGTTATTCACCATTCACCAGCACTGTAGGCCAGTACTTGTACATTCTATGGCAGTCCTCATTCATGCAGAAGAGGAATGCAAAGACTAACCAAAAAGAGACAGTGAGAGAATCACAGGACGCCTGAAATCTGTAGACCGTCGACGAGCAGTTTAAAATCAATTTGGGGAGGCAGTTTCAAGAATATGTTGTCTACGAACTCCATTTCAAGCCACAGGCAGCACACGGGATGGAGCCAGAAACAGGACACCTTGTGTGATGACCAGCATATCCACTGCCAGAATCTGCACCAGGTGTTTTTTCCTGCTTCTGAAATAGCCAGAGGAGTCATTGAAAGGCAGGGCACTGCCTTTCAATGACTGCAGTCAGCTGGCAGCATCATATCTTGCCTGCAGGCATCCTGTAAGGTGACCTGAGCTGACACCAAGACACAGCACTGCAAAAAATAAAAAGTTGACTAAACGTAAAAAAAAAATAATAATAAGTACAGCAACCAGCTACTTAGCATTTTTGAGTTTGCTCAACTTCAAGTCCCAGTGGTAGCGCTAACTCATTCTTGATTAACAACTCAAAAAATGCTTTGCAGCTGGAAGCGTTACTATTTTGACTTGATTCTCCCCCCCCCCCGGAGACAGCGTTGAATGCAATTGGCCCGGCAGCACTTGTACTGGACAGGGCAAACTCACAAACCTTTGTGCGAAGGCCTTTCATCTAAATGGTCAAAAAGAATTTTGAAGTTCTTTAACATTTGATGGAATGCTTAAGGGGACTTATAGTAAAGCAAACTTTTTTCCAAGATATTCACTTTTTAAACTAAGAATTATTATCAAAATAATTCTATTAGAAATTTCAACTTAAAACATTGAGTTTCCGTAGCATCACATCAGTGGTTGCCATGGCAACGGCTGTTTTAATGAATATATAGATACTTAGAGAACCACAGTTATTGAGATAACTAAACAGTGTTTGGTTATAATTTCAGCTGTATTGTGAAGGAAAGAACATTCCTAATATCACTACAGAGCTTTTTTTTCCCCTGGTTTCTATGTTTTAGTATCGATTTTGACCCCTAAATCAATTTTGCCAGGAAACAGCTAATTAAGTATGCATATTTGGATTTACTCATATTCAGAGGTACATATTGCAAAAAGAGCTTGTAATCATCACATAAATCATCACAAAATGAAGAACACTGCCAAATATGAAGTCGATTGGACAGTAATGTTCTCAGGAGAAATACATTTACTTTTTGTTTTTAGTGGTTTTTAGGATTTTTATACCTCCTTAAAAGGCACCAGCCTCATAAATAACTCCCTCTTCTTCAATCTGTGTTTCTTCCCTAGTTTTATGTGCTCGTCCAGCGTCTATTTATTCCTTTTTTGAAAATCAAGTGTGCATTTGTCACGGTTTCACACGTTTTCTGTCCATTTCGTGATAGCCTCTCATTGAGTGTGCCTCTGCCTTTATGCCAAGTTTCATAAGAATGGAGGCAATTCCTCATAGGCCATCACTGAAAGTCACCAGACTCACAGCTGTTCCTGCCTTGTAGACCGTGTTCATGATGAATGTTTCCTTCGGAACACGACTCTATATTACGGACTGTTTGAAGGACCACTTCATGTTTTCACCTTAACCCTCTCCAGGCTCATGTTGCAAATTTGCAACAATAAATCAGTTGCAACAATAAATGACTGATTATAAAATATGAAGACCACATGGGAAATGGTTTGATAAAGTTAGCCTTCCAGCTCAGTATTGCAAAAATACAATGTTAGTTCTACCTGCAATCACTAGCGTATGAGAACTATTCTCCATGAATGAAAGATTTTTTTCAAATCTCAAAATAATAAATTGGGCTGGAGAGGTTTAAAACTAAAATTTTGAACCAAAATTGGCATTTTGCTTTGCCATAGGTTCCCTTAATGAATGTATTTCTGTTGACCTTCAGTATATAAAGATGAATGCATAGAACGCTTATACATTCAAAAATGAAACATTACTCTTGTACGCCATCCTTTTTATTTCAAAAGAGGACAGACTGTTTTTATTACCGAAGTCATGTGCTCTCTTGAATAGCACCTGAAGGGAACCACTACTGGGATTAAATATACAGACTTTACTTTGAGACACATTGTATTTTTTCACTGAAGAGTGAAATGTGAAATGCAGTACGCTTTGATGCTCTCCCATAACTAAAACTTAAATGTAATATAAATTTCAGATATCAGTTCCCTGACTGTGTGCGGATGTATGCACACTTGTGTGAGGGAGCAAGAGTGAGCACGTGGATGTATTGTGTTGTTGCAAGCACTCTAGTACATGAGAGAGAAAGTGTGTGTGTATATGAGAGAGAGAGAGAGGCAGGTTGAGAGAAATGGTGCTACACTGCAGCACAGTGGTGACCACCAGCACACGGGTTTGAATCCAAGCAGTGTCACTGCACGCTGTGGCTAGCAATCTATTGAAGGCAGTACATAATTGGCTTTGCGGTGCAAGGAATATCAGAGGGTTACAGTCAGTAAAGGTCTGCATTTTTTCGACGCTCAAGTGCTGCTGGACAGCCAGGAGCTTGTCAGTCAAATACCAAACAAGCACATTTTCAGGTTTCATCCACTCTCTGTTCCAGCTTGCGAGTTTTCAAGCTACAACTGTAAAGAAGCGATGGATGACAGGAAACTTTACGATGCCGAGATGGCAGCAGGAGTCGCATACAAACATGCATGTACATTGTATGCCAGTTGGGCACTTCACATAAGGGTGGGATTGATTTTGAGAAAAAAAGTTAAAAGGTTTCAGCCTCATTTCCTCCAACCACAAAAAAATGTTTTATTCTGATTTCAACCAGCAAAGTGTACCAATAGAATCTGTGCAATAAATCATGTTTCGAAGTAATCATTGTGCATGTATGCGTGTGTGTGTGTGTGTGTGTGTGTGTGTAAGCCATGTGTGCAAGTGTGCATGTGCGTGTACCTCAGCAGCATTTAACAACATGGGGTCTTCCAAAATAGAATATATCCTCCACTATAACGGTAATATGCAGAGCAGTGTACTTGATTCCCCCTCACATTCCAGATTAATGTTTGAGTGCTACACTGAAACTGCGCTCCTCTCTGCTAGCGAACCTGCACTCTGACCAGACAAGCTCTCCACAACTCTAATTATCCCTTCACCTCCATGCAGAATTGTCTCCTGTCTTCTCTGTGTGGTAGACATTTTTTGCTTAGACCAAGCCTGGATTAAATCCAACCTGGATCTTCTCAACACCAAATCCCTTGGTCTCATCAACTTGTGCAACTTTGGGTGGAAGTGAGGGGGGTTACCGAGGTAGTGATCACAGACAACGTCCCTGTTCCCCCAAATGGCTGGTAGGCTATATATCACAGCCAATACCATTCATGCTCAAAACTAGCCACGCCCAAAGCTCAGCCTGCAGAATCGGCAGATGTTTTACTGCTTTGCCGAATCTCAGAGGAGTCTGTCCATTCTCTGTAGACCTAACCGGGGTGCTCAATGTTGCTGATTCATGGCCTTTCAAACACGATCCCACCCCCCACTACCCTTCTAGCTTCCAGAACCTAATATTACAAACTGTACCTCCCTGTTAAGTTTACTCCAAATCGACCAAATACTTGCATGGAGCTATAATGAGCAATCAGGTCTATGCTACACATTTTTAATGTTAGTTCGGATTGATTGATTATTTACGTATAACTGAAAATTATAGGTTTACTTAATTGGAGTTTCCTTAAAAAAAAAAAAAAAAAACACATATCCTCATACAAAACTAATCCCTCACAATTACACTTATGATCCAGTAGAAGTGTGTGGCAGTGTCTGAATCTACAGAGACTCTACCGTTTGCACGCATTTTTTAATTTTTCTTTGAAAGGGATGTTTCTGTGCATAAGCTCTCGGGTAGTGGGTGTGTAGCCCCCAGCCAGTAACAGTATGCAGGGTGTGAGAGCGAGAAACTCGTAGCACCGCATTTCAGGGTAGAGATTCAGATATTGAGCCAGGGAGGAAGAACCAACTTTCAATGTTGCTATTAAAAACAGCAACTGAAAGTCCAACTTAGTGTATCTTTCAAGACATTACTCATGTAGTAGGTCCATGATTACCACTTACAGCAGGGCATCTGCCAAAATATTTTTCAGAGGGGGTTTTCCCCCTTTCCAACTTGTTTTGGGGGGAATTTTCAATTTGTCATGGGGGATTTCACTTTATTACGGTTAGCCGTCACAACCATAAGTGACTGTAACAACTATTCATTTATGATATTGAGATGAACTGAAACTAGACAAAAGTTCTCACAAAAACAAAGCATTTATTTAAAAAAGTAATTACTGCGCTCAGTGACTGAGTGACTGTGTAATATTTGAAAAATAAAAAATACAAGTTACAACTGCCATTGACTATGATCAGATAATGGATATTACATGACAGAACGGTATGCTTTAGAACAGGACTGGGCTTGACTGGATTCTCTGGTCAACAAACAAACCTGCAAAGACACAAAAAATAGCAGTGTGTTTGCGAAGCAGCGCGATTCTCGGTCACTACGTATATCCGCATGGAACCTCTACGTGAAAAAAGAAATTGACAGGAACGGAAGGCGATGCTTTAGAAACCGTTATCGTACACCCATAAATTAAAGACTGGCATTAACAGCATGAAAAAAAATCATTAATGTACAAGCCATCTCCCCCATTATAAAAACTATTCACTTGATTTGAAGATAGTCCGGTGAATAAACATTTTAATGAATAGACGACAGGTGCAGACGGCGAAAACCTTGTCCCCAAGGCGAAAATATGTGCAGCGCTGGGCAGGCTAGTGATTACCATGTCTGAAATTATAATCCAAACAAAAGCAGGAAGTTCATTGGACATAACTCTTGAGCTAACTGGCTGTATCTACTCACAGGGCTTACTGTTTAAGGCTGTTTTAGTAGTTAAAAAAATTCCTGTTGATCAACCATGACACATCCTATATTTAATTCAATGAGTGGGCTACTGGCTACTCTGCTGCTGAAACAATCGTGTGCATGGTGTGTATGCAGGAAAACTTCACTTGTTATCACTAAACCACCTCCTGATAACTAGGACTAATTCCTTGTCAGAGAGTGACACATGGCTCTGGCTTTCAGCCATGTTCTTGTGGTGAGAGAAGGCTGTGGGTTTTGTGCTAAACTATGCAAATATGTTAACACGTCATAACAGTGCTATATCATTGATACCTTGACATGACACTTTTTTAGTACAATTTCATACCAGTACTATCGTAATACAATACGGCACAACCCTAGTTTCAAATTTCCCCATTTATAGATAATGGCTTCCACGGGGAGGTGTGCTGGAGTCCCAGAGACTTCAAATGGCATTGTAACCCTTTCCAAACTGATAGATTACAACAACTTTATTTCTGATCTGCTCTTGAAATTCTTAGATCATAGCATTGTGTGCTGCTGTTTGCCCACTTCACATTGCTAGATGGGTTCTGTTTAGATGTTTAGTGATGTTTAGATTCAACAAGGCTGGCAGTAACCATGCATGGGTGTGTTTAGTATAATTGAATCCAATCATGTGTAATTAGGTTGATTTAGAGACTAAGGGCCAACTACTTTATCACATAGGGCCAGGCACATTTGAATGCTTTTTCCTAAATGACATCATTTAAAAACTGCATTCTGTGTTTGCTCTGACTATCTTTGTCTAATAAAAAAAAATCTGATGATATGAAATATGTGTGTGTGACAAATATGCAACAACAGAGGAAACTTAGAAGCGAGCAAACACATTTTCACAGAGCTGTAAGCTTCTGAAGTGGAAAATCAAAACATTCCAGCACTTCCTCCTCAGAGTGCCCTGATGCAGTGACTGATTGTCATGGGAGGATGGGGTGTCATTAACATCCAGCAGTGCTGCATGTGTTGGATGGGACATAGTTTCCATACTCTTTAGGCATTGGTCTAAAGATGCAACTGAAAAGGGGTAAGCCAACCCCAGCTCCTAAACTGCCATGACCCATCGCATGGAGGAAAACAGAGAGGTGCTATCCAATCTCAAGCTCAGATGCTGTCCACCCGACCCCCCAAACTCAACCTACAGCTACTCATCTTCTGATCTTTTAGCTGAATGGTTCATAACAGGCTGCACAGCCACATCCGTTGACATAAAATGTAAAGCAAAATTAATAAATCAAATACTTGTGAAAGTATCCCTTTGCATTGCTGGGCAGCAAAAAAACAAGGACCTGTAAGTAAATTCTTTTTGAAATACTGGACCAACCATGCATTTTTAAAAATTGGCCATAACTTCTAATGTACAGTCGCTACAACTTATCTCTTTCCAAATCCCTCAAAACCCTTCAGAGGTCACTTCACGAATTGCCACCAAGAGAGTGCAGTGACTGACACTTCAGAGAACTCAGTGCAGTCCATGGAAAATCTTCCCCATGCTGTCAATGCAAATCACTCTCAGGATCTGATTATTTCAGCACCTGAGAAGCTTGCATTCTCGAAGTGAATGCCAAAATATTAAAAAATGTAAAGACGAAAGCATTAGCCAGAACAGACACTTTTTGGAATATAGAGGGTCATTTTTCCTAAGGATGAGGGGGAAGGAGAATCTCAGTGGCAGTGCTCGTCCGCAGTGTTGGGCTATGACAGGGGAGACTCAGTCGGACTGTGTAATGAAGCAGCGTATCACCTCTCTGTCATGCTCATGGTGAAGTCTGAGTCTGCTCAGAGACGACATTCAGTCTGGAAAATCAGACGGTTCAAGGTTTTGAAATGCACTATGCAAACCACCACAGAACACATTTACGAGGAAGAGATAACAAATTATGTTCAAGTGCTTATATTGTTTTTCATAGCTGCCTGCAACTAAATTCCTTGCCTTAAAAAATATGTCCAAAAAACCTCGTTCCTTTGTATAGGTAGTCACAAAAATATAGAACTGAGGTCAATCAGACGGCTCTGAGATTTCACACTAGCTCAATAGTCGAAGGTCTCCTGAGTAGCACTTTCGGTTGGCTTTGCCTTTCTGTCGATTGAGCCCAAAATTGGCTTCATTCAACCCCATTAGCCAATTGAGGCTGAGTTGACTACTTACGGAGCTTATATCTCAAGATAACAAAGCCTGAAATTTGCTCCCAATAATGCAAAATCATCTCAAGAAGCTACAGTTAAAATAGCAAAACATAAAACCATAATTATGCCCAGTAAAAGGCAAAAGTGAAGTTTCCACATAGAAAGACAAAACCCCAGAAGCAGGCAGGCCAGCAGTTAGCCTATAAATACCACATATCGAGGGTTTGGAGCCCAATGGTTATATGTCCAAAATTTTGAATTTGAGATCACGTTTGTGCTCCAAGGAAAAGCATCAGAAACCACTTCTTTTAGTATATAAAATGTACATAATTTTAAGACTTAATTTTAAATTCGCAATTTTGGACATATAACCATTGTGCTCCAAACCTTCGATATGCAGCGGCCACTTTATAACATACCTCATTCTATAACATCCTGCTAAAAATCAACATTAAGGATGAACTTACTATTCTTGGTGAACTGTGATATTTAATCACAAATGGTGCTTTCTACAACATAGTTTTCCTAGTGCAGCAACATATTTTAGACCCCAATGAACAACATTTGTAATCGCAACCTTCAAACATGTTTCACAATACTGAAACCTATCAATAACTAGGCTACATACGCATTGTAAATAAGAAAAGTTACAGTTTCACTCGGCTTTATCGGCTGTTAGAAAAAACAATCAATAGTAGCACTTACAAAAGTGGCAACAAAAGACTATGAGAATCTCTCGAGTTCATTTATGGAAGGTTTATTAATTTTGATAAAAGTAGGTAACCTCTCCCCAAGTATGCTGCTTTTTGCTGCAAACACAAAACTGCAGGAAAGCTGTTATTTTGCCTTAATTAGGTGCAGTTTCTGTGAAATTACGGTCATTTTTTTCTGTGAGATTAATGTTCGAGATGGAATTTCATAATATTTAGGTTGTATCAGCTTTATGCAAAATGCAATAGGTTTCATGGCACTTTCACGTGCAAGATGTCTACTGTATCAATCAAACAGAAAAAAAGCATTTGAATCATTAGGATTTCTTCAAAAGCATGACATTATTCCCTGTCTTGTGGTATTACACTGGCTCTAGTATTTACCAATTCAGTCATGAGGCTGATGACTTTAATTTATTCTATCCTCTCATTATAAAAGTAAAGCAAGTAATGAGCACCACTGGCGCCAGTCTGCACACAACTTATTAACCCTATAATGCCCCCTGTATCATATATGATACACCAAATTTGAAGGACCGTGCTCATCTGGTAAGATGCAACACAACCACTACTGCTCAGTATACCATATCTGATACACAGTGCTGCCACCTAAAGGGAAGAAGTGAGATTACAGGAGTAGTCCATCACAGTCTATCACATCTCTGTGATAAAATTTTGGCCCACACTTTAAGGCAGGCAAATTTTCAGGAAAATTGGATGATTGTCCAGTATAAACTGTCCGTTTAAGTCCTTCACCAACATGTCAAGAGAGCTCAAGACAGGACTTCGACTAGGCCGCTCCAAAATCTTAATTGGGTTTTTTTTTAATCCATTCACAGGCGGACTTCCTCTTGTGCTTTGGATCTTTGTTTCCCTGCATAACCCACCAACACTTGATATTCGCACCACTGAGTGGTGACCGGATGTTTTTCCTCACAATTTTCTGCACGAGAGCAAAATTCATGGTTCTGTTAAGTATGGCATGTGGCCTAGGCTCTGAGGCTGAAAAGCACCCCCACACTTCCACCATGCTGGTTTAGAGTTCCAGCCCCTATTACCGAATACATTGTTGGCTTTACGCCAGATGTGATGGGACTCATATCTTCCAAAAAGTTCCACTTTTCATTCAAGCCACATAACTGACCGGGCAAAAGATATGCCCTCATGCCTTGCCTGTTTCATCTGAAGTGAACTGTGTCATTCTGTCCTGGGCTCCTTCCCTCTGTTTTACTGTATTACTATCGATTGGATTGTACTCGGTCTACACATTTGGTTCCTGATTTGGATCATCATAGCTGGCAAATAACGTGCTTTTGTCGCTACTTGTCATGCTCCATTCTCCATTCAAGCCATCATCATAACAGTTTACCAAAAGGTTATATCACATGACCACAATTTAAGAAGTGAATGACACAGATTTCCGTGGACTAGCTTCCACAAACAAAACATGTAAGCAGGCAACCCTTATTGTGTTAAATAATAATGTGTTCTTTATTATTTAAGATACATAGTGTATCATTTGGCATAATTTGAAGTGGAAAAAATAATACTTTTTACACTAAAAAATATTTTATTTCATTGATAATTTCAGTGTAAACAGGAAAAAAACAGGACGCATGCATTCAGATATTTTGAGATCGGATACAGGCCTCAAACATATGTGGAAATAATTCAGATATGTATCGAATATGTGCCAATGCGACCACCGTGTAAACAGGCTGATCGGGTTTCCTTACACATTGCGTCTCTAACGTCATCAAATCTGCAACCATTTATCTTTTGTCGCATAAACAGTGAACCCACGGTAAATCAACAAAGTTTTGTGCTTGAGAGGCTGACAGAACAAACATGGAGGCTGTCTCACGCCCAGACATTCCTGTGGACGACTGAAGAGGCAATAATCACAGCATATGCACAGGATGCAGTTGTGGCCCTTTTCCTTCTTCTCTGCCTAAAAATCCTGGCAAAAGTTCGGCGGAGTTTTCATGCACCGCAACATTATCATCAAACATATCGTCAGCCTGCTGATAATAAAACCTCGTCTCTTCAAAATGATGAACTTTACAAGAAAATAAAAAATAAATATAAAATAAAAAATAATAAAATAATATAAATATATTTTTCGACATTAAATATAATCTAGGAGGGGAGGGTCTTGGAGTTATGAAGAATGTAAAAATATTAACACAGCAAAAAGCAGCACTGTAGCTGCTATTGAGACCAGAGAGGTCCTATGATGGAGTTGTGGAAAACTACTTTAGTTTCTCCGCCAACTCAAACAAAGTGAAATTAAATTATAGATTGAATATTTTCGGACTGTGATAAATAACAATAGTACACTCAGTTTTACCGATTTCTTCTTTTTGAATTTTATCCATTATTTTTATTATATACTGCATCATTTTTTCACTACTGCAAATTTACAGTAGTTCTATGGCATATCAAAGAATCTGAGTTTAAGAATATTTGTCTATTCATTTTGTGCTGCTGCAAAGCGGCTTTTTTATTGAATTAAGTGAGTTTTAGAATGTGCACCTAAACACAAACCCATTTTCAAAATGCACATGTACCCAGCAAAAGCACATGATGTAAAAGAAACTGGGACACAGTGGACCAAACGACCCAATACAACTGCTCTAAGGTCCAGTTCTGAAGCTCAGGTGCCCACTGGGGGCACTTTTAGAGGTGGACCAGGGTAAGAGTGAGCACTGGTCTGCATGCTGTAAAGTGCAACACACAGCAGGGTATGATGCACTGTATGTTGTGACACATTCCGTATGTAAATTTTGCTGAAAGTCTCAGCAACTTGCGCAGTCACCCTTCTGTCAGTTTGGACCAGACAGGATAGCCTTGATAGCCCTTATGCATCAATGAGCCTTGGGCATCCAAACCCCGTTTACCAGGTCATGGTTTGTCAACCCTTTGTACTGCTGTCAGCAGCAAATCACATCTGCTGACAGGGAGCACCTCAGAGGTCTTGTCACTTCAGAGACGGTCTAACACTTTTGTTGGGCCATAATGATTCCGCCCTTGTCTAAGTCGTTCAGTTTCCACACCTTACCTGTTACATCTGAAGTCAACGGCGTCATTCTACTCTGGGCTCTGTCCCTCTGTCTTACTGTATTACTATCAATAAACTCTATATGATCACACTGTCTCCACATTTAGTTCCTGAACGGGATCATAACAGCTGGCCAATATTGCATTTGCTCACTAGTCCAGCAATGCGTTTCCAAATTTGGGCCTTGTCTATATTGTTCAATTCCCACATCTCCAACATCCAACACGTTGAATATGAAAACCAACTGTTCACTTACCATCTAAGATCCGTATACAGACCATGACGTGTTGTTAAGAGAGATCTACTTTATTCACTGCATGAGTGAGTAGTTTTGATGTTTTAGCTCATTGGCGTATATGCATGCACACCCACAGACACCAACACATACGTGCACACATATGTCCTCAAGAATGCACACATTCACACACACACACAACACACAAACACACAATATAGATGACTCGGCGACTGAAAAATTTAATTAATCTTCCATACCAAAATCAATGAGGAAAGATCAGGGGGCAATTACAGAAAATCCCCTTAACACAGGACATGACCGGATTATTTCTGATCAAAAATTAAACAAGACTGGTGATTATCGCACCTCTGCAATTGCTGTATAAAACACTGATTCCATCTATGCGTACAATAAGAAAGCCTCCCACAGACAACCAAGTAGCTTCCTGCATTCCCCATTACACTGGTTCAGCCGTACAAATAAAGGAGTCTTAGCCCATGCTGGTTTAGATTGAAAGATGACAGTCCTTCACTATGGCCATACCACTTCGTTATTAATTTTTTCTTTAATTACACATTCTTGTTAAATCAAAAATGCTCTATTCCACTTATGTAGTTTCCACCAGTTAACCTAACATTCAAAACATGGCGACTCCCAAGAGGAAGGCAAGAAAAAATGACTGTGCCAGAACTGATCGGTGTAATTGCGGTGTAGGGCAAATGGAGACTCCAAACTCAATTTAAACAGATGGTGCACAGACATTTGACTGCAGGTAATGTATGCAGATAACAAGCATGCAGCCTTCTGCAGAAAGTTATCTTACCTATAGCTGGCTCAAGAATTGTCCCTCGGACAATGTAATCAACTTGTTAATGTTTTTATTGGAAGTGATTTTATATCTTCTAATTCACAAACCTGTTGGAGGATTTAAATGCCATCAACAAGTGCCTTCTCAATTGGTATAAGACCCCAAACAAATAATAAAACTGTGCAAAGTCATTTCTGGCAGGAAGAGGAACAATATTTTGAATTCACAAGGGATTCATATGACCTGGGGTTATTTTTACAGAGCATTTCACAGCTGATAAAAGAGGCCAGAATTTTTACTGGCAAGCAAGTGAGCAGTCTGTAAAAGTTACTGAGTTGGCTAATTCAGATGAGCCTAGAATAGTGGAGATGCTTTGGTAACTTTGGTAACATTACCCCAGCTCCCCCCGTAAAACAAATCCCATCCAAATGGAGCTTTCGTCAATGATCATTCATGCATTTGCAAAGTATAGGATACACTTACAATCAATAAACAATTAACAATACATTGGCTCTTTTAATTTGTGTATTAACTGGCATTATCTAATACAGTCCTTAACAAAAATTCAACACAGATTTTTCAATAGTTAAAAGTTAACAACGACAGTATACTATACAACCACACCATGGAAAAATTTGTGACTGTATAGAAAATGAAGTTAAAAACAGAAAACAATTTCTACATTTAATTTGCATTTCATTGCAGACAGTAACAAGACATTTAATGTCTATCCAGTTAACTTCATTTTAGTAGTAAATATATATCCATTTCTTTCATTCTGCCCAATAAAATTGGGACGGGGCAATTTAGGACTAGTAATGAGGTAAAACAATCGAATAATAATGTAATTTAAAGCACCTGATGCTTCAATCAGCCGGTAATTGTAGTCTTGATTTGGTACAAAAACAGCATCCAGTAAAGGTCTGGTCATTCACTGGAACAGAAGGCCCAAGGATTGCCACTTTGCCCACAATTGCATTAGAAAATTATTGAAAGGCTTAAAAAAACAATTGGCCTCTTGCAGCAACATTCTTTTAAATTTCTCTTATACTTTCTCTTATTATTTTGCGAAGAGAAAAAATAAGAAACAAGAAGACATGGTCAACAACATCCCCCTCCACATGCCTGAATCGCGCGCACCTCATTTTTGAACTCCATCTTGATGGTGTGAATCGACACACCAAGTTTGGTTGTCCTATCTCTAATAGCTCCTGAGAAAAGCTGTCTCCTTTACGGACGGACGAACGGACACACGGACAGACAAAGCTCAAACCTATACCCCCCTAACACTTCTTGGAGTGGGATAATAAACTCCAGATGCATCAAACGCTTGCCTTTTACCATCCAAATCTGCTCTTACACAGGTGTTTAATGTTGAATCCCACATTATCGAAAATTGAAAGCGTGTGGCCGGTTGATTTTAAATTAGCATATATGACACCCACTAAACACCATATAAGGGCAGGTGACATGCTATGTGGTAAGAGCCGACTGCTCGTGGCAGTCCAATGGACAGAACGTCCAATGAACACTGCAATTTATTTACTTGCGGGCTATCTTTTTTTGGATGTTTTGTTTGTTGGTGGTATATTTTTATTCTTTACTTCGTTATAAATCTGTTCTCATATCAATACTTTTAGTTTTTGCTGGCTGCCGGACATGGATCATTTCGCGTCAGACAGTCCTGATCGTGCAAAAATAAAAATTTAGTATGCTTATTTTAGCAAAAAGAAATTTGTTAATATTCATGAGATGAAGCATCAATAATGAGCTGTTGCTGTTGTATTATTATCAACAAACTACAGGTCAATGATAATTTTCAAAATCATGCTTTCAGTTTAGATTTGAGGTATACAGACCGCCCCAAGTTTTCTAATTTGGAGCAAATACATGTGGACCTGACTGTATAATATAACCATACATATGGGTAGAGACCCCTGGGCTTTGAATAAATCAAATGGCTGCGGACAGCAGGCAAGTCGGACTCCACTAAACTGGACATTCCGACTTCACCCTTCACCACTCACCCATGCGTGACACCCCTAGATGATGGACTCTCTACTGCCACCTCAGCGGAACGGCTCTCAAGAGCAGCGCCGTGACTCAGCTGATCATGTGTCTGAATGACAGCTGATGGGGGGGGGGGGGCGGGCGTGAGCTCATGTCTCCCTTTCCTAAGAGCATTTAGCAGCAACAGACCAGAAGCTGTCATTAGGCATTCAAAATTCAGGAGAATAATCGGGAAAAATGAATAGCCCACAAGCTCATAATATTATCTAATAAACAATAAAGCTAGAGTCACTTTAGCTAATTAAAGTCATTCATCTTGAGCTAGGTCCCTTTGACAAATACATATTACAGACCAGAATCCTCTTTTTCACTATGCAGTTATGAAATATCAAACAATGGCTAGAAAGGCACACTGGTAAAAGTAAGACTATTTTGACAGTAAGAGCAACGTTATTCATTGACTTCCTTCACATCAAACTGCATACATATCCAGACAATGAACTAATTCAACCCGAGGACTTAGTTTTATATGTTATTATTAATTTTACTTTCTTCAGCGACCAAGAAACTTTCTATAGAGACTAGAGCATTTTTATTCACAGAATGTCAGCAAAGATTAATCTGCCTGCAAAAGAAAGTTTCCACCTGCAAATGAGGCCCAACATTTCTTAGAAAGGAAAGGAATGTCTTCCCCTCAACAGCCCACAGAAAAAGAAATTAAGGCCCCAATAGAAAATCACTTTCGGTCTGAGAGTCTGACACCTGATTTTTGGATGTCACATCCATTTAGTCATATTCCTAGGCACCTTCAAACAAGTTCAAACACCTGAAAAACAACAAGAATGCACCCAATATCCAATATCTGATGTGCAATATTGACGTTCAATATGCTAATGGCTCAGGGCACTGCTTTTCACTTTTGTTTTAATCCAAGAAAGATACTAGTGAATGAAATACCTGTTTATTGTGAAGGTGCCCAGATGGCAGCAAGCCACAGAGAGCTACAAGACCCAAAAAATAAATAGCCTTACACAAATACGACTGTTATTGATGTTTCAATGTCAGGAAAAGCACACCAGCCTCCCTGTTTTAGCTCCGTCTCTCAGCACAGTAAAAGGTACCTATTTACAAAACATATTAAAACGGCAAGCCAACACAAATATAGCACTATACAAAAGCAAAAATTATGTATTTTCGAGAGGAGGATATGGTACTACAGCTCCAGCATCAAAAATACAGTATGGAAGACAAACAGATAATAGTTTGCAAACAGCCAAGCAGAGAAGAGTAATGAACATAAACAATGAAATTCACATTCAGCAAAAGTAAAGAAAAACATATTTTTCATTGAATACTCATAGTTGATGATAAACAGAGTGATACACAAAACATGATGGTATTTGGTATTTGTATTTGGTTTTTTAAAGAAAATATACCATGCAAAAGGACAGCTCCGGTGATTGTCATATAAGAGATCTGTATGTATCTCATTTCCATCTAATTATACATTGACACTTTGTGAAAAGCATTTATAATTATATTGTACTTATTTATTTTTTCTTTCTTTTTCTTTAATGAGTTCAATTATAAATGTAAGTGATTTCCGGCACAGGATATCCGGATTACGCCCATAAAATGTGACGGAATATCCGCCTATATTCGCAACCTGATGAAAGCTTTGGTTGAAACGTCGTTGTATTTGTGGGCCTGCTGGCGTGGCACAATTAATATAATAATAATTAATAATAAAAAGGACATTTGAGTGCTGGTCTTGCCTTCTCTCAATTGACTGTATTTGGGACCCTGCACCAGGAAAGCTCTGCTTTTTGCAGAGTGTGCACACTATTTGGATTTTTTTTTTTACAAAACAAGATGGTATAACTGCATGCTGTAACAAAAAAATGCATCCAGGTATTTTGCACTAATTCATAAGCGATTAAGGCCACAGTGCCACGTTACATCTGCGCCATCAGTAACAGCAAATATTCTTAGAGCAATTGAGAATAGCATATTTAAGAGAAGCGACAATCGTGCAGTGAAGAGTGAAAGCCATAGCAAGGCAACAACAAAGAAACTGAATTATTGCCCACAGAACTTTAAAAAAGGAGAGGTTCTGGCAAATGGTTCTGTCTATATTACTTGGAAAATCAAGGCATCAGCGAAGAAGCAAAAATAAATTTGGCGATCAATTGCAGACGACGCTGAAACTGTCTGAAATAATACAATAGGATAAAGATTGACTATCAAAAGTGATTAAAAGACCTTAAGGAAGAGTCCTAAAATAACATACTGGTTGCATAAATATTCTGGGGCATGTTAATGCAGGAGGAGGAAGTCAATACGAGCTAATGAACTTGGTTCGCCCACATAATTTTTTTTCTCTCTCTTTGACTATTCTGGGAATATCATCGAGAATACATGAACTCTAACAAAATGAGTTTTCCTTCTAAATTATTCACAGCTAAAAAGCATATGTAACAATTTGTTTAATTAAACAGCAAATTATCTTTTGAGGTGTACCACCCTCTTTCTCCCCTAGCGCTGGTGTGGAGTCAGCCATGCAGAGTGTCTCGGATTTTCACTGTTCTAGAATGAGGATTATGCTACATTTCTACACAGTTAAACATAACAATTATGCTACCATTGAAATGCAGGAATAAAATACATGACTCAAAATGACTGGGACTAGGCATCAAAATGAAAACTAATGTTGTACAGGGTTTTTGATGAATTTTTACAGCGTTCAAGGCCTGAAAATAGGGGCAGCTCTCTCCTTGAGGTCTGTACCTCATATAAGTTTATAGTTTGCAGAGAAAGTCAGCAGTTTAGCCACTAAACCAATTAGAACACGCTGTCTGAAAATCCTCATGTTCTTTGTCAGAAACAGACCTGTACTGCATTTTTCATGCCTCTTAGCTTTGTCTGAGTGACCAGCTCCAACCCACAGCCTTGATCGACTGCGCCACCCCTCGCCTTTGAAGATTTCCTTTTTCACTCCTCTGTTTCCTCCCACTGCTTGCTCATTGTTAGTTTACATCGCATCCAGTGAAGATGTCCACAGCAATAGTTTGCCTAACAGAAGTGTGCCAACTTCAGTTATGAAGAGAAGCACAAGACTGCATTTTCTTCAAGAACAACAACAAGGTACTCAGGCAGGATTTTACTTTTAACAACATAGAAGTTAATCCACATCTGGATGCATTTGTTGGTCATTTCACATAGGACTGCTTTTTGAATGAGGGCCAGTTCAAGGCTGGGTTTGCCAAGAAGCTTTTAGTGAGGTATGGCTCCAAACTAACTGTCTAAGAAACTGCAAAACTGTCATGTGCAACGAAATGTTTCCGATTTCCTTTGGCTAATACCAAATAAATGAATTCCAAATTTCCTTAAACTTGTTTGGTTACTGTACATCATGCTTAGTTGTGTGTTTAGTTGTGAGACCAAACCACAAAGTTGCTTGGCCTTCCTTCATTACCCTAACTGACTGATTACACGGACTGCGAAATTATTTTATGTGTTAGAGGCTGATGCTAGGTTAGCCTGGGGATTTTGATGAATTAGCATTAATTGAGCAGGCGTTCACAACCGAGTTTTTTCTAATGGTCAGTAGCAACCATTTATGAAGTCTTAAACATTAACCGAAATCAAAGTAATCAATCAAACTGACTGAGCCTGGGGCCCCTACTGTGGAATTGGTTCCCTGGACCGCTCAGGGCCACTGACTCTCTGGACCTTTCAAGACTCGCACCTGATCATTTTAGCTTTTCCCCAGTGACTCGGTTTCTTTTTTTTTTTTTTTTTTACTATTAATATTTTACTGTATTTCTTTGCCTTTTGGTTTTATCCTGTAAAACACCCTGAGATGTCCATGGATTTTAAAGTTTGCTATATAAATTAAATTCATTATTATAATTTATTATTCGATCATCATAACTTGTGATTCTGAACTACATTAATGATTGTCATAATGATCTTGTTAACGAAGGTAACTGTGTAGCGAACATATAATTTAGACCTGGCTTCGCGAACCTTGCTTAACTGATTTGGACCTAGCTAACAGACATTACTGCCCAACATCTGCTACACTGCTAAAAATACACGTGCATATGCTTCAAGCAGTGTCCAATTAATCAGCGCCAATCTAAATGAAAGATTTATTGATGATTTTTCAAAAACATTAGGTATCATGTTCAACTACACAGGGTTTTGATAACAAATGTGTCTTTAATGTGGGAGAAAGTAAAATACTTTTCATTTTGGCTTTTTAAAATTGCTGTCCTGCTAAAACTGCATTGACTTCAATTCATTTTGTGACTGCCTACTGTCTGCCTAATCGGCACCATAGGGGAACACATAGGGAAATTTAAGCCTGAAAGTTCCACTCTTAGACTCTGTTTCTCTTCCTCCCAGGTACTAGCAGATATTTCCTGACACATGTTGTAAGGGGCCAGCAGCTCTGTTTGTCTGCAAATCAGAGCAGAACTTTTACTGGAGATGAAACGCCCACTCCAAACAGCATGATCTTCAGAGGACAGAAGAACAGGTGATTAATAGCCTAAAAATTATGTTTTTTTTATGGAGATTTTTACAAAAAAGATTTTATAAAACTCCCTTTTGGACACCAATGAATATAGCAACTGTAAAAAACTGCATAATATTAGACATTTTAAACGATTAAGTAGCAGGTGGTATTTTTAAGAGACAATAGGGCTTCATGAATCCTCTCTTCCATATGTAAATTATCAAATGGAGCAGAGATGATGCAAAATCCCAAGGACCCACTAAGGTTAATAGTAGCTGGCTAATGCACATTTATTAATCAGAAAGCTCTTTACTGAGAGTGAGCTTGATTTTAACTCAGCAAAAATGTTCTAAACTTTATGAACTACCCCTAGAACATCATATACAGCACATTGCATTCATCATAAACTGTACCCGTTTAGTACATGCTGACGAACAAAAAAGAAAACATAGACTCATTTTCCATGCTCCATTTTCCCATTTACCCAAGGCTGGTTCTGACAGGCCTCTGATCCTGAATTGGATCAGCCACAATAAATGTGTTACAACACCTTATTGAGTCTGTGCCACAGCACAAAGTATGAAAAGCTGTATTATGCAAATACTATGGCAATAAAAGAATGTAACATCCTAGAGGTAGAAAAAGCAATGATGTTTCATTATGAATTGAAAATGTCAAAAATTTTCATTTAATTAAAATTTGATGCGTTGAACATTTTAACATTTGAAAGTTATCAAAATGACAACTCAAATGTTATAGGCCGGAAAAGAATTACAACCATCAATATGACTGCAAAGGCATCTCAGAGAAACAATAGCAAAATTCTTTTCCGTCATAGGAAATGAGATTTCATGCATCTCTGACAGTACGCAACACATAATTTAGTTTATTTTGCAATTCTAACCCTTCAGAAAAAAATATATAATTTTCATCACTTCAATGGTTTTATTCCCTCTTATTTGGCGGCAGTCTTTCCAAAGCTCTATAAAACCTTTTGAAAAGCCTGGGGCCTGAGTACCACTCCCTAACTGCTGGATGGCATGTTTTTTACATCCTTTTCATGAAATTGCACTGCTTGCCAACTAACACAAAACTGATAGAATTTTCTTGCAAATTCTGCTACTGCTACAATGGAAACTTAGTTAAAGGCCCAATATGCAAAATTTCCCAATTCAAAGATCTATAAAATATATAGATATGTTATGTATGTTTTGGTGTTGTGAACTTACATTATCCGTGATGTATTCAATGATTATGAAAGACAGAGATATCTGTATTATCAATGTAGGGACACGGGCCATGACTTTTCGTTGCATGTTTTCCGTCACTCCCAACACATATGCAGTGTTCCATTTGTGCTCGAACGCCGGAATTTGCGAGTTCTCAGTCAGAAGTTTCGACTGGAATCCCCCCCGAGGTCGGATTTCTGACTGGGAGGGCGTATTCGAATTCCTTTTCTTGGCGACACTCGGGTTGACTCGACACGAGAACGAAGTTCCAAACAGCCGAGAACCAACACGAGAACGCGTTCTTGTCACTCCTCACTTTTTGGAGAATGGGACGAGTGCTGTCAAGAACCAAGATGGCAGACGCGGGAGATACATATGTGAAATTTTCATCAATTTCACGGATTAATCTCATTAATAGCCCTCTATTCACGAGAATGAGTAGTTTCAGTGGCAGTTAATTGACTTTCAGGCCCAGTAACTAGGGTTGATCTTGCTAAAATTTTGTAAAAACCGTCGGTATCACAATAATTCAATTCAATTTTATTCTGCATCATACGCAGTCCTATGGGCTGGCCTGAGTTGGAGACTGGAGAACACCCAAACTCGCACTTCCCTGTTCGGAATGAAAAGCCCCGCACCTCGCACTCGTTGACTCGGGTTGGGGATTCGAATACGCCCGGGAAGTCGGAGAATCCCCACCATCCCCGAGTTAACATTTAAAGATGGCTGCCCCAGGAGTAAACAATAATTAGAAGGTCCTGTAATATTCCGTTCATTACTTCTGACTCGTGTTTGTCGCACTACATCAGCCGTATACATTTTTCGACATGTATTTGTTTGAAGGTTGCAGAAGGACCGCATATTTGTCCAGAAGTTGCTTATATTCGGACAAGGCAAACGAGAGAATAGCTTTCATAGACATGACTATCTTGTTTAACTATTCTTCTTCCCTGTTTATGGCAGTTGGCAATTTTTTTCTGACTTAGTAACTGGAACGCTGATAACTCGGCTGTGACGTCATTCCAAGCTCCGACCTCCGACTTCCGAGGTAAATGGAACGCAGCAAAAGAGTGAAAGAGACCGAGAAAATCACCCTCCGCGCACGAGTGCTTCGCCGTTGCCAAAAACTTTAAAGCCAAGATAGTAATATAAACGTAACGTTACTCCATTTCAAAACATTTTTCTTGTGATGCCTCATGACAAACAGAAAGCTGATGTGTACAGCACATTGTTTGTGCGTTATGAGAAGTCAGCACTACATTAGCTACATTACTTGCAGTTAGAACACGGCTCCCTAGAATACTCGATTCAGTTTAGTCTATCAGCGTGTCTTGACAGATAACCGCTGGCCAGCTGGTCTGCTGAGCACATCGTTGCTAAGGAAGCTACAGCAATAGCGGCAGGAGCAACTGAAAGCATACAATGCCAGCTGACAGTGGCATTTCCTTGATATCTATTACCTTTAGCATTTGCATTCAGCAACAGAGTATTCACATCTTTTATTATTCTCTACAAAGATGGGCAACATGAGCTGGCCCCACCCCCTTATCTCAGCCTCTGACCTGCAGCACATCATAAGTCGGCAGTAAACGGCCGACTTATCATTATCCTTACATTTTTTTATTTGAATGAAAAAAGATGTAGTTGTATAAAAGTAAAGAAATATAACCTAACCTCGTCCATGTACATGGTTTCGCCACTCCTGTTTTAGTCACGTTGAAGAATTTAGCTGTCAGCGGTGTGTTTAAATTGATGAAGACAACAACTCCCATGATTCCATGCGATCCCACTGCATCATCAAATTCAGCCTCTAGTTATTGTTTGGTTAAGCGCCCTCTAGCGGCAGAGAATCAAATATTGGGGCTTTAAATAATTACAGTGGCGTCCACCAATATTGGCAACCCCCTCCCCCCCCCACAGAAAAATAATAAGAGGTTATGAAATGGTATGGCTGCTCTGGAAGCTCATAATCATTTATTCACAATATTAACACAAATGTAACTTAAATGTAATTTAAAGAAAATGAAAGGAGGAAAAAAGATTTTTATTTTTAAATTACAAATTTTTTTTTTTCCCTTTCCAGAAAACACATGCCACAAACATAACCACCGCTGGATTTGATCAATACCTGCACATGTGGAATGAAAGCCTGACTGCCTCTTCCAGTAAGCGTAAACTAGGCCAAAAGTTAGATCCTCTAAGTCAAAATCAACAGTCAATGGTTAAACAATGACAGAATCAAGGTTTTGCCATCACTATCTCAGTCCTCAGACCGAAACCTAGGAGAAAACCAGTGGCATGAGCTGAAGAGGACAGCCTGCAAATGTAAAACCAGCTATTTTAAGGATCTGGAGAGATTCTGCATGAAGGAATGGTCTCAGATTCCTTGCCATGTCTTCCCCAGCCTCATTACATATTAATGGAGATGACTCCAAGCTGTTAATTTGCTCAGAGGAGGCTACACATGTCGCAACCATATCACTGCCTGATCTCACAATTGCAGTCCACTCTCCTGAAATGCAATCAGTGATGTGGGAGAAAACGCCATGGGAAGAAGACTCGTTTACCAATTTAACCACGTGAAGAATCCAGCCTAGCCTCGGGGGCTACTTAATAGGTGTGAGCTCTTTGTCCCGCACTGATTCTTTTCTCTGTTTTTGTGCTAATTCCCAGTCCCCTTGTCTGTCTCCTGTGAGTGTTTAACTTAGTATTTATAGATAACTAGCTGATACCTGTGCTACACACGGCTATATGTGCCGGCACTGTTTTTCGATGCAATGTAGGCAGCCTGCAAAAATGGCTTCAAAATGCAGTTTTCACTTCATAACTAATTTCGAAACCTGCCGCATTGTCTTTATCACACTGTAAAACCGGTGTATGTGGAAAACAGACTCATTATTCATGGTGGTTTCGGAGGACGTGTGAAATTACGCAAATTGCCAACTCACTAATAATATATAGATTGAATTGGTGAATTCAATAAAGGCCCTATCCACACATTTTCAAAATTCAGGTTTCACAAGATCCCAGTTCCTACGAATAACTATGATTATTCTTAATGGTCTCTACCCGGTGAGATAAAAACATGGCCACTGTTGCAGGAAATCCTGCCTCTGCTAATAGTTGGCATCTGCAATGGAAATTACTCTGTTAAGTAAATACAAAGTTTTCAGTCCCTCAGTAGACTTTAGAAATGACATTGAGGTTTGCCCAACTGGGTTGTTGCCAGGCATAGCCAGGTTCAGCCTAGTAACGCCTAATTTTGGGGGCACTACATATCCTCAGCAACCAAAATACACTGAACACATGGTTATCAAGGCTACCAAATTTTGAGATGTTCAGAAACTTACCGGATATCTTTTCCCTGAGGAACAGGCTTTCCTTGATAAGCGAATAGCTTTGGATAATAGAGGTCGGGTCGAGGAGTCAGATTTTGAGGATGAATTGCCTATGATGTGTTGTGTTTGACCAATAGGCTCAAGTTGCATGTAATAACTTTGCCACTATTTTTCATCATTTGTTGCCTGTGGTGGGGAACCACATGTGACAAAAATATTAGACTAAGATCATAGCCACACTGAGAAGAAAAGAAAAAAACTATTCTCCTGTAAAAATTGTTTTGATGGAGTTGGGCCTTTCACCGACTAAAATATTTTTTGCTCCTGTTTTGTGCCATGGCTTAAGAGTAGTTGTAAGCTGGGCCTCTAGTGATTTTGGCAATAGTTTCATATTTATAGCTTCTCTGCTGTCCTGTTTAGTGGGCAGTACGTTTCACCTCGCATTCTTTCTTATCTGCAGCCTCATCTTCGACTCCTTCCTCTCTTGCATTGGGGCCCACAGACACACTTTAGTACTGGACAGCCCTGACAGCAAAAAGTTTCAAATAAAAGTCAAGGTCAGGTCAAAGAGTATTTATATGGTATGCAACATATTTAAAATAAAACAAGCCCGTTGCCCAGAGTGCGGTTCAAGTTCAAAATTCAATGTAAAGTAAAATAAAAACAAGAAATGCCCGCGTTTGAACACCCTCTGCCTGACTTTTGAAGTGTCCAAGAACAATTACACAATGATTAAAGTAGAATTCCACAGAACACACATTTACAAATACAAAAATGCCCAAAGTCCCACAAAAAGTTTGGAAAATTAAAATTTTTTTCACTGATCTACAGCCCCGCATATATATGACCGTTCCCCCAGGTATAAACCCCCTAGCTGAAATGCTTCATCAAAATCAGTCCACGACAAAGTTTTTTTCAAAAACGCCAAAAATGCCATTTCTTCCCCAAAAAATGGTCCGATCTGAAAAAGTCTTTCCTGGCCTGGATTCCCTATATTACAGCAAATGTTTTGGCATGGGTAACTAGTTTATTGATGCTGACTTTAGAGGTGCACACACGGACAGACAGACGGACAGACAGACGGACGGACGGACGGACGGACGGACGGATGACGAACTAATAACAATACCCTTCGGCCTGAAGTCGGGCCGAGGGTAAAAAAATGAAATAAAAAAATTCAAGTTAAACCCGACAACAAATATGAGATAGAAGTAATTTAAATACAACACCTAGAGTTCATGGATTAAAAGCCAGTGCAAAGAAGTGGGTCTTCAGTTGGGATTTAAAACTCTCAAGGAATTTAGCGGTTCTAAAATAAAGCGGCAAAATGTTCCACAAATTAAGTGCCGCTGCCACGAAGGTTTGGTCACCTCTGGTTTTGAGCCTGGAACTTGGAGGGTCTCAGAGTAGTTAATTAGTTGACCTCACTGTTCTGGCTGGAACATGTGGGTGCAAGAAATCAGACAGGTAAGACTGTGCCAGCCCATTTAATGCTTTAAAAACCAGTAACTGAATCTTAAACTAGATCCTGAAACTAACAAGAAGCCAGTGTAGCGACGTCAGTGCAGAAGTGATGGGGATCCCATGAAGGGAGTCCAATAATTGTGGCACCCATGATTTTTTGAAAAAATATTTGTTCAATCAAAGTAATTACATTCTTTCAATCATTTCTCAAATTGAAGGTTATTTGTTAATATTTTGAATTAAATATCAAGAGAATAACAAGAGTCATCAGAAGATGACATATTCCCCTAAGCCCCGCAATCTAATCTCAGAAATCCCAAAATATCAAAAGGCACAATTCTAGGACCTGATTAATATGCACAGCAAGTTTTGTCAAAAAATACAGAACAGTATTTGAGTTCTGCTCCAGAAAAAGAAAAAATCATTACAGATGGATAAACATACTTAATCTCAGAAATCCCAAAATATCAAAAGGCCCCAGTCTAGGACCTGATTAATATGCACAGCAACTTTCGTTAAAAATTACTAAACGGTATTAGAGTTCTGCTCTGGAAACAAAAGGTCCACAGATGGAAAGACGGACAGACAGACGACCCCACTGATGACTATATGGCCACGCAATACATGCCAGGGGGACAAAAGGTAATGTCATAAATTCATCACCAGTTTACTGCATATTCACCAGAGGAGGCAATATCGCTGGAGGGAACTGCACATAAATAGCTCTCAAAGATTATTATTATCACTTCATTATTCGAAGTTAGCTAGAAGTTTTGTTTGTGAGACTCATCCAAAGGTAAGAATTACAAACTAATTTAATTGCCATTCGCTGCTTTTAAGTTCAAGAACCAAAAATGTCAAGATGCAGACTCAATATCAAAACTACAGAGATACATCGACTTCTGCATTAGCCAGTGGTTTCTAGTCTTGGCGATTACTGGGTGTGCAGATGCAGCATATGATCTGGTATGGAGTAGTGACTGTACGAGTTCCGACAGCAGCTGACAGTCTCATTGCCGCCCACTTGCACAACTCAGTCAGCCGCATCATCCACCTCTAGAGAGATTGCTCTGGTAAATAAGATGCCTCCAGGCTGTTTACACCACTCACCTCAAAGAGCTCACTAAGCTCAGCTTAATGCCCAAACAGAGACAACAACTTGTGACCACCTGGACACACTTCTGAAGAAAGCATGTTCTTGTCGACACTCACAGATTTGCTTTTGGATTGACCAGCAGCGAGAAATCTATGATGACATTCCATTTTATGAGAAAAGGGGAGCTATAAGTTTGATAAAATAAGTAACCATCCCTTATAACACATGATGGACAAGTACAAAAATTGAAATGTTTCAATTCAAAATTATACACAAGTAAGGAGCACATTTTTTCCCAAACTGTGCCCATTTTTATGAAGAAGATGTCAAAGAAATACACACAGACCTCACACAAAGGATGAATTTAAGTTCAATGGGAAAACAATACCATTTGCGCAGAAAAGACTAGACAGAGAAACAGGGAGGAATAAAGAGGGTTTACCAAGATGTAAATATTCAATAAACCTCAAAAGCAGGACAGCCGGATAAGAATTCACTATAAAACATTCAAAAAAGCCTGTGCATTTCTACAAGAATATTCTGTGCACAGATGTGACAAAGTTCAGTTTCTAAAAAATTCATGAGGTGAGAAAAGTATGGAGAAGGGAATGAAGTTCTCATTACCCCAAGCATACCATCCTATCTGTGAGGCATACTGGAGGTAAAGTTATTTTGTGAGCATGTGTGGCTCCCAATGGAACTGCTTCCCTCATGTTTAATGATGACAAGACCGCAGACAAAAAAAAGCCGGATGAATTGAAAATTGTATGAGGCCATTTAATTTGCTGAGATTCAGCCAAACACAGCAAAATTTGCTGTACGGCGCTTCACAGCACAGATGGACAATGATCTGAAGCATACTACAAAAGCAACTCTGGACACTTTAAAAAGCAAAGAAGTTGAATGCTGAAGACTGGCTACGTCAGTCATTGTACCTAAATCCAACAAACATTCCGCTTGTTCATAACAAACCAAAAGGCAAAATATCTCAAGAACCAGCAGGAACAGAAGACGGCCGCAGGGAGGCTCAGCCAAAGCAACAGCAGGAAAGAAACCCAGCATTTGGTGATGTCTATGGGTTCCATACTTCAAAACAGACACTGACTGCTGTTATGGCCCCAATTTGTTATTACATTTACAACAACAGCAACAGCAAGGGATGACAGACAGTTTTTAAAACTTAAACGCATTTAATTAACAATGACAATAAAAACTAACTAATCTACTAACCAAGATTGATTTACAACAAAAACAGAAATATTTACAGTCCCTTGTTTTGGTGGGTTTCCTGGTGATGTCCTGGGTGAGGAAAAAATGCTCAAACACAGGCAAAAATCCACAAAAGAAACTTCACAGGTCTTGAACAGAATGACAGGTCTGGTCACATGTATCCTTCTCCTTGCAATTTCTCCTACTACTTTACTGTCTCAATTCTTTTCCTTATATACTCTTTTGCAGACCCCACCCACATTTAGACCTCTTTTTTTTTTATTTTCGGGGACTTGCCCCAGACATGTCCAGGACATGTCTAAACATAGCTCCAGTCTGAGCTGAATAAAAAAAAAGGTAAATACTGCCATCCAGTGGCCTATATTCACATTACACTGCAAAGGATGTTCAACTAAATATCAATAAGGAAAAGTCTATTTTGGAATGTCAGTTTTTCAAATTACTTTAGAGCTCCAGAGCTCCCGGGGAGCTACGTATAAAAACAATAGTTATTCTTACAAGATTCTGACAATATTTTTGACAGAAAAAAATATTGAGAACACTGTATTTTTTATCAATTAACATTCCTAACCCCCTGCATCAGCCAAATCAGACACATTTCAGAACTAGAGGCACTCGAAGAGTGCAAACCTCCGCCAAGGCAGCGCAATCCAAATCTTCGTGAGTGGAAGCAAAGTTCAGTGATCGCGTGTTATACGATTTCAAGATGACTGGCGTGGCGGCCAAACTGTTTCACTGATCGTAGTGAAAATCAATAGGGTCCAACCTTGATGTAATAGCAATGCACCCACAAAATTTCAGACAAATCCATGCATAACTTTTTGAGTTATGTTGTTAAAAGACAGACAGACAGACAGACAGACAGACAGACAGACAGGGACGAAGAACATAACCTCCGGCCCAACTTCGTTGGCGGAGGTAATAAAAAAATCAAGTAAATAAAGTTCAAATGGAAAATGCACCGCCACAATAATGCATTAAAAGTACAGGTGCTGGTCAACGAATTAGAATAATTTGAAATAGTGCAATCGTTACATTTTTTTAATGCATTTTTTGTGCAGAAAGCAAATCAGGTGTTCACCGCGCCTGTCCTATTTGTTAGAGTAATCACAGAACTCGCTACCTGTAAAAAATTTGCTCAGCTGAGCTTTCCAAAAGGCCCATTTAGGCCATTTAACTGTGACACTGTTGTTTCATTGAATTAGAATAATTCATAAGTCATTTCATTGAATTAGAATAAATGCTTGAATTTTTGTTTTCTGTGAAGAGTGTTCACTGTGCAGTATAAAGTCAGGGTTGAGCAGAATTTCTAAGTTGTAAAATCAATCATGGGTAAGCAGCGCAACCTCTCAAGCGGAATAGTGGCTCAAATTCAACCCTTCGCCAACAAGGCTTGACCCAAACTAAAATTGCTGAGCAGCTCGGCATCAGCCAGTCTTCCGTCTGCAAAGCTCTCAAGAAAGACTGGAGCAAGCGCACCAACTGTTCCGGCGTCCGAAAAACTTCTGCTTGCGACAACAAGCAGCTGAGAAAGATCGCAGTCAGCAACTGGTTCAAGTCCACTTCCGAGCTCAGCGACTTGTGGAATGAGCAGACCAGCACTAACGTTCCAGCAGTAAAACCGATGCTGAACAAGAAACAAATGGAGAAACTGCTGAAGTGGGACAAAGAACAAGGCGAGTGGACTGCTGAAGACTGACAGAAAGTGGTCTTCAGTGACGAATTACGCTTTTGCATCTCCTTTGGTGACCAAGGTCCTCGTGTCAGGCGTCATGGTGGCGAAACCTACAACCACAAGGCCGTGAAAAGATCCGTCAAGTTTCCCCAGAGCGCTATGGTTTGGGGATGCATGTCCGCTCGGGGTGTAGGGAAACTCTGCTTCTTCAAGAAGACTGTCAATGCTGCCGTATACCAACATGTTCTGGAAACGTTCCTGATTCCGACTGTTGAGGAACAGTTCGGCGAAGAAGACCTCATATTTCAACAGGGTCTTGCACTGGCTCATGCGGCAAAGTCGACTAAAGATTGGCTTGCCGAAAAACAGCTTGAAGTTTTGGCATGGCCGGCCAACTAGCCTGACCTCAATGTCATTGAAAAAACTTTGGGCCATCGTCAAGCGGAAAATTCACAACAGAAGGCCGACTACGCTGGACCAACTGAAACAGAACATCGCCACAGCCTGGGAAGCAGTGAGTGCAGAAACTTGCGACAAGCTGGTCAAATCGATGCCGCGGAGACTTCAGGCCAAGCCAAGCCATACAGGCCATACAAGCCAAGGGGGCAGCCACAAAATACTGAGAAAGTGATGATTCTAATTATAATAAAAATTATTCTAATTCAGTGAAACGGTTTCTCCATTATTCTAATTCAATAAAACAACAGTGTCACAGTTAAAAGGCCTAAATGGGCCTTTTGGAAAGCTCAGCTGAGCAAATTTTTTACAGGTAGCGAGTTCTGTGATTACTCTAACAAATAGGACAGGCGCGGTGAACACCTGATTTGCTTTCTGCACAAAAAAATGCATTAAAAAATTTTACGATCTCTCTATTTCAAATTATTCTAATTCGTTGACCAGCACCTGTACACTTGTGTCAAAAAGCTTTTTTAAGAAAGAAATACTTTAAGTAGAATCAAGTCACCTCCAGATGCAATTCAAATCCAACATAATCCAAGTCCAGAGACAAAACCACTGCCCAAACTTCTGTTTCTCTCCTGTTTTAATCAATTAGTAATTTGTCAGTACTCAGCCAAAACAGGCTTTTTTCTTATGGGACTTGAGTCATTGTTAAATGAAAGCACCCAAGGTGGGTCATTCCATATAAAATCACCCAAAATGGGGGGTGCTCCCAGCTTGATGGCTTCAGAATTGCTTCATTTTGTGATATTTTGTTGCATGTGATGAGCAAATCAAATAGCAGGTGGTTTCAAAATGATATCTCGTTCCGTTCTCATTTTATGGGCCCCCGAAAAAGAGGGCGTGGGCCAGGTTAACCCTCTGGTCACAGTTTGTGACTATTTTCAAAGGGTTATAACAGATGAAATAATAAGGATACAAATTTTATTCTTTCAGGATATGTTTATTCTGTCTAACAGTCTGCAAAAAACCTTTTAATATAGTGGTTAACCCTTTGAGTGCTTTGCAATTAACCCCTAAACATTGAAATTTGGTACCAAACATGTCAATTTAATTCGTCATTTAATGATCCAGAACTCACTGGATGCAAGAATTGAAGCTGTAAATTGATATAGATAATATTTCTTTTGTATTTATCCAGGATAGACACATAGCATTAGATGTAAGGACTCCATTACAGCTTGCTAGTTGACATGATCCAGAATGATCCAGAATGACTTCATACCACTTTGAAGCCATAATACCATTCTTTTTTAGTTATTGCTTATGATTTTGAGTACATAACTATTTTGGGTAAAGGTTGATAATCTTAACCTATTTAAAACAAACTGTTCAATCTTACAAATGAGAGTTCCTTTGATATATTGATCTCTGGATCAATGTTACAGGTCTCGAAAGTTAAAAAAAATTTTACAGGATTTATACAACTATATAGCGCAACTTTCTACAAAAAATCTTAGGTGGGCAAGAATGGGAACCTACTGAAATAAGCAAAAGAAAAATAAGATTTCTTTTAAATTTTGTGATAAAATTGACAAATTCTTGGGTAAATCATCCATAACTTTTTTGTTGTGGGGTTTCTGGGTTTGCATTTGGTATCAAAATATGCAGGTCTTGGTGAAGCTAATGAACTGATAACTGAACATATTTGGACTTGGTAATATGCTCAAAAATGAACTTTTTTGAGCACTGTCTCATAAAAATAGAGCATGTACTAAGTGGGCTATAGTTCACTTCCTGTATGCAAATCAGGCATATAAAACTTGTTTCCCGATGATAATCTCAAAAGCTTGCTCTGATCGGGCTGTGGGCATTTTTCCCTATACCGTATACCTATACTTCGAATGCTTGCTTTCTTTACTATCATTTTGATGGAGAGATTTCATGTGGTTTCTTTAAAAATAGCGTCCAGGAAAGCGGTTTGTGTAAAAGAGGCCAAATGTCTACCATGACTTCGACCTTTGACGTAGAGGTCAGGTTTTTGGTTCATTACACTGGGACATCAAAATGTAGTTTAATATTGTGTAAAATATCTTCTTTCCTGTCATTTTGACAGAGGTATAAAATCTCATAAAGAATCTTCATGACGTCATTTTCACGTCATATGACATACCTTTGAAAAATTGACAGCAGATCTGATAAGTAGTTTCAAAAACCTTTAACTTGATATGCTACTCGATGTGGTTCATGACAGTCCATGAATGTAAATTTTTAAGGTTAAAGTTGACATTGACACCAAAGGTTAACGACGAGGTTAATCACATATTCCAACTTTTGGCTTATGAGCCCTGAGGACTAGTATGTTGCTATGAAGTCTGTAGAATCCATTCAGAATTGCGATCACAAAATGTTTTTGTGATTTCCATGTTTTGCACGATCTTAACCTTGACCTTCGACCCTTGGTCATGAAACTTCACAGAGTCAAAACAGTAGATTAGTGATATAAACATGTTGAAAATTAAAACAATTTATGAAATCATTTGGCCTGCAGCAAACTTTGGAATTTGAAAAATCGGTCTTACAGATCAATAAACAAAAAACATACAAACAGACCGACTGGCTAATAAGTCTTGCCTTTCGGCAAGACAAAAAGGTGTTATAAAAAATTTTAATACGAATGGGCTGAGCAAAGGGATTGCAAACTTGCGTTAAAATGCGTGAAAATCGTTGAAAGGTTTCATTGAAAGGTTTAAAAACAATGTTTCTCAAAGAAACTCAGGAAGAGATTTGAACATTTCACCCTCTACAAACCATAACGTAATTAAACATAATCATTCTGGACAGTGTTAAAATGAGGCTGCTATTTTCCACAGTCAAGTTTTTACTTGCATTTGAGAATAAAACCACATATTGCAGGACTTGACAAAGGTTTGCCAAAGTAATCCTAACCCCACGTGGTTTAATCAGTTACTAACAAAAAACACTTCTTGACACAGTGTAGTCTGATCACAGGTATTCAGCTTAGACTTGTGCCCTTACATTATACACACAGAATTCTTCAATATTCCAGAACTCTCTTCATTACGGTATACGTCATGGTGAGTGAAATATCCTAATTCCTTCCTATCTTTCTTTGAGTATCATTGTTTTTAATCCTGTCAATGGTTTCCTCACATTTGTGGACAAATTAACAACCCTTGTTCCATCTTTGCTCGCGAAGGACTAGGCCTTGTACCAATTCAAGACTACAATCACCAACTGACATCAGCTTCCTCCAATTTCAGCATTATTAAATGTTTTCTTTTTTCTACCACCAGTAGTCCTGAAATTGTACCCATCCCAAAAGGAAAAGACATGCATTTACAATAAAAAAATGACTATGACATTTAGGGCTCTGTCTTTTTCCTGGCACAAAGCAGCGCTATGCATGACGCCAACTGTGTTGTTGCTTGTCATCTGGCCCTACTCAGTCCCAATTTTCATAGACTATGCTTGCTAAAGCCTAGATGGATAAACATAAGTGACAGACAGACAGACAGACAGACAGATAGACAGACAGACAGACAGACAGACAGACAGACAGATAGATAGATAGATAGATAGATAGATAGATAGATGCAGCAGAGCCCGATAATATAGATGTTACAAAAACATAATAACCAATTCATAACTGAAGATGAAAGCAGAAAAAGCACATGGATTTACTTATTTTTTTAATCACACAAAGAACAGTAAAACCAAATAATGCATGTATAATTGTTTGTCCTGCTATCAGTCAAGAACACTGAACACTGCTTTGGACGCAGGGTACAAGTGGCACTTTGGCACAAGCAAATCTGTTTTCTCAGCAGAGAAGTAAATCCACCGGTATAATAGTGATCCGTTGAGGTGCAAGCATACCTGGCTTTTAAAGGGCATGGAGATGGCACACTGAAGGTTTTATTTCAAGTTATCTCAGAATGTCAGAAAAACGCCTGCAATAAGTTAAGATACTAATTGAAGACTCTGGTTCTAGAAGTACTTAAATCACAAAATGTCTTTTTTGAGAGAAAAATGGTCTGTATATATAATAGATCCACAAAATCTGCCAATTGAAGACCCCGGCGCTAAAAGTACTAGAGTCACATTATGAGACAATTGAGAAAATCGACTAAGGCAACTATGTTTTCCCATTCTTACCTCATTGTGTGTTAACCCTCTCCAGCCCAATTTATTATTTTGAGATTTGAAAAATCTTTCATTCATGGAGAACACTTCTCATACGCTAGTGGCTGCTGGTAGAACTAACATTGTATTTTTGCAATACTGAGCTGGAAAGCCAACTTTATCAAACCATTTCCCAAGTGGTCTTCATATTTTATAATCAGTCATCAACTGATTTATTGTTGCAAATTTGCAACATGAGCTTGGAGAGGGTTAAAATACTACGCACTGCAATTATAACCTCTTTTAACCATGCACCAGGCCCGGTGCTAGAACAGAGAATTGGGGGGGGGGGGGGGGCATACACATGTCCCTTTAGGACAATAAGGATAGTTCTGGCTAGTTCGCAAGTATTTTCCTCTATTGACGCGTTTTCCAATTATCGAAATTAGCAACTGAAGACATGGTTTCTCTCCATATGCGATCTAACAGCGATGAAATCATGGGCTAAATTCAGTATAACTGAGAATTGGGGGGGACCAAACATCCGTTTTAAACAATCATTAGTCCTGACCTGTTCTCAGACATTTTCATAATTAACAAAAGGTCCACTCCGAGAGCACTCCACAGTTAATAGGTGTTGCGTGTTCTCCCCGATTAGGTAGGTTGAATCATTCAGCTGCACGCGTATTTGCAGAATTTAAGTCAACGTTTTTCAAAATTGCATACCTGTGCAAATAGCTTGAGCCGCATGCTTTTTATAGCCTATTTCACTGCCGAGTCAATGATTGTTACTGCACCATCTATTGCCTGTTGCTACGCCAACATTATTTTTTTTGTATCTGGTAGAAGCTAATTATCAGGATATACAATAATCTGTCGTCGAGGGAAGGACATGTGGAGGTAAGATAATTATTCATCTAAACTAGACATAGTCAAAAATATCAGGGTACATTATTCAAAGAAGCCGGCCTACTTCACCATCTGCGCGTAATTAGATCTTGCGATAACGAGATAAGGCGTATATCTTTTTTTACCCTGTAAATGCACTGCGTTCCATACCTAATATCCTTCTCCTCTCCTGAAATATAACCACAACCGCAAAGCATTTGGGAAATTGAAGTCAAAACAGAAAACAAATACATTTTCCGTTCGTACATTCATTTTCATTCAACCCTGAGGGACGGTTGTGCGCATTTTACAGCCTTTTCATTTTTTTTTTTTTTTTGATAATTTTTGCTGTGTTAATGCATGATCATGAATTTGATCTTGTTATTTCCAGCTCAGCCCTTACAGTAAGGCTAAAATACACTGTACAAGCGTAACTTGCAGACTGTTAAGCACAAAAAATGCACCAATGAAACCCATTCAAATTGCAATTTTTGATCTCACTTCCATGAAAGCACAATACATGAATTTTATTATATCTGTGTGTCAATCAAAAAAGTTACAAGACTGTTGACTTTGTCACTTTGTTATTGCACTTTAAGTGCTTTGTTTATTTATAAAGAGTAAATAAGTGCTGGCTGTTGCCTCCCCCGCACCCCCCGCCATCCTCCCGTCACCACCTTGACAAACCGATTTTCTGCGGGAAACCCTGGAACCCAGCAAAAAAGATTGTTTAACCAAGATTGTCATTTTGGTATAATGTAGGTGTAAACGTCGTTTTTGTACTGTCCGCAATGAAATATGAGTCAAAGTAAATTTACACAAATCCCAGCACTGTTTTTCCAAAAAATCGTATTTGTTTCCACAATCGTATTATGGGCCATATAATTATTATTATTATTATCATTAGGGGTACAAGATTCCTAGAAACCACAGCTTTAATGCTCATTTTTAAATTATTGTTTCATGTTATTTTTTTGCCCAAAAAGTGTTTGCACAGCAAAAATTGAACATGCCAGTGTAACCTCACTGGGCTGCTAGGATTCTATAGTCACCTACTACTCAAATTACAAAAATGGCCCAGATTTTGAACACAAATCAGTCTCCGCCTCTGGAAAATTTTGTATTCCTTGTTGTCAAGTGAAGCACGTGTCCAAATCCCATTTTCAAAAAAGTGGCTGAAACTGAGTGAATAGAATCAAACAAAATCCAATAAACAAACAACTTTTGAGTCCAACCTCATGTTGCAAAATGACAAGTTTTCCTCAGCTATGCCCTTATTCACAGAGCCAATGACCAATGACCTTATTCACATAATGACCAACACAGTCCACCTTGTACTGCAAGGCCCTATCTGATTGAAATGCAGATAAATGGCACAGGGAAGCATTCATTGCCCTCTGCAAGATTTTCCACTGAAGTCTGAAACACTGACGCAAACATGAAGACCAACCAATTTCGGTCACTCATAAGAACAATGCAGGTTATGCGACAATTTATCACCACAGGGCCAGGCACACATCAGCATTGTGGTTAACTACAGAACAGTAGCTGAAAGGGAGAGATCAGAGAGCCATTTCATTCAAGGACACATCACTCATTCAGGTTGATGGCTGTACTAAAGAAGAAGGTAAAAGGGTCCAAGGACATACAGTCCAGTGAAAATGTTAGGTGATATCAAAGCCTCTGTTTCATAAAAAAAGTCCTCTTCGGGCTTCAGGGTTCAACTTGATTCTGCTGAATCCAGAGTGCGCACCATATTTCTGATATCTGCTTGGTATTGGAAAATAAACTTTTTCCCCCGTAGATTATAGTTTCTTTTTTTTTTTCCTTTCACCTCACACATCAATGAGCTTTGACCGCAAAACACCCTGTTGCTGATTTATGGCATGTACCTCCTCAAGCCATTGTTGTTAAGTACTCACCGCTGCTGACTGTGAGCTCTCCAAGAGCCTTGCACCTTAAGAGAAGCTTTGCAGTCCTTTAGCCAACGCAGTGACCCCCCTCTTAGTCTCTCAGGCCCAATTTCTCCCGCATCCAACATGTCAACTTTGAGACCTTTCACTTAGCCCCAAGGTCTGTACGCAAACCTTGACATACACTGTTGTTTTGAGCTGATGAACTTTACTCGTTTCATCTGAGAGCAGCCAGTATGTTCTTATTAATGCCAAAGGCATGGTGCAGTGTGATGTAGCAAATTTTAAAATGAAGACGATAAAATTGTGCACCATATAATCATGATAAAATATTTGTATTAATACTTCTAACGAGGTGGCATAATTATCAAAATAACAATATGTCCCACAATAGGCATAACTGTTGTCCATTTTTAGCACATGTTCTCTGATGATATCACAAATACTGTATGTCACGCTTCAGTTTAGAAGTGGTTCTCACTAGTCGTAAGCAGATGACCTTACATTTCAGGAAAGTATCAAATTTTGCCTTCCATGACCTCATCTATAATGATACTCCCACTTGTGCCATCTAATTTACATGGAAACCTTCCCTGACAAAGAACTACATCCTTGAGGTTCAACTCTGTACTCATATTGGCAGACTTAGTGCACGCAGGAAAATCGGGCCCCTAAAAGCCCTGGTATTCTGCGTTTGCAAGCTGAAACAAAACCTGTTAGCATTTCTTTTCTGTGATTTTTTATTTATTTTTTTAAACAAGTGACTTTTTTTGTGTGCGCATTACAACACCAATCGTAGGACATACAGGCACTGGGAACCACAACAGACATCATTGGTCTGTAGCTGATGAATAAATGAAAGGGCATTCAGTGTCAACGGCCTCCCATTTATCCTGCTCTCACATTTCCTCAGGTGCCGTGCCCACACTCTGAAGCGGAGGGAGTGCCACAGCTTTCCTGAGCACAAATGCAAGCCAGAAGGGCCATATCACGCGTTTGGGAGAAATTCATTTCACCGTAATGCAAACATCTCTTAACCACCATGTCCCCAGTGGGAGGACCCCAGAGGTCTTCCACCACTGCAACCCAGTAACAAATGGCACCCTATGTATAAATATGAAGCTAAGGAATCAAGCTTCTGAGCATACCATTTCCACGCTTATCCACTCGGGAAATTGAATCAGTCAGTTTGACTGATTACCTGAATCACGTCCAACCCATTAACTAGCCTGAGGTTTTGTCTCATCTGAATTAAATCAGTATTTCGAACCATGCCAAATTGCCAATAAGAGCTGCAATGCATGTGGAAAAAAAAAAAAAAACCTTTTCAGACAATCAATACTGCACCAAATCCTATTGCGTTACTATGAAAGCATGTATTATCATTTGGTTTCTATTAGCTCCTCTGCTAGTTGTAACGTAAACCAAACAGCGATCATATCAGCAAGGACTAATAGCTTTTTTGGATACCTTACCAGCTTAGACCCTCCACAATTTGAATCTAGAATTATTAAGAGCCAGTTTAACACCAGCAGGATATCTGTGAAAAACAATGCCAGTTACAATGCTTAAGAGACTCAAAGCTGACTATACATTATTAATTCAATTCAATTCACTTCATTGGCATGAATGTCAATATAACAATATTGCCAAAGCATCTCTTCTATAAAAAAATAAATAAAGATGAAATATATATACATATATATGTAGACATGCAACAATTCATTGAATAAATTGAAAGTAAAAAGAAGACGACAATGGCTGTATATACACTATAAGTGACTTTTTGAGAACAATAAATAATCTATGTACAGAAATGTGTTATTATTAAGTCATAAATATGAAATGTGAAATAGTTTTGAGAAAGCAGAGTGTTAGATTTGAGGAGACTGATTATGGTGGTGTGAGTCGTTGCGCTGGTTGTCTCTTAGGCTGTGACACACGCTAACGTAACATCGCTGCTTCTGTGGTGGTGACCTTATTTTCTCCCAGCAGATGTTAAATTTTTGATTGGTCAGATAGGGTATGATAATTTTGGAATATGGAGTTAATTTTTATGAAGAATTCCTCTCGCAGTTGTGCATATGTGCTACATTGCTACAGCATTAATGTCACCAGCCGATAAATACCATGAAAGGCATCTTGGAAAGACCAATATTTCTATCACTTCTCATTCCACAAAATATTCCCAATGGCCTTGCTATTGAATCCATCAAAGCCTCAAACAATAAATTTAGGAATACAAAAAGAAAAGTTAACAATATTCTGTTAATTCACTATTTGGTACCAGTAACGCTTATCTTCTAGATCTGACTAGCTATACAGGCCATTATCACAATGCACTGTAGTGGTGCGTTGAACAATTTGTTCAACGTGTGACAACGCACTCACAGAATTTACTTAAAATCTCACTAAGTAATCTCTGAATGGACATAAATAATACACAGTTACAAAAGGAAATGGAGTAAATCATTGTTAATTACCCATAATTACAGATACTTTGCTTTAATAATACAACCCCAATTCTGAAATAGTTGGGACAAAGTGTAAATCAAAACGCAATGACTTTCAAATCACACCAGCCAGTATTTTATTCACAATTGATGGCTGCTACAGGTCTCAAAACAATTGGGACAGGGATCTGTTTACCATGTTAGTAGCATCCCCTCTTCTTTTTAACACAGAGTGGAGGCATCTGGGCATTGAGGAGACTAGTTTCTTGAGTTTAGCCACTGCAATTTGATCCCTCTCTTGTTTAATACGGGCTTCCACCTGCTGGAGAGTTTTGGGTCTCCTTTGATGGACTATTCATTCAATTATGCGCCAAATGTTCTCAATCGGTGAAAGATCAGGACTGCAGGCAAGCCAGTCCAGCACATGGACTCTCCTACTACGAAGCCATGCTGTTGTAATAGCTGCAGTATGTGGTTTTGCATTGTCCTGCTGAAATACACAAAGCCTTCCCTGGAATTGACGCCGTCTGGAGGGGAGCATATGTTGCTCCAAAATCTTTATATACCTTTCAGCATTCATGGTGCTTTTTAAAACATGCAAGTGTCCCGCATCATATGCACTACTGCATCCCCATACCATCAGAGATGCTGGCTTTTGAACTGAATGCTGATAATGGTAGGGGTGGTCTTTCTCCTCTTTAGCCCAAAGGACACAATGCCCATGGTGTCCAACAAGAATGTCAAATTTGGACTCGTCTGACCACAGGACACTTTGCCACTTTGCTACAGTCCATTTTAAATGAGCCTTGGCCCACAGAACACAGCGGCGCTTCTGGATCATGCTCACCAATGGCTTCCTTTTTGCGTGATAGAGTTTTAGGTGCCATCTGTGGATGGCACGGCGAACTGTGTTTACAGACAGTGGTTCCTTGAAGTATTCCTGGGCCCATTAAGTAATTTTAATGACAGAATCATGCCGGTGAGTGATGCAGTGGCATCTGAGGGCCCTAAGATCACGGGCATCCAGTAAAGGTCTTCAGCCTTGTCCCTTACGCACAGAGATTTTTCCAGTTTCTCTGAATCTTTTGACGATTTTGTGCACTGTCGTTGATGAAACCTTCAAAGCCTTTGCAATTTGACGTTGAAAAACATTTAAAGAATTCCACAATTTTTTTACGCAAGCCTTCACAGGTCGGAGAGCCTCTGGCCATCTTTACCTCTGAGAGACTCAGCCTCCCTAAGACACCCCTTTTATAGCCAATCATGTTGCACACCTGATTCCAGTTAACTTAATTACTTGCTAAATGTTGTTTCAGCTGATTCTCTTATATATTCATTGCTTTTTCAGCTCATTTTTGCCTGTGTCCCAACTTTTTTGAGACCTGTTGCAGCCAAAAAATTTGAAATAAGCTCATTTTGTGGATAAAAAATGAAACTGAGACATTTTACAACATTCGAAATGCTAATTCATTATCATACACTTAACAACTAGATATGTAGGTAATTGTATGTAGGTATGTAGGTAGATATGTGGGTATCACATAAGCAGACAAGAATTTTCAAACCATAGGATGGCTAGTGGTACTGGTTCAGTGATCATCTGTCTGATGTAAAATAATGAACTAAAGTTTTCCCCCTCAGGCCATCTGAATCAGTACGTTTACACAGAGAGCCATATTTCAACTATTGGCCTTATTCTAAATGAGAAAATATTTTGATTAAGGTGCTTACCTGAGTTGCTTTTACATGTAATATTTCAGTCATATTCCCATTTATGAGTTACAGAGCCTAGTCTGATAATACACGTCCACATTATGTCCCCAACATCACTTGTTTGAATTTCCCTCTGTAATTTGCCAGAAATTCCATGCTGCCATTTAACCTTATGAGTCTTTGCTTTATAATTTTGCAAAAGTTTCAAGTTCATTTATAAATCTTCAAGACCATCAAATCCAACATCCACTCCACCTTAATGATAGATAAAGCTTGTTGACCAGGTTATAGGAAAGCGGAGTTTTGTTCCGCTACTTTATGGCACAGTCATGGCCACTGGTCAGCACTTTCATATAGGCAAACTGGGCAACTGCTTAGGGTGGAACTTTTATTATTTTATTAAATACACAATGTCTGATTGAAATCTGATCAGTTAAATTGAAGAAAAAATCAAAAAAATATGTCAGCCAGTCAAAGAACAGGGGGTCATACTTGATTCTAAATTGAGCTGAAAAATAGAAGCACTTTTTCAGAAAAACTCGTTTGGAGAGAAAAAAAATCGCCGGACAAACAAACGAACACTGGACGGACAAAAGGACGGACAAAAGGACAGACATAAGAGGACAAATGCTACACCATGGCAACAGCTCACCTGGTCCGTAATTAAAAGAATCTTTAAGGCTGTAGGGATATTTAACGTCACCCTGGACATTTAAAGCAATCGCAACATTAATGCATAATGCAGCATCTTTCCCCAAAAATGCCCATTCTTAATACACTAACAAATGGGAATTACCCATTATTCTGGCAAAAACCACAAATCGTTTGATTGTTCTATCCGACAGCAGATGAGACCTATTATAATAAATTGCCTTCACTATGGATACCTGGGCTGTTAGAACAGTGCCCTAGCACGCGCTGAGAATATCCAGGGTTTCATTCCAATCAATTGCTATGCCCACAGATATTACCAAGCAACACATGCTAAACCAGAGAGGCGATAATATAATTCGTGAAATCAGTAGGTCGAGTGAGAGAGTGGAAGGAAGACATGCATCCCAGTGATCCTCCATATGTAGCCCCAGATTGGTCACCTCACTGTATGAGTGAAAATATTCAGGACCGCCGACTGGAATTTCAGACAGGCTTGTAGCAGAGTCTTTTAGGCCAAATGATGACAGCACCAACTCCTGCCTCTCATGTGAATCACTCCCCCCAGCCTCATCCATACGTGTCAGAGGAGAAGGCCATTTAATCCTTCTCTGCAGCTGGTCTGCCATCCACCTCTGCTGGTCACAGCAATTTGCAGGTGTCAGAGAGGGATTAGGGGGACAAACACGTTCGAACAGCTGATTAAAGAAACCAGATTCGACGGGGATGCTCCGGCTAAATAAGCACTTACTTTCGTAGGGCAAAGAGCAAGATAGATCCAGTAATGCAGAGATGTAAATGAGACAACCTATAGATGATAAAACAATGACAGAAAATTATGCTTTCACCGCTGCAAATTACCTATGGCCCATCTGAGCCCCGATAATACAGATCATGCAATTAGCGACACACTCTACATTGTGTCATGCCATGTTACTACATACAGTTTTTACCCCTCAGCCCGAAACGGGCACAAGGGGTATTGTCCCTTCGGCGGGCGGGCAGCTGCCAATTTTATCCGGGCTATTTTTCTGTAACCACTCGGGTTAGGAAGTTCATATTGCATATGTGGATTCCCCATGGGGGGTAGGTGTGCCTTTTTGAGGTTTCGTCCCAGTTTGACCTTTGACCTTGCAGCAGTGACCATCGGGGCTGAGGGGTATTGCCCGCTTCAGCGAGGCCCATTTTCTATATGATGCAGGAAATGACCCAATTGCAAGATGACCATGGAGATTAGCTCAATTCATAAAAATACTGTAAAATGGGTTTGATTGCATTTCAGGAACAGTGATGACATGGGAGTAATTAAAGTTACATAAACTATGCGAGGTAAAAGGTAAGCTATGAAGTGGATAATCTCAGAAGTCAAACTAATTTACAATATAAGAAATTGATTGTCCACACTGCTGTGAAAACATCGAACAAAGCAATAGTTACACTGGTAAATTTATAAAGCGAATATTATTTCACTTAAATTAAATTGTCTTGACTGCAGTGAACAAATCCAGAAAACCAACACTTACAGAGTCAGATGTGTTATTATTTATTAATTATTTAACTTAACAAACCTCCCAAACTCTTATCTATTATAAGCAGATGAAGAATTGAGACAAAGCTCTCTCTTATTTGAGCCATTTATAATAAACTGGTTGAGCTGCATGAATATGTTTCTCTTTATTATTAAATGCAGTCAACCTGAGTGACATTGATTTATAGGGTTCTAAGTTCATGATTTTGAATGATTGAGGCTGCAGCTGAAATTACATGTCAATTCAACATAATTTTGATGAAATATCAAAAAAATATATAAAAACATCTTTTGGCCAGTTAGAGAGCACACTGTTCCATTGGATCAACATGCAACATGCAAGCATGCATGCATGCATTCATTAAGAGCTTACATATAATTTTTGCCTCGGCCTTCAGCTTGTAGGTTCAATTTTGGAATTTTTTTCAGACCCATTATCTTCTCGGACACCGAAAATAGGCAAAAAGCCACTCTTTCTAGACTTTACATGTTGACCTTACTGCATTTTAGCAATGTATCATCTTTTTACTGGAGAGAGAAGAATTTCAGCACTGGAAAGCAGCAAACGGAGGACTATGATTTCAGAGAGAACTGCACTGCACATCAGGCAAGTAAAAATACCAACATTCACCTTCTGAGAGTAGAGGCTTTGACAAAGGTAAAAAGGCATCTTTTACCTAAAAAAAAATGTCTCCAGTGGAGCAATGGTATGTTCTGCGCAAGAAACTCCTTTCTTCAATCCTGAATTCATAGAATGCTACATTCGCTCCCAGTTCAAGAGAACTCCTTGATGATGCAACCTGGATACATATATTTATAGTTTTGCTCTTCTGACTTGCCTGTTGATATACATTTCTGTGCTTGTGCGGTTAAATCAGCTCTAACATAGGCCCATTAGCCTAGGCTACAATCTGTTCAACAACTATAAGCCTTACCAATATAGATTTCTAATTACCTCAATACTATCATTTAGCCTACACTTGGCTGGCTGACCAGAGAAGGATGTGTTGCCCTTCTAAGTTGGATTCCTCCAGCGATTTCTTCAAACCAGGTATGTTTTAATTTTTTTGCTTGTTTGCTTATTTACTGCTAGCCTTTTAGTTCTATTTTCTGTTTTATTTTCTTCCCACAGATGAGATTTGTCAGCTTCAGATGTAAGTTTTTGGGATCAGGCCTGGTCTTTTCTATCGTTTTAAAGGAGCAGTGTTTAGAATATAGATTGATATTTTGGCAGAAATGGAATATAACATTCACAAGTATTTGACACCAACGTGTCTTTGTCCCCCGCCACAAAATGTGAAATCGTGTCAAAATGAACAGTTTCTCGGTGTGACCTTGAGAATGGCGCGAAGGTCACCGAAATGGACTGGCGCCGGGGTATCACCCTAATACATGTTGACAAAATATTTGAAGTAAATCCATTGATTCGTTCTTGAGATATCTCGCTGAAAACGCTATCAGTGTGAAAATCTACAATCTCTTGGTGTGACCTTGAGAATGGCGCGAAGTCACCGAAATCGACTGGCGCCGGGGTATCACAGTAATACATGATGACATAAGATTTGAAGTAAATCCGTCGATTCGTTCTTGAGATATGTCGCTGACAAGGCTATCAGTGTGAAAATCCACAATCTCTCGGTGTGACCTTGAGATTGGCGCGAAGGTCACCAAAATCGACAAGCGCCGGGGTATCACACTGATACATGTTAACATGAAATTTGAAGTAAATCCGTCGATTCCTTCTTGAGATATCTCGCTGACAAGGCGATCAGTGTGAAAATCCACAATCTCTCGGTGTGACCTTGAGAATGGCGCGAAGGTCACCGGAATCGACTGGTGCCGGGGTATCAGACTAATACATGTTGACAACTAATTTGAAGAAAATCCGTCCATTCGTTCTTGAAATATGTCGCTGACAAGGATTCGGGACGGACGGACGGACGGACGGACTGACGGTCGTGAATACTATGTCCCGCCGCTTCACGCGTTCCGCATGGCGGGGGACAGTAACTACTTTTTACACGTGAAAATAATAATCTTTGAGTTTCATTTAGCTTAGAATAAGCCCTTTAAACCTACATGGGAGCAGGTCCACTTCCGTGGAGAACGGCATGCTGTGCCACCATTTTTTCTACAGTAGCCAAGAACGGGAAAAAAGTAAATGAATAAAGCACTGACAGAAGGGCGCCTTTCACTTTTTCACAAGTTTTGCGGCCACTAGTGATGCGCAGGTCGAGGTTTTTCAACACCCGCACCAACCCGACCCGACGTGACAGCAAACCCGACCCGCCCGCCCCGCTAAAACTCGCACTGATTTTCAACCCGAGCCCAACCCGACCCGACACAAAAAGGAGGCAAGAGAAAAAGAATACAGTGGGTCTATGTGACATGATTTGCAATGGAAAAAAAACGATTCCTCTGTTACGCTATGGATTTGAGTGGAGCACAACATAAATTTGGCTTTTGGCTGGCATTCTTAATACAAAGTTAAGGCTCTGTCTATTACTTGAACCTTACCGTGATTTCTGATCTTTGCAACCAAACGAAATGGCATCAGGCAAAATATTGCAAACAGGCTGTTTTATTGGAACAAAATTAACATGACAGTGGCGCACTGGCGCTATCGCCTACTCTCCAATACAGTGTTGCGATATCCTGTCTATGAGGAAATTTTATTTTCCTTGTATATTTATTTCAAGATTGTTTTCGGGGGGGGGCTTTTGGGGTATTTTTTCAACACAGCTTATAATGTAGGCCTAGGCGTATTTTTTCCCAAACAATGCAAAAAGAAAATCACGTCACCAGTGCCAGGGTTTAAGCGATTACGGCGCGCTTCCTGGGCACGGCCAGCCGAACTGAAGGTTCGCTCGCTTGTTGCGCTATATGCTGGGACGCAGAGGACTGCTTTGGCCACCATGGAGTTTTACACGATTATTCTTTGTCTCATGGTATAGTAATTAATAAGAGCAAGACTAAGTTTATGACCATACAAGCTCCAGTAATGAAAAGTTACCTCTTCGTTTGGGTGATATGTGTATAGAATGGTGTTATCGATATGTATATCTAAGAAGCGTCTTTACTGCCGATGGCAGCACGCGCTCTGCAGTTAGAGAACACGTAGCTGATAAACGGAAGCACCTCAACAAGTTGATTTTATTTTTGAATAAGAAGCGTGATATGCCTTTCACTGTAAAGTGGCGAAAAAATGTTTTGTCTATGTGCTGTTTGGACCCACAGGTCAATAAAATTACTACTACAATATAATATTTCGGTGCTGACTGCAGAATGATTTATAAGATGAACTATAATTCAACCTTTAGATCCTTAGTCTAACTGTGGAGAATTATGCCGCGCACCAGTGACTGCGTGTACATGGACAGTAGGAAGAGGGAGAGGTACAATTGGCATTCTATCCTGCTTAAGGTAGCGTTACATCGTTTGACAAGAGCATATTATCTAGGCTGAATGTCTAGAGCCCTCAAGTGGCCGATAGTCTATTATACTTTTTATTCGTAATTCCGTGGGAATTAGATGTCGCCACTATTTGGCCCAACCCGCCCACACCCGCTAAATGTTATTAAAATATTGACCCGCCCCGCCCGACCCGCGGGTCAACCCGCGGGTTCCGGGCCGACCCGCGCGTCACTAGCGGCCACCATAGGTTTTCTGAGAAAAAGAATGGTCAGTTGGTTGCAATCTATAATCTGACCACTAGATGGCTCTAAACCTTACACACTGGTCCTTTAACTGAGCACCTAAGAACAAGAATGGTCTCACAATACTTTTAGTGTTCATTAAGTATGACACAAGGAATTCGAGATAAGGTTCAGATCTGTTGAGGGCAATACTGAACTAACTCAGATCTAGCCCAATGTGTGGGTAAAAGTAGGTCAATAGTTACTAATACTTCCAGAAACCCTCAAGGCAAGGCAGGGCAAGAGTGGTCAAACTCACTTATCCAATATGGTAGTGCCCATGGAACAACCATGCTCGTACGAAAACCATTCCAGATTTTGAATTTGTGAGGATGACTGAAAATTCATCAGTTAAAGTACTATCGATATCTAGTTTTATAGCATCTTATTTGTGTCATTTCGTGAAATTTCTTCTAAAGGCTTTTCTGTCTCAGCAAGTGGAAATTACAGTGGCTTGCGGTTGTAGTTTAGAATGCCAACACTGTTTTACTAGTTACAAGGACAACATTGTTTTATCATTCATGTGACATATATGGCTGTTGAGTTGATAGTAGTGTGGGTAGTTGATTGAGTTTTCAACTGTGAAATGCACTTGATTTCCTCTTTTTGAAAATTATGAAAACTATTCATTTTCTTTTTCTGCCTAGTTTTAGGCTAATACAATTATGGTGTCTGACTCTCACTTTTTGTTCCTTAGAAGACTGTGTAACGAAGTATTTGTCGATAATATTATGACTTAGGTACTCTACAAGTTTTTACTCATAAATAAGAAGCACTCCAGTGATTTACACTTTAAAAGTTTCTCAAATAATTTTTTCTGTCTTGCAATAAAAAGAAATTCTGAAAATGATTTAAAATAAAAAACATTTTTCTGCAACAGAATCAAAGCAATTATATGCATGAAAATAATGCAATATATTGCAAGCTGATTTTTTTCATGTATGTTTGACTTTAGTACAGTCATCCTACAAAAGACAAAAACTGTAGTTACACTACTGTCCTACATTTTCCTTTAAAGTGTACTGCAGAAAGACTGCACGAATCAAAATCATGATTTCAATTGCATAGGGTGACAAAGAAATCACTCGAGTGCAAATGTACAGTATGTGATTAAAGTATTTGCAATTTTGGGGAAGTGATACTTTATCATACTGGCAAATCTGAATGAAAGAGTAACATCTGGAATATGGAAAATGTTCTATTACATAAAGTCAACAACCTCCACCATTAAGTCCACTCAATGGAATCTCAAATGTTTCACCAAGTGGTACGGTACAATATTGTATCAGCAGCACTTCGACTTCACTGCAAGAAAGTTTATGGTTTGAATATGGCCTAGGCCTAACAGTCGCATGGCGCAGCAGTGGAAAATCCAGGGGCCAGAAAGTAAAAATCCTGCCTTGTTTTCATCCTCCCACAAAATAGCTGATTGTACCAATTAGTTCAGCCTCCAGGCTTAAGCAAAATCCAGATGGTTAAATTAGTGTACTGGGGATAATTTTAACTTTCTGAACCTGGACCTCTAAGCATGAGTTTTCTCATAGGATTCTGTTTCCCCCCACAGTCCAAATAATGTGCATTTTAGGAATGTTTGAGACTAAATTACCCACAGGTATAGGTATGACTGCATGGTGTGAATGTCCTGTGATGGACTGATTGATTGTCCAGGATGTACTAACATCCTCCTGCTAGATGAATGAAAGGATAGGCTCAATCCCCCCAGAGAACCTGAGTAAGAATACATGGGGTTTATAATGTATGGATGAAAGAACATTTCCAAGTTCAAATTTCACAGACTTCAGAGGGTGTGTGATGAAAGAAAATACACAAGCTCTAATTTTGCAGACTTCAGAAGGTGTTCAGAAGGTTCAGAAGACTAAGAAGTGATATCCATACTACTGCAGTAGATCAGCCAGCCACAATGTCTTCACCACGGGGAGTCAGGGAGGAAACTAAACACACTTGACCCATGATCAGACAACAGTAGTAGTTATTTATTTTCTATTTTTCATTTTTTGCTTAAGATTACTCTTATTAAATGAAAGCATTTTTCCCCAGAGCAATAAGACACTCACTTGAAAACTGAAAACAGAACCAGAATTCATTTTGTCCACATGATTTCAATGGCTATAAGTGAGCTTCAGCTGAGGTAAGATGAATCACATTAGTCTTAGTGTACGCTACTTTACCGTTCTTCATATCACGGCCAGCGTAGCTCTTGCAGTTCATACTGGGGTTAGTGGCCTATTATACTGCATATTAATGTAATGCACGCTACATGCGTAAATTAAACATCTTTATATGCAACAACAGCAAAGTAAAATAAAGGTTACAAAATATGCACTGACACCGCCGAAACTTCCAACTCAAACTCAGTCTGCCCCAGAAGAAAATATAAGGGCATTCACAGTCGCTTTCTATGCATCACGCAAAAAAAAAAAAAAAAAAACCTTGAAGGCCTTATCGGTGCAGTTGCCACACTGCCACAGTTCCTCGGATTTAAAGTAGCCTAAATTCGACAAGGCTACGCCAAAGTTTCCATGAACGAAACAACAGAATAAGTCCTTATTTTTTTCTAAATACACGAAGCCCATATATACACAAAAGGCCTTAGTACAATTCGCTAGCAAGCTTCCTGCCACAGTTGGACGGGATCCAAAGGACTCGGTCGGAGAGGAGGCGTTGATGGCAGGTTAGTGACAGAAGTATTCGCAAACGGCAGAACTTCACCGCGACATTTTTATTCAGTCGTGCAAATACAATTCACTGAGTGCTTACAGGCGGACAAAAAGCACCCAGTTTCTTCATGAACTAAGGCAACAGATTGCTGAATATATTCAAGGTAGCCTAATTGGATAACCCGGTAATCCTGCGCGGAGTGAGCGGAGATGCGCTACATTCTCTCTCAGGGAGATGACTTGGCTACAATTTTGAAAGCATCTAGTCCTGCGCAATCGAATCGAAATGATGAGAACACGTAGCTGTCAAGCTATACGCGTTACTGCACGTTTTGCGTTGAGACAGAAATAACGCTGTCCTGGTACCAGCCAAATACCAACCATTAACTCTTCAAACGAACTAACGTTAAGTGTGCGTATGACAGCCTACAGTATGTCACACGACGTAAAAATAATAAAAAACATAATAATAATAAAGTCATTAGGTGAAAACATAAATAGGAAACGTAATAATAAAAGCTAATTTGTTACATGTTTTCATTAGATCCAACAGATGCGAGCACACTAGCCCCAGTATCCCGTAGGCTATTGAATTAGATTTTTTTTCCCATTAATCCAAACGATAAAGTATTGTAGCCATCGGATTTCTTGACGTAACAAACGATCTACAATTACATAAACGAAGCAATTTCTCCCACGTTTGCACGAAAGAAAATAAGTCTTACCATATTCGCTCCAAATCCATGTAAATCCCCACCAGATAGTCTCAGACACAAACTGCTTCTAAGTTCGAAATGCATCACCTAGATAGAATCTCCGTACAGCAGGAGCTCTGCTGCCCTCTGTCTTCGGTGTCTCACTTGAAAATGGCCAGTCAGTAAAGGGATCTTGTTTTCTCTCAGCAGCGCGGTTCAGACAGCAATTGAGAGTCCTGCTCTCATATTTCATGGATCTCGCCTCAATTCAAGAGGAAATGTTGGATAGAGTTGTATTAAAAGTGGGTTTTGACCTCATAGTTTCTCCCTTACTTTCTCTTATGGCACGAACACAAGAAAAGAGAAATGACATCAGCACCGGGTGGTAGCCAACGAGGGATCTGTTTGGCTAAGAGCAGCTTAATATTAACGAATTTAATTGTAATTACTTACTTTAAAGTTATTCCGAAAGCAATCGTTGTTGAATTGCATTGTGCCAATACAGAAAGAATGAATAAAGGTATAATGCTTACACGCCTTCCCAAATCCACGCACAGGCCTCTCAAATGCAGGCTGCGCGTCCTCAATTACTAATACCAAGGCATGTCAGATGCAACCGCAAAGCAATAACTATAATCTTTTTTTTTTTTTCCGAGGTAAATCTAATGATTTAGCTGATATATTGTAACAATATAATTTAACTGGATCGCAGCTTGTGTTAATCCACATCAATAATCGTGAAAAAAGGGAAAACTGCTGTCCACAATACAGACCATGGGGTGTCTCCCCCCCTCAGTCAGCACTACAGTAGGGGCAGCTAAATGGCCATATGTTCTCTGAATAGGATTAATTTAAACCCTGTTAAGCCTCTGTATTCAGACTCAACTACAGCAAATGGCCATCAAGTCCAGCAACGCCTCGTCTTTGAATTCCGGAAGAGAAAAAAAAGGTAGTATTAGTTTAATTTAGGAATTGAAAATGATGTTTTTAATTAATTTCCAAAACCTGATACAACCATAATGACCCAAAAGTACTCTTCCACTCTGAGATGCATAATATCCTCTTTCTAGGCAAATACAGTGAACATTTGCATAGGGGAAAGTGCCAAGTCTGCAGTGTGCGCCTGAAATGAGGTCATGCCTCAGCATGTAACAGGATGATCCCCGCACTTTCTTCATTCCTCTCTTACAAGAATTATATTTTATGACTGGACTTAAATTGATGACTTTTGTCACAAATTAACCCCTTAAACTCAAACTTTTCACTTAAAAGTTTTCCTAAAAGGTGGTTCAAAGACATACAAAGTATCTCTTTTTCATATTGTAGGGCAATGTCGCATTCATATTCTGTATCTGCTCGTTGTAGCCCTTCGCTGACGCTACATCACATTAATATCGAAGAAATATTCAAATAGGGGACGCCATCAAATGGAATCGTATCAAATCGAAAAAATCTAGATCTTGTAAATCATTTAATACACACTTTCCGTGAATTTAGCAAGAAATATTTGGTATCATCGGAAAACTAGGGATCTGCTTCCAGAAATTTTAATACGCCTGAAGTTCCATGGGTTTCAATGCAGCATCTGCATTTGACAGACCCATAGGTTTTATGAGGTTAAAAGGAAATTACCCTTTAATTTTTAGAGGAGATTTTATAATTTGGTCATTTGACGAGTTCAAATAAATTGAGTGTAATAAAAACTTAAAAGACAGGTCTACCCTACCCTGTTCCTGCAGATTAACCGTCCTGGGGTGCGCCTCCCGGAATCACAGATGCCAACTTACATAGTTGGGCCCATTGATGGTGAATGGACAAACTATGTAAGTTGCTAACTTAGTTAGCAACTACGCTGTTGGGAAACGCCTCTCTGTATGTTTTAATGGCAACATTAAAGGTTCTAAATCACACCTCATGAAAAGCACTGCCTAGCGCAACATGAGTCTTTGCCGACGCAGGTGTCACTTTCCCATCCAGCGCCCACTTGGTTTGAATAGCAAACGTATTTCCGCCCATCTGAGTGTCCGTGGGGGTGCCAGTCTTAAAATGTAATGTGGTCAATCAGGTACATTCTTGGTGTATTGCTGTATTGAGGCAGTGGAATTGCAGGATTGACCAAAAAAAAACAATGCATTATTTTATGTTTCAGTTCTTCATGTGAAAAAAAAAAAAAACAGAAATCCGCAGAAATTTCTGTTTTTGTTTTCAAATCGGTGACTGGAATAGAAATTAAGCCACCACCAGGCCCCTCCTGTATCTCTACAAAAACATTGCCATTGGCTCTGCTTTCAATAGATAGATACAATCACCAGCCATTTCATTAGGTTCACCTCGTCATTACTGGGTTGGACCCCCTTTTGCCTTCAGAACTGCCTTAATTCTTTGTGGCATAGATTCAACAAGGTGCTGCGAGCATTACTCAGAGATTTTGTTGCAATATCAGCAGACTTGTGTTGACATATATCAAGCTCTATCTCACCATGATAATCTCAGGTCATGATACAAACTAATTGTACACCTAAGTATTATAATGTGGCCATTGAATGTTCACTCAGGAAATGTTTTGGCTATTTTTTGAAGAAATTGATCATATGTAGCAAATTAATATGCATCACACTTTGTAAATGCTTTCTGTAATCTTTTACCATTATTTGAAAACTAAGTTTGGCTGGTTTGTACAGTCCTAAGCCCCACCCCTCAAAAAAGTCGTTTGCGCGTACCTCGTAGTAATATGACCTGTGACGTGTGAAAAGCAAGTTGCAAACGTTCCCAGCAGATCAACCAATGGTTTGTTCTATACTGATTATTGATTTTGCCTTGATCAATCCTTGATTCTGTTGATTTTGAGATAACATTCATCAACATGCCAAATATGTGTGTAGTGGTAGGCAGTAACAAGAATCCAAACGATGGTATGAGTTTACATCACTCCCCAAAAAGAGATGCCAAGTTTCACGCATTCGATGGAGTCTCTCACCTCTTAGTGGCATTCACCTTCCTGTGCCGTAGTTTGCAATTTTCCCGTCAGCGCTTACTGGAGAAATTCACTTGAGGAATTGAAGTCTAAGCTAAGAACACAGCTCAGCCCATCTTAAACCAGCTTCTAAGCTGGTTTAAGATGTTCTGAGTTGTGTTATTAGCTGGTCATAGCTAGTCTAGCTGGTCTCTATAGCTTGATGAATGTGGTCAAAGCTGGTTAAGCTGGTATTTTCAGCTGGAGTCAGCTGGTGAAGGGCTGGTTGACCAGCTAAGACTGTCCAAAACAGCTTAAACCAGCCTGACCATCCAAGGCTGGTCAAAGCTGGAATTTTCAGCAGAAATAACCGAGATTGCGTTATCTTATTCTGGAAAATATGAATGCTCTGTAGGCCTACAGATTATTTTTATCTAGCATCGCTACTGAACGTTACAAATATACCGGCAGGTTTGGCAAGTGCAGTTAATGAATTGTAGTCGCACTTGGCTATTAATATAGGTTTTTGCGATTAAGGTGCTTTCTTTCTGCATCATCAAAACAAAATCTTAAGTAGACGGCCATAGCTATGCTCATGCAGAGGGGTGTGATACAGCCTATTGATTTTGAACTTAGAAAGAGGTTTTAAATAAATCTTTATGTCCTTGAAAATGCAGTGGCCGTTTCCAAACCTGCCAATCATTTTTTTATGTTTCCAGCAAGGATTGATAAAAATCATCTGTTCAGAGCATTCATATTTTCTAGAATAAGCTGACGCGATCTTGCTTATTTTTACATGATTAGTGCAAGGCCAGTGAAGAGAGAAAAAAAGTAAGCGTCTCGAGACACTCCTTCAGAGGTCCGGCACCAGGTTGCTGATTAGTTGTACGCAAACGAGTTTCTGTTGGTGTCCGGTGTTCAGTGCCGAAAAAGGGCACGCAAAGCTTTTGGGCACGGGACATTATGCGTGCCGATATACCTCGAGGCTTTCCAGCACGAGGCTTTTCGGCACGGAACACCTGAATTCAAGTGGGAATACAAATTTTGCCACCGGGCCCGGCACAGGTAGCTCACGGCCCAGCTCCGCTGAACGGCTTCGGTGTAAATGTCTATGAAAGAATGCTGTGAAGACGAGCTCACAAGTGAGCTTGTGTTTACGTTGCTTTGTTAGTAACTTAGAATCGTTCATCATTTTTGTTGTTGATGATGACATTCAAATTTTGCTTTTGTGTTTGTTTCTGAAACACTGGCCATATTGTGATCCTCGTCACTGGGGACTACTAGGACTTTGGTACGGCACATATCCGAAACCCAAACATAAACACAATGCGAGTCCATGCGAGTATGAAGTTGCCGTGTTTCTCAGTCGCTTCTATGTTCGAAGTCCAAAATTAGCACTCAATTTTTTATTGAATTGAAACAATTCTGCAAAGAAGAGTTGGACAAAACGTTTCCACTGTCATGTAAGAGACTCATTGCAAACACCGAGAGTGGTACAACCTATAAGTAGGTTTATGAGGATATAATTTTTTTCACATGGATAATAAGGTTTACTTATACCTTGAATAAGTCTTTACCTAAAACTAGGCTTATGCCGTCAGAAGCGAAGGCTTGGGGTATATTCCTGAACGCCCCCAATCCTCCAATTCCCCAATCCTTGAATAGACCTTGAATAGACTTTGATTCGAACTTAATTACAGGTCAATCGGACAAATGGTTCTGAAGATATGCCCAAAATGGTAATTATCCATCACAAAGCGCCACCTGGTGGCAAAATATTGAACCATACAGGTATGATGTCATCATGTGACACGTTGTGAGGTCACGACCTTGCAGTTGCAAGTAGTTTCATGTCAATTGGACAAATGGTTCCAAAGATATGGGAAAAATTGTGAATTTTATGTGACAAAGCTCCTTCTTGTGTCAAAACCAAACAGGTATAATGTCATCGTGGGACACATCCTCGGGTCATGACCTTTCATTTGCACTTGATTTGAGGTCAATCGGACAAATATTTACAGAGATATGATAAAAACAGTGATTTTTCAGTTTTTGGCCCCTGGTGGCCAATCTAGAAATCGTAAATTGTCCGAAGTGGAATCAGTTCTTCCTCTTTATGATACTAACTCATATACAAAACATGAAATTTCTAATTGAAATATTACTGAAGTTATCGCGTTAACGCGTAGGGCGGCGGCGGCGGTGGCGGTCGGACCAAAAACATAATAGCCCCGAAATGCCGTTCGGCATTCGGGGATATAATTAATAAAATTATCATTTAAAAGCTGCATTTTGTATTTACTCATGTTGTGTTTGTCTTATATTAAAATTAGTTGGATGATCTGAAACAATTTAATATGACAACCGGAAACATAAGAAATTGGTGTGGGGAAAAATACTTTTTTCACAGCTGCTTTCTTCACTGCATCGAAGAAACACCAGTTTCGATCTCCAATACCGTTATCGCTTGCGTTTCCTGACTGTGTTCTTGTTGTCAAATCAAGGCCCAAAGCCTCAAACAGTTTGAGTTTGGAATGACTTCTTAGAGGTGCAGTTATAGGAAAATAATGCACACTCTTTAAACATCCTTCAACCATCAAAATTGAGTATTGAACAGACCTGTAGTAGAATATATTTTAATAAATAATACATGTGTCATGTGAATTTCATTGTTCATATACGATGTAAAAAAGAACTTGGTTTACTGATGGCTGAGACTGGCCCAAAAATTGTGATCATACAATTTTACAAATGCTCTCATTTATTCATTGCCCTTTGGTCACAAATATTAACTAGTTTAAGGCTGGCTTCCAATTCTCTCCTGCGTTAGAAGAAAAGAAAGCCTTTGAATTTTAGATAAGAATTCTTGAGCTGCATAAATCTGTCATTTTCACAGACTCAGACAAGACTGATGCAAATGATTAAAAAAAGGAAATAATTCACATCAGAACCACCTTATTACTGATCCTACTGACAGACATTCCCTGACACCATAAATACATTTTGTCTCACAGATGTTCATTTCCTGCAGTGACTGGCAGTAATTGTTTAACTATCCCAAATAATTGATTTACATGGCACATCTGTTATTTATTAATTGTGCAACGTTGTTGCTGTTATTGTTGACTGACCTGAATTTGCCATTTAAACATGAAAGCTAATTTATTTCTATTGTAGAATTACAGTATAAGAGAGATGACTAACTTAAAAAAAGTTCTAGAAACCTCAAATACATTTAAAAGAAATGACTGAAATTTGCTGGGGCAAATACTAATTGACTAAGTCCTCATCATTTTATAGTTTGCTCTGGGTTTAATTTACTTTGATTCAAATAGGTTTTCACTGCGCTACCAAAATATTTGATTCTCAACTCAGTGTCCATTCCAATGTATTTCACATATTATTATTCTTCAGTGTTCCCTTTGCAAGCTTGGGGCATAATTGGTCCTAAGCACTGTAGTGTCTACTTCCCCTAGGTTATCTTAATTATGTTGTCTTGCCACATCCCTCTTGAAAAAGAGATTCTCAATCTCTATTAAACTTGTCTGTACAATAGAGGGTATACTTAAATAAACAGGTTCACCCAAAAACACAAAATGATTGTGATACAAAAACAACTGACCACAATCAATACATCTGTGCATTCAGCTTCTATTGAAAGCCATTCCTCCTATTAATGGCACACATTGGTCTAGACTCAATTTATATTGTTCTTGGTCAATATTGGCAACTTTTAAACAGAGTATAAATAATTCAGTCTGATATTAGGCAAGATGAGGGCTGCATTTCTCAGCTGTATTCACAATGGAACAGCCTCCTATGATATAGCAGCCGAGAGATGCCGTCCACCTTGGCTGCAGCCAGCACTTTGAGAAACAGCCCCTACCTTTGATAATTAAATTCAATGTTAATTTTTGTTGTCTTCGTCCTATAGTACAAATTCTAAAACAAAGGCTCAGAAAATTCAGCGATTACAGAACCTAACTCGCCTAAGTAAGGAAAAAGGATTTTGTTGTATCTAATTTACACCAAGTGTTATGGAAGTCCTCCAATTAGCCAACAGAATGAGCACAATCATTCTATATTGGTTTCTTTAAGGCATACTGTATCATCTACTTATCCATGTGTGCACTGGCCTTGGCAGTATTTATTAATCCAAGGATTGCCTATCTAGAGTATGGGCATGCACATACAGTCAGTGCTCCACAGATAAGCACTGGCATGCGCGCACACACACGCATACACACACACACACGCACACACTGTCACAAGTAAACACCACTGCACTTGCAACCAAACTGATATGCACATGCACATGGCAATGTATAGCTTTTCGGGTTCAAGTGCATAGAAGGCAAAGAGAAATTGCAATTTCCTATGAGTATTAGCTGTACAATTCCTCTTTTCTGTGACTACTCCCAAAGCACCCCAAGGGACACTGCAGAAGAGTACAAACACAGACAAGCAATAAAGATCTGATGGCCTGAAAGAAAAAGCAGCCAGTATATGAGGTCATTTCTAGTGGGTATTTAAATAATACCCCCCTTGATAACTTCTTGCATTCCTCCACTCCGGATGTTGAGGCAGCAGTAATGAATGTATTATTTCAAAAGGAAGAAGTATAATAAGGTAAGCTTGTAGGTCATTTCAGCCAGGTTCCCGAAAAAACATTCTGCAGTTATTTATATGAATGCATAAAATAAAACAAAGTACTTTATTGCTCCAATAACTTTGCGCAATTCAAATAAATGTGTCCAGTGCAGAAGTGAGAGTTTTCAGCGAATGCACATCATTCATAGTATGCATATTGCACAATTTATTTTAATCATTTGTTCTGCATTTTACCACTCAACATACGTAAATGTACAGGTTTTGAAATAAATGGACTGAAATGACTAGTCACACCTTGTGTGACTTACGGATTTGTTGAAACACACAAACACCCTGGTTTGCTTTTAAATTACAATCACAAGAGGTACTTTCTTTCTCACAGGTGTCCATCTTTTTTTTTTTAGTGGAACTGATAGAAAATGCAAACAAGGTTTTCTGTTTTAAAAGGAATCTCCAATTCATTGATTGTGTCTTTGAATTCTCATTTGACCAAAGTAATACCAGCGGAATTTCATTTGAACAGGCGAATTGCGCATTTTAACCATTTGATTTGAACGAAACAATTCTGAAGTAATAGAACTGTACAATATATGTTTAATATTGAGATTGGGAGAGCCACTGAATCTCAAGTACGTCGATTTACTGTGTGAAGCAAATTTATCATGTGCAAAGTGCAAAAGACAAAACGGCCTGTATAGGATATTGCCTAAGTGCACAGTACCATTTGCACCACACCGCAGGTTATCCATGATAAATGGCAATTTGAACATCCATAATTCTGGGAATTCCATGTTGGCGATCGATCAGTCAATAAATAAATAAATAAATAAAAAGGATTTATGCCCAGGGATCAACAAGGTTTGTTTTTCTATAAAACTAATTATTTAAGAATTACAAAAAAGGCAAGCACTGCTGGGCTGTTTCCTCGTGATAATGGTTTGATTAGGAGGTGGTTAGGAAAGGACTCATTTCCCCATGTTATATTTGATCTAATGAAAACTGCTCAATCACATTTTCTCACAACATAATTTTCCTATCATTATCATTATCAGTAATTTTATATACCAGAGACATCCATGAGCAATTTCAAAGGCATGTAACAGCACCCTACTGGGCTAAAACCGTTTTGCTATTTGTCATAACCAATGGCAATTAAAGTATGGAAATATTGCACCAGGGAATAAATGAGCCTGCATATTGTCATTTTTAATTATTTATGAATTATTTATTATGTGTGAATGTACTTATTCAAATGTGTAAAGATCTTCTTACCTATCCACTGTTAAGAAAATATATGCAATAGTGAATTATTTTTATAATTTGAAATTTAGCACCTGAATTAGCATTTACGTCAGTATTTAGTAGTATTGGTATTGGCTTTTACTATTTCCTTAAATATTGTTGAGAATAAAATAAGAAGATAATGATCATCAAAATCAAAAGCTGAAATGCTCATTTTTATATCTTCACATCAAACCGTGAATTAACTGTCCACGATGCTGAAGTCAAAGGCCATGTCAAAGGCATAGAGGCAATTAAGATATCCCTGTAACCATACACAGTGGGGAAAGCAATGCCTCAAAGAACTCCGCAGTTTGGATAAAAGGCAGTCTTTGGCTGTCATCAGCACATAACATAGTTATCTGTCTAAAAGATATATAGAAACTGTCACATTGATTGACAGATTGATGAAGTAAAGAAATATAAAAGCAAAAACAGTTTCAGATAGATTCTTCCAGTGCCCCAAGTCTTTGGAAATCAAATACTTGGAAAAATTTCTGATCTTAGACCACTCTCTGTGAGTCCTTGCATTAACCAGAAATTGTGTTTTTCTCATGCAAGTTGTCCCATGCTTGTCCAGAATATTTAGTAAACCTAGTGCACTCTGCACACCTTGGTATTTTGTGACTTACTTGCAATATTAATTTTCCCTCCTTTTTAATTTTTTTTTTTAAATCCTTTGCACAGAGTAGTGGAACCCTAGATGCAAGCCTCCAAATGATGTAACTATTCCTACAGCAATAAGAGAATATTGAATATTCATGAGGAGGCGGTGCCCTAGAACTATTCAAAAGACGGAAGTTGTTATGTCTGAAATGGTTGCATGGTGGCATATCCTTTCTTTGAAACACAAAGCATCTCTCCATAAAATCTGATCTGCTACCAGCCTTCTGTCCACAGAAGCTACTGCGAAATATTTTGTAATATATATTGATTATGAAAAATGAGTCCAACTTCCCACAGCAACATGAAGACATACATACTCAAATGAACATGAATACAAAAGTGAAACACTGCTTGGGGAATAGTAAAATATAACAATTTGCTGTCAGTCAACTGTCAAAATCTATTTCATACTAATATGAATAACCAATTTTACCATGCCAAACCTGTCAGTGCAAGCAGTGTTTGCCTTGGAAAAGCAGCTGTGAGTCTCTTTAATGCATAAAGAGACCTTATATTGGGCATCTTTATCCAACACAATGTCCAATGTCACATCTTTGTCCAACACATGCAGTTTACAGAATTTGTAAGAAAAAGTGAAGCAAAATACCCTTATCTCTTTGCCATAGAGACCATTAATCTATGAATTTTGGTGTAAAAATTGCCAATATAAAACACTCACTTTACTACATATTATAAAGGCTGGATAAGATGGGCAACTGAGGTAAATGGTATGCTGTTCTGATTGTAACATTGAAGTTATTTCCATTGTGTCTTGCTTTCTATTTTTGTATGTTCATTGCAATTATAAAAGACAACTTGAGATTTTTGCTTGAATGACCAATTTCCCATGATATTCAACGCGACCAACGCCACACCAATAGCACCAGTGCAATCATACACTGCCCGGCCAAAAACCAAGCAGGAGGAATCATTTTCACAAACAAATTTTCCACCACAAAGTCTTGACCTCGAATATAATAAAAGTTATTGGGATGTGCTCAAGACCACCGAGTGGTTCAACCATTATGTCGATAAGACAAGATCTTGGACAAAAATCATGGCATTTCTGATCGAAAAGAAATGTTCTAGCATTGCATATAGTTGTCAAAACAATGCCAAGACGAATATGCACTGTAATCAAAGCTACAGGGATTCCAACTAAATATTTGAGAGTGCAACTTTTTTTTTGGCCAGGCAGTGTACGTCCAAAATGAACACTAATTTGCTCATGGATTGACCGAAAATGGTGACATTGTAAAATGTCATGCCATTACAATGGAATTAATGATAATATACTTTGTAGTATAGCATAATGCACAATATAGAATGATTTTAACAGCATGTTTTGCTAGCAGAGAGTCTGGGGATGACTTTACTTGATTTTCCTTTTTGGAGGCTATGGTAAATGATAAGGGAGGATATTATTGTAGCCCCTGGATGAAGTAAGGAGGCTAATATGGATTCACACTTGTCCTCTCCGCCACTGCCGCCGCCGCCACCTCCGTGTCCATAGACACTTCCTTGTGCATGCTGTATAGGCTGTAATTTTTAACCAATTACTTTCATATTTGGTATGGACATGTGTTATACTTAAGTTATGATACCTATCGACTTTGGTCGCCATGGTGACATTATTGACAGAACAATGTGCATTAATCCCATTTCCAAAAACGGTGCGACACTGTGTTAACTGTGAATAAAACAGAATGAAATAATTTGCAAATCAATTAAAATCCTATATTTAATTGAAAATAGGACAAAGACAACATATCAAATGTTGGAACTGAGAAATTTTGTTGTATTTTGAAAAATATCAGCTCATTTTGAATTTGATGCCAGCAACATGTTTTTTTAAAAATAGTTGGGACAGGACAATAAAAGACTGGAATGACAACTGGCAGAACATCTCACAGCTATTTAGATTATTTAGCAACAGGTCAGTAACATGCTTGGGTATAAAGTCTTTCATGAATAAATATGGTGAGGGCTTAACCACTCTATGAAAGACTGCACAGGAAAATAGTTCAAAAATTTTAGAATAAGGTTTCCAACTTAAAATTGCAAAGAATTTGGGGATTCTATCCTCTGTGGTACATTATTACATTAAAAGATTTGAAGAATCCAGCAAAATATCTGTACACATGGGACAAGGTCAAAATCCAATTTCAAATGGCAGTGATTTTTAGGTCCATCAAAAGCAGACAGGATTCTGTAGTGCTAATCACTGCATGGACTCAGGAACACTTCTGTATGCCATTGTCAGGAAACACAATTTGTCACTGCATCCGAAAATGCAAGTTAAAACTGCCATTTAGAGATTAAACCATATATAAACAGAAGCCGCAAGATCCAGAAACATTTCTTTTTTTTTCAGAAACAAGTTCTTTTTGGAGATCATGGATGCCCACCACATCCTCTGGACTAAAGATGAGAGGGGACATCCTCCTCCCTATCAGCACACGATTCAAAAACCAGCATCCATGATGGTATGGGGTTGCATTAGTGCAGATGCCATGGGGCATCCTGGACGCGACCGGCCAGGCGCTGACACTCTCTACACCCAAGCCCACAATCATCTGGGCTGAATTGTGCAATTCTGCTCCGGGCTCTGTCCCTCACAATCATTACTCTATTACTACCAACGAACCCCACTATATGATTGTTCTCTGTGCATCAGGTTACTTGTCTGGATCACGACATTAGCAGACTTTTTTCAGTCCAAGTGTAAAGTGTACAGTTTGTTTAATTTATACTAGCTGCTTATTGTACATGATATGTAGTACCACAGGTAGAACTAGAGTGATGTTCATGAGATGCATGTGATGCACCCGCCCCCAGATAAAATGCGTTTCCATGGAAACCAAGAAAATAAATCCCAGAACCACCAAAATAGCAAAAGGCACCCGTCCACCACTAGTTATAAGCATGTGCGAAGTTTAATTTAAAAAATGTTAAATAGTTAATGAGATATGACCCTGAAAAAGTATTTTTTCGGACTTATGGAGTCAAAGAATCACAGATTTAAAGAAATTGCGGAATAAAAGATAGAGGATAATACAGTATTCTGCAAAGTGGAGGACATGACAAAACACCTAAAAACACTGCAGAATTTTTAGTAAATGAAAGCTGTAGAAACTGTTGAAATGGCGTACGTTCCAAAATGATGTTGGGTTTTACGAAATGGCGACAACCAGTAAAATACAAAAAGGAGGCTTTATTTCTGGAGGGGGAAACCCCCCAACAGAGCTGGCAACAGTACAATGTCCGCAATCCAAAATCAAATTCCAAAGGGCGTAATCCAGAGTCATACACAGGGCACCAATCACAAAATTGTTGTCGGACAAAAAGAGGTTGAAAAAAACAAGAGTGCGGTACAGTACAGGGAATCGGCGAAACTCGAAGTCTAGGACGGTCCAGTTAGAACAATAAATCACAATGAATCAAGGCAAGAACAGCGTGGCACAGGAGACAAGGAAGATAACCATCTGACAAAGGAAGTGAAACAAACAGACCTCTTAAATACATATCCGGTTGAACACATGATCAGGGAAGGCAGGTGCAATCAATGGAACCACAATCAAGGATTGACACATGAGCAATAAACTAATAACATGAATTAGGCCGTAGCCAAAACACAGACAGGGTTTACAAGACAAACAGCTCCAGTCACAAAGTACTAAAAGTGCATAGTTTAAAGAAAGGAAAGCACAAAGTAAATGTGGAGATCCACGGAAAATAGCAGCAGAGATAATTAGGGAAAGGCAAGGAGGCGGAGACTAGAATAGGGCGACTGCTGAGAGATCGTTAATCAGTTAGTACGTGCAGCTATACAATCCCGAGTGCTTGTTAGTAAGTTAGTGAAAATATACAGGGCTTGTGTGGGTTAGTAATTAGCGAAAACAATAAACTGTCAGTTTGTGTTAGTAAGATAGTAAATGAGAGAGGAAGGAAGAACACAAGATAATGAAAGAAGGTTGAAACCCAGAAACCAATAAATCACCCGAATGAGTGGCACGCAAGACAAGGGACCGTGAGCAAAGATACACACCTGACAAGATTGGGGAGACAAAGTGCAGAGCATAGAAATAAAACATGGCAAGGGAACTATGGAACATGGCAAAGACTATGAAACATGGCAAGGATACTAGAAACATGGCAAGGAACTAGGAATAAATCTGAACATGATCTAAATTTACCAAATCTAAAATGACGAAAATACAAAACAAGAACAAAGAATGGTCAGACATAAGCAGTGGTCAAGGAATACGTGGGTCAATCCAAACATGGCACAAGGTCAGGCACAAAACATGGGGCAGAGACATGGGACAAGGCATGGAACAGGCCGAAAAGCAGAATCACAACAAATGACTGAAAAGGTTAATGTCCGTTTGTGAGTTATATGATTTCTAGAAACATGATTGCACTGACTACAAGTAACTTGCTGGGGGTTTTAGGCTAGATACAAATAACAACTGAGACTTCAGTTATCTTTTCACTCCTGTCATGTCAAACACTCAACTTTACAGAGATTACCATGCATTGTTTCACTTCCAACCTGCCACCATCAGAGAGTGAGGGAAACCCGCAAAGCTATCCAAATAATTGGGGAGCTTAACTAAACTTGACTAACTCTTCTCAGGTTTTACGAAGGGTTTGACGATGCAAAGGTGATGGAAATGAAATTGAGTCATCCAGCGAGCAAGCCAGCAGGATAGGTCAAATGAGTCATGGGGCTCTGACATCACACTTCACCGATGTATTACCCTGCCTATATCAGCTAAAGGCACTTTTTATTAGCTTGTTACTTTGCTCTGGCTTGCAGGTTTTGAAAGTAGACCCTATTGATTTTCCCCTCTTTTGTCTTTTTTTCCCCTCATCTTCTTCTGTAAACAATATAATTCACACATAGGTTGACCTAATAAATTGAAACAAGTTCTGTCATAATTGCTCGGTATGAGATAGATGGGCTTTCTGCAGTGTAATCCAGCTCTAATACTGACTCTGATCATTGTCTTGACTGTGCCAATGGCAGCTAGCAGGAGTTCCCAGTTTTCCACCATAATTGTAAAGGGTGCTAAGAAAAATGGTAAGGGTAACAACCCTCATGTGAATGAATGCCTTCTATGTCAACTCCCATTCAGACTTGTATTTGAACTTAATTTCAGGTCAATCGGACAAATGGTTCTGAAGATAAGGCTAAATGGTAATTTTCCATCACAAAGCGCCACCTGGTGGCAAAATATTGAACTATACAGGTATGATGTCATCATGTGACACGTTGTGAGGTCATGACATTGCAGTTGCACATAGTTTCATGTCAATTGGACAAATGGTTCCAAAGATATGGCAAAAATGGTGAATTTTATGTGACAAAGCTCCACCTTGTGTTAAAATTTTGAACTGAACAGGCATAATGTTATGGTGGGACACATCCTCAGGTCATGACCCTTCGTTTGCACTTAATTTGAGGTCAATCGGACAAATATTTCCAGAGATATGATAAAAACAGTGATTTTTCAGTTTTTGGCCCCTGGTGGCCAATCTAGAAATTGTAAATTGTCCAAAATCAAATCAGTTCTTCCTCTTTATGATACTTACTTATATACAAAACTTGGAATTTCTAATTGAAATATTACTGCAGTTATCGCGGTAACACGTAAATCAGTTTTTGGCCCCTGGTGGCCAGTCTAGAGATCGTAAATTGTCCAAAACCGAATCAGTTCTTCCTCTTTAGGATACTTATATGTAAAACTTGGCATTTCTAATTGAAATATTACTGCAGTTAACACCTAAATCAGTTTTTGGCCCCTGGTGGCCAGGCCCATGGTGGCCAATCTAGACATCGTAAATTGTCCAAAATCGAATCAGTTCTTCCTCTTATTGATAATAACTTATGTGCAAAATTTAAAATTTGTAATTGAAATATTACTGAAGTTATCTTGTTAGCACGTAGTGCAGCGGCGGCGGTCGGACCAAAAACATAATATCCCCGGAACGCCATTCGGCGTTCGGGGATATAATAATATAAAATATCATGAATGAAAGACTGCGCTTGTCTTCCTTCATAAAACATTTTTCTTTGATCTAAATGTCGCACAAATCTATATTCGTGTATGCAATCAGTTAACTCAATTAGTCCGGGTAATTATATCCCCGAACGCCGAATGGCGTTCCAAGGATATTATGTTTTTGGTCCGACTGCCGCCGCCGCCGAACTACGTGTTAACGCGATAACCTCGCGATGTTTTGCGTATAGGTAAGTATCATAAAGAAGAAGAACTGATTTGATTTTGGACAATTTACGATTTCTAGATTGGCCATCAGGGGCCAAAAACTGATTTTCGTGTTAACGCGATAACTGCAGTAATATTTCAATTAGAAATTCCAAGTTTTGCACATAAGTAAGTATCATAAAGAGGAAGAACTGATTCGATTTTGGACAATTTACGATTTCTAGATTGGCCACCAGGGGCCAAAAACTGAAAAAAAATCTCTGTTTTTATTATATCTCTGGAAATATTTGTCCGATTGACCTCAAATCAAGTGCAAATGAAAGGTCATGACCTGATGATGTGTCCCACAATGACATTATACCTGTTTAGTAAAAACTTTTGACACAAGGTGGAGCTTTGTCACATAAAATTCACCATTTTTGCTATATCTTTGCAACTATTAGTTCAATTGACATGAAACTATGTGCAACTGCAAGGTCCTGACCTCACAACGTGTCACATCATGACATCATACCTGTATGGTTAAATATTTTGCCACCTGGTGGCACTTTGTGATGGAAAATTTCCATTTTGGCCATATCTTCAAAACCATTTGTCCGATTGACCTGAAATTAAGTTCAAATGAAAGTCTATTCAAGGTCTATTCAAGGATTGGGGAATTGGAGGATTGGGGGCGTTTGGGGATATACCCCCAGCCGTCGCCTCCGACGGCATAAGCCTAGTTGATAGAAATAAAAATCTGTGTACACACTGGCCCCCCAGGAGCGGAGTTGCCCACCCCTGAGTTAGAGTTACCTTTTTTAGTAAGCCTTTAGAATAAGACAATCCAGCCCCAACTGAGACAATACTGGAAACCTATATAGTCAGGCCAATCAAAGTGACTACAGCTGATCACTCAAAAGGAAGAATGAGACAATGCATAAATTAACAGGAACAACTCGCAAGACTGCTGGAACAGTGGAAGAACCAATTAGCCAACATAGAGGTTGTGATAGGCAGGTTTCAACTATTACACAGTACATAGGATCCTTACTGGACTCATATACTCTGATGAATTTGAATTAATATGGGATATTAACTGCATAGGAAGCTTGCTAATGAGCAGTTGGGTGACAACAGGTCCATATTGGGCCTGTGATGTGCAACTGCAGATATACAGCCCTCCAGAGCAAATGCTATTTAGCTCATCAGGTGAGCAGCAGGCTGAGAATGGTAAGCAGGTGGCTGTATGTGTACTGATGGAATACACCGCAGTCAAATTCAAAGTGAATGTGGAGAATGTTTTTTTTTTTTTCATTCTTTTTTAAATTTGCATTTACAATACAATTATATATACCACAACGGCTAACAAATGAATAATAAGCCATATAACGTGTCCATTATACTAAGTGTTCATTTAGGCACGCCTACATTAGCTGCCAACTACCTCATTTAAACAAAGTGTATCACAGTATTCATTTATTCACACCTCACAAGCTTAGCAGCATGGTCTCTATGTCTTTCCATGGTTACCTTGGCTAATCATTTTCAAAATGATGTAACATCGTTAGCCATGGTCATTCTCATCAAATCAGTACAACTCCTAAAAATGACATATCCCTATATCGCAGTAAGCACTATATCATTGCTGAATGTGAAACAGTACAAGCCTCATTTTCCAAAATGCACCTTAGTTATCCACTCGCTAACAATGGAAAGACTGCAGCCATTTAGCTTGGTTGAATAGTTTTCTCCATTTGCTCTATTTTGAAGCTCTGGTAGTATCCTGCAGAGATGCAGTCTGGAGAGAAATTCAGTGAAGGTAAGCCCTTCTGGTGATGGCCTGTTTCTGCTGCGGGAGACACCATTATGTATAAATGCGCTGCCAGACATTAGCATATTTATGAATCATTCAAAATATCACCTCAATATCTTCATATACATGGGCATTGAGTAAAAACAGAAAATAAGATTTTGTCGAGAGGGCAGCTCTGAAAATGACCTTGGAGATATGACCTTGGTAAACAGCATTTTCCAATGTAGCTAAAACATATCCATAACAGCTGTAGTTGAAGAAATACAATCATTTTACGCTATAAGCATGAAGACACTTAATATGTGCTCTACCACAGAAGATTCTAGAAAATTAAAGCATGAAGATGAGGTTGGCACAGGCATGCTACTTGACATCTGCTGAACCTAGGATTCCTTCTGGCGTGGGGAAGGCCAGTGTATAATCAGAGAGAGGCGAGCTAAAAGGGGAATTACACTGAAGCGCTCTTGACCTCTCACTCTAGAGTCATCGCACTAGCACTTGCCACCTCTCGCTGTTCTCAAAAACAATGCATCGTCTCCTAACAAAATTTGCAGCATGCAGTTTAAGAAATAAAATTGCACATTTCCTTGAACTTCTTGAATAAAGGAAACATGTCATTTTTTTTCCTTCTGCCAAACGGTATAATTTCAGAGCTTGGACATAGTGTCAGCAGTGCTTTGTGTTGGCTGACACAGCTAGGGATTTGAAAGACAGCTCTTAGGCTCTTTGTAGTGGTGCTAATTGTGAATATACGAGCAGGAATGAAAGGCCGAGGGCAAGCGGCATCATCAACGGCTGAGCCAACAAACAATCTGTTAAAATGCCGAACAGTGCTATTACATATCACACATGAATTATTTCTCCAGTTTTCAAGACACATTTTATCACTTCGGGGACAAATTTATTTTCATTTCACATATTCCAGAGGGATAAAAAGTGCAGTTAATGCAGTCTATGAAATCTGTTGCAGTATTGTAAGTATTTGTCTGACAAATGATATTAAGAATGTTTATAACTTTAATTTATCATGGGAATTTGAGTTGTAATACAAGGCAGACAATTTTTAGGCAAATTTTATGTCCTGCAACATACAGATAATTAAGAAAATATACTTTCTATTGTTTGATATTTCTCTCTTATTTCTAATTTATTAAACTTTATCATCAATTGGGTTATAGTTTTTTTTTCAGCTTATCTGCAGGCATACTTGAAAATGTAGAAAAGAAAATATTCATCAAAACCTTGAAGATACAACAAGACAGTTAAACAATTCAGGCACTCTAACTGGCTAATCCCAAGCTATTTACTCTCGAGATAAGTAAACTGCGTCAGCATGTGTGCATGGGTGGTTCTGGGATAAAAAAGGAACAAATAGTGGTAAAATTCTAAAACTTTTTTGTCTGGTTGTATTTTCATATACCAGAAATGAGATGGATGATCTTAGGTCAAGCGTAAATGTATTAAGTTCATCCAGCTTGAAGAACACTTCATTTCTCTTATTTAATTAATAGTTTGTTCGCTGCAGTGCTTTCTTTCCTGACATACACTGCAGTTCATTCTAAAATCACGCATTCCTCACTGCTGGACTGATAAAAACATTGAGTCTTCTTTCTCAACTCAAAAAAAAAAAAAAAAAGGAACAAGAACTTTAAATTCTCCGCGAAAAAACCTTGTTTAACGAGAAACATTAGCCGCACCAACATTAGTTTTCACAAGCCCAGCGAGATGAAATGGAAAATCAACATGATTGCTTTGAATGCCTCACACCCACGTATTCTTTGAAAACAAAAAGTGAGTTGAAACTTATGACCCTAATCGAGTCAGTTACAAATGAGCTGGAAAGACATCACGATGTCTCCCACTCAAAGCAGCATTACAGACGCAGGCTGTAATTGATTGCAAGCCAGCACCGGTCAGCATAGCAAGGGTCAACCTCCAGCTCCAGGCATCTGCCATTGTCATCATTTTGACTTTGAGAATAATCTCAGCATGATTCAATTCAATTCATGAAAAAGTGACACTCGTCATGGGAAAAATATCAAAAATTAATCTACAAAATATGCAGTAAATGTAATAATGCCATAATTATTCAAATAAACATTTGGTTAAATTTGTCCAATTTTATATGTCAATAATGATTTTTGTGTAATAATACTGGGTGTTCGATCTTCTAGTATTTGGCAGAAAAAGAGAAGTGCATACAATAAAAAGCACCTGGTATCCACATTGATCATGAATGCATGCTTTCAAGCATTTTTTCCCTGTACCCCAGGAGATCTTTTTAAGGATGGTGTAATTAATTCCGATACTTACACTGCTAATTTTGCCAAGTCGCTGCTGCCAGAAGGTTGAAACTTGGCCATAAGTATAATTTTGAGCAAGGCAATGCCCATAAACAAACACTGAAGTCTTCAAACAAATGTTTTCAGGAGTACAAAATCAACAATTTTTTATTGGTCATCTCAGTCTCAGGACATGAGCAATATTGAAAATTTACAATTGGAACTGAAAAGTGCAAGCCAAGAAACTGCTTAGATGTCAAAATATCCTTTCTGCAGGAATGACCCATGATATGTTCACCAACTTTGACATTGCAGGAAGAGGGCAGTTGTCCTTTCCATGGGAGGTCCACAAAATTGTTGCTTGTTGTTTATAATAAGTGGTTGAATGATTCATTGAAAGCTCGAGCAGTTTCTCTAGTTGCAATGATTGTCAAGAGCTCCAGTTGGAATTCAATAATATTTATAATGAGTATACATACTTTAAGAGCTAAATTGGCAAGCTAGCAACTTATTCAGTCATCTGTTCTTTGAGACTTTCCAGTAGCCGGGGGATTATGACTCCATCGCTCTCCGTTGACTCTGTCCGCTGGCTAATCAGAATGGAGCTCATTTCATAGAGGAGATTCTCACTCTGGAACAGCCTGTTTTTATGAGGGTTACGAAAATAGAAATCAAATTGCCTAGAAATGATGGACTTTCAGGTTTTTTTCTCTTCATTAAAAAGCTTGCAAACCTGTCTTTTGGACATCCAACGATATTTCAACTTGGAAAACACAGCAAAACAGGTCCCCTTTAGAATAAACAGGGCACAAAATTAGGTCTCCGGACAATTAATGATCTTCTCCTTTGAACAACAACTAGTTGTTGACGTAGACATTTCATATATGAGGAAAAATCAAGGCAATCGCTTCGCTCTCACAGACCTCAGATGGATATTAGGGAGTTAACTGTGTTTGTATTTGTATGTTTGTATATGTAGTCATAAAAGAGCACAGCAAATGAACAATGTAAAAATAAATAAGTACATAAATAAATATGGTACTGTTCCTCCTGTTTGTTGTTAGCCAGTAGGTCTCCTGCTGTGGGAAGACTGTTCTTTTATTTTGTATGATTCTGTTCCTTATTGATAGACCATTAAAAAAAATATTGAATCTAAATGAAAGAACATAATGGTCACCTCTGCGGGTAATGTTAGATATCTCAGCATTAACAAATCCAGCTGCTTAATGCATGCTTTGTATTTAACATTGAGCACTAGGTAAGGTTAACATGCAACAGGCAACGAGCTGGACATATATGAATGTGTCATTTCACATTGTTTCACTTTGTTTTGAAGATTGCATGCATTCAAGAACATATATATTCATTATCCCCCCAATACAAAAAACAAATAAAATATGTTGCAAGGATCAATAATGAAATGAGACTATTTTGAAAAATCTAAAAAATCTTTGAGAAGAAACATCAAATTAAAAAAAGAAAAAAATGAATCAATGGGGCATTTGCTGTTGGCCCTGCTGACTGCCGTTCTGAAAGTTACTGTCCCTTAGGTATCATGATGTAGGGATTCTCGCCCTGAGATTAATAACACTCCCTTCATGAGCCGGCGCCCAGGATGCCACAAGGGGTACAAAAATAACTTTCTTATTTGTACTGCAGCCTCTGCACATGCCACCTTTTAAATACACGCAAACTCAAACGGGATTTACTGTATCTCTCCAGGCATCTTTTTTGTCCTTCCCAGCAGTGTATCACAGATTGTGACAGTTTACAATCACAGAATTAAAATATACAGTATACGTGCGACTAAATCGCATTAGAAGCTCTGAAGACGAACCGGACGTCTTTAAGAGTACCAAAGCATCTAAGAAATAAAATGGTTTACACAGGATAATCTGAGGTGTACACATTAACACATCAAGGTTAATGATTGAAAGGTGTCTGTCTCTTCTCTCCCCCCCCAGCACAATTTTAGCTTATTTATTGTTTTGGCTTATTTTCTCATCAAATACTTGTTAATTATTCAAATTAAAACATTTTGATTAATCAATTATCCACTGCTTTTATGCCTAATGTATGTATACAAGTTAACATTCAGGGAAAGTTGTTCTTTCAAAACCTTTACATTGTCATACCAGCATATTCAAAATTAAATAACCAGGGATATCATTGGGGAACACAAAAACAAACTTTTGCCACAAGTCCTAGTGTTGATTACTGTTTAGTTTTCGCTTTCCACACCATTCTTCTCCACAATTTTGAACATCAGCGGCAATGAGTTTTTAAATGAGCAAAAAGGTAGCAGACATAGATATTTTACGCGAATACTGTTACAAAATCATGTTGATGTTAAGCCTCTAGTGAGATGTGGTGTGATTTATACTTGCTTTCTAGATGATAGTCAAGGGATCATTTCTGATTAAAATGTGAAATGTGGTTACCCTTTCTGACAACAAATTAAGATGTTACGGCTGACTGTCAAAAAGAAATCATTTTGCTCAATTTCATTACACAAATTAATTATCAATTAAACAAATACACATGGCCACCCAGGGAGTTCAGTGGCCTTACGCTGAATTCTCTGGAGCTTATTCAGTGTTTATTGAATAATATTATCACACAAATGCAAACTCCAGACCTAAATGAGGTTGCTCAACAGACTGTTACTGGCTGTTACAGGGACAGAATTCATTGTTTCTTTATGCAAACAAAAAGGGAAACAAGGAACATGTGGGGTGGCGCTCAGGAGCCAGTCGGGAGAATCCAGCAATGCGAAAGATGTGATTTTTATTAAGCAGGGCTGAAAGCAACAGTACAAAGTCCACAACCTAAAAAATCACAATCCAAGGGGCAGAGTCCGAATGAAAAACCAAGTCGGACGGTCCAGTCAGAAAAGCAACACTATGAATACAAGGCAAAAACGAGAGCAGCACAGGTAGACCAGGGAAAAGTTCTGACAGGGAACTGCTGTGAGAAGACTCCTAATATACGGGAGGTCACATGCTAAACAGAAAACAGGTGCAGGAAGTCAGACTAATTACAAAGGAAGCAAACATGAGGGAGAACCTAATCACATGAAATAGGCAAAAGCCAAAACGCGGACAGGGATCACAAGACAGCCTATAGACAGATCCACGGCTCCGGTTAGGGAGTTCTAACGTGCCTATTGAGAGAAGGACAGAGTGAGTAGGTGTGGTGGATCCACTGAAATGCAGCAAAGAAGATAAAGGTAAAGGCAAGAGGCAGAGACTAGAACAGGGCGAGGGCTGAAAGCTTGTTAATCAATTAGTAAGGTGCAGCTATACAATCCCTAGTGCTCGTTAGTAAGTTAGTATTATATACAATGTTAGTCTAGGTTAGCAGATTTAACAAAACAACAAATTGTTAGTACTGGTTAGTAAAATAGCAAAGCAAGACGAAGCAAGTAAACGAGACTGGAAGGAATAGTTGAAATCCAGAAAGCATCAAATCACCCGCAAGAGTGGCACGCAATACCGGGGATGTGAGCAGAAACACAAGAGACCAGACAGGGGGAGACAAAGTGTATCACAATACACATAAAAAGGCAAGGTCAGGCAATGCAGAGATCAGAAACCATATCTGACCGAATGTAACCAAAACATGGCAAACAGATCAGGAATCATGAAAAACATGGCAAACGAATCAGGGGGGTATTCCACAAAGCTGGGTAACTGAGTAAGCCTGGCTTTTCCACAAAGTAAGACCCGGAAAGCTGTATTTATTTCAGTCCATATTCCAGATTTGAATAGTTTCCAGGTTTTACTTTGTGAAAAAGCCAGGCTTATTCAGTTACCCAGCTTTGTGGAATACCTCCCAGGATCATGGCAATGCAGAGCAGAATCATAACAAAACAAGAATTCATTTGGCATGCATGAAGTGCAGATGAAGTTAGGTTCATTAATATTTGCCCAGTGACACTATTTTCATTGATTTAGCTCTGTATGCCACCACTATGGATTTTAAAATAAGCAACTAGGACATGCAGGAAGTGCAGACTTTCAGCTTTAACAATTCTATCTAAAATATTGAATGAACCATGAAGGAATCACACTGATTTTATACGCAGCCCCCTCACTTGTCAGGGATCAAATGTAATTTCACAAACTGGAATAATCATGTCCTAATTGTCTGAACAAAGATGAGCCATTTTCGCACATTTAATTAACTTAAGTTTGCCAGTATTCAAACACTAACAAAAAGAATAATCAGAAGACAGTCCAAAGTCAGGCGGAGCAAACTGGAATATAGGCAGTCCGGCTAGGTGTAGTATAACGGACTGGTCTGAGGTTAGTGAACAGAATGGATAGCTAAATGATTCAGGGTATGCTGGGGAGGAGCGCTCTTTCAAACTGTGATGAAGTGGGCGAGGAAAAAATGGTCACTCACCAGGATTGCAGGCACTGGGAAGAATATTCCTAATAAATACAGTTATTTCTTTGATAATCACTGAGGACAGAACACTGAAGACGGGAGACAACAATCCAGCAAAGGGGAGACCAGAAACTTCAATGCACCAGACAACAATGAAGTGAGTAGGAATGTGCGAGCATGGAAAACAAAACAAAATGAAACCAAAATACCAGACGAAGTATCAAGCACAATTTAATTGGTAGTTTATTGACATTTATTAAAGTAGACAGCTTGAGAGTCTGAATGAAAATCCAGCACTTGAAATCAACTGTAAACCTTCAATTTGTTCACTTTTTAATGAAAATATCAGGCAATAAAATAGACCTGGCCATGGAACAACTGTGCAGCCAACTGTTCAGATAGTTTGTTCCAATACAAGGGAATTCGTAAAAAGGTGATGCAATTCCTACACCATCCATCCAATTTCTGTTTTCAACACCCGCAAATTAAAGCCAACAGTCGGCACTTTGAGCTCATTAATTATTCACTTTCAGCTCCAAGATTGTCAATGGCTAAAACAACAATAATGTTTGTCAGTGTTCAAGCATTTATGGACCTGAATTTGACTGGGTCATAATCACCCAACAATTAGGCCTAATCACCCAACATCTTTGCCTGCCATTAATAACACCTTTTTGGCTGGAATGGGAGGAAATCAACAAAGCAATGTTCTAATATTTAATGAAATGTCTTCCCAGAAGATAAGAAGCCGTTACATGGGGGACAAACTCAAAATCAATGCCCATGAATTTGGAATGAGGTGATGAATGAGCAGGTGTGCTCATGCTGTTGCCCATATAGTGCATACTGGTCATGAAATAAATATATTCAATTACAGACAACCATCAATATATTTTTATCTAATAATTTAGCTACACAGTTAGTAATCCAGTAACTGTCTGGCAAGAGATTAGGTCAGCACGGGTTCCACAAGAAGCATAATGGAATAAAATTGTGAAAAATTGTTTAAAAATAACTTTTTCAAAAGGATGTAAGGATCTCAAAAAGAGAAGAAGAAGCATTCCTTCAGCTGATATACACCACAAACATTAACAAAAATTAAATTAATATTTGAACGATTTAACTGCATAACTGACTGTGAAAAAACCAAGAGGTTCAGTAGTAAACTGAACAAAAAAAAAAAAAAAAAAAAAATCAATAAATAAAACATGCTGTGTGTAAATGCACATAAACGTATAATGCATTAGCTTTTTCGGAAAATCATGTGATCAAATTTGTGTTCAGTCAGGAAACTTATAGAAAGCTTTTATTTTTTGTGCCTTAAATTTAATGACAATGATTTCATTGAAACATAATAAACATGCAACTTACTAACTTTGCCTCAGGTGTAGTTCATGAACAAAAGTGATATCTAAAAATGTTGAAGCTCAATGCATGATTATCCCGAATAATTCAGTCAAGAAATAGTAGTAAGATATAATCACACATAATATTCCTGGTGGGGATTGCCATTGCACACCATTAAGTAAACTATTCATGCATAGTGGTTAAAAGTATCATTAAAGAAATTAGTTTCAGCATGATGAATTCTATCGCTGTTTCAACCAAATAAATACGCATTGGGCGTGAATTGGTGATTACTCTGGAACACACAAAGAAACAAGCGGATCTTCCTTATGGAACATTTGTGAGGGGATGCAGCAAAGAGCACTATCACATCATAGTCAGTGGGACAGTGGGACCCAAGGCTGTGCCTCAAACCAGGACATTCTGATGTGGTCGGGCATCTTCAACCACATCCAGCTCTGTTTCTCCAAGCAGGCCCAGCCGCGTCCCCGCTCCCATTACTGATGATATGATGCTGTTCCCATTAAAGATTACAAGGAGATGGGAGGCCTCACGTACAAGACACGAACAGTTCCCGAGAGTAATGGACAGCTCAATCCTGGGGTGCCCTCAATCCTTCATTAATAGCAATATTTTCAGTGTGGTAGCTTATTGGGAAAATGGAGGCGTATCAATCAGAAGTCTCCAGAAGGCTCTGAGCAATCCAGGACCGAAAAGGCAGTAGCCAATGTGGCCTATGTGATAATCTATTATTAAAATATTATGCTTTTCACCTAGCCAACAATAGTGCAGAATACTAGAAATCTTCTCCATCATTACCCAGTCCAAACCTGCCTCACAGCAAGATGGTCCTAAATTTAAATCCTGATATCGGGACTTTTTATGCAGACTTTATTTTTTATTATGATTTCAGTGCCAACAAATGTTTAATCATGCAGGTGAAGCCAACTGGAAAGTACATTACCTTAGTGATAAGAATGTGCGAACAAATGGCTTGTGGCACATGATGTCCTGGTTGTGGGCCTACTCCTGCCTCTTCCATTATACAATCTGGGACTGTGATGGGTGCTGGAAGTGGACGCCAAGAGCAGCGGCCAGAAATAAAAGGCAACACTCAGAGCATGTTGAGAGACTAAAAACAGATAAAAATAACGAGACTCGCGCTACCAACTGACCTGACGCCGCCCGTGGTAGCAAACAGGCGAGCTCGAGGAAAGACAAAAGAAAAGGGAAATAAACCAAAGATTCCCTTGCTCACTAACACTATTCCTGTTATGCAACTAAGTTCCTGACAATAATCTCTCTAGAGACCTTACCGGCTAAAGCGCCAAAGGACTGACACTCTAGCAACGGGAGCGAGGCGAAAATAGGAGCTTAATTAGAGTCCGGGCCACGGCCCCAATCAATTCCAGCTGGCCCAGGAATCCAATAGGGAGCAAACGATATCGTCCCGGACGAGAGCAACAAACAGCTCTCAAAGCTCCCAAACCATGACAGGGACAGGCTTTGAAGAAAACTCAAATTGGGAGAAAAGAAAAACATAACATACAAAAGTGTTGTTGGCTTTTGATTTGAACATAACAACTCATTTGAAAGCATCATTTAAATCATCACAAGAGGTACAAAATATGGCTGGCTTACCCTTTAAACAACATAAACATAACCAAGTTAAAAATAATGAGAAAAGATAAATGAATTTATAATATGAATTTAATTTCATTACCCTCCTCAACACTGGTCAGCCTCAAAATAATGGTACCTAAAGAAACCAAGTGATTCTAAAAAAGGACCCTGGCTGATAGAAGTTTTCCTTGTCTGGGAACTTTCTTTTTTTTACTCCTATGGTAGAAGCTTCATTACAAAACTAAGTAGACATCCTTTTTTCAGTAAGTGTAAGAACAAGCTATTTTATGGGGCACTTCTGTTAGCGCTGTGGCAAGATATATGGATATTAGACCTCAATTGCTGTCTTCACTTATTCTTTAAAAGGTCACATTATCATAGTGGTACTGAAGGACATACTGGATACTTCAGTACCTTTGGAAATTAACATAAAATGAACTGGCAGCTATTGGCCAAAACTCTCCTATGTTCTGGGTAATGTCTGCTGAGAGAAGATAATGAAGAATTATTGGGTTTTTAACCTCAAAACCTCAATTTGCGTTGTTTTTAATTACCTGCCAGAGATTCTGGCAGCTGTAACCATAACAAATGTCATTGATCTGCCAAGCACTTCATAGAAAAAAAATTGGCTGGGTTATCTGGATACTCATTTTATAATAAATCTTTGTGACAATAGATTACTACTTTTAAAGAGCACTTTAATAGTATTAAAAAAAAAAAAAACTTAAAAAATGTTTTTATTGTATAAGCTTTTAGAATTTTTGTGGTAAAAACACTTGACATTTCAATGCAACTTCACACCATTCTCAACTGAGTGAAGAATAAAATGACCAGGAATATTCATAGAAAATAAGAAAAGGAAAGTGGGGAAAAAAAGGTCAAAGGGGATCACTGTCACGTGCATATTTACATAAATAGCTTTGCACACACACACACACACACACACACACACACACACACACACATATATATATATATATATATACATACTCACACACAGTGCTGTGATGAAAGTATTTGACCCCTAACTGATTTCTTATTTTTTTGCATATTTGTCACACTTAAATGTTTCAGATCAAACAAATCTTGATATTAGACAAAGATAACCAAGTAAAAACAAAATGCAGTTTTTAAATGATGATTTAATTTATTAAGGAAGAGAGCTATCCAAATCTGCCTGGCCCAATGTGGAACAGTAATCCCCCCCCCATGAAATCTTGAATTAACTGTGATTAACCACGTTTTGAGTTCAATTTCTCTAGCCCCACCCACGCCTGATTACTGTCAGACCTGCAGAATTAAGAAATCACTTAAATAGAATCTGACTGACAAAGTGAAGTAGGATAAAGGATCTCAAAAAACAACACATCAAGCCATTGACATCTATCAGTCTGGAAAGGGTTGCAAAGCCATTTCTCAGGCTTTCGGACTCCAGCAAACCACAGTGAGAGCCATTATCCACAAATGTACAAAACTTGGAAGCGTGGTGAACCTTCCCAGGAGTGGCCGGCCTGCCAAATTATTCCAAGAGCACATCGAAAACTTATCGAGGAGGTCTCAAAAGAACCCAAAACAACATCTGAAGAACTGCAGGCCTCACATGCCTCAGTGAAAGTCAGTGTTCATGATTCAACAGTAAGAAAGAGACTGGGCAAAAATGATTGCTGACCAAAAATAACACAAAGGCTCTTCTCGCATTTGCCAAAAAAACATCTTGATGATCCCCTAGACTTTTGGAAAAATATTCTGTGGACTGATGAGACTAAAGTTGAGCTGTTTGGAAGGTGTGTTTCCCATTACATCAGGTGTAAAATTAACACAGCATTTCATAAAAAGAACATCATACCAACAGTCAAACATGGTGGTGGTAGTGTGATGGTCTGGCGCTGCTTTGCTGCTTCAGGACCTGGACGACTTTTCGTAATTGATAGAACCATATATTCTGCTCTCAACAAGAAAATCTTTAAGGAGAATGTCTGACCATCAGTTCATGACCTCAAGCTCAAGCGCACTTGGGTTATGCAGGAGGACAATGATCCAAAACACACAAGCAAATTCAGCTCTGAATAGCTTTAAAAAAAAAAAAACCAAAATGAAGGTTTTGGGGTGGGTAAGTCAAAGTCAGAACATACAAAGTACTAGCCTGTCTATCTATTTCCGTCTGTTTCATCTATCGAATTAGCAGAGAAATATCTGGCTTTTTAATTCTGATAATCTGCTACAAGTCCAGAATTATCCTAACCTTACTGGCAAAGGCTAATCTTATTGATCTGATCTGTTTTCATTCCAGCTAAGACCTATCCATCTGAAATGAGAATGCTGATCACGAAAGCTGTGTGGGTCATGACAATGTTTTGTCATACCAATATTAGGTAGGTTGAAATATTGGAAATATTTTATCACCATGAACCCCCATAGCAGCATACATCACAGGATGTCTTAACTAAGTGAATCATTATGCCATGTTAAGACTTATTCAGCTGTGGCAGGGCAGGTTATAGAACCTTGTGTAGTAATTGTATCCCCCAAACGAAGGTCGAAAGATACTATGGATTTGGCCTCGTCACGCGTCCGCAGAGATTATCTTGTGAATGCTCTGCAGCCCACATAAGTGCACCGATTCTTTTCAAATTTTGCAGGGACATGTATTATGGTAATTTCACGACACCTATTGATTTTGGGTACTCTGGGACCATCTGGGCCCAACTGGGGGGCCTTCGCGGGATACATGTGCTCGGTTGCCGAGTGCTCTAGTTAGTCCTCTGCGTTTGACCGAATCGAGTTAGGAGCAGTGGGCAGCAAAAGTGCAGCACTTAGGGACTAAGGGTGCACTCACACTAGGGCCAGTTGTTCCATACTGTGCTGAAGCATGAATGTCCCCCCTCCCCTGTCCCCCGCTGGCCCACACTCACATTACCTCGAAACCAAGTGTGCTTAAACACGGTTGCCTCCGACAAACTGTGCATGTGCACACGCATGAGCAAGTGTACTGTGCCCTAGCACACCTCTTCCATCTGTACTGGGCCAGGGAAGTGTACCGTACTCAATCACGGTGCACTGGCACTCACACTAGCCGTAGAATCCGGACTTTAGGGTACAAACGTGCTTGGGCACGGTACGATTGCCTAGTGTGAGTGCACGCTAACTCTAGCTCCAATGGCAAAGTCTTGGCCTGCGGCATTAGCAGGGGTATTCCTTCAGTGAATTCCTTCAGTGGGGACTACCGGAAGGAACCCAATAAAAACTCTGGGAGAATGAGCGACCTCAATGAAAACTGTCAGGTAAGAGTGCTAACCCCAGTGACTACAGCCACCATGAACACAATGTTTTCCACTGAATTTCTTTAAAGCACTACAAACTATTAACAATATTTTGGGATGAATAGCATGACTAGTTCAAGAAGTGTACAAGGCAACACAAGTTGTAAAACAGACTTCTTTTAAGGACACAAAGGATTTGAGCCTCACTTCCTGTCATAGCAAATTTGCTTTACTGCTTTTTTACTGCACGCACTAGGTGGACAGGATCAGTCATATGGGACTGTGGAGTGCTGCAAATGCACAATGCAGTGGCAGTTAAAGAGATTTATTGGGTTTGAAATTCCTTCACTGGAAACCCAGTATGAAGCAACCAGGCTGCAGGGGACAATTATGAGAACAGATTTGTTGCATACGTTGCAGATGCAATATAATCAATCATATCAAAACAGCCCCCCTGTATAAGCACTGCAACACTTTTGCATGTTATATATAGAAAGAAATGGTACTGTTCATTGGAAATTACAATTTGAAATGGAGATAGGAACAAAATGAAGCATTTGTTCTGCTATTAATGATAAATGAATAATTTTCCCACGAACAAGTTACATCAAGGCAGGTAGTTCATGCAAGGTAAGGTAAGGTAGCCTATATTTTCAGACACCAACAAGAAAGTTTCTCATAGTTGACAGCATTGCATTGCTGAAAAATGGTATTCATGTCCTTCATAATGTGGTGCAATCTAACAATCTACAGAATGTCACATTACATGTTTTCATGAATCGTTTCCAGTCCTACCAGAACCTCCTTTTTTACCCATCTTTACATTTTCACCCATGAAAATAACCAGCATGGATGCTGTTTCAGATCCATTCTTTGGCTGTCAGAGGTGAACCAAGTTCCTGAAGAAAAAACTGTGCTTTTGGACTACTTCTGGTAATGAGGGGATGTAAGAATGTTTTCAAATATGTTCTTGATGCAATATCCAGTTAACCTCTTCAATGTGTTGAGGATCATATTTCAGTATTACTCATCATTTTCATCAGTAAATCAATAACCATCATCAGCAATCACATTATATAAGCAGCAGTAAAACACACACACACAAGCAGTTGATTTCTGAACTTTGACTGCTATCTGTTCATTCAATTCATCCGTTCAGTTGATTTCTGTAGCTTTCACTAATATCTGTCCAGTTGATTCAGTCAATATCTGTTTGGTTGATTTTAAATGGATGCATCTATTTTTTTTTTTTTTTGGCCCACCACCACCCCCCCCCCTCTTCGGAGGACACCTTTGTTTTTAAATAACAGCTTTTTAACATACTTAATTTACATTAAGCTTCACAGGGTGGGTCACATATGGCGCCAAAAAAAAAAAAACAAACAAACCAACAATCCAGAACAAAAAAAAAAAAATCATAATAAAATAATAATAAAAATAAAAACATCTGCGCCAGAACAAACAAAAGTCATCTTCACCAAGTTTGAGACAATAGGACAAGACAACGAGACAAGATAAGATAAGACAACACAAAACCACAACAACAACAACGACAACAAAAACAACAAAATAACAGACACGCATAACCCACCAGGCCATATAAGCAGTCAGTGTGTGTGTGTGTGTGCGGGGGGGGATATAATAGGGGGGACTGATGGCAGTGTTTCAAATGGGGTAGTGGGGTAGAGTAATAATAATAATAATAATAGTGCTATCAATGAAGATAAGTTAGTTAACAGGTATATCGAGTGAAATTATGAAAGGATCCCAGGTTGCTTTAGACTGTGATGCTGGGTTTTGACAAGTTTGTAATTCCAGGCAAACGTGTTCCTTAAGGAGATTCAGCCAATGTTTAGTACTGGATCTATAATATATTTGAGGTCGATGTCTGTCTGTCTGTGTGTATGTACACGTTTTTCTCCTACATTTCTCAACCGATTATCACCAAATTTGGTGTGAATATCCACTTAGACACCAGGAAGGACTTGCCGTCACCCGATTTTTGAAAAACGGTCATGCACGCAAAAAAAATGGCAATTTCACTCCGGGTAGCGGGTAGCAGCTATATATATATATAAATATACACACTGTATATAAATACAGGGGTGGCCAACCCTGGTCCTGGAGATCCACAGTGTCTGCTGATTTTTGGTGTTACTCAGCACTCAATTGATGGATTAAAGTAGTTGATTACTCACTTAACTGATCTCACCTGAAGTCTCAGTTTAAATTTGGTGAAAATGAGCTAATCGAACTATTAGCAGGAACAACCCACAAGCCAATGAGCCAATTAAGCAGACAAAAATGAGCCAATTAAGCAGACTTGCAGGCTGTGACGGCAATCTACAGTTAACCAAGATTTGTCAATGTGGCTGGATATTTAGCATAGTTGTAATGCAGACAAAGTTGAAGTATAGACTACAGATACAAGTTTATAGAGCAGGGGTGGATAACGCTGGTCCTGTAGAGCCAGAGGGTGTGCTGAGTTTGGTCTTCTCCACCCGATTTAAACCTAAGACACCAGGTGAGATAAGTCAAGTGTGTCATCAACTGCTTTAATTCATCAATCAAGTGCTGATTAACACTAAAAACCAGCAGACACAGCGGCTCTCCAGGACCAGGGTTGGCCATCCCTGCATATACCTGTATAGGCAGTTGCTTCGGGTAGGGTAGTATTCCAATACATTTCAATGTAAAAAGGTACGCAGTCTCCATTTCAAGCCCTGCCCTAACCTAACCTAACCCTTCCTCTAACCATAATCCCTAATCCGTGTCCCTTCAAATCGACAGCTGTATCTCTAGACACTGCAGTGTGTGTATATATATATATATATATATGTGTGTAGTATGTACCACTGGAAACGTAATCAGTTGAGCAATTTAGGCATCCATTTTGTACCCTATTTTTTCTTTTCTTTTTTTAGAAAATCCCATAGATAACATGCCACCAATAGGGGGAAGGGAAAGAGATAAGCGATAACCAGCGTAATGTGATTGGAAGAAGGGTTTTTTATTGTAAAAAAGGCCATTTGGATTGAGTGGGGTAATGTTTTTTGCATGCAAGGACTGCTCCGGGCTTATGTCATCCTGAGCTGAAATAAGTCAGATCATTTGCCAAGGATCCTGTCGCTCTCCACTTATTTGAAGATAAGGTGACCTCGAAAATCCAAAAACATGTCTGAATGGGGAACCACAGAAGATAGTGCTTGCTTAAAATGGTAAACTTTTCCTGTTCTCAAATTGGAGCCATGAAGTGGGTTTATCGTAAAAAAATTGAAAACAACACTGTTCAACCCCATAAAACCTGGCTCCCTCAAACGCAGCAGTTGTTTTCAAACCTGAGGAACTTCAGGGAACCTGTGGAGATGGCAAACTTTCTAATGATCCCAAATATCTCCAGCTGAATTCCAGAGAAATGTATAATGAAGTAATCCACTGGCAGTTAAACACAGGGTTTCCTTTTAAATTAAATATTAAGGCGAGTAAATAACAAATTCAATAAAAATGTTTCAATCACTTGCTATAGGCTACCCTCCGCAAAATAACTATTCTGGATTTACCATGGTAACTTTTGTCATATCCTGCAAAGCAGGCCATCAAAACTATGCTTCCTAATTGTTTAAATGAAAACAAAGATTGACAAAACAAGCACTTACATTTTTGCGTTCAAATGACACGTTTTATTTTTTCTCTAAGCCAACAGAATTGGAGAGACCTAAAAGAAGTGAGTTAAGGTCTTGGCACACCAAACAAACTTAATTCAGCACCATACCAATGTAAAATTCCACACTGCCACGAAGAGAATGTTCCTACGAATATTCAGTGTTGTTCAAGTAGCAAAGTGGAATTGCTTTGCTCTACTATTACGCCTTGATGTATTGATGAATGAGTAGTTCTCTCGACTGCAGATGCTTTATAGTCCACTGGTGAGTGTTACGTGAGGTTCTCCCTTGTTCTGTCAAAGGGGCTGCTTATTTATCAACAGCACCTGTGCTTGATCACTGTGCCCCGTGCTTTCAGAAGGCTGAATGGCAGAAAAAATGGCTGTAGTCCTACCCCTACCTGATGCACACCATCAGCCTCACTGCCAACCTGTCCCCTTTCATACTTCATTCACCACCTTGTTATTGTGGTTTTTTTTTTTTAATGGTGAAATTTTTCTTTTTCTGCATTTTTTTTTGTCGCCTTGGCAAGCTTGGAGAGGCACGGTTCCAGGAAAATTTACCTACCTTTCAGGCTTTTAATTTGGCTCCTGAGTCAGGGAATAACTTCATAATGAAGAGAAGGCATAGTCTTTTTGGCCTTGATCTGGTGAGCTGCCCCCACCTTACCATTCCACATGTTTTATGTCTGACTGCTTCTGTGTCATTAATGTGCATTTTGAGGCAGCTTTGAGTGAAAATTTCACCACATGTGACCTCTTAATTCGGGCCAACTACTATCGTAATAAGGCTGTGAAAATTAAATGCACTGGTTCATACACTTTCTTTTAGCGCTACACGGATGTAGCGCTAAAAGAAAGTGTATCATTTCAAAACATGATATGAGTGAAATTAGGAGAGCACAGTTCTGACTTGCACTCAAGGGCAGAGCTCATATTCGCAGGTTTCTGTGCGTATCTGAGAAGATTGGAATTTACACCATTCATTTGAATAGTGCAGCATGCAATGATTTTTTGAGGGAAACAGATTTTTTTTTTTTTTTTTTCCTCCAGCAGTCAGAAGCCTACTATTTGTCTTGATTGTAATACAAATGCACCTTTCTGATTCAGGCCTTAAAAGTGACATTCAGTGTTTAATAGATTCAAATATAAATGGGAATAAAATCCCTTCGAGTCAATGAACAGTATTGTGGCCTCAAAAAGCCTTGCAGATCCACCCACACCCCTTTTCAAGGGGATATAATTTCACTCCTTTCAAGCTTTTGTCATTCACCCCTGCATTTTTTGCCCACAAAAATTAACCAATAACAAAATAACCAATAAAACAACGTATTAATTATTTTTCTAAGGTACACTGACAAATATTTCTATGATCTGGTACTATTGCATGCATCTGGTCATGACAGGCATTTTGCAAGCTCAACTACTGGATATGGCCAAAATTTCAGTTTGCTCTTTGGGTCCAGTTGGATCCAGTCTGCTTGCCGTTTATCGTTACACATTCCAGAATGCCACAGACATTCAGCATTGCATATGTTCTGCCAGACTACGCAGTCAAGCTGTTTCAGCTCATCAGAGTCACCTAACTTTGCCCCGTCATACGATTGTTTGATTGTGAATTAGTCTTACTTAAGCTCAACATCTTAAGAAGCTTCTTGCTGTACTTGCTTCACATACTGACCCACCAGTTATGAAGATTTGCGGTTTCTTTTCTTCCTTTCGAGAATAATGGGGATAAGTACCGCAAAATTTTATTGCAGTGCACACCAATACCTGCGCCGAACTTCCTCTAGTTACCGCACTTTGGCACATCAGATTTTGTGCCGGTACATTCTTTTCAGGTTATAAGTTGTGCAGGCATCGAATTTCCACTGGCTAAGAAAGCCGGTACCTTCCTAAGGGCCTGTGTCCACAGGAGGCGTTTTTTTTGTGGTGGACGCACCCATAATCTCACTGTCAGAGCACTCCCCTCTTGCGCTTATTGTTGCTAAATTTCACAAACCGTCTTCTAGGCACTTCCGCAATCCATCGTCGTGAATGTCAAGTCTCAGGTTAACATTACGTTACCTTAGACAGGTTTGCGAGAACGATTAAAAGAAATTGCGTATAGTCAGCAACTGAGCCTAAGAATGTTCGTTTCCCAAAAGTCGTATATGGTTCGACTAGTAAGCGGCAGAAAGCCCGCATGCTGGATTCGTGTGCATTCTCACGTACGCAGGATTACCCCCAGGGGCGTCTCTAGGACTAAAGATTGGTGGGGCCCAGAGCTCCCCTAACTACTAACCCTGACTTGCACGCAATCATTCGCATAATTCACAAACAATCCTTCCAGGATTTTCCTGGCTTTTTTTGTTTGTTGTTGTTTTTTTTTTTTTTTTTGCGGGAACTTTTTCAAAAAGTGGCAATGAAAGTTGCAATGTCTTGGCGATTTTTTTTTTTTTTGTCCGCAAAAAATTTTTGCGCGGATAAGTTGAATTTGCTTTAATAGTTGCAATCGCCACATGAAACTTCCTTAAGGGACTGAGCAATAGATTCACTCCGAGAACATGCCGGTACGGTACGGTGATAATCATTAATCTGGACGCGTAATTTTGTGCATTTTAATCAGCGTTATTCAGAATTGCACACAGGCGTTTCAAATGGACTTTCATTTTATTTAAACAAAATGATCATGAAGCACCAGTTAAATCACTTGATGTGTGGAAAAGGTAGCGCAGACGTTTGAGAGCAGTTTGTATTTCATAAAGCCTTAAGTGGCATAAATAATTTTTATGATCTGAATTTATCCCAGTATTTAGTCATCAATAGATCGCAGCGAGAGAGAACCCGTAACTGTGATTGCCAGACGATTATTGTCAAAATTGGAAAACGTGTTAATAACGGAAAATAACTGAGCACAAGCCAGGAACAATCATTGACGCAAAGGCATGGTCCGGGCCCCACCAATTATCACTTCCAGCGACGCCACTGATTACCCCCATTATCTTAATGGCACCAGCACCTGGCAAAGGAAGTTCTGGTATCGTGAAACAATATCAATAAGGGTTTTTACAATCCAAAAGGCAGTCAACCTCATCAGCCCATGGCTGGAGCGAATGGTCAGTGCCTGGTGAATGCCACAGTGGCATCCACTGGACTATTCAGAAACTACACCCACAAAATAATTCTCATTACTCCCCATTTAGGAATTTTCAAGCACTTTTTTATTCCAATTTCACTCATAATGTTACAAATGCAATGTGTATTTATGTTATATTGTATGACAAGAGCTGATTGATAGCATTAATACAGATTTTCTTTGTAATTCTGTATTGTACCGGACATTTCATGGCAAACCGTAGCGCAATCATATCGTGTTCATATCACTAGAGACACTTCAGGCCAAAAAGCAGAACGTGGGGTGACATCATCACATTTGACCTGAGGCAGTGGTCTAACACTGACGCCGTAGCCGGACCCCATTGAAAGAATGGAGGCTGTTAAGTCTATTTTCCCCTGCAGCCTAGGTAAACACGCCCTGATCTTCTGCCTCAACTAGTGTTTGTTAGTTTTCACTTACTATTTGACTTGCAGGTGTAATGTGAATATAGGCCACTAGATGGCAGTATTTACCTTTTTTTGTTCAGCTCAGACTGGAGTCATGTTTAGACATGTCCTGGACATGTCTGGGGCAAGTCTCAGAAAATTAAAAAAAAGAGGTCTAAATGTGGGTGGGGTCTGCAAAAGAGTATATAACGAAAAGAATTGAGACAGTAAAGTAGTAGGAGAAATTGCAAGAAGATGACCAGACCTGCCATTCTGTTCAAGACCTGTGACGTTTCTTTTGTGGATTTCTTTGCCTGTGTTTGAGCATTTTCTTCATCCAGGACATCACCAAGCCACCCCACCAAAAAGGGACTGTAATTATTTCTGTTTTTTCTTATTTATCAATCTTGGTCTTTAGTTGTAGGCTGTTATTAGTCTTTGTCTTTGTTAAAAATTAAATGTGTTTTAGTTGTTAAAACTGTGTTTGTCATCCCTTGCTGTTGCTGTTGTGTTATAAATGTAATAACAAATTGGGGCCATAACACAGGAAATAGAGGTCCTCAAGTATGTGCCCCCCATCCAATTGTCTGCATTTGCACATTGCGCAGTAATAACTTTGATGGCCATTTATTAAAAATTTCCACAACAGAATCTCTTCATATTCGATGGGTTTATAGTAGGATCCATGTATTATGATATGCAACAGTTATTTTTCACAGACTTTGATTTGCAGTAATTATATGCCAGAAACATGACCTCCCTATTAAATCATCTGGATTCGCACATTTCACAGTACCAATAATATATCCAACAGGGAATTTCTTCCTATTCAGACATCCTGTACTGGAATGCATACAGTGTTGCATGCAAGTGCTAAATTTTTCAATTTTAACCATTTCAGGTCCTCAGACATGCCCCCATTTAGTTGTGTCCAATTGCAAAGCACATACTTTGATGGCTGTTTACATGTTGATTCACCCATGCAATCTCTCTTTATTCAATAAGCTTTTACTACAGCATGTGCAGTATGGTTTGGGCCCCCTAATTTCCGCGAACATTTTTAATTACACAAGTATTATGGTCCCTGCTTGAATTTTCTCATATTTTGTCCACCTAAAAAGAACAATTCTAATGGGAATTCCTACATTAATGCCACAGTGACATCTACCTTTTTTTCCCTTTTGCTTTAAGTAAAACATTATTTCAGTTATATGCAATTGTTTGTCATCTGGATAAACAGCAGCTCACCAAAATCTCACATTTCAATCTGCACAAAATGTCAACTATTTATTGAAAAAAGAAAAATAAAAATCATTTTCAAACCACATTATGGCAGTTGTTGATGATTCTTTTTTCAGAGCAAAATACACGCATTCTTTCGTTGAATAAGCCTCGGTATTTCTCTCTACAAGCCGATTTTTGACAGCAATTGTATCATGACCATAGTACCACGCTATCCGCTGTAATTGCGCACCAAATTTTTAGCGGTGATAGTTTGACCGTCGTTTTGCGAACTGGTGATAGCTTGACCGCAGTTCCGGTTCAAGACTTGTATCGTCTCGGCAAAATGACGTCAACCATTACGTTGGAAGCCTCATTTTGGATGCTGCTTCGAGAAGTGGATTCACGATTCAATAGGGCGAAGAGGAGGATTAGTTGCAGATTTATGCATTTAAGGCAGGTCATAAAACACAGGGCATACAGGGCACTCAACGAGCAAAAAACCTTTTTCTTTTTCCATGATCCAGCCTCTTTTAAAAGCAGAGTTAATGTAATTATGGATGACATTTTTGAATTTCTCAGTACGCACATTGTACAGCATTATTATATGGGGGATATTATGTTTTTGGTCCGGCCGCCGCCGCCACACTACGTGTTAACGCGATAACTTCAGTAATATTTCAATTACAAATTCCAACTTTTGCAAATAAGTAAGTGTCATGAAGAAGAAGAACTGATTCGATTTTGGACAATTTACGATGTCTAGATTGGCCACCAGGGGCCAAAAACTGATTTCAGTGTTAACGCGATAACTTCAGTAATATTTCAATTACAAATTCCACCTTTTGCAAATAAGTAAGTATCATAAAGAAGAATAACTGATTCGATTTTGGACAATTTACTATTTCTATATTAGCCACCAGGGGCCAAAAACTGAAAAAATCATTGTACCGCGATAACTTCAATAATATTCCAATTACAAATTTCAAGTTTAGCACATAAGTAAGTATCATAAAGAGGAAGACCTGATTCGATTTTGTACAATTTCTAGATTGGCCACCAGGGGCCAAAAACTGATTTACATGTTAACACGATAACTGCAGTAATATTTCAATTAGAAATTCCAAGTTTTGCACATAAGTAAATATCATAAAGAGGAAGAATTGATTCGATTTGGACAATTTACAATTTCTAGATTGGCCACCAGGGGCCAAAAACTGAAAAAAACCTCTGTTTTTATCATATCTCTGGAAATATTTGTCCGATTGACCTCAAATCAAGTGCAAATGAAAGGTCATGACCTGAGGATGTGTCTTACAATGGCATTATACCTGTTTCGTTCAAAATTTTGACACAAGGTAGAGCTTTGTCACATAAAATTCACCATTTTTGCTATATCTTTGGAACCATTTCTCCAATTGACATGAAACTATGTGCAACTGTGTCACACGGAGCTCTTAGTACCGGCGCTAGGCATCAATGCACCACACTGCATACAAGCACTTGATACCAATTATGTTGAGCTACTGCTCAATACCAGCTAATTTACTGTGTGGGTGCGCACACGTTGTTTTTAGCAATAGTTTCTCATAATAAAAGTATACTCAAGTTAAATAACACACACATACTGGTTTCAGTCAATTCTTTAATAATTTATCTTAGCGTGATGAGTGGGAGCCATGTTTTGTTTGTTCTCTCCTGCAGCATTTCCAGGTGATCAAAGGACCCGAGCTGTGGAATTTGGCTGTCTTTGTAGTGCCAGTCTAGTTAAGAGCAACGATTTCATTCAGTTGTTAATTAAGTGTAAATTAAGAATTGTGGTGAACTCAGGGTTTTAAATGTAAATGGGGGGGGTTGTACACAAAATGTATAACATTTTTGTTATTTGTAAATCTTGCCATCTTCATGTAAATGGAAGATAAATGGGTTTTTTTTTGTCTACAGCCGTTTGGGGTTAATTGTAAGGGAGGGGCTAGTGACTAATTGTAATTGAGGTAATTGGGAAGCTTTTTGATTCAGTCTGGTTTGTAGTCCTGAGCTAGGTGGTGCGCTTCAGACTGGAAGTTTTTTTTGTTGTTTTTCCTTTGTTAGTTTTATAGGCCTACATTACTTTGGAACATTTGGAAAATGAGTTATTCGTTTTATTTTTTTGCTTGTTCACTTTTGGAGCTTGAACTGGAAATAAACCATCTTTGCACCAAAGTTGCAAATCTTGGCTGCGTCATCATTTTGTCACAGAACCCATGTGACAAACTGCAAGGTGATGACCTCACAACGTGTCACATGATGACATCACACCTGTATGGTTCGATATTTTGCCACCAGGTGGAGCTTTGTGATGGAAAATTACCATTATGGCCATATCTTCAGAACCATTTGACCGATTGACCTGAAATTAAGTTCAAATGAAAGTCTATTCAAGGATTGGGGAATTGGAGGATTGGGGGCGTTTGGGGATATACCCCCAGCCGTCGCCTCCAACGGCATAAGCCTAGTTTTTACCTTTGTTTTAAGCCCCTTTCTGTCTGTCCTTTGTGTCGGGAGAGACACAGGCAGTACCTGAGTGAGCCGGCTCAACAAACCCTGACCTCGCAATCAAAGATAATTGGTACCACAACGCTGGTTGTAATCTTTCTTTGTTAATGTTGGTTTTGTGCTATCAACACTTTACACACTCTCAACAAAAGGGCGTTTCATGTGGCAATTGACCCTATTTCCGTTTATAAAATGACCGATCGCATTCTGGATGTTTCTCTGAGGAAACTATCCCTGATCCAGGATCAGTAACACCACAGGTTATCTTTCCTGTGCCACAAGGGGCCGCTGCCAGCGGCTTAATGGGAGACCCATATGAAGTTTTACACTCATTGGTTGGAAACTTGAAAGGCTGCATGCGCATACTCAGGCGGACACTTGGGAAATTATAAGCGAGATTTATGTTGGTGCATTTCATATAAAAAATCCTTGGTGCATTCGTGTTGGTTGATGTATGCACTCGTTCGTTCGATGAAATGTAAATTGTTGCTGAGTGATTGATAAAATCTTTTCAAAAAATAAAGAAAATCTCCTCGGAGGAGTGGCTCTTCATTATGGACAGTTATGAAGGATGTAAATACATAAAAAACAGCAAAAAGCAACACTGTCGCTGCTAATAAGGGCAGAGAGGAATTCTGGCGGAAAATTGCTGACCGTAAATCCTCTGATGAAGGACTAGGGGAAGTCACATCAGTTTCTCAGCAAAATCAAACAAAATGAAATTAAATTATCAAATGAACTTTCTTATTTCTCGGCCCATTCTCACGATCTTGCTGTTAACTACAAGGCCTTTTCGAGAGCTTTCAATAGGTCATAAATTCATTGAAATTAGTTGCATTTCCATTTTTTGTCGCATAGTAAACCATATTGATTCATCACCAATATCAAATAACTCATGTAAACACATGGCAGCTTCTACACTCGAACGTGTTCATTAAGCGGTTTTACTCGAAACTGTGAATTCTTCGTCCATAACATGCCCAAGGAAGAAACATGAGGAAAAAAAAGGAATCTTTGAAGTTCGTTCTTACACCCTCACTATATAAGAACTGCCATGAGTTCACAAAAGTGACGTCACGTTCCCGGTTAGCACAACTGAAACAACTTTATTGTTTCATTACCATTCAGGAACATACATACATTCTTTATCTGCTATCTACATAAATTCACATTCACAAAATCAATAACTGCTACCCCTACTTTATCTCTTTGTCTATTCAAATGTATAACTTGCTTTTGATAGGTTTTCCTTAATCAAGACCCCCCCCCCCACATCCCTCTCCCACTACCGCACACATTCTCACTCACTCCCACTCCCTCACTCACACTCTCACTCTCTCCTCACCCACTTTGTAAATAATTTATCAGCTCCAGCTCATGACTAAACTTGTACTTCATATGATTGCATGAGCTTTGCCCCATTTAGCACCCTTTTCTTGGGCCCACATTCTGATACAGCACTTGGCGGCCCAGCCGTATACTAGGTTGCACCTAGTCTTGTTTAAGGACTTTTGAGTCTCCACCCGAGTTCTGCGGATTCTGGCCAGGAATCAACATTTTAACAGGGTTGAGCAGAGATCGATTCTAATAAAGGCATCGCTGAGATCACCTTAACTGTTGCTAATTGATTTGAAACACCATGGCCGCTGATATTGTAAGACTCTTCCTCTTCTTGACTTTCTCACTGACTGATTTTTCAGGGCTACCACACACAGTGAGGAGAATGGTAAGAGAAATAAAAAGTTCTCCAAAGCTCGCTGTTTAAGAATTGCAACAAATGGTAGCATCTTGGGGTCACAAAGTCTCCAAAACAACCATCAGGTGCTATCTACTTGCCAATAAGCTGTTTTGGAGGCATGCACGGAACAAACCTTTTCTCACTCACAATCATAAATGCGAACATCTGGAGTGCGCTAAGCGGTACTGGGACTTCAACTGGGACCGTGTGCTTTGGGCAGATGAGACCAAGATAGAGTGTTGCCAAAAAGCTCTAACTGGGTCTGGCGGAGCACAAAAGATGAGCATGCAGAAAACACCTCATGCCCACTGTGAAGTATGGGGGAGGATCGGTGATGCTGTGGGCCTGTTTCTCTTCCAGAGGCCCTGGGAACCTTGTTAGGGTGCATGGCATCATGAACGCTTTGAAATACCAGGGCATTTTAAATCAAAATCTGGTGGCCTCTACCCAAAAGCTGAAGATGGGTCGTCACTGGGTCTTTCAGCAAGATAATGACCCTAAACATATGGCCAAATCTACATAGAAATGGTTCACCAGACACAGAATCATATTTCCTCATTTGGCCATCTCAGTCCCCAGACCTCAACCCCATTGAAAACCTGTAGAGTGAGCTGAAGAGGAGAGGACCCAGGTCACTGGATGATTTAGAGAGATTGTGCAAAGAGGAATGGTCAAAGAGCCCTCTTTCTGTATTCTCCCATCTTGTGAAACATTATAGGAGAAGATTAGGTGCTGTTTTGTAGGCAAAAGGGGGTTGTTCAAAGTATTAACATCAGGGGTGCTAATAATTGTGGCACACATGATTTGATGTAAAAGAATTATTTCTTAATGTGGGATTTTTTCCAACTGAATAAATGCACTTGAATTAAAGGTAGGATTTTCCCCTTTTTTTCCTTGTGGTCCGATAGTATTTAGAAAAAAAAAAAAAATTTATTAGAAGCTAAAGAACACATCTTAACCAGGTGTGCCAATAATTATGGAGGGCGCTGTATGTTCTATTGTAAATAACATATTGGCTGATGTGATCTGAAAGTCATTGCATTTTGATTTTATTTACAATTTACAATTTCGGAATTGAGGTTGTATATACACTGTACATATTTTGAAACTAGACATTCCCTTACTGAGCATACAAAGGTATCCAGAGTACACAATCAACAAGATTGGTGAGAACACGTTATTTTCATTTGACAATTTCGAAAACAATGAATTTTTGAGCAAATAGAAAATACATCAACTGGTTCGATGAATTTTGGCATTCAACCAAATCTGCAGCAGTAATGATATTTGCAATGAGACGTGATCGCTCACTGTGAAACTAAGATAGTAAGTTTTTTAATGAGTTGTGAGAATTGGGGAGTAGGGAATCCAAGGTCTGCCATTGTACTGGTGGAGGAAACGCTTAAGTAGGATTTCCAAGGGCTTATGGCTTATAAAGATGGTAAAGGAATAGTATTAACTGCAATGCTTCTCGGATAGTAATGCTGTACAATGACTTCAATTCAATAAACATTTGCCCTTTAACTTGTTGAATAAATGAACACCTGAGGATAAATGGCTTAAATTTGATAATGTCATATTAAATGGAAACAGATTCTCAGTGGAAGAATCTGGTGAGGTCCTGTAATCCGCACCCATGATGCTTCCATTGCTGGTAAAAAATTTGAATTTTTTTTTTCTTGCAGGGGACTTTAAGTCATTTTTTCATACATGAATAATGTATGATCAGGTTTGCAAATGAAAATCTAATGACAAGGTACTGTAACAAAATTCAACACTGTCTATAATTTGGTGTTTCATTCTTTAAAACCTATTTCGTCATTTTGAGATTTAGAATGTCAAATTATGTTTCAATGCCTAACACATCTCTACAGCATTCACAAGCAGACAAGACTGCCAAGATGACTGTCAGCTGTTTTTACAGCTCAGCACTGCAGATTGAAATCTTTTCCCAAAGGGTAACACTATGGCCTACCATCAGTCTCTCAGCTGAGCACTTAATTATACCATTACTGAGCATTTTATTACTTTATTAATTTAACTAGTGTAAGTGTAACTCATGGCATAAATTATGGTATACTTACAGAACTGTTCCCTTTTTCATATATATTGGATATTCATATATATTTTACTATTCATTTGATCATAAAAAAGACAGTATAATTTTTTTACTCTGATACAATGTCTGCAACAAGAAAATTGTACTAAAAAGCTGTAGTATGTGCTACATTATGCCTTGTCACACTGGGATCAATAGCTGGACTTCGAGTACAGAAAATGCAGGAACATCTTGCAGTGTAGGGAGCTGTCAGTGCAATAATGTTTAGATTGTGCAAATTAATACAAAATATTACTTTTATACTTTTACACTTCAATTAACAGCACAAATATAAATGCCTTGTTCTTTTTTGGGGAATTTATGAATCAATGCAACCTAATCAGTTTTTTATTTTTCATGAATGGCAATAAAAATACTGAATTATATACTTCAGTTTGAAGGTATAGGAATTGGCAATAATTTTAAACATGAACATCATAAGGGTCATAGTTAATAACTGTATGACTGAAAAAAAAACAAACTACAAGAATTAAGTGAGAGCCATACTCACACAATCCTTTTTGTATCAACACACCCCATTTTAGGGTTTACAACGGTCGGTTGATGCAAGTGCTCGGATGAAGATGTTACCGGTGTCGACACATCCTGGTTTTTTCACTGAATGTTGGCCATACCCTAGGGCAAATTTCAGCGAATTCCCTTAGTGCGTCATAGCCAGGAACTCTGTCAAATGTATCGTCATTTAAACATGTGGCCGTTGCAAATCTCCATTTCATAACACATTTTTTGAACAACTGTCTTCCTATCTCGGCAGCATGACATCAATTTTTGCAAATTCTTTTTTCAGTCATTAGGAAAACATATCAGCTACAATGTGCATTGATAAGCACATGATTTATATTCATTGGTGACACTTTGTGGGGACTCAGAATGGGAGGCCCCTCCCAAAAACTAAAAAATGCAAAAAGTATAATTTTTTGTCATAAAGAAAATTGATATAGCGGGTTTCTCTGGTGGATTCATGAACTCCATGGGATGGTTTATCAATGCTAAAAATTACTTTGAAATTGGTGGTTTGGGCCAGAATATGCCTTAATGGGACTCCACCTTTGTACAATTTCAGATAACTTGCCTCTCGGCGACAAAGTTTCGTGCTACACTGGGACACAATTCCACATGATTTTTTCTTTTGGAATTTACTGCAGTGCATGGTCTATTTCTAGGTTGTTTGTCGTGGTTCGTAATAAAAAAGGAACCACATTCTCGCCCATACAAGAAACTTCCGCGCAGTAGGCCTTACATATGATGAGAATGGCCAGGTCCATAACAGAAGGAAGTAAATAAACTTTTGCCATATTTAAACCAATAAAACTGCAGAGATTTTGGTTATCAAACCGGACAACCTTGTTGGTAGACTAGGTTATCCAGATCTATTTCAGGTCATGTAGATAACCGGATAACTGCTTATTACGAACTCTGGTCATGGGGAGGTTGGCTTTTCTCACTATTTCGCGCTTCTAACATTTGAAACAAGAAGAGCACCGCCAACGGTGCATAATACGCCCTTCATGAACATGGATCAGGAAGTGGACAGACAACATGATACCAATATCCAACAGACAACAGCCCCATGTGAGCTTTGACCTTTGTCCGTGACCTTGACCTTGGAGGGAGGGCCGTAAACATGGTACGCGACACTCCGCTCAGTGATGGTACACGTGTGTGCAAAATATCATGGATGTATCTGAAGCGGTTGAGAAGTTATACTCCGGACAAGCCCCATCTGGGCCCCATGTGACCTTTGACCTTTGCCAGTGACCTTGACCTGGTGAACGAAATCATGGTGCGCGACACAGCGCCTAGTGATGGTGCATGTGTATGTGAAGTATCACGAATGTAGCTAAAGCGGCTCAGGAGTTATGCCCCGGACAAGAAATTGCTAACAGACAACAGACAGACGGACGGACGGACAGACGGGGGTGATGACATAATACGTCCCGTCTTAAGATGGGCGTATAATAAAAAGTACTGATTAATAAATGTATCCTTTGATTTTGAAATGATGTTATTTAGCCTTTCTGAGGCCATTGCAATGGTTATATCAGTGACAAATATTTCCCCCTCACAATTTTTAACAGCCTCCTCAGTCACTTCATCTGGGTGCCTGGCCTGCAATGAACACTACATTGAGCAATGGATAATCCACAAAAACACTTCTAATTCATTTACTACTGTGGCCAGAAAAAAATTTATTTAGACCAAATTATTTATCTTCCATTTTACCAAAACATTTTTGTCACCAAGTTTCAATTTCAATTCATTAAAAAATTGATCCTAAAATATTTTTTTCAACAATGTATAAGACCCTTTATCACTGACCATTATGCACCATGGTCAAACAATCATTTTGTGGGCCACATATATTGGGATTACAGTCTGAGGTTTGGATCGGAGAAAAAAAAAAAAGGGCCTGTCTCCATCACAGTGTTTATTGTTTGTTTATATGATCTTTAAGCATTTATAATCTCTTCATTTTCTTTTTGTTCATTTTGCTCTTTTGTTTGCCTATTCGTTTGCTTAAGTTGAGAGATACACTACTTGAATTATCAAGTGATGCCGTCAAAGTCCAAACAGGGACGGCCAAAGAGGGAGGAAAACATTGTCCAAGTTTGTTTGAATCCATTTACTCTCAGCAGAAAACAAACAAAGATCTAGATTCAATAACAAAACAAATGGTAATTTTACTGAGTTCCTCCTTGACAGAGCAAATTGTGCATCTATTCCACAGTCAACGTCTGGTGGAAATATTATTGGCCTGAGACAGATTTATAGCTAGTGGCAAGTAAGAAACACTCTCCTTTAGTTTGTTTATTTATTTTAATCAATTAGGTTTTAGTATGTGACGTAAGGCGTTCTTAAATTTGCAGTTTGCTGACCCACTATTTGAACAGACTCTGGCCAGAGCTTCAAACCGTCAGGCTTGGCATTCTGGTCAGTGATCAAATATAATAATAAACTATGCGCTGTGCATCACAGTAAGTAGTGATGGGTCTTTAAAGTGCTCTGACAAAGACAACACCAGACAAATACGGAACGTGTTTTTTTAAAAAAAAAAAAAACTTAGAGTGAAATTGCTACGATTCCAGGACCCTAAGTACAAACCAAAATATTTTAGTGAAAAATCAGTGAGTAACCTCATACTCAGTCAAGGCGCCTCACAAACAAAAAAAATTCAGTGTGGTAATTTTAATACTGTAAAGACAATGGAATTGTGGAACAGTTCAGTAGCGACTTGGCAGGAGCAAGAACACAATCTCTTTATTGAAAAGACTGAAGTTTCGACGTCCACTGACGTCTTGTACCCTCATCTGACTCTGAGGAAGATGCCAGTGGACGTCGAAACGTCAGTCTTTTCAATAAAGAGATTGTGTCCTGAGCTCTGTGTGCTCCAGCTTTTGCTTTTTGCCGGAATAGTCCTCGGTGATTTTTTCTGTAAGGTGCGCTTTTTTCTGCATTGACTGTCCAAGCTGTTGAGCACCTTTATAGTCCTTTTCCATAGCGGGCTTTGAGCGCGTCTGGTTTACTTCTCGACGGGTATCCAAATCTACTTGGCCCTGAGTGAAAAAGTAACTGCCCCCTAAACAGGTTATGCCACCCTCGGTGACAACTGCATTCAAGCTTTTTCGGTAACTGGCAATGAGTCATTCACATCGCTGAGGAGGAATTTTGGCCCACTCTTCTTTGCAGAATTGTTTTAATTAAGCGACATTGGAGGGTTTTTGAGCATGAACGGCCTGTTTAAAGTCATGCTACAGCATCTGAATCGGATTTAAGTCTGGACTTTGACTAAGCCACTCCAAAACTTTCATTTTGTGTTTTTTAAGCCATTCAGAGGTGGACTTGCTGGTGTATTTCGGATCATTGTCCTGCTGCATAATCTAAGTACGCTTGAGCTTGAGTTCACAAACTGATAGTCGGATATTCTCCTTCAGAATTTTCTGTTAGAGAACAGAATTTATGGTTCCATCAATTAAAGCAAGTCATCCAAATTCTGAAGCAGCAAAGCAGCCCCAAACCATCACACTACCACCACCACGTTTGACTGTTGGTATGATGTTCTTTTTATGAAATGCTGTGTTAGTTTTACGCCAGATATAACGGGACTTACACCTTCCAAAAAGTTCAACTTAATAACGAAACAAGCCATGGCCCTGTTGTCAATGATTTTCTGGACTGGTGTGAAAAGTCTTTCCTCCAGATGAACATTGCTAAGACTAAAGACATGATCATTGACTTCCGCAAGCGGGCCCCTGATCAAGAGGTGACCAATTTAAAGGGTCAAACGGTGGTACATGTCGACAAATACAAGTATCTTGGAACAGTTATCGACAACAAACTGAACTTTGAAGCAAATTGCGAAGCTGTGTGCAAAAAGGGTCACCAGCGCTTGTACTGTCTGAGGAAACTGTCAGCGTTCCACCTCGACAAAACCATGCTGACCTTGTTTTATCGTGCTTTTATCGAATCTGTTTTATCCTTCTGTCTTGTGTCTTGGTTTGGGAATCTGTCACTTAAAAACAAAAACTGTCTCAGCCAGGTAGTGAAATGGGCGAGCAGGCTGATTGGTGAGGCCCAGCTCTATCCAGCATCCCTGTACACGAACCAGGTGCAGAGGATAGCTGGCTCCATCTCCAATGACAGCTCCCACCCTCTCAACGCAGAGTTTCAGCTGCTCCCGTCAGGCAGGAGGTTCAAGGTACCCGCCTGCAAAACTAAGCGGTACAAAAATAGCTTTGTCCCAGCAGCCATCAGTCATATTAACATGAAAAAATCCTGAGAACTGATGGTTTTTATTTCTTGTATCTTTTTATCTGTTTTTATTCGGTCTTACATGAGTTTTCATGAGTTTTATGGGGTTTTATTTGGTCTTACTTGAGCTTTTATGGGTTTTAAGGGGGTTTATTTGGTCTTGTTTTATCTCTGTATCTTCCCCCTGAACACTGTTGTCACTTTGTTTGTGCGCTGAAAGCTTGTGTTGTCAGTTTGTTGTGTGACCACTGCAAACAAAATTTACCTAATGGTAAAAATAAAGTAACCTTGACCTTGACCTTGACCTTGAACTTTTGTCTCGTCAGTCCACAGAATATTTTTCCAAAAGTCTTGGGGATCATCAAGATTTTTTTTCGGCAAATGTGAGATGAGCCTTTGTGTTCATTTTGGTCAGCAGTGGTTTTCGCCTTGGAACTCTCCCATGGATGCAATTTTTGCCCAGGTCTCTTACTTATTGTTAAATCATGAACAATAACTTTAACTGAGGCAAGTGAGGCCTGCAGTTCTTAAGATGTTGTTCTTAGTTCTTTTGTGACCTCCTGGATGAGTTGTTGATGTCATTGGAGTAATTTTGGTAGGCCAGCACTCCTGGGAAGGTTTACCACTGTTCCAAGTTTTCTCCATTTGTTGATAATGGCTCTCACCATGGTTCGCTGAAGCCCCAAAGTCTTAGAAATGGCTTTGTAACCCTTTCCAGACCGGTAGATGTCAATGATTTTGTTTCTCATCTGAGCTTGAATTTCTTTAGATTGCAATATGATGTGTTGTTTTTTGAGATCCTATAGCCTATTTCACTTTGTCAGACAGGTTCTATTTAAGTGATTTCTTGATTCAAAAGGTTTGGCATTAATCAGGCCTGGGAATGGCTAGTAAAATTGAATGTGGTTAATCACAGTTAATTCATGGTTTAACAGGGTGGGGGGGGGGGGGGGGGGGGGGGAGCAATTACTTTTTCACATAGGGCCCCATAGGTTTGGATTGATTTTTTCCCTTAGTAGATGAAATCATCATTTAAAAACTGCATTTTGAATTTACTTGGGTTATCTTTGTCTAATATCCAAATTTGTTTGATGATCTGAAACATTTAAGTGTGAAAAATATGCTAAAACATAAGAAATCAGGAAAGGGGAAAATAATTCTATTAACAAAGGGGACCAGAGGGTGTGTTCCAGCTATAGGAGGATCACACTGCTCTGCCTTCCAGAGAATGCTTTTGCCGGGCTACTGGAAAGGAGACTCCACCCAATTGTCGAACCTTAGATTCAAGAGGAACAATGTGGGTTCTGCTCTGGCCGCAGTGCAGTGGATCAACTTTTTACCCTCGCAAGGATACTGGAGGGGTCATGGGAGTTTGCCCATCCAGTCTACATGTGTTTTGTGGACTTGGAGAAGGCTTATAACCGTCTCCCACAAAGTATTCTATGGGGGGGGGGTTGCTGGGGGAGTATGGGGTTCAGGACCGGTTAGTTCCAGCCATCTGATCCATGTGCAACCAGAGCAGGAGTTGTATCGGCATCCTCACCAATAAGTGGGACTTTTTTAAAATTAGAACAGTTCCCAATTTTACCACATCCAACACATTACATATGGGAACCAACATTTTGCTTACAATCTTAGATTTGTCTGCAGACATTAACAAGTGCCGTTGTGACAATCAAAAAATGTGCTTCGCGGTGGCGAAGACAATACCTCTCAGCTCCGACACACTGATATCAAAGTTGAAGGTGTTTGAGCCAGAAGTGAAAGGTCATTGTGGTACAAACCCTGGAACAGGCACACCTCCCGACCATGACAAGTGTATATGTGCAACGTCAAGTTCCTAACTGAAGTGGTTTGAGAGAAATAGCGTGAAAACGTTTTTAAGGTGAAGGTCACTGAGCCAAGGTCAAAGGTCATCCAAGTACGAAACCTTGACGAAGCACACATACCCGCCAAAACAAATCCACCATATGTAAAATCAAGTTCCTAACCCAAGCAGTTTGAGAGAAATGGCCAAAATGACACAAAAGGTCAATGAGGTAAGGTCAAAGGTCATTTGGGTAAGAAACCTCGACGAGGCACGCCTACCTACTAAAGCGAGTACACACATGCAAAATTAAGTTCCTAACCCAAGCTGTTACAGAGAAACGGTCCAGACATAATTTTAGTCGGGGCTGAAGGGTAAAAATTATTTTCTGCATCTGCGAGTGGGTTTAATTTTTTGGCTATTTTGTGTAGATGAGCCAGAGATAGATTTCTTAAATTTACATGTGGGCTTAGATGTTTGTTTGTTTATTTGTTTATGTAAGTTTTCCAAATGAGAGCTGCTGTAGTTAGAAGCACTGAATGTTTTTTTTTTTAACTAACAAAAATGTTTTTATTTTATTAAAGACAGTTAATAAAGATAACAAAACTTTTACTGAGCCCTGATCTAAACATTATCAAGGCTGTGAAATATTGATTTGATTAAGTAATTAACAGTTCGCAGCTATTTATAAAATATTTTTCAGTACTGACTAACCTTTCATGACAGGCTTTTTGGAAGCATGTACACCATACGGAATTGTTTAAATGTGCCAGAAACTTTGACAGTAGGCCTACTGTATATATCAGCAAGAGTAATCACGCAAGGAGACAGTTATATTCTGATACTTTATGTGTTCCATCTATAGTTCATTTGCAACAGACATTTGCTAATGGAGTCATGAAGCTGAAATGAACTATTTTTGCCACTGGCACTCACTTCCTGGTTGACTAAGACAAATTGTGCAAAGGTTCCCAAGTTTTTTACAGTCTCATACGAGTAACCGTTGTGCTCAGCATGACTTTTGTTATGTGTCTCCAACAAATCTGTGTCAGCTAATCAATCCAATGCAATCAAATCGGCCGTTTGGTTCTAGCGCAGAGGTTGTCATAACCTGGCTGCACAACACGATAATATACCGAAATTAGATATTTACTCTAGAGAGCAAGCTATTCACTTTTTTTAAAACTGAAAATAAAAGCCGCACTTCATTCTGAAATGGGTACCGTGGCCACTCCTGTATTACTCCAGATTTCGTTTTTCAAAAATTGGCATTCCCAAAATATTCAACAGTTTATATTCCAGCTAAGTGTGCCATCTAAACTCCCTGAAACTGAAGAAAACTTGCGAGTAACCAGGTAAGACTACGCAAAAAAATCAAGAAACAACCTAACCTACAAATGCTGCTGGAGTCATGACGATATATTAACCGCAAAAGGCAGGCACTCTTATGTTATGATTCCCAGATAGACCTTACGGATAGACCTATTTAAACAGTAAAATTACTGCGTGATTTGAGATTTTCCATCATCAATTACAAATCTGAAGTTTCCACCGCTAAAAGTCCGATATGACAAATGTAGACCGCTCCATAAAAATTAAACGAAGCAGTGTTGCAAGTTTTGCTCTGGGTGAATGCCAGAACAATTCAGATAAGAAAATGCATCTATTCCGACATACAAGTCGTCCAGTTAGGGATGCGTAATCCAAAGTCATAAGAGAAACGATGAAAAAATTCTTCAGCCAACGATTTCAGCTCAGTTAATAGCCTACTAAAATGATTCACAACCACGCATCACAGCCATACATCTAATGAGAAAGCATTTCAGCATGCGTGTATGACATTCCTGTGAAAATGCTGATGTAGTCTCTCTCATTCACAGGCGTTACAAACCTGCATGTTTCATTTTGGCAATATTCCAGAACATAATTCTCAATTAAATGTCGGGTTATAAAAAGGTAAGGTGTAAAGAGTTTTGGGCTATTTTTGTTAAAAAATAGAGGTTGAAAAAAAAGACCAATACACCAGGCTTTGAATGATCATTCTGTTGCATGCACTCAATTCAACAGATATTGTGTGCTTTGACCAAGAATGTTTCAGAAATACCCGGTATTGTCTTACCTTGCGATAGAGTCCGGGAATATTGACCTCAGTTTCCCTCAAATACCACGGAATTCTGCTACTTCATTGTGTAGTTTTCAAGGAAAATAAAGGAGAGGTAGACTTGACTTACAATCCTTCATTTGTATCTTTCAGACGTCATTCTGTTAATCATAACAGCAGAAGCAATTGCATTCGAATGCATCCCCATACAATTCAAATACAGAACTAGCCAATTCGCAGAAATCCAGCGACGTGGTCCTCACTAAATCTCTAAAGTCATCTGTAAAGTTTTTATGAATGATTCCCAGCTAATACAAAATACACACATCCCCGCTGCAGAACTAAGAGAGCAATAAAATATGGTTTTGACGTTGATACACCGATAGGCTCGGCGTTCGTGTCCTCGCTGACTACTAGCAATGCCTACAAAGCTTCTTGTATTTTATGGGGGAAATTATGTTCCAAAAGAAAGGATTACCGAAATCGTTGAAATGAACCCCTGATTTCGCATGAACTCCAGCGCCACCCACCGTGTCATTAATTCGGCACTGTCTCACGGGTGATTGTCATCGATAAAAAAATATATATATATATTATTATAAAAAAAAATTGTGGACGCATATTAACCCATACGATAGTACGCCGTTGTGCAACGATACCTTTAATTTCACAATACATCAGCCCGAGTTGGCAGCAGAACACACAGGATCGTGTTTGCATTAAGGTTTGATTATTACAGCGGACTAAAAGTTACTTAGACAAGTAGGTAAAGGCTACAACACGTGTCCAGCAAATTCAGCCATCTTATTTCAATTCAAGAAATGTTACATATTCATACAAAAATTAACACTTGTTTAATGACTATATGACCCCCGTATACAAGGTGTAGGGGAGACCGGGGTTTCTTCGGTCCCGGGGTTAGGTTTGTCACTCCAGTTTTTTTCATTGCAAACGCACTGACGGGAAAACGAAAATGTACGAATTATGTGACATCCCAGCGACGTCATCTTTTGGAAAGGAGAATGACTTGTAGTGTCATGTAAGTGTTTTCTGTCTAAATAACTACATTTTGGCCCAAATTCCAAACTTTAAGTTTCTGAAAGAAATGCGTCTAGCTTCTTTGAAGAAAAAGATTTCCACAGTGTTTTTTTCTGTTTCATAAACGTATGTAAGGGTTTGCTCCTTGCAGCCCCTCCCCTTTCTCATTCTTTCACCTCCACCTTAATGGGCCACAGGTGGGGCTCATTAAAGTGGAGGTGTTGGCAGAGTATTAGGGTTGGCAGGTGCCAGCCCTGGGGCCTCTGCGTATCATTCCGTTCCTTTGTCAGTGGGAATGTCTGCTGCTCCTCTTAGGCGCCATGGTCCTTACTCCTGATCCAAAGGTGGAGAGGAGTGGGTCCAACGCTTCTCATGCAAAGGGTGGGCACATGAGGACTGTACAAATGTCAGTGGGCTCGCCTACATATGTCATAACTGCAACTCTGATGGTGATTATGCATAAATCATAGCTTGTTTTGGTTCGTTGTAAAAATAAAACACTTCTCACCATTTCTGTTATGAGAATATTGGACTGTCTTTTTCAGCTTCAGCTGATTGCCATCTATGACAATTTTACCCCACCCATCTGACGAAGTAACCCAGGGTATGGGGTTACTTCAGCATGTTTGTGACATATCAAAAATTGAATATTGAGACAAAAGTATACGTTATATCGAGATTGTATCAATGCAAGTTTTGTAGGCGACATTCTGCACTACACAGACCATAAAGGTATTTCTCTAAGTTTTGGCAACAGAGCTATGAAGCCAAATACAAAATAATGATGAGGTAAACCTGGTTTCCCTTATAAGAAAAAGTAGACTCTCAGAAAAAAACACCATAAAACTAAAATGCGAAGCTGTTTGGAAAATCTGGTCATCCGTGTTGATGGACTATGTAGGGGAGACCGGGTCTAATTGATACACGTCCATGTTGTTACATTCTAAATAGTTCCAATAATAAAACACAGACGGCGCTCTAATTTTTCCTGCTGTGACCCGCGTCATTATGTGACAGAAGGACGTACGTTAAAAGTGGCAGGTTAGTGTTTCAGAAAAATGCTCGGAAAAGTAACTCTCATAGTGTTTGGTAGATTTTGAATCACACCAAGTATAATTGATACATACCCGAGATTTTCTGGATTATGAGAGAAGAGGACATTAGCCACTGAGTCATGACTAACCCATGTAAAGATTGCACTGAAGCATTTCAAAATGTCGGGAAAATAGTGAAGGGTTGCTGATGGACTAGTTAATACACCCAAGTTGTTACATTAAGAACTTGCCCCAAAACCTGTAACAACTTCAGCAAGATCAAATTATCTCACTGCATGGCTTTCTATCTTTTTGTATTTCAGAAAGATGCCTTGAAATTACAAATGAATAATGAAATGTGGCAATGACATTAGAGAATGACTCAAGAGGTTCCTTACTGTGGCTTTGTGGGATAATAGTAGTATGGCATTCCCCTTAACTTGCATACTTAATTGGAAAACACTTCTCACTTGAGCAAATTCTTAGTGTAACAAAATGCCCCACAACCTGCAACAAACGACCCCTCCTGTAACAAACAACCCCATGTATGGGGTAGTTTGTTACGGGTGACAGGGGTCTATTTTTTTCTCACCAGTATTACGCATGCGCAGAATACAGGGGTAGCTGCAGATTAGTCATGTCATCTAATAAACTTTCTACCTTTACAGAGCATGTTGATGACAAAAACCTGATAATGTCAATTCTACAGCCGTTAAAAGAAAAAGTGTAACAACTAGACCCGGTCTCCCCTAATTCCCCCTTGAATGATACCAGTGCTGTGGTTCAGTTTTCACGCTTCAGTGGACACGGCTAATTAGAATTTTGCAAAATGAAAGTCTTGCGCTTGAAAGGGTCCATATGAATTCTTTTCCCATGGATGGCAAGTTTGATTGGTGTTTTACTTGCATGCATAAAACAAGGAAAGAAAAAGACTGGTTTACTCCCTACTCTTGATACAAAGATTTCACATATCAGTGAGAAACTGAAAATGAATTGCATAATTTGCTCAATAAGTCAAGATTGGGATAGCTTTACTTCAGGATTTTTACTGAAAGGCAAACACTTTAAATGTCAAGGGATTCCAGCACATTTAGTCCTCCGCATGGGCCATGTTCCCTGCCACATAAAATGACCAATGATGGACCCTGGATGCCGGCGCAGGACATCATCAACCAGGGAGGGGTCAAAAATTGTGACGCTCAATGCATAAATGTCCTTGGGTCCGTACCCCTTCCAGTCTGCCAAGAATTGATGTCTGCATGATGCATCCCCTACGCTGGACTTACAGAATCCGATGCATTGCGTCTGCGAGGCCACAATCAATAAGCCTGAGTGGAGGTGAGCAGCAAGAAAGATTATTTCTTTATTTATTATTCTGAGCCAAAACCATGTACTTCTCTGCTACAAAAATTATACCGCTGGTCCTGAACAAGAACAAATTTTCCTACATTTTTGTGAAATGTAGCTTAGCGAAAATTCAAGCAGGAAGACTATCTCCCTGCACATGCGTTGTAAGTCTCTAGCATAGATTCCAGCTTGTCCCTTTGATTACACTGGCCTGTTATTAACCAATCAGAGTCTTACACCACGTCGCTAGTCCAATCATCTGCTTGCCGTCAACCTTAAAAGTTTGCTCTATCCCTGCAGTCATTCAGCTGTCGACCAGTCTTGATGCGCTCTGCAACCCTCCTCCTCCCCACCACCATCCTCTGAGAAATGCCCGGACCCTGAGTCCTGGACCGTCCAAGCCCTGTCCTTCCTGGCTGCTGCTATACTGATCCAGCTCAGCTCCATCCTCCACATGCAGCTTCTGGAGCGATTGATGCCACTATTTAGATGGACTTTAAAATGGCAATCCTTCAATTATTCTAGTAGTACTTTATTTTATTATTAATAAGCAAGCCCGTGGAGGTTGGGCTTCCCCACTACAGCCGGGTTCCTCCTGAGATTTCTTCCCACTGGGGAGTTTTTTCTCACCACTCTCGAAGATTTTTCTCCTTACTGGGAGTTTTTGCCTCATTGCTGTAGCGGGGATTACACTGGGCACTGCCCCTACATTCTTTTATTTAATGTTTCAATGTAGAGCGTCGTCGCGACAGTCTCTGTGAAAAGCACTATATCTCATAAGTTGAATTCAATTGTATTCTACCAGCCACATGATCAAGTCGGCTCTCAGAATCGTTCCAGCAGTAGTTCCTAACCACCACCACCAGTGTTTAGATCCCAGGGGGGTATTTTGTTACTCATATAGAGCATATAATCGACAGAATCATCAATAACGTTATAATTATTTCTTGCCGGGGTCTAACCGCCGAAGATCTTGCTCTGTATTATTTAATAAACATTTATCATTTACAAATCACCACCTTATTCTAGTCTTTCCTGATTAAAATGTCATGAAGAGGGACTCAAATTTGTGGAAGTTAAAACGATTTAAAAATAAAATCACGCCGTCTGGCTCCGAAAATTCCATGCCATAGACACCCATTATAAAGTCTGAGAAGGACTCAAAATTTTGTTTTTTAAACAGCTGGTGTAGAAAAACTAAAAGAGATATTGAAAATATGAATTAGTAACTGAAAGTCGACGGCATTGTTAAAGTTTCAGAGTTGGAATGGAGTTTCTATGTGATTTCATGAATTTGAGATGTGTGGGTGATGAGTGAGTTTGAATGATTTTCTCATTGACTTCCATTATAACCAATTTTCAGAAAACGGTGAATACTTTTTAAAGTTTGAATGAGATTGAAAAGATGAATCATATGTAAAAAGTCAGGAAAATGTAGAATATTTTCCACTTTGAATGGAGTTTCTAGCTGAAAGTATGATACGGCTGGTATTGTTTGAAAAAAGTGACGTTTTCTGATTTTTGAAGATTGCATAATTCATTTTCAATGGGAAAATAGTTTTGTAAAAAATTGGAATATCTGGGAAAATATGAATGTTAGGAATTAAAAAGGACATTCCATGCAAGTACTAATTGAGCGGAATGTTTTGACTTGGAATGGTTTGAATCAGTTGAAGTTTGTCGAAGGAGTAGCGTTTCAGTTTTTGTTGAATGGGATTTAATAGGAATTGGAAGTTTACCGTTGAATTCTGGGAAAATTCCGAATGTTACGAAACATTGGAAGAATGACCTGGAATGTCCTAATGAAGCCGAATCATATGAATTTAGAATTTTTTCAATCGGTTGAAGTATGCTGAAGATAAGCTGAGCCCAAAAACCCAGCAGAATAATAATAAAAATAAATAAATTTGGTAACAGAAGAACAAAGGGTTTGAATGCTGCTTGCAATAATAATGCTGCTTTTGTAATAATAAAGGCACCGAATAATATAAGTGGCTATACTATTAACTGAAAATTATAGTCTTGTGGTGAGTATACACATAATAAACTAAACTATTCTAGACTTGTTTATATCTGGCCCATTTTCAATTTTTACCCTTACTTCTCAAATAATTCTGTCACAATAACGTAGTTACCCAGCTTGGCGCTGATATCTATCCAGGCTTGAAGTGTCACAGGTCATGATAAAAAAATGACATATTTGGTACTGTGTATGATCATTGATGTAAAATGTGGTGTTAACAGCAAAACTAAGCCACTTTAATGGCTATTAAGTGGCGCTACCAGCAGGCAAAGTGAGATACGGACCAAAATTTGTCTTTTTCCGTGAGACACCTGTATCTACCTATGTGCCAAGTTTCATTCAATTCCAGGGGGTCAGCTGTGCACCAAATGTCAATCTCTCTGGGAATGGCTCAACAGCGCTAAAAGCTGATACAATTTTGATAGAAGGAAAGGCCGATCTTTAGATTTAAGCTGCTTACACCAAATATTGACCCTATTTCCAGTGAACTGTGACACCAATCATGGTTTGACTGACCAGATGCCATTTTGCTCTCGTCAACCGTTGAGGTGTGATGACAATCCTCATCTCTCTGTTCATAGGGGATAGGATTGAAACAACATGGTCAAGGTGAGCTGTAGCCCCACTGCTTGATGAGTTAGGGAGTGCTTTTTTGTTCGGAGATGCTGTCCTGCTCACCGCTGTTATTTGGGAATCTATGACACTTCTGCTCGCTTCAATAAGTCTGCCTTTTTGTTACGGATACAAGAGGGAAAGCACACAGGGGAACTCTGTAGAACTTGGAAACGAAAGGGAGACACAAAAGGGGAGTGAGACGCCAGAAGCGGGGATCCAAAATAATAATTTATTAAAATAAACACAGGGAAAAAAAACCAAGGGGAAAAGGGGGCACTAAGGCTAACAAAAACACGGTGCCAAGCAGTGAAACCAGAAAACTCAGGAAAACAAACTCAAGACTAGGGCAGACCAGAACACTAGACAGGGGGGCAGACAAGACTATGGCTAGGGACTGTGACTATGGCTTGGACAAAGACTATGAACTATGGCTTGGGGCTATGGCTGTGGCTTGGCTTGGGGCTATGGCTATGACTTGGGGCTGTGGCTTGGCTTAACTAAACACTGACAAGACAAGACTGTGGGCACAGCTGGCAGATGGCAACTCGGAAGGCACAGCTGGCCGGGAAAAGGGTAAGGGAGAACATCAGGAGGGGAACAGACAGGACACAGGGGCACTTGGACGGGCAGGAGACGCTGGGGCACTTGGACGGGCAGGAGACGCTGGGGCACTTGGACGGGCAGGAGACGCTGGGGCACTTGGACGGGCAGGAGACGCTGGGGCACTTGGACGGGCAGGAGACGCTGGGGCACTTGGACGGGCAGGAGACGCTGGGGCACTTGGACGGGCAGGAGACGCTGGGGCACTTGGACGGGCAGGAGACGCTGGGGCACTTGGACGGGCAGGAGACGCTGGGGCACTTGGACGGGCACAGAAGACGGTGGAGGCAGACTGGCAAGACAGGCACAGGGGACACTGGAGGAGACAGGGGGCACCAGGGGCTTGGAGGCAGCAGGAAGGGCAGGCTGGGCAGGGTATGCAGCTGATGAACACAGAGGAGAACTGAGGGGACCAGAGGGAGCGCACAGGGGCAAGGAGTGTCGCGCAGAGTGACAAAGGGAAGTCAGATCTGAAGGCGTGGAGAACCGGCTCCCAGATATAGGGCAGGGGGCGAGGACAGACACAGGTGCAGCAACTTAATATAATTAACAAGGGGTGGAACACAAGGGAAACCAATTACATGAAAACAGATAAACATTAACACACAAACGAGGATCACAAGACAATCCCAAAGACGGGATAAATAAACTAGATAAAAGGACGCCTAAGTGTACAGAATAAGTCAGGATAGATTTTAAGAATGCAGAGAGTCTGCAGGAAACTTTAGCAAAACCAGAGAATAGTAAAGCAAGGGGCGGAGACTAGAACAGGGCGAAAGCTGAGAGATTATTAGTCAATTAGTAAGTGCAGCTATACAATCCCGGGTGCTCGTTAGTATGTTAGTCTAATATACAATGTTAGTTTGGTTAGTAAATTCTAGAAAACAACAAACTGTTAGTAGGGGTTAGTAATATAGAAAAGCAAGGGGAAATTAGTAAACGAGAACAGAAGGAAGGCTGAAACCCAGAATCCATTAAATCACCCGAAATAGTGTCACAATCAATTAACACAGAAAACTGCTACAAACAATGACGCGACCGGGGAGAAAGCAAAGACAGTACATGGGTAAGACGTGGACTGGAGTAACACGGAAGAGGAATGAAATGTGAAACACTAAGACATGGACGAAAAACTGACATCACAAAAATAATAAAAACCTAAAATTGACTAACCAAACACAGACCCACGGAACACAACACTTTTCTCTAATGAGATGATTATCAAGGAGTTTTTAGCCACTGAATTGCCACTAACTGTTTTTTTCTCGTTTTATTTTTCATCTCACCATTCTTTGCATACTCAAGATGTGGAAGAGCAATAAAATCCCAAGAGTACAGCTAGCTGTTTCTGAGATTTTGTAACCCGCACATTTTGCACCTAAAATAATATCACTCAGAACAAGCATCATAAATTGGAGCACTTAACCATGTCTGAATGCTTTTTATTTTGAGATACAGCTTCAGTGTTTTGTATAGCATGTTATTGGATAAATATTTATTACATTATGGTTTTATTCTGTGGAAAAAAAAACAACCTATGAATTTTCATCAAAAAATATGTTAGTATTCAGTTAAAATTAAGATGATGTGATCCTGTGAGTTAAGCTGAGTGATTCTCTCTCTTGAGAAAAACTTCCCCCTCCCTTTAATTATTGACATCGAGGCAGCTTTTGTGAATGATCCTTTCCTCCTTTACCCTCCTCTGTGCTTCACCAGATTGCTTCCCAAAGCCTCCTGCCTCCTGTTAGTCATGCGGCGCCCAATGTCGTATTTGCGTAGCATGAATTAAATTTGTCTCAACCTTCCCATCCCATCCGTACGTCACTGGCTTCCTGTAAGCGAATACTCGCAAAACTGCAGTTTCATGAGCATTTTCAGGCTTTCAGGGACCATTCACGAATAACTTTCTTCGCTTTGGTTTGCTTTAGTGAGTAACTGTGGACTGCGGTTGCCTGTTCAAATCATGGCGGGTGATTGTGACCTTGACGCTGGTCTGGAGCAAACTACATCTAAAGATGGCGACAGAGTTGTCGTAATGAATGAGTTACTTTGTTTTGTGAACTTTAAACTGAACCTAATGGCCCCAGAGGCGATTATCCATCTGTGCCGGAACTTTTACGATGAAGAGGTGGTGGAGAAGGCTAAAAAATTGCTTTACAACTTGTGCTCGGGGCAGGACGGCCGGCAGGATCGGCTGATTAAGAGAACTGGACCTAATAAGAAGAAGGCAAACCTAGAAGATATCGTGAGCGTTTTAACCCGACGGAATGGTGATTTACCTGTCACTTTTGTTGCTAAAAATCTGGCAAACCTACCTGCTATTAGCTTTAATAGCATTGATGTGTCAACGCTACTATCAAGGATGGAAGCGTTGAGAGCCGAGCTCGATGTTGTGAAAACTACCGTGGAGCTGCAGGCATCTGTTTGTGAAGAACTGGGTGCTGTTTTAAATTCACAATCCAAAGTGAGTGGTGTGGTGCAGGAATCTGTGTCAAACATCGTGGCGACAAATCTTGTAACTCAGCAACATGCAGTGGAAGTGACTGAACCAAATTCAAATGTGACTTTATTAGATAGTGAGAACACCCGGCTTGTGAATACTTTACCTAGTGACAATACCCTGCTTGCTGAGAATCAGGATACTGTTAGTATGAATAATTCAACTGGTGCTAAACCTAAGACATCGAATGTTTCTTTTGCTGATGTTGTTACTGCTGCAGCTACAGCCTCCTCTGGGAAGTGGGAGACTGTGAGCAGGAGGAGAAAGTTTGCCACAGCTGTGAACTATATACCTAGGCCCAAGTCTGGGAATTTAATTATAGGTAAGGCCAAAGAAGTTGGCATTAGGGCAGCCAGATCGGGTAAAAGGCTAGCAAACATTTTTGCCACTAGGTTGGACCCACAGCTACAGGAATCTGAGGTTAAAGAATACCTTGAATCAATATTACACACTGACAATATTAACGTTGAGCTGGTGAAAAGGACTGGATTTCACACTTCTTTCCATATTACTTGCGAATGCATGAACCCCGGGGCCTTCATGAAAGAGGATGTGTGGCCTGAGGGTGCTTATGTAAGATGGTGGCGTGATAGAAAATATGACAATGCTGGTAGCAATGAGAGTGAGGACAATAAGAATACACAGGTTAGGAATGATTCCCAGGATGATGTCCAATTACCTGATCAGAATAGCAATGCAATTGGGCAAAGTAGTGGGTGTCTATTTGATTCAAATGTGGGTGCATTGGAGGCATCGATTCGGCCTGCATAACGATGAAACGGCTCCCAAGACTGTTTCATAATTATCTACTGTAGAATTATATCATGAAGATAATTACATACAACTGTAGAGGTTTACCACGCAGTGCTGACAAGCTACATCACAGACCTGGTGTGGCAAATTTATTAGAAAATGATGTTGATATCCTCTGTATTCAAGAGACTTGGTACAGTAAACAAGATCTTGTACAATTGAATTCGCTTCACCCGCTTTATAGGGGTATTGGTGCCTCTACTGTGGATTATGCAGATAGGTTACGTCATGGTCATATTCCAGGAGGGGTTGCAATTTTGTGGCACTCCAGGCATGAAAAATTTGTAACTCCTCTGAAATTTGACTATAACTGGGTCGTTGGCATTGAACTTGCCTATGGTGATAAGAGGATTATTATTCTGTGTGTATATTTACCCTATGAAAGTTATGACCATGAAGAGGAATACATGGAAAAATTGGGTACAGTGAAGGCTATTATCGATGAATGTAATGTTACCTGTTTTTATGTATTAGGGGACTGGAACTCAGATATAAGTGATGTTGACTCCTGTTTTGGGAGACATTTTAAGCTGTTTTGTGAAGAAAATGGACTGGTGATATCGACTGGGCTGTTTTTACCAAACGATACTTTCACTTTTCTCAGCGAGAGAGGATCCTCCTCTTGGCTGGATCACTGTGTATGTTCTGCCGATAGTCATGATACCATACAGTCCGCTGAAGTTTTGTATGCTGAGGCTATAGTTGACCATTTTCCGGTTATGGTTGATATTTCCCTTGATTTAATACCTCAGATTGGAAAAATATATGATAATGCTGCCCCTAAACTTAATTGGGCTAAATTAAAAGATGAGTCTGTGACTGATTATAGTATTACTACCGAAAACTACCTCTCAGACATACAAACTCCAGCTGATGCAATTCTATGTAATCATGTGAATTGTAAGGATAAATCCCATAGTACTGCATTGCAAGTTTTCTATAATGATATCTGTGCCAGGTTAATACGGGCCAGTGATGATGTATTTGATAAACAGAATAACAACCAGGGTAAGGGAGGGTACTCCCAACCGGGATGGAATGATTATGTAAAAGATTTCCATACTGCTGCTCGAGAATGTTTTCTCCTGTGGTTAAATGATGGTAAGCCTAAACATGGTCCTGTGTTTGACTTGATGAAAACATCTAGGGCTAGATTTAAATATGCCATGAGGTTTCTGCGTCGTCACGAGAACCAATTGGTTAGTGACTCCTTATCTAAGAAACTGCTGTGCAGACCTTTGGACAAATTTTGGACCGAGATTCAGAGAATTAATAATTGCAATACTTACTTACCGACTAGGATTGACAATGCGATAGGTCCTGAAAAGGTCACTGAGATGTGGAGGGCTCATTTCCAACAAATGTTTAACTGCGGTAGAGACATAAACTTAAATTTATTGAAATATGATGTTAACCCATGTGGGTCTATACAGGTTTGCATAGAAGAAGTTGAGCTAGCTATTCTGAATCTCGACCTAAATAAGGCGTGTGGATTGGATGGCATTTATGCTGAACATTTGAAGTATTGTAGCCGTAGGATCCTTCCCCTACTCGCCATGTGCTTGACTGGTTTCTTTGTGCATGGCTTTTTGCCAGATTCAATGCTCTCTGTCATTATAGTACCAGTCTTGAAAGATAAGTGTGGTAAAATTAACTGTAGTGACAATTACCGTCCTATTGCTCTGGCCAGTATTATCTCCAAAATCATTGAACGTATAATTTTGTCAAGAACATCACATATTTTAATTTCTAATAGCAACCAATTTGGTTTTAAAAAAAAATTGGGCACTGATATGTGCATTTATGTTTTAAAAGAGGTAATTGACTGTTACAGGTATCTTGATGGATCTACTTTTATGTGCTTTCTTGATGCTTCTAAAGCATTCGATCGGGTTAAACATTCAGTTCTATTTCAGAAATTGATACTTAGGGGTGTACCTGGTTACATTGTCAGAATCTTGATGTATTGGTATTCTAGTCAGTCTGTGCATGTTCGATGGTCTGGATGTACTTCAGATAGAATCACTGTGACGAATGGAGTAAGACAAGGGGGAATTCTCTCTCCCCACTTATTCAATGTCTATATGGATGACCTAAGTACCTCTCTTAATGATTGTAATACTGGCTGTGTCATTAATGATCGAATAATTAATCACCTTATGTATGCCGATGATCTAGTACTAATTGCCCCGTCTGCTTCTGGTCTGAAAACTCTTCTTCAAGTCAGTGAGAACTATGGTGTTACACATGATGTCTTATTTAACCCATCTAAGAGTGCCCTGTTGATATGCAGAGGAAAATATATTCATAAGGGTGACACTTTTGTCTTCAATATTGGTGATAGAGAAATTAAAGAGGTTAGCTCGGTTAAGTACCTGGGACACTTCTTATGTAATACTCTGAGAGATGACACTGATATTATGAGACAGTGTCGTCAACTCTATGCTCGTGGTAACACCTTGGTAAGAAAATTTGGGAATTGCTCTGACCATGTTAAAAAAGTTTTATTCAATGCATATTGTACCACTTTCTATACTGCTCAATTGTGGTGGAGTTACACAGTAGGGGCTATCCATAGACTCCATGTAGCGTATAACAATGTATTCAGGATGTTTTTCAACTTACCCAAGCGCTGTAGTGCCTCACAGATGTTTGCTGACAAACACATACCTACTTCACATGCTGTTATACGAAAACTAATATATAAGTTCATGGCTCGGATAGATGTCTCTGAGAACAAACTTGTTCGTGCTGTTATGGATAGTGACCTGAGATGGCAGTCTCGAATCAGACGCCACTGGGTGAAAGCGTTAGACGTGCACCATGATATGTGAGCGCTGAGAATAATGTCTCTAGTTTTTTGAATCTGACTGTCATTATGTAACCCCTCTCTTCACGTTTAGTTTTTTAATATGTAATGTGTAGTATCGTGTTCTAGTATTATTTATTTGTTATTTTGTCTATGTTCTTTGTATTGTGTTATATACTGTACTGTGTCATCTTCTTTTTCCTGGTTTATCCTTTTTTTCTCTTTGATATGGACCTCTGTACCCAGTTGTGTCTGAAATAAAGAATTTGAATTGAATTGAATTGAATCTGAAAACCCAAGTGAAGACAAATATCCGTAAAAGAACAGCCATCTGTAAAAAAACTCAAACAGCCTTTTTAGTTCCCACTCACAAACATTTTATTTATTTTGCACGACAGACATCTTAAAATGTTATGGCTGCCTTAGGGAAGCATCCTTGATTAGATCAATTTCCCTTCAAATATAGCTGAGTCGGTAAAAGCAGGAGCGATGTTAACGAAAGCCATGTATGTATCATCGGTTAGTGATTGATAAGGTCTGAGAAACAAAATTTGAATCAAGGTCAATGCAAAATTAGTATTATTACTTGTATTCAAAAACATTGCATTGATGATAATATAATTTAACTGTGGGGCCTGAGTGCCATTCTCATCGCCTCATCTAATCGCAAGTCTATATGAGTGCATGATTGACAAATACATAAACAGGTCAGTCTGTGACATGAGAATCAAACCTCTTGATTTTATTTAATTTCACCCACTCAATTTGGGATATTATTTTTCAGTAAAGGGAATGTCCACATGTCTATCAAGTGACTAAGTATGCAATACGTAATTTCCAGGAGACAGAGATGCATTTACTGTCAAAAAGTTGTCCATTGGGAGTGTTAATTTCTAAACCTGACTGATGTGGAGAGTTTGAACAAATTTAAATTCATTCTATTACTGTTTTAATTCCAGAGATGCATGGTGGCACAATTGAAACATCCATAGAACATCCTACAATTGGAAGGGCACTCAGTAGAGTGCACACCACTGCCATGCCATATGTCAGTATTATTGATTCTGGATCCACAAAAATATTTTCCAAATCACCAACAACTGTAACGGTTCAGTGTGCATTGAGGTCTTGGCCTTGATCACTGCCTCAAGGACTTAAATCAAGAAATAAACATGTTCGCGTAGATGTAGACACCACTGGACATGGAGCTGCTCTATTTATGCAGGAAGGTCCACAATTCCATCAATAGGTGGCACAAATGAAATGGTTTTTTGAATATTCACAAGGACAGAGTGGCTGTGCATAAATTCTTGTATGGACAATCCCTAAGCCCCAGGAATTGTATGAATCAAACTCCTCAGCCAAGACTGAAATACAAACTACCTAATATACAGTACTTGCCCATTGTATCTATCCAGCAGTTAATGAAAATGATCTCTTGTGACCGATAAATTGTTGTCCTTAGTTGCAACCACTTCAGCTATAATAGGCTGAATATAATAAAATGGTATTCCAATGAAATATTGAAAAAAAATTGTTTTCTGAAGCAAAAATTCAACATGTTACTGATACTATGTTATGCTACTATCAATTATATTCATCAGATTTTAAAAAGCGTGATTCCCTACCATTGATTTATGGTAAATTCATCACTCCAAGAGTTCAGTTGTCATTTACATCCTTGTACGATCTCTCACTGAAATGCAGTCACTTTAATGCTTGCTCAGGCTTATCTGTGTGAAGCACAGTCATAGTTCATGCCCACGTGAAACTTTCCCAGTAATTGTTTATTCATTGTTTATTCATTGAAATGTTTTTTTTTTATCCAATTCCAGACAGTAGAAACTTTCCACAGTAATTGAAAGACATTGATTGGACCCTGAAAAAAGTATTTAAACCCTTTGCATAACAGCAAGTTAGGTTTTATTCTTTCAACTTTGCGCAGCTGAAAAGTATGTGATTTCATAGAGAAAAGGACTTCCAGAACCAACCCTCGAGTGCTCAGGATACATTTTTGAGATCGGAATGTGATACGGAGATTGACAAAGGCAGTTATTTCGAATGGAAAAGACTGGAGGGCTGATAGCATTAATTCTCTGACAGAGAGATTAAATAATGGAGAGTATCTCTTCATGCAGTGTGAGTACAACTGCCTTTGAATGGAGTAGCACCATCCTACTTATAGCCAGCTGGCTAGCAAGCAATTTCTTATTTTTGGTTGACTACCGGGATCACTGAGCTAGTTTGCCACATTGGTCAACACAAATAACCGTTATTAGCCTTTGCTAATAACACTGCATGTGGTGGCATTTTGTTCAATACAGCAGTCTGTTTTAGAATTTATTCTGCATTCAACAAAATAGAATGCCTTGGATTTTTGCTTATTTAAAATGCAAACAACTCACAGACTTTGATAAATCTCCTGCTACGTTCATTGCACCGACTCTGTTTTATCTAAGGTGGCATATTGCCTGCATTTTTCTGATGGTAAATTTGTTAAAGTAAGGTATATTTCAGATATTACTTTGTCAGTGAGTTATACTTGCTTCTTTTTGGGTGTGAAAAGCGTTTATACAAGCTCGCGTTTTGCTTGGATGCTGGAAGTTTGGAAAAAGCAACCTTTCTGCTGCAGGGTGAACGTTCTGCTTTAAAAAACCAGGTCTGTTAATGAGCACATGTACTGTCTGTTGGGGCTCTGAAGAAAAGTGGACAAAACTCGATACATTATCATAGAGAAGAAGCATGTTTTTGGTTTGGAGAGGTTACTGGTGACCATTGATATCCATCCGCGCCTATATTGATAAACTTATGCTAAATTCCGCTGGAAAATCATTGATTCATATTAAACTTCATGAGTGGGTAGTTGGTTTGAGTTTAAAATATGATTATTTTAGGATTTTCAGTGCACTATTTAGAGGGTTCTGACAGCATGGGGAGCCACTTGGAGAGCTGTGTAATTTGAGTCATCATGAGTAGATTGCTCTTCCTATCAGACGAAGCACACTTGTGGTCAAGGAGTTCATGATCCAAGAAATGTATTGTCTTAACTCCCAGCCATTTTTTCAATCCTCTGTATTATTTTTTTAAAAATTCAATTGCTGAATTTTGACCCTAAAACTAAACTAAAATTATGCAAAGAAACAGACATACAATGAAATTCTAAATGCTACAAGTGTCTTGTTTCATTTAAGCCACTTTCCCCCTCTCTGTGAAGGGCTCCAAGATTCGTTATCCCAGGACTTTTTGTCCCTGGACTTTTCAACCCCGAATTTTTTGTCCCCGGACTTTTCGTCCCCTGGGAATTTTCCCCGTGGAGTTTTCGTCCCCGGACTTTTCATTCCCATGTATCTTTTGTGCCCGGACTCTTCATCCCTGGATTGTTCATCCCCCATAATGCTTTGCCATCTTCTTGCATTATAACCCTAACCCTAACCCTAATCTGTCCATCATCTGTCCAACCATCTGTCTGTCTACAATGGTGGCCAGTTTCATTATAATCAGGGGATGGAAAAATCCAGGGAAGAAAAGTAAAGAGATAAAAATTCCTTGGGGATGAAGAGTCTGGGGAAGACAAGTCCATGGGGACAAAAATCTGGGGACAAAAAGTCCAGAGACAAAGAGTCCTGTAACCCTATGGAGCTCAAATGTTGAATTATAAAGCTTTAAATAGAGTAACAAATAAATAGCCATATTTTGCTTCTACGCAAAGGGGTTAAATTAATTGTGGTCAGTTTGTCATTTTCTGTTCCGCAGTTTTAATTATATTGCAATTGGCAGATGTAATTCTGCAAAAAAGGAAACAAGCTGTTGCACTTTCTTTGTTACCATACTGTGATTGCCCTGTGTGTCTTGTTAGAGCTGGGGTGTTTCTGTCTAACAAATGATGTGCTTCCTTTTTTTCAGAGCATTTCAAGATTACTGAGAGCAAGACCTGGAGATCATTATTATTTGACTCATTCCTTTGAAATATGTGTATTTTTTAATGTTTTAGTAAGTGGTGCAAGCATATTGTATGAATAAAGTAGACTTTTACAGATTGGCAAGGGTTACTGATTGAAAAATAAAAACAGAAAAGTAATACTTTAATATGTTGAACTGCAAGGCGCTTCAACCATAGGCCTACTGTTTTAAAATGGCCTATATCATTCTGATAAAAATGTCATTAAAAAAAGGATGTGCTACATATTTTGACTGAATGTTGAAAGAGACATAGTCTCTTTTTAAATCAAAGTAAAAAATGAAGGTTTTAACTAACATTTTAATGCGTTTGTAATGCTGCTGTGATATGATAATTGACTGTGCGCAATTGCGGTATAATAATGTTCAGGTTTTAATTACATGGACAAAGTCAATCTTCTTTAGCTTTCCTTGGCTGACGATTATCTAATCGATCAGTGTACTTTTATGCGATGAATGCAACTTGGTGAAATGGAGAGCTTCTCTTCCACTGCATTTTACTGATAGCCTTAGCTGTTACTATGCTACAGAATTAGCTGTCCTACGGGGGGCAAACAAACAAACTTGGACTTTTCATAAGCAGCTCTAAAAAACCTTATTCTTAAAATTAATATTATTTTAGTATTATTGTTTTGTGGGTTGGCTCAGTCTCCTGCACCTCCTGGCATACGAGAGCTACTTCAATCAAGTGCGGTATCAAGGGGAGAGGTAGCCTGGTGGCCTGCCCCAAATCTGCCTTGTTATTTGGGTCTGTTGGCTGTTGCCAAGGGGCTGTTGCCATCTTGTATGTTCACATTACTTGGCCGCACTTCCAGCAGTATGTTGGAACATGCTCAAAAGCGCAGGACTTGCTCTAATTGTTTCATCTTAAGGCATTATAATTATTTCATGAATTATCCAGCAAAGTTAGTAAACATGCATGACACCTTCGTTTCTAAGTAAGCGACTTTTTGTAAATATCCCACAATATTTCTACCTTCTTTTTCCATTTTTTCCCCAAATTGCTCAGTTGATAGGCCATACTCTAAGGATTCTCTAAGCCAAGTTTTATTGAAACTGGACGACTCATCTGTTACGCGTTACGTTATACTCTTGTACGTGAGGTCAGTGATTCAAATCCAACCCTTGTCCAAAATCTTTTAATTGTTTGTGTGACAAATTTTTTTTTTCACGTCTAATCTACTTAAGGGCAAACACAGGTGAAAAGGTCAGAGTCTAAGGAGTTATATACATATAGTATTGTTCAAAAGTCTTAGGCACATTTAAAGTAATTTCGCCAGGCAAATATGCTTACAAAAATAATGAAATTAAAAGTTTCTAATGACTGGGAAATTAATAATGCAGAGCTGCAAACTGTTAAAAACTAAATCAAGCCAATAATTGAAGCACCTATTACTAAAACCCCTCAGTCACACTTGACTTGACTTGACTTGTGGGGTTTTAGTAATCAGTGCTTCAATTGGTGTGACTATGCTTTGCTTAAAAATTTGAAACACTGTCCAGCTATAGTTTTATAAGATGATTGGGTCTTTCCTTGTTCCAAGCAGAGTGGAAAACTTGCCACCATTTCTCAGACTAACAGACCAACTTGTGTCTGTCCCTCCAAGTATTTGCAGACAGCCATGATAATGTTGACATCCCGGCTCTTTTGAGACTGTATGATCTGTATTAGTCATTCATTCATTCATTCATTTTCTATACCCACTTATTCCTCGCTTGGGTCACGGGGCGAGCTGGAGCCTATCCAAGGCGGGGACCCACCCTGGACAGGTTGCCAATCCATACCAGGGCGCACACACCATTCACAGGCCATTTGTATTAATTATTTTATTTTTTATTTTTTGATGTATTTATTTTTTAAATTTGGCGTCTCCAATCTCACTCGAATCTGGAATGCCCAATTGGTGAACTATGTACAAGGCTTGCTCATATGCAACCCTTGTTATCAATTCAGGAGAGAGGGACGGTTCACGGTTCTCCTCCGAAGCACGTTCCCATCAATTACAGCTTCTTTACACTCATTGGTTGAATCCTTGCAAGTTCAGAATGAGGGCAGAGGATACCCAAACATGAATAAGCTTAGAATGTTCCTGACGAGTGCCCGGCTGGCCAACAGGAGGCGCTTGAGCAACAAACAAAGCAACCATTTTTGATATTTTCCTTCCCGGCAGTCCCTTTTCAATCTGCATCCCACTAGCACAATGGCCAAATGGGCGCTACTCTGAAAAAGCTGCCGACCGCTGCCGGTTGGTCCGACCAGGTCTTAAACCCGCGCTGCGAAAGTCACTTGTGCTCCACATTGCGTTGCTTTAACCAAGTGAGCTATACAGCAGCTTCTGTCTTAATGAAATCCAAAGATTTATTACTAAAACTATGTTTCAAATCTTCAGCAACACCAATGAGAAAAACAAAAAGTCAACATCTAAAGCCAGATTTAAATTTTTATAAATGTAGGTTTCCATAGACTTTTGCTCAGTAATGCATAATGTTATGGCCCCAATTTGTTATTTCATTTATAACACAACAGCAACAGCAAGGGATGACAAACACAGTTTTAACAACTAAAACACATTTAATTTTTAACAAAGACAAAGACTAATAACAACCTACAACTAAAGACCAAGATTGATAAACAAGAAAAAAACAGAAATAATTACTGTCCCTTTTTGGTGGGGTGGCTTGGTGATGTTCTGGATGAAGAAAATGCTCAAACACAGGCAAAGAAATCCACAAAAGAAACGTCACAGGTCTTGAACAGAATGGCAGGTCTGGTCATCTTCTTGCAATTTCTCCTACTACTTTACTGTCTCAATTCTTTTCCTTATATACTCTTTTGCAGACCCCACCCACATTTAGACCTCTTTTTTTTTAATTTTCTGAGACTTGCCCCAGACATGTCCAGGACATGTCTAAACATGACTCCAGTCTGAGCTTAACAAAAAAAAGGTAAATACAGCCATCTAGTGGCCTATATTCACATTACACCTCCATTCCAAAAGGGAAAAATTTTGACTCATGAAGGCAAAATTTTTCTTTTCAATACAAAATGGTTAAGTGAACACTTGTCTATATATACATATCATACAATATTCAAACACATGATATATATATACACATTCAAACACAGGATAAGCAATCAGCAATTACATTGTCTGTACCCTTCACATGCTTAATTTCCAAGTCAAACTCCTGTAAAATCAAACTCCAATTCAACAATCTCCGATTCTTGTTTTTCATCTTACTCAAAAACATTAACGGATTGTGGTCAGTGTACACAATCATTGGCTTTTGTCCTGTACAAACATAAACCTCAAAGTGTTGTAAAGAAAGGACCAGAGCCAACAGTTCCTTCTCTATTGTGGAATAGTTCCTTTGGTGGCGATTGAACTTCCTGGAGAAGTATGCCACGGGATGCTCAATGTCATCAGAGTCACTTCTCTGAAGGAGCACAGATCCACAAGCTTGGTCGCTAGCATCCACCGCGATGGAGAACGGTTTGTTGAAGTCAGGAGATTTGAGCACGGGGAAGTGACACAGCAGAGACTTCAGGCAATCGAAGGCTCTCTGGCATGCATCATCAAAAGTGAACTTTACGCCTTTCTTCAGTTGGTTAGTTAGACTGAGAGCAATCTCAGCAAAGTTCTTGCAGAACTTGCGGTAGTACCCGATCATTCCAAGGAAGTGGCGCAAAGCTTTTTTGTTGTCAGGAACTGGAAAGTCCATGATGGCTTGGACTTTAGCATTTATGGGTGCCACCTTACCCTGGCCTATGACGTAGCCAAGATAGGTGACAGTAGCACAACCAAAGTCACTCTTGCTCAGGTTAACAGTCAGGTTAGCCTGGGTCAGGCGCTGGAACAACGTCTCTACATCTTTTAGATGTTCTTCCCAGGAGTCACTCCATGTGATCAGGTCATCGATGTACGCACCCGTGTGTGGCAATCCGGCGATTGTAGACTGTATCATCCTTTGGAACGTGGCTGGGGCATTTTTCATGCCAAAGGGTAGGACTTCATACTGGTACAATCTAGATGGTGTGGCAAAAGCAGAGATGCTCTTGGCCCTCTCAGTGAAAGGCACACACCAATAACCCTTCAATAAATCAATCTTGGTCAGAAACTTTGCTTGCCCTACACTATCAATACAATCATCAATCCTAGGTATTGGAAACACATCAGTTCTAGTTACAGCATTGACTTTGCGATAATCTGTACAGAATCTAGTACTTCCATCAGGTTTTGGAACTAGCACACAGGGTGAACTCCAATCGGAGTTGGAGGGTCTGATAATATCATGTTTTAACATGTACTCAACCTCTTTCTCAGCAATCTTTCTCTTTTCAGGATTCATCCGGTATGGATGCTGTTTTATTGGTTTGGCATCACCAACATCTACATCATGAGAGGCTATAGTAACTCTCTTTGGAACATCAGGAAACAAATCCTCATATTTCTTGATCAACCTTTCAAACTGATCTCTCTGTGAGGGTTCTAAGTGCTGGAGTTTTACATCAACATTTTGCAACACTTCAGTGTTTGACAATTTACATGAAAGAACTTCAGCTTTAATTCTTGGTTCATCATCTTGAAACTCCCCCTCATCTTCACACGTTTCGACCATTGGAGAATCTGAAGTGACAGCTGCAACCCTAGCATTTCTGTCATGATAAGGCTTTAGCATGTTAATATGACACAATTGTTTTGGTTTTCTCCTATCTGGAGTCTTCACAATGTAATTGAGATCATTGAGTTTTGTCAGAATTTCGTAAGGACCATGAAATCTAGCCTGCAATGGATTGGACTGCAAGGGAAACAACACAAGGACCTTTTCTCCTGGTTTAAACTCACGGCTTCTAGCCTTATGATCATACCAAGTTTTCATTTTTCCCTGACTTGATTTCAAGTTCTCTTTGGCAAGGTCACAAGCTGCACGCAATCTTTCCTTGAACTTGCTAACATAGTCTAACAGACTGATATGCGGCTCTTTCTCTTGCCATTGTTCACTCAATAATAGCAAAGGTCCTCTCACTTCATGACCAAACACGAGCTCAAATGGACTGAATCCAGTAGACTCCTGCACTGCTTCTCTAGCTGCAAACAACAGCAAATGAACCCCTTCATCCCAGTCTTTCTCATGGTCATAACAATAAGTCCTCATCATTGTCTTGAGAGTGGAATGAAACCGCTCTAAGGCACCCTGACTTTCTGGATGATAGGCATTAGAAAGAATCTGTTTTGCACCTAGTTCATACACAACCTGCCGAAACAATCCCGAAGTGAAATTGCTACCTTAGTCTGACTGAATTTCCCTGGGAAGACCAAACAACGTGAAGAACTTTATCAAAGCCTTCGAGATTGCAGTTGCCTTGATGTTACGTAGAGGTATGGCCTCGGGGAATCTGGTAGATGCACACATGATTGTCAACAAGTACTGATTTCCAGATCTAGTCTTGGGTAATGGACCAACGCAATCAACAATGACCCTAGAGAATGGCTCCCCAAATGCTGGGATAGGCTGCAATGGAGCTACAGGTGGGTCTAACTGGTGTTTTCCAACTACCTGACAAGTGTGACAGGTTTTGCAAAAGTTGGAAACGTCTTTCCGAAGCCCAGGCCAAAAGAAGTGTTTCATGATCTTATCAACAGTCTTGTTAACACCAAGATGACCTCCTAAAGGTAAACTATGAGCCATTGTTAAGATCTCATTCCTATAGACCTTCGAAACAACAATTTGCCTGACCACTGCCCAATCTGCATTGGCAGGGATATCAGGAGGGCGCCACTTCCGCATCAACACACCATCCTTGAAATAATACCCAACTGGAACTGCATCTATTTCTTTTTCAGGAAGGGCTCTCCTCTTTAGTACACCAATTTCAGGATCATTAGTTTGCTCCTCAATCAACCGCTTTCTGGACAGAGACAAGTCTCCAGACACATCAGAATCACCAGACCCATCCGGCTGGCTGAATAGAGAACTGATAAAAGTATCTGATAAGTCCTCAAACGGAGAAACCATAGTAGGCCAATCAGAGTCATGAGGCGAACCACCTGAGTCCTGACTATTCAATGTACTGGATGGCACCACAACATCATCTTCTTTAGCCTTCTTGGCCATAGCACGAGTCACTGCGCAAGAAGGATACAGAGATGGGTCCTCATCCCCATCTTCAGTGCTTGGCTGTGAAGTAAGATGTAGGGGGAACTACTTTGCCCCCAGCCAGGTCATTGCCTAGCAACAGAGAAACACCCTTTATAAGTAGACTTGACATAAGTCCCACCTTTACCTGTCCTGTAACTAAATCTGACTTCAAGAATATAGAGCGCAGGGGTACAGATACAGTCCTCCCTTCAATACCTTGTACAAGTATGAAATCCCCTGAAGCGGTCTCATCACGTAACTCCAAGGAGTCCATCAACAAAAGTGACTGAGAAGCTCCGGTATCCCTTAGGATATATATGGGGACAGGAGTAGTATGCTCATTCAGAGCCACAAATCCCTCTGACACAAATGGAAGAAATTCCTCCCTCACGAATTCAGCTGTATTAGGCTTTTTAGCCCCACAAGAAGCAGGTAATTTAGCAGATCGGTTATCTACTACAGGGGTTTCTAACCTTGTTTTCACAAAGGCATTTGGTTTGGTATCCTTTTCTTTTTCTTTCTTAGCTTTAAGGAACCAACAGTTAGTTTTAACATGACCAGATTTCTTGCAATAACTGCAAACTAGACCACTTTTGTCACTGTTAGCTTTCACACTTTGATCAGACCTGTTACTGGATTTCTGAGCACCATCACCAGATTTGTCTTTGTCTTTGGGTGTGGAATCTTGGGTATCACTGTAACCCTTTTTCTGAAATTGGGACCATTTATTGTTACTGCTAGACTGAAATTTGGACTTATGAGTGAGAACATATTCATCTGCAAATTTGGCAGCTGATTGCAAGTTCAGTGCTTGCTTCTCATTAAGGTAGGTCTTTACATCATCCTTAACACAGTTCTTGAATTCTTCAACTAACACCATCTCTTTTAGTGAGTTGAAATCATCCTTGACCTCCATAGAAGTACACCAGCGCTCAAAGCAAACCTTCTTCTCATTAGCAAATTCCACATAAGTCCGATTTTCAGATTTCTTCAAACCTCTGAATTTCTGTCGGTAAGCCTCTGGAACCAACTCATAAGCTCTCAAAATAACCTTTTTGACAACCTCATAATCAGAGGAATTATCTGCAGACAAAGCCGAATAGGCTTGTTGAGCTTTACCCTTGAGGACAGTTTGCAACATCAGAGGCCAGTGTTCCTTTGGCCACTGGCAACTCTTTGCTACCTTTTCAAAACACTGGAAATAGTTGTCAACATCCTTTTCTGAAAATGGAGGCACCAGTTTTACCTCCTGACTGGCACAAAATTTATTTTTAGTTTCAATTTTAATTTTTAGTTGCTCCATTTGGAGTCTTTCTTCTCTATCGAATTTCTCTAATTCAAAATCTCTCTGTCTCTGTCTCTCTCTTTCTGCTCTTTCCTCTTTCTCTCTCTCAAATTCTCTTTGTTTTTCTTCTCTTGCTAATTTTTCTAACTCAAACTGCATTTGTTTTTCTTTTTCTTCCCTCTCAAATTCTCTTTGTTTTTCTTTTTCCTCCCTTTCTTTTTCTCTTTCCTCCCTTTCAATCTCTAGCATTTTTAATTTAAGTTCCATTTCTATATTTGGATTTTCCACTGGAAACTGTTCCAGATCTCCTGGTGCAAACACATTTTCATCAATGTAATATTCAACTATCTCTCTAGCCAGTCTTGCTTTTCGCATGGCTGGTTTTACCTCTGTCAGCTCCAACTGTCTGCAAATTTCTAGCAGTTCTGTCTTTTTAAAAGACTTCAAAACCCCTACGGTTGGTGATGCCAAGAAATTATCCATTGCTGTTGTCAATATATATCTAGGAAAATTCACAAAAACAATTTCACAATTTGGAATGTTAGATTTTCAATAAATTACTCACACAATGGTCTATCCCGGACCTTGAGCCCCCAATTTGTTATGGCCCCAATTTGTTATTTCATTTATAACACAACAGCAACAGCAAGGGATGACAAACACAGTTTTAACAACTAAAACACATTTAATTTTTAACAAAGACAAAGACTAATAACAACCTACAACTAAAGACCAAGATTGATAAATAAGAAAAAAACAGAAATAATTACTGTCCCTTTTTGGTGGGGTGGCTTGGTGATGTTATGGATGAAGAAAATGCTCAAACACAGGCAAAGAAATCCACAAAAGAAACGTCACAGGTCTTGAACAGAATGGCAGGTCTGGTCATCTTCTTGCAATTTCTCCTACTACTTTACTGTCTCAATTCTTTTCCTTATATACTCTTTTGCAGACCCCACCCACATTTAGACCTCTTTTTTTTAATTTTCTGAGACTTGCCCCAGACATGTCCAGGACATGTCTAAACATGACTCCAGTCTGAGCTTAACAAAAAAAAGGTAAATACTGCCATCTAGTGGCCTATATTCACATTACAATAACAATAATCAATCAAATCGAAAATGCCTATCAGAGCATGGGGAGTGAAACGTAGAGGGAGAGGAATGGAGCAAGTGTCCAGTATTCCTATTAAATAACGGAAATCAAGGAGCTGAACTGAAACTCATGAGGACCACTGTGAGGAAAACCAATGAGGCAAATATTCAGAACGTGACTGTAACCCCTCGTCCTGTAGTACAGTAATGCGATGTTGTCGCTCAGCTGTATTGAGGGAGTTAAATCTGGTCCACAAGCATGGGTTTCGAAGGAGGAGGATGGTAAGGAGATCAAGAGCACGAAGTGGCTGGTCCTGATGGAGGAAAGGCTTGGAGATGATGATTCACCTGCCATTCATGTAAATGACTTTCAATCCTGAGGGAACTGTCAAGGTCAGGTGGCCAGTTTATCTTGTATCCATTCAGCCAGGTTATGCAGAAATGCGGAATTCTGTAGGACTGTGCTTGGGCTTGCAAAAGGAATATGCTCACAACCACGGACGGCTGCAGCAGAAGTGGCTAGCTGAATTGAAAGGTGCATACTGAGAAGGCGCACATCTTTGAAACAGGAGCGTAGATACTTCGAATGAAGCCTCTCATCATGGCTGAAATCCTCGGAGGGAATGCTCCCAGTAAATACTGTTATAACCTGGTTTTTAGTGGAGATATACAAATGATGGAGAACACAAGATACAAAACAACAATTACGCCAAGGCAGGATTAAGACCAGGAACATAAATGCGCAGGACAGTAATCAACAAAATGGAAAATGCCTGTTCAGGCATGGGGAGTGAAACAAGGATGCTTGGGTTTAAAAATAAAAATTCAAACAAAAACTTTGACTTTACTTTAATTTCAGGTCTGTTGTGCGTACCCTCTGTACAGAGCCGTGTTCTATGTGTTTCATAATAGCATCAGGACCATGAGCCTACAAAGCCTTAGACAGAGCCAATATAGGGTATGAGAGAGAATTACCGGGGCACCCTATATGGGTCGCTATATTATAGCTCCTCACAATGACATAATTTTTCAGGTGACAGCTTAGCTGAAGAGCCTTTTCCGGTGACACTGTTGAAGCGGAGGTGGCAGGCTCTGTATTTGGGATGCTGTCCAACCAACAGTTGATTGCAATCTGCATGGACAGTAAAACTCTGTATTAGGAATATTGTTTGGGACCTGACCAACATCTCTGCAGCTCCTCAATTAAGGAGCTGAGGGAGAAATTCAGTAGATGGATGGCTGAGATGCCTGCTGAATAAAGGCATTCTGAGGACTACCTGCGTGGGTGCAGTATCAAGACCAAACCATGCCAGTGTTATTTGGATAGCAGGTTTAACTGATGGCCAACGAGTCTCTGCGCCTCTCAATGAACTACGGACTGTGCCATGGGAGTTGGGATAAGAGGAATGAGAGGTAGCATCTGTCCCATCGTTGTTCCCCTCTCTATCAAAAAAGAGGCTATCGGAAGCTGTAGAGGAGAGGGCGTCATCTTCTTGTCGTGATCCACCTGAAGGAAACGGCAGTGGCAGAGCCTGACAAGGAGACTCAGATGTCGCAGTGGTTAGTGCATCATCAGACAAACACTTGCTGGGTTTATATGAAGGAGCAGGGCTTCGAGTTCTGCAAACTCGGGGGGCAATCTTCAACCTTCTGGACCAAAGAGTCTGTCTTACTGCATTTTTCCCAGTGGAGGCTTCCAAAAATCTGTCCTGTGAAACCAATAAGGTCTTGGAAACACTGCAGTAGCCAGAAAAGAGGGGAGTAAATGAGAATCAGCCATGCCGTTCACAGGCTCTGTCAGTCTGGCAGACCTCTCAGTGTCACTTACAGCAGTATATACAGTATTAACAGACAGTGTGTTCAGAAAAAAAATATACATAGTGTACAAATTGTAAAAGTATTCAAAGCACTGATGCCATAAGTCATCAGATTTTGTTTAAAAATTCAAAAAATCTTAAGTTTAAGTCAAGAGTAAGGTTTCCTTTTGCATCTTTACCAGCCTGTGCCACAAATACATTTGTTTTTCTACTATTGGCCATTGGAGATTTGATTTCACTGGCACAAAACTAATTGCATTTGCGCCTGCAACTGATGTCACTTTTTTTTTTTTAAATGTAATCCATGTATGCTAATTAACATTTAAATGTGTCTTGAATCGCAGCCTTTCTCTGCATGGGATTGATTCCACCAGCTTGTGCATCTCCTCATTTCCTTTGAGCCCTTTCTCCACACTCCCCATTAATGATCTCTTGTTGCTGGTGTTTTGCTTTTCCCCTCTAACTGCTCTCCCTGATATTCAGTTGGGTTCAGGTCAGGTGACTGTGGTGGTAATGTCATCCCACTAAACTCCCCCCATTCTGAGCGTGCAGCTGTATTATTATATACTGTACCTCGATCAATAAGAGAAACAAACAGGATTAGTTGCGTAGTGGTTGATATTTTCAGTGCTGAAAAATATTATCCTCAAAAATGTGTTATTCACTAACAGTCTGTGAAAATTCACTCTCTTATGAGCACATCTAAAACATCCTGCATGATCATAAATAGACAGTAAATAAATTGAGACATTTCTTTAAAATAAAGTTCAATATTTTTAATCCAATTTAGAGCTATTTATTTTACAGTCCTTAAATTGCAGCTGAAAGTGTGATGGTTCTACCCTGCAGTCCCTCCTCCCTACTGCTGTCTGCATCTCCACCTCAACCAGCCACATCTGCTGCTCGTTGAGGTGGAGGCGCAGTGAAGAGTATAAAAGAGCTGCACTGCCAAACTGACAGGGCAGCAGCATTCTGTGTCTAGGAGCCCTGTTCTTTTTGCTGCGGCGCCGCTCTGTTTTAAATTCTTTAAATTAAATATGTTCTTATATTTTTACTCAGCCTGTGTGTGGGGGTCCCTTATTTGGTTTTGGGTACATGGTCCAAGTGGCCACCGGCTTCTTGTCTTCTGCCGGTGGGACCAAACCATGAAAGAATGCAGCTGCCACTGTGGGACCCAGCCAGGCTGAGTGAGGGGAGCAGTGGCAGCAGTTTGTTGTCCAGGGCTCCAGCCGGGGGAGCAGTTCCGGGGTTGGCGCCAGGTGTCCCGGAGGTGGAGGTTTTACTCAGCCTGTGTGTGGATCCCTTACTTGGTTTTGGGAACATGGTCCTAGTGCCCAGTGCAGTGGCTTCTCGTCTTCTGCCGGCGGGACCAAACCATGAAAGAACTAGGCATAAGCCTAGTTAACACGAACGTTTTCAGTTTACCTTCAGCTGTATGAATGGATTGTACATGAAAGGGTAGGTTCACAAGCCTGTAGCAAAAAGCATTGAGGGGAGCCTAATAACACTGCCTCCTTTAACGCACACACGTTAGAGCATGCTTTATATTTTACACGATATGATCTTTGAAAACATGTGATCAACGGCATCAGATGACAATAATTTGTGCAGTTGCATTCAACAGGATCAGAGAACAGAGCATTTAATGGGAATTAATTTGAAATTAATAAAATAAATTTGATTTCCTGGAGTTGACCAGTAGTAGCCAATGAGCAAGTGCCAAATGAGCTGGTTTGCCTATTTCTTTTGGAGGCACCATTCTCTGCCCAGTTCTGCCAGTGCACAGGGAAATACAGGATACTACATGCCTGCAAATTAAATGGAAGGTTCACTTATTAGTTTTGAATAATGTTTGTATCTGGCAGATACAGCTTTTGCATATGATGATTGATATTTTTGACAAACACTTCTGCGAATCTCTTGTCTATCTACATCATGTATGAAAATTCATTTGGGCACAGAAGACCCAAATGCTGGATATTCTCAACTATGCACATAAAAGCAGTGTGTTGATACTCCCGTCCCTTCCAGAAAAACGTACCCGTCACAGCGCTCGTGTGAATGCCTTCTGGGTCTCCTCTCATTCAGCTACGTTTGTGTCTGTTCAAAGTAATGTCTGCTTTGATTGGTTTGCGTATTGGTTGCTTCTCCAATCTCCGGCTGTCTTGTTTCCTGACTACCCCGCTTTGTGTGTGTGTGTGTGTGTGTGTGTGTGCGCGCGCGTGTGTGTGTGTGTGTGTGACATATTTATATCCCCTCCTCTGACCGGCAGGTTGCTGGATTGTTATTTTCAATATAGGCTTAAGAACCAATCAAAATTCACAGGTAAAATTCTTCATCCTTAGAAAGTGAAACAATCATAAATGACAGTAATTTTCAAAAGCTTCCGTCCTTGCTCCCAAGCCTTTCTTGTGGTCTTTGGGATTGGAAAAGCGTTCCTGTTAATCCATTTCTAGTCTGTTCTTCAATCTAATTTATTAGGAACAAGCTACCAATCATTCTACGGTAATCAGGATTGGAACCGCATTCCTTATTACGATGAATAAACCCTTTCACTGGACTGTATGTGCCTCCACACTTGATTACTCGTCTGGATCATAACAGTAACACTTTTTTTCTCTCCCAAGGCTTACCAGGTGTGGCACAGATGCAGAGGAGGGCACGAACAGGCTCAAAATCCTCCACAATTTTTATTGGAACCCATAAAAACAGAAAATTCCATCTCATCCTTTGGATAGACAGACACAAATAAACAATCAAACATAAAAGGATGGAACTGGATTCTCAGTGTAGAAACAGAAAGATACCAAGCCATTAATTCCTGGAAAAAAAAAAAAAACATTTCCATCAATACCCAATACCAATATTCCAGCTTCTCAAAAAGAATTAGCTGACAGGTAGCACTCAGCATTAAGTGGTACGATTATCCTGGGAAAATGTGAACACTGCCAGAATGGCATGAGGAGGCGATTGAACTATGTAATGCATCTGACTATTTCTTGAGCGCATTTTCAGTTGAGAATATTTCTAAATGAGAATGTATGTCCAAGCAAGACTGTATGTGGCCAAAAACCCAGTTACATATTCAAAGAGAAACAATCTGACAACCTGCTTATATACAGATTATATGATATATGACAGGTAATAAAATTCTATTTGTTATCTATATTATCAAGTAAGGGGGTGTCCAAAGAGATTACGTCACACTGCTGTTTCATTATTGTAAACTGGTTTTGATTATTTCATCAGTGCATTCCATCATTTTTAAATTCATGTTTAACACTATATAAAAAAGCAGCAGGAAGGCAGTTAAATTGAAAGATTTTTCCTTTGACGACACTTGGTATTATCACCTTTACAAACAAATGTGACCTGATCTTTGAATTTGGGATTTTAGTCCTTGTTTGTTCATCACATTGCACACAGTGCATTTATATTAGCAGTGGGATAGTATTTGAGATCAGTGTTGATTTCAACTCAGATAACCTTGGATGAAGATGTAATTTCACTGACTGTGCTTTGCTTCTCTTCCCTAGTTCAATAAATTATTCTTGACAAGCAAGACTCTTATACACCAGCACCTGTAATGTATAATGAATGGTCCTTTACATAAAATTACCTCCTCTGCTCTCCAAGCCAATTAAATCATTAAACATGAGGAGTTTATTTTATAACTGTATTCTGTGGACCCCACTGTAATCGATAAGTGGCATAAAATACAAACTAAATCAGAAATTGAAGCACTGATTACCAAAACCCCACAAGTCAAGTCAAGTCAAGTCAAGTAGTTTTAGTAATAGGTGCTTCAATTATTTGTTTATTTTTTTAAAGTATGAGATATAAGAGTAAGAGACTGACCTGACATTTTCAACAGCAATGAAAGTTGCCAGTACTTTGTTTCACATTAAAATTTATAACATTGAATCTAATAATTAATTAGTTCGAATTTGGCCGGGGGCTTTTCTGAGTGGAGCTTACATATTCTCTCCATGTTCACATGCGTTTCCTCCAGGTACTCTGGTTTCCTCCCACAGTCCAAAGACATGCACATCAGGCTAATTAGAGACACTAAATCTCTCTGCAAGTTTACACAGCTTTGGTAAAAACCTAGGTGTTTTCCTTGACTCTTCCCTGAATTTTAATAAACAAGTCAGGAATGTTGTAAAGAGCAGCTTCTCTCAGCTCAGAACCTCTGCCAAATCAAAACCTGTCTTATCTCGTAAAGACCTAAAAAAGTTATCCACGCCTTCATCACTAGCCCGTTGGATTACTGCAACTCCCTGTTCATAGGTTTGACAAACTCCACCCTGTTGAGATTACAGTTGGTTCAGAATACAGCAGCTAGATTTTTAATGAGCACAAAGAAAAGAGAACATATTACTCCAGACCTGGCCAAACTGCACTGGCTACTGGTAAAATACAGAGTTGACTTTATGATTTTACTATTGTTTTTAAAGCCCTTAAAGGCTTAGCTCCTCAAGGTCATCCACTCAGCAATACTATCAGTCCCTCATTTACGTTTTAAAACAAGAGGTGGTTGCGAATTTTCGGTTGTTGTCCCTAGTATGTGGAATAATCTGCCATTACACGTCAGAACGAAAGATCGATCTTTTAAATCTTGCTTTTACCTTCATCTGAGGCTGCACCATGGTTTTCAGTCAAGATCACTTTCACTTATGAATGTCTGCTGTTTTATTTTCATCTATTCGTCTTTTATTTTGCCCTGTCTTATTATTCAATTTTTTTTCATTTTATTTATTTATTTCTGCTTTTTTACTTTCACTTTTTAATATGGTTTTATGTTTTTAGCTTTACTATTGTTTTCTTTTATTTTTGCATCTATATCTTTGTTAGTTGCATTTCTTACGTATCTGTGTCAGACCACGCCTCCAGCCATCCAGTTCACCAGTCTACTAAGACCTGGACTGCATTCCTCACTCCACTTATCATTGTTTACATCTCTTTGTCATTTCCACTGGGTGGTAGCAGTATGCTATATAAGACCGAGTCTCTCTGTGTTTGTGATGCCTCGTAACCACATACCTGTGTTGTAGATCTAGTCTTATATAGACTTCTTCCCCGCATATTTCGTATATAATCTAAAGCTCTTCATACTTAGTGCTGTTATTGTTTATTCCGGCACTGTATTCATGGGAACCTCGATTCCTGTTGTTTTTTAATTGTAATACATTGTTACTGCAGCTAACACCCAGAGCTTGTATTACCAAGAGTGTTTATTAAGGAACCTTGATTCCTGTTTGTTATGTATTGCTTCAGGCATAATAAATACAATCAAGTCCATCCTTGAACCTGAGTCCAGTCCTCAACTTCCTGTCCTCCGTACACCTACACTGTGTGCGAAACACAACCCTTGCAATCTGCCTCATCTGTAAAACACTTTGGGTGAACTTCTTTTGTTTTTAAATGTGCTATAAACAAAAGTGACTTGACTTAACTTGACTAAATTGCCCTTCGGTATGAGTGTGAGAGTAAATGGAGTGTTAATGGCGTGCGCGCCCTGTGATGGATTTGCGAGCTGTCTTGGGTAGGTCCCTACTGTTGCTCATAGTCAGCTGGGATAGGCTCCAGCTCCCCCGTGACTATAGTGAGGAAGATGCGGTATAGAGAATGGATGGATGGATGAATCTAATAATTTCTACATATTCAAAAACCAAAAATTAAGTACAATCAGCTGGTTTACTGGTCATCTATAACTTATTCTCTCAGCGAGTATAGACTCATCCATAAAAATCCTGTTTATCATGTTGTCGTTTAAATAAGAGATTATTTAATTACCAAAGGCACAACACTGACTGTTGTCCGTTTCAATGACAAAGTAAATTCTTAACCATCTCTCTTAATTTAAAAGCCCCATTTAAACTGGCGATTACTTTCACCAATATTTTCTTGACACTTCTTTTTGTTATATTATACTGGATTAGTAACAAATTGAAAGTTACTAAATGCATGTACCCCCCCCCAAAAAAAAAATAAAAAAATAAATAAATATGAACAATGGAAAAACAGCATTTGAGCAGATAATTTAACATCTTGATCAGTATTTAAAGGTACTCTTGTTTCTCCTGCATTTGCGCCTTGCTAACTGTGTGTGAAGGCAAACAATCCTCTCAGTATTCGTTCAAAAACAGCCCATTATATTCAGCTTTGAGTGACAGGCATGCAAACTGGTCATGGGCGAAAAAGGGGAGAAGGGCGCACAGACACACGGCGCGTACGGAAACGTAAATTTCATAGTCTGCGTTATAGAAACATGCATCACCAGAGGCATCTTGAATAGAATACTGTACAAAATGACTTAACATATACATCTCTTTTTTATTGAGACGACAATTCAAAACAACTATAACTTATGCACAGGTCCTTTTTCTTTCTTTTTGGCCTGGAAATGATCACATGCTCTTTTTACCATGAATACCTAAATCTAAATCAACAAGTTATGCACATGTCATTTTTTGTTTTAGCCTAGACAAAGATCACATGCCCCGTCAGTGACAACAGGTAGGCTACAGCATAGGCTACACTCACTCTCCGATCATGTGCTTGATATAACACAATGTATATCACCACATGTAGGCTAGCTCTTCAAAAGCAGTAAACGGTAACATGGAAAGTCATTTTTTAATAGGCACACCTTATGCATTTTTTCATGCCTTTATCAACCTACATTAAACTTAACTAAGTTCCATACTTCTCTAATTTCATTGATCATACTGGTTAAAACATTTGCACAATTGTTTTAAAATAACCACAAAAAGCTATAGCTATTGATAATTTATCATTTTAGTTCAGGGTGAGGTCTAAGCAATACCACCCATCGCCACATAGCGGAGAGTCGTGACTAATTATTAAATTATTAAAATACGTGACTGAGACGGTAGGCCTATTTAGCCTTTTATCTGCTCCCAAAAACGAATCTCCCTCGAAATTATAACTGCAAGGGAGATGGCCGGCGACCTATTTAGGTTTAAGCTACTCTTAAAACAGTTGTTGAAGAGACAGGCTTGCTCTTCTAGCTAAAACTTTCTCAAACATCACGTCGGTAGACCTGCTGTGCAGTTCATTTGATAGGCCAGGATAACGTCAAATATCGAGGAATAAATTCGTTTTTACAGATTAGTTAATTTACCCTCATGGCAAAGTTGTTTCACTTTAACAGCAGCCTGTTGAAGGCTATACAATGGTCTGTTATCAAGAAATGTCACAGTAAAATGTTGGGAAGTGAATAGAGCATTCTACAGGATTATAAAGAGCCGTGTAGCTTACTAATGGCAGAGTGAATTACGAACAGCACAGTAGGCACGAACGAAACCAGCGCAAGTTCCAAGTGCAGGAATTAATCTAACAACAACATTGACTTCTGATTTATGAAGCTGTTCATAGGCTATCACTTTAAGAAATGTGTAACTGTATCGTTTATGCCTTACCATGCCGCAGGTTCCAATTCCCACGATGGAGGCCTTGGGCTGATTTCTTTCGTGGGTAAATTGCTTCAGGGAGGCATCATGAGAAAAAACTAGGAAGAAGGGGGCGCCTTGCTCATTTCTGATTGGTGTAAATTGTCGCTTCAATTAAAGCATCTTGTCAGTCATTTGCTCTCACGAGACGAATGTAATGTAGGTCTATGTAGTTTTCTGCGGTCCACTGTTCTGCTCGCTTGGTCGCTCGCTAACCCCCCCCACAAAAAAATCTCCACGGATCAGCGCGACTCGCGTTCAAGGCCCATTTCGAGCTCAAAACGGCGAATTTCGCCGAAAGGTGAGGAGTTTGCATGCCTGGAGTGAAGTTAAGTGAAGACTTGGTGGAGTGTGTTGTATTGTTGTGAAATTACAGATAGTGTAGTACTTCACCTGCAATTCATGCCGTAGAAATGTCTTTTTTAGGGATGGCCTTGCTTATTTCAGAAAGACAATGCCAAACACCACTCTCTGCATGCATTACAACAAAAAGACTTTGTAGTAAAGGATTCTGGGTGCTAAAATGGCCTGCCTATTGTCAAGATCTGTTACCCACTAAAATATTTGGCGCATTATGAAACTAAAATATGACAAAAAGGCCACAAAGTGTTGAGCAGCTGAAATTCTACATCACGCAAGAACCAGAAAACATTTTGCTTTCAAGACTACAGCAGTTGGTATACTTAGCTCCCAAATGCTAAGTATAATGCTATTGGTGAAATCCACTGTAATGCATGCAAAACTGATAAACCTCCATGCACAAGGAGTTCAATTCTGCGTGACGATCTCATGCATATGCGTTGATTGAATAATTGCCGATTACAGCAGTGGAATGTAAGTATACCACTTAATGCTGCAGACTGCACGCTAGGATCAATAAAATAGGGCCTGTTGTCTGTGAACTATTTTCAATATAGCGCTTAAATGATTTTTTGGAAACGGGTTCCAGATAACTCATTTTTAAGCTCATGCTTCACATAAAATGAGCAGCACAATACATTAGACAGTGACTAACTTCTTGATATTTTGGTTCTTTAAGCTGAACAAGCAGAAATTGAAGATGGCTATGGTACAGGTATAGCAACATATTGCTTGGAAGATACCTCGTGTCAGGTGATGTGTATGCATCATGGATTTAAAGTAGGGACCGTTTTATTCTACATTATGTTTAACTGACAAATACTTGTATTTTTTATATACCAGAAAATGTAAAAAAAAAAAAAAAAAAAAAGATGCTGTCATCTCTGAATTGTTCATCTCATATGGATGAAAATGCCAGCAAATTAAAGCTGACAGTTTGCACTTCTACCTCGATGTCACATCTTTTCAAACCCCAAGTGCCATAGTACAGAACCAACTATCCAATTAATTATGGGACTCACTGTATATGTAATTTACCTTCATTTACTACTCAGTGCTGCTGCTATCAGACAGAAAGAAACATAATGGACATGTCACAATAGATTATGTCAGGCTCAGCGCACAGGTGTTAAGAATCTCTATTCTCAATTTCAAATGGTTTATGCAATACTTTGAAAGGTTCTGCATTTTTAACAAGTTTCAAAGTTCAAGGCTGGTGTCTTTTAAGCTGCAGTGATTAAAATGAAAACACACATAGTACTTTTCCCTAAGAATCAATACTCACATTACTATTTTTGTTTGGTGCCCACACCCATAAGAAGGACAACATACTGCCCTTGCTGCTACAGTGAACAGATCTCTACAGCTCGATGGGAACAGAATAATCGTACCTTTCTCGGGAGTTACACATGCGGTTTTATGCCGTTCACCATTAACCCTGAAGCAAAACATTGTGCAGCTATTGGGAAAGGTCTGCTGATTCCCATTTCTGTGGACCCACATCTGACAAAGCACTGAAGGTCGTGAATGAAGATAGGCGATAACTATTCTTATAAAATAAGCCTTTAAACCAGAGATCTGTTTGTTGCTCATCCAGACTGAAGGATGCAGCAAAAATAACAAAAAAATGTGATGTAAAGACTAACCACAGCACAGATAACAATTGTTGAGAGACTCGGTTGCAGCTTTGTTCACTATGTTTGCAGTGTGGTGTATTTTAAAGTATTATTGGCACTCTCAGAAAATTTTGTAAGAAAATATTATTCAAATGCAGTGTATTCTCATTCATATTTATTTATTTATTTATTCACCATAATTATTAGGAAAAAAACAACTGGTCACCATCCACTTCCTGATTCCCTGGGGTATAAATATGAAGTGACACAAGGTCAATTCCCATTAGTCATGGTTAATGCAAAAGAATACAGTAACAGTTTGCAAAATAAAGTTGTGGAGTTCACAAATGTGAAAATGACTATCAGTAGTATCAGTATCAGTCCAAAATAAAACCTGAAGTTAACCCTATCTGTGATAGATGTCACCAAGACAATGCCACATTAATCCATACGTATTGGCTTTTCCTTGCGTTGAAACAGTTTTGGCAATCAATTTTCACAACTTTCTCTTCCGTTTCAAATCAACAGGTTAATCCTTGCCCCCTAGTGGCAATTTTTGGTATTATACCTGTGGGCTCCCCAATCCCATGCAGATTGGGTAATGCTGTAGCCTTTACAACTTTATTGGCCAGACGCCTTATCCTCCAATATTGGAAACAGCAAAATTCCCCCACTGCTGTTCAATGGATGAGAGATTTAATGTACGTCTTGCACTTAGAGAAAATTACATATGCTAGGATGAATGATTTGGGTAAATTTGGAATAATATGGGAACCCCTCTGGTCACAAGACCCGGTGAGCTCTCCCCTCTGTTGTACACATGTATATTGCCTATGTAATATTTTTGCCATGAAAAGTCAATCCTGAGATAAGGACTACGTTTATTTATTTATTTATTTTCCAGGCTCTTTCTATGCAACCATTTTAACTACTTTGGGCCTGTGCCTGGCAGAACCATGGGTTCACGACTGACCTAGGGTATGTGCACTGTGGACATTTGGGCAGGTGGACTGGAGGGTGGGTGGGGGGTGAGTGGGTAGGTGGGAGGGACGAGGCAAGTAAGTGGATGTGTATTTTCTCATTTTCTATTTGTTATTCTGCATTATCTGTACTTTTTACTCTACATCAAGTGTTAAAAACCAATAAAAAGATTCATTAAAAAAAAAATGACAATCAGAAAATACTTTCAAATTGCACACTTCGACTATCAGGGCAATAAGTGAAAATTTTCAAGGCATTTGCTAATGTTAAAAATCTGCCTGTAAGATGACATGTGCCTGCAGTGCCCTCAAAAATTACTGGCACCCATCCTGATTTTGAGCAAAACAGGCTGTGAAACAATGTATGTCTGGGTCTTTCAATAAAAATATTGACAAAAATCTTATTTCTACTTTTTTTTAACTTTTCAATTAAGTAAAATTATAGAAAGAATGAAAAAAAACTGCTGACATTGAAGAAATTTTTTTTTTCCTGATATGTGTGCCACAATTATTAGCGCTTCAAAAAAAAAAAATATATATATATATATATATATAATTCAAATCAATCTGAAGCATATATCAAGTCATAATTTAATTTTAAATTCATCTGTTTGATATGAAACTCTCAAGTGGTCAACTTCCTATCCTAGCCTGGAATCCATCCATATCAAGTGCTGGTCGCTCCCAGCGGTCACTCACTGATATAGTCTGGCCTCAGACAGATGGTAGGCTAGCGTTTGACTTTCAAATATTTGCACAAAATCCATGCGAGATCTGTGATTGGCTCATAGTTGCAAGGGTGCCTCACCCCTTTCGATAGACTTGCGGCGGGTCCTGAATGAATTGATTCCAATGGGGGGAAGTGAACGTGAGTACAGATTATCACCGATTATTTTGGCCCATTGTCACAGAATTAAATATTGGGCTTATTTTTCACAGGCCACACATCTTCCAAACATTCTGGCACTGCAATGGCATTTTTAAGACCAACAGATCGGGAGAAAATGAACTTTGTTAGAGATCTGTGTCTCTCTCAGCAGCGGTCACATAACATCCGGCAATACAGAAATACTGTACGGACTGTGGCAAACTACAAATTAAACTTTCAAACTGAAATAGTACGTACTTCTAAGCTGTGCAATAATTATCTCAGTTGGAAAGAAGCATCTGGTGACATAAAAGTTATGTCTTGGTCTGCTAAAAGTCCAGACTGAAACCCTTCCTCGCCGGACTTGCCAACCTCCCCTTGAAGCACATTACTTCTTCAAATCCATTTTGATTTATGCTTCCAAAGTAGCTAGTAAGTGTTAATTTGTTCAGTTGCCAGGATCAATCAGTAGAAGTACAGTCTATTTCTGTTTATTGCAATGTTAATGAAGCATTTTCCTATCCACATTAATGGTGACATAAAACGTCAATGTCTTTCGAAGCTACTGAATTCCCGTAGCTCACAAAAGGGTATATTTTTTTTCTCTGCATCAGCATCCGAACACCTTCTTAAGAAAACGTTAAAAAAGTAGCTTTGACGGCTCAGGTCCTTGTGTGAAGTTTGCTTATGTAAAATTAGAATTCTGTCTACCACCAGTGACATTACCATAATGCATACATGCCAACTCTACCGCTTTTGGTGGTAGACTACCGCTTTCGGGGCATTTACAGCGGCGGAGTTAGACCTGGGCTAATATCCCTCCCTGTATTAACAATTAGTTCTGGCTAATTATACCCCCCGCAACGAAGTTTAGGGGGGTATACTGGATTTGCTTTGTCCGTCCGTGTGTGCGTGCGTGCGTGTGTCTGTGTGTGTGTGCGTGCGTCTGTGCGTCCGGACCTAGATCTCATAACCTACTCATCCGATTTTGAAAATTTTTTCTCTTGCTGGAAGGTCTATTGACTGCCCGACTACTTGTTGTTGCGGGGGGTATCCTGTAAGCCATGCTTACTGACTAAATCTAGTTCTAGATGGTTCTCCTCTATTAACACGTTTTCCATTTCAAGAATAATCAAGTGGCAACTGAAGACACAGCTTCTCTCCCCCATGCGATCAAAAAGCGATAAAAGCGACAAAATAATGGGCTACATTCAGACCTGAAAAATAATTTAATTGTGATTAAGTCTTTGCACTGGCACTCGGCGACGGCATTTCAGAACTCTTCAGCGAATGAACGTAATTTTGGTGACTAGTACATGGTTTCGTCCATTTACATTTTTCAATCAGACAGCTGTCTATTTCTTACAGCGAGTTGCATGTCCGTGCTGCAAAAACAGGTGTACGTACTTGTCGCCGAAATTACCTTAATTTGCTGAAGAGTTCTGAAATGCTGTAGCCGAGTGCCAGTGCATAGACCTAATTATAATTAAACTATTTTTCTATACTGAATGTAGCCCGTTATTTTGTTGCTTTTAGATCGCATGGGGGAGAGGAGCCATGTCTTTAATTGCCACTTGATTATTCTTCAATTGGAAAACGTGTTATAGAATTAGCCTGGACAAATTGTTGTCAATAAAGGGAGGGATATTAGCCCCGGAAGTTTCAGGTCAAACACAGTCTCTGGGGTGTTTCATCCTGAAAAAAACGCCCCAAAAGCAGTAGAGAGTTGGCATGTATGCATAATGCAGGTTAACTCTCAACCTGTGCTGTATGAAAAACAGTCCAAGCAAGTGGACTAAATGTTCCTCTCACCCTTGTAAATATATCTCCAAGGAATGGACACATTTTCCAGAGTCTGATGCAATTGGGTTTATTATTAGACTCTTCAGGTGAAATACAAAAACCCAGGCTGGTCTGCGCAAATCAAGTAGCGTTCATTCTTCATTAATCACCCCACGCCGACTGACTGCCGATTGTCCAAACCCTTGTATTTATTACCCTTTTGGGACGTCCCTCGAGGTGGGCTTAAATGTGACTTTTTCTTCCTTATCAAATATTATTAATTTCTGGTACATTGTCATATAGCAACCCTCTACCCTTAGTTAGAAGTTTGCCATTATATTGTAGTGTAAATTAATTTTAGGCCTCCAAGGATGCTCGAACACCCCATATGAGCATCCCCTTCACGGCTTCACTTGAAGGTCAGTAAGTTTCCGGGGTTAATGGATTTTTCCAGGAGGTTGGAGTACGCATGCCCAAATAATGGTTGGCTGACTGCTGATATGGTCATTCCAGAAAACTTGCTCATCTAGCTGGCCTTTAGCGGCCTGCAGAAGCTTCTTTATCAGGTTTTTTGACAGATTTATGAGTTTTTGCTTCTTCTCAGCTGCCCACTCCCTGTAAGCAATTTTAAAGGGTCATATGAACTTGGCTGAGTTCTCTTTGTTAAACTTTGATTTTGGTAGTACTATGAATTTAGAATATTTTAGGATATTTTTCCCGCCACACCTGTTTCCGATTAAGAATCAGAAAATCAATTGAATTAATGTACTGATGAAATAGGCAACCAATGTACTGCATAGCCATTATTGATTGAGATATATAACTTTAAGTCAAAGAAGAAGGCTACAATATGAGATTGCGTGGACGGCGATCACTGAAATTTCTCAAAATTCCATCCTAAATTAGAATGTCATGCAGTAAATGCTGCTGAAAATGATAATTACATAAGGCCTGAATTTTGTTTCTAATTAATTAATTGGATAATTACCATTCTAGCAATCTCATATTGAAGCCTTCTTACAACTCTTTTAGACACTGGACAATAAAGACATCATCAATGATTTTGCAACCATGAAAGTTTGACACATGGCATACATTTTAATGATTTTAAATGCATGCCATGCATCAAACTTTTGCAATGCACTAAAAACCAATTACAAAATTATTCAAATACCAACGCCTCGATGTAAGAAGCATTGGTAATTTAATGAATGAATTATAGCATCGCGGCAAGAAGTATGCAACTGCTCCTCCATGCAAATATAGCCTATTCTTTTAAACACTGACAACATTTTGATCAAGTACATTCTTAAAATTAATTTGGTTCCACCACTGAAAAAATGCTAAAACAGGGGATGGAATTCAGAGAAAGTATTGGATTAATTGTTTTATTTATTGATTTAATTCCCATCCATTCAATATCACTATTAAGTACATACTCAATGTAGCCCATCTGTGATCTCTGGCTTTTCTTTATAATTTCTTAATAATTGCAGGCATATACATATATCGGTCTTGATTATTCGGGAAATAAATTGTGTTGTTATTAATCAAGTGATCCTAAACAGGAAGAGCTTGAAAGCAAGAGTCAGAGGCTCACTCTGTGCCACTGAAAATCCTGTATCTCCAGTTTTACCGCTGAGGGAACGTTGTGTGGACGTAAAGGGCATTAATCCGATTGAGCAAATCTGTTGTGACATTGAAAGAATCACTTTGGAATGAATTAAAAACCCAATCAACATGTTAAAGATTGTGAAGTCAACCCAGAAATACATGTATATACAGTGGGCTCCAAAATCACTGGCATCCCTGACTGGTAATGCACAAACAATATTGTAAATAAATAAATAAATAAAAACAATAGCATTAGAAAGAAACATAATACACCAGCATGAGTGAAATAATTTTCTTCATTAATGCTTGAGTGGAAACAACCACTCAAATCATAACAATCATTTTATACAAAACACATTTGAACGAAATTGAAGTTTCATAATTATTGGCACCCTTCATTTAGAGCTTAACACAACTACTTCTGGCATGGAGTCTTTACTTGTAATTTTTGACAAGGTTAAAGCTCACATTAAGGGGGAATTCCGTCCATTCCTCAAATCAGATCCTTTCAGGATCCTTCGCATTCTTGGGGTTGTGTTCATCAACTGCCCTCCTCAACTCAGCCCACAGGTTTTCAGTTGGACTGAGTTCTGGTGACTGAGATGACCATTGCAGAATGATCCCTGTGTGGATCTTGAGAGGTATGATTTGGGTCATTATTTTGTTGGAAAATCCCCCTACGGCTAAGTCTCAGCCCCCTGGTAGTGGAAACCAGATTGTCAGCCAAAATATCCTGATACTTGATAGAATTCATTCTGCCATTAATCTTAACCAGTGCCCCCAGTCCTCTTGAATTAAAACAGCCCCAAAGCATGAATAGCCCACTGTTATATTTCACCGTGGGTATGAGGTGCTTCTAGTCGTATGCATCTCTGTTTTGAGGCTAAACATGCCAATGCTGTATCTGACCGAAATGTAAATTTTGGTATCATCCAACCAAAGCACCTTATTCCAGACATAATTTCAATGACATTTTGCAAACTCCAAAACACTTGCCTCTGTGTTTTCTGGCCAGAAAAGGCTTTATTCTGCCAACCTTACCAAGGAGCCTGTGGTTGTGGAGGTGGTGCCTGATGGTGTCTTTTTAAAACTTGTTGACCCCATCATCGTTGGGAATTGTGTTACCTCTCTCACCATCCACCATATATATGTATATATGTATATATATATATATATATATATATATCGGACTGATGAGTCATAAGTGGAACATTTTGGAGGAGACAGGTCAAACTAACACCGCCTTCAACAATAAGAACATCATGCCAACAATCAAACAAGTTGGTGGTAGTGTGATGGTCTGGGGCTGCTTTTCTGCAGTAGAACATGAGCATCTTGCTATGAATGATGGAACCATGTATTCTGCTCTCAACCAGAAAACCCTGAGAGGGAATATCTCGCTTTCAGTTTGTGACCTGAAGTTCAACTGCAGCAGGACAATGATCCGAAGCACACATGCATGTCCACCTTTGAATGGCTCAAAAAAAAAAAAAACCAAAGGTTTTGAGAAGCCTAGTCAAAGTCCTAACTTAAATTAGATGCTTGAAAATCATCCAACCTGGCCGAATGGAAATAATTCTGAAAACAAATAGTGGGCCTCAATTCCTCAACAGCATTTCTAAAGACACATTGCCAGCACTCCCAAATGCCTGATCTCAATTGTTTCTGCCAAGAGTGGGACAAACAGTTTGGTTTGGGGATGCAGCTATTTTTTTCATCCAGATGATATAGGATATATTAAGTGTAGTGTAGTCTTTAATGACAGCAGCTCATGGAAACTTTCCTCTTTACTCAGTTAACTTGAATAAGCCTCCAAGCTGTCTCAGAGTCAGGAATAGAATTGCATGCAAGATAATAAAACCATTGCTTATATCGACATTTGGAATTTCAAATTTATTTTTAGCCCCTTTCTGCAGATATAGACACCGGTGTCCGTAAATTCTGAAATTTCCTAAATAATTCTGTAATAGAATTTGCAAATGTCTTGCTTCTCTGGAATAATTTTCCATGATCTCTGTGACACAAAAACTGAATTCTAAAGTATAAATAGGCTCATGCATGACAGTGAAAATCTGCATTATTTGTATTCTGTGCAAAGGGGTTAACCTTCAGAAACACAAATGTAGAGAACAAAAAGTAAACAAAAATGCAGGGTTCCTTGGATTTTTCCTCATAGAGTATATGTGTGTGCATTTGAATGTGTGAAATCACTATCAAAAGCAATCAACATTTAAGGTACATAGGTATATCAGGTATAGTAATGACTGAAATGAAATTAAAGTTGAGGACAGATTTCGTAAAGAAGAAGAATATATTGATTTCACCCCATTCATGTTAATGTTAATTAGTTCATGCCTTTTTATCTCCATTGCACATGAGCACATAAAAGCTAAGTGACCGTTGACGCAGTATTTAATTGTCCTCATTGCCTTGTATGCCTTCGACTGCCCCGACATTTGCTGACACAGGCATTGTCGTATTCAATAATGCAACAGTGCATTCTACGTATGTGGTTTGACCATCATTGATGCTTTGTTCGACATTGACCAGATTCCTGGGACACAAAGATATGGCTATATTGAGCTGCTCATTTATGTTCCCTTGCACATTACAAGTTAATGATCCAGCCAACAAAGAATGGATTAATACCACTGATGATTTTATTTTACACAGCAGAATTCTGTTAGAATCAGTACCGTGTATAAGATAGAAGTACTGTATTTCACAACTCATGCTCAGAAGAAATTGTTGAGACATTAATTTATTGTATTATTTATGCAATAATTTTTTAGTATTATTACCCCACACCCTTTAAAGGTCAGCTTTATTTTTTATTGTTTTTTTAAGCCAAAATTATGAAGAAAAGATTAGATTACAACAAAACAAAACACAAAACAGGACAGAGCAGTTCAGGCTAATATTAAAGCCAAAAGGGGCTGACAGACAGGACACAGAAAGATTTAAGGCATGGGCATGATCACAGAGACAGACATGGGCAGACGTAAACATGAGCAGGATCAAAATGCTCAGACATAACAGATGAGGACAGGACAAAACATGAAGGCATAAACAGGACGTAAACTGAAGGAACAAAGAGCGCAGACATGTACAGACAAATCATACCAGCATAGACAGGATATAGACAATTTCCCCATTCCTCCCTCCTCCATCAAAGGACATACTCATAATTTCTTGCTCAAGCATAAAGTAATAAAATATAAATTGCAAATAAATAATTACACTAATTTTCCAAGTATATGCATTTAATGGCTGGTAGTAAAGGGCAATTCTATGCTGACTGATTAAGTGTCCATCTGCCTCAATCTACTCCCCTACACTTCCTTGTGATTCCCATTTTCAGTTCCCTGACACTTCTTTTTTCCGACAACTACAAAAAAGAATGAAAAAAAACTATATATATATAGTTATATAGCTAGTTACGTAGGAATTCATATTAGCTCCCCCGCTGCCATGTTGAACATGGAAATGAGGACAAAAATTATACAGTGCAAAATTTGAGGGGAAATCTGAACAATATTAGAGAAAGATTCAAACAGTGAAAAAAAAAAATTTTCAAGATTTGATAAGCCAGCCATTTTTATGGCCAGTTCGGGGCAAAATCTGACCCAAATTTCCTATAGTGTACACCCAGCCTAAGGGATTTGTGGCGAAAGTCTTTGCAGTATATTTGCGATTTAAATTTCTTTAGGGAAATTTCCTTCTTGATTCCTTCACTCTTTCTTTGGTGTTGCACCAATTTAGGTGCTTTGTCTTTCTCGGTTCTTGAGACAGTTCCTTTTTGACCTCCCTGTTTGTTTTTCCTCTCTTGTTTTGTTTCCTGGTTCGGATTGTTGGGCGTCCTTTTTGGAAGCGCGAGAGCTGTTTCTGTAGGCTTGTTTGTATTTCTCCCTGTGGGCATTTTAAGTCTTTGCTGGTCTCTTTTTCTCCCACTGCTGCATTTGGCCTCTCTACTCCTTCGGCCATTACAGTTTTATAGTAGACTTTCGAATGTTTTTATATCCATTTACACTTTTTGTTCATATTACAGTATTATGGATGTAAAACCTTCACACAAAATTGACAAAATAAAATTATTTTAACTCCTGTGTGAGGAAATGGATACGTCGTATTTTGAAAAGAAACACTACTGTGGATATGTTGTGCTTTGCCAAATAATCACAACAAAGCTCACTTTTTCACAAAATGCATTATTCTGAGATTTAATTTCATCATGGTATAGTGTGTGCCGTAGAACCGGGCCATTGAAGCCAATAGGCTTTACTCAAATTTATTACGCGGTTAAAATTATGAACAGGTAATGGAACAATACAAATGAAAACCAACTGCTGAAGTCTGTGGCTCTGTCTGGTATTAGAAAAAATGAGACCCCAAAAATGGGCTCTTACAAATTTATACTGAGACAAAGTGGGCTGTTCTTTACAGTAAGGTTCACATTTATCGGACATAGAAGCACAAATGGAGAGGAAACCCAATGAATGGCCTACAAGGGGCTTTGGAGGGACAATCGGAAGATAACAATTGAAGGGTGGAGGTGGGATTGCCAGGTGCAGACACAGTATGATGGGGAAGGGGGAGGGGAGGAATGCTTCCTTCTTCCATGTGTTAACCTGTTTAGCTAGAGATATTAACAAATAAGAAAGGTCTTCTATGCTTACTTTTCCCATGACAAAAATGAGTATTTTTAGCTCACCTGACAAAGTCAGATGAGCTTATATCATGGCCTGTTTGTCCATCGTTCATCGTCGTCGTTCGTCGTCGTCATCCGTAAACAACTTCTCCTCCGAAACCACAGGGACTATGAAGCTGAAACTTGACAGGTACCCTCCTACCCATGAGGACACCAAAGTTTGTTCAAGGCGTTTCGATCCGATTTCAAACATGTCCGCCACGGCGGCAATACCGAAAATAACATAATTGGCCATCTGAAAGCTATTTATGCACATATTCAGCTGAAATTTGCTATGTAGTTAGTACGTGGCAAGATACATCACATATCTAGTTTGAGTTAAACTGCTTCTTACACACCCTTGAGTGGTCAGGAGAGCTAAACGGCCCGTGGCAGTATTTTTCTAAAAATACTTCCGATGGATTTATCACACTGAGCTATGAAACTCTTCAGATTTATGTGTTTTGGAGCAATGCATGCTGTCTTCTACAACATATAAGCTGTCTTGATCTCCTCTCAGGAACAGCCGTCCAATGACGAGACCGGCCAACATGCAGTTCAAACTTGTCTCCCATGGAAAATATGCAGTGCCTAAAGAAATGAAAATATGGCAACCAAGAATTCAAATGTCTGAGCAGTTGAAAAGGCACATCAGGGATGAATAAGGAAACATATCCCATAATATGAAAAGCCATTGTTCTCAGTTCCTCAAATGATTACGAGGAGGGTTTTTAAAAGGAAAGGTGATGTAACACAGTGGTAGACATCCCCCTATCCCAACTTTTATGTAATTTTTTAGGCATAAAATTCAAAATGAGCATTTATTTCCCAAAAAAATACAATACAGAAGGAAAACCATTACTGCCTTTACATGTGCCCTGTTACATGTAAATCAACATGTAACTATGATAGTTATCTTCTGATATTTTAATGCGTCACAACTTTACAAGTAGCAATTCATGCTTGTCAGACACAAGCGGATCCAGAAAAAAATTGACCGGATACAGAAAAATAATGAATCAGCAGAAACTGCAACACGGGCTTAGAGGGGTTTTTGTAGGAAAATCGAGCCACAGCAGCACCCAGTGGACATTGCAGTGCTGATTAACATAGCTGTGTGTCTGCTCTAGCAGACGCATATCTGCAATGCCAGACCCCAGATGCATCTGATGTACATTGAGCTTACAGGAGCCATGTAGCAATTACTTTGAACGAGGAATATCCGCTCAACTGCAAGTCAAAATCTAGAAGACATTTTTCTTCTATGATTATTGGTGATGGCCACCAGTTTAATTTCTTCATATCCCTTAGCTAAAGCTTAAAATAGTGCTTAAAATGCTCCAATTTTCATAGAAAGCTTCTTAATATAAAAAGCATAATGTCAGAATAACTAAAATCCATAAATGCAATGCAAAACAAAAACAGATTGCCAAGGACAGAATTATATTGTAACTTGCAGTCAAGCAGGTTCATTTTCTTGGGAGGTAAGTGCTGAGTATGCGCAGTAATCGTGACACAGCTCCTTTAAGTTGCCTCTAACAAAGGCTATGTAATGTAGCCGTTATGGGGCTGAGATTGTAACTAAATGTTCAAGTTCTTTGGTGGAGGACTACTGCTGTCAAACCCCAGATATTGCTGTCACTCAGCCCAAATTGCTCTAGTGGAGCATCCAATTCTGCAAAATGAGAATGTTGTGTCGCAGGTTGTAGGCCAGAGTAGAGACTTTAGACCCAGGAGCAGACTCGGGAGAATGGAGATGAGTTTTTATTTATTTATTTTTTTTAATGGGTTTCCCCTCTAATCAATCCATTCATAGTTAAACTATGCACTCCTGGTGAGAGGGACTTACCCTGCTCTCACCAATGGAGATGAGTTTTGAGCGATTTTATCATGCACAAAATTAAGGGAGGCAAATTCCAAACCAATGAGCTCAATAAATCCAGCAAAAGTCTTGTGAATCCCCAACATAATGCTTTCTTGAATGCTCTAATGAAAAATTCGAAAAAGCAACAGACAACAATAATCAGGCAAACTTATCCAAATTGGCAGGCAGAGATCAAAATCCAAGAAGCAATCCAAGGTTACAAACAACACAAACAAGCATGAAATCACACAAGAAAGGCAAACAAACAAGGCTTAAGGCTGGATAAAGCCCAATGCCCACGGGCGGCATGCGACGTGTGTCAGTTTTTCATTTTCCGCCACTGTTCTATTTCTTGAATGTCAACTGAATAGAAACGCATTTGTCTTCTAGGCTATTTAACAATTTTGCCTTGTCATGGTTGGTGGCACACATTTATCAGCAAACTCACATGCTGGCCAAATTTAGGAGGTAAATAATGTCTATATACAACTTATAATGCTCAGTAAGCTGAACGTCACACTTTGCCATCACTCAAAATAAGCTTTATCGGTGGGCGTTTTTCTTGTTGAATAGTTTGAGAATGACATTTAAGGCTTGCTTCTCAGTCCTTTTGTCATCTGTCAATACTGATGCATCTGACGCTTCCAGAAGGCATTTAAAAACGTTGGGCATTGGCCGCGACACTTCGCTGCCAGTGGGCGTTGGGCTTAACTCAGCAACAAAAGAATCTCAGGGTGGTGGTGAAATGCTGCTGTTACCAAGGCGGTGCAGCTGAAGCTCATGAGACAATTAGCAGTCAGGTCAAAGAAGACCCGCTATGGGAGTGGCCAATGGAAACCTGGAGTGGATCAGGGGGACAGACAAGACAGAAGGTAAGGCACATGAGGCATGGTGGAAAACATGGAGTCATGATCTGGAATGGCCAGGCCTAATAGTGACATGTTGTGGAATTAAAATGAATGTTTCTTTTGAAATAAATGGAAATGGAAATAATATGTTTTAAATATAAAGAGGGAATAGGGATCCAAAACCAATGATCTTATGTGATGCAAACTGTTCCGATGCAACATTTGAACTTGCATCTTGCATCCAGCATCTTGCTGGATCATTCTTTTGAAATGCAGTGCGTAAAGAGATGTAAGAACGCCAGACAAATGGAGAGAGATCTCAATCCATCTCTTTCAGTCAATCAGCCAAAACGCTGTAAATCTTCAGAAAAAGTGCCAGACTACAAAGTTCCAGATCAGCAATGTTTGTTTACTTATAATACCTAGATAAATCATGAGAAAAAAACATTCTTTGTTTCTGTTGTTTTATTAAGGAGAGGCAAACCTTTGCTGGTCTTAACGCCCTTGAATGCATTGATTGATTCCAATTTAAACAATGTCAACAAAATATTTCTCACAAAAACAAAAGCATAAACATATGGTTGATGCAAAATTTCATCTGTATGGCACCAATCACTGAAAACCCATAGAAAAAAATTCTGTGATCTCTAGCTCCCTTTATTAAACAAAACCTCACAAAGCTGTAACTGCTGTTCGAGCTGTTTAGTTTGGCCATTGAAACTAACGACTGGTAATAAAAATATTTGAGGAATAAAGGCACAAATTGAAACATGCAAATTTGGAAACAGTCCCTCAACTACCTTCACTGCTTCACTACACATGCACACTACCATTGACTTCTCAGCTGAAGAAGACTTGATGGAGAGATCAATTGATTTCAGAACCCTTTAAACATTGCAGTTATTTACAAAGCAGGCACTACTTAACGGTAATGAAAGGGCTAATAACTTACTGCTCGAAATTAATATGAAGGAGTCTATTGTAATACCTTTGTGCACCCTTGCACAGCCTTCAATTATGCGTGGATAGGAAAGCAGGAATTATGCCATATGAGGTCAGTGCTATTACTGTCTGTGTATAGTTGTATAATGCAAAATCAAAGCCATCCAATGTTAGTGGCCATTAACCTCTTTTGCATAGAATACAAATAATGCCAATTGTTTTCTGTTATGCATGAGCCTATTTAGGCTTTATAACTCAGTATTTGTGTCACAGAGACTCTGGAAAATTATTCCAGTGAATTTGGAAATTCAATCACGGAATTATTTAGGAATTAAATTTCGGAATTTATGGACGCTGGCGTCTATATCTGCGCAAAGGGGTAAAAGAAACACATGCAGAACAAAATCGGGAAATTAAACTCGTGGCACTTGCGTGTTATGCTAACTGTCAAGCAAGTTGAATATGCCAGCTGCTGAAAAACAGACTGACAGAACAACCTCGGCCATGAAGGAGTCTGTCTTTGTCTTGGTTTTAAATGCAATGGTGATGCTGCTGCAGCTCAGTCTGAAGAAGGTTACTGGCAGCACCAAGAAAACAGCATACAAGGATTCCTCTTGAAAAACACCGGCAAGTTGTGTATATGCACTGTATTTTTGGCTAAAATAAGCACTTCAGACCATTATTATTTCTAAAACATCACGGTTATGAGTAAACACTCTGAAATACAAATGAATACTTGCTAGATGGAAGATGAGTCATGAACTTGATTTACAGCCAATACAGAGTGAATGTTGGATTAGTAGGCACAGGCACTCACACTCAGGGTTAGAAAATTTTCATCGCGGTTCAACTTATAAGAGCCTTGTGCAGTCCGGAGACGGGTTGGGTTCTGTAAAAATATGAGCAGTCATGTCTGTCAGTAGTCAGTCAGTGACATTAACAAATCCAGTTATATTTCAGTGTACAATGAAAATTTAAATTTAGTATTTACACTGACAAAATCTCAAATGGAGACTTGTAATGGCCGGGTTTCCCATTTAAGAGTGTTCTTAAGGAGTTATGAAGGCTCCAAAGAAGAGTTTAGCTAAGAGGGAGCCTTCAGATAGGAGTGTTTCCCAGATGCGTCCTTAATGCCCTTCTTAACAAGTGTCTTTGCGCCCCTCTTAACTGCCTTCTTAACTGGAGCTCAGTTGATCAATCGATTTCAGAGTAACCGATTGTTCCACATGCTTACACGCACACAAATGAAGTTTTGATGTAACAAGTGGCGTATGTGTATAATGTTGTAATATATAATGTTAAAAATTAACATGCCTAATGGCATTGCACATGGAGCAGAAAACAAACAGATGCAAATAAAGACCAATAACACAGATATAAGAATTCTGAAAAATAAGAATGAAAACATAAAATGAAAGCATAACATTACATCAGTGAAAACATATAAAATTACATGATACTGTACCTCATGTAATGTCATAATTCATTTTATGTTTTCATCCTTATTTTAGTGCTAAGATCTTCTTAAATGAATCTGGGAAACTCGGCCAATGTTTTCGTTTCTCCTTTTCCCTGATAAAAAAATAATAATTTTATATTTCACCTCCTGATGGAAATACTTTTCATGTGACAGACTCTTAAACCTGTTTTTTTTTTTGTTTCTTTGTTTTTTTATCATAACCCTCTGAGCACTGAGTTCATTGTGAGGTTTATTTTTGTGGTACTACCGTGATCACGGTCTATTCACTCAACAGGGTATGGTATATGCTCATGTGGAATATTACGTCTCCATATGAAGCCAGTAAAATTTCCTTTTCCAAACTTCTCAGGATGATATGACATTTCAAGTGTCCTTAGCTGGGAACTTCTTAAGGTTTGACATATAATCAATCCACCCTCGCGGTAAGGAAATTGAGCAATAGGTCATAACATGCGAGCACGTGGAGTGTAGTGTCAGAGACCTTGAATGAAAATGTCATATTTGTAACAACCTGTGTTATGATTCACATTAGTTAGACCTTGTAAAATTGTCATAAAAATCCTACTGGAAGATCATTGGCCTATTTGTAACATTTAGAGAATATCAAGCATTGTGAGTCTTGTACCTAAGAAGAAAAATTAAAAAGTACCAGTGGTGGTCCAGTATCTTTGGTATTTTGCCTAACCTCCCCAAGAAAAATTCTTTGCATCTTAAACCCCCTCACTAGTGCCTCGCGACGCCTTTCCCTTAATTCCCCACAAGCGCCTCTCGACGCCCAGTCACAGCTCCCCACAAAGTATACACTGCTGTGTTATCTTAAGGGCTGTGAGGGGGAAAGAGTTAAACTTAACCAAGAAGTGCTCTGCTTACTTGTTTGCAACTAGGAAAATTTAAGATCAATTTTCCCAGAAAAGCTTAAGTGGGAAAGGGTTAATTAACTTCAATATACAGTGTTGTGAGAAAGAATTTGCCACCATCTTGATTTCTTCCATTTTTGCTTATTTGTAATATTAAATAATTGAGTGGAAAAAAGAGGCCTACACACTTAGTCCAAGCCACCAAGGAAATCTTTTTTTTAATTACAATAAATTAAAATAGGGCAACGTTTCGATCCGACTTGGATCTTCATCTGGTCATCATGATCAAAAGTTGATCCGGGTTGGATCGAAACGTTGTCCTATTTTAATTAATAAAGATTTTCTTGGTGGCTTGGAATAAGTGTGCAGGCGTTTTTTCCCTCTCTCCAATGACACGTTTTATTTGACAGCCTTGCACCTATACGTGATGTGCGTAGAACTCTTTCTTTGTAATATTAAATTACTCACATCATTCAAATATTAAATGATTAAAATCATTCAGCTAATTCTAATATAAGACAAAGAAAACATGAGTAAACACAAAATTTAGCTTTCAAAAGATCATCTCATTTACTGAAGGTTAAAAAGTTGCTGCCATCAAATTCAAAATGAACTTTCAACATCTGACATGTTATATATGTTCTATTGTGAATAAAATGTGGGTTTATGAGATTTGCAAATCATTGCACTCTGTTTTTATTTACAATGTATTCAGTATTCAAGCTTCTATGGAATTGGGATTGTACATTGAAACCAATAAAGTTGTTCAATATTGTTTGTAATATCATTCTCTGTCATGCAGTATCACTGCATTGGATATGTTAGTGGTCTCGTTTAATTGCTGGGGAAAATACATTGATTTACGGTCCCTTTCCATCATCTGAGATTCTAACATTATGCTGACATATCTTGGATTTGCAACAACTGTGATGGCTGGTGTTTCGAGACGCCAAACGCAGCGGCTGAAATGATGGGAAGTCCAGCAAAATAATAGAGACAAAAAGGGAGAGAGAGACTTGTGCTTCCAAAGTACAAAGATCTAGTCCAGGTACAAAAGGCAGCAACGCGAGCAGGACTGGAACGAAATAAAGGGAAAATCTCGGCTACCGTGATATGGCACCAGACGGTGCACAGAAAGAGAGAAATAAAGAGAGAAAGATTCCCTTGCTAACTAGCACTTTCCTCTTTGAAACTGATTCCTCAAACAATTCTTTAGCTAGAGACCTTACCGGCTATAGTGCATAGTTACACAGACACTCTAGCAAAGGCGGCGAGGCGGAACTTTGGTTTAAATAGAGTCCGGGCGCCGCCCACAATTAATGCCAGCTGGCCAAAGAATCCGACTGTGGGCAAAAATGGGAGAAACAAAGAAAGCTTGCCAGTCTCCAAAAACCATGACAACAAGACGCTCTCAATGGACAGCAGAGTTTGAAGACTTCGGTCACGAACTTTTCATCCATTGTAAATGACGCTTTACATTTTGAGATGTTATAGGCCAAATGGGGAACTATTTAAACTATTTTTTTTGGTTTTTGGTTATGTTCCTTTGCAAAACTTTAATCCTCAGCGCCCTCTCGGCCAACGAAGATCATTTCACCTTTCTATCCTTAAAAAAATCCTCAGGTTTGTCCTTGAGATTCGAGTGATTTGTGCCTTTGTCACTAAATGTCTGCATTTTGTTAACAGCTCCATTACTCGAACAGACCAGACAGATGACACATAATGCAAGGTCTGGGTGCAGCCATATAAAGCCAAAGTGTATGTTGGCAGGGTCTTACCAGCGTTTTAAAGGACTATTTTTGATACAGGTTAGTGGCAAGGTTCTTATGAGTCATTGCTGGTGGCTACAGTTATTTACTGAAATAAATGCAATAATGCAATAATGATGGTATTGCATGGTGTAGGCAGGGGAAGCTGATAGTTTAATACCAGTCTAGACCTTAGGTGTTACGCAACAAAAATACGGTAGTTTTAATTCCCTTTTCTATCGGAACTTGTACATCACAAACACAATTGAAACACAAAATTTGATTGGTAGTTTAAAGAGAGACAAAAGCTGATTAGTAAAAGATGAAACTCTTAACACAGTCATTAACTCTTTTAAGGTAGGTAGACACTCCCAAAATGGCTTCTTTTTAATTCTTTTCGACATTTTTTTAAAATAACCTTCAGTAAGTTCATAGTGAGTGTACCTGATAGGACTATCAAAAATATGGACATCTGTTGTTTTTTTTGTCAATTTCTCAAAAATGTTGATTTTGACCTGCCAAGCATGGCTTCAAACACCATTTCTCATCTTTCTCTCATGCCATCGTTGTGAAACTTGGAATATAAGTTCACCAGATGCATGTCTATGGACTGATCTGGCATTTTAAAGAAATCATCTGTGTAATTCTAGATTTTGTGGTAATAAGGTACCCAAAAAAGTTAAAAAAAAAAAAAAAAAAAACACTAAAATGCCCATATTTTTCACAGAAATATTTTTTCTGAAAATTCTCTGATCAGAACATGCACTATATCGTCATAAATGATCTGTGAAAATTTAAAAAAAGAAAGTAATTAAAAGTTTTCGTGATATACTGCCTGAGGTAGTTGATCAAGTTCCACATTGCGGTAGCCATCTCTGGAACTAATTACCATAATTTATGTGAATGAGCCATCACTTTAATTCTGTATTTAGTAGTAGTGGTACTAAATTGTTATGAATGAAAGAGAAATAAATCTATTTGGGGGTATATACCTACCTTAAGGGGTTGAATGCTGCTGACAAGTAGGCTACTGCCGCTCAATGGCTACATCGGCCTTCACAGGGGCACTGAGAAGGCCAAGGATGGGTAGGGGTTGAGCTATGAGAGATTTTGAAGCTGTGCATGATCTTGGTGTTCATAAGTGAGTTTGATCTCTTTCAATATGAATGAGAGTATAATTCCTTAGAATAATTTTTTTACATTTTGGCTTGAAGTGGAGATTAAATGAGCGTATCGTTACGTTTCTTTGTCTGACTGCTGCTCTTTGACCAATTCCAGCCTGCCCTCAATTTCTTTGTTTGCTGCTGCCCGACCCTTGCTTGTTCATTCCCTAAATAGAGCACCATATTTATTTGAGCATGACTCTACTCCTGGCTCCTTCACTTTGTCCCTGGCAAACACTTGTACCCTTCAGTTTCAGTGACAGCATGAGCTTCGCTCACATTTATGGCTGCCTTGCTGGGAAAGTTGTTTTCCTTATATAATGCATGGAGGTAGTTAAAAATATGATGTCATATCAAGGGCAACTAGTTGTATCCCCTATTGACAGACAATTGACTAAGTCGGGTCAAGGTTACTATATTTTTAATACTTGAAGGAAATGTTACTACTTTATTTTCTCAGCATAGTTTTTCATATATTACGCATTCTGATCTATATTTAAAAAGCTGTAGACCACCACAGGTGCTCTGAAATATGTTTATCTGAAATACTGTTCTGTTAGCATCTTCACTGCCTTTTATCATACACAGACAGCTAAATATAGAGGGTGCTATACTCTACTTTTATGAAACAAATTTATTTTTCCCTTTAGAAGCAAGAAAGCATAGGTACTGTTACCATAATCCTTCCCTCTATAACCAGCCCGTGGTTGGATTTCCATGATTCACAAAAGCCTTTAGAGTCTTTTGTTTTCATCTCTTTCATGCCAGTTGGTACAGGGAGGAATACAAACTGTCACAAAAATGTAACAGCAGATGATTAATTATAAAGCCTTACTGCAGGTATGCAATTTGCTTTTGGTGTTTACAGTGCGTTCTGTTTTTGTAAACTATATCGGTGACATGACATGCAAATGAAGGTATGAAAGCCCTTTAGGGTGAGTGACTGTACATTTCAATGGGTAATTATGCTGATCTCTTTCCAGTTTACTTTCCCAGATTCACAATCAAACTTAGACCCCGTTTGCACTTCATGCACTTGAGCTGAATGGATAGCAATCAGATAGCTTCAAGGTCAAATGACTCTAAGGCACTTTTGGGCCAGAATTAAATTTTATTTCTCAGACTAATTCAGGAGAAGTCTTGAAATGCTTTGTGGTCACAATGTGGTCAACTGTAAATGGATCCATCTACAGAGGTCAAATGTAAGCCTTATGCTCAAAATATCACGTCTCCAATTCCAGCAAGGCCCCACTGCCTTCTGTATCATGATAGGCGCTCTCACATCGTGTACCGGCTTCTGTCTTCAAGGATTCACCATAATAGCGCTCTGTCTTTTATTTCCCCTCAAGATCTTTACACTTAGGCGATAATCCCATGGGTTGTATGCTTTTCAAATTACTGTTTTTCTTTTTCTTTGTTTTGTGCTTTTAGCATTAATGTAGCATCACTGGACATGGAATGTAGTTGTAGAACCTGAATATTTGATTTGGCCCAAAATATATGTCAAAAATCATATTGTTGGAACACATGCCCATTACGCGGGTAAAACTGAATGTTTGGGTGATCTGATACAATCCAGAGTGAGCAGTTAACTTTTATAATCCTACAGCCTGCCGGTGAGAGTGGCATCCTTTGTTCCCCACGGGGGGGGGTGGTGGGAGCCATCAAGTCTAGCAGGCCCAGCATCTCTGGAACTCAAACTCACTGGTTTCATTGAAGTTAAAGCACAGCTACTTTAATCGGCTTAAAACAACCTAAACCTCTATCAAATTCATATTTTGTTTATGTTCAATATCCTAAAAGGAACCTCTCATATATTTATCACACTATTGGGCTATAATATTCCATTTTAAGGCTTTTCCATGACAACTGCATCATTTTAGCACATATTCATATCATATCTCTTTATTCTCGGGGGAGTCCAAGGCATTGAATGGAACATATTTCATTTCCCTTGGAATTATGGTTCATCGTTTGTAAGATTCATTCGGGCGACTACCTAGTCTCTCTATGCAAATTAGTCATCACCTAGGCCAGTAAAACTCTGATTTGGCCACCCCTTCCTCTACCTTGTTCGGAGGTGTAGTTTGGAGCCTTTAAAGGTACAAGATCCTAAGGGGGGCGCTCTCTTCTCTTCTTTTTCCCGTTTCTCCTGCTTCTTGTCCTGTCCCTTCTCTGTCAACGTCTGACGCGTAGGTAAGGGGGGAAAAGTCACATGGCTCCTTGCTCTGTGGAGCGTGGGAGCTTTTGACTTCTCCCCGACCACGTGGAGCGACTTTAGCTCCACGTGGTCATTTATCTTTTCCAGGTATGAAAATACTCTAAATCCTTCTAAATTATATGTAACGGTAATTGGCTTATCATTGATTTGTTTGATTCAAGTTGTGCCTACCTGGTGAATTAAATTATTGTTATGCCTTTTTCAGCTTGCGTGATTCTTCTTGATTTGTAACACTCGTATATTCTAGCCTTGTTGCGACCGGGACTTGAGGGGAGATTCCTACCAAGACGTGTTGGTAACGATACTTCTAAGTTAGATTGGGATTATGTTCTACCCCTTAAGGATTTATGGAATACCGGCTCTTAAGGTTTAGCTATTAAAGGTACCCTTATATGCCGGTGTCTGGTTGATCTTTCTAAGGAGCCCTTGGGTATATACATATAATCTGGGTTCTTGATACGTTCACACTCAGTGCTATATTGTTTAAGCATCGATGCTGCTATCAAGATAGTCTCGTCTAACCAATGGAAGTATTGTCGAATTTATTCCAGGACAGTTGCGTTTAATTAACCCTGGGGACGTATTTACTGAGCAATGATGGTTTGCGCTGCCTTGTCTGATGGCAGGTTTGTCTCGAAATCCACGCAGATGTTCCCAATATTATCTATTCTAATTCTAATTTGGAGTCAGATTTTTAACAAGTTTATAGCTAAATTTTGTATTCTACTTGTTCTATGGAGTCAGATTAATCGTAACCATTGCGCTTTCATGCCCCGTCCTCGGACGGTGAAAGATTATTCATTTTATTGTGATTCACTCCAGCCAGAAGAATGCTCTAATTAAAGTTAGACTAAGAGAACACGTAAGGCCTTCAACCCAGGCAATATCCGCCGTTTGGTTATTGTCTTGTTGGGGTTTTACATAGTCAAACGTCACTAGCTAGCTATATTGTTTACTGTTGCTATTTAGAATATTATTTAGATTCATGAAGCTAGTTACAGTAGCTTGTGGATTATTTAGATGGCAACCCTGTCTCATTAAAATGACACCATATCAAAAATTGCACCAAAAATTGAGTAAATCTTTTTTTTTGTGAAGTAACCGCAATTGTTGCAAAAAAATCTCAAGCTTTGTTCATTCATAGCTGACTACCTGGCTGGGAAGCCGTGGCAGCCTTCCAAACTCCCACAGTCACCCTCTGTTCAAAAGTATTATTACCCTAAATTCTGAAACCTCTCCATTGCATTGTGACTTTGGTGCATGCTGGCTTAATTACTGTGATAAGCATAAGTTTCAGTTAGCACACCTGGGCATCATGCTCGACTGCTGACTGAAGCTTATTCATTTGCTGGCAATTTGGTTGAGGAGCTAAATCTGTTACCTGCTACTCAGTGATGACCTATAGTATTACATTAAATGAAACAATGGGGTTTATAGAATTTTACTCGCCATAAGAAATAGAGCACAAATTCCTTGGATGTTTCATTTGGACAATTTACCGCACAGCTATAATTTTCCTGATATTTCCATAAAAAATTCTCCAATGGCCACCAGCTCCACAATTGCAGCCAAGAGGTCAAGTTCGGTGACGAATTAGCCCAGCTGAGGTGATGTTCCACAGACAGTTAGCCGCTGGGTGACCCACGGTATGTGACTGCATTCACCAGTCAGAGCACTGCAATTACTGATAACTGAAAGGGTATTCTGACATTTTTACAAAATAACACACAAAAGAAGTTACCGACTGCAGCAGTAACTTCCTCCAGGACCCCGGCACAGACAATGTCGGACTCCTGACCAATGGAAAGAGCAAGAGCGGAAGTGGGGGGCTGAACAGCATGTGCATGAGAAGTGGTTGACACTGTGATTGAAACTCCATCTGGTGCTGATTGATTAACTTGGTGCGGGTGCAGTGGATTGTTGCCAATACCATTATAGGCACTGGAAAGAGCCAAATTAACCTGATTTTTATTTATTTATTTTTTACATATTACATAGTGTCTCATGCACTATTATCAGTATAGACTGACAGTTAAATAAATATGAAATAACTTACTTTCAGACAAGTTACCAACTACACCTTTCATGCAAATATAAATTGCAGACAACGTGCTACGTCGTCAAACTGACCTCACATCTGAGCAGCAGCGGCTCTAGACCCGGGAATGGCGGGGCGCAGTCACGTCCCTTTATGACAATTAGTCCTGGGTAGTTTGCAATCATTTTCCTTTACTGACGCGTTTTCCAATTATCGTACTTGGCAACTTAAGACACGGTCTCTCCATATGTGATCGAACAACGATGAAATTATGGGCGAAATTCAGTACAGAAAAAAAAATTACTTATTAATTGGCCAGTACTTCGCGTTGATTGATCAGGTCCGTTTTCCCATGAAATATCACCTTTCACTCTCGGTATTGTGTGGGTTGATAAAAAAGTGGCACTTGGCAGTTAAATAGGCAGCGTGCTGCTCAAGCTGTTTGCGTGAGAGGCGACAGGTATGCAAGTTTGACTAACGTTGATTTAAATACAGCAAATAAGCGTCCAGATGAATGATTGTCTTCTTACGTAATCGGGGAGAACAAGCAGCAGCTGTTAACTGTGGAGTGCTCTTGGAGCGAACCTTAGGTTACTCATGAAAATGACTGAGAACAGGTCAGGACTAAGGACTGTTTTAAACGGATGTTTTGTCACAATTCTCAGTTCAGGTTCCGGCAATGAGCTGAATTAAGCCCATGATTTCTTCGCCGTTTCATCGCATATGGAGAGACCGTGTCTTAAGTTGCCAAGTACGATAAATGGAAAACGCGTCAGTAAAGGAAAATGATTGCGAACTACCCAGGACTAATTGTCATAAAGGGACGTGTCTGCGCCCTGCCATTCCCGGGTATAGAGCCGCTACTGCATCTGAGTAGTGTTTTTTTGGAGGCTATCAGGCCTGAAAAAAATCTAGGGGAAACACAGCCAGGGATACTCAAAACATAGATGTTAAACTTATTATTTTTATCTTTGTTTGATTTATGAGTGTTGTATAATGAAACAGGAAGGAAAGCACACTATTATTAGGCAACTGGAATATTCAGAGAATAACACAATATAGCATTCATAAGCATTGTGGATCTAACCAGAAGAAAAAAAGAATAACCGTCAATCCAATGTTCCAGAGAACCTTGCAATTTTACAGTGCAGCCAGACATTGAAGAAAACTGTTGTCAGTACAAACAGCTCAACCACAATTTTCATTTTACAAAGTTAAATCCTATTTTTACATACAGTCAATGCAATCAGAAATCAGGAGCTCAGAATCATACTCTTGATTTTCCTCAGTGACTGAAGCTATAGGTTTTAAGCTTTCCTCTTTAAAAATTTTAAAATTGAAAATTGAAATACCTATGATTATTTCCTCTACTTTTTAATTTTTCATCCATTCTGCCTCAGTAACCCATGATAAATATACTATAAAGCCTTCAATCTAGGAGCAAAAAAAATAATGATATGGATATTAGTAGTTTCATTAGTACTTTTCTCACAGCGGAATTTTGCAAGGTTCCGGCACTAATTTTGATTTGACTGAAGAGGTTCCATGCGCGCTGAGATCTTGTTTGCACAAGAGAGGGATGCAGAATTCACTTTGGGCTGAAAAAAAGAGGTAATGATTTAGCTTTAGCTAAATGTCGGAACACACTACACTCTCAGAAATAGGGGTCCAGCAGGAGTCCACTTCTGTTCCCCAAGGTATGATGTACCCTTCAGAGCTAAACATAGGCCCTCAAGGTACAAAGCATGTGTGAACCTTTTTAGGGTGTAACAGGTACTTTTATGTTCCAAAACAAATAATTCCCACTTCTAAGGTACATCAGCAGTACCTTTGAGGGTACTGCCCCAGTGACAAGCCTTGGTATTCGCGTCTTTGCATTGACTTTGAATGTAGCTAATCTGTCGCGCGAAAAATTTGTTTCGCGTCCAGTGTGAAAGTTGTTTGACGTGCCCATAACGGGCATTCGCGTCTTTGCATTGACTATGAATGTAAGCTAATCTGTCCTGCGAAAAATTTGGTACGTGTCCAATGTGAAAGCAGCTTTATGGATAGTATGCGACCGCAAGAGAGAGCTTGGTTATGTTATGAACATAATACAGGTTTTTCAGACCTAAGTTCCATTAGCGCGGACAAGTTGCTTATGTGGAGCTAGCGAATTGATCACTTCTATAGGAAGAATTACCTATTTAATCTCCGCCTTTTTTGACTTTTTATTAGCCTCAACAATTTCTAAAGGGGGATGGAATTATGTCAAGGTTGTGCAGAGAAATCATTTGTGAACCGGCAGAGCTTCTGCGTTTTGCATTGCTTTTGTTGTAGCTCCAGAGAGCTTGCTCAGACATTTGTGAAGTTTTCGGCTGATCCCAGTCTTGGATAAGTGAAGCGATCACTAACTGTAGTGGCTACAATCGGGCAACATTATGATGAAACTGCCATATTGATGCTTACCGAAGTAACACAAGCAAACCGATCAGAATTACTGCATATAAGTTAACCAGGAGCATTTTTAATTAGCACGACACGCAAACTAACATGCAGTAGCTGGTAAACGAGTGGCCATAACCACAGAGCCAAACCCTTGCGATAAAAGTTTTAAAGACAGCAAGTTCTGTTACTGTGAACAGTTGTACTAAGCATCCAAATTACAAACAAGTATTAAAAGTTAGCTTCAAATGAGGTTTATGCTCAGCTTTATGCGCAGAGGTTGGCTCTGGCTAGGTCTGTACTAATTGGACGGCATTTCATGACGTCAGGTTTTACTCAGATCTTGTGAAAATCGGGAGGAGCTGTTCAGAGAGGAAATCAGGCTCACGAAATCACATTCTTGGATTACGGCAAAATCCCTGTATCTGATGTTTAGAAACTTTTCAGAGGTTGAGCATGGACAAGCAACACTATAACATTACTCATATGTATTAAAAGAAGGATTAGCATGTTAAGTCCCCTGTAACACTTTTCTGCATCTATATTCTTCATGCAGTGTGCTGTTATCTGCATTCAGTGTCCTAAAACCCTAAAACAAGTTGCTACTGCTTCTCTAGTTTATTTACTGGCAAATCTACACACCTAACAAAGTCGCTGTGAAAGCGTACACCACGATGACTCATAAGCACCAGTGTTTTTTGTATGATACTGACTCCAGCTTTGTTGTCATACCATCCCCTCAGGAAAAATAAGGTAGCAAGCGGAAATGCATAGAAAGAGCAATGTTCAACTTCTGCCAAGATTTTTTTTCACCAGTTGGAGTGAATGTGAATATTAGAAATTCACAAACATCTTCAACCAAATGTATACATTAATGTACATTGATGCACCAGAGTATTTGAAGCATATTTTGTGTGGATGTTAATGCCATAAAACTGCAGTCTGTTTCATGAGCAACGGCAGTGGTACCACTTAACCATAAACACTTGGCCTCATAATTCCAAGAATATAAATTTTTATCTCTTGTTGTTTATGAACATCATCCCTTGATCTCCTGACAGTTTATTAAACCTTTTTTGTAGTAATCATTCCATACCCCAATGGATATGAATTGCAGGTGGCCTTAGAGGAAGCAATCTGCATAACACATCTTCCGAATTAATTCTGCTCAGCAACTATGTAGTAAAGATAGTCATAAATTAGCTAACAACAAATGATATTAAATACATTTAATGGAGAAAAGGACAGAATAGGAAGAAGAATGGTCAATTTGACAAAAAGGTGTTTCCATTGTGGTTAATTTATCACAATAGTTGATCTTTTATACATGCATTTGCTATAAATGACCATTCAAATTACACACTGTTCCCAGTCTGGTCACATTTTTTTGTGTTACAATAGTTGTAAACCTATTGGAGTGAATGGTTTGAGACCATTTTAAACATATGGCTGACCATTAAACTTCACTTATGACAGTAAAAGCAAACCTGTACAGTGTTCCTCAAAGCAAACATCTATTATTCCAGGGGGGTTTTGGGTGGGCATCATTCAGGAAATCTCGTTTGGACGATAGCCAAATCTCCAGCCGTTCATATAATGGTGTATTTAGTACAATGAAAAAAGGCCAGCGTTATTTCACATCAACTGAGTACGTTTGAGTAATCTGTATTTTGTAAGAGATGATTTAAGTAATTTTACTACAGTGACAATTATACAGTCAAAATAGTGCCTTTGAATGATACTGTTATGATTCTGCCACATGTGCGCTGTCTTTGTGTTTATTTGTACTTGTGCCTTACTTTTGTTTTATTTTTCAGCTTTCATTTCCGTCGTCTGATCGACTCCCTCTCTGCCAAACTCCAGTGATGTCGTGTGACATCCTTCAGCATGCCTGTGTCTCATTGCCCAATCAGGTTTCCTCTTTCGGTTACGGCTCTGGTATTTCATTCATTGCTTCCACCTGTGTTTAATTCTGAGTCTCGCAAAACTCTGAGTGAATGCGTTCTCTGATAGGATAATTACTAACCCGTACTAACCAGCACTTATTTGAGAGTGATTGTAAATATTTCGTCACATAGTATTAACCTTAATTAACTCATTAGCGAGTGCGTGTGATTCTAGCGTTCATTCCCGCTTAAGCTGTCTCTGATTAACTGCGTTTAAAGCTGTGCTTTCCTTCATTTCTCTCGTGGTGCTTTTTACTTGTCACGTTTAGGTTACCTTAATCTAACCTGTCTAATTTGATTGATGGTCTCAGCATCTTGTCTCGAGTCATTATTCTTAACCCGGTTCTCGTGTAATTGTTTATTAATGCCATGTGTTTCTGTTTCCAGTCGAGATTGCATTCCGAGTCCCCGCCTCCTCTCGTGACTATTTATGTGGCACAGATGGCAGAGGCCATCAGACGGAACTTCACTAGACTCAGCTCTGCATGGTGAAATCTCAGCTCCTTGTGCCTTCGGAGTATTTCCTTTGTATGATTCCCGAGTCTTGTATTTTGCTGCGCCTAGGTCTTGTCTCCCAGTGTGTCTGTCAGTCTAGTTAGGCCCAGTTTTTGTTTTTCTAGTTTAGCCACTCTTGGAGTGTGTACTCCTGTTTCCCCCTGCCCTGGGCAGTGTACCTTAGTTTTCCCATTTGTTCAGTGCATGTGCACGGTGTTATTTCTGGCATGCCTGCCTATTTTCTCCGAGTGTTTTGTTTCAAAAAACACTTCAGTTCCTGCATCTGGTGTTCACCTGTCTACTTCCTAACAGATACCAGGTCAAATATACTATTCCAGCAGGCCATGCTATCAACTCTTAGTCAGAACATATTATAAAACAGACTGTTGCTGTTGCAAAGTATGGATGTTATGATGTCAACTACTCTCCCATGTTACATAAATATTTAAAACTTTTTTTTTTTTTATCTTCTGACATCCTGAGTCTTTAGGTACTTTTTTTTTCCCTACAATCCAGACAGCCTTGTTAGATAGTGATGTCATGCTGTAATAGTTGCATGTGTTGTTATTATGTTTTGATCTTATTTCAGATGACTCATCAGTCATCCTTTCTGTCTGAATAAAGTGAAGTTGAGAGGAAAAGAGTTAATTGTCTTTCTACTTGTCAGTTTTTTTTCTTCTTTGTTTTCCCTGCTTAGCTCTCATTATCTTGCACTTCGCCTCTCCCTTTGTGGTCTCTCTCTCACCTGTTCCCTATTGTTAATTTTCATCTTGTGAACTTAACTTCCTGGTGTACATCTGCCCTATGCTTGATTTTTCTCCACCACCCTCAGTGTTAAAAGTAAACAGAAAAGAAAGGTAGTTTACAGAGGAATCTTTTCCTAATGTTGGCAGTCTTTATGACTGGCTTCTTCCCGTCTCTCTCCCTCGTTCATGCAGCTTTCAATCTTGATTACTAACCCCAGACCAGTCCCTTTGGCTACACCGTGCTTGACCCCCAGTGACCTCTTCACTGCAGCCTGACTTCACACTGTCTACTGATAACCCTCTTCAAAGGTGCCTTTAAGTTATTGTTAATAATTATCTGTTAATATTGGAGGCCATTTTGGCTTGTTTTGTGATCTGCACCCGGCTTTTGCTCTTAAACCTATGACAAAACCAGTTGAATGCCGGAATAAAATTCAGAACAATATGTACAGAACAATACATACTTGAATTACATTTCATAAAGACTTCATTGTTCATTCAGAGGCACGAAGACTACTTATCAAATGGACAAGCAATGTTTTCATGAGATGTGATAAAATTTAGATTAAAAAGAGTTAAAGTAGTTCATCCCAATGCCTCATATAAGATCACATTTGGAACAGCAATATTGCACCGGTCATAATGTTCATAATTGCATTGGTCACAATGACGAACAATTCAGACAGATGTAATGTTGTTCTACTAAGTGTCATTTTGTAGGCTCAATGGAACTCAGCTCAAGCATTACTAAAAAGTACCAAAAAAGTTGATTATAAATGAGACACTTTACGTTGTACATACTTCATAGCAACACATGAGCAATCCGAGATTTCTGATCTCCGCCAAAGGATGACATTGATACAAATGCAAGATCTGTCTCATGGGAAGATTATAGGACCACGCATGCGACAAGTTTAATTGGGATGTGTGTGTGTAAAGCAACCCATTCTCGTCAAGCAATGACGTCCAAGTGAGAACAATTGTGTCAGATCATTCATCACAAGAGCTTTCCCGTGAGGTATTACTCGATATAGCTCCTATGATTTATCCGTGCCCATTTACGGATGGCCACTCCGAGGGTCCATCCGCCCACATGGTTCCCGACGGCTGCACAGAACCACACTCTGTAAACTCATCTAGTACTTATGGTACTTGCGGGCTAAAAATGCACAGAATGATCACATGATGAACATGTGACTTAAGGAATAAATGATTTGTTTGCTGTGATTATCGCCTATATAAGCCCGCGGTGAGATGTGAGAGGACTTTACTTTGAATTGTCTTGTCCTGAGTGTCCTTGTACCCAAGTTTCACCCTTTATCTCACACTTTTCATGTGCTTGATGTATTTCATGAAGATCCGTTTCGTAGTTTCCGAGAAATGTGACTAAATTTGTAGATCCAGATCCGGATCTGGATCCAGAATCCAGATCCGGATCCGGATCATCACCAAAATTTAATTGGAGTCGTCCCTGGACCAAGATCTATCTCTGGTGACAATTTCATGAAGATCCGTCCAGTAGTTTCCGAGAAATCCTGTCCACAGACAGACAAATAAATAAATAAATAAACCGACTCGATTGCATAATCTCCTTGGCGGAGATAATTACCTTGTGGCCATGAAAAATAAAATTTTCATGCAATGTGGAAAGAAGCCACTAGATGGCAGTATTAATTTTTTTTGTTAAGCCCAGTCTGGAGCAAGGTTTGGGCATGTCCTGGGCATGTCTGAGAGGGGAAAGTGCCAGAAAGAAAAAAGAAGTCTAAATGTGGGAGGGGGCTGCAAAAGAGTATATAAGGAGAATGATTGAGAGAGTAAAGGAGAAATTGCAAGGAGAAGGATACATTTGACCAGACCTGCCACTTTTTTCAAGACCTGTGAAGCTTTTTGTGGATTTTTGCCTGTGTTGGAGCATTTTCCTCACCCGGAACATCACTAAGCAACCCCATCTCAAGGGACTGTAAATATTTTTTTTTCTTGTATATTATCAATCTTGGTCAGCAGTATAAATTGCAGGTTAGTGTTGGTCTTTGTTTAATTAAATCTGTTTAAGTTTTAAAATAGTCTGTCATCCCTTGCTGTCGTAAATGTCATAACAAATTGGGGCCATAACACTCAAAACTGTGGTGTGGTGTCCTGGCAAGAAAGTGCCAGAAAAGGATTCTGTTTCTTTGGAAGGATTAAAGTTGACCATTTGTACACATTTTACCTTATGAAAACTGCAGCCATGAGTAAACACAATAAATCTGTGACTTTTTGGCTCTGATTTAGATGTGAAGAATATAAGTTCTTATTTTAGGGAATCACACCACCATTCGCTCAAACACCCATACCTATGGGCAATTTAGAGTCTCTAATTAGACTGACATGCTTGTCTTTGGGCTGTGGGAACAAACTGGAGTACCAGGAGGAAACCCATGCAAACACAGGGAGAGCATACAGACTCCACACAGAAAGGCCCCTTGTCGAATTTGAACCCAGTACCTCTTTGTCTTGAGGCAAAAAACAATCACAAGAAAGCTAAAAAAAGGGGGATCTAATAAAGGTTTACTCTAAAACTATAACATACAACAGTCAGCTGACAATACCAAAGACAATCGCAAAACAAGACAATACGAGAACAGATAAAAATTTTTTGGAAATGTTCAGAGAAATGTGCTGTTGGTGCCAGAGGTCCTTTTGCCCCTCCACTTTTTTTGCAAACAAAAAAAAATTTATGATCGACCGGCTGTAATCACACACGCTATTTTGTTAATTGGCATTCAGAAAAGCTGTGAACCAGAATAAGCATGAATAAACCAAGGCATGAATAAACCAAGGGTTCTTCAAAGGTTCCTAGCTCCTGGGGAAAGTTCCCAAGGTCGGAAAGTGGCTTTGGCTTGGGGGCTGCTGCAGGGCTGATTAACCTGAAAGGGCTGAAGCTGGTGAGATGCATAAGCATTTAGGAACTCAAAAATTTCTGAAGAGAATGCTCGACATGCAACTGTCTTAACACTGCATTAATTCACCAGAAATGCAAGCGGATACCAGTAAGTCAGCATTGATCACTGAATCTAATATAGTTACCCCAGAGTAAGTGGCAAATGAAAACAAAATTTCCCGTAACAACCAGCATTGTGGTCCGTGCATGATAGCAGCATGAACGTTCTAAAGGAAGAGAGAATCATATTTAAAAAGAAAGTAGCAAGATCATAGGCTAACAATGTAGGTGTATCACAGTGTCATTTGATAGATGTGATCATCTATTATCACACCTGATGTCTCAGTTGACAGCCCCGTGCAATGACAGCTGGAATGAGTGAGCATGTGTCAGAGGAGTGGAGCAGACTGAATGAAAAATTACCTACCGAAGCATGCAAAAAGATGGTCTACCTTTCTGAACTGTTGGAAGTGTTCATTCAATTGCACTTCGATAGTCAAAATGGCAAAGAATATATTAAAATTGAGTAAATATTGTATTGGGATTATGAGTTTTTGTCAGGCAATGTCCATGTGTTGCAACAAATGAATTTGGAGACTCCAAATTTCTGTGTGTTCCCATCACTGTTGCATTTGTATTTACAATAATCTTACAACTTCCTTTCTGGTCTTTTTCTCCATCAATAACTTAAAGTCGAGCTGAAACGGCATTTCGAGAGTATACTTTCATATCATGACGTATTTCCGAGAGAAACCGCATAGACCAGAGCCTCTGGCATATACAGGCGGGACATAACGTTGGGCGGAATTTGATTTGACCGTTGAAAAGTGGGTGTACACCGACGGGACAGTAGTATCTGTCGGGGAGAGAGAGGCAAAGCCCATCCTATGCTCCATGAATTTGGTGAAGTAGTCCACTGTAAAATGCCTTGCGCATAATCTGGAGCTGTTACAGATACCACTTTCCTCAAAGTGAATAAATTCTAGCCAGCGGGTCCATAGCCACAGTATTTTGGGGGAACGAAACAAAGTTTGAGGTGGTGAACACCCAAAGACGCACCAACGTACCATGCTAGCTAGGCTAATGAATGAATCTTACCTCCGTTCCGCTAAAAGTTTAAGATTGATTGATGAGTGGATGATGTGATATTGGCTGAAATTGGTTGGTACTAGCTTACGTAAGCACAAGGGATATTTTCTTTTCCATGAAAAATATATGATAGGATTTTGATATAAGAATACAAAGAAACTGATTTTTTTGTAATTGTTTTTGTCATTTATGGTTAATTAGATACACAATACAGGGGAAGTGATCTAAAAGGGTTAAAAAAATTTTTTTCATTTCAGCTCGACTTTAAGTCTCATTCTAATATACTCTTCAGTATACTGGTGTGTGTTCATAAATGCATGGTAAAGTCGCTTACAAAACTCCTTTGCTTCATTGACAAATCCCCCATTATCAGAAACCATTGACCCAATTAATCATTGTAAAAATTATCCCTTGCCTATCATATGCATTTGTCTTTTGGTAGTTCCTGATTGTAAGTTGTCCGTTTCAACTAGAAGTTGATTTTTCTGAAATATTGGAGTGAGGGCTCCTTACTCAAATGCTTACTATATAGTCAGATCAGCATACAATAGCCAGTGGGAGCACCTTTTTTGCTCCTAAAGAGCTACTATACAATCTATGGCACTTATGAGTAAAAAAAAAAGGTGAATCATAGTGAAATGCACGCCTACTATCTCTATGTCAAAATAGTTTTACTGATGTTCATCAAAGCTTGCTTCTCCCTCAGATTAAAAGCTATAACAGGTTTTGATTGCTAGACTGCTACCAAGGCAAGAGCATCAATATTCATTGTACATATTTTGACAGATCTGATCAAAGGCAATACAATCAAGCCTATGGGACTGCATAGTCAGGCTGAAGGTCAGTATGACACAATTTGAAATAATATTTTTGCTGTTGTATTTGCATCATAAAACTAGAGGATACTCGGTAGAGTGCATACCTCCACCACACCATATATCAGTTCTTTTGGTGATAGATAATAAATTCAAGATCACATCCAAAATTAAATCAACCTTTCCTTGGACTATTGCCCATCATCCTGCCAAAGTTTGTGCCAAACCATTCATAACCTTTTGAGTAAAAAAAAAATGTCACAGAAATATCACACAGACCCAGCTGGAACAGAAATGTTTTAATTCTTCTGGATCCAGAATCCAGAATACTTTATGAATCGAATCATTTCCAAAATTGAAACAACTCACCCTTGGACTACCATCCATCGTCCTACCAAAGTTTGTGCTTAACCGTTCATAACTTTGAGTGATCCTGATAACAGACAAACAAACAGGGGTGAAAACATAGCCTCCTTGGCAAAGGTATGACGTACGCAGCTGGAATGCTTCCAAACAATATTCAGTACTCCATCGTAACACAATCTCTGACCATCAAACAAAAGCTGTCCATCCTCAGGCCAAAGTCTGATAAAGGTTGAATATAACCGTACAAAACAAGTAATCTGGAGGAGTTTCTGTGAATAAAGGGAAGGGCACAAACCTGAGCTGAGGAGCCGTGTTCTCCAGTCTCTCAGATGGCACTGCCTCAAGAACTGTCATCTAAGTGATATGACCACATCGGCTCATGATTACTTTGTCAAACCTTTGTAAAGTACTATAATATGAAGTTACATCAACAAAAGGCAGGGAAAACTTCACAATGCTGACACAAAGCTAAATTTTAACAGTGTCCAGAAGTGCCATTGACTTCTCTAGGCTCTGAGGCATCTGTAATGAACCATTACACAGTAAAAACATCCACAGCCCGGCCAAAAAAAAAAGTTGCACACTCAAATATTTAGTTGGAACCCCTGCAGCTTTGATTACAGTGCATATTTGTCTTGTCATTGTTTGGACAACTATATGCAACGCCAGAACATTTGCCAAATGCCATAATTTTTGGCCGAGATCTTTTGGATGAGATCTCGACATAATGGTTGAACCACTCGGTGGTCTTTCTTGAGCACATCCCAGTAACCTTTAATGTGTTTTAGGCCAGGACTTTATGGTGGCAAATTTGTTTGTGAAAATGATTCCTCATACTTGTTTTTGTCATTCATGGTTTTCTTTGCTAAATACAGGCCAATAACTTGCCCATTCTGAATTACTTTAACATCTCTTCCACCATTGGGGATGTGTCTTTCGACATGATTTTTTAAGAAACGAGCGGGCGACGCGCTTCATCAGTTAGGGTTAAAATTATTATTGCCAGCTGAAACTGCAATAATGATCCAATTATAGAATTTGTTCATTAATTTCCGAACGGTGACTTTTTTTTGGCAGAAAAATCAATATTTCAGATTTTTTGGGCAGAAACAGATGCCATTGTGTTGCAGACCAAAGAGGAATAGGATCATCCAGACTGTTTCTAGCAAGAAGTACAAAGGCCATGCTCTGCCATGGTATGGGGTTTTGTCAATGCCCTCGACAAGAGTACCTTCCATGTCTGTCTAGGCTTCATTAAATCCTCCATTTAAATTTTGGAGAAACATATACTGCCTTCAAGATGACATCTTTTCCAGGGATACCCAAGCCCAATATCCATATCAGAAAACAAAATATGCCCCTTCTGATGCCAAATCTTATTTGTTTTCAAGCATCCCTGGCATCTCAAAACCAGCTTCCTGCTTGATGGCAAATGCAATGGCATTTGATGAAACTCAAAAGTTGCACAACTGAACATCTTCGAGGTCTTCAGACTTCCCTGAAAAAATTGAATCATGGACATACAAAAGGGCCCAACTCCATGATTTCGAGAAATCCAGGTTATCTGCCTATCTTGCATATTGGGTTAAGACCTATAAAAATTAATTGAAGAAAGGCCCAACTCCAGTGCATAAAGCTGTTAACTGAGGTGAGTTATTTAGCTTTGAGTTGAGGAACGGCCCAAGTCCAGGAGTTGGGCCCCTCTTCGGCAAATTTTACTGGTGGCTGCTAGATGGCAGCACCAGTTCAAACATGGAAGCGCCCACAGAACAACACATGTCCGATTCTGAGGTGAACAACCCAATGATCAAGCACCCACTGGCAGTGTTTTGGAAGTAAAGCAGACCTACTGTCATGCCCTAGGTAGAAGCAATGTTGTAGTTTGAAATAAAGTTCAAATTTCATTGGAGAAATCATTGTAGTCCTTTCATTTCGTCCGTTTAATTATAAAAGGGCCCAACTCCGCCATGTGCTCAAGTGCTACCATTATTGTATGCAGAAGTGGACATTCCAGGGGTCAGAAAGTAAAAGTCCCACCATGTTATACTTCCACCCATCCACTCAACCAGCTGATTTTCTTGACTAGAAGCCTCTGGTCTGAAGGGCTGTTTTATTTAGCAAAGCCAGGAGGTTGGAACTAAATACTGGGCAGGACTTATACTTTCTGAACCTGGATTGTCCACCTCTGATTGTATGTGACAGGCAGTATACTTCAGGTTCAGCCTAAATTAACCTCTGTTCGGCCTTAACACGTTACACTTGGCTGTTTGAAATTTCCTTTTATAGGATTAACAGCAAACAGATAAAATGCTCCCCTGAAAAAAATACCTTGGTGGAGTTGGGCCCTTTTGTAACTCCATGATTCAATTTCAGGTAGACATGGTCAATGAACCTGATGGGAGGATTGTCAAAGTATCAAACATTGATGTCTTCAGGCTGGGACTTCCATCAAACATGAACTTTGGAAAAGATCCGATAATGTGGAGTGATTTTTTGTGTTGAAACATTTTTCTGGTATAATATTAATGTACAATGTTCACAATAAAGCATCATCAAGGGATTAAGGCTTCTCAAAACACATTTGAAGTTGATCTGGTCAACTCACTTGCAGAAGCACATCGAAGTATAAAATGTCATTTCCTGCTGTCTGGTGGCGTAATGACTATACTAAATATTGACATATAAATGTCTTCAGGCTGTGATTCTTATCAAAAATATGAAGTTAGAGTCAGATTTGATCATGAGCAGTGGAGTTACAAACTACCGGCGCAACTTTACAATAGAGTGCTTGTACACTCTCCGTGGCGCTTAACACTATAGCAACAGTAAACGGCAATATATTGCAACATTCTCCTGGGAAGCTGCATGCTTAATATTTTCAGTCCCTCTTTTTTGAGACTTTTTCATAATATGAACAAATACAAGCTTAACTGGTTGATTGAAATTTCATTTGGAGTGTAAGCTATCATTGAACTTGGCAATGCTTGCCACCGTGGGCTGAATGAGTCAGTAAACCTAATAAACTTAATACCGAAATTGATCAAATTCCCTCTGTTGGCTAGCATGGTAAGGAATGAGCACACAATATTCACTAGCTAGGTCAGCTAAGACCATAGACTGTATAAAAAGATGGACGCAGCACCCTGGTCTGAAAAATGAAGCCCATGTGGAAGTACCGTAAAATGGCATTCTATTAAATGGCCCGCAGATGGTAACGTCGGTGGTTGCAGAAAGAAGTTCAACGCTATAGAAGTTTATGAGAAAATGACCCTACTTTCCCACCTGATTTATCAATTAATGATTTTTCACATTATTTTATAATATCTATAGCAAGTTTCAAGTCTCCTTCGATATATCTTGATGTTCAGTTTTGTAAATTAGAATTTACATATAGACTACAATAAAAGGTAAAGCCAGAATATGCTTAAGGGGCGTGGCTATCCTCTGGTCCTCGTCCGACACAGTCAGATCCAGAGCTGCGTTTCTCCCCGGATCTTCAAATCACGCTCTCGTCCAATAGAAATCACATCCGGTTTCAAAATAACATGGCGCAATTCAAATAGCCAAAATCGAGGCTTCTTTTATGGTATGCCGAAACCAATGGGTGACGTAACGGTAGCTTTGTCCATCTTTTCATACTGTACAGTCTATGGCCAAGACCCGTCATCCCGCAAAAATATGCATATTTCAGAAATAGTCGATCTGAAATTAATACAGCTCTGCACTGGCCAGTAATTGTTCACGATGAGAATGCCTTTTTTTGCCACGTAATGTCGTTCTGCTTGCTCAGATGATTCAACTTATTTCACATGCAATTTACTAACGTCATGACCAATATTTTCAACAGATCCCTAAAAATATAATCTATAGATGCTGAATGAACTTGGCTGTGTGGCCAGCCAGCTGACGTTTATGTTCATTTTGTTTGGAACAAGCTCTATGATCTGTGTGATATCTGATTTCAGCTTAAAACATAATCAGTTAGTGAGCATGAACAGCCTTGAACATGTGCATTTATAGACACTGCACTTTGTTGGTGTTATCACTGTCTGAATATTTTTTTAAAGGTGGCAGGTAGATTGAGTAAATTAAAGCGCACATTCTTTATTTCAATCTTGGTTAAATAAATTTAGGAGTGTTGCAGGACCCCTACTTCACGCGGTAATGTTTCTGTGGTGGCAAATTGGTGAGTTCTTGAAACATATTTGAGTGTCTCAAGTGTTGTTGAGAAATGGTGAAAATTCTCATAGGCGAACAAGAGTCAAAGAGATTGACAGGGACTTAAGAAATAAATTCAGATGGGAGTGGTTTGACAAAGTTGCTGCCGTCAAGGTGAAAATCGGACGTAAATTCAAAGAAGTCGCGTAAAGTTTAGCAAGCTTTGTGAAGAAGTGTGATGTGGCAGGGAAAGTGCTTTGTACATACAGCAATCATTTGATAAACTATGGTTCTCATGGTTGTATTGCAATTGGGACACACACAGAGAGAATGGGGACATGAATAGCAAGTAAGTCCCACCTTTTTGTTTTGTTATTTTTTGGCATGGCAATATGTCTGTGTATCTAGCTATTGATAGTTTAGATGACGTCTAATTAATACGCAAATGTGCAAAACCCAGGGGCTTCAGGGGGGTAAAGCTCCCCTCAACTCCCTACCGGGCTCTGCCCTGGATACGGCTGGGGTCCTGTGACCCCCACACCTCCGTCTAGGTTTCAGCTGAAATCATCAATCTCTTTTGCCATCCCTGCATAATCCATGAAAATGTCACTACTATTGATGCATGTGCAGAATTTTCAAGCACCTTTAGCCTGAAAAAATTTGATTATCACTGGGATTAATAATAATAATAATAATAATAATAATCATCATCATCATCATCATCATCATCATAATAATATTAATAATAGCAGCTCCAAGAGGGTCCTCGTACCTGTCAGTGCTCGGACCTTAATAAAATTTCATTGCATTGCAATAAGGTCTTCAAACCATTTAGTGTTGGGCCCCAAAAATGCTTTTTTAATGTCCACAAAAAAAAAGGCAAGCACCCCTTAATGAAGGCAGGCTTTAAAAAAGTCAGTTGCCAGAATTCCATTCTTTTCAGCGTTCATCTGAAGACAAACAAATGGGGGCAGTATTGGCATTGTGATTGACCCAGTCTCTATAGACCAAGCGTTACTCTTTAAATGTGCCCAAAAAATCCAGCCCCTGAGTCCCACTATGTTTTTTCCTCAGAAAAACCACTTGCATGATCTGAATTGGAAAGAAAGGGTATGAACTTTAATTCAAATAAAATTTGGTTAAATTCCAATATGCTATTTACTTTTGTATTTTATTTATTGCCTCAATGCTTATTATGATGGAATACATTATTTGTGCATTTTATATGATATCTGCTTTGTGAAGTGATTAGAGGCAGAGGTGTCATAATGCTGGCAGAGTAAAACGCTAAAATAATGTAACTTACATCGTCTATTTATGAGCTAATTTTTCTTGACCATTATTGAATAAATCTCTATTTTTTTGTTATTCAAATTCTGCATCTTGAGGGCAAAATTTGACGATTGCAAGTCTCACTTGACAAGGTTGTTTACTTTGCATTATTTGCTGTCACTGTTAATCAAATTCATTTATTTCACTACTCATTCCCATTTGCAAAAAGCCAGGGAAAATCAAAGTAGGAAAATGCAATTCAGAAATATCATCCCAATAAATAACTCATGGTCAAAATTTCCAAATAAAGAGCAACTCATTATAACTGCTTTTTATGAATATGAAAAGTAAGTATCATGCCTCAAGAGATTATATCAATAGACCAAATGCTTATTCACCAATATGAAGCTAATGCCCATTAATCTCATGTGAAATGTCTTAAAATGGCTGCTTATACCACCATTTTGTTAGCCTTGAACCCCACTTTTTACAACGAAGAGCTATTAATTGAGATTAATACGATTGATTATGGCTTAGAAGCATCTCCTTTTGTCAAGCATAGCCCCACAGGAATAAATGTGATGAACTACATGGGGCAGCAATGATGTCTGATTGGAGCCCCTGGTATTCATGAAAAATAATACCTTAAGTCATTTCTTATGTATTAAACGTGAAAATTGACAAGATTCCATATCACTGAAAAAAATTAATCTCAGCACATGTAAATGTAACATAATTAAAGCTGTGATAATTAAGTTTGTATCTTTACGTGAACATATTTAGTTTTGAATAACTGCATTTGTTTAAACCATAAGACATTGTGATTTTTTTTTTTTACCTTACTACATAAATTTACGTGATCTCTGCTCATCTTACGTTCACCCACTTCAAAGAATGAGCTTGTTATATTTACTCTGTTCCATAACATTGGCAAAATCCAAAGCACGGAAATTAAGCTCAGTGATTGGCTGCAGCTTGGGGAAATGCATGATGGGATACACAGTTGACTTATCCTCTGTTTGTTATGATTCTGCCCTTCTGTGTGTTGTCCCGTGCTTATTTGTGCTTGTGTCTTACTTTTGCTTTATATTTCCAGCTTGCAGTTCAGCCGTCTGACAATCCACTCCCACTCTGCCTTCCAGTGATGTCGTGTGACTGTCTTCGGCATGCCTGCGTCTCGTTGTCCAATCACGTTTCGGCTTTGGTATTTTATTCATTGCTTCCAGCTGTGTTTTATTCTGGGCCTCACGAAACTCTGAGTGAATGCGTTCTCTGATAGGATATTACTAACCCGTAGTAACCGGCACTTATTTAAGGGTGATTGTAAATATTTCTTCATGTAGTATTAACCCTTTAACTCATTAGTGAGCGTGTGCAATTCTGGCTTTTGTACATTCAGCCTGAGCCATCTCTGATTAACTGTATTTTAAAACCTGTGCTTTCCTTCGCTTTTCTTGTGGTGTTTTTTACTTGTCACGTTTAGATTACCTTAATTTAAACTGTCTAAGCTTGAATGATGCTCTCAGCGTCTCGTCTCGAGTCATTATTGTTAACCCAGTTTTCGTGTAATTGTTTATTAATCCCATGTGTTTCTGTTTCCTTCCGAGATTGCACTTCGAGTCCCCGCCTCCTCTCGTGACTATATCTGGCAGAGTTGGGAGCGCGGATGTCAGACGGATCTTTCATATTGACTTGGTCTACTTGGTGATTTTTCAGCTCCTCATGCCTTCCGAATTTCTCCTTGTATGATTCCCGAGTCTTTCTGTTTGCTGCGCCCTAGTCTTGTCTGTCCAGTGTTAAAGTCTCCCAGTGTTATCCGTCAGCATATTTAGGTTCAGTTTTTGTTTTTAGTTTTACCACTCTTGGAGTGAGTATTTCTGAAAGAAACGGGCTTAGACTCCAAATGCAGTTCAGTGCAGCTGAACTCTCCACAACTCTCTTACTAGAGACCTTACCGGCTAAAGTGCAAACATAACACTGACACTCTAGCAAGGGAAGTGAGGCGGAACAAAGGCTAAAATAGAATCTGGGCAATGCCCCCAATCAATGCCAGCTGGCCCAGGAATCCGATTGAGAGCAAAACGATATTGTCCCGGATGAGAGCGACAAAGAAAGCTCTCAAAGCCTCCAAACCATGACAGGAATTCAAGGTTTTCTCGAAGGGAGGATCAGTACACGCAGATTTGCAAGTCATGGAAGACAGGACCACTGGCCTCGGCAGAGGTCTGCACTCTGAGTCATTATAGTTTTTTTTTTTTAATTGAAAATATAAATACAGATGCAAAACTAAGGAGGATAAATCCTCAAGAACTCTACAATATTTTGCAGTTGCCCACAAATGTGCTGGCAAATGTCCTCGGTGTATTGTCTGAATCAATGAGGCTGCCAACAGGTATGTTAGGGGACCAAGCTCATCACACAAGAAAGAAGACTGCGTAGTGCTGCCCTCATTCTGAATCTAAGAAAAATAAAAGATGAGCGGGAAGTCATATAATCTGTATCAAACTGATTAAAATTGGAGGTGAACATGTGCAGACCTTGTCTAAAATGAGTTTACCCTCCTATCATGTAAACTGCCCCTGAGGCTCTGCATGATCCTGGTGTAAGGTGTATTCTGATGGAGAATCCCACACTGATCAGTGCTTTCCCACTGCTGAATGGCCTGACTGCACTCCAGTCAATGTCGCAATTTTATTCAGAGACCTAACAAAAATAGATAAGCCCAATACATGAGAACAATTGCAGGTCAAGACTCCACAAACAATGGATGCAATGGAGGGAAATTTCACTGTCTCCAGTACCCCCCCGAGACTTTATTGTCTTCCAGGGGATGGGTAGAATCATTCACTGTTAGAGAAACTGCTGAATTGAATTCTCAAAGGAAAATGCAAATATTTGTACCAAAAAATCGTACTGTCGGACTGCCGGATAGCTCACTCATAAATAAGCAGTGACCTAAGAGCTACATTCTAGGATTGATATTAACGCGTGCCAGTGCTGGCCACGGGCAGCAGCCATGCAAACGATGAGAAATATTGCCCCCGCATCACCTCAGGGATGTTATACAGGGATTAACTCACAGGGTGTGGCAGTGGACATTTTTGAAGTTAGACCAGGTGCCTTTTGCTTGCACTTGCAAACATATATTGAGCCCTTGCTGCATAGCATGTGGTGGTAAAGGCCTTTTTGTTGAGATTTTGCTGTCTCAAGCGTAATGAAAAAGCAGAAACCATTGGGGAGAGTTGATTGGATTCAGGAAATGGAATAACTGGTACATACTGTCGCTCATCAGACTGAATTGAAGCAGAAGAAAAACAACAACAAGAAACAACTTTATAAATTACTACAACCTTAAACCTCTTAACTGTATACAGGTTGGATTTCATTAAACTTTTGGTTCAGTGACGCAGACAATGATCAGTGTTTCATGCAGTTGGTGATCGCGTGGATTTTTTTAATGCTACCCCTGAGCTGGACAGTGACACTTTATATCTCATCTTTGTTTGCCCGGTGGACACATCGCACCACCTGCCCCTTAACACTCAGTGGAAAAAAAAAAAAAAACATGCAGGCCTTCGGTGAATTTGAACAGCAATACATGATTTTGGGTATGATGTGTATTCCAGAGACAGCTTTGCAACAACCCTGGCGGTAAAATTTGTTTTTATTTATTTATTTATCAATTTATTGTTTCCAGTCCCTGACAATACTGGGTCCATTTGGAGTTATTTCTTAAGTTCTACGATCATGAAATTGGTTAACCCATGAATGTTTCATCTAATGAAAGCCCTTGAAAAGTACACACTTTTCAGAGGGCTAATTTATTGAAGCAGTAATTAAATGCTCCTTGCTCAATAACATCAGAACAATAGAATAATGATAATGGCCAAATGCAGACAGCTTTTATCAAACTTTGTGATGTGTGTTCCGAGTATAAGAGCTTGAACAAAGAATAAAACCAAAGTAAAAGTGTTTTAGTAGATAATGGGTTCTATATTTTAAGTTAATACTACTTCCAAAGGTTTCATTTTTGTAGTTTTAGTGTTTTATTTAGTGTCATTTCATGTTTTATTTCCTTCAACAGTTTAATGTTGCTCAAAATGACAGCTTTTATGTAAAGCAGTTATTGTCATCACGGCACTGAATGAAAATATTCACATAATGCCAACTATTAAGGCCTTCTTTTTGGTGGCATTCAACAGTAATTTTATTTTATTTCATTTCATCCCCCCTCCCCCGCCCAAAATAGCAGGTTGGCATATTATATCCAACAATGCAGCAGTTTAAACTGAGAGGACAGAAATCAATTCTTCATAAATCAGGTGGTTTAAGCCTTTCACATCTCTTAGCAACTGTATCTGTTTTTCATTCAGTTTATGATTAAAACTAATTGTTGGAAGAAACTTTTTCATGAGTTTGGAGTAATTGGTTTGTCAAAACTATGACATAATGACTGTAGTTCAATGATAAGTCTGAGAGGCTTGCCAAAGTTTTCAACAGATGAATCCTTTGTAGGTGCAACACCTTAAAAGGGCATTACAATGGCTATTAAATGCTTACTACCATGGCTATTAAATTAAATTAGTGAATTATTTATTACGTCAATTAATTAACTAATTATTAATTATTTAATTTAACTGATTATTGTTAATTATTCAGAATCAAAGTTCCTTGGGGCACCACCCTTCTAGAAAAGGGAAAATTAATAGCAATTGAATGACTAAGTCTCTAAAGTTTCACCATAAATGCCAAATTACTACAATCAAAATTGACGTTATAAATGAATGATTACAATATTCAACAAAAATGGGAAAACTAGGCTTAATTATCAATGCTAAAATTCAATAGCAAAATAATTACCATTAACATCCAGCATCAATAAGATAACCACACGCTGAAGGAAAGAGGAGCTCTTGACCTGGCAGAGGTTAGATTCAAGCTAATATCCAGGGAAAGACAACCAGAAGCACTTGTTGAAAATATATAAAAAGGTTTATTATGTCTCAGTAGCAATGAATATGCAATCAATACCACTTGAATAAAAATAAACACACAGGAAGGATTAAATAGCGGTTATACCGTGAAACAACGTATACAAATAGATTAAAGGTAGGATGTGTGAGAGTGTGTGTGTGTCTCTGTGGGTGTATGCGCGTGTGTGAGTAAGTTTGAGTATACTAAAAGGGAGAGGTTAAATTGGCAGGCTTGGACTCATATCTAAAATGGAGGACTTGGATCTAAGAGGGCAGACTCAGATCTAAAATGGTGGACTCAGATCTAAGACGGCGGACTCAGATCTAAGAGGGTGGACTGATGATGTGGCAGTCTGAGAACCACATGTGCTTGAGAGTGGAGGAAGTGGGAGGGAGAACAAAGAACTGGATGGCACAGGCGGGAGAATAAGAAAAAGACTCCTGCACAAGTTAGGCCAGAGGCTGTGTTTCCCACTCAGTAAGCAGAGAGTAGTGTACAGATACTAGCTTAAAAGAGAGTAAGAGAATGGAAAGAGAGTGAGAGAGGATGAGAGAAAGAGCAGAAAAGAAGGCGCAGGCAAAGTCTGATAGGATGGAGTAGCCAGCCGCGGCGGGCTGAAAAATCAGTCAGACAAGCCAAACGTCCCAATTCAATTCAAACTTTCTCAACAATCTCTATGATTTACACAGAGCAAGGCAACAATGTAAAACAAAGCAATCCGCAGTTTTAAATTAACTCTCTCAAAGATCGGATATGTAACAGGTAAGCAATGCAGCAGTGTAGGGTATATATCCGCAATTTCCAAACAAATTCTCTTTTAAATACCAAAGTTTTACAACCAGTACAACAGTAAGATCCAGTACATTAAACCAGCAAGCAAAGAAAAACACTGCTCAAAGTATACAGTAATAATTTCATTCAAAACAATTAGCATAGAATTGCGTGGTTCATATTCTAGCTAAATCTGCTCAGATGCAAATTGCCGTACTTGGGATCACTACCGAGTGTGCGATCCAGTTCTCCAGCGTTAGTCTCCGAGAGAAGGCAAGGGCGGGTCCTTTCTTTCCACAGCGCTCGTCAGCAGACAGGAAAGTATCCACTTTTCCAGGCGCAGTGATGCAAGAGAGAATGCAGAAAGTTTGACTTGTTGATCGGGAAAAATAGCAAAAGGGGAAGCTGGTCGCCTTTTCTTTTCTTCCAGAGGTTAACCCCTTAAAACTCCGAGAAAATTTGCCTAAAATGCCTATGAAAAGCATACCCAAAGTAAATTGAACGCTGTTCTTGAACCGTTTGGACTATATGGATGGTTATGGTCTCATTTGAAAGGAAACACTCTGAAGTTTTACCCCAAGCTAAGAGAAATACTCTACGTGCTATTGTCATTGAGTAATCCAAGCTGGAATACACTGAAGTAGAAGGTTTTTACTCTCGCCAAAATTTTTTTTTGCAAAAAGATGCCTGTAGATGAGAGCAGCTGGGACTTATTAGCTGAAAAACACAATGGGACCACAGCATGAAGCCTTACTTAGTTCCAGTTCAAATTTGATAACAATCCAACAGAAAATGAGCATTTTACACATGTTTTTCTAAGGCCATGTCTAGGCGTTTCCAAAAATGGCCATTTGGGGACTCCAAAAGGACCCTTGGATAACCATGGTCACAAACCTAGGATAAAAGGGCATAACTCTTGAACGCTTCAATGTATAGTCATAATGTTGGGTTCTAATGAAAGGTGACACTTAGAGGAATCCAATCCCATATCCAGATTCACTATCAATATTGCTGAAAAAAAGTTACTGAAGCATAAACTCAAATTTGTGCACATAAGAGTCAAAACGAGTGCCGTTATGTAAACAAATGCTTTTTTATATGAAAGGTAAACAAACAAATAACCTTTACGCAGCAAACTCACAGTAAAATATTTACAATATATGATCTATAAAAAAAAATGTAAAAGTTACTGAAGCAAAAACTCAAATGTGTGCATATAAAAGTCATAACAAGTGCTGTTATGTAAAAAATGTTTTTGATATGAAATGTAAACAAACAAATAACCTATCCATAGCAAAATATTTACAATATATGATAAATAAAAAAATTAAAAGGTTACTGAGGCATTAACTCAAGTTTGTGCATATAAACCCCAAGGGGAGGAGATTCTGACTTAGTGCTTTTACATATATCCAAAGCAAAGGAGAGATTCCTTTGTCTTTGTCCTTGCCTGTAACGAAGACCCTATGTGGCTCATAGTAAAATGGATCCTATTTACTTACTTTGTCTCACTCTGATTTCTTACGGGGATGAAAATTAAAATTCCCACAACAACCAACGCCGGCGAAAAAATAACTTCCTTCCACCTTCGGTGACGGAGGTAATAACGCGTAATATGGTTATAATATAATCATCATAATATCAGCATCATATTATCATATCCTTTTCCCGTAATTATTTACCCAGAATTACAGAATAAGAAACAGAATCACCAACTCCGGTGAAAACATGACGTCCTTCCACCTTCCGTGACAGATGCAAATAATACGTAATAATAATAATAATAATAATTATAATTATAATAATAATAAAATATAAACGTAATATTATTATATAATGAAATATAAGTTATAATATGAAGCGTACTTGTCAAGAGTAATGTCATCTCCTGCGAGAAACATTTCCTCTGCTACGGAGCCATCACGGTTTTGGTCCGATATTTCTTCCCCTGAGCAATCACTTGCACGCCAAGTGCACAGCTCTGCAGCTTCTGAACTGAAAATGATTTTTTTTCGCAACCTTTTCGCAATTTTTTCTTTCAAACTCCGAAAACAACCATCAGACATTCGCTGGAAATCTCTCTCTGCCTCGCTGTGTTTTGCGTAACGCGCTGCAGGCATTACGCACAGCTGAGCCATATTCTGTCCATTCTCTTACGCGAGCGATAGGCAGCGCTAGGTTTTTCTCCACCCCAACAACCTATATATCGGCGTTTCCAGAATTTCGGTGGTATTACAATGCAGCAATCGTCGTCTCGATTGGTTGTTGGTTGCTCGGGCTACATGCAAAAAAAGGAGGCATGAGCTTCGTTTCAACACAGGCACTCGTTGGCTATAGCAGGCTGAAGACAGAGCAAGGAAGCACGTAACTGGTCGAGTAAGGTGTCAATCGAAAGGTTAGTGGAAGTGGAAATGTACTGTTTAAATCTGTATCGAAGCTACGACTACTAATGCTGCGAACTTTGTGGATAACCACCGACTCATTTCAAACGATGCAGCAGCTGTTCATGGATATTTACCGGTATAATAGTGTGTTTTGGACTAAAAACTTTACTTGGTTGGATTTACTGGAACTTCGTGGATGTAACAAGACCATGTTTGAGGGGATATGTTGAACAGGGGAAATGCCAGCTGGTGGCATTGGTGAGTTACCTCAGTTCTGTAACTGTTCGTTTGTTTGTTTGTGGTCTGACATAGGCGTTGATTAAAGCTGCTGTGATGATTATACTTTAAAATGGTTGGCATCATTCGAATCTCAAGAATCTTAGCTTTCCGACGATATGTGGCATGAGTATCTCAGTTGCATACAAGCTGTGTAAATGACGTAGTATGTTTTTAACTTCACTGACGGCCCGATTACGGGCCGTCGGAGTGGTAACGGGTTAAAGACGTTGAAACAAAAGAAATTCCACTGTCTCACAGTGTGAATTATTTTTACCGGTTCTTGAATAGAAACGCCTATAGGCAACTTGAGTAATTACGGAACAGAATGTAGTTAATCTTTAACTCTACCATGGCCAACTAGAGAGGTCCGAAAAACTTTTTCCTTTGTTCTGTTCCAAGGAAGCTTTTCAGTCGGATGGATGTGCGCTCCTGATCTCTATTTACCCCACCATGGCAGAAGTCCAGAAAGAGAGAACAATGGGTTGCTTGATTTTTAAAGGGGTTTGACATTATTAGGCTTAACTGCATTCGAGATAGTGCTTTTGGAGTTCTGGGAAATGTAGCTAAAATGGCTGTTCTTTGTGGTTTGCAGCCATTTTGCCGGGCGTTGGCTTTCTATATTTTTTTCAATTCGTTAAGATTGTATCAATTACTCAATAGATAACACTTTAAAACAAGGTTTACAAAATCTGAGCAGTTACAAGGGAACAAATTTGGAATGAATGAGGAACAGACTCCTTGTAAATCATTTGTTTATGGGCAGGTCTTGAATGACTCCCAAGCAAATTCTACTGAGTGGCAGATGATTAGTTAAACAAAGAATTACTAAGGAATTAAAGCAGAGCTAACAATTAGTAAATCTTTAGGCAATGCGTAGCTATTGAGTAACCCCTTGATAATTTGTTAATTTGAGGAACAAATGAAGAACGGATGAGGAACTAACTGCTCATAAACCTTTGTTGAGCAGTTCTCACTCCAAAGCATCAAAGCACTCCTAGGTCAGGATTTTATCCTTCACATATTCAGACACGCTATCGAGGAATGTGTTGTATTAAGCATAGGTTTTGCAGTTCGAGGTGGCTGCCAGGATGTGAAGGTCAATGGCATAGTCTGACTCCTTGCCATTGCCTTGGCAGAACTCCAGCATCTCCTGAGCCACTTTATGCCTCTGCTTGGATCAATCAAAAACCCTCCTCGTTTCATCCATGAAGGTAGGCAGGGATGCACACTATGAAGACTGGGGCTCGCATACAGCTGTACCCCACTGTCTGGCATGCTGAATGAGCAACATTAAAAGTTAAGCAGTGTTGAGCTGATCTCTAGAGAAGGTGGCAGGATGTAGCTTGAAGATGAGTGCGCCCTGCTGCAAGAAAGAGCAGCAGGAACCATGGTTACTTGAGTATGAGCTGAGGCTTCTGTGAAAACATGGTGGAAGCAGGGTTTGTCCGCAGTGTAACGTGGAAAAAAAAAGAAGCCACTAGATGGCAGTATTGACTTTTTTTTGCTAAGCTAGTCTGTAGCTAGGTTTTGGGCATGTCCTGGGCATGCCTGAGAGGGGAAGTCCCAGAGAATTGAAAAAAAAGTCTGCAAGGTGAGAGGGCTACAAAAGAGTATATAAGGAGAAAATTTGAGAGAGTAAAGTAGTAGGAGAAATTGCAAGAAGGAGGATACATTTGACCAGACCTTTTTGCCTGTGTTGGAGCATTTCCCTGTCCCAGGACATCACCAAGCAACCCCATCTCAAGGGACAGTAAATATTATTTTTCTTGTATATGTCAATCTTGGTCAGTAGTATAAATTGCCGGTTAGTTGTCAGTCTTTGTTTAATTAAATCTGTTTAAGTTTTAAAATTTTGTCTGTCATCCCTCGCTGTCCGATTTGCCATAACAAATTGGGGCCATAACAGCAGGAACAACAAGTGGGGCGCCTGGTCAGTTCTGCAATAGCCGGGGAGACAGGGAGTTCATGCTTGTGGCAAAAGTTTCTGGAATTTTGGGCACCAACTCCAGCTGGGCTTGATGGCTTCCCAGCGGCACCTCTTGAGGTTCCACAATGTTGCAAATCTGATTGCTGTCAGCTGAGTTAATCCTGGCTAGGTTGCTCTGCTAGGGAACTCTGAAACTCAGGCACTTACAGCAGTGCAGATCCCCAGCCAGAGTTTTTAATGACCGACAACAGTACACTATTGCAATCAGAACTGGTGGTAGAACAGGCACAGTTTGTTACAGGGCAGGCATACTGCTGCACCAAATCAGGTTCAGAGGACATTGTCAGCAGTATAAGCAGGGTCCGTGCCAGAGAGATCAGGAATGTACCAGAAACAGGTCATTTCCAGAAAAAAAAAAAAAAGAACAATACAAAGCAGAATTGCTCATTCGCAGCAGTAACACAGAAGTAAATCAATAGCCAAGCAAAGATTTCAAGAAACAGTGGGTCTCATTCATGAAGTGTTAGTAAATTTGTGCGTAAATTTGCACATAGAAGCTTATGCTACTAAATGCCTACTTCGGATTCATGAATACCGCGGGAAACTCAGATCTGATCGTAAACCCATGTGTATGATCATGAATGCAAACCCATCTTAAACTGACAGCCCGCTCCTGGTAATCATCCATGAGCATAAATCCCCGCCCATGAATTGCCAATGACCACCATATAAGGTATATAAATATAAATTGTTGTTAAATATATATAAATATATATATATATTTAACAACAACAGAAAACATTTAGGTAACTTTATACAGACCAATTTAATCACATGCTTTAATGATTTGAAATACAGCTATCAAATTCAAAATGAGCTAATATTTTTCATAAAATGGAATACATCTCACTTTCAACATCTGATGTGTTGTCAATGTTCTATTGTTAATAAAATGTGGGTTTATTAAATTGGCAAATCATTGCGCTCTGTTTTTATTTACATTTTACACATTTTTTTTTGGAATTGGGGTTGAAATTCAAGTGTGTGAAATAGCAATATTTTTGCATGTTTTTATATATCCATAGAACACTGATCAGTGTGGTGGTAAAATATTCTTAAATATTAGATCGTGGCGTCATGCTCTGCTTTTTGCCTGCTGCACATTGCTAGACGGGTTCGATTTGAGTGATGTTTAGATTCCACAGGGCAGGCAGTTACCATGCCTGGGTGTATCTGTTGAAATTTAACATAATTATCAGTTTAATCTGTTTAACTGGTTTATTTAGTAAATAAGGGGAAAATTACTTTTCAAATAGGGCCAGGTAGAGTTGGATAGTTTTTTCCTTCAATGAATGAAAGTAACATTTAAAAACAGCATTGTTGTGTTTATTGAAGTTCTCTCTGTCGAATAGTAAAATTAATTTGATTATCTGAAACATAAGTGTGACAAACATGCAATCAAATTGAAGAAATCTTGAAGGGGGCTAATACTTTTTCAGCAGCGCACATTGTTTTTTTCCCCACAGCAGAATTCAACAGATAACAGCATCAGGGATATTTGGTATCATACAAATGAAATACAGACTTTTCTATCATTAGATAACTGCTGCACGCCGTTATTCCCTTTGACAGGAGTAAAGATTTTTGAGTGCAATGACTTCTACTGTGGGCAACCCAAAATCCAAAATTTGTTGATATGGAAAACAGTTAAGAAATAAAATCAAAACCGTTCAAAATTGAGGATTTATTCATTCTATTTTATTCATGAGATTTTGAATGGGGGACTGCAAGACAAAAGTTCACATCAGGGTTTTGATGCAGTTTTGAAATTCTGCAGACTTACTGATTGAGATGGTTTGTGACAATTTTGTCAGCAGATAGAAGAGTTCCTCTCTCTGAGTCTCTCAGGATTTCTGGAGTGGAAAGTTTTTTCATGCTTTCGAGGCTCAAAATGGAGAGTTCTGTTATGCTTGGCAATTTTACACAATAATTCATAATAAAGGTCTTTGGTGTATGTATAAATGGACTTGAAGAATAGTTGAAATGTACAATAATGAATGCACATTACATTCTTATAAAAGGGATGTGATCCTCAAGTAATAATAATAATCATAATAATAATAATAATAATAACAATAAAATGTTACCACAACTGGATAGGACAACATTGTCCAACTTCCAGTTTTTCCATAAATAATATCTGGCAAATAGATTCCCTTTTTCGATGATGGAGGCTGAAAAAAATATATGACATTGCGGGTGATACTTAGAAATATATGATTAAAATGGTCCATGAGTCATTTGTCAGCTATCCTGAAGTAACCTGCAAGTTCTGAATTACAGCTAGGTCAGTGGAGGATTGTTTTTAGACAACACGAAGTATATAAAAGACGCTTCTTCAAATCAGATGCGAGAGTGTATTTTTACTCTTTTTTTTTTTTTTTTTACAGAAGAAAAGCAAATAACTTCCAGGCAGCAGCACAATTCGAATCTTAAAGTACTTGAAGTACCTGGTTAAAAAAAAAAAAAAAAGCTGTAGGGATTCCAAGGAACCCAGCAAACACTTTTATTCGGGGGAAAACCTGCAAAAGCCCTTTAAACCCCTTAAACAAGCGAAAACATGCAGGTGTCCTTGAAGCACTGCTTCTGGGCAGGTTTTCCTCTTGTTCAAATGAGTGCTCTCTAGTATTCTATTGTGCTACAATTCCTGGCACCCCACCATTCTCTCAAAAAGTTTCAGCAAAGTACTTAGCCTGGATTTCTGAAATATCTAGGCCAGCTAATTGCCCTGTATCCAAAAATTAAGCAACCCACTCTGATTAAGAAAGCCTGTGATACAATGAAAAGACAGCAATACCACTGCAGTTGAGGTTGCCAAGTGGTACATCACATTTTAATGGAAGCTAAGATCCAGTCTGAAGTCCTGTAGGCAAATTAACTGAATAAATAATATCACCTTTAAGACATAATTATCAAGTGAGGAGTTGACCTGAAAATGGGTTAGGGTTAGGTGATGGTACAGTGCTGTGAAAAATTATTTGCCCCCTTCCTGACTTCTATTATTCCTTATTTGTCATGCTCTGCAAGATACGCCCCATTTACGGAGCTCAAATGTACACGCATCTGCTTTCTACAATAATCTTCCATTTCTTCTGCTGTGATAAGTACAAATGCTGGATCAGTTTCATGAAATGTCAGCTTTTAAATCTGATTCGCGGCACAAATCATTGATCTCTCAGAATTTATAGGTCTTGATTTCTTTGAGGAAATAAATCCTCACATCAGAAGGCAAGAAGATCGTTGATATCTGAGGCTTTTAGCACCCTGCTCTGACTCAAAGATTGCCTGGAAAAAAATAGACATTAAAAAAAATAATTCCCATATCATACCACCTTCAACAACCTTAGATCATGCTCAGATTAAAAACAGAAAACAGGAAAACAAAGGATTCATCTCATTGCCTTCAGGTGTTATTTTCTGTTGTGTGCCAATAGAATTAGCAATTGAAATATTTGTTTTGAGTGTTTGTTGATAGTGCATTCATATTTGCGTTCATAAATAACTTGCACCTCATTAATTGTTGTGTATTATCTGCTGTATGATCTTGGCAGGATATCAAATTTCCACAAACACAACTATACAGTTTAAAGGAATTCAGTGGATGCATAGATTTCCTATAACTAAAGAGTTTACACACTATTGACGTGGGTCAATTGAGAAGGCATCAAAAGAATAATTAAATGCATACATTCCTCATTTCTATGTGTTGGCGGGGATAACTAACACACAAAACCAACAAATGCGTTAAATGGGTTTATCTGATCGATCCAAAAGGATTTCGATGATAATACAAAAAAGCCACAGTAGAGGGCGCTCGGCCACATTCCCATTTGTTTTACAAGAAAAAAATAAAATACAATAAAGTTTGCCCGAATCTACGTACAGTGTTTTCACAGAAAAACAATCTATTTAATCATTTTGGCCTACAATTACATTTGGCAGGCATAAATAACCGTCCTAACTTTGAAAGAAACAGGCTTTGGCAAAAGCACACCGATACTTTAGACTTAGTTGCAGGGAAAAAACCCATTCCAACAAAACGGTAGTGGTGATACTGGCGAAACAGAAGTATACACACAGTTAATACACCACATTCATTTTCTCTCATTACCTGTATCCGTCTTCTCAAACTCCGAATTACATTTCATCAAAATAAAATCTACTTACATACGTTTCAAGCGTTCATACCCTGGCACGTGTCTTCAGATCAGGCATAGCATCCAAGGCTGCAAGTAACGTCAAGTCTCAGTTTAATGCACCGATTTTTATAGCACTCGCGGATATTATGCATCTCATTACCTAAGACCGTAAAAACCGAATACGTGAATACTGCACTCAACCAAATAAACAATATATTTTCTATTCATCCATTTTAGGTAGGCTAGAAATGCAGCGGTAATTAGCTACATGGCGTTCGTACATGTCGAAATCTACAAACATCCTTACACTAATAAACTCATCCACTATAATATTACTAAGACGCTCTACATCATTATACTATGAGTTACATGTAGGTACATTGACTTACAAGGCATATACTCAAGGATGATACTGATTTCGCCAGACATATCGTGTCCATGACCGCTCCATTCTAAAATTCTCATAGCAAAAGTGCACCAACAAAATGATTGGCCAAGAAACGTCACTAGAGCGCTGAATGAATACTAAAAGAGGAAGTGCCCATTAGACTGCGAATAAACGCACACATCCAGTTTAAGCCGTCCTATCTGACCTGGTCACATATGCACTAATTCAAAATCATATCTCTTTGTGAGGGTATCTCGCAAACATACAGAGAAGACTCAGAAGAATAATCAGTGCCAATTTCTCTTCTTGAATTACAGTATTGCGATAAAGCTGGGGAAGTGGATCTTGCATTTTTTTGTAAACAATTGTTTTTATTTCACGTAAGGAGGGGGCACAAGGAACATTTTAAATACATGGGAACATGAGCATAATGGATGAATATAAGGAGAAATCAGAACATCACGTAAGAAAAGCATGCCCTCATCCCTCAACTGTGAGGATTACGTGAGGAACCACAAGCGAGAACCAGAGGATACAAAAATGGAGGATTTATTTCTGAAGGCAGGAAACCCCCAACAGAGCAGGCAATGGTACAATGTCCACAATCCAAAAATCAGAGTCCTAAGGGCGGAATCCAGAACCGTAAACAGGGCACCAATCACAATACTCGTGTTCGGACAAAAATAGATTCAAAACACAGGTACAGGTATGTCACAGAAGCAAGAGCTAAAATCCAGTGGGTATAAACAGAGTCGAATACCAGGGCAGCAATAACAGTACTCGTGGTTGGGCAAAAAGGATTCGTAAACAGATGCAGACAATAGTACCAAAAAGCAGAGCCAAAAATCATTAGTCGGACAGTCCAGTCAGAAGAATAATACTGAGTACAAGGCGAAAAGATAGCAGCATAGGTAAACAAGAGAAATATTCTGACAAGTGCTGTGAAAGGACTCCTAAAATACACTCACAGGCAGTCACATGCTTAACACAACACAGGTGGAGGAAGTCAGACTGATAACAAAGGAGGGAACATGAGGAAGAACCTAATCACATGAAATAGGCAACAGCCAAGACGCGGACAGGGATCACGAGACAATCCTATAGACAGATATACAGCTCCAAATAGGGAGTTCTAAAGTGCATAGATAAAAGATAGGACAGCGTGACCAGGTGTGGAGAATCCCCAGAAACGTAGCAGAGAAGATTAGGGAGAGACATGAGGCGGAGATTAGAACAGGGCGAGGGCTGAATTTAGAGCCCATTAAGTTTTCTTCTCATTTTCAGGTGCTGTCTCAAAGAGAATGAGTTAATACGTGAATGAGCTCATAATTTTAAAGATAAGTATTAAAGGAGCTATGTCACGATTACTGCACATACACATAATTTTGAATGATGTAAATCTGCTCAATTGTCAAAATCAAGAGGGTATTTTTCTTCTTCTATGATTATCGGTGTGCGCACATTTTATTTTCTTTGTATCCCTTGGCTAAAGCTTAAAATAGCGCTTTGAATTCTCAAATTTCCATAGAAAGCTTCTTAATATGGAAGGCATAATGTTGGAGTAACTATAATATATGAATCCAATGCAAAACAATGACAGAATGGCAAGGATGGAATCAGATTATGAGTTGCAGTCAAGCAGAATCACTTTCTTGCGGTGGAAGTTTTGGGCATGTGTGGGAATCGTGAGACAACTCCTTTGAATGCAACAAAAAACCGGCAAAAGGTTATTGTTCTCAACTGGAGGAGTAAAAGGGTTGACTTGCATGTTTTTTTGTCTTTTTCGAGATTTTTTGTGCATCTACCATGGGTTAGTAGCATATTTACATATAAATGCTTGATTGTCATTTGTTTGGAATGTGTTACGTACATAAAGTTGACCTATTTTCTTATTGTTGTTGTCCTAGCGTACTTTTTAAGCCATTTTCAATGGACATAAAATAAAACTGCAATAGAAGTACATTAACTTAAAAAAATTGAGTATCAAATATAAACATAAAATATAAACAGTTCAGTCACTAAATAGGATCTGATCGTCCAGGTGAGTGTAGTCCTGAAAATGACTGTTGTTGGTGACTGATGTTTCAGTGGAAGTCATCTTCAGAGTCAAGTGATGTGTGAGTTGTCAGTGATTCGCATAAATACTCTGGTGGTTACAGCTGATTGGTCAACGGAAGTGTGATGTTATTAATCGTCTGTCAAATGAGCCATAATATCATTGGCTATGAAGACTGTGAACAGTGAAAGGTGCATTTAGAACTGTTGTCTGCACAAAAAGTATCAAAAATGTAAATCTAAAAATGAAATGTATAAATAAAAAATTAATATTGCAAAGTTGCTAAAGTTTACAGTCCAGTCATGAGTGACAATAACCTTGAGTATTTCTTTAGCTTTTTACATAGTAGTAATGTTGTAACCCTCAAAATTATTCTGTATATGTCAGAGTCTGTACTCGGAGGAGAATAATGCTTTTCTTCAAGTACTTGCAAGGCTGCGGAGTATGGATGGAAGGAGAGGGAGGTGCAGTGAGCCAGCGCAGACATCAATGAGGTGATTTTTATCATCTTGTGGGTGAACTATGGCTGGACAGTCAACACCATCATCGGTATTTCAGGGTGAGTGCAGAGCAAATGGAGGAGCTTCTATCACTCATTGGCCCTGACCTTGTCAAACAAACCACCAATTACAGTGCAGCCAACCCAGGCAGAAACCGGCTGTTGGACTGAGGTAAGCTTGAAATTTTACACACAACATATCCACAACAACACATTTTAGAAAATGTTCAATATACAAATATATAAAAATACAACTTTAGAACCTCAGCAAACATTCAAAAAAGAAAAATAGAAAGTTTCAAATACAAATATACAAAATATAAATGTAAAATCACAGCAAAAAAGAAAACACATAATTGGCAACTCAGGCTTTACAGGTCTGTGTAGGGAGTGCTTCTGTCCTTCCACTGTAGGTCTATGTTGGAATCCAGCATTTGTGTGTTTGGTCCTCTTGGGTTAATTTGTGAGGGTTGTAGAGGATGAGTAAACTGCATAAAACGTCCTGGCCAACAGGGGGGTACAGTAGGGGTGGGGAAAGTTGGGGCAGGTTGTCTTGTCTGTAATCTTGAACCTTGCCAGCCACTTGTATGTGGGGGGCAGAGTGTTGACCTGTGCTGCTTCCAAGGTTAAGCAGCAAGTTTAAAATTCAGATTTTTCCCCAACACAAAGTGCTTTATTCAGAAAATTAACAAGATTATTTAATGTTGTATCCGTGTCTGGTTTTCTGTCCTAATCGATCTACTCTGAGCTGAATGGTTACTCTGTGTTCCAGCATCCGGCAATAATAGAAGCCTTGTGTATATGCTGTGGAGGGTCGGATTGCTCCAGCTGCGACACAGGAATAACACAAAGCAGGAGAGACAGTGGAAAGACAGGCATTGACTAAGGTGAAACCCATCAGATTCACTGCCTTGGCGGAGTGGAGACGGACCGAACACGCAACTGGTGGAGAGTTTAAGAATTTGGCTGCCACAGCGATCATCTCACCACAGCTGAAGTAGAATACAGTTTACCTTCAGTAGACATAGCATGGTATTTATCTGACAGTAAACTGCTATGCATGTTCTGCTCATTGCAAGCATATTTTTGCATTATAAATGCCACCAAAGTCAAACAAGTCTGAAGTGAGGACTACCACTTTTACAATTTTTTTTATCTATGCTTAATTATCAATATTGTAAGCTTAAGCTTAATATTAAAGGTTCATTACATGATTGACAGTCGTCACCTTGTATTCCAAAATCAAATCGAAAGTATGTAGATAAAAAATTAAAAAAGAAATTTATGAATAATCAAAAAAATCTCATCAGGATGATCTCTGTCAACTGAGAAGTCAGTATTTGCACTCAAATTATTGCGAAATATTTTCTTGCTTGAGCACTTTCTGCACTTGCATTACATATCGCGACCTTAGAATTACAGGGTTCTAACTGACATTTTGGTCAAAATTGAGTTAACTGTTGCACAAAAATGGTTCTAATGATTAAGTATGGGTATCCAATTCGTTCGTTAAATTGGGTTCAGATCAGAACTACAAAGTTCCAGTTTTCTAAGAGCACACTGACCGGCCAGACTTTGCAAGCAAATTCCTAAAAACAGTATAAATGTTAGAACCCTGAAATTCTAAGGTCCCGATATATCCCTACCAAGTCTCAAATTAAACCTACGACCTTGTGATAAGATGATTGCAACTGGCTATGGACTTGTGAAATGGTCAAGTAAAAAATGGTTGGGACAATCTACTGATCTAGACAGCCCAAGCTGATCCATTTTGACTTTAGTTTAGCGTTTGATGCTTTGATTGTCAAGCACTCACAAATCAAAGTCTGGCAGGTTAAGTAAGAGATGTCAGATTCCACTGCAATGTTGAATATTCTGCCCGCAACTATCATTCTTCATCAAACTGTTTGAGGTTGCAGTACTATTAAAGTGTTATTTTGTCATTTTCTGTCATAAAATGGCTGCAAGTTTTTTGCTTCTGAATTCCAATCCTCTCCCAGGTAATTTTAATTTCTTATGTCCTTCCAGCCCTGCAAAAAAATGTGCTATAGGAATCCTATGGGACATTTCAATAGAATTCTAAAAAACTTTAGTACCTCAAGTTCATAAAAAAGAAGTTCTATAGGAAACAGTTCTATAGAAAATATCTATAGAACAGCTCTTTTCCTAATTTCGCATCTTCAATCCCACTCGAATGTAGAAGGCAACAAACATAGCAACCATGTTATATTAATCCTTCCTGGCAAACCCTTACCAACTTGCGTTCCTGTAGCGCAATGTCCAAATGTGCACAACTCTGACCGGGGCTCGAATGCGGACATTTCTGCTCTGCAACACGTTGCTTTAACCGAGTGAGCTGTCCGGCAACTGGGAAAATGCTGATGGTACTTGATCCTGATCTATATGAATTGCATTTGAATTGATTTGAATTTGAAGGAACTGAGTGCCTTCGCTGTAAAGGAACGCCATGTTAGTAATCCTGTTAGGCAACCATGATACATGTAAAGATGGGAATAAATCTTAGCAGACCTCAAATTGTATTCAAATGAATTCTAAATCTGCATATAATCTGCAATCATATGCATGTAAATGGAACGGAATAATTAGATTGAATTTTTTTTTAATTAAGGGAAAAGTTCAAAAGCTCAAACTATCGACATAATTCTGTCTTTGTAAGCAAAAGAGGAACACAAGTTTTCCATCACAGCATATTAAAGTTGTAATGCCTTACATTTATATTTTTGAATTGCTGCCAACAAAATGGAAAGAGGTCTTCATATACTGTAACTGAAATACTGCTAAGTTGTGCAGGCGGTCAATCAATCTTCTGATCAGAGAATCAATGAGTTGGTATGTGCCTGGTACCTCATGTGCTTATAAGCACACCTTAAAGTTAAAAGGGACGAGATTTCCTTGATACTTCAGTATAGTGGATATCACTGCATATTGCACATTTTCCTACCATTAGTCCGGTCACTCACTTCTAGAAACCGGCTACACAAGGTAAATTGACCCTTCGACAGAGCATTGCAAGGAGTCATAAGATTTATTTTTATTTAAGATGTCTTTCTTATTAAGCTTTTGTTCTATTAGAAGGTCCTAAAGACCATAAAAGTCCTATAAAACAGGATTTTCAACTAAGGTGTTCTATAGGAAGGTCTTGTGGAACAGCAATAATCTTATGCAACTTTATTTTCCATAGAGGTGCTCTATAGGTCTCTAGCAAATTCCTATAGAACACACAGAAAATACTATAGAACATGCTTTTCTACTAATATGTTCTATAGAGTTCCATTGATGTTCTATAGAATTCCATAGAAGTCCTATAAAACATTTTTTTGCAGGGAGGTTCCAGATTACTTTGTTGTGATATATAACAACATCTCATGGTTCATCCTGTGTCTATATATAAAAATTCCTCTACCACAGTGAAGAGAGTTCAGATGTGACGTAGCGTTCAGGAACCACACGCAAGAGATAGAAATCCAAACAACGGATGCCTTTAATGAGGTCCCAGTCAAAGCCAAAAAAAAAAACACACATGAATTGCCAAGCGACAATACGAAATCCTAAAACAGTGTCAACTAGACAGGCAGGAGTCAGAACCAGGAAGACAGATGAGCAAAGATACATACACAATAGGCAAAAAGTCATAGTCGATGAACAAAGCCAAGGGTCATACACAGGGCATCCAAACACAAAAATCGTGGTCATACAAAAATGAGTCAAAATCCAAGAAAACAAAACAATAAAAGAAAGGCAAGGGCAAGAAACATAGTTGGACAAACCAGTCGAAGAAAAACAAAACTCAATGGTAACACGGCGCTCTGCACAAAGAAATATTGATCAAAGTACTGACAAAGTCAGAAATGCAGTGAGGAATCTTAAATAGACAGGAGGGAAGTCACATGCTACGCAGGGAACAGGTGAGCTGGATCAGACTAATAACATTGGGAGAATCACATGAGGGAAACCCTAACCACGAAAACTGGTGAAAGCCAAGACACGGACGAGAATCACACAGACAGCCTACGACATTTAAACAGCTCCAGTCAGGGAGTTCTAACTGCACAGATAATAAGTGCAGGAAAGTAATTAAGCACGTGCGAGAGATCTGCAGAAACGCAGGGAGAGACGGGTAAAGTTGAGCAAGAGGCGGAGACGAGAACAGGGCGATTGCTGAGAGGGAATTAGTATTAATTAGTAGTGGTGCAGCTTTACAGATTAAACTAGAGTGCTCATTAGTAAGTAAGTAATCTATGTACATGGATTAGTTGTGTTAGTAGACTATGATACAAAATACAAATGTTAGTTTTGTTAGTAATCAGAACAGTAAGGCGAAGGAAGTAAAGGAGAATCGGAGGAATATATTAAACACCAGAAATTATTTAAATCACCCGAAGTCAGTGAGCACACAGGCCGGGAAGACAGACTGAACCAACTAGATCACAAGACAGGGGAGACAAGTGCAATGGAACTGAAAAATGGAATGAACTAAAACCTGAGAATAACAATAACCAAAAAGAATAAATAAAAGACAAAATCATGAACACTGATACTGAACATAAACATGAACATAAACATGACAAAAAACCATAACCATGACATCAGAGGTCTTGGCACAATGTCATCATCATAATCATTATCATACCATCATAACAATACCATTATTAATATCATAATCATCATCACACTTTCACGCCCTCTCCCTCTCTCTCTCAACTATCATCTGTAAAACCTCCCTCTGTTCCAATCACAAAGGACATATTTTTTCTCCTGCCCCTCATTGTCTAGCACATTTAATTTATTTTCCTTCTTTTTTTTTTACAGTATGGACTGGTAGGATAGTGATGCAACAAGGCATAGTCTTGCTCCATCAAGATGTCACTGAAAAACACATCCTTCTTCAGCATGTGACGCCAGATGTGATATAACTGATGATGTCACTTAGCTAGTGGCTAATTGCAATAAAGGGTGACACTACCAGCTAAGTGATATTGCCACTGTCACATCTGCCATCACATGCTGAATAAGGATTTGTTATTTCACCCTTTACAAAGCATGACATTTGTTTATGAATGATTTATGAAGACATTATGTCTCATTTATGAACGCATTATACATGCTGTATAAAGCCTTTATGAGCAACACTTCAAATACAGTGTGACCAAAAACTCTATTTCTTATCTTCTTGTTATGTTAACTGCTGACTATCTATGTGATTATTTTCCTATACGCAATGGGGCATGCTGTTATTTTAAGTTAGCATCGTATTGGTAAGCTTTATATGAATGCTTTACAAGTTTACTTCTTCAAAAGCCTTACAGAATATTATTATGCAGGAATGCATACATTTTATGCATAACATCTGTCACTTGCTCAGGTAGTTTTACAACCTCTCTAACTGTGGCAATGAAACATCTGTTGTTAAGGGCTACAATTTTGTCCACGAAAATAAAATGGAGCTATTGTGCAATATTGTTGAGTATTTTTACTTGCAAATTAATCTGTTGATGTTTCATATTCATTCAATCGCATCATCTCTCATGCAAACCAAGTTCGCTGTCGAAAGCAGTTTGGAAGCACTTTAGGAACAGCACAAAGCAAATCATGTGACACAGTCCTTGTAAAATACTGATAATTATACTCAGCTATTCTGTTCTGTGTTCTGGGCGGGGGTTGAGTTGACCATACTCAGATCTTCCCCCAGCTGCATGTATTCTGTTAAATAAGACAGTATTGGGAATTAATTGAGGACCCCTCAACCTAACACAGCTCACAGCTCCAGCTATCACTCCTGTGATTAATAAAAGCCTTACCACTCAATTTCAAACAATGTTTCTGGGGTCTGCTCTTATGGTCCTGGACCAAAGGGGTCTGCTGGCTTTTGTTTTAAATTCAAAATCAGCAACCTGTTATTGCCATTGCTGTCTATGCCGAATTTCCCAATATTGCTGGCTGAGACATTTCTCTCAATCAGTAACTTCATTCTGAAGTTGCCCTTTGTAAAATATAAATGGAGGGTATTGCATTTGTGTAAATAGGGGTGGGGTGGGGATGGGTGGGGGACTGCTAGAGGGGGAAGCTGCCCCTGCTGGCACCCCTACAGTCAAAAGATGCTGCAAAAATGTTCTCTAAGTGCCCCCTACAACAGCTAAAACTCATGAATGCCATTTTAGGCGAAATAAAATGCAAGTAAGTGTCTGCATGAGTGTCCTTCCAGAGGGGAAAAAGTAATGAAGTGCACTCATCAGTGCCCTTCTGGAAGACAAAAGTGGCAAAGTGCCCTCAAGAGTACTATTTAACAGAAAACATGACAAAGTGCCTTCTCCGGTGCTTTTCAGCAGAAAAAAGTGCAACAAAGTGCAAGCATGTTTAATCTTTCCAGCAAAAAAAAGACAACAAATGAGTGCCCCTTTGGAAGAAAAAGTGTGACTAATTGTTCTGGCCTTACTGAGGAGAAAACAAGATGTAGCCTGAAATCCTGCAAGAATAATATTTGACAATGAACTGTATTTCAGTCTGGAAAAGAGAAGTAAGTTTCCCAAGCAATCAGATGGATCACTATTAATTATGAATAGCATGCATTCCAATGGCAAAACTAGGCTTGATCAGCAAAACAAAAAAAGGCTGCATCCAGATCAGCGTTTCACTGTTGTGTCCTGCAGTGGAATTGCATTACAGGATCGCACACTGACTTTACTTTTCATTGTTTTCCAAAAGATAATCGTTGTAGAAAGAAATGGTTGCATCTGATAAAGAGAGATGAAGGGCTTTAATAACAGGGGTTTTATGATCATGATTCATGACTCCAATGGTTTTATTTATTGAGGCAATAGCTTGCGGTGGCCTGATCAGGTCATGACTTAGAGCATAAGATTTTGTTTATCACACAATTGAATTGGGCAATTTAATAGAAAACAATTGTTTTGTTTTTTTAGCGCCTGAATTGTAATTCTCAATGCATGTTAGCACTGAGCTAACGCCATCACTCTGCGAACTTAAGCCCCATTCCCACCTTCAAGATTTTTTTACACCGATTCACGCCGATGTCAGATCGTGGCAAGTCATGGGGGTGTCGTAATGGTAACCGGGGGGTCCTGAACAGTTGCAAAAGTTTGCAACGAAGTTGTCCTCTTGTTTTCCTTATGGTGAAAGTTTAAAAATGTTCAAAAAAATCGTGGTGGTTCGCAAGCTCGTCACGAATTGTCAAATGTCATATGTCATATGGCAATGTCATAGTGGTGTCATAATGATGTCCTGTTGTGTTAGTGTGGTGATGGTTCGTGAATATTCCTATGAAATCGTCTTGTGGAAAATGGCCACCACTGTGAAGGATTTAGTCAAGATATGCTACAAATGCCCATGACATAACACAATGTGAATACGAATGGAATGAGACAGACCCACGATGAACAAAGATAATGTGATGCCAAAGGCTTCGATGCGAATAGGCACGACGCCACCACGACTCTATCATGAATGAGCCAAAGTCAACATCGTGGCCGTGACAGAATTTTGTTGTTTTCAGGCAGACAGATCACGACTCACTACGGTAATAGGTCTTGGTACATCGGCATGAATTGGCGTAGAAATCGTGGGAACGGGGCTTAACACTGCGGTCAAGCAATCACTTTTGCATTTGAACTGGCAATGGTTGAATTGATCTGTGTTTTTATGCATTGTTTATTGGCTTTGTTGTACAGCACGTTTTTGTACCTTTCGGTTATTATAAAAGGCTATACAAATAAAATTGATTTGATTGATTGATTGATCACTTTCATGTCACAAGTCGGGCTATGGAGAAAAATCTGGAACAAATGCCACAGTTTTATTCCACTGTCAACTGACTAGCTGACTAACTTTAGCTTGCTAGCTAACAAACTAATGTTACATCATGCTCATGCAAAGGTACTAGCTAATTATCCCACTCCTCCTACTCCAATCCAGTCCACTCCTCGTTAAGTTCTGCAAGCACTCTCTTTCAACTGCAGACTAATTTGCAGATTCAGATTTTTTTGGAATTTATTTTAGAAATGCCTATTACAAGGTCATTGTATATTTTTTCCTCAACATGGTATGATTCCATATTTTTCCCTTCACTTGATTATGAAATAAATATGCCAATAATTAAAATAATTTGATCTAATTTTTCTGTGGTGTGTTTCATGAAGCCTGATGTCAAGCCAGTAAAAAACTGTCTTGTGTCATATCTGCAGTTTATTTCTTTATTGATTATTATTTGCTGTGAAAAAAAAAAAAAAACCTAGATGAACATCCTGTATATATGGTGAATCCGCAATTTTTGCCAGGGTTGCAAAACAGCTGTATGTCACAGATCCTCAAGGGGTTGAGGCTGTGTTTGTAGTAATAGTGCTATGCATTGTGGAAGTTGTTGTCCTTACTGTTGTGTTCTGGGGTCCTGGCCAAAGGCCTGTTTATGGTTTATGGTTTTAACAGTTTCATGTACCAAGGTTTCATAGTTTCATAGTTCATAGTTCAGGTCACAGTTTTAACAGTTTCTTGTTTCAGGATTTTGCATTTCATAGTTCACATTCATTGTCCATGTTTTTACTTTTCCGTGTTTTTGTTCTTGCCAGGTCTGCCAAGCCACTCCACCGCTTGTCTGCGTTCCGTCCCGTGCCTTCGTTGTTGCGCATTTCAGAGCTCTGGTTGGCTTTGGTATTTCCCCTTCCTTCTGTGCTGTGCTGATTCGGGGCTCTCTAAGCTTAATTGACAATTAACTGTTTTTAAGTTACTAACATTTACTAACATTCACTGGGTGGTGTAATTCTTAGATAGGCACATTACTAATATTACTAATTTAGACAGGAAGTTTATTGTCATGATTCCTGCTTTGCTATTTCAAGATCTTGCTGTGCTTTTCTGTTCTGAACATTCATGCAGCTTTCAGACTGCATACTTAATTGGTACTTAAGCTGAGCACGCTCATTCTCTTAATGAGCAAGTCTTGTTATCCAATCTTGGTCCATGTCTCATGATCTTGCCATGCCTCTTGTTTCTCCTCCTCCAGGTGTTGCCCTTCATGTCTTGATTTCTAGCCTTTATCTGGATGCGGTGGAAGTTGGCTGGCAGACAGTGTCTCAAGTTTTGTTTCTAGTCAAGTCTTCGCTCATGTTCATGCTTCCAAGTCCTTGTTCATAGCCCTTGTGTATATAGCCATAGGCTTGTAATTTATTTTTCTTCTTGGATTTCTGCCTGGAGTTTCCAGTGGTTTTTTGTTCTTGCCTTTTTAGCTCTTTAGTTCTTTGCTCTGTGAAGCACTCCTTAGTTTGTCTTTTTGCAACCCTTTGGGCCAAGTTTTTTTGTTGGCCCTCGTGCCTGTTTTATTTTGTTTTCAATAAATCCTCATTTCCCTTCACCCCGCTTCTGGTGTCTTACTGATTCCATATCACTCACAACAAATGCATAGGGGAGCCATTGGGAGATAAATATGCAAACATCTTGTGCCACTTTGGGAAAATGTGTATACATTGTATGCAATGTATTTATACAGAGCCTACACTTTGAAATTTTGTAGAATTTGATTATACAAGGATTATTGCACAATCTCTCTCTTTTTTAGAATTATTTCTAAATCAATGATGTTTCAAAGAAAGTAAACTGGTATTAAATAGAATTAAATTCTTAAAAGGTGCGACACTGATAGAAAACTAAAAATGTTGGTTACTTTTTCAATGGATTGTTTGTTGTTACTCAACTGCATGAGTTTTCTACTCAGAACAGGTCCAAGTGCTGGACCTTATTTATTAATTTATTTATTGTTTTTAGGTTTTTAATATCCTGTTTTTTGGTCATTTAGGCAAACAGCTATTTCATGCAGTAAATTTATTTGCAGTGCCTGAACTGCAACCTTAACATTTGATTGCATTGCGTGTGGTAGGTTACATGGCATTTAACTAAGTGCAACAAAATTGTGTCTTACCAAAGATGCCTTACTAATGGGTGAACTCTGCATTTTCCTGTTTGTAATAAACGTGTCAGAAAATGCAAAGCTTCTGGCTTGCTAGGGCATTTCTATGCTAAAAGGCAAGCTCAGACTCAAAAAGAAGTCATTTTTTAAATTTTATTTTAAATTTTTGCTTTTACAATTATCTATGATAACTTTAATGTAAATTATTGGTGTATTATATAATTTCAAACACATTATCAGTGGCACATTTTCCTGTGCCTTTATTACTTTTTACGATTGTTCTGGTATTGATTGAGATTTTATTGACACAGATTTGATGCTTGAATATTACAGTGAATCGTTAACTCATTGTTGGGAATTAAACTACTTGTCACTTTACATTGCAGACACATTAAATTTGGCAAATTTTCAGAATTCCACTTCCCCCTTGTTAGTTCTACCTAAAAGAGAACAAAACTGCCAATAATTATTAACCACCCTTTCTGAACTGTAGTTCTCTTTTCCCTCTGGTAGCTCTCATACCCCTTACTCACATTAGTGTCAACCAAATTGATAAAATCCCAATTAAGTCACAAAGCCATCTGAAGTTTTGTGGAATATCTTTACTTTCTAGAATGGCAAATAACATTCAACATACTAGTCATAAAGCACTGGATAGAAGCACGGAGATAAGGAGACAATATTTTACTGTTAATTTATCTCTTGCATGTTTTCTAAAATGGATTTGTTTACTGTTTGAAAGGATGCTGTGTTGAAAGAACAGATGTGATCAGGCTGCCGCCTGGCAGAAATGCTCATCGTTTGTATGAATCTCACAATATTCAAATTTTTTAAGTGAGCGTTTCATCGCTTTGCAATCCCATAAACCTGTGTGCAGCACTGCCTCCTGTCTTGAGCTTGATCCCATTACAAATGAATGGGGGAAAAGGCTGTGCTCTGCTCTGGTTCACAACGCACCAGAGGACTTGTATAGTTCAGTCGCATCCCCACTATATGCAAATTATATGTACTTTTGTATAAACTTATGTTTACACTGCCCAACCAGTTGCTTGCAAGAATGTTTCAATCATTTGAATTTTTCACTCCATCTCTTTGCACCATCGATTTGGTCTGTATTGCCATGTATCCTAGCAAATGTTGTACAGCGAATTAGCTGCTTCCAATTGACAATGAATTGGTGTAAATTTTTGTACCAGTCAGTTTGCCTACGGCGAGCATGCACTTTTAAAAGGCCAGAGCACATTACTGGGGCACTGGTTTACTGTGCCAGGACAGGCAGTGCCCCCTTGAAGCTTTTGTTGTTTCTTGAAGGCAATAGATATCTGCACGCTTAATTACAGGCAAAACACTCTGATGTAGAAGACTCTGTTGGGTCGAAACCTTTTTAGTCTAAAAAGGGTTTGGAGCCATTATTTATTATTTTCTTCAATTTTCATAGGTACTTTTGTCCTGCAACTTGCCCCAAAAAAGGTTTGATGTGCACACAACTACTAGACTGTGCTCAGTTTGTCTGTCTAATACTGATCACAATTGCCCAATCAGTTCTAATGCCACGGCCCTGGGAAGAAGTTATTAAGTAATTACTGCTTTATTACCAAACTGCAACGTGCCATTTGGCTCTGACATAAGCCTCTCAGTCATCATTCGTCTACGCTCGTTATTTTTAGGATCGTCATTGCCGCATTTCCGCCTGGTCTCCCGGCTGCTGTCCGCGGTCCTGAAGCAGTTGGCATAGACGCCGCTCTAGTCGTGCTCCCGGCTGCAGCTGTCCGCAATCCCGGAGCGCATTTGCAATGCGAGAGAACGCGTCGGGGAAAAAACGCGTGGTTTACCAACTAGTCGAGTGCTTTTGTACTCTAGCCAATCTGCCAGAAGCATTTCTGTTTCAAGTCTGTTTTTTTTTTCTCGAGATATTTGATTTTAGCCTGGTCTTCAGATTATTTTGCTTTCTTGTTTTTCTTCAGTATTTTCTCACCAATTGTAAGTTTGCTTCTAATGTTTCTCCTTGTAGTTTTTTTTTGTATAGCCTTTGTTTGTCCTGCCCTGTCGGCAGGAGTTTATTCTATTTTATTTACAATCCCAATTATTAAATAGTTGGGACGAAGTGTAAATTGTGAATAAAATCAAAATGCAATGACTTTCAGATCACGTGAGCCAATATGTTATTAACAATAGAACATAGATAACATTTCAAATATTGAAATTGAGACACTTCACATTTTTATCCACAAAATGAGCTTATTTCAAATTTCCTGGCTGCAACTGGTCTCAAAAAAGTTGGGACACAGGCAAAAAAGGGCTGAAATAGCAATGAATATATAAGAGAACCAGCTGAAAGAACATTTAGCAAGTAATTAAGTTAACTGGCATCAGGTGTGTAACATGATCGGCCATAAAAGGGATGTCTTAGAGAGGCTGAGTCTCTCAGAAGTAAAGATGGCCAGAGGCCCTCCCACATGTGAAGGCTTGCGTAAAAAAAATACTTTAAAAACAATGTTCCTCAATGTCAAATTGCAAAGGCATTGAAGGTTTCATCACTGACAGTGCATAACATCATCAAAGATTCAGAGAAACTGGAAAAATCTCTGTGCGTAAGGGACAAGGCTGAAGACCTTTACTGAATGCCCGTGATTTTCAGGCCCTCAGATGCCACTGCATCATTCACTGGCATGATTCTGCCATTGACAGTACTAAATGGACCCAGGAATGTTCTGTGGGCCAAGGCTCATTTAAAATGGACTGTAGGAAATATAATATATTATATTATATATATATAATTAAACAAAAAGATTAAATATTAATTAAAAGAGACTCTCCAGCAGCTGGGAGCCTGCATTAAACAAGAGTGGGATCAAATTCCAATGGCTAAACTCAGGAAACTTTTCTCCTTAATGCCTAGACACCTCATCTCTGTGTTACAAAGAACAGGGGATACTACACCATCTTAAACAGGCCCCTGTCCCAACTTTTTTCAGACCTGTAGCAGCCATCAAATTTGAAATGAAGTCATTTTGTGGATAAAATTGTGAAATTTCTCTGTTTTAACACTTGCCATGTTATCCCTGTTCTATTGTGAATAACATACTGGCTGGTGTGATTTGAAAGTCATTGTAAAAATTAATGTAATACGAGGTTGGTATGGGTCAACATAACCTAAAGCTCTGCTGCTTGTCAGCTGATGAACTGTCAATGGCAGAATCACTGGCTAAACATGTGTTAGGAAAACATTCAGATGTTTTGGGCAGTTTGTGTAATACTGTTTTATCTGGAGTTAAAACAAGATCATGAGCTTAGAAACTGCTGATCTGGAATAAAAAGAGATCCTAACTGAAATAGCCATGGTAACTATGCAGTTGAGAGAGGATTTCCGTTCTAGGAAATTGGTGCAATGCAAACTTTACAAACACACAAAATCCATTCAAATAGTCAAAATGTTTTCATGAATTGTGCTCTACGAAATTGTTGGTGAGGGAATCAACAAAACATTTCATTGATTTGTTCATCTATATTGACAGCATAGATCATCTCACGCACAGATTATAATGAAGGGGTGTTAAATCTTTAGTTGACAGTAGTCCTCCCAGTTGTGTTCCCACAAAGTAATGAAGGAAAATTGATTTTCAAAGTCAGCTCACTGCCAGCCTGACATGCGCAGGAGTAATTGGACATCCTCTTGGTTCCTTGACCTTAATGCACTGCTCATGCCCACAGAAAGCCTGTTACTTTCCTTTGTTTAGGAAGAAGCTGCTCACTGCAATGCAACCTTAGCACTATGAAACTGATATGAAAAATACAAGAGGAGTATGCAATAGGAAGACACTGACAGTTCCAAACACAGGGGGACCCGACTTCCATGCATCAAAGACTCCTTTGTGGCTGCAAAAACAGACACTGGAGTGAGACATCAACTCTTGCATCCTCGAGTGCAAAGCAAGCCTGAGGCAATTTCTCACTACTGAATGCTCAGTCCATCACACCCTCTATATAAACTCTGACATTTGGGCAAAAATTCATATTTTTAAAGAATTTTAAAGAAAATGTTCCATATTCATTAATAAATGTATTTTCATTATGAAGAGTCAAAGTCAACTATCAGTTATGAGTCACTACAATTCATCTTTTGCAATACTTCTGTGTGTATATATATACATATATATATATATATATAAAACGTCTTTCTCTTAATGGTGTTTTTCTTTTGAGCTGGTGTTTGTTTGTCTCGGTAATAATAATATCTTTTCCTTTTTTATGTTGTAATTTGCTCGTGCCTGTCTGTGTGTGGCGGGGGATGTGTGACAGGAGAGTCCTTCATACAGTGTACAATGTCCCAGCCAATATTTAACAATTTGTGGTGAAAACATGAGAAATGCTTAAATGTTTATGTGTCTTAAGTTTTATTTGGAAAATTACTCTGAATTGACTTCTGGTTATATCAACAAAAGCCTTTCTTTTCAGCTGCCCAAAATAGTTTTTTTGTCTTTTCTTTTTTTTTCAAAAATTTCTGTGTAGCCCAAAGGTAATTTCTATCATAATCCACTCCTTCTACTATTGACATTTAATGTGATTTTTTAAACCCAAACAGCAGGTGAAATATAAAGGTAATGAAGCGATGAGCATACAGAGCCTTTGCTTCACAGAAGAATGAAAGGTTGTTGATTGGGGTAAAGTACTTCAATTTTTATTGCCAAATGTATCACTCAAATGTCTTCAAGTGAAAATTTAAAAACCAATGAAAATAAAAAAACAGTGAACTTAAGTACGTACTATTCTGTCAGATTTGCCACGCAGCAGATATGAGCATAAATGTCAGCCTTCTGCAGTGCAGTAGAGAAAGCATGTTCACTGAGCATGTGCAGGCTGTTCCGGGATTTATGAGCTGCAGGATTACTCAAGTCATGCAACTGTGCCAGTAACTGTGCGACCAACATCATGCCTATTCCACAAGACAAAATGACAAGTGAACTATCAAAAAGTTACAGATTAAGTAGAATCTCTGTCAGTCAGAAGTTAGAAGACATTCTCTTGTAACAATAATTGTGCCAAACTCTGAGTTTTGAAAGAAAAAGAGTCTCAAAATCTTTCCTCAATCATTTAACTGATATGAGAGTGCCCAAAGTATGAATATCTAATTTATTTATATATATATATATATATATATACAGTTTATACAGTATGTATATATACTGACCAAAACTTCCAATGCGACACTCAGATTTATTGCAACACATGTCATTTTCTTACGATGAATTTAACAATACATAACAAATATTAAGATTCAAATCAAAAACACAGTTTTAGAGTCAGAAATAGAAAACAGATTTTTCCTGGTTTCCAATTCATTGCATCAGTTGAAGGCGCAATTCTGGATCATCGAAGTCAGTATCTTGTATGGCCTCCACTGGCGTCACACACAGCCTGGATTCTAAAATGCATGAAGTCAATCAAATGCCGAATTTCAGCCTGTGTGATGCGGTCCCATTCCTACTGGAGTGCTTGATGCAACTGTTGGACTGTGGCTGGTTCTGGATCACACCTTCTCACCTGGCGATCCGGAATATCCTATAGATGTTCTATAGGGTTTAAATCTGGGGAATACGCAGGCCAATCAAGACACTGAACATTATTCTGCCTCAGGTATGCCAGACAGACTCTGGTGACATGTGGTTTCACGTTATCCTGTTGCAGCGTTAGGCGATAGCGATGTACGAGTGGAACTGCGACAGGGGTAAGGATGTTGTCACGGTAACGGGCCGCACTGAGGTTTCCGTCAATTAAAATGAGGTCTGTCTTGTGTCTACTGCTAATTTCAGCCCCAACCATCACACTGGGTCCACCCCAGCGGTCACGCTGCAGGATGGTAGCGTCAGTATAATGTTCCCGTCGCCTACGCCATACACACAGTCTTCCGTCAGACACACTCAACTTGAACCTCGATTCATCGGAGAAGAGCACCCTGTTCCATCTGAGAGCATTCCAGCCCAAATGTGCCCTTGACCATCGCAGACGGACGCGGCGACGTGCAGGAGTCAACACCAAACCATGGCAGGGATGTCGGTTGTGCAAGTCGGCTTCACGCCGGCGGTTGCATACGATTTGGTCGCTAATTCAGTTCTGGTGAAGACCTCTGGTCTGAGCAGCACTGACTGAAGCTGGCAAGAAGCGATTGCACAGGTGCTGGAGGCGAATATGGTGATTCTGCTGAGGGGTGGTGACACGTGGTTTGGAGGCACGTGGTCGATCACCGGTGCTTCCTGTTTCATTATACTGGCTCCAGAGACGTGATATGGTTGACACGTGGACGCCCAGGTTCCTTGCAACCCCTCTTTGCGACATTCCACCAGTGAGCATACCAACGACTCGCTCTCGCTGATTTTGACCCTGGCTTGCTCACACATTGACCCAGGATAATGCAAAGGAATATTTAAATTGCCTATTGCTTCGGCTATTTATTGACCAAATTCTCGAAGGACTGGTCAATGAGTTCTACTCAACCTGACAGGATAGGCAAAATTCTAAACAATGTGAAATCAAACGGAACGAGCTGCCCACACGACAAAGTTGATTTTAAGAGCTTTTAAGTTGTAGTTGATGTATCATGGCTCAAAACCAATATCCCATTTTATGCACACCAAATATTTTAAAAGTGTATGTGTTGCGTTGGAAGTTTAGGTCAATATATATATACAAAAAAAAAAAATTATATCAATATATATATATATATATATACAACCCCAATTCTGAAATAGTTGGGACAAAGTGTAAATAGTGAATAAAATCAAAACGCAATGACTTTCAAATCACACCAGCCAGTATTTCATTCACAATAGAACAAAGATAACATAGCAAATGTTGAAACTGAAAAATTTTAAAATTTTATCAACAAAATGAGCTCATTCCAAATTTGATGACTGCTCCAGGTCTCAAAAAAGTTGGGACAGGGGCCTATTTACCATGGTGTAATATTCCCTCTTCTTTTTAACACAGAGTGGAGGTCTCTGGGCATTGAGGAGACAAGTCAATTGAGTTTAGCCATCGGAATTTGATCCCACTCTTGTTTAATAAAGGCTTCCAGCTGCTGGAGAGTTTTGGGTCTCCTTTGATGGACTCTTTGTTTAATTATGTTCCAAATGTTCTCATCGGTGAGAGATCAGGACTGCAGGCAGGTCAGTTCAGCACATGGACTCTTCTACTACGAAGCCATGCTGTTGTAATAGCTGCAAAATGTGGTTTTGCATTGTCCTGCTGAAAAACACAAGGCCTTCCCTGGAATAGATGTCATCTGCAGGGGAGCCAGTGGCGGTCCCACAGGAGAGGCAAAGACACATCCCTTTTAGTCCTGGCTAGATCTCAATCATTTTCCTTTATTGACAACTTATTGGCAACTGAAGACATGGTTTTTCACCATATGCGATCTAACAGCGATGAAATCATTGGCTAAATTCAGTGCAGGAAAATAATTTGCTTATTAATTGGCCAATGCTTTGCGCGGTTGAATTGGTCCGTGTTCCAAAGAAACGCTGACTCTCACTCTCGGTATTTCGTGGGTTGATTAAAAAAAATAAAACAGTGGCACTCGGCACTAGGTTATAAAAAGCGTGCAGCTCAAGCAATTAGCGAGAGTCGACAGGTAGGCTATGCAATTTTGAATAACGCAGATTTAAATACAGCAAATACACGTCCAGATGAATGATTGTCGTCTTACCTAATTGGGGAGGAAAAAGCAGCACCTGTTAAATGCGGAGCGCTGTCGGAATTAACCCTTTGTTAATCATGAAGATGACTGAGAACAGGTCAGGATTTATAATCGTTTTCAACGGCTGTTTTGTGCAACCCAATTCTCTGTTCCGCCACTGTACTGAATTTAACCCGCGATTTGATCGCTGTTAGATCGTATGTGGAGAGAAACCGTGTCTTCAGTTGCCAATTACAATAATTGGAAAAGACATCAATAAAGGAAATTGATTGAGATCTAGCCAGGAATAAAAGGGACATGTCTTCGCCCCTCCTGTAGCACCGCCACTGAGGGGACCATGTGTTGCTCTGAAACCTTTATATACCATTCAGCATTCATTGTGCTTTTTAAAACATGCAAGTCCCACACCATATGCACTAATGCATCCCCATACCATCAGAGATACTAGCTTTTGAACTGAACACTGATAAGAGGAGGGGTGGACTTTCTCCTCTTTAGCCCGGAGGACACGACACCCATCATTTCCAACAAGAATATCAAATTTGTACTCGTCTGACCACAGGACTCTTTGCCATTTTGCTACAGTCCATTTTAAATGAGCCTTGGCCCACAGAACATGGTGCCGCGTCTGGGTCCTGCTCAACAATGGCTTCCTTTTTGCATGATAGAGTTTTCGGTGGCATCTGTGGATGGCACAGTGGACTGTGTTTACAGAGAGTGGTTTCTTGATGTATTCCTGGGCCCATTTAGTAATGTCAATGACAGAATCATGCCGGTGAGTGATGCAGTGGCATCTGAGGGCCCGAAGATCAAAAGCATCCAGTAAAGGTCTTCGGCCTTGTCCCATACGCACAGAGATTTTTCAATTGCAATTTGACGTTGAGGAACATTGTATTTTAAGTATTCCACAAATTTTTTACGCAAGCCTTCACAGGTTGGAGAGCCTCTGGCCATTTTTACTTTAGAGAGACTCAGCCTCTCTAAGACATCCCTTTTATAGCCAATCATGTTACACACCTGATGCCAGTTAACTTAATTACTTGCTAAATCTTCTTTAAACTGATTCTCTTATATATTAATAGCTTTTTCAGCCCTTTTTTGCCTGTATCAAAACTTTTTTGAGACCTGTTGCCGCAAGAAAATTTGAAATAAGATTTTTTTTTTTTTGATAAAAATGTAAAATGTCTCAGTTTCAACATTTGAATTGTTATCTATGTTCTGTTGTAAATAACATATTGGCTCATGTGTATTTTATTCACAATTTACACTTTGTCCCAACTATTTCGGAATTGGGGTTGTGTGTGTGTATATATATATATATATATATAAACTCTGCGCCATTAAAAATGCATTGGTGAGGTATGTACTGTATTTGCGGCAAATTGAAGAATCGATTTATTTTTATTGCTTTTCCAGTCAGACATGAGAGGAAATAAAGAAAAGCGTGTGGCATTGTAATCCTGACGCGCACCATGTGCACACGCCAAGCACTTCAGTTATAACAAACATTGAGCTGTTGGTGCTGTGTACAGTGACACTTGATTTGTTCTTTTTGGTGTGGTCAATAGCCTATATAAAGCCAACAAAAAAATGAAAAATGCTACTGCATCAAGAAAATGGAAAGGTTTGTGACACAGGAAAGAGAAAAAGTAACATGCTGCGTCGCAACGACAAGCTGACGGAGGCGGTACTATGCTCCTACGGAAAAGCAACCCCAAAAAACTACCCGGTGCTGAGTAGAGTAGAGTAGAGCAGAGCCGGTACCATGTAGTGGAAAAGAACCTTAACATACCATCATACAAGAAATGTAAGTATGACACCACTCTTACACATATATTCCAATGGTTTTTCAACAGATGAGACATTTAAACACGATAAATGTATTGCAGTAATAGGATGTACTATCTTTCACATTTCTGTGCTGTTTAATGGTGCGGCCTTTTATTGCCATGCTTATACAGGTTGGTGATAACCTGATTTTTGATGCAGATGTGTGAGATAGATCTGATATACTTATCATCTCTGTCACTTCAAAAAAAAAAAAAAAAACAGGCACTCTTCTTAGAAATTCCCGCTCGATGGCCCTCTGACATGAACTTGCAATGGCGCACAGTGATGACAACATTAGGCAGGGTACTCAAATGCCAAAAGTGAGAGTGTACAACAATCAGAGAACTGGGCTTGTAATTCAACAACACAGTTGCTTTTAAGTTATACTTACCACCATTCAAACGGATTTTCATTCTTGCAGAAACAGTCCATCCATGGTCCAAATAACCTATACACGCCTTGCAGATTGTAAGGTTACATCAGACAATGATTAAGCCTCTTCAACAGGTGCGTATGCGTCATGTGTCGACTTGCATTTTAGAATCATATTCCAAATGAGAGCCTAACTTGTAGAGGCTAGTAAAGTAGCTTCTGAGTGTTTAGTAATTAATCATCCAATTTGAGAAAAATTTCCTTTGTAAATGTTTCTTTTAAAAATGAAAAGGCCATGTCAGACAATGAATGGCTGTTTAAAATAACAAAGTTGTGTCACTCAAAAGTCTATATTTTTCGGAGAGGCTGAAAATGTTATTAATTTTCCTTTGCTTTTCAATATAGCCTTAATTTAGATGATGATGAATAGATCCTCAGGCAGCATTCAAAATAGTTTATAAAAGAATCAGCCATTCAACAGCAGTCAGGATATTGAATAAGCTCTAATGTCATTTTAATGAGCTGTTTGTGTTCAGCCTTAACCTTTAGCATGTGAAGAGGAATTTTATTGTACAGCTTAAGAAGGAGCTACTACCATGCTTTATATATTAATACATAACTAATCTAGGGGGCAAGTACTTTCTCAAGGTTGGCAGGAGGTAAAAGTTTTGACATGAACATGAACACATTGGTTCACGTAAATGTACATGGTCTTACTTTACTAAAAAAAAAAAAAATCAATAATTGAACAAGAAAATTACAGTATGTATGTGAAAAAAAGCTTCAATAGTTGAACAAGAAAATAATGTGGGTGTGTTTTCCTCCAAGTATGAATGATATCATAGACTTACCACGCAGTTTAATTTTTTTCCACCAACCACAGTATATTTTTAGTTTTCATGTTTCCAAAGCAATTTCTAGCCAGAGAGATGGAAATATCTTGAACATGCCTTGAGTTGCAGCTGCTTGTATTGTGATTCTGCATCTGCCTTGCCATGTACCATGTTTTCTGCCATGTATCAAGTTTTGTGCCTGGCCTGGTGCCATGTTTTGACTGACCTGTGTGTTTCTGGACTTTTGTCTGCTTTTGTCTGACTATTCTTACGATTGTGTATTGTGTTTTGGTATTTAGATTCAGGTTTTATTATTTTCCATGTTTTAGTTCAATTTATTCCATGCCATGTTTCTGTTCCATGCATTGCACTTTGTCTCCCCCTGTCTTGTCTTGAGTGCTGTCTTTGCTCACAGTCTCTAGTGCCACTCCTTCGGGTGATTTATTGGTTTCTGGGTTTCAATCTTCTTTCATTATCTCGCGTTCTTCCTTCCTCTTACATTTGCTATTTTACTAACACATACTAACAGTTTGTTATTTTTGTTAATTACTAACTAACACTAACATTGTATATTTGAATAACTTACTAACAAGCACTCGGGATTGTATAGCTGCACTTACTAATTGACTAACGATCTCTCAGCATTCGCCCTATTCTAGTCTCCGCCTTTATTCTTTCCCTAATTATCTCTGCTGCGTTTCTGTGGGTCTCCACAACTGCTTTGTGCTCTTTTCTCTCTCATTTCCTATGCACTTTAGACTGCTCCTTGACTGGAGCTGTTTATCTGTCAATAGGTTTGTCTTGTGATCCCTGTCTGCGTTTTGGCTACGGCCAAATTCATGTAATTAGTTTGTTCCCAATGTGTCTCTCCATCGCTATCATCCCCATTGATAGGCCTATTTCACATTACCGGGTACACAAACCGGATGGCAATAAACTGACTTCCGCTTGCTTGATGCTCTGTGTATAAACAATGGCAGAGTGCTAGTAGTCGGGTGTTCCTGGTCCTGACTGTTCAAACTCTAACCCGAAGAAGCAAGCTGACCTCTCTACCCGATTCGGGTTGAAAAACGGAGAACGGATTCACCTGGTGCAGAACTTTTGGAGTATTGACTATGATTGCTGTCAACCTGCAGGTAACTAGCTAACTTGCTGCTTCTTGCAGATCACCTCGCTTACTTTAACCATGTGTTTAAAAATTGAGGCAAAAAATAGAATCTGCAAAGCCAGTTACACCGGAAAATTTTAGAGAATCAGCTAATTGACGCGATATTATGGCATCAACAATTAACTTAATGGAAGATAAAAATACTAGCATTAGCTTGCTACCTATCGTTCATGCTGTAATCCGTGGCTAGTTTGCTAGCCTTCCTTGTTCACTCGAACTACGTTAGTATCGAAGATATCTTGACCATTTACGTTAGCTGGCGAACATACGTCTATGAATTTGTTTTCTAGATATCACATCTCCGAAGTTGCTTATTACCAGTTCAGAAAACGTCAGTTAGCTGTGATCTAGAATGGCCTGTGTGGGTAACACATTTGAACCGACAAGTGTTTGATAATTAGCTATGCTTAATAAAGTTTTCCAAAGATTAGAACAATCGGTAACACTTTATAATGAGTACACATTACTAAGTGTTAGTTAAGCATTGATAAAAACTGAATTCATCATGTATAAAGCATTGTTGTCATCTTAATACTCATTAGTATGTAGTTTATAAACAGTTGTAAATTTCTTACTCAACTCATCATTAATAAGAATGTTAGTTATGGATTGGTAAATACTGAATTCATAATTTATAAATTATGTTTTTAACATGAATACTCGTTGGTAAGTTGCTTATAATCAGTTATTTTTTTCTCTTCATTAGTAAGCTCATCAATAACATGCTTAATTATCGCATTTTCAAACTTTAAATTTATTAATGCTTAACTAATGCTTAATAATGTGTACTCAATATAAAGTGTTACCGAACAATCCTATGGCAGTTTAACACTCGTCGTTCTTTCTGCAATGCTGCAACGTGGTAAACTCAACGAAGAACATTGTTTTAATTACGTAAGAAAAAGTTAAATAAATTACACTACTCTGAACTTCTGTGCTCGCTATTGGCACATCCTGCAATGCAGGTTATCCAACTGGCGCTTAATATTTTCAGTCCATTAGCCTTCGCTTAAGTAGATGTAAGGGATCAATTTACTCAACTTTTGTAATTTCATGAAAACATGGTGACAACCTTTAGCTGCGTAATGACTTGGTTCGATCTTTGCAAATATACCAAGGTGTGTTATTAGCGTTTAGCGGTCCTTTGCACTGTTACCTTGTAATATACAGTCCTTTGGCTAGTACTCCAACTACTCATTTACTATTGCTCTTTTATCTAATCTCCTTGGATTTTTACACTCTTTGTGCCATATTTCTTATTAAAGAAGTTTTAGTTTGATTGTATGACATTCTATTCATAAATTGCTTTGCCTTTTTCAGTCCCCGGGGATTTCTGCGGTAAAAAAAATTAAATTCCGCGGAAAATGTCACCAAATTCTGCGGTCAAAAAAGCTAAATTCTGCGGTTATTCTGCAAGAAATTGTCAATTCTGCGAAAATTCTGCGGTAGCCTTTTGCAAGTAAGTATAACCCTCATTCATTCAAAAATCAAAGAAGTTTACCTTTACTTTTAGTATTAAAGAATATCTTGAAACAAAGTAGGAAGACACTAAAATCTGTTGCATAATTATTGCTCATGATGTTTAATTCTTGAATGATTCATTACAAAAACTTGCCCTAAACGTAAAGACTTTTATTATTAATATCAAAAAAGCGAGACAAAGTGGGTGAAATCACCTTGATTTCACACTGAAAAGAAAATGAAAAGATGATGAAAATGAATAGATGAACATATAAGGATGATGAAAATACCTATCATATAAATTTACATTTTACCACATATAAATTATGTGTCAGTACTGTCTGGGACACTGGCAGCAAAACGGAGGCAGTGCCAGGTCCGCAGGAGCTGCTCACAAATTATGACGCTCGTCACCTGCTGCAGGTGCCTCAGACCCGTCTGGGAATATTAGCACCTACCTGTTGTTATCTAATTCCGTGTCATTGTTCCGATGAATTATTTCATAATAAATAGCCTACGATTTTCCATATGGTTATGCCGTTAGGCTATAAATGTTGAATCTGAATGTGTATTAATCAAAATAGATGTTTTAATTGTTGTTTAATTATTTCTTTACCCAAAAATATCGTTGTAGACAAATGTTTGCAATAAAGCTGCTTTCACACTGGACGCGAACGAATTTTTTGCACGACAGATCACATTAAAAAGTCAATGCAAAGACGTGAATCCGCGCGAAACGTGCATTGAATTTGAATGTAATCTGTTTTGCGAAAAATTCGTTTCGCGTCTAGAGTGAAAGCAGCTTAATTCAGTTTACTTATATACAATTCTATTGCCTAAATATTCATAAACGTATTATTAAACCAGTAAAAACGTAATGCTGGTGTTGTTTCGTTCTTTTGAGAATTATGGTAACATAGGAGCTCAGAGTCGGATTAGAATGCTTTGAACCGAGCGGTCCAAACGACCGTTCATGGTGATAAAATGGAAATGATAAAATTCCGGCGCTTCTAGTGTTAAAACATAAAATTATTAATAAAAAAAGACTGTCATTACCGGTGTGCCATAGCAACCGATCGAGTTCATAAAACTTATTAGTCTAGGCCTAAATATTGCTGATTTTTTTAAAAAGAAAAATTAGGACTGACGTGAAGGCAGCTCCTTACCTCGATCCGCTCACACGCTGATCTGTCTTGTAGTGCATTGTTGTGGAGATGGTTTTTTGCTTTTGGCCAGTAGACCTACTCTGTTTTTGTTCTTGAATTCATCTTTTGTGTTTTACTGATTTGGCATGGTCCTCGACTGACGATTTTCTAATGTGGTCTATTAGCCTACCACTTTAAAGGGCCGACAAAAGAGCTTTCCGCCGTCCTTGTAACAGAAGAAAAACTGACTGGCCCTGTCCTTGGCTGTAATATACTTGGCAGTCTAGCCAACTGCTGGCTAGGGTCTCTCAAGAAATCGCTTCATTTTTAAACTTTCATACAGAATACGCCACGCAACTTAGGCAAAGAACGTAGATTTGTCGCCAACGAAGCAATCACTGCCTGGCGGTCAAGTTCACACTTGATGAGATGAGATGCGCGGCGGTAACAGATGTTTGTGAATTGACAAAATCGTGGTTTTGACCAGCTTGTGTCGGTATATTTTGGAATTCCGCGGCGAAATCAGTGAATTCCGCGGTTTCCGCGGTGAAGTGTGGATTCTGCGGAAAACGCCGCGATCGCGGAATCGCGGAATTCCCCGGGGACTGCTTTTTTGTTATTTCATCAGGTGCACTTGCTCACCCTTGGAAAGGATCTGAGAACTGGAGAGCATGGGGTACATCTTAAATCTTATTTGATACTTCCTTGCTCTTCACTTGAAGCAGAAGTTTTCATGTATTGGCCATCTTGCAGGTCATATCAAAGCTCTCAGTTCTGCTGCGAGAAGAGAGCTCTGAGGAGCCATGAGTGAGTATTCACAAGGGCAGGATTCCTGGAAGACTTCAGCTGAAAATCATGCGGTCAGTCCGTAATAAAACACTGGCAGCAGATCCAGCTGTGGGCCATCATCAGAAATTGAAGTGGATTCATCAGAAGAAAGGATTCCTTTTGTCTTCCCTCATCGCATAGTTTCCTTGCATCCCTCCATGGTGGGAAGGACTGAGACCCTAGGAAAAAGACTAGTGAGGGAATCATGGATGCTATTTAAGAGAATTGAGATGCACCCATGATGCTGCATCTTATCCACTCAGGACCCCTTTTTGGAAAGTCAGTTCAGTGCTTGACAACCCATCACTAATCTTTGCAGTAAGCAGCTCTGGTCAAAGGCCAGTTATTGATGCTGTTGCAGTCAAGTTGTCCTTGTTAGGCTGTGGTTCAGAAACATTTGTGTGAAATTTGTAGTTTTGCAATTATGCAGATTTGGGATAGTAAGTTCTTGTAGTGTTGACTGCACAGAACTTCTACCTGAGGCTGAAGAATTGAGCACTACAAGTGCACCAGCTGGCTCTGAGGCAGTTACCCCACAAAGAACATTTTTTCAAATAAACTTTAATACCAATGTTTTCATTCATCTTTGTCCAATAATGACTTGAGTTACTCCCTTTGTACATAAGCATGGGGCCTGTGTCAAGTCTGTTGTGTGCTCATGTAAGGAGTAGCAGGGACATATTTGGAACCAAGGGTGCTGTAATAGGCTATGTGTGACGGTGCGTTCAGGAACCACACGCAAGAGAGGGACATCCAAAAAAATGTATGCCTTTAATGGAGTCCGAGTCAAAGCCAGAAAACATAGGAATTGCCAAGCCACAATACTGAATCCAAAAACAGCGTCGACTAGACAGGCTGGGGTCAGAACCAGTAAGACAGACGGGCAGAGGTACAAAAACGATAGACAAAAAGTTGTAGTCGATGGGCAAAGCCAATGGTCATAGACAGGGCATCCAAACACAGAACTTGTGGTCATACAAAAAATAGGTCAAAATCCAGAAAGGCAAAAACAGTACAAAAAGGGCTATGGCAAGAATCAGGGTCGGACTATCCAGTAGAAGAGAAACAATAATCAGTGGCATACAAGGAGCTCTGCACAAAGAAATATTGATCAACGTTCTGACAAGAGCTGTGAGTGAAAAGACTCCTAATATACACACAGGAATGGTCACATGCTGTCCAGAGATCAGCTGCGGGGAATGAGGCTAATTACATCGGGAGAATCACATGAGGGAATCCCTTACCACGAAAATTGGCGAGAGACGAAATACGGACAGGAATCAAGCCTATGACATTTAAACAGCTCCGGTCCAGGAGTTCTACGTGCACAGATAACAAGAGCAGGAAAGTAATTAAGCACGTGCGAGAGATTGTCGCTGAACATAGGGAGAGGACGGCGGAAAGCAAAGGGGTGGAGAAATAGAACAGGGCGATTGCGAAGAGGGAATTAGTCTATTAGCAGCGGTGCGGTTTTACAACTTAAACTAGAGTGCTTATTAGTAATTTTAGTAATCGAATATATATATATATATATATATATATATATATATATATATATATACACATGGTTAGTTGTGTTAGTATACTAAAATACAAAGGTTAGTCTTGTTAGTAATCAGAACAGAAGAGAGAAGGGAGAAAACGAGATACGAAGGAATGTTTTAAAGACCAGACTTCCTTTAAATCAGAGCCATGTAGAGACATGGCTCTGCTTTAAATCACCCGAAGTCAGTGAGCACGCTGACAGGGAAGACAGACTGAACCAACTAGATCACAAGATAGGGGAGACAAGTGCAATGGAACTGAAACATGGAATGAACCAAAAACCAGAATGTACAAAAACCGAAAAGAATAAATAAAAGACAATAATCATGAACACAAAACCAGCACATAAAACATGATCAAAAACTAGAACCATAACACTATGATGTAAACTTTGACATCTTAATTTCACAAGTCCTGGAGATTCACTGAGTACCCCTGGGATAAATTTAATAAATAAGGAGGCCAGACTTAAGTCTCAGAATGGGACACCTCAGTTTACGCGTCCCACCCAGTTGGGCTTGCTTAGCTTACTCATGGATTTTACCAACAAGGATATTATCGTTACGATTTCATTCACTGCTGTTAGATGTCTGGATGTGAAAAACCCATGGGTGTTTAATTTCCTTGATAGGGCATTTATTTCAGTATGTCCCACATATGATAACGGACCATAAAAAAATCACATGAGCAAAATAGGATTTACTCTTGATTGACATTTCTAATACATAAAGGGTAGTAAAAGGCAATTTGCAAAATCTCACTGATTTTGACTAAAAAGCCAAGTCCCCGAAAATAAGACGAACTCACTTTTTCAAAGGGGATTTCCTGGGAAGAAACATCGTTTAATATTAAGAACAGAACGGGTAATTTTTTTTTTTTTTTGGTTTAAGGCTACACCTTAGCCAACTCTGCGCAGGTATGGTCTTAATTTTGATAATAATTGGTGCCTTGATGGAAAACTGCATTTTCGCCTTTCCGGGAATACTCCTTCTGGAGAAGAAAGCGCTGAGTTGGCGATGGTTACTGGTCTTTCACTGCCTACCCCAGACGGAATGCCACGGTGACTGTTGAGAACGCAAGTCGCAGCAGCTGCAGTAATCAAAAAGAAAGGCCAGGTAATGGTGGTCATTAGCCAACATGTATTTGCAATATCTTAGCTAGCTAGACAGCCATCTACTGCGAAGTTACATTCAGCCAGACTTTGCATAAGCTGGCGGGGCAAACCTCAAGCTCCCTATCAGACACCATTGCTAAGCGTTCTAGCCTGGATAAAACTGAGCTATGTTCGTGACAAAAAAATAAAATCTGGCTTCAAGCTCAACGCAACTCACCTAGCTTGCGAACCCCCAATCTCGCCTCACTGGAGCTACAACCTTTGAACAATTTGCAAGCTTCCTCAGTGACTGAACGATATAACATCCAACCCTAGTGACCACCATGCAATGTCAGAGTAGACAAAGCTAGGTAAAGTAAAAAAAAAAAAAAACACAAACAAATGTACAGCGAGTTTTACAAACACAGGCATTTATTAACTCAAAGTTCTATGCTAGCTAACATTTTGCAGGCAAGTTAGACAAATTAGCTGAAATGCCAGCTATCATAAGCCATACCTTTACAATCAAAAACGAATTAATAGAAAAGGCTAACCTAATAACCTAGACAAATTTATAACTCCTCACGCTCCCCTGTAACTCCAAAATACAGACCACAACTGTAATCATCTCTTAAGAAAAAGAAAGAAGAGATTGCAAGAAGGCGAATTGACAGTAGTACGTACATACGAGCTGTTTTTACATGCCGTCCAGTAGGTGTGGCCATTTTGTGAAATAGGCCCATTGCACCTGTGTTCCTTTGTCATGTGGTCACCCAGAAATGTATATTAGATGTCTGTTTGTATTACTTCCTTGTCAAATTGTTATTTCCCTTGCTACCTGTGCCACGCTTCTCTCGCCTTGTATCATTGTGATTATCTTTTCTGACTGGACCGTCCTAGACCTCGAGTTTTGCCTTCTTCCTGTACTTTGCCGCATTCGTGTCCATTTTTGTCTGACTACAATTTTTGTGATTAGTGCCCTGTTTACGGTTCTGGATTTCGTCCCTTGGATTTTGATTTTGGATTGCGGACTTTGTACTGTCGCCTGCTGTGTTGGGGGGGGTTCCCCCTTCAGAAATAAAGCCTCCTTTTGCATTTTACTGGTGTTTGCACTTGGTTCATTTCGTAAAACCTCTCAGCTTGAGTCATGCATGAGTACTTACTTCTATGTTCATGTCATATCTATATTACTGGAAATAAGCAAAGTCAATAGAAAGTTTATTGTTATTCCTGAACACCTTTTACGTGTAGGGGAACAAAATGAACATTTGGTAAGGGTAATATCAATGTTTAAAATATGTTACAATATCCACAAATATGTATTTTCTTTTCCACCATTGTTAGGCTGTCTTTTGACAATTCAAGACAAGAACTTCAGCATTCAAATTTTCAACCTTTCTATATTGCTTTCGGTCAAGTATGTCACCAAGGGAAAATATTTTAACAACTTCATAATCAAGTGATTCACAGGTGCCCATTTCCACGTTTAAGATTAAAAAATTATCAGCTATTAAGGATGAGTATTTTGAAAATACATGACAGGAAACAGTCATGTTAAATTGTCCGAATCAACTTTGTTTTTGTTTGCTCAACAACTGCCATCGAGCCAAGTACACTGCCCACATACCAGTAACCTCAAAAATAGCCCAAATAACGGAGTCTCCTATTAAAAACCGATTAATAACCTCAAAATCAAATTAAATTAAACCATTGCTAATTTTTCAATTGCACAACATATGTATGTGCTTGTTTATTATACTTAATTCAATAAAATTACCCAAGACAACAAAACTTCAATGTTCTATCAGTTGAATCGGTGAATTCAATAAGGGTTGAAAAATCCATGTTGAAAATGTGTGGAGTTGGGCCCTTGCTGAATTCACCAGTCCAATTTTATTTTTGCATTCAGTAAATGATTTTGCAAGCAGCAATATGAAAATGTGTACTCTGATGCTCTCTTTTGAGTAGCCTTACTTTCAAGCCAAATTTCTTCTTATTGTGTAAGCCAAATCAATCTTGAGCAGCTTTCATCAGAGTGAATAATTAAACCATATGCAGATCAGTGTTCGCTATTTGTGCTCTCTAACTTCTGTGATTACAAAATTTTACATGTAATTTTGCCAACACAGTCCCAAGACTAGTTATCCGCTTTGCTGCAAATTTGTCATGCAAAGTCGCCCCCCCCCCCCCCCCCCCCCCACACACACACACACCCCACACACACACACACACACACACACACACACTTTTTAAAAAGTTACTTTGACTAGATGGGTCAGGTGAACGAGTTAATTGCTTATTATATATTTTTCCATTTGCATTTTTGTTCAATGCCTCTTAGCTAATTTGCATATACATAAACTTCTTATTAAATTCACAATGCTCAAGAGACACAGCTGGATGGCATTCAGGCTAATTTAGGCAAACTGTTTGTGGACAAACGCAAAAAGAGGGAATGTGTACAACTCTGTAATGTGTGTGCGCTGGCTGTCTGCCAATAAAATTGTTTTTTCAACTGAGAGTTTAAATGAGAAAATGAGTTGGAGAAAACTTTTTGCTTCTGTTGGTGATTTTCTCACAGAGAAAACATATTCCAGGGTAAGTTATCAGTCCCTGTCCTCATCACTGCACAATGGTTTTCTCGTTAGGGGTGAAAACTGCCTGTCTGGCCATGAGCTGATAGCTGGGCAACTGTGCCTTACAGCCTTCACTTCTTCTCATTTATGTGAAATGCCAATAATGTTAATGCTAATCCCATCAAAAATCTCAGAGGCAATGATGTCGCTTTCAGTTTGTTGAAGTTCTCAGATTTGCTGTATGTCATGTTAGAGAATAACTTGGCAGATTGGAAAATGCGCTAAATCCTTTAACAAATCACCAAGGTGGCAATAAAAATCGCTTGCATTTTTTTGTTAATTGCACCAGCTGTCACATCAATTAAAAAAAAGCTCTTGACTATTTCTCAAAAGATATTGTACACAGTAATTTCTTATTTTTCCCATGCCTTCAGCATTGAGTTTCATGTTTAAGTTATACAACAATTTATCAAAAATTAATAACTGTTTAATGATTCCACATTATGTAGAAACATAACAAAGAATTTACTTGACTGTCTTTTGATTTTGTATTTTTATGTTTCATGGAATTATTGAACAATTGTTCATTTTGATGATATATTGGATAAAGTATGTATGACATTGGATCATTCTGGTGACATAGTAGCTGCTCACCCATTAATTTGGACTGGGTGAGGGCATCATTACATTTCCTGGTTATTCACCTGCCACCCAAGAGTATCAGGCTAACTATTTTACCATCAAACAGAATTGAAGCACTCAAGAAATTCTTGCAAAGTCATTCAGACATAGCAAGTTGACATAAAAAGAGGGAACCACAAATCAGAAAAGTCTTCTTTTGTGTATCAGTATGGAACAAGCAAATTGGTCGTGATATCATAAGGGGCATAAATTACAAATATAACACCATATCTTGATGGAAATGTGCATTCTCACTAATTCTGAGCTTGCCATTTCAAGCATGAGTTTAAGCCTTGTGGTTAGAAACTGCACCAAAACTGCTCAGTGATATTTAATGGGAAAATTATCACTTTGGAGTGAATGCAAAATGTTAATAACCAATAAACCTTGTTTGCACCAGCATGGGTGAGCAGTGCAATAGGGGGAGTGCAGTCAATGCTGTGTTTTGAGTAATGGAAGTCTTCTTTGGACAAGGTTACTCTGCTCACTGCAGAGCTATGATGTATAAAATGTGTTTCCTCTAATAGTTTATGAGTTTATATACAGATGAGCATTTGTGCACATGGACTGAGCAAGAGGTGAACATTTTGGCCCATTCTCATTTAGGGTCAGTTCCAGCAGTTGGCTGCGGTGGGCATTCGCCACCCAAATTTTAGCCCTGCCCACCCAAGTTGTTTGTGATGCTCAGTGAACAGCAGGATGTATGTGTTCAGGGACATTAATGCAGATGGCAGAGACGGGTATAAATGCGGGGACTTAAGAGGCCAAAAAGCTCAAACAGAGGGTGCAGGCGTGTGGAATACAACCTGGCCCACTATCTGTGGGCAGTTATTGTAGGATCAGTGATGGAGGCTGTTGGGAGCAATAACATTGTGGTTGATGCAGGCAATATTGAGGTGAGGACTTGAAACTGCTGTATAGCAGATGGAAAAGTTCCAGACGGTGGAGGGTTGCTGCAAATGATGTGGAAAAGGAATAGAACTGTTGGGTTTGTTAAACTAGTAGTTGAATGTAAGGTCCATTCGTTCGTTACATGTTGGAAACAAATGAATCTCTACAATGCCTTTTATGTCACATGCATCTGTAATATTATTTTCATTCCACTATTCATATTTTTCACAAACTTTACCCCAACTCGCGCTAGTTAGATGGACTGAGCAGCTATTGACGAGGAGATTTTGTCATGTGACATTGGCTACTTAAAATCTAATTAACATGCATAGAAATTTCATTTCAGAAACATTAGATTAAGAACTGTCATTAAAAAAATTATTTTCAGAAAGCAAAAATCCTGCTGTTTTTCTAGAATTTGTTCTACCTTCTAGAATAGCAAATCCAGGTGATTGGAATGAAGGACCAGGGAGGATGTTTTATTCTCTGAACTCTGAATTTCCACCTCTGGCTACCATGATGGACGGGTGCTGCTGATAGAAACGCTGCAGATATTTACACTCCTTTGCTAATGTGGAATGAATTAATCCCTTTTGTATGCCTCTGTTACACGGCATGTCCTTCAGAAGCATGCCATAAACAAATAAAACTGTTGATGCTCTATGGCCTTGATGACCAGGAGCTTACTATCTTACTATCGTGCTTTGTAATCATGAAATCACTCTATGCCCTCTGCTAATGATTTCCCATAGAACATGTTTTGTAGCTGCATTGCAGTTGTGCTACAGTCATAAATTTCCCAAAATGGCCACGTCTCAATTTGCTATTGCTGTCAGTTATTGCTGGAATTTGACAATTGCATTTTGACTGTGACAATAAGTCCCTGACACTGTCTGGGACATATTTCTGATGCATTAAAAATATTCTTTCCCCAAAGCTACAGAACTTTCAAATGCGAGATTCCGCAAGTCCCTGGATCTCTGGCTGTTCCCTATCGCCCATAGGAACCAAGGGCAAATGACAAGCTAATATACCAGTGATGACAAAGAGGGAGGTGAGCTATACCTGACAGAATGTGGGCCCATTTCATGGAGGGGGAAGTCACTGAACCGTAGAAGTGCCGTGACTGACAGCAGTGCTGAGTCATGTCAAGAGCATAAAATGAACGTCCAGAGCTGGTGAGAAGATGCAGGTGCTCCTCTGATGCTAAGTAAGGGCACCCAGAAAAGGCCATAATTTTAAAAGAAAAATATGGTGCTCTGTCAATTGTGCATTTGGATGAGGTAAAGGCTTTTTGTCTTTGCCCTCAATGCACTTTTGGATTCAAATTAGATGTTGAAAGCTGAAGGTTTTTTTATCATAATGCAAAATATTTACACCTACATAATCCAAATAAACTAAGCATAAATGTGTGAGTGTGTCAATGTGTGTGCACATAGGTTTGCATATGTATATGTGTGTGTGTGTGTGTGTGTGTGTGTGTGTGTGTGTGTGTGTGTGTGTGTGTAATAGAGTGTGCTGGGTATTTTGAATACATGTCTGAAGTACTTCAAACTAATCACCTCTACCTTTCAATAAAAGTAGTTCTCAATTGTATTTTTCCTGTGTATGAAAATGATAGTATATATTTCTGTGATCCAATGCCCCAAAAACAATTGTATAAAGCTAGGTCAAATTGATTTTGAGTCATCCCTGTTTCCTTTTGCATATTGCTAATGCCAGATATCTATTTGAAAATCACACACAGGGAAATATATTTAAATGGTCTACTGATATTATGATATTCTTTGCATTGACTGGCAGTTGCCTTTGGACAATATCACATTTTGATTCATCCATTTGTAGCCTCCTTGCATAGATAAATGGTAAGAACTGGACTCCAGTGCCTTGTATCTTTCACTCAACTTGGCAGCTGTGCAGTGTTTAATCGATGGTTAGAGCAGACAAGTTGCTTTTCTTCCAAGTCATAAACATTCCACATGATGAGCCAGACCAAATTTGGATCAATTAAGATTCGGCTAAACCAAAATGTTGCCAAAAAGATTTGAAAATGCATGCAATGTGTATAATATTTAGCAATACCATGGAAACAGAACACTTTCACTAAACGTGATATGTCACAATAACGTCTTTCGACTTTGCCATCGAATTCCTTTGTCTTTTAACTGGAGTTAGATGTCATTGACCGATAGTAGTACAATTCATTTTTAGTCCTCAGAATGCAATGTGCATAGAAGTTTGGCATTGCAAAACCTTTTATTTATTGAGAAATAACTGAATAAGCTGTGACAGAAGGTGACGACACCTCAGTTTGGTCATTCGTTTTTCAAAAATGCCTCATGCTGAGATTGAATGGATTATCTTGGTTATTAAAAGAGAATTCTGCTTTGGGTGATTTCAGGTCAGGCCCCTGGCAGAGAACTCATAGGAGCTTTATAACTCTGTCAAACCAGGGATCTTATTGCAGACAAATTTCACACAAGTCTTGCACAAGCCAAACAATGTTTCAAACGCCTGTCAAGGACAATCTGATTGAAATGGCTTCCAGGACCAAACACACAGCTACACATTATTTAGCAATACAAAGATGTACCGCAGCAGTGTGTTGTAGGGTTTTTGAATACCCCGATAAACTGTGCCAGATGAACTCACCTTCTAGTAACAAGTAGCATATGGGAGTAATCAGTCCCCATCTTGGTAAAAAAAAAAAAAAAAATACCATGCTTGTGGTTATGCTTCGGCTTGGAAGACGCCAGGCACGAGATGAAAAAACATGATGACTATTTATTTACAAAACAAAAAAAAACAGGGCACAAACAGGTTGATGAAGTCAACAGGAAGACAACATGGTAAACAGGTCATGAAGACAACATGGTAAAAAAGCTCATGAAGACATGATAGACAAAGCTCGTGGTAAACATTGCTCATAATCTTGAAATTTGCATGACAGCAGATACTGCCGGCTTCACATAGCCACTGACTTCGCCAGGTAGAAAGACACCAGCTTGATTTTCAGGGCTCCTTTCAGCCAGGAGGCGGAGTGGTAACCTCGGTCCATGATCAGCATGCTCTTATGCTGGAAAAGCTCCGCAGCCAGCCTCTGGATCTCATCATCTGAGCTCAGCGCCTCCTTATTCAGGTCTAGCAGCACCAGGAGGCCCTGGAATAATATCTCGGTGTCGTGGCTGCATGGAGATCCTGTCATCGCACATAAGCAGAGCAAACATAATCAGGGCCACAATCTGGCTGGAGTACACCTTAGTGCTGGCCACCCCTGTCTCATGTCCAGCGTAGATGTGCACCCTGCAGTCCGGCTCCCTGGAGATGGATTGGAGCACTGCCAGAGAAGCAGAAGGTTCCTGCAGCTGCTGGCGGGCTAGCTCAGGCTTTTGATGAGCAAATCTTGGGTCCATCTCGCAGGCGTCAAGGAGACGGAACCTGATGTTGTCACGAGCCTTGTCTTGCATATTGTCAGGAGCCTTGTCTGCCAGGTTGTCTACCATGTTGTCTTCATGAGGTTTGTTTACCATGTAGAACCTTGTTTGTGCCATGTTTTTATTGTTTTTGTAAATAAATATTCATTGTGCATTTTTCATCTCGCACCTGGCATCTTCCATGCCAAACTGTGGCACTCTTAACTTAACCAGTACTGTTTATTACTCCTCATGTACTGCAAACACATGCCATAAACTGTATTTAAAAAACTAAATAACTTGAACAATAATTAAGTATAATGGTAAAAACATGAAAAGCTTGTCTCCTGTGATACAATTTAATCACAGAACAGCAGAAACAATGATAAAGAATAAAGTAATATAAAATATTTAATTTAGTCCATTGGCTCAGAGAATGAGCAAGATGCACTAATCCCAAGATTATGAGTGAAAGGAGCCATTCATATTATGGCAATATGTAAGTTTCATGAATTTCAGAACACAGGAGCCACACTCATATCAGTGTGTCGGCAGGCCATAAAGCCGTTTTTAATGAACAGGTGACAGGTGTTTTTTAGTACACTAATGAAGGGGATAGTCGGAGGTCTGGCAGGAGTGAACAGGAGCACTGAAGGTCAGGCTAGGTGTATCTTAAGGGACTGATCTCAGGTCAGTTGCTGGGGTGACGAGCTGAAATGATTAGCTCAGAGATGGATGAACAAGGAACGGTAACCACAGGCGCTGAGAAGATTTTCCCTAATCAATAGTAACCTGTTCTTTTTTAGTTAAAATACCGAAGACTTAAGGCAACAATCCAGCAAATGGGAGAAAAAAACTAGGAACTTGAATACACGTGGATGGCAATTAACAAAGGGGATAAGAGGGTGGGAGCGCAGTGAGGAAGCATGGAGTAAAAGGAGTAGAACAAGACAACAATGAAATAATGAGAATCAACAAAACAAAAGCTAAACTGAAAAGTACAGCTGGATGCAAAGAAAAATGACTGAAGAGAAAGACGACTCACGGCGAATATGACAACCCCTTTGCTGTTACAAAGTACTGTTTCTTTTTTTTTTGGCCATTTTAAGTCAGAGCTGAACTGAATAATAGATTTTTAAACATCTGGAACAAAACATTAGTGGATTCTACCATTTTCACATTTTCACAGCGATGTCAAATGTCCTGCAGCTCTTTAATGGCAAGAGGTAAAAAAAAACAAAAACCGCATAACATTTGCGGTTTTTGCTTTCCCATGAGTGTTCTGACACCCAGCAGCTGAACGCATTGGTAATTTAACAGTCTGTGAAGAATTATATCCACCAGCACAACAAATGCACTGCTGTATAACCAAACAAAAACCACTGTAGCCTCTATAAAAAATTATGAAAACAAGTGACAAAGTAAAGAAAAAAAATCTTAAAAAGTAAACAGGGTTGTCCTCGAAACTTACCCCAAAATTTAGATAAAACAGGTCATAAACAGCCCCTGGACAACTTGAAAGGACAATAGGAGACTGGAGCACACAGATAAATTCACAGCCTTAATGGTGCAACCAAAATGTTTCAACGCTACTGTGTCTTCAGCAGAGTCAACAAGGGCAACATCATCAGGCAAATGTGATTTTTTCAGTGTGCGCCAGTCTCCTTTTGTCCTTTTAACTATGAAAACAACTTTTTGTTATCACTGCGGGGATATGTCAGTGAGTTCTGACCCTGTCTTCTGTCAGAACAAACTTGCCATGACTAACTCAGCAGACAACAACCAGTTCCAACCTCTGCTTAACTGTCAAGGTGGACTCCTGGGACAGCATCACTCCAACCTGGAATGCATCAATAAGACCCTAGAATCATTTTCCTCCAGTATGAACTCCCTTGCCGGCCAACTTCAACAGTTGTGACCACCCACTCGACCGGCCCGTGTGGTTCCTGTCCCAGCTCCTGTTGTAGGACCTCACCTTCCATTACCTAGTCCTCATGACGCTCATCCAGGCACCGAGCTTTGACCAGCATCATTCCCCATCACTGATATAGCATTGCCTACGTTATTACTCTTCTCAGAGGGCATGCCAGAGAGTGGGGAACCGTAGTTTGGGATGCTGGTCCTCTTGTTTGTTATTCCCTGTCTGCTTTCATGATGGAGATGAAGAAGGTCTTTGACCAGTCTTCACGTGGACATGAGGTGGCTTGCAAATTGCTCCAACTTCGCCAAGGATCTCAGGAAGTCTTTGTCTATGCTATCGAGTTTTTAACCCTTGCAGCAACATCTAGCTGTAATTCCCCCTCCCGGTTCGCAGCCTTTCTCAATGGATTATCCAGCAAAATCAAAGATGAGCTACACACCTGTGAATTCCCTGAAGACTTTGACCGGCTGACTAACCTTGCTATTCGACTTGATAGCCCCCCAATCTCCCACTGCAAAGAGCTCCAACACATTCTCCAGAGTCTTCCTCCATCCTCTGATTCAGGTCCATCTGCTCTGGCTCCCGCTTTTGCTCCGGCTCAGCTTCCAGTGACTAACCCTCTGAGTAAAGATACCAGAGAACCTGTACAAATCAACTACACCTGACTGACTCCATCTGAATGCTAGCGCTGCATCACCTCATGCCTTTACTTAGGCCAACCCGGACACTTCATTACCTGTTGCCCAGAAGAAGGGAGATTAATGGCAAGTGGAATTCACCAGGCCATTTCCCCCGACCCCAGACCTCGACTCACCATCCAGATCTGCAATAGTTCCACTCAACTACCAGTATCAGCCCTGATCAACTCTGGAGCAGAAGGTAATTTCATAGAACAATTAGCCAGCCAGATCCAACTGTAAAAGCAACCCCTTACCAAACCCACCCAGGCACACAAGATTTCTGGTTCCCCGCTGGCCAAAATTACCCACATTACATCACCAGTCAAGCTGCTTGCATCCAGCAATCATCAGGAGGAATTATCCTTGCTGCTGCTGTGCGCTCCTCAAGCTACTCTGGCCTTGAGAAACCCTAATTTATTGTGCCACAATCCATGCATCAACTGGCAAATCCTATAGGTCCTGGAATGGAGTCCTACTTGTACCCACCAATGTCTAGCGGAAGCCATCTTATCAGATCAGCCCTGTTCAGTTTCTCCTGAGAACTGCAACCTCAAGGAAGCTTTTTTGCAGGCTACAACTCTGCCTCCACATCGCCCTTATGACTGCACTATCGAGTTGCTGCCAGGTACTACTCCTCCCAGAGGTCAATTTCTTTCACTCTCCCATCCCAAGATGGAAGTGATGGAGAATTATATCGAAGAGTCCTTGGCCGCTGGCGTCATTCGTCCTTCTTCCCTCCCTGCTGACACTGGTTTCTTCCTCATTGGGGAGTAGGAAGGAGGTGTTTAACTATGCATTGTTACCTAGAACTCAATGATAAAACCATCAATCACCATTATCCCCTACCTCTCATGTCCACTGCCTTTGAGTCACTCCAGGTAGTCAAAGTGTTCACTAAACTGGATCTTCATAATGCATGGATACCGCTTACCCTGTATCTGAGAATAGGACAAGTGGAAGACAGTCGTAGACACCATGAGTACTGAGAAATGCCTTTTGAGTTATGCACCTCCCCTCAGATTTTTTTCAGATTTTGGTTAACAATTTTCTTCGAGATATGCAGGGCTAATCTGTATACTTCTACCCCAATAACATCCTAATCCTATCCTCAGATTCCAGCACTAACACACAAGTTCACTGCGTAGCCCAGCGCCCTCCAGAGAATTGTCTATTTATATAAGCCGAGAAGGAGGATCCCCACATACCATTATATTTTGTACTGCCAATGCTGACTCCAAGTCTATAACCCTGCTTTTCTGACACACACACACACCCACACACACACACGCACGCACGCACGCACACACGCACGCACACGGGCACGCACACACACACACACACACACACACACACATATACCTATGGGAAATTTCTAAGCCTCAATTTTTCGAACAAACTTCCAGAGAAAACCTACTTAAACTCAATGAGAACCCTGGGCCTTCTCTGCTAATAAACAAATATGTGTAATATTTGCTTCAAACGATTAATACATAAAGCAAAATACACCATCTTATTTCCCACCATCCTCCACCTGGTGTGAAGTGTTGACTAGAGCAACTGAATGCTGCCTTAAATATTACATTATCTGGATGCAATGTTTTCTTTTTCTGTGACTTAATACCTTGGTAACTGTACACCAATCACAGTCACTTTGCAGTCAGCGAATGAGTCAAAAGTGAGGTCATGAACATTTGTTTCAGGAATTTCATCATCATTACCTCTCCCTCAGCATTTTGGGAGCTGCCGTAAATTATGGCTACCACATCCAGTTCTCTGGTGGTTTGTCGGAGAACACAACCAGATCCAACTTTTATTCCTCTTTGAGCTCATTGCCCTTTTATGTACAACCCCAATTCCAAAATAGTTGAGACAAAGTGAAAATGTGAATAAAAAGTGAATAAAATCAAAATACAATGACTTTCATATCACGCCAGCCAGTATTTTATTCACAATAGAACAGAGATAACATAGCAACTGTTGAAACTGAGAAATTTTTACAATTTTGTCCACAAAATGAGCTGATTTCAAATTTTATGGCTGCTACAGGTCTAAAAAAAGTTGGGACAGGGGCCTATTTACCATGGTGTAGCATCCCCTCTTCTTTTTAACACAGAGTGGAGGTGTCTGGGCATTGAGGAGACAAGTTTCTTGAGTTCAGCTACTGGAAGTGGATCCCACTCTTGTTTAATACAGGCTTCCAGCTGCTGGAGAGTTTGGGGTCTCTTTTGATGGACTTTTTGTTCAATTATGCACCAAATGTTCTCAGTCGGTGAAAGATCAGGACTGCAGGCAGGTCAGTTCAGCACACAGACTCTTCTACTATGAAGCCATGCTGTTGTAATAGCTGCAGTATGTGGTTTTGCATTGTCCAACTGAAATACACAAGGCCTTCCCTGGAAAAGATGTCATCTGGAGGGGAGCATATGTTGCTCTGAAACCTTTATATACCACTCAGCATTCACGGTGCTTTTTAAAACATGCGTGTCCCACACCTTATGCACGAATGCATCCCCATACCATCAGAGATGCTGGCTTTTGAACTGAATGCTGATAATGGGAGGGGTGGTCCTTCTCCTCTTTAGCCCAGTGGACACGACGCCCATGATTTCCAACAAAAATGTCAAATTTGGACTCGTCTGACCACAGGACACTTTGCCACTTTGCTACAGTCCATTTTAAATGAGCCATAGCCCACAGAACACGACGGCGCTTCTGGATCATGCTCAACAATGGCTTCCTTTTTGCATGATAGAGTTTTCGGTGGCATCTGCGGATGGAACGACGGACTGTGTTTACAGACAGTGGTTTCTTTAGGTATTCTTGGGCCCATTTAGTAATGTCACTGACAGAATCATGCCGGTGAGTGATGCAGAGGCGTCTGAGGGCCCGAAGATCATGGGCATCCAGTAAAGGTCTTCAGCCATGTCCCTTACGCACAGAGGTTTTCCAGTTTCTCAAAATCTTTTGATGATGTTATGCACTGTTGATGATGAGTCCTTCAAAGCCTTTGCAATTTGACGTTGAGGAACATTGTTTTTAAAGTATCCCACAATTTTTTTTTACACAGGCCTTCACAAGTTGGAGACCCTCTGGCCATATTTACTTCTGAGAGACTCAGCCTCTCTAAGACATCCCTTTTATAGCCAATCATGTTACACACCTGATACCAGTTAACTTAATTACTTGCTTAATGTTCTTTGAGCTGAATCTCTTATATATTATTTGCTTTTTCAGCCCTTTTTTTGCCTGTGTCTCCAGTTTTTTGACACCTGTTACAGCCAGAAAATTTGAAATAAGCTCATTTTGTGGATAAAAATGTAAAATGTCTCAGTTTCAACATTTGAAATGTTATCTTTGTTCTACTGTAAATAACATATTGGCTCATGTGATCTGAAACTCATTGCATTTTATTTTTATTCACAATTTATACTTCGTCCCAACTATTTCGGAATTGGGGTTGTACATTCATACAGCAGTAATGCACTGAATAAGGGCAGCAGAGAATTGACTGGAGAGCAGTTATCCAGATTAGAACTGCTGCTCCAGAAAATACAGGGGCTGCGCATAAAATGCTTTTTTACCTTTTCAACTGTACATGGGAGATCATATTTTGTCTACTCAATTACCTCCCTGCACTTTGAAAACAAAATATTATAAACACAATTTTATCACTTCCATATAGCAGTGTGATTGAGCAGAGAAGCATTTCCGCAATAATGAGCGATGTCTATATAGCAGCATCAGTTTGTTTTTCTGTAAGATGCCAGAAATTAAACAGTCTGCTTGAAAGGAGCAAATCTCGCACATTCAATGCCTTTCTGTGCAAGATAATGACAAAAAAGCAAATACTTTGACAACAATAGCAATGGTGAACAATTTTTTTCTCACTTTCTCTTTGACATAGATCAAAAAAGTGCATGTAAAGACACAACAATAACATTGTGCCAGCGTTAGAGAAGCGCTCAGGGCATGGCACCACCTTTTATCTTCACTTTCTACTTACATACACCTCAAAGCCCAGTTTCATCTTCCACCGGATCCAAAAACATAATGTTCAAACGAAGAGGAACAGCAGAGATATGACAAGAAGCTCACCTTAGTGAACCGGGGATTGGTGTTCGTATCAAAGGCGCTCACTAATGAACACTGCACCTTACTTTTCCAAGACACTACACACAATATTTGAAATGCCTGGTGTTGTCCCTCAGAAATGCCCCCAGTTTTATAGGCCAGTATGCAGACATCATTTTTGGTGATTCCTGGGTTTAGATTTTTTTTTTTTTTTTCCATGCAAGCTTCAGTATTATACTCTGCGTGCAAAAGGGACAGTTGAAAAGTGAAATAAGTTTCCCTGTCACCACAAAATATGCATTAAGAATACCCTCTGAATTAGACAGAATTGTTTTAGTTTTAAGTACCACAAGGTCTTTCAGACCAACAGGTAGCTTCAGGACTACACCAGAAAAGCACCAGAAAAGCTTCATTCATCACAAATAGCTTCTTTCTCAGCCAGGGTTCATTCACATTCATATCAGATTCACTATCCCTTAAGCTCCGAAGCATGTCTCTGAAAAGGCAACATCTGCATCTTCCGCACAAAAAGTCGAGAGGACATTTGTACTGAAAGAAAAAAATGGAGTGGCTCCATTTTAAATCTCAGAGGTCTCTCAATCTAGGGCTGCAGTCCATAAAGAAATGCATGAAGTATTATTGAATTAAGCCCCAGCCTCTTTTTTAGGTTTCTGTTTGAAAATAACATACCCAAAATGAATAGAGTATATCTCTGTTTGTGTAGCATGAAGTATCAGAGAGAGACATGGAAATGTGGAGAGAGGGTTGATTTTCTGATGCTACTCGGATTTTGATATTTGAACATTAATATGCTTGGCGTTTGAGTTGTGCTTGGTGTATGTAAAAATTACTTATATGTGCTTGTAGCAGAGGCTCTCCTGTTTCATTTGATGTGTAATATGACTATATTGCTACTTAATTAGCGCGGCGTTGTAGGTATTTTGCTGCGGTGAGTCTCAGGGTCCCCCAATTGGGAGACCCTGGAGTTTAAGAGGTCAATCCATTAAAGAGTCAAATGGTTTTTCTGATTTTTTTGTAATGAATTCTTTCAAAGACCACTGATACAAAGTCAGTGTTTGGAGAGCTGTTTCTTTTAGATCAGGGGTCCCCAATCTTTCCCAGAAAGGGCCTGTGTGGGTGTAGGCTGTCATTACAACCCAGCAGCCAATACAGTTACAGCCTATACAATTACAACCAGCCATACAGGCCCTTACTTCTTAACGTGTTGAGTAATCAATTTACTTGCTAGAAAAGACAACCTTTTCGACAAGGGGGGGCTGCTGGCATTATACACACAAACACTTCAGGGACAGAATCCTCAAAGAGAGGTTATTAGGCAGACCCTGTGTACTCTGGGAAAATACATAATCAAATAAATAAAAGAAAAAGTAAAATAAGCAGCTTTTTATTTTGTAATGAGAAAATCTGTGTCATTTACGCAAAAAGAAAAGGCAGCTTGGCATCATAAATTGCGTTTAAAGTACACATGAAAATGATTTACACAATTCTTCATCATTGCGACTGCTCTGCATTGCTGCTTTGTGAAATTTAATGTGATTGCTGAATCATTTGTGCTACATGATTAAAGTCATTATTTTTAGGTGTGTTTTTATGCCATTTTGAAGCCCTGATGGAGAAACAATACATTTACTGCTGTGGCCTGGTCAGTAAATGTGTAATGACATCATAAAAACTAAGTCACCAATTCTTGAAAATCAGTGGACATATACCAGCCCAGTGGAAACTGCAGAACAGATCAGGGTCTGCATCATACAGAAAGATGTATACCAGCAGCAACTTCAAACTTAATCAGTCGGATGTTGTTGTTGTGGCTTGTTTGTACTGAAACATGGCATGGTTCTCTTAAAATATTGAGGAGTTTTAAAAGCTCCAAAATGAACTCATTTTTTATTGGAAAACTAAAAATAAGTAAATTAAGACTCACATGGAATCAAATGACAAATCTTGCGCAAATTCACACCATTAACATTTTGTCGTTAAAAATAGTTATATTTTCAGCATATTTAAGATATTTTTCCTCTAAAGTTATTTTTTTTTTTTTTGCATTTTTTTAAGGTAGACAAAAAAAATTCTTTATCCATGCCTATATAGCAACAATATTTCAATCAGCAGAGATGAATAAATTACCTAAAATAATAATTTATCACAGATTAAAGCATGTTCAGATGAACAGATTTGATGATTGCCTTATAGTCTTTGGTGCTGGGACTCAACAGGAGGCAGTTGACTGGTGAAGCCAATTAATCTGCAAAGACTAGATGGTGGAGGGGTGGTGCTGGGATGGTGGAGGGGTGGTGATGGGGTGGTGGAGGGGGCACAAAACAGCAGCATGGACATACTAAAGGTGGAGAGAAAAAGAGAGTCATTTAAAAAGAGCAGTAAGATGATAAAAAATCATCAAGATGATAGGCTAATGATGGATGTTTTGCTGTAGTATTGGATAGATGTGATCAGCTGATAGGACAGCTGATTTCTCGACAGCCCCACGCAATGACAAATGGATTTATGAGCAAAGGGAAGTGTATGGATTTTATTTAACAATGACCTGCTCTGTTTTCAAGTTGTCCTGTACATGTATCAAGGAGATCGACCACAGTTCATGAAAAATCTTGTGATCTTGGACCTAGTCCGAGAAAAAAAAATTGCATTTCCATCTTTATATGGTTGCAAGGTGCACCTTTGTTTGTTTGACCTACCTTTGTCAGACCCATCACAACGCCCACTACCATATATCAGTGGCATCATATATCATGCTGATTGACAAAAAAAAATCTTCTCAATGACTGGGAAAGTGATAATCTGTGAATGCCTTCTCTACTTGATTATCTTTTGAACATTTGTATGATTGCGCAGCTGCACTCAGGAAGTCATTTTGTGTTGACGCTAACACTTGCTCTGCTTCTCCTAAATAATATTGTAGTAGGAGGGAATGTCACTACCTCTATTCCCGGTGGCTGAGAACTGTCTTCAGCATAAACCTATTCCTCTTAATCGTGGAGCTCAGATGTGTATTACACAGGGATGTACTCAGTACAGGGAACCCCATTTAGCTTGACCTCTGCACCAGCAGAAAATGAAACTCAAATATTTACAGCTGGTTATGCCTCCAGGCACCGAGGTTACATGTGCTATCCTCATTGACTATGAAAAATCATGTGTAAAATGGGCCATGTAATCACTTTGGTTCTTTGAACCTGATCTTAGAACTGCCTGAGAGAAAAATAGCTTCAGTCCTCTAGTTTTATATCGCTGCCATTTCAGTACAGGCACTCAAGTACAGGAAGTAGAACCACTGTCTTCATGTATTTATGGGCAGCAGTGTTACCCAGGTTGCGTGGAATTGCAAGCAGCTTACTGTATTACAAATAATGATTCCATTAAAAAGAGTTTTCTTTTTTTTTTTGTTTTTCATTAATATTTTGTGGTACGGTGAGCATGAACTGTCCAAAATAATGCTGTTTTTGACTGGTTATTATAATCATGGATGTCAAAAGGGGACATTCATGAACTTGTGAGCGAAAACACTATAAAAATCAATAATTTTTGCCCATTTACTGCCTCTCATCCTCACGCTCCCTAAATAAACCGCACAATAAATATGAAAGGATAATGGGTGCAGGTTCAGCGGCTTTGAGGATGGCGCTTAAAAAAACAAACAAGCACGACTTACAGTCACCATGCAAATTCAATAACTTGGAACTCAGTTCATTTACAGAAATATGGGATATTTAGCAACCGATTCCTTCACAGTCAATTGAAATGACACCTGCCTGCGGTGATAGCTCTTTAGCAAATCTGCCAATATATTGGCCCAGATTCATTAAATTGTCTAATAAAAAATGACACACTTACTGGAGACATGAATTAACGTCAGCTGGAGCGTTGTTGTATTGGGGATTCCGCATGTCTCAGAACTATGCGAATCACTTTAGCCCTCCATCTAAAGTTTTTGCCAGTCACTGGGAGAGTTTATTACTGTCTGCTATTTATTTCATTGAGATCTACAAGAAAATACGAAAGAAGCTGTGAGGCAGGCATGACATGTACCAGCACAGGATTCAAACAGGCATCATCCCTATCCCTAATGTACGTGCTATAGCTGTTAGGGTTGTGATCAAAGCACCAGTGACGTGCACGGAGGAAGGAAGTGTTGGACTGGACTCAGGTGCGATGATGTCCTTGGTTATGCACAACAAGAAGGCAAAACAGGATATAATACAAAACAACAAGGAATCAAGGTTCCTGAATTATACTTTAAGCAATTCAGACACTGGTCTTTTGCTACAGTGCAATGTACTGCATTACAAATAGAACAAAAGAGCAAGGAATGAAAGTTCCTGGTAATAAAGGTTAAGTTCTGATATTAACAATAAACAGCACTAAGTTCAAGAGTTATAATATATACACGCAAAATGCAGGAGATCAGTCTTTACAAGACTAGAGAGCAAATACACTCTTGTGGTTTATGAGACTTTGCAACGACTAAGTGCGAGGCTCGGTCTTAAAAAGCACAACACTACCACACAGTGGAAATTGAATCATGGAGTTACAAAAGGGCCCAACTCTATGATTTTGAGAAATCCAGGTTATCTGCCTATCTTGTATATTGGGTTAAGACTTATGAAAATGAACTGAAGAAAGGCCCAACTCCAGTGCACAAAGCTGTTAACTGAGGTGAGTTTTTTAGCATTGACTTAAAGAACGGCCCAAGTCCAGGAGTTTGGCCCCCTTTCAACAAATTTTACTGGTGGCCGCTAGATGGCAGCACCAGTTCAAACATGGAAGCGCACACAGAACAACACATGTCCTATTCTGAGGTAAACAACCCAATGAACAAGCACCCACTGGCAGAGTTTTGGAAGTAAAGCAGATGTACTTGTTATACCCTATGCAGAAGCAATGTTATTGTTTGAAAAGTTCAAATTTCAATGGAGAAGTCATTGTAGTCCTTTCATTTTGTCCATTTAATTACAAAAGGGCCCAACTCCGCCACGTTTCAAGTGCTACCATGCGTTCCGGGGGGTTTTTTGTTTTCGGCCCGACTGCCGCCGTCGCCACCGCCGCCGCCGCCACCTCATGTTAACGCGATAACTTCTGTAATATTTCAATTAGAAATTTCAAGTTTTGTATATAAGAAAGTATCATAAAGAGGAATAACTGATTTGATTTTGGACAATTTACGATTTCTAGATTGGCCACCAGGAGCCAAAAACTGATTTACGTGTTCACGCGATAACTTTAGTAATATTTCAATTAGAAATTCAAAGTTGCGCGTATAAGTACGTATCATAAAGAGGAAAAACTCAATCAATTTTGGACAATTTACAATTTCTAGATTGGCCACCAGGGGCCAAAAACTGAAAAAATCACTGACTTCACTAGAAATATTTGTCTGATTGACCTCAAATCAAGTGCACATAAAAGGTCATGACCTGAGAATGTGTCCAACGATGACAATACACCGGTTTTGCTCAAAATTTTGACACAAGGTGGAGCTTTGTCACATAAAATTCACATTTTTTGCCATATCTTTGGAACTATTTGTCCAATTGACATGAAACTATGTGCAACTGCAAGGTCATGACCTCACAACGTGTCACATGATGACATCATACCTGTATGGTTCAATATTTTGCCACTAGGTGGTGCTTTGTGATGGAAAATTACCATTTTGGCCATATCTTCAGAACCATTTGTCCGATTGACCTGAAATTCAGTTCAAATGAAAGTATTTTCATGGTCTATTCAAGGATTGGGGAAGTGGAGGATTGGGGGCGTTCGGGGATATACCCCCAGCCATCGCCTCTGACGGCATAAGCCTAGTTTTAAATGAAAGAAAGGCGATATGACCAATCAGCGTAAAGCTATGCAAACTAAACTAATTGAAAACTAGGTAAAATCAACTCACCTTCTGGTCCATCACGTTTCAAAACCTAAAGCTCCATTCACGATTGGTTGTCAGCCTTCAGTTGTCGCCATGTTTATAAGGCATTAGTCCAGCTATGACCAAGGTCAGTCAAATTTCCCGCACCGTCTCATTGCAAATCCAAGATATGGCAACTTAATGTAAGAGTCTTAGCTGTTGGGACCATCAATCGAAGTATTTTGCAATTAGATGAGACTACTAACGTATCTAAGGCAGCAATATTGCTTGTTTATTTATGTTATGTGCATGACCAACTTAATTACATTTTGTAGATGATACTTAAAGAACATAAGGTAAAACTTATTCTTATCAAACAATTGAGTGTACTACAAAATCTGGGGTTTACTGAGTATTGTTGAACTGATGAAAAATTTTTGATTGTAATAAAGTTTGGTTAACTATTAGGAAACCAGTATATTGTGCCCCACTCTCTTATTTATTTATTTTTTCATTTTAATTAAATTTGACTTTTTTTTCTCTCAATCCCCAGAAGCAGAAAGGCTTGCATTACTGGACCCTGTTCTGCCGAATTAGCCCATCCAGAAATAATACCCAGCTAAAACTTTTGCCATCAAATTCCAAATGAGGATATATATATATATATAAAGAGTTCTCAGTCTTAACACCAAATATGTCATCTTTGTACTATTTTCAATTAAATTGAATGTAAGTGATTTGCAAATCATTGCATTATGTTTTTTTTTTTTTTTTACATTTTACTCAGCGTCCCAACTTTTTTTTGGAAATGGGGTTGCATTTAATTTTATGTGGTGAAGCAAAAGAGGGAAAATGATGTAACATTTTGTTGAATTTTGAAGTTTCCTTCAAATACATTTTATCCTTGGAGCGTTAATGCAAGCTGAAAAAAGTCCTGAACTGTAGATGAGATACTGGGTCCAATTACACATCCACAGTACCCTGCTGTGTCACTGCTTTCATGCAGATTTGAGTCTCTTCTCATCAACAAAGGCTGACTTCCACTAATCTTTAAGTTGCCAGCTTTTAAACTTGTTTTATGAGCTTATGTGCTATTAACTCTTAACCTGCAGGCTAGCAGACTGAAAGCCTTTGAACAGCAGTAAAACAAAAGGTAATTGAAAGTCTCCAGATTTGTTTCTGTCTTTCAAAGTTATTCAAAAAAGGTGATAAAATACTCATTAACCCTCAGTCCTTTTCAGGGACTGAATACTTTTGCTACTTTGATTCAGTGAAAAAGGTCTGAGTCAATATTTGCAAAGACCTTTGAAAACAAATTTTCCCACGTTCTTTCTTGATCAGTCTGCTTGGCAGTTAACGGGAACTTTGACTAGCAGATATCGAGGCAAACAAACAGCTTTAACCATTTTACGGGTGAGTAGCAAATTGGACAAAAACTGCTAAAATGGCGGGGTGGATATAAATGGATGCAAAACAAGAATTCATATCGTTAAGGCGAGAATAATTTTTTGATAAACGAAGGTGTCAATAATTCAATGTGGAAGAGATGTGACAAATCAAAATTAACAAATAGCTCTGAAATGTCAAGCTTAGATGGATACTACAGGGCAACTGTAGCTTTGTGGGGCATCTGTAGTTGCTTTAGGAACATCAAATAAAACCCACATATTATATGCCAGGGTTCAGTAAGCGGTCAAGTGCAGTGGCGGTTTTTCGCGGAGGCCAAGGGAAGCCTGGCTTCCCCAAAAATTATTGCAAGAAAGAAAAAATATAAATAAGCTTCACCACAATATATTTTATATTGTTGTCATTTCCTTGTCAAAACACTACATCAGCGCACTTCTGCTTTGGCTGAGCGTGAGGAGCAAAACAGCGCCCCTCCTGTCAAGCTCTCATTGTGTCTTACACTTCGTGTCTCATGCCCTGTCTGTCAGTTCGGAGGCCAGCTTCACTTGGCCTCCCTTAGGAAAAAAAACAGCCCGTATTAGCCAATCAGATTGAAGCAAGGCTCATCGCTTAATGGTCGATGCATCATTAAAAAAAAAAATGAGGGAGGCCAGATCAAATCTGGCTTCCGACCAATCACAAACTGTTACGGAAAATACACGCACTGATTCAACTGTCCCGCCAGGCGCCAGCTCGCCCACACAGAAAGTATAGCCATTACGTCAGAGAATGGATGGTGACAGGGGCCTTGAGTTTTTTGTAAAAAATGACTTCACAAAACTTGCTTTTGAGGTTCAACTAAAAGTCAAGTGGGACGGTAGGCCGACTCCAAAGCTCAATTTAACTAAAGGGAGAGATGATGGAAAAGTTCGCTCTTTTTGTGAAGCTAACTATGGTAGAAACGAGTGGCTAACAGGAAGTGCCGAGCTTAACCGGCTTTTCTGCTGGCCATGTCTCCTATGGCCCGCTGTGGCCTTTTTGATCACCGGTATGTTGTCACATTTTTCTTATGTGATGCATAAAATGTGATTTATTCTTTATTATTTTTGTCGTGTCAAGTGGATTTCAGAGCATGATGGCTAAGCTATACTGTTTTTTTATACTCTCAGTCCTTACCGAGACTGCATTTAGGTCCGCTGACATCAGCTGCACTATCAGCTGCCAGCTGTAAGGTTTACAGTTGATAGCGCTGCAGCACGTTTGATATCAGTTTTTATATAAACCTTTGTAACCATGCGATTTATATTTCGTTCATGTAATTCAGACGTTGCGCACGGGTTATGCATTCATGTTGAGTGTGTTTTTGGATGTATGAATATTGGGCATCCTTGTGATTTGTTAATTTCAGCTGCGAGGCTGCCACATATGACATTGTTACTTCTAATGTTGGAGGAAGGAGTTTGCCTGTGTTTCTGTACAATAGTCCACGGCTATCTTGCGAATGCTTTTGTTGCCAATTAATTAAATATGAGTCAGAGAGAAGCATTGTCCACAAAATGGAATTTCATTAATACTGTCTGTGAAAGCAATGGCCAAAATGTTTTTGTTATATCTAGATCTTGTCATAATTGCTGTCTGATCGCTATGTGTTTAGCTTTCTGCTGTAATAAAGCTACGCGACATTTACCAGCTTTGCACGAGCTTCCTCTCACTGATCACATACTACTGTGTGCCAGAGCCATGAGCACGCGCGCAGCCCGAAGCGCGCATCCCCAGCTCTTCTTCGCGCTTTCAATCTCTCTCTCACACACACTCGTCTTTTTTTAACCTTTTTTTTCACTAAAATGAATGAGAAGTCGGTAGAATAAAGGTACTGTAACAGTGGGCGAATTTTTTTGCAGGAAAATAACACGTAAACGTTGAATTAAATTCGTTGTTCATTCTGGCTTCCTCGGTCATTTTTGTCACGGGCCGCCACTGGTCAAGTGGGTCGTTTTTTTTTCTCTCTTTTTTTTTTTGCACATTGAGTCCTTTGTAGCCTCCTTCGTGGAGCCATAGCTCTGAGCAACTCTATGATGATACCATCTCTATGTGGTGAGTAGAGCTCAATGTACCGTCCTCCCAAAGAGAACAATAATGCCGACAAATTGTTAGATAATCACTAGTGCAACACCACTATGATAAAATACCGCCGCGTGTTGGTCTGCTTCAGCATCTTGTCATAATCAGGGGCTTGTCGAAAAAATGTAATAAGATAAAATACACATGTCTCCTGGAGCAGTAATTCCACAGCTTACATAATTTTCACCATCTCCTTTTTTCATTAGCGCTCCCAGCTTGCTGCAAAATAGCGTGCCTGGGTCAGATTTATCACTGCTTTGGCAGTCCTGCTGAAATGAAAACAAGTTTAAACACACTTGCTGAGTAGGGGAGAGATGTAAAAATATGAGCTTGGCACTGCAGATTTGAGTCTGCTATTTCTCACACTGTTATCTCTTAGCACTCTTAAAGAGTAGGGGCAGGGGGAGGGCAGAGGATGGTGGGTTGGGAAACATGTAAATTAAAAATATGCAGTGTGTTTGCATCGCTCATTTATAAAACAGGCTCTTCAACACATCAGTGTATAACCTTATATTATTCGCAACACCTGTTTATTCTGCATGATGCTTGTTGTGTCTCCGACAAATCCAAAGCTTCCATATTGTTCAAGTAGAGCGCAAATTTCTAGATGATGCTGCTAGACAGTCAATCCTCATTTGAGGAAGAAAAAAATACCCTTCTCTCCATCTTAATTTGGGTCCTGGCAGAGTGTAAAGCATCAATTTATATCATCTCTATAGCTGGAGAAAGGAGCTTGTGTGGCTTCATGTTTGGTTAGCAGATGTCAAGGGAAAATTTGCATTCCTTTTTTAGCTAACCTCTAGGCAATGTAAACAATGTCTTTTTCTTTTTGCTGAAAGCAGACAGCCCAAGAGAACAGACACAGCGAGCTCAATGAACTGATGAAATAGTTTACTATAAAATGATAAACTGTTTAAAATGTAACAGTAACAATCTATAAGGATGGTTAATACAATTATGGTTAAAGGGCCATGCTGTGTACTTCGTTAAAAAAACCTCTCCCAGCTTAGCGAGTTGCAGAAAAAAATATGAATTGAGTTCACCCTAATGTTATATTATATGAGAGTTTATTTATTATTAATTTATTATCAATTTGTTTGTTTTCATGGACTTTAAGGCTTAAAATTAATTTATGCCCTCTAATGTTTTTTACAAACTTGGAACCATGAAACAAAAATCAAAAACAAATTTCCAGAAAAAAAGCAAATGTCCCAAGGAGCACTTTGACTATAAGAGTCATGAGAGGAAGCGAAAAGCAGTAAAGCTTACAATAAGTTAACAAGGGAAGACAGTCCTCCTGTTTTCAGCTGTGCTATTTTAATGTTAGTACAAGCTCCTCTCCAACAATCCCTGATTAATTTTATACATCCCATGCAAAAATGCTTGCAAGCAAAGCACAATAAATCATTCATTCTGCACGAATCAGCATGTCCGCAAATAGGAATGGCATAATTTGTTGGGAAAGAGAATTCAACTGAAGAAATTCTCCAAATCCTAACTTTGGAATTATTTGTGGAGCACAAATGCATTAATATGTTCAGGATGAATGCAGAAAGGTAAGACGGATGTGAGCTTAGCTTGCCTTGAGATCAGAGGAGAGTTCCACGAAGTGAAAAAAGTGGGTTAGGAAGATTTGCTGAAACTAAAGCGAGGGCTTTCAATGTCATGAAGGTGCCTTTCTTTTAACCTGGCCATTGTAACATATAGTATTTCTGATTGTAAGTTCAGAGTTTGTTGAACCAGTTCACTCAAAGAAAGCCTGGCTGAAGTTGATAGTGCTTTGTAGCACACCCCCCAGGAGTCTGATTGAGAGGTTACATTCATCTATAATTAATCCAGGCACAGCATGCAAGTTAGGTCTTGGGCCTTGTTTTGATGACCTAAGGGCAGTCAGAAAATGCGAGTGCTAATGGTATTGCAGATAAAAACTTGGTGTGTCTCACTTCATTCCGATAACTTTGTGACAGGAGGCAATAGAGCAGCTGTGGCGCTGTTTCAAAAAGATTTGGACTTAGAAGAATTAAGTACCTCTGGGTGTGATGAGGCTTTGGTTCCATTACAGCCAAACAGATTAATTGCTGTCATTCCCTTTAAAATCTGGGCTTTAATTCCATAGCCAACTGGCGATTTCTTCAGGCAAAGAACAAGCGCCTAAATTGCGTTGCCACTGCCTCTTTCAATCCTCTGAGAATTGTGCACCATTATAACAGTGTTTGGAGGTGTCTCTGGGAATATGGTCATTTCACTAGGTAATGCATCTTGTATGAAAAGATGTAGGTGATTTCAACTGCATGCAAAATAGCACTGATGTCATTAAAACATTTACTTAGGCCGAAAGAAGAAAATAGTCACATATATAACGAAACCACTTCACCTTCTATTTCCCATTAAACTACACCACCATTTTATGGGCATAATTTACATGGTACATAATGAAAAAGAAAATGGAAAGGAAACAAAATGTGCTTATTGGTGAACAGCTCCGATAGCTGGGATTTAATTCCATGACACCTACCAGAGTGACAGTGTTTGCGTTAAAAAGTGGTTTAGCATCGGCATGGGCATGTTTGGCATCGAAACAGAGATGCACACGTGGAGAAGTACGCCATAGCCACAGTGAAATTTGATGGCAGGTCAGTGATGTTTTGGAGCTGTCTCAATTCAAGAGGTCCAGGGGCACTGGTTAGGATTAATGGCATAGTGAATTTCACCAAATTTCAGGATATTTGGGCTGAGAATCCGGTTACCATCGCCAGAAGGCTGGGAATTGACTATAAGTAGACTTTCCAATAAGACAATGACCCAAAACATATCTCAATGTCCAAACGCAAATGGTTCTGTGACAACAAAATCAATGTTCTGCAATGGCCATCTCAGTCACCTGACCTCAGTCCAATTTAAAGCCTGTGGGTGGAGTTGAACAGGGCAGTTGACAAACACAAACCCAAGAATGTGAAGGATCTTGTGGTCCGAAATTCCCCCAATTAACCTGGTCAAAAATGACATGAAAAGACTCCAGGCTGTTTATCTTGCCAAAAGTGGCTGCACTTTGTATTAAATGAAGGGTACCAATAATTATAAAACCTTGAATTTGTTGAAGTTCATTTTGTATTAAATGATGATTATGACTTTGGTCGTTTCCATCGAAACATTCATAAAGTATTTCACACGTTGGTAAACTCCATTTCTCCATAATTATGTTTATATTTTACGCTTACCGGCCCATTTTCTCGGTTTGAATCACTTTTTAATACCACAAGTGCTCCGGTAAATATTACTTTTTTGTTCTTGATAACACAGATGATTGGTGCAAAAATGTATCAATGAGCGCATGTATGCCATTTCGAAGGGCAGATGTGCTGTCACACCTTGGCACCCCAAAGATGCTGAAAAGGGTGCAAGGGCAAGGAGTGGAGCGGAGGACCCAGCTGCAGGGACGTGGAGTTTATTAAATACTAAGTGAGGGGATAACAAAAGAAGCACAAACTTCAGGAGAACAGTAAGGGGAGTGCACCAAACACAAAGGGGAAGCCAGACTAAGGCTACCAGCTCAAGAGGGGGAAAACTATATCTATATATAAATACCTAAGGTAATCAAATAAACTAAAAGAGAAACAGGTGGGCATAATTAAGGCAGTGGACAACGGATAATTGATTAGGTGCGGGACAGGCAGCCAACGAAATGGATGCCAGAGAGGAGGGGCATTACATGTGTTCACATTACAGAAACATACTGTACAGGTTACTTGAAATAGGCAAATCTGATCAAATTTAAAAAAAAAAAAAATCTGTATTGAAGAATTAGCCTTGTAATGTGAATGTCAGGGGCATGTGTGGGCATTTGAAACACTTGGGGCTGAGCAAAAAAAGGGGGAAAAAAAACTTATTTTTTTCGTATTCATGTTTATATTGATGTTTTTGGCCATTGTATTCATTCTCATGATGCTAAAATTTCTACAGAAAAAAAAAAAAAGGCTGATTGAATATGCTCAGTTAGACTAACAAATATTTAAATGTTATGCTGTCCATGACAAAAAAAAAGAGATAAAAACAGATTAAATGACAAAATACACAATTTGCCAGTGATTTCTTTGATCGTTGGCTCATTAATTGATGTAAGGTTATGATGTGTGCCAAAAGCACCAGGTCATAATAATTGAGTTACTTATCTCTTATCTCTATCTTGCAAAAACTGATTGTTGTTAGATGATCTCATTGCAGTAGGCAGCGTGGGGATGTTCAATGCCTCGGTGTTCCCGAGGGAAATACGAGGGGTTATGGTCGCAGGCTATTTTCCAACCTGCTGCATTTAGGTCATCTCTTAAACTGAGCTGACACGAGAGACAAACTGTCGTCATGAAGCTGGAAAATATGGACCTATTAAGTCTCCCCCTCTAAGTCTTCACTCATCTCAGTCTGTCCAAAGGAGTAGTAGTTCTGGTAATTGTTAGCCTTCAGCAGGCTGAAGATAGGTAGATCTGCCCTATGTTATTGGTGTCTCACTGATTTGAAAGGGTGCCGACAGGGTCGGTGCAAAACTACTGGGAGCCAGGGGCAAAATTTTCATTGTCAACCCCACTTTGAGTAATGTCCTTCCCTGACACACAGCTGAAGTGGAGAGGCTCAGTACTCTATTGGTGGTTGATGAATGGAGGTCTTCATAAAAGATGAGGCCACTCTAATTATTATTTTATGTAACTCCATCACCCATTCTCATAGCCACTTCATTGTGAAGGAACTGAGATTTTATCTCTTTAAGACATAACCATGTTTAGAGGGTGAAATGGATTATCTTCTATTGTAAGTTATGGTATTTTGGTCATGTGGGAAGAGAATTAAATCATATGAAAAACATGACAGGAGGAAGGCAAGGAATTAAAGAAAGCAAACAAAGCCTGAAAAATAAAATATGCCACAGGGGTTTCCCTTTTGACAAATTCCAATTTTCCTCTCAAGGAATTCAAGTTGTTTTTGCCTCCACGGGATTGTAAACATTTAAAATGAAAACATCTTTTGTTTACACCAGCCTCTCAACTTTACACTCACATACAAACACCAGCCTCTCAACTTCGCACTCACATACAAACACACTGCAAAAATAAATGCATTTCCTTTTCAAGGAACTTCATCAAGTTTATTTTCCCCAAGAAAAACTATGCATGCGTTCTTCAAGAGGATGCAGAAGTGCCCATTAATTTGAAATACATTTCATATGATGTCAAGCTGAGTGCAATGTTATCTACTCAGTGTCTTCCAGTCATACAGGTGCTGTCACCTCCGCTCTCTTCGGCTGTGTGGAGCGCACCGCCTCCACAATGTGCTGCTTTGTGCAGACTATCTTTCCCAGCACTGCCCTGGGAGGTCATTTTGCTCTTGTCATGCCATTTGGGGACCAGTGAAGTTCTCATTGCCTTGGCTTTTGTTCAAAGCACCATGACGGCCAGATCTGGATCAGATCCATGCTTTTGCGCTCAGACATATTGACAGATGGCGCTGCAGCCTGGTCCTGCTCAGCTTTAGCCCAGAGTTGTGTGCTTTACTTACTTTGTGTTGCACTTGCCAGAAATTAATTACATGAGACATTAAGGGCTGCTGTTCTACAGGCAAAATTAAAAGCATAAAAAGTGATAGAAGAACAATTACCCCTTGCTAATGTAAGGACCTAATTCTTGTTCAAGTGGTTCCCTTCCAATAAATCTTCAAAAGACTCATACATAGCGGTTTAGTTATTGTTCTTTCAAACATAATGAGTAACACGTGGAATAGAAGTAACTACAACTAAAATATTATTGTCGATGTCTGACATGGTGGATCCAGTAGCTTACAGACATCTTTCTTTATGGGATTCTCATGCTTGGCAGTCTGTGGAATTTTCTGAGAATGTTCCAGTGACAAATTAAAAATCCAGTGAATATAAGTGCTGTTTACGAAAAAAAAAAAATAAATAAAAAATTGGCAAAAGCAGAATGAACAGTAGTTCAAGCAAACAGAAAGGTAACAAAGACTCAAGCACATGTTTTAGCCAATGGTGGAGTGCAGAATCAGACCTTGATGCGTTGGGTTCTGCTTCTGTCAGTGAGGAAAATGAAGCAATGGTGAGCCATGATCACCAAAACATGGGCAAGTCAAGATGAAGAACTGTTGCACAATAAGGCAAATTTTAATGTTGTGGCAAAAGGTATGGGGTCCAGTAGGGCATGTTAATATCAGTTTCAATCATTTCAATGCCACAGCACTGACGCAAACATGTGCATCAATTTATGGCTAAGCTATTTTGAATGGACACTTCCAGTAGGATCATGTGTCAGGCCTCGAAGCATGCATCATCTCACATGCCTCCCTCAGCTGCTGTCATGTCAGTTTACTCCAGAAGGCTGCACAACCCCCTGTTCACTTCAAAGCGAGCATCTTTGGGAAAAAATGGAACAGGAGGTTTGCAGCTTGACTGTGCTGAAAAGTTTTTATTAACTGCATGATATAATCAAGACAGTATGATTGAAAATCCCTGATGATTTCTTTCAACACCTTGTTCAATCCACGCCTCTAAATTCAGGTTGCGAAAGGGGTTTGTACTCAGTACTGGTCTTCACACACACTCACAGAAACACACACACACACGCGCGCACACACGCACACACACACATACGCACACGCACACACAGACAAAAACTCACAGACACACATAAACATACGCAGACACAAACTCACACACACATGAACATATGCACAAACGCATACAAACACACACACAAACTCACACACACACATAAACATACGCAGACACAAACTCACACACACATAAACATATGCACAAACGTATACAAACACACACACACACACACACACACACACAAACATACGCAGACACAAACATTAGCAGACACATACACACACACACACACAAAAACATATGCAGACACAAACTCACACACACACACACACACACATAAACATACGCAGACAAAAACTCACACACAAACATACACAGACACAAACACACACACACACACTCACACACACAAACATACGCAGACACAAACTCACACTCAAACACACATAAATATACGCAGACACAAACACACACAAACACACATAAACTTACGCAGACACAAACTCACACACACGCTAAAAATTTGGATCATTAATTCTCGTGTGTAATTTATGATCCCTATTGTCCTATCTCCCAATGTTTCAGTGGCTTTCGGAAAATATTTCCTTTCCAGAACAAATAGAGAGCATTAGGAATGTGAGGAAGCCAATTATTGCCTAATACAGCATTACCCCATTGAATGAGTCATACTGTGATTCTCCGTTAAGGCTCATGGGCGTCTTTATATAAAATGCTATTTTACAAACCATTAATTATATCCCAGGATTTTAATTGTGCCATCAATATTAAGCTTCCAGCCAACTCGCCATTTTTACATGGCCATTATTTTCCAGTTACAAAGCATTCTTTTCTCTCTAATGAGTTCATAACAGCTTTTCAGACATGATTAGTTGAAGGTTTTCCTATTCAACATAAATAAAGAGATTTTCGGCTTGTGTAATTAAAAAGTCAAAGTTGACACTGCAGCTTCTATGGTATTAAGTCCCACTTGCAGGCTTGCATTCAATGAATGTTCTGGCAATGGATCCAGGAATTTAATTCACTTCATCATCCCTCAAAGTTCCCATGAAAATCAAGCTGTTTCAGAGAAGGCGCTATGTCCAGTACAAACCATGTGACTTGCCACCTTTTCATCAACAAAGCTAATGCAGTGAGACTACCTCAGAAGGGAACTAAAGGGAGGCCAATATTCCTCCAAGTCAATGTGACAAATGGCTTTCCACACCAGTAGAATTTATGTATGGGATTTGAATAAAGCTACCTGCAAAATTTTTGATTTCCAGAGCAAACTGCAGTGAGGAAAAAAGCTCTTTTCACTGAAATCCAGATGTGTGATAATAATTACATGATGGAACAGGGAAGTTCTGAAAATTAAGACCTAAGAAATCCTGTAGAAAAAGTCTAAACAAATGACTGATAATGGCAGTAAATGAGCAGTACTGCATTGCTGCACTAGAATTGTAGGACCATTGAATTTTAAGTGATATTTGAAGACATACAGAATGCGTGTGAATACCCATTCTACATCTGTACTGTTATGGTGGGGTGGAGACGGGGGGGGGGGGGGGTAATAGTCCCAGGCGTGTACAAAAGTATAAATGTTTAACCAAAGGTTATTATTGCAGAACACAAAAAACATAGAAAACAAGCTCAGAACCCAAAGCAGGATTTCCGCCCGACACAGGAACAGACTGGATAACTGAGCATTCGCAGGAAGCAAAAGAGGTATTGCACAACTCAGAGAACAAATAGCGGAAACAGAGGAATATAAAGCAGCATAGATTCATGCGAGCCAAATGAACCGACATTACACCGGTGGGGAGAACTCAGATAGCACAGAGGAGGAGGGGTGAGAAACAAGAGAACACAGGGAAACACTAACAGACTAACGAGAACCAATTAACATAACAAGAGAGGAGACGCAGCAAGACGGAAGACTAGGGACAAAATCCTAGCGTGTATGTACAAAATGAAGCTTGGTACCTAATTTTTTACTGGTAATGTAGTAGGCACATCATAGCCATATGCACAAACATTGGATGGCAATTTTGCCACTCAAGTTTCATCAATATTGAACATGTTGAACACCTCCAGCATCAACACCGATTTACTACTCAGTTTCAAAACTTCAGTCATGCGAACAAGTTAGGGTCTGTACCATAAAGATAAAGTCTTGAGGATGGTTTTATGTTGTAAATGCTTGTTGAGTTTATAGTATTATTGTTTGACTGAGACAGCTTCTAATTGTTGATAAAAATATGAGAGGCATATTGTTTGTTTATTTAGTTAAATAGATATTTTGATTTAAATATAAAGGCAGATGTCGTTAGATGCAAACTCACAGACAAACTCGCAGGCATGTGTATGCACGTTAGCTTTATTTACAGTAATTGCCAACATCCATGGTTGCACAGGTCCACAAGCTTTTCTCCAATTGATATGAAATTTGAAAAATGAAAATCTCTTGGAGCTCCAGTATTATGAAAATCACTTCACCACGGTTCATTTTGGAGTGATGACAAGAAAATTTCACAAGTATTCACAAGTTTACACCTTATAATCTCCTCCCTCCAAGTAGAGCAACGATCTAGAAATTGGCTTTATCATCCAATCCCCCAATAAAAAGTAACAGCCAAAATAAACCATTGAAATGTGTGAATTGTGGAACAGAGTTTGGTTCCTGACTTGATGGGCAAATGGTTTGAAACTTAAACAAACAAACAAACAAACAAAATCACTTAAATAGGATTTAAAGGTGCTCAAAGTGAATGGCAGTAAAATCTCAATTAAATCAAGTAAATTAAACAAATTTGTAAATGCCATTATCATAAATTATTGTAGTAAAACCATCAGTGATGACGATCTGTTGTTTATGCTCATCTGTGATTTTTTTTTTTTCAGTTCAAACTTTCATAATTGCTGCAATAAAAGCTTCTGCCAGTTTGCTGTGCATTACTGATAGAAATGTTCTTTCAAAACATTTCAAAATGTTTTAAACAGTGGCTGTTTCGAAAGTTTCAAAACTGTTTCAAAGGTTTAAAATTGCCATGCCTATTGTTAAGGCCCTATCTCACCCATCCAGCAGTGTACCACAGATCTGAGCTCCCTCGCACCCGGGTTAATTATCAGTTAAAATATATTTTTGTACCTTCTTTATCACCGGCTCACTGCACTGCACTTATCCATACAGGACATTCAGAAGTCCTATGAATTTTATGTCCAGCTTTTTGCCTACTAAGCAATAAACATGTATGAGTATTCAGACACGCCCGCTGCAACATACAAATCCACATGTAGAATCTTTCTCTTTTTTTATTTGATGTTACACGCAAAGGTGAAACGTGAAGTGAGGTATCTCGTGTGCTCATTTTCCATGTGCAAGAAACAGCAAGACAGTGTTGTTTTGATGAACTGAGCCCACAATAAAAACTGTGCTTTGATTGATCGCACAGGGTCTGTATTAGAATAATGCCAACAAGTCCTTAGACTGCTTTTTTCACACCTTATTGGAATTTTTTTTTTCTCCTTCAATGCAACACTCAAAAAAAAAAAAAAATCAATCCTATTCTCTAGCAGGACATACATAATACATACTAGGTACTGGTGGAATTCAACAAGCCTGAATTTTTTTTAGTACTTTCCCATCCGCTATGTTCTTGGAGAAACTTGGCTTGACCAAGATGGCGCATGCTCTGCTGCGACAGCTCAGACCGTGATCGTTTGTTGCGTTTTATGTTTTGTTTTTCTTACGTCTTTTTTGTGGACTACGCATGCATGTGACACTTACCTGATCAAACATGACCACATCCAGAAAAATGATTGCCATCCTCGCTATCCTATGCACTCTATGCATAACCTGTGACAGCTTCACACCACAGCCTGACAGCGGCAGGTTACTCACCTATAGCCGCGATGAGCTCCTGCTACACTGGTCCTCGCTGCTGTGTAAGATCAAGCCTGCGGTGGATCTACCAGCTGAGTTTCACCCACGGAAATCAGGGGGACGTGAAGGTATCCGTACCAGGATTAGGACACCATTCAAACCCCCTCTCCCCTCGTTCATTCTTTCTAACATCAGACCGCTCCAGAACAAAATGGACCTACTACACGCCCGGTGCCAATTGGAGAGGGCCTTCAGGGATATATGCCCGATCGTCCTGACTGAGACCTGGCTGGATCAATCCATTCCTGATGGACAGTTTCACCACCATCAGGTCCGATAGAACGGGTTAATCAGGGAAGACGGGCGGTGGGGTCTGCTGCTACATCAATACTAGGTGGTGTAATAACATAAAAGTGCATCGTAAGGTGTGTACCCCCAACCTAGAGATGCTGACCCTGTCTGTTCGTCCATTCCATCTTCCCCGTAAGTCTCCCACCAAAGTGGTTTGTTGTTGCTACGTTGTGCCAGATGCTAACATCAAGGTAGCAGCGGAGCTCATAGCCGAGGATGCTAACATGATGCTAGCTAAATACCCTGGCTGTCCGCCGTTTATACTCGGGGAGGCAAGAGTATCATACACAACCTCCACTTTTTTTGGGTTTTTTTTGGCCAGAAAATTTTTGAAAGGGGGCACAAATATTTTTGGGGGGTTTTTATGATGAGAAGGGGGTTTAGAATGATGGGGGGGAAATTTTAAAAGGGAGGGGTAGACGCGGCGCGAGAAAAAAAAATTTTGCATTGTTCCCTCGTGTCATTTACTCTATGTCCCATTCTCTTGAGCTACTTATGTTCTTCTTTCCTCTGTCAATGAGGCTGCAAACTAAGGTTTACATGTTAAGTTACACATTACATTAGTGACTACCGCGGGATTCGAACCAAGAAACCTGTGGAGAAAGCAATGTTAATCATACCATTCACTGTGGCCTTAACCACTACACCAACTGAGTTTGTTGCCAGCTCAGTGCCATTAGTTTCCATTCATATAGACAAATAATATATTCTTTTTGTCTTTAATTTATTGTTGTCGATGAGGAGACGTTGAGTGACTATCCATTTTGATGTCTTTCATGCTGGTGAGTTGCCTGATCTGTTGACACTGGGTAGAATAATTTGAGCAGAACAAACCATTGTTTGTGGCTGAGTTGGGTTAAGGTTGGGGTTAGGAATAGGGATAGCACTCTTTATGAGTTGGGTTAAGGTTAGACACAGGGATAGGGATTGCATTCCCTATGAGTTGGGTTAAGGTTAGGGTTAGAGTTAGGGATAGGGATAGCATTCCCTATGAGTTGGATAGGGATAGAGATAGTTTAGTTCGTTTGGTGATAAGTGCGAGCGCGAGTGTGCCGTGCAGCACGCGGTGAGTACGGTTGGAAGAGGAGGAGGGAGATTCGGGCACAATCCATCCGTACTAGAATCAAATGTGAAAGCAAAGCAACCGTACTTCAGAGCAGATTACCATTATGTGTCGCGGTTGTCTTGTTCTTAAGAAATGCCGCAGTGGCGAAAGGATCTCTCCGTTCAAACGGAGAAATTCAATACTTGATCGAAATGTAGGCGCGCGAAATATATATATATATATATATATATATTTACTAAACTTTGCGCGCATTCGCCTGCTTATGACAGAACAATGGATCAGTGTCGTGACAAATTAAAGAGATTGTGCGCGTAGCGGTGCCAAAGTCTTGCAGCTCAAGTTATGAGGCACAGAGACTTATTTTTTGCGGTGTGAGGCACGGATAACATGATCAGCCAAATAGCTACAAAAGGGTGAAATTATACATAATGTTCTTTTCCTTCTTAATGACTATTTATTGTCATTAACGTGGGGCAGCTGTCATGGTTTGGGAGCTTTGAGAGCTGTTTGTGGCTCTCGTCCGGGACGATATCGTTTTACTCTCTATCGGATTCCTGGGCCAGCTGGCATTGACTGGGGGCGCGGTCTGGATTCTATTTAAGCTCCTGTTTCGCCTAGCTCCCGTTGCTAGAGTGTCAGTTCATATATGGCGCCGGTAAGGTCTTTTGTGAGATTATTGTTTAAGGATTTAGCTGCATAATAGGATCAGTGCTAGTGAGTAAGGGAATCTTTGATTTATTTCCCTTTTCTTTTGTTTTTCTCGAGCTCGCTTATTTTCTACCACGGATGGCGTCTGGTCCGTAGGTTGTGCGAGCCTTGTCATTTTTATCTGTTTAGTTCCTCTCCATGCAGTGAGGTTTGCCTCCTTTTAATATTTTGCTGCTGCTCTTGATGTCCACCGTCAGCAGCTATCACAGCAGCCTTAAATGCACTCGCTTGTGTTTTCTATTTAGAATGGAAAATAAAATGATTGGGTCATACGTTGATGCACAGAATTTGTTTCAAGACTATAAATGGTCGTGTAGTAATCAGCGACAAACAAGAAGAAAAATGAGCGGCGATTGCACGGTGTGGAATTTATTGACTGAGTGCCAGCGGTGGCAGAACAAGAGGTCCTTTCCAGAGCAGCAGCAGCCGCGACGGCTGAGGTTTCTATCTGGCCGAGTATATATCTGGCGACGTAAACACAGACGCCGTCGACCACTTTACTCAAATTTTAGCAGACGACATGATCCTGCTACTGTACGTGCCACCTAAGAGTAACAACACCGAGTCAACATCAATAAAAAAATATCATAAAGCCAACTTCAGTTCCAAACTTAATGTTGTTAGACGCAAAGCAAGCTAATTATTACTTAAGCACGCAAATTATTACTCAAACAGCGAGTCCAGATGTGAATAAATGAAGCCCCACAATGACACAAATGGCTAGGTGTCGAACACACTAGCGCAAGGAAAGTGAGCGCAGCATGTGCGTGCCTACGCGATATCGTGAACTATGCATATGCTGCGCAAAGTGCGCATGCCCCAGTATTGTCAACAGTGCCAAGGCTGCCACCTTTACAAGCTAGTAGCATGTATAGCCGCTACAGAAATTAAAGTGTAAATTATCTTTACTGGATGTACGGTCGACGTTTTTCCACACCCGAATACTTCACTTGGTATCTAAACATTAAGGTAAGCTGAAAAAGTTGTGATTTTTTTTTCGATTTTGCTGGAGGTTGTGTATGGTACTCTTACCCAGGAGGGCAAACATCTTGGACCTGTGCTGATGCTTTCCGTGCATGTTCATATCCTCCGCTTGGAGCTGCGGATCATAACATCATCACACTTCTTCCGGTCTACAGACAACAAATCAAAACCCACAAGCCACAGCGTTACAGCGCCCCACAGTGGACGGATGACGCCATTACTCCTCTCCTGGGCAGTCTGGCCTGCACCGACTGGGGGATTTTTGCAGGGGATCTGAACCACAGAGTTCCTGTAATCACAGACTACATCTCATTCTGCTTTCACTCTGTCATTCCAGTAAAAACAATAAAGAAATATCCAAACTCCAAACCCTGGATTACTCCCCAAATCAAACAGGTTTTGAAGGAAAAGCACAAAGCTTTTAACTTCAAGGTGTGGGCCAGTCTCAGAATAAAAAACCAAACAATAAAAAATTAGGTTTATAAAGTGAAATATAAAGAAAAATTGGAACATGAATTTGGGACCATGAACACAAAGCAAGCCTTCCAGAGAGTCCAGATCAAATCTGACCACAATAAACAACCCTGTATCATTTGTGACAGATCTACTCCCGGTTTAACACTAAGGACTTCACAGCAGAGTGCGAAGCTCAGCTGAAAACCCTCCCCCCACCAGACCCTGCAGAACCAGACCCCTTCACAGAGAATGAGATGCGATGCCAGCTCCAACGCTGTAAGCTGACCAAGGCCCTGGGGCCTGACGGCATTCCAGCTAGGGTGCTGAGGAGCTGTGCCCAGGAACTCACCCCCATCCTCCACTCACTTTTCTGTGAATCCTACGGGACTGCCACCATACCCACCCTCTGGAAGACCGCTATCATAGTTCCTGTGCCCAAGAAACCCCAGCCCACGGAACTTAACCACTACCGCCCCATCACCCTCACACCCATAATCATGAAGTGCCTGGAGAAGCCGCGGCTGAACATCATCTTGCCAGTTGTCACCGCACAACTCGACCCCCTACAGTTCACCTACAAAGCGAAGAGGGGAACAGAGGACGCTGTGGCCTGCCTGCTGCACCTCCTCCTCCAGCACCTGGACTCCCCAGGCAACTTCGCCAGGATTCTCTTCGTGGACTTCAGCTCTGCTTTTAATACCATCCAGAGGCATCTGATGATACCAAAGCTTCACCCCCTGAACGTCCCCCCCCCCTCGTTGATCCACCTTCTCCATCACTTCCTGAGTGACAGGCGGCAGGCGGTACGCGTCGGCACAGTCACAACCCCTGCACTTACCATAAACACTGGTGCCCCTCGGGGTTCTGTGCTAAGCCCGTTCCTGTACACTCTCTACACTAACGACTGCACTAGTCCCTCACCCATCACCACCTACCTGAAGTACTCCGATGACACAGCCATCATCGCAATACTCACGGACAGTCACTCAGTACAGGACTATCTCCACATGGTTGCACACTTCACCCAGTGGAGTGACAGTAACCATCTGCACCTCAATGTCTCCAAAACTAAGGAAAGGGTCCTTGGCTCACCCTCACCTCAGCAGTCCATCACCATCAACAACGAGACAGTAGACACAGTGGACTCCTTCAAATACCTCAGTGTCAATTTGGACAATAAACTCACCTTCGACCATCACACACTGGACATTCACAAAAGGAGTCAACAACGTCTGTCAGTAATCCAGAAACCCAGAGGCTTCCAAGTCGCCCCCCATCTCATCCTCCTGTTGTATCAGAGTATCATCCAACCCATCCTCCTGTACTGCTCCAGCTGTTTCGTCAACATGCTGTCAGTTTCCAACCGGGAAAAATTCACACGCATCACCAATACAGCAGCCAAAATCATCGGACTTCCTACCCCCACACTCTCAGACCTGAGCAACAAGGCCATCACACGCCTAGCAATCTCCATAGAACAGGACATTACTCACCCACTGAACCAACTCCTCACCCCCCTGCCCTCAAGACGTAGGTATAGGTCTTTGAGGTGTAAGAGGGCTCGCTTTGGGAGAAGTCTGGTCCCTGCAGCTATCGCTGCCCTGAACAATAGACCCTGCTGATCATGTGTGATGTTGTTGTTTCTGTGATGTATCTTTGATTTTTCTGTGATGACTTTGTCCTTGTACCTGATGTCTGATGTACAGTCTGAGAAAACAAATTCCCCTCGGGACAATAAAGAATATTTTTTTATTATTATTGTTATTTCTTATGGTGATTTTTCAAATTTGCAAAACAGTACAAACAATTAATACTGTAATTCAAGAGCCCTCAGGTTTCAGGCACAGTAAGCCTATCTCATGTGGGAGGAAAGCAAAAAAGGCTCAATCCAAACAATTCACAACTACAAACCCTCTTGCATTAGAATAATTTTCTACAAAACAAGCTTCTCACCTCTTCTGGTCATTTGAGTGAAGTTGAAGTTTGAAGTTTATGTAGATTTCTATCTTTTCATTTACAATATGATATTCCCCAAAATTATATATATTTTTTTTCTGTTGGCTATGTACTGGTAAAGCTCAGCAAACTGAGGCATCACTTGCATTAAGAAGCTAAATTTTTGTTTAGTCTTTATTGGCGCTGGTGTTGTTGTCATTAGTCATTGTTCCAATTTCCCAGATGGCATGATTTGGAATGACTAGCTACAGTTCTTGCATATTTAAGTGCAATAGAAAACAACACATAGCTTAGATATATCGAAAACGGCTTTTCACATCCCAAATACTTTGTTTCACAAAGGAAGTCAAGAAGCTAATGCAGGGTGCTCAGTTATTTTGATTTGGTCAAACACGCTGTCGGCAATTTCAATCGCCAGGGGCTGCGATGTTGCCTGCCTATAAATGGGAAGTCAATTTGTGAACTGCTCAGTTCCAGGCTCTTTTCCAGAGCAGAGTCACAAATCTGTGTCTGTGTTGCTCCTACAGCATGTTTTTTTTCATCAACAACAATCAGAGCCCCAGTCAAGGAGGCCCAATCCACCTGTCAAATTGCAGGAATTGTCTAGCAGCATTTTGAGAGAGTTGCTGGATAAATGAGAAAAACACTGAGTGTGACCCCCTGTGCTCAACCCGTGTTCTTGCTGATACCATGATAATCACTGTTATTGCACTTCCTCTCAGCCCTTCAGGGACACTTACTGACTAAACAAAGTAAAGAGATGGTGGATTCAGGGAGATGCCGCTGAATGCTAAATTTGGTCCAGTAGCTGTGCCCCTCCCTTTTACCCACAGTTGGTATACTGTGAGGCAGAAATATTCAAAGATTTCTAAGATGAACATGTTGCATCATGGAAAATTCCCACTGATTTGTCATTGAGAGAAGTTTTTAAATTTTATTTCCTTTACTGTGAATTGAAACTTGTTGCACTTGAACCATCATCTACATCACAGCGGAGGAATATTCCCCCAGATATAATGAAGATCTTTTATGGCATGTCTTGAATATTAATTGCATATGCATTATTAGATTTGATTATCACAGAGGGTATGTAATAAAATTTTAACAACTGCGATAGCTACATCAATCTTTGAAATGTTAGTGCTATCTCAAAGAAGACAATACCCACTAGCATTAAAAAAAAAAAAAAACTTCTCAAGCTCAAAGAAATAGACTGCTCTAAAAGAGTAAAATTTGAACAGCTGCGGTAAATAGTAAATCAAGAGGTATTTATTTATTTATTTACTTATTTATCGTTTCACAGTAAAAAAAAAAAAGAGGAATACAAAACAAGCTTCAAACTGGCTATCGGCAGACATCCAACATTTATTGGTCACAGAAAGTAGTATTGCAGTATTGTCAGAAGAGAGTGCTGACACCTAAAAATGTTTATAACATGCCCATTGTTATTCCCCGTTTTCTCAAATGTAGCTGCACGTCCACCCCAATGAGACAACATCCTTCACTGATTGCATCAACACATCACACATCATTTCATATCACTCTATAAGCCACCAGCTGAGGTGTTTCAAGGAACAACATTTTATGAGGTCAGAGTAGTGCATCACAAGGCCAGGAAAAACTAAAATGTATTGAAATCATATATGTCCAGGTGACACTATAGCAATTTAGATCTTTCTTTAGGATGCACATAAATCACAAGGCAAATGAAAGGAAAACAAATGCCTGATACAGCTTACACAACCAAATCTATTTTCCTTGTACCAGTATAAACTGACTGAATATAACAATTAAATTGATGCAGTGTTTCCTGTGGTCCAGTGTGCATTTCACTGTGGTTTACACTTAACATACCCAGCACTCTGTTAACACTTGTAAAATTACAGTTAAATTAACAAGCAAAAAATGTGCAAGTTTATATCAGTGTGGGTGTAACTTCTGCACGTGCCTATTGTACATATCCTCCGGTAAAGACCTGGGATTTGAAAGGGACCTTTCCTCATTTAAGGGAAATGTTATAACATGCGAAAACACGTGTATTCGCATCTTTGCATTGACTTTGAATGTAATCTGTCGTGCGAAAAATTTGTTTCGCGTCCGGTGTGAAAGCGGCTTCATAGACCTACATTAGTCCAAATCTTTGGCCTCAGTCACACTTGAGAAGATCAGTCTCTCTTCTTTTCATAAGGAGTAATCAGGAACTCTGTCGGCCCCGGATCCATCCGAGGCACATCCTGTGAGATGAGGATTATTTCAAAGGAGCTTACCAGGGGTGCTGTGTCTTTCTTGAAAGGTGAATAAATGCTTGTACGCCCTAATGTTTTGATAAGTTATAATAATGTTAATACATTCTGATCCCTTTGTTGTTTTGAAAGCATTTAACTAGCTCTATGACTTTAAAAAAGTTACACTTAAGAATGACTGCCCCAAACTATAATTAATAAGACCCAAGGCTGATGATGAAGTTCGCAGTAGTTCTGAAGCTCTTACTGATGAATTAAAAGCCTACGGCAATGAAGGGAATTCATTGTATGGGAAGAAAAAGACATTGTTCAAGATAAAAATCCAAATCTAACCAAAGCACTTCAGCGGTCAGCTCACTTGTGAAGCATTTCTATGACTAGCATTGAAGTGGAGAGGATATATTTGTCATAGACAGAACTGTAGAGAGGAGACTGAATTTTGAACATAAATAGGTTTACACAGCTGTCAATACTTGATTCATTCTGAGTTTTGTTTTTACAGAGACCCTATAGCTCATTATCATGCAAATGCATTTCTCAGTTTTCAGAAATCCGCATGACTTTTTTCCCCCTCTTATGTATTTTTTTTTTTTAAATATCCTGGGAGGACTGAGAGTTGTAACGGTTTGTTGGAATCAATGAATGTTGATTAATGGATTAAAACGACATAGACTGAAGCTCTCAATGAATGGTCAGGAAAGTTCTACAGTGATGCAATCTATTGTGCAATTCATATCCAAAAATAATTTCAGCTGGTATGCCATCACTGTATGAGGTATCTTTTCCCAAACATTAGTAGGATCAAAACAATCGCGCCAACCCTTCAGAACAACTCAGACAGACACATAAACATTCATTGGCTGCGTTTCCCAGTTAAGAGTGTTCTTGAGGAGTTAAGAAGGCTCCAAAGAAGAGTTCAGCTTAGAAAAAGCCATCTTAGGCTTAGAAGGAATCTGGGAAATGCGTTTGCTTCTTACTGGAGCCTTAAGAAGGATCTAAAGAAGCTCTTAATGCTAAGATCTTCTTAAATGAATCAGGGAAATGTGGCCAGTATTAGAAATATCCTTGATTAAAATGCATTGCACACAAAGAGGTCAGACAAAGACAATGTAGGAGGGACTGCTACAAGGTCTGAAGTTGTGATGTCTGATGTCCGGCCATAGGAATCAGTTCAAACTGGGCAGAGGCACACACTTGGAAGAGGAGCACGAAAACCTGAGAGAGATAGTCATGCCAAGGTTAGGCACAGGTGGGTAACTGTGTTCCTTTGAAATAGCTAAGACACAAGATTTTTCTTTTCTCTAAGCCAAGAAAATCCCCCCCTTCCCTTCTTTTTTCTTCTCTAATAATTAATACAAACAGCAATAAGCAAAACTGAACAATGTTACCACCCACAATGAATAGGGCAACAACATATTCACCTGTTCCATTTTTATATAATGTATTTAATTGTTGATTTATTTATTTGTTTTAATATATTCCACTTGTAGAAGCAGACCAACAGATACCCTGCGCCTGTTAAGCCTATGGCCCCAATTTCCAGATCCTCCAATAAACCAATAAAGCATATGGGCTTGCTGCAGTGGTCTTCACGACTCCAGACTCTGAGTACAATTGCTTTTGATCAGAACCCGAGAAGCTTTTGAGATGGACCACTGCTTACTAAACATCTGTTTGTTTTGCCCCAAAGGGTTGTAAATGCCCTGTATGGAGACTGCAGAGTAATTTCCCCACAGAGGGTATGAGCCCTGTTCTGTCCTGAGCAGAGTTTGGGGCACACTGTCTCAGCAGCCTGTTTCCTGATTTAGACATTTCTTCTTGTCACATTAATTCATGAACAATATTTCACTGTACAATAGTACACAGTTGACCCTTGCATTATTAATGTATATTTTGTATCCTGGTTATATTGCTTTATATGTGATATAATTATTTTATTCCACAACCACTATGTAATAGTACCATATACTGTCATGTTTGATATGTATTTCATCTGTACAATTCAAGGTGTTGAATGGGATGCACGTCATATCAAATGTGTTTTCTGAAAACATACTTTCGGTTCCCCAGCAATAATTTGTCCTGGAGCAGAGTTCTCTTGAGGTGTATTTTAGATCATCGCTCCCTTTTTGCAGGACCCCCTACAATCTGTCTCCAAGGTCCTCTCAGGGATCCAAGAACTTTTATTACCTCCTTTGAGTAAATAATTGTTTTCTTATTTCCTCCGAGAGGGAAGTCTAAACTCCAATTTGGGCCATCTGTGCGGACTGGGCCGACCTGATCAAAGGCGCCGTTAACATTAAATCTGAGAGAGACAACCTAGTCTGGGAAGTTCGCATTCCACTTCTCATACTTCCGTCCATGCGTATCTCTAGCTTAGTGAAGTTTTGCAATTCGGACTTTGCACGGCGGCCTTGTGTGTAGCCTTTTCCCCAGGTATGATCTTTCTCTCATTTTCTATGTGTGTAACTTATAATTGGTTTGACATTGATCTGTTTGACTTAAGCTTTTGCCTACCTGGTGAATAAATTATTGCTATTCCTTTAAGCTTGTGTGATCTCTGTGACTCTCAATGGTTAGCACTGCTGCCTCACAGCAAGAAGGTCGTGGGTTCGAATCCGGCCTGGGGCCTTTCTGTGTGGAGTTTGCATGTTCTCCCCGTGTTCCCCACCCACAAAAACATGCCTTATAGGAACACTCCAACCAGTACCCCTGACCAAGGAACTGGCTTTAGAACTGGAGTTGGTCCCCGGGCGCTGCTCTGTGGCTGCCCACTGCTCCTAACAATAGGATGGGTCAAATGCAGATGGATCAAATTACCCCACGGGGTTCAATAAAGTATATCTTATCTTATCTTAATCTTTTTATTCCTTCTAGCCTTGTTACGACCGGTACTTAGGGGGCAACCCCTTACCAATTCCAGACTAGCTAGCTGATGTGTAGGTAGAGATATGTTCTAAGTTGAATTGTAGATTACGTTCAACGCCTAAGTGTTTTTCGTATTACTGGTCCTGGAGATTGTATCTTAAAAGAATACCCCTGGGCTGAGAGGCCGGTATTTGATTCATCCCCTTAAGGGGCCCTTTGGGGTACATAAACCTGGGTACGTGATACGTTTATGCTCAGTGCTATTTTGTTTATGCCTAGATGCTACTATCATGGTAATTTCTTCCATGCTCTAGAACTATCAACAAACTAAGATCCGGCAGCTGCGATTTTACCCTGGGGGCATTTTGCTGAGTGACAATGGTTTTTGCAGACGAGTCTCTGACGGCCGAACTGCCTCGAGATTCATGCATGCTGTCCCCAAACTATAAATTCTAATTCTAATTTGGAGTCAGATATTAAACGAGGATATAACTAAATTTAGTATTCTAAATGCATAATTGAGTCAGATTTTAAGCGAGAGTAACATTGTAATTGTTATGCTTAGTTTGCTTGAATCACTGATAAATCTGACGTTTTCAGTGGCTGTATGTGTCCCACCGTGCACCTGGGATTACTCGCCACACAAGATTAAGTAAGATGATTCCGTGATTTCGGCATAGCCCCATTTTCGAACTGAGAACTACTGAGAATACCTCAGGTAAGTCTCAGGCTGGGTCCAAGGCGGGACACAGGCATGAAAGATTTAATTGACACGTTCCATTGCCTCAGAACAGCTGGAATCTACACGTGTAAACCTTCACTCCTGGCTCCTCCGCCGTTGGTCGAGTTCTACACACTATTCAGCCTTCCTAATTTCTAAATTTTCTCCCATCCGTCAGTCCACCTGATTGATGTCCCATAATACACTTGGTTTAACAGTTACACTTGACAAACTTCTTGAATCTTTGAATTGTTACAGCCTCCATCGTCACCCCCCCCCCAAAAAAATGCTTTTTCTAGCAATGTAATTATATTGCATAGTGCATGGAAGTATTTGGATACATTGTCCAGTAACACAATAAACGAGTCTAGCTGGAGGCGAATATTAAGCATTGACAACCATTCTTGAACTTTAGTCCAAAATAAGATGACAAACGAACGATGCCAATGCAAATGGCCTACAGATATCACCTCTTTTTGGCAGAACTGGCACAAAGGGTATGGTCCATTCCCCAGATATTTAACATCACTTGCATGGCAAAAAACTTATAAATTAGTCTGTATTGAAAAGGATTTCATTTTTAAATCAAATGTTCTTCATAAATGATGTTGAAGATTGATTCTATGGGATTGGTGTATCTAACATTATTTCCCACGTATTTAAAATCTTGTATACTGTGTCAACTAAGTTATTTGTTCTTCAATAAAATTTGTACATTTGATCATTGTTTTTTTGCTTTTTTGTCCAGTGGCCATTTTCATATATGGCCTACAGACCAACCGGCATCTAGTACCACTTCTAATTTATTTGTTCCAAGTTTTTGGTAAAGATCCGTTAAGTTGAGGGCAGTGTTGTAATGTGCAGACTGTCCTATAAATACAAATTAACTGTTTGTATGACATGAGTTCACCCTCTTCATTAACCATATCCTGAATAAAAAATAAGCCTTTGTCATAATTTTTTTCATAATAAAAAAGAGCAAAGTAAAAAAAAACTAAAGATTTCTGCACGCTCAAGTCTATGCTGAATGTCCACTTAACTGAGTTTTTGATAAATGAGACCTTCATCAAAGCATACATCAGCGGATATGGTAATGCACAGTGCAGCACAGGCTATCAAACTAATGAGCAGAGACAGGATAATGAGGGGGAAGGCAGGGCAACAGAGTGAAATGTAAACAAGGCACAATGATAATAGCTATATGAAAAAACACAAGTATATGTCAAAAAAATGGCATCGGTAGGACAGAATACAAATGTGAAAAAAACAACAGAACTAAGAAATCCTGACATAAACAATCCACTGGAAAATTTTGTTTCTCATCCTCATTTATTCCCATGATCACAGTTTTACTCTCTTTGATTTTTTTTTTTTTTCAATTTCGTTAGACAGCTTTTTCTAAAGTACTGTTTATTTGCGATCACAGGTTGCTTCGTTTGGTCCACTGTTGACTTGTTCATGAAGTTAACAACCGACTTAAATTCAGCTGTATCTTTTATCATGTCCTGTAACAGATTACATATTTTTTTAGCCATTTTATTTGCTTGTGCATGGCTTCCAGCCCTACATGATCTGTTTTCATGAACATAGTAGTCATGTCCAGTGGTGGGCGATGGACAGAAAACTGGTGAGGCAGAAAACATCCCTTGAAATGGATGAGATTAGAGACCCGATTTCAATCATTGTTCTTGGTTAACATGTTAGTTTCCCTTATAATGAAATGTTTCGGCGAGTGAATAATAAATTTTATAAAATGTTAAATTCACATGCCTTAATACGCAACTCTTCATGAAAAAAACCACTGTGAATTTTCCGTGTTAAATTTTGTCACATCCTAAGCAAGTTGTCAAACCTGTGCATAATGATCATTTAATTGAAAAAGATTGAAATGCGCTGTTTTTCTTTTTTTTTGTTCAACTGAAGCGTTTGATTTCTCTTCTTAATGAACACAATTAGCTACACCTGAGAGGGGAGAGTTCATGTGTCTTTTACCAGGAAAATTGACTGAAAACAGGTCAAGACTAATAAGCAGTTTAAAAACATGTTTATCACCCTCCTTGTTCTCTGTCCACCACCCGCCACTGGTCATTTCTGGTTCGCTTGTATTTGACAGTTCTTTTTTTTGATTACTTGTAATTGTCATGACTGACAGAAGAACCAAACGCGAGTCAGGAAATCCAAAGCCGTAGTCGTTTATTCAGACAATAGGTCGGGAAGCCAGGGGTAGCACAGAGACGTAGTCAGGCAGGCAAGGTTCGTACACGAAAAATCAATAAATACAGCAACCAAAACAAAAGGGCTAAGCAAAAGAGTAATCAGTCAGATACAGGCTATAGTTGTACACGGGAATCTAGACGAGAATATAAAGCACTGGCAAGGAGAAAAGGAATGAAGATCTGACAAAGCTCTGCAGTGAAATGAGACATTTATATACTCAAAGAAATGACTAAACTAGGCGGGGAATAGGATAGGTGGGAGTTGCTAAACAATTAAATATAATGAGCACATGAGGGAAAGACAAACCATGATCACGCATCACAATTGACAGACCAATCCTAAACATGAAAACGGACTCCGATTAGGGAGTTGCCTAAGTGAATAATAGAACGAGAGGCAGCTCGAGGTAAAACAGGTGCGAGAGATCGCAGTAATCAGCAGAGTCAGGGATAGGAAACGGGAGGGCGGAGTTTACAGACTAGAGCGAATGCAAAGAGCATTAGTAAAAACGAACAACGTGATATTTACACACCACTACATGACAGGTGAATATTAATACACAGAAGTACTCAGAATGAGTATATTAGTCTATGTTAGTAATGACATTACGTAACATGAAGTATTAGTCTTAATTAATATGTTAATCTGAGAATAGCGGGAATTACAGGAAACGAGACGTGAAGGAAGATTTTCGGAAACCACGAAAACCCACGGAAATCACCGAATAGATGCTATAACGCGGACAGGGAAATGCATTGCTTAAATACATAGAAGACGTACATGACATGACTGGAGCAGACGAGGTGCTATGCATGGAAAGGAAGACATGGCAAGATAACTAATGATCTAAACTTGAAAAATAATAAAACAAGGAAATCCAAACTACCAAAATACAATACATAATCCTAAGAATGGTCAGTCAGAGCAATGATCACTAAACACAGAAATCCATAATCATGGCAAAGCCAGGCACAGAACTAAAACAAGACATGAGCATAATGAAACAAGAAAAAATACAGATTATGACAGTACCCCCCCTCCTATGAACGCCTCTGGGCGTTCTTAGCTGACGGCACAAGATGGTCTTTATGGAACTCACGTATTAAAGATTTGTCCATGATGAAGCGGGCTGGAATCCAGGATCTTTCCTCGGGGCCGTAGCCCTCCCAGTCAATGAGATATTGGAGCCCACGGCCCCGACGACGGCAGTCCAAGATGCGTCGGACGGTAAAGGTTTCACCGCCATCAATGATGCGGGGTGGAGGGGGAGGGGCCGGATCCTCGTGTAGGGGATTGTTGACAGCAGGCTTGATTCGAGAAACGTGGAAGGTAGGGTGAAGGCGTCTCATGGTGGATGGGAGTCGAAGGCGTACAGCCGTGGGGCTGATGATCTTCACTATGGAAAAGGGTCCAATGTAGCGGGGTGCCAACTTACGAGTACCCCCGCGAATAGGGATGTCCTTAGTGGAGAGCCAGACTTTTTGCCCAATCCTGTAAACCGGGGCCGGAGTACGCCTACGATCTGCCAGTAACTTGGTTCGGGCTGCCGCCCTGAGCAGGTTAGTACGTACAATCCTCCAGGTGCGCTTGCATCGATGGATGAAGGCGACGGCTGACGGAACTCCCACCTCCTCCTCCTGGCTGGGGAAGATGGGAGGTTGATACCCCATACAGCATTCGAAGGGTGATAGTTGTGAAGAGGAGGAGGTATGACTGTTGATGGCGAACTCCGCCCATGGTAGTTGTTGGCTCCAACTGGACGGACAGTGTGAACACAGGCACCTGAGGACTGTCTCGATGCTTTGGTTTGCACGTTCAGTTTGGCCATTGGTTTGGGGATGGAAGCCTGAACTGAGGCTGGCAGATGTTCCGAGCAACTTGCAAAAAGCCTTCCAGAAGCGGGCAGAGAACTGAGGACCTCTGTCTGACACAATATCTGAGGGAATGCCATGGAGTCTGATGACATGCTGGACTAACAGAGATGCAGTTTCAGAGGCAGAGGGGAGCTTGGTGAGCGGTATGAAGTGCACAGCTTTAGAGAAACGGTCCACAATGGTGAGGATGGTGGTATTATGGTTGGAGGGGGGTAGGCCAGTGATGAAGTCGACGGAAATATGTGACCAAGGGCGGTGTGGGATGGGAAGTTGCTGGAGAAGTCCTTGAGGTGGTTGATTGGTGGTTTTAGCCTGGGCACAGGTAGAACAGGTGGATACAAAGTCCAGGATATCTTTGTTCATGCGTGGCCACCAGAATTTGCGGCGAATGAAGTGGAGAGTGCGCCCTCTACCCGGGTGACAGGAGAGTTGAGAAGAATGTCCCCAACGGAGAACTTGAGGGCGCATGGACTCTGGTACAAACAGTTTGTGGTCAGGGCAGTCACTGGGATTGCCAGAGTCCCCTTGGGCTTCTTGAACCTCTCGCTCAATGTCCATCTCAACCGCATTGACCACAACTTGTGAGGGCAGGATGGTGTCTGGGAGTTCGTCATTAGTAGAGACCTCGAACTTTCTTGAGAGGGCGTCAGGCTTGATATTCTTGGATCCAGGTCGAAAGGTGAGGGTGAAGTTGAAGTGGGAGAAGAATAAGGCCCATCTGGCCTGTCTAGGGTTAAGTCTCTTGGCTGATGAGAGAAACTCTAGGTTCTTATGATCTGTCCAGACTTGAAACGGTATCTCAGTTCCTTCCAGCCACTGACGCCACTCCTCCAAAGCAAGTTTGACAGCAAGTAACTCTCGGTTTCCGATGTCATAATTCTCCTCAGCAGGACTAAGACGTCTTGAAAAGAACGCACATGGGTGTACTTTGTTGTCCAGGCTCGATCTTTGAGAGAGCACAGCTCCTACTCCGATGTTAGAGGCATCCACCTCCACTATGAACTGAGCATTGGGGTCAGGATGGATCAGGATAGGTGCCGTGGTAAACAGGCATTTGAGCCGTCTGAATGCAGTAGCCGCCTTCTCTCCCCATACAAACCGGGACTTGGAGGAGGTGAGTGCTGTTAGAGGAGCGGCGACCGAACTATAGTTCCTGATGAACCTCCTATAGAAGTTGGCGAAGCCAAGGAACCGTTGAAGTGCCTTGCGATCTTCAGGTTGAGGCCAACTGGTAACTGCCTCAACTTTAGCTGGATCCATATTGAGAGACCCCGTGGAGATGACATAGCCCAGGAAGGTGGTTGTGGTGCATGAGAACTCGCACTTCTCAGCCTTGATGAATAGGCGGTTCTCCAGAAGCCTCTGCAGGACCAATCTGACATGACGTCTGTGTTCCTCTTGGTTGCGGGAAAAAATTAATATATCGTCAAGGTAGACAAAGACGAATCTGTTGATAAAGTCCCGTAACACGTCATTGACCAGGCCTTGGAACACAGCGGGGGCATTGGTGAGTCCGAATGGCATGACTAAGTACTCCCAGTGACCAGTAGGGGTGTTGAAGGCCGTCTTCCACTCATCGCCCTCACGGATACGCACTAAGTGATAAGCATTGCGTAAATCCAATTTGGTGAATAGCTTGGCTCCACTGAGTTGATCGAATGCCGTAGTCATGAGAGGCAAGGGGTAACGGTTCTTAACTGTGATGTTGTTGAGTGCCCGATAATCAATACATGGCCGGAGTGACCCGTCTTTCTTCTTGACGAAGAAGAATCCAGCGCCAGCCGGTGAGGAGGAGGGTCGAATGATGCCGGCAGATACGGCTTCCCTCAGGTACTTCTCCATCGCCACCGTCTCGGGGCGGGACAATGAAAACAGTCGCCCCCTGGGTGGTGTAGTCCCTGGTTTAAGGTCAATGGCACAGTCATAAGGCCGGTGCGGGGGAAGGCCGATGGCGCGAGACTTGCTGAAGACCTCCTTGAAATCATGGTATTCTGTTGGGACTTTGCTTAAGTCCGGGCTCTCCTCAGATGCTTGCTTCAGGACAGGGACATGGGCTTGACCGAGGCATCTGTATAGGCATGATGGGCTCCAGGCCTGGATCACGTGTCTCTCCCAGTCAATCTCCGGGTTGTGGGTTCTCATCCAGGGGTGGCCCAGAATCACCGGTGCATGTGGCGAGTCGATGATGTAGAGCTGGATCCTCTCCTGGTGATTGCCGGAAACTAGCAGTCTGAGCGGGATGGTGAGGTGGGTGATAGTGCCGATCTTCTGGTCGTTGAGTGAGTTAGCTATACGTGGACGTTCAACCCGTTGTGTAGGAATCCCCCATCGACTCGCCACGCTAGCATCCAGGAAGCTTTCCTCTGCCCCAGTGTCGATGAGGGCAGTGGTCCCTCTTGACCCTCCATCCCATTCGATGGTTACAGGCAGGCAGGTGCGGTTTTTAGAGGAGGATTCGACAGGGAGTACGCCCACCAATGCTCCTCTCATCACTGGTGGGCGTTGGCTTTTACTGGACAATGCCTAATTTGATGTCCGGCGCCGCCACAGTAAAAGCAGGCGTTCTCCCTTCTCCGTCTCTGCCTCTCCGCACTGGAAATCCGAGTCCGATCCACCTGCATAGGCTCCTCCACCGAAAAGGGTTGATTGCTTCTGGCACCACAGGGGGGGGGTGGAGACTTGTTCTGAGGCGGGGATGTTTGGTTGAGCGCCCTTCCACGGAATTGGCGTGCTCTGCGCCTCTCCTCCAAACGAGCGTCCACTCTGATGGCCATCTCCATGAGCCGATTGAGATCTTCGGGCAGGTCGCGAGTCAGTAGTTCGTCCTTTACTGGATCAGATAGTCCATTTAGAAAAGCATCGTACAGGGAGGCCCTGCCCCAGCCGCTATTGGTAGCCAAGGTCTGGAAATCGATTGCGTAATCTGAGACAGTTCTGGCGCCCTGGCGGATGCGGAGGATCTCCCGTCCTGCCTCATGACCATGTTTGGACCGATCAAAAACCCTCGTCATCTCCTCGGCTAGTGACTCCGCAGTCCGTGTGCATGGTAACTCAGCCTCCCACGCCGCCGTTGCCCACTGCTTAGCTCTCCCGGTAAGCTGGGTGATAATGTAAGCCACCTTGGATTGCTCTGACGGGAAGGTTGCTGGCTGGAGTTGGAAGATGAGCTTACATTGCGTCAGGAAGGCGCGGCAGGTACCTGGTTCACCTGCGTACCTCTCAGGGGGTGGTAGACGGGGCTCCGGAGTGGGAAGAGCTTGTGGTGCCGGTATAGGTGGAGCTGAGGGTTGCGGCGTGCCATCAGATGGTGTAGCCCTTGCTTGGATAGTCAGGTTGCTGACGGAATGAGTCAGAGACTGCAGATGCTGCATAATCGCCAGCAGTTGTTGTTGCTGGGATTCGAGCATAGCTCCCTGCTGACTCACTGCCGCCTGCAGTGGGTCACTCGCTGGTTCCATCCTCTGGTCAGATCTTTCTGTCATGACTGACAGAAGAACCAAACGCGAGTCAGGAAATCCAAAGCCGTAGTCGTTTATTCAGACAATAGGTCGGGAAGCCAGGGGTAGCACAGAGACGTAGTCAGGCAGGCAAGGTTCGTACACGAAAAATCAATAAATACAGCAACCAAAACAAAAGGGCTAAGCAAAAGAGTAATCAGTCAGATACAGGCTATAGTTGTACACGGGAATCTAGACGAGAATATAAAGCACTGGCAAGGAGAAAAGGAATGAAGATCTGACAAAGCTCTGCAGTGAAATGAGACATTTATATACTCAAAGAAATGACTAAACTAGGCGGGGAATAGGATAGGTGGGAGTTGCTAAACAATTAAATATAATGAGCACATGAGGGAAAGACAAACCATGATCACGCATCACAATTGACAGACCAATCCTAAACATGAAAACGGACTCCGATTAGGGAGTTGCCTAAGTGAATAATAGAACGAGAGGCAGCTCGAGGTAAAACAGGTGCGAGAGATCGCAGTAATCAGCAGAGTCAGGGATAGGAAACGGGAGGGCGGAGTTTACAGACTAGAGCGAATGCAAAGAGCATTAGTAAAAACGAACAACGTGATATTTACACACCACTACATGACAGGTGAATATTAATACACAGAAGTACTCAGAATGAGTATATTAGTCTATGTTAGTAATGACATTACGTAACATGAAGTATTAGTCTTAATTAATATGTTAATCTGAGAATAGCGGGAATTACAGGAAACGAGACGTGAAGGAAGATTTTCGGAAACCACGAAAACCCACGGAAATCACCGAATAGATGCTATAACGCGGACAGGGAAATGCATTGCTTAAATACATAGAAGACGTACATGACATGACTGGAGCAGACGAGGTGCTATGCATGGAAAGGAAGACATGGCAAGATAACTAATGATCTAAACTTGAAAAATAATAAAACAAGGAAATCCAAACTACCAAAATACAATACATAATCCTAAGAATGGTCAGTCAGAGCAATGATCACTAAACACAGAAATCCATAATCATGGCAAAGCCAGGCACAGAACTAAAACAAGACATGAGCATAATGAAACAAGAAAAAATACAGATTATGACAGTAATCTGGTTTGGAAGACTTATCAAAACATTATTTATCGATAAAGAGCCCATGGTTCTCCATTTTTTCATCCAGGATGCTTCAAAAAGATGTAATTCTATGTATTAGAGGGATTTAAGTATAATTTTGTTCACTAAATTAAAATTTTCAATCATCACTTTTGTTAAGTGTAAGACTGCTGACTGTGGCGTGAGAACATGATATTGCCAAGCGATAATAATTTATTCATTAAATTACCACCTACGCTTCTTATGTCGAAGCATTAGTAATTGAATAAGTGAGTAAATTGGTTATCAGTGCATTGTGAAAGTTCAATGCATGGCTTTCATTTAAAACCATCGACTATGCATACCATGGGGCGAACTTTCAAGGTAGCAAAGTCATTAATGAGGTCTTTACAATCTAGCTTCTGAAATGGCAATTATCTAATTTAACAAAATCTAAACCTAATCTAATTACCACTTTCAGCAGCATTTTCTACATTATATGCTACTTCAAGATGGAATTTCGAGAAATTTCAGTTAGCTGCCATCCGTGAAAACTCATATTGTAGCCTGCCTTGTGGACGCAAAGTTGTATGTCTTAATCATAAATGGCAATGCAGCTTAATGAAAGGCCATTTGTACAGTAAATTAATTTAATCTATTCCCCGATTCTTACTCAGAAATAGGTTGTGTGTTAACCTGCATTGTGGTAATGTCACTGGTTGAAGACAGAGTTTTTTTACATGACCAGCCTTAACATGCTTGCTACAACCGATAATATCCCTCTGACGCATAACGTCCCACCAATGCATAATGTCCCACTGATGTATGCCCAGGAGAGGAGACTCAACAGCTTTCACCTGCGCTGCCTTCGAGGCATCTTCAACATCCGCTGGCAAGACAGAATCCCTGATACTGATGTGCTTGAGCGAGCAGGCCTGCCATCAATCTTTGCTCTCCTGACCCAGCGCCGCCTGCGATGGCTTGGACACGTCCGCCGAATGGACGACGGCCGCATTCCCAAGGATCTGCTCTATGGCGAGCTAGCTGAAGGTGCCAGGTCTCGTGGTCGCCCCTCCCTCTGCTACAAGGACGCCTGCAAGCGGGACCTGAAGGCTGCAGACATAGACATCAACTCCTGGGAGACCCTTGCAGAGGACCGCGAGGTATGGCGATCAGCTATCTACGGTGGCGTCATGCAGGCTGAGACATTGAGCACCGAAACACAAAGACAGAGGAGAGCCCAGCGCAAATCAAGCTCCATAGACCCAGCTGCCCAGCCTTCATCTGCCCGTCCTGCTCCAGGGACTGCCACTCGCGCATTGGCCTGCACAGCCACAGCAGACGGTGCAGCACCCGTCAGTGATTGATTAACTGTGTGATCAACTAACAGTGATCAACCAAGTGTAGCCATTGTCTTTCGAGACGTAAGGGGGCCGAATCCCACAAAATTTCCAACCGATAACATCACAGCAACTTTGACGCATAATGTCGCACCCTCAGTATTTAGGCTGTTTGAGCCCCTCAGAACAACAGTGGTTTAACTCAGATTTTCTAATTTTCCGAGTTAGACCCATATTATTCATGCTAAAGGTAAAATCTATTCATGCAATAATGGGCCAGTAGATTGTTAGTTCCACCTCTGAAATAAAGATAGTAGTGCTAGAGTTGTCTAACTCCAAAATTCTTAGTTTTTAAGCAAAACATGAAAAAATATCAAAAGTCGTCAACGTTGACAATAAAATACTTTCTGACCATGAAAGCGAAGATTCAAAGGATGTCACTTCAATAAAGGTCTAATTACTTGCTGGAATGCCGAATTTGACAACGTCGAAACTTTGGAAGCTGTTTTCTTCAAAATATCAAAAATGGAGTTATACCACTATTCTGAGGGGCTTGTTTACTGTTTGGGTGGTGTAGGCCTAATTGACGAAGTTTTTGCAGGTGACCATTATCATTGACCTTGACATTTACCGTCAAGGTCATTGTATATTCTGCATTTTAATTCATTGTCAGACATAGGTGACGGACATTGAGTGTCTTCTTGGTCAGCCATTTCCCATGATACAATTTGGATGGAATTTATAGGCCAATGCCACTGCAAGACTTATTTGTGGCCTGCGCCGATCTCATCACCCTTTCCAATGATCCATTAGGGTATGGGCCTCAGGCTGGGTCCGTACTGCAGTGCCGCATGGGGGCATTTTTAAGGCGGCCCTGTGGAATTTGATCCATCACCGCTTATCCTTTTCCCTTTTGTGTATACATATACTTCTCATGGCCAGCGATCACGTGTTAACCCGCTCTATCATAACTTGAAGTCAATAGATGCTGGTAAGCACATTATGAACTTCAACCCAGAAGTGAGACCACGAAACAAGACTCCGTAACGCAGATGTTGTGTGGTTAACTTTGCCTAGGTAAGCTAACTTTACAGATACATAGGCATAATGCATGGGCATTAAAACAGGCATAAAGATAAAACACGCTATGAAGACTCGTAAAGGTGCAGGTGCCCGCAAACTGAAACTGCGCGTCGGGAACCAGTATCGCGGCATACGAGAATGCAGAATTCTCCGAAAGCGTCACACCTTCAAAAAATCTGAGCAATGATTTTGTTAATTGCTCTATAAGTTTACTTGATTTGAAATATTCCATGGTTTATTTCTTGGTCCTGATAACAGAAAAGTAATATAAATACAATAATACTATCAAGAATACCTGTAGTTCGGCGGGCCTATTCACAAGGCTTTGTTCAAATGAATCAGTTCAGTATCACGATATAGTTTTAATTGGTTATGGTGATCATATCTTACTGGAATGGACTGGGCTGTCTTTGTAATTAGACACTAGACTTTGTCACTGTATTTGTTACACTGAATTGTTTTTACGTCTCGCATTTATAGAAATGACAGTCCACTCGGTTACATCAAGAATCAATTCTTGATAGCAGCCATACAGCAACTGCTGAATTGCGATTGAGTTGAAATGGTGCAATTGTCAGTTTATCATTGTTAGTTCTTCATTGTTTTGAATTAAAAACACAAAACCTACAGTATTTCATATTCGATTTTTAGCTCTAACATACAATCTGCATGATCACTAAGTGGACCGACTTGCCTACTTAAAGAGTGGAATGACTGATCGCGGGACAGCACACGGAACTCAATGTGTTGGGAAAACATGATGGAGTTTCTCCTTTAATATTACCCTCACTCGCAGGATTAACGAGCAACTCTATTCTCTATTAGACTTCTCTATTCAACACTGTCGCAATCCCCTTTGTGACCACACTGCGGACCCAGCCTGAAAGACTTTTAACAGCATGACGTGAGGCCCATAGGCTACCCATCATATAAATTTTGTCCAAATGGAGCATTGTAAAGGGTGATGAGACTGGTGCAGGCCACAAATAAGTCTTGCAGTCGGGCTGGCCTGTAAAATCCATTTAAATCATATCATGGAAAATGGTTGACCACGAAAACGCTCGATGTCCATCACCAATGTCTGACAATTAATTAAAATGCAGAATATACAAAGACCTTGACAGCAAATGTCAAACTCAAAGATAAAGGTCACCTGTCGAAACTTCGTCAATCAGGCCGATACCAATGGCCTAAATACTGAAGGTGTGACATTACGCGTCAATGTTGCTGTGACATTATCGGTTAGAAATGTAGTGGGACATTATGAGTCAAAAAGTGTGAAGTTATTGGTTAGAAAAGTTGGGATTTTATGCGTTGAGAAAGATATTATTAGTTGCAATGGAATGTGTTGGTGGGACGTTATGCGTCAGAGAGACATTATCGGTTGTAACAACGCAGACCTGAGTCTGCATAACCTCATTTTTAGAAAGATTTTCTTATGCATATTAAGCCAATCAGATGCAAAAGCAGGAAGAAAAAAAAAAACGTTTTGAGAGCTGCAGGAATTCAGAAGCTTCGAAAGACATTGACGTTTTAGGCTAGGTCTACCATTCATGTGGTTAGGAAAATGCTTTATGTTGCAGCCATCAATAATGCAGGATGAAGGGAAATGGACACGGATTGATTGTCGCAACTGAACAAATTAACGTCTAGCTGGTAATTAGGAAACCCAAATGGGAACGGGTTTGGGGATTTAATCCGCTTTCAGGCGAGGTGAGAACAGTGCCAGGATCCCTCCGATGGCACCTCTGGAGTGGAAGAGGTTTTAAATGCCTAATATTTCTTGAAACGCTCAAACATGGGGGGGACGGTCAGACTTGGTAAAAAAAAAAAAAAAAAGTCTTTTATTTCAAAAGAGTTTGTCCAATATGGATAAAAACACTGTGAAATTAAAGCTGACAGTCTGCACTTCAACCTCATTGTCATCACTCCCTTTGAAACTGAATGTGAAAGAGGACTGAACTAAAAAAAAAATGTATCACTGTCCAATGAATTATACAACTCACTGTCGCTGCTTCTTAGCCCTATCGTTCTGAAGATATCGTCACGCCCTGTTGTTGGCATGTGTGCTGCTGTATGAGTCAAATGAATCTTCTCTTCAAGGTTGCAAACCCTTAATTGCTTCTGGCTGGCCAGCACTTTTACAAGAAACATGGCTTAAGACTGAAATTGAATATAATTATTTATAGCACAGACAGCAGCAAAATAAAGCCTGTTTTCAAAACAGTAAAGCCAATTTGGTAACCCTGCCATGTCTTTTTCAAAGATTGTGTCTGTCTGCTTGGAAATGTAATGCTAGGGGACAATCTGTCTGTCTTTTTGTTTTTATGCACAATAGAATATTAATTATCCAACATTTCAGGCAGCAGCAAAAACCACAACTGACAACAAAATTAATCCACACAGAAAACCCCCCTGTCAAACAGCCTCACACTTGAGAGAAGCTGTTAATCGCTTAGGAGCGGATGAAAAATAAATCTCTTGATCAACATCTGGCCTGCTTCTGTAGGCAGTGAAGGATATCTCATCTAGTCTACCCGGTTGGGAGGATTTCACATTAATTCCAAGGTATGTTTGTTTTATTTTGGGTGATAGAAAAAATAAAGCTGATGGTCTTTTGAAACCATGCAATCTTGATAAATGTGATTGGACTTTATGTCCAACCTAATACATTAAGTCAAGTCAAGTTTATTGTTATTGCACATTTCAAACAACAGATGTTGACCAAAGAGCTTTACATAAAAAAGAAATCAAAGTTAAGACAGGTGCTTGAAAAATTTAGCATAAAATCAAGCTCATTTGTTTAAAAACCAAAACAAATGCATTTGAAGATGTGCTTTATAAACCTCAATACTGCAGGCAGATCTGATATCCAATTGCAAACTTTTCCAAGGTATTGGATTAAGAATTAAAAAGGCGCAGTCACCTCTGTGCTTCAGATGTGCTCTGGAAACAAACAACAAATTCTCTGTTGACCGTAATGCTCTGGCTGAGGGTCAGAGAAGTATTTTCGTGCCAGTCCATTTAATGCTTTCAAGACAATAAAAAGTGAGACTTGGGGTTTATTTGAGGGCATTACATATGACAGAATTAAAAGTTGTCATGAAGAAATGCATGATACTTTGATAAATTTTATCTTAAAACCTTTAAACATGCACAATACTGAAAAAAGAATTATGTATGTCAGTGCGAGTGTACATGCACACCGTTGAGACAAAAAATTACAATCCCATTTCCAAAAAAAGTTTGGACACAATGTAAAATGCCACATATGTTCCAACAACCACATCCACAAAAAAAGTCAAACATGCCTCCATTTTCTATCCATGACAGGCATCTAGTGTCTTCCAAGGGCGAGCAGCGCAAGGTCTTTCCAAGCTGCCAGGAACAGCCGTGTTCCCCTTAAGAGCTACGAAACTTGTCCTCGCCACGGACAATCATCACTCCTACCAATAAGAAGGAGCTCAATACCCAACCACACTGATTCCAATGTAACTTGGCATCCATAGCATTAGTCAGCCCTGATAGTTTAGTAATTAGCCAATGTTATGGTTTCAGTCCACCATCTAGAAGGTCTCAACAGATGTTCAATTTTTTGAGAAAGTGTTCAGTAAAACATAATACAACCTTGAGATATTTGTCTTTCATTAATTAGTGCAGGGCTTGGCATGTTTCATCAACAATTTCAGAGATTGTACTTTCTCCAATCCGGAAATCGAGCGGCAGGCTCCTGAATGTTTCTCCTAAAATGGAAGTGGTGGCAACATGAAATGACATCAGCAAGGTTAAGTTTCTGGCAAAGAAGTTTTCTAGTGGGCTTGACGGAATTTCCCTTGAACGAAAGACATCTGCTTATCAGTCACCATGGGTGGTGAATACAAATAACTACTTTTTATCTCCATGTTGCTAAAAGCACAGGGTAACAGCAAATCTCTGGCCAGGGTCAATACTGCCTCACATAACTGAATCCTCCTTTTGTATTTCCAGACCAACCTTTTCAAGCAATTCCAGAAATTCCACAACCCGCACTCAATGGAACTGGTGATACTTCTCGGGGTCCTCCTCCCACAATTCAGCCACAAGATTCGCAAATGCAGCCCTTAACCTCCATTCTCTGAAACCAGAATCTTTTCCACATACTTCGCTTTACCATACGCAGCAGTCGCCGGCAACGATGACATAGCATCAGTAGTAAAAGGAGAGCAGTTTTGTGTTCTTCATTCATCTCACTTTGCAATTAACTGATATTGAGCATGGGCGCAGCCATTTTTCTGCATCATGTGACTCGTCTGCACATCATCTGACAGGGTCTGCACATTGTGATTGGTCGAGCATGCGTAACATTGCAGCAGGTAGCCCCAACACGGTGAGTAACTTCCTTGCGTGTCGCGAAAATATCTAGCAAGCTAGATACGCTGCTGCACTGTCATACGAGGAAGCTACGCAGCTAAAACCATCCCCACACGGTGCAACATTGCCTGATGCAGTATACACGCGTGTCACTTTCCACAGGCAAGGTTCCACTGTCAGGAGCAGGCTTAAAAGATAAAACAGACTACAGAACATTGACACATGTATGTGATGTCAAAAATAAAGGCAAGTACACGCAAGCCCTGCATCCAAGCATCTCAAATAAATTAACCCTGTTAGCCCCTTTGCTGATTTGGCTGAAGAACTGATTTCAGAATGCGTGTTTTCTAAAGCTGGCCATGTTGTTGTAAATCCCTCATGGCAGCACATCAGAGTGACACTGCAAGCTGCCAATACAGGCCAACATGGTGGCTGAAACAGATTTGGAAATTTGGAAAATATCTGGTAATGCCCAGGTCTGAGACTTGGATGTATCATTTAGCCCTAACTGTAGCAAAATGAGTGTACGTGGACTAGCTCCCATCAGAGCATAGATAAGTTGGCAAGCGTTGGTGCAATGTTATTTCCTCCCAACAATGGAAAATTCACCCACAGGCAAACAGGCAATGTCACTAAGTGATAAAACCTTCTTCCAAACTAAGCAAACAAACCAGCTAGCTGTCTGAAATCGGCAGGGTGTAAAATGGCCATTCACTCTTGGGGCTCTGTAGCAAATTGCACATGCTTTAGCTGCGGGGCTGAAGGCAAAAGGACAAGATACAGTGCTTGTCTGAACAACATAACTTGAGAAAAAGATCACCTGAAACCAGAACTTAATTCAGTTTGGTTGATAGAAGGCCAGATTTAGGTAATCAGTGGCAAAATATTGTGTCCTTTATTGTGCAGAAAGCAAATGCAAGATAGTTGTAGAATCAAATATTGACACAAATTAGTAGTGCGAATATCCAGACCAGATTACTCCTTTCTATTGACTGTGAGAGCTGTTTCACAACTGCCTGTACAATTTTCAGAGCATAATGCACCCATAATCTCATAGCAATTGTTTCCATGGGGAAATCTTTCAGTTTCAGACGCCTGGGAGGCTACTTTTGAATTTCATCTAGGCAGGCTAACACACTGAGGTTACCAACTTGCAAATGCTGAGATGTTATTTATGGGCAACTTTCTTGAATTTTAATAATGTGATTAAATCAGATTATCCTGTCTAAACATATGTACAAACTGACATCTCTGATCTCTGATGGAGCCAAGGTAATACAAGTGCACTCTCTGTAAATTGGCATTACACACATTAATTATACATAGTCGACAGCTCCCTAGTGGAGACATTATAGCCTCTGTAGTCACCTTGGGGTCTATTCTCCCATGCGCTTAAGTCGAAAAAAGCGCGTAGCTACGCGCTTTTCAGCCTACGCGTATTCTCCCCTCGACTTAAGTCCGTGCATTACGCGGCTTGAAGGCACTTACGCGCTTGGGGCGGAGAAAGGCCAAAATCGGGGCGTTTCCGGGCGTTTCTCATGCAAATAACACTTACGCGTATTCTCCCCCTGGCTTACGCGCTTTTTCTGTTAAGCGCTTTTGAGGGCTGTATTAAGGTCAAGCGCCAACATTAGGCGAAATCAAATATTGCGTTTGATGTCGGTTATAGGCCGAATTTTAACATTACTTTTATTTTATTTAACATGGTAAAGGTTGAGACATTTAATATTCGATTGTTCTTCCTTATTTCTAAACTACATTTCTCAAAGCCATGATAATTTATCAAACGAAATCATCACATGATATTACGCATCAGCCTCTTCTCCAATCAGTTAAATTACAAACGCAAAACAATTAATTAATACGAGTATACATAAGACCATTATTCTACCATGCCCTCAAAATCTAAAGCCAAAATGCCAGTCCTGCAATTGCTTGCACTCCTGCGTGATTGGGAAAGAATAAGAGGAGCCCGCCGAGCTCGAAGACGAACACGCATATATCAGCTTCGTTTGGACATCCTGGGACAAACAAACATCGAGTGCATCCAGCGCTTTCGCCTGGACCGTGCATGAGGCAATCATCTATCTTTGCCGACTTCTGGATGAACAACTATCCAGCCGCAGCAATTATCCACAAAACATACCCGTGGTCATCAACGTCAGAACTGCGCTGTCGCTCCTGGCATCTGGGTAGCTTCAGAGAGTGGCTGGTGATGTCATTCACATCACAGGCGTCTGTGTCAAGGTGTCTGACGCAGTTCGTTGGCGCTTCAAGTTCTTCTCCATGCACTTCCATTGCAGAAAGAGTAGATGCCATCCCCTCCTCCTGTGCAGTGAAATGCACAGGGGATTATGGTTGCCCACCACCTGTTGCGTGTACAGTTCTCCGGTGTGCAGAGAACCTGGCTTTTACAGCGCCCCGCAGATCTCTCCATTTATGCTTTAAATCGGGGATACTGCGCTTACATCTCCCCATCGAATCCACAACCAGAACTATTCGCAGATTAATTCCTCGGATCAGCCTTCATTGCTTGCTTGCCATACAACACCAACATCTGTGTAATTTGGTTTTCGGCTTTGGCTCGACGTCGCCATCATTGTCTTCCATGTTCTATTAACAAATTCGACTGCCCTTTATGTTCGTGATAATCTAAAAAGTTGTGATATTCTCACGAGTGAGGGGATTGATTTTTCTAATTGAGGATATCTGTATTAACTAACTCGAGTCCTAGTAATGTTTTACCATTGGTAATACTGTGTAATTTAATGTGTGAATAAAGATATTATTAAATAGGCTACTCTAGATTGAGCCCTACCCTGGCAAATACCAGAGCACTATCCATTTGTTAATCAATTTTAGCCTTTAAAGAATAGCCGACATGGGAAGAATCATTATCAGTAAATGGGATAATTGATTATAATAAAGTATTAGGCACAAGTTCAAGTGAATGTGTCGCTCAAATCAAATAGGATGATAGGCTATGGATATGGAATTCCGTCATTGCTGAGGCGGTTTCGGGGCGGGGAAAGAATCCTTGTTAAAGCGTTTCCATGTCCTTTAGTTGTAAACCTGACATCGGAGTAGTTTTCAAGTGCGCAATTTCTAAATGAGATCATATAAACTGTCTTTGATTGTCTTTGTGTGACTAGAATGTTCCCTTTGTCTTCTTCCCTGTCTTCCACGGAACAAACAGGCTGGTGTAGGAGGGGCACATTTTCAATGATCTAATTGCGCTGATTGAGAAGCGCTAAATTCTTTATTTATTATTTAATTATGGCGGCAATTTGTTTGTATGCATAGCTTTAATGCCATGGTGGCTAGAGTAAGAAATAACAAGTGTTTGTCACTAACATATCCCCCGCCGCCGCAATTTTATGTGTCCGTACGGACGGAGCCCAATGCTATATCCCCCGCTATCCCCGGCGGGGATAAATAAAGAGATGTCTGAATTACGTCTTGTAATTGGAACGGCCTACTATTACAGCGGCATATAAAACCTCGTATCTTTCACAATGACAAACTTTACAGGAAAATAAAATAAAATTAAATTAAATTATTATAATAATATAAATGGATAAATATAGTTTAAAATAAAAATGTTTAATTTTGCATGTTAGAATAGTGGACATACGAGTTTTCGTTTCTTATCAGTTTGGAGATACGAGGTTTTATCAGCAGGCCGACAATAGTCAAATTTAAAGTCTGGATTGCGTTTTCTATGGACCACAAATGCGTTTTTATTGTTAATCAGAAAATCCTTTTTCCATGTTTTCCTGATAGCCAAAATCAATGAGCTTTGTACAGAGTCTGCCTCTCTTTTGGATCAGTCACACCTCTTTTATAAGGCCGCCTACATTCTGAAGTTAAGCGCTGTGGGCGTGATCGAAGCGAGTAGGGGAGAATACGCGTAACTCAAATGCGCTTAACTCGAAGCGCGTAAAAAAGGACTTACGCGCTAATGGGAGAATAGACCCCCTTAAGCCTGGAACAACAATTGTCTTGAATCAAAAAGCCCTGAACTCTGAGCCTTGACAGTTAGTTCACTAACCCTAAATATCACACTCAGCACTATTTTATCACATAAAATTGCAACTGAACATGTAATGTCATGTCCCATTCCTATTTGCTTTTTTATGGTGCTCATTGTTATGTTGACAAATTATTATTCCCAATAATTGATGTAATACTGATGACTTTCTGAGTCAGCAGTTTTTGGCTTTATATGTACACTCCTGATCAAAATCTTAAGACCAGTTAAATAATTGCAGGAATTTACGTTTTGCACTGTTGTATCATAAGAAGGTTCTAAGTAGAGTTTCAAAATGCAAAAAGAAGAAATGTGAGCAAGAGACTAAATGTTTTGAGCAGGCAATTTATTGAAAAGAACAATTTAACTAAAATAGGCTGTTCATCAGCTGATCAAAAGTTTAAGACCATAGCTCAAAAAAACCCCTAAAACAGAAATTAAAGTCTCAAAAACAGACTCAGTAATGAGTAGCTCCACCATTATTGTTGATCACTTCAAAAATTTGTGTTGGCATGCTTGATGCGAGTGTTTCCAAAAGGTTTGTAGGAATGTTGCTCCAAGTGGTGAAGATGGCTTCACGAAGGGCATCCACTGTCTGGAACTGATGTCCATTTTTGTAAACTTCCCTTGCCATCCATCCCCAAATGTTCTCAATTGGATTTAGATCAGGGGAACATGCAGGATGATCCAAAAGAGTGATGTTATTCTCCTGAAAAAAATCCTTTGTCAGACGGGCATTGTGAATTGCAGCATTGTCCTGCTGAAAGACCCAGTCATCACCACACAGACGAGGGCCCTCAGTCATGAGGGATGCCCGCTGCAACATCTCCACGTAGCCAGCTGCTGTTTGACGCCCCTGCACAACCTGGAGCTCCATTGTTCCATTGAAGGAAAAAGCACCCCAGATCATGATGGCGCTCCCTCCGCTGTGCCGTGTTGAAAAAATCTCAGGTGGCATCTCCTTGTCATGCCAGTAGCGTTGGAAGCCATCAGGACCATCAAGGTTAAATTTTTTCTCATCAGAGAATAAAACTTTCTTCCAACTTTGAACGTCCCATGTTTGGTGCTCCCTTGCAAAGGCCAAACGGGCAATTTTGTGGCGTTGAAGGAGACGTTTTTTGTTTTTGAAGCCGTTCCTTTGCAGATGCTGTCTGATGGTTATTGGGTTGCAGTCAGCACCAGTAATGGCCTTAATTTGGGATGAGGATCGTCCCGTGTCTTGACGGACAGCTATTCGGATCCTCCGGCTCAGAGCCGGTGAGATTTTTTTGGGTCTACCACTTGATTTTTTTGTTCCATAAACCTCAGGATCTTTTAAGAAATGCAAAATGACTGTCTTACTGCGTCCAACCTCAGCAGCAATGGCACGCTGTGAGAGAGGCCTTGTCTATGCAGCTCAACAATCCTGCCACGTTCGAAGGCAGTGAGTTTTTTTGCTTTTCCCATCAAGAGGTCTTGACAGTGTGATTACTTGACAGAAAATGACATGGAATCCAAATTTTTTCCACAGATTTGGGCTTTTAAAGGATGTGGTCTTAAACTTTTGATCAGCTGATGAACAGCCTATTTCAGTTAAATTGTTCTTTTCAATAAATTGCCTGCTCAAAACATTTGGTCTCTTGTTCCCATTTCTTCTTTTTGCATTTTGAAACTCTACTTAGAACCTTCTTAAGATACAACAGTGCAAAATGCAAATTCTTGCAATTTTTTAACTGGTCTTAAGATTTTGATCAGGAGTGTATTTGTAGTATATATGGATACATGCAACTCAAAATAGTATGCACAGAATATCATTTTTAAATAATGAAGCTTAGCGAAAGTTCAGTCAGGAAGACTCTCTCGCGTTCGTCAACTCCGTTTATTTTCTTTTCATTCACTCACATGCTCGCCCATAAACCCCTGCAGTCAATGCCTGTAGCCGTCAATCGAGCAGTCAGCTGGTGTAGCAGCTGATCTCTTCCATCCAACCGCGGCACACCTCAGTCGCACCACTAGCCAGTCGTTATGTCGCTGTCTTTTTAAAAAATGTCATTTTTCTCTGCTCTAGTTCGTTCATGCTGCTGTTCGCTGACCCTCCTCTTCCCGAACGCCACCCTGCTCCATCAGACCTTCCGTACTGCTGCACAGGTTTGTCAGCCTTCAGCCACCATCGCCACCAGTGTCTGGACTCTTCAGGGGATTTTCCAGCTGCTGCTCTGAGCCGTGCTCCTGCTCTACAAATCTTCCCGAAGAGTCCAAGCGCCAAAGACTTGTCTAAGTTTAAGCCTGTAAATTCTGACTGCTGTCTGCCTGCTGTCCTGATCCTCTCATCCCTGATTTACCATCAATTTATAATTCAGCCAGCGGAGGATGGGCTTCCCCAGAATAGCCAGGTTCCTCCTGAGATTTCTTCTCAATGAGGAGATTTTTGTCACCACCGTTTAAGGCTTTTTCTCCCTACTGGGAGTTTTTTGCCTGCTATTCAGGGACTAGGGATTAGTCTGGGCTCTGCCCTTTTCTCTTTATAAAGCGCTATAAAAATAAAATTGAATTGTTTTGAATTCTACTTATGCTCAACGCATATTAAAATTTTTATCGATTTCAATTGAGTCTTTCCTGATTGAACTGTATTTTCAATTACTAAATTTCCCTAGTCTTTACCAAATACCTTTTTAAAGTAAGATGTTGCTTGTAAAAATAGTTGTTGAAGGCATTTTATCAAGTAAATATAGTGTGAATCTGTTCCCATTCCATATTTATGTGTAAAAATTGTGTGGTGCTGTATGTTCTTATGTTTAGTGGTTGAATGGCAAATCAATTTCGATTCCAATTCCAAGTTTTATTCTTCTGTTTTGTATTAGTCTTCAACAATAAATCATTTCTTCCCACATATTTATCGCACCGGAATTTCTCATTAACCTCTGGATGCACACTTCACAACAAACAAAAGCCTGCTTATTAGCTAATCTTTAGGCAAGCAGCTTCAAATGCCCTCACATTGATTGTTTTCACTTTGATAAAAAAGAAATTATTGTACAAAGTCTATTTGCAAAGCATTCTTTCTCTGTAGTGAAGGTGACAGCATAACCATCGATCTAGATAACTGATGTTTTCTATTATCTCCACTGGTGTCCGATGCAAGTTCATTTCTTTTCTTCATAAAATAAATGTACATGTCTATGTAGGTCTATATTGATAGTTTATGTGATCTGCTCTGTATTATAAAATTTGTTTTTTTTTTAAATAAATCAACCTTTGGAAATCCATCAATTCCTTGAACAATGAAAGAATCGCAAATCACAAATCTGCGAAAATGGAGAACTGCAGTCAGCCTTGGGACAGCCATCTTTGTCTCTCAGATATGAATACGTCTCTCATTAAAAAGAGATCAATAGGCCTCTGCAGCTTAGCCAATATGATTTGGCGACTCATCCATGTTACTGTTAGTGCACTGAGAGCAAGCATACATTAGAGATGGATATTTATCGACAATTGTGCATTTTAATTTGTTGACAGAGACATCTTAGGGCCCATTGCACTTGAGGAAATATTTATTCCTGAAATTTAAATGCTAAACGTTTTAACCATAATTTCCAGTTCACTTTCATTGTCCTCTTCGGGAGCTGATTTGTAAAGTGAATTTGTAAAGTCCATGTCTCACAAACTAGATGCAGATCCCCGGAAGAGATGTTGTAAGGGCACTTAAGATTGCCACAATGGGCTATAAAAGGGCAAAAAAACTGAATAGGCAGGGAGGCTATCCCTAATAAACTGCCCGTGAGTACAATAAGGAGAACAAGGAGAATGAGAGGTGCAACACACAACACAAGGCAAAAGACATTTTCACTGCAGTCCAGGAAAGAAGAGATGAAGATAGGGAACTGAAATACGACATATATATATATATATATATATATATATATATGTGTATATGACAGTGAGTAACAGGTGAGAGAGGAGAGTGTGGAATGCAGATAAGGAAGGGTGAGACACAAAACTGAAACTGACTCAAAGGGTGCAGGGGGGAGGAGGGGCTGCAGGCTATAGTACAGGGGTGGCCAACCCTGGTCCTGGAGAGCCGCAGTGTCTACTGATTTTTGGTGTTACTTTGCACTCGACTGATGGATTACATTAGTTGATTACTCACTTAACTGATCTCACCTGGTGTCTCAGGCTTAATTTGGCAATTAAGCAATTAATTTGGTACTTGAGCCAATCAAGCAATTAGCAGGAATAACCCACAAGACTCCTAGAGCCGATTAAGCAGACTTGCAGGTTGTGAAAGATTTGTCAATGTGGTTGGATATTTAGTGTAGTTGTAATGCAGGCAAAGTAGAAGTACAGAGTACAGATAAAAGTTTATAGGACAGGGGTGGATAACGCACTCAGGTCCTGTAGAGCCAGAGGGCGTGCTGAGTTAGGTTTTAATCGGGTGGAGAAAACCAAAGACACCAGGTGATACAGTATAAGTGAAGGGTGTAATCAACTGCTTTAGTTTATCAATCAATTAACACTAAAAACCAGCAGACACTGCGGCTCTCCAGGACCGGGATTGGCCACCCCTGCTATAGTACCTTGGATGTAGCGGTAACCATAACCAGTAAAAAATTGAAATGGAAAAATAAAAATGTGAATTGGGTTTAAACTATTTTGTACAGTCTATGGCTATAAAAAATGACAATATGCCGTCAATGACAATGATGAGCATAAAAACAAATAATAATATAAATAAGTAATTAAGATAGTATTCAAAAATGGCTGCGACAAAGTGAAAGTTGCGGAGGGAGGCAGATATGGAGAGGCTGATGGAGGAGTGTGCCGCAGGGATGAAGATGGGAGAGGCAGCCAGTGCTACATCTCCTGGGTGAAGAAGTAAAGTGGCGAACTGTGTTGGGGTTTTAATTGAGACGGATATTGTGTTTGCCTCCTGAAAAAGAAAAAGCATTTACAAGAATGTATTTGCTTTATAAGATAAACGTTTTCCTTTTCATTTTGTTAGTGATACAGGAGAGCCCTTCTTGCAAATGAGAACTATGCGTACATGGACTTCAAAAAGAAAATGCAAAGTGGACGATTACGTTGTCATTTTCATGATGATGCACATAACGTGCTTGCTTTTCGAAAAAAGAAAAAGCATTTCTGAGAATGTATTTGCATTTTAATTTTCGTTTTTGTTTGTGATATTCCGGGGAACTTTTTGAAAATGACAATGCAATTGGGGAATGTAGGGGAGACCGGGGTTACCTCGTCATGATTTTGTATATGGCCTCATAACTCTTTGTTGCTAAAACTTAGAGAAATACCTTTATGGTCTATGTGTAGTGCAGAATGTCGCCTACAAAAGTTGTATTGACACAATCTCAATATAACATATGTTTTCGTCACAATATTCAATTTTCGATATGTCACAAACATGCTGAAGTAACCCCATACCCGGGGTTACTGCGTCAGATGGGTGGGGTAAAATTGTCATAGTTGGCAATCAGCTGAAGCTGAAAAAGACAGTCCAATATTCTCATAACAGAAATGGTGAGAAGTGTTTTATTTTTACAATTAACCAAAACAAGCTATGAGTTATGCATAATCACCATCAGAGTAGCAGTTTTGACATATGTAGGCAAGCACACTGACGTTTACTCAGTCCTCATGTGCCCACCCTTTGCATGAGAAGCGTTGGACCCACTCCTCTCCACCTTTGGATGATGAGTAAGGACCATGGCACCAAAGAGGAGCAGCAAACATTCCCACTGACAAAGGAACGGAATGATACGCAGAGGCCCCAGGGCTGGCACCTGCCAACCCTAAATACTCTGCCAACACCTCCACTTTAATGAGCCCCACCTGTGGCCCATTAAGGTGCAGGTGAAAGAATGAGAAAGGGGAGGGACTGCAAGGAGCAAACCCTTACAAACCCATACTTGTCTCCTCCAAACAAAGGTCGTAATAGGTCCTCTATAATAAATATTAAATAAATGCAAATATTTGTAGAATTATTAAGACACTATAGGTGTCATGGAATTTGACCCGCCGGCAAGAGACGAAGCCGACGGGCACTGGGACCATGTACCCAAACTCCAGAGAAAGGGACCCACACGCACAGGCTGAGTAAAAAATAAATTAAGATTTAATTAAACCAAAACCAGGGGAGCAGCGGCTAAAAACAGGACTCCATCACACTCAGAATAAAAACCAGAATGCAGCTGCACTGCCAAACTGGCGGCGCAGCTCTTTTATAATCAAAAGCACCTCCACCTCAATGAGAAGCAGCTGTGGCTCGTTGAGGCGGAGGTGCAAGCAAGAAGGGGGAGGGCCTGCAGGGCAGGACCATCACAATAGGTGTCTGAAAAACAATAAATTGGCTCCTATATTTGACTTTGGAATATTTTAATATAGGCCTAACACAAGACCTATAAGTGGTGTAACCTCAGCACCCTGACAAACTAACCCCATGCTGCTTGGCCAGCGTAGCCCCGTGCTCCCATTTTGGAAATCAGGCCACATATCTCATCTCATGATTGCAGCAGGCCTTTATCTTATGTGTCGTTAATAACTCTAGTTAAATACATTTATGAAACGGTAAAAACACTGTCGAAATCTTTGTCTTCAAAGAAGCTAGACGCATTTCTTTCAGAAACTTAAAGTTTGGAATTTGGGCCAAAATTCAGTTATTTAGGCAGAAAACACTAACATGACATTACAAGCCCTTCTTCTCTCCAAGAGATGACGTCACTGGGACGTCACATAATTTGTACATTTTCGTTTTCCCGTCAGTGCATTTGCAATGAAAAAAAAATGGGGTGACAGACCTAACCCCTTGACCGAAGTAACCCCAGTCTCCCCTATTTTAATTTTCAATTTGTTAAAAAATTCCATACAAGGACTTTAAAATGAAAACGCAAAGTGAAGGATTACATTTTCTCTTTGATTATGATACAAATAATCTGCTTGCATCTCGAAAATGAAAACGCATTTCTCAGAAAGCATTTCCATTTTAATACTTTCAGCTATATCAGGGTTCTGCCCAGAATGCTAGGAGTGCTGGACAGAAAATTTCTGCCGTCTCCAAATCTGACAATCCACCTTCTATACACATTATTTATGAATTATCTTGTCAATCATTTTCGTACCTAAATTCATTTTGCTTTCTACCTGCAGCTAAAGTACAACTTAAAATACAGGGGACGAGGCTGAGGGGAGCTGAAAGACTTAGACTTTCGTCATTTAGGGTTCCTAATGTATTACTCATTTATTTTTTTGTGTGAAAATATATTGAAAAATACAATTGTAGGCAATGAGAACAAAAAAAATCATTCCCACAAGTATATTAGAGTAAATTTTGGGTGATAAACAAAAACACTGAAAACATAAATATTTTATAGCAGTCGAAACGTGTCACAAATTTTTTTTTTGACTCTTGCAGAATCTAAATCTATTTTTGAAGGCTCATTCCATGATTATTGATGCTAAAAATTTGTTTAAACTTGTTGTTTAAATTTGTTTATCTCTGATGGTCAGTTCTTCCAGTATGTAAGGTGACATGAACTTTATGCAGTGTCACGATGTTAAACACGACAGCACATCAGATGCAGAAGATAGCACGAGCTCTCTGAGATTGTTTGTAGCTGCATTGTGGCCTTAGATGATGCTGAAGATGTTAGATGCAGTCATGACACTCTAAGAAACACCATGAAGCATTTCATAGAGACCAGGTTGCTGAAAACTAGCGACAATTGAGGTACAAAATGAAGGTTAAGTGCCTCTGATCTTCCATATGTTTGACAACTAAAAAAATAATCGGCGGTTGACAGCACAACAACTCCATGATGATATTTATTGTGCAGGAAGTGAAAAGATGAAAGTATCAAGGTCTAGCATTTTTGGATGCCTTTGTGAAAATGGTCTGGTTGGTCGTGTTGCTGCCAAGAGCTGGAAACATCAAAAAAAGACTTGCCAAAAAATTCAAGGATTGCACACCAATGGATTGGGAACGAGTCCTTACGACCGATTAATCAAAATTCAAAATTTTCTCAGAACTTATGTGCACTATAGAATTAGAGAACGTTTCAAAAATGACTATTTAGCCCCTTCAGTAAAACATGGAGGTGGAAAAATTATGGTTTGGGGATCAGTCTGCTTGAATGGAGCCGATGATTTCATTAAAATTGACGGAATCATTGATCAAAAGAAGTATCACAGCATCCTCAGGTGGTATGCATTGCCATCCGGAAAGAGTCTGATTGGTCGGGGACTTTATTTCCTACACGCACTTTTAAATTGTAAAAGAATTATCTCAGTCGGAAAGAAACATTTGGTGACATAAAAGTTATATTTGGCCTGCTCAAAGTCCAGGCCTTAATCCAATTTAGCAAATCTGTTGTAACATCAAAAGAATCTCTTTGAAATGAACTTTAAGCCATATGAAATGATGAAAGGATTGAGATTATACTAAAATATGTGAAAACTATGCCTGAAAGATTAAATGCTCTAATCAAGGCAAAAGGTGACCACACTAGATATTGACCTTTTCTTTCAAAAAGACATTACTATTTTTGTTTTTTCTATATATTGATATCTGTTTAGTTATTTTGATCGACATGATCCAATATTACATGAAAAAAAAATGCTTGAATAGAAATTGGTTTCTGATTCCTCTTAATTTTGTTAAGTGTATAATCATCAGTGCACACTACTGTATGCCATCCAATTATTGAGTGAATTCAGTGCATTACTTGACTGAGTAACTAAGGGGGCAGTGACTTCCTTATGCTGGGCCTGGCGGAGTTCTATAACTCCTTCAGTAAATGATCATTTGCAAACTGTGTATTGTATTTACTTTGGTCATCTTTGTCTTCGATTGAGTTTTATTTCAAGACCTGAAACAGTAATCGTGACAATTATGCAAAAGTAAATGAGATCAGTGCTTTTTGACAGCACTGTGTCCCGTTGATGGGTGATATAAAGAGGGCTGCAATTTCTCATCAAAATATACCTTGGAGTAATTTGCATCATCATTCTCTGAATTCATTTAGTTTAATCAAACAGTGGCTCAAGATTACATTAAATTGGATTCTACCGGGGTTAATTGAGTAGATCTACCCAGAGGAGTCCAATTCAAACTGATACTGAGCAAATTTCAAGATTTTCTTTCCCCCTCTGCCTCCTCCAACCTGGCTTAAAGAGGGATTCATATGGAACTGTGCTAAAACAAGGGCTGTCACTGCACAAGCCTGCACTGCCTCTGATTTAGCATGTGGGGTAATATCCCTAGCATGGAGCCAAAGTGCTGTGAAAACAGGACAATAGAGATAATTTGGGATTTCGAGATTCTGGCTCTTATTTTGGTATTATGCAGAAGCAGTTTTTGACTTTTTCGCCCCGGTTGTGACAAAATTTGTCTTTCCATACCTATGCAGATCAGAGGATGGTGGAACGGACTGCTGTCATGGATGTGAGGGTGAGCTAGCATGAGCAGGAGAAGGCTTTTAAAATAAAAGAGAGAGGGAGACGGGTGCAAATGTTTGGAGTGTGGGGAACAGAGGGGCTGGGAGGACAATTGTTAAAGCAGTTTTAAAACACAGAATTAACTACCAGAATGAATGAGGTATTGTACATTGCAAAGTATACATCAGCAGTTCAGCAGTGGTGGCTCGTACAAAAATTAATTATTGAGGCTGACAGCTGCCCAACCCACTGTGTTAGCTCACTCCCTGCAGCTGAAGATACTTTCATTGGGATATATAACATCATTATTCCACCTGTAGATCATACAATTGCCTTTGACCAAATCCATTTCAGCTCAGCACAATATAATGGAACTCACTCATGCAGAAAAATTATAGTTGAAAAAATAATAATAGATTTAATCACATGTTCATTTCCCCAGAGCTTCGAGATTTCTGTTTTGTGCTTGCTTGGCTATTATTTCCCTCTTGTCTTAACATGAAGAAGTTGTCACTCCACTATTTGATCACATTAACAGCTTCACATTAACAGCTGGATTAACAGCTTTTATTTGAGCATTTCTGGCGTGAACCAGTTTATACACTTTCTTCTGACCTCTCTCAGTGTCTTCTTACAAAGTCAAAGCAGCACAGATCACACATACTGCCCACTCTAATGTGGTTGGAACAACAACTGGGAACAAATGAGAAAAAAACAAGCAAATAAATTGAACAAGAATTACTCAAAATTGATACATTCCTAAATTTCACTTAAAAGGCAAGACTGCAAAGGCACCCAATTGCATTTCATTTTTGAATTCTGGCTGGGGTGTGTGTGCCAGGAAGTATCTCAGCAACACTTTGACACATAAAAACAGAACTTAGTAAATGGACTCAAGAACCTTTTCCGAGGAAGCACAAAAAATACTATCTTCTGGTCACTATGGGGTGCTGTCATAAGTAAACTTAATGCGTTGCTGAATGCCCCTCGGCCCAACAAGATTTCCTGCCTCAAGGTCACAGCGCTAAGGTCAAAGGTCAAATCTAGCAAAAAACGCAATGTTGCACATCTATGTGTCACATTGAGTTACCATACCAAATTTGGTGAAGTTGCAATCAGTAGTTGCTGACTACTGACCCGTACAAGATTTCCTGCCTCAAGGTCACAGCACTAAGGTAAAAGGTGATATCCAGCAAAAAACATAACATTGCAAATCCATTTGTCACAATGAGTTACTATACTAAATTCTGTGAGGCTGCGATCAGTTATTGCTGAGTACTAACTCGTACATGATTTCCTCTCTGAAGGTCACAGCGCTAAGTTGAAAGGTGAAATCCAGCAAAAAATATGATATTCCACATTTATTTGTCACAATGAGTTACCATACCAAATTTGGTGAAGCTGCGATCAGTAGATGCTGAGTTCTGACCCATACAAGATTTCCTGCCTGAAGGTCACAGCGCAAAGGTCAAAGGTGAAATCCAGCAAAAAACATGACATTGCACATATATGTGTCACAGTGAGTTACCATACCAAATTTGGTGAAGCTGCGAGAATTAGTTGCCGAGTACTGACCCGGATAAGGTTACCAGGGTCAAGGTCACAGAGCTAAGGTCAAAGGTCAAATCCAGCAAAAAACTGGACGATGCACATCTATGTGTCATAGTAAGTTATTAGACCAAATTTGGCGAAGCTGCAATAATTAGCTGTCGAGTACTGACTCGGACAAGATTTCCAGGGTCAAGGTCACAGCGCTAAGGTCAAAGGTCAAATCCAACAAAAAACCAAACTTTGCACATTTATGGGTCATAGTGACTTACCATACCAAATTTGTTTAAGCTGCGATCATTAGTTGCTGATTACTGGCCCGGATGACGGACGACAGACGACGGATGACGGACAACAAACAGACATGCAGGTGACGACAATACCCCTCCGGCCAGAGTCGGCCGAGGGGTAAAAATCTATTTTGGCTTATAACTGTTTATGTTTTTGCCTTGAAAAAACAATTCTTGGTTCTGGTAATTCTGTGGATAGTCCTGAGGTCAAGACATAATGAAAATAATTCATGCGGTGGCCATACTGGATTTTATTGAGAGGTTTAAAAATTTTTCTTGGGCCACAAATTTCGTCCAAACTTCACCAAAATTGACATAGCTGATCGTCGGACCAAGACTCAAGAAAGTGATCATACTGATAAGTGATTTTCAGAAATGTCCACTTGTCACAGTTGATTGAAATTGGCGGCAAAGCTGCCAAGTGGGAAGTGAGGTCATATCTCAGCAACACTTTGATGTATCAAAACCAGTCCAGGTATGTGGACTCAGGACCTGATTTTGAGCAATCATAAGATTTTTTGCCATTTGACCCATTTGGGGTTAGCTGCAATAATAAAAATAGTGTTCTGCCTACTAACTGTTGATAAAGAGGTTCTTGAGCCTGCTAAAGCTGCGCATGGTCCTAAGGCTGAGAGATGGCAACTTGTAATGACAACCTAATTGAGCCTCACAAAAATTATCAGATGGACTGGTCAGTGTTTGAATCCTGTTTTTGTTATTTTTCTGTTTACTGTGTTATTTTTGTGTATTCTTAAGTTTACCATGTTCAGTTTAAACATTGTGTTCATTTCCTCGTGATTTTTCCCCTTTCTGTTCACACCTGCTTCTGTTTTGCTCCTCTCTCCTGCATTCATCCTCCCGGTTCTCTTTTTTAATTACCTCAATCAGTTTCCTTGTTTGTTGCCCTACCCCTGGCCATGCCTATGCACATCTGTGATCACTTCCTCGTTTGCTTTGTGTTCCCCTTGAAGTAGCTTCAGTCGACCTTCGTCCTTTTGAAGTTTGTTACCTTTATGAGAGATCACAATGAGCCTTTGTATTTACATGAGAGTTTGTCAGGTTTTGATTCTGTTTTGTCATATGGTTTTTGAGATTGCCTGATCCCCTGTTTATTGTGATATTCTGGTTTTGACATAGGCTGGCTTTTTGGATTAGTGGTTCTGTTCTCCCCTAATTCTGGCATTCCCACCGTTTGGCTTCTGACCTCTAGCCTGTACTCTGACTGCAATTTGGATTATCTCTCTTGTGCTGCATGTTTACTGATTGGCTTTGAACCGGAATGTCTGACTGCAAACAAGCTCTCTACTAAACCTGTGGAACTGATTCCCTGTCTGCGTCTGAGTCCTGAGTATGATGCTTGTCAGAATTGTAGATTTTCAAAACTGTTTACCCATTTCAGCCAAATCAAAGGCAAAAAACCTAAGCAGCACATGATTTCATATCTCAGTTACACTTAGTATTTCCATTAAACTTTCTATCAGTGATCTATCAGGGGTGTACAAATACTTATTGGAACCACTGCATATTTCTGGGGGGGGGTACTACTTTGTTGTATGAATACATCTGATTCAAGTAGTGACATATACATAGTGTTCTGATGCTATTAAAAGCCATTTTGCTAACCTGAATGCTTTGTTTATTTTACTTGTCCAAATTGTTAAATTAATGAGGGAAAAAATGAAATCCACTTTTCCAGGAATAGAGGGAATGAATTTTTTTGGCTTCTGAAGTGGATCATGACAGAAAAAGTTTGTGAACCACTGGATTAAACACAGACAAACATCAGGGCATCAAATGTACATCACATGCACAATCTGTGCTATACATTATAGACATAAGTAGTTACAGACTACTGACATGTCATTTGCTACAACTGGCTTTGAAGATACTGGGATAAAACTGACATTATACTGCCTGTGAAAGGACTCCCGAAATCTGGCCCTCAAATTTAAATCCAGCCCTGATTTTGTTGACTTCTAGGGTATTAAGAGAACTATTATTGCTACTGATTGGCTGACTGTCTTAACATCTGACTCTCAGAGAAAGGGAAGATCAGCAGTTCTCGGACCTCCAGGACTGTGATTTGGGGAGCCCAGTAGTGTACTTTAAATATTACGTAAAATTAAGAGAAAGCAAGAAAGAAGAATATAAATAAACACGATAACTTCCTAGGTCATTTTGAGCACATGAATATCAAGAAAAAGAAAACAGAACTAACCGACTTCTAGATTGCATGGTTGGTTTACATTTTCATCCTCAAAATATGACAAATCAAATGCTTGTTGACTGTGGAGTATTTGACAAGGTGCATTTAAAGTGTCAAGATGTGTTTCCAAAGTGATCTAAGATTGTTCCAACATGCCAGTCAGCTGAAAAGTAGAGTAAAATACAGAAAGATTAAAAAAATTGAACTGACAGTGCTCAGTGGCATATTCAATCGTTTGTGAATCTTCTTGCTGCCATTGTCATATGTATGAGGGTCTATGACGATCTGCATCTTTATAACTGGCAGTTGTTTTGTTTTCTTCATGGTGTTGGATGACAAAAGGTTTGTTTCCTCATTATATTAAAGTGAAACAGGAAGTGATGTAATGGCTCAATACAGCACTTAGGTAAAATTTAAATAGGTGAAATTCAATACGCAATACGCAAAAGTCTAATTTTGGTAGATGTTATTTACAATAATCTTGAAGGTTGCCATTAATTATGACACCTTGATTTGGAGGAAATTGATTTTTAATTAAATCAGGAAATGATTTTGGTTGGTACCATTGGCACACACACATACAACCCCAATTCCGAAATAGTTGGTATGAAGTGTAAATTGTGGCTAAAGTCAAAATGCAATGACTTTCAGATCACATTTGCCAATATGTTATTTACAATAGAACATCATAGATAACATTTCAAATGTTGAAACTGAGACATTCTACATTTTTATCCACAAAATGAGCTTTTCAAATTTTCTGATGGCAACTGGTCTCAAAAAAAGTTGGGACACAGGCAAAAAAGGGCTGAAAAAGCAATTAATATATAAGAGAATCAGCTGAAAGAACATTTAGCGAGTAATTAAGTTAACTGGCATCAGGTGTGTAACATGATTGGCTATAAAAGGGATGTCTCAGAGAGGCATGTCTCAGAGAGGCATGAGAGGATGTCTCAGAGAGTCTCTCAGAAGTAAAGATGGCCGGAAGATCTCCAACCTGTGAAGGCTTGCGTCAAAAAATTGTGGAATACTTTAAAAACAATGTTCCTCAATGTCAAATTGCAAAGGCTTTGAAGGTCTCATCATCGACAGTTCATAACATCATCAAAAGATTCAGAGAAACTGGAAAAATCTTAAGGGACAAGGCCGAAGACCTTTACTGAATACCCATGATCTTCGGGCCCTCAGACGCCACTGCATCACTCACCAGCATGATTCTGTCATTGACATTACTAAATGGGCCCAGGAATACTTCAAGAGACCACTGTCAGAAAATACAGTTCGCCGTGCCATCCACAGGTGCCACCTGTAACTCTATCATGCAAAAAGGAAGCCATTGTTGAGCATGATTCAGAAGCGCCGCCGTGTTCTGTGGGCTTGGGCTCATTTTGTATGGACTGTGGCAAAGTGGCAAAGTGTCCTGTGGTCAGACGAGTCCAAATTTGACATTTTTGTTGGAAATCATGGGCGTGGTATCCTCTGGGCCAAAGAGGAGAAAGACCACACCTCCTGTTATCAGCGTTCAGTTCAAAAGCCAGTATCTCTGATGGTATGGGGATGCATTAGTGCATATGGTGTGAGACACTTGCATGTTTTAAAAAGCACCATGAATGCTGAAAAGTATATAAAGGTTTTAGAGCAAAATATGCTGCCCTCTGGATGACATCTAATCCAGGGAAGGCCTTGAGCATTTCAGCAGGACAATTCAAAACCACATACTGCAGCTGTTACAACAGCATGGCTTCGTAGTAGAAGAGTCTGTGTGCTTACCTGGCCTGCCTGCAGCCCTGATATTTCACCGATTTTGAGCATTTGGCACATAATTCAACGAAAAGTCTGTCAAAGGAGTCAAAAAACTCTCCAGCAGCTGAAAGCCTGTATTAAACAAGAGTGGGATCAAATTCCAATGGCTAATCTCAAGAGACTTGTCTCCTCAATGCCCAGACACGTCCACTCTGTGTTAAAAAGAAGAGGGGATGCTACACCATGGTAAATAGGCCCCTGTCCCAACTTTTTTGAGACGTTTGGCAGCCATCAAATTTGAAATGAGCTCATTTTGTGGACAAAATTGTAAAATTTCTCAGTTTCAACATTTGCTATATTATCTCCGTTCTATTGTGAATAAAATACTCGCTGGTGTGATTTCAAAGTCATTGCATTTTGCATTTACACTTTGTCCCAACTTTTGGGGAATTGGGGTTGTATATATACTGTATATACAGACATATATATAATGCAATACACAATTTGATGCAAGTACAACTGAAAATATATGAAAGAGCATATTTTTAATCAGTATACTATTTATTTGGCTGTGTTTGTTCAAATATTGGGAGGTATGTTATGCCATCATACTTATTCAAATAGCAGATTTAACAAGTACCACAAGTCACAATGTACAGTTTCGTCACAGATAATATATTTCTCAATTGCCCAGTAAAGACAGCCATCAATTAGGTAGCTCACTGTACTACTGAAACCTGAATTGCTCACCTCTCAGTTCGCTGCTCAGTCACATCACCTGCTTGTCTGATCCTGTGGAGGAACACCTTTAGGTAACAAAACCAATGGAAAGAAATGTGCCTTTTGTTCATAGAATGCGCAGTTCCAAATGAAAGTAATTGTTGGAAGGGTTTTTTTTTTTTTTGCTGTAGTTTGATTGTTTTTCTCCTCTGGCTAAAAATAAATAAATGAATAGCTGCCGTTCTTTCAGCAGTACCTCTCCACGTGTAGCTGGGCCTCAATTCAGCATGAAAGGGTGAAGAGACTAACTTGCCTTGAGCTCTTACGTTCATACGAGGGCATCTTTTGAACATTCTCTTCCTGTGCACTTTTCTTTAATGTCAGGGTTGACAGCTTCCATTGGTGAGGACAACCAGTTTAACTGTATTTCAGTTATTGTTTTTTTTTTTTATCATCTTCTTGACCTCATCAACGCAACTGGTCTTTTTCATGCAGGTGAATAGTACATGTTCGTACATATTGGTCAGGGTCGAGTAATGTGATGTACTGTTTCTCAGCATTGAGTAATTGTTTGGCCCGTTTCTTCAAGACCACGACCATTTAGACAGTGGTAACTTTGCCTTTTAAAAATATTGTGGAAGAACTAAAAAATGTGTCAAACTTGCTTTAACTTCTCATAAAGTTAAGTGCTAGTCATATTTCTGCCTGCGTCTGAGACGTCAACGTGCTCTCAGCATGACAGAAAGATTTCAAGATTTCAAGCCTTGTGTATGCGGTGTAAATGGTACAACATTCTGACAAGCTTGACAGGCCGAAGACACTTTTACCTGCTTTGGTTTAAAAGCCTAAACAACATTAATGGGTTTTTCCCCTTGAAATCGCTGTCCCTGTACTACCTCGTCAATCACAGGTGTGTCAGTGTACAGAAGATACACAGCTTGTACACAGTAATGAGAACCTGTGGAGAGATAATTAACCTCATGGTGACTGTTTTCTCTTTGGTTTTCCCTTTTGGAAATGGCTGTGGTCTCCTTTCAGTTTATTCAGAGAGAGAGAAACACAAGTAAATAACAAAGTGCTTTCAAAATGATACAGTGAGCCAGAAATATATCCCAAATTCTCATGCACATTCCCAGCAGGGGCTGTAACATTTTGTGTACTGTAATGTCCTGTAACACGGACCACTGATCCGGACCACTGGAGTAACTGTCCTGCTCCACTAGGGCACTGGTCCAGACCACTAGTCTTTGCTCAGTATGATGTTAGCACAAGTATAGTTAACGGTTCAGTTTTAGTGTCAACGCAGATTTCGTCCTGATGTAAATAATGCGTTATTCTTGTCAATTCTGCTGTTGTTTTCAGATCTCTTATGTTTTATTTTTTTAACAGCAGCAGTATCTGCAAGAAAAATGAGGGCTCAACAGTTTTTTTCTTGGAAGGAGTAGAGAAAGAGCACCTTTGGTTCTTTTAAGTGAATGAGTGAGGGCTAAAATTTGGTAGATGGGCATATGTATGAGTACAGTATTAACTTTAATTGACTTCAGTTTGTTTTCGCTGCATTCCTGGTATGAAGGACTGTATTTACAGCAGATGTACTAGATGGCTGAGCCGGCGCATGACATACGTCATCGCCAAACGTTAGTGATTAGTTTACGGGTACACCAATGATTTAAACTTCAGACAAACGCCCAGCCACCAGGAAGTAAATACTTGTCAATGACGACTGGCCTGACTCTGTGTATGAAGTAAAGCGAAGTAGCAGAGTCTGGTTTTACCTGGCTAACCTCGGTAGGCTTTAGGCGCTTCTTTTTACCCCAAAGAAAAATGTTTTCTGACAGAAGGCCATGACCATGCCTATCTGAAAAGTAATACAAATGTAATACAAAAATATATTCAAGTCAAATAATTGTACAGTTGAAATTTCCTCTTAACACGGCCGGTGCCAGAATTACCTCACCCCCCTCGCAATCGAATGGGCTACATTCAGTACATAAATATAATTTAATTATAATTAGGTCTATGCACTGTTATTCAAGGACGATTTTTTTTTTCTCCAGCAAGAGCGACATTTCAGAATAATTCAGGTAATTCCGGTGACAAGTGTGGTGTCCTCCATTTATATTTTTTAATCAGACAGCTGTTCCAAACCGACAGCTGACAGCGCAGTAAAAAATGGCGAGATGCATATTGTCAGGCCACATTGATAGTTACTGGCTTCAAAAATTTTGAACAAATAGACCTGCAGTCCTAATGATTTAATTATCCAAATAGCAGCCAAATAAATTATTTGGCCAACAGTAATGCTGAGGGTAAAGCAGCCATTTTTTCCCAGCATGCATTGTACAGTCAATGGTTCCGAGACGCTACCTCTGCAAGGCCACTGAAGGAAAAATGTCACTGTCTCAAGATACCCTGGACCAGTGGTCCGGACCAGTGGAGCAGGCAGTACCAGTCCCTTAGCGGAGCAGGACAGCTACTGCAGTGGTCGGTGCTCCAAAGACCAGTGGTCCGGACCAGTCCCCTAGCAGAGCAGAACAGTTACTGCAATGGTCGGTGCTCCAAAGACCAGTGGTCCGAACCAGTCCCCTAGTGGAGCAGGACAGTTACTGCAATGGTCAGTGCTCCAAAGACCAGTGGTCCGAACCAGTCCTCTAGTGGAGCAGGACAATTACTGCAGTGGTCCATGCTCCAAAGACCAGTGGTCCAGACCAACTAATGGAGTGGAGCAGGACAGTAATTATAGTGCTCTGTTACAGGACAGTACCGTACACAAAATGTTACAGCCCCCTCTCCACATTCAGTATGTCAAATTAAATGGCAGTAAGTACCAGGAGTAATATTGTCTGCAATTGATTCGACGTGGCAGTAAACGGTATTGTGTTTTATATTACTACAGGGGCAACTTTTCTGGCAGATGAGCAAGATCTTCTACAATCTCACCAGTGTTATGAGGGAAACTCACACACAAAATGTTATGATTGCCAAGTCTATTTAAAGAAGACAAGATACAGAAGGAAAACTGACTGTATACAATGACGTGTCATCCCATTCCCTTTAAGTTGGTGGGAAATGCTTCAGCTGTGGGGTCGTGCAATTCGTTTGTATTGTTTGACTGAATCAGAGCATAAAAAGCACAAAGTCAATTAAATCAAAAAAGGAGACAATTGCACCTCCTTTCTGATTTTATAAAATGACTCATTTTCAATAATCAAGGCTTAAATGATTTTTTTTAACCTTTCTCTGAAAAAAAGTATTGATGTGGTCCTACTTGACCACAACCGTTGTGGTTGAGGGATGTCCTTGTTCATTTCAAGCATGTCATTTATCTCAACAGATGGCTTTTTATATATGTCAGAAAAAGACAAAAAGCCCAGACACAAGTATGACAAAAAAATGGTTGGAGAATTAACTGAACTTATTCCTGAAATACATACAATAACAAGCAATTACTATTATTATTATTATTTATAATTTATAATTTATTACTCTTTAATTTATACAGCTTAGATGAATGGTGAGAGTAGTTTTGTGTTTTCTTCTCAGGGCAAGCTGTATCTCATGGCTTTGTACCACTCTTTTCTAAGGACTCATGTGGTACCAAGGATAGTGGCCTTTTGTGAGAACTCTTTCTTTGAGGTGACACCAGTGATCCTCCAGTGTGTGCAAAGGTTGCTCGTCACCATGACTAGAGCTCCGACCACCACTGGTACCACAGATGTCATAGCTTTGCCGCCTCTCTCCTCATATCCTGGTATTTCTTGATCTTCTTCTCCTTTTCAACAATCCCAGCTTCACCGGGTATGGCGATATTGATGATAAAACATTGGTTCTCCCTCCAGTTGACCAACACTAAATCCGGTGTTCAGGCTTGTATTTCCTTGTCTGTCAGGAGGTTGAAATCCCAGAGGAGTTGCACTCCATCACATTCCATCACACCCTCTGGCTTATGCCCGTATCGCTTCTCCAGAACATGCACTCTCTGCTGCCTGGTACCAATCAAGTGTAGAGTTCTAGCCACGTCATCATGTCGGTATTTATATTCAACTGTGCCATTTTACTGCACTCGCAAACTCAGGTGACCAATTGTCTCATCCTTTGCTCCGCACATTCTGCAGAGTGGAGCAGGTTTTGCTATTCAATTTTTGCCTTGATTGTGTTATTTCTCAGTGCTTGGTCTTGCACAGCTGTAATGAGCCCCTCCATCTCCTTTTTGAGCCCCCCCCTTTCAACCAAAGCAAGGATGTCTCACCTCTCACATCCGCTGTTTGGCACAAAAATTAACCATGGAAGGGTTAGCTCATCCCCCTGTCTGTTTACCTCCTTCCGTTCTTTCAATTGTATAGGAGTCTTAATCTGTTCCTTGATGGGTAACCCTTTGTTTTTGACTGCCACAGGCAGTGGTTTTGTACTTTTCTTCACATAGTTCGCCAACTCAGTTCAGGTCCGCCTGTACACAGTTCTCCATGACATTAAGCCCACGATTCCCACGTCCACAAGGAAGGTAAAGGTGATCCAAGGTGATCCTTTTTTGATGGCAAAAATTGCTTACCCAATGTTGGGCTCTCACTGAGCATGTAAAATTACCTCTATGAAGTTTTTATCACTTGTTTTGCTGTAATCTGAACTGCAAGTTTAGGCTCCTTGCATGCATGTCCTCGATGCGCATTCATGTTCATGATATGCTGCATATGCATTGATGACTCATAACGGTACTTGCTATCAGCCCCCTCTCCATGAAAAATCCTTCATACGGATACGCCCATAGTGAGTTTGACAAAATGGTCTTAATTATGAACAGCATACTCTGGAGAACCTATTCATGATAATGTCACAGATTCATCAGAAACATGCCAATCAAACACAAAGACATTTTCAGTTTAAATCTTATATATGAATCACTGATATTACAGTATGAGACAAATTGAGTCTCCAGGTGATTGAGCCGTTTAATCCCCCTAACCAAAAATGGCAAATCTTTTATATTACTGACAATCTACCACATCTTTTCTCCTGATTGAACTTCATAAGTTAAAAAGTCAGCCATTATAGCGCAGTAAAATGGTAAAATATTTAGCATTTTAAAAACATGTCTGTTCTGCACCTGCTTTTCCGAGCCTGTGTCTAAATGTTTCTTTAAAAGAATAATCTCTTTATGGTTTTTTGTATTCTCTCGAAGGAGCAGGATGGATAAAATTGTTATCAGAGTAACTTATGCACCAATCAGTTAGTCACGTGGTGGAATTGCTCTATAAGCACTTAGATAATAAACAGAAGGCATCCCCCGAAACAAGCGGGAAACAAAGCATAGAAAAATTTTGCATGTCTTTGAGAAAACCAGGAGAAATACCGTCCTGGAAAATCAGAGAGGAAACTGTCATGTTCCTAAGCCAATATGGGAGTATTTGATACTAGTCTAATATGCGGTGTGATTTTCAGTACACAGTTTTCAGTAAACGTGCTAAAAATTCTGTGCGTATTCTATTTATTCTGATGTTTAGCTGTGACCTTAACCCGGAAACTGTGAAAGTCAGAACTTTGGATAAGTGTTTTGATTGAAAATTATAGCTTCTAAAAGATGGAGCATTACCATTGTTTTCTCCAAAGTAACCTTGAAGTCGAGAAAGCAGGCTGCCCTCTGGAAACAAGATGCATATAATATAAATAGCACTCTTGCCTGCAGCTCCAGATAACCTAAAAGTGCCAGTAAATCTGATCATTTTGTCATCTCATTTAGATGTCTCTCTGATTGCCATGGATCTCTCAATCTGCTGATGTATCCCTTTTACAATTTCCTTTCAAGCTGCATAATGCTGGTGACAGGAACAACTACTGTAGATATAAAGGCGGTGAATGACATGAAGCATTAAAAAAAGAACAGCTATGAGTGTGGAATTCCAGTAGCTCGTCTTACAAAGCACATAAGTTAATATTCCACTTCGATCTCGGCATTTAATAAAATGCCTTAAAGGCAAGGCAGCTTTTGTATTTCAGAGAGCAAAATTAGATCTTCGGCTCACCAAATGATTTACCAGCCATCAATGGGAAACTATTACAAAGACTCGTGTTGACATGGTGCCCTGCATAGGTGTCTAATGACAAGGCAAAAAAGAACGCAAATATGCTAGACCAGCAACAATTCTACTGTCTTTTACATGCAAGGGAAATATTTAGAAGTTGCTAGAGTGTGTCACTTATTATGGCAACAAAGCAGGCTTCGATGGCACAGCAGCATATCTCACCAAGCCATTGTGTCTCAGACAGCGGCAGAGAGTGTGCTGGCATTAGCCATAGGATGGCAGGGGGTTGCATTTTATGGTGAGGGTCTCTGATTACTGACAATTACAGAATTGCTGAGCATACATGTTCAGAGCAAGCTACTGCAGCCCTGTCTACCCCCCACCGCACACACACACACACACACACACACACACACACACACACACACACACACATGCCAATTTCAGCTTCGCTTTTTAAATCTTAAAACGTATCATCTGCCTTCAATGTTATTGGTTTTTACTTTATTAGTTAAGGCCCATTACATCCTCATGAGCGCAGACTCTAGAATTTATGCAAATGTTAAATCTGCTGTTCATAATTAAAACCTGCCTGCCATGAAAGGATCTGATTTAAAGAGAGAGAGAAAAAAAGATTTTAATCCCTGCTCTTTTTGGGAAACCTACAATAAAGCAGAACCTACAATAAGCGGAGAGTAATTACTGGGATACACATCAAGGAAGTTGCCCTTAGAGACTGGCGATCAGATTCTCAACCATGTTTGCCTGTTATCTGTAATTGTTTTCCAGTTGTACTTATCCAAAAAGATAACTACATCAGGTACAGCACATTAGATTATCTTTTTAGCATTCATATATTCTTTATTTGCATGGAATCTCCGGTATTGCTTTTTAATTTATTTATTGAAGATAAATATTTACCTGTTCGTTCTGGGATGGCATTGAGGTATTCACCCGTGCTAGGTGTTCTGCAGCGAGTTTTGATCAAGAATAGCATGGTTTTCACGAGTAGGGCTTCATGGTCTTAAAGGCATTTCTAGTCGCTCAGTGGAATTGCCTTCTGCTTGGGCGATGCATAGCTCCCAGCTGTCATTAATATTCAGTCTGCCTGATGAAGATAAGCCTTAGGGTGAAGGAATTGTCTTGGAAAGCTGAGTCAGCACGTCCAACAAAATTAATGTCTGACCAGCCTCTATCCGGAAATCCTGAGCTACCCCAACTGGGGAGACTTTGTCTCAACAAAAAAAAACATTCCACACAGATAAAATCATCATTCCAAACTGGCAATGAGGAGCTAAGTTATAGAATGGGTGTACGTTGGGTCGAAGGAATTTGCAATTTCTTTTCTTAGAAAATAAAGTATGGCTTTGTGATTCCCGAGCAACAGATAATCAGGTGATTGCTGCGCCTGTACTGGACCTGCTGGGGCGCAGCATTGACCCTGGCTATAGGTTGCCTACGCATCGTACATGATTTAACTTTTGTGAGGAACAACTTTTGCCTCCTAGGAGGGTCTTGACAGCTGAGACACTTTCATCAGCACTGTTTTCTCCTGCTGGGCGAGCCTCTCAGCACAGGTTATTGATAGGCACTCAGTGCTGCCATGAGGTCTGTGCAGACATAGAGCCATCAGGGGGAACCTGGTCTATATGCAGACAGAGAGAGAAAGGCTAAGAGACACAGATAGGACAGAATGTTTGCCAATTATCTGCCCTAAAATATATGTGGGCTTTAAAGGAAATAAGGGTTCTGACAGTAAATTGACAGAGTGATAATGAGAATCCAGGCCATGCTACTGGCTCCATATCAACCACATGCAACATGCCACCCCCCCCCCCCCCCCCCCCCCACCACCACCACCACCACCACCACCATCAACTAACTCAGCCCAATACTTTTACATGCAAGACAGGGAAGACACATACAAACTCAACAGAAATACAGTATTGTATTCCATATCAAAGATTTCACTCCATGAACATCAAGAGAAAAATTTTTAAAGGCACGACTGGGTTATACCGGGTCTTAGCTTCTCAAAGCTCTTTGAATTATTGGGTTTCATTGTCGAGGCAATTTTATTCCTTATGTTTTATCTTTTGCAATAAAAGAGTGAGAACAAATCTAATGCCTCTTCTGAGCCCAACAAAAAGACATCCTGTGAATAAGAATTTCGCCTCTAATCCAATTATCCAATTGAAATTACCACAATGTCGCTAAAATTGCTCATTTAAAATTGTATTACTTCATTAATGCAAAAATGAAATACGGTTAAAAGCAGTAGAGTAAATGTTAGCCGTTTCTACAAAATAAAGTTGAGCTGCAGCTGCTAATTAGAGTTATGTGATAGTGTAGAGGAGTTTAAAACTTTCTCCTGCCATCTGTCTTACGGTGCTTGCAGATGTCAAAACATAGAAATGATTTGCAAGCAGTCATTTCTCATCACAAGTGACTGGGAAAGAACTGTCATCGCAAGAAGAATTCTCTGCTGAAGTGTACGGCAATAGAATTTTCTTTAGACAATAGGTTCACATTGTCTAAAACTGCAAAAAGATGATCAGCGGCCTTCCATTAACTCAGCTTTCTGGGAGGGATTCTGAGCTGATAGATGCCTGTGGGAAGGAACAGCATCAAAGGTTCCAGGGTATTGGATTCAATCTCGTTTAATGCAATTCTTTTGTCATTTTCTCTATTCCCTCTGAAAGAGTCATGGTCTTTCTGGCATGGTCTGAGCCCTACCTACTATTACCCTTTGGACATACGCAGTGTAAAGTGCAATTGAAGTTGCCTAAAATAAGATCGGCTTATTGATTTTTGATCATAGTTGCAATGTCCTTCCAGATTCTAAAGCGCCAGGGGAAATTCAAGAAACTATTGATTGGAAAATATAATTTCTTGTTCCGCAAAGGCATGGAATATTATTTCAATCTACAAACAAAAATATTTGACTTTTGCCAGACAATGAATGATGAATCACGTATTTGTCGCAGAAATAATATTCTAGACACAAGTAGCCTTTGTCATTTAAGACAGATGTTCAAAATCGACAGTCTGGGTTGTCAAAGAGGCCTCAGTAGCTCCCTGCTGCTAGCAGATAAATCTGATACTGCGCAATATTCCATCTGATATTTGCCCATAACAAACAATTAATATTCTGCATTGCAGCCTGAGATTGGGGCGAGGCATTAACCATTTTCTATTTCCTCTCCAGATGGTGATAAGTAACTGTGCGCAGCATTTGTAGTGACTCTCTGATTGTATATATATATATATAAATATATGTATATCTGATCTTTTCTTTCTCTTCTTTAAACTTCAACCACTAATCTTCCTTTAACTTTGATTATGCATTTTTCACCTACCCACATCAGTAGTGGATTTGCTGTCAGAAGACCAACTCTGAAAATGACGACAAACATTTGGTGAGATTTTTTAGTAATTATGCTTGATGTTTTGCAATTGTTGTGCCCCTGCTGGTTCTGGGACCCTTGTTAAGGTCAGAGGAATGATTAGCTCCTGTCTGGATCAAGCTACATCGGTCAACAAGCTGCTCTTCCCCCCAGGAAGCTCACTCAAGCAAACATTTGATGCTGCGGGAGAAAAGAACTTTTATTTCCTCATCAGTTGAGGTCCTGCAGTTCTCTAAGGACTGAAACTCTGGGACAGATTTTCTTAGTGTAATTACTGCGGCACTGTATTTAATAAAAATGATTTAACTTATTGTTTGTGTGACACTTGAAGGATCCTGTCCCTAGAAATGTCTCCTAATAAGTATGCACCCTGGCTACCTTGCCAAAGCCTGGCAATGTGGTCAGCGCCTTTGACTCCTACGCTGGAGACTGGAGTTTAATTCTGCCTGCCACATTTGCATTGTTAAACTCATGGCTGCTGCAAAGTACTAAGCAGCCCCTACAAATAAACTGTGATTATGGAATATGGATGATGGAATATTAGAAGGAATAAGGTTTAGCGACAATTTAGGGCTAGAAGATGGACAGAAACAAAAGATACAACTATAATTACTGAATTTGATTAGTTCACGGTTCTGCCATCTTTTAACAAACTGTTAGAACTTTTCCTTTGCACAAAATTTAATGACCAGCACAACTAAGGTTCATAACATAACATAACATAACATAACAAAAAAAAAAAAAAATGACTCTGTGATGGTTCCGCCCCGCAGTCCCTCCCGCTCCTGGTGTCTTTGCCTCCACCTCAACGAGCCACACCTGTTGCACGTTGAAGTGGAGGTGAAGTTTAGAGTATTTAAGAGCTGCACTGCCAATTGTCAGTGCAGCTGCATTCTGGTATTTTAGCCTTATATGTGTTGCTGCTGCTCCCCTGTCTCTATATAAAAGTATATTTATTAAATATCTTCTATTTTTCTTTCCAGCCTGTGCGACTCGGCCTCTTTTTTGGTCTTTGGGTACATGGTCCCAGTGCCCGCCGGATTGCTTGTTGCATCCGGCGGGACTAAACCCTGACAGACTCAATGGTATCAAGCTTTAAGTCAAGCCTGCTCTTGAAAATTTCCAAGGTTGCTGCCTCAACAATATGGTCAGGCAAGCTATTCCATATCGAAATTACTCTTTGGGTGAAAAATTATCTCCTAATGTGCTAAATTTACCCTTAGTTAACTTCCATTTGTGACCCCGAGTTATACTAATAAAACTTTGCCAAAGGAATCCTATATAATTCACTTTGTTAATCCCTTTAACATTTTTAAACACCTCAATCAGATCACCCCTTTTGAGTCTCCTTTTCCTAAGACTAAAGAGATTAAGGATCTTCAGCCTGTTCTCATAGCTTTCGTCTTTTATACCTGGAATTACCTGGAACCTCCCATGAACTAATCCTGTCTAATATTTTTATTTCCTAGATGTAGAACTTTACATTTCGCAACATTAAATTTCATTTGCCACATTTCTGCCCAATTCTGGATTCTATCCAAATCATCCTAAATCATTTTAGTAGACTCTACGCTGTAAACCAAACCTCCCAATTTAGTATGATCTGCGAATTTAACAAATTTGCTCTCAATATTCCTATCAAGGACTGTTACGTGCTATGTATGTCTGACTTGCTTGCCCTTATCTGCCACCATCTTCATTTGTGTGCCACCTGTCAATCTTCATCATCCAAGTCCCGCCTCCACCAACCACAGTCTTCCCAGTTCCACTTCAACCAATCCAAAGCTTCCATGTCATCCAACAGTAAACCAACCTGGATCTACCACAGTGTTTAAAATCCTGAATTGTTTGCTATTCTGCAGTTTTGCCTTGTTTTGATTTTGTTGTGTTAGTGCGAACTGCCCATATCTTCATTTTGTCTTTGTTACCCCTTATTCATTTGACTGTATTTTGTTTGCTTTGTGTTCACTTCCAGGTCCTGGGACAGGTAAGACTGGGGGCTCCTGTACATATGCCCGTAGGATTTGCAATGTATAGACCCACTAGCCTTTAGGGGTGGTTGCCAACCACTGTACTTATTATGCTAGTTAGTGTAGGTAGGCTTTTGTTTTGTGTACTTGATGCACTAGGTTAGATTGGTCTATCTTAGCTAGTTTGTTTTTTGCTGTTTTTTTGGCAACATCCAGCGTCCCTTGACCTTAGTTGTGAGAGTCTGTATTGTCTTGTTTGTTCCTGTTTTCTTAAGTCTGTCTTACACCACAGTAAACCGTTGTGCACCGAGTTGCTACTTTGTCCCCCTTGTATTATTATTTCTACTCAATCACTACATCCTAAACATCTCCCGGTTCTTACCAATTTTTAACATCCAGTTACCTACCCCCCCTGCACCCCTAGGCCTGTGGGGGTTGTAACAAGGACATTAATGTAGATGAGGAACAGCAGGGGTCCCAACACTGAACCTTGATGGACGCAACTCCCTACAATACCTAGTTTTGAATCCACTCCCGAATACCTCCTGTAACTCTGATGTAGCTCATCTTAAAAAAATATTCTCTGATGGTACAGCATGAAATGCTTTCTGAAAATCCAAGTATATGATGTCATAAGCCCTGCTCTGATCATAAGTCTTGGTGGCCTCTTTTGGACAACTTTGAAATGAATTTGCATTGTGAATCAAGTAAAAACCCCTTAAATCTTTCCCACAAACATCCAAAGTTGCATTTCAATCAGACTTGTATTATCACTTAATTTTTTTTTTTTTCATTTTTCACAAGATTCAAAATGGTATAAAACCAATGAATCTAAAGGATCCAATCGAATTTTTGGTTCATCTTGAGGGGGGCCATCTACCACTTTTTGCTTTGTGTTTCTAAACCAAATAATTAAATTATGACCCTCCAAAGTTCAAAATAAATTTGATCTTGCTTTGTTGCTCTACCATTTGATCAATTGAGTCAGTTTTCCTCTAGATCGCGGGGTTCACCATTTTTAAAAAATTTACTACATTTCATGAGTTTTCACCATACCGTCTGGGAGCTGAGCTTATAAGTGGGACAATAGTAGTAGCAGTAATTATAATAATATGTATTACTGTATTATTATCATTATGATTACTAAAAAAAGCAGTTGGGTTCTTTCCAGCAGCTTTGCTGCTATGACCCAAAAAAAGTATGTCTGAGTGACAGCAAGTGGAATAGAAAACCGAGTAAAGAGAAAAATAAAAATTTTAAAATGAAGTCCAACCAGGAACAAGACAAAACATTGCTCAATGCTGAGTCACTTTCTTCCACTGTAATTGTTATGATCCTGTTCTGCCTGACCATGTTTTTGTTTCTGCCTGACTCCCATGTTTGATTTTGAATTCTGCTTTGCCTGACCATGGTCTGTATATTGTATTGTGATTTAGATGCCTTGCCATGTTTTGTTTTTCCTTTGTCTGTGTATGTCTTCCATATTCCACTCCTGCAGTTATATTCCGGTCCATGTTTTGTGTCTTACCATGCATTGCACTTTTGTCTCCCCCTGTCTGGTCTTTTGTCATGTGATCACTCACTGCCCCAGTATTGTGTGCCACACTTTCGGGTGATTTCATGGTTTCTGGGGTTGAAACCATTCCTTCCAATCTTGTTTACTTCCTTCACTTTGCTTTTCTATGTTACTAACAACAGTTAGTTGTTTTAGTTAAACTTACCAACCAAGACTAACATTGTTCATAGTACTAATTTACTAACAAGTACTAGGGATTGTGTAGCTGCACATTACTAATTGACTAACAAGCTCTCAGCACTCACTGTGCTCTAGTCTCCACCCCTTGCCTTCACTCAATTTACTTTGCTGTGCTTCAGCAGATTTTCTGCACCTGGCTAATCACTGTTCTGCCTCTCAGAACGGTAAAACTCCTTAACCGGAGCCATACGTATGATTGTCAGTGGGCTGTCTCTGTGATCGCTGTCCGCGATTTGGCTTTTGCCAATTTCTTGTAATCAGGAAGTTCCTCATGTTCATTCCTTTGTAATTAGTCTGATCCAACTCACCTGTGCCCTATCATTGCATGTGACTTCCCCTACGTGTATTTAAGCAGTCAGTTCACTCACAGCTCTTGTCAGAATGTTTTCCCTGTGCTGCGATTTTTGATGCCTTGCACTCTTAGTGTTATACTTCTAACTGGAACGTCCCTGATTCTGATTTTGGCTTTTTCTTTGGTACTTATCTGCCCGTGTACCGTACCTGTTTTGCCCGACTGAGTTCTGTGTTTGCTGCCCTGTTAACGGTTCGGATTACGCCCACTGGATATCGGCTTTGGTCTCTCTGAAAAACCCGTGACTGTACCAAACCTGTTTTGCCCAACTCTGAGTTGTGTTTGCTGCCCTGTGTACAGTTTGGATTACGTCCCTGGGATTCTGATTTTGGATTGTGGACTCTGTATCGTTGCCGTCTGCCCTGTGGGGGTTTATCCCCCCAACTTCAATAACACTCACTTTTGCTGAAACATCCTGGTCTCGCATTTGGTTCCAAAATGGTACCTGACAGTAATCATTCCTAAGAGTAAGCTCAGTACAAATGACATTTATAAAAAAAAAATATAAATTTTTTTGAGTGAAACACGAGCAGCACTTTGAAATGCAGAGCCCCTCATGGAGTCAACAAGTTTCATTGCCCAATATTTTAGCCATTAAGAATGAAGGGTTAAAAAATAATTTTTCTTCTTGATTGCTGTCATTGTCAAGTATTTAATGAAACAGTTAACTTTGTTATAGCATATATGAGCCAGCTGCCAAGCAATACTGCTAGTGTGTAATATAACTTTACTTTTAGCTTAACTTTTTCTGTGCATGACTGGAAGCTCCAGGAAGGCATGGCCAGTAGAAGTATTTTTTTTCTCATCTTATTGAAAGAGCAGACACTTGTGCTCCTATTGCTTCAAGTTTTAAAAGCTAGTCTTTATGATGGGATTCATAAAATGTCTGCTTTTGAGACGATGGGAGGTACTTAGTGTGCTCACTTTCTTTTATTAGTTGCATTTTTCACAATGCAACCACTCGCATAGTGATACACCCTGGCAGAGTGCTAAATGTCAACACATTATACCTGGCAGGATGTTAAATAGCAAAGTATGTGGGCTACTATGAGAAAAAAATATTCTATTTGAAAATTAATTCAAAAATATATGAAAATCTTTCCATGCTACGTTTTTAATGTGGCTTAGGTCCTTGCCATGCTGAATTGATACAATGTGGTTTTAATGGCATATTTAAGGGATAATCGTTGAACAGATTTTACCTGAACATGGAATTAACAAGATCTTTATTAACATGACATGAATCTCAAGATGTATTCAGCTTAAAAGTAAAGGAGTTATGAGATAATCTGAGGAGGTTCACACGTCAAATCTGATCTGGTATTTAACTACCTCTGGCCACCCTTTTTTAATCTTGAGAGGGTTTTAAATATTAGGGATATGCAAAAACTCCAGCTCTGTCATGTCACCTTCTGAGGAGAATCAGACATGCATCAATAATTTAGGAGTCTGATTTTCTCACTCACCTGGTCTGACCTACAAGTGTGTCATAAATTAAACAATGTGGGAGAGGGACTCCCACTCAATTCTAAATAGTTGTGAGATGACAATTAAATTTAAATAGACATAATGTGTACATACTGAATGAAATACAGAATGTTCATGTGTAAATATTTCACATCTATTGTGCTTCAGGTTGTTTGGTCTGCAGTCCTGCTGGATTTTGAGTAATATTGATTATTGAAAGTGGAACATTACCGAGTCACTCTGTCCCTAAACATACGGTACAGGGTAAAAAAAAAGTGTTCAAGTCGTAGAGGGTATATGTCAGCTCACTACAGCCAGTGTAGAATTATCTTCAGAAGTTTTACCATGAGGGGCAGCACCCTAAAATATACAGTGGTTTCTAAATATTGGCACCCCTGACTGGAGTGTACTACAGAGATACACTTAAAATGCAGTACTGCAACAACCAAAATAATTCATTTATTTAAGAAACAAATTCCTAAATATTTAAGTTGCAGTATTATTGGCACCTCTGGTCAAGTACTGCTACAGCAGGCATGCTCTTCAGATTTTGAAAGTACAAGGTTGCCAGTAACACGGCGACATCATGTGAAAAATAGCCAAATCTAAGTCTATTAGAACAAATTTAAGGGATGCCAGATGCAGATAAAAAAAATACTGTCAATGGGGAAACAAACAAACTCAATCAAGTTCAAGTATATTTTGGTATATAAGTATATATAAAGTGACTGAATATAGAGTGACTGACTCAGAAGCTACTGATCTCCTCTTGTATATGAGGACAAATGCAGCCAACAGTTGGAATGAGGGCCCTAGTTCTAATACTTGGCTGCAGAAAACTTGCTTACTCAGAAGCGGAACAAACATATTGAAAATCGAGTACTAGGTAAAGAGTTCGTGGCCTCTTAGCTTTCAATAGTAATGCATCTACCCTTTAAGAATCGGACCCAACAGAAGTGTTTCCTTGGCCAGGTGATATTTTGAAGTTTACCTACAATAGATAGATTAAGAATGCTCACATTTGGTTATTTGCTGCCTCCATGAAGCTTGAAAGCACTCGGTCACATGTTATGTCTGTTGTTAAAGGCTTAAGTGGATATGAAACAACTATAAATAATTGATTCAGAGTGTCAATATCACTTTTTTAGGTACTGAGGTGCATAATTTTGTGTGTTGGAGAAGCTCATATCAAAGGTTGTGAGCTTTCTGCTTCTAAAATTTAATTAACTGAAGGCCAAGCTAGCTTAAATATTGTAAATGTCAAATTAGAGTTATGAGTTATGTGGTGGTATGTGTTCATGTGTTTTATATGTGACTGCTGTTAAGAATGTCCTGGCAAAGTTTGGCGGTAAAAATTTGTCAAGTTCTTCACAAGGTGCATCTTGATATGTGTCTTAAGTGATGTTACTATGTTCAATATGTGGTGGGACTTCGATGATTCGCTGTAGTTCGCCAAAGTTGCTCATGTTTTCGTCAGTCTAGAGCCGTTCCTAGCAGTGGCGTGCACAGACATTATGGGGGGCAAGTGCTCAGGGGGGAGGGGGAGGGCACTTTTTTGCACACGTGGAACATGTTATTATAGTGTGAGATTAAAAAAATAAAATAAACATTACACGCACATGTTCAATGCAATTCATGACTACTGTCATTCATCACAAGAAGGCACATGGATAGCCTTTATGAGGATATTTTTCTCAAGCAATGGGGAACTGCCTGATTCTTCTTTATGTGTTCATTTATGTTGTCTAACAAAACCTACATAAAAGAAAATGTTCAGCTTAACAGATAGATTTGCAAAGTCGACCGACATTGTTTGTGGTGGTCGTCCTCACGTTATGTATCGTTGTTTGGGGTATAGCATTAAACTAGCTAATCAGGTGACCAGTCGGCTAAAAAATGCTCGGTTGTTTGGTGCTGTATGAGCAGTTGCGTACCGTCAGATGCCAGGAAGGCCTTCAGTAACATCACCCTTTCCCGGATAATTGCTCTTAAACTGTTTGCGATCGGGTTTGATTGATTAACGATCAAACAGTTAATAAACAGAATTGCCGCCACCAATGCGTGACACGTAATGATTAAGACATGCTAATTACAAAACGATTGCCTGTTGGCAATGTTGATATAATTGATGTGAATCCGCAAGGAAGACAATCTGCAAAAAATCTGAAACTTTCGCGGACTTCACAGCAATTATTTTCGTCTTCACTCAGCTGTGCTTCTTACCTAACAACACACTTTAGCTGTCATATTCAGAGAATATAGAACAGATTCTCATGGCTAATTGCTCAATGAACGTCGCAAATTAATTTACGCAAATTCAGAAATTATAAAGACGTAGGCTATTGATATTTTTTCCGTAGCCATTGGTGTGCGGAAGTAAGTTAAACGCCGTATAATTTCGTAGTGCAATGTATAACACGGCTTTCAAAAACAAGTTAGATTCTCGTCAGTTCCTCCAATCAGTCTGAGCAACGGTTGCTAATCGGGGAGGTAAACTGCGAGAGGTGTCTGTCATTAAGAAGTGAATGGTGAGGTTATTGCTGGCCCTGTGTTTCTGCCGACGGACCGTCACGGTGTATGAGACATGCTACTGCACAACAGAATGATTACAGGTTGGGCTCTGAGGGCAAACTGTACGATTTCACTTGATCTGTGTGTTACCTGGTTGATGGGGCACAAGACTGTGGCTTCCAGTCGCTCAGCTGATGCTCCTGCAGCGCACCTATATGCACTGCGCGTGTGTTCACGTGACAAAGGAAGAGAGGTCGGAAGTGCGTGAGGAGGTGGCCCATTTCGGGGCATTTTTTTCAGTAGTTTTCAATCACACAGCTTTTCTAAAAGATCATTTCAACATTGGCCCCACTAAAGTGTTGTTAATAATAATAATAATAATAATAAATATAATAATAAATATAATCATTAAAAAAAAAAACGAAATTTCAAAAGGGCACTTTCATTGATAAAGAGCAAAGGGGCAAGTGCTGTAGCACCACCTAGCGTCTATTTGTGCACGCCACTGGTTCCTAGTATTGTCACCCTTGTGTGGTCATTAAATGGTGCTTTGTTGCATTAACTTGCAGAATTGCTTCCATGTTCTGCATTGGATATTACGGAAATTTTGTGGCACCACATACTGCCAGGTAGTACTGTGATCCAGGTTGAGCATGACTTCGTCATACTTCTGTCCATTGTTGCCAAACACTTCCCCACTGTGGCCGCAATCTTCATAAGTTGCTAACATTCGCGTCCATTTTGCTGGTGAACTATGATGATGATGTTGTTACCCTCTGTGACCATGGCATCCAACATCGCCATCGTTGTCTTCCTACTGTCATCTTCTGTGTGACAAGTGCAAGACACTCCCCAGCTTAATGTTTAGGCTGAAATAAATGTTTTGAATCTAATGGATGTATGATGCTGAAAGATGGACTTACAATGACATAATTAAAGAATTTGACTTTTATGACTGGAATATTTTTTTCCATGTGGCAAATGGGTGTTTGGTTGTGTTTAGTATAATACAATTAAACAGGCATGATGAGGAGAGACAGAATAAGTTCTGGGCTTACATGCTGCAAATGCAGATATGTTAAGAATGCCACTGTTGTCCAGTGCACAACATTAAGGCTGTGCCAAAACATAGCAAGCTTTGATATTGTATGTAATGCAAAATGGATCTGTCATTAGCCTATGTTTCAAAGAAAGAGATACAAATTTAAAATAATGCACCTTTACCACTGGCACAAGCTGAGTAAATTAGCAGTGTTAATTATTATTACGGTACACTTCAAAAGAAAATGCCCCAATTCAAGTGTTCGGATGGGCCCCGTCAGAATTATAATTCTAATTTAAACCCCGGTGAGAGGCAACTGAAAGCCAACATATTCTTTAGTATTCATGACAAATGCTAGGGCCTGCAATTCTAATCATGAACTTTTCTGAAAAGAAGCATGTTGTACAAAGATAACTGAGAGGTACGGACTGCATAACATCTGCAAGGCTAGATTTGTGCGCAGTATCTCTTCAGCATCAACTTTATAGCCGATGGAGTGATTAAAATTATATGTGGGCAGTATCGACCCTGCAACCCAGCTTAATGAAGACCAGACTTATTTACAAGTAGTGTGGCTAACAAGGCTCGTACATGAAGAAGCTGAAGAGCAACTCTGAAACCTTTCAGAACTGGAAATACAAGCAGTGACATTGCCACTGACATCAGCAAAGTGTCAAGTGAGTTGCTGTGATTCAAGTTAAGTGCTACCACAGTGAAACCTCTCAACTGATCTGCATATCATATCCTTGGAAAAATGCAATAAATAATTTATCTGCTTATTTATTTTGCTTTACTAAAGTGTACATTGGCAAGTACAGGGTTCATGAAAAATGTCTGAAGGCTAGAAGCCATTCTCATTTTTAACCAGGCTGATTGATGGATAAATCAGGTGGGCAGTGCATTTTTTTTTTTTTTTGGCAAGCACAGTCATGGTGCAGTTTTTGGAATTTTAAGAACCAGTGACAAATAGCCATCTCAAGTCCTGAGTGATTTTTTTTTTTTTTTGGCCCAGCAAAAGAAAGAAAAACCTAAACCAAAATCGGTGTCCATTGTTAATGCAGGTGGGAAACAGAAGTGCCTTCTGTAGATATACTGGTCACACTTTAGATGAATTGTTGCTCATAAAGGCTTCATACAGCATGAATAATGCCTTCATAAATGAGACATAACGACTTCGTAAATCACACATAAGTAAACGTCAAGGGTGAAATTACACATCCTTATTCAGCATGTGATGACAGATGTGACAATGACAAAGTCACTTAGCTGACCATGTCACCCTTTAATGCATCTAGCCACTAGCTAAGTGACATTGTCAGTTATATCACTTCTGGCATCACATGCTGAATAAGGATATGTTATTTCACCCTTTACAAAGCATAACATTTGCTTATGTATGATTTATGAAGTCGTTATGTCTCATTTATGAAGGCATTATGCTGTATAAAGGCTTTATGAGCGATACTTCATCTAAAGTGTGATCGATATACTTGTTAGTATTGTATAACATGTTGTGACATTCTGTATTTCAAAAAAGAAGCACGTGGTTTCCAGTATTTTAAAGGCTAAGTTGCCATTTAAATGATATTTTGCAATCTTGCATTTCACAAGCACATGAATCCCATTTTGCATTCGCAACTGTTGCCACATGGTAAATCAACGTTGGGAAACAAACTTGTGCAATGTAAAATTTTAACGCAACAGGATTTTTTTTATATATTATATGCTTTTTCTGGTTTTTAAGCGACAACAATAATCACAAATGTAAATTTTAAAGGCATCATATTAAACAATTGTAAACTGAAATATAACTTTGATACAATGCTGTTCCTCTGTCACATTGTTATATGGGCAGAAGAGAGACTGCTGTAAGAAGAATTAGAGAAGCACAGTGAGGACATTCAGATTCCTGGCTGGATTTAGACGCTAACCTAGGGGAGAGGATGCGCAGGCGTGCAGCATACTAAAGAAATGCACTGACCAATGTGGTCATTGGTCCACAGGGCCCCTGGGAGGGCCATTGCTGGAATGCCAATGGGCCCCATCATGCATCAGGGCCTTCAAGCGGAAGACTCACACGCAAAGCTAGCTCTGAAGCTAACTCTGAAGCACCTGTAAACCATGCCTATAGATGTAATCAAATGCCACAGTGGCTACATTTAAAGAGCGTTCCCAAAGCCTCTAGGCCCCTTGCAAATACAGCTGACATCTTTGTTATTAAGGCAACAAAATCCTATAAATAGAGAACAAAATACCCCAGGGCACTGACTACACTCGAGGGCCTTCCTCACACATAGAAGAACTGCAAGACTGCTTTTGGATTTGGAAGCGGCAGGGCCAGAGTAATGATAAATCTTCATGGCAGGGTATATGATGCAATGATGAGTCCTTTTATTCCATCTTTACAACAGGCACATAAATGAGGACTTAGGATGCAAAGACCTCCTGCAAAAATACTGTCTCCAGCACACTCGCTCTGGTAAAATGACTGTGTATGCCTCGCTGAATAAAAAAAATATCGCTATGTTTAATTAAATGAGAAAAGGAAGGTGCACACATGCATTCTTCATAATCGTCACATTCTTTCTTTATGCCCCATATTTTTCAAACTGTATTTCTCAGAATTTTTGATGAAAGTGACACTGAACAATTACAAAGATAATTTTTTTGGTTGAAAAATTAAATCACTCAGCTCAGTGTGTAATTGTAAAGATGTTGTAAATAAATTTGGCATTAATGCTTGCTTTATTCCATGAATACCATCTTTTTGTTGAGTAAAACAACAATGGCTCTGCTCCATGACTACACAAGAACAGTCATTTTAATTCATATGTATTCCTTTATGGTCTTCTGCAAACAGTAAATGAAAGGGAAAATTACACATTTATGAAATCAATAAAAAAAGAGGTTCAAAATAATCAAACATTTGTTACACATATTTGGTTCATCTCATTGCTGTATGCTAAATGAACTTGTCGCTGAAACACTTATTTCTCATTTGAAATTAAGACAGAATTTTGATTTTGTGTATTATCGGGAAAGGAAACGGAGCTGTAAACCCTCTGCACTGAGAAACTGTCAGAATCTTGCAGAGACCAACAGCCATATCCTTGCCTACATAATAAATTTAATAATAATTAATTTTATTTGTGTAGCGCTTTTCATGCAGAGATGCAACTCAAAGTGCTAAACAAACAGCAGGTAAACAGACATAAAACATAAGACAAATAAATTAAAATACATTACAATGCAATGGCACCTATATATAGAATTAATCCATATTAAATGCTAAATTAAAATGATAGGTCTTTAACTTCTTAAAAATTCCAAGGGAGTCAACTGATCCAGATCCAGAGGGAGGCTGTTCCACAGTGTAGGACTCTTGGGGGCACCTGAACCAGATGTATGCCGGTGCTTGTTTATGTAGGGCTTTATAAATAATTAAAAGGACTACAAAATTGATTCTAAAAGAAACCGGTAGCCAGTGCAGCGATGCAAGCAGAGGGATAATATGATCACTTTTTTGTATTAGTTAAAATCCTGGCTGCCGCATTTAGAATCAGCTGTAACTTCCTGAGAGACTTTTTGGGCAGGCCAGTAAAAAGAGAATTACAGTAGTCTAGTCGGCTTGTGATAAAAGCATGAATCAGCATTTCAGCATCATTCTGAATTGAAAATGGTCCAATTTTGGCTATATTCCCAAGATGAAAAAATGATGTTCTAGCAATTTTGTTAAACTGACTAATAAAGTTAAGATCAAAGTCTAAAATCACACCCAGTTTTGTCACTTGGGTTTAGACAGATTTAAAAACACTGGTTCTATTTTTTGCATTTTATCCTTTTGGCCTACAAGTAATATCTCCATTTTTTCCTCGTTTCTTTTTAAAAAATTCCTACTCCTCCAATCATTGACATCTGTGAGACAGTTGAAAAGATTGTTTAAAGAAGTGGGGTTATGAGGTGAGACAGATATGTAAACTTGTGTGTCATTCCCATATACTGATATTTAACGTTAGGATGACTTATTATGTTGCCTAAAGGAAGCATATACAAAGAAAAAAGAACAGGGCCAAGAATGCTTCCTTGAGGAACACCATATTCAATATCAAATGTTTGTGACACACAGCTGCCTAAAGTAACAAAATTTCTTTCTGAAACCAATCTAGAACCATACCAGATAGACCCATCCACTTCTCAAGTCATTTCATTAAAATGTTATTATCAATTGTATCAAAAGCAGAACTCAAGTCTGACAAAAAGAGGACCGCCACATTATTTGAATCATTTGATATTCTTAAATCATTTACAACCTTAAGTAAAGCAGCTTCAGTGCCATGACTCCTCGTCTCCCCTCTGTCTGCCTCAGCCTCACACGGACCGGTCCTCATCAACAACATTCCCTTATCCCTCCTCTGGCAAGGACAGAACATTCTGCCCACGATTAGGACTTCTGGACTCTGGCATTCCACCCCCCCCCCCCTCCCTTTGCGACAGGCTGCCTCCGCATTTTTCATTAACCCCTTCTTCCCCCCACCTCTCATACCCCCCACCCCTCCCATGAAAAAAATCCTATGCGTTTCCAGCGTGTCGTGTTATAAACCTGATGTGTATTATGTCTGATGTCATCAATATGTTTTATAAATGTGTTCTGCAACTGCAACTTTAATTTTTGAAGGAAAGTGGAGATGGTGGCATGCTGCACGTTGCTGCAGCCCGGAGCACTTTCTCTCCAAACGCAAATCTCATTGTTATTCTGTAACAATGACAATAAAGTGAATCTGAATCTGAATCTGATGATAGCCGACTAGATATTCGGACTAGAACTTATTCAATATATTATTTGGATGCAAATGATCAATTAACTACTTAAATACTATCTTCTGCAGAAGTTTGCTAAGAAAAGGTAGGTTGGATATAGGCCTAAAATTACCAAGGTCACTATTGTCAAGATCAGGTTTCTTAAGTAGAGGTTTTACTAAAGCTGCTTTAAAGGCAGAGAGAAAATACCTAATTGAAGGGAGATGTTAATGATTCTTGTTGTATCGGTGGAAAGGCCCTGAAAGCTGGATTTAAACAGTTTGGTTGGAATGGGATCTAGTGCACATGCGGATGGTACATACCATCTAACTCTACAAATTATGTCTCAACATCATCTCACTTCCACAGTTCACATGGTCATATCACCAATGCAGCGCTTTTGAAATAATTGAGGAGCTGCTGATTGCCTGTGTTCGTATTTTCATACTGTACTTGCTGCAGAACACTCCCCCCCCCTCCCCCCCACACACACACACACCCATTGTTTGCAAAAATGACCTCCCAGTATTGTTTTTTTTTTTAAATTTCTCCCTTTTCCTTTTTCTGTTTTTTTCTGTGAGATAGCACCTGATTTGTTTTAATAAATTGTTGCAGTCCTAACAAACTGGCTGTTGACATGCCCAAATATTTTGGTCTGTAGTTAAGCAGGACTCTATATTGCAAAGAATTAGGCTTAGAGGCTTAGTAAGTGCATCCTGCAATTATGCTGGGGGATAAGCCTGCAATTTTATGAAGTGAGGCTTTCCCTCAGTACCTGAAAGGGTAGAGACTCGCATTAATATTTCAATTAATGGGCACCTGCATGATAAGAGCTGTTTATGGTGCTATTGAGCAAAATGAAGAGCCACAATCACACTGTCTGCAGGATCAGGAGCTGGATGTTGCTCCATAATTGTGCTCCAAGAGCCAGTTTAAATTGCTGAACAAAACATAAGCTTAATTTGATCTGGCATTTATTTGAAAGAAACATGAACAAGGAATTTAATAGGCTGAAGATAAACAGTTTATGTTATTCTTGTATGAACAGGTTTAGTCTGCTGTAATAAAATTACCATCCCGGATGATTGCTCTTCATGCAAGAGCAATGCTTGATGGCGAGCAAACAGAAATTCCCTACTGCAGAAAGCCATGTTTTGAAAGCATTTTCATGCTAAAGATAAAGCCGAATGTCATTAATAATTAAACTCCTTTTCAAAACACGAAACACATACTGCTGTGAAAAAGTATTCTCCCCTCTTGGATTTCCTTAATTGTTGCACATTTTCCATAATTAAATATTTCAGATCATCCAACGAATTACAGTGTGAAACAAATACAACAAGAGTAAACACGGGGTGAGTAAAATGAGGTGAGGAGTTATTCAAAATCTGTATCACCCATGTGAAAAATGTGTCCCCCCAAACCCCATAACTAAGTGTACCACTTTTGGCAGCAACACTGCAATCAAACATTTGCAATAACTGGCAACAAGCCCTCCACAAGACTGCAGAGGAATTTTGTCCCTCTCTTCTTTGCGGAATTGTTTTAATTTGGCTTGCTTTTCAATTTTGAACTGCCCATTTAGGGTCATGCCACGATATCTCAATCAAAAGACTCGCTCTGAGCCTCTTCAAAATCTCAGAATTGATTCTGTGCTTCGAATCATTGTCTGACTGCATAATCCAACAGTGCTTGAGCTTCAGGTCATGAACTGATAGATGGACATTGTCCTTAAGGATTTTCTATCAGAGAGCAGAATTCATGGTTCCATCAATTATGGCTAGTCGTCCTGGTCCTGGAGCTGCAAAGCAGCCACAGGCATCACATTATCACCACCATTTTTGACTGTTGGTTAGATTCTCTTTTTGTGGACTGCTGTGTTAGCTTTATGCCGGTATAAGGCGACTGCCTCCTTTGACTCATCTGTCTACAGAATATTATCCCAAAAATCTTCATCATCAATATGTTTTTGGCAGATCTGCGACAAGCTGTTGCTTTCTTTTTGTTCAGTCCTGGCTTTTGCTTAGAAGCTCTCCCATAGATGCCATTTTGACTCTTATTTTGGAATTGTGAATGCTGACCTCAGATGAAGCAAGTGAGGCCTACGGTTCTTTGGATGTTAGTCTGAGTTCTTTCGTGACCTCCTAGGTGAGTATCTGATGCGCTGTTGGAGGAATTTTGTAAACTGGCTACTCTTGAGAAGGGTCACCACAATTACATTTTTTCTCTGCTTGTTTTCTCCATTTTCTGGAGTCCCAGAGCCTTAGAAATAGCCTGGAAACATTACAGACTGATAGATGTCAATGACTTCATTTTTTATCTGATTTTGAATTTCTTTACATCATATGCTTCTTAATGCCGACTTAACAATGCCAGGCACGTTCTATTTAAGTGATGTTAAGATTCAACAGGCTGGTAGTAATCATGCCTGGGAGTTTCTAGTGATATTGAACCCAAATACCAATTAAATCAGTTTAATTTGTTGATATTGCAACATGGATTGTTTGGTTGGATAGCTTTTTCCATCAATAAATCAAATCATCATTTAAAAAGTATTTTGTCTATACTCAGGCTATCTTTGTCTAACATTAAAATTTGTTTGATGGCCTGAAACATTTGTATGTGACAAATTTGCAATATAAAATAAATTGTTTAGGGGCAGAATTTTTTTTTTCATATCACTACGTATATTTATTTCATGAAAGAAGGAACGCAAACCACAGACTGACGAAAAAAGGAATATATCACCACTTGCAGTAGGACTTTTACATCATAGGCTCTGGGATGATGTTCGCTTGTTTGTATTACTGAAGCTGCACATGATAATTGAAGGTCCCACTCAGACTGCATGCATGAGCACCCCTCCCACTCAGTGTTACTGTACTGCAGTGGTCTCTCCGCCAGTCATGATTCATTGGCCTCTGCCTTTGTGTACTTGATGCAGTGCACAGAACAAATTCAATCAGAGGAATGATGGTCTCTCATACAATAAGCCATTCTCGAGCTTACAAAAACAAGCTATCAACTTCAATATTTATTGATCTTGCCTTCGTTCACCGACCTGTCTCATCTGTCAGTGTTATGGTCCTCAATTAGTTGATATTGAAAGGTAAAGGTGACATGTGAGGGGTCCGCCTCTCAGCTGTTTTATTTCCCTTGCCGTTTGATGAAAGCTGGTCATTATTTTTCCCTCATGGCAAATCTAATCTGTCAGTCACCTGGCAGGAGTTCACCCAAGACTTCCGACTGCAGAACACCTCACGTCTTCCTGTCAGGGGCATGACTGGGTATTCTGGCCCCTCAACTAGAACATGTCTCTGAGCCCGCCATGATATTCCAATTTTGACAGGTCCAAAAATTACTATCACTGTTCAGTCCTTCATCGTTGTGGGGACTCGTGTTTCCATCCTGTAAGAACCCACAAATCTTAATTTCTCATGCCCAGAAGCCAGTCCAGATTACCTTTATGCAGTTGATCAAGAAACTCCAATTCAGTGCAACCAGCTAAAGTAACGAAAACTTTCAGAAAGCTAGCACACATTGTTGTTCATTAAAGAGCAACAAAAAGGGGTTTGAAGTTTCAATGTTTTTGTGGTTTAGTGGTAGATTATGGATATTTTTTTTAAATCATCTTGAGAGATTTAGGTGAAAATATGTTTTTAAAGGCACTTTTCACTTTTTTTAGAGGCACACGTTTCTGCGCCTGCATTGTCAGAAATCCGAAAAACGCAGTCGTGTATGTGAACACATGATATCACTCTCAGTTGCACTGTGTGCACTTGCTTTACAGTGTACAAGTAAGTCTTCATCTGGCAACCGGCTATATACAGTCACAAAACTGTTGGCTTAAATCGAGCCGTTTTCAGATTGTTCACGTGTCTTCGTCTTCTTTTCACAAAAAATCAGTAGCAAAAAAAGCTCAAAAATACATTGGCTTTTATGCAAAATAAGGTTTGTGTCGCCGCTGTAGCTATTCAAGTCAGTCAGAAGTACAGGCTGCATTGGAATTGTGGGATGATGCTGCATATTTACACAAGCATGAAGAGGGAGGTAGAGAGAACACAATTATAACAAATGTTTGTCCATGAAAAATTAAATAATTAATGCTGTTCAGAGCATAGACTGTGGATAGCAGGGGTGGGCAATCATGGTCCTGGAGGGCCGGAGTGTATGCAGGTTTTTATTCCTATCAATTACCCTGACTAACTGAGTTAATTGATTGCATGCACAAATATAGATTTTTGCAATGATACGATCAAAGGAAAATGTTTTATGAAGGGAGACAAGACTAGTCTTTGTAGTTTCATGATGATTTAAAGAAATGCACATGAAACGTCGGATTTCATAAATGGTTTGGCTAATTGACACAATCAACTAATTAAAGGCCAGACGTTGGTGTGAAAACCAGGGACAAATACGGCCCTCGCTGCCCACCTCTGGTGTATAGCCTAATGCTTCAGAATAGCATAAGTCGCTAAATGATGACAAACCATTGAGGAGAAGAAACGGCAATCAAAGCAATCAAATTCAAACTTGTTTGTCAAATGTTTGGTCTGTGATGATAGGTCAACACGAACAAGCCGAATGGGGACAAATCGCTACCTACTGTAGCGGAGACGGACATGCTTCGGCCAATAAATCAAATTTCGCGTTGTGCGTGTATACTGGGACAAAGACAGTAGTCCGATTACATGGCCTAATTGAGCTATTACCGTAGCTTGATGTAGTTGTGCATGTAAACAAATTGATTGAGAGTGAGATTTTTGACAGTGTTCCTCGTACAGCCTCCAAATGTACAAGATCGAGGCATCCTGTATTCAACAAATAAAACATATTAAAAACAAATCCAAAGGCGTTGTTGTTTTGTTCCGATATTTTGCATGAAACAAACGCACTTGTCTGTCCAAGTAGAATCGAGAGCTACGGCAAGTCTCAGAAACGACGTCATATGCATATTGTAACAAGCCCTTTTTGCACTTGTCGTGAGCTTTCCAGTAGCATACACGTGTTCTTTGTTAGACGGCACTGCAGCACTCTTGAGCCCATGTACAAAATGAAAATGAAACATTCTTTATTGTAGAATGGAATGTGGATCATCGATGACCTTGGCCAACTCTTTACTGGATGCATTTATCCGGTATGCAAAATAAATAGGAATAAAAACCTGGACATTAGCCACGCTAGCTTACAAGAATGCTTGCCGAGCTCATTGACGTCATTGAAACCTGGCTTAGGTGTTAGTTTGGAAGCACGGGTATCACTGTGTGAAATTAGAAAAAAATCCATGCACAAATATGGCCGTGCATAGCGAACACACAGGCACACACCATCTTCCTTATATAAGAGATAAGAGCACTCAGAGAGTGCAGCACCTCCGCTACGTCGCGGCAACTCTGTGCATTAGTTATTTTTGTTGGCTGATGGAGGGTGTTGTTGCATTCCACCGCCAGCTGGCAGTAAAACCCAAAAGCACGCCGATTGGAAATCTGGCCCATCGGAAAGACTTCAAATCACATTCCAGCATGGCTGGTTTTTTATCTTCTTTCTTCAACACAAATAAGATGATTGAGCTCAGTTAATTATGCATTTGGAGAAAGGGCAGTATACAGTACCTATAAATGCAAAAACTGCAAAAAAGTCGGGTGTGTTTGAGTTCCTCTTTAAGGGAAAACTTTCCCAAATCAGCCATGAAAATATAGTGATGCTTTATTTCGGTACTAAGAAAGATTTAATTTACCTTGTTTTTTTAAATAGAATTTATATATATATATATATATATATATATATATATATATATATATATATATATATATATATATATACAAAACCCAAAACCAGTGAAGTTGGCACGTTGTGTAAATCGTAAATAAAAACAGAATACAATGATTTGCAAATCCTTTGCAACCTATATTCAATTGAGTACACTGCAAAGACAAGTAACTTAATGTTCGAACAGGTAAACGTTGTAATTTTTTGCAAATATTAGCTCATTTGGAATTTGATGACTGCAACATGTTTCAATAAAAGCTGGCACAAATGGCAAAAAAGACTGAGAGAGTTGAGGAATGCTCATCAAACACTTATTTGGAACATCCCACAGTTGTTTCTCAAGTTTGAGCAGTATACATCTTGTCTTTGCCGTGTATTCAATTGAATATAAGTTGAAAAGGATTTGCAAATCATTGTATTCTGTTTTTATCTACGATTTACTTAACGTGCCAACTTCACTGGTTTTGGGTTTTGTATATATGCGCGCTGGTGGAGAATAACCAAGACGAATTAAAACGAGTGAAAAAAACAACCAGCATGAAAGCAATGAAAATAATGTTATTTTGAATACGCTACCTTAATATCTTGAAGAATATTCAACAGGAGTGAAAAGAAAATGGAGGAAATTCTGATTAATTCTAGATGGTGACAACAATGTCATCCATTGCTTCTTCTGCTACAAAAAAAGGCAGCTTTTTAAAGCCACTTTGTTTGTCAGCCAATCTGTAAATAGCAATAAAGACATCTCAAATGAGATGCAGAGTTTTGTATTTGATAATGGATGGATGGTAGGCACTGTGTTACTGAGTCAATCTTTCCCAAAAGGGCTGGTGTGGGTGCAGGCTTTCATTGCTACCAAGCACTTACACACCTGATACTACTAATCAACCCCTGGACTCTTTGCTAATAAGCTTGATTAGTAGCATCAGGTGTGTTGCTGCTTGGTTGCAATGAAAGCCTGCACCCACACCGGCTCTTTCTGGGAAAGATTGGGGACCCCTGGTCTAGTGAGACTCAAAATAGATTTTTCAGGTACTTGCAGATAACAGGTTGTCAAATGCATGATTTTTCCAAAGGCCTGAGGCTCATTTTCAATCACTTCAATCATTTATTCTGTTACCGTTTGTGCTTCACGTGATAGAACAAAAAATCCACACACTGTTTTATATGTGATATGCCATGTATTTAATACTAGCTGCTACCCGCTACCCAGAGTGAAATTGCCATTTTTTTTTTGCGTGCATGACCGTTTTTCAAAAATCGGGCGACGTCAAGTCCTTCCTGGTGTCCAAGTGGATATTCACATCAAATTTGGTGATAATCGGTTGAAAAATATTGGAGAAAAACGTGTACATACACACAGACAGACAGACATCGACCTCAAATATATTATAGATATAGGGTAACCATTGTCCCTGAACAATCCCCCCTGCCCTCCACCCCCACCCCCAGGAGGAGTCTTCTGGAGCCAGAATGAGCTCACCAGTATCAAGGAACCATGGCTTTATCCAGAATAATTTGTGAATACCGGCGTGTAACTTCACATGTTCATTTGCAAATTACCGGTCGAGGGGGGGTACGGTTACAGATTTTTTGACTAAAATTGGCATTGAAAAATTGAAGAATAATATGAAAAATGCTCTCAGCGACTGGCAACCTAAAAAAATACACTGGCAGGAAAGATTTCAATAAAGAGGTGATGCAAAGCAGTGACAAAGATGACCCTGTCCAAACTTGAAAATTCAAAATGAGCTGATATTTTTCAAAAACCAATATTATTTCCCATTTTTAACATTTTCATGTTGTCTGTGTACTATTCACAATTACATTATGGAGCTTAAATGATTTTGTAAATCATTGCATTTTGTTTTTATCTACATTTTACCCAGCATTCCAGCTTTTGTGGAAACAAGGTAGAACGTCCAAAATACGAGCAAATCTTTAGTAATCAGTAGGTTTACAATCAGTAATCACTGATGGAGGTCCTGTGGGCATGAATCATTCTTGGAGCTTGAGGGCAATGTGAACTCCTGGAGTGCATTCAATAAACAAATAGATAATTAAGCTGTTTGAAACAGAAACTACAGAAATACCACGCTGACATGCTGTTATCAATTCTTAATGTTGCTATGAGAGACAATATAGCATGTAATTACTGAAAGAGTGGCTCAGACTGATCTCATTATTAGAAGACCATATTTAATCAAAATAATTTATTTGCATCTGCTGTTATGAAATAAACCCTTAAATTGCAATAATTAGGGAAGGTGAGAGCAAGCCTGAATGGCACTGACCCAGTGTGGCTTGACTTAATAGAAAGCATCATCCGATTAATCCAGATTTATTTAATGCATCTCGTGGAGCTTTTTTTCTTCCCGATGCTTAAATATAATGCATTTTAAATGTGTTTTATCCAAGGCGCACCTCAGGATATCCAAATTAATTGAAGCAGAGTAGAGGTATCTTTGGTCAGTTATATTCATTCATCTATTACAGCTCTAAAGTGGATGATGATTTTTCATAATGAGTGTGAGCAAATAAAAATATTGTCTCTCTTTCTTTAGAAAAGCGGTATTACTCATTGTTTCAAAACAAGCACATCATAAATTAGAATTGGCATCAACTTCAGGGATAAATTGACACTTCATACCAGAAATTGTGTAAAATAAATCTGAAATCTGAAATAAATTCATTCAAGAATACCTGCAATGATATGAAGATGCAATGGCACATTAATTTGGGGCACTTGTGTTGGAAATTAATTTAATTACTTATATATTTAACTATGAATGTTGATTGATGCAAAGCAGACAGAAGTGCTAAAAAATAACTGTCAAAACAAACATAGTTCATGTAAGGGACCAAGCGGGTGTCTCATGCTTACAAACGCACACAATGAGTCTCTGCAATATTGAACCTCTAAATCACATTGCAGAAAATTACCTGGGGAATAAAAAATATGCTATTGAGGTGTTTCATTTTTTTTCCCTGTACTCTTCCTTAGTCCAAATTAAACTGCCATCAGACTGTAACCAGGCATATCAAAGCGTTTTGTGCTATCAAAGTTTTCATAAGAAATGTGCCATTTCAATGTAGCCCTTGCTGTGTCTTGCAAACAATCCGGAAAATCTAGTACACAGCCTACTGGCCTTTTAAAGACTGAGGGGGAGCCAAGATTATGACTAATGTGAAGTTATAATTTTTTAGGAATTTGAGGATTCTTTTTCAATCCTTTGATTCAAAGCACCTTTTCACTGTATCTGCTGTGTAAAAAAACCGCTGAGAGGACTGACGGCGATGTTGCCAACGATAGATTGTTTAATGCAGGGGGGGACTGTTAACAGCAAATCTGCTCCAAAAAATTGAAAATATTGTACATTTTCAAACATTTTTTATCAGCTTCAGAGAATTGAGAATTTTTGGGCACATATACACATATCATGTAATGCCATCTGTTTTTTTCTCTTGAGAAATAAATAATGCAACATTTTCCCTCTGAGAAGTTATAGACCTTCAAGTGTCTATATTTTCACAATGCGCTCCAGACAGGAAACAGGTTTGAGGCAGTTCAGAGAAGGTTTGTCAGTCTGATTTTAAACAGTGTGTTACTACGCCCTGAAACCATATGGCTGTTCAAAGAAAAATGTGCTTTTTATACACCACCAATCCAAAATCTTTTAATATTCAAATGGAATGGACACATTCACCAAATAAATGAAGTTGAACTTGAATTTGATCGGATGACTTAGAAATAATAAAACACAATTCTAAATTGAAATATGAATATGTTTACTGATGTATGCTTTCCTGCCTGTACACAGGCACCTCAGGAAAAAAATATTTTCAAAGGCAATTAAATTCTTTAACTCCATTTGCATTATGGGAAACCCAGAGCAGAGAAAAATGACGACACAGAGACAGAGGGAGAATCTATAAATGCCACTGATTCTAAACTGTAGATGTATCTAAGCAACCAAAAACAGAACAAAGGAGGTGTACATTTGTTTAAAATGGTTTGAAGTGTCAACTCGTGTTTAGTTGCTGCCCTCCTTTATAGTGTCATTTTTTTAATACCCAGTTAATATCACGCAGTAGAAAACATAGCGACCTTTGTTCAGTTCACATAATTATTCAGTGCAGGCACGTGCAAGAGGCAAAATAAACACATTTATTTATTTTCCGCTTCCAACTTATTGAATTTGTTGGTACCTCACTATTAAAATATAGATCTGGCTGAGCCAGTTCGAATGTTATCAGTGAAGTGAATTGGCATTATCATCTGTGCATGCATCATCAGCACCGTAGATCAGAATTTGCTAGTTGGTTGAGTGCCCAGTTATCATTCATTGATTCCATTGATCAATTAAATGAAATTTGCTTTTTACTGCAAGCTTAAGATAAGATCATTGAAAATTTGAAAAGTGAAATTGAACACATGCGCACTCTAGCCAATAGCCACAAGCAGGCGTGATTTGAAGGGCGGCGATCCGTCAAAGGAGGCTGGCGGGGATTAATATCAATACTGAAACCTTTTGCCGGTGCTCTGATGCATGCATAAGTAGAAGGTTCACACGTAGCCTCACTAAATTTGCTTACTGTCGATAAGGTGCTTACCATTATTTTGTGGGCGTTGATAAAGCATTTTGCATCATCTGTTATATTCAAGAAACTTCTGTGCTTCAGCTTTGTCATTTTAAAAATATCAAATGCATGCGGGGTGTTCACTAAGGCAACAGTGGCTGAGTTCAAAACTGTGAACTTTTTTATGACATAATGCACTAGTACATACTGGATGCTTCATGCTACTCCATATATTCTGGACATTTCAATATTCAGAATTGAATGGCTCATAAAATTCAAATACTTACAGAATGTCATTTATTTGCTTCCATAATCGCTTGTCCCAAGCAAATCTCAATTCATTTAGCTAGGTAATTGCTTTTACCTAAAGCTGAACATACACTGCACAGATTTGACAGGATTTTGACATTGACAACACATTCCCAGAACTGTATCAATACTGAGTGTCACTTGGTCATAATTAAGGCAAAAGATGCTTACAATGTATAGTGTGAGCAGTGCCAGGATCCAATTTTGATAGAAAAGTCCAGCTCTGATCCCGATCAGTGCATGAACATTAGGCTACCATCCCAAGCCATGCCAAAGTAGTTCAAAACAGTCGCTAGTGTGATGCATATATGAATAGCAAAGCATTTTGTTACTCACCATTCAGTGACTGAAATGAGTAATTTTCATATTGCAAAGATTCTGCCTTGTCCGCTGAGGCTGAATCAGACTTTCAAACATATAGGGCTGGACAATGCCGACAGTCTCTTCCTCCATTGCTTTATGTGATTGCCATGAACCTGGAAGATGTCAATCAAACTGCGATCTGAAACACTGACATAGTTTTGAGGAATGTTCTAGACAGCAATGGAGTGTATGATGTAGCCTGTCAAATATATGTTACTGGTGTCGACCCAGAAATTTCTGTATTATTTTCTCATTTGCAAGATGGTGATGTTCTCTAAAATCTGAAAGCTGCCAGATTCCAACATGAAAAATCAAATTATGAAAAATACAATGGTGTATAATATGTGACATTCTGTCTTTAAGAGACAGAGGCCAATACAATGCATAAGCTATGCTGTTATCACAGTATGTAAGTGTTCTCCTCCATGATAACTCTTAAAAATAAAAAAAGAAGAAAAAAAACACATGCGCCAAAAATTTGAAGTCATCCAACAATTGACATTGAAGCCTTTTGAAAATGTGCCACAACAAAGCTTCAGCTTGGGAACCTATCATTTTGCAAAGTAAATTTAAATTCTGCTCGAGTCCTTGAGATTTCCTGAACTTCTATTGTTTATTTATTTTTTGGAAGGGAGGAAGGTTAATTTTGGGGTTCCCAGTAGCACCAGTGGTAGCCACAGGGCAGTCTTATCATCATACTCCAGCATTCCACTCATCTTGAATATGTTTTGCTCCCAACTGTAATGACAGTCTCTCAAATTCTCTGCATTCTTCTTTCTCTGGGAGGTCTCAAAGTCTCAAAATGAAGACAAAGAACCTTATATGTGTTTGTGAGGAAGATTCAGGAACAACTCCTTAAATTGATTTTCAAAAAGTTCCCAGGTGCAGTCCAGTTGAAAAACACTTTGCAGTGCCCTTTTATCACAGCCCTTCCTCTGCGGAACTAAGGCCGCCTCACTGAAATTTCCCATTGAATGGGTGGCGGTGGTGAACTTCATCATCTATACCGCAGTTTCTTTACCAGCGTTGCGGGGGGAGGAAGTGCTGGAGCCTATACCAGCTGACTATACGGATGCAAGACAGGGACACACTCTGGACAGCTTGCCAATCCACACACCACTAACTTACTCACTCATACGTACAGGCCAATTTAGCTCGACATGCATGCCTATAGACTGTGGGGAGAAACCAGAGGGTGAGAAAATGCAAAATCCACATAGACAGGCCCCAGCCCGGATATGAACCCACAACCTTATTGCTGTGAGGCAAGAGTGCAAAGCACTGCACCACCATGCTGCCCTAGCTTTAATGAACTTTGATGCATTCTGTCAAAGAGAGTTATTACATTGAGCTTCACAGCTGCATACATCATACATTAATGTAATGTAATATCTTTGATCAGGGGCGCAATAAGTAAATCATGAACTTCTATTATTAAGGGTAGAGGGAGCCATTCCCTTTGAGGAATTCTCTCAAAATCATATTTACTACACAGCACCAGCCTGGGGCAACTGTGGCCTGCCTCTGTTTGACCCGTTTCTGAGGGGTGGGAAGTCATGCTTTTGAATATGATATAATGTAGCCTAATATGTTTGGTAATATGTTGATGAAAGTTTTATGAAAGCTAATTACATTCAAAAACAGTACTCTGGATTTTAACATGTTGCTGGCTACTGCAGTGCATTGTAAATTCCGTTGGATTTGTGGTGTTCCTGCGAAGTTCGAGGAGTTTTTGCGCCATCAAGTGGCTGCAGAGCGTCAATTCACTGCAACAGACATCTCATCTGAAGATTTTCTCTGTCCACGCGAATACCATTGATCAGAAAAAAGAAGCAACAGTATAATTGCATGTGATTTGGACTGATGTTTACTCCAATTTAAAAAACCGGATCGGCAACAGACTCAAGAGTGGAACTGAAAACAGCTAATTCAAGTGTCGCGTGCTGCCTCAATTCTCATTGAAAACAACAACAATAAAAAAAATTAAAATCCTTTCATAGAAGGGCACGTTGTCAAAGTGCATTATCAGTGCTGCGGCATTCCAAAGCATTGTTTGTTTTATTTTAGGTAGAGTAACCTTTTACTGTGGTTTCGGCTGTGATCTTTTTCAGAGGCTATTACAAAAACAAATGAAAAGAAAAATCTACCGATAGTAATGCAGAAATGTGCTCAAACTGATTCGTGAAATTCCATACAAAGCAGATATTCCTGTTACACGTCATGCTGCGAATAATTAAAACTGGACCGAATACAAAACGTTTTGACAGAGAACTGCGTGAATTCGAGCAGATTTTATCAATAAAAAGGAGAATAGAACGCAGAGCAATCATGGTGCTCCATTCTGGCGATTGACTGAGCAATTTACTCTTCACGCTACTTTGAAACCATATGGGCCGCGGGCCGAGTGGCTGAAAAAGGCTTTTAAGTGTGAGAGTGCTCCGACCTACTTGGTGAATAAAAGAACAATGCACCATATTATCTTCATATTTCATTTTTAAAAATTAACAAATTTCAACCAAAAATGCGTGGACGTTAAGTTACTATACCCGGATGAATATATCATATAGATTCACATGCAGTTCAAATTTCAGCTGGGCTCTCAACAGTTTGTCTTAAAATACAAAAGTTTATAGAGAAATATTATTTCTAAAAAGTACTCAGAGCATCAGACTCCTTCAAATAAACAATATTCACATCAGTAGAATTGTCTACAACCCTGTTTCCAAAAAAGTTGGGATGCTGCATAAACTAGAAATACAAGGAATGCAATCATTTGTAAATCTCTTTACAAATGAACGCTAAATTTAATGGAAAATAGTACAAGCACAACATACCAAATGCTTAAACTACAAAATTTTATTTTTATCTGAAAAATATCTGCTGATTTTGAATTTATCTCCATTTTTCAAAAGAGTTGGTGCAGGAACAATAAAACACTGGAAAAGATGTAAGATACAAAAAAAAGTAGACCTGGTGGAATACCTTACAGCTAAATAGATTCATTGGCAACAAGTTAGTAACATGACTGGGAATAAAAATTCTTTCATTTATATATAAAAATGGTCAGGGCCAAAATACTCTGAAAAACTGCAAGGGCAATGAGGTCAACAATTTAAGGATAATGTTTCTCAGCGTAAAAATGCTAAGAATTTGTCCTCTGCAGTTCATAATACAGTTCATAACTGACAAAATTATTCCGTTGAAATCATTTCATGGGCTTTGGACCACTTCTGTTAACCACTATTATTGTACAGTTTGTTGCTGCATCCACAAGTGCAAATTAAAACTGCCACGTAAAGTTTAAACCATATACAAACAAGATACAGAAATGCTGTCAGCCTCTCTCAGCCGAAGCTCGTTTAAGATGGACAGAGGCAAAGTGGTAAACTGTCCTGCGGTCCGACCACTCAAATTGTGAATTTCTTTTTTAGAAATCATGGATGCTGCATGCCCCAAGCTATGGGGCAAAGGGACCATCAAACTTGATGAATGCACAGTTCAAAAGCCAGCATGCAGGATGGTGTGCAGTATTCTGCATTGGCTGTGCATTAGTGCATGTAGCATATTTAACTTCTACATCTGTGAACAAACCACTAATGCTGAACAACATATGTAGGTTTTGGCATAATTTGGCCCAGGATGCCTCAGTGAATGGTACAGTGGGGCCGTTTTCTGTCTCCACTACATGGCAAACACATTCAACCATAATGGGGAGCATTCCCCAAAAGCTACACAGTGAATGGGTCAAATGAGGTACTGCCCCGATTCTGAAATAGTTGGGACAAAGTACAAACTGTGAATAAAATCAAAATGCAATGACTTTGAGATCACATGAGCTAATGTTATTTACAACAGAACATAGATATCATTTCAAATATTGAAACTGAGACATTTTAATCCAGAAAATTTTCTGACTGCAACAGAGCTCAAAAAAGTTGGGACACAGGCAAATAAGGGCTAAAATTAACATATAAGAGAATCAGCTGAAAGAACATTTAGCAAGTAATTACGTTGTCTGGCATCAGGTGTGTAATGATTGTAATGATTGGCAATAAAAGGTATGTCTTAGAGAGGCTGAGTCTCTCTGAAGTAAAGATGGCCAGAGGCTCTCCAACCTGTGAAGACTTGCGTAAAAAAAATTGTGGAATACTTGGAATACAATGTTCCTCAACGTTAAATAGCAAAGGCTTTGAAGGTCTTATCATCGACAGTGCATAACAGCATCAAAAGATTCAGAGAAACTGGAAAAATCTCTGTGCGTAAGGCACAAGGCCGATGGCCTTTACTGGATGCCCATGATCTTCGGGCCCTCAGACGCCACAGCATCACTCACCGGCATGATTCCGTCATTGACATTATTAAATGGGCCCAGGAGTACGTAAAGAAATCACTGTCTATAAACACAGTTTGCTGTGCCATCCACAGATGCCACTGAAAACTCTATCATGCAAAAAGGAAGCCATTGTTGAGCATGATCCAGAAGTGCCGCTGTGTTCTGTGGGCTAAGGCTCATTTAAAATGGACTGTAGCAAAGTGGCAAAGTGTCCTTTGGTCAGACGAGTCCAAATTTGACATTCTTGTTGGAAATCATGGGCGTTGTGTCCTCCAGGCTAAAGAGGAGAAAGACCACCCTTCCTGTTATCAGCATTCAGTTCAAAAGCCAGCATCTCTGATGGTATGGGTATGCATTAGTGCATATGGTGTGGGACACTTGCATGTTTTAAAATGCACCATGAATGCTGAATGGTATATAAAGGTTTCAGAGCAACATATGCTCCCCTCCAGACGACATCTATTCCAGGGAAGGCCTTGTGTATTTCAGCAGGGCATGCAAAACCACATACTGCAGCTATTACAACAGCATGGCTTCGTATTAGAAGAGTCCATGTCCTGACCTGGCCTGCCTGCAGTCCTGATCTTTCACCGATTGAGAACATTTGGTGCATAATTAAAAGAAAAGTCCGTCAAAGGAGATCCAAAACTCTCCAGCAGCTGGAAGCCTGTATTAAACAAGAGTGCATCGTGGCTAAATTCAATAAATAAATAAAATTGATTAAAATTTCTCAGTTTAAACATTTGCCATGTTATTTTTGTTCTATTGTGAATAAAATACTGGCTGATGTGATTTGAAAGTCATTGCGTTTTGATTTCATTCACAATTTACGCTTTGTCCCAACTATTTCGGAATTGGGGTTGTACCTTATCATTGTGCTTTTGTGAAGCGCTCAACATATTGGTTGTACGGAAGAAAACGACCTTGCGGTTATCTAATAGGTCAACTTTACACTGTGCCCATGGCAACGAACAAAACACATTTGCTGACTTTAAGTACAAAAGTGTTAAGGTTAACAAACACGTGCAAAGTTAACTTTTTCATTGAAATGTTATTTCATCATATTATTGATAAAAATGAAGAGGCAAACTCTTCACCTTTTTGACAGGAGCACTATGAAACGATATCAGGGTTCGGCCCATGGCCTATTTGGAAATATAGTCAAACTGAAGGCTCTCGAAGGGAAGCATGAAAATAGTCAAGGAATGGAGCAGCATCAGGCTCTAATGAATCTGAATGGTAAGACTGCCTCAAACCGAATATTTTAAGACCCAAAACAGCAATTTAAAAGTTGTATTGTTTGACGATTGTAGCATGTACTACGAGTGTGAGATGTTAAATTACAAAATTTCCCTGGCTTTATCATTTTTCTCCGAGGCTGCAGTACGGTGCAGTTTTGAGTTTTTAAACCTTTAAAGAGTAGGACCTACAGCACTTTAGCGTTTTCCCTCAGACCTGCACTGATCAGCCATAATACTGTGATCTGATATTATGTAGGTCCCCCTTTTGCCAACAAAACAGCCCTGTCCTGCTGAGGTATGGACACCGCTGGGCCTCTGAAGGTGAGCTGTAATATCTGGCACCAAGACGTTAGCAGTTGATCATTTAAGTCCTGGAAGTAGTGAGGTACATGGGACCCCCCATAGATGGGACTTGTTTGCCCAGCACATCAAACCATTCCTGAGCCATTTTCGCAGAGTGGCAGGGTGCGTTATCCTGCTGACAGAGGCCACCCCTGAAGGGGTGTTCCTTAGTCTGCAACCATTTTTAGGTGGGCATTACGAGTCAAAGTAACATCCATATGAACGGCAGGACCAAATGTTCCCTGGCAGGCCACTGACTAAAGCATTGCACTGCCTCGGCCGGCTCACCTACCTCCCATAGCGTATCTTGATGCCATGTTTTCCTCAACTAAGCGATGGACACACACTCAGCCATCCACATGATGTGAAAGAAAACGTGATCCATCAGACCAGGCCACCTTCTTCCATTGCTCTGTGGTCCATTTCTGATGGCCTTGTGCACAATGTAGGCATTTTTTGGCAGTGAACAGAGGTCAGCAGGGGCACCCTGACAGATCTGCAGCAGTGCAGCCCCATACGCAACAAACTGTGATGCACGGTGTGTTCTGACACCTTTCTATCAGAACCAGCATTAACTTTTTCAGCAATTGGAGCTACAGTGGCTCTTCTGTTGATTGGACCGTGAGGAGCAGCTTCACTCCCAAGGCCCATGAGTCCGCCTTCGCTGCCCATGAACCTGTCACTGGTTCTGCAGTTCTTTCCTTGGGCCTTTGGTAGGTACTGACCACTGCAGGCTAGGAACACTGTACAAGAGTTGCAGTTTTTTTTATGTAGCCATCACAAATGGGCCCTTGTCAAAGTCACTCACATCCTTACGTTAACCCATTATTCCTGCTTCCAACATATCAACTTCAGGACCAGATGTTCACTTGCTGCCTAATACTGTATATCCCACCCACTGACAGGCGGCATTGAAAGGACATAATCCATGTTACACACTTCACCTGTCACTGGTCACAATGTTATGGCTTATCGGTTTATTGTACTCTTATTTTAATAATTTAAGCAAACAAAATTTTTTTTAGATACATCCACGTGTTTTTCTTTCAGGCCTTAATTTTTTCGCGATTACAGAACCACCCCCCCCACCCCCAAAAAAAGATAGATATCATAGCAAGCTACTGTACATTCCTTTCTCTGTCATTATCAGCTCTATTCATCTGGATAAGATGATAAACACTGAATAAATATGGAGCACTAAGGCAAGTAGTAGGATGAATAATTTTTATGATATTGAGAAAACCATTACAAAGTGAAACTTAATTGTCACAAGGCCTGCAATATCCCTTGCATCGAAATAATTTGCAGTCCCCCCCTTATTTTGTCGCTACAAAACCAAATGAAAAATTGAAATGTATTAGTCTGCTCAATTTGTGCACAGAAGTACCTGAAAAAGAGATTATTTAAAGCATGTCTCAAAATCGTAGAAGGCATAAGTCATCACATTCACAGTGAAAATAAGTCAGTCATTCTACATGAAATAGCCAGGTCTGGCCCAGTTTGGTTACAGTGGGCAGCGGTAGAGGATGGAGGGAGGGCTTCAGTAATGGCTCACTGCTGACAGGTGACTCACCCCTCACGCCAAAGCTGGCCCCCAGGGGCACTCAGCGTGTGCAGGATATTTTCCATTTTCAGTCTAATTACAGCCAGAGATAAGGTCCCATCTGTCTGTATCTGCACAGGTTTAAAAGACAGACGACATCTTTCCTGGCATTACGTTTGTCATACAAGAGATGGGTCTTTGCTGTGGAGCAGGAAGCAAGTGTGACAAGTTCACCTCCAACTGTTGCCTCAGCAAGTTTGTCTTTCATGTGCATGAGTCTTTCTTTGTGGACTTCATCGGTTTTCCAAGTCGATTTTTTGAGTCTCGTTTTCCCATTCAGTCCAAAGATGTGTTCGGCTACTAATAACATAGGTGAGTTTTTTTTTTTCCCCCTAAAAAGTAAATGCGATAGCTCGGCGACCGGTCACTTCCCACAGAAAACCTGACCGATATTAAGGAAAGGATGGATGCATCTCTCTGACCAAATGAAGCAGACAGAAACAAAACTTAGAATACATTTTATTAGTAATTAACATTTGCCAAATATACAGCCAATAATGTCTTTATCTAAATATTTTATAATTCATTTACAAAAGTAGGCAATTTGTTTCTCTTGTAATGTTCTAGATTTTGTAATGTGTTCAAATATCAGAGACAGAAAGAGAGCAGAGGATATAACGTCAGACAATGTAGGAACCCAACAGCAGAGAACAAAGAATGTTGGCAAGGTCACAGTCAAAGGCATTTATGCCAGAATATATTCCAGTCTGCTAATTCCAGGACACAGGAGGACACCTCTGACCAACAACCTGCTCCGAGCAACTGACAAGCTAACAGCGAACGCCTGTTAAAACCAATGAGCAGAGGGAAACCAAACTAAAGGTTACATCTCCTCCCTTAAAATTGCAATAAAAATGGCCCATCAGCTGATGAGCCATTTAATGATCACACCAATAATTTGCGAAGCTAATAAATGGGATTAATTTAACCAAGTGGAAAATAAACAATTCCAGGTCTGAGAAGTGCTCACTGAATAAATCAAATACATACATGTGAAACTGGCCACTGCGTATAATACAAATGAATGCCTCTCTGGTTTAGTGGGGTGTCTGCTCCTCCAGAGTTATTTTTTCAATGGTCACATGATGTCGATTAGAGATGTCCATCTATGCAGACGGTGCATATTCCAGAACACATTTTAAGCAGAGAACCACTGGCCTTACAAAATATACAAATCTTTTCCACATGTATTACATTTTTATACATGTAGTACATACCCACTTCCAATGTGTTTGACCTGTCAAACATTGTGCATTTAGGCAGCTGGGCATATTTACTGAAATTCAGTAAGTCAATTCAGATTAAAGACCATCCAGACAGGGTCTGACACCAGTGCCCTACTTTGGAATGAAACTGGCGACATTTTGATAGCAAACTATATTCTTGGACAACCTATGCTGCAAAATGTCAGGGATAATACCATTGACAAAACAAAATGAATCAGTCTTCGGCTGCGTTGCCGACATTAGGCATTTATGATCGTTGGGTTACCTTTACAGAGAAGGGAGGATGGTGTTTGTGGATGTGTGGGGGGTATGGGGGTGTTGAAGTGATCATCACTCAGCCCTGTTTGGCTCAGCTCTTTGGACAAAATCCAGTCAAGTCCCATACCTATAAAGTGCCTCAGTGCACTGCTTACTGCGCTTGTCGCTTTCCGCCCAGTTCATTGAGAAAAGAAAACAACATCGTCAGCTGTTGTAAGAAGCAGACCTCAATCAGAAGCGCCACTGGCTAGTTCACAACAAAAGGACAGGATTTAAAACAGAGTGTTCACTTGCTTCAGTGCATTACACAACAAATAAAAATTCATAGAGGAACACACAGCAACAACTAATTGCTTCATAAAGGTTATTCCCCGGCACATGAATATTCACTACATAAATATACCTCAAGCCAGCAAAAAATAGATGGAATGTAAACAAGACTTTAGCTGGATCAACACTTCTGTAGAAAGCAGAATGCAATTGTAAGACCCCAGTAGCAGTATACGATGCTCGGCTTATTTACAGTATTGTCGGAGTAAGAATGACTGAGCTTTAGCATTTTTGTAAGCAGAGACCAAAGTTGTGCAGCGCCCAAGCAGTACCCTGGCCATCTTTGCCCAAGGAAAGTGCGCTATCCTTTCAACTAATTTTTTTCCACAATTCAATTTTTGGGAGGGCAGTTATTTCCAGAAGTGCATTCTTAGTAAGCCATTATTTTGGGTAGTTGTGAATTATTATTGTGGCCCAAACTCACAGCCGTGCCTTGAGATACTAGTTTTATTTTGCTGACAGTTTTATGTTATTTTAAAATATAACAGATGCACAATACTGTACATCCACACAATAAAAATCATAAATGTAATGTAATGAAAATATGAAATTACCTAATGTTCAAACAGTAGCGATGCAAAGTTGCATGTGAAGTTTTTGACTAGCAATTAATATACACGTTCTCTCCCTCATTCAATAAATATATCCTGTCATCCAAATTTTACTTATTGCATATTATAAATTAGTATTATGATCTGTTGCAAGTCTTACTGAGTCATATGAAATTTGTGAATAAAACACAGGAAATGTATAAAAAGCCAATGGTTAAAAGATTACAAATTACAGTAACTGAAAAAGGAAATAAGGCAGTGATTAAGGAGTATGACCATGAATCATACAAGTTTTTACAAATTCAATGTCCTGCATATCAGTAATATAGTCAACAGAATAAGTCAATTCAAATTATTTAATTTAGGTGCTATTTGGATAAGCATTGAGCCCTGAATTCATATTCATTCATGGCATATTTAATGCCATTTTTTGATTTGACATGCCCTGGTTATTTCACCGCTAATCTTAAGAGCTGCATCATCATAAACACAAAATAAAATGTAGACACAAAAAAAAACAAAGTTTAGACGCCATCTTAGTGCTTGGTTATGCCAAGATATTTTAAAAAAATGAGATGGTCAAATAGGCTCTAATTTCTACCACTGAAATTGTTTGCTTTGAAGGAAAAAAGCACCCACATTAAAGCTCTCCTATCTTATCACCAGGCACACAGCCAACGTCATGACAGGGCATTTCAAAATCTTTTCCTTTGTGACATCACATGGAGATGTGACTGCCCAAAGGCAAAATGGACCGATCAACCTCAACCAACCAGTTAATTAGTGTGTCCATTTTAGGTGGTTTCCCTGACCTGTAAAGTCACAAAGGAAAGACTTTGAAATGGCGTGTAAGGGCTAATTGGCTGTGAATCTGGTGACATGAAAATGGACCTTTAAATTACATACACATTCTTACTGGACTTTGTTGGGGCTTCTTAAATGTGCATGTAACACTACACTGTCTCAGATGAGCTGAACTCAGAATTCAGACCCTGAAGGAAATATATGCTTCTCTTGTGCCTCTGTTATGCCTGAATTGTGACTTACGGTCACAATGACCAAAGTGATGGCCAAGAACAAATGCAAAACAATAAAGACATGCATTTCAACCTGTCACAGTGCGCGTCACGTCCAATCGATGTAGAGTACACCTGGGAGAACTGCGCCGTCCAATGAGGAACGAGCACACTCATTCAGCTAAAATGATGATAAGACTTACGGGAAGAGAACCGATGATCCTAAAACATAAGTCAACGCGGCTTTTGTCTCCAGTGCTGACTGATGCTGACAGAGGCCATTTCCTTCTTTCAATACAAACACTGGCAGAAGGAATCCTCCAATTCTGCAGTAGAGATTTCCTACACTGTACCAGATAATAAAAGCAGCAAATTGCACCAGGTCGAACTAAAACCACAGCAACACTACATATATAAGCAAAACCAATAGTGTCCATTAATTAGCATAAAATAATTTAGGATCCTGGTGTTAAAAAATTGACCAAGGAACAGGGTAAGCAATTTGGCAGCAAATATACCTCGCACAAGTATTCATGTTAAATAAAGACTGTTGTTTTTTCTTCCCCTACACCCGATGATTATTTGGTTGTTCTAAACGGAAATATACATCTAAAAAAATATACATTTGAAAAATCAGTAGTTTCATCAGCTTGCCTGGGTTGGTTTTCAAAAATAGAGAGTGTGCACTGGAAGCAGGGCATCCAGTTACACATCTGCACAGTTTACTGTGCGAGTCACGGGTCTCGTGGTGCAGCTTTCGACACCTACCAAGATCTGAGAAGAAGAATGCACCAAACATCCAGATGTCCAGAATCCACTGCACCAGTTTCTCTTTTGCAAAGATTAATGAGAGAACATTGATTAGTTTTCCTGAGTAAGACAGTTATAAATATTTCCTAAAAGGTACAAAACGAGCACATTTAATACACAAATACCAACAAAGAAGTTACTAGATTGATAGTGCAGATTTTCTTGCATGGGTTATGCTACACTTCCATTAATCTAGTAGCCCGGGTTAATTAGAAGTGTTTAAAGAGTACGGACAATGAACCACGATAAGAAGGGACTTATTCAAGAACGATCTGTCGGAGCACCGACAGCAAGTTTTTCAGGCCGTAGATATAGCCTTCATCCTGGGTCTCGCTGGGGAAGACGTGGGCAAAGTCGATCATGCGAACTTCGACGTCGCCCGCCTCGTCTGGCCCTCGACATTCCTTGTCCTCACCTTCCTGTCGGTGTTGGACGGCATTACCGTTGGGCTGCACCAGAGAATTCTGGGTAATGAACTTCCAGAGTTTGTCCTGCTGGGCGTTTAGGGCATCGTCGCGATGACCCTGGCCATAACCTCGTCGGTGCAGGGCGTACGCATCAGACAGTAGCCCATTCTCCCCGGGGCTTGGGAGGTGGATGTTGTTGTTGAATTCTGTGACTCCATCAATTGGCATCCGCGCTTTTGGGTTTAGAGCCTGCTCGGAGTGACAGGTGGCAGCCATTTTGGGAGAGCCCTCCTGGGGAGCGCCCTCATACACGAACAACAGGGAGCTCGCGTAAAAGTGCAACTGTCTCTGACCCTCAAACCACTGAAGGATTTTCTCAACTTTTCTGATGCCGCCGCTGACTGCATCTTTTCTCAAGCCGTTCCCATTATAGAAGAACTTGGACAAGCCTTGAGAAAAAGGATGGAAAAGCATCTACGATCAGTTTATCAGGGGCCTATAGTAGACACACACCGCCTATGGTAATAGAATATTCATGTTAAGCTGAAAAAGTTATCAACGATCACAAAAAAAAACTGGATTTTGATCATAACTGGGTCAGGATAACTTATACATCCACCTTTAAATATACATTAAGAGAACGGTTTGATTGATAGCATGTATTAACTACAGAAGAATGAGTCATACTTCAAATCCTCTCAGTTACAGTGGCAGGTTTGATCTCACAAAACTGGCAGTAACTCACCGTCTTTGATCGTTTCCTTCACAAGGGCTCTTCCGTAGTGCTGATCGTGGGTCTCATAACCATCAGAGTTCACTTTGTATATCTGGAAGAGCAAAAATAAATAAACATGCTTGTTTCTTGGAACTTCGGCGCACGATTCATGAGTTTGGACAGTCAAATTGTGCATTATCATAGCACAATTAAAAAGGCTAAATTGAACAAACTATACATTTTCAACAACAGAGACACCGCAAAATACATTACTATTGAAAAGTCCGAAGTGCTGAGATTTTTTTGTCATTGGAGTCTGGTTTTGAAATTTTAAAGCATTAATGTGTCAGTGAAAAATATTTAAGCATTATACCACTTGGCACCATTTTAGCTGAATAAAATCCAATAACTTACCAATTTTGGGGTGCAGATTCCAAAAATAGTGACCGTTTCACTCTAGCATGTCTTATTTTCTCACAATGTATGGTGTGCATTTCATAGCACTGTCACTTTCGACAACCACTTGAAAGGTTAAATCTCATATCATTCCTAAATCACCATAGAAACTGCCACAAAGACATGATTTCCATCTTCAGCTGAGCCAATGGAGAACTATTTGTTCAATTCTCTGCTGATTTTCACACGTATGAATGATTCTAAAGACCCTGTTCATGCTTAATCTTGATTTCAGGTTCAGTAATATGGTCACTGACAGAGGAAAATGTAAATATGATCCAGACGTTCTCTGCTACTTCAGTGGGTGTTTCATTACACCCATACAGTGACACAAAAGTACAGACTATGATAAAAGCCACATAGGATATAAGAAAAATCTTTATCCTTATTTGGCAAAAAAAAAAAAACAAACAAAAAAACAAAAACAGAATATAAAATTTTAACTTGCATATTTTAACTCAGCATCCTCAAATTAAGTAAAACGAGGCCTTTTTGGAAAATCAGCAGAAATATTTGTCTTTTTTCAGCATACAGGGTGGTGCTCTCCATCCGCCCATTATCTATACGGAGTTGGAGGCGATGATAGCGGACTATCAGCAAAAGACGGAAACACACCCTGGTCAGCTCACCAATCCACTCACACTCATGCACACACACCCATGGGCAATTTAGAGGCTCCAAATAGCTGACATGCATGTGTTGGGATTATAGGAGAAAACCGGAGTACCCAGAGGAAAGCCATGTAAACACAGGGAGAACATACAAACTCCTCCACACACAGACCCCAGGCTGAATTTAAACCTACGACCTTCATGTTAAGCTGCGCCACTGTCACCCTTTCAAAAATAACAATTAAACATCAGAGTCATAGTCCCCACAGAGCCCTGAGATACGATATCCTCTCCACAGAGCCCGACTCACAGTATCATCAACACTTAAGGAACCATCCGGAGGGTCAGAGGCCAGTGAGACAGCCCTCCTGCACAGGCATTATGGCAGATTCTCCAATGGGTTTCCAATGGTACAATGATAGGACAGTAAACAAAAGAGAAGAGATTCAGTTCTCACAGGGAAGAGCAGTGAAACTAAATATTGATTAGCCTTCAAATATCATAGCTCTTGACATTACCTTTCTAATGTTGAGAATATTTTTGAAACCAGCTTTAGGCATTTTATAGTGCCTAGGATTAAGAGTACTGTGGTTTAATATAATGGTATTCAACAAAAATTGTATAAGACAGTTGCAGCGAGACAGCGTATTGCCATCAAGCTGAGGATCAAAATGAAGACGAAGAAGCACACAGAGCATATGCAAAAAAAAGAAAAAAGAAAGTCATAGGCTGCCCTCTTGTGGAAGAATAAGGTAATGAATGCACGTGACATGCTAAATACTCAGATTCCAAGTCAGAGCTTCTAATCTAGACAAAGGGCTCTTGTGTGGCTTTAACAGCTTAGAGAGCGTTACTCCCTCATTGGAAGTGATGGGGGAGTAACTATAATCTGCAGACTGTGTCAAATGTATGTTGACCTGACATGAGGGGAGGTATATGGACATTAAAGCTAGTCTTTGGCCTGCCTCAGTAACTGGGTTGAGTTTACTCTACGCTATCAGGGAGCATTCCACTGTTATCAGTGAGAACGGCAGCATAATTAACTGTGATGGGTCACTTTACTTAAAAGCCTCACAGGGGGCCAAAAAAAGGGGGCGCGTGAGGAATTTTTCCAAGCTCTCGGCCAAAGGGCCGCAGTCACCAGGGGACGAGGGCGTGGCTCATCCAGGAAACCGCCGATCTGTACCAGGACCCCAGTGGAGCATGCATTGTCACGCAGGTCGCCGGACCCTCGTCACTCACCGAAGACCCTTCTCCAGAGAGCCATACGTATCGTCCGTCCTCAAACCACCAAATCTTGCGCTCCGGGTGTCCTCCACCCTCTTCCTGCCAACAAGCTTCCCATGTAGCTGACAAGCCACCTCAGATCTCAGACTGTTCCTGAGGAATCCAGTGCCCTCATGTGAGTGTAATACCAGCGTAAACATAGCCGTTTAACTGAGTGACTGCCCCGGCTTGATGAGCCATCTACAAAAGCTGCACTGAAGAGGGCTGTTGAGCTGACTGCAGTAGCAAGGAAAGGCAGAGTCCGGATGAAGATGATTTAGGAATTAGGACAATCGCTTCCTTCCAGACAGATAGCCCTTCCAGAGAGATGACACTTCCGTCTAATTTTCCCCGGCCACCCCAGAGACAGAGAGAACGCCCTGTCGTGCTAATATGATAGCATCTCAGAAATTTCCAGTGTTTATGAGAGTCTCGTACATGGGAAAAAAATGTATTTCCTACAATCATTCCTTCAAAATCCCCAAGGTCTCTTTACACTTCATAGCATGTTAATCTGCGCGTGTTCACAAGCCTTCACTTCTACAGTTACAGTGGAAGAAGCCCAAAAACTGACTGTCATACTCAGCACTTTACAGCGGAAAAACAGCTGCACAGAGTAGGTTACTCACTGAACTCTGAACAATCTACGCTTCACTCCACGGGCACCAGTGAAAAATTTAAGTAAATATGTAAATATTGTGTTAGTCAGCATTAGTCTTTCAGACAGGGAATTATTGTGGCTTGTTCTGTCAACTCCAGTCGGCCTCTGCCGCACAAGTAATCTTGAGCCAACAGCGTGGACCATATACAGTAGACAGAACAAGTCGTAGTTTTTAATGAGAACTTCAAAGCGTGCCAGCATTACACGAGGCCAGCTTGCACTTCATGTTTTGAAATTATTGGCCTTCTCTTGGTGTTCAATCTTCTTAAGTCAACACAGCAGTCAATAATGTATTGATTATACATTTAATCGTGATTATATACCATTCACAGTAATTTATAAATAATTTCTCTATTACTATCCCATCACTTAATTCAACTATTATGAATAATGATTATAAAGATATGCATTTTCTCTTACAGAAATGTAAATATTATTCATTTTCATGATTATACAATATGTGTAAATTCAAATTTGGGATGGACGCCAGGGTTCATGGGGAGCTCTTTTTTTGACGTGCATGTCTTAATAGCCAATATTTAAAAATACTTCCACATGTATGCATAATCATTTTGGCTTCATTATAAAGATATGTGAATGGTAAATGAACCGCATGAGGTTAAAAATAAAATATTTTGATGCAAGCAATCTCTATTGACTGTGTTGTGTTGATTAGCTCTATTGATTGGTTCGGTGGCTAAACGCCAAAATTGTGGGCAAGCCCTACGGCAGTAGCTTCATTATGGCTATTCGCTACCAAAGGTAAGCACAAGGATGTACGGAATGGACGTACTTTGTACAGAATGAAGGCAACCAGGTACAGTGCAAATTATGCCTATCAAAGATAAGAATCATCGAGTACTACAAGTATAGCCAATGACCCAATTTATTGTGGTAACCCCATAATCTTGCTACTTTTATAAGTGAATCAATTCTTCTGTTTTCTTGTCAGTCGTGGATTTTGGTTTTGTTTAAAGGACGAAAGCGAACATCAAATTTTTGAAAAGAAAAAAACGAGAACAAAATTGTTAAGTAGCTATATAAATATGGCCTAAATACACCCGAAGACGCATGGATCAATGAAATCATAATTCGCACACGAAACGCCAACAATCCACATTTATTACCCGCACTTATTCCACTACCGCGATTACTGGGTCACTTAAAACGTCCGAAAACATCGTTGACATGGTTATCATTTCGGTAGTTTCTGTACTGATTTTTTTTTTTGGCAGCAATAATTGTGCTTGTTTTTGATTCCGTTTACATACAAATGACTTGTTAAACATAGCAACTAAGTTCCATTATCTTGACAGCTGATTTTTCAGACTGTGATTTTGTCACTGAGACTAAGATAATAGGGTCTTATGCCATACGATGCCTCAGCATGCAGTTAAGATAGGTAGACACTCCCAAATACATTTACTTCTTTCATTCATAACAATTTAGTAGCAACTTTATATGAACTAGAGTGTTCAGGTGAACACGTGTCGCCTGCGAAGCACTTATGTGAAAGTGTTACTACCAACTGAAAGTGTGACTACCGGACAGACAGACAGACGGACAGACAGACCCCGGGCAAAGTGATCCCTATGTGCCGCTATGCTTCGCAGGCCACACAACAACTACTAAATACAGAATTAAAGTGATGGCTCATTTACATAAATAACGCTTATTAGGTCCCGAGATGGTTACTGCAATGGGGAACTTGATCAAGTACCTCAGGCAGGATATCTCAAACTTTTTATTACTTTAATCTCAAATTTTCACAGATCATTTATTACTGTATAGTGCATGTTCTGATCAGAAGGTTTACAGATATAATATTTCTGTGAAAAATATGGATATTTTAGGGTTTTTTTTTTTTTTTTGGGGTATCCAATTGCCAGATTTCTTCAAAATGCCAGATCAGTCCATAGACACGCATCTGGTGAACTTATATTCCAAGTTTCACAATAATAGCATGAGAGAAAGAGAAATACTGTTGGAAGCGATGCTTGGCAGGTGAAAAATCAAATTTTTGAGAAATTGACAAAAAAAACAGATGTTCATATTTTAGATAGTCCTATCAAGTACACGCACTATGAACTTTCTGAAGGTTATTTTACGAAAATGTCAAGAACTTTTATTTTATTTTTTTTTTTCCAAAAAAATTAAGCAAAAAGCAGCCTATTTTGGGAGTGCTTACCAACCTTAAAGCAGAGAGGAACCTGGCTTTCGGAAAATAGATTCACTACCACAAGGCCGCTGTGATCCCTGCCGAGAGGAGAATATCACGCCGTTCAATAGTTCACGCCTTTGTATTGACTAATAGGTCAATTATGTAATTTTTTGTCAGAAAGTTTTGTAAATTGTGAATAAGTGTATTATATCAAATGGTAACGGTGCCCATTTAGATTGAAAATGGCATTAGGCCATACATCAGACATATTACTGAATGAAGTTTTTGTCTTTAAGATGCTATCTGAAAATTTTTTTCCTCCGCGAGGAATCGATTCATCCTCGAGGAATTCATGTGTTCAATCGATCTGGGAAAACAACTCACGCCCATCCCTAATTCAGATATGAAAAATAATTACAATGACGCGCATGTTTTCTTACCTATTCACATTTATGCAAACAATTATATTTTCTTTAAGGTCATCATTGAATTGCTGACTTACTCATATTATGACACAAAGTTACTGTATGCACACAGGGAAATTAGCAAAACGCAAGCTTTAATTTGCTGTGTTCTCTTGATTAAGACTGTTAGGTGAAATAGATTGAAGGCACTGAACTGGAATAAGAGTTGGGATTGTAAAAGCGCACGCTCAGTGTGCACTGCTCTAGAAGCACAATGGAAAATGGAGGTATTACTTGATAATGAGAGCACTGTGAGAGAAGCATACAATGGAACTTACAGAGGAGATATTCTGACTCACACAAAAGACTTCACTCATTAACACAGAAAGGGACAGAGGCAGCTTTGTATGGGCTCAGGGTATTTGGATGAGAGAGGAATGTGGACAAATCGAGTGAAAATAAAATAATCACAAAAAAAACTGCCAATCAAGCACAAATTGTGAAGTGGAGAAAATATTTCCATTTGAAAAGAATTCCAGCCATCTGTCTAAGGAATAGCCATACCTCAGTGTATAATGAATTTATTTCAAACCTCTTGGGAAAAAAAAAACTTAGATTGTGTTTAAGGGGTGTGTGCGAGAACAAGCTTTTCCATCTGCAGCTTCCACTGCAAGAACTGGAAACAACTATAAACTAAAACTCTAGCTACCAGGAAGTTCTAGCTACCAGGAAGCAAAGGAGAGGATTCCAGTCCACTCAATCTTTCCACTGACATGCTCAATACCTCTGATTAATCACCCATCAGATATGAAACTAATGCACTATTTGTTTAATATTCACCATTCAAATATTAGTCTCCAATCCAACCACAGTATGACAGTTTCTGGACCAATAAATTTAAATACATCAGTGTGTGTGTTTCAGGGCTGTGATTGGCTAAGCATAAAAAAGCTTGAAAATACAAGGGCTGTGGATGCGGCCGTATGAATTGGCATGAATTCAGGTAACGGAATGGTCATGTGCGCTGTGATTGGTCAGAAAATATAACCGGTCACAAACTCAGAAAATCAGAAATTGCTGTTTATTCAGGAAGAATCACAGCCCTGATGTGTGTGCGTGTGTGTGTCGCCTGCATGATCATTCACCTTTTAGAACAAAATTTTGGCAAAAAAAAGTAACTAAATGGGTCAGTGACGTGACATTGTCCATGTGGACTACTTTGGTTTAAAATACTTTTAGATGATTCATAATAAGCATCATTTTACTTTATAAAACCTGTTTAATTTGAACAAATTTCAATTTATCATAAAAATGATACAAATTTTATGTTTTGCCATCTCAAACCCTCAAAAGTGGCGCAACCGTCCGAGTAAATTAACACTATGTGAAATGTATGACATATGTAATTTAAAATATGACTTAATATAATATTAATATGGGGCATAATTTTATATTGAAAACTTTTCAAAGAAACAAAGTTTAATTGTTCCTAAATTGTTTGGAAAACCAAAATACCCGCCCCTATAATAAGGAATCCATAAGTTACTTTTAATACCCAGCTCAACTACAAAATAGTAATGTTTTAGGCAGAGTAGACACTTTCAGGTATACGTACTAAAAAAAAAAAAAAAAAAAAAGTATGGGAAGAGGGAAGTGCATTCCCACCCCCCCAAGAAACTTTTGGTTGCGCCACCTGACATTCTTTGGCTAGTGAAATAGCAAATATAATCTAAAACTGTATTAAAACCCAAATACTGTGCAACCATTAAGACTTGTTTAAACACACTCTTCGAACTTCAAATAAATGTATTCTGTAAGATTTATTTAAAAATATGTTTTTAAAAGGCTTATTTTTCATTGACCCATATATCAATTTTGGATTTATAGTAAATTTATGTGTGTATGTATGCATGTGACAGTGCAAAAGTCTTCAGCTCCCTAGTTTTTTTTTTTTTTTAAGTTGCTGTTACTATTAGTGAGGCTGAAGATAAAAAAAAAGCACATTTGAAGCAGTAAAGTATAATTAAAAAAAAAAAAAAATCGAACTCAAGTTAATATTTCACTAAAGACAGTTGATAAAGATAATAAAGCCTTTGACAGTCGTGATCTCGATACCAAGGCTGTTGAGCAATACCTGTGGAGACAGACGGAAGTGAGACTGGGCTTGCAGTGGAACAGATTCTCCTGTACACTAAGAGCAACCCAACAGCCAATAATCCTATGAAACTACAAAATGGCAGGAGTGTCCCAAACGTTTAGGCAAAGGGTAGTCACACCAAACACAGATTTGAGTTAGTTTCTAACAGTTCACAGCACTTAAGTCTGTTTTTCAATATTTAGAAACATTTAATTTCATGATATTTGTGAGCGCCTTTCCCTAAAGTCATACGCGCCAAAAACTTTTGCGCGGTACTATATGTGGGTCAATGACAATAAGCCTTAAAAAATTTTTTTTTTAACATTTTTTAGAAATCTTTAAAAATGTATAGAATATATTTATTTGAAGTTGGAAGTGCGACTTTAAACAAGTCTTAATGGTTTCACAAGACTTACAGGGTTTTCGTACAGTTTTAGACTGTATTTGCAATTTCACCGGCCAAAAAATGTCAGGTGGAGCAATCAAAAGTTTCATTGGGGGGGGGGAATACACTTCCCTCTTTTCTTCCCAAGTGATTTTTTTTTTGTAAGTACACCTGAGAGTGTCTACTCTGCCTAAAACATAACTATTTTGTAGTTGAGCTGGGTATTAAAAGTAATTTACGGATTCTTTATTGTAGGGGCGGGTATTTTAAGAACAATTAACCTATTAAACTTTGTTTGAAAGGGTTTAAATATAAAATTATGCCCCCATATTAATATAATATTAATTCATATTCTAAATGACATATTTAATACATGTCACATAGTGTTAACTTGCTCAGACGGTTGCACCACCTGACATTTTGAGGCTTTGAGATAGCAAAACAAATATGATTAATTTGAACATATTTCCAGTTTATCAGGTTTTATAGAATAAAATGGCAAGTGGTCTGTGGTCATTCTTACGACTGAGGTCCAGGCTGCAAACGGGCAAGAGGGAGACTTGTCAGAGAAGACAGCTCAATTCCAGCCCAGGACTTACTGCTCTTTATTTATTGGGCATCAAGCAGCATTGCTCTGCGCCTCCGCGGGCAGGTGCAGGCTGATCGAGTGGTTGTTGGGAGACTTGAGGTGCCTCCTAGCCTAGCGCCTGCAGCAGCTCATTATTCGCGTGTCTGCAGTGGTTAAGGTCTGTGTCAGGCCAGTGATTTATTTCACCCCAGGAAACCGCTCCGCTCAGGTTTATGATATTTCTTCCTTGTGTTATGTAACGTTATTGCATCATAAATCCGATCTCGGGCTTGATGTTCCTGATCGCGTCTCTGAGGAACTAATTCAGAGATCCAAACAATGCTGACCTATTCTGCTGTTCCCTTCCTGTGCTTGGTTCCCCAGCCTCCCATCTGATTGCTGATTGCTTTAATTAAAGCGCACTCCACTCCCTGAGAAAGATCTCCAAGCAGTTATCCACCAATGAAACCTCGCCCTCGCCCTCTGACATGCCCGTTGACGCAGGCAAAACGCAGAAGGACAAAGGACAGCTGAGGATTCAAATGTGCCTGCAGGCACGCTAAAGCAAGGCCCATATCGAGACTGTGCACGATGTATACTGGGCTGAAAATGTCGGAGTCACTAATGAAGAGGGGTGGGAGCGCTCACTCCCCGAGGGAAGGGTCCAAAGGACATTCCACGGACTGCACCAAACGTTACACATCCATGAGAGAGCAAACACAATCAGTAAAGTAACAAAGGCCCAGAAACTTTCCACAGTTATGTTTGCAGTTGCCTCATGGGCCATAAATGCCTCTCAAACACTCCTATAGATTGGCACACAGAAAGAAGTTGCAGAACTTATTTTTGGGAAAAATAGACTATTTTTTTTCTCTGCAGTGCAATAATAGGATTCTGTGCAAACAGTAAACTTTATTGAACGAATTTGGCACAGCAACACCCTTTTCCTTAATTTTATTTTCAGTGAGGGGAAGAAAAAAAAAAAAACACTCAGTAAAGAGGCTTTCACATACCTTTTTTTTTATGTCATACGATTTTAGAGGGTCCACAATAGACTGAACTGACACACGTTTGGGAGAGGAGGATTTGAAGATTGTGTAGTTGCGGTCACATAATGTGTGTTGTATTGCCATCATGGGAAAATATCCCATAAAACATTTCAAGACAGCAGTGCGACTGACATAGGGTAGAATTGTAATCGTTCAATTTACCCATGACAGTCACAGGATGTATAATGGTGGAAAATTCGTAAGACTGTATTGGGTTTAACGTAGGACAACCGTGGATCTATTGTAGGAAATTGCAAAGGTAACGAGGACCTCAGATGACCCCAAAAATCAACGAAATTGGTAGGTCTAGTGTTACACAGTTGAAGAAACTCATAGGGCACCGCATGACCGACCTTCACAATGGGCCTGACATAGAGAATCACCGATTATGCCAAAAAATTACATGTTCAGAATTCTACGACGAGGGCAGACGATAGCCTTTTCCGTCATGCAATGCATGAATTTTGTAGGGCAGGCTTATTAGCATCTCACAAATTAACCCACTTTTCTGTCGTAGACCTTTTTTATACCCATCGTACAACGAATGTGACAGCCCCTTAATCGAAGAGATGCTGCTTGACTCACCCGCATGCCAAGCACCAGGAACCCCATCTCCTCCATCAGGGGGTACTTCTTAATCTGCTGCTCCCGCTTCTCCTGAGAAGCGAACGGGTCGTAGCTCCTCTGCCCAATCTTTACGTCCATGATGCAGGGCTTCCGGAACTTGCGAGTCACATCTTCCAGCTTCAGGTACAGCTCTAAGTGGAAGACCAAGCAGGTAGGAGGAGATTGAAAAAAAAACCACCAGTACCTATCAGTAGGGTCCCCATTTTCTTCAACCATCAGACCTCTCATTCAATTCAATTACCCAGGTTCTTATTCCATTCAATCAGCAGGTTTCCCATTCTATTCAACCTCCAGGGTCCCAATTCGATACAACCATCAGGGTTCCTGTTCCATTCAATTACCTGGCTTCAAACTGGGGACAAATACAAGTCATTGGCCTCATCCAAAAGGAAAAAGTACCAAGTTGGCGGCCTCAGAAATATGTAACATCTACTCAGCACACTGGCAAGTATTTACTGCCCACCAAACAATGGACTGTTTTTTTGAAACTCCGAGTTGAGTACAGATGAGATGCAAAATTTTCAAGTGTATCTAAAATCCCAAGATGCTGTTTCACTTAAGCATTCTGGAAAACAGTTTTCCTTCAAACAAAAGATGAAGAGGCGGAGCTGTCTTTGTGTCCAATCACAGTTTAATATTTCAAAAAAGGAGCGCATTAATTACGCAGAAGGACACCTTACCTCTCCCTAGTCCTGCCAGTAAAGGGAAAGAAAGAAAAAAAAAAGAAGACATACTGCATTGTAGGTTTAGTCAATTGTCTATATTGTGGGAGCAGTAGTTTTCAGCATGACCACACCCAGTAAAACTATGGAAAAATGTACATCATAATTGTAAGCATGTATAGTTTATTTCTTCAAACATTTCTCTCAATTTTTGCAAGCAAGAGTAACCAAGTTATCCATTTCAGGCACAGCCACTCTGTATTACTACAGTTATTCAGACAAATCTTTAACTTTGTCACTCCAGCTTAAGGACAAAGTCCATCGTGGTTTCACTGAAAATCGGTCGTGTGTGACTTATCTGACTTTTGTGTGGAGAAGGGAAACAATAAAAAAAAAAAAAAGCACTGTCTGGCAGTTAGCAAAAAGAAACGAAAGAGCAAAATGGAAGGGAAACAGCATGCCTTCTTTCCATCAGAACTGTCATTCACATTGAACGCGGATGGAGTACAGTCAAACTGTAATTTCCACAAGAGACAATTCAAATGCATATGAGGATGTACCAAACAACATCAAAGGTCTTCCTCCTTAACCCTAAGAGCGCCATAGGTAACTATACAGTGGTGCTAAAATGTTTGCATACCCCAGCTGAATTTGTAAAATGGGTAACATTTTTTAAAGAAAACATGAATGGCAAGGCAAAACACATTTCTTTTTGAATTCATATGCAGCTATAGGTCATATAGAATGCACAATCAGATAAAACATGGCAATTAGGGAAAAAATTAAAAGTACCCTGTTCAAAAGTGAGCATACCCCTCGTTCTTAATACTGTGTACTGCCCCCTTTAGCATCAATTACCAAGTGCAATAGTTTGCTATAGTTGTCAATGAGGCCCCTGATTCTCTCAGGTGGTGTAGCTGCTCATTCCTCTTTGCAAAATGCCTCCAGCTCCTGCAAATTAAATGGTCGTCTTGCATGAACTGCACGTTTGAGATCTCCCCAAAGCGGCCCAATGATATTGATGTCAGGAGACTGAAAGCCACTCCAAAACCTTCACCTTTCTCGTCTGAAACCACTGGAGGGTCAACTTGGCCTGGTGCTTTGGATCATTGTCATGCTGGAAAGTCCAAGTGTCCCATGGGCAGCTTCCATACTGAAGAATGCAAATTGTCTGCCAGTATTTTCAGATAGCATGCTGCATTCATCTTGCCATCAATTTTAGATTTCCTGCGCCTTTAGACCTCACACACCCCCAAATCATCAGAGCCACCACCATGTTTTATAGTCGGAATGGTATATTTTTCACCATAGGCCTTGTTCACTGCTCTCCAAACATAGCGCTTATGTTACCATAAAGTTCTATTTTGATCTATTTTGGTTGGGAGGTGTGTGTCATGGTGTTGTCTGGCATATTTTAGGCATGTTTTTTGTGGAATTGGCATAATAATGGCTTCCTTCTAGCAACTCAACCATGCAGCTCATTGTTGTTTAAGTACCTCCTGACAGTGCTCCTTAAAACAACAGCGCCATCTTCTTCCAGAGCACAATGTATTTCTCTTCAGTTAGCTAGTGGATTTCTCTTTGTGTCTCCAGCAATTCTCTAGGCAGTTTAGGCTGAAATCTTTCTTGGCCTACCTGACCTTAGCTTGGTATCAACATATCCCCTAATTTTCCACCTTGCAATCATGGACTGAACAGTACTGACTGACGTTTAAGTCTTTGGATATCTTTATGTCATTTCTCATCTATAGAAAGTTGAACTACCTTGTTATGAAGGTCCTTAGACAGTTCTTTTCCGCTCCCCATGGCCTAGTGTCTGGCCAGATCAGTGCATCCACTCGAGAGCTAACAAACTCAATGACTGTACACAGATACTAGTTACAGTTTACAAACCCACGGGTGTGGAACCCTTTATAGCAAACCTGAGTGTGTCATCTGGTGTCTATATAACAAGGTCAAACATTCAAAGTATGTGCGCAAATTTACAGGCCTGTGTTGAAATAAATCGATTATCCAATTCTGGATCGATGCTCATTTTAATTCCTACAGATCGAATTGCATGTCCAAAAATAGGTCTTTTAACATAGCCTATATATCTTTCCCGCCACAAATTGATTCCCGTTAATTCTGAGTCATTGCACAATCGCCGGCTGTTGATAACGTATGTGCAGGTTTAAAAAAATGAAAAAAAAAAAAAGAAAACCAGGAAAAAGTAGGAAATACTGGAAGATGCAGAACCCCCCCCCAGGTCTTACACCACACATTGCTTCCCGGTCTGTGGGAAACACTGACATATGATAGTTTGGTAACTCTGAAGCCAGTAACCAGCACTTTGTGTTCACATTTACACTGGCTGTATCTTTGTTATTGTTTTTTATATTGACAAGTGACTGCATTAGATTGAAAGCAGTGGTGACAGTGGTTAGTCAGTCATGCTGGTTTTCACACTGATGCTGCCATTCTGACTGTCCTGCACAACATGCAGCATAAAGTTTACTTTGACCCATCAAGTGTTGTTCACAGTTGATTGTGGGCCAAATGGCCATGACAAAATTAAAATAAAGGACAGCTTTAATAACACTAACTGAATCGATATCGGATTGAACCGTGATAATCGATTCTGAATCTTGTGAATCGGAATCGAATCGATTCTTGAAATTTGAATCAATACCCAGCCATACAAATTCATGATCGGGGCCGTTTGGGTGTTTTCAGTCATCATTATGATTTGAAAAGGAGCCAAACACCTATGTGATGATAAATGACTTCACATGATCACTATCCTTAAAAGACAAGTTTTTTGCATGATGAGTCATATTTTCAAAATAAATTGCAATATTTCACAAATTCAGCTAGGGTATGCAAACTTTTGAACACAACTGTTGTTGCCAAATTTTTATAAGGCGATTGAAAGGGCTCCCAAGGAGTTGCCACCATAGACTGTAAAAAGATGGACGAAGCTACGATGACGTCACCAATTGGTTTCAGCATACCATAAAGGAAGCCTTGATTTTGGCAATTTGAATTGTGCCATGTTGTCATTTTGAAACCGAATGTGATTTCTATTGGACGAGAGCTTGTATTGAAGATCCGGGGAGGAACGTGGCTCTGGATCTGACCGTATCGGACGAGGACCAGAGGATAGCCACGCCCCTAAAGCATATTCTGGCTTTATCCTTTATTCTATATGGGACCATAATTTACAAAAATGAACATCATGATATCGAAGGAGACTTTAAACTTGCTATAGCTACCATAAAATAATGTGAAAAATCATTATTTAAATGAAAAAAAAATCAAGTGGGAAAGTAGGGTCATTTTCTCATAGACTTCAATTGCATTGAACTTCTTTCTGCAACCATCTATGTCGCCATCTGCTGGCCATTAAATAGAATGCCATTTTACAGTACTTTCACATGGGCTTCATTTTTCAGAGCAGGGTGTTGCATCCATCTTTTTATACAGTCTATGGTTGCCACATGATCGATTTAACAGCTCTGGATATTTATATTTTTAATTCCTTGAAAATACATTCAGCGCTCTAGGGTTAAAAATGCTCTTTCCAGTTTTATCAGCTGAGCCTGGACAAGCATGCAGTGACAGATAAACAATAAAGAATGTCAGCTGCAGCTCACTTAGACAATGTCAAAACGTGGGAGACAAATTAACGTGCAACATGTCATATGTACTGGGACTGTGTATTATGTGGACCATCGTAAAACCTGATTTTTTTGTATCTTTGCTCAAGGGAAATGAGTTATGCTGTAACTGAACAGTGAATTCCTATTTACGTGAATAAGTGCAATGAATCCCTGGCTGATAAGTTGCTTATTAAAATAAATCCTTTGGGCCATCGTGCGCGCGCAAGACGGAGGCGTAGGAATTAACTGTTGTTGCCAACCAATGAAGCGGACAGAGCAGTCAAGCAATTACTTTGAAGAGTGAGTTAGCATTTCTCAAAAGTCACTTGGTCAAACACTTTCCCCGCAAATATGTTTACCACACAAGTTATGACCTGATTTTATCAGGAAACGTACTGTGAACTAACACGTTCTCCTGGAATCTGGCTGTTAGCTATCTTACACAATCACATCATACAGGAGAGTGACGGCGTACCGAGAGCATTCCGAGAGGTGTTCTTACCAGAGGGGCTGTCAGGTGAAGACCAAGCCCCGTAGTATTTTGGCAGATACTGCTGAAGCTCCAAAAGAACTGGGTCACTGCAGTCGTCAGCATAGACCTGTTGACAGGGAATAAAGAAGGGAAAGGAGACATGATGAGTAAATGTATGAGGTTGCTATGAATAAAGAGTGGAGGATTCAGGGACTTCCAATCTGGCAGGGGAGTCCAACGCCCACAACAGGAGCAAAATCTCAAAACAAACGGCTTTCGAACAGAGGATATGAAATTTTCCTCACACGAATCCAACAGTCCACAATGTCCTCTAGGTTAGAGGTACAGTTGAAACACAAATCGATCCTGCTCCCCCCCCCGCCCCTCGCACTAACCCCCACAACATAATCTCCTCTCCATAAGCTATCCACAATGTACTTTTGTACTGAATAAACAATTATGTACAGAGTGATTACAGCTTAGTAAATCAAGCATGAGCCACTTAAGATAGGAGTCAAGATCTTTGACTGGGTTAAGTAGACTTGACAGGGTCCAGTGCTGGGTGTTGTGTGGAGATAACTTCTTGGACCCTTTCAATGAGCAGAGCCCTCTGACTGCAGAACAGGCTGATCTTGTCTGCTTCGCCAGTGAGGTGCACCATATTAGCACACAGAAGAACGTATCCAAAAAAAAAATCCATCCAAGCCACTTGAAAGGCATGGCCTATAGGAAAGCCTTGCCAAGCACACAACTTAAAATCAGGCCCCTGGAACTGTCATTTCCGTAGTGCATGTTGTTTCATTCTAGCGCTGAGCAGATCTGGCACTAAGGCATTACTGGTCAAAAGGGTTTCTATTTATAAACTCATCAGACTGCACAGCACGGCCACAGCCTCAACTCAAGCTATTCTTTACTCACCATTTTAAACGTGCCTGAAACTGCTCAAGATGACAAGCGTGCCTCAAGGGCGATGAACGGAAAGAGCAGCGCATCATTTCTGTGCAACTCATCAGATAAACAGATTAGCCACCTTGTTAAGATGAGAGATTATGGACACTGGTGTAATTGTTTAGAGGCCAACTGCATTTGCAGCAGAAAAAACGAGAACAGGTTACCTGCAGAATGCTCCCAACTATACTGCATGTGCCAACAATCAATCTATGGTTGATTATTTGAAGTTAGCTGAGAAGCTGATGATGTCCAAGACACTGTACCTAAATTTTCCAAGTAAAGACACCAAACGGTGTCAATATTTAGCGCGACTGGGAAAAATAACTGCTGGAACACATAACAGCATGTGTTTTCCCAAGACAACCTGCTGTAAAGACAGTAAGGGGGGGGGTGGAGAGATGAACCACAGGCTAAATGAGTCCCTCATAACTCCTTAATAATGCTGCAAAATCCCTAACAGAATTATTTAGACCGTATTTCCGCTGAGAAGAGGGAAGTTTGTTGCAATTAAACGTCAGTCACTGCAGAACCACAAAAGGTGACGTGTGTTACAGCTGTGGCCAAGGGTTGAGGCCCCAATCAGATCAGTTCTCAAAGTTTCCAGCTCTAATCTCCTCAAGATCAGGGGCTCCATCTGCTTGTGCATCACGCCTGAAGAAGAATTTGTCTCACATATCACTGATTGCTCTGCAGGCCGAAACCAGAACACATACGAATACTTGTGTATTTTTAAAATGAAAAGGTAATATCTCACTGTGAAACAGAATACACAGTAAGAATTAAGGAACGACACAAGCAAATATGAGTAAATGTAGCAGCACGTGGACATTCAGGCAGTCTGAGGCAGTTCAGAGCTAGAGATTAAGAAAAAAAAAAAACTTGCATTTGCAAGTTCCAAACATTGAAATGACTGTCAGCTTATGTGCAAAATCTGTATGCAGTGAGTGAACTTTAGCACTTCCCTGTATGTGGCCTTTGTTTCGGCTTACTGTATGAGAATTACTTTTGTGATGCAGTTCTTTGATCCCAAAAGAAAACTGATATCCCTGGGGGGAAATTATCTTGTGTTTTCTTAACTTGCAACCTTTTTGACCTTTTTAACAGCCATTCTTCTCATAGCTTACCAATTCCACGGACAGAATGCCTTTCCCTGACCGAGACACTGGAGTGAATCAGCCACTCTCTGAAGTTTGGGCTGTTTGGGGCCGTTCACACAAAAAACGCTGTATAGGCGTGGAAATTCGAGGAAAGTCTGTCCTGATTTTTTGAAACGTACATTGTTAAGAGTGCTGGATGCGCGCAAGCGACACGCCTTTCACAAATTGAACAAACATTCTGAGCAACATAAGTGACACTGACTAAAAGTCTGGTATGTGGTTTTTTTTTTTTTTTTTTAAATGACTGAAAAGCGGTTAGCACTCCCTTTCACAGCTATAAAGCATAAGAAATAAAATTAGGGAAAAAAAAAAAAATGGAAAACCGTTGAGAAATCGTCCGTTATAGTGCCAAAACAATGGTAAAAGGTAACAACTGATTTCTATACCATCTTCGTTGATGAAGGAACCTTATGAAAATTAAAACTCTGCCTTAACTTTCATGGCACTGGACAGCAGGGATTATTAATGATGACGTCAGGCGGTTTTTTATCAAAACACCTCAATTAAGAAAATTCTCAAATTGACACGCATCTAAAAACAGCAAAAAGTGCTTATAAACACAAGGTGCTTGGCATTCAAATATAGCCTTGAAAATGCTTCAAATGATTACAATGTCATTCCATATAAAATCACCAAGTGCCTCCCACCTGATCCCTTCGGAATCAGCTGATTTTTCCTGTACAATAACTTCAGTATAATTAATGAATCCTTGATCTTGTGAATATTTTTACAAGTCTAAAATTAAACAAGTTCGTTGAAATTTCTCATAATTTTTTCTAGCGTTTTTGAGCCATGCATTAGAGATAGCTACATGAAATTCAGAGCTGAAAGACATATTGCTGCACTGTTGAAAAATGCAATTAAATCAACTGTATGTCCATTCTGGGTGTCACAATCTTAACACAAATCTGGATTCTCTTCAACGAGATTTCTTCCGTTACCAACTTCAAGCTTCAACATCATGGGAATTACAAAAGTTTCAATAGCAACACTGCACCACTTTAATAACTATGATATATTGTAGTAAAAGAAATATTGCAACCATGGTTGTGTCATGCCTTTTCCTGTAATTCACCAGAGGGAAAAAAGTGTGTGTTCGGAAAACTTCAAGGGGTCATATCACAATGTGGGATAGGCTGATGATCGTATTGAGTTTTGGCATATGAAATATATCATTTTGGTCAATATTTTGATACCAGGCTCATCTTCTAGCCATGATTCCTTCGGTACCAAATAATTTTCACACTCGACAATGTAGAGCTACTGTACATCTGCGAGTGGGGAAATTGTCTGACAAAGGCGGAATCCAGGCTAGAAGATGAGCCTGGTATCAAAATGTAGATCAAAATGAAATCTTTGTTATGCACCCAACAAATAATGACTTCAATGACTGACAACACTATCAAAACTAACCAAAGGAGCCACAAAGATAGGAGCGCCACAAGAGGTCATTTTTCACATTGCTCCTGGGTTTAACAATAAATTCAACTTAGTAAAAAAACGGGAAAGGCGTACATTTTAATGCTTTGCCAGAAAAAAAAGTTATGAATTGCATATTCTGACTGCATTTAGCTTGTCAAATTAGGGCCCAATATGTTCAAGGTCAGGGTCTTTAATTCTTAATTAGGACACTGATACCTCTGACAAAATATTGCTAAGATGGTAGATAACTGCTTTAAGCATGAAATGTGCTTAATTAATGAAAAATTAATGGCTCATTAAAATCCTACAACTGAAATTGTAGTTGGAACAAAGACTTGCAAACATGGGAGGGCCAGGACCAAGTTACCAAGTTTAAGAAACAACAGACCAACAGTCTATATTATATATATTCTACATTTCGGTTTTCCAATTGTTCGCCTGGCGTAACCGTTGCCACTTACATAAATCAGCTAGTGATACAATGCATTTTGTAATTTTGAGCAGTCTTCACCTCGGAGCCATTCTTTTTTGTTTAACGCCATTTTGCACATCAGGTCTGTTCCACTTTGTTAGTATGTGTTGAATCCGCACTTTGGGGCCACTCATTTTCGCTTGTTTGTGCTTCCTGGTTCAGAGATAAAAGTTTTTGCTTTTTAGTTAACTTCCTGTGTTTTAGCATTTTAATATTTCACGGCCGCTCCTTTTTGCTTTCGTGTGTTCTTTTCGCATTTCACATTTCAGGATGGCAAGTTTGAGTTTGGGTGTTACCGTTTCTGAATTTCAGGGCTGTTAGTTCTTGCTTTTGCAGTTTCTTTTTGTTTTTGTGTATGGTACTTCAGCACCACTGTACGAGGATTCATTAACTGAGCTTCGAACAGCACACAAACCCAGCCCTTTAACGGTTACCTGGCTGTAGAACTGCATCTCTCTCGGGCCTCTGGGTGGGGGCTGTAGCTGCTTCAGGACGGTACCATCTGGGTGTTGCAGGATCCCTGTTCAAAACACAGAAGCTAAGGAAAGAGCTCTTCATGTCTGTCAGCAGAAATGTCTGTTATTAAGGCCTAAACTCCGTCATGCAGCCCGAATACACAGTACAGTTTGCCACACGCAAACTCCATAAGCATTGCATTAAAAACAAAAATTGTACTGTATGGCTTTACCAATAAAACTGCTATCCTTTGGCAATGGTACAGCTATTTTGAAAACCATGGCTCTAGCCCCACTCACCCATTTCATGGGATTCTGCTGAGACCTGACTCAACAGGGCTGAAGCCGCACAAAGAGCCTTCATTAAACTGCAGCACATCTGCGCTGCATCGTGCAAAATCCCCCAAACTGCTGACCCTTTCAGAGTCAATTGTTGAAAAAACCCTCCATCTGAACACTCCGTCCTCTGTCCTGGATTACTGCCTAAGTCCCACAAGAGGGACAGCCAAAACAAAACTTTCGCAGAGGCTGGACTGAGTAGAGGCTGAACAGGTTTATGGGGAAAAACAAGTCCAAGAAGCCTTTTCCACAGCTTCTCCAATGTTTTTACAGAGTCCAGGACTGTCAGGTGCCTTGGAAATTTCAACAGACAGTGTCAAGTGAAAATAAATGTTCCTCTATCTGAGAGGCTCCAACATTTTTTATTTTATTTCAAAGACAAATAGAGAATGTCTCAATGAGAAAATTTCAGGTCAATAGCTTTTTGCAGTATATTAGTACAATAATAGTAAAACTCCATTTCCAAAGAAACTGGGATGGTATAGAAAATACAAGAAATAAGAAAGGAGCGATTTATAAATCATCTTTGGCCTGTCAAATTGAAACAGTTGAGAGACAAAATCTCATGTTTTCGTTTCCCAAGGTTTTTTTTTTTTTTTGGAAAAATGTTAATTGCGAATTTAATTCCTGCAGCAAACAGTCGGAACAGAAGTAAAGCTAGATGCCGAATATATAGGAATGCTAAAACACGGGTATACAGGTGTTGAACAGGCGAGAGGGGGAGAAAAAAAAAAAAAAAAAAAGCATGCTTAGATATAAAAGCAGACACAAAAGGCCCAGTTGTTTACCAGCAAGGGGTGGTTCGACTGTGAAAAACGGCATAACTGAATTATCCATGTTTACACTGTATCACGCACAAAGAAAGGTCTAGAAAAGCTGCAGTCTTCTCAGGGCTTGAACTGACACACAGCGGACATGTGCTGTTGAGGGACCAGTCAACCTTTCAAACTGTTTACGGTAATAACAGACGTTGTGTTCTCCCGGCCAAAGAAGCAAATGATCATCCTAGTTGTTATCAATATACAATTCAAAAGCCAGCGTCAAGTGTTACTGCTCATGGCATGTGTGCCTGGAACATCTCTGTAGGTACCACTGACAAGTATAAATGCATTTTGGAGCAACGTACAGTTAGGTCAAGTATTTGGACACTGACAGAATTTATGAATTTGCCTCTGTACACCACCTTAATGGATCTGAAGTGAATCTATCAAGATGTGATTGACAAGTAGACTTTCAGCTTAAAATCAAGGGGTTTCACAACAATCTTGCCTCAACTATTAGGAATTGCAGCCATTTTTATCAGTAGATCTCCATTTTCAGAGGCTTAAAAGTAAATGGTCAATTGATAGACAATCAGTTTCATTGCAAGATGTGTGGTCTGTAACCCCAGTATTTCATAGAAAATTAAGCTCAGTGGTATAGAGTTCACTCCATTTGTTGAATCAGCTCTTGATTAGAACTCTCAATACGTGGTCAAAAGCGCCGTCAATGCAGGTGACGATGGCTATAGTCAAGCTGAAAAATCAAGACAAATCATTCAGACAGCTGAGAAAAACTTCACCAGAGGTTAAATCAACAATCTGGCACATTCCTAAAAAGAAGGAATGCACTGGTGACCTCAGCCACACCAGAACGCTGAGAAGACCACAGAAAAGAACTAAAGTAAATGATCGCAGAATTCTTTCCTTTGTGAAGAAAAACCCCTCTCAACATCTAGCAACAGTAGGTCAAGAACACTCAAGGAGGTAGGCGTATCATTGTCAGAGTGCACAATCAGAGACACCTTCATGAATGTAAATAGAGAGGGTTTATCAAGGTAAAAACCATAGGTAAAACACTGAACAGAAAGGCAAAATTATATTTTGCCAGAAAACATCTCTAAAAAGTCAGACGAGCTCTGGCACAAGATTCTTCGAACTGATGAAACCAAGATCAACTTGTACCGGAATGGAAAGGACCGGAATGACTCACGATCGAAAGCATACCACATCTGTCAGACAGTGGAGGCAGTGTGATGGTCTGGGCATGTGAGGCTACCTCAACAAAACTGAGCAGCTTTTCTCTAACAGAAGACAAAACTGAAGTCAGAAAGACCCACATGCAAGCATCAACTAAAGGCAGCAACATCAAAGGCTTAGCAAAGCAACTCAAGGGAAGAAACTTAGCATTTGGTGGTGTCCATAAGTTACAAACTTTAGGCAGTCATTGGCTGCAAAGGATTTTCATTCAAGTATTCAAAATATTGACATTTATAGTTATGTTAATTTATCCAATAACTTTTGAGCCTCTAAAAATTGCGTGCTATGTATTAAAATGGCTGTAAATCCTAAATGGATAATGCAATATTTTAAACCCGGGCTCTGGAGACCGCAGCACCGCGGTCAACTCTCCAGCGAATGAAGTTAAGTTTGGTGACCAGTATGTGGTTTCGTCCGTTTATATTTTCCAATAGACAGCTGTCTATTTTTTTTCACAGCAAGTTGTGTGACTGTGCTGCAAAAGCAGGAGTACGCACTTGTCGCCGAAATTACCTTCTTTCGCAAAAGAGTTCTGAAATGCTGCTCTCGCTGGGGGAAAAAAAATTAATAAAAATTACTGTTGCTGAGTGCCAATGCATAGACCTAATTAGTCTAACCACGCTGACAGCTTGTTAGGGGCGGAATTCGAAAACCCCTGTTTCGTACAGGCTCTTTTCCCTCCCTCTCCTCAATCCTCTCGTAACTCAGCCCTCCCATCGCAAACAAGAGAGCCTGCTGGCAGGCTAAATATGCTGTGTTTTAGGCACAAAAGGCAATAATGAAAACCCGGATGCGTGAGAGAATATCTAGGCAGAACTGGAAGAATAATGTCCTCAGTTCCTCAAATGATTAGAGGGTTGTTAAAAAGGAAGGTAATAAAACAGCATAAAATCAGCCCTGCCACAACTTTTTTTGAATATGATGCAAAAAAATTCAAAACAAGAGTTTATTTCGAAAAAATTTAAAACAGGATTGATACAGAAATTTCAGTTGTCTTTTTCAGAAGTATTTTCTGCATCATCCCAAATTTTGAGGAAATGAGTCAAGCAAAGATCACATAACTGTGTATCAGTCATGTATTTATGAAAGATGGTCACCTCTTCCAGGTAAATACAGTCATTTCTGGCCCTCAATATCGCCACCATGTCTAAAGCAATTGCAATGACATTTTGTCAGCACAACCCCATACCCAAAAAAGTTTGGACGCAATGTAAAATGTAAATAAAAACAAAATGCAATGATTTGCAAATCATTTAAACCCTATATTTAATAGAAATAGAACAAAGACAACATATCAAACAATAAAACAGAAATGTTTTTCTCTTTTTAAATATCAGCTGATTTAGAATTTGATGCAAGTAACACATTTAAAAAAAAAAAAAGTTGGAACAGGGCAATAGTAGGGATAAATTAAAAGATTATACAAGTTTGAACAGTAACACTAAACAGTGGCAGCTGATGAGCTGGAAATTGAGGAGGCACAGAACATCCTTTGGAAATGATTAGTTTTGACCTGCTTTCAAGGATTTATTTAAATTTACATAAAAAAAAAACAGTCACTATTATCAGATGTGACCAGTTTCCCTTGTTAAACCAACACGAGAAATAAAACGCGTCATTTTGATGTAAAATTGCATTTCAGGGTTATCCAGCTGCTGATACCTGCTGCTAACCTCTCTTTTCTTTGATGACATTCCACAGTCACAAAGCAGTGGTCATACAGTGCAGGATACACTAAAGACAAACATGGAAGATAACATGGTGGGTATCTTTTCAAAGAGTTGAAGCATTTTTTATAAATAAAATTCTCCCTTTAATCGCTGCAGCATAGCATTCATATGGAAGCTGAGTTAAAATGCCAAGTGCTCATTCTAATCAGTGGAAAACCTGTTGCAATCAAGGAAAATGACTGAAAACGGACGAGCGATGGGAGACATTTTCAGCCGCACTGAGAAACTAGCAGGAACACTTATTTCTCACTGCTCCATCCACCTCTGGATTCTCCCGTTACCAAGGGACTGCAGTGTTTCTGGCTCGACCCTTTAGTATCGGATCAGTGTGCAAGGTACCCCAACAGAAGGGTTTATTTAAAAACTAAAAACAACACACATGGACAGTCTGAAGTGGTTCTTTGGGTACCATCCAATAATCTTTGATGATAAAAACACAAAAATTTTCCATTCAAGTATGTAACAAAATTAACTGAACTGGAATGCCTGGTGGAAATCAACCATGGATTTTCTCTGAAGAAGCTAAATTTTACACACCTTCTAGGAAAGAGTTAGAATCTGAACAAACTCTCCTGGAAACGTTAATTGAACTTTTTTTTGGCTTTCTTATCAAAGGAGATTGAGGTTTGTGTGTATTCATGTGTCAGAGTGAATAGAATGAACATACTCAATTTTCCCTTAACTTACAGGAAGAGTTCACCCAAAATGAAAATTCTGCCATTAACTACTAACCTCCATACCGGTTACCGAGCAATTCAACTGAGGAGTGCTCTTTCTGTGTCTGAGACGTACACCAATGCATAGCTGAGTAAATAAGCAAGGGATTGTGGGTGCATGTAATCGTGAACTTTTTAAATAAAAACAGCACCAGTAAAAAATTTCAGCTAAATAATGGTGCAATATAAGTCTTTTTTCAGTCACGGTGCGATCGTTTGGCTTCAGGAAACTTAAATTATGTTTCATGAGCGGAGGAGCGTTTCTGGAAATCACAGATGCTAACTTACAAGTTTGGAACCATTTACCATGAATGATCGAACTACGTACACGACAGACCAAAAATTTAGAAGCAAGGCCAATACAGGTCAAAAGCATTCTTCCCTTAGGACCCGAAGCATTCTTCCAAGCTCTGTCAGTGTTACCTAGACAAAAAAAAAGATGGTGTTCGGCCCTCGCAGTCTCCAGAACTCTCTCCAACTGAGCTTGTGTGGGACGAATTGGATCGAACGTACGCGAGCGCGCACGCGCACACACACACAGGCGCACACACACACACAGGCGCACACACACACACAGGCGCACACACACACACACACACAGGCGCACACACACACGCGCACACACACACACACACACACACATACACACAGGCACGCACACACACAGGCGCACACACTTACACACACACACACACACACACACACACACACACACACACACACACACACACACACACACACACACACACACACACACACACACACACACACAGGCGCACACACAGGCGCACACACAGGCGCACACACAGGCGCACACACAGGCGCACACACACACACACACAGGCGCACACAGGCGCACACACACACACGGCCAAAAGTGTATGCCATGCTGTTGTTAAAGCAAGAGGAGGTTACTTTGAAGAAAGCAAAGTCTAAGCAGGAAAAAAAAAAAGGGGAAAAGGAAATACTAGATAATTTGAGGAAAAATGTGTTCTCATAAGTGACTCTTCATATATAGTCATGTTTATTTTGTTGCAAAGTATGCCAATTAAACCATTGTCTTTTTTTTTGGACAAATTTGATCTTGCTTCCAAACTTTTGGCCTGTAATGTAAGTTGCTAATTTAGTTAGCGACTGAGCTTTTGGGAAACCTGTGCGGAGAAATTTCACTGCCATTTTTCGCTGTTCATTGGACTCCAAAGAACGCTCATGTCCAAGTCTCCTTTGACTTCAGTTGTTCTGGAGAAGAGTGCAATGGAGTTGAGCCGGCGTACTCCAGTTTTGTTGTCTGGATTGGCAAGCGTATTTCATTTGGCATGCACGTGAGCAGATAATGACAGATTTTCATTTTTGGGTGAACCGTTCCTTTAAGACTACAGGTCAATCAATTACACATCAGCCTGCCACGAAAATGAGAAATATATAACATGTCATCCATTCAATAACAAAAACATGTAAGAAAGCACTGAGGGGCAAGGAATGAAATCAGTTCACTGATTTTTTTCGGTAAAATAATAACATGTAGTAATGCATCGTAAATCCATGGCTCACTACCCATTAACAAAGATTCCAAGAAAGGTCTGTAAGACAGTAGAGCTGAATAGGATCATTTATTTTCAACAGTATGTCTGGAGTACCTGCGTGAAAATACTACACCGACCGGTTTCTACATGGCAAAGCATTCCTTCTTAAAAATGTTTGCTTGAAACCAGCTCTTGTACCGACAAATCAGAGAAATCTACTCATTGAAACCAAGTGAATATCATTTCAAAGGAGAACTCATGGCCATTCACAGAAAAATGTAATTATGCCAATAAGGGTAGAAACGTAGTCCATTTAAGTACAAATTACTATGCCTGGCCCAGCTGGCACAAACATACCACCCAGGTGAAAATACTCAACTGTTACACATCAGTAGTGGGAACAAACGTCAGTCTTCAAGTCAGCACCAGAGCTAATCAGACTGCTTTCATGCAAAAGTGAACCCAAACAGAAGGGGTCAGCTACTCTCGTTTCTATGCTCTTGTGCCCGTGAGCTGCCATGCTCAGACTGCAGCTTGGACTTGCATTGCATTACAATTTTCAAGTGACGCTCTTCAGATTGCATGTGAAATCGATCCTGCATTGCTTGAAGCGTCAATGTTCGTGTACTTGTGTAGACCATGTTTCAGCCCCCAAGATGTACAGTTTATCCTGGCTGAGAGAGGTAAATACAAAAAATATGCAACAATAAGTCTAAACCGCTTAAACCCAAGGACCCACATAGGTTTTTCAAGCTGCTTTATTTAAACCTGCGGAACTTGGGCAGATTTTGAACTCTGTGGACAAACCAGGGTTCCCATAGATGTGTGCCACTGAATTACAGGGAAATGTGAATAATAGAGCACCAAGCTAGGGGACTGTCTGAGCACAAAATTATCCGCTGACATGCACCCTTCACCCCAACAGCAAACCCACCCCCGCTTCCACAATGCAACCAAAGGGGCCCAACCAGGGCCCTGATTGACAAGCTGAGATGAGCCATTATTTGAGTCACCTTTTTACAGCAAGTAATAGGAGGGATCACCAAAAAAGACCCAGCATTAATTACTGAGACATTAAAATTTTTTTAGTGTTTTTAGGCCACTTAGGCCTAACAAAAGGCTCAAATAGCCCGGTTTAGGGGCATTCAGGATGCGGATGCTGGCCGGTGTTGGTCGACCCCAACCAGCACTCTGAGTGCACAGACCACCAGCTTTTCACAGTGCACAGCTTTTCCCGGCCAGCACTGTTTTTTCAAAGATCAGTTAAAATGAGTGCATCCAGCATCCAATAAATCCTTACTTGCGCTTCATGATAGTTTAAATTTTTTGTTTAAAAACTGAAAAACTTCCATGCAAAGAGATTTCAATTCCACGTGAGAATCTCTAAAATATGCATGATTGAATAATGACTGATCCGCGTTCCAATGAAATATCGCCTCTCGCTCTCGGAACAGCGAGGGTTGATATAAAAAGCGGGACTCTGCGATTAAATATAAAAAGCGTGAGACTCAAGCCATGTGCGTGCAAGTTGACAGGCAAGCAATTTTGAACAATGCAACAAATAAGAATCCAGACAAATTGTCGTCTTACCTAAATAGGGAGAGCTAGCAGCACCTGACAGTGTGGAAAGCTCTCGGAGTGATTATCAAAATGACTGAGCACAGGTCAGGACGAATAATTGTATAGAACAGATGTTCTGTGCCACCCCCCGATACCTAGTTCTGGCTCCGCCACTGCCAAATAATGCTTGTAATAGTCGTTAATGATACAACATACTCTCTCATGTAATTACCCAGATTTGTTAAAAAGTTTTAAGAATTGTTCAGATTTGTAAGGCTTCATTAGAAATGTTTGAAAGATAAATTTCAGTTGTATCCAGAAATTTCATCAAAAGTATTTGGATGCAAAAAAAAAAAAGTAGTTTATGAATATGGCATCTATGAAAATTACTTAAATTTCGCATACGCACCATGGAGAACATCAAAGATCTCCATTGCCTTTCTGTCTCTGGTGAAGGAGAGGCAATATTTGCATTCAGATTGAAGCAAAAAATTATCAGATTACAGATCACCACTAACTCTCACATTAAACCTACGCCCCTCACTGACAAAATCATTCGTGAATAATGTGTATTATGCTTTATAGCTTGTGGAAGACAGATTGTCAAGTTGGTAGATGGCAGAAATTTTCCATCCAGCACTCCTAGCATCCAGGGCAGAACCCTGGGCATTCTATGGCATTTGCGACATGGCTCCAGAATTTTATTAATTTATTTTTTTTTCAGAATTTTCATGAAATATCTGTTGAATGTGTTAGTTGACATCAAAAAGTTTCTGAAAAATGCATTTTGGCTTCATGGACCATTGTACTCATGGCAATTATGAGCCGCTGTCAATTTCATGACAGTGACCAGCATCATCATATGGAATTTTGTTTAAATTTACATTTTTCAAGTTAGTCATAGCAGACTGGACTTTGATGCATTTACAGTGTATGACAATTTTGTACATGCTTTCAGAAAGGAGGCCATAGGTCTTGATATTTGAAATTAAAAAGGTATGTAGCCGTCTCTTTCCCAAAGCAAATGCATCCATAATATTGATCAATACAGGTTTTAGTGATTATTAATTGATATTTATATAGAGTGAATAAAAGTATCCTGTCCGTAACATTTTGCCCTGTCCTGTCCGTGACGCACATTGACGGCCTTGTGAAATTCATCTTTTCAGATATTCTTTTGAAAATTCCTGAATGATATTACTTTGATACAAGGGTAATCACTGGATGGCTGAATTAGAAAAAATATCACATAAATGAAGAGAAGTTTTGTTTTAACCACTTTACAGAAAAAAACCCAGGTCGCAATCTGTCCTGTCTGTAACAGGTTTAAGTAATTAAGTGCATTAATTATCGTCGGTGACATTTATTTTTACATTACCTGAAGTTCTTCCAGTGTACTTCAAATTCAGCCATTCAAACAATTCAGAGGACCAACACATTAGTAACTGCAATGGAATTACTTCTGTCCTGTCTATAACAAATTGAATTCCATGGAATGCCCCTTTAGCAAAACTGTTCTGGTTCAGGTATCCATCTAGCCATTGACTCAAAATGGAAAAGCATCCATGAATTATTTCTTGCAGACCTGCAATGACGCTACAATCTCTGTGGCAGACACGGCAACAGCTTTCCTCCAAAACATTAGTATTCCCCACCAAAATATCTTTGGGGTATACAATGATGAACAAGATCTTGATATTTCCTATTTAATGCAATGCTGTGATCATAAAAAACATGGCATCCTGGGTTTGAATGCAAAGTAATTTCTCACTATGTTATAAAATCAACCAATTAAATTTAATTGTTAATTGGGTTCAATTTCAGCTCGACACACCCAGGCATGATTATTGCAAGCCCTGTTTAATATATGTTAAAAAAAATAAAAAAAGAAATAGGGTTATTCCATGTCAAGTCATCAGATATACAAAACATTTGTCACCGTGTGGTCATATATTGCTTCATATTTTCACAGATAAATATGCATTATTGATGAACAAATCCAAAATTTCAGCTCATTTCAGCTGCAAAATTTATACTGGTCAAAACACATCAATTTTTGGAGTGGTCTTTCTAATACAATAGAGGAATCAGTTAGGGAAAAAAAAATAGAAGAAGCTCCAATGTGTGCCCCTGGAGATTCGGGGTTTGAACAGGTGGCATTTTAGCATTTTTTTTCCCCCCACATTTGGCAAGGTACTGACTTCAGTTGGTGATGAATTCACGTTGAATTCAGCCTGATTTATATTCAGCATACACAAGTGAATGGAAAAAATGCCAGAGAGCCTATGCTAGGGTTTATGTTGGGGGTGCTTTGGGGACCTAAACATGGAACTGCCTCAACAAAAGGCACTTTTGGTGTCTTCATGGGTTCACAACAAAGACAGATGACATAAATTGGACTGCATTTTCTGATTAAGCAGTATGGATCTACGCTAATGTTAAAGTTTCAAAGCTATGGGTGTCAAAAAAGTTATGCCATGTTAAATACAAGAAATATGTCAACTGACAAAAAAAAAAAAAAAACCTAACGGACGGTACCCTTAGAAAATAATTCACCAAAAATTCATTTTTGGTCTGAATGAGCTGAAATTTCGAACTGGTCAGTGATATATATTTATACAGCTGCATGGTGTGAGACCCATTTGATGATCTGACATGGAATGACCCAATTAAAAAAATTATAATATTCAGGGACTAATGAGAAAGTCATTGACATCCATCTGACTGGAATACTGCAAAAATTCCTCCACAGTGATGTAAAAGACCCATTGCGAATTATTCCAAATTTTTGATTGCAAAGGATGGCACAACAAGCTACAAGCTATTAGGTTTAGGGGGCAATTATTTTTCTCACATCGGGGATAAAGGTTAAAAACTCTAATTTCAATAAATACAATGATCACTTAAAAGCTGCATCATGTGTATACTCGTGTTATCTCGGTCTTATTTCAAAATTAGTTGCATGATCTGAAACATTACTACAAGTAAGCAAAATATAAGAAATCATAAAAGGGGCAAATATTTTCTCACAGCATTGAGAGTGTGAGGTAGCACTATAAAACATTCAAACCAACTGGAATATAATGTGTGATATTGTCCTAAAATATGGGGAAAATGCTTCTAACTTTTAACCTTCTTGAGGGGAAATTCATTTGTTAATTTTAAAGAATATTGCCATAAAATGTGTCAGGCTGCACAGTCCTGAATTCATTGTGTATTATAAAAATTGGCAAGTCATTAACAATGTGTAACTGGTTTAATTATTCATTAAGGAGTCTATTCTCCCATTTGCGCGCAAGTCCTTCTTTACGCGATTCAAGTTATGCGCTTGAGTTACGCGTATTCTCCCCTGCGCTCTTCGATCACGCCCACAGCGCTTAACTTCAGAATGAAGGAGACCTTATGAAATAGGTGTGACTAATGCCAAAGAGAGGCAGACTCTGTACCAAGCTTATTGATTATGGTCATCAGGAAAACATGGAACAAGGATTTTCTGATTAACCATAAAAATGTAGTTGTAGTCCATGGAAAACGCAAACCAGACTTTAAATTTGAAGATCGTCAGACGGCTGATAAAACCTCGTATCTCCAAATTGATATGAAGCAAAAACTCACATGTCCACTATTCTTGCATGCAAAATTCAACATGTTTTATTTGATTTATATTTTAAATTATATTTATCAATTTATATATTTTATTTTCTGTGAAGTTCATCATTTTGAAGATACAAGGTTTTATCAGCAGGCCGACGATATGCCACTGTAATAATAGGCCTATGTATGCCTGTGCTAATTACAAGTAATGCATACATCTTTTTTATTTTTTATTCTAGCCACCATGGCATTAAAGCTATGCAAACAAACAAATTGCTGCAATAATTAAAATAATAAAGAATTTAGCGCTTTTCAACCAGCGTAATCAGAGCATTGAAAATGTGCCCCTCCTACACTAGCCTGTTTGTTCCGTGGAAGACAGGGAAGAGGACAAGTAAAGAACATTCCAGTCACACAAAAATAACAATCAATGACAGTTTATATGATCTCATTTAGAAATTGCGCGCTTGAAATTTCGGACTACTCCTACGTCAGGTTTGCAGCTAAAGGACAAAGCAACTCTTTAACAAAGGATTCTTACCCCCCACGTGGAAAAATCTGCAGGGCACTGTAAAAGTCAGGCTCTCTGCACACCTGAAAAATGTGCACTCAACAGGTGGTGGGCAACCATCATCCCAGGTGCATTTTCACTGCACTGGAGGAGGTGGTAACATCCACGCTTTCTGCAGTGGAAGTGCATGGAGAAGAACTTGCAGTGGATACGGATGAAGGAGAGTTACGTAAAATGGTCATTTTTATTTGCCTATACTCAAAGTATAACTGTGATATGAACTGGAAACAAGCTTAATATGGTTTCAAATATTTATTGTATTTTTTGGCATTTCAAGCAGTTGCGCGGTACATGGGCATCATGGGCCGAGCCAGGGAATTTGGCGCAGATGCTTAATATGCGTGTATCATGATCGCACACAACCTGAACAATGCTGTGCCGATGTTTACGGCCTCTGTACATATTCTCATTAGAGGAAGGGGTTCTGATTGCAACGCGAGTGCAACCACTGGCACCCCTGGATGTTTTTAGATGTTCTTTGAAAACTTACATATCAGCACTTCTGAATCCCACTGCATTTAATTAGTTTGTCAGATCAGTATAAAAAGTTCAATTAACTTTCATGTTCTGTTTGGGTTCATAATTGATCCATTATCAATTTTAAGCATTGAGCTGCCATATCATTCAATAAATCTAAAATTAAAAAAAAAAAAAAAAAAAAAAAAACTATGACCCAAAACTTCATGGCCTCGGCTCATTTTGTGCAGAAACATATCGACTACAAATGTCCACCCTTCTACAAGTGTATGTCCCAGTAGTGCTGTTCTTGGGCAAACAGTCAACAGCCAGAGAAAAATTATATTGTTGAAACGGTTGATGAAACCAGTCAGGGCAGTGGTAAATCTGGATCATCTAGGTGACCTGAATACGCATGCAATGTATATTTAGCACACACGCACACGCACGCGCACACGCACACGCACACACGCACGCACGCACGCACACACACACACACGCACACACGCACACACACACACACACACACACACACACCTTTGCTCTATTAGACAGGCGGCGTCTTTCGTAGATTGAAAACAAAAACAGACGGTTGTCCATCATTTGAAGAGTAGGCACGCATGTACACGTGTACAGAAGTCGGAAACACTCCGGTTCATCCAGTGTAGACAGGTTAGCAAAACAGACAAACCGTCGATGATTTCCACATACAAATGTATGATCACACTGCTCCGTGCTTTCTGATGTCATTTCTGAATTATTGGAACACGCTTTTGAGATACATTTCATAGCCATTGATAAAAACGGTTACATTTGGTTCTTGTTAACCATTTCAGCTAAAAATATGATGTCGAACATGATCTATGCCACTCAAGTCTTCATCACGGTTGATTTTCCACACAAATGACAACTCATCCACAAATAAAGCCAAGGTGCATCAGTTGTTAATGGTGATATAGACTAGTTGATGTAAAATATGCCATATACGCCATCTAGAACTTATTCTTTGGAACGGAGATAACCCTTAAAAACAATATTTGGAGGGTCCCTGCGTTGCAATACTTAGTTGTTTGAAAATCCAAATTATTTTTCGGGTCAATTTCACCCGGCGAACAAATGCCAAAGGTTCATAGAGTGAACAGAAACCAACGGTTAAAAGCATCCCAACTAGAGCCCACGCTTACCTACACGATAAATGGCTGAATAGACCGTCAAAATACGGGCTAGTGAATGACTGAAATTTGTTAAATTACTATAAAAGTAAATTAATGATACACATAGATCGATCACTACTGAATCGAGTCGTCAACAAATCTACAGACAACGAGCATAAAAATTGTAATGGCATACAGACCGACTTTATCCACGCCGTACTTATGACCGGCCACTTGATGGGACAGCGGCACACAGCCATTCAGGTGAGTCTGACGTCCGTCGTGTCCGTCCTTCCCCTTCTTCATTACGGAATGACTTATATCCAGACTCCCAGGACCGTTTATTTCCAATTTCTCCAGTGCTAGAGATGAGTCCATTATTTCGCGTTGCGTTGACATTTTACTGGTTGACATAAAGTAAATGGCTCCGCTTAAATATTAAAATAATATCCAGGCAGCTGCACTGGTGAATCATACTTCACATATTGCGCTTCAATCGCAAGAAACAGCGGCACAATGTCGATGAGCACGGAAATAACATGTCACTTTCGTAGTGTCTCTCACGCCACCAAAATGCAGGATAGTGTGCGAACACTAGCGTGACTGCTTTCACATTTTAAATGGCAACAGACTACGGACTCGCCACATCCCACTTCCTCGCCGAGGGACGTCAGCGCTCGTCCTCTATTTTGCTTACTGCTGAAGAGAGGAGCCACATATGATAAAATTCCAAGATTTTTTTTCGCGACGGTTTAATATCTCTTAAAACTTGAGCGATGAAAAACATAGCGATACACAATAAAACCAGCCTCGTCTGTTGCTTTCATCTGCACATACCAGGAGGCAATGAAACGTGTCATCGCCCCTGACGCATTCGCTCACGTTAGCTAGCTGGTCTCCCACCTCCACATCGCCTTGAGAGTAAAGTAAAACGAAAATAAAGCTGAACCAACACACGGCTGCGTGCCTTCGGAGATCACCTGCACAGAATGTGAGGGGTGCTGAATGCAAAGTGTCCACAATTTCTTCCCAGTTTATCATACCACCTCACGTCTGCCATCCCGGATTATCCACTTTCAGTAAACTGGGGGTAACGTTAAGCAGTAGCAACCAGTCCACCCACAGCACAGTCGTCTGACATTTGCGACATTTCCAGTACTGTCGTAATACGTCGTGGTGACTGGCGTCAACGGCTGCTTTACGTTTGCCACCGCTGTTGAGTCTTTTTATTTGGAAGTGATGTATAAACGGACAGCTGAGATTACTAGTTTTAGAGCTAGAATGGAAAAAAAAAAAAAGTGTGAGTACATTAGACTGTTGCAATCCTTTGGGGACATTCTGCTATTTTGTTTTTGATGAAGCATTCTACGATTATAGATTATAAAACTATTCCCTTGTTTTTTGTGGAGCAATTGTGACGGAGCATTGGTGTAAAATGCAATTATGCCATGAAGGGGTTTACACCAAGCGTTTACAACCTGGTCCTTCGGCTCTCTGCACATTTCAATTCTCTTTTCTATGCAACTCCTTAATAGTAGCAAGCATGTTGTTAAATGATCCGAAATAGCATATTAAATTTCTGTTAAGGGAATTATTTTTCCTTACACTTGTCTGAAATTTATACACGACATAGAATATTCAATATCCTTGGACAGTCGCATCAGATTTGTTTTTTTTTTCTTCTGTTAAAACATAACACACACACACACGTACGTGTGTATAATATGTATTTATAATGTGTGTATAATGTGCACACGCACGTGTATAATAATATACACATACACACACTAAACAAGAGAGAAATCCAGCTGCTTTGACACATGATTGGTCAGGTTTAAAAACTGAAACACAATTTCCCTGACTGATGAATAAATTGTCTGTAAAACACCTAAAATTGCCCAGATCAAGTTTGGAAACCACAGCATGAGGCCACATGGGCCAGAATGCAGTGCAGCTCCACTGCTTTTAGGAGTGTTTTATAAGCAGTGAATGGAGTTGAAAATTGCCTAATGAATAGTTTTTGGCATAGAAGCAGTCTGAAAACATGCTTAACGGAAAAATCAGGAAATTCTCAGATAAAATAGCATACAAGAAATTATCAGTATATCATTATTTTACTTTTCATGTAAAAATGACATGAGATTCCATTGTCATGCTGTTCAGCTAGAGAGCAAATGTTTTTGTTTACAAGAAACAGCATTCAGATGGTACTATTTTAGCTGCAAAAAGCTGTTTAGCACTTATTAGTGAAAAAACCTTGTCATCGTGTAGTAGGATGTGATTTATCATCATTAAAATAGCCTTGATGCAGAAATTATGATACAGTCTAATCTGAACAGAAATAAGCGCTTAAAACGTATGAGCCCATATATGGTTCTGTCAAATGCAGCTGCTGTATTCACACCTGTAGAATTTCAGACCCATTTTAAATTCTAGTGAACATCCCAAGGTTCCCAATGATGGGAAACAACCCGCTGAATTACAGGATAATTCATATAAAATGATTTACAATATCTCAATATTTTCCATTTGATGTAATTCTGTGGTCACAAAACATGGTGTCCTTGGTATCTATATTTCTTTCAATAAGTGTGATGAAGCTTCAGTGAAGTGTTGCAACCTGCAGATAGAGCATATTTGACATTGTCTAAAATATGAGAAAATGACAAAACTTTAGTGGGAGGGGGGAAAAAAAAAGAAGAAAAAAAAAGAGTTAAGGGGTTAAAGTAATTGTGTAAAATAAGTCAACTGTTATTGAAATGGGTGCCTCCACTGAAATCTGGCTGAACATCAATTACTGTATGGGAAATAATGCAGTGTCTTAGGAAAGCAATTAAATAAATATCAAGCAGCAATGAAAAGGAGCATGGTGAAAGAAGAATGATCTTTCACATCCTAACATTGCCAATGCTCAGACTCGTCTACTTACTTCTCAGGTAAACTACTGGTCGTGGCCAAAAGTGAAAAGTACAATACTGGCTAATACAGTCTCCTACTATGGAAAATAGCACAGTTATCAAGTATACTGTACGGTCCACTGGTGCATTAAGCAGTAAACAAAAATGCAATCTCTCATATGGCCATTATCTGAATAAAATTCAAGGTAGGGCAGTGCCCTCTACTGGGAGAACGAAGAAACGAAAACAAAATATTGCTGAAATTGCGGTCCAATTAGAAATTTTGCAGATTTGTTGGGACAGTAGTTCAACATCGGTCCTAGGCCCCCTGCATGTTGTGGTTTTTGTTCCAATAGCCTACATAAAGCAAAAAAAAAAAAAAACCACTAGATTATGCGCACTCTATAGAGATGCTAACCCACGCCTCTTCTTGACCTTGACCTTTGGACCTCAAAATGCAAATTTTGACAGGGTACCCCAAGATCATCTACCCCACAAAGTTTGGTCACCCCAGCTTCAGTGGTGGCCAAGATGTTGCGCGGACAGAGACACAGACAGACTGTGCTAAACTGTATACCCACGCCACCTCGTGGGAATACAGTTTAGCACAGTTTAGCAGTATTGCCATTTCAGTAGCCTATTAGCAATAAACTGTTGACTTTTTTCTTGTGTGTTTATTTTATGGGCTGTGTGTATGGTTACCACATCCATTGTAGTGAACGCTAGCAAGTTGACATACTGGGTAGCAAACTAATGCACAATTCAACACATTTTCCTGGACACCGGCAAGTGTGGAGGACAAGTCAAATCGTTCCCTACTCTCGCTGCTTGTTGTAATGATGTGGCTGATCAGCGCAAGTTGAGAACAAGGAAACTCAAAAACCAAAATGAACGTAAAATTATTTAACGGGGCCTTCGGAGACATTCCAAATAGCCTGCTTTCATAGTATATCTACATTAACGAGCCCAAATAGCCTGATGTGACAATGGCGCTAGATGAAAAAGCAATCTTAGAGTCTGTGTTGCTTTCCAACCATTCTGTCCACCATCTTGCTTGGTGGAAGAACGAATAGTTCAAGTTTATTGTTGCATTATTACCAATAAATTGTCGATTTTTTTCCCTGTGTGTTTAATAGGCTACATGTAGGGTAACCGTTTTAGAAAAGCAATAAGCCCTTAGAAGCAGTGGGTTACAGTGATTTTATAACAGGGGAGGGGCACTCCGCTGCGCGTCGTGCCTTAGAACACCCCTCTGCCTTCATTAAAAAAATTAAAAAAAAAAAAATCACTGTAACCCACTGCTTCTCAAGGCTTATTCCTTTAAGAATGTATCATGACAACATTGACTTGCCAGCACCGTGACAGAAATAAATGCAGTTGCAGTGGTATATATATCCAGTAGCTTCCTCGACAAATGATACATTTGTGGGCTTTAAGCATTGCTAGTACTGCGTGGGATCTTTAATGACAGTAGCAGAATATCCCTGACAGGACTCCAATATAATTTCTTTCATAGCAGCTTCTTTTGATACGCCACTGAGGTAATAAAACCGGCAATATTTTTGCTCATTTTACACTTTGTCCAGTAGATGGCGTAGTGAGCAGATAAAGCCTCAAGAAGCGTCACCCATTAGTGAACCACTTAGGGAGAAAGCTTCTGTGCTCCGTGAGGCTTCATCTCGCCATCACTACCTATAGTCAGTTCTCTGTATTTATCACCACAATTATACACTTTAAATATAATAAAATTCAACTGTTCCATTTGATGGAGACTGGAGAACAACTCCCTTACTTGTGCTAAAAGTAATTGTATTACTTCTTTCAGACAGTATAATACTGTAAAATTAGACAATTTAAATTAATTGACAAATCTGCATTTAAGACATCAGTGGTAATACCACATTCACTCAAGAAAAAAAAAAAAAATAAGTAAAAAAAAAAAAACCCCACAAAATAAAATTTAAAAACTCAAGGATATACATTTTAATTAAAGATGGCAGTATCCTAGACACGGAATAGTAGTATGTGCTAAAACTGATCTTCCTATGCAACCTTGAGCTAGATACAGAGAGTCTATGAATTTTAGAATCAGTCTAAATTGAGCAGAGTTATGCAAATTTTCAGAAAAACCACATCATTCCTTCCAGAATGCAGGATATGTAAATGTTTCTGATGCATTCAGGCAGCTGAAGCAGTAAAGGACACGTCTTGTGACGATCCAGTTAACTTCCGAAGTAGGTCCTCCTAATGAAATAAGGGATGTGCAACTATGCATTTAATATTTTTTCCCCATAAAAAGGTCAGAGCGCATCAAAACACTCAAATGATTGCTCAAAAAAAAAAAAAAAATGCAATGACATTGAAATATACTTTTTTTTTTTTACAGATCTAACATTTCGCCTCTAGTCTGAGGCTTTCTGAGACAAATAAATGAAAGCAAGTTGCATGTTTCGGAAATGAGCACTAAGACATGTATTTTATATGGCATCACTTGTGCCAAGTCATGTTTACATGTGAGATCAGTTCATTGATGATATTTTGGTGCTGTGCTGATGAATGCTGAGATAATGTTATAAGTGGTAATAAAGGTTTCGCCAGTAAAGTGTTTATCAAAGGCAATGCTCAGTTTAAAGACCATGTCATACACTTGGGCTCAGTCACCAGTTTAACAGATGTATTGTAAGCCAAGGCTCAACCAGTCTTCACAAGCATGAGCGACACCACACTTAGTCAGATGAACAACGCTGGTCTTCATTAGTTATCCAGGTTTGCCCAAAATCCACCCCATACAAACGTTATGCAATTGTACATAATTAGTGTTTATATCCACACACAGACAAGATAAATATCATGAAAATGTGCAATTAACATTGTGATTTTTTACCCCCTCCAAAATTCCATATACATTTTGATAAGCAAAGGAATTGAATGCTTGCTCCAAGTACTCTTCAAGCTTCCTTTCTTTTTATAATGAGAGGGCCCACATTATCCCCAGTCTCTTCATTGTGTTTTGCGTGGGAGCCATCACAATAAGGAAACTGCCAAAAATAAATATAAATCATGAAAAAATTGAAAGAACTGAACTATCTAAATAAGGGGTGCCAAAATGCAGTCTTGATGGGGTACAGTCTCTGCAGGCTTTTGTGGTCTCCTTCCAATTACTGGCAAATGAATGCCTTTTGAACTTCAGCCAATCAGGGACTGAAATTAACTAATAGAGCAGAAACTCAAAACGGGCAAACACTGGGCCCCCCAGGACATGAATTTGACACTGCTGACCTAAATACTTAGATTTCATGAAATATTTGTCCATCTTAACCATCAATGGCTTTGATCAGCCTACCAATTCAGAATTTTTCCACACAGGTTATTAGAGCCCAATACTTAATGCAAAAGTGCAATAATAAATATCAGGTTTTTGAACTGTCAAGTCATTTTACCTTCTTAGACCTCCAGCATCTGCAGTATACTGCTTTATCTCCCAGGTCCTCAATGTCAAAGGCATGCACTACTTTAGGGTTGTCCTTTTGCAAATCCAAGTTCACTTTTGACTTGCGTTTATTGGAGAAAAAGGTCTGGTAGGCTAGTATACCCAACGCTGCGGCCCCAGCAGTCGCAGAAACGACCGCTATCCATTCAGCTGTATTGTGTGGAACAGAAAGATCCACAAAACGCATAAAAGGTCAAATTAACTTCTCTCAAAGTGCAACAGGTTCACTTTAAAAAAAGCCAATTACAGTAGCCTATTCAGACCAAATCAGCCTTCTTGAAAGGTTATTTAAGGATTTTTCAGGCCTGGTACAGCCATTCTAGTACAATACAGCAATATAGGAACAATCTTTTTTCATCATTCAGGCACAGACAAAATAAGATACACACCACAAAAAATTAACATTTGTAATCAACATAGATGTAGAATAGTGGTTGAAAAAGTAGAGACTTCATCAGTATTTACACAAAGGATGACTCCTCAATCAGGGGGGTATTCCACAAAGCTGGCTAACTGAGTAAGCCAGGCTTTTTCACAACGTAAAACCTGGAAACTATTTTAATCTGGAACATGGACTGAAATAAATACAGCTCTCCGGGTTTTAGTTTGTGCAAAAGCCAGGCTTACTCAGATACCCAGCTTTATGGAATACCCCCCAGGAGACAGAACTCAGATCATGTTGAATGCTTGGAGTACTACCATTGGTTCATAACGATCAGTGCGAACGTATTGCACTAATCACCCTAAAATTACTCGATAAAGTTCCACAGTGCAGTAAAGCTACGTCGTTATCCTCTCCAGAATGAAGATTTCGTATTTACGATTTGATCAGACCAAACCTTACAAAAAGTTGTCACAAATATGCGCGTAAAAATGATATGCTCAACGTGGCAATATGCTGTCCTCCAATGCCTAAGAGCAGTAACTACACATAGGGGAAAAAAATGCGAGTTGTGCAGTTCTAGGCCTGATAGTAATTGGAGGAAAGGATTTATTTGGATAGAAATTACACCATATATTATGGCTAACGGACTTGCCATCATAGATGCGCCAACTATTTGTTTATTGGGACAGCAAAAATATTCTGAAACCATTTTTTACTGCTTACATTATTTTCTAGTTACTGCACTTAGCCTTTGTAGGGCAGTATGGTAGCCAGTGTAGCCACTATTACAACGCTGTTGTTTAATGTGAGGTACGGATATAACATAAAACAGCAGCAGACTCTGAAAAAGATAGCATTATGTTTTAGCGGCACTGAGAGTCGCCTTACCTTTCGAGAGAGTACTTGAGGTCATGACTGTTTGCAACAACTCTTCAATTCACCTTGATCGACTTCTCACCTAAGGTCAACGCCTATGAAAAAAAAAAATTACGCCACTTATCGCGTGAATTTATAAAAAAAAAAAAAATTCCAGCGTCCTCTTCGATTATTGGTCCTAATGCGCCATCGGGCTTGTCTCAAGAAATCATGCAGATTGATCACCGTCATCAATTAATGGAAACCTTATAAGGTGAAAAGGACAGATAATTATGTTATAATCGTCAGCGAAAATTCAGCAACTTCAAAACATACGTCACTTCCGAAAGACGCTCTTCAGTGGTTCAGCTTCAGCAGCTGCTGACAAACACCTTGCTGGCGCCCAAAGCTCAGCCAGCGCCGTTTGCAGAAAGTTTGTCTCGGTTCGGGGGATTATATGAAATTAAGTATTATGGGGAGTAGGTCCAATACATGCGATATACTGTCCATGATTAGATTACAGGACCGAGTGCCATTTCGAATGCAGATATAAAGCCGCTTTCACACCGAACGCGAAAGTAATTTTTCGCACGAAAGATTACATTCAGAGACAATTCAAAGACGCGAGTACACGCGTTTTCGCATTGACTTTGAATGTAATTTTTCGCACGACTGATTCGTTTCGCGTCCGGTGTGAAAGCGGCACGAGAGTTTAATGTTGGAGAGTCAGTAACCAAAGGTAACGCGAGCATATGCTTAGCGTCTGTCTTCCAAATTTCAGTCTGTCAAGGAGCGATTTATGCTGCATTCAGTAGCGCGTCCCACGAGTCGTGTTTTCTATTGACACGACCATATATATATATATATATATATATATATATATATATATATATATATATATATATATTGACACGACAGGTGAATTCCGTTCGTTTGACCTCACTGTCCGAGTGATCCTTCCTCGAACCTAAGACTTAATTGGCGACACGACTCGCGTTACCGAATGCAGCACTCGTACAGACACTGCACCCGACCCGTAGCCTGCGAGTTTTGCGCTTTTTGATCAGGAGTAGGTGGAGTCAAACCGCTAGCTAACGTTAGCGATCTACATCCACAGCATCAAGGAGGCCAACGTTAGCCTGTAAACGGATGTATGTCAAGTTTGTCTCATGAAGTGGGTGACATACCTTAGCCGTATCCCACTAGCATGATTCCCTTGAGCTTATTTGCCTGTGGAGCCAATATTTTCGTGAAACAAGTTGGTGTTTCCTCGGGTTCATCTTTTGCAAGGTAAGCCTCTCCAGCATAATGAACAAGCTGTCCTCTGACGGCTTGTAGAAATTGTGCAGACTTATCGTTACCATTGCAAGCTATTATTAGCCATAGATAACGTTAAGTTTATATCTGGGGTTTATAACGTTATTCGCTATCATAAACATGTTATGCACTGTCGATCCTTCTAAATGTTGGCCAAAGTTATCTTAATAATGATAAATAATTCAAATGAACGACGCCGTGTCAGACAGTGAACCTCTACCTTGCGCGCCAATGTGGATTAGCAATTTGGCTAACGTAGCTACTTTGATCCTCAATGAGGTTCCTCCCTTATGTTAGCAAATTAAATTGGCAGTGTTTATATAGAAATTATTTGATATGTGGGCAGTAAGTGTTTCATCATAAGTTGTTGTGGCAACCTTAAATAGCTTGAATTATAGCGTGAACTTAACGTTTCTATTGTTGACATTGCTAATGACACTGTACAACTGTGGCGGAGTTGTTTAGCGGGATAGCTGGCTAATTAGCTAGATTGTATCGAGATGGTTAATTCAGTTAATTGAAATATGGTTTGCAGCTAACCAGAGACTTAGGATTTATTGTGCTTGTAACTGTTACGAGTCGAAACAACTGCTAAGGGGAAATCAAACAAGTTAACTTAGCAGGTATTGCTGCATTATTCTTAATGGGTGTCTGAATCGTTGTAAATACGTACACGATATTGGTTGACTTTACTGTATATTTAAAGCCCAATGTTCTCATTTAAGATGCATAGCTGCAGCGTACAGAGGCCTGAGTACAGCATCGGCCCAGCGGCCCAAAAGGCCCCTTACGAGTTACATGAGATTCGTGGAACAGCAACGTCCGCTCGTAGTCCGTCAAAACCCAGGTAAACGGAGCTCTGGTGGCCTAGGTTATTTTGAAGTTTGACTCCAGTTCTATACAGTTGTGAGTTAACCCCATGAGAAGCTTGCAAGCCCTCATTCATTTAATTTTTTAAAAAAGGTAGTTTTGAGTGTGGCTTATATTTTGTTTGAGAGCCGATTTTGGGGAGATTCAGGCAAAATCAGGCACCTTGAATTGTTGACCCCTCTGGATTTGGCAGATTTTTTTTTATTTTTGCAATGGGTGTGGTACCAAAACATAAAAACCCAAACTGTTCCCCTGTGAACCTCTTCTGTCCCGAGCTACAGTAACCCCTTTTTTGGCCAATTTAACAAAATTGCAAGTTCCCATCTCTATAATTCCCGAACTTCAATGGTGTCCCAGCTCATAGTTTATTATCCCCCGCCAACACGAAGTGGGAGGGGGATATAGGTTTGACCTCCGTCCGTCCATGCGTCTGTCCGTCCGAGATAAAGGGGACAGCTTTACTCAGAAACTACTACAGATACAGTAACCAAATTTGGTGTGTAGCTTCAGACCATAAAGGCCTTGATTGAGTTCGAAAATGAGAAGCGCACGATTGGCGGGGGATGTTGTAGACCATGTCGACTTGTTGAAATTGGGTCTACAGCAGGGTTCTCCAACCCTGTTCCTGGAGAGCTACCATCCTGTAGGTTTCTGCTTTGTCCTTAATTCAGCACACCCGATTCAACTAATTGGCTACTCATCAGGATCTCTAGCTTGGCAATTAGGTGTGCTTTGGTTTGTCAGGAGTGAAAACCTTCGGGATGGTAGCTCTCCAGGAACAGGGTTGGAGACCCCTGGTCCATAGGGAGGGCAGATTACCAGGATGGAGTTATCCACCTTGGGCACCCTTGAAGTTTGCCAATAGGGGGGCTTAAAATGCTCCAAACCATTTTTTTTTTCTTAAAGCTTGTATCTGTGATTCTGAGCCAAAACATAATTTGTCACATACAGATTTTTCCTTACGAATTGAAAGTCGCTCCTCTCATGAGTGGGCGGTGAAAAAACTCCGGTCTCTGTAGGCCACCTACAGCCAGGTAGACACTGATGAAGATACACATAAACTTATGGGGAACTACCCGCGTCCCCACACATCAACAAAAGTGTTCCAAGTAATTGGAGGGCAGGGGTAGGTCTTCTGCGCCAGTTCCGTGCTCATGCACGACAAGAGGTTGGGACTGAGTGGCAGTGGCACTACCTATGCGGCAGAGTGAAGCATGGTGGAAGCTAAACCGAAAAAGACGCTCGAACGAGTGCATGTCGGGGGGAAAAATGAATGCGATTGCAGCTATGCAAAGTCCCGAATAAACATGGGGAAAGTATATCAACGTTGGAGAGAATTCCGGGAGTTGAATGGTTTTAATTCTGACACCCAGGTCGCCTTGGTTCTACTTGAGGGGAGTAGACCTGGTGCTAACTCGGTTGGATGTGAATTGTAAATTGTCATCCCAAGCAAAATTGAGGGAAGCTCATGTATTGTTTTTGGAAGGCTATCTTGCATCGAACATGCTGGTCAGAATGTATCAAACTGTAGAGGGATCAATATTAACTCTTTAGAGCAAGTTAGCAACCTTTGCTTACTCTCGGTTGGCAAGCTAGTGAGTTTGCTAATTCTCTCTGATCAAACCAGAGTTTGTGTTTGTGTTATAACATTTTTTTTATCTGGTTAGTACTCAAAATTGAAATTTGTCCATGAATGTATAACTGCGTGATAAGTTTAGATTAAAGTGGTGATCTATGTGATGTTGTTAATACTCATTTTGTTATGCCGAGCTAAGATACTTGTCCAATACCTTGTTGCAGCTTGCACTAATGGCGTAAATTTATCGTCTGGCAGTGGTCGTCATTGTTGCTACCCAGCGTTTATCACAACGAGCTGTACAGGGCAATTTACCCAGCTGAGTGAGCCATTCGTTAGCTGCTTTCTCACCGGACGCAAAACTAATTTTTTGCGCGACAGATTACATTCAAAGTCAATGCAAAGACGCGAATATATTTGCGTTTTTGCATTGACTCGAATTTAATCTGTCGCGCGAAATATTTGTTTCGCGTCCGGTGTGAAAGCAGCTTTACTCAGAAGTTTCACTCTAAGAAATGCGCGTTCATGTTCCAAGCTTCGGAAGGGAAGGGGCAAGCGGCTGTGGTGTATTTTGAGAACGTGCAATTGTCAACAATAGTGACGTCACTATATCGCTGATTGTCACAGATTTTTTCCAAACTTCAAAGAAATCCCAGTTGCCTTTTTGCAGGAATCTTAGCTGGAGGAACCCCAATTCAAATCTCCTGTTACGTTTGTGGGACAGCCTTGAAGTTTGGAGGAAAAAAGGGCCAAGAAAGGGTCTCCGACTAAAATATTTTGGGAGCCTATTACTCTAAACTTCAAAGAGGTAGCCTAATGCTGCTAATTTTGTTAAATTGGCCAGAAAGGGCCAAAAAAAAAAGGGTTGCTGTAGCTCGGGACAGAAGGGATTAACAGAGGAACGGTTCGGATTTTGAGGATTGGGTACCATACCCATCTCAATAATAAAATATCAGCCAAATCTAGGGGGGATGAACAATTCTGATTGCCTGAAATTCTCATAAATTGGCTCTTAATACTCAGAAGTTTCTTCACAGTCTTGCATTGATCTTATTTGTTGATTGAGTAATCTGCTATACCGTTGTATGTTTTTCTGAACAGATCTGAAACTAGTGGATATAGTTAAAAGGGTTGCTCAGCAATGGAGAGCACTATCCCCAGAGCAGAAACGGGTAAGACGATCCACTGATGAGACATTTGGCTTGGCGGCATTTGGAGCTTTGGCTCAACTGTCTGTTTATGGAGTGTGAACAGCACCTGTCTGGAAACTAGGCATAGAAATGGTGACATTGGAGCTGATGGTCAGCAAGTTGAGAATATATTTGCATAATCTTCTCAAGCGCATCATTGTTGAAATTTAACCTCTTAAGCTTGTAATTTCAAGTTGGCAGGACCCTTACGATTTTTTGGCTTTACTGATGCTCTTTCAGCCTTTTGAAGAAGCCTCACGGGCTGATCATGCACAATACAAAGTGGATGTAGCACAGTACAAGTCCCAGCTCTCTCCAGCACAGTCTGCAGCACTGAAGGAGGAGAGGAGACAAAAACTGGCCAAAAGGAAGTCCATCAGGCATAAAAGGGTGAGTGAATGCATACCAACTCAAACTATCACTGCAGAAGAATCAATGACCACTGCTGTGCTCTTCTCTTGTTTTAATATGTTGCACCATGGCAGGGGACCATAATATGGTCATTCTTTGACGATTGGATTTATCTTTTAGTTTGGAACTTGTATTGAAAAGGCTAGAGCTGTAAGTTGGGCCGTGTCATTTATCTTGCATGCCGAGAAGTTGTGATATTTTGTTTTCTATTAACTATCAAGAAACAAAATTGCTCAAGGGAGAAATATTCCTTATCAATTCAATGTGTTCTGGGGTACATTATTTTTTTTCAGAGTAAAATATTACAATCTATTGCATTGGTATATGATGGCACTGCTGATGGATTCTTAACTCCTTTCTGCAGATGAGCAGTAACTTTGGAGGCCGACATCTAAATGATGCTGTAATTGTATTTATACCAGGAATGCATAACTGTATACTGAATATTCATGAGGAGGAGGTGCTCTAGAACTGTTCAGAAGATGGGAGTTAAGACCTTAGATAACGACTGCGGTGGATGATAGAATTCTTTCCCTGGATTAGAATTACCTCTTTACAACAGTTGGCCAGATCAAGAACATTCTCTCAGTGCCATATTAGTGCCTAAGTCAGCAATCAGGAGAAGACCTCTCTAGAGTGATACAAATGGTTAATTTAGAATGTAAACTGTTGATGAGGCTCATTAAAAGGAAGCTTTCCAAAAAAAAAAAAAAACATTTCAAAATGTCTGTACAGATCTGGAACAACATCATCTTTTAGACAAATGAGATGAAGATTGACTTATACCAAAAAGACTGATATGGAGAAGGAAATGTCATGATCTGAGGCATAACTCCTCATCTGTAAAGAGTGGTAATGAATGGGCTTGCTTTGCTGCTAATTGCACTGGTTTCTTTGTATCTGTTGGTGATTAGACTTGACAAAAGCTGGCAGGTGAAGTCTGAATAGTATAGGGCTATACATTATATGCTTTGATTTGGACAAATGCATCACAACAAATTGGAAAACATTTAATAGTGCAGATGGACAGTGACTTGCGAGCATACTGCAAAAAGAACCCAAGGTTTTTTTAAGGCAAGATAATGGATTTTTATGCCCCCGAAAACAAAGTTTCGGGGCATATAGTTTTTCACCTGTCCGTCTGTCCGCACTTTGCCATAGCTATAACTTTTGATTGGCTCATGATAGGACTTTGATGCTTGGCCTATGCATTGCTTGTGAGAAGGCATTTCAGAAGGGGTCATGACTTTTGACCTTGTGACCTTGACCTTGAAGCATGACGTTTGGTGACAAAAACTTAAACATGGGCCATAACTTCTCATTAGCTAGTAATAGGCATTTGATACCTGGCACATGTATTCCTTAGGATAAGGCCTTTCTGATGAGGTCATGAATGTTGACCTTGTGACCTTGACCTTTAACTTTTGATTGACTCATGATAAGCCTTTAATTATTAGCATGTGCATGATATGTACGGGGGCATCAGTGTTTCACAGACACATCTTGTTCTATCATGGACAAGTCAATCATATGACCTGAATCCAACTGCAAATCCATTTCGTTTGGTGAAGGCAAAACACCCCTACAAAAAGGCAGGAAGTGAAGACCAGGCAGAGCATCACCAGGGAAGAAACTCAGTGTCTGGTGATGACTGTGGGTTCCAAAATTGAGAGTTGTTGACTGTCGGGGGTTTGCTACCAAGTATTAAAAATGACTAATTATTGATTGTTGGTTTGTCCAATTACTCTTGAACCCCAAGAACTGAGGGGGCTATGCATAAAATGGGTGTAATTTGTGTGATTCTGATAATGTGGTTGATAGAACTCTTGACATTGTTACTTAAAGACTGTTCTTGAAGCACGCTGCGATGGTTTCTTTTCAAATCTATCGTGGCATAAAAAACTAAAACAATGAAAATTGTGTAGAAAGGGACAAAGGAGACTGGAGCCCACTGAGAAATTAACAGCCTTTATGGTACAGACTTCCTCTCTATATCTGTTGTCCTTGAGCTGTTCAGCACCTGATTCAGATGACTTTTGCGGTAAGATTCACGGGGAACCTTTTTTTTCAATGAAAATTGTGTCGCAGTCCAAATATTTATGGACCTAACTGTGTCATGGGGAAACAACTCATGTTGAATATTCTTGTATCTGCAGCACTGTTTTGTCCCAAAATGATGAAAATGAATGGAAATGAGTTTTACTTCCTGCAAATTCACTCTCAGGCTTCATTGAAAAAATGTTTTTCTGGGCTGACATGCAAATCCAGAGTTGTAAAACCTTCAAAGGGGTAATTCTGATGTAGGTAAGGACTGGCTTGATTTGGCATCTGGATAAAGGGGTTAAAACTAGTAAGGACAATTTGATAAATGATGTTGTTTGAATTTTCAGGAGCTCACCCTGCTTGGCAAGCCCAAACGGCCCCGAACTGCCTTCAATATTTTCATGTCTGAAAATTTTGGTCAAGCCAGAGGAACAAGTATGCAGGTGAGAGATTTCAAAGCAGTTTTAGATTTCTGTGCATCCTGTATGAGATTCTGTTTTCAGTCCACAAAAAAGTATGACACGTTCTTTACATTCTTGCCTTCTGAAGGAATATTTCAATATAGGAAATATACGAGAAGCAGGAGCACATTTTCTTGCACATACAATGATTTGTTGCTGCTCCATTTGTCAGGTGACTGTCTCAATGCAGCAAGAAAAAGGTATTTATTGGATTGTTGCCACATTTAAACTCCCTTATGGTGAAGGATTAAATATAACTGCTGAACCACAATCTTTTCTGTCCCTAAACTGCTTGGCAAAATGGCACTTTTAATATTCAGAATTTGAAAAAATGTCAAATTTTATTAAAATCAATCCATTATTGCCAGGTTGGCTCACTCGGTTAAGGCGCCCCACTGCGGAGCAGTAGCAATCACCACGACGCGGGTTCGATCCCCAGTCGTACCAGCCGGCAGTGGTCGGTAGCCTTTTCAGGGCAGAGCACAATTGGCTTTGCACAGAAGGGAAATAAATTGGGATGTGACTGCCGGGTTGGGACATTGTAAACATTGCTTTGTTCGTTGCTCCAGCGCCTCTTGTTGGCCAGCTGGGTGCTCGTCAACAAGATTCTTAGCTTGTTTGTGTTAGGGTATCCTCTGCCCTTGTTCTGAACTTGCAAAGTTTCGACCTATGAGTGTAAAGAAACAGTAGTTGATGGGCACGTGCGCTAAAGGAGAGCCGCAAATTGTCCTTCTCTCCCGAGTTGGCAACATGGGGTCGCATACGAGCAAGGTTGTACATGGTTCTCGAATTGGGCATTCCGGATTCGGGTGGGATTGGAGATGCCAAATTTCTGAATAAAAAAAAAGTTCCATTATTGAGGAGTGGAGGAGAAAAGATGAAATTTTAAATCTTTGGGGAGTAAAGCATTTTTTTGTCATCTGGTTAATCAGAAAAACCTTCTTTGCTTATCATTACAAGGCTAAGTTAATCTCCTTGACGAATGACTGGAAGAAAATGCGCCTCTCGGAGCGACAGGTGAGAGTGAGACCACAAATTTTCTTTCTTTTTTTTTTTTTGTTTTGTTTTGTTTTAAAGCCTCAGTCTTGTGTTTGTTCCTGGGTGATGGGGAAATATGAACAAGTGTCTGAATATCATAATCCTTCTTTTAAGGTCTACAGCCAGTTAGCTGAAGATGATCAAATCCGATACAGAAATGAAATGAAGTCGTGGGAGGAGCACATGATAGATATTGGACGAGATGACGTTGTCCGCAGGAAAAAGGCAGCTACCAAAAAGACCCGCGGTACGAAACAGGTCAAAAAGAAATCCAAAATTAAAACTATTAAGCGCAAAGCTGTTGCAAAGTCATCAAGCGGTAAATCCTCCAGCAGCACCAAAGCGAGGAAGACTGTGAAACGGGCCGAGGAGTGAGTCTGCTGAACCTGTTTGTGAGGGAGGCGTCAAGTATCCAGAATAAAATTTCTCGTTTGCGAGGAAAGACTGAGTAATGTGTATATACTGTGGCGTTTCTGTTGTGGATACTGTCATGTTTTTGACCGTGTGCATGCTCAACTAACTGTGAAGCAATTGTAAACTTTCAAAAAAAAGGGGCGGACAATTTTGATTCAATACTGAGCACATTTCTCAGAGGGCGAGTGAAGAAAGAGGTCAGTGTTTCAACAAATACATTCAAATCATAGCACGTTTTATGTATGCGATAAATGGACAACAAGGCTACGAAAATATACTGATAATAACATGAGTGTAGTACATATTTTACATTGAATATTTTATAGTATTTTTCATACTAAAATGAGTTTTGCTTCTCCTGTTTTTAATAAACATTTACATACATTTTTCTATAACAAAATGGTTACGTGGTCAAATGTTTTGTAATGCACACAAGTACTAGCAAGTCCTTACTATACAGTGTGCTTGAGTGCACCTGACAATGCTTACTGAGATTTTTTTTAAATTACATTGAAGATGCAGTTCAAGCTATTTAATTTTGCCATGTGGTGTCAGGCTGACCAAGTTAAGGATTCTTTGAACGTGAGTTAGGAGGACGCTTGACTTCCTGCAGAAGGGCTTCAAAGTCTGGAGAGCACACCAACTTGTGCTTCACATTTCCCAGAACACTCATATCTCCAGCGAGGCCTTCAGATAAGCGGACTGACACAAGTTGCTGGAAAAGAGAACAGACTTTAAGTTCCTTCCCATTTGTAGCAAACGATTCATTCGTTATGGTATGCTTGGCTTGTGTGGATGAAACATTACCCCCCAGAATATATTTTGTTGTTTAAAGAAAAGCACAGAAAAGATTAGCTGCTCAGTAAAATGTGATTTGCAGATACTATACCTGCATGAAAGAGAATGCAGCTCCTTCTGAAACATCCATTACAATTTCTCCCAAGGCCAGCTGAACTCTCCCAGATTTTCTGATTTGCAGTTTTCCAATCAGTCCCTCTGTGAAATCTGTTAGGACTGGGGTGCTTTCTTTGCCCATGGGCTCCTGTGAAAAGTACCAGCATAACAAGAAGTCTTTTCCTGTGATATGGTGATAGGGCTGACAGCTGGTTTTATAATGTGCTACAATCCAATTGATGAAAAATAAGTCAACATGTAAAACTAACTTGTGTTTTAATGTGGGACTGCCGCTTTTCTTCAGTTTTGCGGTCTGTCTTTGGAACCTTTTCAGCGCATGATTCCGGCTGGCCCGGGAGAGTATCTGGGAATTGGATAAACAGCAGCTCTTCCCTCTCAGAAACTGTGAGCTGCTCAAATAGTTCTGCCACAGTGGGCTGTACAGGGCTGGGAGCCCCTTTTGAGAGCCAAGAACACCTTTGTGGCAGGGCCTCGCAGCTTGCAGCGTCACCCTCCCCCCTTTCTTCTTTCACTGCAAAGTAGAAAAATTCATGCAATGCAGTGCTAATCAATTTTAATCAAATCAGTTATCGAGAGAATTTATTTAAATTTATTAAATATATTTTTGCAATGCGCTGTAGCTGGCAGGTGACATTCTTTTGCATTAAGAATCTTTCATTTAGTTTGGTGTGAAAGCCAGCTTGTAATGCATCTTGCTTAGGGTAAGGCTGTATGGGGTTCTCTTCAACTGCATTCATGTGACTTACCGCGGATGGCTGCATCACCTGTGAAACAATCGCTTGATTGGTAGAGTGGGAGTCGAATTGGTTTGTGTCTTTCATCGTTTTTCAAACCTGGATCGTCCAAAAACTGAAATTAAGAAAAAGCCGGATTGTCTTTTAACTACCATATTATGACTGATTATTGTGACTTAAGTGAAAAGCAGTCAGCCGTGTGATAATCTCACTACGAGCAGAACGCAGTCAAGAAAGGGCAGAACTGTTATTTTTAACTCTACTCTCGGGTGTGTTTAACAACCATCATCAAGGAGCCACCTCGCTGAAACCTACATCATCCCGTTGAAGCTTCTGAAGAATCTCGTTCTCGTCATCTTCGCCGGCATGTTTTTCCTTTTTAATGCACTTTAAAACTGGTGGGTGTCCATAACCGCTCTGCACTCCACTGTCCCGACTCCCTGAGGAAGGGCAATCAGAGGTCAGGCAAGCCCAGGCTGCTACTGACTGAACTTAACCTGGGATCTGCAACTACTGGCAAAGGACTACTCCACCTGTTCTCCTAATGGTGTCTGCTGGGCCCTGTTCAAAGATGGAGTGAGACTGAATGGTTGGCGCTCGCTCTCTCCTCCTCCCTCTGTTGTCCCTGTGCCTCTCTTCTTTTTTCTCTCTCTTTGGAGCTCTGTGAGATTCTTCCTTCAGTCTCAAAATAAATACAAGCATTTCAGTGAAATTTCCCAAATTCTCAACAGCATATTATTGAAAAAGGAAAATGCTAAAAATTTTAAATGACAAAATTGTAGTCACCAGAAATCTAACCAAGTTTGGTGCCAATTTTTTTTTTTTTCCTTTTTTTGCTGTGGGTACACTGGACATGATTCATAAAACTGGACATACTTCTTTGAAGTGTCATTGTACCGTGCACTTACTCGTCCTTTGACTTGCGAACTGAATGTACGTTTGGAATGAAGGTTTTCTGGAAGAAATGAAAGAAAATTATTAACCCACAGTGGAAACCTGTCACATACATGTGCAATGAGAAGGGACTCCGAGTGCCTCACCCATGCGGTGTTGAAATTATTTGACGGAGGAATGAACATTGAATTTGAGTCTTAAACAAGTCTGAAGTGTCGTCTTAACCCGCATTGAAATTCTCTTGTGGATTGATAATCAGTCAGATATTGATCCTGATTTAATCACTTCCTCCTCAGCGACGGATCAATCAATACACTAAATTTAATTGACATCTATCCATTACTTTTTGAGATCTCCCCTTACCTCGCAAGCAAACAAATGCCTGTGAAAACATTATCTCTTGGTGGTGATCAAATATAAAGCACAACCATTGCAAGTCAAGTTTGAAGGCAAATACCTTTCAAATAAGACCAAAACATACAGTATGATGTAATGTTCACAGTTGCAGGCACAACTTTATCCAGTCTTCCGAAATATTTCACAGTTGTCCTTCAAATTACTGTAAATATATTTTTTTTTTCTTGCTGTGCACCCAATGTGACGTCTCTGTGAATAACACGTGGCATTGTGGAGTGAGTTTTATTAAGCATGGAGTTCTTTACTGTAGCTCTCACATAACTATTGGGGATGTGTGTATGCAGGACTGACCTGACTAAGAGACACTTGCTCATAGCAGAATATATACACAGCGCTATTAAAAACGCACAGGTGAGGTATGTACTGTATTCGCGGCAAATTGAAGAATCGATCGATTTTTATTGCTTTTCCAGTGAGGCACGGGAGGAAATAAAGAAAAATGCGTGGTATTGTAACCCTGACGAGCACCACGTGCACACACCAAGCACTTTAGGGTTAACGGGCATTGAGCTGTTGGTCATGTGTACAGTGACACTTGAATTGCTCTTTTTATTCCCCCGGCATATAATGCGGGGGGATAAAGCGATCAGTTCGTCCATCCGTGTGTGTGTATAATCGTTTCTGGAGCATAACTCAAAAACCGTTCAATATTTCTTCACGAAATTTGGTGTGTATATCTGATATGCCATGTAGATGTGCCTTTTGGTATTTAGGAATTTCTGAAATTTTTATTTCTTGTGTTTCCATGGCAACAATTCCCATCACACTGGTGTGTGAAATTGAAACTTCTGCTTGTTTCCTGAGGGTGTTATGAATCTTTGCATGTGCAGTCAGGAAGTTTTCTTGGAATGCACCTTTTTATCCCCCCGCCATATAATGCAGAGGGATATAGCTATCGCTCTGTCCATCCGTCTGTAAACATGAGTTTGTCCAGGCCATATCTCGGAAACCATATGTGCTAGCTTCACCAAACTTGACACACATGTCAATCATGATGTGTCGATGTGCTTTTTGCTGTCGCTCCGTCCGTCCGTAAACATGAGTTTGTCCAGCCCATATCTCGGAAACTATATGTGCTAGCTTCACCAAACTTGACACACATCAATCATGATGTGTAGATGTGCCTTTTGCTATCGCTCTCTCCATCCGTCTGTCCATCTGTAAACATGAATATGTCCAGGCCATATCTCGGAAACTGTGCTACCTACACCAAACTTGACACACGTCAATCATGATGTGTACATGTGCCTTTTAAAGGTTGTTACACAACCTACAGCCGGGGGGATCCGCCATTGCCAGGTGGCTCCTGTTGGTGTGGTCAATAGCCTACATAAAGCCAACAAAAAATGCTACTGCATCAAGAAAATGGAAAGGCTTGTGACACGGAGAGAAAAAGAGCCTTTGGCATGTTACGGGCAGATCTCAGCTGCCAAGAGGTGGTGCGTCAATTGCGCTTTTTCTGTTCAACAATCAGTCGGCTGTCTATCCAAGAATGGAACACAGGCACCGTCACTGACCGCCCACGCTTAGGGCAGCCACGAGTGATGATGGCAGCTCAAGTGCGCCACATCTGGTTACAGCCTTTGTGACAGATTCTGGACAGCAACCAAAACTGATCATGAGATGAGAAATCCAAGATGATTGAGGGTGAGTACAAGTACGGTTTGACACTGTCTATGAGGGCATCACATGCGTGCACACGACCCCAACAGAAAAGCCATTTTTTGCCCATCAACAGGAGTAAGAACTCTTTACTTCTGACTGTGGGAACCTGTTTCTGTCTGAAAATGGAAAACGGGGACTGTCGCTGACTGACCACATTAAGGGCAGCCATGCGTAAATGGGCAAAAACTGGGTTTTCTGTGGGGCCCGTGTGCACGCATGTGTTGTTCGCATAGATTGCGTCAAACGGTACTTGCGCTCTCCCTCAATCGTCTCGGACCCCTCACCTCCTGATCAGTTTTGGTTCCTGTCCGGAATCTGTCAGGTAAAGGCTGTAACCAGATGTGGCGCTCTTCAGCTGCCATCATCACCGTGGCTGCCCTAAGCGGGGTCGCTTAGTGCCTGTGTTCCATTCTCGGATAGACAGCCGACTGATTGCTGAGCGGCGGCTGAGACCTGCCCATAACATGCCAAAGGCTCTTTTTCTCTCTCCTGTGTCACAAGCTGTTCCATTTTCTTGATGCAGTAGCATTCTTGGTTTTTTTTTTTTTTGGGCTTTAGGCTATTGACCACACCAACAACAGTAAGTCAAGTTTCACTGTACGCATCACCAACAGCTCAATGTTTGTTATTACTGAAGTGTTTGGCACGTGGTGAGTGTCAGGATTACAATACCACAAGCTTTTCTTCATTTCCTCTCCTGCCTCACAGGAAAAGCAATAAAAATCAATCGATTCTTCAATTTACCACAAATACAGTACATACGACACCAGTGCGTTTTTAATGGAGCTGAGTGTATTTGTTTTTTAGGGCAGTTTTTTCAGGAACCATAGTAAGCAGTTCATCTGCCAAATACTGAGTTTACAAGACTGGGGATTAGTTATAAACTGCTAGGCCAAAAAAAAAAAAAAAAAAAACACACATTCTACTATTTCCTTGAACTTTGATTTATGTTTTTAAGTGCTTACCCCTTGCAATTGCCGTGGCATCGATTCTATAAGCTTGTGCAATGTCACAAGATTTATTTCTGTCTATTTGCATTTATTTTTCAGCAAGATTTTGAACTAATGGTGGGAAAGGCAGTCTTGCGTAAAGTCTTTTCCAGCACATCTCAAAGATTCTCAATGGAGTTAAGGTCTGGGCCTCATTTCCCAATAACGATTAATCGTAGAGCTCTACGAGGGTTTGCTATTAGTGATCTTGCGAAAAATCCTCATTGAAGCAGTTCTTGCGCGGGAGCGCACGCACGCAAGTTAAGTACTTCATAACTTCACTTTGTGGTGCTGTCCACTTCTATAGTGCTGAGAAGTTTGATTATTTGATCGTAGGCCACCGTCACCGATTTGAATGTAGGCCTGCGCTGCCCTGCAGTCAAAACAAAATTAACTAGGCTTATGCCGTCGGACCATACAGGTATGATGTCATCATGTGACACGTTGTGAGGTCAGGACCTTGCAGTTGCACATAGTTTCATGTCAATTGGAGAAATAGTTCCAAAGATATAGCAAAAAGGGTGAATTTTATGTGACAAAGCTCCACCTTGTGTCAAAATTTTGAACCAAACAGGCATATTGTCATCGTGGGACACATCCTCAGGTCATGACCTTTCATTTGCACTTGATTTGAGGTCAATCGGACAAATATTTCCAGAGATATGATAAAACAGTGATTTTTTTCCGTTTTTGGCCCCTGGTAGCCAATCTACAGATCGTAAATTGTCCAAAAATCTAATCAGTTCTTCCTCTTTATGATACTTACTTATGTCCAAAACTTGAAATTTGTAATTGAAATATTACTGAAGTTATCGTGGAACAGTGATTTTTTTTTCAGTTTTTGGCCCCTGGTGGCCAATCTAGAAATTGTAAATTGTCCAAACTCAAATAATTTCTTCCTTTTTATGATACTTACTTATGTGCAAAATTTGAAATTTGTAATTGAAATATAACTGAAGTTATCGCGTTAACACGTAGTGCGGCAGCGGCAGTCGGACCAAAAACATTTGGGGATATAAATATACATTAAAGGTTGGTAGGCAGGAATCCAAGAAAACCAGTGATTGTTGAGTCTACACGGGTCTCATCTCCTCATCTGACCTGAGCTCCTCCCACCAGACAAGCACTGGCATCTGATGCACGTGCTTCATACACGTACCCAACAGTCCCTGCCCGAGGCAATCGCAAATTAGACAAACCTTTTTCTGCATGTTATCCTCCATATAATGATGTCCGAGTCACAGGTAAGAAAATACAGTTTTTGAACATGAGCGATAGTAAATAGTATTTATATTTAGTGTAAAATAATACGAGAACGAGACGACTACAAAGGCTAGAGTAATGTTAGGCAACAGGTTTGACATTGGAAATTATTCAAATAAAAGCCATTCTTTATTTTTAAGACTAATGACAAGCTAATGTTTTGAAGCAGTTTAGCACATTTTATTCAAACTAATTCCACCAAAGATGCGTGCATGCACATCTGCTTCAGCAGAACAGCCAATCACAGGGCTTGCTCTCTCAGCTGTTCTGTGATTGGTCAAATTCTTCCGTCATGGGGCAGATTCTTTGCAGGCTGAAAACAGAGCCCAGAGGGATGCAGAGGACTGCTCTTCTCTCAGATCACTTAATTTACATTATGCTCAAGGGTTAAATGGAAGTTTTTGCCCAATATTGCCAAAAATAAGCTGCCAACCGAGCCTTAAAGTAGAATGAATAAATGAAACGTATTACACAGTGGAAGCACAACATGTTAAGTAAAGGTGATGTGCCTGTGATGGCTGCTTGGCAGAAATTAAAAGAATAAAATCCTTATAAGTAACTCGTGGTCTTGACTTTTTCCAGTCATTCTTCTTGATCAATTTTTCCAAAAATATGAATACTCAATCGGCAGTTAAATTCACAGCTGTCATCTTAATGCATTTCTGTGGCTACAGTACAACGGTAGGCTACAATTCAGGAAAAACAAGTCAACATGGTCAACAACATCCCCCGCCAATCGTGCGCTTCTTATTTTCAAACTCCATCAAGGCCTTAATGGTCTGAAGCTACACACCAAATTTGGTTGTCCTTTCTGTTATACTTTCTGAGAGAAGATGTCCCCTTTTTCTCGGAGGGATGGACGCACGCACACACGCATGGACAGAGGTCAAACCTACATCCCCCTCCCACTTGCAATCTATTTCCCTATCCTTCCTATTTGTTCGTGCTCGTCGATCAACTTATACTGATGTTCAAGATGGAGGCGACTGGAAACTAACCTCAAGGTACTGTTTGCATAAATAGTCTTTTTTTAATAAACTACCGGTGGATTTTCAAAGTTCTCAGTGCCTCGTTTTAAATGTCAGGGCCCTCGGAATTCTACCGATGAAGGGTAAGGCTACTTTGAGCCTTGTTGATGATGAAAAAAACAGCTATTTCTTTGCATGGCAACGCTATGCCCGACTCACTACCATTGTAAGCCTGTTGGGAGCTTTGGCTAAAAAGCCATGTATTTCGAAATGTTGCGTGCGTACGGAGGTGGGGTATACAACAAAAGTTAGTATTCATTATCATGTTTCAATACACCCCAAGTCAATTTCACTCCGGAATTTCCTTTAAGAAGCTTTTGGGAAACGAGGCCCTGGACTCCGTGGTGGCCAATCTATAGATGAAAATAAATGCGTTTCATGCTCCCTGAACCAATAGGCATGATGGGTGCCTCACTTCATCTGCCCATCTTCTTATCCTGATGTGCCCATCACTCTGGAGTAGTGTATATCTAGACTGATCAGACCACATGACCTTTTCCCATCGCTCAGGGGTCCAATCTTTATGCTCCCCAGCAAATTGAAGCCTTTTTTTCCTAATTAGCTTCACTAACAAGTGGTTTTCTTAAGCCTACACAGCTGTTTAGTCCCAATCCTGCGAGTTATCTTCACACCGTGCATTTGGAAATGCTCTTCACAATTTGATCTCACCAAATAATTAAGTGATTTCTCATCACGATCATTCATGATTTTTTTTTTCAGCCATATTTCTTCCGCAAAGATAATCACCACTGTCGTTTCTGCTTTCATTGATTCGTTGGACAGTTCCCAACCCCATTTTAGAAGATAAGCAATCACCGAAGTTGTTTTCTTTGCTTGATGCAGGCCAGTAATTCGACCCTTCTGATACAGTAACTACCAACGTACGGGGCTAATTTCTAGATGTTTTTTTCCCCCCTAAGGCGGCATACTGGATCGCTACTTGGGAAAATAATTTCTTTTACCAACAGAAATGATTCCTTGATGAAAATAAAATTCTGGCCTTTCAGAGTGGAAACTATTATAATTATTAAGTGAATCTCACCTTTTTAAACCCGCCTAATGTGAGGTCTCTGGAGCGAAGAGAACTCAGCCGTCCCGGAGGGGGCGGAGGATTCAAGGACACTCGTCCTGGCAAACTTCTAGCCAGAGCAAAGCATTGTCGGGAGTCTGACGTCCCTGGTGTGCACCCACCGATTCCGGACTCCAGTGGGTCAGTCATACTTAAACAAAATAAGGAGGGGAAAAATGAAAACAGTGCTAGGATCACACTTCAAAATGCCACCGAAAAAAAATCGTAGGATGCAATTCACATAGATTGTCTGATTTAAAAAAAAAAACCATTTTTGACCATGTGGTGTCAATCGAAGCCGTTACGGACTACACAGGCCAATTTAAACGCTTGCATATGAATCCCTTACGATGGAGAGGAATTGTTCATTGTTTGGAATCGCGCTCCTCCACTTCAAATGCAAGCACCTCCATTTTGTAGAATTTCAATACGAATAACATCACTAAAGCGTATTGCTTTCTCGTGCCCTTAGTTCGTTTCTGCGTTTATTATTCCATGCAGCAACCGCATGTTATTTCCGAATACGTGTATTATTGCAATCTGCAAAATTCTGCATGCCGTTACATTCGTAGGTTGCTCCCTCACTTAACAACATCGCGCCACTTCCTGCTGGACGTCAAATGGTAAAGTCACGTGAACAAAACACGACTGGGGAGAGAGCAAGGCATTCAAGGGAGAGAGCTGATGCTTTCGAGTTTTTCAGCTGGCAACAATAATTTGCATTTTATACTCAAAATGAAGTGTGTGAAAAGGCCCAGATAAACCAACGGCCTATGATTCACATGCTGCATTTTCGTTTGTTTCTTACTTCGTCGTTTCATTGCCTGTGGTTACTTTAATTGACGCCACTAGGTGGCGTTGTATTACAAGCTTGAAGTCGTCGAAAATAGAGGTATTTATTTTGTGAACAAAAACTGTTCAAACCGAACTGAATGGATGATGGAGAAAATGACTCCAATTGGGAGTGCATGCATGTCCGCAAAAGATTTTATGTTGAAATCTGTAATAATTCTACTTTTTGAGCAGGTTATCAAAAACATAGAAAAGCGCATATCTTTGCTTGTTTTTATTATATCTAGTATCATAGGAAGCCCAGTATCTCAAACACCCCAAAGACCAGGAATATGGTTCAACCGCTTTTTTTAAAGCTGGGGAAGAACACATGTACCAGAAAACAGTTGGTAATTACCAAAGCCCAGCATCTGATATTTAGCATATTTAATGCTTGTCCATTAAATGTAAAATAACAAAAAATAAAATAAAATTAAGAATGGCTGCTTGTAATCAGGTGGTACAATTTTTCTTTCATATGGTATAACAATTATGGAAAAAATGACGCTTCATTGGGATTACTGAATATGCTGACTACTTGTGTAAAAAAAATATATATATATATATTTCTAACCTAAAATATTTGGTGTTCTTATCAGGTGGGCTCCTTATGAGTTGGTTATCACAGTTTCTTTAGAATGAATGGTTGTTTTAATACATGCTTTATCTCGATGCTCCTCTGAAGTGATGGTATGATTGATGATACATTTACTGATGGGTAAGTAAGCAGATATCTAGTATGTGTTGCTCAATCCTCTCAGTGCCATTTTTTAAATATTGTAGTTATATACAGCACTGCACTGGAATCCAAATGACGCCTCAAGCACAATCATTTAGGCGTAAATATTATTTTTGTTAAACATATGGCAATGTGAGTTATATTTGAAATGGCCAATAGTTCACTTTATTTGGCATCTGCTCAGCAAAGACAGAATATACCCTCTGCTACAACTGCCTGGCTTATGGCAAGGCAGCTGAAGGAAGGGTACACAAGGCAAAATGAAATATAAAAATTTATTTAGAAAAATATTAATGGTTAGTACAGGAAAAGAGAATCAGTAAGGACCGTGTAATGGTGAAAGTAAACAAAAAAAAGAGAAAAACACAAAATGGCTGCTGGATTCCAAAGAGGAGAACTTTGGTTTTCTGGAGCCATTGCCTTTATGCTCTAGGCCCACACACCTGGCACCAGTTCACCTGCATTATAGGAGGTGGAAGAACACCTAGCAGAACCGTACCCAAGAATGGGACATGATCCCCCCCCTAAAATAGAGGCTTCTGCAAAACAGTCAAGCGTAGCCTACAGTATATTTTAATAAAAACAATAAAATACTTTTTTTTTATGTTTAGCAACTTTCTCATCACCATGGCACATCTCATGTTTTCAGGAAACTGGACTCACTGCCATACTGCTGGCCCCAGTATATCAATCTCCGAATCCCCCACTCCCTTCTCTCCTCCAGACAGTTCCCAGTTCCTGAATATCACTTTTCAGGAAGGAGGAGTGAGAGAGAATAGATTGACTGACTGGCCTACAGCATAGCCTCTCCCAGACCTACGGAGCATGAGACAAGGCATCAGCAAGTACATTATCCATGCCCTAAATGTGACAAATTTTGAAGTTATATGGCCGTAAGAACAGCGTCCGTCTTATTAGGCATGATTGGACTCTGAAACGAAAAGGTCAAGGGGTTATAATCTGAATAAACATCCACTGGGTTAGCCGCCCACCCAGATATTTATCAAAGTGCTGAAAGGCCCCTACCAACACTAATACTTATTTCTTAATAGTTGAAAATTTGAGTTGATGAGTATTCAATTTCTTTGAAAAGACACTGACCATGACAAAAGGGTATTTTTTTTATAAGATGACTCTGAATTTGGGTAGTAATGTTTTCTATTACTTTTGTGTGTTTTTGTTTTTATCCGGTGAAACTACACTGGTACTGGTGATATGTATATATATTTTTTTCACTACGTGGGTTTTATACTTGTCTTTATTCTTGTCTTTCAATACTTTTTTTTTGGGACATTTATGTCATTGTATATTATTAAGTGTTTGTTTTCTGACTTGTTGGGGTTGTGGAACATTGATGTTTTTCACCCTGATACTAAGCCCACCCCTTCCTGTTCTATAAAAGAACTGTCACTCAGACACAGACACAGACACATACACCTGACGAAGACTGTGTGAGGTCGAAACGTTGTGTTTAATAAATCGGTGAGCAGCAACAGTGTGCGGATTTTCTTCTCTCTCTTTACGTCTTTAATTGATCCAGCACCTGTTTATTGGATGTGCGCGCATCCACACCCTACTTTCAGTGTTTTTATTAACCTTCCAATAATCTGTGCAGAATCTGATGTGTCTGGTTTTCCTCCCAACAAACATGGTGATGCCCAGTTGGAATTTCAAGGGACAGCAAGCCCATTTTCTTACAAGTACTGAACCTCAGCATTTATGAGGCTGCGTTTCTCCATGGGAACCCGATGAAAATGTTGGTGGATAGGCTCCGCATCCCCAACATCAATATTTTGCTGCAATAAATGGGTTCAAGAGGGAATGTCACAAAACAAAAATGGAAAATCTGAAAGCAAACCTGCCGTTTGTTAGCCACTCGTTTCTGTCAACTGCCCGAACGAAGCACTGAAATTGGCCAGCATTTGTGAATTTTGAAGCCACGGGTGCAACACACAGTCACCAGGCCCACCCACATCCCCATCAGAACCTGACGACACCACAGGATCTGATGGAAAAACAGGCAACCTGCCAACTTTGGCCAACAGAACAGCATTTGTCTCCATGACTGCATCTCCACTTGGCCTAGCTGAATGAGAATAGTAACATTTTTGTAAATTTATTTGACAAAGTCGTGTAGGCTTCATTGTGGTTAGGGATATTAATTAGAAAATTCTGTTCTGAAACCTAATAACAGAATAGGGACCCGTGAATTTTGCTTGAAATGGTGAACCACTTGACTCCAAGGGCAAAAGATTTGAGCTTCTGTCCTGCGGTCAAACAGTCTCTTCTTCTTACTCTGAGCCTCAGTCAAATTTTCACCTGTTAGTTTACATGCAAGAGGTAACCTGAGTCAAAACCCATTTATTTAGTCAATGAGGTTAGTGGGAGGTTCAGAGTTCTTGAAACCATCTTGCTTAATAGTGGGCCTCGCACCACATGCCCATTAGGACTAAACCCCGTGATCTCCTTTACAACCCTCTGAGTGGCCAACTTAACCCAGGGTAGATCCTCCTCCCAGTCCCTCCTAATCTCTCTGCTGCAAGAGAGCAGCAATGACTCCAATGTCTGAGGAAAACCGCTATAGGGTCCCTGACTCTCAGTATGGTAAACAGTAGCTTGATTGTGCCTCACATGTAGCTGACGCAAAACTTCAGCAAACAACTGTGATGTAAAGTTTCCCCATTGGTCACTCAGTATAACCTTTGGAATACCAAAGATCAAAATAAACTGGGAACATGCTTTTACTATCGCTCTAGTAGTAATTGTTTGAAGTGGGGACATAGACGGATATTGTAAGGTTTGACACATTACTGTAAATAAATAGATGCAACCTGACTTGGAAGGGGGAAGTGGACCAACAATCAATAACGAGATATTCAAATGGCTGACTCACAGCTGGAATGGGATAAAGAGGGTTCAGGTAAATAGTCTAATTAGGTTTATTAGTCTGCTGACAGGTATGCAATATCTTTATAAACTTAGTAACGTCTTTTTTCATTCAAGGTCAAAAGAAATAGCGTAATATGTTGTAAGTCTTTTTAACCCCCAACAATCTGGAAAACAGGTTCTCTCTCTGAGCAGTCATCATGAAGAGGCCATTTACAAACTCATATATCATCCAAGCGGAAATAACCACTGGCAGAGCTCTCCAGCTTTCCCTCTGGTTGAGCCCCCTCAAACAAAGCTCAGTTTAGGATCTTGCAGATATGAGATTACAATTCAACTCTAAGCTCAACTCCTCAGTTCTGAATGGTGAGTACCTGCGCATACACTCACAACAGAGAAGTACCCACCACTACAAGAGAGCTGCCCTGCATGTCACTCAGGATTTTTTTCCCCTGGCTCAACCCTAGTCTTTGGTGTGCCCACATGCAACTCTTCCACCAAGCAATTACCCAGTGGTGCCCTTGCATCCAAAGCACTAAAAATAACAAATTAAATTACAAAATTGTGACACTTTCATCAAAAGAAAAATACATCAAAACAAGAAACAGCGTTAAGAGCTTCTATTTCTTTGCAACTGACACAAGGTACGAATACAAATGAATCAGGCGTCTAATGTTGTAGGCAAGCTTAGCCGGTGTAGACTGCTTTACCAGATACCCTAAAAATGAATATGAATCTGCTAGTGGGGTTTGACCATCCCAAGACAATGCGAGAAAATGTCCAACGAGCTTGTCGCCAGCCAGCCATACTTTCAAACTGGGGTTTAGAGTACCTCACTAGTTTCTGCCCTCTTGCCTAGACATGTCCGTGGGGGCCCTGCTGGGGTTTAGATACAGAGTTTTCTTGCCGAAAACCCTCAGAAGAGATCTCAGTTTGAAAGGGGTGATCAACAGAAGAGCTTCGGCAGAAATACTGGTCTCAACAGCAGTCCTGCAGAGGAGTCGAGAGCTGGACATTCCTCCCAATTCTTTTCATCAGTGGCGAGTGGTTTGCATCCTTCAATTTGAAGTAGGCATATTTTCACATCCCAAATTTTTCCAGAACACAAACTCTTTCTCTCGTTTTGTTCCAGGGTCAAGTTTTCCAGTTTCAGGTTCTGCCGTCAGGCCTGTCACTGGCACTGAGAATCTTCAGTCAGGTGGTCTTGGCTGCAGTAGTCCCCTTTCTGTGACAGGTTGACAAAATCTTGTTGTATCTGGATGACTGGTTGATCCATGCACCTTCTCGGTATCATGTAATCTGGGCGCTGGCTCATGTTGAGTCCCTGAGGCTTACAGTGATCTGGCAGAAAAGCATTCTGCAGCCTCAGAAACCAGTGAAATTTTTTAGTCCACACTTCACTTCTGTTAAAGTGAAGGTGTTTCTAGGACCTCAGAGGGTAGAACATTCGGAGAAAGCATCACTTCTAACAAGGGAAGCTTATGACTGCTCACAAGTTTTAGAAACTGTTGGGACTGATGGCAGCATCATCGATAGTGCCTCCCTTGGGCCTGCTGAGGGCCAGTCCCATACAGTGCTCTTCTCAACTCTGTTAAAAAATAGGACAAAAGGAGGAGGTTGTTCATGTTGTGGTCCTGCATGCAGGCCCTGCTCCTTTGAAGGGACCAAGACTTTTTCTCTGAGGAGTCCCACTGGGGAAGCTGCCACACAGAATGTCAGTAATCCCAACAGATGCATCACTGATGGGCTGGAGAACCATCAGGGCGAACAGAACAGTGAGGGGCATATGTGAGCTCCCCTAGTGATTGTAATTTATAAACATGTTTGATGTAAGGGCCATTCATCTTGTGCAGATGGGTTTGTTTCTATTGATACACCAAACGCATGTGCTAGTGAGAAAATACAACACTTCTGAAGCATACGATATTGGTCTCCAGGGTGGATCAAAGCCACTTTGCTGTCTCCTGGTGGCAAAGGCACAACTGACATGGGCATGGCTTCAACTGACCTCTCCGGGGCAATCCACATCGCAAGTATGACAACAGAGCAGTGGCGGAGCTAAGGGGGGGGTGGGGGGTCGGGCGCAAAGACACATCCCTTTCCTGTAGACACGGTTTTTCACCCTATGCGATCTAACAATGATGAAATCATGAGCTAAATTCAGTGCAGAAAAATAATTAACTTATTAATTGGCTAATGCTTCACGTGATTGAACTGGTTCATGTTCTAATGAAACGGGGAATTTCACACTCGGTAATTTGTGGGTTGATTTAAAAAAAAAACAGTGGCACTCGGCAGTTAAATAGCCTAGGTTATAAACAGCGTGCGGCTCAACCCATTTGCGTGAGAGTCGACAGGTAGGCTATGCAATTTTGAATAACGAAGATTTAAGTACAGCAAATACGCGTCCAGATGAATGTCGTCTTACCTAATCGGGGAGAACAAGCAGCACCTGTTAAGTGCAGAGCGCTCTTGGAGTGAACCTTTTATTAATCAAGAAGATGACTGAGAACAGGTCAGGATTTATAATTGTTTTAAACGGCTGTTTTGTGCAACCCAATCCTCTGTTCCGCCACTGTACTGAATTTGACCCGCGATTTAATCGCTTTAACCCCTTCTCCCTTTGACCCCACAAGTCCTCCAAAGGGGTAGGGATGGTCATTATAGACTTTTTTGCAGGTTATTCCATGCTGGCCAGGAGGGTCATGGTTCCCAGACCTGATTCAGCAGGTACAGGGTCACTCGGGACAACTACTTTCTGTCACATTTAAATGGGCATATTGGGTGCCAAATCCCAACTGCCCAATTCTCTGGCTTCTGTGGGGTATGGCTCTCAAGAAGTAGACAAGATTGTCCATGAGACACTGAGCAATGCCAGAGATCCATCCATTAGCGCTAATTATTCTGTGAGATGGAGAGTCTTTTCAGACTGGTGTTTTAGCATGAATGTTGACTCAGTATTTTGTTCTGTGCTGCTTGCGCCTCACTTCTATTAGTCACTGTTGGATCAAGGCAAGGCAGCCAGTACAATTAAGGTTTAAACCTCAACCATCTCAATGTTTCATGGGAACGAATGACCAGCCACTGGGGTGACATCCATTAGGATGTCAGTTTCTGAAGATTTTCCAACGCTTATGTCCAGGTAGTATCTTGCAGGCAGCAAGCTTGGATTCGACTATTATTTTGGAATCTGTCACGATGACCCCATTTCTGCCTATTGCTAACAGAATTACCAGCTCAGCTTCTCAAAAAAGCTTTTTTTCCCCACTCTCTGCCCTGGTAAATAGGTTGGCGAGCTGTATGCTCCCTCTGTTGTGGATGATTTTTTATGTTGGAGGACTGACAACACAGGGTTGCCACTTGCGCTCAACCCTGTGTTTTGCCAAGAGCACTTAATATTCAGTCTATGAATCAGGCACTGGAGGTAGGGCAGTGCCAACCTTCTTCCTCCCTGCTGCCAGAGGGGAAGAAGTTGCTCACTCTGTGTCCAGTCAGGGTATTGCATCCTAATGTAACTCATACTTAGCCTGTAAGGAGGTTCCACTCTCTGCTTTTTATCTATTATGGAAGAGTAAAACAAGGTGTACTGCATTTTTTCACATCGGTTGGTTGATGTCATTGCACATGCTCGCAAGACCCAGGGGTTTCCGTTTCCTACGGGGAAGCCCACACAGCTAGAAGTACAGCTGTTTCATGGGCTGCACTGAAGGGAGTTCCTTTGGGGGACATTAGTGCTGAGGCATCATGTGTACATTATCAAAATTTTACAGAGTTGACATAACCTCTTTGTCACCAGTAAGCACTGCTGTCTGTTGTCCAGAATGGTATGAATAATTAGATTCTTGTGTCCCTCCCGACCCTTTGGGTATTCAGACCATTGTGACAGTCAGAGTGAGGTTGAAACAGATTGTAAGTCATTAACATAATTACGGTTCTGTGTGACCAAAGGATGACCATCGCTATCCTTGTTGCTTAGGACACATCGAGACGTTCAGATAAAAGGACAAGCTGGAAGTTGTCCCTGCTTTTACGGAAGGTGACGTTCCACCCCTAGAGGTGATCAACATGACTTGGTTACATAAGGTCTTGGAGTAGGTGGCGCAAAGGCTGTCATTTTGACCATATTGACGGTCATCCTTCAGTCTCCCAGGTCTGTGGTAGTACTCATAGTAATATTTGTCCAAAGTACAATATTAAGTGGTCCAATAATACAGGGCTTTCACCACCTCCTAATTCAAAAAGCTTGTATGAAGGTGGCCCACTGGCTTTGTTTCTATTGTTTCAACAGTTTTTTTCAGCTGTTGAGATCATTTTCTCTATTTTAATTTCTTAATCAACAAATTTGGATGCCATTGTCGTTACTACCATTGACCTGACTAAGCCTGGGCTTCTGCCATTTAATCAGAATCAGAATTGGAGTTAATTTATGTGCGATTTTTGGTTTTAATTTAATTTAATATTATTATCATTATTATTTATTTTTGATAGCAGGACTTTAAATGGGTAAATTATCTCTGCCTGTTAACATTCCTGGTAAATATGTGCTACAAAGGGACAATAAAAATGCCGACCCACTTGCCAGCTTGAGTCACTGTGCCGGCTAAAGTTTTTTGGAGTTATGGTCTAAAGTCTATTTATCAGTGAATTAAAGTATTGATGAATTTAAATTAATATAAATAGATAATAATTACCGCCACCACGGAGGTTATGTTTTAATCCCTGTTTGTTGGTTGTCGATTTCGTCACTTCGTTCAGTTATTCGTCTGTCTCTTTGTCATGTTTGTTAGTAGGGTATCCCAAAAACGGCTACATTGATATCAACCAAGCTTAGTAGGACGTTACAGTTGCACAAAACGAACAGGTGATTAAATATAGGCATATCTAGGCCAAGGTACAGCTGAGATATAGGCCAAAGTACAATTGGTACATTATTTGATGACCTTTTGCATATTTTGGAGCAATTACCATTCCGCCCCCGCCATATTTATTTTATTTTTTTGCTCTCCACATCTTCAGTAACTTAGGAGGCGTATTCGCTGTCCACGGCCGTTGGCCAACAAAACAGAGCGACATTGCTGACCATTCGAAAGGTACATGTGTACACCAAAATGCACTTTAAGTGACTGCACTGATAAGGTTGTGCAGATCCGCAAACAAATGCATTTTTCCATCCCACCACTTCTGAGTGAAACCTAAGCTGATCATTAGCTGCAGGAGACAGGGATTTGGGAGGGGTTTTGGGGGCGAGCAAGTTTGACACATGCGAGAGTCCCTGATGCAGTTCGGAACTTGCGATGTGTCCGCATACTTGAATTTTAGTTGGGAAAACTCTTGGAGTTTCTAGGGCGGCGCTTTGCAGATGGAGAAAAGTGTAAACCCTAAAGGAAATTGTGTAAGGCAGTGAAAAACAATGAACCCTACTCACTTCACTCCAGCGACAGGACTGAGGTATGCGTGCGATTAACTTTTAAGTTCAGTGTTGAAGTTAAGTCAATGCGAGGCACTGGGGCTATTCCTAGCGGTGTTCTGTAGGCGTCATGGCTGCTCATTGCGACTCCCTGTCCGGATACTTGCAACAATCGGACCCGGGCTCAAACAGTGAACGTAGCACTGACTCCCCTTTGCCCGTTTCTGAGGATGACTCCTGTGGACCTCCCGCCCCGCCAGACCCGGAGTGGACAGAGGAGAGATTTCGTGTGGATCGGAAGAAACTGGAAGTTATGTTATTAGGTAGGTTAAATTAAATGGCAAGAAAATTTTTCATTAATCGCAAGCTGCCATTGGGAGGTCAGAACAAGTCAATGCACCCAACGCTTCATCTCAGTGATTCGGTGAACGGTTTGAAACATTCGTGCCAGGGAAAAATAGTGTAGTGTTGGCATGACTGTCCTTTGACTCGTTTAAACCAGTCGTGCGTAATTGTAGGATCTCGACATCCAATAGACTGTGGCTCAAGTGGTGTTTTCTGTCTGTTTTTGAGAAAAAGACGAAGCATGATTGATTGCAGATGCCCAGTTTGCTCCAAAAGTTTCAATCTCACGTTGTTGTTAGCGACTCTCTTTGACGTAAACGTGTCAAACTCTGCTCAAAGCTGACTAGTCGGAGAGGCCTGTACTGAAGTTATTGAGCCCCTAAGTTCGCCTTATGTGCGCGTTGATTCGATTGAAATTCTTTTGTCTGATTCTGAAAGCTTTCATGACTTGTTCGATACGAATCGTGCCGCGACCGCCGTGGGAAGTCAGTTTGTCACACTCATGTATTCCTTCCTGTATCTCGAGCTCTGTGTGTGCTCCTGGCTTTTTCTTCTCTTTTATAACCGTTATTACTGCAGTAATAAGTAAAGAAGCCTCTCGTAAAAAAAAAAGGCATCGTTGGCTTCTAGTGGTTCATTGAATGTTTCTATTGTCTATATGTGGTTGCCATTGAGGAAAAATACTCAAAGTACCGGTAAACGTTCGTTTGTCTTGAGTTGACACGTATGTAAAAATAATTCCAGTATTTGTTGCCGATTGCTCTAGTGTCTTGCATTTGATACTAGAAATATGAACGTGTCTACTCAGAGGAAGACAGTTGTGTAGCTGTTGTGTGTTTTTTTTTTTTTTGTTTGTTTTTTTTACACAAAGGCAAAAACAGCCAACAAAATAGAATCGTTTTGATGCTTCATTGTGGCATTGTACATGGTAAGCAATCTGGGAACCAATTTTATTGCCATGTGCGCTTAAGTTCTGCTGTATTTTCCTCCGTAGAAGGCCCCCTCCGTTGCCATTGCATTCTTATGTATTTATTTATTTATTGCATTTAAATGCACTGAAGTGATATATCCCAAATTATGTTTAAGGAATATGCTACTAGTTTTCCACCAAGAAGGCAAAATGTTTTTCTTTGTCTTCGTGCCCTCTTCTCTTGTTCAGAGGCTGATTTAACTTCGTCACTGTCATTTAAATCACAGGCTACATTTGCCACATGAAACACTGGCCAAAGATATGATGTCACTGGGTAGGCTATGTCCTGGACACCAATGTCTGCTCGACTCATCAAGTTTTGATCTTTATCTTTGAGCATGATAGAAGGTGTTTCATGCTGCCTTGTTGCGTCGCTACCTATATCTACCGTTGGACATTTTTTGGATTTTTTTTTCATCGTTTTCTTTCATGGTCGGTCATTTTTAGAGCTCATTAGCTTTTCCCCTGAAGTGGTATTTGGCCAACAGACTTGCGTGTGCGTTCTGCCAGATGGTGTAAAAACATCCTTAATTTGTGACATATTAGTCTTCGACATGGCCAATAGAGGTCACTGTTGAATTTATAGAGCAACATTTCTCTTCAACTTCATGAGCAAAGGCAGCTTCTTAAAGCATTCTCAAAGATATCACTGGGAGATCAGAATTAATTTGTTTGCATGGCTTGAGAGGACCGATATTCTGCTTCCCTTTGAGTGTATTTCAATTCAAAATAGATTACCTTTTGCATTTTGTGGCGTTTTATTTATATACTCCTTCACCCCCTCCCTTACTGAAGGCTTAGAGTGGGGGGGGGGGGTTCATGTACCGATGGGGCAACAATTTCCAAATTGAGTCGCAGAATTGTATGAACATACCCTCAAATAAAAGTTTGTCCTATCTGCCCATACTAACCAGTTCACTCCAAATTAAATAAACATGTTATTTAGAATTTAAAAATGTCCAATTGTTCTAACAACTTGGGTTTCAGTGAGATGTACACGCACACACTCGTGCATGTGTGTGTGTCTGTGTGTGTGTTTCTGATCATAAAACGGATTTTAATAATAGACTAGGACAGGCAGAGTAAGCAAAAAAATGCAGTTTTTAAATGATGATTTCATTTATTGAAGGGTAAAAGTTATCCAACCCTTTTGGCCCTAAGTGAGATAGTAATTGCCTCATTAGTTATTAAATCAACCAAGTAAACTCATTTAATTGATAATTGGATTTGGTTTCACCCAACACACCCAGGCATGATTACTCCTGGCCCTGTTGAATCTAAAAATCACTTAAATAGAACTTGTCTGGCATTATGAAGTAGGTAAAAAGAAGTCTTAAGAAATTCATGAGCAGATGAGCGACAAAGTCTTTGAACATCTTTCAGTGTTTCAAAGGCAGTAGGATTCCCGTGAATCGCGGTTAGAGCGATTATCTACAAATGAAGAAAACTTTAAACAGTGATGTCCCTTCCTGGGAGTGGCCAGCCTACAAAATTTACTCAAGTGCACTGAGCTCTCATCTGGAAGGTCACAAAAGAACCCAGCCTAAAATCTAAATAAACTGGAGGACTTGTCTGCCACAGTTAAAGGAAGGGTTCTCCAGTTCTCTTATCCATGATAAAAAACACTGGATAAAAAAGGCATCCATAGGAGAGCTCCAAGCCAAAAACTGCTGCTGACAAAAAGTACACAAAGGCTTGTCTCACATTTGCCAAAAAGATGTGTTGATCACCCTCAAGACTTCAGACATTATATTCTGTAGACTGATGGGTCAAAAGTGGAACCTTTGTGAAAAGATGAACCACGTTAAATTTGGCATAAATGTAAGCATTCTACAATAAGTGCATCATACCCCGGATAGCTCACTCAGTAAAGCATCGTCTTGTGAAGCAGAAGTGACTATCACGCCGCCGATTTGAGCCCCACTTCGTACCAGGCGGCAGTGGTCGGCAGCTTTTTCAGACAAGTGCACAATTGGCTATAGCGTTACTGGTTTGCAAATTGGGAAGGGACTGCTGGGAAGGGGATACAATAGTTGCCTTGTTCGGTGCTCAAGCGCTTCCTGTTGGCCAGACGGACGCTCGTCTGGAAGATTCTGAGCTTGTTCATGGTGAGGTATCCTCCGCCCTCGTTCTGAACTTGCAATGATTCATCCAATGAGTGTATAAGAAGCGGTGGCTGACAGGCGCATGCATCAGAGGAGAGCCGCAAACTGTCTACACTCTCCTGAGTTGGCAGCAAGGGGTCGCATACGAGCAAGACTTGTACATAGTTCACCAATTGGAAATTCCAGATTCGGGTGGGGATTGGAGATGCCAAATTTATATTAAAAAAAAAAAAGGAGAAGAACCAGCAGTCAAACATAGTGGTGGGAGTGTGATGGTCTGGGGCTGCTTTGCTGCTTCAGGACCTTGACAACTTGCCATAAATGATGGAACCATGAATTCTGGTCTTCACCTGAAAATGCTGAAGGAGAATATCATGTCATCAGTTTGTGACCTGAAGCTCAAGCACAGCTTGCAGTAGGTCATGCAGTAGGACAGTGATCTACATCACACAATCAGGTCCACCGTTTGAATGGCTCAAAATAAAGGAAATAAGGGTTTTATGCTGTGTTTCCTCCAAACGTGAAACTAATCATTTGCGCGGCCAGATTATATGCAAAGACGTGTATACACGTAAGAAGGCGCGAACTGGCGTCCATTTGCATCTTTGCGTTGACTTCGAATGTCATCTGGCTGTGCAAATAATTTGTTTTGCGTTTGGTGGAAACGCAGCTTTAGAGTGGCCTAGGCAAAATCCTGACTTGAACTCGAGATGCTGTGGCATGAACTATAACAGGGGCAATGCGTGCTTAAAAAAATTATGCATTACAGGAACACTCCTACTAGTACCTCTGGCCAAGGTACTGGCCTTGGAACTGGAGTTGGTCCCCGGGCGCTGCTCTGTGGCTGCCCACTGCTCCTAACCATAGGATGGGTCAAATGCTGAAGACAAATTTCCCCACGGGTTTCAATAAAAGTATATCATATTGTATCATAAAAACCCTCCATGCGGCTGAACTCTGCAAAGTAATCCTGCCAATAAGATGGGGCCAGAACTCTTCCACAGACATCTAAAAGACCTGTTGCTAATTATTTCAAACATTTGATTGCAGCTGTCGCCCCCAAAGGTGACGCAACCAGTTATTAAGTTCAGGCGGACAAAATTTTCTTTTTTTTTTCACATAGGTGATATAGGTTTGGAATAACTGTTTACCTTCAGTTAATGAAATGATCATTTAAAAGCTGCATTTTGTGTTTTAAACACATATTATCTTTGTCTTCTGTTGAAATTAGGTGGATGATGTGAAACATTTAAATATGACAAGCAAAAATAATAGGGAGCAAATACTTTTTTCTCATCACTTCATGAATGTACATTGGATTTTGGTGCAAATTACCATGTGTCTGCCATTTTTTTTTTTTAGAACCAAGAAGTTTTTGTTTTTGACTGTCCTTCTGGGAGAATATAAGAGTTAGTCAACTTTGACAAGCTCTGGTGTAATCCTTTGGCAGTGTTTCTCTGTGCATTCCTGTTCATGTCTCCATACTGTGCGGGTGGATCCATGCTGGGAACAAGGAACTGACCTCACATTTGTTTTCAATGCTAATTTGTTTTCGATGATCTGTTTAAATGGCAAGCAGTTAGCTGGGGTGGCAGAGATTATTTGCATTTTTAATGACCAGAAATTGACTTCATGCCCAATTATAAAAGACTCATCCTATGTTTTGTCGGAAGGCTTGGCTTGATCCAAATGTCATGTCAGAAGTTGCTTAGGGTTGAGATCCATATACCTGGACAATGTTTTCAGCTGTGGCTGTGATGTTGATTTACTTTGACTGATGATGCAAGAACGATAAAAATGTTTTGACTTATTCACATGTAGTCACTACACTGTGCATCAAATTTGATGCCTTATAGACTGTGTTAGTTTGCAATGTATCTGACCATTTTGACTGAGTAAGGACGGGCACAGAGGTTATTGCTAGTGGAAAATGAGAATTCCATATGGAAATGGGCCTTGCTGCTAGATTACGATGTAGACTGAGCCTCGCCTCTGTGGTTATGCTGAGTGGTACTTGTTCACCCTTTAAGGAAAGAGTATTTTTTTAAGTGTTTCTCTGACTCAGTGTAGCTGGGCTGTGTGGCATTTGCTTGATGAAGGCTGTCACTGCAGGAGGTCAGTTAATGTTCAACTGCTCAGTATTCCATCTCCTTTTGCATCTTCATTTGGGAAGACCACCGTGTGACATTGTCCTTGATATGCGAGGCAATCCAGGAAGCAAAAAAAAGTCAAAACATTCCTGTAGAAAAAAAACCTTTTGAGGCACTCCTTAATAAAGTTTAAAAGCCTTTATTGAACTATGGCTACATGCCTACGCGTTTCGACCAAGTGTCTTCATTAGGGCATCAAAACATTCCTTTTCAAAGATGTTGCATCTTGCAAAGAGCCTTTTCTTTAAAAAAAGTATGGCTGTGTCTCAAGAGCTGGATCATTGTGAATTGAAACTGCCCGGCGCCAAAGTAGGCGTACTTTTTAAATGATTGCTGCACAAAAATCTTTTTTTGGAGAGGCATTGTATTTTTCCGATCAAAAAAAAAAAATGTTGACAGTGTTTTAGTGACATTTCTGCTAAGGAGAGTATTGTGTAATATAGGTTGTATCATGCATGGTACAATACTTCCTTACTAAACAGTGCCTACAGCAAGTCATCTTACCGCTTTGAAATATCCTGACACAGTGAAAACGCAACACCCATATTTAATAAAAACCAAAAATAAGAAGCAACCAATGTTTCTGGATTCAATTTTAATACGGACAGAAAAAGTATTTCATTGACCGTAACACTGTAAAGTTTCATCACATTATCTCAACAAATGTTTCTGGTTTGCCATTGTGAATGTACAGACCCTCCACAATGTCAGTTAGCGAGTGTGTCCTCCCAGTGCTTGCACACATGAGCGTTTAAAGATTGACACAAACGTTGCACCGTTGCTTTGGGAAAGTTCCTCCACTCCTCCTGTTGTGCTGCTGTCAACTCGGCGACGTTGTGTGGTTGACGTTGATGCTGGCGCACACGACGACCCAGTTCATCCCACGTGTTCAATGTGGTTAAGATCGGGTGAATTGGATGGCCGAGGCAGAACATCGACCCCTGCCTGTTGGAGAAAATCCCTGGTGAGGTGTGCAGTATGGGGACGGGCATTGTCGTGTTGGAACGTGAACGGTAATCATTGTTGTCCATGGTTGTTCAACAGTGGTTGGAGAACTAGTCTTAAAATCTCATTCACATATCACTGTGCTGTTAGACCTCCACGCCTCACTACAAGTTCACTCCGAAGTCTCACATTAATGGTAGCCCAGACCATGACTCGACCCCCACCAAACCAAGTTCTCTCCAGAACACACTTGTCTTGATGACGTTCATATTGCCTCTTATACACCCGTTGTCGGTCATCAGCAAATGACAGGCAGATCCTCGATTTGTCTTAAAAAACCCAACAGTCGAAGACTCATGGCGGCTAAAGATGATGACGTCTAGCAAACTGGAGCTGTTTTCTCTGTGACGTCGTCATGATGTTGCCTCAATATGGCCTCTGGCACCTTAACCCCGCAGCTCGCAGTTGGCGAATCATAGTCATGGCATGGATGGTTCGTCCATGGTGTCCTATCGTGTTCTGAGCCTTGTCTGCTACTGTTTGAAAACGGTTCCTCAGTGGCATCCCCTGAATGTGTCAGTCCTGACGTGCCGCTATAACTGGAAGTTGTCCAGGTTAGGGGCGGTGGTGAACACTTCCTGTCTGTTGGCAGCGATGCTCCAGTCTGTTGATGGTGAATGGACTGATCCTGAACCGGCAGGCAACCTCTCTCTGAGATGTTTTCCTAAGCAGCTTCTCCAAAGCTCTGCTGTTCTGTAAGCCGTGGCATTCTGATGCTGATAGGGATGAACCACTGTGCCTTTTCTGCGTCCAGTGTCTTGCTTTGCACTTGCATGTGATTCAAATAATGCATTCAGTCACCAGTTTTGAACCCAGACTTGCACAAATTCCAGCTTTTGACCTTAATACCGCTGTATTTCTTTTGTGGTAATTTTGATGGCTTCAAAAAATCTGCTATAATTTTAAGAATTAGGTGTTGCGTTTTCACTGTTTCAGTATAGTTATTATTTTATTTGTTTTACTGGCTGAAATCAAAAACCATAAAAAAAAGTATTGCAGTTTTATTTAGAAATTTGCTCTTGCAGCATTAAACTAAGGAGAAAAGGCTACAGTTTGAAAAAAATATTAAGAAATGAAAAACAAGAATAACAAGGTTGGGAAAATCACCAGTCCATTGATGTGATACGTTCTAGAGATACTTTTGCTTTAATTACAGTGATCAATCTCTTTTGATGTGTCTCTACTAACTTGGCACATCTAGACTGGGGAATTTTTGCCCATTCTTCCTTGCAGAATAGTTTGTTCAGTCAGACTCTGTGCTGAGTGGCAATGGACTGTTCTCTTCAAGTGCATCCACAAATGTTCTATTGGATAAGTTCGTGCTTTGACTTGGCCACTCTAACACGTTAGCCTTCTTATCCTTGAGCCACTACATTGTTCTTAGGGTAGTATGTTCAGGATTGTTTTCATGTTGGATGATGAACGATTAGCCCATCATCGGCAGTCTAGCAGAGAGATGTAGGTTTTCCTCAAGAATTTGAGTGCTCTTGGCAGCATCCATTTTCCCCTCAATCATCAGTCATTTCCATCTCACCCTGAAGAGAAACAGCCCCACAACATAATGTTGCCGCCACTACGCTTCAAAGTGGGTCTGGTGTTTTTTTGGGCGGTAGGCTGTATTTGGCTGTTGCCAAACATAGTGCTTGAAGTTCTGTCCAAAAAGATATATTTTGGTCTCATCTGACCATATAACTTTTGTCACAAGGCATCAGAATCTTTCAGGTGTATTTTTGCATAGGACTTTGCGTGCGGCACTTTTCGAAAAAGGCTTCTTTTTTTGCTACCCTGTCATACAGGCCAGCTTTGTATAAAGCCTGTGAGATTGTCATCATATGCACAGACCTCCCAGTCCCAGCCATAAAGAGTTATAAGTCTTTCAAAGTTGCCATTGGGCTTTGGGTGGCTTCCCTGCCCTGTGCCCTTCTGGCTCAGGAGTCTAGTTTGGATGGACAGCCTGATGCAGGCAAGGTTTCGGTGGTACCATTTGCTTTCCACTTCTTCATAATGCTCTGAATGGCACTCACAGGGTTTGGTAAAGCCTTCAAAATCTTTTTGTAACCTTATTTTTTCTGATGCCTTTCCACAACTTTATCTTTATCTGAAAGCACTTTCCTAACCATGGTGAATTCTTAGCACCATACACTACTGCTGGTGGAATCTTCAAGACACAGTTGGTTTTATTCTGAAGTAATCAAAACCAGTGGGTGTCAAATTGGGCAGTTAGCCTGATGTTTGATCTTGAAGTTGTTTGGTTCCACCAGAGCTAGTTTATAATGGTGTGCTCTAAGGAGCTGATCACTTAACCAAACCACTAATATCACCAATTCATTTTTAATACGTCCTCCAGAATTTTTTAGAATTTTATTTTCTCTTTGATTATGACGGTTATATGTGTACATACAGCTCAAAAAAAGTTAATCTTTATTTATTTTTATTTCCATGGTGTTGTGTGGCAAATGTTAAAGATTTTCACAGGGTATGATTACTTTTTATAGGCACTGTAATTTTAAGTGTATTGTGTATGAAGTGTATACCAGTCTCTCTGCTGCTATTCATTAAGAATGTGCTGTTTTTGCACTCACAACCAAAATGTAATTATTTGTATGGATGATGATCCTTTTTTCTTGACTTTAGCAAGTGTTTTGTGTCTGAGGTGGCAATGCTCATTCATTGAATAAAATGCAGTTTGGAAGGTTAACTAACGAATATTTCTTCAGTTCAGAAATGGGAGGGGGGGGGGGGGGTAAAGGTTTGGCAGAAGCTGGAAATGCTATCAAACCAGATAATATTTAGCTTTGCTATTTATAGGATTACTTTAAGAAACAAACCAGTCCAATCCTGTACTGATTTTTGTCATATTTATTTCTACTTCGTTTGAGAGGTTTTGGTCATGGCAAAGAATTCTAAGCCTTAAGTCTGTTCTTGTTTTTTTTTATTTTTTATTATTAAACCAATCTCTGGCCCGTGAGGAACAGGTGAATTTGCACATATTGCACTTGTCCAAATGAAAATGGACCTAAATTTCTTTTTAGGCACTTGAGGCAGGTAAAAAAAAACAGTTCTGTATTCCCCATATTCTCCTGATATTTCCCTGACATACTTTTTTCCCAAAAATTTTTATGAAGTTCAAGGAAGGAGATTTGATGACATCAACCCTTTTAATATGAAAGTTAAACTTAAACAAACAAACCATCTGGCATTTTTCCTGACAACTGTGGGAATGTTGGAGCACGTGTATATCAGCTGGGGTTGAATACACTGATGAGGAAAGTGTATAGTACTGTATATAGTGGCATGAAATGCTATTCATCCCTTATCCAATTTCTGTTTTTGCATATTTGAGTTACACTTTACTTGAAGGTATCATCATATGAGTGACACGATACTGTCATGACTGTTACATGGCACAGTCATGAACGTGTCATAAACATTTTGTCATTTTGGTTGGGTTGTCTTGAGTCATAAACATTTATGACATTGACATAATGTTCATGACACGTTCATGACTGTGTCATGTAACAGTTATGACAGTGTTATGTCACTCTTCTGACGATACCTTCAAGTAAAGTATTAGCCATATTTATTGCTCTTGCTTGTTTCGGCTCTTAAAGAAGAACTGAGTACAAGACAGACAACCTTAGTGAACACAAAGTACCGTTTGTAAACAATTTAATTTACTTTTGAAAAAAATGTATCCAGTATCAAATGACCTGTGTGATTGAGTAATTTAATCCACTAATTAACCAAATTTAATTAACTATATGGTTAAATTAAATGAGACACGCTGAGGCTTGATTGCTGTCAGGCTGCTCTTTGAGTCTAAACATCGCCTTAACTGAGCCTTTCCAGCAATGTGAAGTGGGCTAAAAAGCAAGCAGTGCACTATGCTACCTTCTGAAGGAATTCTGGCTGAAACAGTTGAGAGAGTAAGTTATTGAGATGTTTCAATATATGAAACTGACAATGTCTGACTGTCAGTCCTGCGGTAGGGCCTTCACCGGGCAGGTAATATTCAAAAACCCTCCAATGTTGCTGAATTAAAACAATTCTGAGTTGGAGAAACGGGTAAAAAAATTTTTCACAGAAATATGAAAAACTGATGTTAAGTTAATCGAAGATTTTGGTGGAAGATGCTGTTGTTAGTACTGAAGGTGGCACAACTAATCATTAAATTTGGGTGGAAATTGCTTCTTAACATTGGTGAAATATGTGTTGGATAACCTTCAATAAAAATCATGTGAAATGGTGAATGATCATTCTATCACAATGTTTTCGCCTCGTCCGCCGCGGTGGAGATCAAATGTTGGCATGGTAACTGCAACAGTTTTTTTTTTAAGTTGGTTATCGATTCTTGGTGGGTAGTTAGATGTCAGAGAGGATGAGTTGATTAATTTTGGCGTTTTTTTCTGATAAAACAGTTTGCCACCAGGCAAAAAAATGTAAACGTTTTGCTACTGCAAGTTTTTTAAGTTAGTCATTCATTTTTGGCTGGTAGTTAGATATCATAGAGCACATTTATATGGACAGCAATAATCTGTTATTAACCTGATTGACAATACTCTGAATATAATGGTGCCTTGTGAGCAGCATGTCCTGATAATCTGATTATTGCTTATTCCAACTATGACCTTATTCAGATTAAGGTTAAGACGTGGAGTATTCCGATTTCATTCGCATTTTTGAAGTGCAATATCGACCTGTATACGCCTTAGCCGCAAAATATAACGTCTTAATGGGAGTTTCACAGCATTTTGCAACAGGTACAGCAGTAAAACTTAATAACATAGCCCTGGCTTGAAGATTGTTTAAATTATGACTGCTGTAATGCTAATGCCTATACAATGTTTTTCAGTATAAAAGTGAGGTCTTGGAACTCATTGATCACACCTTGAAGACTGCTTCAAGATTAACTGGCTCTTTCCTAAAACTAGTCCTTCACCTGTCAACGTTTGCTTGGCTAGCTGTACGTGTTTACTTAGTCTATTAATTCAATTCGGTCTGCATTGTTTCAGTCCTTTTTGGTGTTACCCTTGTGAGTGGGTTGCAAAGCTCTTATGTCCAGTTATATTTTAACTATAAATGTTGCATGCTTTCCTTAAAAGAGAACATTACGCCCTCCATTTTAATGTGCTCTGTAGATCGCAGTGTATAAGCTGCATTTATGGGCCTTGAGGGCTTTACTGATGTAATCATAAGGAATTGTCCTCCATGCGTAACTTGTTCAGTGAAGGAAAGCTCTCTGGGTCTTATTAGTAGATAAGAGGTTAATAATATACTGCACTTCAGTTATGAGGAGAATATTACGAGTGAAGTAGGAATATACTGTATGGCTGTGCAGTCAATGAGAGTTGAGAAACTTCTCCATTGATTTCTCTTTGGAAGCACAGAAACATAATATGCTGTAGTCAGCAAAAGACAAAGGAGGGTACATTAATGAAGACATTCTGGCCTCTAATAATGCTTGAGATAACTGTGTGCAGTGAGCCTTTAATTTAGTAGATTTGACTCCTTTATTCTTACATAACCTCTGCCAAGGAGGTCATGTTTTTGCTGGCGTTGGTTTGTCTGTCTGTCTGTCTGTGTACAAGATAACCCAAAAAGTAATGAACGGATATCTCTGAAATTTTGTGGGTGGGTTGCTATTACATCACACATGGCCCATATTGATTTTGACCATGATTGGTCAAAAAATATGGCCAGCGCAGCAACGATCTCGAAATCCTATGTCGCAGTTATAGCGGATCTTACTCGAGTGGGCATGTCATATGAAAGTTATGAGATTACTTGGGTAAATTAACTCAACAAGTTTCATAACTTTCTCATGAAATGACCAAGAATATAAGCTTCTGTTCATCTCATAACTAAATTCAAATTTAATGGAAAGCAAATGTAATTTTCCTTAGTACCCATTGTATGTTAGCACTGCGCTTATTACATTGCTGTGCTTACTCGGTCTCTAAGTCACAGACATTCACAGCTGAACGAGTAACGGTTTGTAAAATCAGTCAACCGAGTCGCTAGCTAGCGTGCGCATGCTAGCTAACAAGCTAATGTTACATATGGCTTTAAAAAGTATTGTGTGCCTAGCTGAGTTACATGGACTTAGTTAAGTGAGTGGCACTAAATTAGCCTGCGATAGCGCTGAGTCATACTAATTTAACCAACTTTACACTCGGTATTCAGTTTGGCTATATTTTACACCGAGACATTACACAAAGCGATTTGCCTCGCCCCCACCCACACACACACACACACACTCTCAGCCTATTACATTTTTGCAAAAACATGTCATGAGCTGGGCAATGGGAGAAGTACTGCAGTTGTTTTATAAACTTTAAATTTCTTATGAGCCATGTTCTCTCTGCAAGATTTTGATTGTGCTGCCTTGGCGGAGGTTTTCACTCTCAGAGTGCCTCTAGTATTTTAATTAATCACTTTATTCGGAAGAGTTTTATTAATTTTTGTGTTGTAATGGATAATCTGCTTCTGCAGAGTAGGAATCCCTGCCATGTTACTCTGTTTGTATGTAGAACTCTTAGTCAGTTTGATATTCTGTCTGTTTTCCTAAGTGGAACAAGATGCCGATGATACACGCAATGTTTGCTGTGGTAACTTGAGGCTGATGAATTGACGTTTTAAGAATGGAATTCATTCCGATGTTTAACATCTTAAGTCCAGTTGGATATTTTTTTTAATCTTTAAGCCATCCCAGTGACAGAGCAAAATGGAATGTCGTCTCGCATTTTGTTTTAAACACTTTGTCCTCTGGGCTCTGCATGGTATGCAGCAGAGTTCTCATCCCTGATTCTCTGAAGTGGTGTGTGCTTTCAGATGGTTACATTGCAGTAAACCTCCACACAACTGCTTCATGATTAAGTGACTGACAAGATTATATCACTCTCATTTAAGTCTTAAATTCAAAATTCACAGCATGGTGAACTGCCAACTTTGGCTTGAGTAGTATACCTGAGGGGTTTGTCCAGACCGTACTCTCAGTCTTGCTCAAACTGCCAGCTCTCATACAGAATGTAACTGATTTTCAGTCTTCATTCCAGATTGAAAATGAGAAAAGGTGAAAGAAAATGTTTGCTGAGTGGCTCTATTTTTGCATGTGAACATGCTGAAAATGTCATGATAAACATGTTTATTTGCCATGTTTATTTTCATTTTTCTAGAAGAGTTTATTAAAAGTATGTCCCTCCCCCTAGTTCAATTGAATGTATATTCTTACCTGTCTCTACCTTAGAAATATGCCTGCAGCCCAAATAAATTGGATGATAAGTGACTTGGTTTCACATTTTGTTTTGCTCTTGCAGCTTATTGATAAGGTCCTGCCATCATTACTACTGAAATGATTGTTTCAAATGTGGCCTCACTTATTTTGTTCTCATGGCTGTATGGATTCTAAGGAATTTCCTTTTGTTGAATACGCAAAACCCAGAGCCCTGCTCAAGTAATTGTATAAATTAATGGGGTTGGGGTGTTTGCTCTTGATGATATTGTATATGAAGTGACCTTGCTCTTCTGACCCCAGAAACTGGAGTAATTAATCTTTCGAGCAAAGATGTCAGTTGGCATCTCTGTGAGATTAAGAAAGTGCATTAGGGGAATTCCACATGAGTTGCTAAAACAGCAATTTTTAAAAAGTGTTCTATATTAGAAATATATAGGTTTTCATGTAGATAACTGTTTACCAAATCTGACACTGAAAATGGTTTTAAAATATCTTTGACAGTCTTCTCAAAATTTAGATTTGAATTTCGTATTCTTTTTTTTAGCTCCAGGACAAGGATCAAAGATTATTTTTCCTAAGCTGACAATTCCTAAAAGATATTTAGCCATTTCCTGGTTTTTACTGTATTACATTGGTAACCAAAGTATTTTAGACTGTAAGTCATTGCAGGAAATTGAAATACACAATTCTCGTGGCTCATTGTGAAATTTGTCATTTTTCAACGTAAGTCTGTCACCGAAATTGCAGTATAGTTCTCCTCATCATCTTATTTCTGCATTTATTTTATTGTTATTAAGAATTCTCTACCTTCTTATGTCTATACTGAATTTTAGACATTAACCTCTTTAATACTTAGCTGTAATCCTGGAACATTTGTGGTAACGGAATTACATGGTAACAAAATTACACCAGTAACGGAATTACAGAATTATTCTGAAAGCCAGTGAAAAACAGAAGATGGCACAAGGTGTCATGAGGACTTTATGGAGCATAGTGGTTCTTTGTTTTGGACTTCTCTAGTTGAGTGTTTCTTCCTATGAGTCAAGTTTCCGTAACTATTCATTCAAGGATTAGCAGGAATTCATAGTATAGTTTGGTCAAGGTGTAGCATGTGCTGGGGAAGGGTATGAATGACTGTTTGTTCTGCAGTATGGGGTCTTCTTCACCATCACTTTTACCAGCATCCGGTTCCTCCTGGAACTGTGCTTTACTAAGACAGCATCTCTTTGTATAACATGTGTAATGTGTGAATGTTATAAGGAGTTTCAGATTGGGAAAGCATGGCTTGTGGCCCTTGCAGTCAGTTACTCAGTGAAGCTTGTTGAGTCTAGGTGTGATAAAACGTTGATAGTCTTTGCTCAGAATACACGTCATGATATTATTCCTGCCGGATGCTAAAAGCAGTCTGGCAGGCACTTAGACCATGGGCCAAGAAAAAAACGAGAAACTCAGATGCCAAGACCAGAATAAAGAAACTGAATTCAAGTAAAACAAAATCCAAAAACCGCATGTTTAAAAATAACATGGAGCAGCAACAAACTAGGAGAAAAGAAAGAAAAAATGTAGCAGTTATACACTCTAGCACCTCCACCCTAATGGGCTCCACCTGTGGCCCATTAAGGTGGAGGTGAAAGAATTAGAAAGGGGAGGGGGCTGTAAGGACCAAACCTTTACAACACATCCCATGTCGGACATTTGTTCATGCTCAAAATCGAAAGCCAGCAGTTCTCCAACTAGCAGGTAAGTTTCTTGCTTTTTCATTTCTGAATAAAACTGATATAAAGTTTTTGATATTAGTTCAGCAAATTAAAATAATCTTCAAGATGGTTGACATGCATTAATCTCACCTGTTACATAAGACTCACCCAATCTGGGAGCCTTCCTTGGATGCCTCAGCTGTCAATTTAATTATGTAAAGCGCATTGAGCAGAATCCCATACTGCATTTTGTGCTATTTAAGAAACATACATACTGTTCTTGTAGAAAAATTAGTTATTCTCATTAGTATCACATATTGCCTTCCTTTTGCCCAGACTTGTTGAAAATTTGTTCAAAATTTTGGTTCAACAGGAGGTCAGTAACACAAACATCATTTATGGTAACAATTTTTAATTGCTTTGTTGTTTTGAGTATAATAAATTTATTAAGTTCTCAGAAAATGTAATTCAGTTACCATTTTGTAATTCCGTTACCGGTGTCTCTTTCTCATAAGTGGCATCCTACAAAAAGTCTGTGAATATTCCAGTCAATATTGTTAAGACTGTTTTCTGTCGTGGAATCAAGTCGGGACCGATAAAGTGACGCACCAATGAGCACTTTCCAATTGAAAAGGCTTTTATTACAATGCGCAAGGGAGGATTCTAGCATCCGACATAGCATTCGCAGAGAATCCTAACTCACTGGTCACATCCTGGGGTTTAAGTACAAGATCAGCGGTCGAGCAAGTGGTGGATGTAACACCTTCCCATACACATCCAGCCAAACTTACAGGATGTTGATAATACCTTTGATCATGTACCTTCCTTCTGAGCACAATACAGCAATTACCAAGTGTGAGCAGGTGCCAAGTGCCCCTCACTGTGTGAGGATATTGATCTGAGTGTGTATAAGTGAGGGGAGTGGGCTGGGAATGTGTGTGTGTGTGGTAAGTGAGGAGAGGGGGCTGGAAATGAGTGTGTGGATCTGTGTGTGCTGAGAGAAAAACCTCAATCGAGTAGCTCAATCCTATCAATATAAACTTACCGTGGCCTGGTTAACATCCTTGGCCACCAACTTAAGCTTAAACCTACTGCCCATCATTGACAGATTTCTGAGAAATGCCTGTCAAAGTTAAGGCAAAAAAATGGAATTTTTTTTCTGCCGTAATTCCATTACCGACACGTTCACTTTTGTTCAGCCTTCTACAAAATAGATTACCCCAAACTTTGTGTTATACAGCTCAGTAGGCATGCTAGTGGTACTGTTTAAAACACAGGCAAGTAGCTACTGCATTAGAGTAATAGATGGCAGGTAAAAATGACATGAAAATTCCTCTTGATCATAATTCCGTTAACGTGGAATTGCCCATTAGTGGTAACCAAGAATTTCTACCTGCGAGTAGTTGTTTATCTCCCCATCTACAGACTTCTTGTGTTTTCTTTGACTCAGACCAGAAGACAATATATTCCATTTAGACATTAAAGCTCTTACTCACCCATATTTGGGAAAACATTCCTTTAAGGAAAAACGGTTACAAATTTAATGAAGCGCTGTTTGCAGGATGGTCCAAAGAGGCTGGGTTCACACAGTCATAGAATGATCATCAGTGGTTGCAGTATGAGCAAATTGTTCAGTCGCTCTTGGGTAAGTTTCTGCCCTTTGGCCCTGTGTGACCTTGTTTAAGCTACTGACAGCGCCCTCCATAATTATTGGCACCCCTGGTTAAGATGTGTTCTTTAGCTTCTAATAAATTCAGTTTTTTTCTAAATAATATAGGACCACAATGAAAAAAGGGGAAAATCCAACCTTTAATTCAAGTGCATTTATTCAGTGGGGAAAAAAAATCCCACATTAAGAAATAATTATTTTACTTCAAATCATGTGTGCCACAATTATTAGCACCCCTGATGTAAATATTTTGTACAACCCCCTTTTGCCAACAAAACAGCACCTAATCTTCTCCTGTAATGTTTCACAAGAGGGGAGAATACAGAAAGAGGGATCTTCGACCATTTGCACAGTCTCTCTAAATCATCCAGCGACCTGGGTCCTCTCCTCTGCGCTCTCCTTTTCAGCTCACTCCACAGGTTTTCAATGGGGTTGAGGTTTGGGGACTGAGATGGCCATGGGAGGAGCTTGATTCTGTCTCTGGTGAACCATTTCTGGGTAGATTTGGACACATGTTTAGAGTCATTATCTTGCTGAAAGACCCAGAGACAACCCATCCTCAGCTTTCGGGCAGAGGCCACCCGATTTTGATTTAAAATGTCCTGGTATTTCAAAGCGTTCATGATGCCATGCTCCCTGACAAGGTTCCCAGGGCCTCTGGAAGAGAAACAGGCTCACAGCATCACCGATCCTCCCCCATACTTCACAGTGGGCATGAGGTGGTTTTCTGCATACTCATCTTTTGTGTTCTGCCAGACCTTCATAGTGTTTGTTACCAAAAAGCTCTATCTTGGTCTCATCTAACCAAAGCACACGGTCCCAGTTGAAGTCCCAGTATCGCTTGGCGAACTCCAGACGTTTGCGTTTTTGATTGTGAGTGAGAAAAGGTTTTTTCCATGCATGCCTCCCAAACAGCTTGTTGGCATGTGGATAGCGCCTGATGGTTGTTTTGGAGACTTTAGACCCCAAGATGCTACCATTTCTTACAATTTTTTAACAGTGAGCTTTGGAGAACTTTTTATTTCTCTTACCATCCTCCTCACTGTGCGTGGTGGCAAAATAAACTTGCATCCTCGTCCAGGCTTGTTTACCACTGTTCCAGTTGTATTGAACTTCTTAATGATTCCTCTGGCAGTAGATATGGGCAGGTGCAGGCAAGTGGCTATTTTCTTGTAGCTATTGCCTGTAGGGGTGCAATGATTCATCGACATTGTCGACAAAATTCGATAACAAAGTTCGTTGTTGACTAATTTATTCATCGATAATTTGTCGTTACGTCATTGCAAACGTATTTCACGCATTGGAAATGGACTAAACGTCGTGTCACAGGACCTGGAGATAAAGGCAGCTCAGAGGGAGCCATCTGACTTAATTCGCAACTCTCAGTCACGCCTGCGCAAATGCGACCGGTGGGAGGAGAAAGGAAAGCTACAGGATAATACTTGGAGCTGCAAATTTATGCACGCAGTTACAATATTCTATCACTAGATGGCACTCCAGGATCATGTATTGAATATTCACAAGTATGCCGAATACCGTACTTTTCATTTACTTGAAAATTGATTAAAGAGCACAAGGAGAGAACAAAGAGTGGTTGCTTTTCTTCATTATATGCATACTATGAAAAAAACTTTGTACTTGTACTTGCACTTTTGATACTTAAGTATATTTTTCACAAAATGGTTTTGGTCCTTAAGTAAATTTAATGTGAGCTACTTTAAGACTTTTACTCAAGTAATTTTCTTATGGGTGACTTCAACTTTTACCTAAGTAACTTTCAGTCATGGTACTTCTACTTAGTTGTTTTTTTTTCCCACTGCTTTATACATCTCTGGATATACCTGGTTTAATATCAGAGACTCTAGACCAAAGAATATTGTTCACAAAATTCAGATTCTTTTTAATTGGAGGAAATTTTTCTTTTTTTTTTTTTCTTTTTTTTTTTGCTGTTGCTGTTGCTGCTGCTGCTGCTACCCGTCCTTGGTGAACAGAGGAAGAATCTATTTAATTATTTATATTTGCACTTTACCTGACAACAGTTCAAAAACTTGAATTCTGACTTGAATTTTTGTTGATCTTTTGTCCACAAGTAGCCTAATGAGCAGCAAAGTGTAATAAAACAGTTTTGGAAGAAGTCTTAATCTTTATTGTTTTTATTGTTAGTTAGCACAAGGCTAAATTGACCTCTAGCTAAATTGAAAAGTTAATACCTAAATAACTGTTGCACTGTGTGAGTCAATCTGACTAGTCGATTAATCGTTTCAATAATCTTCAACGAATCGACAATCAAAATAATCGTTAGTTGCAGCACTAATTGCCTGACTTGTGAAGGTCGACACATCTGCCTTACTTGAATGGTGTGTTCCTTTGTCTTTCCCATGTTGAAGAATGGATAAGAGAAATGGCATCTGTGTCATATCATATTTATACCCCAGGGAAACAGGAAGTGATGAATTACTAATTAAATGTTCCTAGATACTCTGATCAACTTTGTAGAAATGACAGAAATACGTCAATTACATTTAATTCCTAGGAATTGTTAGGGGTGCCAATAATTGTGGAACAGATGATTTTATGAAAAATAATTATTTCTTAGTCAGGGATTTTTTTTTTCCCCTTAAAATTCACCTGAGTTGAAGGTTACATTTTTCTACAATTTTCAGTGTGAGAGTATGCTTCTGCAATAAAATTAAATTTATTTTAAGGCTTTTAACACATCTTAACCAGGACTGCCAATAATTATGGAGGGCGCTGTATATAGGACCTGCGCAGAGAGACCGGAGGTCCTGTGAGGATGGGTTGGCCAAGGTCTTTTTATTTCCATCAATATTATATTTTTAATCTTGAGCTCCGCTCCCTGTTGCAAGCTGTTTTCTTGGAACGATATCACGAGCCTGGATTACAGTCAGCTGGATAACTATGCTGACAAAAACCCAGAACCCTCCCAAGTTTGGCTGAAGTGAGAAGAGCTGTTCTGGGATTTTTGCTGTGCATTTGCCCAGCTAACTCTATTAGCCTGTTTTATGACACAGGCTCCTGGCCCAAAGAGCATGGGTCAGGATACCACACCTAAATGCACTGCATATTATAAAGATAGACTTGGGCAAACAGAATCAGTCCATTGGACAACCTTGCTCATCAAAATCTATTCCTAAGCTTGATAGTTTTTTTTAAATGCTTTTGAATTATATGTTGTTGCAAATTAAATGATGAGTGTGAACCAGTTGTTGAGAACATTTATCCCTCCCCAGAGGTGATTTAAATGAACTGTTTTCCCCTTTTCCTTGGTTTCTGTGATTACATACCTAAACACTAGTGCGTAAGGGAGAGTAGTAGAGATGACATGTTAATTTATCAAAAGCCTGACAGATGGGGCTTCAAGTACTTTTTTTCCCTTTTCAGAATATAAGGAATTTTTTTTTGCATGAATTAATTTGGTGTTTGATTATGAGGAGAGATCAGAAAGGTGCAGGTTTTCAGTGGGATGTGGTTAATTAGGAGGCTTTAAATTCACAAGAATGGACAATAATTTCTGCCAGCTGTGTGTATGGACAGTTTCCAGTGAAGAAGATTTTATTTTTATTGCAGCGGAAATGATTAATCAGCATTTTTATTGTCCTCAGGCATGGTGTCCGCCTGTCCGTCCGTCCGTCCACACTTATATTTCACGCATTAACTGACAAACGTCATCGTCGATCAACCCCATTTTTGGTGTGAGTGTCTGAGTCTGGTAGCTACAGAAACCTATAGATTTTGGTGGCGCTATGGTATCCAATATGGCTGTCAGAGCCGCCATTTTGAATTTGCATTCCACACATTAACTCAAAAAGGCCATCGCCCATCATCGTCTTTTTTTGGTGTGAGTCTTGCGGCTGGGTTGCTACAGAAGCTTATCAATTTTGGTGGTGCTTCGGCATCCAATATTGCTGTTAGAGCCGCCATCTTGAATCTGCATTGACATCATGTTGTTGTCCCTGTTCATGAGAAAGTTACAACAGAACAGTTGAACATCAATGAAGTGTCTTCATGAGGAAATTCATTCAAATGGTGGTAAGTGTGATACTCAGTCGCACATTGATAGACCACTTCGTGTGGGCGGAGGGGTACTGCTCACGTCAGCATTGCGGTTTTATTTTTCCATATTAAGTGTTGTATTCAGTTTATCATGAGGATATGGTCCAAGATGATACTGAACTTTGCCAAATGTTATTATATAATGTATAAATTTGATATTGATTTTTGATTACAACTTCAATTCTGAAAAAGTTGGCTCATGGAAAATGCAAATAAAATCAAAAAGGAATGATTTGAAAAATCTGTTCATCCTCAACTACATTGGAAAAAAAACTCTATTTATGTTTTTACTTGCAAATTAATTTATTGAAAATACACTCTTATTTCAAATCTGATGACTGCAACAGACTCCAAAAAACTTGGCAGAGGGGCAATTTAAGGATAATGATGTGACAGTTGCAATGATGAGGGGATGTGGAACTGATGATATTCAACTGGTGAACTAATCATGGTGTAGAATAATATAGACTAGTCCTTCAAGAGTGAAGATGGGTCAAGGTTCACCAATTTGCCAACAGATTAGTAATCTTGTATAATCCATCATTTCGAATAATGTTTCCCAAAATCAAAGAGTAAGACTTTGGACATCCACCTTTCACAGTGTGTAGTATAATTAAAATATTTAAAAAAAAAAAAATCATTAGAATCTTAATGTTTAAAGGGAAGGGCCAATGACCGCTTCAGAATGCGTGTGATATCTGATCCCTCAGATGTCTCGGTCTTAAGAACCATCATGCAAATGTGATATCATGACAGGGGCTTAAAAATACTTTGGTAAATATTTGCCAGTCCACACCACTTGCTGTTTTATATGCAGAAGTAAGTTAAAGCTTTATCAAGCAAAGCCAAAACCATACAATTTCACTGTCCAAAAGTGACACCAACTTCTCTTCGCAGTAGCACAGTGGAAATGCATTTTTGTGTTCTGACACGTCAAAGTTTCAAGTCATTTTTGAAATGCCTAGTTTGCAGATGGAAATATGGGGCTGTCCGTCCACCCATCCATCTGTTTGTCATGTATCCTCTTTGAACAATATTTACTGAAGGAGTGAATGGATTTTGACCAAAGCAGGCATGATAATTCCCCTAAGAGGCTGGTTGAATGGATTTGGATTGGAGGTCATTGGGTCAAAGGTCAAGGTCACATAACGCCAGCTGTATAGAGGGACCGAAGATCAACTTTTAGGGTGTATGAAGATATGACTGGTAGAGGCATAGCCTTCTTTCCCTCTTCATCAGTGTATAGGCCTTTTTACTCAAAAATAACTGCTAATATTTCCAGATAAGCTTGGAGTTTCCAGAAGCAAATTCTTCATCATCTGTGTGTTCGCTGAAAAATACTTTCTGGGGCAGGAAGTTGCAGTGGTGTGGAATTCGCTCAGGGCTGGCTACCACTGGCGTGCAGAGGGGCCTAGGGAAAGAACTGGACTGTGTTGGAGTGAAAAAGCCAAGAATGGCTCATTGCTCAAGCAACACAAGGCCAATTTAATTATAACTCATTCTTTATTGTGTCTATCGCTGGATAAAAATTTTGTTGAAGAGTTTGGATTTTCTTTTTTGCATTGGAGGGAAGACGCACAATCAAACTCCCCCTGAACCTTAGGGTACGTTTTCCAGGAGTCTGAATGGCGATGGCCTAAAATGCCAAAACTTTTTAATTATTTACTTATACTTTAGCATACAAGTTTGTTTACAGTCGAGTTACGATACCCTGTATTAAATAGATTCAGTATGGCTGATCTTGCATGTCATGTCATGCGGGGCTGCAACTAATGAGTTTCTTGGAGAAGCTTCCTTATATTCATATGGGTTAATTCATTGCAGCTGTCTGAGCAGTTCAGCTCTGCATTTGAGGGAGGGGGGGGGGGGGTGTAGACTTGCTGGCTTGGACCAGCAGCTTTTGTTATGACAAGAGAGAATAGGCCATTACACAACCTCAGCTTGTGTCCTCAAGAAATATATGCCGCAAAGAAAATTGAACTGATGTATTACTGTATTATGTTGAGGGTAAAGTAAAATCCAAAGTATTCATCTGTTGTTGTTGTTTTTTTTTTTTTGAAATTTTATGCTAATTGTGCCAGTGAATCAAGTTGTTGGATTGTGCATCTATTTTGCTGAGTGGTAATTTATTTTAATGGCATGGGTAACTTTCTTGAATGGCAGTTATATCTGTCCACTTAATTTTTTGAATTGACGCAATTTGGTGTATCATTTTAGATGCTTTAATGACTTTAGATAAAGTCATCAAAGAAATTTTTTCAATGCATTCATTTGCTATGTGTTGTGATTTTTCAAAATGGAGAACTGATATGTTTATATTCTGAAGTCAACTATTACATTGTATTTGTCAGTTTCAAAGCTTTGCTAAAAATGGTTTTGAAATGAGTACATAGATACTGCATCTATATGTTTTAGTGTTGTGGCCCTTGAGTAAGGTGGCCCCGAAGGGCAATAGTAATAAATATTTCAAAAGTGCCAAATATATTTCACAGAACAAAAATAAATTTCACAAAACACAAATACATTTCACAGAACAAAAATACATTTCAGAGAACACAAAAACATTTCACAAAACACAACATAGGGGGGTATATCCCCGAACGCCCCCAATCCTCCAATTCCCCAATCCTTGAATAGACCTTGCATAGACTTTCATTTGAACTTAATTTCAGGTCAATCGGTCAAATGGTTCTGAAGATATGGCCAAAATGGTAATTTTCCATCACAAACCGCCACCTGGTGGCAAAATATTGAACCATGCAGGTATGATGTCATCATGGACACGTTGTGAGGTTATGACCTTGCAGTTTCACATAGTTTCATGTCAATTGGAGAAATAGTTCCAAAGATATAGCAAAAACGGTGAAAATTATGTGACAAAGCTCCACCTTGTGTCAAAATTTTGAACCAAGCAGGTATAATGTCATCGTGGGACACATCCTCAGGTCATGACCTTTCATTTGCACTTGATTTGAGGTCAATCATACAAATATTTCCAGAGATATGATAAAAACAGTGATTTTTCCAGTTTTTGGCCCCTGGTGGCCAATCTAGAAATTATAAGTTGTCCAAAATCGAATCAGGTCTTCCTCTTTATGATACTTACTTATATGCAAAACTTGGGATTTCTAATTGAAATATTACTGCAGTTATCGTATTAACATGTAAATCAGTTTTTGGCCCCTGTTGGCCAATCTAGAGATCGTAAATTGTCCAAAATCGAATCAGTTCCTCCTCTGTATGATACTTACTTATGTGTAAAACTTGAAATTTGTAATTGAAATATTACTGAAGTTATTGCAGAACAGTGATTTTTTTTTTTCCAGTTTTTGGCCCCTGGTGGCCAATCTAGAAATTTTAAATTGTCCAAAATCGAATCAGTTCTTCCTCTTTATTATACTTATGATGATTTGGAATTTGTAATTGAAATATTGCTGAAGTTATCGCGTTAACATGTAGTGCGGCGGCGGTCCGACCAAAAACACAATATCCCACAATAACACAATAACGCCATTCGGCGTTCGGGGATATAATTAAGATTATGATTCCCTTTACTTTACCCAGAAGCAAATTAGCTGGCTAACTTTGCAGTGTTAAAGGGATAGTCCACCCAAAAACTATAATTTGTCTATCAGTTACTCACCATGAGATGTCTCAAACGGACAAAGTCGCTTTTCACATAGCGCCACTATATGGCCACTGGAGAGTTTTGAAAATTCCTTTTTTGCTGGAAGCAAATGAGGTCACCCTGTAGCAACGGTAAATAGTCCACAAAACGTCTGTTGACAAACTTTCAAACCATCATCGAACGCATCGTCCAGTATAATCCAAGTCTGCTTTGTCCACTCGTATCCTGAGAACTCTAGAAACACGGTTATTTTTCGCTAAAAGTAATAAAATACCTCAGTTATACTTCAAGTAAGCTCATGCATTCAACGGAAGTCCCGCCTACCCGCTTGTTCCCAGACACTAATAAAGTTTTTGAGAGAGACTTGTTTCAAAAACTTTATTAGTCTCTGGGAACGAACAGGGACGCAGAACAGTGGTACTGTTAGTGTGGTTACTGTGGTATTTTATTATTTTTAGCGAAAAATAACCGCGTTTCTAGAGTTCTGAGGATACAAGTGGACAAGTGAACTTGGATTATACTGGACAATGCATTTGACGATGGTTTGAAAGCTTGTCAACAGACGTTTTGTGGAATTTTTCCGTTGTTACTGGGTGACCCCATTTGCTTCCAGCAAAAGAGGAATTTTGATAATTTACTAAATAAAACTATCCAGTGGCCAAAAAGTTTCGCCAGGTGCAAAACAACTTCATCCGTTCGAGACATCTAATGGTGAGTAATTGATATACAAATTACAGTTTTTGGGTGGACTATCCCGTTAAGTTTTTATCAGTGTACCTCGATTTAGGTACTGTCTAACTGTAGATCACTTGATAACTTAAATGCCGCAAAATAACAGATTTCCTTTCAGAACTGTGACTTGTATAAAAAGCAGGTTGACAACTGCATGTGAGGTTACCGCTAAATGTGTGCCACTAACCATGACAAGGGGAAACAATGAAATAATCTAAAAGACAGATGTGTTTTTATTGTGTTGACGCTTCAGAAATTGAGCAGTGGCGAAAAACCCGCTGCCAGTGGGCATTGCTCCATTGAAATGAGTGGAACCTAATTTTTTACACACGTCTCAAGCTTCTGGTGGGCGTTAGGCTTTAAGCAGAGCCATGGTCTGCGTGTCAAAAGGGAGACCATCATGAGAATTCTCCGGTAGCTTTGGACCCATTGAATGGTTATTGTGACGGACAAACCTGTGATGTGCCCGCAACTGGGTCTTGCATGGATTCAGCTGCCGGAACGTTCTCATGACAGTCTCCCTTTTGACACGCAGACCATGTTTCTGCTTAGTTATCCACATTGTTCGATATCCAAACAGTTGTCCAGGTACCAGCAACTCTGGTGATATTTCCCTCCTAACGACATTCAATGAAGAATATCCGCCCCTTCTCTTTAGTGCGAGGTCTTTTAAGCTCGATTTATGGGTTCCAATTGATATGTGCCTTTCATGATACGAGGAGAGCATTTCAAGAATCACACTATATGCATGTCCCTTGTTGAAGTATTGCGCCATCAACTCAAGCCCCTCTTCCATCCTGGTAAACACTTGAAATTTTGCGCTGGCTGTGCTATTGCGGTATCCAGTGTAAACAGGAAATAATAAATGACTGATGCCAGACAGACTTGGGTTTAGCCAATCACAAGTACCATGGTCCTACCCTTTCTGGTTTCGGGAAATGTATTTTGTGATGTGCGAAATGTTTTTGTATTTTGTGAAATGTATTTATGTTCTGTGAAATTTATTGTGTTCTGTGAAATTTACTTTTGTTCTGTGAAATGTATTTTGTGAAATTTATTTGTGTTTTGTGAGATTTGTTTTTATTCCGTGGAATGTTTTTGTCTTTTGTGAAATGTGTTTTGCACTTTTTAAATATTTATTACTAATGCCCTTCAGGGTCACCGTACTTGAGGCTACATTCCTTGTTTCAAAAAGAAAATTTGAAACTGCACATTTATACATGAAATGTACATGAAACCAAGACTCCCTGGAAGAAGAGATCTTGTCTCTCAATGGGACCTTCCTGGCGATGTAAAGGATAAATAAATTAATAAAAAATAAATGTTGCGAAAAAGTGACTGCTGCAAAATTTTTCCCTCATTATAAAGTTCAATATGAGCACACTTGGGATTTTTTTTGTTGGACAAAGCGGATCATATATTTCAAAAAAATATGCTGCAGATGCTACATTCCACTCAAATAATGTACCGTACGATTCATCATTTTTGAATTTTTTTCATTAAAATTTATATTCATCTTTGTCAGGGTGGCATTATGTTGTCAAGCATGTCCAAACAAAATGCAATTTCTGCTTGAAATAAGTGTCTTTTCTGATAACTTTGAAGCCCCAATTTTGGCTGGATTTACACCAGGGCACTAACAACACTTTCCGTTGGCCCAAGCATGTGTCATTTTGTTTTGCCTAAGTGAGCTAATTAGGTTTAGGAGTGCTGCAGTATGTTTTAGTATATTTTGTTGGTTGCTACACTTGTGCGCTGCTATTTACAGTATGCTGCTCTGAGAAATTAATTATATTTGTTAGACAGAAACTATGTTTCATACAAAGATGTGCACCACTGTGATGAAAAAGAGGTACAAACTGGGCGTGCCTGGAACAGAAAAGTCGATGGAAGGTGCAGAAGCTCTGCTCAGGGACAAACACATTATAGCCACAAGTTTGGGAAATGCTCACCTTGCAGGTCCTCACCTGGCAAGGTCATTCAATGGGGCCCAGTAACGGTAAACATGAGTACTTGCAACAGTGAGGGCCATAACTCCAGGATGCCGGCTCTATATAACAGCCCAGTAATTGTTCATTTTAACCCCTGTTTTCCAAACTGCTGTTTCTTTTTTTTAGTGTCTGCCCTACCCGATTCAATATTACTGTTGCATGATATTTCATTGGTATTATTCAACGAAACTGTTGGCTGATGTTGACCAGTGAGGCTTCATGTTCTTACAGCTGAGAGACTGATGGACTTTTTGTCTTGTAGAGTTGTGCGCCTGAACCTGCCACATCTCTTTCTGTCCTGATTTGACTTAGTTTTGACTCTTCCTTTAAGCCAGAAGCGGACATTCTTGATTGAAAGTTTCTTTCCTGGCAAAGAAGTAAATGGGCAAGATGTCTTCATGCTAGTCTGTTGACAGAACGATCATATTTTACTTCTGCTACCCCTCTCATTTCGGCTTCGCTTTCTCTGGTAGCAAAATAATGCATTAGAAATATTTATATGCGGGTGGAACTGACGCTGTGTTCTTTTAGTAACTGGAGTAATGGCTGCGAAAAATGGGGCATAAATATTCAAATTAAAACACATTTAAATTGTGATGCCTCAGCTGTGTTTTTTTGACCAGTACTGTGCAACTGCTCAAAATGGAAGCGTCAATTTCTTTCTAAAAATTTCTCAGTGATTCCAAACTTCATTACAATACCTTTATGCTGTTTTTCTTACCTTCTTTTCAGTCAGCTTTTATACCAGTCTCAGGACAAACTTATCCTTTGAGATACAGATTGTGCTATTCTTGCACGCCACAGAACATGCTGTTACAATTAGACAATTATATGGAACTTGCTTACACGTAACATTTCTTAATCTAGTGCATTTTGGAGCTCTCAGAAACGTAATATCATCTAGCCCCAGAAGTCTACGGAAAATCCTGCCTTTTATTACTAAGGAAAATAAGAACCGGAAGGAGATTAAACTTGCCCACCTGACTGATTCTGGTTTTTCTGACCCATTTTTGCCTTGCTGGAGCTGTGAGTATTTGAGTCTCCCTGTTTCTAATATTTCATGTCCTCTTCACTGCAGTCTTATTTGAGAATAGTGCATGGTTGCTGCCACTTGTTTTCTGTGAAATTCTTTATATCAGTTGAAAAGTGTATTTTTTTTTTTTATAGTATTTTTACTTTACTTCACCTTCTCAGGATAAGTGAATAAATGTAATTGTATGTATGCATGGGAAGCATTTCAGTTTGATGTTGCAGCTTTTCTTTCTTTTGAAAAGCAAGTGAATGTGTATGTAACAAAACGTGTCTGGTTTTATTTGACCTGAAATGCAAATCTGGTTATGATTTATGATTTTTTTTCTTTTAAATGGACCTTGGGGAATTTATTCTTTCACTGTAAGTTGTGTCACATAGAAGTAGATGACTTGTCAGGAAATGTTGAGTAGTTTTCATTATTTTCTGTCTCAGTCAAGCAGCATGTAATTTTAGAGTTCTTTCAGTGCAGGGTCACGAATCAGTGTTATAATAAAGTGCCATGCACTCAGCCTTGATTTACTAAGTACAGAAGTATTCTGGAATTTTTTTTTCTCCAACCCTTCACTTGGTCATATTTAGGAGCCCTCTATGTAGGTTGTGTAAGATTTAAGGTGCTATCTCAGATACACTGAACCTGAACGTGGGTCTTCTGTTGATATGGGTGCGCGCACGGATATTAGTCACAGTCTCCTGTTGCTCTGGCAAAGTTTTACTGCAATCAGTGATCATCTTGTGCTTTTACAATGCAAGAGTAACTGATGCTGGTCAAGTGGGGCCTGATTGCGATCACTGAGTGTTTCAACTCTAGCCTTTCTCCTCACAGTAAATTGAAAAACATGCAATCTTAATGGCTGAGCAGTTTATAGGTGTAGTGCGTGTTTGATACCTTTAGTCTTATTTGAGCATTTTGTTGCCTCTGTTTTTCTGATTGGAATAATTTGAAGAAACCAATATATAAACCAGCCATGGGAGATCACCTCAGGCTTGTAATTGAACCGTGGGTAAAAAAGTACCAGTCGATGCTTTTGTCCTCCCAATTTTTACTTTTAAAAACATTTATGATGTGAAATGCATAAAGATTGTAGGACTCTATGTTCTGGAAGTCCCATCTGATTGTGATAATGAAGCTGAGGGTTCACTGAAAGGATACAGTGGTGTTTATGAACTCACATTCACCAGGAGAATGCTCTTAGGAGTAGCTTGTTTATTCTCAAGGTTCAACCCTGAATTACAGGACTTTGTAGAGTGGAATGGATTGTTCACACACCGCAGTGTTATTTTTGCCATGAGTTTGACTTCACGGGACATGTCCCTGAGTTTCTACTGAATGTTGGGCTGTTTTGAATGAGTGATGGTCGAAAGGCAAACATGGATTGCTTTCGACTTATAAGATCAAATGAATGTATTCCACTGCTGTACACTTAAATCAAATAAATCTGATGATGATTTGCATTCCCCCAGATTTGTATTGGGCGAAAACTTTGGAAAACATCTTATTCTCAATATGTATTCATATTCATAATCTAAATTTTGAACTTGCTCAGTTCTTGGCACCAAAAGAACTTTGCAATTTTCGCAAATACAGCATCCTCTTCTAAAAGAATTCATCTTTGGTGAGGTGTGGTCATTTGGCGGATGTGGTGTGATGAATCCATTTAAACTTTGACTTTTTTCCTCAGCCCCTAGTATGAATTTTTTTTTGTCAACTTAATACACAAATTGTTGAGAAAAATGTTTATCTTCATCCCGAACTAACCTGAAGAGTAGGTATTTATTGTCAGGGAAATAACTTGCTCATGGCAAAAATATTTCCTCAAGACAGACTTTCCTTTTTTATCAAAGCATGAAAACTCAGTTGTGGAATACATATTTCCTCTTGATCTATTCCACTCTGTCCAAATCATAATGTGATCAGTATTTGATTGCTACTAGCAGACTGTTGTGCCTTATAGTGTACTGTTGAAATTACTTAGCATTGGCATTGCAGCATGAATGAACTGGCGATATTGCCAAGCTGATACAGTCATGAAATCTTTTTTTGTTTAAGCCCTGGCCTGAAATGGAACATTACTCATCTGTGGTGGTATTTGAGAATTACTAGGGGCAACTGTTGACTCTTTTTTTTTGTTTTTTTTTTTTTTCTTGAGATGCCCAAAAGCCTTGAGAAATGGCTACTGTGAGTCACATTCTCCCTTTCCTCTGGAATTCTGGGGGCTGCAGTTTTTAAGCCAAGGCCTTAGGTAAATCTCTCCTCTGTTAACTGAGCATCAGTTTTGCAATAGTCATGTGCAGAAGGGATAAAAAAACAATGCAATGGTAGCTGACTCATTCTTCGGTATGAATACAGAGTATGATACTGAGTATACCACGTCAAGTCCTAAGTTCATTTGAGACATGACGTTAAGAGAGCTTGTCAATATACTGAATGCATTCAAATTTGCACAGGCGTTCAAAAATGAACATGTCTCCGTTCGTATTCAGCAAAAAAACGAATGGCAGAGTGTTTAAAAATGAACAAGCTTGCATTCATTTTGTGCTCAAAAATGAACAAGCATGCATGCATTTTTGACCGTATGGCATCCAAAAACGAATTCTGCTACCCTCTCTCGCATTACAAAATGAATCTGCTCTCCACTTCGCAAAATTTGCACCAACATGCGTAAATTTTTCCCTCTTACGAAAAAAAAAAATTCTCAGTCTCCCATCCTGTAGAATTTAGAAGTATATTGTAAGGTACATCCCTATGAAATGACAGTTTTCACTTCGACTAAAAAAATCCTACCAAATCTCCAGTTTCGAGATTATATCTTTACTGATCGTCAATCTTTCACTATTCGCTTACACTTTTCATCGAGTTCGATACGATGCTTTAACACATTCCACACTCAAGACCAGAGATAAATTGTGATTCAATGGTACCGGGGTATGTTCAGTCAACCAAAACATTCGAATGTTGCTGTGTGAATACTTCACTGGAATGAACATCGCTCCCGTGTGACGTCAGTTTGCCACCTTTTCCTTCTTATGTAAAAAAGCATTTTAAAATTCCAAATCATGATGTGACCACTGGGAAATTTGTTTGCAAAAAATTGCAAATAAATTAAATTAAATACATAGAAATTATAGTTTATGCATTGTATCACATCATACAGCCCATGTTTAACTCTATTATTCTGTGAGTATAAAAACTAAGATAACTTAGTTCTGCTCATTTCAAATTGCAAAATTATCCACGATATTAATCCTTTCTTTTTAAACTTGTGAATGCGCAAGCCAAAAAAAAAAAAAAAGCCACACTTTACAGCCCACTACATAGGCCTACATGATGAGTTCCGCAATGATATTCAGATTTTGTTCCATTGATTGTCGCAGATTTTGTAGGCTACCATTTGTCATATATTGTTCTAATTTATTGTACAGTGTTTTTTTCAGATTGAAGTCACAACACATGAAACCGCCGCTCTGTGGGAGCTGCTGACAAGTCCAGATCTAGACAAGCAGATGAGCAAAGTAAAACGTCTGCGTGTGCATAGTATTAAAAAATCAGCAGGTCTAAATGTTAATAAATATTTATCCCCCCCTTCATGAATATAACCCTTATTATTATCAAATAATGAATGAGCTTGATTGCAAGATAAACGACTAAGTTTTGTGATCCATGGGGATTAGCTGGTTCAGGGATACAAGATCACGGAGTGAGACCTAAATTCATGCGACATGCTGGAATACTGGTGGCAAGACATTTGGACAAAGAGCATGATTAATACTTAGTTTGTTCAGTTGACTAAGTTTAATATGTTTTTGTTTTGATAACTAGAATATGTTTTTGTTCAGAGAACAGGAGTTGGTCGCATATAATCCCATTCCTGAAGCGTCACCGAAATTGGCAAATGATATTTAGCTGGCGGATTATACCCAGTAAATGAAAAAAAAAAAAACTAACAATGACAATGAGAACTATTTCACTTGAAGGAACTGAAAATTTAAAATAGGCCTGTACAAGCGTGTATATAATCCGTCATCCATATTCATTAGTCGTTCACAAAAGAATATCCGCGCCCATAATCTAAAAGATCACTTCACACATAGATGAACACATCAGGCCTTGGGCAGGAATCGGAAAATGAACGCATCAGAAAATGAATGGAAGGGTGTTCATCATCGAACACTGACCAGGTTTACAGCCTTGAACGCATCCAAAAATGAACAGGTGTCCGTTCAAAAATGAACGTGTTCACTGTTCTGAATATTGACAAGCTCCCTAAAAAAGTGTAATTAATTCAGGAGTCATAATGCTCCATAACTTCTCTTAATACAACTGTAAAATTGATTATAATGATAACATTTGCAACAGCATTCATGCCTTTGTTTTCATGAATAGCTCAGTAAGCACTTTTAACATGTTATTTTTTGAAGTATTAGAATGATTTGGTTGTTCCCTGGCAGATGAAGTGTTTCCCAACTGTCTGGTTGAAATTGATTTTGGGATAAATTAACTTGATTTAGTTAGATATGTGAAGAGAAAAATACTGCAGCATTTTCCCTAGAATGTGCCATTGTACCTAGACTCCCATTTCCACAAATTTTGCACTTCATCAAAAGTACTATCTGGATAGAGAGCTGTCAGTTACTTCCATCAAACTTCATCAGATTGTTTAGTAAATGTAGGATATTCAAGGTAAATTATTATCAAGATGTCAAGCCAAATTTAATGTGCTTGATGTGAGTGTTGACTGCAATTTCAGATTCATTCAATATATACATCCCATTTCCAAGCCAATTTCCAGTTTGGATGCTGTGTAAAATGTAAAAATGGAATGCAATGGTTTTCAAAACCCTTAATACGATATTTTATTGAGAATGGTACAAATGACAACATATCAGATGATGAAACAGAGATTTTATTGTTTTTTGAAAAAATACGTGCTCATTTTGAATTTGAAGCCAACAGCATGTTTCAAAAAAGATGAGATAGGTACATCAAATGACATTGAAAAGTTGCATGATGCTGAAAAAAATGCACCTGGTGGAACATCTCACAGCTAAGTAAGTTAATATGGAGCAAGGTAATAACATGATGGGGAATAAAAAGACTTTCAGAAGTAGAGAAGGAGGGAGCTTCACCAGTCTGAGAGAGACTACGCAGGCAAATAGTTAAACGATTTAAAAATAATACGTAAAATAGCGAAGAATTTGGGGATGTCATCTTCTACAATACGCACTGTCATTAAAAGCTGCCTGTGAGGTTTTGGTGACGTGTGCGCACTGTGCGCCAGTCAGCCAAATTACCACTGCACAGAAAATAAACCAGTTTGGAGCTGGCGAGCTCTCTGCGCACTTTCAGCAGGGCCTTTATGCACGAAATTGTCACTCCGTCATGGTGAATATGTGACACCTCACCCTACTACGCCGCCACACCCATCTCTGCTCGCGTCCGTCTTCCAAATCGCCAAAGTGGCTACGCACAGTGTTGCACCGCGCGAAATTGCCACTGGGCGGGCTGCACCGGACTAAATTACCATTGCATGGGCTACGCCACGCTGCGCCACCCTGCGCTGCACCAAGAATTTAGAGCCCTAGGTGTTTAACTGGCCTGCCTGCAGTCCACACGTGTCACCTGCTGAAAGATTTGGTGCATTATGAAACACAAAGTATGACAAAGGAGGCCAAAGTGTTGAGCAACAAGAATGGGAAAACATTTTCCTTTCAAAACTTGAGCAGTTGGTCTCCTCCATTCCCAAATGCTCTGAATGTTATTAAAAGGTGATCCAATACCCCCCTTCTGGCTTTCTTGAAATGTGTTACTGGCATCAAATTCATAACTAGAGGCACTTGTAGAGTGCAAACCTCCGCCAAGGCAGTACAATCCAAATGTGCATGAGTGGGAGCAAAGTTGAGTTATCGCGTGTGATAGGATTTCAAGATGTCTGCTGTGGCGGCCATATTGTTTCAGTGATCACGGTGAAAATCAGTAGGTTCTATCCTTGATGTAATTGCAATCCATCCCCAAAATTTCAGACAAATCCATGCATTACTTTTTGAGTTATGTTGTTAACAAACAGACAAACAAGCAGGAGAAAACATAACCTCTGCCCCAACTTCTTTGGCAGAGGTAATGAACATACATTCTTCAAAAAACCTAAAGCTTCTGTGTCAATGTCTGATGTGTTGTCTTTGTAGTATTTTTTATTTAAATAGAGGGTTAATGATTGGCTAATCATTGAATTCTGTTTTTATTACATTTTACATGCCTTCTAGTTTGTTGTTTTTTTTTTTGTGTGTGTGTGTGAATGGGGTTGTAGTTCATCTACTGCCAAAGTAAAGTGAACCATTTCTCTTTCAATACTGAGTGCAGCTTTGCCTATCGATCTAGTGGTCGTTCAGTGAACTTTTAGTATGACTTTAGTATGTCTAAGAAAGAGCATGCTATATTGCACAATGTGGCCCATGCAATTGTTTATTCTTGTTTGCTTGTATGTTCATGCTCACAAATGTGCGTCGGTATGGGCTAATCTGTCTGTTGTCTTTATTTGGTCCCCTGATTTTTGTGTGCAGTTGTAGGCTCTGCTGAGATATCGGGATAAATCCCGTGTCCAGAACTGCTTATTTGTTGTGGGGTGAATTGCATCACCAACTCTCTCCCAGCAAAGCAACTAAATATACTGCAGACGAAATATTAGTATTAGTTTTCAAGTCTAATTAATACTAATAAATAATTGAAAAGTGAAGTTTTGAGAGAGTGGCAGATCTATGCATTCTGCTCTAGTAGGAGTAGATATTTCCAGACTAGTGATGTCTAAATTACCATTTTAAATGTACCTTTCTTTTTTCTGCTGAGGATTTGTGTTTTTCTTTCCTTTTTTCTGATTTGTGGAGGGGCCCCTGATTTTTATGACTCACTTAAATGTTGATGGTGTTTTTCTTCTCAGCCAGTGTGCTCCCAAAACATATTGTTCATAAAAAGGAAAAATGCCATAAAATATAAATAAACAGTGCAAATTCATCTGGGCTCAAAACACAAACCTTGGCAAGCAACAGCTGGCAGTTCCTGGGTCTTACTCTGGTCAGTCTGAGAGTGACGGACCTTGCTTGCCGTCCGTGGTTTCGTTGTCCGTGCTGACTGTTCAGTGTAGATTTCCAGGACTAGTTAAGTCAAAGCATGTGCATATGCTTCAAAAAAGGTTTTATGTGTCTGTTACACATTTATCTGGTGCTTTGTCTTCCTGGTGTATATTCGTAGATGTGCAGAAGGAGTCAAATGGAGGCAGATTTGGCTGAGGAAACAATCTGATGTATTTTTAATGACATCAGTAAGTACAGAGTGTGCTCTGACTGTGGAAGTATGTGAACTTTGTTTAGTCGTGTAACCACATTTTGTGCATGTCGTTTAGCTTGATGACAGTGTGCTTGTCCTTTGTGCAGATGGAGCTCCCGCATCCAAACTACCCAGCAGTCTCCAGGCCTATTCCCTTGGGGACTCTCAGCCCTGTAGACATCATGGGTCAGATCTAACTTAAAGGTTCCCTGACATGAGGCACACCACCTGAAATTGTTGGTTTATTTTGTTCTATATGATTATTTATATCTCTCTATGCACTCGAAAGTTCTGAAATGGATGAAAAATCCATCAATTTTAAGGAATAAAAGTGATATTTTTGTACCCTTACGCCCCGCCCCCTGAAGAAGTAGGAAGTTTCCGAGATGTAAGTCACATGTTCCTATGACATCGTCAAAAGAATGCACCTCTGCCTTAGAAATCTCTGCGGTCTATTTACACGCTTCTTTACACACGTTTTCTAGTGTGTTTTTTAACTGTATGAGCCTTCTATCTATCTATCTATCTATCTATCTAATTGTTATACTTGACAAACCGTGTTACGTTGGCTAACGTAGCTAGATGGCTGGATACATAGTGGACATGAGGAAAACTATCCAAACTCGGGTATAAATCAAATGACGAGGGTACAACAAGACATCAAGATAACTCGCCGATGCATAAAAAATATTGTATGCACGTTGTGGCTGAAGTCACACGAGCCTATAAACCAGCGTTAGTTCCACATTGATCATGGATGCCCACCTCCTACAGCACAGCCAGTGATCAGGCGTCACAATACAGCCTTCCGAGTTCATCTGGCTCATAATGCGACCGCAGCTGTCGATAATCCAGCCACTCTCCAGCTGTGTCAGTTACCCTCGCCTGTTAATTTATCAAAGTTAACCACCTGTGGCATTAAACTTAATGATTATTCGCCAGAACATTTGCCAGAATAGGCGGCGCCAAACCGCCTTCACACCGGACGTGAAGCAGATTTTTTACAAGACAGATTACATTCAAAGTCAATGCAAAGACAAGAATACATGCAAAATGCACCGCTCATAAAGCTCGCTAATAGCCTGAACCGAGACTGGAGCGATTTGATAGAGGGAAATACACGCAACTGTCACTAACTAACGTTAGCTTGGTAATTGGGTAAGGTGGTTAGTTAAACTGGCAGGTAGATAGTTGGTATGTAACTTGGCAGTTATCTAAGATAAGATACACTTTATTGAACCCTGTGGGGTAATTTGTCCTCTGCATTTGACCCATCCTATAGTTAGGAGCAGTGGGCAGCCACAGAGCAGCGCCCGGGGACCAACTCCAGTTCTAAAGCCAGTTCCTTGGTCAGAGGTACTAGTAGTAGTGTTCCTATAATGCATGTTTTTCTAGGTGGGGGAAACCGGAGTACCCGGAGAAAACCCACGCGAACACAGGGAGAACATGCAAACTCCACACAGAAAGGCCCCAGGCCGGAATCGAACCTACAATCTTTTTGCTGTTAGGCAACAGTGCTAATCACTACGCCACCGTGCCGCCATCTCAACACTGGACTGAGCGCTTGCTGTATAATTTCATATTCGAAATTCATGGAAATATAACGGTATGTCAAATTTAAGTTTGCTGGCTTCGCAGATAGCAAGCACCTCCGCTCCGGATCTGCCCCGGCTCTGCCGACTCCAGCTGATCAGGCTCAGTGCCGGGCCAGATCCGGAGCAGAGGTGCTTGCTATCTGGGTAAGTACTGTAGGAAATTAACATCAGCTAGCCATCTAGCTTGCGTGCGTGTCTAAAGCTGCTTTCACACCGGACGCGAAACAAACCTTTCGCACGACAGATCACACCCTAAGTCAATGCGAAGACGTGAATACACACGTCTTTGAATGTAATCTGTCGTGCGAAAAACCCGCCTTGCATCTGGTGTGAAAGGGGCTCAACGCCACCTATTCCGACAAACGCCCTGGCGAACAATCCTTAAGTTTATAGTATTACAATAGCTTTAATTTTTTCTGTACTGTTATTTCATTAGCCATGGTAGCCCTACAATATTTCAGTAGTAACACTCAAATCTATATCATGCGTTCCAAAAAAACATTTAAAAAACAATTAGTACAGTAATACTATAGTTTTTTGGTGGTAAATTTTCTGGTATTCCAACAGTGGATTTTTCTAAGGGTCTGTCAGCTGGCTATGGTAAATAAAGCGCAGTGTATGTACATTTCGTTGTCGAGCGAGCGAGATCTGACCAGCTGCCTGCCTTGCGTAACATCAGTCGCCATATAAGGCCAGTTCTGGACATTTCGAAGGGGGCGTTCCCGATCAGTTTAATTAATCCAAAATAGTTTAAAAACAACAAATTTTCAAGGAAAAGCGTTTGCATCTTTGTTTTCATTGCAAAAAAATACAATGAAAAAGTCTAAATTTCAATTTCGGCCTATTTAATGGCAGGGAACCTTTAAAGGGCAAAAGCCTGTGTGCCTATGGTTACTTGCAGTTTGTTTCTCTACTAAACCGCTGCAAGGGCAAGATGCAGGTCACAGTGGTCTGAGCGAGAGGGTGCCAATTCAGTTGTGCGCGGCTTTATCTCTCATAAAGTGTTGGGGTCCTTAATTTTTGCATTTTAGGATCTTCTGTGATTTGTCTGTGGCATATGGGTCTCTTTGTCAGTTTAGTTTTGTACTTATCTCTGCTAACTGCTTGCTGCTGACTCTACTCTTGTTTGTCTCTATACTGTTCATTATTTTTTTCTTTAGTTTTTTTGTTACAAGTTGTGCACTTTCTAAGGCACTGCGGATTTAGCTTGATAATGTAAGTGGAGAAACCTCACTGATACTTGCATAACAACAGCACTCTACGGTACATGCCATTCATTTAGCCAGAAAAGAAAAACAGATGTTTAACAGATCTTTGGATGAATAATTATTTTATCTCTAACTAGAATGCTTGGAATTTGCCTTTATCAGGTTGGTGGTTTCATTACGCATGACTCCATCTGAAATTGATTAATCCCAAAGTCATTTTCGGAGTTGCTTGTGTGAACTTTGATTACACTTTGCTGAGGTCAGGGAATGTTTAACTACGCTGGCAGGCACAGGCTGGCTGCCTAAGTTTCAGTGGAGCAGGTCACTAGTGTAAGTATTCGAGAACAAAAACAGCTTTGCTTTTATAACTTTTGACTTTTCCTATCGAATCCGCTGCGTTTTGATCTTTAACCCTTTCAGTGGCGTGGGCAACTGCAGTCACCCGGTGATGTAAGATATCAAAGTCAGATGCTGTTGAAAACTTAATATGTGGCAACTTGTTTAAAAGAGCTCTCGCGGGGGATAGCCCACATGATCGGTTTTCAACGGCTTAGGATTACTACATTTTTAATTCCTTAAAAATGTATTGGGCGCTTAAAGGGTTAATATAGTTTGGTCGTGTCAGTGGCTTCACTCTGGAAGCGTGTTTACAATTTTTTCAATTTTATTTTTATTATGTTTTGAATTCTTGTTACACATGCTTTAACTGCAGCTAAAACAGTTTTACTTTGATGAAAACCAACATTTAGTTTTCATGTAAGAGGCAAGTACATGGTGAAATTATTACTCTGTTGTATTGTGCATATCATCCTCACAGGGATACAGTTGACTTCACATGTAGACTGGAGGCCAGGCAAGTAGGCTAATGCATTTCAGTGAGGAGCACTCTTAATTTGAGTCTGGATTCAAGTTTCTTGATTGAAGAATTGAGAAAGGAATGGCTAATTAACTTGTGCAGTACCCATTCAAAACATGCCTGTTCAGGCTTGACCTCCAGCATTGCTGCTTGCACTTTTCTGTAGAACTGAACTGCAGAACAACTTGACACTTGACACTGCTCTTCCATGTGTCCTTAACAGTACATTCGCCCGATAGGATGAATGGCTGTCGAGAAAATTGAACGAGGGACAGGCAGAAAAACAGACACGATAGAGACAGACGCAGGCAGACAGACATTGAAATGGACATACTGACACAGACTGATGGACCCATGCATTCAGACACACACATACACAGACAGACACGAAAAAAACAAACAGAGATGGACAGAGACGGACACAGACAGACAGGCTCCTGCAGACAGGCAAACACAGACATTCACGGACACTTGCTGGCAGACAGACACAGACAGACGCATAGACCAACATACAGACAGAAACTTCTCACCTATAGATGGTCCATGCTGGCAGTTCCTTAGATGGATACATGCACCACAATGGCTGTTTCCTGGATGGAATTTATGGCTGAATCCAATCTCCACCCTCTGGACTTGCAGACTGAGCCCTCACGGACTTCAGGCGAATGTAATGTGATGTCTTTACCATCATCACGTGAAGTCTCTAAGAGCGGGAGTCTGCAGCAAAATAAAATGAGCTGATAAATAGGCTGTTTCACTCGTTTCCATGCAAATGCATATTGTAAACCAATAGTAGGTGTTTTCCGCAATCTGATTGGTTAATTACCCTTGTTGAATAGTGTTCGACATCCCTGAAATGACAGGACCTTTTCACCTGCTCATGAATACATTAGCATGCAGAGGTGTATAATCCAGGGGTCAGAAAGTAAAAATCCTCCCATGTTTTCATTCCAACCGTATACTCCTGTCAGCAGATTTGACTTGTTAGTTTTACCTCCCAGCTGAAGAATAGTGTCAGCTGCCAGGTCTTTTGTGGCTGGAACAATATCCTGGGATGGACTTTTACTTTCTGAACCTGGATTATACTCCTCTGTTAGCATGAAAACGGACTTACTTTCGCTCATTCAGCCAATCAGTTCAACTTGACAGGTTGCGGAATTCTAGCGCGTGACTCGATGACCTAATTGTGACGGATCACGTCGCCATACGAAAGAGTCCGTGCAAAAAACGTTTCTTTCTCGCTTATGGTTTACAATATCGGTAAATAGTTACGTTTGTGAAATTTATGGTTTACAATATCGATAAATACTTACGTTTGTGAAATTTCCTGGGATTCAATGGAATTCAACGCCCGCAAATTTAAACGTTTAAAACCTCCGATTAACATTGTCTGTTTTAAACCAAATTTGCGGGCGTTCAGAAATTTCAAAACGCAACTATTTATCTTCATATTGATTACCTCTGTAGCCTGAATTTCTGCATGATGATGTTGAATTTTATATCTGGCTTACGTTATTCAAGTAACGTTTTAACATTATAAATTTCTAATTAGTTTATGTGGATTTGTGCGTGTGTGAATGTGCTTTTCTTCTGTCAGCAATTTGGAAAAATTAAAACGTCATGTCCGTGTTGCAATGTATTATGGGTAATTACACTAGCGAAATCTGCTGAAGTCTGCACCCTAAGCAGACTGTCTGGAAGTCCGCAGAAAGTCCGCTTGAGGCCCCTTGTGGACTGAATCAAATGTGGATTCGGACAGACCTCAGCACTCCCAGACTTCCTGTGAACGCGCCCGCAAAGTCCGCGAGTCTACAAGTGTAATGAAGTGTGGAGATATGGATTCAGCCTATATCTATTCTGTCCCATTTCCCAAACCTCTTCAGACCTGCTGTCTATTGCAATGGACTTCACATATTTAGTATTTTCTTGATACGTTAATGCATGGGTTGCATAACTGTCTTCTGATTATTTATTTTGTAGACCCTTACTAATGAATGATATGCAAGTATGGCCCAAATGGTGACCTATGTAAAAATTACATCAAATTGAAGTGAATTATGGCAGCAGTATGTTGGAGCATTTGAGGGAATAAACTTTTAAAACCGCATTATCTGTTTTTCAACATAAAAGTTGAGTGAAGATTTTTAATATTTTTGAAGAAAAAATAAAGTATGTGAGTGGCTCAAAAATACTCTGTGTCCATCCATTTTCTCTATTCTTTCCAGCTTGGAAATACATATTCAAAATGTTTGATCTCGATATTGACACACTTGTGGCTGACAGGTGGGTAGTCTGACAAATATTTACTAAGGAGATTTTACAACTACTTAAACCTGACCTACAATGCAATGGACATTAAGTAAGGCAAATAATGAGTTGACTTTTGAAATTTTTATTGTTTGAACCTCATTTCTAAGCGTCATAGACGTAAGAAAAAGATAAAAATCATTTTTCCCATGGCTGGAAGTAATTTAGGTCTTAAAGGGTTGAGTGACTACATTAGTGTTATATGTGAAGTTTTCCTGATATGAGTTCATTTTCATTTCATTGGCCTACACAGCCAAAAATGCTCCACGCAAGCAAAAACCTAGGATATTTGTGTTTTCGAGTTGCCAGCATAGAGTTCTATGATGATGTTTGCTCCAAGCTGTGGTTTTCATCTATGGTCAGTAGAATGGAGCTAAGCATTGCGGAGAAGGCTAATTGCAAACACCAGGGACAGTGGTATTGTAACATATCAACCACAGAATTCTTATGTATGGTGAATTTCAGTTAAGTCCTCAGAGTCAGTGGAATTAAATTTCTCAAGGAGTAAGGAACCCTGAGAATGTCCATAAAGATCAGAGCCAACGATAGTACTTCAGGGGATGTGTAACCACAGAAAGTGCTTCAGGGTGTGCGCTCTGGGACTCATGTTATGCAAAATGCTTTTTCCCTGTTAAGTCCACTTTTACAGTGGCCTCACTCTCTGTTGTAATGAACAGCTCAGAGAAGGTTCAACATTTGAAATGTGTGTGTTTGAAGTTCCTGCTGTTTTCTGTGTCACAAACAGACATGCTCTGCACACTTTATGCCTCCCAACTCTGCTCTGCGTCCTCCCACAGTCTCGTTTGACCCCCCTCTGTCATCCTAGCCCTAATTACTTTATTGTGCGACACCTTTCTAGCTGCTGTTAATTCACGTCTGCTTGTTTTTGCTCTTCATTTTACATGCCTGTTGTTTTAACAAGGGCCTATACAATCGTCAGTTTGGTGCAGTAGAGGAACTGCAAACTTGGGACTTTTGTCAGATTTTATTTGTAAACTGCAGAAGTTTGGCAAGGCTACAAGAAAGAGTGATAAATATCCGGTATATTGTCCAGTGTATATACTCTGATTTAGGGCAAGATTTCCATAATCGTTCAGCAATCTTTGTGCAGTACATGGGCAAATCCTGATACCCTTTATTTACCTTCGGTAAATGTCAATGATAGATAGATAGATAGATAGATAGATAGATAGATAGATAGATAGATAGATAGATAGATAGATAGATAGATAGATAGATAGATAGATAGAATGTTTATTCAGGGATGTAGGCCTTCCGACCCATATTCCCACAAACATAATCAAATACAATTCACAAAATGAAAAATTATATACAATGTACGAGTGTAAACGCAACCACTTGATGACATTACAAGAGCTGACTATGATGTTACAAGGTATACACCAATCACACTACCCGCGTGCTGCAAAATTTGGTATTAGAAACTTTACAAAATCATGATATGTCAAATGAGATTCCACCTGACAATATTCTAGACTGTGACATCACACCAGAAGAGGTTTTCAGTGCTTTGTTTAGTATGCATAACGGTAAAGCTCCAGGACCGGATGGAATCGTTATAGAGATGCTGAAATCTTCTTTTGATATGTACCCTTATTTGTTAGCTTTATATAACAAAGTTTTGTATACTGGTGATTTTCCCGCGGCTTGGTGTGAAGCAGTTATATGTCCATTGTACAAGTCTGGTGAAGTTAATTGTACCTCTAACTACAGAGGGATATCTCTCCTTGATGTAATTGGTAAATGTCAATGAAAGGGGTTATCAATTACAGCCTGAATTGTTTATTCTCTTGATATTTATTTCAACATATCAACTAAAATGCGGCATTCATTTAATCGAAATGAAATGGTTCAAAGAAAAGCAAATATTACCATGAAACAAATAATCCTCTTGAAAACAGCTGTGCCAGAATTATTAGATCCCCTTAATTCAATACATAGCAGACTCTGCCTTAATGAGAGCTGGAGGTCTTCTTCTATGGTGTGAAGTTGGAGTTGGGGTGGCTGGGGATCTTTGGTCATTCCTTCATGCAGAGTCTTTCCCAAACCTTCAGATTCTTAGGTTCTCTTTAATGAGCTCTCTTCTTCAGTTTGTCTTACAGGCTCTCTTTTAAGGTCTGGAGACAGGGATCACCACGGCAAAGCCTCGATTGTATGGTCCCTGATCCATTTTTGGTTTTATTTACATGTGTGGTTTGGATCATTGTCCTGGTGGAAAGTCCAATCTCATGGGCAAGTTTTAGCTTTCTCGAAGAGACATTTGGGTTTTCATTGTAATATCTTTGAACACTTGATGGAATCCTAATGTGTCCAGGACCACTGGAAGAAAACTGACCCAAAAAGGTCAAGAATCCTTTGCGATGCTTGATAATGGGAATATGGCTTTTTAAGGAGCGGTCATGTTTGTTGTTACGCCTGGCACACCTCTGGTATTTATTGACAAATTGCTTGTCATAGTCTCATTGAAAGTTCCGGTACTGTTTGGTGAACTGTAGGTGCAAGAAAACTGAAGTTTGCTGTTTGCAATCTTTCCAAACATCTTGAAGTTGTGTAGATTGCTGCTGATTGTAGTTTTAGAGACTTTCCTACTCAAAGACATCATTCATGACTGCGATTCTCCAGCTGTGATCGTTGGAGTTTCCTTTTACTACTTGAAGCATCCTCCTCAAAGTGCTCACAGGCAAAAGGGCTGAAATCCTCTTCCAGGCAGAATGCAAGCACTGCCATAGGCTTAAAACTTCTTAAAGGTCCCCTATTATGCTGATCCTTCTTTTACATTGTAATACACCTAAGTAATGTTGGATGTCCATACTCATCCTTGCAAAGTTTCTAAACATAAGATTCAGGGGTTTTGCTGTAATCCGAAAACGTGATTTCCTGAGCATGATTTCTCCTCTGTACAGCTCATCCCGAGATCTTCATGATCTGGACAAAACCAGACATCAGGTTGTTGCGTTCAATCAAGACAGACCTGGCCAGAGCCAATCACGGCACTGGACCTGCCAACCCCGGATTTTATCCTATTAGACACAAACAAGCTCAAATCATGTAACGTGTAGATTTTTCAGTATGTCTCCCAAAGCCGTTCATACATGTGTTTTTTTTTTTTGATGCAAAAAAAAAATGCAACTGTTTTCTATTCCAAAAGAAGATGCCACCAGAAATCAGTGGATACTTTCTTTTTTTTTGTTTTCTGGCGGCTAACAGCCACACTCAAAGGGAAAGTTAGCTGTTTCAGGCCTACCAAAGAAAACGTAGCCTCTGCACACAAAAACTTTGAAATGCCTACATTAATCGCGGAAATAGCAACTGAAAAATAATACCCCGCTACCGAAACTGCAAAAACCGCAACATAAACTGTTGACTCGTAGCATAAGACTATGAAACTGCAACATCTTCTATCGCATCCGTCTTTGCCATTTACTGCGCTTGCGCGTACCGGCCCAGGCTGCTTTCAGAGATAGCGGAATCAGGCGTGTCTCCTTCGGTTGGTAAGCAAAACTTCCAAATATGACGTTATTGTTAATGCAGATGTTTAACAATGAATTGTAAGACGTAGCTGTTACATCCACATTCTCGTAAATTCGCTTATTTTAGCATGTCACCCTGCCGAAAATGAACGATGCACTGTCGATTTCGCTATAGTCTTAGAGTTGCCAACTTGACGACTTTCTCAAGACTTATACATACGTCTTGAGTGGACAAACAATCCCGATTTGGAAAGTCGCCAGATTAAGCGAGAAAGTCGTCAAGTTGGCAACATAAGACTTTAGCGAAATCGACAGTGCATCGTTCATTTTCGGCAGGGTGACATGCTAAAATAAGCGAATTTACGAGAATGTGGATGTAACAGCTACGTCTTACAATTCATTGTTAAACATCTGCATTAACAATAACGTCATATTTGGAAGTTTTACTTACCAACCGAAGGAGACACGTCTGATTCCGCTATCTCTGAAAGCAGCCTGGGCCGGTACGCGCAAGCGCAGTAAATGGCAAAGACGGATGCGTATGAAGATGTTGCAGTTTCATAGTCTTATGCTACGAGTCAACAGTTTATGTTGCGGTTTTTGCAGTTTCGGTAGCGGGGTATTATTTTTCTGTTGCTATTTCCGCGATTAATGTAGGCATTTCAAAGTTTTTGTGTGCTGAGGCTACGTTTTCTTTGGTAGGCCTGTGTTTGTGCTCGGCATTTCACCAAGGACAGCTTTGTCATTAAAGAATAATTTGAGGCTGGATATACATCTCAGCTGCTTCTCAAACCTGGAGCAGTTGCATTGATCAAGTGCTCAGAGCCACAAGCTGTAAGTAACAATATAACGGCAAATAATGTCAGTGAAGCTGACGTGTTATGTGTGGCTAGCAGGACCGCTAATGATAGTTGGCACTAATAACTGGCCTCAAACACAGGCTCTATAAAATATCTAAAGGTAAAGCCTAGATCGGTACCAACTGTCTGTGACTCACAGATGCAGAAGCAGTAAGTTTTACCATTTTGTGTTGCTTTACTGCATAAGCCTGCCTAATGTGATGGCCTGTTGAATGTGTCAGTAGCACTGCGGCTAATGTAGCTACATCACTGTTGCTAATGTTCATGTCCTAAATATGCCAGAGTAAATAATATCAACTGAAGGAGTGTGAACATAAACCTCATTTGAAGCTAACTTTTGATATACTCAGAGGCAATGAAAACGCAACACCAGTTAGGATTCAAATAGTTTTGTGACTCAAATTTATTTTATTTTCTTATTTTAACAATTCAAATATGTTGGGTGGGTTGACTTTGATGAATTAAATGTATTAATTGGCCAATTTGGACAACAACAAACATATGAATTAAACATAACAAGCACAAGTTGAAAATGAAAAATCACAACAAGACTGAATGGAACACACATTTAAAAATGAACTCAAAAGAACAGTCAGTATCGGGTGTGACCCCCACGAACATCCACACAGGCAGAACAACATCTCCTCATGGATCTGACTAAGCGTCTTAGGTTGTCTTAGGGAAGTTGACGCCACTCTGCCTTTAGCGCATTCTGGAGTTGCTGCCTGGTTTGAAGTCTGGGTACTCTTGATGAAAGAGCTTGTCCCAGTTTGACGTACTACACCCAAAACGTACTGATGCTGGAGGTACTACACCCAAAACGGTGAGCCACTTGCCGGGCACTTGCTCCCGCCTCTAGCATACCCAGGGCCCTGTTCCGTTGTTCAGTCGACAGACGTGGCATTTTGAAACTTAAGAATGTTTTTTGTGTGGCTTTTATCATGCCTTTATATAGAGAAAACAACCCCTCGTTCTTTTCAACCACTGTGCTTGCACAACTCCCAATCCCATATGTTGTACTCAATATGGATTGATGAGAGTCCAACTCACACTGTTGGGTTACATGATGATCATTCATGTGTAACGAGGTACACATCGTGACCACAATGGTCACTTAAGAACTCAATTGGACTACTCAGGTCCTGAAAAAAAATAAACCAAAATTTAGAGTGTTGCACTTCCTTTGCCTTTGAGTGTACTTATTAGTAATGCTTGGTAAAACTGTTCACGGTAACGGAACTTACAGTCTGTAAAACTTGTTTCGCTGGGTAACATTTGCCTCTGTCATTATGAAGACTGTTACTACCGCATGTTAGTTTGTGTTCCGTTCTACTTAAAAAATGCTCCTGGTTAACGGATATGCATTAATTCAGATTGGTATGCTTGTGTTAGTTTGGTTTGCAAGGTGGTAGTTTCATCATTACATTACCTAACAATAGCCGCTGCATTTGAGCTAACCGGAGAGGTGTTGTGCGTGTTTGCAAAGTTGGGCTGATTAGGCTGCAGTTGGATCAGGCGTATGCTTTGCGGAGTAAGGTTACGTGTTTGGGTTTGTTTACTGCTGCTGTGAAACGATTGATTAACTTGTCCATCACCGGGGTCAGCCAGGTACTGTGACTTGGTGTGGGCTAGCTCTCTGATCCTACCGTGATGAAAGCAATCGCGAAACGAACTATAAAATGTCTGGTATAACAAACCATTTCTCTGCATTGGCATGGCGGAATTTCATCCTCCTTTGAAAATTGTTCTGGCTCATACAAGCCAAAAAAGAAGTGGAGGTCAGATTCGGATTTCCGGTGGAAGTTATCGATTACACATTAGCAACGCTTACACGGTTTGTGTGTTTTTGCTATGAACTCATTTAGTAGCTTGGTGTCGGAATTGTGTTTCGTTTTAGAAGAAATGGTTGACAAGAGCTTTTAGCAAAGTTTCCTCCGGATAGCGAAGTGGGTTTATAACATGACTCTATAACAGTACAGCAACAATCGCATGCATGCAAGGTGAGACTGCATGAACAAAACCCTGAAATTTCATCTCGCCTCTCATCGACATCTTAATGTAAACATTGCTGCAATACTTCAATTGTTTCTTCCTCTTGTTCGGGGTCGGATTCGGGATCAAACAAGTGTGGTCAAGCAGCAATAGATGCCGCAGAGAGCTGTCCTGAAATACCTGCCATCTTGGTTCTCTGGTTTTTTTGGGTCTGCACCCTCCCCCAGAATCGAAGCGGCCATGCAGCCTATCAGAGCAGCGCCTCATTAGCATAGCCTCCCCGCCCACTCAAAACAGCTCGCGTTTCAGGCCGGCACAGACTGGGTGAGAGAAGAGGTCTCACTAGGCCTTGATGTGTGTGGGTTTTTTTTTTTTGTAACTGAATTCGTAACATTATTTTAAAGACCCATTGAACATATTTTAAATGACTAAATTCAGCATACTATGGGACCTTTAATTATTGTTATGATAGTCAAAATGGGTACTTTCTATTTGCTGCTATTTTCTTTTTGCTTTTTTCCACATTTTTAAGGCTCAGCAGCTTTCTATCGCCCATCATTGTTGTAATTTTTGGTTTTTACCTTGGATGGCTAGGGGAATCGTCCGATGTTTTACCTCATGTTCCTACCCAGGGGAAATTGGAAGTATCAAGTGTTAATTTCAGTTTTCTTGATCACTGTTGTGAACTTAAACAAGTAAAAAGTAAAATGGCAATAGGAAAATGCTTCAGTTAAATTTTTTTTCATATTGATGGGAGTGCCAAATATTGTGGGATGCATGTTTTTAGGGAAAATATTATTCAACCTCAAAACCTATACCCCTTTTTCAAGGAAACTTGCACGAAATCCAAAGTGCTCACTGTTTCTGAACAGCGTTGACTGCAGGCTTAATCATTCTCTCTCTTGTAATGTGACACTGGGTAGATTGCTGTCCAATAGTTTGAATTACTGAGAATATTATTCAAATTGCGGAAAAGCACTAGAAATAATGATAAACTTTGGAGGAAAAAAGATTGCCTCTTTCCTTCTGACCCTCTGATGCAGTGACCAAGCCTCATCAGCCTAAAAACAAAACCACAGCCTGAAGCCTGACCCACTGCAGGTTAAAATATGATACATGAACCAAAAATTTATATTTTCCAGATTTTTCTTGGTAACATCTGTGGTATTTTTCAAAATACCATTTTTGAGACTATGAAATTCTTGGACCACCTCATAAATGTCATGCCTGCATTTACAGTAGTTGTAGAACTTCTGACTGTCCAGTCTTTTCCCATCTGTAACTGAATATTTGCTCCTGTATAGTCTTTGGTTTCCCAGCACTAGTGTGCACACTTGCATGATAATAAAGTCACTTCCAAAATTATTTTGCTTTGTTGAGTAAAGCCCAGTTCTTCCCCAGGCAGAAATCATTCACATTATTTATTGTTACCCCGCCCCACCCGAAGGGTGAGGACAGGGGCATTGTTTTCGGTTCGGTTTGTTTGTTTGTGGTGTTTGTGCGTTTCTGTTTGTTTGTTAACACTCTAGCAGCAAAACGAATGGCCAAATTCACCCCAAATTTGGTATAGGAATTGCCACTGACCCAGAATAGATTCCTATTGAATTTCGTACAAGTAGGTGAAAGTTTGTGCGAGGGGCGGGGTTTGTTGTGTCTCGAGCACTTGTTTTATTTGAGTCAGGGATGATTACCTAAAGATTTACTGTTCAGTGAGAACGGCTGATGATTATTTTTGGGGGCGCTTATGTTGCTCCTAAAGGGCAACAATCTAGGCCCCTGCATCATGTATAAGAACGGTCTGTCATGGTGAAACTCACAAAGACGCACAGCTTTGTTCTTCCAGCTGTCACTCAGATGAGTACTTTGACTGCTTTTCGTGTAAATGTGCTTCTCGTACTTCTGTCCGTCCCTCCATTACGTTTTCTTTCGAGGCCAGATATGACCCATCCCGTGGCAGGGTATCTGAGGATTTTTTTATGCTTGTTGTCATTGTGTTGCTTGTTATTCCTTTCTCAAGCTTCCTGTGTGTCTTGAGTTTCAAGCTTCATTGCAGCTGAAATATTTCCTGAATGCTTTAGATGCAGACCGTGTCCTGATCTTTCGAGAAATTTTTACGGGAAATCGAGTGAATGAAAAACACTTCTGTGTGCTGCCCTGTGATGTGGCCCATTATTTTATGAAGGCTCTTGGGTATCGAGTAAGTCGGCATGGCTTTCCTGTCATGATTTTCCCTTTACCTTGCTTGGTGGTCACTGACATTTTCAAGACTAGGCGTTCCTGACACTGGGCGTTACACACGGATTTACTGCCTTACAACCATCTGTGTGTGGGACGCCGAAATTACTGAGATGTTAAATGGAAGGTGTTTCCATGGAGTTTCTCTTTTATGAACTGAGAACTTAAATGCACCATTTTTCTGCCCCTTCACTAAATACTCCTCACCTGCTTTTGCTCAAATTGACTAGATTTGGGCCACTTTCTTTCCCCCTTGTCAAAGTGCAATAGACCACACTCGACGTCAGGTTATATTTGTCCTGCTTATTTTGTCCCCTCCTACAACAGACTTCCGCCCTGTATACAAAATGGAAAACTATTTGTAAATGTGCAAATTTTATGTCCGTTGATGTTGAAATTACGCGGCACATTCTTCACTGGTTTCTCACCAGCTGCAGACTTCTACACGTAGGGGTGTAATTGGTAGCACATGTGCAAGCCATGGTTATGATGTGTACTGGATTTAAAGGCAAGTATTGAATACTGGTGAAAATTACAATAAATTGTAAGCATAGCAAAAACGAATTTCGCTATTGCTAAGTTATTGCTACTGTTTGCTTGACGTTGCTTTGATTGAAGGATTGAAGGTCTGCATGCTGTAGTGACGTGGTGGCAATGATGCTTTGTTCTCACTGTATCTTTCTGACAGATTCTACAGAAAGTGGGCACGGGTGGTGATGGAGAAAAAAATTGGTAGACTTGTTTTTTATTGCGTACTGTATGCGAGTTACCCATGCATCACTGACAGTATGAAATAAAGTATCTATGTGAGCAGAAACTTAATTGTAATCTTCATAGTTTTTGTGTAATTGTAAATTGATTTCAAAATTTCAGCAATTAAGAAGGGTCTGGGGACCCTCCCCCAGAAAAATTAGAAAAAGTAATGTGCTGAAAACACGTTTTCCTGGTATCTTGGGAGAAAAATCTGTTCAATGATTTTCCTCCCAAGGTTCCATAAATTGAGCTAAAAAAAAACTTTCAAAATGCTGTTATAATGCAGTTTTACATTAACTGACAACTTTTACCTTTACCTAAGACTTTCACTTTTCTGTCAAAGTTCGTGACCTTAACCCTACCACCACTGTTGGTGACTTAGTCAAAATTTCAAAGAGGAGAAAATCTTTCGAAATTGTCAAAACTCTGCAGTGTTGGTATTCATTAGAATGTGCTTGATGAGAGCTTTCCAGTGAATACCAATGTGCTATGGTTCCAGTGATTTTCAAAGGTTTTGATGTTTCAGAAATGTTGACAAAATCACCTCTAGCAGTGAAAGGGTTTGAACATATTTCCCACAAAGCATTGATATTATTAGTTTTTGAGTTTGTATAACACCAGATAGCCTCCAATAAAATAACTGTCGTGAATATCTAACATGCAAACCCAGTGGCTGTATGCATCTGTGATTTTAGCAGATGTTAATAGATCACCAAATCCCCTCTCCCCCCAAGTCCCTAAACCAGGTTTAGTAAAAGATACCACCCTCAACAGCTTGTAAAAAGTGATTACAATGCTGTGATTGCCTTTTTTTTTTTCAAAATGGTTCTAAAAGATGAGGCTTTAATGCTTTCGAAAACACTCATAAGTGTTGTGTGAGTAGGAAGTGTTAATCACCATTAAGTTGAATTTCTGCACGTGCGTGAATTTACTAATCTGGAGGCAGTGGTTGGGTGGGTAATTATATTAAAGATCCTATTTATCCAAAAGATGTCCTGAAATAAATTTAATACAATGATGCTGTCCTATATTAAAACATAACATTGTCATCATATAAACTATTTTTACGGATTTTTTTTCCCAATAAGACCATTAAACTATGTGGATTGGCTCATGCATAACCTTTTTAAACTAATGTAACATCGGACAGACTAAAGGGCATAGAATAGCTAACTAGCTTCAGAACCGCAGTGCTCGCTGGTTACAAGTTTAATAACGGGTGATTCTGAACGTGAAGACAGGGTTTTGGAATGGAAAATTTGGGAAGTCTTCCGGTATTCCAGGACAAATTTTATTTGGCACCGTAAAACAATTACTCAATATACATCGAATAGTAGGCTATGAACAACTGGTTCATCAGTGGGGTTCTTTCGTTAAGCTCAAGCAAATTTTAACCGAATGCATACTTGCGATAGTCTATTAATTTAAAGTCATTCTTACCGCTTCCACATCCCCCCTGCAAATGAAAATTGTTTGCTGCAAGGATCATCAGGGCCAAACAGTTGGTCATTTTTTTCAATTTGAGATGCTGAGCCTCAAATGTCATTTACTTTATTCTCTAAGCTTTTCCACCTCTCCATTACTTTCTGGCATTTTCGTCCGTAGTCGCTGAAACGCGTTTTACCGCAACAGGGGACAAGCAAGGGCATTAGTCGAATAAATTTTCCCGCAAGCTTGCCTTTTAAAACTTTAGGACGAAAGCAACAAAATTAAATGAATTGCACATAGCTTAAGTCCATGTATCCTTTGATATTTGCAAGAAAAGAGTTTCTCGGTCATTCCTATTGCATAAAGCAAGTATATACAAAACCCAAAACCAGTGAAGTTGGCACATTATGTAAATCGTAGATAAAAACAGAATACAATGATTTACAAATCCTTTTCAACTTATATTAAATTGAATACACTGCAAAGACAAGATGTTTCATGTTCAAACTGAGAAACTTTTTTTTTTTTTTTTTTTTTTTGCAAATAATCATTAACTTTAGAATTTAAAGGCAGCAACACATTGCAAAAAAGTTGGCACAGGGGCCTTTTTACCACTGTGTTACGTCGCCTTTCCTTTTAACGACACTCAGTAAACGTTTGGGAACTGAGGAGACCAATTTTTGAAGCTTTTCAGGTGGAACTCTCCATTCTTGCTTGATGTACAGCTTAAGTTGTTCAACAGTCCGGGGTCTCCGTTGTCGTATTTTACGCTTCATAATGCGCCACACATTTTCAATGGGAGACAGGTCTGGACTACAGGCAGGCCAGTCTAGTACCCGCATTCGTTTACTACGGAGCCATGCTGTTGTAACACGTGCAGAATGTGGCTTGGCATTGTCTTGCTGGAATAAGCAGGGGCGTCCATGAAAAAGACGTTGCTTGGATGGCAACATATGTTGCTCCAAAACCTGTATGTACCTTTCAGCATTAATGGTGCCTTCACATATGTGTAAGTTGCCCATGCCTTGGGCACTAATACACCCCCATACCATCACAGATGCTGGCTTTTGAAATTTGCGCCTATAATAGTCCGGATGGTTCTTTTCCTCTTTGGTCCGGAGGACACGACGTCCACAGTTTCCAAAAACAATTTGAAATGTGGACTCGTCAGACCACAGAACACTTTTCCAATTTGCATCAGTCCATCTTAGATGAGCTTGGGCCCAGCGAAGCCGGGGGCGTTTCTGGGTGCAGTTGATAAATGGCTTTCGCTTTGCATTGTAGAGTTTTAACTTGCACTTGCAGATGTAGCGAAGAACTGTAGTTACTGACAGTGGTTTTCTGAAGTGTTCCTGAGCCCATGTGGTGATGTCCTTTACACACTGATGTCGGTTTTTGATGCAGTACCGCCTGAGGGATCGAAGGTCACGGGCATTCAATGTTGGTTTTCGGCCTTGTCGCTTACGTGCAGTGATTTCTCCAGATTCTCTGAACCTTTTGACAATATTACAGACCGTAGATGATGAAATCCCTAAATTTCTCGCAATAGCTCGTTGAGGAATGTTGTTTTTAAACTGTGCGACAATCAACTCACGCATTTGTTCACTAAGTGGTGACCCTCGCCCCATCCTTGTTTGTGAATGACTGAGCATTTCAGGGAAGCTGCTTTTATACCCAATCATGGCACCCACCTGTTCCCAATTAGCCCGTTCACCTGTGGGATGTTCCAAATAAGTGTTTGATGAGCATTCCTCAACTCTCTCAGTCTTTTTTGCCACTTGTGCCAGTTTTTTTGAAGCATGTTGCAGGCATCAAATTCCAAATGAGCTAATATTTACAAAAAATTACAAAGTTTACCTGTTCGAACATTAAGTAACTTGTCTTTGCAGTGTATTCAATTGAATATAGGTTGAAAAGGATTTGCAAATCATTGTATTCTGTTTTTATTTAAGATTTACACAACGTGCCAGCTTCACTGGTTTTGGGTTTTGTACTATTGGATCCAGATTTAGATTAGATTTGCCATGATGGAAGACAACCGAAATAGTGAAGTTGAACCATTAAAAGTGGTATATAAACCGTGAGGGGAACCGGTTCATGGCATTAAATCTTTGTCAAAGACGTTAACTGCCGCTACAATACGCCTGCACTCTGGGTTTAATGAAGGAATAATGCGCGCTTGACTTTTTCGCTTTTATGCGATAAAAGGGGGCCTTGGATCCGCCTCTGAATTCTGTCCAGATAGTCACATTCGCATCAAGCGAAGGATCAAAGTCTTTTACAGTTGAAATATGTAATTTTGATGGATATTTTTGGGGAATCTGTTGATTAATGGCGTAACAAATGTTCGAGCACTCCGTGCTTTTACTCCGATACTCGCTATGCATTTTGATGGGGATTCCCCACGTACCGGCTCGTTTTTAGTGTGCGAATATTACAGCTGGACGGATAATACTGAATTAAATTCCGTCCAACGTAACATTCTCAGCAATATTATTTTCATGAATGACGCAGAACAGTAATAAGTAACAAGCTCTTAGAGGTATTTACTGTCTTAAATATAAAACTGCATTCATTTTAGATTGATTACTATATCCTAGGGACAGCAGACATGTAATTTGTAAATATTTTCCATCCTCTGGATTTTAAATTATTCTGTCCTATAACATTCACAACATTGTCAAAATTACATAACCCCATATTTCAGAAATGGTGGCATGGACTGCTCCATATTTTTGGTGAAGGTTTCTTGTTCAACAAAGATTCATATGTCACATTTGTTTGACATTAATTTTAAATTTACTTGAGTGCAGGGGAATGGGACTACGTGTGTCCACTTTCTATAGAATATTCCCTCTCTGCATCCTGCTCCTTAATTTCATGCTGTTTTCCGTGTCCTATTGCAAACTTAAGTAAATGAATTACAGTAAAATTGATACTTGCATGTTTTCCTTGGACATTTTTTGGTGGCTTAGCTGGAAGTGAGTCAATATACTGCTGGCATGTACTGCTGGTATTGACATAAAACCCACAAGATGATTGCGTACACTGTATAAGAATTAAAATGTTTTATGGTATTAAAAGTGACTTGCTGCCAGGAATGAGGGCTTATTTGTAATTATACTGCCGTCAAAAAGTGCTTTTTAATGATATGAACTGAATGCAAAAGTCATAAATTCATGCAGAATTGCCATACAGAAATATCACAGCTATTAATTGCAGTCTTTCATGAGGTTATTGATATTGTACTGCTGACTTTTTGTCTCCCGCCGCGCGGAACGCGCAAAGCGGCAGGACATGGTATTCACGACAGTCCGTACGTCCGTTCGATCGTCCCGAATCCTTGTCAGCGAGATATCTCAAGAACGAATTGACGGATTTTCTTCAAATTTGATGTCAACATGTATTAGGGTGATACCCCGGCGGCAGTCGATTTTGGTGACCTTCGCGTCACTCTCAAGGTCACACCGAGAGATTACTCATTTTGACACAATTTCACATTTTGTGGCGGGGGACAAAGACACATTAGTGGCAAATACTTGTGTTTTTTTTTTTTTTTTGGACTGACTACAACTGTAGTCATCAGTATGCCTCTCTGTTTGCAATCATTTTGTTTCCAGAGCAGAACTCAAATACCATTTAGTGTTTCTTAACAACACTTTCTGTGCGTATTGATCAGGTCCTTCACTGGTGCCTTTTCATATTTTAAGACTCTGAGATTAGATTGCAGGGGCCGGGAGGGCATGTCATTTTCTGATGACTCTTGTTCCAATGTTCTACTGTCCAGTTTGGTGAGTCTTTGCCCACTGTAGCCTCAATGTTTGTTCTTAGCTGACAGGAGTGGAGTCGAGTGTGGGTGCTCTCCTGCAGTTCTCCATTCAAGGCTGAACATTGTTCCAAGATGATCTTCAGCATAGCATTGTAGCTACATGTGGTTATCTGAGTGACTGTCACCTTCGTGTCTGCTTAAGCCAGTCTGGCTATTCTTGTCTGACCTCTCTTGTAAACAAGGTGTTTTTGCAACATAACTGCAGCTCAGTGTGTTTTTTTTCCGCATTGTTTTCTGTGAACTCTGTTTTATAAAAATCCCATGGAATCAGCAGTTTCTCTGACACTCAAAGCACCCTGTTTGGTACCAACATTTATTCTATGGTCAAAATCTCTTAACCCTTTTAAACGGAATGTGTCGTTGCCGACACTGATGCGTGCATAATTTTGTAAGTACTGTTATTGCCAAAACTTTTGCGCAGTAGAAAAAATTCCAACTGCTCCTGAAAGCTGAGAAATTGCTCTTCAGCCCACATACAGGTTACTACAGAAAGCATTACAGCGTGATGCTCTCCTGGGATTTTTGAATTAGGCCTTCATTATCATTTTACTCTCTCCACCGTTCTGATGTTCGGTCTGAACAATAATCAATCAGACCATGTCTTCTGTATTTAAGCATCAAGTTGCTGCAGCTGATTGGATGCGACTGATTGGAAGTTTACGCAACAAAGCGGCCATTGAGTGTGTTGGTTTCTGTTGCTAAATGCTTTGTATGGTGGTTTATTGAATTGTATTAAACCTCCAATTACATGAGAAGTAACAACTAGATTGTGTTGCGTACTGGTTTCTGTGTAAGCTTATGCAAACTGTATATCAGCTGTAGGGTCCAGCGGTTATGATTATTTCTTACCGTTTAGGATGAGACCACTGTGGAATTGAAGTTAATGCAATGTATACACATGCAAAAATTGACTGTGCCTTGTAGCTCTCCAGATTATTTAGTTACTTCCACCATTGAAGTTGGGGCGGAGGTGATGTTTTCGCTCGTTTGTTTGTTTGTCTGTCTGTCTGTTTATGAACAACATAACTCAAAATGTAATGCATGGATTTGTCTGAAATTTTGGGTGCATTGCTGTTGCATCAAAGATGGGCCCTATTGATTTTCACCGCTTTCAGTAGCCTGTATGATACAGTCGTTATGATGCACTCCTCACTGACTAACTGTTGCTATACTAACGCCTGTAAGCAAAAGCACTCAAAGTGCTTCACGGCCTCATTATGAGTGGGAGGCTTGTTCTTCTTCTTTTTGGTTTTATGGCGGTTGACAGACCTGTTGGTGTATTACCGCCAACTACTGGATTCATTCAACATAAATTTCCCTATTCCTCTTATATCGAATTCCCACCAAAGCCTCGCCAAAGTGAAAGGTGCACTGTGTCTAACAATGCATTTGCACTCTGCATGTGTTCAGTGTGATTACACTTTCGATTCCTGTAATCTACTAGCCGAATGTAGACTCAATGCATTGGCTTTTGAAGAAGGAAATGACGTCAACACCAAAGCTGTCTGCTGATTGGTCCAGCCAAAAAATTTCAGGCGAAGCGCCGCGAGGTAGCTTTCCTTTAACGCCCTGATGGGAGCGATCATCAAAGCCACCTAGCGGACACAAGGGCGTTAATCATTAACGTTACGCGTTCAGTGAAACAATATGGCCGTCACGGCAGCCATCTTTAAATCGTCTGACACGTGGTCACTGAACTTTGCTCCCACTCACAAAGATTTGGATTGTGCTGCCTTGGCGGAGGTTTGCACTCTGAGTGCCTCTAGTCTACTGTTTGTAATTATGTGCTAAATTTTGAATTATTCTGCAGTCCTTGACAAGATCAGATCAAACAATTACCATCACTGAATGGGGAAAAAAAAATATTAGGCTGAGAGTTATAATCAATTACTTTGTCCTCCATTTGATTTACACTGTTTCTTCACCAACATGTTTTTGTTGAGTTTATCGATCGCTGTGGACTTTATGCCCAGTCATTGCAAACTTGGTAACCAGTAACTCATCGAAATGCACTACGAATAATGTTCAGCTTAATTTCCATTTTTCATTGGTTTCCTCCAGTGCTGCTTGGTGTCAGTATTGGCCCAATCCAGTCCTTTGCTGTGCTGTTCTTTTGGGGGATTAGGTTACTAATCTAAATTGATCTGTTCGTCCATCCATCCATTATTGGCTGCTTATCCCGGGCCAAGTGGCGAGGGTGTCAGACTCAGCAAAGTATCCCAGGCACCGCCCCCCTCCTCAGTTACTTCCTTTAAAGGGATATTTCAACATTTTGCCAAATTGGCCTATTGCCATAATCCCTATAGTTATATGAGTAGGTACATTACCTTTAGTTATCTCTGCCCGTTGTTTTGAGATTTGGGGGGGAGACGCAGCTCGCATCTTTCCCCCCTCGAATCTCAAAACAACGGGCATGGATAACTAAAGGTAATGTACCTACTCATATAACTATAGGGTTTATGGCAATGGGCTAATTTACCAATATGTTGAAATACCCTTTAACTCTTAGGGGGATCCTGAGCCATTCTCTGGGCATCCGGTGTTGTAATCCCTCCAACACATCCTAGGCCTGCTTAGGGGCTCCTCAGTCAGATTCTCCTGAAAACCACTCAAGGTCCAGGAGGCTTCTTGACCAAATGCCCAAACCTACTCAGCTGACTCCTCTCAACACAGCAGAGCAGCAGCTCTACTCTGGGTCTTTTCGGCGTGTCTCAGCATCTCATCCTATTTTTAAGGGTCTGTCCAACCACCCCACAGAGAAATCTCATTTTGGCCACTTGTATTTGTGATCTTGTCCTTTCGGTCACAACCTACAGCTTGTGACCATAGGTGGAAGTTGGAATGTAGATTAACAGGTAAATCGAGAGCTTTGCCTTTAGGCTCAGCTCCGTCTTCAACACGACGGACTGGCACTATTCCCGCAGCGCTGAATATTCTGCTTCTATCCACCTGTCAATCTCCTGCTCCATCCTACTCTCACTCATGAACAAGGCCCGGTGATGCTTAAATCATTCTACATGGGGTAGCAGCTCACCACCCACTTGTAGGGGACAATCCACCTTTTTTCAGCTGAGAACCATGGCCTCAGATTTGGAGGCGCTGATCCTCATTGCAGCAGCATCTCTTTAGTCTGAAATGCTCCAGTGCACAGCTGGATAAAGCCAACAGGACCACATCATCTGCAAACAGCAGCTGGTGCTACTCTGAAGCCACCAAACTGCCCTCCAAACATCGACTGCGCTTTGATATCCTGTCCATGAAAATCATGAACAAAATGGGTGACAAGGCACACCCTCAGTGAAGGTCAATACCACAAATGGAAAAGAGTTGAACTTGGGGACAAGTGTATGGACTCAACCCTGACTTTTATTGTACAGGGATCAGATGGCTCAAACCAAATAATGCTGTAATGCAGTTTTTTTATATTTGTATCTTTACACACAAAGGCAATATTGCCTTTTGCAAAGTATTTATATTGTGAAGCAACCAAGACCATTCTATACCTGATTGAGTATGGAGAGCTTTTTCATCTGTGGTGAAAAGTAGAAGACCTGAGAGTGTCTGTGAAAGGAGAAGCGTGTGCTTCAGACAGCTCTGGGCAAAGGAACAGACTCAGTTCAACGAGTGAAAATTAATTTTAATTCACACATCAATGTGAATAATCAATGTTTTGTGTCTTGGGGCGTATATTGTACATTTCGAACAAAGAAAGCTCTTGTGGACCATAGCTTGCAGCTTGCAACTGTGACCCAATAATTTTAACTAATCGTATTTTTGATTAGTGCTATTGTTCTGTCCTGTGGTTTATTTGGGTAAGGATGCCATTCGCGTGATTTGTTTACTTGTCTGTGGAAAGTCGAATTATCATGGTATTTTGTGCCAATGTCAATCAGAGTCTCAAGTATTTGAGGCTAACCTGTGTAATTTCTGTAATTGGGCCCTGATTTCTGAAATGTGTTTTTGTTCGGTCTCTCTGCAGCTGCCACGGAAGGGAGGATCAATGGAGGGGAGGATTTCTTTCAGAAGGTAGGAGCAGAATAACATTCCTTTCCTGTAGTCAGGGCCATTTGGCGATTTCCTCCAACCCCTCTGCTAAAAACCTGACACTGGGTGATACTTTTTTTTTTTTGGAAAAATTTGGTGTTTCCAGTCCCTCTAAAATCTGGAATTTCCAAATCGGGGAACCATCTACAAGCGTGCAGGCGTGCTCGTACACGGCTCAGGCTGCCATCTCAGGAGAGTGCCGACCGTTTGTTGTTCTGTTCGGAAACTTGCGCTCGTCAGCCATCGCCTCATACCTCTCAAGCACAGAACGAGAGGGTACGAAACCCGAACATGTGCCTGCTTGGAAAGGATGACCAGTAGGAGGCGCTTCAGCAGCAAGCAGTGCTAACTCAAGCCGACTGTATCCCTCCCGTAATGCTGAGAAGCGCAAAACCAGTTTTGCACTGTTCTCAAAAGACTGTTCGCCACGATTGCCACTGGCGTGGTTGGATTCTGTCCAATACCGCGATGGTCACTCTCACTCTCTAATGTGGCGCTTTCACTAAGTGAATCAATCGGCAGCCTTTAGTGATATGTTTGCATTTTTATATTCATAAACGAGATGCAGGTAACTATGGCTCTTCAAGTTTTGAAAATGAAATTTGTAAATCTTGCCAGCATTTAAACATCACCTGACAAATGGCCAATTAGGTACTCATGCATAGTTTGAGAAGTTACTCTGTTACTCCTCATTGATCTTTTGGATTTGGTGACTGCCATCATCAGATAACGTGGATGACAGGAGATGAGATTGCTCTGTGACCTTGGTTGAGAGCCATGAAGGAGCTGTTTCTATCATTGTCCTACCAAACACCTGGGTGAAGGGCCATGAACACTGGCTTCTGCTCATTTGGAGTGAGCCAAGGAAAACAAATTTTTTATATACAGGTATTCTTTGTATATTTGTGGTTCTTCTTCAAAGTTTTTTCACAAAGGCTTTTCAGTGAGACACCTCAGAGGCCTGAATTGATCATAAATATCTTCTGGAAAATGTGAGAATCCTGGCAGGTATCAGTAATGAGGGACTGAATCAACTACTGTAAGTCTTCATCAGTTGACAAAGGTGCCCCTAGCTAGAGGGAAAGTGGCCTCTCCTGTTAGGCACAAGAGGAAATGTCTGCAAAATAAATACAGGAGCAAGGTTTCACAAAGTGATATGCCACTTGCAGGAAAAAAAAACTTTCTGCACATGGCAAAGCTTATCAGCTTTTGAGCAAAAATCTCACATGAGTGAGAAAATAAACGTCTTTATTCAGGGAACTGAATAGCCGCTGAGGAGGGGCCTAGTCTCAGGATATGGCTGTTGCCCCTATTTCACTGTCTCTGTTTTTACTGTGCTGAGGGGAGATGGTATTAAAGCACCGGAATGTCAATCCTGCCTTTGAAAATAATCCTTTCCTAACATACTCAGTTGACTTATTAATGTTCCTTAAACGACTAAATGATGAAAGCAAAGAATGTGCTAAGTTGCAGAGAGAGATGGCTCACTTCAGCAGGTTATATTCAGTAAATGCTTACAATCACTGGCAGTGGCGGCTGCTGAACATAAAACTGGAGGGGGCATAGAAGAGACCTTTGAACCCTTTAACTCTAAATTTTCACGCAAGTTTTCTCTCAACACTCCCAACTGGCCTACATGAGGCTAAGGAAAAACACTGATACACAACAAAAATTCATCAGAATATTTTATTTTTGATGTTGTTGGCCGTTCATCTTCGATGAAATATCATTCCATTCTGAAGAATTTCCACTAGAACACTTCTGGACATTATATAGGTCCAACTCTCCCTCGTAATCTGCAACAGATAACATTTTGGTGTGATTTTGCATCACTTCGATCAATGTCTTTGGAGTGATGATGAGCGAAAACAGAATGGGTTGCATTTCACACACAATGTTCACGATGTGCAGGCAATCATAAACAAAGAAATTTTCTGGAAATTGACGTCGCATGCTTTGAGGAACTGGCCTATTCTGACGATAGCAGAACATCTCCATATTTTGGTATCACCAAAAAGAGCAGATTTTCAGCAAAAGTTGTATGATGCGTGATCAGATGTTAAAAGAAATGCCAGTGATGAAAGTTTTATAACCTTTCATGCGGTCAAATCTGCCGGATTTGGCAGTGCCATCGAGTTAAGTTGGTTCAAAGCCAGAAAAAGCTTTTTTTTTGTATTGTAGGGCAATGTCACATTCTGTATCTTCTGGTTGAAGTACTTCCCTGAGTCTATACCGCGCTTAAACTGAGAGAAATATTCAAACCTTGGACACCATGTTTTTATGGCTACAGCATACATGAAGTGGAAAATTAAAAAAAAAATTAAAAAATAAAAATTTCAATGAAAATGTTTGATTCACTTGAAATGATGTATGAAAAAAGATTGGGTCACCTCCACCCTCTTTTTTTTTTTTTTTTATTACTATGGATTTTCCGTGTTAACTTTTGACACATCCTGTGAAGCTGGCGATTAACTTTGCACTTGGAGATTATCTCAATGAAAACAAAAGAAGCCAAGATTAAAATGTGCATAATTTCATTTCCTTGTGAAGTGTTTCTCATCTCATCACACAGAAAATTGGTTACAGGACTTTTCGTCCCTGGATTTCTCATCCCCGAACTTTTTGTCCCAGTACTTTTCGTTCCCAGATTTTTCGTCCCCTAATGATGACAAAACGTGCCACCATTGTTGACAGATGGATGGACGGGATGATGGATGGAACACCATGATATGAGGATTTGCATAAGGGATGGGGTTAGGGTTATAATGCAGGAAGAGGGCAAAGCATTATTGGGGAGGAACAATCCAGGGATGAAGAGTCCGGGGACAAAAAGTCTGAGTGCAAAGAGTCCAGGGGCGAAAATTCCTAGGGGATGAAAATTTTGGGGACGAAGAGTCCGAGAGTCTAGAAAATTGGCTGCTCCTGAGAGAGTTCATAACAGCTCAGTAATCTAAGAAAATTATTGAAAACAGATCTAGACTACTCGACAATTTGAAGGCGTGTTTTAAATCACCCCTATTTTCTGTTCAGCAGCCGCCACTGATCAGTGGTAAAACTGGGTCACCTCCACCCTCCTCATAATAACACGCATGGGCTCTAGTAGAGTAGTTTATTTAAACTGGCTCCTTTGGCGCCATTAAGTGGTTGAAGATGTTTTAACCGGCAACCATCAATAATTTGCAATTTACATGACATTCTCTTCCATTTGTAGAGGGAATGCTTGCAAGTTTATGGTCTATTACAACTGCGAAAAAGAATACGCTCTTGGTATGAAAATAAATAAATCAAGACTTGAGGCTTGATTTTTCTTCCTCTGTATCTTTTGGAAGCTGCAAATGGCAATTCACAAATGTAAAGGCGATCAATCATCTTGTTCAAGCCCATATCAGGTGGCTGTTCAAACTCATACCTAGGCCCATGGTGTAGACATTACCGGTATTTAATGCAAGAAAAATTGATGTGCGTATTTCAACAAGTCAGAATGTGCCAGGTTTTTAGGTGCAAGTATATGGGCGTCGAAGGCTTTTTGATTTTACATTTTGTCGCGTCAGGTTGCTACACAATGGTGTCATTCATTCTTTGCCAAAGATTTTTCAATTCACGGTCCATGTAGTTGGGTGGACAAAGAAATACAGGAATTAATATTTTTCTTGGTTCATCTGAAATAGATTATTCCTGTGCAGCCATTTCCTGCGGTGTCGGACTGCTTCAGAATAAAGAAATAACACTCATGTCTCTCCAGTAAGAATTGGCCTGAATTGAGTACAGTGGGGGCTGGGGAGTTGCTGACAGTTGTATTTGACATCTCTAAAGGTTCGACTCTGGTGTGGAGTCAGGGGGTAACCTCGTGCAGATGATGGCAAACTTTTGTGTGGTTTCACTTTAGCATGCCTTAATGTGTGGATCTTGGGTAACCTAGCCTCACAAACTCAGGGATTGTGTGTTTACATGGTATTACCTAACCCCATATCCCCATCGAATGAATGTTTTTTCATCCTTTCAGTGATGGCAGTGAATGTTAACAGGGCACGCTATGGTGCTCAATTCACCAGCATGCAACTGCAAGGGCATTTCTGAAGTGGTAGTGCAGTTCACAGTCTGAAATTTTATGAGCATCAGCATGAAAGTGAGAACTTAAAGTTAACATCTGACTTCTGGCAGGTTCGGTTTTTCTTAGGTTTCCAGTGACCTAGAGATCAAGGCAAAGTTGATGTTGAGGTCTCTAAGACCAGAAGACTTGTATATGCAAAGAAGTCTTACCTGGCAGAATGTTGATGCTTTTTTGGAAAGTAAAATCTTCAACTTTATTCTTTAAGTGATCTGAATTTTTCCTTATATTTATGGATGTTTTGAAAAATATATTATGCTAGTTTTAATTCATGCCACATTGTTCAATATTCTTTTGTAATAACATTGTAACATTTTCATTCAATCACTAATCGTGATGAGCTCATATTGCTTTTACTTGTGGGTTGATTACGTGCATAACTCAGAATTGTGTTTGTAACTGTTTAAATATTTCTCATTCCTTGCTGAGTTGATTAAGCACGTTTTGGAAATTTGTTGCTATTGAATGTTTTTACAGATGGGTTAAGTGTGGGAAATGAGGCCTTCTAGTGTTTTGTTGACTCTGGTAAGTGCCTGTTAAGTAAACCAGTCTCTCGTAGGTTTTTAGAATGTTGCTCGTAAATAACAGTTGTTTTTTTAACGTAATTCATATTACAAACCCAGTTTACTCCTTTGAAAACAAAGTCCATATTTACCTCCATCTGTCTGTCTCCCACAGTTGTGAAGTAGATTTTTATATGGAAAACTTTACTTTGTTGTCAAAGATAAGATGGGTATTCTTTTCTGTGTTGGCTGACAGGATCTGTATGCTGTGTCATCAGCTGTCAGGTCTAGCTGTTGTGGCTGTTTCTGGTAGTTTAGGAGGAGGCCACAGGGTGCTTAATTTATTCCTTGTTTATTAAAATTCATGCTCGTTTGCCCACAAAAGATATCCATCTGGAACTTTTACACTCCGCAATGCCATCGTCCCCTCCTGTATTCAAGTGTAGTTTGCATATACCTCTGGTGATTCTCCACGTTTGACTCAATAAACAATTCAAACTATGCTGCAAAAGCTGTGGAGTCACCTATTAGACTAATTGGTTCATGTTTTAGTTGTCATCATTTAAAAAGTGCGGTGTTTTATTCACTGAAAATTAAGTCGAAGCTCAAAACTTTGGGCTGTCATTCATGTCAGTATTTGGAAAAAAAATGGCAAATTGATAATGGTAATTCCACTTGGTCTTCACATTACTAGTTTTTTGTTGAATGGTTGTTGAACCTTTGCCAGGAAGTCTGCTTCAGTGGAAAGGCTTATTCTGGTGATTTCCTCCAGCCACCTCTTCATTCCTTCGCCCACGTACTGGAAACGGATTGGGGCTGCATGGTCTCATTGACTCATGGGAAGAACAATGAGAACATGGAGCTTTAAAGCTGAGGACATGCACATGAGTTTCATTCCTTTTCTCTCACATAGTGCTGACTATTCCGGATGACTCGTGCCCATTCTCTCAGTCCCTTTCTGAGTCATTTTTCGTCATCCATCAAAGACCATAATGAACAGATCTCCACCTATGGGGTATTTTTAACCCTTACACTTGGACAGTATAGTCTTATGCCAGAGTTGGTATTGTTTACCTTCGAGTTTCTTCATTATTTTTTTTATTGATTTATTTTTTAAAATTTGGTATCTCCAATCCCACCCTAATCTGGAATACCCAATTGAGGAACTATGTACAGTACAAGGCTTGCTCGTATGCGACCCCCTGCTGCCAATTCAGGAGTGAGGGACGATTCGCGGCTCTCCTCGGAAGCACAAGCCCATCAATACTGCTTCTTTACACTCATTGGCTGAATTCGCAAGTTCAGAACGAGGGCAGTTGATACCTGAACATGAACAAGCTTAGAATCTTCCTGACGAGTGCCCGGCTGGCAAACAGGAAGCTTTTGAGCAACGAACAAAGCAACCATTTTTTAATATTTTCCCTTCCCAGGAGACCCTTCCCAGTTTGCATCCCTGTAGTGCATTGGCCCGCGCCGTGATAGTCACTTCTGCTTCGCAACGCAATGTTCTACCGAGTGAGCTATCCGGCAGCTCATTATTTTATTATTTATTATTCCTAATATTACTTTGATAGTAGAAGTGTGTTCCTGTGCCGTTACCGCTTTGGGACGTGCAGAATGCCTGCCCTCAATGCTGTCCCAAAGTTTCAAACAGAAAGACCCCTTAAATACTTTCAGTGCGAGGCCACTCCTGCCTTCCTGATTTCCTGTCCTAATCCTGCTGTAAGCAATGGCCAAGGGAAATATGATCACAGATGTACAACAAGCTGAAGCCAGTGGTTTACGCTCCTTTAATTTTGCAGCACAATGCTCTTCCTTGTCATTTGAATAGAAAAATGGAAACTACCTGTAGGTCAATTTATGTTTATTGGAATGGTGTTAATTGAATAGGCATGTAATGGCATTGAAATTATTGGATATGAAGTCCCGGCAGATCTTCTGTGGAATTGAATGTGATTAATGCACATAGATGAAGGGCAAAGAGAGGCTTAAATTCTGAAGTAGATTGTGACAAATTTCAAGGCTGTTTATCCTTTGAGTTTTTAATTTTAGCATTAATTTGCACATGCGATTTTTATTTATTTATTATCCCCCGCCGCGCGTTTAGCGCGAAGCGGGGGATATAGTATTCAACTCTGTCCGTACGTCCGCCCGTACGTCCATCCGTCCTGAACATTGTCAACGCGATATCTCAAGAAGGAGTCAACCTATTTCAATTTGTTTTTGGTACCAACCTTCCCACTGGGAATGCGCAGACACCAGTTGGTTTTGGTGACCTAACAGCGGGGGATATAGTCACTTTAGTTTTTTTTTTTTATTTTGCGGGTTCAAGAAAAATGTCACTTTCTTGTACTCATCGTGCCTCCCTCCCCTTTAATGTAAATGTATGGTTGGGTTTTTCCAGCTGCACTGGCCACAGGTCACTGAACAATGCCATTTGGTGTTTTGGTGCAAACTGAAAATCAGTGGTGCCTGCAGATTTTCTAGTAGTGAATAAAGCTACTGCATGTGTCAGACTCATTTGGTTCTGGCTTGTGGTTGAGTTCACTTGAATCCCACATTTATTCAGTGGCTTAGAATTGTATGTCCTGTCTCACTCTTCCCTTACTGGATTAGGGAGGGATACCTTACCTCTTGCTCATAATCCAGGATGATTTAAGGCTGTTCAACACCCACAATGCCCCAAGGCTGCTTCTGGTGCGTGTGTCCATGTGTGTTTATTTTTTTTGGTTGCTTTTCCCAGTCAGACACTGTTGACTTAGATGATTCTTTCTAGGAATTCTCTGGAGGTTGTGATTTTTCATTGGGTATGAGAAATTTTGAAACTTAATTTTTTAGCAAAGCAGTTGAAAGAATCAGAAAGACAAAAAAGGAATCAGTTTGTCCCCGCTGCCTGTGTGGATTTGGTTGAAGCTATTTTCTCTCAAACATTAGCTTAATCTCTTCGCTCAGATGCTCTTTTGCATTCTTCTGCCTATATCCTCCATGGCAGTTGTAGCAGATATTTTTAGCTCACCTTACGACGAAGTCAGATGAGCTTATGTCATAGCCTGTTTGTCCGTCGTTCGTCGTCGTCGTTGTTCGTCGTCCGTAAACATCTTCTCCTCCGAAACCACTTGACAGGTACCTTCCTACCCATGAGGACACCAGAATTTGTTCAAGGCGTTCCGATCCGATTGGCCATATTGAAAATCACATAATTGGCCATCTGAAAGCTGTTTATGCACATATTCAGCTGAAATTTGCTATGTAGTCAGTATGTGGCAAGATGCATCACACATCATACGGCTTTTCCCGTATTTCGATTTTTTTGACCTTGCTTTGACCTTCAACTTTATACCACCCTTTTGAGTTACGTTGAAATCTTTCAAAATCATCTTCTCCGAAAGTTCTTTGTCAATGAAGGTGAAACTTGACAGGTATCTTCCTGCCTATGAGGACACTAAGTTTTTTTCAAGGCGTTTCGCTCCGATTTCAGACATGGCAATCACATAATTGGCCGTCTGAAAGCTGTTTATGCACATATTCAGCGAAATTTGCTATGTAGTCAGTACTTGGCAAGATACATCACTTATCATACGGCTTGTTCCTTATTTTGAATTTTGACCTTGCTTTCACCTTCAACTTCAACCCCTCTAAGTTACACTGAAACCTTTAAAACTCTTCTTCTCTAAAACTACTTGACCAATGAAGCTGAAACTTGACAAGTATCTTCCCACCCATTAGGACACTAAATTTGTTCAAGGCGTTTCCCTTCAGTGGTCAGGTGAGCTACAGGGCCCGTGGCACTATTTTTTTTTGTTTGTAGTAGGTACATATTTTTGAGTCTTTTGTATACTTTACTCCATTTAGCCCCTTGTGTACGGGAAACTCTCATAGGTGGGCTGACTCACTGACCCGCATACCGGGAACCGCAAGTGCTCTGTTGACCTTGATGGCCTGATTTGAGTATGCGGGCTGGGATTGTTGGCTAGGAATTATTTCATGCACGTTCTTCGCCTGTTTGCTGTGATGATTGCCAGGTCAAGTATTTTATCCACAATTTTTGGATGATGGGACAACACCACAGAAGAAACTGAATTTTTATGCTTCATTTTTCACTCTGTATAAGTTAATCGAGAAAAATTGAACAAAATATACAAAATCACGCAGTCACATTCCAGTACATCTGTCTCATGTTGTACAGTTTGTTACACGATTTGATGCACAAACTAACTTTGCAAGTGGCACATCTGGACTGAAACTCGTGGCAAACTTTGTTCTTGGAACAGACGATGCACTATTTCTGTGGTATTTGGGTCATTGCTGTGGGCGGGTGGCTCTCAAAGAAGTGTCGTCCAAGGAGTCTATTCGGAGCTGGCGACTCTGTCCATTCTCTTCGCTAAACTCACAGCTCAGGATACGCACCCAATGAGTGATCAGGTACATCATTAGTCTGACCACATATTGGTACCAAGTCATTTGCGGCAATTGCTACTCACCATCCAGCATCCGCAAATACGTGGTTTCCGACAATGGGAACAGATCACTTGCATACACATTTATCCCACCTCAGACAAGGATGCTTTGATGGCATTGGTTGAAAGCAGTCACTTGGAAACCCCGTATACTCCCATATTACGTCTCCGAGCCCATACACTGTGAGTAAGTAGATTATCGCCATTATCGGCTCTGGAGCAGCCGAAATGGCTTGCATGTGGAAAAAAAGTCTTCAATGGGATAAATCCGTTACACTGTTTGTTAGAGGGCCAATACAGAAATATATGGGGATTCATAAATGGCGCGACTGATGCCTCGCCCAATATGCCATTTACTGACCCCATATATTTCTGTATTGGCCCTCTGACAAACTGTAACTTGTAATCCGGGTCCCGCCTGACTGGCTCATATGCATTGCATATACGCCGGTCACTTGAGCATTCAGTCGAATACAAAACCGTACACAAGGGGTTAATACTGTCAGATCCATACAGATTTGGACATCACAGCATATTGGCAATTGAATTAAATACTGAATATGAGGTCTAGGTGCATAACAGTGAAAAGCGCAGGAATTATAGCTCTCTTTATTCGTAGTCTGACGCCTCCCTCCAGTGGATCTGGTTTCCTGCCTGCTTGACGATAGTTTTTTCTGTCCTCTTCAGCTCAGATCATTGAGCCGCTTATTACATTCAAGTGCAGTCCTTAGAGGACTGAAGTAGGAGGCTATAAGGTAAATTTAGTGCCTTTACATCACCTGACAAAACTGCATTAATGCACTGGTTTTAAGGGGAACGACTATGGCTGATATGATTAGTCTTAATGGAACCAAACCCGCACCACACTCACAGCAATTAATTCATCTCACAGTAACGCTTTTGACAACAGTGCCACAGTCACGTTTTTATTTCCTGTCACATGATGACCAAAATGGATTCAGGCACTCCCAGTTTTAATCTGCAGTACCGTTTGCGCTGCATTTACGCTGCCAAATTGGGGCCCTTTGTATGAGAAACATACTATTTCTCACTGAGTTTTTGGAACGCGTAAGAGCCGCATAACCTAATTTAACATAATGTGGCACTTCAGATTCGGCACATTAGCAACTTGATGCAAATCTCACGCTGTTCACTGAGTGGGGCATTGTTCGGGTTGGAGTGGACACCTACTGGATGGGAGGTCTCCAGGCAGAGGTTTACTGACCACTGCCCTAAAGTAAGCACCCCAGCCACACAGCTAATGTTTACTATGGCCTCATGCCCCCATTTAACTGTAGTCATTTTTTATGTTGGCATGTAATGACTTGGTTGTAGTGGAAATGTCTGCATTCTTTCCCCTCTGAGATTGAAAGCAGCAAAGCTTGATGGAATTAGATGGCAAGCAGTTAGGTTAACATGTAGAGATGTTATTGCAGAACAGAAACCACAGTCACACTTTGGATGAAGTGTTGCTCATAAAGGCTTTATACAGCATGCATAAAGCCTTCATAAATGAGGCATAATGTCTTCATAAATCATATGTAAGCAAATGTAATGCTTTCTAAAGGGTGAAAGAACGCATCCTTATTCAGCATGTGATGCCAGCTGTCATATAACGGACATTGTTACTCAGCTAATGGATAAATACTCTAAAGGGTGACATTATCATTGTCACATCTGGCATCACATGCTGAATAAGGATGCCTTATTTCCCCCTTTACAAAGCATGACATTTGCTTGCGCATGATTTATGAAGACATTATGTCTCATTTATGAAGGCATGATACATGCTGTATAAAGCCTTTATGAGCAACACTTCATCTAAAGTGTGACCGAAACCACTGTGGCAGGGAATTAACCTTTAGGGCACCTGTGGGCATTCATAAATTTTTGTGAGAATTGGTTTCCCTGTGGACTGCCCTGCAAGCCCCTTCCCCCATCCTACTCTTGTCTTTTAGTGATGCCATGATTACCTAAGTCTTGGTGGTTTAGGGTTGACACAATATTGTGTTTTATTCATGAATAACCTTAGAATTTATTCTTTTATCAGGGGCTGGTTTCCCACATGAATACATAACCTTGTCAGGCTCTCAACTACAAGTGTAGAAATTTGAAATTCAATGGGGTCTTGCAAGCAGCAGAATTTTAATCTTCCACATAGCATGTGCTGGCATATATATGAAGACAAGCCCTAGGCAATAATGGGCCCTGAAGATAGAACTCAACTAAACTGGGAGGAAAAGCTGATCTCTTGTTGTAAAAAGTTGTATTGCTTCTGGTTAATGATGAATTCCAATTAATCACAATTTATCCCAATTGACACTATATATGATTTTGATGGGCAGTTTCGTAAATTTTTGCAAATTTCGTAAGAGGGGACATTTGTGAAAATTGAATGGCAGTCATTGTGTAGGACTTTTATTTCAGGAATTCATGGGTTCAAAAATTAAGGTATCTCTTCGCTTTTGTAGTTCTTGTGATGTATATCTGAATAGTTCACATGTCCAGGACCTAATCTGTAATACAGTTTGGGCAACGATTGTAGGTTTATTGCTAATTATTTTCAGGTGGAAGAAAAACTGACTGTTTCTATGAAGATGTGTGTGGTCTTTTCTTAAGTTAGTCACATCGCCATAGTGCTGCCAAAAATAGCATTAACTACAGAATAGACAGATTCTCATTAAGGGGGGGGGTCCTCGACAAAAAGAAAAGGAGGACCAGCCAAAGTCCTCAACAAGGGGTTGAAAAACTAAGATGAGGGTTTTTTTGTTGAAAAAGTCAGAGACAAAGTTCAAAAACGGGGGAAAGATTCAGTTGTTTTTGAGCCCTCGTCACGTGATTTTAATTTGTGGCTGGCTGCAGTCTCCGAAGTGTGCGGCTCAAAGGTCCGTGGCAGCCCTCCAGGGATGTTCATCTTTTTGAGAAAACGGGGAGTTGACTGTTGAGCATTTGGGAATAAGGGGTGATTTGCGGAGGCGGCATCAGCTTTCAGTGGCTACAGAGATTGTGAGAGGCAGCCAACAGGCAATGCCATGATACCTCTACTGCTGGCATCAGGTTCACGTGCAGCACAATTCCTGTATATGGAGAAACAAGCTCTCAATTGCAGTGGTTTTCAGAGCTGTGTTTATAAACCAGGCCAAATCTCAGAAATATGCTCCTTTGGTAATCCCCTGTTTCCAGGCAGGAACTGTGTTAGTTGGGGATTTTGTGGGCTAAACGTTTCGAGTTTGATTGTTTTAACTGGACCCCATTTCTCGACCAGCTGTGCATGGGTAACGGAGTGATTTAGACGTACTGCATAGAAACGGCCCCTTTTGTGCATTTTTTACAGATTAAAACATTTGTTTTTGTGAGAAGTAAAGGCGCAGTGACGAAAAACAGCAATGTCTGTTCGCTTGGGAGACTTGCACTGTTGGGAGTAATGAGTTTGAATTCCTTTAAAATGGTGTGCAAAATGGTCCCAATAAAATGCTGATTTTTCAGTTCTGGGAAATGTCATTGTGCAGCTTGTAGCTTTTTATGAAGGAAGGCGTGCCAGAGTTCATTGAAATACTTCCATGTTTTCATTTGGTTTGAACACACCGCTGCCTCTGAATACATTTTTCTTGGTTGATCGCAGTGTGTTGGAGAAGGTTGAGGCTTGTGTTAAAAAAAAAAAAAACCTGGCCTGCAGAATTGGAGACAATATTCTTTCTTTGGGGGACAAACTTCATAATCGCATCAAAATATGAGCTGTGATTTGATGCGACAAACCTTTAGCAGATTTTCTTTATTGAAAAAGTGAGGCGCACCTCATGAAGCATAACATGGGTCATAAAACGTCCTGAAAGGGAATGGCATATCAGTATAAATCTGTAGAAGAGTTGCCCAAACATTAGTCATATTATATTATATGTCAGGTCATATTGTTTAAGTAAAATGGTGTGATATGTGTTGCAGGAATAGACAATATCCTCACTGCAGGTCCACTTTGTATGATTGGATTTGTTCTAACCAATTAGTATGCCTGGATTTATAATGGTTGTACAGGAATTGCTGGGTTTCTCTTGCTTCAAATCAGGCTGTAATGCTCGCCGCCTGTTCATCAAAAATGTTACGTTGAATTGATTTGGCGGAGTAAGTAATTATAAACTGAGATTAGTGTGAAATGTGAACAGATTGGGCTTTGTTTACACCTTCTTTTGTAATATGCGAAACAGAGGGTTTTGAAATTGTGAAACTTGCCATATTACAGAGCCATGGAAAAAGTGCTCGCCCCATCGTGATTTCTTCTATTTTTGCGCATTTGTCACAAGTAATTCTTTCAGCTTTTAAAGAAAAGGACAACCTGGACCTAAAACAGAAAATAAAGTTTTTATATGATCATTGCATTTCCTGAAAGAAATAAGTTACCCAACACTAGCTAAACCTACGTGAAAAAAAGTAATTTCCCCCTTCGTTCAACAAATTGAATAAATTCCTGATTGGCTTTAATTAGACTGGACACCATAAGAAACCTCTTTTACATATGAATGCCAGTCTGTGGATTTTACTGTAGCCATTTAGAAGGAAAATAATCACTCCTACTGACTAGTATTTGCTGTTCTCACTGAACAGTAAATGTCTTAACCAATCATCCCTCACCTCAACACATCAGACAAATGAACTTCTTTTATTTTCCAAAGACAGCCAATGTTCTGGAACTTCCAAAAGCTGGATGTGTTCGGTAGCCAGGAGGTTATTTTTCACAAACTTGAATTGTTTTTATGGCATCTGAGAAGGGGATGTTTTCTCAGCAAAGCAGTGGAGCTTTGGAAGTGACTTCATCACGCAATTAGAGGAGGACTAGTGCTGAGTGTCAGAAGAGTAAATTGGAGTGAAACATCTCCTTAAGATGTGGGAAAGGACCGGAAGGAAGGAAGTTGTTGAACCATTGTAAAACCGAACACCGCCCGCAGCCATGGGGAAGACTGGCTACTTCTGAGTCACCAAAATTGTATATTGAACAACGAACACACATTTTCTAGAAAACATCCGTTCTACAGAGTTCAAGGAGGGCCTGCACACCTTGAGTGTCTTTCAGGTGCAGCTCTTCCTATGATGAAGTTTCTAGTTTATTGCCCTGCCAAATAAGTTTTGGTTGTCCTGCAGAGCAAGCAGTGCTGTGCCTTTCATTCCCTAAACTAGAAAACATCCGTAACATATTCATTTTTGGCTACAGTGTCATAATATTTGAATCTGCTCTTGGTCAAGCTTCTGGCTGCGGCTTTTTTGTTTTTCTAGGCTGACGAGGTCTTGTCACAGTGCCACAGAGCCAGAAAAAAAACACAATATCTTTACCTGTCAGACCAAAGCCTGCATTTCCTGTGTTTTTGCTCAATTTGAAGTGCATTTTGAGTATTGGAGAGTAATCTACTGTGTGGACCTCTCATAAGCACCATAATTTTACCTGTTGTCAAAGGGGTGCAAGAACGTAAGCTCTTTAGTTTGTGTGGAAATTTACCCAAAAAAGGTGGGCTAGTTAAGAGCTTATGGCTTTGGGACTCCAACGCATGCTACGCACCACAGTGGGATCCACTATCTGCAGATGGAGACAACTTGGAATTGTGGTGATTCTTCCCAGGAGTGGGCAGCCTACCAAAATTCCTGTGAGAGAGTATTGACGACACATCCCTGAAGTCACAAAGAGCTCTGACAAACATCAAAGGAGCTGCAGGCCTCTATTGCCTCAGATAAGGTCAGCGTTCGTGAACAAACCATTAGAAAAAGATTGGACTAAACTGGTATCCATGGGTGAGTTACAAGGCAAAAACAACTCTAGGGCGCTGCTTGTGTTTGCCAAAAAAACAAAAACAAAACAATCACCTTGGTGACCTCTCAAGCCTTTGGGATAATGTTAGGTGGACTGAGTAGTTAGAAGTGGAACTGCTCATCGAGATGCTGAGGCAGGGCCTTAAAATATCAGATATTACTCAAAAACCCTCAAAAACTGAATTAAAACTATTCCAAAAGACTAGTGGGCCAAAATGTATCAATAGCTATATGGAAGACTGACCTCAAGTCATTGGGAGAATTAGGTTTTATTTATTTTTTGCTGCGAAAGGTGGCACAGTCAGTTTTTTTTTAATTTTAATACTTCATTTATCGGGAGTCCTTCTTTACTTGTTAATCTGATGTCTGTCAGTAACAAAAATGTTATCAGGCCAAATGTTTTCCTTTCAGCATTTTAAATAATTACTGAAGATACAGATGAGAGGTTTATGCCCTATTAATCAAAAGATCACAGTACCCATTTTCAGGGTTGCCTCATTTGTAAATACCCTCCAGGTGTCTGTCTGTCTTGACATTTTGAGTTACATACACTGTGATGTTATTGTAAGAAAGCCCTATTTTGACAGCAATTAGTTTGAATGAAGACTGCAGCTGCAGTCTGTTCTTCTCTAAGATTCTTTCCACCGCCTGCAGTTGGTAAAATCGTGGAAGAGCTAGAACTAATAAAAGTATTGGAGCAGTCAATCCCTGCTCTGAAACTGTTCTGAATCCCAGCTGTATTCTCCTCCTTAGACTGAAAGCTTACACACTTGTGTTAGTCTCAGTGGTTAGTGGGCTGGCTTAAAAGTAAAACAATCGTGTTCTTCCTAAAATTTACTATCATTGTGTATGTTTGTTGGCACCTAAACTACTCGCATACTTTGAGGAAGAAATTTTATTTCAACTGAAAATTGTTTGGCTTAGTCAGATGATGCTTGATATTTTTCATGGTTTTTAAAATCATTGTAGTTTTTCTTTTTTTTTTTTCTATAATGGGGAACTATGGAGTAAATGTTCAAATTCGGTGAATATTTTGAAAACTTTTTTCAAATTCACCAAATATTGAACAAACCTTTTCATATTTTCAGTTTGAAAAAGTGGCTTTCAGCTACCCCACACTGTTTCCTCAGGAACTGCACTCTTTTTCTAAGTTGAGACTAAAAATATCATTTTTTTAATACGGCAAAATTTTGTGTTGTTTTTAATTTCTAGGCTGTCTTGAAGTTGGATTGTGTCATTATGAACATGAGTAGAGTATTTATTTGGTGTCACCGTTTATGAATTCTGTTCTATTGCAACATTAAAATGAAACCAGAGACGGTACTATTTATTGTTCTTTGTTTATGCATTTTATTGTGATCTAAGCATGAATTTATGACCATTGCATTTGTAATGCAGAAAATTATGCTGATAGATTGTAAAAGACGAGTCCAAAGTGTTTACATGTCGAGCATTGTAGCTCATTTGTACAGCTGGATTTTCACTCTAAGTGGAGTTCCTCTCTGAAGGAAATGGCCACAGAGCCCCACATGGGACCTAAACTCTCAACATGGAGTGGAGCGCTCAACTGCATGCTGGCTGACTCGATTTACGCCGTCAGCGCGCACGTGATAGCGAAGCACCAGTGCCGCAGGCCGTTAATACAAATATGGAAATGGGGAGGGAAGTACTGACATAGCAGTCTCTATGCAGCACCAGGCAGTGGCCCTCTAAAGCGAAACAGATGGTGTGTGTTTGCTTCTCAGGACTGGTCTGACTGACTTACACAGGCCCCCCTTCTGCGAACAGGAAGTATTGTAAGTTGAGACGGCTCCATGACTCCGTCGAGAATGCATGTAGCATTAAAGTGCTGCATGCTGTTATTCCTGGGGCCAAGAGTAGCACATTCTCAACTGCCTGGTCACTCTGGCTAGCTTCTCCACACGTTTCAAGATTCATTGGCTTTGACATCTCTGATTGTTTCGGAGATGGTAATGAGTTCTATTAATAATTTAACATTCCAAGGCGCAAGGAAGCGTTTGCCTTAGGTGTGTTCTTGAAAACTACCAGCGAATTGCTGCCTGATGTATGCTGGATGCTTGAATGCATTCACAGTGCAGTCTGTAAGTGCTTTGGATAGTTCCAGAATTTTAGCTTTAGGACTGTCAACTCCTGCCCCTCACCTGTAAAAGCCATGTATGTGAGGTTAATGCACTGACCACCAGCCTTTTGTTTTTTTTTTGCATGGATTTAGTTTCACATCATGTGAAGCTGCTTGGAATTTCAGTCTTTTTATATGCATTGTCACTGTCCAAATTATTACGATCTACCCTGTATATCTGTGCAGTCCACCTGACTTTTCAACTGGCTTGATATTCCCAAGAGTTGATACTGATGCTAGGAGGAGGGATTTAAGGGCAGCTTTAATGGGACACAAAGCTTTTTGAATTGATTTTTAGGCGTATGTTTTATCCCGCAGTCAGTGAGGCTTTAAGAAAATTCTCCAGGAAAAGGAATTATTGATGTACCAGGTGTTCTGTCCAAATTCAGCGTGGATCAGGGGTACCTTGAAAGCTCCGGGATGTGCGTGTAGGCTTCTATCAAGGAGATTTTGTTATATGTGGAGAAAATTGTTTAGTGGCTGCAGCAATAAAATTTCTACAAGGTATACATTGGTTTTGCCAAGATTGTCCAAAACACAAAGACTTCATGCATTCATGGTTTTTTATTTATTAGGTTGTTCTTACTCACTGATTGCACTGTCTTAATTTGGATGTAAATATAGAGTTCAGGTGCCCCTTGGGTTATGGTTTTGTGCACGCGTGTAAGACAATGAAAAACATTATTTGTATTTCTGAGTTTCTCTTGCATATATGTATGCAGATGATTTTTGTATGATCTATACCTCGCATTATTTTGGCTGTACTTGTCCTTGATTTATTTGATTCTTGAAGTTTTGTTAGACATATTCCTGACTCCATATTCCATCTGCATATTAAGCCATAGCACTTTGTTTATTGTATTTGGTTAGTATTAATTGAATTACAAAATTAATAAAAACATATTGTTTGCCCTATATTATCTGTATATTAATATTGAAAAGTACAGAATCAAATGTGCGGTTCCTAGTAAAAATACAGCCTGCTTGAACTTGGGTCTGAAATGTTGTTGATTTCTCATTAAATCAATAGTTCAATATGTTTATCTAGATGAAGTACCCTTTGTCTTCGGCAATTTGTTGGCGTAGATGATGGCAGAAACATTTTCTTTTCTCAGGCTGCAATTGAAAATTCCGGTGCTAAAAGTGCTTAATGCTACGTTCCATTTGTAGTCGGAAGTTGGAATTTCCGAGTTCTGAGTCGGAAGTTTCAACTGGAACACCCCCTGAGGTCGGATTTTCGACTCGGAAAGTCGGGGAATCTTCACTACCCCTGAGTTAACATTTAAAGATGGCTGCCCAGGTGGTAATATTCTGTTTATTACTTCTGACTCATGTTTGTTGCACTATATCAGCCGTGTACATTGTTCGACGTTTATATATGGAAACCAACCGTGTTTGAAGGTTGCAGAAGGACCACATATTTGTCCAGAAGTTGCTTATATTCGGACAAGGGAAATGCGAGAATAGCTTTCGTAGACGTGAGCATCTTGTTTTACTACTCTTCTTCCCGGTTTATGCCGGTTGGCGACTTTTTTTTTTTCCAACTTTGTAACTGGAATGCTGATAACTCAACTGTCACGTAATTCCCAGCTCCGACCGCCGATTTCCGAGGTAAATGGAACGCAGCATAAGTCACAAAACGTCTGTTTTGAGGCATAAATGGTCTGATCCATAAAAGATCCATAAAATCTGCTTATTGAAGTATCCAGTGCTAGAAGTACTTAAGTCTCAAAATGTCAATTTCGAGAGAATTGAGAAAATTAACTTGGGTAACTATTTGTGAAAATGCGAATTAAGTACTTTTAGCATCAGGCTCTTCAGTTATTTTCAGTCTGCTGCTGAAAACAGTGGGGTGGGTAGTTATTTGGTTTCCTTTAATTTTGTAGTTTTTTTGTTATCAAAGACTGAGACTTCAGATTTAAAGATCAAGTGATTGTAAGATGATTACCATCATCTTCGCCCAACCTGAAGCCTTTTCCCTCATGGTCATGGTGATCCAAATGTGAGTTGGCCAAATGTTTATCCGGAATTTCCTTTTACTTCCTGCAAACAAAAAACAGTGGGTGTTTTCTTTTTTTTATCTTTCAGGTCATGGATGAAACCAAAACACAGATTGCATGGCCCTCAAAACTGAAGATAGGCGCCAAATCTAAAAAAGGTAGGCCTGTGTGTGTTCCTCTCATCTGGGCTGAGAGTACTGTTCATGTTCCCGAGCACGTTCCACTGCTTTCCCTCCCCCTCCCCATCTGTGGAGCTGTGCTGGCTCTCACCTCTGCCTAATGCAGTTTAAGGATATTTTCTGTGATTTATAATGCTGTATTGTGTTTGAGATCTTAAAGAACACTTGGGGATCCTTTTCTGGGAAGTCAAATATGTGCAGTACATCAGTGAAAAGTATATGCCCATTTTGAAACTGGCCCATGGGGGAACTGTTGAGCCAAACATAGCAAGTGCATATCACACACTGATTTATTGATCGTGTCCAACTAAGCACTTTCATGTGCTCACATTAGTTTTTGGTGTCATAGGCCTGCGAACTTGCCATATGATGTGCAAAAATAGGAATAAAAAGCACCTGTTTGGCCTGCATGCTGTGAGTTTGCGCTGGCTTATATGTGCACATACTGAACACTTATATGTGCAGGCAAATAATATGCTATTTTAAGGGGTCTTCAGGGTAAAACATTCCGTTTTTTTTTTTTTTTTTTTTGAAAATATTTTTAATTTTCACATAAAATAAATAAAGGAATGCAGTGAGCTGCCAGCATACACTAAGAATCAGTGTTTTTCTTCTGCCTCAATTGTCACTTGTGACTTTAAATGCAAATTACTGAAAATCACAATTTTGACTGATTTTCAACCTTGTGGCATTCATAAAATCATTAATATTCATCTAATTGGCTTGAAATTTGGACTGAAGTTGTATATATTGGAGATCTATGAAATGACATAAGATTCTCTAGAGAGGTGGATCCCTAGGGGGTTAATTTTGAAAAAAAAAAATCAAGTTGATGATGGTGATTTTTTTGTTATGGTTACATAACAGAGCTCATGAAATATTCATCAATGTTCCAAACAAAAAAATCCTACGTCATTTCATAGGACTATCTTAAACCTTTCATTTGAGACTAATTTGAGTAAGATCTGATCATGGGTTATTGAAATATCAGTGCCACAAAATATGCAAAGATTTTGTCACTTAAGTGCCATTTCCATGGCAACCATGTACATTTTTATCAAAATACTTCATTTGATGAGCTTGAAATCATGTCGAGTATTTCTACTTCTTAGTTTTTACATTTTTATGGTTATTTCTACACTTTACCCTGAAGACTCCTTGACCTAATTCCGTAACAGATTATGTATGAAGTGAACAGTGTGCTGTGGAGAGAGGGATGGTTTACTAATACAAACCCCAATTCCAATGAAGTTGGGATGTTGTGTAAAACATGAGTGACAAGTAGACATGGTCAACAACATCCTCCGCCTAATGCCTGAATCGCGTGAACCTCATTTTCAAACTCCATCAATGCCTTGATGGTCTGAAGCTACACACCAAGTTTGGTTGTCCTATCGCTAATAGTTCCTGAGAAAAGCTGTCCCCTTTTCGGACGGACGGACACACAGACGGACGGAGCTCAAACCTATATCCCCCTCACACTTCGTGGCGGGGGATAAAAATGGAATGCAATGATTTGCAAACCCACATTTTATTCACAATTGGACATGGACAACATATCAGATATTGAAAGTGAAGCATTTTACCATTTCATGAAAAATGTTAGCTCATTTTTAATTTGATGGCAGCAACAAATCTCAAAAAAGTTGGGACAGAGGCAAAAAAAAGGCTGGAAAAGTAAGTGATACTAAAGAAAAATAACTGGAGAAGCATTTTGAAACTAGTTAGTTGATTGGCAACAGGTCAGTGGCATGATTGGGTGCAAAAAGAGCATTTTGGAAAGGCAGAGTCTCTCAGAGGTAAAGATCGGCAGAGGTTCACCAATCTGTGAAAAACTGCGTCTAAAAATTGGGAACAATTTCAGAAAAATGTTTCTCAATGTAAAATTGCGAAAACTGAATATCCCACCATCTACATTACATAATATTATCAAAAGATTCAGAGAATCTGGAGAACTGTCCGTGTGCAAGGGACTAGGCCGAAGGTCAATATTGGATGCCTGTGATCTTCGGGCCATCAGATGGCACAGCATAAAAAAATTATTCTGCACTGAAATCACTGCATGGGCTCAGGAACACTTCCAGAAATCAGTGTCTGTGAACACAGTCTGCTGTGCAATCTACAAATGTAAATTAAAGCTGTATCGTGCAAAGAAGAAGCCACGTGTGAACACAATTCAGAAATGCCGCCGTCTTCTCTGGGCCAGAGCTCATTTAAAATGGATCGGGGCAAAATGGAAAACTGTTCTGCGGTCACATAAATCAAAATTTGAAATTCTTTTTGGAAACCACAGACGCTGTGTCATGCTGACTGAAGAGAGGAGAGACCATGTAGCTTGTTACCAGTGCTCAGTTCAAAAGCCTGCATCTCTGATGATATGGGGTTGTATTGGTGCCTATGGTGTGGGCAGCTTACACATCTGGAAAGGCACCATCAATGCTGAAAAGTATAGAGGTTTTACAACAAATTATGCTCTCATCTAGGCAATGACTTTTATATGACTTTTGCATATTGCATGAAGGCAATGCTAAGCCGCATACTGCTACCATCACAACAACATGGCTTTGCAGTAGAAGAGTACGGGTGCTGAACTGGGCTGTCTACAGTCCAGACCTGTCATCAATAGAAAATATTTGGTGCATCGTAAAATGAAAATCCGGCAAAGAAGACCCAGGACTGTTGAGCAGGTAGAATCCTTTACCGCGACTAGATTACTGCAATTCTCTGTTTACCTGCCTCAACAAATCTTCTGTAGACCAGCTTCAACTTGTTGAAAATGCTGCAGCAAGACTGCTCACTAGATCCAAAAAGTCATGCTGCATCACCCCCATCCTAGCCTCTCTACACTGGCTCCCAGTGCACATCCGGATCCAATTCAAGATCCTGGTGCTCACTTACAAAGCCATCCACGGTCAAACCCCGGTTTAAATTTCTGAGCTTCTCCAGAAAGACTCGCCTAGCCGGTGTTTGAGGTCAACTGACCAGTTGCTCCTGGCGTTGCCTCGGACCAGGTTAAAGACCAAGGGTGACAGAGCCTTTGGGGCGGTGGCACAGATGCTGCAGATGGCAGCGACTTGAGTGCTTGGCGTTAAGCTGGCCTTCAAATGTTAGCCTGGCTCCTACTCACTCGTACATGAATGTCCCGGATATATTGTGTGCATTGGTGGAGTCAAAGGTTTTTTTTTAAATTCCAGCACGCTATTGTGTATATTGGCTAGCAGCCCTCTGCATTACTTAAACGGAGAAAAATGTTACATAATCGGTCGCAGTTATCTTGTGACTGCATGTGCCAAATGTCTCCCAGAATTAAAGATGGAAAACACATGCGATTCCCTTGCTGCATATGGACTCCACTACATACGACATATTTGTTGTAAACCGAGGGGAATTTATATTTCCTGGTTGGCTGTCTGGCTGACTGCACAGATTTGATACACTGCATTCAGTGCATTAAATTCAGTGCAGTTTTACTGGATGCCTTTGCCTGTTTCTCTCCAAGGTCACGGTTTAAATCAGCCTTTAACATTATTGAATTTTTTTGCTTTCCTAATTGATTTCTTACTTTATAGAGGGGTTGCCATATTTAATGGTGGCACACCTAATGAATCATTAACGTGGACATGATTGACATTTCTCCTCAACAATGACTGTTAACAAAATTGTTTGATTTTGAATTTAGTAAATTATGTACATATTATATCAAGCAGTCTTTATTGAGTACACTGGAAGCATAATGTTAAATGGTCTGCCCTTGTTGTTGTATTGTGAATCTTTTTTTAGGAAATTGATATGCGAGCAAGCTTGCATTTAAAAAAAATAACTTGATCCCGGTTTGATGTAAGTCGAAGGGCAAAACAGTTAGTTTATGACTGTGCGTGACAGAACAAGTGAAGCGCTTGTGTCTCAGAGAATAAGTTTTATTTTTTCATTGATTTTACATTTATCACAGCACATTTATTGGAGTGAGGGGACAAAATGGCGTGATATCAAAATTGGGGGAGCTGTGTCTGTGTAACGACGGAGCAAAAGATCCTCTGAACAGTTTTATGTCAATTTTTGGGCTCGTTTTTTTTTCCTCCATTAACGACAACAGCTGCACCAGTTCAACATTAAAAGTGATGTTGTTGGTCCTATGTAAATTCATGATGAGCTCTCCCTAATCACAGCAGTTTAAGTGACTTAAATTCCTTGCTCCCTCATTTCCATGGAGCCGAGTGAATACATTTGATTTCTGTCTGAGTGACTGAAGAGAATTTGCAAGTTTTTTTTTTTTTTTTTCTCGTTAATGGCTCCATCACAGAAGCCTGTGAAATGTCTGCCATTAACTTTGTGATAACTGTGCTGCTCCTTCTATTTGATTGGGGAAACTTTAAAGCAGTGCTGCTGGTGATTTGGGGTCAGCCGCCTGTGAGTTTAAGCTAGCTGAACTATATCTCGTCACCTTCTGTTTGTTAAAGGTGACCTATTATGCTACATTTCCATATTTATATTTTGATCTCGGACTCCCCTTGAGTACTCCTGAGCGTTCAAACTCCAAAAAAGCTCTATTTAGCTCATACTACCATCGTCAAAAAACCTAATTTGTAGTCCATTGTAGTCTCTGTCTGAAATGCCTTGTAGCACCCACTCCCTGTATGCCCATTTTCTTCTTACTGGCCAGCTCTGTGGAGGGCGGATCTGGGTGGGACGAGGCAGCAGAACGCAGTTTTCCTGGTCCGCCTCCCCAGAGTGAAACTGAGAAGCGTCTGCCATCTGAGAGGTGATCGACGGGCAAATTCCGCAATCTAACACTGTACTTGTGTATAGATCCAATGAAATGAACTTGTTCTAATAAACGCAATGGCGAAATTGGAGGACGCAGTGCGAAAGTCTGGCAGCTCAAGCTTGAATTTGCTATCTACCTATGGCTACTATGGTGAGTACAGCGCTGTTTCTACTCTATAGCTAGGATTGAGGGAAAGCTAGAATTCACCCTATATAGACACATTTGTAGAATGGGTCAACATAACCCAAGTGTAGACCGGAGACCGTAGAAATCCAGTTCTCCCTCCCATCTAAGATATGCCCATTTCTGTGGCTGCTGAACTCAGGTGGTATTATATTGGGAGAAAAGATGCCTAGTGTTCCTTGTGGCGGTCTTAAGACACCATTGCTATTGTGGGATGCACTTGCAGAGATATTTTCACAATCCATTCAGAAGGGAAGAAATGTTCTTTTGAAATTGAAAAAGGTAAACATTGGCTTGTTCTGCATTTTATGCATTTTTATGGTGAACCTGATTTTATTCATCCTCTTAAGGGGCTGAGAATCTCCCAGAATGCATTTCATTCTCTCTTGAGCTATGCAACGTGTTGTAGCATAGCAGTGGGGGTTGGTTTCAGTCCTGCTGCCTCATCTGCCTGTCTGTTTAATTCATTTGACTTTGAGCCCAAGATCATTGGATTTCTAGAAATCTCCAGCTGTCCTGGCAAGCATTAATAAGCCTTTACAAAGCTTTAGTCTGGCAAATGCATTGATTTACTGGCACTCACGGGTTCCAAATGGCCTCAGACAGCCTTAAAGGGAGGTTATTGTGCTTTGACGTGCTGTCAATATTGCCATCTTTGACAATGAAGAGAACTTCTATTACATGTCATCGCACCATTCTTTGAAATTTCCCGTGACACCATGTTGGAGCAACTTCTGATATCTGTTTATTTTGTTCAATAATGAGGCTGTCAGTTCTTTAATTTACCAAACCTAACATTATGTACTTCTCTATTTAAGTCATCTAAATCTTTCTTAGTCTGGATGATGAGGCAATGAACAGTGTTGAATCTTTTAGTTCTTAAAACTGCCACAAAAACTTTTTTTAAAATTTCTGCATGTATGGCTTTAATAATACTGGAAAGGCTGAGAAAAGGTTTGTGAAATTTACATCTGTACAATTGTAATCATCATGAAATACCGGCTAATCAGCATAATTTGTGTCCAGTCGCCCTCTTCAAATGTGCTTTTTTGTCATTCATTTGAACTGTCAAAAATCTTGTCATCCTTCCTTGGAAAACTGATGTGTTTTTCAGTTCACATTTATTTTCAGCCTTCTTTGAAAAGTAATCAAGTAATAATTCTGTGACAAGATCCAATCACTTCCTTCATAAATGTGATTGCAAGTTCTGAGAGTTTAAGTGACAGTTCTATAAAAAGGTCTGCCATGAATGCTGTATCAAGTCTGAATGCAGTATTAACTAGAGGCATTCCTAGAGTGCAAACCTCCGCCAAGCAGCACCGTCCAAATCTTGGTGAGTGGGAGCAAAGTTCAGTTATCGTATGTCATAGGATTTGAAGATGGCCGCCACGGCGGCCATATTGTTTGACTGATTGCGATCAAAATTAATAGGGTCCATCCGTGATGTAATAGCAACCCACCCACAAAATTTCAGAGATATCTGTTCATTAATTTTTGAGTTATCTTGCTCACAAACAAACAGACAAACAAATGACTCCTGCCTAGCGGGAACGTTGTCAAAATCATCTGGTGTCTGACTCAAGACTAGGGTCAATTTCATAACATGGTGAACAGTTACTTAGCACTTTGACCTTTGCCTCAGAACTTTAAATGTGTGGCCGAGGACAACTGAATAATATAATGCTTAAGGTCACTCGGTAGAGCGCATACCTCCGCCACACCGAGGCAACTGTGTGCATTAGTTATTTTCGTTGGCTGATGTAGGGTATTGTTGCATTCTACCACCACGTGGCAGCAAAACCCAAAAGCACGCTGATTGGAAATCCGGCCCATTGGAAAGCATAGCTGGATTTGAACTTTGGCCTATATCTCAGCTATACTTTGGCCTAGATATTCCTAAATGCAATCACTTGTTTCTCTTGTGCTGTCATACCCTGCAAATTTTGGTAGAAATTTATGCAGCCGTTTTTGAGATATCCTGCTAATAAACAGACAAACAGACAGACGACTAACGGAAGGAAGTAATGGCATGGATCACATAACCTCCTGCCAACTTCATTTGGCGGAGGAAATTATTATCCCTGCTACGAACAGGATGGGGATATAGGAATAAGTGTTTTTTTTTCCACGTCTGCCCATCCATGCATTAAATTTCTGTTCTGGGCCAAAAGTCCTGTGTGTGTGTGTGTGTGTGTGTGTGTGTGTGTCTGTGTGTGTATGGCTATATGTTATTGTATAGATGTGCCTTTTCATAAATCTGTCTGTCCTTCTGTTTGTCTGTCTGTCCCACCACTGCATTTCGTTTCCAGGCCAGATATCAGCCATCCTATGGCGGAGGATCTGAGAATTTCATTCTTGTTTTAATTGACTTACTTTTATAACACACCAGTCACATGACACAAAGCAAGTCTATCTCTGTCCAACTGCTAGTTTGTTCAGTGACGAGACGCACACCGTCGCAATTTCGGTGATTTCTCGTCGACTACTTGCGCTCTTTTTCCTTCATTATTCTATTGCCATAGCTTTAACAGGTGAAATCAGTCAAATTTCAAGTCACACTGAGTCACCAATGTTTGAATGCTCATGGAAAAGCTATCGTATGACGAAATGTGTACAGCATTGCTGAATTTTGGTAGAGGGCTTGGAATTGGCTTTCTGTGTCCTTTCATATGATTCTGTCTTGAATCATCAGGATGACAAAATGATGCCATTGCCTGTCATATCTTTCAGGTGTTGCAACTGTGTAGATTGAGACGAAGAGGTTGAGGGCTCCTGGTATAGTTTCTGCCTGTAAAGAAACTTCCGGAAGCAGAGACAAAGATGATTTGAACCATTTATGTGATAGTTTTAATTGAAAGTGAGATTAGTATGACTTGGAAGACTTATTGTATGGCTGTATGTAGCTTCATTGTAAGTAAGTCAAAGGTTGTGACGTTGCCGGCTATGGGATACTGCCATTGCTACCATGGAGTCAGCTCTTTATCTTAATCTCTGATATAAATTTGGGGTGTCAAAATGGATTCTATGTGAAGAAATTTATCTGGGAATGTATTTTTTTTTTTTTTTTCCATCCCAAATTTTGCGTTGATGCAATGTATTCATAAGCTGTGATGAGCACTGATGTGTGACTAACACTCGGACAGTACTCAATTTTCTGCCACATAAATGCACGAAATGTTGCTTTGAGCCCCAATACTGGGCTTTGTCAATATAAACCTGCTGACATTTTGTGCCTATTAATTCCTCTGAGCTCCTCGCCAGCCCAATTTGGGACCGTCGATAAATCTCGCTCTTGTTGTGGAATTTACGAGCAGAGGAGCACAGAGGCTCTTGCTGGAGTCTTTGCTCCCGGAGAGGTGAGCAGTACCGGCAGCAGCTGTCGAAACACGGGGCCACACTGCACCACCGTGGCCTTATCTCCTGCTCCGTCCCCTGGTGCGGCAGCTGTGTCTGCCCACGTCGCCATGGCGATCTGCTAGGCAGTTGAACTGTGCTGGCTGCTATGCTCCGGTTTCAGACTCTCGCTGTGGGGGAATTTAAGGTCCCTTTTCTTTCATTGAGGCTTTTGCATTTTGTCAGCACGTAAATATAGATTTTATTTTTCCCGGACAGTGGCCTCTGACTTTGGTTCCCAAGGGCATAAATCGTTTGCACTGCGTTGCTGCGTGTTTTGCAGGTTCCCGGCTGCATAGCGGGAAAATGAAAATGTCTCCATGGCAACAGACCAGCTACTTTGTGGGCTTTTGCAAATGGCACAGTTGCAAATACTGCTGATCGCAGTATTGAAGATTAGGAGAATATTTCAATATCCTCCTAAGCAAGCATTAACAGCCCTCTCCAGAAATTTTACAACCTCATAACGATCATTTGAATAATTTACTATTGCATCAGCCCTTTTGTTCCCTTTGAAGCGCAACCAGAGTGTGTCTCTAGTTGTTGCCAAAATGGCAATAGCAGCAGTCTTTTTTATGCTAATGAATTGTTGGATTTTTAATTGGATTAAAATGAAATGAATGCATTCAGTGGCTTATTCAGACATTGCCATTTAAAGTGAAACCTGTGGGACATTTAGCATTATATAGCTCAATCAGGGTGGTCCAGAAACCGTTCGATTGGAGGTTCTACTTCAGTGCTTCTGAACTGCTACTCAATGGAGTCATTAAGAAAGGGCCTACTGTACAGTCGTGTAGAGCTATGATGCATTGCTGGACCACCGGCATGTGATGCTGCTCACGGATGACCGTGGTTCACTACACTTGTCTTGCTGGTGATTTAGAGAGCTTAATGGAGGAGTAAGCATCATTTTCCCCATGGATTCACAGGAAAGGGCAGTCACATATCAATCTGTATACCACTGTAAGCAGGCAATGCTTGAGTAACAATATGCCATATCTCTTCTCCCCCTCCCCTCCCCCGGGAAGTTACCTTCAGATCTGCGTGCAAATATCCTTTAATTGTGTTTGTTTTACTCATATTTAAATTATTTCCCCATTTTATCATATCTGTCTGTGTTCCTGTACTAAGACTGATTAACTGTCATGAGTGTACTGTATTGTTGCGCTTGGGTACTGTAAAACTACTGTCCAGCTCAACAAAGCCAGAATGCTTTGTAATGTATTGAAAGAGTAAGGAAACTAGAGAGCATCTGAAAGTGCACCAGCTGCAATAGTGAAGCGAGCATTGTTTACAGTAGAGCTCTGAACACGCCCAGCTTTGAACACAGCCTTCCTTTTTGTCACTACTATTCACCGGTGAAGTTTGAAAGCTGCATCTTAAAAGGTTGCAATGCACTGTGTTCACAAGAATTTTCCACAAAAAGGCAAGAAGACAAACAGGCTGACAGACTGATGGACAGAAATGTGAATACTTGCAGAGATGCTCAAAAGTGCTCTCCTTGCAGTTTTGTAGTAGTTTCAGAGTAATTTCGCTGTGGTTTGTTCTGATGACGCAGACTTAGATCAACTGAAAACATTTCCAGCTTCACTATCCTAGCTGGTAACGACAACCACATATCAGGAAAAGTTGGACTGTATGTCAAATTAAAATTCAGCGAGTTGTAATTTATGTTTGTGCTGGATTATGTTGAAAACAGTGCAAAAGCACTTACTCTGATGTTTCACCGTGTGAATATCATTGATTTTTCAAAATAAACACTTATTTACATTTTCATTCTGGTAACATACTGTATTTTGAAGAGTTGGGAAAGTATTTTCCGCTATAGAATGTCTCCATTCCTTTTCACAAGTCTTAATAAATGATTCCTGCATGTAAAAGCAAGGGATGAAGAGTTTCCTGTGTACATTTGTCCCATTCTTGCTGCAAACAGGTCTTAATGTGTGCAGCAGTATGGGGTGTTTGTTGCTTTTTTTTGTTTCAAAATAAAACACACGTTCTCTATTGGGGACAAATGGGGGACTGCAGGCAGGCCAGTCCAGCACCCACACTCTCTTCTTATGCAACTATGTCTGTGTGATGAGCACAGAATGCAGTTTTGCATTTTGTTGTTGAAATATGCAGGGACATCCCTGGAAAGGACCTCTTCTTGAAGGCAATTGATGCTGCTCCGAAATCTCTGTACTTTTCAGCATTAATGTTGCCTACACCACAGTGCAAGTTACACTTGCCAGGGGCACTAACACAAACACATGCCATGACAGACCATGGCTTTTGGACTTGTTGCTGCTAACTGTGTGGATGGTCCTTTGTGTCTTTAGGCCAGAGAACGTGTTGCCTATTTCATTCAGAAAGAAACTAAAGATATTAATTCGTCTGACGCCAGTACTTGTTACCTCTGTGTGATGGTCGGTTGGGAGATGCCTTTGACCCTAGAGAAGTCGACTGCATTTCTAGATGCTGTTAACATAAGTCTTCTTTTTTCACAGTAAAGTTCAAACCGGCAAATGTGTGTGTAACTTGGTGTTGCAGTACTTAATGAACATTTGCCAAAGTCATCCTGAGCACATGTGGTTATATCACTTATATTTAAATGACGGCCCATGACGCAGTGCCACCTGATTGATCAGAGAGCAAGAGTATTCAGTTCTCGATTGCGCCCTTCCCTTAATGCACAGAAATTCCTCCAGATGTCTTGAATCTTTAATTATGTGATGGACTGCAGAGGATTAAATATCCAAATACCTATCTATCATTCCTTGAAGGACATGGTTTTTAAACATTTCTGTGATCTTGTCACACATTTGTGAGCATATTGGTGGTCCATCTTTGTCCCTGAAGGACCAGGCCTTGTCTGGATGCTGCTTATGTACGAAATCATGATTACAATCACCAGCAGACATCAGGTGTTTCAAACCATATGATTATTCTTTTTTTTTTTCTTCTATACTGGTCCTGAATTGCCCCGTCCCAACTTCTTTTGGAATGCATGGCAGGCTTGAATGGCAAGAATGGATGTTTATTTACAAATAAAATGTAGCTGACCAGACAAAACACTAAATATCTTGTTTTTGTACCCTCTGCAATAAAATAAACCCAAGTAAATTTCGTAGTCACTGCATTCTTGTTTTTATATGCGTTTTCCATAAAAACTCAACCTTTACTGAGGCGCGGTTGTAAAATAGTCATTTAGTTTCAAATTTTATTACATTTAAAACAAAACTACTTTAACGAGCATAAATAAGCCAGGGCGCAGAACTTATTTGTGTTGTTGAAACTGTGGCATTTACAGGAACACAACTGCTATAAACATCACAGGGCTCCCATGAGGAATCTTGTTTATATAGACAGCTGCAGGAGCTCTGTCTGCTCTCTTTCAGAGGCACATACAGCATGTTAATCACCTCATGAGAAACATTGGTATGAGGTTGGTTGATATGGATTCTGTATCATCCCCCAAAGACTTGTGTGCATCCTCAAACTCTGTGGAGATCTTCAGCATCGTATGTCTGCTCATGACTGAGCAACAATTTGAAGTATGTAGTAGGAAAACAGATTAGTTTCCGACTTTGTGCAGAAGGCAGCCAGAACCTGGCCCAAAATTCCAAAACAACAAGATTAATTTAGGGGAAAATTAATTCTCGTTTTTGCCCAGCAGCCACATTTCTGTTTCTTTCCATTTCTCGAGGTCCAATGTTTGCAGAAAATGTGCTGCACCAAACGTGCGGAGAAGGGTTTCCAATATTCGTGACATTGCAGTGTTTCTAAAAGCTGTTGCACATCTGCAGTTATGAACCGCAGTTGTCCAAGCACATCCATCATACAAAATAGTGATCAAGTCATACGGTTTTGGGTACAGATTTAGGTTTGAAATTTTCAGACCCTCCCTTCAAGTTTCAAACGGTGAATTTAATGCATTTTTGTCATTTCAAAATGCTATTAAATTTGTTTCTGTGTCAGGAGACCTGAATATTACAATTTTGTAGACTCAGTAGAAATTGGAATATTTTTATTACAATAATGCTTTGGTCTTGGGCCCTCTAGAAGACTTTTTTTTTTTTTATTTCTTAAAGGAGCTTTGTTTCTGTGATATAGCCCATGTTGGCCACTTCTTGTACATTGGGACAAAAGGAGTGAGGGACAGTGTCCTCTACTGGTGAATATTTCATGACAGGAAATGACTGGGCCTCCTCGACAGCTGTGTTTGGAATATTTCCCAAAACTCAGCAGCCGCAGTCTTCTGATGCTGCAGTGCTTCTTTGTTTCTGCATAAAGAGCCTGGACCCCGCCGTGCAGTGATGCAAGGATGTGTGTTTACGTTTCCCCTAAGCTGTTTACCACATTCATGGGACAGAGGGCCGTGCTATGGCTGGGTCAGTCCTATGTCACATGACCTAATCCACAGTGGGCCCCTCCATAGAACACACGACCATTAGTGGTTACGGAGCTACAAAATTCTTCCAGGCGACCATGTCCCATGTAGCACAGAGCGCCCTCTGTTGAGACGTCTAGTGCTCTCCACCTAACCAGACCTCTGTCTCTCAGCCCTCAGTTTAACTGACCATAAATCTGCCCATGTTTGCCCAGATGTGTCCTTTTTCCTGTATGTCGTCCCTCCATGTGACAGCTGAAAGTAGCTAAACCTTGATTGGCTTTATTGTGAGTTTGTTGTTAGTATATATTTGACTCCTTGTAAGTGTCCCGTGTATTTAAGACTACTTTCTTTGTTTCCCGTTGTATATGGATTTTAAATCGACATGAAAAAAGTCTGCATATGCTTTGTATCCATGTTTTTCAATTTTGTTATGTATTTGACTTTTTTTAACTTTATAATCCTGGCTAAAAACCCTTTAATTCAGCTGTAAGTGAGAGCAACTACCCCCGCATACTTGTAGAAGGCCTGGAGAATGGCTATTTTTAAACCTCCTGGATTTTTGGTGTAAATGACAGTTTGCGAGGGCTGGAAGGGGGGGTTGGTTGTGGGGGGTTGGTTGTGGGCCCCCTGGCTGGAGCTATGCAATGCACCTGCAGTCCAGCTGTGGCAGAGCACAGGCAACACACTAGTGACTGAGCCAATGCTGTCACAGGCCCTGCTTGTAAGAAGCAGTCATGCTGATTTAGCAGAATGGGGTCTGTGGGGTTTACAGCCGCCCACTCATTAATCTGGAGCCATAGTTTGTTATTGAGCTGGGCCGAGCAGCGGCCCCGCCCCTATAAACGCGAACGTCGCTGAGTGAGTGAGTGCCTGAGTGATCAAGTTCAATGAATGCCTGGCCGGCGGGGAAGAAGTTCAGTGATTGGTCGGAGTTGAGGCAAAAATCAAATCATATCGCTTTAATGTGATGATTATTTGCAAATATTTTCCTTAGTTAACGTTAGCCAGCATACTAGCTGCCGAGGTGGCTACATCCAAAATGCAACGTAGCCTAATGCGCGATGGCACACAATACATGGCAGCCTAGCCATCATGACATTATCAGTAAACCTCCGTGTGTATAAGCGCAACCCAGGTTCGTTGGTATGCAAATGAGGAACTTGGTTTCCGTTCGCACCTCTAATGAGTGACGTCCTAGCGGGAAACCCGCTTTGATGGGACGCTGACAGTTTGCATTTTAATTTTCATTGTGTCCCAAAAAGAGCGTGGTGACATGTATTTGAAAATGCAATGGACACAGATGCGCTGTTTCCCTTACTGCGTTTGAATATTGTCCCATGTATTGCAGGATGAGTCTTTGAAAATGAAATGTCAAATGTCGTCATCATTATTATGTCATTATTATTTCCAGGCGATTAGAAAACAGCATTTTCATTATCATGTTGACCCTAAAAGAGCGTGATGACATGTAAATGTAAATGCAATAGGCTGGGGGTGCTGTTTTTCTTATTGCATTTGAATATTGTCGACTGTGTTGCGCAGCATGACTTTTCATTATCATTTGAATATAGTCATAGATTTCCCATATGTGTATGTGAAAATGAAATTGATAATTGGATTAATTGTATCCCCGAACGAGTTCGGAGGATACTATGGATTTGGCCTCGTCACGCGTCCGCGTCCACGGTGTCCGCAGAGATTTGTGAACGCCCTACAGCCCACATAAGTGCACCGATTCTTTTCAAATTTTGCAGGGACATGTATTATGGTAAGTTCACGACATCTATTGATTTTGGGTACTCTGGGACCATCTGGGCCCAACTGCGAGTCTTCGGGGGATACATGTACTCGGTTGCCGAGTGCTCTAGTTCAATTTAATATTGTCTCAAACAACTCATTCATAAGTGGAAAATTACAATGCAATAGTGGGATTACATTTTCATTTGAATATTGTCCACTTTGGGCTTCCATAGTTGTCCTCTGCAGGAACCACTTCAGCTACCATGAGCCAATGGTATCCCAATTAGTAGTTAAGTAGTAGTCAACATGGTATTGATACTTTGTTATTCTATTACTAATTATAGTCAATTATAGTGGTTTTTTAACCGCCAGTAAACTATTCAAATGTATAACATGCTTTTCATATGTTTTCCTTACTCAAGACCCCCACCTCCCACTCCCTCACACACTCTCATTCACACTCTCACTCTTGCACACTGTCACTCTCCCCACCCACTTTGTAAATAATTTATCCGCTCCAGCTCATTACTAAACTTGCACTTCATATAATTTTGTGAGCCTCTTGGGCCCAAATTCTCATACAGCACTTGGCAGCCCAGCTATACACTAGGTTGCAGCTAGTCTTGTTTTCAGTATCAATCTCTGCCGCCTCACAATTTGTTTTTCGAGTTTTTTGAACATAGGAGTAAATTTGCCACATCTGGTCTGTCCAATTCCATACATTTCGAAGTGCCCAGAATGCTTAGCCGCACTGTGAAATCGGAATCGATGATATCCGACTCTCCTCTTCCCATTCTGATGTATGGACCAGGCTTAAAAGCCCTGGCCTGCATGACATTGTTTTTCCTTCACCTCATCAAGGAACTTTCAGCACAGTGTCAGTTGAAGCCACGAAGAATGCTTGCTGTATTTGCGGTTAACATGATGGTCTGTAAATCAGAGTTTGTATCGTTAAGGCCAAGCTTCATCTCTGAACACTTCCCCAGTGCCTGCTGTTTAACTGGAACTCCTTAGAGATCTGTCGTCATGATTGAACAGTTGGACAGAAACTTGAAATCTTCCTTCAGAATTCTCCTCGGTCCATCACAATCTCCCATTGTAATTCTGACAGTAGCGATAGCACTGATTCAGCCAAGTGGTGTATTAACAAGGACCTTAGGTCCTGGTTTCTTTATTGCTCCTTTAAACATTTTTCTTTTCCAAAATTGACGGCTTGGTGCCACTCTGCCTGTGGTTTTGGATGGTGCTGTCGAAAAACACACCAAGATTTATATCCGCAGTCAGCGATGGGGTGTTGGCATATTGATACACCGCTCAAGGCCAGGGAATATGAAGCCTTGTGCATGTTAGAGAATTCTTGGGTCATGGGTAGGAGATTTTTTTTTTAAACCATTGTGGGACAAAGAGGCCATGTTACAAATTGCAGTTGATTGGCTGAGTTAGCGGCTTGGAACCAGAAGAAATATGTGGGTCGCATTATCCTGCTTAATTCTGGAAGATTCCCTAATTCCCTAATATGGCCTCTTATATTGTTTTCCCTTACAGTTTTTTTTTTTTTCCTTTTTGTGTTATATACTGTTCACCTAAAAAAAAGTCAGTAGGACATTTTGGTTTTTTTTTTTTTCATTCAGATGTCATGGTAATGTCACAGAATATGAAGTTTTGTTTGTTGCAACAATGGTGTTTACTTGTGAAATTTTGTGTGCGTCTGGTAATACCCTGGGCTGTGAGATGAATTCAGTTTATCATTTTGCCCATCATCAGCATTTAAATCAGTGTGACTGAGTGATAGTCAGGATAATGAGGCATCTTGACTGAAGTTAACACCGTCCATTTCCCTTACAGATCCCCACATCAAAGTGAGCGGGAAGAAGGACAACGTAAAGGAGGCGAAAGAGAAAATCATGTCCGTCCTCGATACGAAAGTAAGTTTGAATGCACGTGTTGCCTCACCCTAAAGCCCCCGCATACACATGAGACACTGTGCAGAGGAAGTGCAGTTCTCATGGTGCTCCCCCTGAGAAGAACGTGATTCACGTCTTGCAAAGTGAAGGGGGTGCTGTGCTATGAGGTTGGGGGGGTGGGGGTTGGGGTGTTAGGGGGGACACAGGAGATTCCCTACTGAGCAGTCGTCCTGAAAATATGATGAGGTCTCTGGACCGTTGACCCTTCGGATTGCTGGCCTGTAGAGTCAGGTGTGCTGAAAGACGTGGTGAGTGGGCGGACTTCGCTGTTCCTGGCCCGGTTAGATAATGGATGGGGGAGGGGACGAGGGGGAATTTGGGATATGGCAGAATTGGGTGCCGCATGGTTTCCATCTGTGTCCTCTGCTTTCCTGCAAGACATGTGTCCAGAGTGTGTGTGTGTGTGTGTGTGTGTGTGTGTGTGTGCACCCACGTTCACCATTGCACAATATCACTACCACAGCTGGGGGTGATTTACTGGTAATGTTTTTATAAATGCTATAAATACTTTGCCACTGATAAAGAATGACTAAGACATTCTTATAGCCATTGACCTCTGATGAAACATGTCTAAGATGGATTTATAATCTCACACGCATATTTTTTTGTTTGTCTGTTTTTAGAACTTAGTGTCTCGTGTGCATATGGAATACATGCATTGTGTTCTTTAGTGAAATGGTCTTATTTCATTAACCCTTTAAAACCCACCATTGTGTAAATTGTCTTTTTTATGTTCCGAAATGAAAAGCTTTGAATTGTCGTATTGCTTGGCCAAAAGCACAAATAAGGCCTAATATAAAAGGCAACATGCTCTTGTTTCAAGAATTGTTCTCATATCACATAGTACATTGCTACACTACAACAGCTCAAACAATAAGGATTTTTTTTTTCCGGGTGCGCTGTTGATCTGGTGGGGTCTATTAGGTTCATTAATATCTGCATTTTCCTAAATATGGGGACTTAACTAGGCTCAATGTGAGCACAAGCCTGCTCTCCATCATGGGGTGTGATGTAACTATATGACCTGGAAAGATGAAAATTCGATCAATATTCTTACACCATGGCATTATCCACTGTACACTATATACACTGTAATGCAGAATATGTCAATAAGTCATTCCAGTTAAATTATTCCATGATACGTGAACCAACTTACAGTTTCTGGCCTAGCCCGGCTGAAAGAGTGACGTAAAAAATGAGGTCCCAAATGGCACGGTTTGGCTCATTGACATATGTTGGAAATGCAGCATGTTTGATGAAAGTGTACAATCTACAGAATTATTTTGTTAGCTTGCTTGCGTAAAATTCAAAGCAGCTTAGTGGTGATAACGTCTTCTGAAGCACAGCAAAAATACAAACCAGCTGCACTGATCAAATATCTGCGCCAATATATGTTAATGAACGGAAACTTTTCTGTGTGTTCTGATTACATTAATTCCTTGTCTTTTTGGGCTCTGGCAAATACGCAAACATGTAATGTAGTTATTTTTGATGACTTTTCCTGCCGTTTCCTCTGGAAGATTGAATTGATATTGTTATTACACAGGTAGTCTTTGAAACAACGTGTGACATTAGTGATTTAAAGGTGCATCAATTGATGTAACTTCATTTTCTACCGAGCAAGAGTATGGACATAATGCATTTTTCAGGCTCATCTGACTCACTCCATGTTAGCTGCTCACATTGGATGAAGTGATGCTCTTAAAATAAACATTATTCATAAACAAATTACATGCAGGCGTAGGCACAATTCAAACATACAGTATCAAACTAATTTTGAATGCGGAAAGTATTATCTTTGTCTGCTTGCGACAGAAAATCATAAACTTGGGGACTGCAAGAATAGCATTTTCTGGCCATTTTACTCATGAAAGTTAGGAAAAGCGGTTAGTTAGTCGGCTAACTTGTTGGTTAGCCTAATAGCACAAGGTTGCTGTTAGTTTTTTCACCCGCCATAAATTTGCTGACCATAATATCACTGTCTGTACCTAAGTGTTCGTGCTAACAAAACTGTCTGCAAAACTCACACAGTATCCAACCACTCCACAGATAATAGCCTGGTTTATAAATTAGCTTTTCGTGCAGCCATGTTCTCAAATTTTCCCACAGCATCCTATCAATGTGGTCAGTTAGGCCATGATATTTGTGGTGATTTTAATCCATATTTGAAATGGTATTTGTATTTGTTCAGAAATTACACACATTCACAGTATCTGTTGCATTGGAGAGCTGACCAACACTGACATGCATTTAGCGCTACCGTGACTAGTGTAATTTATTGATAGGCTTCCTTATGGGAAGCACTTTTCTTTTGCTGGAGAGGATATTAAATATGGATATTAATATCTTTTTAGGTTTCTTGACCCAACAGTTTACTTGCAGTCCAATCTTGGGTGTGTGTTCTTACTGTATTTACCTGCATTTGAATGTTTTAGATGTGCTGCTAATGAGTTGATGACTATTATGGTCATCAGGCTCATTCTCCCTCTTTTTTCCCCTTTTTTCCTCCTATGCGTTCCCCCACCCCCCACACAGAGCAACCGTGTCACTCTAAAGATGGATGTGTCGCACACAGAACACTCCCATGTCATTGGGAAAGGGGGTAATAACATCAAGAAGGTGATGGAGGACACTGGCTGTCACATCCACTTCCCCGACTCCAACCGCAACAACCAGGCTGAGAAGAGCAACCAGGTTTGAGCCATGTGGTCACATTTGCTTTTTAGAATATATATATATATACTATACTTCACAACTAGGGTTGGGTGAACTGGAGGGATCCATATAAATGGATCATGTATTCCAGTGAGCAGACCAGGTGAACGTGTACCCAGTGAACTTGGCATTACTCTGTTTGAGATGGTGGAGCATTACGGAACTTAGAGGTGTCCGGACATAAAATAGGCTGGAACTTAACATTTACAACTCCCCTGAGTGATTTTTCACGATTAAAACGAAGATGCAAACACTTTTCCTTCAAAATTTGTGGTTTTTAAACTATTTATGATCGGTAACGCCCCCTTCAAAATGGATCAAAATGTCCAAAACTGGCCTTCTCAATCAACGTGACGTCATACAATGAAGGCAGCTGGTCAGATCTTGCTCGCCCGTCAACTAAATATACCTACACTATGCTTTATTTATTTATCATAGCCAGCTGACAGAGAAAACTACTTTGCGTATTAGATCAATCAAAAATATCATGGAATCAGACTCCTCATCTGATATTTCGCTGTCTTCTGGATCAGATTATTTTATTATTTTGCGTTTATTTGCGTCTTCGCATTGAATTGAATGTAATCTGTCGTGCGAAAAATTCATTTCGCATCCGGTGTGAGAGTAGCTTTAGACACGCACGCAAGCTAGCTGACGTTAATTTCCTGCAGTAGTTAGCCAGTTAACTTAAGTTCGACATAATGTTAGATTATCTTGAATTTCGATGATGGAATTATACACCTAGCGTTCAGTCCCATGTTGAGAGAGAACTGCCAAATTCCATACTAACTACCTACCTGTCAGTTTAACTAACCGCATTACCCATTTAGCAAGCTAGCGTTAGTTAGTGACAGTTGCTTGTATTTCCCTCTATCCAATCGCCCCGGCCTCGGTTCGGGCGTTTAGCGAGCTTTATGAGCAGAGTGTTTCGCGTGTATTTGCATCTTTGCATTGACTTTGAATGTAATCTGTCGTGCGAAAAATTTGTTTCGCGTCTGGTGTGAAAGCGGCTTAACGCCACCTATTCTGGCAAATGTTCTGGCGAATAATCCTGAAGTTTAATGCCACAGGTGGTTAACTGTGATAAGATAGCAGGCGAGGGTAACGGCCACAGCTGGAGAGCAACTGGATTATTGACAGCTGCTGTCGCATTATTAGCCAGCGGAACTTGGGAGGCTGTATTGTGATGCCTGATTGCCGGCTGTGTTGTAGGAGGTGGGCATCCGTGATCACAGTGGAACTAATGCTGGCTTGTATGCTTGTAACGTCAGTCACAACGTGCATACAATATTTTTTATGAATCGGCGAGTGATCTTGATTCCTTGTTGTACTCTCATCATTAGATTTATACCGGAGTTTGGGTAGTTGTCCTCATGTCCACTATGTATCCAGCCATCTAGCTACGTTAGCCTACGTAACGCGGGTCGAATGTAACAATTAGATAGATAGATAGATAGATAGATAGATATATGTTTATCTCAGGCTCATACACTAAACAAACACAACAGTAAACGTGTGGTGTAAATAAGCGTGTCAAGGGACCGTGCAGAGATCGCCATGGCGGAGGTGCCTTCCTTGGGTGACGTCATAGGTCATGTGACTTGCGTCGAGAAGACTCTTGGAAACTTCTACTTTTTCATGGGGGCGGGGTGTAAGAGTGCAAAAAAATTACTTTTCTTCCTTGCAATTGCTGGATTTTTCAGCCATTTCAGAGCCTTTGAGTGTTTTGAAAAATAGAAATAATCATATAGAACAAAATAACCCAGCACTTTCAGGCATTTAGATTCATGTCAGGGAACCTATAAACAGAAGCTGTCCACCTATGGCTTTTTAAATACGGCTTTCAGAAATTAAACTTTCAACATGTTCCCCAGCGCCCTTTTAAAAGCTAAATTTATGTCGGCTGCACAGATAATTCATTATAGAAAGCCTAGTTTTAGTTTTATCGCAGAGAACTGTTTTTGTGCATGACTGGCTCTAGGTGTGTTTCTCTGCATTCCTTCATGGTGGAATCCATGGGGTGAGGAAAGTGTGGATATCCATATAAGCGATTGTGAAAAGCTAAAGGGAGATGCTGTAATTGGCTATGAGATATGTCTCCGGACTCGATGTGGAGAATGTTAATGTTGAGCGATGCCAGGATCTCCTTTCCGTTTGAGCTCGGAGCAGCCCAGTCTGTGCTTGGGGTGCTGCTGATAATGACTGACAGGGGAACTGACCCAGCACCCGAGGGAATACAGAAATGGTCAGTACCAGTTAGACCTGGAGACGTCAATCGTGTTGAAATTGTTTCTTCCCCCCTGGATATTGTGCAAAGCATTTGATGAAACTTGGCCTTTTTACTATTCGTGGTGCCAGATTTGAGTTTTGGTGATAATGGGGAGTTGATGAAAAGTGTACAAATTGAAAACAGGGAAGTATCTGACAGAGCTGATAATGACCTGTGAATATTTGGACATGATGTCATCCAGATAATCTCCGCTTGGATTTCAGTGTACCCTTGTACCATGCCTTAGTAGGCAGGACATTGAAAAATGGCTTTATTGCCTCATTTAACCACAAATATTAGTCTATTTTTGTCCCTCACTATTAACCATTCCCTATAGGCTCCCGGGGTTTCTGTTATCGTTAATGATGTTTAATAAACAACAATATGCAAAATTAGTCTTCACATCCAGTGCCCCATAGCCAATATTGATTCTTTGGAAAATATTAGCTAAAGAGGCTATGAAAAACTTAGGCTGTGTTAATCCTCCCAAAAATTAACACAAATGTAATCTTGAATTTAAAGAAAGTAATTGAATGAAAATGGTTATTGTTCAAAAATATTTTGTTTTTCCAAAAGCTTGGGTGCCACAAGTATTTGCACCCCTCAAAAATCTAAGTATATGTCCATTCATTTTTAACTATTTTCAAGTTCACCATAATGATCAGGAAAACCTAAATGGTCACCCATGACTTTCTGTTTCCCTGGAGTATAAATATGAGGTGAGACACAGGTCGTTTCCCTCGGTCATTCAGAACCATGGTTAAAGTATCCATTACCTGGTATTTTCATCCGTTTAAAATAAGTGTTTTGGGTTTAAAACATAATGTTTTGCAGTAATTTGCAAAAATTACGCAAAATTTATATCTATTTTGCCCTTTTTATCAAGCCAATCTTGCTCACGAGAAAATTTCGAGATTTTGACTCGGCCGGAACATAGAGGCATGGCTGGGCGGAGGGGGTGGTACGAGGTACGAGGGTGGGAGGAGTGGCTTGAAAGCGCTGCCATAGCAACGTGTGCATAGTAACACAACATGTGACCTCACCATGGCTGAATCTATCAGCCATTCTGGGTGGCTTTGATGTGCTCCTGCAGTCTGAGTGCGATGCACTGTGCCCTGCGTGAGATGGACTAGTGAAATAGGCTAAATACAGGGGAACATAAATGTCACACACAGGCTAACATTAGTACATCTAAGTTCCATGACCATATAAGAGTAACACGCTGCATTTGGACAGCATAAAAAGACAATAATATACAGCCATCCATCAACAAATTAACAGAATGTGCACTGTATTGCTGGCATAAATTAACTGCGCTAGCTAACGTTAGCTTTTCGCTAGCAGAAATTTAGAGAATGTTTGAAGCATTATTTTGCCTGCTAAATGACATCACAGCATTGACATCTATAGATTCCTTAGGTTGTCTAGTTTCATATGATATGTGTATCTTCATTGTAGCTGAAAGTGAGCCCCCTAAAGCTTTGGAAATACGGCATGTCAGGTGAGCTTTGGGGCAGTGAGGGAAACGTTTACGTATTGGGTACAACCTAATGTTAGTACATCTAAGTTACATGATCATATAATTATGATCATTAGAAATATAAGAGTTACACACTGGGTTTGGATAGCATGAAAACACAACAATGCAGCTACAGCAGCCCATCAACCAATTAACAGAATGTGCACTGTTATTGCTGACCTAAATTAATTTGGCTAGCTAACGTTACCTTTTTGCTAGTGGAAATTTAGCGTATGATTGAAGCATTATTTCGCCTGCTTAATGACAGCATAGTGTTTTTGACATCTATAGATTCCTTGGGTTGTCTAGTTTCATATGATGTGTGTATCTACACTTTAGCGGAAATTGAGCCCGCTACAGCTATGGAAACGCGGCGTGTCAGGCGAGCCTGTGGGCTGTGAGGGTAAAGTTTACGTCTTGGGTATACTGCCAAGTTTCTTTTGAACTGGACCACACTCCACCCAATAGTTTACGGTAATGTAATGATAACATTGAAGTTGGGGGAACAAAGTGGTCAGCTAATGCGAAAGTTGACATTTGCAGACCATAGTAAAGTGGCGGGTTCCGTAGTGTTGGAACAATACCTTTCTGGAAGCGCAGGTTTTTAGCTAAGCCAGCTTTGTGCCGGTCTAAGTTGGAGAAAGAGTCCAACGTGAAATGAGCACGCAAGAATAGGTTTGTGGCAGGGGCTGCAGGAACATTATCAGCAAAAATAAATGCAATCCACTTGTTCCTCTGCAATTCATCGCTCGACGCAATGTTAAAAACGTTTTTATGTGGATTCTCGCAGCCAACTACAGAGCAATCGTGTGCAGCAGAACCTTTAGCTCTTGTCTCTGATATTTGTCTTGGGCCTGTTTGTGGAAAACAGGGGGCGCGGTTTGCTACTCCCAAGCCACACCTTGACTCCTCCTCCTCTGCGCTGTACACGTCATCAGGGTGCCCAAACTGAAATCTCCAATTTTCATGCCTCCGGAGTAGAAAGCCTCCGGATGAGGGGAAAAAAGGGAGGAAGGAAGCTGCTTTGACTCCAAAACTTTACAGATTTTGTCAGAGTGAGGGATGACTAATGTATACATGCAATAACTGGGAAAAATGTGTTTTCCCAGTAATGGATCCTTTAAGACAATAGAATAAAATAATGATATGCAAGAGAAAGTCATTGAGCCTCAGAAATGGGTATAAGGTGTCAAGAAAATGGCTAAGAGTTGAAAATACCCACTGTTACAATCAGGGCAATAATTAAGTTACAGTGGTTGAAAGTTCGACCCAGAAAGTAAAAGTCCTCTCCAGTATTTAGTTCCTACCACCAGAATTTGCCGGTTGGCTCAATTCCTCAGCCAGCCAATAGAAATATTCATGTGACTGAATTCAGGGGTAGAGGTAGAACATGGCAGGACTTTTACTTTCTGGCCTTTGGAGTTTCCAACGTTGTTAAGGAGTTTCAGGAACATGGCAATGTGAACAGTCTGCCTGGAAGAGGATGTGTGCACTTTAAAGAGGATGACTTAAGTGGTTAAAGAAACTCCAAAGTTTTTAGGTGGAGAATCACTGACATTATGCCTTGGGTCAGGAAGTCACAAAAACTATGATCAGGCGTAGTTACTGTACTACAAAATGATTCAGAGGGTTGTCATAAAAAGCCTCTGTCATCATCAAAAAACAATGTGCCTACATTTTCCCAAACTGCGCAGCTTGGGCATAAGCTTCCAGTGGGACTGGGTTCTCTGGTCAGATGAAACCAAAATACCGGCCTTTGGCAATAAACCCCGGAGGTGGGTTTTGCGTATTAACAAAAATGGCCACTGTAATGTGAATATAGGCCACTAGATGGCAGTATTTACCTTTTTTTGTTAAGCTCAGACTGGAGTCATGTTTAGACATGTCCTGGACATGTCTGGGGCAAGTCCCCGAAAATTAAAAAAAAGAGGTCTAAATGTGGGTGGGGTCTGCAAAAGAGTATATAAGGAAAAGAATTGAGACAGTAAAGTAGTAGGAGAAATTGCAAGAAGAAGGATATGTGTGACCAGACCTGCCATTCTGTTCAAGACCTGTGACGTTTCTTTTGTGGATTTCTTTGACTGTGTTTGAGCATTTTCTTCATCCAGGACATCACCAAGCCACCCCACCAAAAAGGGACTGTAATTATTTCTGTTTTTTTTTATGTATTCAATCTTGGTCTTTAGTTGTAGGTTGTTATTAGTCTTTGTCTTTGTTAAAAATTAAATGTGTTTTAGTTGTTGAAACTGTGTTTGTCGTCCCTTGCTGTTGCTGTTGTGTTATAAATGTAATAACAAATTGGGGGCCATAACAAATTGGGGGCTCAAGGTCCGGGATAGACCATTGTGTGAGTAATTTATTGAAAATCTAACATTCCAAATTGTAAAATTGTTTTTGTGAATTTTCCTAGATATATATTGACAACAGCAATGGATGATTTCTTGGCATCACCAACCGTAGGGGTTTTGAAGTCTTTTAAAAAGACAGAACTGCTAGAAATTTGCAGACAATTGGAGTTGACAGAGGTAAAACCAGCCATGCGAAAAGCAAGACTGGCTAGAGAGATAGTTGAATATTACATTGATGAAAATGTGTTTGCACCAGGAGATCTGGAACAGTTTCCAGTGGAAAATCCAAATATAGAAATGGAACTTAAATTAAAAATGCTGGAGATTGAAAGGGAGGAAAAAGAAAAACAAAGAGAATTTGAGAGGGAAGAAAAAGAAAAACAAAGGCAGTTTGAGTTAGAAAAATTAGCAAGAGAAGAAAAACAAAGAGAATTTGAGTTAGAAAAATTTGCAAGACAGAGAGATTTTGAATTAGAGAAATTCGATAGAGAAGAAAGACTCCAAATGGAGCAACTAAAAATAAAAATTCAAACTGAAAATAAATTTCGGGCTAGCCAGGAGGTAAAACTGGTGCCTCCATTTTCGGAAAAGGATGTTGACAACTATTTCCAGTGTTTTGAAAAGGTAGCAAAGAGTTGCCAGTGGCCAAAGGAACACTGGCCTCTGATGTTGCAAACTGTCCTCAAGGGTAAAGCTCAACAAGCCTATTCGGCTTTGTCTGCAGATGATTCCTCTGATTATGAGGTTGTCAAAAAGGTTATTTTGAGAGCTTATGAGTTGGTTCCAGAGGCTTACCGACAGAAATTCAGAGGTCTGAAGAAATCTGAAAATCAGACTTATGTTGAATTTGCTAATGAAAAGCAGGTTTGCTTTGAGCGCTGGTGTACTTCTATGGAGGTCAAGGATGATTTCAACTCACTAAAAGAGATGGTGTTAGTTGAAGAATTCAAGAACTGTGTTAAAGATGATGTTAAGACCTACCTTAATGAGAAGCAAGCACTGAATTTGCGGTCAGCTGCCAAATTTGCAGATGAATATGTTCTCACACATAAGTCCAAATTTCAGTCTAGCAGTAATAATAGATGGTCCCAATTTCAGAAAAAGGGTTATGGTGATACCCAAGATTCCTCACCCAAAGACAAAGACAAATCTGGTGATGGTGCTCAGAAATCCAGTAACAGGTCTGATCAAAGTGTGAAAGCTGACAGTGACAGAAGTGGTCTAGTTTGCAGTTATTGCAAGAAATCTGGTCATGTTACAACTAACTGTTGGTTCCTTAAAGCTAAGAAAGAAAAAGAAAAGGATACCAAACCAAATGCCTTTGTGAAAACAAGGTTAGAAACCCCTGTAGTGGATAACCAATCTGCTAAATTACCTGCTTCTTGTGGGGCTAAAAAGCCTAATACAGCTGACTTTGTGAGGGAGGAATTTCTTCCATTTGTGTCAGAGGGATTTGTGGCTCTGAATGAGCATACTACTCCTGTCCCCATATATATCCTAAGGGATACCGGAGCTTCTCAGTCACTTTTGTTGATGGACTCTTTGGAGTTACGTGATGAGGCCGCTTCAGGGGATTTCATACTTGTACAAGGTATTGAAGGGAGGACTGTATCTGTACCCCTGCGCTCTATATTCTTGAAGTCAGATTTAGTTACAGGACAGGTAAAGGTGGGACTTATGTCAAGTCTACCTATAAAGGGTGTTTCTCTGTTGCTAGGCAATGACCTGGCTGGGGGCAAAGTAGTTCCCCCTGTACATCTTACTTCACAGCCGAGCACTGAAAATGGGGATGAGGACCCATCTCTGTATCCTTCTTGCGCAGTGACTCGTGCTATGGCCAAGAAGGCTAAAGAAGATGATGTTGTGGTGCCGTCCAGTACATTGAATAGTCAGGACTCAGGTGGTTCGCCTCATGACTCTGATTGGCCTACTATGGTTTCTCCGTTTGAGGACTTATCAGATACTTTTATCAGTTCTCTATTCAGCCAGCCGGATGGGTCTGGTGATTCTGATGTGTCTGGAGACTTGTCTCTGTCCAGAAAGCGGTTGATTGAGGAGCAAACTAATGATCCTGAAATTGGTGTACTAAAGAGGAGAGCCCTTCCTGAAAAAGAAATAGATGCAGTTCCAGTTGGGTATTATCTCAAGGATGGTGTGCTGATGCGGAAGTGGCGCCGTCCTGATGTCCCTGCCAATGCAGATTGGGCAGTGGTCAGGCAAATTGTTGTTCCGAAGGTCTATAGGAATGAGATCTTAACAATGGCTCATAGTTTACCTTTAGGAGGTCATCTTGGTGTTAACAAGACTGTTGATAAGATCATGAAACACTTCTTTTGGCCTGGGCTTCGGAAAGACGTTTCCAACTTTTGCAAAACCTGTCACACTTGTCAGGTAGTTGGAAAACACCAGTTAGACCCACCTGTAGCTCCATTGCAGCCTATCCCAGCATTTGGGGAGCCATTCTCTAGGGTCATTGTTGATTGCGTTGGTCCATTACCCAAGACTAGATCTGGAAATCAGTACTTGTTGACAATCATGTGTGCATCTACCAGATTCCCTGAAGCCATACCTCTACGTAACATAAAGGCAACTGCAATCTCGAAGGCTTTGATAAAGTTCTTCACGTTGTTTGGCCTTCCCAGGGAAATTCAGTCAGACCAGGGAAGCAATTTCACTTCAGGATTGTTTCAGCAGGTTGTGTATGAATTAGGTGCAAAGCAGATTCTTTCTAGTGCCTATCATCCAGAAAGTCAGGGTGCCTTAGAGCGGTTTCATTCCACTCTCAAGACAATGATGAGGACTTATTGTTATGACCATGAGAAAGACTGGGATGAAGGGGTTCATTTGCTGTTGTTTGCAGCTAGAGAAGCAGTGCAGGAGTCTACTGGATTCAGTCCATTTGAGCTAGTGTTTGGTCATGAAGTGAGAGGACCTTTGCTATTATTGAGTGAACAATGGCAAGAGAAAGAGCCGCATATCAGTCTGTTAGACTATGTTGGCAAGTTCAAGGAAAGATTGCGTGCAGCTTGTGACCTTGCCAAAGAGAACTTGAAATCAAGTCAGGGAAAAATGAAAACTTGGTATGATCATAAGGCTAGAAGCCGTGAGTTTAAACCAGGAGAAAAGGTCCTTGTGTTGTTTCCCTTGCAGTCCAATCCATTGCAGGCTAGATTTCATGGTCCTTATGAAATTCTGACAAAACTCAATGATCTCAATTACATTGTGAAGACTCCAGATAGGAGAAAACCAAAACAATTGTGTCATATTAACATGCTAAAGCCTTATCATGACAGAAATGCTAGGGTTGCAGCTGTCACTTCAGATTCTCCAATGGTCGAAAAGTGTGAAGATGAGGGGGAGTTTCAAGATGATGAACCAAGAATTAAAGCTGAAGTTCTTTCATGTAAATTGTCAAACACTGAAGTGTTGCAAAATCTTGATGTAAAACTCCAGCACTTAGAACCCTCACAGAGAGATCAGTTTGAGAGGTTGATCAAGAAATATGAGGATCTGTTTCCTGATGTTCCAAAGAGAGTTTCTATAGCCTCTCATGATGTAGATGTTGGTGATGCCAAACCAATAAAACAGCATCCATACCGGATGAATCCTGAAAAGAGAAAGATTGCTGAGAAAGAGGTTGAGTACATGTTAAAACATGATATTATCAGACCCTCCAACTCCGATTGGAGTTCACCCTGTGTGCTAGTTCCAAAACCTGATGGAAGTACTAGATTCTGTACAGATTATCGCAAAGTCAATGCTGTAACTAGAACTGATGTGTTTCCAATACCTAGGATTGATGATTGTATTGATAGTGTAGGGCAAGCAAAGTTTCTGACCAAGATTGATTTATTGAAGGGTTATTGGTGTGTGCCTTTAACTGAGAGGGCCAAGAGCATCTCTGCTTTTGCCACACCATCTGGATTGTACCAGTATGAAGTCCTACCCTTTGGCATGAAAAATGCCCCAGCCACGTTCCAAAGGATGATACAGTCTACAATCGCCGGATTGCCACACACGGGTGCATACATCGATGACCTGATCACATGGAGTGACTCCTGGGAAGAACATCTAAAAGATGTAGAGACGTTGTTCCAGCGCCTGACCCAGGCTAACCTGACTGTTAACCTGAACAAGAGTGACTTTGGTTGTGCTACTGTCACCTATCTTGGCTACGTCATAGGCCAGGGTAAGGTAGCACCCATAAATGCTAAAGTCCAAGCCATCATGGACTTTCCAGTTCCTGACAACAAAAAAGCTTTGCGCCGCTTCCTTGGAATGATCGGGTACTACCGCAAGTTCTGCAAGAACTTTGCTGAGATTGCTCTCAGTCTAACTAACCAACTGAAGAAAGGCGTTAAGTTCACCTGGGATGATGCATGCCAGAGAGCCTTCGATTGCCTGAAGTCTCTGCTGTGTCACTTCCCCGTGCTCAAATCTCCTGACTTCAACAAACCGTTCTCCATTGCGGTCGATGCTAGCGACCAAGCTTGTGGATCTGTGCTCCTACAGAGAAGTGACTCTGATGACATTGAGCATCCCGTGGCATACTTCTCCAGGAAGTTCAATCGCCACCAAAGGAACTATTCCACAATAGAGAAGGAACTGTTGGCTCTGGTCCTTTCTTTACAACACTTTGAGGTTTATGTTTGTACAGGACAAAAGCCAATGATTGTGTACACTGACCACAATCCGTTAATGTTTTTGAGTAAGATGAAAAACAAGAATCGGAGATTGTTGAATTGGAGTTTGATTTTACAGGAGTTTGACTTGGAAATTAAGCATGTGAAGGGTACAGACAATGTAATTGCTGATTGCTTATCCCGTGTTTGAATGTGTATATATATATCATGTGTTTGAATATTGTATGATATGTATATATAGACAAGTGTTTACTTAACCATTTTGTATTGAAAAGAAAAATTTTGCCTTTATGAGTCAAAATTTTTCCCTTTTGGAATGGAGGTGTAATGTGAATATAGGCCACTAGATGGCAGTATTTACCTTTTTTTGTTAAGCTCAGACTGGAGTCATGTTTAGACATGTCCTGGACATGTCTGGGGCAAGTCCCCGAAAATTAAAAAAAAGAGGTCTAAATGTGGGTGGGGTCTGCAAAAGAGTATATAAGGAAAAGAATTGAGACAGTAAAGTAGTAGGAGAAATTGCAAGAAGAAGGATATGTGTGACCAGACCTGCCATTCTGTTCAAGACCTGTGACGTTTCTTTTGTGGATTTCTTTGACTGTGTTTGAGCATTTTCTTCATCCAGGACATCACCAAGCCACCCCACCAAAAAGGGACTGTAATTATTTCTGTTTTTTTTTATGTATTCAATCTTGGTCTTTAGTTGTAGGTTGTTATTAGTCTTTGTCTTTGTTAAAAATTAAATGTGTTTTAGTTGTTGAAACTGTGTTTGTCGTCCCTTGCTGTTGCTGTTGTGTTATAAATGTAATAACAAATTGGGGGCCATAACACCACTCATTAAAGAACCACATACTCACTTTAAAGCGTTTGTCCAGGGCAACTTACAAATGATTTGACTAAGTGAGGGCCAGTCCCTCTGTTGCACTCTGGGAAGGGCAACTTTGCTCAAGAGTATTCGAGCTGCTCCAGTCTTACTGAGTCTTACCACCAAGTCTCTCAGTTCACATTAACACCTGCCCCACTGAGCAACAGGTTTCCCCCCTATCGACATAAATAAGGCTCATGAGTGGCTCTGTTGGATCAGACGTTGCCCATGATTGCTCACTCACTCCTCAACTTGCAGGTTCATCTCTGGGATTTTTCTTCAAACCAGACCATCGTCCAGCTTGGCACCTGTCAATGAGAAAGGAGCCTGTCCCTCATTAGTGGCACTTACCTTTGTGTGGTAAAGGAAACCCTGTAGGTTTTAACATAGTTTACTGAAGAGCGCATTGAACAAGTTCAGCTTCTTTAGCTGTTCTTTGCGTGAGGATGTGGGTGGAAAAGCGGTAACCGAAGAGTCAGAGTTTGCATTTCTATCTTAGCAAGAAAACACAGTCAGAATGACCATTGTTATCGTTAGAAATTTTGCCTATCATTGTTTATTGTTGTTTTAAATGCAATCCTCAGAAATTTTAAAGGAAGCAACTCGACAGGAAAAAAAATGCGTTCTGCGCCCCTCGGTTTCCCCTGTCTCTTAATTCTGTTTGTGCTCCCAAATTATGGGCTGGAACATCATAGGAATGTGTCAGGACTACTTGCCAATCTCGGAGGAAGTAAAACAGGGCAAGATTTTTTAGGTTAAAATTTGTTTATAATGGATACCATTACTTCTTTCAGTGTCAAAAAATCAGCTCTCGGATATTTGATTAATGTCATAATTTACCGTAATATGCCCAATTAGGGCTGGTCTATGGATATGACTGCATATTTGGAGTTAACTGCTTTGTTATGGCTGTGTGTTCTAACTGGAGCAGCCGAAGAGTCACGTTGTGCATCTTTACTGAATTACAGGCTTCAAAACCTGGTTGCCAAAAATGTAAAAATGCAGGGCCTTGCTTATAGGCTGTAATAACAGGGAGCCATGTTCGGTTTGGCTCGCATCCTGACTCCTGTGGTTTGAGTGCACCCCCTGGATGGGGCAAGCTATCACGGGACTACTACCCGTAATCCATTGCTTTTTTGCAAAGCTCCTGCACCAAGCAGTGAGGTAAAGGCTAGCTATTTGGTGTAAATCCATGGGGACTGAACTGCTTCACAGCCTGACTGCAAGGTCACTGTGGCCTTTGCAATCAATAATGCAAGCAGGAGAATGGCTTTCAGTTAAAAAAAAAAAAAAAAAAGGTACAGAAGCCACAGTCCTCATTTTGCTTTGGTCCCAGCTGAGCAGCAGTCCCAGGCGTTGCAGTGCATGCAGAGGAATGAACGCTCCTCCGGGTTAATTGGTGATGTATTCAAACTGGAAGACGTGGGAAAGACAGAGAGGGAAAAACCAGACCTATGAACATTAAAAAGGGCAGACTGTGATGTCTAGGTTAGTGTCAAAGTTCACAGCTGTGGTCAAAGCTGCCGAGTGGGTGTTGAAAAATTATTGGCCACCACCTTTCACTTCTTCCTTTCATCCGTGTCCTTTTCTGTTCCTCCATCTCTCTCTCTCTCCCTCTCTGTCTCTCTCTTAGGTATCCATTGCAGGCCAGCCGGCAGGAGTGGAAGCAGCTCGAGCCAGAATTAGGGTAAGAAGGTTACAGAAAGACGCACAACATTATGGGATGTCCCATCTAAGCACTCTCAGACTGCCTAAGGGCCAGTATTGCAAACAGCGTGGTTTAGTGAGTTGAGGTAGCAACAAATCACCTCCCCCAGCGGCAATATTAACCCTTTCCTGCCTGCATACGGAAATTTCCATAATATGCTAATTGAATCCTCTACCCAAATGCAGATATTTTCGCGTTTCTCCAATTGCCCTGGGGACCTCAGTCATCTCCAGAAAGGGCTGGCGGTGTGGGTGCAGGCTTTCATTTAATCTAAGCAGTTACACACCACGTTCTTCTAATCCAGGTTTTCGGCAAAGATTCAAATTCAAACTGATCATGCATCTCTGAATATTTTCTCTCAATGTGTAAAATCTGTTGCATTTTGCTGTAAGTAAATGCATCGAACTTGCGCTGAAATGTGTATGCACTGTTTAATTTTACAATATCATACTATGAAATGCTATGGTTAACTCAGAATTTGATTAGAACTTTGAGCATACCTGATATCTGGACTTAATTAACTTAATTTAATTAACATTAACTGAGCAGTAATGTTTGGTTTTGCAAAAGCTCGGTGTCAAAGGGTTGAGAGCTGCTGTGGTCTGAGTGACCTCTTGTGTCTGTCTCTATGGTAATGCCGAGAGCCACTGGCCCTGCTTGTTGGCGCTCAGTTTCAGTGGGTTAGCTGTCTAACTCTGTGTGCCGCTCCCCTGCACAGGACCTCAGAAACATCGCCACCTGCTGTCATCTTGTCTCCTAGAATCTCTCAACTGGAGACCTCAATAGAAATAGATTTGTCCCTCAGATTATCTGTGTCGATGGTGATGTCTGTTTGTTTATATGGTCTCTCGTTTGACTGTGGGATAATATAATTTTCAGAGGTAAAAGATTTTCCATTTTCTGGAGGAAGCCCCTGAGATGGGGACTCAGTCAGTAACTGACGCTGGTGCAGATTTGGGCCTGGGAACCTGAGGGTAATGACTTGATGTGGACCATATGGTGGTGATCACAGGGAGCCGCTCGAACAATGTCAGCCGGAGGCCTGCGGTGCCCCGGGTTCGAGGGGCGGTGCCTTTCCACTTGTGCGATCGGGTCTCGTCCAGACTCTCATCATATTTCCTCGGCACCAGAGTGCCTGACACGTGCTTCCTCTCGCATGGAACCAAGAAAAACAAGCTAGAGTGCTCTGCCTCTTTCACCATTTACATAGGCAGAAGGCAGCAGTTAAATTTTACTGTTTTAAACCAAATATGAGCGACAAAAACCTCAAGGCTACACTGTTGTTTTCAGAGTGATTTGTTCAATGGGCTGCCATGAACCCAGCAATTTATTTTCATTCTCCAAAGTATATGAAACTAAATGAGTGGCGTAGATTGAAGTGCCATTCCTCTCCGAACCCACTCCCTCTCTTGCCCTCCAAACTAACCCAATGGCACCAGACACCTTGAGGCTGTGTGCCGTTCCTCCCCTCCAAAAACCACTTCAGAGATCCCACTGTAGATTCCAGACTCAAATGCATGGTTTCCTTCTGAGTAAAGGCACTCTCCAGCTCTGTCTGCTTATTCTCTTTATATTTTTAGTGCTGACGCCTAGTGGCAGGAGCAGTAAATACAAGATGTAATTGTCCCTGTGTGACTTGAAAGCAGATTCCAAGTTTGAATGTTCATTACACAGGATACCCTTGTGAAGGAAGTACTTTTATTGATTTGCCCGATAGTAAGAATTTTCCAGTTTCACTTGCATGCATTTTTCACTTCAATGCATTTTGATGTGTAATTATTTTCCTACTCATTTCTTTTTTTTTTTTTTTTTTTTTTTTTACCGGATCCGGACTACTGGGCTGTCGTTTATCGTTTATTGTGTCTGCAAGTGAGATTTTGATAGCCTAGATGTACTCTGATGAGCCAAAACTTTATGAACACCTGCCTAATATGCTTTTAGTCCTCTACATGCTGCTCAAACGGCTCCTGCTTGCTTCAGCATGGACTCCACGAGCCCTGTGATGTTGCCTTGTGGTATCAGACACTAGTACATTAATGGCAGATCATTTAAGTTCAACCACTGCTGATTGGACTTGTTGTTGTTGCACATCCTGGTTAGTTTGATTGGTGTCAGATCTTGGGAGTTGTGAGACCTGGGAAACACCTTGACCTCGTCATGTTCCTCAAGCTTTCCTGAGCAATTTGTATATTGTGGCTGGGTATGCTATCCTGCTGAAAGACGCCACCATATTTTAGGAATAGCAGTGCCATACAGGGGTATATCTGGTCTGCAATGATGTTTCGGTCGGTCGTTTGCATTTAACAGGTCCCCGCATCGATGCTCTGATCCAGAGTTTCCCCAAAGAGCATTGCCCTGAGCTTCACACTCCCTCCACTAGCTGGTCTTCTTCCCATATTGCATTCTGGTGCCATCTCTGCTAAATGGTGCATATCTGACCGTCCATATGAGGCAAAAAGAAAATCAAACTGACCGGGAGACCTTCTTCAGTTGCTCCAAGGTCCAGTTTTGATGCTTTTTTCCCCATTTAAAGTGCTTTCAACAGGACAGTAGTGGTTAGAATTGGAAGTCTAACCAGTGTGTGGCTACACAGCCACGCTGGGTACAATCCACTGTGTGCTTGTGACAAAGCCCTTCCGTAGCTATTGTTGAAATTTTATTTTACTTGTACTATAGCAGCCCTCCTGTCGGGTCTGACCAGAGTAGATAGCCTTTGCTGCTCTCGCATCAATAAGCCTCGGGGGCTGAACACTCATGGCTGGTTTGTGGTTTTTTCCTCTTCAAAGTAATGTCACTCTGCAAAAAGTAACTGTCTGAACAGGTCTTTAAATCTTATTCTGGGACTTAACTTGCTAATGTTTCTCTCTGAAGTGGAAAATATGCTTGACACGTGAAATTTTCCTATCCCATTGGCAAATCTAGAAATGAATCAAACTTATCTCACCTAATTGGCAAATTTTTGTCTGACTGAGGGGAAAAAATGGTAATAAAATTAAGTGTTTTATGATTAAAGGGCTTTTTGAGATGGACTTATGTTTCACTTTTTGCTGTGTACTATGGCTGAATTAGTGGACCCTGCAAACCTTGCCATTTCGATGATGCTCCGATCCAATCATCTAGCCATAACGAATTGACCCTTGCGGAGAGCTTTACGCCTTCCCGTTTGTATCGCATCTAACGCATAAACGACAAGAACCAGCTGTTTGCTTGCCCTGTAATATGTCCCAGACCTTGACATCTGACTTTGTTACAAGATGATCAATGTTATTCACTTCATGTGGGATCTATAATCATAATGTTTTGGCTAATTATTGCATGTAGTGTCTGTGATATTAAAAAAAGTCTTTTGTTTTTGATCTTCTTTCTAGATAATGGTGAGTAAGAATATAACGAATATATTTTTCAATCCCTAAACTGCTCATTGCTTTAGTTCATGCCAGTTAAGCTGGAAGAAAGTTAAATAATTGCTTATGTAAATCACTACCTTGTTAAATATCCCTGAAAGAATCAAGTGTTTATTTGCTTAACATGGCACGGCAAAATCTATAAAGCAAGTCCCACAGTGGCATGTACGTCTGCAAACTTCCTAAATTAACCAATACTGATTTGCCATATCGTTTTTCCGGATTGCAGTTAATTCTCAGATTGAACTGACAAAATACGCTCGCTTTTTGTAGCTGTTGTGTGTGTGTGCTTGTGAGTGCAGGAAGTATTGTATTTTGCCAATGCACTTCACACTTCATTGTTTGTTAGATCCTGGGTTTAAAAATTAGCCACACTTTCTTATCACAGAAAATTTTATTCTTGTGGTAATGCTCAGAAGTGCTCTTAACAAGTCCTTTTAATATGTTGTTTTTGGGAAGTTTTTTGTTAGGAAAGGAAGAAAATTGTAAGTTATGGATTATTTTTCTTGGAGTCAAAAATGATCAGGCATTTGCTTGACCTAGACATTCACCATTTTTCTTATTTTTTGGAAATCAAAAACAAGATGAACTGAAGAATAATGGAGGTCAAAAAAGAAAAAAAACTACCTGAAATGAAACTGAGAATGAGGCACCATTTTTGTGTCATTTTTTTAAGTGTATTATGAAAGCCTTTTGCAAGCTATGAATGTCACAAATAAAATAGTTGTGGTGCTTAAGCAGAACAGCTGAAGAGTTGAGTGGCTGGGTTCACGAGGGAATCCTAACTGTTACAGACGTGGTCGCACGAGTTTTAAAAATATAGAGAATGCCAGGCTTTTGGTTCTTTTTTGGTTGTTGTTCTAGGAACAATGAAGGCATTCACCTCTTATGAGTCCATTTTAAATATCTTTCATTTTTTCCACACTCACAATATACTAAAAAAGTAGGCTGATGACATATGGGAGTGATCATGGCTGCAGTTTTTGGTTACACGCATTTATGCTGTTTACCAATTTTATTTATTTTTTGGCAGTGAAATTTCAGGGAATTGACTGCATTGAATAATGGATACCGGCCAACTGCTTGTCACCATAGACTATTTTTTCAAATGTATTTTATGACTTCTCTCTCTTTTTTTTTTTTTTTTTTTTTTTTTTGGAAGTGTTACTGTCTGCTCGTTTGGAGTTTGTTACTTGGGACTTCTTTGATTTTCCATAAATCTGTGCTGCAAGAAATGCTTGTAATTTGGCATTTCATGATGAGGAACATAGTGGAGCTCTGTCAGACATGGGCCAAATGTTAATTTGAAATATTTTAGCTCTTTATGTACTTTTGACTGTTTCAGAATTCCTCTTTTTTGTCACTGTTGACATATTTCATGCTGTTAAATGTATTGGCAGCCCAAATCAGGTCCTATACGTATGCTGCATCCGACTCAGTTTGCTCATATAATGGCTATTTAAATATTATTGGACTTTTATTGCTTGTTTTCAAGTAGCCAGGACTACATGTGGGAACTGATAATTTTGCGTTTCTAATGGCTTGCGGAATTAGAATTCTTGGGAGCTTGTGGTGAGAAGCAGAAAGTGGGCACTTAAATTATAACTCAAATAACCTTCATGAGAATATTGCATTTTCAGAGTCCTGACTGACAGCTTAAAGTGATTGAGTGCTAGAACACTGTGTTACAATTTTGAAAAACAGGAAATCAACCCAAAAAATGTTTTTATGTCTTGCTGGTGAACCATTGAAGATTGTTCCAAAGCATCATTATTTGAGGAACAATCGCATACAATCGCACACCCAAACATTGCTGTAAATGCGACTGTGCAGTTCTTTGGACTTGCTTATTTTCTCATTATGATGTCGTCCATTAGGCCTGTTGTGAATTAAGTGAATTGTAAAGGTCAATGCTGCCCCCCCCCCCCCCCCATCTCACCCCAGGAGCTGCTCCCCCTTGTCCTGATGTTTGAGTTGCCGGTGATGGTCCAGATGAACCCTGACCCCAGCTCCCCTGCCATCCAGCACATCTCCCAGACCTACAACATCTCTGTGTCCTTTAAACAGCGCTCCAGACTCTACGGAGCCACGGGCGTGGTCCGCGGCTCACAGAACAATGCTGCTGCTGTCAAGGTAACTGCGGCGCATCTGCATAAACCGATGGGACTGACTCATGTGGTCATTGATGATCTCATCGCACTTAATCTAGCTGTATTACTCCGTTGTCATGGCCCTGATTTAAGATAAATGAGTAAATTTAAACCAATACTTTCATCTAAATCTGGCCTTGGTGAGGACCAATATTAGTGCCATGGAATGGATAAATCATATCTAGAGCACCTTACACAACCATTTTTTCTGTGGTGTTCATTTATATGTTTGGATATGCACTGAAGCATCGTGCTTAGAGGTTAAGACAGTAGAGACCTGCCTGGGTATCAGACCTTTAATTTTGATTTTATGAACCCATTTCCTTACTCGTGATGCCATCTTTCTTCCTGTAACACTGACTCAAAGACAAAAGGAATGGAGAAATGTGGGCTTAGCTACTTTGGGTTGGATCCGTGCACGGAGGAACGCGCTGGCATCCAGTGGTTTCTGTTTGAGGGTTGAGTTTTGGCCCAGCGCCTGCTCCCATTTCTGAAAACGAGCAGTTTTGGAGCCTCCCTCTGCTTCCTCTGGCCTTTGCCTGTCTGCCTGCGACGGCCCAGCCGGCCGCGGTCTGCGGAGCATTTATGGTATGCAGTCAGAGCCGGGGAGCACGAAGGAACTGCCAAATACTGCCCTCCAAGGCCAGAGCTGGAGGCCCCTGCTGGAACCCAGCTCTCTGTGCAAGGAGTGCAAATGGAGGAGAGTAACAGAGAGAGTGGAAAACAGTCACTGAACTGGGTCAGTCAGCAGGCTCTGTGGTTTTTCGTGACTTGAAACTTCAGCTTATCCGCCCTGTCTATCTAAATGTGCTACATCTGTCAGAAAGTGGTCTCCTTCTAGTCAGGGCTCATGTTCATACATATTCAAAGAAAAAAATACCGGGATCGCCCAGGAGCCACAGTCTTCCGCAACTATGGAAGGCCTATGCTTGCTCTGCCTCTGATGTGTGTGTGTGTGTGTGTGTGTGTGTGTGTGTGTGTGTGTGTGTGTGCCTGTGTTTTTTTGCGATGCACTCGCGTTTGTGTGAGAAGCATTCCCGTGACATGCTCATATGCGTTTATCCGACGCATTTGTGGGCCTCTTGCACGAGGAGGGTGTGTTTTTGTGTTTGTAGGAACTTCATTGTGTATATGTGTTTTTTTTTTTTTTGCCTGGATTGTTTGTTTGGGTACGACTCCGTCCTTAAGAGTTTACATAGTCACTTTTCGCTTGTATTACTTGTTGTTTTTTTGCAATTTTGTCCTCAATTGTTTATAAAGTTAATATTTGCTTGTATTGCTTGTTTTCGACTGATTTTGTCCTTTTTTTGTCCTGATTATATAGTCTGCTTTAGCCAGTTTTTTTTTTACCCTCGTGACTCTGTCCCACTGTGCTTACATAGCCAGTTTTCTCTCGGTATTGCCTGTTTGTGTGTGAGTTTGTGTGTGTTTGTGTGTTTGACAGAGGGGCACCGCCGTTCTGTTGGAGCACTTGGCTGGCAGCCTGTCCAGTGCCATCACCGTCAGCTCCCAGCTGGACATCGCGCCCCAGCACCACCTCTTCATGATGGGCCGCAACGGCAGCAATATCAAGCACATCATGCAGAGGACCGGGGCCCAGATCCACTTCCCTGACCCCAACAACCCCCAGAAGAAGTCCACCGTCTACCTCCAGGGCACCATCGACTCCGTCTGTCTCGCACGCCAGTACCTCATGGTAAACGGACAATGTTCACCTCGCGTCCGTCTCACCCCAATTGATGGTACGGGCCAGAGAACAGTTTGCATTTTTGGTAATGGCCGCAGGGCAGAAGTAAGCATAAACCCCTCAGTCCTTTGGCCGTCTTCTAAAACCGATGGGTCTCTGGCCAAACGCCAAGGAGAGTGGAAGAGAAAAAATTGTAAACACAGGATTTCTGTCTGGGACACACAAGTTGCTGGTGTTCTGGGAGCTGCGTGAATTCTTTGCAATTGCCGTGCGATGATCAAGCCCCTCTCCGCAATTATTTTAGTCCAGGTCCTGAGGGTTATCGCCAGTACTTCCCCTAGGGAAGATTCAGAGTTACGGTCTAGGACTTGCGAGCTCTCTACTTTACGTGCAGTCCTGCGGCATGTATATATTTAACCATAATCAGAGTTATTTTCGGCTCCGCTGCTTGCAGTATAGGCCTGATGGGGAAGTAATCGCCCGATGGAGCTGCGGCGGTGATTAGATATGGTTACTGCTCTGTTGGATAATGAGTTGTGTTGGATGGTCGTGTCTTTTCTGCCAGCTATTCTTGAGAATGGTGTAATCACACATATTAAAGGCCATTAGGGCTGGACAAGCTTCTGTTCATTTTCTGCTGCGCTCAGAGTAAAATAAGGTTCTCAGCCCATGAACACAATTTCCTGTCTCCGCGATTATCTGATATATTTTTATTCTCCGCCAGGAAGTGGGTGGAGATGTAGGACTAAGTGTTGACCTTTCATGTGTCCGTCCATCCGTCCGTCGTGCTTATTTTCCAGGCCAGAGCTCGTAAACCGATCAATATTTCTCTATGGAATTTAGTATATAAATGCATCTTATCGTGTAGATGTGCCGGTTCGTACTTCCATCTGTCCTCTTTTCCGTCTGTTCACCTGTTCCTCCACCGCGTTTCGTTTCCAGGCCAGACATCAGCCATCCCATTCTTGTCCGGGCCAGAACTTCTAAATAATTCAGTATTTTTCTACAAAATGTTTCATATTGCTGTATCTTACTTTGTAGACATGCGTTTTAACACTTCTGTTTGTCCCCCAGTCAGTCTTTCCGTCCCTGCAATACGTTTCGTTTCCAGCTCAGATATCCGCCATCCCGTTCTTTTGCAAGCCAGAACTTCTGAGCCGTTCAGTATTTCTCGACAAAATATTCTATTGCTATGTCCTCTTGCATAGACCTGCCTTTTCCTACTTCTGTGTCTGTACTGCAGTTGTTCCTGGCCAGACATCAGTCATCACGTGGTGGGGATCTGAGTGTTTCACGCTTGTTACCTCTGTAGTGCTGGATTGATCAATTATTGCAAACGGCCCAGAGGACATCTGGCGCCTCAGGGTTCAGTACGGCTGCTCGTGCTAACGTTCAGAGGTATTCTGCTTTGAGGGGAGAACCTCAGATGAAGTTAACAGGGTGATGCGTACGAATCTATTTCTTTCTTGTTCTCGCTTTTTCTCTCTCTCTCCCTTTCTCACTTTCAACCTCCCTCTCGCTGTCTCTCTAGATCTCTTTATCGTACTGTTTAGCATTCTCACGCTTCTCTCTGCTTCTCTCAAAACTGTATTCATTGTTTGCATGACAGATTTATACACTTGTATTAACAAAGCTTTTTGAGTGAGATAAAGGAGCATTAGCAGTGGGGGGGGGAGAACAAACAACAGCAGTTGCAGTAAAATTTCAGTTAGAATTTGTGGAAAAAATAACCATAACAATGGAAACAAGTGTTTGCCACTAGCATGGAAGTATCCCCTGCCGCCTCAATTTTATGTGTCCGTACGGACGGCCAGACGGAGCCCAATGCTATATCCCCTGCTTCGCGCTAATTGCGTGGTGGGGGGTAATAATTAATGTGGAAGATGTGCAGGCAGTATGATGGTAAGCCCTCTCTCTCTCTCTCTCTTTCAGGGCTGTCTTCCCCTAGTGCTGATGTTTGACATAAAGGAGGACGTGGAGGTGGAGCCGCAGTGCGTGACATCTCTGATGGAGCAGCTGGACGTGTTCATCAGTATCAAGCCCAAACCGAGGCAGCCCAGCAAGGTGCACATGAGCTCTCCTGACACTGCCCTGTAACTCCCCCATTCTGCCTGGCTCCTCCCCCATCTCCTCCTCCTCCCTCTAGCATCCTGCTACATTCGCAGGGTGTCTTCTGCTGCCGTCAACCTGTGTCTCCTGTTTGGAGGTACGGGGGGGACGTCTGGTCGAAAGGATACTTGGTTCAGCACTGGGACGTGCCCATAGGTTCCAACATAAGGGAACATTGGAGAGTTTGCATTCACTTGAGATTTTATGATGGTAAAAAAAAAATGGGAACAATTTAAGAAAAGTTCGCTAACAACAAGGACTTGCAAAAATTTCAGGTTGCTCAGAATAAAGCAGCTCGGTTGGTACTGATCTGCTCTATGTATTTTAGTGGCAAACTAATGCGCTTAAGCCTCTCTTGGCTGACAATTGCAAAAAAGATATCTTTAAATCTCTTGATGTTCATGAGATCAGTTATAAGCTCTGGTACTGCGGACTGTTTTGCAGAAAGCCTAACGGGTGTGTCTAACAGGCATAGTTATATAGCGCATGCAATGGACTCCTAATACTACCTAAACTGAAAAAGCACACTGAAAGGTGCTGTTATGTATAGTTCAGTCTCATTAAGGAATGCTTTACCAATGTTCATTAGGTCTAGTGTCAACAGAAAAAACATTTTTGAAAAGCAAGCTAAAAAGCATCTGGTTAAAATGGCTGAATGACAGTAGAGTTCTCAATCTTGTTGTGTGCATCTTTCTTTCATTTTCATTTTATTCTTTGTATTTTCTTTTCATTCTTTTTCTTTTCATTCTTGTTATAGTAGCTTTTCTTTTCTCTCTGAGTAATTGCCAGTCTGTTTTTCAGTTTTGACATGTCTCATTGGAAACTATCATCTGTATGACTGTTTGCTTGATTGATTTGATTATTTATTTGTGTCTGTTTGTCCGGACCCCGGTAAGACTAGCGATCACTCTGGTGGGTTGTTAATGGGGATTAAGTAAGTAAATAAATAAGTAATTCATAGAACAGAAATGAGATTCAGTTGGATTTTTTTTTTTAATCATTTTCAGAAGATTACATGAAGACATATGGTAAAGGAGTCCTGTATTACCATTACTGTTTGCTTTGTTATGCTGGTGCTTTTAATGAATTAACTTTTTTTTCTTATTTACGTTCAGCTGTCAGACATTGATTATTTATGTAATCATTTTGCTCATTGACTTCATTATTGGAGGAAAAGGTTTCCTTTTGAGGTATTGAAACCTGCAGATTCTCATTTTTTCCCCACATCCCCGTCGATCAGATATTTATTGTCGGTTATTCTGGCCAGCCAATGAATTGCTAGAGGTAGTGGTTGTCATGGAAACGTGCCTTTTTTATTGCAATGTGCGAAGTAAGATGAGGGGGAAGGGGTTTAGTTTGCACCCAACAGGCGAAGAGTAGACTTGCCTTCTCCACATGAAATCGACTGCAGCCCCTAGGGCATTTAATATTTAGACAGATAAGGGTGAGTATGAGCTCTGCTCGCTCTCCCTGCGGTTGTGTAAAGACTGCCTCATTCATGCGCTGGTCAGGTAGTGCTGCATGTGAACTGTTGGGGTCTCTCACATACTGTGGACCCGGTGCAGTGTGGCCCTTCGGTTCAGTCTCTGCCCTGTTGCGCAGCTGCAGCAACTGAGCTGCTACTTCTCAACCTGCGTCTGGAAGTCGACTCTCATCCGCTATTTCCTCGCACTGCCGTGAAAGCGGGCAGCAGATTTGTCATTGTGGTCTGATTTATTGGGCGCAGTGTAACTGCTGCGGTTTCGTCTCGGCCTTCAGATTTTCTGCAGTTGTTTCCCTCTAAATCTATATTCAGCCATTTTCAGCCTTGTACTCAGCAGCGGTGTGAGGCCTCCACCACCCGACCCATTTTATATCAAATAGCTATTTCCTTCTCAGTGAGGCTCAGGACCTTGACTGTAATGAGTCCTGATGCGCTGCTTTGGCAGGATTTAGCCCTGTCTTTGGTGTTTGTGTGTGGCTTCTGCGCCAAGTGTTTGCCCCTGACGGCCGTGCCCTTACACACACGTGTGTGTGTGTGTGTGTGTGTGTGTGTGTGTGTGTGCTCCTCCAGTCTGTGATCGTGAAGAGCGTGGAGAGGAACGCCCTGAACATGTACGAGGCCCGGAGGTTTCTCCTGGGCCTGGAGAGCAGTGGGGTGTCGGCTCCCCCCTGCAGCAGCCCCCCCGCAGTCATCTGTCCTGTGGGGCTGGACATCCTGGCCTCGGCCGGTCTGGGGCTCACCAGCCTGGGTAAGGAATCTCTCTGTTTCTCTCTCTGTCTCGATCTCTGTCTCTCAATTCTACTTCCTAAGTACAAACCCAATTCCAAAATAGTTGGGATGCTCTGTAAAATGAAAATAAAAACAATGCGATGATTTGCAAATCTCATAAAATGACATTTTATTCACAATAGAACAGAAACAACCCATCAGATGATGAAAGTGAGACATTTGACCATTTCATGACAAATACAAGCTCATTTTGAATTTGATGGCAGCAACACATCTCAAAAAGGTTGGTATGGGGCCATGTTTACCATTGTTTAGTATCTCCTCTTTTTAACAACAATCTGTGAATGTCTGGCAAGTAAGGAGACCAATCGCTGAAGTTTTTGGAGAGGAATGTTGTCCCACTTTTGTCAGATGTAGGATTCTAGCCGTTCAACAGTCCTGGGTCGTCGTTGCCAGATTTTTTGTTTATGATGCGCCAAATGTTTTCCATTAGTGGAAGGTCTGGACTACAGGTAGGCCAGTTCAGCACTCAGACTCTTCTACTGCGAAGCCATGTTGTTGTGATGGATGCAGTATGTGGTTTGGAATTGTCTTGCTGAAAAACACAAGGCCTTCCCTGAAAGAGACATTGTCTAGATGGGAGCATATGTTTAAATTGTTGTAAAACCTCTATATACTTTTCAGCTTTGATCATGCCTTTCCAGATTTGTAAGCTCCCCGCTAATGCAGCCTGATACCATCATAGATGCAGGCTTTTGAACTGAGCGCTGATAAGAAGCTAGATTGTCCCTCCCCTCTTTGGACAGCATGACACGGCATCCATGGTTTCCAAAAAGAATTTGAAATTTTGATTCATCTGAGCAGATTAAAGTTTGTCATTCTGCCTCAGTCCATTTTAAATGAACTTTGGCCCAGAGAAGACGGCAGCGTTTCTGGATTGTGTTCACATATGGCTTCTTCTTTGCGTGATACAGCTTTAGCTTGATTTTTTAGATTGCATGGCGAACTGTGTTCACAGACAGTGATTTCTGGAAGTGTTGCTGAGCTGATGCAGTGTATTCCAGTGCAGAGTCATGCATGTTTTTAATGCAGGGCAGCCTGAGGGCCTGAAGATCACTAGTGTCCAGTATTGACCTTTAGACTTGTCCTTGCCCACAGAGATTTCTCCAGATTGAATCTTTTGATGATGTCATGTGCTATAGATTCAAAGTCATTGCAATTTTACACTGAGTGCATTTTCCAGAAATTGTTCTGCAATTTTTAGATGCAAATGATTTTTTTTGCAATTGGAGTATCTCTGTCCATCTTTACTTCTCAGAAACTCTGCCTCTCTAAAATGCTCTCCAGTCATGTTGCTGGCCCGTTGCCAATTAATCTAATTAGTTGCAAAATGCTCCTCCAGCTGCTTTTATTAATACCACTTACTTTTCCAGCCTTTTGTTGCTCCTCTCCCATTTTTTTTGAGATGTGCTGCTGCCATCAAATTCAAAATGAGCTAATATTTTTCATAAAATGGTAAAATGTCTCACTTTCAACATATGATACTATATGTTGACTATGTTCTATTGTGAATTAAATGTGGGTTTAAGAGATTTGCAAATTATTGCATGCTGTTTTTATTTAAAATTTACACAGTATTCCAACTTTTTTGGAATTGGAGTTTGTAAATGGCAATTTAAACCAAGCTAATATGCTTAATTGAAGGGAAAATAAAAAAAAATGTGTCTTGTAATGAGACTATAATCCTTCTTTAGATGGCCCAGTTTGCAAGCTACACTGCTTATATCGGCAGTTTTTTTAGGCTTAAACAAGACCCATTTTACACTTAACAAAAATATAAATGCCCCATGTAACATGAAATATATTACCCTAAATGAGCTGATAATGTCTTAATTGTTCAAAATGGTTATTCGTCTTGATTTGTATACAACATTTGTGTTCATCTCTGCCAGTTAGCACTTGCTCAGTGATGCATTGATTCCACCCACAACACAGGTGTGTCATGTGCAGGTGCTGCTCAAACATTGTGAACAAAACTCAAGACACTCCCTAAAACTGGGAACAATAAAAGGCCACCCCAAAATGTCAAATTTCATCAAAGTCACCATGCCACAAATGTCGCAAATCATGTGGGAATGCGCCATAGGAATGCTGGATGCAGGAATGTCCACCAGAGCGGTTGCTGCACAGATGAATGTTCACTATCAAACAATTGGGTGTTTAAGAGTGTTTTATACTGGCAGTGCAGGAAATCGACCTCACCCTCGTCATCCATGTGAGACCACACGAGCACAAGATCGTCACATCCGGCTTTTCCACTTGCGCGATGGCCTCAGACCTGCAACACACACAGCAGATGAAACAGTTGGTCTGCACAACAGACGTATCACACCTCAAACTGTCTGGAACCGCGGGGGAGAAGCGAACCTACACACTCATCGTCCTCATCTAGCAGTATCCCTGATTGCCATACGCCACTATCTTGCTTTAATGCACAGTAATCTGTTGCATATCGAAGAATAAAATGAATTGCGTGTGACTTAATATATTGTAAAACGGTTAATGCGAATTGAAGTTTAAAAGTGTCAAATGGGGCATTTATATTTTTGTTAAGTGTAATTCCTGTACAACCTTTACCCCTCATTCGCCCTCCATATTACTGTATAAGCCCTGGGCTGGCAGTGTCCTGTTAAAATGCAGTGCGCCAGTGTCCTTCCTGACCTTGCAGTGGAACTTCCCTCTGGGCCAGACATGCTGTGTCCGCATTCTCCCCGACTTAGCCCTGCCCTCTTCCAGATTGCTGCTTTCTGTGCCAGAGTCTTCCAGTATTTATTTTTAGAAATAAATGAGCATTCCCTGCCAGTAATCTTGATTGAAACTATTTTTCTTATGCTTGGACAAATATAGTGTAGAGCCGTTATTTTTGCTCTTGGACAGACTGTGTTGTTATTTCGTTGAGTTCCATAAATCGTGGTTACTCTTTATTTCTCCTGACTTGTGTTTCTCGTAGGTCTCCTGGCCCCCACGACTGCATCCATGAGCAGCTCCACGACCCCCAGCACCCTGCTGAATGCCCTCAACAGCCCCTCTGCCCCCAGCTCACTCTTGAATGCCCTCAACAGCCCCTCTGCCCCCAGCACCCTGCTGAATGCTCTCAATAGCCCCTCTGCCTCCAGCTCTCTCCTGAACGCCCTCAATGGCTCCGTCGGCCCCCTGCAGGTCCCCAGCTCCAGCACCCCCAGCTCTACACTGTGGTCCAGCTCCCTCACCAGCCCCAGCAGCACACCGGGTGAGAGAAACACACTCACGCACACAGGCACATTCTTTGGTCGGCCTGTCACGCCAGCCCCTCTAACATGGGTGGTGAGGTTTACACACACACACACACACACGCACACACACACACACACACACACACGTTTGTTTTCATGTTTTTGGGGACGTTCCATAGGCTTCTATTCATTCTCTAACCTCTCTCCCTGACCTGAACCCTCAACAGTACATACTTAACCATAACCCTAGTCTTAACCTACCCGCGACCTTAACTCAACCCTAACCATTAACCCTTAACCCTAAAATAGCTCAATTTTTATGTGTGGACCTAAAAATGTCCCAACAAATACAAAGGAATCTGGAATTCCATGTCTTGTAGGGACATTTGGTTCCCACAAGGTTAGGTAAACACGGTATACACACACACAGAGGTTCAGCTCTCTCACTGCCCCACTGGCACACCAGATGAGATTAGCACAGGGGCTAACGAGCACACACACATGCACACACACACACGCGCCAGCCCCACTAGCACATCGGGTAAGATTACCACACATGCACACACATATACATGTTGTGGTCAAGCTCTCTTGCCAGACCCACCAGCGCACATGCCCACAGTCACACACACGCGCGCCCACACACACGCGCACACACGCACACACGCACACCACTGATGGACTGCACTCACTGTGGCCTGGGATGCGTGCACAGTGGCATGAACACATGTGCACTGCTCTGTACTGAGACTCGCGGATACTCTTCTGAAACACCCAGATATGCGATCACTGCAGTCATGCATTTGGAAGTGCTGAATGTGCATTTGAGGAGCTCTCACTGAGATAGCAATGTATGAATATAGCCACAGAAATACACCGTTCTGTACGTATATTAGTAGTTCTGAAGCGATTTGGTGTAAATATATTGATGTTTCTTATCTCAGGATTCTCCTCACCGCTGTTGGTACATCCTGCTACTCAGGCGACGCTCACCAGCATCCTGCTGTCTGGGGTGCAGGGCTACACCCAGAGCACCCCTTCCCCTCCCCCGGGGCTGGCCCCCATAGATGCGCAGGTTAACGGGGTTCCTGACTGTGGTAAAACTGCCTCACCGCTCAACGGCCATGTCAAGGTACCAGTGTCTGTAAACTTTGTGTCATTTTCATTTGACCCAGTGTTCTGTGACTTTGCCCACAAAAGTTATGTAAATTTGATGGTTTTGTAATCTCTTTTTAATGTTGTTTCGGGCCTTTTTTTGTGTAAGGATGTGCATGCCTGCTTCATTAATTCACTACATTCAATAAAATTTTATTTGTATTCCACTTTTTACAATTGAGATAGACTCACAGTTTGCGTGACAGTCACAGTGAACTCGGCATTTTAAATGCCAAGTTGTCCAGCATCCGTCTGTCTGTCTGTCCGTCTGTCTGCTGTCAACTTTTTGCTTCAAATCTGAATATCTCAAAAACTGTCTGATAACTTTTTATCTAATTTTGTGTGCGCCTTCCTTATGATATTCTTAATATTTATTGTCAAAATTAGAAAATTCTACATCCCGTTTTTGAGAAATTCAGCATTTTGGACTTAGAAAATAAGTGTTTATGCTCATTTTTTAAGTCTTTCTTTAATATCTCAAAAACTGTACGATGACTTTTTGTCTAATTTGTTGTGAGTCTTCCTCATGATGTTCTGAATATCCTTTGCGAAAATGAGAAGATTCTATGCCCCGGTTGTTGAGAAATTCTGCATTTTGGACTGAGAAAATCAGTGTTTATGCTAATTTTTTCAGTCTTTCATTAATGTGTCATGTGTGTTAATATTGCAATACTTTTCAAGGATTTCTGAAATTAAGTTATGACACGGATATTTCAGTCATCCTCACCGGAGCTTTCTAGGCCGACAGGTCTCTTGTCTAATTACACACCTATGAAGTAATTCCAAACATATTAGACTTTTGACACATTATATTATTTTCTCACCTTTGAATTTCAGGCCAACTTTTTTCTTTTGATGCTTTGTTTTACATAATCGCAAACATCACAGGTTGAGGGCTTAAATAAACACCGACAACATTATTGAGTTTTGCGATGCAACTCAGTCTTTTGCGAGCATGGTCATTATGACAAATAGGAGAAAGCAGAGGGCGACAACGACTTTTCAGTTGGATCTATGATGCCGTGGAATGGGTAACCAAACTTTCATATAGCAGTGAAATGGAACCAACGATCCTCTCTTGCACATAGCAACAGAAATTTCAGTGGTTTCGGAACAACATTGGTAAATGGTGTTGGAAGCACACAGTCTACATGGAAACTCCATTGGTTGGATGGAAACATGAAAATTATGTCTTAAGCCAATCATATGCATGTAGTTACCATGCTGTAAGCACAATAAACAACTCCATGCCAGTCATTATACAAAAATAATTGCGTACTTAAGGAGTTAATGGCCTTTGTGTTGGGCTGTATTACACTGCTTAGATGTGCAATTATTTTTGTATGAATGGCGTTTCATTGTTTATTGCTTATTGCTGGACAACTCGAGTCAGCTGAACTCTGAAGTTGTCCCGTAAGTGAGCAATAAACGATGACATGCCATGTGATGTACTGTAACTTGCCCAAATAAATCTTCATTCAGTGCACAACTGTTGAACTTTGAATGCTGCAAAAATGAATTTTCTTTCAATGGGTTGAGCTTTCTTCCATAAACCATGTATGGCTTTCGAGTATGTAACTGTGTCAGCCCTCAATTTACGAGAGTTCAAAGATTTTTAGTTTTTATTCTCTTAAAATGTGTGTGTTAATGTGTAGGCATTAATTTCATAAATCAAGAGGTACAGTATACCCCTTGGCTGCGGCAAATCTCTTTCTCAATCACCACTTGCGTATTTGCAGCATCCTGGGTCAGTTTATGGCAGGATTACTGCCTCATCGCTGGCCGACAAAGTTCTGAACCCCGGCCACAGCGACCCGGTACAGGATGCCAGTGGACACTGCCCCTCCGAGCCCTTGTCCAGCAAGTCCAGCCCCGACGAAGGTAACGCCCCACGCATATAGAACACATCCGCACTTGTGTTAATTGATTTCAGTATTTCATGAATGCAACACTGGCAATAAAGGCAAGTGACGTCAAATTTTTCGAAGTTAAGCAAGGTTTAGACTGGTCACACTGTTTCCTTGCGCGAAGGTAATTCTGGCTTGAGTTTTGGTCGACTGGCTTTCTGTGTGGAGTTTTCTTGTATTCCACATGAGAAAAAAGAGAGGGTGAATTTTTAGATCATACAAATTACAATTTTTAGTGGAGTATTTTTAAACCTGCAAGTGAGAGCAGTTTTAGATTAAGATTTACCCAGATTTGGTACATAGAGTTCATTGAACCATGAGAGACTAGTGATCATTCCACAGATAGTTTTAATGCATCTTGCCAAATTAAAATGGGTCTCTTCAAAAAAAATGTTTTATTATTTAAGATGGGAACTTAACAAACATGATATGTGCCTATGTAAGTCCAATAGATTGGATAAACTGCTTGATTCCATGACTGAATGAAATGAGAAGTCGGTACAAGGATAATAGAGATGATCAGGATTACAGTAAAGAGAATCATAGGGTTGGATATTGTAAAATGCATGCTCAGGTTATAAAAAAGCAGAGGAGAGCCCGAAGACTCTTTCAAAGGAAAGTGGCGGAAGATGTTCAATCGTATCCTAAGCAGTGTTTTTTTTCAGTACTGTAGCAGAGCAAGCAAAAAAATGAAGAAGATGGGTGTATTAAGAATAAAGATGGATCATGGCTGCGTGAAAATAAAGATATTGTTGATACATTTAATAGTTACTTTCTTGTTAGTTTTACCTGAGAGCAGATTTCCAATATGCCGAAGGCCATTTTCAATGGTCAGATTTTTTTAGCTGAAATTGGGATTTGGGGATGTTGAGGGACTTGACAAAGTGTTTAAATTAAAGACAAATTAGGTGGCGGGACCCTGATGGCATATACCCAAGGGTACTCAAGGAGGTATGTGAGATCATCTCAGAACCACTCACAGATCCTCAGAAACTGGAGGAATATCAGTATGGTCGGAAGCAAGGCAATGCTAATATGTAAGAGTGGGGACCATATTGAGCTCCAGGCCTGTCAGTTTGACTTGTATTGTGTGTAGAATGTTGGAATCTATCATTGAGAACAAATTGGGTTATTTCTTGAAAGTGACAACATCCTGAGGGAAGGCCAACATGGTTTCCATAAGGGAATGTAATCCCTGACAAACCTTTTGAAATTTGTTGAAGAGGCAGCTAAAATGCATCCACCCATGACCAGAGGGCTTATGATGTCATATACCTGGATTTTCAGAAAGCATTTGATTGGGTACCACATGAGAGACATACTATTAAAATAAGGACACCAAGAATTGTATGTTTTTTGGAATGGTTTTGGGACTGGTTACGAGATGGAGCACAATGAGTAGTGATCAGAGTGATCTCATCTGAGCTTGGCACTGATGGAGGTGGAGTCCCACAGGGATCTGGGCTGAGAGCCCTGCTCTCACTCATCTACATTAAGGACCTTGACTGTAACATTTAATGCAAATTGGTCAAATTTGTTGATGGAGGTTTGACTAACAGTTTAGCATCTACTACCGTGATTCAGCATGATTGAAATACAATCTGGAAGTGGGCAGAAATATGGAAAATGGAATTAAATTTGGCTAAATGTAAACTTCTACATGTGGGAAATAAAAACATTAGACTTGGATCAATTTAAGGGAAGTTCAAAATGATAATGTGCTCCACTGCAAAAGGACCTGGGAGTATTTTTTGACCAAAGCCTTACAGGGTCTGTCCACTGTGCTATAGCTGTTAAAAGAAATACAGTAGGATGGTGGGATATATAGCCAAAAATATTGCATTTAAATCAAAGTGGGTTGTACTACTCTTGTGTGATACCTTTATTAGACCACACTTAGAGTATTGCATGCAGCTCTGGGGACGGTACAAGAAGAATGTTAAAAAGGCTTTTGAAAGGTTCAAAGAAGAGTCACAAAGTTGATTTCTGGCACAAAATATAAATACTATGAGGACTGACCGAGGAATCTTAATATTTTCAGTGAAGAGGGCCCTGATTGAGGCCTTTAAATATTTTAAAAGGATTAGCAAAGTTAACTATGCAGGATTATTTAGGCCTGTTAGCAAAAAAAAAAAAAAAAAAGGTTCTGGTAGCAAACAAGGGGTCACAGATGGTAAATGGTAAATTTAGCACTGATATTTGGAAATATTTTTTTCCACTCTGAGAGTGGTCACAGTGTGAAATAGTTTGTCTCGTCGTGTTGTAGATGTCACAGAGGCAGAAAATCTGGGAGTTTTTCCAGACCACGCTTGGCACAGCACCAGATAATTTATTTTGCACTTTGTTTTGTGTTTTGTGTTGTGTTGTGTTGTGTTACACTCCCACGGGTGCCCCTTACCAAGGCTCTGACTTCAGAACTGGAGTTGACCCGCAGGTGCTGCACTGTGACTGCGCACTGTTTCCAAGTAACTCGTATGGGTTAAATGCAGAGAACAAATTACCCACATAGGGTTTAATAAAGTATATTATGTTTGGCGATGGGAGGTTTGGTCTTCAGTTTATTGTTGCTCCAGAAAAGTCAATAGGCCTAAATATATGTTTCAGGTTCGAATGACGCCTTTGTGGAGGTGGGAATGCCAAGAAGCCCTTCTCATTCGGCAAACAGCAATGAGCTGAAGCAAATGCTGGCCTCGTGCAAAACATCAGGAGGAAAACGGCAGGCTGTGGAGCTGCTGCAGGGGACCAAAAACTCTCACCTCCAGTAAGTACCCTCTGGGCTCACCTACGTCCTACACAAAGAGCCTCAATTTATCTCTAATGTCATTTGTCTCTTCTTTCCAGTAAAAATTAGTCATGCGGACTCACTGGGCATAAAAACAGTAAAATATATCCAAAACTTAAAGTAAATTGCTTGTGTTGTTCCAAGAGAGGAGAGAATTTTGGCTTTTATCGAACGCTGAAGTGTACTAAAATCTTTGTGAACCGTCTCCCTGAAGCAAAAGGAGCCTTTTGTGTAAATCTCTTTCATTAAGAATTAACTGTAAAATGCAGGCCCAGGAATTAGCCTAGGCAGTGGGCGTGAAGCTGTCAAACGGTATGGCATCTCCCGGTCCGGCTTGGGGCTCAGGTCTTCAGGGTCATTGCGCTCTCCCCTTTTTTTAATTGTCTACGCTGACAAGCTATAAAGGTCATGTAGTGAAGAATAATGGCTTGTTTCCAAGCAGCTCCCAGCACGGAGGTATAAAGTACCCTGACAGCTGAATTTTACCTTTTGTTTTGGTGTGCAGCCATGGTTTGCATTAATGTGGGGCATGGTTTGGATTTGGCAAAAGGAACCTGAAAGGTTGTCTAAGGCGAATGTTCGTGCTTCATCCGTGAAAGTGAATATGACATTATACTGGATATTAGAATGGATACTATGCTATATTTTCCTGGAGGGTGACCAAAGCACCATAACCTTTGCTGATTGCTGTTAGAATATTCTGGAACTGTGTGAGGTAGAGATTTTTGGGGTGGCGGCACAGCTACTTTCTGTGTTATTTGTGGCTACAGCTGGACACAGACTATGTTACTGAAAGAGCTGGTTCTTCCCTCCTGTCCCCCGTCTCGCAGCTCTGACTGCCTGCTCTCTGACTCCGATTCGAGCGCCTCCGAGAGCCACGTGGCCGACAAGCGTGCCCCGGGGAGCGAGCGGGCTGCGGAGAGGGCAGCCCAGCAGAATTCTGAGAGGATCCGGCTGGCCCCGCAGTCCTCCTTTGCCAGCATGCAGGTGCGTATTTGCAACCCCACCAATGATGGCACAGGAACCACAGGGTGATTTGGGTTGGGACGGCCTGCCATCTGTTCAGTCACTCCGAGGATAGCCAGTGCAAATGTTTCTGCTCTTTCCCCTCGGACGTCATTCGAGAAAGACAAGCCGATTGTAGTGAAATTCTCAATTGTGCCGGGAACACTGAGTACAATGTGCTGAGAACAGTATTGAGCTGATGTTTAGCTTGTTTCTGCTCTGGATTGGTACTAGATGCTGAGGGGTAATTATGGGAAGGATTCTTAAGCCTTGTTCTCTGCTTCATAAACATCTCTGGCCTCTGGGTTCTTTGTAGGCATTTGACTATGAACAGAAAAAGCTGCTGGCAACTAAAGGTTAGTGACCATTTTGCTGCACTACATCATTACTGAAAATGTTGCATAATCATGAGAAACATTTTAAATCTAAGACTGTACCTGCTTTTTTTTTTTTTGGCCTGACAGTGAAAATCTTGATCATTACCAAATTATGAGACGTGACATGTTTATCCTCCTTTGTCAGCAACAAATAGAGCCGCACAACTGTGTCTCCTTTAAGATGAGAGAAAATTCATTCTTCTTTCCCTTGCTGTGTCATTATCTCCCTATTTTTGATTTGCAGTAAACGCTAAACCCTGTAATAAAATCAGTCTGAATTGCTCTCTTGTTGTGGGCTGCAGATTCTCACTGCCTGGCAGTAGCCAACAATCTTGTTGACCAAGACCTGTTATTATTCTGCCAGGATTAGAGCTGTAGTTTCCCTGCCTTAAAACAATTCCCAGCCCTCATGCTGCATTTCCCTCGCTGTTGTTTATTGCTTTCTCTGGCCAGTGGAATTTTTGGATTCATTTATTGTATTGTTGTCATGTTCAGCCATGTTGAAGAAGCCAGTCGTGACGGAGGTACGGACGCCGACCAACACATGGAGCGGTCTGGGCTTCTCTAAATCCATGCCGGCCGAGACCATCAAGGAGCTCCGGAGGGCAAACCATGTGTCCTACAAACCAACCATGTCCACCACCTATGAGGTACACTGAAGGACTTGCAGTTTGGCTCTGTAAATGGCTTGGCTCATGGCCAGCTCAGTCTGGGCCAGGCCTGGCTCAGATTCATTCCAGCAAAGTGCTTAGCCTCCTAATTACTCAAATTTTGCAGTCTTGATTTAACAAATGCATCTCCCATACTCTGCACTCAGAGTTCTGGTTGTGGTTTGATTACCTTGTAAATCTTACTGTCCAAAGTGGAGTTTTTTATGCCCCCGGAATCGAAGATTTGGGGGCATATAGTTTTTCACCTGTCCATCCGTCCATTCGTCTGTCTGTCTGCGGCGGAAAAAAAACTTAAACCTGCAATACTGTATCCTGCCGCTGGGGGCATCAGTGTTCCATGAACACAGCTTGTTTTTTTTATTTTTTTTGCTAGATGTTTAAATGGCAGCAAAGAATAGATTCAAATATATTTGTGTTTCCTTGTCCCCCGATATTGGATTTGAGGTCGTTTACATTTTTTTAGGTATTGAACACTTCATTGTCCTGGCTTGCAGCCTGACTCATGTTTAGCTGGCCGAAGTCTCTCCGCATGGGGAGTGACTAGTGCACTGGTGGCTGAATGGTGCTTTGCATCAATGGCTCTTTACCCCTGCCCCCCAAAGGGGTTGGGCGAGGGTATTGGAATCGACTTGGTTTGTGTGTTAGTTCATTTATTTGTTTGTTGGCAAAAATGAGAAAATAACTGGCTCAATTTGTACTAAATTTGGCCCAAGGTTGGGCATTGGCCCACATTCGATCCCATTAAATTTTGGAATCACTTGGATTAAGGTCCAGCTCATGGAACAGCTAAAATATGTACAAGGGGCAGGGTTTGTTGCACCTGGCACTGCTTGTGTCATTGTTTCTGATACAGTATTTTCTTCTCCTATTTTTTCGATGCAGGGCTCCCCAATGTCCCTGTCTCGCTCCGGCAGCAGGGAGGTTGTAGGGAGCGGTAGTGACTCTGACAACTGGCGAGAGAGGAACGGAGCTGGACTTCCTGGACACTCTGAATTCCCTGCACCTATCAGCCCCAAGAGGAAGCAGAACAAATCAGGTGATTGGAGGGGTTCTTGTCTATGCCTTCCTTTTGTGGGTGCACATGTGGGTGCTGGGAGGGCATGAATGAGTGCGGGAGAGGGTGGGTGGGGTTGTAATTCGTTTATGCTATTTCTCAATCAAATGATTCCTTTCCCTGCTGCAAACCTAAGCTAAGTTTTGTACATTTTTAAAGATTTTTTCCACCTTTATTTTTTTGATTGGCTGGAGTAGTGAGGCAGGAAGAATGGGGAATGAGTGAGGCGGAAGGGGGAGAGGGACATGGGTCAGTGGCCAAATTCAGGCCACTGACTCAAAATGAGCTTGTGAATAGTGCTTAACAGGGTGCGCCACCTAGACACCAACTTAATATTATAGGTCTAATTCCAAGTTTAAATTTAACAAAAACACAGACAACGGGTCACCAGGACAACAAGGAGCTTTTTGATTATTTTTAATTGCTTATTTTCCATGTTTACAAGAAATAATGATGGGTTTTAGCAAGGCATTTCTGTACAATACGGATTAAAACTGCAATGCTTTCTTTGAGTTTACCATTTTTTATACACACAGTTATGTTAACTGAGTAATGTTGTTCAGTGTAAATACTGTGGGTCAGATAATTACTGCAGCCTGTTCTAGATGATTGTTTAATGCTGCTACTTTGGCAGTGAGCTAATACTTGTGTCGTTGGCTCACAGAGTCATCTGCAGTAGTCTTGTAGATGCTGTTAAACAATCGATCGTGTTAATGGTTTTAATCTGCAGTGGAGCACTATCTGAGCAGCAGCAACTACATGGACTGCATTTCATCAGTGACGGGCAGCAACGGCTGTAGCCTCAACGCCTCCTTCAAAGGGTCAGACCTGCCCGAGCTCTTCAGCAAGCTGGGCTTGGGAAAGTACACCGACGTCTTTCAGCAGCAGGAGGTTTGTCCCCTATCCACTGTCATCTTTGACACTGAGGGAAATGCCCTCATGAAATGCCATCCTTGCCATTTTTAAGGACCTCCATAAATTCCCTTGCAGTTTTGCTGTGTCTGACGTGAGCTTGAAATGTTCATATCCATATCTTACCTCTAAATGTCAGCAATCCCCCCCCCCCACCCCCCTCAACTGAATTGTGAGGAGCAGCGAAGGAGGAGCGATCCTCATCAGTCTTAATGATCTACAAATGCCTCATATGTAGCCTCTTTTAAGTTACATGCTTTGTGCTGCATATACGTTGGGTAGCAGTGTGATTTAATAATAGTTTAATGCTCAGATTGTAACCTGAAAGCAATACAAGCAGGAAACTTTCATTACACCCTTGAATGAGATGTATTACCTGACTTGCTTCACAGCAAGTTTAACTTTCGTCGCGCTGATAGTTTCTTGTGCTGCGTTTTTTTGGCGTTATGAACTATGAACTAAGAACTCACCTGTGCCTCAGATTGATCTTCAGACATTCCTCACGTTGACGGACCAGGATCTGAAGGAACTTGGCATTACCACGTTTGGTGCTCGACGGAAGATGCTGCTGGCCATCTCAGGTGGGTTTCCAGTGGAAGTGCTTCTGATGGTCCTCTTCATCTTCATAAGGGGGGCTTTTGGGTGTGGTGGGATTGACTGTGAAATTGGCCCTTTGCAATTTATGTATTCTGGCTCTGCAGTATGCTTTGTTTATCGGTTTGTTTGACTATAATATACATGGAAGTGTCTAAAAATTTTCAAGCTCGTGGAAATATGATTCCATATGCTACCTCATTGTTCTTACATTTAGCATGCATTCTAAATGGGATGAGCTTAAACATCATGAATTTTGCGAGCATTTATCGCCATTTTTGAAAAGTATTGAATGTCTTTCTTATAGTTTTGTTGATGTACCAAAGGACAAAGAATGGGCCGAGCCCAGAATGACAAAATATTAAGCTTTTTATGGTCTTAACAACAATATTTGGTACAAAAATTGGCAAGGATTAAACAAATGCACTTGAGAGACCTTTTTTTTTTTAAACTGCCAGTTAATTATTGCTGCAGTGAACTGTTGGGGGAAAAATCTGGAAACTGTTCCACTGTTAAGCTGAGCTGCTTCACTGTGAAAAGTCAAGTGATGCTTTGGAGTTCAGGAGAATAATACTGGAGGGCTCGCTTCCCAAAATTGAAAAGTTGTTTGATAAAGATGAAAGTTGGTTATTTTTCAACCCCTCCTCTTGTAAAAAGCTGTCTTCAAGTTTGCCCTCAAGGCTTAAACATTATCTATTTGTTTAATTCTTTCTAATTTCTTTGACCAATAATTTGCTGTTAAGACCAGTAAAAGCTATACATTTCCTGTTTTGGGCTTGGCCTATTTTTTTTGCCCATGAGTGTACATGTCATCACATATAGTCTAGCCCGAGTGTTGAATAAAATGAATAAGGCATAAGGGTAATGAATCAGGCACAAGCTCACACCCTCCTGCTGCCTGCAGCTGTCGAAAATCCCCCACCCACCAGTATTACTGAAGGCTTCTCTGTTCATACTGTATGGGTTAAACTTGACCTTCGCAATGTTTCCAATCAGCTTTGTGGGTTTTTTTAAAAAATGTATTCCAGGAAGAACAACGTGAATGCTCATTCTCATCCACAGTGTTAATTGCTTGTTGCTGTAGTTGATTTTCATTAATAATAATTAATAATAATTATTAAGAATCAGTGTGATATTGGCTGATTTGTCTGGGGATGGCTGGCAGCTGCCCATGAGCCTGAAATGGCTGAAGGCTGGTTTTAGATCTGCCGTGTCCACCATAATCTGTACTGATGGGGCCCTGAGCTGGAAAATTGGAATATCATCCCGTCTTATGTCTTCATATAATGAAAACACTCAGAGAACCATTGTGCCCTCAAACCCCACCTAATTCAGATCCACTTTCTGTTCAGCTGCCAGAGACAACATCATAAACTCAGGTCTGCCTTTCTCAAATGACTTTTCTTTTTTGAGGAGTCTCAGCGAATCCCATTTCATGTTTTTATTGGCAAGACATGCAGTTAATTCAGGGGGTGTGCCAGCGAAGTGATACGGCCATCTTGTGACTGACTCCAGCATTCTTAGAAGCACGTTATCTTGGTTTTTCTTCATATTGTTGCCAGTATCATGGCACATGTAGGGCGCAAACGGAAAAGAGCATTCCGGGGCCCGGCTCCTTACCGCGGACAGTTGTTGACAGATTGTCCTATGAGCTACACAAAGGAACTGCCTTGGAAATCTCACACACTTTGGCTTTGGCTGGTATTTCGTGGGGTTGACCGCGATCGAGGTCTCCGGCTGCTTTAGACCTCGCCCGCGCGCCAGCAAATGCAACCAAGGGTCCTTCCCACATGAAATTGGAGCTGTGTGGGTGTCGGCCTGACGATACTGTATTTTATTGAGTCCAAACCTATACTGTGCAGCTTCCAGCCTCTCTTAGGAGGGGAAAAGAAAACAGAAAAAAAGGTTTTTTTTTTTTTTTTGGTTTTTTTTTGCTGAAGTAATCTGCTCCTTGTTTTCCAGAGCTGAATAAGAACCGGAGGAAGCTCTTTGAGCCGCCCAACATCCGATCCTCCTTCCTGGAGGGGGGCGCCAGTGGGCGGCTGCCTCGGCAGTTTCACTCGGACATCGCCAGCGTGAGTGGCCGGTGGTAGGCCCTTACCAGGCCGTGATTGGCCAGAGACATATGGGCACCCTCCCTCCCCCCCCCTCCCCCCTTTCCCTACTCTCTCCAAAGCCCCACTGCCCCTCCCGCACATAGCAGCAGGTGCTCAAGGCCTGGATGAAGGGGACCAAAGCTTGCTGCGTGTCTTAAGTGCCAAACAGGGAAGAGGAAAATAGAAGACAAGGTGATGAGCCTCACATTTGTACATGCCAGATATGGTACTCCTTTCGTATTCTCACTAATGAAGGACACAAGGGGGCGAGGGAAATTTCAGTTCTTGCGAAGGACCCAAATAACTCATGCACTGACATGTGTTTGAAGAAATAGACAGAATGCCTAGTTAAAAAAAAAAAAATCTTTTGATACTATTTATATGCAATCCTAGTTTGTTGTATCGATCCTGTGCACTTTAAGAATAGACATTAGATGCCTGTGGATTCGTATTACCCTGGTCCGCATACCTATACAATGTCCATTTATATTATAGCACTTACGTGGGTCCCAAGCCAAATGTAAGCACATTGTGTAGCTACAGTTAATAATGATGATTATGATGTCCTAGCATATCAACTGAGCATGGATGTGAGTAACATGGATTCTTTTCTTTTTTTATCGTCTCAATCAATTGACCCAGAGACTGGTCAGTATTACTCACTCCCCAGCATGGTGCAGTACGTATAAGTCTGACCTATATATATTTTTTATATCATTATTTTATATTCTTTTTTTATTTAATGTTTTTTTATCCCTATTTTTTATCAGTTTAAAACATATGAGTTGTTTAAATGTAATCTTTTAACCTTAGTTTGTTTCTTGTTTTCCTTTTATTTAGTTTTTTGGGGTTTTTTTTCCCGTTTGTTTGCTTTCCTGACTGAGCTGGTATTTTGGAGATACTCTGCTCGTCCGTTGTCAGTGCGGGAGGTTGGACAGAGGCAGGGGCCTGGAGTCGGCCTCCTTCAGAGTCTCCTGCCCTGTGTGGCCTCAGCACCATTCTATATGCCCTCTGGTCCCTTAGTGACTCTAGTTTCTCCACAGTTGGTACAGAACTTAGGCTGGTTTACACAGCAGGACTGGAAACTTGTAAACTATGCAGTGCTGATGTTTATCCACAAAGGCTGGATAGTGTCTTTGTGTCCAGTTGTCAGTTTTCTGTTTGTCTCAGCTCCTCCACGAATTGTCTTTTCTTCCTTTCCTTACTTCCTTGTCTAGTTTTGTACAATTTCACAATTTTGCCTGGACTGTTTGAACTTATTGCAAAAGCTAAACGGCAATTGACATCACCATTTTGTTTTGGAAATATGTTGTAACCCTCACATTCTCAAGCTCGCCAAGTTTCATCTCCTTGAAATGGTACGTCCAGTTTAAAGGAGCTGTGCCACGATCACTGCACATGCTCAGAACTTGGAAAGCTGTTAGCCTAACAAAGTGAATCTGCTCAAATGCCAGTCAAAATCAGATTCTGTGCTTGTCAATCTGACTTTGTTTTGCATTGTATTCATATATTTTAGTTACTCAGGCATTATGCTTTTTATATTTAGGAGTTTTCTGTGGAATTTCAAGGATTCAAAGCGCTTCAGCAGAATGATATGAGAAATATAAGCTGGTTTTCCAACTGCCAAAGAATATCTTAGTAGAAAAGGAATACCTTCTTTTTCTATGCTTATCAGGGGTTGGAAAACCAGGTCACATTCTTCATATCCATTGCATAAAGTACTAAAATACTGCTTTGAATCCTCAAATTTCCATTGAAAACTCCTTAATTTAAAAAGCATGATTCCTGAGTAACTAAAATATATAAATACAATGCAAAACGATGACTGATTATCAAGGATCAAAGTCGATTTTCACTTGCAGTCAAGCGGATTCATTTTGGTTGGCTAATGGCTTTCGAAGTTCTGCGCATGCGCTGTAATCGTGACACCACTCCTTTAATTTCTTGTATTCTAATTTTCTAACCCAGTGTAATGGCGAATGAGCAGTCAGGCTTACTGCCACCTGTAGGCTGGAGGTCCAAATGTGCACAGGACACTGTGCCTAATTTGATTGTTTTTTGTTTTTTTTTTGTTTTTTTTTCCAAGAGTCTTTTTCCCTTGAGCACCCATTGATACAAACCACAGAACCTGTCGCAGCTGATGTTTTTCGTATTGCCTTTATTACAACCTGAATTTCTACAAATTCCTCCTCCGTGACATATGTATTCCAATCAAAGGGAAGATGGTTGTTGCCCATCACTTAGTGGAGGATGTTATCATACGCTGTGAAAATTGTTGCATTTTTTTTTTCTTGGCTCATTATGGGATGTTATTCAATTGAAAACCATCAAGTGCCTAAATGCTTTTCCTGTTAATAGTTCTGCAAATATATTTTGGAAAGTCTCCTCCAAGGAAGAGGTTCGAATGGAATGTATTGTGTTATTCCAAAGGTACAACTTTTAATTAGGATGTAAACCACTCAATAATAAAGTATGCTTAGCTTTTGCAATATCCTGAAGTGTGCAGTGTAATCATGCTTTCGCTTTTTTTTTTTTTTGAAATGTGGAAAATGTCATTTTTTGTGTAAATGGTAGAATTGCACAAAAGGAAGGATAGACATCTGAAGTATTCTGAGGTGCTGTTCTTTGCTGATTCATTATTGGTGAGTTTGATTGGACAATAGATTTTATTCTGCGGTAAATAGTCCTGTCTTTCTCAAAGAAGTGCTCTGTGCATTACAGGTACTGCAATTACTTTGCTTTATACTGTAGTTGTAATAATTATATTGAAGTACTATCAGAAGCAAAACTTCCCTATACTAAGTAGGGTCCAAGTGAGTATTAGAAATCATGAGAGTGTCGAACACTGTGCAAGTGATTCTCAATGACATGATTTCATGAACAGAAGTCTGCCACCAAGCATGTTTTTTGAGTATTTTGGGGTTCAGCTAAAAACCTTCTCATGCCAGTGAACAAAGTTTCAGTTTTAAGGTGGTAACTTCATAAAATTGATTTAGCCTCAATCGCACATTCAAAACTGTCCCTTTGTTCCCACAGCTGGTGTGTTTTAGCGGTGAAAATCTGTTTTCCTTCTGAAAAAAAGACATTGTGCTCTTTCAGGAAGGAGAAAAGTCTTACATTTTTGACATGACCTTCTGATGCAGCCAAGCCAGATAGAGGGATTCCTGTTTTAAAAAGGCTTATAAGAAGTTGGGGCTGAATGAAAGGGAACACTGGAAATTCCACACTTACTGAAGTTGCATAAAGGGAATATTGCCAATTTCATTGTTTTTATTGGCTATGAAAATTGTGTTATGCAAAATGCAGTATGTCTGAATCGGTAGTATAAACAAACGGTAGCTGGCCAGTGCCTTATGGTTGATATATTTTTTTTTTATCTGCAATGTAATGTAGATAAAGTTGTATTTTCATGTGTTTATTATACTTGTGTATCAGGATGACACTTTGTATAGCAAAAAAATGTCTGTATTAAAAAAAAAAGAAATGGAGCATTGTATGTCAATTGGTGGCCTTGGTAAAAGATGATGATAATAAACTTATGCAAGAAATGCCTTCTTCGTATATGTGGGTACATGAATGTGTGTCAGTGAATGTGGGTTATGTGCCTGATTTACGGAGCATGTTTCATTTTGAATGATTTTGAAAACTTTCTCATGTAGAAATGCATATGCCTCATTATTTCACTATGGAACCTTGTTCTTCTCAAGGTATTTACGAGTCAAGGAATGAAGTCAAAGTCCCCTTCCTGCCTAGTGCCCTCCCTGACATCTTTGTGCGCCTGTTTTCCTTTGTTAGAAAGCATCTGGAAGTTGCTCGCAGATGGCCTGAGCAGTGGAGAGAAATACTGGGGAAATAAAAGTGTGAATGGCTGATGAGCTCTTAATGTTGATGCTGTTAAACCTGCAGACGAGCCAGGTGCCTGTGGCTTGTCACAGCTGCTACGCTCATGTGACATCACACCCGAGCACAATGACACCCCTGAGCCTGTGTGAGAGCTGGCCTGTGTCACACAGAACTGCTTCCCTCAGCTGCCTGTGAAGTGCACTATGGTTCCAGATGGTGGGGAAGGTCCTGCAGCTGCTTCAGTGCAAATCGTGGTTTGGAAACTTCACAAGACCCGCAAATCTAACGATTTCTAATGCAAAGAAAATTAATTTAAAACCAAGACAACAGTTTGAAAAAAAACTTTTATGCTCACAATTACTGTCCATTGTTTTTTCAATGCATTTCATAAAATCTAACTGAAAAATACATAAGTTTGCTGATTAAGAGCGATTACAGCAGAGAAAGAAGCTGCTTATCCTTGTATGGAGCCAAATGAAATCATTTGAATTATGTTGATCCTGCCAGAGCAAAGACGTCCATAAAGTATGTGTGCCCACTTATTCAGACTACATGACTTCCACTTCCTCTGGAATGTATCAATCAGGATAACTTTGAAATTCTGCTTCATGTAGGTTCATTACTCAGAAGCTGAGTACAGCTGCTGCGTCTCTTATGGTAACAGATCACAGAGGAGCTGTGGGATGGATGCCCTGGTTTTTATGGACTCAATAGAGCCCTGGTCCTCAAATCGCTGTCCTTGGGTTGTGACAAGCTGAAATGCACTTGAACTTGGTAAGCTTCCAACTTTGTCTGACAATTCAGTGGAATGACGACCTTTTTTGAGAACTGAGATGCAGTATGTGCATACAGGCTATGTATAAAAATGGATTTTTTAGGGTTTATATGGTAGTTTATTGAAGCAGCGAAAATTTATGAATGATAAAATATTTCTTTTCAACAAAATGGAAAACTTTCAAAAGAGCAATCATTATGTGTTTGCGTGCGTGTGTGTGTGCGTGTATGTATATGTGTGTGTGTGCGCATGCGTATGTATGGCGCACAGTAGAGTAGCGGCCGGTATTCATCTTTACATTCCAGGACCCGACAACTCTGGCTGAAACAGTCATATAACTGGACAGGCCTTCATTGTATAGATTCAAAATGAGGGTTCAGCCCTGTGGCTTGTGGGGATGGCTAAAAAAATGCAGCAACTTGCATATTTTCTTGGTTTATTTTCCCATTGCAAGCTCACATTTCATTACTTTGAATTTGTGCAGCGCCATCAGATTGTTTAACCCTGAAAACGCAGAACAAGGCAAACCCATGAGAGGAGGCCAAGGGTGGCCTGGCCACAAAACAAGGACCTCATCCATATACTTACTTAGAGGGCTGTTTTGTCTGCTAATTGTGGGGAATGGTTTAATGAGCTCAGTACTGTATGTGCCAATTTTGGGGGTTTTCTGGACTCTTGAATTAGGTATGAAATTACGGATCTGTTTTGCATTACAAATTGAATTGCAGTTAGTGTTTCAGTTTTGTAAGAGTTCATATTTCTGCGCTTGGTATTGGCCACATTTTGGTGTATCTAAGGGAGAGAGCAGAGAATACTTATACTTTGCCAGAGACCATTTTATTGTTTAACTTCCTTCGTAGCGTGCATTTATTAACCAATGAAATAGTTCCATTAATTAGACCGACATTTCTGTGGTCGAAAAATACGACCTGGCCAAAAAAAAGTCACCACCTGGATTTAACTTGGCAAATAGGTAAAAGCCTTGTACTGGATAATTACTGCAGTGAGTAATATGTTACAGCTGGCAACAAGTGACTTAACCAGCCATGTCAGGAGACACATCCTGTGGTCATGGAAAAGATGTTACTGCTTCAGAAGGGTCAAATTATTGGCCTGCATCAAGCAAAGAAACAACTCAGGAGATTAGTGAAACTACTTAAATTAGGTTAAGAACAGTCCAATGCATTATTTAAAAATGGGCCTCGCTGAAGCGGGCAACACCCCTCAGCCCCGAAGGTCACTGCTGCAAGGTCAAAGGTCAAACTGGGACGAAACCTCAAACCCACCTACCCCCCATGGGGAGTCCACATATGCAATATGAACCCAAGTGGTTACAGAGAAATAGCCCGGACAAAATTGGCGCCCGCCCGCCTGTCCCGCCGAAGGGACAACAATACCCCTTATGCCCTTGTCGGGCTGAGGGGTAAAAACTGAATGGATGGTGGCGAACCATCATCTTTGGTCAGAAAAAATATTGAATGATCGTGATTGGAGATCATTTAAACAATTAGTGAAATCAAATTATAAAAACAACAGTAGAACTCCCGGCTATGTTTAGTAGTGAAAGTAAGCGCATTTCCATGTGCACAATGTGAAGAGAACTCAAGATCAGGCTTCATTGGGGAGCTTAATTTGTACAATTCCTGGGAAACAGTGATGGGACTTAATGCGTACATATTCTAAACTGTTTACGGGCACCAGTTCTTTGTGAATATTCACTATATTTTTTTGGGCGTATACCATATTAATAGGATACTGTAACTGAGTGCATGATTTTAGCAGTTCCATAGGTGCCAGCATCCACAATCTGCACTTTTATGCTAACAGATTGACGTTATCCAGAATGGTCCATTATTATCCCCCGCCAACACAAAGTGGGAGGGGGATATAGGTTTGACCTCCGTCTGTCCGTCCGTCCGTCCGTGTGTGCGTCCGTCCGTCCGTCCGAGATAAAGTGGACAGCTTTACTCAGAAACTACTACAGATACAGTAACCAAATTTGGTGTGTAGCTTCAGACCATAAAGGCCTTGATTGAGTTCGAAAATGAGAAGCGCACGATTGGCGGGGGATGTTGTAGACCATGTCGACTTGTTGGTTAAAGCTGTCCTTTCAACAAAGTAGTAATACATACACTTCATTGAAAAAGTATTTACCCCGCCTCCCGATTTTTGACTTGAGAAAACGCTATTCAGTTTTCAAACAATTGTATATTGATTTATTGATTTCATTTATTAAACGAAAAAAAAAGATGTACTATGTGGCCCGATGTTAAAAAGTTGTTGCCCACTTAATTATGAGATAAAGCAATCTTAAAAAATTGTCGATAATTGGGTTCAATTTTCAGTCACATCCGAGCATGGTTACTGCCAACCCCGCTGAATCTAAATATTACTGAAATGAAATGAAATTATGGTGACCTGTCGCACAGAAAAGTACTTAATTTCACTTTGGAGTTTTTTCCATTCTGACAATGAGGCTGAAGAACTACTACTTATAGTAACCAACAGATGGCACTAAATTCTTTCTATCATGATGCCAGTTCAATCAGCAAAGCAGTAACATTGTATCAGTCATATCACAAGAAACATTTACTACATCTTATCATTTTTTTTGCCCTGTTTCTGCACTTGAACAGATGAGAAAGGCCTGGAAGAGATCGTGTCCAATCAAACGATCAGGCCAATTCATTCATTCAGGTTCAAAATATTGCCAAAAGTAATGCTGAAAGTAAATTACACGCAAAAAAAAAAAATAAATAAAAAAATGAAGACCAACTAGCACTGGATTAATTTATTCTTCCAACGTGTACTCTGCAAGCATATGCATACATTTTCATTGAATATCTTTTCTATTAAAATTGTCATGTTTTGAAACTGCACATCGATTTTGAGTGGAAGTCGATCATTTTTTAAAAGATTATGGCACAATATATAAAAAGATGGCACAATAAATAATAAAAAAAAAAAAGTATGGCACTGAAGTATTGCATTTTGTTAGTAAGTTGGCGCCAATGGATAGACCATTTCGGTCCAAACAATATACCAAAAATTCATACATACGATAGTAAAAATAGATAATACAGTTAAAAACACAAACACCTTTCGCCCCCCATCATTGTCATCATTCATACAAACTTGATGGTACTCCAATAGCGCAAGGCAGTTGTATAACATAAATAAGCTGGGGTTTTTTTTTTAACTGTGCTGACCGAGTGAGCTCAGTTCATGCCCACGTTTCATATCCTGCGTGCAATGCACACCAGTATGTGTTCTTCCCTTGAAATGCCAGTCTTACAGCAACGCCCACATTCATCAGGTGGTGTTGAGCTGTACCCTCCGATTTCCATTCCCAGCCTGAGAAGACAGCCAAAAATGTTTAAAAGTTATTTTCAGATGGTCTTCAATAGGCAGTGTATTGCTGGTATTAAAGGAGGACTATCATGGCTGGGAAGGTTGGGCGTTTATATTTCGATATTTCAAGAAAAAAAGCTCCTACGACTTTGTTTTCTTTATTTTGCGATTTCTCAAATTTTTTTGAGCGATTTTACAAAACTAGTGGACCGCGCCATTTTCGACACAGCAGACGAAATTTCATCCTCGATCCGCTTGGGGCGCCCCTAATCGTGACGTCAGTGCGGCTGTCAGCGCCATGAATTTCCATTGCCCTGCGGTCCTGCATTGAGATTGTTGAATGGCCGAGATATTCCCGCTTCCTCTGTGGAGCAGACAGACGAACTTGATTATTACCTTTTTCTGTCCGACACAACTTTAATTTACAGGTGAACTAACATCAGCGGCCATTTGAAATGCTTAGGGAGATGAAGTCTGCTAATTACCAGCGAGGCTGGACAGCTGCTGTCACATTGGCATAATTCGCTCACCTTCAATCAATTCCCATGTACTTTGCCTAACTTGTTGGCTAATCAAGCCATTTATTCAACCAATTGACCAATCAAAACCAAAATAAAGCCAATAATGATTTAGAAGAGATGATAAGGAGCAGGCAAACCGAACCAGGCTACCGTGCTATAATGAAATAATGTCAGTAATTGAATAAATAGCAGACCTCTGAATTCCACCTCTCGTCGGAAAACTTTCGCGTAGGCTATTATTAAAAAGGATTTATTGAAAATAAAAACCAGTACCATCTTAACATGATTGTAAGTATGTTAAAATATACGCGAAGTAGAAAACATTGTGTGAAGCGCATCAAACGTGAATGTGAGAGGAATTATTTTCGCATTGCAGGCAATGGACAAATGCACTGCTGACTTGGCAAGCACGTTCAGGCAAATCTGTGCCGCAAATTTTAAACATTTTTTATTTAACAATTGAACATTCGTGCAAACTGTGAGCTGAACTAAGCAAAGTTAAGGTCTTCAAAATCCTCCTCCTCTACGCTTTCACCCCCTTCCCATTTACTTGGCTCAATTTGTAATCAAACAGTTGGTTCGCTCAATGAACAATTTTAAATTGGTTGGTAGTCTAATTTATTTAGATATCAATGTATTCAGACATTTTGACATCGCATGCATCATGCACGAATGCATGTGGCAGCCGCAGTGACGTTATGATCTCGCAACTTCTCATGCCACTTGTGCGTTAATGGCGGCCTCCAGGAAAAAGCAATTCCGGCTAATTAATGGTCATTTAAAAGAACAGGGGGTATGTATGGAGAAAAAATCGATCGTGGATATCATGTTGGAGTTAATTACTATAAGATCAAGTCCAAGCGTGTAGGTCAGTATTGTCCTCCTTTAAGTGCATAGACTGACATATTTTGGTTGATCTCTTGGTAGGGCCTTCTTTTGATTGTACTTCCACATTCATATCACAACGGTCACTCTCAATATAATCTTGTTTCTCCATTATCTCTGATAAATTTGAATTCATGGCTTGGTTCTCTTTTCTTTTTAGTTCAAAACAAACTATTAAGGGTTATCGATTATATCCTGATTTTGCTTTGTTTAAGTCAAAATCCTTGCTTTCTTTTCTCTCACTGAAAGCTTGTACTGAAGAGTGTCCTGCCTCCCCTGGGCGGGTTAGGTTAAGTATAGTAGGCTTCACCCGAAGTAAAGATCTCCCTGCAGTCATGTTCAGAGATTGAACAGACTTTAATGGCACTTTTAACCAAGACTCACACCCTTACAAAATATCCAATGATCGAGCGGCTGCAAACACTATCAGTTTGACATTAAATGGGGCAGCATCCAAACAGTTAGTGGATAAGAAAAGAATTGATTTGTTCAGGCGCTTTCTTCTCTTTTACATATAGAGGGCATAAGTTCGAGCATTTCTGTCTGCAGTGAAGATAGTTTCAAGGTAACTGTACAACCATCACTATGCCTCATTATAATGGAGCCAAGATGAACAGGCTGCCTGTCTTTTGCAGATCCCAAAATAGCCATAAATTTTGTTTATTCTCCATCAACAGGCATGCCTCATTCATCACAACTTTCCTCTAAATATTTTATTTTCTCGATTAGCTTTTTTTAATGAAGTTGCCAGGATAAATGTGTCATCCATCAACATTAGAACATGGTGCCAATTCAGAAATCCATCTTCTCCACGTTGTTGTTTAAACATATAAGCAAATGCCACAAACATGAAGCAGGATGTGGGGGATTCTTGCCTCACCTCAATGGAGGATGTTATTGTGCTAGAGCTCAGGATGCTTGTAGTCACACTGTATCTTGACATCAGAGCCAAAATCATACCAACTCCACACCTCAGCTCTTTAAAGGAAAAGTGTACCCTGCAGTTTTACTGCATTTTTAGAACCAGCAATGAAATAACAACAATCATGTACATCTGTTAATCTGCACTCCCATTCTAATTACGAAAATTTACTAATTAAATGTATTGCATACCACCTTCCAGCCAGATGGCAGAGTTGCATTTTCCATAAACCGAATGTGACATACGCGCCACCCATAGCAAAGCTTATCATTGTCAATACTAACTTGTATCCATCGACTGAGACAAAAAAACGCCATAAATCCACAAAAAAAAAAAAAAATGCATTATGGAGTGTGGTTTTCAGACCAAACTGAGCCTGAATTTACTGAAGCGGAGCTACTGGCAATTAAATTCAATAGCCCAGCACTAAGAACACACAGAATGCATAGCTGCCATTTTTCCTTGTGCACAATGAATGGGCGGCGCTCAAATCCTACTCGTGCCGGTTCACGGTTGATGACAGTGATGCCGATACCGAATGGCGCGCAGCATGAATGAGGCGTAATGGAAATTAAATCTTGAATTACTCCTATCGGAGTGCGTCCACTGATTTTATTTGGCACAGTTGCAAAGCCTAATGTGAAATTAACGTTAAAAATAATAATTATAAGACTTCAATACAGGATATACTTTTCCTTAGATATTTTGAACAGTTTTTCTCTCGGGAACCTGTCATAGGGCTTGGGAAAAAAAGGAAAAGAAAAAAAAAATCAATAAAGGCAATGTACGATTGAGCCCTCTTCTTTTTTTTTTTTTTTAACCCAATTTTAAGCCTAAGACCAATTTGCTCTATATAGTCTGTTACATGCAGAGAGTCTGACTCTGGCATAATACTGAACATTATTTTTAGCACTACAAGAGAATCCTGCAACAAAATATAACATAATTACAAACAAACTACCGGTTCGCAGTGGCCTTATGTGAGCTTTCTTTGGACTCCTTTAAAATGCATATGTATTTTTTCAGTAAAATCTCAGGTTTTTGTCCTGGAAAATTAATTTAGCTAAAGTTTCGGGCAACTTTTCACCTGTAAAAAAAAAACAAAAAACTGATGCCTTTTGAGACAGTGCATGTGATTTCAACATAATGCGTTTCTGACGTGATGCTGACATGATGTGCCGGAAAATACTTCATTTGGGGAGACCGGGGTTACCTTGTCATGATTTTGTATTTGGCTTCATAACTCTTTGTTGTTAAAACTTAGAGAAATACCTTTATGGTTTATGTGTAGAGCAGAATGTCACCTACAAAACTTGTATTCATACAATCTCAGTATAACACATATTTACGTCACAATATTCAATTTTTGATATGTCACAAACATGCTGAAGTAACCCCATACCCGGGGTTACTTCGTCAGATGAGTGGGGTAAAATTGTCATAGTTGGCAATCAGCTGAAGCTGAAAAAGACAGTCCAATATTCTCATAACAGAAATGGTGAGAACTATTTTATTTTTACAACAAACCAAAACAAGCTATGATTTATGCGTAATCACCATTGGAGTAGCAGTTATGACATATGTAGGCGAGCCCACTGACATCTGTACAGTCCACATGTGCCCACCCTTTGCATGAGAAGCGTTGGACCCTCTCCTCTCCACCTTTGGATCAGGAGTAAGGACCATGGCACCAAAGAGGAGCAGCAAACATTCCCACAGACAAAGGAACGAAATGATACGCAGAGGCCCCAGGGCTGGCACCTGCCAACCCTAATACTCTGCCAACACCTCCACTATAATGAGCCCCACCTGTGGCCCATTAAGGTGGAGGTGAAAGAATGAGAAAGGGGAGGGGCTGCAAGGAGCAAACCCTTACAAACCCATACTTGTCTCCTCCAAACAAAGGCCCTAATAGGTGCTCTATAATAAACATAAAATAAATGCAAATATTAGAATTATTAAGACACTATAGGTGTCTGAAAAACAATAAATCAGCTCCTATATTTGACTTTGGAATATTTTAATATAGGCCAAACACTGGACCTACAAGTGGTGCAACCTCAGCACCCTGACAGACTAACCCCATGCTGCTCGGCCAGTGCAGCCCTGTGCTCCCATTTTGGAAATCAGGCCGCATTTCTCATCCCATGATCTCAGCAGGCCTTTATGTTATGTATTGTTAATAACTTTTGTTACTTACATTTATGAAAGAGTAAAACACAGCGGAAATCTTTGACTTCAAAGAAGCTAGACACATTTCTTAAAGTTTTCAATTTGGGTCAAAATTCTGTTATTTAGGCAGAAAACACTAACATGACACTACAATTCCTTCTTTCCAAGAGATGACGTCGCTGGGATGTCACATAATTTGTACATTTTCGTTTTCCCGTCAGTGCATTTGCAATGGAAAAAAACAAAAAAAAAAAACAAAAACTGGGGTGACAAACCTAACCCTGTGGCCGGAGTAACCCCGCTCTCCCCTACACTTTGAAAAGTTTTTCCATTCTGACAGTAATGCCTAAAGAACAACTTCTTAAAGTAACCAGCAGATGGCACAAAATGCGTTCAATTATGATCTTCTAAGTAAGCAAATAAAAACCATTTAATCAGTCTTAAGAAACGTTTGCTCCATCGAATCAAGTCAAACGTCATTTTTCTCGCTCTGGTTCCGCACATGAATAGATGACAAAGAACCGGAAAATTTCATGTCCACCAAGGGCAGCGCAACCAGTCATTAGGTTTAGAGGTACAATCATTTTTCTCTCGAGTGATGTAGGTTTTGAACAATAACTTTACCTTCAGTCCATGAAATGATCAGTTAAAAGCTGCATTTTGCTTTTACTCGCACCGCCTCGGTCTTATATTAAAATTAGTTGGATGATCTTTAACATTTGTATATGATAAATAAGAAAAAAATGAAGGAACTGGGAAGGGGGCAAATACATTTTCACAGTACTATATGATTTTACGTGTAAATGGGCGTTTTAAGACTTTAATAGGTAGAATCACATTCTCGTCGGTTGGAATAACAGCATGGCCTTGGATTAACCTTTACTGGATAAGATTGAGGACTACTTTCCCACAGTGTCCTCAAGGTCAATGGACAATGCCGTCCTCCTTAGGAATGATTGGAGAAGTATGCAGAGATTTGCCTTGCCTTTAACAGACCCAGTCAATATTTGCTTCATTATAAGAGTTTTCTCCAAGACTCCTGAGTGCTGCAGGCCCTCATGCGGGAGGTTTACAATGTCATTACCTTGAGAAATTTGGCTGATAAGGTTCAGCCACCTTCCATTGCCAGGAATCAGGCAGCCTTGTGTGGGTGAGGCTCAGTTGATAGGAAAACAAATCCAGCTTTTAAAATCTTGTGAATTATCAACTTGAATTTTCTATGACTATATTTCCCTGAAATGTGTGCTTTGACATTCACCCTTAAAAAGTAATGAAAATATAATCCATGAGGTAGTGTCCAGTGTAATTGTGTTCATAACAATGGTAGACCCTGACTATTTAGCAACTGCATTGTAAGTAACTTTTCCAGTGAAGAATTGCGGTTCTCATCAATCGATGACTCCAATTTAGCACTCAAGGCTTGGGGATACAATGGGTGGGAAGACTTGTTAAGACCCATTCAAAGGCACCAATTTGATTTACCAGACCATGCAGTTTGCTGACGTGTCGATTCCGTCATGTTTTTCATTGTCACGAGAGGGCAGTGAAGAGCAGAACTGAATGATGTAATTCATAGAGGGTAAAATATTCCTGCTTGTGCTCTGTGCAGGCCCTTAAATTATTCAACATTTCCGTTTATTAATAGAATGATTTGAAGAGATTTCAGAGAATCTAATACAGCACACTGTCATGCTTATGCCAGAGGACATGTGTGCATTTCTCTGAAGGTGTACAGTATATGAGTTTCTGTCTCTCTCTCTGTCACGCTGTCACTCACTGTACCCCCCCCCCCCCCCCCATTTGGAGAGTGTAAAGATGCTCAGATAAAGTGTATACAGTATATTTTATTAGAATTGCCTGTACACCTGCTTATTCATTCCTTATGCAGTCAGCTAGTAGTGCGGTAGCAGTGCAATACGATAATGCAGATACACGTCTGGTTTCATTTGGTATTCAGATGAACTGTGACCATGGGGAAAGACATGATCCATACACTTTGTCTATGGCATGGTTGTTGGTGGCAGGTCAGTATAAGCATTTCTGATACCTAATGCCCAACTTTTGTCCAGGATTTGTTCAATTTGCCATAATATTACCACTGGCGGCTGATGTAGAACTTAACCCTGGTCCACGGCCAACAGTTACCAGGCCCAAGCACTCCACAACCACCTGTTGTGCTGTCGCTCAATGGTGCACAGTGTGCATCTCTTGGTAATGACTGGCTCATCAGCCCGGCTATGTTTTACTCTCCCCGGGTTTCCCCAAGGCTACCATCTGCTGTAAAATGGGTCCTTCGTGGCAACTATGAAGCAACTGGCCCAGCCATGGCGTTGATTTCTTCACTGCCTGTGCCTGCCGTGTTGTAGCTTTTTCCTTGCAGCGGGCGGATGGTCAGCCCAGCCATGGCAACATTGTTGGGGCTGCTGGCTGGCCCTGGTTTCCCTGGTTCCAGCGACGGTTTTACTCTGATCAGCCAAGAGCAAGTGCATTCAGTGAAAAGGCCACTGCACCCACCTGTGGGGCAGTCGGGGTAATTACTCTGTTTAATCTGTGCCATGCCTCACTGTTCCATCTCAGTAAAACCAGAAGTGTCACACACTTCCGGTGCACTGGCACAGTCATCTGCACTCTGCTTGTGTGCCAATGCAGTGAACAGCACACTGCCACTGTGATTCGGCTTTGGTGTACAGCCGGTCCTGGTTCTGGACTTCTGGACTGTGTCCTGACTACACTTCTGGTTTTCCCCCTTGCCGCTGTAGTCTCACTGTCTGGTTTTGACCTGGATTGCCCGACAATAATTTCCTGTGAAGTGGATCTTCATCTGCGCACAAGTTCTGATTCTGCATTTTGTCAGGAAGTCCATGAGGACTTTTTAAAATTATTTTAAAGGAGAGTGGTTCATCTGGATGCATATCCGATAGTTTTTCCTTGTTAGTGTGGATCTGTTTTCATTTTTTATTTTACTTTTTATTTATTTGTCTGACGGAATTTCTAATAAGTAGGTTGTGACAGCACGAAAATGTGTAAACTTAAGAGGAGCTAAATAACAAGGTAGGAAAGCTGCCTGCAGTGACAAGTTGTAATGGAATTTCTATACATACAGTGCAAAATGTCAGTGAATGATTACTTATCATCAAGAAACCTGTGATGTTGGTCATCTTTTCACTGGACCGGAGGCAGGCATGATATTATCCAACAGTATCGCCAAGTCCTCAACACCCTTCCTCAATGCGCAGGATCCCGGTACACAGAGCACACAGCGAGTCATTTAAAATTTATTTAAGATTTAGCTAATTGGCAAATTGGCAAATCATCAGTCAAGGACAGATATAAAACATAACTGCATGCGGCAATTACTTGGGTCCAAATAACATGAAGCAATTATGAATTTGGAAACCATGAAGCATGTATCGGATTAACTTTTTTTTGTCAATTTCCAGTCCACAGCACAGAATTACTCATGCTATTCCTTGCTGAACAAGTTCCGTGATTATCAATGATTGTTCAGCCTACCCAGTTGACCCATTATTTGTCGACCCATTAAAAGGAACCCGACTGCTGGGAGATGCAATGGAAAAAAAGAAAATTAGCTAGCAGAAAAACTATTTTTAAATGCAGCTATTTTGTTGCTTGATATTTTCTCATATTGAACTAGTATTATAGCAACTTGTGACCAGAATGTTTACCCTGCAAAAAATGTGCTATAGGAATCCTATAGGACAGTTCAGTAGAATTCTATAGAACTTTAGTACTTCGAGTCCTATAGAAAATCTCTGGAGGACTTTTTTTTCAGTTTGACATCTCTGATCCCACCCGTATTTGGAAGGGAACCACAAACAACACAACCATTTTATATTACATTTCTCCGCAATAGTTACCCAACTTGCATCCCAGTAGCACAATGGCTACTCATGAGCCTCGAACCCACACCCTTCTGTTCCACAATGCAGTGCTTTAACCAAGTGAGCCATTCAGTTAGAAATAACCTTTATATATAATCTGCAATCTGTATATAATCTGTAATCACATGCATGTGAATGGAAAGGAATAATGTGATTGAATTTATAAAATTAAGGGAGAAATTCAAAAGGTCAAACTTTCAACATAATTCTGTCTTCGTAAGCAAAAGAGGAACACGAGTTTTCCATTACAGCATAATAAAGTTGTAATGCCTTACATTTATATTTTTGAATTGCTACCGAGGAAATGGAAAGAGGTCTTCATATACCGTAACTGAAATACTGCTAAGTTGTGGGGTCAGTCAGTCAATCAATTGGCTGGTCAGAGAATTAATGAGTAGGTATGTAACTGCTACCCCATGTGCTTAAGCACAATATCACTGCATAGTGCACATTTTCATACCATTAGTCTGGTTCCTCACTTCTAGAACCCAGGTGCACATAAGGTAAATTGACCCTTCGGCAGAGCATCGCAAGGATTCATAAGATTTATTTTTATTTTTATTTAACCCTTATTTGAGATGTCTTTCCCATTAAGCTCTTGTTTGATTAGTAGGTCTTAACGACCACCAAAGTCCTATAGAACAACTCGGGTGTTCTATAGGAAGGTCTTATAGAACAGCAATAATCTTATAGGACTTACTTTTCCATAGAGGCGCTACATAGGTTTCTAACAAGTTCCTGTAGAACGCACGGAAAAATCCTATAGAACATGCTGTTCTACTAAAATGTTCTATAGAGTTCCATTGAAGTTCTATAGAGTTCTATAAAATTCTATAGAAGTCCTATTGAACATTTTTTTGCAGGGTATACTGCCATGCTGACATTAATGAAAGGGGTACTGATGACAGACCTTTATGCGCTGGGTCCCTGTCAATGGCCTGAGGACCCCCACCAAATGGGGTTTAATACCATGGCAGAATCATAGCTAGTCTACTAGACCTAATAACAACTTGGTGCATTTAATGTGAGATGGACAACATGTGAATGGAATTAGATACACTTCCAAGCTAATCCCATGCCATTGAGAATGTATACATGCATATGCCATAAGTTATATATATATATATTGCTAGTTAAATCTTAATTTCAAAATAACCATAACTCTGTTCTGGGAATTGTGCCTGACTTATTTAGCCATCTGATGTGACATAAGAATAGCAAAATCAAGCACTGTCAATGGGCTCCCCTTTCCATTCACGTCTTCAGATGGCTTAAAGTCAAAGACGTCCATAATGACTTTTTTTTAATATAGTATTTCGTTATTTATTATTTTACTCTGGCACCTCAATGCACAGCATTTCATATTCTAAAAAGATTTCAATTATTTCTCCCATAACAAGTTTTCTGGAGTGAACTACTTCCTGGTTTCTTTCTGCAACAAGTGCACGCACGCAAGCGATTGGTATGTCACTGTGACGTGGTAAAATAAGGGGTCAATAGCTGCTAGCAGCAGATTGGCTGATGACAAAGATATTCTTTAAGATAATATATTTTTTGTTGTCATGATCACATTTCTGTTTAAATTTATGATAGTTAACCTTTGCTGAAACTGAGGTACCTCATTGAGCCAGGAACAAACCATATGCTATTCTTGCATTTGTGTACTGGATAGTCTGCAAAAATGAGTCACAAACTGGATTACAAGAGTAATAACATTACATTGTCCACAATGAACAACAAATTTTATGTGCTCACTTGCATTCATATACCCCATATAATAATCTTGGAGTATGCCAGCTCATAAAATGAATTCTAATTTGAGTAATGCTGGAAAATGTTTGAATTCCATTAGAACTTTCCAGAGGGATTTTCCTTCTGACATCAGAAGCTAAACAGCAGTGATATAGTCACTTCGGAACTCTAGAGGGGAATGTGAGGTCACATTTGGACAAACTGTGCTGTCAGTAAAGGGAAGTAAATATCATAATTGCCCACCACATGCAGTAACAGAGTGCCCCATGTATCCCATTTTTAAGACCTGTTTCAAACAATGGCCCAAGGCAGACTAGAGACTTCTGAATATGTGCCAAACTTACCCCGCAATGTTCGCAATTTAGAAACTATGACTTGATGGGAAACTTACCGTAAATTTATAGTAACTTTGACCCACACTTATAGGGCACACTGGAGAAAGCGGCGATTAGTGCCACCTTTGGTGAAGAATGGAAATGCAACCAAACAACTTAAGTAACTGTCCGGCTAATATTGCCCAAGGCTGAAAGGGAAATGGCAAAGTTTAAAGAAACTTCTCTAAAGAATTATGTAGATGAGTCAATTATTTAGAAGAAACAAATTAACTAATGAAATCGACCCCAATTACAAGGAAGAATAAATTTCAGCCTTTGTAATAATTTTATGATCATTTTATAATATCATCATTGATGTCCTTTCAAAATCAGAATAAAATTCAACAGTGATTCAAAATTGACCACAATGTTAATTCGACAGTGAATAAGCTTTAAAATGCTGGCTGGGTTTAGACGATGTTGAGTGTCATACCTCATGCTGTGTTTAAAGACAGGCCTAACTTCTTAAACATTTAGTAAACATCAATTAGCTGATATGGGAGTGAGTTAAATGTCTAATCTAATGTTCCTTTCGGCAAGAGACTGTTTTACAAAAGCATTTTGGACACTGTCTCTGTCGTGATTTGGTTACTTACAGAATTTATATTGTTGCATTGCCATACTATTACGAAGGTACAGCAACACGTAACTACTGGAAGATTATTAAATTACATAACCAAGGACAATACTTCTACAGCAAAACCCCAACCCTGACAGTGACAGCCTGGCTGTCAGGATTCATGAGGAGGCGTAGCGGAGACACTGCTGGAGCCAGGCAAACACTCCTCTCTCCTTCACACTGAGTCACGTATTTCAGAACAAGAGCCAGTCAGAGATCCATGAAAAAGCCAAAATGGCCTCTTTTATTAACAGAAGAATAACTCATGGGCACTTCTGATGAAGTTTGTCAGCAGATGATCTAAAGTCAGATGGGAGCGACCAGGGTAACTGGGGGTCAGACAAGGTGTAGTTGAATGGACTGGTCCGAGGGCAGTAACTGAATGAACTAGGACGTGCTGGGTAGGTGCACAGCATTGAACTGCGCTGAAGGAAAAATTGGAGAAAGCCATTTTCCAGGACCAAAACACTGGGAAGAGATTCCCTTGAAAATAGTAACTTGCTTTTCTTTTTTGTTTTAACTCCCAGGATGAATGAGAGCAATCCAGCGAAGGGGAGACGTTGACCTGGAACTTAAATACACACAACAACAATGAACAACAGGGGACAGGTGAGAGAGCGAGCACAAAGAGAGGGGCAAAGTGCAAAAGTATTAAATAATGAGGATTAATCAGGGGAACAAAAGAGAAACTGACATCATTGGAAAAGACTGCTTATAAAGGTTATTGATCGTCAGCTGTAAAATTGTAGGTTGGGCCATCTTTCTATTTCACTGTCAGTGCCTTAAACTGATCAAATGCATGGCCATTTCAAGGTTGCTGCTCTAAATATTTAGGCCTGGCCTGTTGGTGACCTCTCGACAGAGGCCAACATAGAGCTCATCTCTGAAGTGTTTGATTTCTGTTAGAGGTACCCCCCTCCTGACATGTATCAAAATTGCCCTACTAACTTAATCTTGCCAGCATCACCACTGTCTCACTCAAGAACAAATGGGATACACCTGATACATATATTCATGAGGTCATTTGCATCAGCCATTTATGTCATTTTAGGAGGTAACAAAGCTGAATCTTTGGTTCGTTCATACATGTACACACTTCCAAAAAGGTTTTTAGTTATGCAGGCAAAATTGTGTGCCAGTGTGTAAGGGGCTGGTTTTATAAATCCGGTTCTTCTTTGCCTTACTCCATTCATGCCTCCGCATAATTTCTGCAAGGAGCTGTGCAGAGTTTTATAATTGTGTCCGCAAAACTGTGATTTTTTTTTAACCTGACATGTTTTACAATGTATTTACTTTTTTTTCTAGTTGTGTAATTGTATATTTGTGTTTGCACTCTGTAGTTTTTTATGTTTCTCTTGTTACCTGCCTAGGAATTTTAGGAATTTTCAACTCCAACATGGTCACATCTTGTATTTTTACATGGATATTCATTAATGTGGATTGTTCCCTATCAAATAAACTAGTAAATTAATATAAACAAGAACACTCAGAGAGCCCATACCTCCACCAAGGCCAAACAACCCCACACATTTCTGGGACACATACCATTATGTACCACCACATAAGTAAAAAAAAAAAAAAAAAATTTTAAGTTACTGGATCCAAATTATTATGGACTACTTTAAAATGAAATAATTTTGAAGTTTTGGTTGTACACACCTCGAGTAAAATTTTCATAAAAATTTGTCCATGACTTTTTCTGTAAGCAAACAAACATAGTTACCCACAAACTGCAGGTAAAACATAAGCTCTGGCTGAGGTAACAAACCTCTGATTACTTGGGATTTGCTCCCACAACAATGCAGGAAAAAAAAAAAGTCCAGTGAGAAGCTTGTCTATGAATAGAAACACCTTGATGATGAGAGAGGTCAGTGAGGACTAGGCAGGCTGATTTCAGCTGATGGAAGGTCTGCATTAACATTTAACCAATCTATACCATGATGAGCAGAAAAGCATCTTATAATGCAAATCATTAGAATTTTAAGACCGATGGGCCAGAGCAGCGAAAGATCATGTCAGTTTCTAATCCTGTCAACCAGAACAGAAATCCAGGTTGCAGCAGGAAGAGGCTATCAAAAACTGAACAGTTTTAGACTGGAACCTAATCTCTGATCCTGCTGTGACACAGATGGTAGGGTCAGCATTTGGTGCCAACAGCATGAATCCATGGACCCAATCTGCCCTGTGTCAATGGCTACTTTCAGCATTAATAATGCACCATGTCTCAAAAGCAAAAGTAGACTCAAACTAGTTTCATGAATAGGACCAGTGGCGTGCACAAATAGACGCTAGGTGGTGCTACAGCACTTGCCCCTTTGCCCTTTATCAATGAAAGTGCCCTTTTGAAGTCTCATTTTTTTTTTAATGATTATTATTATTATTATTATTATTATTATTATTAACACTTTAGTGGGGCCAATGTTGAAATGATCTTTTAGAAAAGCTGTGTGATTGAAAACTATTGAAAAAAATGCCCCGAAATAGGCCACCTCCTCACGCACTTCCGACCTCTCTTCCTTTGTCACGTGAACACGCGCGCAGTGCGTATAGATGCGCTGCAGGAGCATATCAGCTGAGCGACTGGAAGCCACAGTCTTGTGCCCCGCCAGCCAGGTAACACACAGATCAAGTGAAATCGTACAGCCCAACCTGTAATCATTTTGTTGTGCAGTAGCATGTCTCATACAGAGTGATGGTCCGTTGGCAGAAACACAGGGCCAGCAATAACCTCACCTTTCACTTCTTAATGACAGACACCTCTCGCAGTTTACCTCCCCGATTAGCAACCGTTGCTCAGACTGATTGGAGGAACTGACGAGAATCTAACTTGTTTTTGAAAGCCGTGTTATACATTGCACTACGAAATTATACGGCATTTAACTTACTTCCGCACACCAATGGCTACGGAAAAATATTAATAGCCTACATCTTTATAATTTCTGAATTTGCTTAAATTAATTCGCAACGTTCATTGAGCAATTAGCCATGAGAGTCCGTTCTATATACTCTGAATGTGACAGCTAAAGTGTGTTGTTAGGTAAGAAGCACAGCTGAGTGAAGACGAAAATAATTGCTGTGAAGTCCGCAAAAGTTTCGGATTTTTTGCAGATTGTCATCCTTGCGGATTCACATCAATTATATCAACAAATCCAACAGGCAATCGCTTTGTAATTAGCATTTCTTAATCATTACGTGCCACGCATTGGTGGTGGCTATTCTGATAATTAACTGTTTGATTGTTAATCAATCAAACCTGATCGCAAACAGTTTAAGAGCAATTATCCGGGAAAGGGTGATGTTACTGAAGGCCTTCCTGGCATCTGACGGTACGTCACTGCTCATACAGCACCAAACAACTGAGCATTTTTTAGCCGACTGGTCACCTGATTAGCTAGTATAATGCTATAGCCCAAACAATGATAGATAATGTGAGGACGACCACCACAAACAATGTCGGTCGACTTTGCAAATCTATCTGTTAAGCTAAACATTTTCTTTTGTGTAGGTTTTGTTAGGCAACTTAAATGAACACATAAAGAAGAATCAGACAGTTCCCCATTGCCTGAGAAAAATATCCCCATAAAGGCTACCCATGTGCCTTCTTGTGATGAATGACAGCAGTCATGAATTGCATTGAACATGTGCGTGTAATGTTTATTTTATTTTTTTAATCTCACACTATAATAACATGTTCCACGTGTGCAAAAAAGTGCCCTCCCCCTCCCCCCTGAGCACTTGCCCCCCATAATGTCTGTGCACGCCACTGAATAGGACAATGAGTTTAGAGCACTTCAGTGACCTGCCCTCTGGTCACTGGATCTTAATCCGTTGGACCAGCTTTGGGAAGCAATAGACTGGGATATTTACTTCATATATGTGCGACTGATGCATCTGATGAAATTATGTGATGCAATCATTTGAACATGGGCCACATTCTCAAAGGAGAGGAAAGTTTCCGACAATTTGTGGAATTCATGCCATGTACAATCATTTGGGTAACAAGGCGGTTAACAACATTATATTTTCGTGATATTATCTATGGATATATAGGAATTCATAGTAAAAATATGGTATTGTTATATAACTGGCCACATGCCGAAATAAGGATGTGAAAATAAGCAATTTTTTAAAAATTTCGAACTCAACCAAAATAAAAAAATGTTCTGGCTCTATTAATGTATTGATAAATGTGATTGTGCTCTAGATGTGGCCTAATATGTCAAAAATAACCACAGGAAAAAAAAAATTAATTACTTTATCTAGCATACCCTTTTATTAGAGCTCAACTGAGGCAGGGGTTTTTAACATTTTTGATTTTCGGCCATAGTTAGAGCCTTACTTGAAGAAAAGCATACAAGCTGCAGCAAATCTGACAGCATTTTCATAATCTACAGAAAAAGTTAGCTAAAAAGACTTGATTTCAAAGCTGTACATTGGAAGCACTTGGAGATATTCTTGCTTGAAGTTGCACCGAGAGGCAAGTTTGGTAAAAAATTGAAGAAATTAATCAAAATGTCCATGGGCTGTAACTTCAAAACTATTTGAGATACAGAGCTAATATTTTGGGTTCCTGTATAAATATGGTAGAGGAGCAATTGAGCATTTTTTCAGAAGAATCTGAGAGGGTGATCTGGGAAATTTCTCGAAAATTGTTTGATTTGAGCTGGAATGACCGATATTAAACCTTTGCATATTCCAAAGCCAAACTCCATCCCAAAGGGAATTATTCTCTGTGACGAGGGGGCACAGCTCCTGAACACCCTGCAATGCCTCATCTGTTGAGAAGCTTTTTCTTCTATGACCTCTTGATCATGGTATAATCTAACTGCCTAATGCTAGCTTCATGGCTAGTTTGGCATGCAAATAAATGTAGGTACAGTATAGGCCAGGAACATTTTCTTCATCAGAACAAAAAAACAAATTCCCTAAACTTCGATGAAGAAAAAAATCAGTAATTAAATTAGTTTTTCTATTCCTCATCAGTACAACTCAACAATTTTACTGTGTTCCCTTCATTTTATAGAGCACAGTTTTCTGAACCATGGTTGTCTAATCAAAACAGAGTGGTTTGTTTGGGAGGAGGCCTTAAAGAGACAGGAGCCAAAGCAGCCCATTTCAGGCTGAGTTACCTTGAGGTGCTGCACTAACTGCCTGTTCAGTGATCTTCCAGAGCTTTTAGACCTTCAAGGTGCAAACAGTAAATAGACCATGAAAAGCAAAACATTATGCTCGTAAATGGGCATAATATATACTCTTTAACTACTGAAGTGCCATACATGGCATATTCAATGGAAATTTTCTGGGGTAAAATGCTGCTCTGAAAAACCACAACCATTTAATTTACTTTTTTTTTTTTTTGGAAGTCACAGCTTTGAAAACATCTATTGAAATATTGGGGCTATCAACTTACTGCTCTTGAAATGTAGTGCAGCGGGTTTCTAATAGGCCTATCATTACCAACAGTAGCATTTGAATTAAAATCGGATTCAGAACCATTCTAGTTTCAGCTTTGCATAGATTATATGTCGAGACACTAGAATTGCATCCAACTTGGCTCTCTCATTTTCAGATAGGCAGCTGTTCACTTGGTATAACTAACAGCTGTTTTCTAGAGTGGATGAATCTCATTTTTCTTCAGATACAAGCCTCAAGCTGTGCGTGTCAATGGAACTAAATCGCAGATAGATTTTTTTTAGCGTATGATTGACCTGAGAGCCTGACTGACACTAAATGGAGCAGACAAGATAAACTGAAAATATCTGTTGAAATATGTTGTATCTGGGATTTCACTTTGTGCTCTTGAAATGCAGTGCAGTAGGTTTTGTAATAGAACTATCTTTCTAATCGGCCTAACATTACCAACAATAGTATTTGAATTAAAATCTGATTCAGAACCATTCTAGTTTCAGCTGTGCGTAGATCCTAAGTCTAGACACTAGCATTGCATTCGACTTGGCTCTCTCATTTTAAGACAGGCAAATGTTCATTTAGTTTAATTAAGAGATGCTTTCTGGTGCAGATAAATCTCTTTTTTTTTCTCAAATACAAGCCTCACGCTCCGTGTGGCTATACAAGTAAATCCCGGATACATATTTTTTGCATATGATTGAACTGCGAGCCCGACTGACACTGAATGGAGCAAACCAGATAAACTGAAAATATCTGAAATATTACGGCTATCACTTTGTGCCCCTAAAATGTAATGCAGTGGGTTCCTAATAGGCCTATTATTACCAACAAGTGCATTTGAACTGGAATCAAATTCAGAACCATTCTAGTTTCAGTTGTGCATAGATTTTATGTCTAGACACTAGAATTGCATCCAACTTGGGCTCTCTCTTTTTCAGATATGCAGCTGTTCACTTGGTTTAATTAACAGATGTTTTCCAGCGCAGATAAATTTCATTTTTCTTCAAATACAAGCCTTGAGCTCTGTGTCTATTGAACTAAATCGCTGATAGATCTTTTTTAGCGTATGATTGAACTGCGAGCCCGATTAACACTGAATGGAGCAAACGAGATAAAGTGACTGCACACTACTCTGTTTATGCTCACATACCTCTTGTCACTTCACTGCATGGCAGACATTAAAGTAATTTGAAAAAATAAATTTCTCATAAATTACCATTAAAAAGAAAAAAGAGATTGTGCATTATGTTTTAATGGCATAATAACATCAGCAATCAGAGAAATGGCATTCCTGTTTACTTTAATGAAATAATCTATGTGCCTCAGAGGTAGCCTCCATTATCTAACTTGACAGACCTAGCAGAATCTGATTCAACTGTTTTCATATTGATAAATTCCAGCCAACTTTAAATACATGAATGTTACAAAAGTGGTCAAGATAATGAAGTAGACGGTAATTACTGTAGCCTACATACATAAATGTACATAAGCAATACATTAACTGTCCCTTGCACCTGTTCTAAAGACAAGGTATTCAACATCTTTAAGATATTATCAGATATTTATTATTTACAATATTCCTGCAGTTTAAAAAAAAAAAAAGAATACATAAAGTCTGAACATTACGTTGAAGAAATTACTGATTATTTTCATTTGAATCCTGATTATTAAACCAGAAAAGTTTAAAGAAGGTACGTGGATCGCCCTCTATTTTGAAGCCAAAGACACATCTTACCTTCAAATACATACAGTTGAATTCAATAGAAGATTACATCACATTATTGCCATTTAGGAGATGCTTTTACCCAAAGCAACTTATAACACAAATTGCATTTACCTGGACCAAAATTGTTGTAGAGACACAGAGGTGTTTTCGGACAGTGAAAAAAAAGGAAGAGTCAAGTATCATTAACATAACAGGGAAGAATAACCCTTGAGCAGGGACAACAGGAGCGGGAGTGTGAGAGAAGATGGAGAAGAGAGGGGGACCAAAAACTGAGCCTTGAAGCACTCCTGTGGTAAGGGGGCAAGGTGCCTTTACTGCACTGGCACTGAAAACCTGGAATGAGTAATCAGCAAAGTCAGATTCCAGCCAGTATAAAGCTGTGCCAAAAATCCCCAAAGCTGCCAAGGAGGGCCAGAAGAAGGGGTGGTAGGTGGTATGAAAGACTGCTGGCAGGTCAAAGATGAGCAAGAGGAAAAGGGAGGCTGCTGTGGAGGTATGGAGTGACAGTGACAGAGATAAGTGCAAAAGCGTAGCATAGCCTAATCCAAAGTCAGACTGGTGAGGACCTAATGGCACAGTGTATCTCAACTACAGTCTTGGGGATCCACAGGCTTATTCATTTGTATTCTAGCTCAGCAATGGCATGATTCAGTTAATCAGCCAATCCAAATCAGCAATCTTTTAGTTTATCAAATCAGGTTTGCCAAATTCAGAGACACTGCCTTGAGACATAAAATTTTCTAATCCAATTTATTTCAAATCAGTGATCAGATTTCTTTTTGAAAGAAAAATGGCAATGCAAATAATTGCTTAATTGTTTAACTCTAAATATGTTTTTATGTCTAAAAACAAGACTAAATTTCTTGTCAAGATTCTGTGAGTGCAGTGTGGATGTATGGATCTGCCAGGATATTGCCAAAATAATACCTTGATAAAGTTATTTATCATTGATTTATCAACTAAAAATAAGCACACAAAACAAAACAAGCTGCTTTGAAACTATACAGAAATCTAATTTTGCCTTACGGGCCATTTTTATGTAACAATTTAGCCAAATTCAAGACATTTAATTGCCAGAATAAAAAAATCAAAAATAAAATCTTTAATACTTGTTCCTCTATGCTTAAGATCATTATGAAAATCATTTTTTACATTAAAAATTGTCCCTTTTAATTAAAATTAAATGTTTTCCGCCTTACAATTCTCTTCAACAGTGTTTCTTCACCTCCTCCACTAGGGACTTGCCATCGGAGGGATTATTGCCTGGCAATTACCTCCCCTTAAAGGACATTACTTCTTCAGACTCATTCCTATTTACACTTCCTAATTGGCAGCTCAGCTTGTTCAGTAGCGAGGATCAATCAGCAGAATTACTGTCTATTTGCCCTCAGCTTACATCATTATTCATTGCAATAGTAATCAAGCATTTTCCTATCCACATGCATGGTGACATAAAATGTCAATGTCTTTCACTGAATTCCCGTAGCTCACAAAACTTTTTTTTTTAATCCATTAGTGTCCAATCGGTTTGTTACTCCTTAGAAAATGTTCTTTAAAAACACGGCTTTGCCAACTCAGGTCAGCACATGAAGTTTGCTTATGTAAAAATAAAACTGTCAACAACCAGTGGCATTAGCTATGGTAATTCAGGTTGACTCTCAACCTTTTTTGGATTAAGAATCAGGCAATTAATTTAATTAATTTACTGAGTGAATTGGCCACCAATAAGCAGGGTGGCCATTACTGACTAAGACATATAGCTTTGCATTAGAGGAAGGCTACAATATGAGATTGCATGAAAGGCAATTTCTTGACATTTCATCTTAAAGTAGACTGTTATGCCGTAAATGCTGCTGAAGATGGTAGATAAGGTTTAGATTTAATTTCTTGTTCATTGATTAGATACGTAATTACCATTCTCACAATCTCATATTGTAGCCGCCTTATAACTTTCCCATAGGCTACAATAAAGACCTCATCAATGATTTTGCGACCATGAAAGTTTGATGCATGGAATGCATTTAAAATTATTTTAAATGCAAACCATGCATCAAACTTCTGTAGTTGTAGTTCTTTAATTAAGACTCAATCATGCATTCAGTCTCACAGATCTTGTGAGTCATGAACGTGGAAAAAAGGCTGATGGGAATCACTGGGGAGAAATGAAAGGTCATGGAGTATTTGTGCATATTTCATCTTTGCTAAACCAAAACAACACCAGAGTGACAGTCTGAAAATCTCAAGCAGTTGATTATGAGTAGCGGCTTATGTAACCCTTGTCCTTTAAAGCAGATTATCAGATGTTTCTATGAGAATGTGTGATGAAAGCCTCTCTTTTGGAGCCGTTAGAACTCAAATTGTAATCAGTTGTATCATGACTGACTCCAGCCATGCCAGTCAATGTAACTTACACGCTTGCTGTTTGAAATATTTGCACCGATTCAGACTTAAGGAATTAGTAAAACTACTAAGTTTAACAATTCATGTATATTTTAATTTTGAAAGAGACTGCATGCCATGGTGCTGCTTGGTTCCTCCAGTTCAATTTCCTTCCTGAATTTATGGGAGCGGGTCTTTTCATCAAGCCAAACAATAACAACAGGCCTCAAATCACTTAAGACAAGGAGGGGTAGCATTAGAAAAGTAGATACTCAGCTGAGCCAAAAAGCAATCAAACATAGCCTGTCAGTGCAATGCTCTCTTTATTAGCTGCCTTAATTTTCATCCTTCATTAGATAGCTCTCTGAATCATTGCCGAGTCCTGCATGCTGTGGCTCGAGTCGCTGTGTTTAGAGACTGTTTCACTTTCTGTCTCAGACGTGTATCTCCACAGAGAGAGAGAGAGAGAGGCAGAACTGGGCAGTAGCCTGTTAACAAAATGGCAGCCCTCAGCAAAGATGGACCTCTGGTTTCAGTGTTGTACTGTACGAATGCGAATGGTGCTGGCTGTACCCCCCCCCCCCATCCCAGCTGCTCGCGATGGCAGATTAGCACAAGCACTGGCCGCGTAATCAGTCTCCTAAATGAGAAAGGGTGGGGCCTGCAATCTGGCACATATGCACCCTTAGACACACCCGCACGCACACACAAACAGCTAGCTGTGTTTCGCCATCCAGCAGGCTCTGCTGCATCACCATTCATCAGAGCACTGCTCGCAAAGGCCGTGGACCCCCATCCCCCACTTCTTCTTCTCCCAGCTTGTAATTTCTCATTCAGCCTTCGAGGAAAATAATCTTTTATTATCTTTTCTCTCTTGCAGTAGCCTTAAAAGTGATTTGTTATTTTACTTTGAATTTTTCCTGACAAAGCACTCTCCTGACAAAACCAGATTTATATCACAAGGGGACTTGATGATTGGAATAATGCTGGTTGGGCATGCTCAATATGTAAGAAAATGAACACAGGAATGTACAGTCAGGTATGCTTTTGTGCCCAGAATAAAAGCAGCTGAGGGAAAGGCACATACTTTCACACACACACACACACACACACACACACACACACACATCCACGCGCCCACAACACATAAGTGCATGTATATCCTCCCGGCTGTAAATCAGATCATTTGAATGTGACCTGCATCCTTCTCCGAGACAGTTAAGCAGGAATGTGTTGGTCAGACAGTCTGATCATCAGAGAAGCTTCAGCACTGGGCTCCCTGGGGCTGTGCCAAGCGCAAACTGGGCAAGGCCTATCACTGCGATGTCACATGAGTGAATCTTTAAACTAAAAAACATAATTTAATAACGGCCTGTAAATGCATGTCATATTAAACTCATAAATGTGACCTTGGAATAACAGCCACATGTATGACCCAGTGTACTGCTGTTATTTTTATTTATAATATATCCATCCATCCATCCATCCATCCATCCATCCAATATCTAAACCACTTTTTCCTCATCAGGGTCACAAGGGAACTGAAGCTCTTTCTTGCTGACTATCGGCATAAGGCAGACACACATCTTAGACAGCTTGTGAATCCATTGCAGGGCTCACACACTCATTAACTTATGCCTATGAGCCACTGGGAGTTTCCAATTGGACAAAACCCGCACAAACATGCAAACTCGACATAAAAAGGCTTCAAGACAGATTCAAGCCCATAATCTTGTTGCTGTGAGGCAACCCGCTGTGTCTCCATGCTGCCTGCTGAATCATTTCAGGAAATAAAACACAGTACATTGTAATGATCATAGCAGTGAAATATTTTTTCCTCACATCCAATTTTCTTCGTGGTATGCATCTTTAATGAAGACTGCTTAATTATTTTTGCATGATAGTCATTAATCTGCTGCTAACTTTTCTCAGTTCTTGTAATTATTATTTCCAGCTAGTCATTCCAACCACCACATCTTAACCCTTACAGCTCTGAAATGAACTTTTAAAAAATATAAATTTAATTATCTTCTGCTGTTAAAAACCTATCATATGGCACCTGGTTTAAAAGAGCTCACCTGCGGGAACTCTTTTAAACAAGTTGCCACATAATAGCTTTTCAACAACTTTGATTTTGATATCTTACATCAGCAACAATAGCTGCAGTTAGCGCTCTAAGGGTTAATATTTATCTTTTCTAGCTGATATATAGTGCTCTTGTTCATTGAAACTAGAAGGGAAACAGTCAAAGTTGAAATGCGCCTTAGACATATGGCTTAGCACTGCCGCAGGATGAATTATGCAGTGAGAAAGGGAAATAAAGCCAATCCCCCTGAGGCTCTATGGAAAAATGAAAGGGAATAGAACTCAATACAGGAATGCAATTACCTTGCACCATGAGTGGCTCTCTTATTCTCACTCTGTAAAATCACCACATTAAGGCGCAGACTGTTGGACCACAGTGGAAATATAAATAATTAATAGGAGACATAACATGAAATAATTGTAAACCTACACCGTATGTTTCATAAACAGAAACTGGATATCACTGCTGCTGCAGATTGGCATCAGGTGTGAAATGTTGCATTATGGATTAACGAGTACAAGATTGCCCTGGTTGTTTTGCTTCTCAGGTCCTTAACAACATACTGAGGCAAAGCTTCCAAGAAATTCTTACCATCAGTACTCTGGCTAGTTTTAAGTTTACTGGACAGCCTCACGGCTGATAACAGTTTTGTCCCTTTGGGTGAATAAATTATGCATGGGAACCATTTGTACCCCGATGTTATGGGGCTTGGAGGGTAACCATTAACCAAATATATGTAAATGGGAACATAATGAGCTCAGACAATACAAAGTAGAGGCATAAAGCAAAAAATAATGACAGTACCCATAATTATAAGTGGCAGGATGTCAGTTGGAGAAGCTGTCTTTTTATCAATGCACTGCCTTTAGAGGAATTGAGTTCCTCTAGAATCAGCCTGGTTTCCTTTTCTGTAACTGTAGCACAAGGCTTGCCAATCATATTCAGTACATGTCCATAAGGACAGCTCTACATACTTGACTGACAGCACAAAAATGTCAGACAACACCAACCATCTATAAAGAATGCATCAACTAAGCTGTCAAATGTTCCATTGTTTAGCTTTATAGAGTCACAGTTCATATTCTGCCTAAAAACACTTCAATTATTAGCCTAGTTCTGGCACTTCTTGAAGAAGTCGGCTTGACTGTGTTGAAGTTGAGTCAACACAAAAGACAAATATATGGTATATCTCTCAGTTTTCTGTACCTTCCTTTACCTGTATTATATAGGTGTCAGCCAGTGGAACTGAAATCATATTAATATGTGAGTCAGCTAATTTTGTTAGGTTGAAAGTCACAGCACATTTATTAAACTGAATGAGTGATGATAAATTGGTCTGCTGAAACTCCCAGAAATTTAGTGAATAGTAATTTCTTCGCTCCAGTGCTTAAGAAAAATTGGTTAACTACCACATCCTGAAGTAAAATATCTGGTAGAAATTTTGTGCCCCGAATAAAACTTGCAGCTCCGATGTAGAAGATCTTTGGTTTACTCTTGACCAAAAAAAAAAAGAGATAAATAAATAAAAGTAAGTAAGTAAATAAATAAAATGAAATAGTAATTTTTAAAAATGCAATTCAGTGAATTATTCGGTGAATTATATTTTGTAGACCAAGAACAATTATTCTGATGGGCTCTAATCTGCTGAAATAGAATAATTCATTCTCCACACTTCATACTACCTAGTTACTTGAAAACAGTGGGGAGCCACAGTGCAAAAAATAGCACTGTATCGCCCCTTATCAGACAATGATAATACACCAACTTTTCCAACACATTGGCTTATCCAGATAATTCATTTTCCTCATATATTTATATCAAGAGTTTTTTTTTATCATCAGATTTCATGTGATACAGTTATAAAATGATTATAAACATGTGAATGCATCAGTTTGCCAACTCAATGATGTAATTGATGATTTACATTGGTGATGTTAACATTATCCAACCTATTGCCAATCAATCGTTTTTACAAGAGGGAAGCAGTTTACCTTTCAGACTGTTTTTCTGCCTCCAAACAAATTATTCAGTGGAGCGGCTGCATGGGTGACTTCATTAGCATGACTCAGGAATATAAAGGCACAGTCGCAGATGGAATAACTGATCTCTGCTTGCTTAGAGATTCTTTCACTCTCTGTCTGAAGAGCATTCTCACAACCGGGGAACTCTTTGAAAGTCACTGCAGGGTTGTTTTGTTGTGTCATCTTCAGTTGTTCAGATGAATTTTTTTTCCAGATAACATTTTCTTGCACTTAGAACTGCTGAGTGTCTTTATTCAAATTTAAATGCAAATTTGGCATTCAATGTCTGCATGGATTACACAGTTTCAGTTCAGATGAAACTAAGGCAAAGACACATTATTTCTGTCTGCCAACTTATCTGTAAACTGTTGATTTCAGTATTAACAGATAGATGAAATAATAGTTTCATGTCCAGGCTTTGACCCTGCCGCACCCTAGAGCCCGATAAGCTGGAAGAAGATAGAGCGAGGGAATTTCAGGATATACCTCCTCTGACCCAGGGGAATTTCAGTCCCCACAAGTAGATGCTGTGATGGAGATGGGATGCAAGAGAGAAACTGCAGCAGACAGTGATGCAGCGCAGCAGCAGGCAGGGGTATGCTCACTGCAGGAGAGCAGCATAAATACACCATCTTCCACAGGGGTGGAGCAGTGTCTGATATCCAAGGGAGTGTCTGAAAGAATGTGGGCATGTCTCATGTTGTCTGCCAGAACTAACTCAACAGGTTCCAGCCCATTCATATGTCTTTTTTTATTTTTTTGTCTGTTTCTTTGGATTCTTGACAGTGTGTCTCCTGCTACTTCCTGCTTTCTATAAAGCCAAATGAGATTAAATGAGTTTGAAGATTTAAATCCGGACGACAGCATTTAGCAATGTTCTTTCCATGAAATACTGATCACTGATTACCCCTTATACATTTCTCGATGTATGTATTTACAAAAGCCATTCCGGTTAAGCATCTTGCCAAGGGATACAGTGGTAGCACTGCAAGTGGAACAGATAGTTTAAACCTTGAAACATAAATCTACTCTCCAGTTATTATACCGCTCTATATTACACTGTCTCGTCCAGGCCAGTGGCATTCAAGAACAGTGGCATACTTTTTCAAACATCAGAGTTTGAATTTTGAAATTGAAAGTTTTGCCATTTTGATAAAAAAAAAAAAGCTCTTTATTATTAACTTATTTTAAATGAAGGTTGCTATATTTTACACAAAAAAAAAACATTTGCACCTTCACATCAAAGCTCATGAGATTTCACGTAAAAAGTTTTTGCTATAAATTAATTTCTTTGTACCGGACTGGGAATGGAAGCAGTATTTATTTTCGGCAAATCAAGCTTGGAAAGCAGAACTGCTTAGAAAAACTGATGATAGGTGTTCAGACTCTTAACTGTAATACTTCTCTTGGTGGATAATTAAACAATTTAACTATTTTCTAATACCAAGTACAGGCTTTGGGCCTTGTAGACACCATTTTTAGGTCCAAATGTCACTTCCGCAAATATGCAATTTTACGTGAGCAGCCTTATAGCTCGGTTAAAGCATCTTATTGCGGAGCAGAAGCGACTATCACGGTGCAGATTCGAGCCCTGGTCGTACCAACCGACCGTGGAGGTTGCTTTTTCAGAGCGCAAAATTGGCCAATGCACTACAGAGATGTAAATTGGGAAGGGTAAGCCAGGAAGGGTAATATAAGTTGCTTTCTTCATTGCTTAGGCACCTCCTGTTGGCCAGACAGAAGCTCACCAGGAAGATTCTAAGCTTGTTCAGGTATCCTCCGCCCTCGTTCTGAACTTGCGAAGACTCAACCAATGAGTGTATAAGAAGCAGTGGCTGACAGGCGCGTGAAACGCAGGAGAGCCGCGAACTGTCTTCACTCTCCTGAATTGACAACTGGGGGTTGCATATGCGAAAGCCTTGTACACAGTGCCCCAGTTGGACATTCCAGATTTGGGTGGGATTGGAGATGCCAAATTTATTGAAAAAAAAAATAAATATTCAATTTTATTAAAAATAGGATTAGTATTTCTACAAAGCTGAATAATGATCAAAAGAGCTACACATCTTTAAATATTTAAAACTTTCCACTTTGCTGCTTAAGACATAAGTGCAAATGCTCCCATTTGAAATTTAAGACACTAAATTTGTGGTTGTGTGTGTGTGTGTGTGTGTGTGTGTGTGTGTGTGTGTGTGTGTGTGTGTGTGAGTGCATGGATACCTGCATGCGTGTGTCTGTGTGTGTGAATCTTTGTGTGTGGGTGTGTGTGCGTATGTGTGTATGCACATTCCCAAATATGATTTTCTGTCTAGTACATACCACTGACTGATATATTGAAGTGTTGGGGATTGGGGTTGTTTTTGGGTAGTAATTGATTTTCTTGTCTTTAGAGTCAGCATGCAATTTATCAGCCTCAGCACTCATGCTATTTAATTCTGTAAACACAATCACAACACATTTTCCATGGTCAAGGTCTCTTCAGTCTCTGTTGCACGAATAAAATCTTCAGTTGTGATATTGCATCCTGTTACTCTCTCTGGAAAGCTTACAACAGCAGTCTTCCATCCACTCCAGATTTAAAGGAGAAGTAACATTTTTACTGTATTGACATTATTTGTGGTAAAAAATACAATCATTTAGTCACCCATATAAGTTCCGTATCACTAGCAGTCCTTTGGAAGATATTTGGATTCAGAGAGCCGCACATATCCGTATGATGGGAGTGGACGGGGCATCGGGAGCGCAGCCTCTAATGCCGCATTATCTGTCACAAAACTCATTCATTTCACCAATATTTTTCATTATTCACTAGTGTTGTTCCCCTTTTGAGTCCGGGGTTGCCTGTTATCGTCATACGGCGTCTGTAGCTTGACTTAGTAACCTCTGAACTGTACGTCTTCCGTAGCGAAGTGAGCACTGCAAACCCGGAGATCCGCACGCCTCAATGCGTCAACTTGAGTATTCGGGTCTATTTTCAGTGCAACTAGCTAGAGCTTTAGCAATTCCAAATTGCGTGAAGGTAGCCTATGGAAACCAAATGGGAAGAGTACCATACACAACCTCCACTTTTTTGGGGGTTTTTTTTTTTGGCCAGAATAATTTTCAAAGGGGGCAAAAATATTTTTGGGGGTTTTTATGAGTGAGAAGGGGTTTTAGAATGATGGGGGAAAAATTTTAAAAGGAAGGGGTAGACGCGGCGCAAGTTAAAAAAAATCTGCAGTAATTCCGCTTTTCACATTGTTCCCTCGTGTCATTTACTCTATGTCCTGTTCACTTAAACAACTTATTTTCTTCTTCTAAGACATTAAAGACAAGACAAGATGTTTAATGTTCAAACTGAGAAAGTTTTTTTTTTTTTTGCAAATAATCATTAACTTGGACTTTAAAGGCAGCAACACATTGCAAAAAAGTTGGCACAGGGGCCTTTTTACCACTGTGTTACATCGCCTTTCCTTTTAACGACACTCAGTAAACGTTTGGGAACTGAGGAGACCAAAATTTGAAGCTTTTCAGGTGGAACTCTTTCCCATTCTTGCTTGATGTACAGCTTAAGTTGTTCAACAGTCCGGGGTCTCCATTGTCGTATTTTACACTTCATAATGCGCCACACATTTTCAATGGGAGACAGGTCTGGACTACAGGCAGGCCAGTCTAGTACCCGCACTCTTTTACTACGGAGCCATGCTGTTGTAACACGTGCAGAATGTGGCTTGGCATTGTGTTGCTGAAATAAGCAGGGGCGTCCATGAAAAAGACGTTGCTTGGATGGCAACATATGTTGCTCCAAAACCTGTATGTACCTTTCAGCATTAATGGTGCCTTCACATATGTGTAAGTTGCCCATGCCTTGGGCACTAATACACCCCCATACCATCACAGATTCTGGCTTTTGAACTTTGCGCCTATAACAGTCCGGATGGTTCTTTTCCTCTTTGGTCCGGAGGACACAACGTATACAGTTTCCAAAAACAATTTGAAATGTGAACTCATCAGACCACAGAGCACTTTTCCACTTTGCATCAGTCCATCTTAGATGAGCTTGGGCCTAGCAAAGCCGGCGGCGTTTCTGGGTGCTGTTGATAAATGGCTTTCGCTTTGCATTGTAGTTGTAACTTGCACTTGCAGATGTAGCGACGAACTGTAGTTACTGACAGTGGTTTTCAGAAGTGTTCCTGAGCCCATGTGGTGATGTCCTTCACAAACTGATGTCGGTTTTTGATGCAGTACCGCCTGAGGGATCGAAGGTCACGGGCATTCAATGTTGGTTTTTGGCCTTGTCACTTACGTGCAGTGATTTCTCCAGATTCTCTGAACCTTTTGACGATATTACGGACCGTAGATGATGAAATCCCTAAATTTCTTGCAATAGCTCGTTGAGGAATGTTGTTTTTAAACTTTTCGACAATCAGCTCACGCATTTGTTCCCTCAGTGGTGACCCTCGCCCCATCCTTGTTTGTGAATGATTGAGCATTTCAGGGAAACTGCTTTTATACCCAATCATGGCACCCACCTGTTCCCAATTAGCCCGTTCACCTGTGGGATGTTCAAAATAAGTGTTTGATGCGCATTCCTCAACTCTCTTAGTCTTTTTTGCCACTTGTGCCAGCTTTTTTGAAACATGTTGCAGGCATCAAATTCCAAATGAGCTAATATTTGCAAAAAATTACAAAGTTTACCTGATTGAACATTAAGTAACTTGTCTTTGCAGTGTATTCAATTGAATATAGGTTGAAAAGGATTTGCAAATCATTGTATTCTGTTTTTATTTACGATTTACGCAACGTGCCAACTTCACTGGTTTTGGGTTTTGTATATATATATATATATATATATATATATATATATACACTTTCGGATATCTTTCACCCTTCAGCGATGAATGGAAACTAATGGCGCTGAGCTGGCAACAAATTCAGTTGGTGTAGTGGTTGAGGCCACAGTGAATGGTGTGATTAACATTGCTTTCTCCACAGATTTCCTGCTTCAAATCCTGCCGTAGACACTAATGTAATGAATAACTTTCGCAACTCAGGTGATGCGGCATTAGAGGCTGTGCTCTCGGTGCCCCATTCACTCCCATTATACCGATATATGCGGCTCTCTTTGGATCTAAATATCTTCCGAAGGACTGCTAGTTACACGAAAGTTATATGGGTGAGTAAATGATTGTATTTTATGCCACAAATAATGTCAAAACTGTAAAAACGATACTTTTCCTTTAAGGCCCAGCACATCAGAGGAGAACAGATATACAGCATTACTTGGTTTGGGACTCATAGAAACAGAGGTGTATTTCCAAGAAAATAACAAATGAAATGACCCCAGCCTACACCTCACAGTTAATCAGTGCATACTGCCATGCTTCTTGCTCTAAGCGTGACATTTTGTGTTAATGAAGCTGGCCTCCTGACTGTTCAGAGGTTGTGAACTTTTTGCTGCCAACCGTTGTCTTGGAAATGAGAATTCCTAGCATAGCATAGAGTCAGGGCATAACAGGGTTACTTAATAATGCAGTAAAATACAGTCAATATGAAATCTCACTCCCTCTCTCTTTCTTTCTTTCTTTCTCTCTCTCTCTCTCTCTCTCTCTGTCTTTGTTTAGCTATATCCCTCTCTTCTGTCCATTCTGCCTGCTTCTTTCATTTTCCTCTATTCCCTATTGTCCTCTCTCTGACTCTTTTGTCATATCATTTACTTATTTTTTTTTTTATCCCCGAGTGTTATGGTTTGTGATGCAATGTAAGTTTTGTTTTTGAGCAATGTCCTGATAAAGTTGGCTTTAAATCTCTCTCTCTCTCTCTCTCTCTCTCTCTCTCTCTCTCTCTCTCTCTCTCTCTCTCTTCACTTTCGGATTAGTCAGATTGGTCTCACTGCACAGAGCCTGCAGCGAAATAATGAAAAAGAGAATATTTTGCAGTTGGTTTTTATTACACAATTAATCAACGTGGTTTTGTTTCGTCAGTTTGTGCCATATCATTTGCATCTCAGCTGCCATCGGCAAAAATGCAATATGGTTCTCTGTATTCAGAATCAAGTAAAAATACCTGACTTCCTTGGAGTGCGTGATGATTATGTCTACAGTTATGAATAATTTAAATAGAAATTGTTGTTAGTTTCACTGGTGGCTTATGTTGAAGGCAGGCTAATCTTGTTATATAAGAAGTCATTTAATTTACTGTTCCTTCCCCTCTAATCCGTTATCCATGTTCGTCTCTCACGCTCATGGCTGTGTAACACTTGTGGCTTTGCCTGAAATACTCGTGGCCATTAATATTTAAACAGACAAAATATGAAAGCATGTCGGGTTCATAATTCTTCAACTTAAGAAAAAAATGACTCGGCTTCTGTGCATTTCAACTCTTCCTCTCACGTTGCTGCGACGAATCAGTATTGTGCCTTGCGTTCATGACGATTCTCTGACGCCGCCTCGGCCACACCAGTGAGCAACCCAGTGAATGCGATGAAAAACCTATAGACTGGACTCTCTATTCTAGCTGAAGGCTTATTCCGTTGCACAGCGATTGAAATTCCGAATATAGCGAGAAATCCTCACAAGGCCGGAAAATGGAGGTTCCTCGATTGGGACACGGTATTAGTAGCCCCATAAGCCCGTGTGAGGACATGATCAAGAACCTGAGTTTGGAAGCGATTCAGCTATGTGACAGAGAAGGTAAGATCGAGACCACCGAATGACAGTTTCCCTCATTACTTGTCTGTATTTTTCACCCATATTCTCTTCGGCCGATTGCTTGGGAGTGCAATTCTTCGTAAGTAGAGTCATGTAAAGAAAAAAAATATATACATTCTTGCTTGAAATTGCCATTTGGCACGGAGAGGACGTGGTGCAAATGCCAAATAGCCTAATCCCTGAATGTCTGTGTTTATGGAAAATTTTGTCCCTTATTTTGTGTGGAGTTTCAATGTGGGCTAGTATATCTTGTTCAGCGGGCGGTGCAAGCGCTGGAAATTGGATGCTGGTGGATCCGTTAGTCGAAAAAATGATCTGCGTTTTTGTCTTCGTTTTTCGGCAATGTATCGACCTTGTCCTATGGCAATAATTTATGCAGTAATGAATGCTTAAATGAATTGCATCAAATAATTTCAAATGATTATACTTCAAAATTCTTAAAAATGTTGAGGGATGCGTGTTGGAACAGATTTCACTATTTCAGCACCATGGACACAGACCAAAGCCTCGCGGTTGGCAATTTTCCAATATTTCTTGTAAACTGTTTCATCACCGAAAATAAGAAATTGACGCATTGTTTTTTTTTTATTTTGTTTCCCTTGATGGAACTGGGAGATGAAAATTACCAATTTTCCATAGTCAGTGGCTTTGTCTCATTTGGGAGTAATTTGTCATTTGTGTCATTTTTAAGAGAAATAGAAACGAGAACTACGAAATGACATTGAAGATGTGTAATGCAACCTATGTTTGTGGTTTTATGTTTGCTCACAAATGGTAATACTTTTCAGTTTTTTGTTTTTTTTTTTTAATGGATGATTGACGTCTGATCTATAAGTTGGTTTTATCGTAGACGTATCCTCAAGACAATTCTGCGATTTATGTTTATGTTTGATCAGGAATACCTTCTGTAACTTTGCAACGCATTTATTCATTTTGCGATACTTTTCATAAAACGCAGATGAAATACATCTTTCGGCGGCACTAACAACTGCATATTGGTTGGCAACACTGGTTCAACGACTCAAGAATGCCTTGCGTGAATACCAAAGCACTCAGCCACTCCTCGTCTCAATATGTTTTCGGTGAATAAGGTGCAGGTTGTTAGACCTTACGCAGGTATTTACCGAAAGGCGCATTCTGAAGAAGAGTTCACCCATAGCCGGGAAGCGAGCTCATAGACTCCACACCCTATCATGCTGGAAGCCATTAAATTTTTTCCTCATGTGTTATGGCGGAACAAAAAGAACAAAGAGTTCCGAATATCTACTCATTACTTCTTCCTAAAAGTTCCGTTTATGTCACTTGTGAGCAATTGGCTTTGCTAAGTCGTTGAAGCTGACGTGACATTCATTTCTGAGACTGTAGCTATCATCCTTGATAAAGCCATTAGAATTCATAGTCAGTGACGCGATATTGTGACACTTAGTTTCAGATGGTGACATGTGTAAGTCAAGCGTGTTGCCACTTTTCTAGGTAGAAATAAATCAATGTGGTTCCAACTATAGGAGAACAATAATGAATGGAAATTGGCTGCATTCCAAGCCAATAAAATAAAATTCAACTGTCTTGAAAATAATCACATTTCATGTAGGTTACGTAGAAAATATTACTATGTAAGTCTATGTAGGTATGGACTTTGCATTTATTGTCTCAGGTTTTAATGATTTATGCGCATTATCATTGACTGTTCTCTGATAATATATGCATCAGTAGTTTAGCATTGAATGCTGCTTATCTCATACTTTTTGTCAAGCCCTTTTAGTTTTTGTATGATGTCATGTGTATACAATTCGAACACCTCCTTCTGAGTGTGTCACCATGCCCTTCAAGGATTCTCTTCTTCTCTGTTTATAAAACAACGGAAAAAGAAGCAACATAACCCTAGAGCTCTATGACTTTCATCTGGTTGCTTTACTTGTTTGACAGCTTCTCACTGCAATCAGAATCAATTTGTTTGATTATATAAGGCTTCATTTGAAAGGAAACATGCTCTAGGTTCTGAAAATGTACTCATGTAGTACAACCCAATTCAGAAATAGTTGGGACGAAATGTAAATTGTGAATAAAATCAAAATGCAATGACTTTCAGATCACACGAGCCAATATGTTATTTACAGTAGAACACAGATAACATTTAAAATCCACAAAATGAGCTTACTTCAAATTTTCTGGCAGCAACAGGTCTGAAAAAAGTTGGGACACAGGCAAAAAAGGGCAGAATTAATATATAAAAGAATCAGCTGAAAGAATATTTAGCAAGTAGTTAACTGGCATCAGGTGTGTAACATGATTGGCTATAAAATGGATGTCTTAGAGAGGCTGAGTCCCTCAGAAGTAAAGATGGCTAGAGGCTCTCAAACCTGTGAAAAATTGCGTAAAAAAATTGTGAAATACTTTAAAAACAAGGTTCCTCAACGTCAGACTGCAAAGGCTTTGAAGGTCTCATCATCGACAGTGCATAACATCACCAAAAGATTCAGAGAAACTGGAAAAAATCTCTGTGTGTAAAAGACAAGGCCGAAGACCTTTACTGGATGCCCATGATCTTCGGGCCCTCAGATGCCACTGCATCACTCACCGGCATGATTTTGTCATTGACATTACTAAATGGGCCCAGGAATACTTCAAAAAAACCACTGTCTGTAAATGCAGTCCGCCGTGCCATCCACAGAGGCCACCTAAAACTCTATCATGCAAAAAGGAGACCATTGTTCAGCATGATCCAGAAGCGCCGCCGTATTCTGTGGGCCAAGGCTCATTTAAAATGGACTGTAGCAAAGTGGCAAAGTGTCCTGTGGTCAGACGAGCCCAAATTTCACATTCTTGTTGGAAATCATGGGCGTCGTGTCCTCCGGGCTAAAGAGGAGAAAGACCACCATTTCTGTTATCAGCGTTCAGTTCAAAGCCAGCATCTCTGATGGTAAGGGGATGCATTAGTGCATATGGTGTGGGACTCTTGCATATTTTAAAAAGCACCATGAATGCTGAAAGGTATATAAAGGTTTTAGAGCAACATTTGCTCCCCTCCAGATGACATCTATTCCAGGGAAGGCCTTGTGTATTTCAGCAGGACAATGCAAAACCACATACTGTAGCTATTACAACAGCATGGCTTCATAGTAGAAAAGTCTGTGTGTTGAACTGGCCTGCTTGCAGTCCTGATCTTTCACCGATTGAGAACATTTTGTGCATAATTAAACGAAAAGTCCGTCAAAGGAGACCCAAAACTCTCCAGCAGCTGGAAGCCTGTATTAAACAAGAGTGAGATCAAATTCCAATGGCCAAACACAAGAAACTTGTCTCCTCAATGCCCAGACACCACTCTGTGTTAAAAAGAGGAGAGGATGCTACACCAAGGTAAAGAGGTCCCTGTCCCAACTTTATTGAGACCTGTAGCAGCCATCAAATTTGAGATGAGCTTATTTTTGGATAAAATTGTAAAATTTCTCAGTTTCAACACTTGCTATGTTATCTCTGTTCTATTGTGAATAAAATACTAGCTGGTGTGATTTGAAAGTCATTGCGGAATTTCGGGTTTTGGTTGAATTTTGCTGAAAACTAAGTTACTCTATATCAGTTTAAACATGAGGGAACATGTAGGGAGGAGTTATTAGGGAAAATAATCTAAATGATCTAATAATATCGTTCAGAACTGTATCTTTCCACAACTTTCACAATATACCAATCAGAATAAAATGGCACTTCATATTATCTGTGTGTATTGTCATGTATGTATACATGTTGCACCGTACTGTATATATGTACATACAGTGCAGTGAATTCTTCTATTTCTTCTTATTTGTCGTATTATTTCAATGTGTCAGATCATGAGCCTAATTTTGATGTAAGACAAAGACAATGTGAGTAAACAAAAAAATGTAACTTTCAAATTATCATTTCATTTTTTGAAGGTAAAGAGTTATTCAAAACCTCTGTCACCCATGTGAAAAAATAATTGCCCTTTAAACCAAATTACAGGCTGTGCTACCTTTGGTGGCAACAATTGCGATCAAACATTTGCAATTACTGGCAATGAACAACTGGCATCATCCCTGCAGAGGAATTTTCATCCAATCCTCTTTGCAGAATTGTTTTAATCCAGGCACATTCGATGGTTTTGAGTATGAATTGTTTGTTTTAGGTCATACTATAGCATCCCAATCTGGTTTGTTTAAGTCACTCAAGAGCCTCCATTTTGTTTCTTTTGAGCCATTCAGAGATGGACTTGCTTTTGTGCTTTGGATTATTGCCTTGCTGCATAACCCAAGTGCTTGAACTTTAGGTCATTAACTGATGGTCAGATATTCTTTTTCACAATTTTCTGGAAGAGAGCAGAATTTATCATTTCATCAACTGAAGCAGCGAAATAGCCTGAGACCATCACACTACTACCACCATGTTTCACTGTTGGCATGATGGTATAGGGGAATTGGGAAAAACTGTGTTAGATTTACACCAGATTTAACTAGACCCATGTTGTCAAAAAGGTTCCACTTTTGACTCATCAGTCCACAGAATAGGTCTTGAGTATTATCAAGATGCTTTTTTGGCAAATGTGAAACAAGTCTTTGTGTTTGTTTTGGTCAACAGTATTCACCCTGAAACTTGCAACTTTACATGGATGCAATTTTTGACCAGTTGCTTTCTTTCTTACCCTCACCTAGGCAAGCAAAGCCTGCAGATCTTTAGAGGTTAATCTGGGTTCTTTTGTGACCTCCTAAATGAGTCATTCATATGCTCTTCCAACTCCAGGGAAGGTTGATCACTGTTTCAAGTCTTTTCCAACTGCAGAAAATGGCTGTCTTCATGTGTTATTGGTGTCCTATGGTCTTAGAAATGGTTTTGTAGCTCTTTCCAAAATGATAGATGTCAAGGACTTTGTCATTTGTTCTTGAATTTCTTTAGATTGTAGTATCATGTGCTGCTTTTTGCCTACTTCATATTCATATTTAAGTGGTATTTGGATTTGATATGGCTCGCAGTGGTCATGCCTTGGCGTGTCTATTGAAATTGCGCCCAATTATCAATGAAATATGTTTAACATTTTCAGTTCAGTAACTAACAGGGCTATTACTTTTTCACATAGTGCTAGGTCGGGTCGGATAGCTTTTTTCCTCAACAAATGAAATCATCACTTAATAAGTGAATTTTGTGTTCACGCTATCTTTGTGGTCTTCACGGCTATCTTTGTCTAATATTATAAATTAGCTTCAAATCAGTTTGATGATCTAAACATTGAAGTGTCACAAAATTCCAAAAATACAAGAAATCAGAACGGGGCAAATATGTCTTCATAGCACTGTATGTATGTATGTATGTATGAATGTAATCCCTTTGTAAGCAGTGCCAATTTTGATACCTTGTTCATTTAGCAGTTCTTAGGAACAGATGCTTTATCTGGAAGCTATGCAGAATTTTCTCGAGCACCCTATTTTATATTCCCTCCATCCACTCCCGGAAGGAAACAGGAATTTCCTCAACAATGCTTTCCCTGGAGGGAGCCACTAGAATGAAAACAGGGGGTTGAACAAGAGGAGTGTACTCATTTAGTGGACGGAACTGGTTGATCCAGTCTCCATTCAAAGCCAAGGGATTAGTGAAGTCTCTCGGTCATCGCATCTGCCCTACTCTTTTGAAACTCCACATAACTTTCCATAGCTTTCTGTTCTGTAACTATTGTTAAATAGGACCATTAAATATGGCCTTGACCCTTTGAAGCCGAAAAAGATTGATACTCAGTAATGATTCGCTCAACTAATATTCTTGCAGCAAAGACATTCAAGTTTACCATGAAGTCACATAAATTGAAATGTCTTTTGTGTTGACTTGATTGAAATTTGGCCGTTCAAACGCAACTCATTATGCTCTTAAAACACTCAACATGTTAATTGATTTTACAAACAGGAGAGAGTTGGGAACATTAGTAATGGTTACGCCGGATAGACGGAGAAGGGCCTTTTGTACCAACAGTGGATGATTTTATTTTTGTGGCACAAATCATTGAGTCCAGTTTAATTTGTTGAGTAGAAAAGTCACTGAGGCTGCGCTTCATGAAATCAACAATGAAGGTATTTGTTTAACACCCACTTGCTTGGCAAATTACAATAAAAAGAGAAAGTGGGCCTCTGTTTCAATCGTTATCAATGATTTAGTGTTCCAAAAGAATTTTGCTTGTGGAATAATGTTTAATTTGCTCGCTCCACAGAAAAATAGACCTGCAAGAGTATTTTTGGCATGAAAATATATTTGAATTTCACCGTATTTACAATGTAACAGCTCAGCATCTTCGCGACGGGCAGTGGAGGGACCAGTGGTTGCTCAGCCGGCCCTGTTTTACGTCTGCATGGCGGGGTGGTGAATTGAGGGAGAGGTTGTGGCAGGCAGTCAGGTCTGCCCTCTCTCCTCCTCGTGAGCTGAGTCTCAGGCAGGATACTGCAGGGATGATTGTGCTGTGTGGAGCCTCAGCTCCAGCTGTGCGGAGACAAGGCTGGGCACACGGGCAGCCATCTGCCTGGATGCTTCCACCGTGGCTGCAATGAAAGGGCCGATTTAGCGTGCGCTATCAATTAGCAAATTGTATACGCTGAGCATGTAAGAGACAGGAATAAAAACACAAACACAGATGAAATGATAAGCGCTGGATTCTTCAGTTTTGCTCACAGAAATTCATTCAGCGCCGTGTGTATTGAACCACGTGGGTCACTGTCTTGCCGCACAAGGCTTTTCGGCCAGCTGGATCGGGGGTGCTAATTATGTGGCTGTCATTCTAGGCTTGATGCCTCAGTGCTGTCCTGGGACTCCAGCTCTCCCCTGTGGGTGGGCTGGCTACCTCTTATTCATGAGCTCTCAGGACAAAGAGCAGCCATATTTGTAGGCTTAGCTGTAATGGAGTTAAGCCTGGATAGTGATAGACGCTTGAGCATACACAAAGGCATCTGCACAAGTAGTCTTAAAATTTGACCAAGAAATATTGTTTTGTCTAGGCGAGCGGTTCAAAATAGGAGCAAAGCAGTGTCTACAGCCTTTGCATGTCTCATCTTCTGATGACCTCACGAGGTATATTCAATCAAAATGGAGGTGGAATACTAACTGTCAGATTTAGAATTATTATTGTTGGTTGGGCTATAGACCATATTTTATGCGCTGCATACCTGCATAATTTTTTGAAGGTGGCAACCGCTTCATTTTTTTTTCTTTTTGAGAGCAGTTGAATTAGAATAGAGCTTCCAACTGTCAAATGTGAGCTGCTTCAAAGCATAAAGTGTTATGTTTCTCAACAGGATTGTTCTCAGCAGCTTCTACAGATTTATCTGGCGAGAGAAACATGCTGAGAGTGATTGTCTGGCCATCAGTAGGGTGCATTTCCCCTGTCTGTCGCTTTAATTTGAAGGCAGGTTTCGCTTTTTGATCAGGTCTGATTAATATACAGCATTGGGCATTGTGTCTGTCTCAGTGCAGGGCATATCTAGTGACACTTTTTCATTGGCAGCATCATTTCACACACAGCGTGCATTTGTTATGCCTTCGTAGTCAAACAAAGCAGCGATTCAAAATGCCTGGACCCCACTGGCTTTTTTATTGTGTGTGAATGAGCCGAGCCCCTCGGTGGTCATGTTCGGACGCGTGCTTTCCCTCTACTGTCACAAGTCCGAATTTGTCGCTTACTTCCCACATCGTTGTGAAGCGCTCTGCTTGAATTTACATGCAATGTAAATCCGAGTATGATGAAAATTGCCAATTTACATGAAATTCAAAGGCCTCTAAAAGCAGTGAGGTCACTGTGATAGTCATCAGGAGTACGTCCTTTGTTCAACACTGCTTGCGAAAAGCATGCTGAGGTTTATGAGTGCAATGTTTTGTGGTAATGTTTTGATTTTGACTGCAATAAACTGATGTACTACGAGCGACCGACATCTGGCTTTGCCTCAAAAATGCTTTTTTTTTTTTGAGCAGCATGACTATCCTGGCACTGGAAAGATGTGAAAACATCTTGTGTTGTTTAACGCTTGCTAATGGAGCTTTGGCTTGATTTTGACAAATTGATGATTTGCAGTCAACACCCTGTATATATGAGCTGGCCCTCAATCTGCTGTTTACATAATCTATTCTGTTTCTCTGCAAGAAATACGATCTGAAATATCTGTGGGAGAGTCTATTTTCTGCGGATTGTTTTTCATATTTTGAATTTTTCTGAACACATTATCTCCTGTAGTCTGAGTGAATTTGAGACTGAGACGCAGGCCTGCGTCATTGGCTTTCTAATGCATTTCGAACCTAAGACCTAGCAATTCTTTCAATCCAGGAATTCCGCTGTTTTTTGTTTCTCTCCATCTCTGTCTATTACAGGAGAAAAATACAATTATTTTCATACATGGCATCGATAATATCAAATAATAATGATACAAGCCGCCTATTCAACATTTCCGATTGTAGTCATTGTGAGGAAGACGGCGGCATTTGACCTGCAGTCAGGATTTTGCTGCTTGAACAGACTCCAGTCAGTCACCCATAAGGAATCCTTCGAAGGACCTTCCATGGCTGCCACCCAAATCAATTCAAACAGCTGCTCCCCCGAATGCGCTACAGCAAACAATAACGCTGGAGATAAATAATAGAGAGGCTTTTCATTACGAGTGAAATGTTATGTAATTCTCGGCATGGGTTTGATTAAAAAGAGATATTGCCGTGGTTTATGGAATATGGAATATCGTTCCTGATGGATAGGAAGCAGGGGGGCTGTCCTGTGATATGGAGGCTGTGTGAATCCTGAGGGGGCCATCAGTTACCCCCCTCTCCACCCACAAATGAGCTTCAGCTGGACCCCACAGCCCTTCCTTCCTCAGCTGCTCCCACATTTGTTCCTGAGTCGCTGAAGTGGCACTGTTACACGCCTACTGCAGATTATATTTATAAAACAGAAGGGTGGAGGAGGGATGGAATAGGAACCCACTCATGTATATGTACAGTGTATGCAATATGCGTCTCTAGTATATTGAAAAATATGCACAGGAAAAACATTTAGCTTAACAGTTAATTGCAGGATGCAGTAATATAACATTGGTGAAATATGGGTCAATTAATATTTTTTAAACCTGAATATTACCTGGAAAATTCAAGAATTATGTGAACTCTTGGATGTGCATGGCCCTATCCGCCTCCTCAGGTTGCAATTAGGCTTTCTTGTCATTGTTACCTTAGTTACTTTTGTTACCTTGGGAACAATGTTTATCCATCCAGAATCCAAAATACTTTACCTTTCTCAGTTCATGTATTGGGAGGCAGAATTTTTTTTTGTGACTGGCAGGGCCGAAAATAGAAAAAGAAAAATCTGCTCCATGGCCTGTGAAGCCTGCTATTTTCTGTTTCTCAGGCTTTGCAGAGGGGTGTAATTTTTCATCATCTTGCAGTCTGTCCTGACCTGTGAGGCACTTGGTAGATAAGACGAGTATTGACAAAAGGCAATCCAAACCACAAGCACTCATCACCAAGAAAATGCAACAAACAGATATGGTAGAGTATTTAGCAATGCATTTAACACATGCTGATTTTAAATATCTGCCACTGAGGTATTTAAAAGACAAAGTAATGCCTGAAGCCAGGCATATTTCAACAGAAGAGAAGTGATGACAAAAAGATGAAATGTTTTCCTGAGGTGCGTGCCTGCACAAATATGTTTTAAGGCTGAATTATTATTGGGATTATTTCTGGAATTATTTTGAACTAAATCAGTGTGTCATCTTTTATTGGCATGAAGGGATTTCACACCCGGGATTGGTGGAGCTGCAATCAAAAATGTAATCATCTTTAGATGATTACATTCCTTTCAGTCATTTCATGAAAGCATTAAGAGTTTAATTACTGCTGTTCAAAACCATTGGAGACCAGTGTATCCTTAGAAAGTCTTTGCTAAGCCTAGTATGTTCCATGGCGAGTAAAATTTTTTGATCCATCTTTCCATTCGTACTTCAGGGTGTTCCACTGGAAGAAATTAAATGAATGTAATACATGACTCTCAATTTTGTTGTGCTGGCGTACTTTTAGTTAGTATTGTCATAACCTGTGAGGGTCAATGCGTGTCAGTGATAGTTTCACCAAAAGCGTAAATATGCAATTGTATCAAATCAATTTGATGCTATCTTGATAAATGAAAGTATCACTTTTTCTTCAAAAACATACAAGTTCTTTGTGATTTCAAATGTTTGACAAATCTGTAGGTAGTCTCAGAAAAAAAAGTTGAGGACCATAGAATTTTTTAAAGTTGTCTGATCAAATGTTTTGATGCATTTTGTATCTTGCATTAACACCATTTACATAAATAACACCTCAGTTCAGTTTTAACATTCCACATACTCAGGTCAAAATTGAGTGTTCCTTTACTTTTTTAAGTATATTTACTGAATTTTTGACCACTCCCAAAGTAGAAGAGAGTATTTGGTAGAACTGCAGATGGGAGATCGGGGTGAATGTAATGTTGGACTTGGTCTGTGATTGCACAGACGTTGGGCGCCCCCCGGGTGGTGAGACTCAGGGTGGGGCTCGCAACTCTTGTCGGAGTCCGTGTGGCTCCCAAGCCCCCCGGGGTCCCAGGTGGTGGCTGTTTCTTGCTTCCTTCTTGGAGAGGGGAAGGGTGGGAGGGATGTAGAAACGAGACGAGCGGGGGTTGTGGGAATGTAGGAGGTATATATCGGCGTAAGGATGAATAGGAAGGCGCATTGGGAGTGGCCCTGTTCATTAACCTACGTTATCGGGAACTCCCTTTACAGCAGGTTTATATTTATTTGTAAATACCGACACTCTTCTGCATTTCACAGTTGCTTTTGACGGCACTTACAAAATGCAGTCAATACAGTTTATTTCTTCTTAACAGCGTTATAGTTTCTGTGACACAGTGTTAGAGGTAAATAAATATTACAAGTTGAGAATTCATAATTTTTTCCACTTTTTTACGTGATGAGATTTGCCAGGGAAAAATTATTTTCTGTTGACTCTTTCCGCTCGATGCAATTTCTTATGATGAGGCCAAACTAACGTGTGCTGATAGTTACATTCACCTAGATAGTAAGTGCATTTGATATAACTGTGGCCTCTGCTCTGTACTCATGACGGATTCCAGTGTTTCACCTGCTAGGTGGGACTGCCACTGTCATCCCAAGTAATGGACCAAACACGCTCGTGCTGCCATTCAAGAGCATCAGAGAAGCATACAGGATTAAACTGCAAAGTCTCTAGTGCGTGTGCAGGTAGCATGGCAATTATCCCAGAGGTGGAGATGGCAATTAAACGTAAAGGGAGAAAAATAACACAAGTGTGAGGATATTTATAGCTCTTATATCTCTTAAAGCCTATTCTTTTGTTATAGCTTCAACATCTGAATTTCAACATCTACAGTAAAAAATTAATTTCACGTTAGACTTTTACGGCGGTACATTTTTCAACATCTGTTTCATTTATCTACTGGATGAGAGCAGTTTTCTTTTGGCGGTGTTCCTAAAATACTTTGGAGTAATGTTCATCTCCAAGATAAATATTGAGTAAAATGTACAGTTTGCTGCTCCATTGTCCTCCCTGCACATGGAAGGCTGCCTCTAACTGCTAATAATCATAAGCATGATATAACTTTTACCACCACGAGCATCATACTCATCATCATCATCATTGTCATGTTCATCGGCACCATAAAATGATGATGACTCTTCTTCAATTTTTGGTGGCCCACATTTGATTATTCTGTTGGAATACTTTGTTCCGGCCAAGGGCAAGAGGTGTCGCAGAGGGCAGCCTGAAACAGTCTAGGGTTGAATAAATACTTCCTCTCCACTCCTGAAATATCACACCATAATGTGATGGCAACAGCGCAGCTTACTCTTTGGCTTCAGGACAAAACGCAAACAGGTGCTCACCTGACTCAGAGACTTCACACTTTTCAGCCAGTCTGGATCCCACTCTTCCTGGACTGAAGAGCCCAGTCATATTGTTCCATTGGCCACGTTTCATCGTTTTCTTCAGCATAACTGCCTTCTGTTTTTCTCCCTAATGATTTCCTCCATTCTCAGCGGTTTATCAGACGTCTCCCCCACAGCACCCTATTCCATCTTCATCCAGTGTCCTCCTCAAGCACAGTGTCTCGATTCCTTTTATCTCGCACCTGAGTCTAATCTCGCGAGAGGCTCTGTTGGGCATGACTAAAAGATGCAGGGCGCTCACTTTTCCAAGTGATATTTGCTGCAAAGCCGAGTGGAAAACGGCTAAGCACTAACACTTTATGGGGTTTATCAACAATTGTTGATAATAGATAAATAATCCGCGATGTTAGGGAATAGTTCTCGTATGACAGGGATTAATACGATTCGTTACACCAAATTAGTTTGTATTTACAGTTTTACAGCATTGAAACATGTAATGCATGTATGTCTTGAAAATACTCAGACTTGCAGAGTTATGTACAATCACGGACAACTGTGTCATTCTTTAAGCAATGTGGCTACACTGAGAGCAGAGCTGAGAGACCATGTTAGTGCACAGAGGAGATATATATGACCTGACATATTGGGATTATTCTTACTGAGGTCTCTGCCTGTAGTTTATGAGTTTGGATATTTCTGCAGCTGTCAGAAGCAGAAATGAGCCTGCAGTTCTAAGAATATGCGTTAATATGAGCTCCCTCTTTTGCTGCAACATCTTTGCCTATTGATTTATCGAATTATAATATTAAGCTTTTGTGGCTATTTTTGGATCTGTGACTCGAAGTCATGAAATTTTAATGCCTTCCTCGAGGTTGAAGGTAGCACTGCAGTCCCATACATCGGTTCCCTCCGAGACAGAGCAGTAAAATGAAACCCAATGTGATTCATGTGCCAGTGCTAATTATACTCATTTGCTGGTGATACTGTGACCAGACATCGATCACACTGGCTTATGCCCCGGTATTTATCAAAACTAGGTGAAAACATTAATGCTCTTGCACGATAATTGTTGTACACCGAAATATTACTCAGTAGTTCTGGCCAGTGTGCTTTAATGATATCTGAAATTGGTATGCGTGTATGAGGAGTACTGTATATTTTTTCCAGACAATCAAAATGATCGTTTTGACTGAATCTATCCCATGTAATCTTCCATCGTCAGTAATTGGCATATTATTATCCCCCACCATGAAGCGGGACTGGAGATATTGGATTAGGGTCCGTCCGTCCGTTCGTCTGTCCATCTGTCCAACTGGGCCACGATGGGGACGAGATTTCTCTGAAACTATTATACCTGGAGGTGTGAAATATTGTATGCTTAATAAACTAGTCATTGTCTATGTTGAGTTCAAAAAAAAGCTTTTTTTTTTTTAATCGAGTTATGGCCCTTGATCGTGGCGGGAGATAGTGATGACACTGTCATCTTGTTTGAAATATATAACTTGTCAAGCTGGACTCTGAACAAAGTGTACTGAAGATGTGTGTAACTTTGCATTGAATCTTTTTGGTGTACGGAGCAGGATTTTCATGATTGTATGATTAACTTTCACTGCATCATCACTGATAATGAGTGACCACAATCTAATATAATCTTTAATCTTTAAAGGCTCTGGGGGATTGCATTAGGAAGGCACAGTGAAGTCAGGCTTTTTTAAGTGTTCTGTATTATATATATAATTGAAACTGAAAGTGTGAAAGGTAATGCAATGCATCATGGGCATTGGTGCATCAAGAATGGTCCTTTGTTGGCAGGTCTTCATTAATTACCCAATTATTTTAATCACTGAGACTCTGATTACCTTGCTGTTCATCTCAAATTAATTTGGCTTTGACTGCAATTGACTACCTTGAATTAATTAGAAAAGGCTCATAGGGTAAAAAAAAAGGCTGCACAATGCATGCACAATACAAAATCAAGCTGAAAGTAAAAAATTAATGTAGTGCTCTGCCAAGTTTGACAGATGGCTGTTTGTATTACATGAAATACAAACTCAAATATAAATATCTAAATATATGAAATTGACTCAAAAAGCAATCATTTTAGATCAATTTCATTAGGACCCAATTATATACAATACTTTCAAATTGGTACTATCAGCAGAGGCATATGTTTTCAAAGAACTGGAACGTGATATCATCTTATTGACTGACATTGCTAAACTTCCCTTTGAATGATACTCTTTCACTAGGAAATAAGTGTGTGGAGAATGTCCTGTGGTGCAGTTATTTTTATTGCATATCTTCAGAGTTCTTGAACTTCAAAGCTATGAATATTCTAATTATGTGCATATTGTGATCTCAAACTTTAAATCTTCATGTTTGTGAGTAAAAATGACAACCTCTGAATTGTGTCTAGGATTCATTCCCAAGAATAGCCACATGCTGGATTCTTTCAACTTTGCATTTGGTGCTAATTTCACTTACAAATGAATGGAGCAAGCCGCATTCCTTTGTTCCTTGTCACTGTGTGACGAATATTTCATAAGGGGGCATTGAGTTCTCCAGTTAGATGTTTAAATGGATTCCTTGTCATGCTCCTTCAGTGAGCGTTGTAAGGATTGCCTTTGTCAATGTCCTGGAATAGTCTCTAAGTTCATGTAGTTCATTTTCATCGCTTGAGGACCATTCTGGCTCTGGGTAATGTGTACATGAGTAATAAATGTTATTATCTCACTCATGATGAGCTTTGACCACAAACATTAGTAAATCATGGAATATTTAGCACTTTATGGGCTTTTAACCTGTCCTGGCACTGTTGTAAATGTAGTTTTATGTAGTTGGGTGACCTGTCATATTTGTGCTAATCTTGTTGCTTGTAAATGGTCGTGGATTGACTGGATTCATATAATTTTTACTGTGTCTTCGTAAAATCGTATTGCAATTAGCTAGGGAGAGATATTTTTATATTCTTGATGATTTATTAAATGCTACGGCATAAAATCTGACTTGTTCAAATGTTCAAATTTAGATAATGGGACTTTTTGAATTCACACATTTTTCACTATGAATAAATATTCTAATTTCACAACGGATGTCAATTCTTTGAAAAATTGTAAAAATGTTTACACTGTTATAAATTGACTGAATTTAAGAAGTTATTTACGCACTGCCTCTTTGTTATTTTAACTGTAAGTAGAGTCTTGTGCAAATTTAACTACAGAGCCTCTGTTACAAACGGATTGTAAATTTAAAGATAAAATAACTGGCAAAAAAAAAAAGGTGCCAGTAAAAAAAAACTGTCAAAGTAGATACAAGTTTATGACAGTGTAGAGTGTTCTTTATTTCAACCTCATTTTGGTGGAACTTTGTGTCTTTGTGCATAATTTTCAGCTTCAGAGAGCACAGATGAAGAGCAGTGTCCACTCTTTTTTGACAGGTGGGCTGGGGGCGTCAAAGGCATTTCCTGATGCTGTCTGATGCTCTCTTCAGAGGAATGAGTTCCCTTCTCAGTTCATTTGCAGATTGGTTAACGCATAACCGCAGAGGAAAGCTTGTTCTTTTGCTCCCTCTTAGTAAATTGAAACTGAGCCAGGGTCAGTGTGACTGGAGGTGGCAGTAGCTGATGACATAATCTTAGCCCTCCTTGCAGAGTGCTCATTGGTCATGCTGAACAAGCACTAAACCTCCGTGAACCAATAGGCCGTGGGTGTTTGGCTCACAGCGACAGGAAAGTAGCCCAGAACACCCCCAGAATATTTGAATAATTCAGGTCAGCGACGCAGGGACTCTGATGAACATGACTGCTATACACCTCTGCGCTCTTGGGATGTGTACAAACTAAATAAATAGGAAACCTCAGCTTGGACTGAGCCTCAATGTTAACAGGCTTCCTTCTCCCGGTAAGCAGACTTTATCTCTCCTACACTTTTAATGAGTAAACTTCCACATTTCATGCCTCTTGAGTTACTAGTCACTTTTGCATTCATGGCAAACATCATCAAGCGGGAATGATGACGGGAAATAATAAGGTGGTGTGACTATTTTATTTTATTTTTTGTAATGGTGGTGATGATGGTATGGGTGGCCAGCCTTGGGCCTGGCAGAGATTGCGCTGTTACTGCTGACCTGTGGGAAATTGGCCAGTGGAGCAAGGAGTCACATTCAGAGAAAGCTGCATGAGTTGTGGGCTTCCCTTCCCTCCAGCAAATGGCCTGTTTCTGTATGGCCCAAGGGAGAATGAAATGGGTTGAGGCATTTAGCCTCTTCCTCCCAGCTCACTGCGAGGTTTTACTCTTTATATCATTGTCTGATCTTGCAATAAGCATGAAGCAGAAATTCTCTAAACCTTGCAGAATATTGTTTGAATAACAGACAGCAATTTTGGCCTGCACTGATTAATCCAGGGATGTCTAGCTGAAATAAAAATTATTTGTTCCAATGTGTTTTTGCATTGCTTTGATACCGTTTGTTCAGATATAGATGCCGGCACCTGTAAATTCTGAAATTTAATTCCTAAATAATTCTGTAATTGTATTTCCAAATGTCTTGCTTCACTTGAATACATTTTCCAGAGTCTCTGTGACACAAATACTAAGCTACAAAGCCTAAATAGGCTCATGCATAAGTGTAAAAAACTGGCAGTATTTGTATTCTGCACAGAGGGGTTAATAGCACTGAGTAAAGGTACACTGTAGATTACTACATGTTACTTGTGAGTTTCTTTCCCAAAAGTCATGTTGTAACATGACCCTTAGACCTGTTAGTATGCAATCAACCTCAAAGTGGTTTATTGCTCATTTTCTGGAAAACACATTTGACCTCCAACGTAACTTTACTGCTATACATTGGATTTAAACGGTTTCTGAATTTGGAATTTAAAACTTATGTGTTCAGTGAAAATTTCCGTAATGAAGTCATAATGGCCAGTAGAATTAGGAGGCCAAGCGCAACGACCAGAGAGAAAGTGGCCAGCACGGACGAGGTACAAACACAGAGAATAATCCAGACCGAATGCAAGTACTTGCGCTTCCAAAGGATATATTATAGTCCAAAACACAGATGCAAAGCGAGATGGAAAAAAGGAAGAAGAAACTCCAATAATCAGAAGATAGAAAGTCATACAAAACTTGACTACAGATATCTTTGTCTATAGTGCAAAGCTTAAAACAGACACTCTTGCAAAGGCAGTGCGCTGGATTTCCTGCTTATATAGAGCTCAGGAAGGCGCTGCCCCAGCTCAATCAGCCAGCTGGGTAAAGAATCTGATGGCCAAGGAATTCGATATTAATTGGCAAAAAAGGTGTAAGTTTATAACAGAGAATGAACTACTTCCTGTGCTTTTGATGTGGTAAAAGAGCCACTTCACTTGACAATAAATAGGTTCACATAAAATATGCTCTTGTCAAGGAATAATGCAGTTCATTGTTTCAGTTTGAAATCATTACATTTATCACTGTACATTCTGCAGTTTATGAAAACCAGATGCAAATCCATTCAGTATTACCATGCTCATAAAAATTACAGAGTTAAAAATTTATATGAATAAAGAGGCAAACAGAATATATTATAAATGAAAAATTTATTGCTAAGAGACAATAAAAAGCACAGCCCTGAGATTTTGAAATGTCATAGCATTTGTTTTGTTTACTTGCGGAGCTGGGTCAAATTTATGCGGAAATAACTGAAGGAAGTCAGATATGAATTCAGCTTTTCAAATACTCATCTTATTTATTATTTATTGCTCTTCAGTTTGTCATGATGCTCGGAGGCTGTTCTTGAACCCCATTTATCACAATCATATTAGCTTTACATTTGTTTGTCCATAATGAGGTCCATTATGTAGCTGTTGATTTTCACTGGGCAGGGTTTAGCCGAGTACACAGTTGGACTTGGAGCTTTGTTGCTTCACCCAGAAAAATATTTATGCAGCCATTCAGCTAGCCCATGCTGTGAAACCATTTCTAAACCTCTTCAGTCTCACCAGTGGCCCTCATTCTCATCTAACTCCACGAAGCAACTGCCCTCAGACCCATCATATCATATTCTGTGATATACGTCGGGCACAGTCCAGTTCGAATGAATGAACTCAATTTTTATGCACTGAAGATAGCAACTTTTGAAATAAAGAGTTGGCGCTTAAGGGCAATAATTAACCCCTTCATGCAATGATTCCCTAACTCTGTCCATTGGCCCCCTTGTGTTCTGTGTTTTTTTTTGTTTTTTTTTTTTTCCAACAACAGTTTCAATCACAAGATTTTCCAAACTGTTAATTAACCTTAATTAGGAGTATTTATGTTTAGAGCAGTTATTTTTCTGCTTGAGTAACATTTTGACACACATGTACATTCCATGAAGAATAAAAATTCCATATGCACATTGTGGTATATAAGATACAACAATATTAAAATAGGAAATGTCACCAATGAAAGTATAAAATCAGTTAGTCTGTACTTTGTGAAACTGTGGACACAACGTCACAAAAACTATCGGCAAGAAAATTATAGAATCAAACCTATTTTTGTCATGTTTATATTTTTAAGTTCAGACTAATTACTTTCAAAGAACTCTGTACATTTGTACTCAGTAACCTAATTTGGAGTTACTGATCTCAGGAGTCTAATTTGATCTGTTTAAAAATGTTGCTACCTGAAATTGCATTCAGCATAGAAAAATAAACACAACCATTTCAACAACCTTTTTTTCCTGGAGATTTCTGTAAAAATTTGGCTTATGGCTGTATGCAACTGATTTGAACACAAAGTTTGTCTAACTAGGGTAAATTAACACCTTATTAAAATTATATGATTGGAATAGTGGTTGGAATAAAAAAAACCAGCACACAGAGGAGGGCCTCAGACAGAGTTCGGAAACCACTAACATAATTTTCAGATCGACCATTTGGTCTTGCACATTGAGATTTGCTCATGCGCTTCTTTCTCGGTTTGGTGATACAATAGTTGATCTCATTTTTTTTTTAAATTTCCATAATGTAAAAAAATGAAAAAATCGAGTTGGTCTAACTTGAGAAAGCCTTTGGGAAAGCGGCCTTGGATTATATCCATATGGGAACAGTTATATATGGGTCCTCCATGGTTTTCTTCAATATACAGATCCTGCTCGATGCCCAGTCAGTGGTGAAGGCAAGAGAAGGCAATGAAAACTGAAATGGAGGTGGATGGTGGAGGACATCTACCCCCCCCCCGGCACTGTGAAGTTTCACTGCACTCATAGTGCATTGACAGCATAAAATTAGAGGCTGGCAGAAGCCTGTGTGGCATAATTACCAAAGACATGGTTTTATGTCTCTAAGTGCAATACTTCTTTTGCCTGTGTTAGAAAAATGCCAGAGACATTTCCCCAATTAGTCAGAGTGCAGTGCTACAGTATGATCAGGCTATCAGTGTTATGATTCTCAGTGGTTTTAAAATTGGATGCATGTAATGATGGCAAAGCACCGTGCGCAATAGCTGAGATAGGAGTAATTGTGCATTTCCTGCATTTTGAGAGCAGAAATGTTGCCATTACTGGCTTACATTATATTCCGGCATTGCTGCTAATGGCTGTTAGTCGTGCATTTGTTGTTGCTGATGAGGTCCAGCTGCGCTACATGAATGATGATGCTAAATCCACACTACAGAGCATTGTGGGATGGAGAGGCTGTGTGGGCCCACGAGGACCTGTATGGTGCTTAGATTGCATCTGTACCACCTCACCCGTGTTTCTAACCACTTTGCCTGACATGTGCCAGCCGTGGGTGCAAATGTGTATGCATGAGTCTTTTTTAAAGCATTCCTGCATGTAAGGCTTAAACCTGGGGTATAAAGAAAGAAATTTAGGTCTCACAACAGTCAAGAGTTGGCGTGTGTGTTACCACAGCAATAATGAAATTACTAATTTATGATTTATTAAATTAGTTCAGAATGATGATGATGATGATACTTTATTGTCAGACAAAGTCTGAAATTTTCCTTACTTCACAGTTGCTCCATTACAACATAAGATTACAAACAGGAAGACAATAATACAAGACCCATACAATCACAAAATTCATACATTTATCATAAAAATACAAAGACACCATTTAAGACCCATCAATGTGCGTTTGATCTAGGATTAAGCACCATATTTAATTTTAGGATTGACTGGTGCACAAAAGAGTGCTTCAGTCTAACCGTATTAAAAGATGGAACCCTGTATCTCCTATTTGAGGGTAAAAGATTATATTCACTATTGAGGACATGGTTGGGGTTAGAGGCAATGCTGTTGGCCAACCTTAACACGCTAGTACGATAAGCTGATTCTCAGAGTTTTTTAAGTGGCTGACCCACAATTTTTGAGCAGATTTTTAGTTGATGGAGCAGTTTTGACTGTAAGTTATCAGACAAGCACTTGTACCATGTAGAGCAGCAATAGTGAAGAACACTCATTATCACAGCAGTAAACAATGGCCATAGAGGAAAGTAAAATTCCAGGAAAAAAGGGCATTTAACATTGAATAAAATGAGTTTCCTCACCCTTTATATGCTCATGCGTTACATGAATGTAGCTATGTGGGGAAAAAATTCAAATGATTTTAAACCCTTTAACACTCCAGTAAAATTTGCCGAAAAATGCCTATCGAAGGCATACCCAAAGTAAATTGAAAGCTGTTCTTGAACCATTTGGAGAATATGGGTGGTTTTGGTCTTTTTTGAAAGGAAACACTGAAGTTTTTCCCCCAACTGAAAGAATCGCTGTAAGTGTCATTGAGTAATCTAAGGTGGAACACACTGAAGTAGAAGGTTTTTAATCTCACTGATTTTTTTTTTAGGGCAAACAGATGCCTGCAGATGAGTGTAGCTGGGACTTATTAGCTGAAAAAACACAATGGGACCACAGGATGAATCTGTAACACAGGCGTTGATTAAAGCTGCTGTGATGATTATATTTTGAAATGGTTGGCATCAATTGAATCCCAAGAATCTTAGCTTTCCAATGATATGTGGCATGAGTATCTCACATTACATACAAGCTGTGTAAATGATGTTGTTTGTTTTAAACTTCCCTGTGGACGGGCTGTCGGAGTGACAGGGTTTAAATGACGCTGTTATCGGTGTAAAGCTCTTGAAGAGACATTTTCATTTTTATTGAGATCATGAAAATTGGAGAAGAAATAAGAAAGTCATGTAATTTGATAGTGCCCCCAATTAATTAATCATTTTGTCTTTATTTCAATCACAGTGGATCATAAAAACTGTTGTGAAGTGATCAATTTGGGTTAAATTTACCTCAAATATAGTAGACAATGCAAAGAATAATATAGTCAATGTTTCAAAGAATACTTTACTCACCTTTCAGTATTAGAAGTGAGACTTTCATAGGTCACAAAATGAAAGTTCCAGCCAAACGCAATCTGACCGAGCATAACTCTTTGCCACATGGCTAATGAATATGTTATTTCAGTAGCCAGATAGGCCACAAAATTCCTCAACTGCGTAAACAGTTGTATTACTGTGCATAATGTGTAAGCCAATGCAGTACAACTGTCACATAACAGAGTGTATGAGACTTCCCACAATGCAGTAGTAGGTAATGTGCCAACTGTTTAAATCAACAAACTGTCAGGGCTAGCAGGACAGATGGAGCTAGTCACTCCCCCAAAGGTGAGAGAATTCAGGGCTTTATTGGTACAGTTAACAGTAGGGCCTAGAGCCGGCAAACGGAGCAATGCAAGAAGGACCAGCCGTGGTCATTGGACAGCCTGGGGTCGGGCAGGATCTGGAGAGTAGAGCAAAGAGAGGTCCTGCGTCCAGTCTGAGGCAGTGATGTGCCGTAGGAGGCAAGTTAGGTGGGGCAGAATCCTCGCCGTCAAACAAACGATGCCTCCCTATTACTTTGCTTCATTAGCAATCAGAGGATCGATTAACTAATGTGCTAAGACATATGCATTATGAATTGACAGAATGACATGCCAATTTTAGTTTCCTTAACATTATTACCTCTGCCAAGGATGTTATGTTTTTGCCTGGGTTTGTTTGTTTGTTTGTCTGTTGGTTTCCAAAATAACTCAAAAAGTTATGGACAGATTTTGATGAAATTTTTAAAGAAGGTGGGTATTAAGTCAAGGAACAGGTCATTAAATTTTGGCATATCCAGGCCAAAGTACTGCTGAGATATACGCCAAAGTTCAAGATTTCAAGTCTTTCCAATGGGCCAGAGTTCCAATCGCTGAGCTTTTGGGTTTTGCTGCCCCTTGGCGGAGGTCTGCGCTCTCTGAGTGCTTTTCTAGTTGCTCATTGCATTGAACTTAAAATGCTCACAAAACAGATAATTTGTTCATATTTGCTTACATGAAGCTAAAGCCATTAACAAGTATCAAATCCTTTCTTGTGCTGCATTCGATGCTTGGTCAGTATGTTTACGATGATCTTTTCCCTCTTAAATACATACTTTTTAATGCCATTCAAAAAAAATAGGGAGTTTATTTTCAGTCTTCTTCCATAATCCGATAAACAAACGGTCAAAACGATACACGGAATTACTGAGAGAGTTGATATTTTTACTGATTAATAATTAAGATTTCCAGCTTTGTAGCCTCGAATTGAAGCGTAAACGTAAATGAATCTTTTTGTAATTATCACCTCCTAATCATAGAGTCAGCTCGGTCTTAATTGTTCTGTAAAAAAAAAGTTAAAAATTGATTGTCAATCAGGCATAGTACTTGGAAATGGGTTAACAGAATTCAACGATAAAAGATGAAGTCACTGCCTCCCCTGATGACATTGTGGGGTTTGGAGGGCTTATCGCGCAACTTCGGCATTGTCGCGCAATTTTTCGGGAATCTCGCGCAGCCGGCTTACGCGCAGATGCGCTCTCTAACGCACCCTCTGGTTTGAGGTTAAAGTCAATGGGTCTAGTCAATGGGAAACAGGAACACTTTGGAGAGGAATCTTGGGACAAACCAAGGCACAGACTGGGGTCCCTCTGTCAAAACACAGGGTAAAAGAGGAGAGATGGGAAACAAGAAGAACTAAAGCAGAAGAATCAAAATGCTGGATTAAAGTACACAGCATGAGGCTCAACTAGCAATCTCATAATGACACAGAGAAAGACAGGAAATAAAGCACAGAGAGACAGCGAGTAACAGCGGGAAACAGAAAATATTAACTACAAGTAGAATTTCCAGAATATGGAGGTATTCTGCCTCATATTAGTATTCTGCATAAAACATATTATTGTTAATTTGCTGGGTATAATACTGATATAGAGTGCTGTTGATGCAGTTTTCTGCAATGCCATTCTAATGCGTACAGTCATTGAATTAGCAAACAAAATATTCTCTTCTGTGTATTACATGCAATATACCTCAATTTATTTGTAGTCGGGAATACGTAATGAGATATGGGATGATAAAACAACCATAATTCTACTTTATTGACATTTATCTCCATCCATAAGTGCAATCATCAGCCAGTAAGTGTATCTGTTTATACAATATAAGTACAGTAGATGAGCTCTGTGTCTTTCAAATTCGGTGTCCAGAACAGTGGGCCAATATATGCATGTTATGCTTTATCAGTATTGTACTGCTTTGCAGACAATTTTGGCTTTCATTGTTACTGACTGAAAAACATGACAAACTGAGAACAGTCAAGGAATTATTTTCAGCAGCCTGTCTTTCCAAGTAAAACTTCTTAAGCATCGAATCCACTGCAATGGCAGTGAAGCACACTTCCTTACAGGTTTCCCTCTAAGAGCGTTATTCTATGTGACAGAGCAACCTATTGCCTGAGGCAACGGCTCAGCCTGCATTATGAAGGGTTGGGTCGACCAACACTAAGGGGCCCTTTTTATGTAGGAGGCTGTTTTAATGTGAGCGCACAAAATCTGAGGCGACATGACTGACACAGTCACATATCTTCGAAATGTGTGTCCAAACAACAGGTGCTATGAGTCAGCTACACCGAAAGCATTCATTGCATTCATTTTTTTAAATAGTGGTCTGACAATACTTAAAAGAGTAATCTAATTGTCATTGCGATTAATAGAAATTAAGCAGCCATTGTTCCCCCCAGGCTAGAAAATTGCATTCTATGACCTTGTACTAGAACTCACCCAGTTTCCGATTCATATGTATAAAAGCTACATACATAAAAATAACAACGGCTTTCATTTGGTCAGGAGTCTCCACAGAAAGAATGAAGGCTTACAAATGCATTTTGCAGACACTTGGACATATCTCCACCACATTCAAGCGCGGAAATGTTATCCAAACTCCTTATTTCAGAACAGCGCCATCCTCTGGCTAAAGAGAAAAGGAGATAGAACTGCAGAGCAATAAAAAATTAAAACCCACGAGGAAAGAACCTATATAAACATATAGGTTTCGCGTATATACAACATACATAAAATTGGCAGTTTGCATATCTACGTGTTTTTTTTTTTTGGCATTTCCAATCCCACACGAATTTGGGATATCCACTTAGGGAACTACTTACTAGGCTTGTTTGCACATACGGCCCCTTGTTGACAAGTCAGTACACAGCTGGCAGCTGTTAGTAATTACTTTTTATACATTTGTTGGCAGAAACTTTTATATGCTCAGGACAAGGGCAAAGGACAATCATCTGATTGTGTGGTCAACATCTTATTTATGAGCGACTGTTCAGCAAACAGGAACTCTAATTTACATAACCCTTCCCAGCAGGCCCTCCGCAATTTGTATCCCTGTAGCATTGGCATTGGCCAATTGCGCGCTACTTCTGAAAAGAGCTGCTGACCACTGCTGGTTGATGAAAGGCGGGGATTAAAACCTATATGTTTATATAGGTTCTTTCCATGTGGGAATTTAAGAATCCTTGTTATTTCATCCCTGTAGGAAAAATTCTGGGACCTTTAGTTGCTATACAAGCATTTCAGATAAGAGACAAGTGTCTGTTCATTAAAACTGTGAACAGAAATGTAGTCTTCAAATTCATTAACCACAGTGAAATGCTCAAATAGATGTGGGGATGAAAATGACTTTTGAAAGACATGTTTACTTGAATGTATGTTCTTCTGTGTACTTTTATTTTGTTATTTTTGTTTTATTTTGTTACATTTAGACTAAGGACCTCTGAGCCATATTCATCTAGAAACTGCATTACAGACAAGATAGAAAACATTGCATTTGGTGAATGTAATAGTCTAGTGTAAAGCCTTTCAGTGGATGTGTATGAAATGTCATGATGTGAATCCAATTTTATCTCTTATGTTGAATCTGGCAGTGACTTAAACTTAGTTAATGATGGACGCTTAATTGATAAAATGAACGCAATCAAACCATTTTGTTTTAATACATTTCCTTCTATTCCACAATACACAACTCAATCTTCGTAGAATGGAAATAAGTATGGTTTAGAAAGAATTTAGAAATAATTTTCTAAGAATTTTAGAAAGATGGCCTTGCTAATGTTATTGCTAATGTTTCAGGAAAAAATGCAACAAACAGTATTAGATATTTGTGTTGATATCATAGCTGTTTGTCTCCTCTCACTTGCCATTGTTAATAATGACTGGTTTACACATTACATGCCATTGTCACATGTCAACATATATTTAGGATCAAATGTGATACCATTTCCTCGTGTTCACATGTGATTCCCTTTGGATGAGGATAAATGCAGCAGAATAATTGCTCATGATTTCTGAGTTATTTGGTGTCATGATAAGATAACTGATCAGAAAACTGGCCACAAAGCTTTAAAGACATAATTTATTGTCAAGAAAAAAAATCTTGATAAGATTCCCTGACTTGCAGCGAGAGTTTTAGTAATTAATGCATATGACCTGACTGGTGGGGAGTCACACAGTTATGCACATCATTCTCTTCCTGATCTACAGGCAGTTGTTAATCTATGGTTACTAATTTTACACCCATGATGCAAATTTAAAACTCCAAAAAAAATTAATTGTTTAGGTAGTAGCAGAGGATTGATTTCTTCACAAAACTGCCAGCTGGAGGCCAATAGACAATTAAAATAGCAGTGCTGGTCTTCAAAACAACAGTATTTATTATCTATATTGCTGTGGTTCAAGCTTAAGTGTGCGATGTTCGCAGACTTTTAATTTAATTCATTACAGAATTTTGACTTGATTGAACATCCCCTCAAAAATGATTCTGCAAATGACCTACACTTCCTTGTACTGTACTGCGGGTGTCATGATGGACTTTGGTTTTGAAGCCTCGTAAAATAAATATTGAATAAGATCTTTGACTGCTAAATGATGAAATCATTATTATCCACCTTCGGGTTACACTAAGCTTTTGACATATTCAGTGCAACCAGTGGAGAGTGGAGTGTTGCTATGGCACCAGCTATGCATTGAGTCTTTCTAAAAATTTCGTATTAGCCTTTCAGATTTTCTATGGAACCTTGTTAATTTGATGTTTTTTCTGGCAATTGTCATTTTTAGGGCAATTACAACTGTCTTCTTCATCTATCCTTTAGAGCAACAGAGAAGCCTCTCATTTTCCTGCCTTTCCCTCATTAACGTAACCTGCCTGAATGTCTCCACAGGAAATAAATCCCAGGACAGTGGGATTGCAGAGATGGAAGAACTTCCTGTTCCACGGAATATAAAAATCAACAACATCACATGCGACTCTTTCAAGATATTCTGGGATATGGACTTCAAAGCCAAGGAGCGAATTACCCACTATTTCATCGATCTCAACAAAAAAGAGAACAAGAACTCAAACAAGTTCAAACACAAGGTAGATTTAGAGCGCTAAAAGAAATTAAATGAGGTTTAAAATGAAATTCTGTTATGATGATGATGACGATGATTAGAATAGTTTTTGTGGTGTTGTTATAGGTCGCGGGGGCACCAGAACCAATTCAGGGGTATCGGGATTATGTAATCCAGAATCTCAATGTATCATCTCTTACTTTTCATGTTTGCTGCTTTATTATACCTACCTTGAGTGGATAGGAGAGCATGCAAAGTCTTACCACATCACTGCAATGTAGGGACATTAACAGATAACTGAATGAACAGTAAGGTAAAAAGAGTGTGTGGTAACGGCCCCTGGGCCCCCCTGATAACCCCTTGGTTGAGGGTGGGGGTGGCGATTTAATTGACTGCTTTGTATTATCGCCACAATTAAGCGAAAGAAAAACCGAGAGCTGATCTGGGATGCAAATTCATAGCAATGTCTGACATTCCACTAACACTGTAACCATATGTGAATATTATTTTTAGTTGAGTAGAAAAGACGGAGCTGTCAAGGAATGAAAATCCTGACGCAGGTGGCTTTAGCTTTAGCAGCCATTATTCATTGTCAGACGTGCTGCCTACATTTCATTTCATCTCATTTTGTTATTTAATATGTCTGGGTCATTTCTAGCAGAACCGTCTGAGCCCTCTAACCCAGCAGTGATATTAACCCAGCAATAATGAAATGGAATAAATCGCTCGTCTAATACCCACTTTGCTCATAACAGCACATCAGTCACTCAGCCAGCATTTAGCATGAAATACTGTGCCTGAAAATAAAGCCATTTCCTCAGTCAACCTTTTAAGATACAGCACTTTTTTTATAGTCTTGCACAGATGATGCTACAGCCCAGTATCTAAAATCTTGGTACAATTCTCCATATAGCAGGTGGTGAGGTGTTTGGCTCCCTACTTTTACCACCAATCAATAGTCTCCAAATACAGAAATCTGCGGTAGTTTATCAATGACAGGCCATGAAAGATAAGGTTTAGAAAACACTGAGGTCACTTTCCCTAGTTTCAATGACACAAGCGGGAGGAGCATTTCCTTTCTGTAGGGGCTGGGTGGGGGGGGGGGGGGGGGTTCGGGCAGTGTGAGGCACTGAATCAGTCTTTTCACCGTTCATTATCTTTCAGGATGTTCCAACGAAGCTGGTCGCGAAGGCGGTCCCACTTCCCATGACGGTGAGGGGTCACTGGTTCCTGAGCCCACGCACAGAGTACACGGTCGCCGTGCAGACGGCCTCAAAGCAGAGCGACGGCGACTACGCCGTGTCGGAGTGGAGCGAGATCATCGAGTTCTGCACTGCGGGTGAGCGGGGAGCCACGTAGCGAGTGGACCTGGTGTGCTAATGCACGTGCTTGGATGGGCAGATGAGCAGGGATGCCGTTTACGTGCAGAGTGGGGACTTTGAGCGATCGCTCCTAGTTTGCTGTTGTCAGAGACAAATAGTGCCGGTGTCCTCCGCCTAAATGGTGCTTCGAGCTCAGTCTGAAATATAAGCACTTTCTTTTTCTTTCCAGACTATTCCACCGTTCATCTAACGCAGCTTCTGGAGAAGGCCGAGGTGATTGCGGGCAGGATGCTGAAATTTTCTGTGTTCTATCGCAACCAGCACAAAGAGTATTTTGATCATGCCAGGTACAGCATGTGTTCTTGTGTTTTAACCCATTCTAACTGTAAATGTTGGATATGTCTGAAGAAAATGCAAACTGCTTTATTGATTAGATGTGCAGCTACATCAAAATTAAAGTTTAAAAAGCCATCGATTCCTGAAAATGAACCAGAAATATGAAGCCATTCTTTATTCACAATGCCATTTTACTTGCTTTCCTCAGTCTCCCTCACAGCATTTCTCATTAATATGCTGTATTCGGCACAGCAGCTGATTCTTCAAGTGATGACAGCCTCAGCTCATAGAGCCGTCAGGATCCTGAGCACCCTACAGTATTTAAAAGTGCTTGTGCCGTCATGAATTCAAAGTCATATAAAAACCCTGAACCAAAGCCCATTTTACTCTTTGATAGAGTGAAGAGAGAAGTGGGTAAAGAGAAGTGTTAAAAGAGGTTTTGAAATATCATAATAAACCTCAGTTGAACAGCGGCCTGCTGTTTTATAACTGAGACTCTTAACACTGGAATTATAATGTGGTTGAGACCAGCACAAGGCTGACACCAGCAGAAAGCTGAGATCAACACCAGATCAGTTCAAAGCTGAGACAAGTAGGTCAGAGAGAAGCGCCAGTCAAAGACTAGTGCAAGAGTGACCGTTTGGGTGCTTAATCGTTTTGATCTCGGATCTCAAAATCTTTCCTTCCCTTTCCTTTCTGTTTGTTCTGCCTGGCTCGCCTCGCTTCCTTATTTTCTCACGGACGAGATATATGTCCATTGGAAGTGCGATTCCCGCTCTTCTGTTCTGTCTGGTTTCTGTGTTTGACTTATTACTGTTTCCTTTTTTTCCGGCCACTGCATTTGGCGTCTCGAATAACCAGCCATCACAGCATATCACCAAGAACATCATTCTTTTAATTTAAAAAGTCCAGCCCTAGCAATAGTGAAAATTTCATAAGACTTTTTTTCAACACAGCATTTTAGGATTTCATAAGCTGATTTCATCCATGCTATGCACCTCAAAGCCATTGCCTCAGTTGGTTTCCATTCGACTGAATACTGTCAACCTAGTTTTGGCGGGCAGATGCATACAGATGGTTTTCATGAGGCACCCCGTGACTTCCTGTTCCATCTGAATAAAATCTCAGAAAATGTGCATTTAGTCTGAGAAACGAGAAACTGAGTTTGTGTTTGTAGAGTCATTTTCCTGAAGAGCCTTTCGGTGATTAATGGTCCTGTTAAAGAGAGCTTCTTCACATGGTCTATGCTTATGGTGCTAATGTAATTTATCCTCTTACTGGCACAGCCATTAGCAGGAGACATTAGGCATTCTGTGGTGGAGCTCAATACTCTTTGGGAAAAAATAGCTCTCAGTGCGTGGGTCGAATGGCGAAATAGAACAAATGACTATGAGACAAGACTTTCAGGGCCACACAATCTGCAATTAATCCCAATTCAACCCTTTAATTGAGGTCAAGACAATTACATAGAGACATCTAGCTATTTTGAAGATATTTTCTGGGGGGAGGGGGGGGGGGGCACTGTGTATCCCCCATGTGAGCTTTCAACAGCTCCTACTATCACCCTAATTTCATTAACCTTCCCTTAATAACATTGTACTATAATATCTCTTCAGCCTGATGGAGCAAGTTGGGAAAAACAACATGCAATCTCATAGATGAGAAGTGTACTGTGGGATGTACTGTGAACTTGAATGATGTTGCATCTTTTCGATGGTCTGCAGTAGGACTTTCTGCACTAAGCACATTCATGCCTCCATGGCCAGCTCTACAAACCTTGGAATCATACTTAAAATTTAACAGTTTCTTATTCAGAGGTTTCCAAATGGTTCATAGAACCACTCTTAGTTCCCACTGGATTCAAATTCTGTTTTTTGTTTTTCCACAACCTTCTGCAAGTCAGATTTATTTTTATGTTCTTCAAAGAAATTTGTTTTTTTTTTCAAAGAAATGTTAACCTTTTTGCAAGAGAGCTAATGTAAAATCTATTTAGTATCATGAGAAACACCTGCTTTGTTCATTCCAGGGATGCCCAGGAGAACAAAATGTTGCCCTCGGTCAAGGACAACAGTGGCAGCCACGGGTCTCCAATCAGTGGCAAACTTGAGGGCATCTTCTTCAGCTGCAACACCGAGTTCAACACAGGCAAGCCCCCGCAGGACTCACCGTACGGCCGCTACCGCTTCCAGATCGCCGCCGAAGCCCTGTTCAACCCAAAGACCAACCTCTACTTCGGGGACTTCTACTGCATGTACACGGCCTACCACTATGTGATCTTGGTGGTGGCGCCCGAAGGCTCGCCCGGCGATGAGTTCTGCAAGCAACGGCTCCCTGCGCTGGACATCGCCGACAACCGCTTCCTGACCTGCGTTGAAGAAGAGGACGGCCAGCTGACGTTCCACCACGCACAGGACGTCATTCTGGAGGTGATCTACACCGAGTCCGTGGACCTGACCTCGGGGACGGTGGCCGAGATCAGCGGCCACCAGCTAATGAGCCTGTCCACCATCAACGCAAAGAAGGACCCGAGCTGCAAGACCTGCAACATCAGCGTGGGCCGCTAACCCCGCCCTCCCGTCCACAAGGAAACGACTGAACTGACCGTCTGACCCCTTTAATGTCACATCCAGTGTCACTCAGACTCACCTGCAGCATGCTTCTTGCGGCTTGTTTGCCAAACATTATCTCCATTGGCCAGTTTTTCATTTTTCCTCAAAATCTTATTCTTGCTACATCTGTTGTGTTCCTACGTTTTCCCCTTAGCTTTCTAATCCTCTGTCGGGAGATACCTGTGAAGTCCCTGCCAAGACACGATAACAATATTTATTTACCTACAGCCCTGGCCACGCCTCCAGCCTGTACTGCTTGTAACAGTCATTTCTCCAACCTTAGAGCTGCAATGTAACATTTTGCCAAAGGTAACAAAATGATAGAACTGCCGTAGGAAACCACAACAGCTTCTCAAATGCATTATAAATGAATATTAATCCTATCCTGTAATTAAATCAGATTACTGGACAATTCACAAGAGCATGAACGGTTGTACATGCAGCATGAATTTAATATTGAAGAACCTTGAAAATGTCCGCACCTACACCTTATTGTACTGAAGTGTTACATCTTATTTATCAAAGATGACAAAAAATAGACTGTGTTTGAGCATAATAAATGTAATAGAAAAATATTTATTTTTTACCATTGTAGAGAAAATGAACAATTCAGAAGTGCACAATATCAAGAATTCAGATCATAGCTTTTTTTTTGTTGGGGGAGGGACCTTCCAAGCAAAAACTGAGAACAGTAAGTCGGACTTAGTTTGAATTACGTGCACTAACAAGCTTACATACACAAGAATTCAACAAAGGATGTGTTTAGACTAAGGATAAAATTTGGGCCGGAGAAAAATACATTCTCAACCACATTGATTGTAGCACACAGTTTAACAGCTTAACAGTTCATTGGCATGCAAGAGACACACAGTGGGATTTTAACGTTAGTTGCCATTGTAGGTTATACAGTAGATACATTTCCGTTGTAATAATTTAGATTGTGGGTCTTTTGAATGAAAAGTTTCTCAAGCAGAATTGCACTTGACAGAAAGCATTGCGCAAGCATATCTGTGCGCCCTTTACTGCTCCTGATATTTCACAGTAAAAAGTATTATATTTAATAACATTTTGATCACAAAAATCATGACCATACTACAGCAACATTCCAGATTTGAAAAAAACTGTAAAAATGTCCAGACTGTGATGTAAAGAATTATAAAATTGTATTGAATCGACTTAACTGTAATGAGTGTAGAAAGAATGCTTTAAATGGCATGGCATACCCCTTTCATTAACCAATTTAGTTTATAATTGGCCAAATAGATTTTCAGGTTGTATATCTTCATACAGCTTATTATTTGGTGTTCATTCCAATGGACAGTACTTATTGAATTTCTTGAGGCCATTGCTTTTTGATGAATGGATTCAATCCTGATTTCAATTCATATTATGAAAAGTACTTATTTTCTTAGAAGACTTTTCGTTGTGCCCAGAGCTAATTTAAAGAGCATTGCAGAAGAAGAATTTTGTATGGTAGAGCGGCAAATTGGGTGATTTGCATATAGTATTATCAATTTGAAGTCAAAACCTATTAGGTATACAAGAATTAGACACCTTTTGAACTGTGAACAAATCGTATAAAGTTGCATGTTGTTTTGGTTTCTATTTAAAAATATATAGTTACAATAAAGTGCCATATTTTAGCATAGAAGTGTACACATTTTTCAAACAAACATCAGTCCTTTCCCTGGACATTCAAATTCAGTAGCACTTAACAATGGTTGCTACATAGTGCAGAACGTTGCATTTGTGTCACTAGGACAAGGGGCAGTTTGGGTTCTATAGCAACTGCTGGATAGTTTGCCATCTCATAACTGTGTAGACCAAGATGACGGTTATTAAAGTGCATAAAAGTGTCAGTATGGCACAACATTGTTGTCTACGAAACACTCCAGTTCATGTCCAAGCAGTTCCTTTAAAAAAAATAATAAAATAAAGGAAAGGGTATTCTCTCAGATAGCCTTGGAGGTTTCCTGTTTACTGAGAAGGACTTCCAGTAATCTGAGTTTAGCTTTTAGATTCTTGTACTCGTGGTATTCCTCAGCCATGGGAATGCGGTCGTCTTTTTGTGCGGTCCTTATGTAGAGGAGAAGAATAACATGATAAAGCAGGGTCATACCTTTCCATGCACACTGCTATAATCCCTGTGTTGCCTTATTAAACTAGTTTTGTACATCAGTGGAGAACAAAATGTATTTTACTTTAACCAATGCATTTATGAAAATTATTATGTGGAAAAAAAAACAGCTGTCTGCCCCCATTAGACTGTCACTTTGTCGTAATACTCAGTGGGTGTGTGCATTACGCTGTTGTATCAGTTTCGCTGACCAGGCTGACTACTTTTGTGGATGTTATTTTATTTTTTCTATTTTTTCAGGCAATGTTGAAAACGTAACCATTCATTAAAACGAAAAACAGAGAGAAGTCTGAAAAATTCTTTGAGTTGTCTTGCTCTCACCTCCCCATCTGTTTGAAAAACTGCTCCTCGAACTCTCGAAGAGCTTTGCGTCTCCGCCTCTTCTCTGCTCGCGTTTCCCTGAGGCACTCCAACAGCTCCGGCCTGGCAGAGTTCAAACAACAGACATAACGCTACATTTTGTTTATGCTCCATGAATTGCAAAGCTTCTAATCTCTGCTTAAGTCTGGGTAAAGTGAAAAATAACGCATGTTCTGACTTTGGCAGACCGTAGAGAAATGTGTAATTAAGCACTCAGCCCAGTTTCAATGGTGTAAAAAAAATCGCTAAGTAAATAAAATTACACATCAAAACTGCCAAAAAGTAAGCCCTATTCTCAGCTCTAAAACGCTGTGGGCTCGTTTGCTCCTGCCACTAAAACCACACCCAATCGCAAGGAGCAGCTTTCCTCAGCTGCCTCAAATGCACTACAGACAGAGACATGGATGCTCCAGCAAATAATTTATTACAATAGCACAGCCGTAAGTGTTTAAGCCACCTTTGCCGGGATCCAGTTTGAAACGAGAGCCCAGACGTACTTGACAATCCTCACAGTCTGCAACGCAATTGTATTTTTATTTTATTAACGCAAGTAAGCTTTATTTAGTACCGACGACCAAGCCTAATAAAGTCAGGCTATCAATTAATAAATAGCTAAAACAAAACATATTTTGTCTCGTCACCAGATGGTTGTATTTCACTATACAGTGTTTCTCACTGAATTATTCTGTTTGTGGTGGTAGCAGACCGGGGTGTTGGATGATTTTGTAAAACCCACGGCTGTTAAGTGAAGGTCTGTCTTTGGAGCCTCGGTAGCAAGGCAGACAGACCGCAGGGAGCTCCAGCTTTGTGTTATATTTAAGTAGTACCTAAGGCAAGGCATTACATTGCTTTTAATATGAGACAAGCTATACTGTATGCATCTATCCAAATAAGAGTGTGTGTTATCTTTTTTATTTTGAATCGAATGGTTTAACTTGATGCACTGACTTCAAACTCAGACATACTGTATAACATCAGGTTATCATCCATGTAAATCATTATTTATATCTTGCCTGAGAAAGGCTTGTCCTGATCCAAACTAAACATAACTGCTGCATATCTCTTGTAAGCTACTGTGTGTAATGAGGACAGATTCAATAAATAATTACTTAAGGCGGACAGACTGGTGATGTGACCGTTCCCCCCTTCCTCGTCGTTGCAAGCTAAATTTAGCTTTCATGAGAGAATGTCATGAAATTGAGGAACTTAAATTGCCATAAGCCATTTACAGAATGAAGGGTTGTTTTACTGAATCACTTCAATGGCCAGCAGTCATTGAGAAGTTCCTTGCTTTGTAAGGCAGGAGTCAACAAAGTTTCTAATTTATATCTTAATTACTTAAAAACAACAATAATTTGTGTATGAATATGCAGTATATGTATGTGTGATGATGTGGGAGACTGTTGCCAGAGGGTTCAAAAGATTAACATGTTATTGGTCAGTGAAGGGTAAAAATCACTCCTAGTTTAGGGCTGCATCATTATTTTGGTCTAATGGTCGCATTACTGGTGTTGTCACAGCAACCTGCTACAAGGCCTTTGCTTTACTCCATCCAACTATGCTTAACAGCAATCAATCCATGCTGGTCCACTGTGTTTCCCTTAAAGACTGATATATTTGTTGAAATTATGTCTCCCTAATGCTGCTCACGTGCACAAAGGCCAACACAAACAATAACTAGAGATTGTTTTTAAGGCAAAAAAGCCAAATGTCTCCCCCCTCCCTAAAGCAACCCCCCCCCCCCCCCCCCCACATTGATGTTCACAGGAAGAAAGTAGGAAAGTAAATAACCTCAAAACTGCAGGCACATCTGCCCGACCTGACGTAAATGTGTGCAAATTTTCATGGAAATATATCAAACGGTTTCTGAGTTATATTCCGGAAATTGTGGGAATGCTTATGCGCACACGGACCGGCATGCGCACGCACACGCACACAGGAAACGGAACAAAAACAACATGTTCCCCCTCCCTTTGGGAGGCAGACATAACTATCTAAAAAAAGAGGGGTGAACATATTAAATCCACTGGCATCTTTAACCAAATCTTGAATTGGGTGGTTTAAGATTAAAATGGAGCTTAAATGCAGTGTGCATTAGCTGCCCATGTGCAGGCAAACCCTGACCTCTCAAGGGGAAATGGAGGCTGATGCTTTACCTGGAGGCCTCATGCAGGTTGGACATGGTGATGGCAGGCTGGCGGACCGCTTTGATCTCATCCAGCGGAGAAACGAACGCTGTGTCACTGTCCTCCTCCTGGGGACACGAGAACTCATCCGGGGACGCCGGAGAAGTGGATCTGCACGACAGGGCCCAGCGGTGCTGGACGCAGTCTTCGTCAGAGTCCTCCTCTTCCTCCTGCGAGCGAGACAATGTCGAGTCACGCCACGCTAGCCTCTTGACAGCACTCCCACACATGCAGCACTCCAGCTGAAGCATGTGCTCTCCTCTGATCTTCATGACCATGACTCAGTGTACCCACAGTGTATCTATAGTCTAATGTCTCATTCCATTTGCAGCAATGAATGTAGCAGCACATCAGGGGACCCTGCTCAGCTTAAACCCACACTAGCCCTGAGCAGTATAATAACCAGTATCCATTTTGAGCAGTGGTTCTCAAGTTCGGTCCTGGCGCCCCCCTGTGTATGCTGGTTTTTGTTCCAACTACAATTGCAATTCTGAGATTTTAAAAAGCTGTTACTTTGTCTAAATTAGCAGCATTCCATTTTTTGAGCAGTTATTTACCATCTTAAGTCACATTTGGATGGACATATCCATTCTGCTATGAAAAATAAAAACCCTTGAATGTATTGTGCTTAATTTTCAATATTGCTAGGATTTTCAGGTGAAAACATTTTTACACATATCAAATTAGACTCTGAGAAAATCAATAAGCTCCAAATTAGGTTTCTGACGACAGGTGTTTTGAGTTTTTCCCAAATAACCTGCCTGAACCAAATAAAATCAACAGGAAACACAACAGATGTGACTCCATTGTTTGCCAAGTAAATTGTCGGGTTTTGCCACCATGTGTCAAGAGTTTCACCAATGAGGAACCTTTTGATTATTTATGTTGATTAAATGTTTGGTTAAATTGTTTCCCTCTGCCAATATTTACAATATATCTCAATGTGGATATTTGCATAAATGCACCCAATTAAAACAAATCATCAGCTTGTTAAAATCTAAAGATTGCAATTGTAGTTGGAACAAAAACCAGCATACACAGGGGGGCGCCAGGACCGAACTTGAGAACCACTGATTTTGAGGATATGGACTTGGCGATGGAAAATCAAATCCATCCATTCTCACTTTATTGCTTTTAATGTGGTATCATCATGTCTTGAAAATGAGAATTAATTAAAGGTTATTGAGTATTTTTGCACCTCCATACAGTGACTATCCACATTCAACTTTTTATGAAACCGTGGCAGAGGAAAGAATTTGGGGAGGTGCATTGAATTTTAATATTTTCAATCCCTGTAAGTTTCCTAGTTTATGTATAAAACATTGTGCTTACACCTCTTACCAAAGAGAGTTCAGGTAAAATTTACATGAGGTCAGGCAACAAGGAGTTAACTACACGAGGGCAATCTTATTTAAAAAAAAAAAAAAAAAGGAAAGAAAGAAAATCAGGAAGATAATCCACCATATTGTCAATTTGAGTCTGATTAAAACATGTTCCATTTGGTACAGGATGAAAAGCTAATCTAAAGCGTGGTCCCACAGACCATCCAGATGCATAGAAGACCATACTGCAAAGGAGCCTGAAACATGCAATTAGCATCCAACATCTCAAGCCCAGAGGTGTGATCAGAGCATGAGATCAGGGGGGTTAGCACATAGCTACCAGCTATTAGTTATTTAGACGTATAAACAAACTCACTATTGTGGTGATGGTGGGCGAGGCACACAGCAGCTGTTTGATCATTTGGTATCGGTCATACAAAGGCTTTACCAAGTTCCTCTCCTGTTTGGTGCCCTAAAAAAAAGAGATATTTACATAATTTTTATCATTTTAATGCAATTGCTTTTATCATAGCTTTGTATCAGCATTAAAGGATTAGGGCCTACTAAAAAAAAAATAATAAACTCTTACTGGGCGGCCATGAAGGCTCTCAAAGTACAGCAGACATTTTTGCAGAGTGATTTTCTCCAGGACCATCTGGTTTTGAGTCATTTCCTAAATTAAAAAAGAAACAGCCAAGACATAATCAGTAAAAATACCGTATATTAATGTTTAGAACAAATCCTGTAAAAATGCATTGTATCCAGCCAATTAACCGTTCACAGCAGAAGAAAACTGCAGAACTCTGATATAAGCCGTATGGCTCTAAAATTACCCTCATGTTGTCTGGGAGACCGAGTGCCTGCCGCTTCTCCCGCAATCTTTTCAGCAAGGCGTCGACGGTCTCCTCCAAGCATGGTTTATGCTGTGACTCAGTCGCCCCCTGCTGGTCATTACTGTATCTGCAGATTTCAGTGTGTGCCACCTTTCTCTCATTCCGAACCGCATTCACTGACTCTTTCAGCTTCAGATCTGGAATTTAAAAAAATATGTAATAAAAATCCATTCACACGGACGTCGATAAATCCAGAAAGTAGTAATATTAAGGTATTTTGTGACAAAATGTATCCCTCGGATGGTAACTAGGGGTAGTTGGGCAACTCTGTGTCGCATTTAGTGATCATGTTTCTGCTTTTGTTTTTATGCATCACTTCAGTGTGTTTTAATTTTCACTCCCTATGTAGTGGTCTTCAGGGTGTTTTTACACAAAGGGCGCGCCTGGGAATTATGCCATTCCCCGCCAACCGGTCATTTTTTTTAATGTCCAACTGGACCTAATTTCCACGAGCTATAGCCGACGTTATAATTTCGACATTCTCAACGGCATTTTGCATTCTAGGGGATGACGCGGAGGTGAGGTCGTAACTGGCCTGATTCCTCTTCACCTCAATAAAAAAATTAAACAGTCGTAATCTGAAAATGATCGTCAAAATACTGGAATATCAGAACTGGGAAACCAAAATAGTGATTGCGTCTGAATTTTTTTTCACCTCATGACAGACGGTAGATGCCGTACCTTTGAGTAGCTTGCGAGATCTAGCCAGTTCATTCATTAATCTGAAGACCTCCGGATTTGCTGTTTTATCATTGTGCGAGGGCTGGGGGGAGAACAAAGCATACTGAAAACAGCATCGACTCAAGACACCTCATTTTGCAGTTAATATTATAGCCTATGGAGGGCGACAAATCCTGAAATTCAGTTTTTTTCCTACACCGTTTCAGTTTTGCCGAGTTTGCTCTTTTAGTAAGGAAAGTAGGATTAGCCGTCGACTATTTTTAAAGGCATCGGGTGGAAGCGAGCTGGAACCAGTTCGGCTCAGCAAAACAAGTATCGTGACTCTGCAGAAAAGTCCGTTTGTGTGCGGTTCCCCCACCCGCCTCAGTCATTTAGTCAAGGGAGAGGGGGAGGGGGAGCGCGAGCGGGGGGTGATTCCACGCGGCTTTTCAGAAGCGCCGCAGAGTTGGGCAGAGGCAGAAACCTGGACCTGCGTCTAGTATACACAAATTTGCTGTGAATCAAGTACTGAAACTGTTTTCTTTTAATCATGATAAATATCCTGCGATAGAAGAGGGAACACCCACAACTTTCAGGAATCTTAGCAGTTAAAAAAAAAAAATTGTTGAACGTACCCTGTATTTCTTTTCCTGCTCAAATCTCTCCTCAAATTTTCGGATTTTCCTCTTCACTGTCTGTATTTGTTTGGTGAGGAGGGGGATAGACAAAGTGTTTTTAGTGCCCTCTGCAGGTTCTGTTCTCTCAATTCCTCTTGACCTAAGGAAGGCAAATGTCTGTCAGTATTGATTTGCCAGTCACTCACTCATGTAAAATCAATGAATCATTTGCTGTAGGGTATATAAACTACATGTCCCGAAACGGTGTGGAAATACAGTGATATTCTTAATGTCGGCCCTTATACATGTACACACTTCCCAATTATTTCAGCTGGTTCCCAAAGCAGAGACTTTTAGTCTGCACAATTTCAGTTTTACATGGAGAACTCCAACTGAGACTGACACTCCCTCAGGAAACAACATTTGCAGTCATTTGATACAACCCTGCACCAGCACTTGAACCATAAACTCCAGGCTAGATAGCAGTGCAAACATGCTGATATTGGGCACACCTCTGCGCTGTGGCATAACAAGTTGCTCTTCCATGTGTGGGAGGAAGATAGCGAACTCCTCATACTTATAACTTAACCTTTCTCAGCACTAGGGTGTCCAATATATGTTAATGCTTTTCATAATAAATACAGCCACTTCTCTGGTTTCCATCTGCAAGAATATTGCAAGAAAATAGTGTCCACTGCAACCCCGTGATTCCGTACAAGAACCATATCCAGCTGGTGGGCTCTTTGCTTGCAAAAACCTTTCTTTGTCTTGAAGCCTTCACATTTGACAACTAGTCAAATGTGAACTTACTGAATAGGTTCCGTCTGGGGGGAGAAGCCAAATAATAATTTTCTCTTGAGAGATAGAATAGCTGTGGAGCATGTTTTTCGCCAGAGGATGACTGTGCTGCGTGCGCTGGCTGACTGGAAGGCCAAAGAGCAAGCGGTCTGGGAAGGTCAGGGGGCTTACATGATGAACTGCTGGGAGCAGGGGGGTGAAGGCGCGGTCTCGGTGTCACTGTTAAAGCGCTGGCTCTGGCTGAAGCTGGCGCAGCGAGGGGAGGGCAGGGGACTGTCCCCGTCCATCATGCGGTGCAAGAGCTGGCTGGGCCCCGGGGACAGCTGGCCATCCGTCTCCCCATCCTCCAGCGCTAACAACCTTTGGACGGACCTGCTATCTGCTGGGTTATGTGGGGACAGCAGAAATAGGATTCAGACTGACTGCCAGACAGATAGGAATGATACACGTGCTGGAGTGAGGAGGTCACTGTCTGGTGGTGGGGAAAGTCCTTTCCAGCAGCACAAATAAAATGTTCCAACTGGAGATGAAACTTATAACCCAACAGCAATAGCCTCAGGGACAGTATGACTAGCTACACGCATAGTAACAGGCCATTAACTTAAATGAAAAGTTAACTATGTAGAAGGTAAAAATACTGTAAGATCTTCAGCATTTGACATTTTTTTTGAAGTTCTTCTCTGCTTTTCCTCTCAACTTACAGAATCCCAACATGTAGCCAGTGAGTTCAATAATGTTTGGGACAAGACCATATTTTTCTTGATTTGTCTCTGCAGGTCACAATATTAGATTTGCAACAAAACAATACACATGTTGTTAACATGCAGATTCTCTCCTCTATTTCAAATATATTTTCATATGATTCAGTTCAGGGCAACTTTTTTAGGGAAAACAATTAACAAAAAACTCAGCTGTGGTCAAGACCTAAATGACATTTTACAGTCAAAGAGGACAATAAAGTGGTGCATTTTTTACAACAAAGCAACTCTGCAGAAAACAAAACATCCCCCAATACCACCACTACAACTAAGCATGGGCTCCACTGGCAGCCCTGTTTACAGAAGTACGTCACACCAGCATGTGGATCACGACATGAGACAAGGGGATGTGCCTTTAAGGAAACGAGAATGAGTGTATGACTCCTTTGCTTGTAAAAGAAACAAGAAATGTCACTGTCTGGAGTTCTGCTCACCAGGGTACATTTTAAGAACGGAACTAGAGAGGAGGATGGAGGTGTGGCAGAATGTCGAGCTGGCTGTAGGGTTGATGAAGTGCGTGGTACCATGACAGCGAGGTGGGCTAGGATGCAGTGGGCACAGGCATGAGCGCTCTGAAACACAGGGTTATTAATAGACACTCGGCGCAACAAGACTCTCAGCCACCACACAGCCCTTCTATGCTGTAAACAACAGGCAAAACGAGAGAAGCAACTCAGTCACTTGCTGCCAAAATAATTGCTTGCACCCAGGCACGAGCTGCAATTTTAGCTGGTCCCCTAGCCAGTGCAGCTGAGCGTGGTGTAGCCTCTGCTTGCAAATCACTGAGTAAATTAGGGCACAGGACAGGCAGGGCTTTGGGGGAAAATACTGCTTGATTGTGACACCAATCATTATTAAAATCCCTTTGCCTACAACTGAAAATCATTTATCTGGCACCGGCAAATACGACAAAATTCATCTCCATTAAATATTTAAGCTCATTTGAAACATGAAAGCCCAGAAGCCTGACCTACTGGACTTATGTCCGCTCCAACGCATGACCCATATTGCACTTGCTGCCTCACAGACTGGAGCCTATATCACGCAAAACAACAGCAGCGTGCTGGAGGGAGAGAAAGCGAGCGAACGGCGCGGGGGAAGAGAGGCAGGGAGGCGGGAGAGGTTTAGAGAGGGAGGGCCCGCTCTTACCTGCGGGGCTGTTCTCTTCCACGCTCAGAGAGGGGGGCATGCTAAGCTCCTTAGCGCCCTGCGCCGGGATGCTGTCCTCCGGAGGAGGTCCCAGAGGGGAGCACATGTCCACCTCCAGCGCCTGCAGCTTCAGGAGCGACGTCTGGAAACAGAAGCAGAACATGCCGGCGTCGAGAGCAGGAGGAAGCAGAGACGGCGCAAAGTGGCGGGATGAGGTTCCACGCGGCGGCGGCGAGCTCCAGGTACAAGCGGTGCTCCGGCAGTCTGGCACTGGCTCAGTGTCGGCGGCTGCTCTCGTCGTCCATGAACGTTCGTTCGTTCGGTCGCCGTCGGTCGGTCGGTCGGTCGGTCGCCGCGTGTGTCAGCGCGCACACTGTCTCCTCTGCCGCGACAGTGTTCCTCCTTCCTGAGGGTTATTCACGCCGCTGTGGCAGTGGGGAGAACTGGGAGGGTGGAGAGAGAGGGGCGGTTTCGTCAGCGGCTCGGCGGTTATCTCCTCTGCCTGGCTTCTCTGATGCAGGATGGGAGAGAGGGGTGTAGGTAGGTGTAAGGAGGAGCCAAGGTTTTGGGGTAAGGAGAGTAAGGAGACTGCCGGTATAAGCGAGGGGAGGGGGGGTGTTTGAAGATTGTGAGTAGGCGGGGGGGGGAATACTCGTGTGCAAGCCGTTACAGTAAAAACGACTTCTCCTGCGTCGGGCGGGGGTGTGTTTCATTGATGCCCGCTGACATCATCATCTGGTGAGAGCATCGCTCCGCCCAGCTGTTTTCCTCCATTCATAAAAACAGGAGCAGGGCATCGGAGTGGAGAGCAGCGTGCAGCCAGACCCCCGTCCCAACCCCCGCTAGAGCAGAGCGTTTGTCATAAACGCACAGCGATGCAGCCATAACCCACAGATGCTCCTACCTGCCTCCTTGCACCTTGCCGCTGTATGGAGCTCCGGCCTGCGGGTGTCGAGGAGCGAGGTGGAGGCAGGCAGTCGACCGAAGGGTCTGCAGTGATGCTCCTTCCAACGTGCGGAGTGAGTCACTCCCACCCACCTCCTCCCCCCTTTGCTTCTCTCTCCTTCTCCCTGCCCCCTCCCCCTCCCCCTCCCCTCCCCCACCTCCAGCTACTGACTGCGTTAGCGATACGCTCCATACTGCACGTTGCAGCCTCTGACGCAGAGAGCTTGAGCTCATTGTGAATGGTATAAACGTGCGAAAAGCGTACACACATACGCACGCATACGCGCTCATGCATGCACAAACATGTGCACACAGTGCTTAATATAAAGGTCTAGAAGGACCATGGTGGTTTTGCGTCTGCAATTAGCAGGGGAACAATTAGTGCACAAAAGAAAAAACACGACTTTCATGCTTGTAATATTTTTTTTTAATTATTCCTCATAAACTTATTAACCGAGTAGAAAGAGTATGATTAAGCACACTTTTTTGTGAATACATACAGTGGGCTGCAACATTACTGGCACCCTTGACTGGCAATGTAGAAAAAATACAAAAAAAATATATAAACAATATAATTATAAAGAAACTGATTTTACCAACATGTGTGAAATACTTTATTAAGTTTCAATGGAAACAAGCAAAATCGTAAAAATTATTTCATAAAAAATACATTTTAACAAAATTAAGGTTTCGTAACATTTACATTTGGTGCAAGCACCTTTAGCAAGGCTAACACCATAGAATCCTCTCTTAATTTGACTTTTTGACAAGGTCACGGCACTCGTTTGGGGGGATTCTGGACCGTTCCCCCAAGCAGATCCTTTCAAGATCCTTCACATTATTGGGTTTGCATTTATCTACTGCCCTCCTCACCTCAGCCCTCGGGTTTTCAGTTGGATTGAGCTCTATCGATTGAGATGGCCATTACAGAATATTGATTTTGTTGTCACTGAACTATTTCCATGTGACCCTTGAGCTATGCTTTGGGTCATTTTCTTGCTGGACAGTCCAGCAACGGTAAAGTTCTGGCGGAGGCAGCCAGATTGTCAGCCAAAATATCCTCAGACTTCTTGGAGTTCATGATGCCATTAATCTTAACCAGTGTCCCTGAACTTCTTCAATTAAAACAGCGCTAAAAACATGACTGACCCACCAGTATATTTCACTGTCAGTATGACATGCTTCTCCTTGTACGCATCTTTGTTTCGACGTCAAACGCACGATGCTGTATCTGACCGAAACGTGCGATTTTGGTCGCAGTTGATTAAAGAACCTTGTTCCAGTCATAACTTAAATGACGTTTGGCAAACTCCAAATACCTCTTCTGTGTCTTCTGGTCAGAAAAGGCTTTCTTCTGGCAGCCCTTCCAAAGAGCCTGTGGTTGTGGAGGTGGTGCCTGATGGTGCTTTTTGAAACCTGGTGACCCTAAGATGCTGCCAAGGCCAGAAATTCCTTCACAGAGATTCTTCGAGATTTTGTTGCTTCTCTCACCATCTTCCTCAGTATCCTGGGGGGCAACATGCAGTTGTGCCTTTACCTTGGAGTTTTTCAACAGTTTCTATCTTTGGAATTTTTTTCATTATAGCCTTGACAGCGCTAAGAGGCATATTTAGTCATTTGTGCATCTTTTCGTGGCCATTACCGGATTTATAAAGGTCTATGACCATATGCCACCTTTGAACTGACAATCATTTTTTTAATTTTATTTTTTATTTTTTTATCATGGTGGCGGATGAGAAAGGGATATTGCATCTGTTTTACCTCATTTTTCTACCCTAGTGAAACAGGAAGTCATGTAATGGCTCAATATAGTTCCTTAACATCAAGACAAAATTCAATTCAATTCAAGTTTATTTGTCACATACTCAGTTGTACAATAACAACCAGTAGTGAAATGCTTTGGCCCCATTCCAGTGTGTAAAACAAACAGATATATATATATATACTCAGCCAAAATAAAAACACTCATTTAGAGGTCGACAAGTTACAACATACAAGGAATAGGTTTTAAATAATGATTTTATTTCATTCTGTACTCATTAAAGATGGTGTATTATAAAAATAATGTCCATAATGTTACCAGTTCCACCAGAAATGCTATGGAAATGTCCAAGAGTAAAAATGGGAAGTTACAACTTGAATAAGAGCAGTGCGCAGGCGATTACGTATGGTTTGGGCAGTCACACGACCTCTAAACAATTCATTCCTCGTGGACGTTGCAGTGACAAATCGATTATGCAAATGACGTAAGACAATTTGTCGGTCTTCTGCTTTTGATGTCACACGTGGGCTACCAGAACGAGGTCGGTCAGCTGTGGTGCCAGTTTGTTGGAGACGTGTCCGAAGATCATGGATAGTTCTTCGACTGCATCCCATAACCCTTGCAACGTCAGCGACGGACGTCTCCGTATTCAGCATGCCAATGGCACGTTCACGCTGAATGTTTGACAGCCATGGCATTGAAATTCAACGAATAATTAACTGTAAAGACTTGTTTTTCCGAGATGTCACGCGGCGTGCTACCGTGAGCTCAGTTGCACATCTCTCATATGGTCACGAGGCTAGGAACATGAGAAAACATGGTTGTAACTTAAAATGCGCTTGCACGTGCTACGTACCTGTGCACATCGGAGTTGATGTGTGTCATGATGTCTTTGACAACGCATTTACACCTAGTGATAATAAAAACTCTTTTATTAAAAGTTTCAAGAAAATATTTACAAATTTATGAGTGTGAAGTTTCTTTTTTGACTTAGTATATATACTGTATATATATATATATATATATATATATATATATATATACCTATACATCACATAAACACTTAAATACCAGAGAATAAAAACCCACAACTGCATGATCCAACCAGTGTAATATAGTGTGTTTGTGTTTTGTGTGTGTGTGTGTGTGTATGTGCGTGTGTGTGTGTATGTGTGTGTGTGTGCGTGTGTGTGTGTGTGTGTGTGTGTGTGTGTGTGTGTGTGTCAGGGGGCATCCGGGGGGGCTGCGGAAAGAAAGTCCTCCTCAGTCTTTCTGTCTGGCCCTGAGCAGCCTGTATCGCTTCCCTGATGACAGTAGGGAAAAAAGTCTGTTTTTGGGGTGGCTGGGGTCCTGAGCAACCCTCCTGGCTCTTGATCTGCAGCGTTTGGTGTAAATGTCCTGCAGATTGGGAAGGGTGGTTTTGATAGTCCACTCAGGTGAGCGAACCACCCTCCCAAGAGCAAGTAGGTCACGCTTGGTGATGTTCCCCATCCAAGTGATGATGCTTCCACTCAGGATGTTCTCCATGGTATGAGTATAGAAGTTCCTGAGCACCCTGAAGGGGAGCTTGAAGTCCTTCAGCCGTCTGAGGTGGCAAAGGCACTGGTTGGCCTTTTTTTATCAGAGTGCTAATGTGGTGTGACTATAACAGGTCCAGGGAGATGTTGGTTCCGAGGTACCTGAAGCTCTCTACTCCCTCCAGACGGGTCCCATTTATGCTGAGCGGGGGAAAGCTCTTCTGCTGCTTCTCGGAGAAGTCTAACTTAAGAAATCAAAACTTAAATAAGTGGAATTTAATAACTCGTTTAATTTCAGTAGTTATTTACAATAATTTTTAAGGTTGCCATTAATTTTAAACCTTGATTTGGAGGAAATTGATTTTTAATTAAATCAGTAAATTATTTTGCAAACACCTGAAAGCATTGCTGCCACATTCCTGAAAACAAGGTGGTACGCATATTTTTCCTTTTTCTTGTACTAGGATGAGCAATGTTAGATAGCAATCTTTAGGCAGTCTGGTGAAACACAGAAAGTTCAAATGCAGTTTCCAGGTCATGTGCATAGTTCAATGATTAGCCTTACAGTGCCTTGGAGATACTGGAACATTACTGCATTCAGACTATTCAGACCAACTGTATGCAGTATTGTTGTTTATAGTATAGCAACTGAAAGAAGTTTTCACTCAATACAAGTGCTGACAAAGTCTGTTTGTTTAACTGACAGAATTGCAGTCTGGCAGAGAGCTGCAGCAACTTTAAAATAATTCAAAATGCAGTGGTAACCACCATGCTTAAAATAAATATCTCTAATTAAATGTAAACAAATGTAAATCAGTAAATTATTTGCTGTGTTTGGATCCAGGTCAGGAAACTTCTTGTTACTGTGTGTTCTTTGGAATATCAATGTTTTGTTTCTGGGCTGTTCTTAGTCACCTGGGAAATTAAATACCCGCGCTCTGGTGTAAGTGAATCAAGTGAAGGGGGTTCCCCACTATACATTGCATTACTGATCACATTCAGTAAAGGTGATGAATTATGATCCAGACAATGAACCAAAGGCAGATTCAGGGAACAATTCACAAAAAAAGTATTCATTAACAGGAATGCAATGATAGAAGAGGGAAGGCCTTAGTCCAAAATAAAAGAGCCCAGGTGAGTTGGTAATGACTAGCGAGGGTAGGGGCGTGTCCACACCCAGGCCATCGGCCGTCTCAGGGCAGAGGTCAGGTGGTGAATCCCCCTTGCAGAAGTTGGACTGCTTGCCAACCAAAGGGTTTAACAGGAATGTGGTCCCAATCCTGGAGACTAATGAAGGCTTGGGATGTGTTCCTATCAAACTGGCTCAACAGAGGAACAGGCAGAAACGAAGGATCAACAGAAATGTGCTCCCAATCCTGGACACCAATTTAAGGTTTGTGAAGTTGCTCCTGTTATTTTTGCTCAGAAGAGTAATTACATTTCTCCCTTTCACTAACTTACCAAAACACACTAAAGAAGATCGAGCGCTTAGCTCAATACTAGAAGACTCGGGCTGACTGAAAGGTTTTTTAGGGAATGAACCATGACAATTCAGCGACCACACTGACACCTCCAACGAAATATATGACGGGGACACATGAGGGGCGAGTCAAACGAGTGAGAACACTGGGGAGCGAGGGAGGAGACGAGACAATATCTCAATTAAACGAAAAAAACCGCCGAACACACAGGGGCTGCTGGAACAGGGTAGGAACCCCTGACACACGAGGGCTGTGACAATGAATGACCTTTGTGGTTCTGCCTTTTTCTGCTTCATTACAATTTTCTACCAAAAAGCAAAACTATTCAGCTCAACATGTAAACATGCCAGCTTCAGGAATTGCCAGCTGTCAGCACAGGCATTAACAGTACAGATGATCAATAAATAGCTGGGCAAAGAAAAAGCACTCTGTCAACTGCACGTAATGACATTTAAAAAAAAGTCATCATTGGTCGCGAACTGCCATTTGAGTCTATCATCCATCCATTATATAAACCACTTCTTCCTCATCAGGGTTGTGGGAAAGATGGAGTTCATCCCAGCCAACTATGGCCTAAAGGCAGGAGCTCACCAATCCATTACAGGACGCACACGCCAGTCACTCACATGCTACTACTTACAGGCAATTTAGAGTCTCCAGTTAGTCTGAAATGCATGTCTTTAGACAGTGGGAGAACACCAGAGCACCCAGAGGAAACTCACTGAACTGTGTAGAAAAGCCCCAGGATAGTATTGAAACAACGACCTTCATGCAGTCGGGCCACAGTGCTCACTGTGCCAAAGTGTATGTGATAATGACAAATTTCTTTCTGGCCAATTTATTTGCCTATGCTTGGTTTGTGGCTTAACTTAAAATGAATTAAGTGTGCTTTGAGACTGAAAAAGGGAGAGCCAAATATCCGTGTGAATTTCCACAAACCCATGCTGATGGTTTTTTATTATCCACCCAGAGCTTGTACGCTGAGAAGAAATCACAGTGCATGAGTCAGGTGAGCATCATGCAACATAAACTTCTCATGAGAACATTAGCTAGTAAATACATCACATCTGCAAGCTGGAAGCAATTATTCACACAGAGCACAATTTCAGCCCTGAAATGCTTTACTGTCCTCTTTGCCTTCAGGCAGGTTTAAGGCAGCTTCTAAAAACACCTACAGAAGTGCAGACTTGTCTTGAGATATGAAGCCCTGAGCTCTCACTGACACGGAGTCTCCAGTTTTAGTGCACACTTACAACACTCAGGTGAAACTGAGTGACTGAAAATGTTCAGTCAAAGTAAGTAAAGTAGCACATTTTACATTCCTCTGTCATGTCTCTCAGTGTAGCAGCTATGTCAATCCACAAAAGAGGAGCTGTCCTTTCAATGGTGAAACACATGTTTGTTTTCAGGCCCATTAGTGCAACTACTATGAGCAAATGTAACCCCCCCCCCAAAAAAAAAAATATTTTTCATGTGTGGATGGTGCATTTTTTTTATCACTATCTCTCCTTAACAATTATATCCATTTTTGTTATCAAAAGTGTAAATGTTTATTAACACTGCGAGACGACTGAGGTAATATAAGGGCCTGTTGAGATGGAGCCAATATTTAATATAAGATGCTATTTTGGTCAGAGCCAGTCTGTCTCCAGGTCATGGATTACAATGGGGGACCGCGGTCACTTGTGTGGAGGAAGCGCAGGAACAAAAGGGAGGCGGGGGAGACACTGTCCTCTGGCCCCAGGACAAACTCAGCCCAGCGCACATGCATTTCAAATGCTACGGGAGCAGGGTCATCTAAGGGTGCTGAAAATAGGAAAAGACTTTTGCAGAAGTTATATTTGGTTTTCGAGTTGACAGGGCCAGAAAATAGGAGAAATGAAAATAAGAAATTAAATAAGAAAATATTAAGAATACACATTAAATATACATTGAGTGTTTGAAAGTGAACCATAGACAAAATAAGTTTGTGGTGCACTGCTCTAGCAAAAAATTACAATGCAGATTTATATAGTGAACTTACACCGATCAGCCACAATATTACGACCACTGACTGATGAATAACATTGATTTTCTTGTTACTATGGCACTAGTCAGTGGGTGGGATAATTCAGGCAGCAATTGAGTATAACTGAATATTTTTACATTATATAGTCATTCATCACAATGGGAAAGACCCGAGAACACAGTGATGACTTGAAATGAAAAGTTGCGGAGCTGCACAAATTAGGAAATGGATATGACAAAAAATCTTTAAACAGTTGAAAATTCATACCTCAACTATCAGGCAATAATTAAGAAGTTTAGAGCCACAGAAAATTTTAAGAATCAGCCCGGAAGCTGACGTGTGGGTACATCGACTCATTGAGAGGAGAATGGTTCAAGTGGCAAAAGAATCTCGGAGAACCACAGCTGAAGAATTGAAGAGGTTTGTTGATCCTTGGGGTCAGAAAGCCTCCAAAACATTGTATCTGAGGCCTCCTACACCACCTCAAATAGTTTGAAAGGGTTGCCAGAAAAAAGGCCTTTGCTTTCAATCACCAACATACTAAAGCGCCCACAATTCGGCAAACATTACTAAGACTTTCAATGGGACTGGGTGATATCATGTAACATTGAATTAGCCACGCAATCGCTCGTCACTCAAAATAAGTGACTACCGGTGAGTCAGATGCGGAATCATTGCAATCACAGCTGTCGTTATTTTACTCGTTATTTTACTCCTGTTTCTTATTATTTTAATATGTGTCTGTCTACTCATAATGCAGCTATTGGTGAGCTCAAGGCTAAAGAATCTAGCCCTTTCTGTAATTATTTAATTACTGCTAAGTCCCATAGCTTGTGCCTGGAGTCCCAGGATGATTTTATCAAGCAGAAAGGCATCGGGATTATTCATATGAATGTTCATAGTCTCCCCTCAAAGCTACACTTTATTAAGGTTTGGGCTCTTCAGACGAAGGCAGATATTTTTGTGTTTACTGAGTCTTGGCTGTCCAATAAGGTAAAAGATGATGTGATTTCCCTTGATGGATATAGTGTCTTTAGGTCTGACGGGCTGAAACCTTCTAGGGGCGGCAGTGTGGCCATTTATGTGAAAGAATGTTTCACCATTTCTGTTTTAAACTCTGTATCGTTGTTCAGGTGCTTTGAGTTTTTAGCTTTGAGCATCTGTTTAGGAAATGGTGTAAACTGCAGCTGACAGACAGTTATTGGGGTTTATCATCCACCATCACCTGAATCCGACGCTGTCGATAATTTAGCGAACTTGTTGTCTGCGCATGAAAATCTGAAATCATTTTACTTGCTAATTTGAATATTGACTGCCTCTCGGATGCTTCAAATAGCTTGAAAGATGTGTGCATTAATTTAAATATGACTCAACTGATCTCGCGTCCTATACGGCCTGACCCTAAGGAGTGTTTCAAAAAAAGTATGCCCAAATAAAATAATAATTTTTTATGGAAAACAACAATTTTTTTTTAGTGTGATATGTCGTTGGAAAGAGCTGATTGAGCTTTTTTCAATAATGTCTAAAAATGCATTCATTTCCACGGGTGAATGAGCTGCAATGCATCTTTTGAAGGGCACCCAGATCTTTACTGTATCAAATGTTGTGTTCTTCATTACGAAGAATTGGGAAGAGAAATCAAACAAAAAGATTGATGAAGATTACTCATTTATTCAGTGAAATGTTCCCCAGAGTAAATTGATGGCCCTGGCCCCTCAACATGACCGCCCTCCCTATCAATGCATAGCTAGCATCGTCTGACCATGTCGCGGACAGCTCATTGGATCATTTGGTGATCACGGCACAAGTTATCAACTGCCTGTGTGATCTTCTGCCTTAAATCATCCAGATTTGCTGGAGGTGTGGTGAAAACCTTATCTTTCAGATAACCCCACAGGAAGAAGTCACAGGGGGTAAGATCTGGGGATCTTGGAGGGCATTCCACAGGAAGGTAAAGAGCAACTACGCGTTCTCCAAACAATTCAGCCAGACGCTGTCCAACTGCTCGCAATCTGTGGGCAGGGGCTCCATCCTGTGCCCACCAAGCCCGAAGGAAAACACCATTCAGTTGCTTAGGGAAGACTCGCTGTATCTCGGGAGGGCGGTCATGTTGAGGGGCCAGGGCCATGAATTTACTCTGGGGAACATTGGGGTGGATAAATTGGACCAAAGCCTCTCTTGCTGTTTCACCTTTGATTGCTATTATCCTGAAACACATTTTTAACTTAACACTGTTGACCGGTTTGATTCTTGTCTTGTGGAAAACGGCTTTTGTTCTTCTCTTACATGATGGTGGTTCTTCAGACGTTCTGAATAAATATCGACCAATTTCGAAGCTGCCTTGCTTGGCTAAGGTTTTGGAGAGACTCGTCAATAATCAGGTTAGAGCATTTTTATCAGACCATGCCATCTTGAATGAGTTTCAGTCAGGTTTCAGACCAGGTCATAGCACTGAGTCAGCTGCAGCTATGGTATAAAATGATATTGTCACTGCCTTGGACAATAAGCAAGACTGCGCTGCCCTTTTGACCTATCAAAGGCATTTGACACAGTTGACCATTTTAGACTTATAGAACGGCTAAGTACCATTGGGTTTGATATTAAATCTCTGAATTGGTTTAAAGATTATCTATCTGGTAGGTGTTAAGCTGTTGTGGCTGATGGCTATCAATCAAACTTTATTTATTTGAGCAAGGGGGTTCCACAGGGTTCAATTTTGCTTGAACAATTAGGATAGTCCTGGCTAGTTCTCAATTATTTTTCTTTATTGACGCATTTTCCAATTATCATAATAGGCAAATGAAGACACAGTTTCTCATGCGATCTAACAGCGATGAAGTCATGGGGTAAATTCCGTAAAACTGAGAATTGGGCTGGACGTAACATCTGTTTTAAAGAATTATTAGTCCTGACCTGTTCGCAGTCATTTTCATGATTAACAAAATGTTCACTCCCAGAGCGCTCCGCCCTTAACAGGTGCTGCTTGTTCTCCCCGATTAGGTAAGACGACAATCATTCATCTGGACGCGTTTGCATAATTTAAATCAAAGTCAAACAGAGCCGCATGCTTTTTATAGCCTATTTCACCGCCAAGTGCCACTTTTTTTCCCCACTCAATACCGAGAGTAATTTTGAATAACGTTGATTTAAATCAAGCAAACGTTTCCAGATGAATGATTGTCGTCTTACCTAATCGGGGAGAACACGCAGCACCTGTTAAGTGCGGAGCGCTCTGGGAGTGAACCTTTTGTTAATCATGAAAATGACTGCGAACAGGTCAGGACTAATAATTCTTTAAAACCGATGATACGTCCACCCCAATTCTCAGTTTTACGGTATTTACCTCATGACTTCATCGCTGTTTGATCGCATGAGAAACGGTGTCTTCAGTTGCCTATTACGATAATTGAAAAACGCGTCAATAAAGAAAAATAATTGAGAACTAGCCAGGACTATCCTAATTGTCATAAAGGGACGTGTCTGCGCCACCCCAATTCCCGGTTCTAGCTTCGCCCCTGGTGCCATGTGTTCATCACCCTCATCATACATTATAGGAGAAAATTTTAAACAAAATGGTGCCAATAATTGGAGCTCATATATTTTGGAAAAAAATATTTGTTTCATTAGACTAATGAAATGGGTTTTTTCTGTCGTGTTACTTCAATTGAAGGTTAAGTTTTTGTGAATATATTGAATGAAGTATAATGAGGATAAACAATAAGACTTTTTTTGCATCTCATTTTGCTCATTTTTACTTAAGCGAGCTGTGGAGTCACACCTCCAGCTTTCAAACTCACTGGTCTATTAAGACCTATTAAGGGCACAGTACAGTCTGTTTCAGTTCTTTGAAACTGCGGTTGTACTTTTGAGGTATGCACTGATGTGGTGTCCCATCAATCATTTCCAGTTAATAAGCTGTTCAGCGGATCAGATTTAAAATAAGTTTTGTCAAAAAATTCTGCAAGTAGAAGCGCAAACCAACGCCATCATGTTAAATCGACTATCAAGTCCTTTGTGCAGTCATTTGATGGCGGGTCCACATGCACTCAAGTCCTATTCTGACACTTTAAATTTGAATTTCTCATCCTTTGAAGCTGTAAGGGCAGAGCAGTGGCCTAATTTGGGCCAGCCAAACACAGGTGCCACTGGTGCAGTAAATATATCCATGTGGGCCAGGCATAATGCATGAATAATACAGGGCTGGAGGGAGAAGAGGAGGCAGTTTCAGCCTGTCCCGGAGAGACTGCTCCTTTCCATGTTCGCCTCGGGACAGAGTGCAGTGAATGGAGGAGGAGACTTGCACTTCTAACGCCTGGAATGGTACAGAGAGGAAGTTGCCTCAGAGAACCCTCTGTTCCATACAGTGTGACTCCCAATAAACACAGCCCATGGGCTGATGACATCATTGCAAACATTATCTCTGTTTCCCACTGTGTATGCCCCATGAGCTCACTCTCTCGCTCTTTTTTTCTGCATCTGTATCATGCTTCCGATCCCTTTCTCCCTCTGTCTCATGCTCCATCTCTCTATTTTTCCTCTGTGTGTATCTCATATTCCCTCTCTCTATTTTTTCTCTGTGTCATGCTCCCTGTTTCTCTCACTCTCCTCTCCCCCAAGCTCTCTAATCTCTCGTTCTCTTGCCCTGACCTGCCATTGGATTTAAAATCAGTCGAAAAGTAAATACCGTAAATTCAAAATTTAGATATTGACATTGAAAAACAAATTGCACATTTTCTGTCAAGCAATTCAAACAATGTCAGGACTTCACATTCACAATGACTTTAGTATGTATTCATGTGTCTGGCACATATATTATAAGAGAATCTTATGACCTGTCATTGCATATAAATTCATACAAATGGCTGTCACCATACGTCATAGTAATACAGTTATATTTTATCTGTTTTGTACAGGTATATACTGTAAGTGCCTGCTATGTGCACTATGCCAACCTATGGAATGTATGTACATTATCATTTCTGATTTGTGATATGTTATTTATTTGTATGGTATTACCTTTGTTCATGAGTTTTATAGTATGATTTATATTCGCGGAGTGACAGCTAATTTATTTAATAGGCTTCCTTTTCAAAGGGACTACAAATTATTATTGTGTTGGTTCAGAAATATTTCATTGCTGCAGCATGCAGGCACACTAATGGCTTTGAATAAATTTTTGTGCACTTTGAAGCAAAATAGACTGTCCACTGATTGTGAACTTGAGCAACATCTCCCTGCTGATGATATTAAAAAGGTCTCTCAGTTTTTAGGGTCCAGGGTCACTTATATGAATTTAATTTGAGATCGTAAGAGATAATATGGCAATAATATGTTCATGGCAAAAATAAATAAATTAATTAATTAATTAAATTGTAAAAAATATTAATAATAAATTTGATTTTCTATATACAAGCAAACATATGTTATTTTATTGCAAAAACAGAATTCAAAGAATTAGTCTCATCTTCTGGTATCTTAAACTTCTATGCCGATCCTTAATTTTTTATGCTCCACAATTGCGTTTCCAGAGAACTAGACTAAGGCAGGTGACTAATGCTGTGCTGCATTAAGGAACACCATAAATGATAACTCTATACTGTCTTTTTTTAAAAACTGGCTAACAGCCTGTGTGTGGTAATGCTGTGATGACAGTTATGTTGCCCTACTCAGTCCTTATAAGGCCTCAACACATCTGGTGATCACTCTAGAATCAGATCGGCGTCAGTTGTTGAGTATAGGCAGCCAAAGTCTACTCAACGTGATTTATCCTAGCATGCCAGTGGGCAGTGATCTCTTGACTCTAAGGAGAAGTTGTGTCTTTTTGACAACATATAACACTAGTGCAGCACAATTTCAAAACAGTCGACTCAATTTGGTTGAATACTTGGCTGTGGTATGCATGGGGAATATATCTTCAGTACAATAAACCTTCATGTACTTCTCCCGAGATAAAGCCGCCACAGTTTTGAGGACATGACCTGTTTTAAACACTATTTAGGATCTGCTCAAATGATCATTTCTGCTGTGATGTTTTGCATCAGCCTGTAATTCCAAAGGCACATAGTGAAAAAACCACCAGAAGTAACATAAATACAAATGTGCGTCAGAGTAAATTACGATGAAAAAACAAAGCAGAAGAGAAGACAGTTACTGAAAATTAAAGAAGACAGTATCAAGCGTATGGTTGGAATTTTCGGACAAAAGATGAAAATAAGAGGGTGGGTTTTTGCCATGGAATCACACACTGTGAACCACCATGAGGAAAAAGACAGAACACAAAATGTCAGACATCGGTAATCTAGTTGCATTTTTAGTTCATTTTCTGATTTAAATGTTATACATAGTTTTCATATGTGCAGCGCAGTGGAAAAAATATTTGCCACCTTGCCAATTTCTTATATTTTTGTGTATTCGTCATATTTAAATGTTTAAAATCATCCAACTAATCCTAATATAAGATAAACACAATCTGAGTGCATGCAACATGTCGCTTTTCAATGATCTTCTCATTTATTGGGGGGCAAAAGGTTGTTTATAACCTATAACACCCACACAAAAAAAAATTACTGCCCCACTTAACCTAATGATTAGCTGCGCAATTCTTGGCGACAATAACTGCAATGAAACGTTTCCCATAACTGGCATTGAGTCATTAACATCACTGTGGGAGAATTTCGGCCCACTCCTCTTAGCAGAATTTTTTTCCACTCATCCATATTGGTGGGTTTTCAGACATAAACTGCCTGTTTAAGGTTATGCCACAGTATCTCAAACAGATTCAAGTCTGGGCTTCGACTAACCACTCCAAAGCCTTAATTTAGGAATATTTTTAAGCCATTCAGCGCTGGGTGTGCATGTGTGCTTCATATCAGTGTCCTCCTGCATAACCCAATTACGCTTTATCTTTAGGTAACAAACTGATGGTAAAATATTCTCCTTCAAGATTGTCTGGTAGAAGGGAGACTACATGGTGTCATCAATTATGATAAGTCCTGAAGCAGAAAAGCAGCCTCAGACAATCAAACTACCACCATAATGTTTGAGTGTTGATATGATGTTGTTAATATGGAATGCAGCGCTCGCCAGATGTAACCAAATGTTTTCTAAAAAAATTCCACTTTTGACCCATCAGTCTACAGAATATTATCTCAAAAGTCTCGGGGTCATAAGGCTATCATGGTATGAGCATTTGTGTTCTTTTTGGTCAGCAGACGTTTTTGCTTTCCAGCTCTTTCATGGGTGCCATTTTTGCCCGGACTCTTTCCTGTTATGGAATAATGAACACTGGCCATAGCTGAGGTAAGTAAAACCTGCAATTCTTTAGATGTTTGCCTGGGTTCTTTTATGACCTCTTGCGGGAGTAATAGATGCACACAGACACTGGTGACTCAGAGCCTTAGAAATGGCTTTGTGACCCTTCATGGACTGATAGGTATTAACTTTTTAATAATAATTAGCTGTTCTTAAATCTCCTTAGATCATGGCGTCATCTGCAGCATTTGCCTACTTCATGGTGCCAGAAAAGTCCTAGTGAAGTGATGTTTGGATTCAACAGGGCTGTCAGTAAGTATGGCTGGGCATGTCTATTGAAATTGAACCAAACTATCATTTTAAATTGTTAATTGGTTGATTTAGTCACTAAAGGGGCAATTTTTTTTTTCATATTAGGCCAGGTAACTTTTTTCCTTCAACAAATGTAATCATTACTCCAAAACTGCATTCTTCTGTTTACTCAAGATGTCTTTGTCTGACAAGGAAATTAGTTTGATGACCTGAAACATATAAAAGCAAAAAATATAGAAAAATCAGGAAGTGGGCCAGTACCTTTTTCCCAGCATTATACTTATGCACACTCAGAGACACTCTCTCTCTCTGTCTCCCTCTCTCTCTCTCTCTCTCTCTCTCTCATTTGCTTCCCCTCTCTCTGTGTCTGTTTGGTTCAGGAAATTATAAAGTTCTTCTTGTAATTCTATTTCTGATGAGCAAAAAATACAAGCTTTCCCTAATATCGTTTCACAATGCAGACGCAATGTTTTCATTCCTTGACTTCCTGACTTTGTTCCTCAGAATTTTTTAACAAAGAGATTTTGGCGCATCATTCAGCTATTATTGCGTACAGTCATTATTTCTTCCTCTCGGTTATGTAGGCTACGTAAAACTGCTGAACAAGTCATGTCTTCTACGTGCGCACCACTTATCTTTAGCGAACAATTCAGTTTATCACAATGGGCAAACTTAGGTCAGATTGTACTCACAATGCCACCTGAAACCAAGCACTGATTGGCTTAATTACTTTTACAGTCGTCAGTAGGATTACATCCAGCAAACAAAACTCTGGCGGCTCATGTGCCAGCTAAAGGAAACGAGAGGGAAAAAGCCCCAGAAGGAAAAACCGTTGTCAGCTAACGTCAAATACAATGTCAAACATTCAGCAGTTCACCAAGTGGATTTTTGGATTGAATAAGTGTGTGCTCTACAATGCACACTGCACTTATGATAGTGAGCAGAAACACTACAGTTAACGGAGACTGATATCTAGGGGTTATGATGAGGCCTTCTGTTCTTTCCCTGGCTAACAACTCCTTAAGAGGCAAGATTCAGCCAGTGGTTTACACCCTCTACATTACACATACCCCGGCCAAAAAAGTCACGCACATTAATATTTTTGTTGGACCACCTTTAGCTTTGATGACAGTGCACATTTGTTGTGGCATCATTTCGAAAATCTTATGCAATGTTACAACATGTATTCATTCAGAGTTGCGTTAATTTTTCGCCACGCTCTTGTATTGATGCTAGGCGAGTCATACCACTCCATAGGGCTTTCCTCAGTACTTACCAAAGACTTTCAATTGGCTATGGTCAAGACTCTGTGTTGGCCAATTAACGTGTGAAATGCTTGCTCATGCTGGCTGAACCTCTCTTTCTCAATTTGAGTTCAACGAATCTTGGCATTCTCATCGCACCGTCATATACAGGTAATCATTGGGTTCAAATGTAGTAATCTTTTATTGATCATCATTTCATGAGTATGCAACACTTTGCACCGTCATCTCTTTTTGTAATGGCACAATCGACACATTGTCTTGTGAACTGGCAAGCAAGTTTTAAAAAAATAATCCCAATTTCCTCTGCCTTCCCAGTTGTGTTCAAAGGAACTGAGGTGAGATTCAGAGGTAGATCGATTATTTGGCTGGGCCAATTAATTGGAACCGATGGGACTTGTAAAAATTTTTGGTTTTTGGCGGAGCTTGGCGGCAATTGGTAATGGCTGAGCAGCCTCCTTCAGCAACGCAGGGACATACGTCATTCTTTTTTGTCATTTTTTTATTTCTTTTTTAGAATGGCATGACCTGCAGTCATTACATGAAGTTATTTAAATTTTAAAGTTAATTTTGTAATTGACTATTCCAGTGGCACCAGAGAAAAAAGTCTTTGGTTCAGGGACCTGGAAATTTTGGATTTTTCTATCAACCCATTGAACTTACCCCAAATAAATTTCAGGCAAATCTGTGGAGGTCATGTACTGTATTCCCTAAAAAAAGTGCCTAACTCTTAAAAAAGGCAGTTTAACTTATAATGGATAGGATAGGCTTTCAGGGGTTTCTTCATATTAAAATTCAACTGAGGTGTTGAAGTTTAGATTCTCAGTTGAGCATGCTATGTCCTGAGTGTTTCCCTTATTGGGTTTCCCGACAAACTAACAGCTGTCCATGTTAGTCTCAGTGTCATTTCCGTAATTCATTATCTTTATTTGATTTTTTGTTCCATAAAACCAATTTTTGAGGTATATTCAACTGCAAAGTTCTTTATCTAACTGGTTGGGAACCCCCCTCACTTGCCCAACAGTAGATATCGGGAGGTGCGGGCCAGTGGCCATTTTCATGTAGCCATTGCCTAACTTGTGAAGGTCAACACACATCTGCCTTACTTGAATGGTGTGTTCCTTGGTCTTTCCCATGATAAAGAGTGGATAAGAGAAATAGCCTCTGTGTCACGTCATATTTATACCCCAGGGAAACAGGAAGTGATGAATTACTAATGAAATGTTCGTAGATACTCTGATGAACTTTGTACGCTACTGTAGAAAGGACAGAAATACTTCAATTACATTTATTTCCAAGGAATTGTTAGGGGTGCCAATGATTGTGGAACAGGTGATTTTATGAAAAATGATTATTTGTAAGTCAGGGATTTTTTTCCTTTAAAATTTACAGGCATTGATGGTTAAATTTTTCTTAACTTTCAGTGTGAGAGTATGCTTCTGCAATAAAACTTTAATTTATTTTAAGGCTTTTAACACATCTTAACCAGGGGGGCCAATAATTATGGAGGGGGATGTATATCAGTGGCATGCCGTCAGTTGTCAGGAAGGCCTTCAGCAGAATCACCCTTTCCCAACAGGGGGTTGAATAATTTTGATTGCATCAGTGACGTGCCGTCAGATGTTAGGAAGGCCTTCAGTAACATCACCCTTTCCCACATAATTGCTCTTGAACTGTTTGCGATCAGGTTTGCCTGATAACGATCAAACAGTTTATTAACTGAACAGCCAGCACCAATGCATGACATGTAATGATTAAGGAATGCTAATGACAAAGCGATTGCCTATTGGCTATTTTGAGACAATTGATGTGACTCCGCAAGGATGACAATCTGTTAAAAAATCTGAAATTTTCGCTGACTTCTCAGCAATTATTTTCGTTATCACTCAGCTGTGCATCGTACCTAACAATGCACTTGTAGCTGCCGCAACATTCAGACTATAGCACGGATTCTCATGGCTAATTGTTCAATGAACCTCGCAAACTAATTTAAGCAAATTATAAAGACATAAGTAATTGACATTTTACATTGTCATTGATGTGCGAAAGTAAACACCGTATATTTTTGTAGTTCAATGTATAGCAAGGCTTTCAAAAATAAATTAGATTCTCGTCGTTTCCACCAATCAGTCTGAGCAACTGTTTCTAATTGGGGAGGTAAACTGCGGGATGTGGCTGTCATTTTTGCTTTAATTTATATTTACGTCCCCGACTTGCCTTGTCTTTATATTGAAAAAAAAAAACAATAAAATCGTTCAAAAGAAAATAAAAGAAAATAATGAATAGGGCACTTTACAGTCTTGGGGAAAAAAAAGAAAAGTTAGCAAAGCCCAAAATTCCAATATGTGATACTTTTAACAATCTACAGCAAATCATTGGTCAGATATTTGGCCAAAATTAAACACATAGATAGAGTGACTGAATGTGAGATAGCCTTTTCCTTAGATTCATCCACATGTTTAAGTCTTGTTGGTAAACTTGAAGACTAGCATTTGTTTAAATCTTGCTAATTTTATGAACCATTGATTTGTTGCTCATATCACTGAATGCTAACTATTTCGCTGCTTTGGGCTTGACCCATTTTCTTTACTCAGGAGTGTATATAGGTCACATTGTTCCAGACTGGCCTAAATTGAGAGATACTTTATTATCCAAAAGGAGTGACAAAATAAGCCATTCTTTTGTTATGAACCAAGTGCATAAGCCGCTCATAAAGTCAATAACTGCCCGTGGAAAAGCTATGATCGTCATTCGTCAAAGACAAAGACATCTGATTTATTTTTATTATTTTTTATTATAGTTTTCATAAGAACGATAACCCTGCTTCTAATTTGTGAAGTCCAGCCACAAAAAGTGTACTAAAATTAACTCTGTAAGGGTTGATTTCACTCTCGGCATTTTACAGTTTGGATCTAAAATTCTCCCCCTGAAAAGTATTATCCTCTTTCATGAAATGACTGAATTTTTCCACTTTTTTCCTAAACATAACATCACATGAATGGCGAGAACAGGCTGTTCAGCCCAACTACGCTCGCCAGTAACTTTATACTTTTGTGAATATATCCCTTCAGATACTCAATGACTCAATGGTATGGCTTTAAGTCAAGCCTGCTCTTGAAAACCCCCAAGGTCTCTGCCTCAACAATATGATCAGGCAAGCTATTCCACATTGAATTTACTCTTTAGGTGAAGAAATATTTCCGAATATCAGTGCTAAATATGCCTTTGGTCAACTTCCATTTGTGGCCCCGAGTTCGACTCACAACACTTGGTCGAAGGAATCCTACATAATTCACTTTGTTAATCCCTTTAACATATTTAAAGACCTCAATAAAATCACCCCTTAGTCTCCTTTTCCAAAGACTAAAGAGATTAAGGATCTTCAGCCTCTTCTCATAGCTTTCATCTTTTATACCTGAAATTAGCATGGTGGCTCTTCTCAGAATTTTCTCTAGAGCCTCTATATCTTTCTTAAAGTATGGTCCCCAGAACTGTACTCAATACTCCAGATGTGGTCAGACGAATGTGTTGTACAAAAGAAGCACCACCTCCTTAGATTTGTACTCAATACTTTTGGCAATGTATCCCAGCATCCAATTTGCTTTTTTAACTGCCACGGCACAATGGCTAGAACCAGTGAGGTTTTGGTCAACAATGACTCCCAGGTCATTCTTGTGTGGAGCACATTCCAGTTTTAAACCTCCCATGAAGTAATCCCGTCTTATGTTTTTATTACCTACATGTACAACTTTACATTTCACTACATTAAATTTCATTTGCCACATTTCTGCCCAATTCTGGATTCGACCCAAATCATGCTGAATCACTTTGGTGCACTCTTAACTATTTGCCAAAATCCCCAATTTAGTATCATCTACAAATTTAACTAATCTGCTCTCAATATTCCTCTCAAGGCCATTAATGTAGATGAGGAACAGCTGGGGTCCCAACACCGATCCCTGGGGGACGCCACTCCCCACCATACCCAGCTCAGATGAGATACCACAGACCACCACTCTCTGTGTTCTGTCCTGTAACCAGTTTTGAATCCACTCCAGAATAACTCCTGTACCTCCAATGGAGCTCATTTTAAAAATTAGTCTCTTATGCAGTACTGTATCAAATGCTTTCTGAAAATCCAAGTATATGATGTCATAAGCCTTGCTGTGGTCATAAATCTTGGTGGCCTCTTCAAAAAATTCCAGAAGGTTTGTCAGGCATGACCTTCCCTTACGGAAGCCATGTTGGCTATCCCTCAAGATACTGTTACATTCAAAAAATAAGACCAGCTCATCTTTTAAGATAGATTCCAATATTTTGCACGCAATGCAAGTTAAACTGACTGGCCTATCATTTCCTGGCTCTGTACGGTCCCCTTTCTTATATATTGGTATTATATTGCCCTGTTTCAAATCATTTGGTATTTCTCCAATTTCTAAAGACCGTCTGAAGATGATGGATAGCGGCTTAAAGATGATCTCACCAACTTCCCTGAGCACTCTAGGATATAAGCCATTAGGACTCGCCGCCTTATCTGCCTTTAGTCTATGCAACTTGTCTAATACTTCGGAATCGCAAACCACAATTTCCGCTAAATAATCTTGAGCATTTAAATGCTCTCTGCCCGATTAAAGACCCCCTCTGAGGTAAAATTCTCAACAAAGTAACTGTTTAAGGCATCCGCAATATCCTTGTTATCATATAGCAGCGGTCCATTTTTATTCTTTATGCACTTAACTTGCTCTTTGACTTTCCTTTTTCTGCTACAGTACTGAAAGAAACGTTGAGGGTTAGTTTTTGCCCCCTCTGCAATTTGTCTTTCATACAGTCTTCTAGCATTCCTCAGCTCTTTTTTGACCACAGCCCGCATTTTACAGTATTCAGCCTTCGTGTTCTCATTGTTATCCTTGATGTACATCTAATAAAGATTCTTCTTTTCCCTCAAAATCCTATGAATACTTTTGGTCATCCACTGAGGATTCTGCTTTTCAAGTTAACTTTTGGACATCTTTGGAATGAATTTGCATTGTGATTCAAGTAAAACCCCCTTAAATCTTTCCCACATCTCATTGATGGACTCACAGTCCAGGAGTCTCTCCCATTTTATTTCACTTATATATGAGTGCATCCTGTCAAAGTTTGCTCACCTACAACTGAAAATTTTTGTTTTTAAATACACCTTTTTAACTTCCCATGAAGCATCAAAATTAATTGCAGAGTGATCACTTGTCCCAAGTGGCTCCAGTACCTCAATATTGCTTATTCTATCTGGGTCATTACAGAGCACTGAGTCTAAAATTGCCTTAACTCTTGTAGGTTTATAAACATACTCCACCAAAAAATCATAATTTACAATATCAAGAAATTCTTCCTCCCCCTACCCTGTCCTTTCACCATTTTCCAATCAATACCAGGATAATTTAAGTCTCCCATAATTTAGTGACTCCACCTCTACAAGCTTGCGTAATCCTCTTAAAAAGCATTTCATTGACTGTACTGTCCAAAGCTGGTGGTCGATAGCATACTCCTATGTTTAAACTTGTCTTGTGTTTGCCAATGAGCCTGACCCAGATATCTTCACAGGCAAGGAATGTTTAATGTCCTTGCTTTGAGCTGATTTTCTTTAAAGGATTTGCGTTGTAAAAAGTGTCATGTATACTGCTGGCAATAAAGATTTAGCACCTATTAAAGATAAACTGATATTAGCTTTGTTACATGATGTTTTATGTCTGATACATGACGTCAGATGGCCTCATTATGTAACCAATGCCATGTAAAGCAGAGCACTAGGCCTTGACCTGAAATACCTCAGCTGAACAATCATGGCAAATCATGGTCACACATGCACAATTGTTTTTGATTTCTGGAGTTGTCATATTCAAAATTGTTCTCACAGGAGGAATAAAATGTAATGCTATACAGTTGTTAATGTAAACGTAAGGAATCGGTGATGTGATTATTGTCCTTGTAGATGAAGCGTACAGTCAGTTGTACATGAATATTTTTTATAATAGAATTAAATTCTAAAATTGAATATGTCCTCAGTTGATGTATGTGAAATATTAATTGTTGAAATTTTTGGTTGATACAGTAGATTCACGACATTACTGAATGTACACTCAGGGCTGACTGACTTTTCTCCACAGAGTAATCATTTCTCACTCTTTTTGGATCCCACTATCAAAGGTGTGAAGAGCTCAGAGATTCAAAATATTGTCGTCTCAACCATTTCATGTAACAAAGAATACAGCAAGGTCTTTCAGTGGAATCATAGACAAACCTTCTGGAACCTTTTTTCAGAATGTGTTTTGAATCTCCATATCGTTTACATCAGTGCTCAGATGATTTGTGGTTTCAATACTGAGATGGGGAGTGGGGTTCTCTGGCAAGGAGGGGTAAATGAGAGGACGTAGGCTTGAGCTCTGGGAGGAGGCACTGGTGAAGTGGGGGGGTGTGAGTGTTGTAATGGTGAGCTGTACGAAAGGGAAAAGGCCTGAACACTTACATTTGCAGTTTCCTAATTTGTTTCTGCAGTTATATTTTGACTAAGCAGATACACTGCCCTCAATAATTATTGGCACCCCTGGTTAAGATGTGTTCTTTAGCTTCTAATAAATTCAGTTTTTTTTAATCTAAGTAATATAGGACCACAGTGAAAAAAGAGGAAAATTCAACCTTTAATTCAAGTGCATTTATTCAGTGGGAAAAAAATCTCACATTAAGAAATAATTCTTTTACATCAAATTTTGTCTGCCACAATTATTAACACCCCTGATGTTAAAACTTTGTACTACCTCCTTTTGCCAACAAAACAGCACCTAATCTTTTCCTATAATATTTCACAAGATGGGAGAATACAGAAAGAGGGATCTTCGACCATTCCTCTTTGCACAATCTCTCTAAATCATCCAGTGACCTGGGTCCTGTCCTTTGCACTCTCCTCTTTAGCTCACCCCACAGGTTTTCAATGGGGTTGAGGTCTGGGGACTGAGATGGCTAAGGGAGGAATTTGATTCTGTGTCTGGTGAACCATTTCTGTGTAGATTTGGCCACATGGTTAGAGTCATTATCTTGCTGAAAGACCCAGTGACGACCCATCTTCAGCTTTCGGGCAGAGGCCACCAGATTTTGATTTGAAATGGCCTGGTATTTCAAAGCGTTCATGATGCCATGCACCCTAACAAGGTTCCCAGGGCCTCTGGAAGAGAAACAGGCCCACAGCATCACCGATCCTCCCCCATACTTCACAGTGGGCATGAGGTGCTTTTCTGCATACTCATCTTTTGTGTTCTGCCAGACCCACTTAGAGCGTTTGTTGCCAAAAAGCTGATGGTTGTTTTGGAGACTTTGTGACCCCAAGATGCTACCATTTGTTGCAATTCTTTAACAGTGAGCTTTGGAGAACTTTTTAGTTCTCTTACCATCCTCCTCACTGTACATGGGGGCAAAATAACCTTGCGTCCTCGTCCAGGCTTGTTTACCACTGTTCCAGTTGTTTTAAACTTCTTAATGATTCCTCTGACAGTAGATATGGGCAGGTGCAGGCGCGTGGCTATTTTCTTGTGGCCATTGCCTGATTTGTGAAGGTCGACACACATCTGCCTTACTTGAATGGTGTGTTTCTTTGTCTTTCCCATGTTGAAGAGTGGATAAGAGAAATGGGGTCTGTGTCATGTCATATTTATACCCCAGGGAAATAAGGGATACCCTAGGGAATAATTGTGGAACAGGTGATTTTATGAATAATAATAAGTTCTTAGGGATTTTTTTTTCCCTTAAAATTCACTTGAGTTGAAGGTTAAATTTTTTTACAATTTTCAGTGTGAGAGTATGCTTCTGCAATAAAAATTGAATTTATTTTAAGGCTTTTAACACATCTTAACCAGGGGTGTCAATAACTATGGTGGGCACTGTACATCATGTAATAATTACATAACATGGTAACGTGTGAAAGCTAAACCAACAGAGACACAAATCTGAACACAGTAAAATTTGAAATAGCTTTTCCATGGTATGAAGACGGATATAAATCTCGTCATGTAAACATGTATACCTTCAAATATTTCCGCAATAAAATATTGCCTACCAACCAAATGATCAGAAAAGTATTCCTCTCTCAGTTTTCATCAATGATAACATTCAGACTTTCACAGAAATAGGTTTGAATGTGGGTAAATGAACAGGCTAAAAACGCTGAACTGCATATATGTCTCATACGGTGCACCTAAACTTTCAGGTTCTAGTGCAATGCAGTGCTGTGAAGAGAAATTCCATGAATCAGCTAATGATAACACATGCTTAAGGTGTACAGGCCTCCTATTTACCCTCCAGGAAAAGATAGGTTGTGAGATTAGAAACTGCTTCATAATGATCAGGACAAAGAAATTTTATTAACAGCTGGAGTAGATACAACCAAAAAGGAAAACACAGGCACTATGTGGTTCCCACCAGTCGCCGCTTAAGTGCACTGCTTCAGACCAGGGCGGAGCACTCAAACACCTGTTAGTAGCCAAGGGAACCAGCACAGAGAGTGACTAGCGCTGACATTTAAACAATGGGCAAACCTACAGCAGATGGCGGGTTGATTTCAGAGATCACAGCAGGAAGCAGTGCGAATGCTGACACCAGAGTCCCATCCTAAAATGTTCCTGTCCTTTGATGAAACGCAGAACTGTACCTTAGGGAGTGTTTAGAGAGGTAATCAGGTGGAGAAGAACAGTTTGCCAAATGTCTCGAGGGGCCAAACCCTCAGCAATATAAATAACATTCAGTTTTCAATGTGTGACACGCAAGGAGATGAGGGAGGGATCAGAAGAGCTGGTGAGACTTCATGGATAAAATAAATCATTTTCATTGGCAGTTTCTGACTTTCCCAGGATTCTGTAGCATGAAAGCCAAGTCATTTATCTGTGGGATTATGTGGTTAAGGTTTTTGTGTATTTTGTACAGAAAATTTTCTAATCCTTTATGGGTTAAATATTCCAAATGGAAAGAATGGAAATAAACTCATGAGATAAAAAAGTATGCTTACAAGCCTATTTTTTATTTCATTGACTAATTCACCCTAATCAGAAAAGTAGGGCAATCTCTCTGTTAAGCTCACAAGAATAAGATGTCTTTTGAAAGTTAATCACTTTCCTTCAGGAGGTGAACATTCACCTGTCCCAAAACCTGTTATGGAATCATTAGCTTTAGAAAACCCAACCAAAGTTATTGATTATTTTCCAGAAGGATGTGGGATACCATGATTTTGTGATACTCATTATTGCAATATTAGCAGCAACAGGCATCAAATCTTTCTCAGGAGAAATACTTCTCTTGTTACTTAAATACTATTTATAATTGCAAATGATGTGTGTATGTCCCCAGGAGTATATTTTGTGCCAAGTTGGCAACTTATTGTCATACTAGAGACTGGTTGTTCAAGATCAGGAAAGCAGGGCAGAGCAGAGCAAACAGAAATCGACGGGTATGCTAACCAAAGGCCCACACCTTAACATAACAACAACAATCTTCTCCAGAGATCCTGCAAGACCAAATGTGCAAGATCTTATACTTGTTGCAGTTACTACTTAAACCAAGTCTTCATTTTCACTTGATTAATTGTGGGGACACTCAAAGCAAGACTGGCCTTACTGTCATTAGAGTTTTCACACAATTAGCGCTCATTAAAGCATTTTCTTGTGAATGCAGAGCCAAGCCCTCAGGAAATGTGTCTGCTGTTGCTTTTCAGAGGTCAAAAGAGGAATTAGAATAAGTCAGGATATTTTTCTGAATGACATCAAACAGCTTGATTACAATTAAGTAAACTTCACAAAAGCATACTTAGTGATCCACGGAAACACTAATACTAAAAAATTGTAATCACTTGTGATTTCACATAATCAATTTGAAGAAACTTTGTGTTGAAACAAGTCAATGATCCAAAAGGTAAATCCCACCTCTGCAGGGACTTACATCAAGTGAGGGAATTACAAAAGTATAAAATGTAAGTCTCCAAATGCAAATTACAGCCATAATGGGATCACCAGTTGTGATATGTGAGATGTCTGCAAGACATGTGTCAGTCCATTTAGAAATCCATGCAAAAATACCTCAGCTGAAGTGGCAACTGCAATGCCAAAACTTAGAAAAGCAGTGATTAAGGCTGAAGGTGGATGCTCAGATGAGAAATTAATGAATTGTATAATTGCTACTGGATTTTAAATGATTTTTCTTTTGCAATACACTTTGTCTTTCAAATAAAAGATTCTTAGGAGGATCAGAATAGCAGATGAGAGTTGAGGTCAAGAGGGGGGAATAGTTATCACAGCATTAACTCAGATACTTGTACCTTATTTTCTCCAAATTATAAACACGTGCTAAAATATGTTTTTGATATCCAGATATTATCGCTCAAAAAATTTGCATTGAATTAGTAAAAAATTAGAAATGATGGATTTATAAATTAAATTGCTGATAGAAATTTTGAGCTCCCTCTAGTGAAATTATCAGGACAGTACAACCAACTGTGAGATATGAAATTAGATGGTTTGGCATATGAATTGTCTGCATAGATGAGCAAAAACGCTAGATTGAATATGACACTGCTTAAAAAAGGATAGGTTAAAATTCACGTGTCTTGACCAAATCGCAGCCATCTTATATAGGCTTCTCAGAGATACAGTATTCCAGCATGTAGCCTATATCAGTAAGTTGACAGAGCTACGAAGGAGCCAGGAAACTTGCTCTGTTTTGGAGTTTGGCAGTGCACTGTTTGCATGGAAGTGAACTCCTGAAATATTAAATCAATAAATAGTGCAGACGACTCATCAGATGAATGTCTTAAAACAGACGGCACACTCCTACAGCTGTCATTCTCAGTCCCTGCTGGCTGTGACTGCAGATTTTTTTAGACAGTCGGGGGGGGGGGGGGTCCTAGAAAACGTGCCTCCTATTACTGTTTGAGAGAGACATGGCTTGGCAACGAAGAGCCACGACCTTACGCTGCAGTTTTATATACAGTGCGATACATAGAGAGTCCACTGCAAAACACGTTCCCAGCCACATCATAGGACTATTGCCGAAGACAAGCAGCCGCATTGTATCCCGTTCTAAAAACAGGGAGCCGTCTTCTGCATTGATAACTTGGCCCCTCCAAAAAAGGTAATTAACATACATAAACACGGGAAACAACGTTCAATGAGATCGCAGCTTCAATTGGAATGTTTTTCACTAAACATAGATTTTATTTCAATTTATGGAATTTTATGTTGCTTTCACACAATTTTTGGGATTTTTAGTTATAAGTAGCCTAACTTTTAATTCAAAATTTCCTTGGCCAAATTCAGTTTTTCTTTAATACATGGTAGCGTGCAAGACATAATGATGCCTAGAAAGATCTGGAAACAAATGATGTGGCCTCGAGGTCAAGGCTGACACCACTCCCTCTTTTCAAGCCAATATATACCTATCACTTTAACCTGTAAAACAGCTCTTTGTCCTTATGTTTGGCCAGGAAACCAGAGCAGTGCATTCTGTGTGTAAGCCAGTGTATGCTTGAGGGGGTTGCGCCTTCATGCCATGGTCACAGTATCCGTGGTGACTCAGCTCAAAGCAGATCACTGTATATTTGGCCTACTACTAAGTATTAACTAACAGCAACAGTTTGAAAAGTTTCATCCAAACTGAGCAGTTTGGCTTGTCCAGTCCACCAATTTACTGACATTATTCCGATTGATTTCAATATTCCGCAGAATGCATGGCTTGTATCTTCAAAAAAAAAACATGAACTGTCTCCATTATTTTTGCTCTGAGATCAGGTTCATGAAGGTTACTACAGGAGGAGTTAGCAATGGGTGTCATATCAGATTAGCATTGATATTAGACCAAAGTAAATACACTGCCCGGCCAAAAAAAAAAGTCACCGTTTGGAAGTTAATGAACAAATTCTAAAATTGGATCATTATTGCGGTTATTAATATGTTTCAGATGACAATAATCATTTTAACCCTGACTGATGAAGTGCGTCGCTATTCATTTCTTACAAAATTATGTCGGAAAACACATTCCCTGATGGTGGAAACGATGTTACAGTATTTCAGAACGGGCAAGTTATTGGCCTGTATTTAGCAAAGAAAACCATGAATGACAAAACCAAGCAGGAGGCATAATTTTCACAAACAAATTTTCCACCACAAAGTCCTGACCTTTAACATAATAAAAGTTATTGGGATGTACTCAAGACCATCGAGTGGTTCAACCATTACGTCGAGAAGACAAGATCTTGGACAAAAATCATGCCATTTCTGATCGAAAAGAAATGTTCTGGCATTGCATATAGCTGTCAAAACAATGACAATACGAATATGCACTGTAATCAAAGCTACAGGGGTTCCAACTAAATATTTGAGTGTGCGACTTTTTTTTGGCCAGGCAGTGTATACTGTGTCCTTATTTAGGAAACCTAAGCAGAGAGATATGTCAGTTTTGCATGATTCAAGATGCTTTGTTAAGCAAAGGAGAAATTACAGCTTTTGCTGGTCATACAGCAGGATTTTTCCAAAATGCCTGTTACTAAGGGCAGTTACGCAACTAGCTTTACCCATCTCACTGTTGTGCATTGAATCAGGATGTTCTTAACACATTATTAGTGCACTAGAAATGCTTTTTGAAATCAATTGTATTAATAAACTGTCTTTAATAAACTGCCGGAAATGTTGTGATATCTGAGTCAATTAAATAAGCAAGGAGATCCACAACACTTCAGAGGTAAATTTTTTATTGCTAATTTTCTTAGAAAAAAATGAAAAAAGTGAACACAAAAATGAAACGCAAAAGAAATTTTAAAAAGACATGAAATAAAAGTGAAGAAATTGAGACGAAAAACAGCAAAACACTGAAGATTATATCATTAAACATCTTCAGAGACCTTATTGGATGACAATTGTTTTGATTGCTTCACCATCATACTGCAAAAACTATTATTTTTAAATGACAAACATTTTATCATATTCAAAGACATGATGACAACATGACAATAATAATAATAATAATATTAATAATAATAATAATACCTGAATCAGTGCATATAAAAATTCTAAAAAGACTGCTGTCTTGCACGAAAGCTTAAAAATGTTAAGTTTAGAAATCACATCTGACCAATGATCAGATTTCAACCAGTTTTCAATAGTTTCTAGTGCTTCGGTGAATGATGTCAAATGAACAGTACGCATAATTTTGAAAATTGCTAAAAAAAAAAATGGCTATTGCTTGGTTATCTAGAAAATAGGACCAGCCTCAAGAAAACTGACAGTATCAATAGCCAAAAATAAAACAAACTGAATTGGATCAGACGGTACTCTAATATTCATTTCTATTCATACATCCCCTTCACCAGCATGTCAGTCAAAAATGGCAGATGACTATCCATAATTAAGCACAGAGTTTTGAAAGTCAGTGAATAACATGGTGTTGGTGCCTTTTTCTGAAAGTAAGGTACCTTCATTCAACAGGCATAATGTGTAGACTGCAAGGCAATACTGAGGAACCCTTAACTGGGCTACTGTAATGCACCAGTGTGAAGTCATTTATAAGTATAAATAAGAAATACATTTTTGGAAAAAAAAAAAAATCTTGTGCAGTTATAGAATTGAATAGAACTCATTAAAGTGCATTTCCCCATTGATTCCAATCCCCATAGTGCCAACGCAAATGTGCAAACGTTGAACTATAAGAACTGGAATTACTCTGGTAGCACAATTCAATGCTAGTACTTAAGCAGTTGTCTTTATCAAGCTGCTTTCACACCGGAACACATGTATTCGCGTCTTTGCATTGACTTTGAATGTAATCTGTCATGCGGAAAATTCGTTTCGCGTCCGGTGTGAAAGCAGCTTCAGTGTCCATATAATATTCCTGCAGATTTTTCTCAGAATAAAAGCCCAAAAATTCACAATAGGTTCACTGAACCTACACAAGGTGACCTTGAAACTGAGAAATGAAGGCATTTTTGGTCAGTGTAAATATGAGTCCAATCCATGAGCAATGCACAATGAACACTGCTCTTAGAGTAAACACAGTTCACCTTTCCAAATGTCTACCATAACACTAATTTTATGACAGCCTCTTAAAACAAGGCCATAAAGACACATTTTGTAGAAAGAAAAAATATATATAATGCCTAAAGGATGCTGTAGTCAACATAGTTGATCCAGTTTCATTTTGAAAAAAAAAAACAAAAAACTGTCTAAAACCAATATCACAAATGCACAAAATATTGAAGACTAATTTCATGCACCATGGATGCTGTATTGTCCAAAAGACAGGAGAAAATACTTCTTCATTGTTTGGTTAAATCATAGGCAATTCTTAGCAGGACAGTTCATGGTTTTCTTGACAACTACTTAAGCCACTGAGGCAATTTTGTCACAGCTACTCGTGTATTCGATGTCAGGTTGGGGGTTTTCTTTGTTCTTCTTGCCCCAACAAGGCAATGCAATCAGAAAGAAGCTGAGCCCTCCAATCAAGACACAACTTCCACTGAAGTAGAATGCAAGGTCATAGGAAAGCGTCCAGTCATAGAACCAACCTGCAGAAAGAGAGACAAGACTTCGGTAAAAGGACAATTGGCAACTTTGAGCTTAAGCTCAATGATAAAATGAGTGTTGCACACGATATAAAATAACACATGGCCACTAGATGATTCTGCAAGATGTTCCAACACAGAAAACATGTAAAAAACACATAATAACAACTCCATTCCTCCATCCAAATGGGCAGGACTTAAGTCTTACCCACAACTGGAGGTCCCAGCATGATTCCAAAGCCACCAAAGAACATCAAGATCCCATAGGCTTGAGTCAGACCATCGATGCCGATTATCTTGGTGGTTACGTAGGGTGTTATTGCCCAGTTCCCCGAGAAGAACCCAACTATTGCTGTGAGGATCTGGAGGCCTATATAGTTTTTGGTCACAGGAATGACTAGGAGGGCCACCCCTGTGCCGACCACAGTGAAGGCATACAGATACAGGCTGTTCATCCACCTGATGTCAGTCAAGATGCCTAGTCCCAGCTTGCCCACGCCTGTGGTGATTGCTAAGATGGAGACCAATGGAATGACGCTGACCTCATCAATCAGGCCCTCGCTCTGAGCCACGTCCTCCATGAACAGTACAGGTGGGAAGACCCCCAGGCTGAAAAGGAAAAGGGTGATGCAGAAAGAAACAAATACGCGGTCCTGCATGAACTCAGCCGTTGAAGAGAAGTAATCAGAGTAGGCCTTTTGCTTCTCCTTGATGATCCTGACTAGGGCCAGGCTGCTCAGGAAGCTCTTCTCACAGGCTGGCGAGTCTTTGGTTTCCACGCCAATCAGCAGGTCGTTGACAGTGGCGCCTTTTTCTGCTGTGCCAGGCGTGGTCTTGATTGAATCTATGGCTGCGGGCAGCTTCTCAGACTGACAGAAGAACTGCTCCTCCGCCTTCTCGTATGCTGCCTTCTGCTTGAGGTAGTAGCCAGGCAACTGCAGGGGTCTCATGGGCCCAGCACAAGCAATAACATTCAGCGAGATTGCTCCTATAATCAGCAGGCATCCATCTATGCCAAAGAGCTCAATAAGCTCATTCTGTACAGTGGCATAAATGAATCCTCCTACACTTGTTCCTGGACAAAAACAAACAGGTTGGAACAGTTCAGGAGGAGGAAGCTCTCAGGAGACTTGCACTATAGATACATGAAACGCAACCAGGTTGTGGAGCTTCAAATGACACCTGGTAAAGAAATAAAAAATAGGCCAAAGGCAGTACCTGTTGTTACTATTCCCAGTGCAAGGCCTCGTCGCTTGTCGAAGTACTGGCAGGTGATGGTAACAGTGGCAGCGTATACCAGCCCGAGACCCAGCCCTGTGCAAAACAATACAAAGATTATTCAGCAATACAACCCTAAAAACAAAATTTAGGCAAATATGGTATCTATATTGGACAATTAAGGAAAAAATAAATAAGTATACAAAAAAGAATTACAATTCAGTTTTTTTTGTTTGTGACTGATGAGTGGCATAATTAAAGCACTAAAAACAAAACATAACAATAGCTGCCTCAACGTCTACTCTCTCCTTTGACTGTAAAATGAGTGAAAGCAAGCTAGATTACAGTTACCAATGCTCCATGATGTTTAAAGGAGGAGAAATCAGATATTGAACTTATAGTCTGTGGGAAACAGTTTGACCTGGAGTTTTGAACCCGACGAATTATTAATTTCAGTTACTCCGCCGATTTAAGAGAATCAAAAATGCCACAGCAAGCTATGACGTGTGTGTCACCATTTTGGTTGCTTACAGCTGCTAGCATAATACAGAATGAGCTCCAACACTCTTCTGTGCGGGAAGCAGATATGTCAAAGGCTTGTCAAAGTTCAGATGAGCATTTCATATTCATAAGCGCATTTCTGCATAATCACAGTTTTTTAAAAAGCTGTTTTGCCAACTAAGATCGACTGGTAAAGTTCACTTAGGCCAAAATAAAATTTTCCGTACAGAAATACGCTGTCCACAAAGGCAGCAACTTCACGTTTTAATGCAGGATAACTTTCAAACTGTTCCTGATTATGATTCACACAGTTAACTTACTAAATAATGGGATATATACCAAAATTCTGCCAAAATCGACTCAGGAGTCATAGCAACAAAGAGGAAGGCTAAAATATGAGATTGTATGCATGGAAATTATCTGAATAATCAATTACAACTAAAATCTAATTTTCTCTGAATCCCATCTACTGTAGCGGCTTTTTCCCTAATCAAAGTTGAATGAAATATATACTGCTTTCAGAATAGTCAATCTTAAAAAAAAAATATCTATGCTGTTCCATGAATGATTCATGTAAAAATAAAGTCAAATAAACATAAATTAAACAGTCATCAAATATTTACTCTTGATTGTGAATCAAGCCATGTGAGAGGAGACAGGTAGACAGTGAGCATGCATTAAAAGGAGTGGATCGTGCTCTACTAAACAAACTTCAGATGTACATCTACACTCGATCACTCTGCGTTTACACGATTTGTGATACCTGCAGAGCTAAACTCATGTTATACCAAAAATAGTGCAGGACTCCTCTGACAGGCAAATATAAACGGTCCAAAGATGAACCTTTTTACGGTCAATATTTTTTTAGGTAAAAGAAATCATAAAAATGATTCTTGTACATTTTGGAAAGCAGAAAGTCTGCTGTTCGCATTTCAGGGTCCATTCTGTGCCCTATGCCTTTTCCTTTAATAGTTTCTCGGCATATGCTAAGACTCACAGACTACTTTCAAACTGCCTTGTCACGAAGACGGCAGCATGTTCAGCAAAAGAGGTGCAAATTGAGTTCCACGTACCAACAACTATTCCATAGGAGAAGATCAGGAACTCGACGTTTGGGGCAAAAGCACTAAGCATAAGGCCACCAGCGACCATGACCCCACTGAAGATCGTGACTGGTCTGGCACCAAAGTTCAACACGCAAGCACTGCAGATGGGACCTAGAGGCACACAGGAAAGCACAATTTAAAAAACTAACAGCATATTGTACTGTCCGCAAATCATTGTCTTAATAATACAGGTCAAATCACTTTTATTTACCCTATCCTCTCTCAGTTTTAATAGTTTTAGTGAAATTGAGAGGTGATTCAAGCTGCAATGTGCATATGAAACGTCCTACATACACGTTATTATTAAATATTAAGATTTGCTACAGCAGAAATACCTTAAGGTTTTTCAGTGGGGCCTGGAAAGGCCACAGCATCTACACACATCAAACTTTTGAGGCCAGAGGGTCAGATTATTCAGGACCTCCATTTTCCCTAGCTATAGAGAGGGTTGATAAGACAAAACCATTTATTTTTGGTGCCCCCAACTTAGTTTTAGAAAGCTATATTTAGTGACATGAGCACAGCTGTTTTACATGTTCAAGAGTTAGCTCTTGAGTAATTTGAGGACGAAGAGAGTGCCACTAGGAAATAACAGGGACTTTAGAAAATGCAGGTCTCATGTCAGAGGTGTGATTAAATTCTTACATCAGAATTGCACTCCAACGCTCTGCTATTGCCACTACTTCAATACCTATCATTCCTTCCTCCAGAGAATTTGGGAACCTTCATTTTTTTTAAATGAATAAGGGCCCAAGTTGCACAAACAAATTAACCAACTCCGACTTTCTGAAAAAGGGAAAGGGTCAACAGAAGTTGAACCCTTTTACTGATTGTTTTGAGGACATTATCTTCTCCTTTACATAACATCAATGATTAGTCAGCAGCCCTCTATGGGCCAATGCAATCCAGAGTCGTAACTCCGTAATACAATAGCGATATTTTGGTCACCCTAACCAACGCCAGTGTTAGCAGCACTCAGTGGCAGTCCTGAGAGAGTCGAGCAAATGCCATGAGAAGGAATATGGAAACATACTGCATTTTGAGGCAAAATAGACGATTCTAGGCAAAAATACTCCAACTGATAGGATGCTTAATCAATACGAAATTTCTTTAAAATATTGCCCCCAAATGAATTCTGTTCAACTAATAGTTCTGCATTCAAATCACTTCTCTGATGAGTGAAAACCTCCATTAAGCGTAGATACTTGTCAATAAGTACCATTATTCTGCATTTTAACAGTTTAGCTGTGTCAATCAGTTACTGTACTTACTAGCAATCAATCCAATCCCAGACACCAGTGAGCCAACCCATGCAGTCAGTCCTTTGCCTTCCTGGAATGCATCTAGCCACTCTGGGTAGAGGACTCCCACTGACTGGGGGGAGCCGTAGGCAAGAAATTGCGCCAGGAAAGACACCACTACAATGACCCATCCCCATCCCCCATCCAGTGCTTTTGCGGAGCTCTGTGGACTCATCCTGCCAGTTAGGATTTAAGGTCAAAACAAGGTTTTCTACAAGAGACGAGAGAGATGAGAAAAAGGGCATCGTAAATATGAGCAACAAACAATGTTTCAAGATGTTTTGACAGCAAGGAAACACAAATACAATCACTATATAAATATATTCATTTCTCATACCTCGATGTTAAAAGAAAGACCTTGTCCTTAATGCCTACCAGGCAGGTAGTCTGCCAAACCAAGTCCTGGCTAATTAGCAGCTCTCCATCAGTCAAGCATCTCATTTTGTCTGTTTGCAAACCACACCTTCCAGGGAGGGAAATCTACGTAGGACTACTAATTATTCATAAGTTTTTTTTTTTTCTTTCTAGGACTCACGCCCATTAAAAAGAAGGAAGTAGCTATTCGCCCCGCAGCGGGGTGAATTGGGGAAAGCGATCGGCTATCTGCCCCGCAGCGCGGCGGACAAGAGAAGCAGCTCTGCTATTCGCATCGCGGCGGGGCGGATAAGAGAAGCGCTTCTGCCATTTGCCCCGCAGCTGGGCCAATAAGAGATTTCGTTTTATAATCCGTCCCGCTTTTTAACTTTCGCGCTGGAGCGCTCCGGGACAAATAGCGTCTTTCAAGAAAGGAATGCAACTTTTTCCTGCGCGTCTCCAATTTCTGGTATCCTAGAATTAAAACAGGTCTACCCTGCTCACTACGCGGCTGCATCCACAGGGGAAAGGTTTTAGACGGACCGCAGGCAAAGTACCAATAACATCCTTTCTTGCCTTGCCGGCACTTACTTTCAGGAGGATAAAAAATAAAATAAAATACTTGTGGGCACTGGCAAATTAATCAAAACGAAATTTATCTCCTTCATTAGGGCTGACCTTTCAGAGGGAATTTGCAACTCTTAAAAACCCTTTTGCCAACATAAACAAAAATCAAGACAGTCAATTCTGCGGCGTGGCAATAATCTATCCTTCTCACTGTAAGGTGAAAAAAAAAAACAATTTCAAGCATGTAATTATTCAGTCGTATATTAATGGGGGAATTTTATAAAAAAAAATTATTTGTACTTACCACTGCAATTGCAGACGCCCGCAAAGCAGTCGATCAAGTGAGCGCAAAGTTGGCAAGGTGCGTCGACATGAAGGATGATATCATAGCACTCTATACAATATTAAAACAAGACGGATAAAAGTGGACTAAATGACACTTATTGTAAAAGAACTTTAGCCCTTGAATAAGAGGCTTCCTCTGCAGTTAAATAGCTAATGTGAGCTCAATCTTCGCAAGGTACCGCTTTTGTTGCCAGGAGTGGGAACCGGTTTGAAGCTGTTCTCGCTGGTCTAGCTAAAAAACGATGCTTAACTTCCTCCTGTTTTGTGGCTGGTATATGCTACATCTGATTATCCAGCTGAACTGCCAACATGTCATTTGCTTTTGAGAATGTATTCCGATTGTAACATGATTGCGCATTGTCTATTTATGCGATAATTTTTCAGAGAATGTTTATTTGGGCTCAATATGCAATGAGGCTTTAAATTGGACTTAGCCTTCGATTGCATCACTACCTTAACATGTCAATAAATGTGCTAGTGTTTACTGTGTCATGCATTCCTCGCTTTTCAGAGCATTATGTAAAAGTAATGAAAACGTCATTTATCAGGTACATGAGCGAATATTTTATGAAGCATTGAACCTGCACTCGCGAAAGGCACTGTCGCATAAATCACGTGTTCAAGATTAGTGAAGTTTCTGCAATTCCCGCACAAACGTTCTCTAGCTCTTAATCCCCCACTAACTGCCGTCAGTATATGGCTATTACAGCCTACATGCGCAATTGATTCCATGGAGGCGCTATGGCGATCCCATTTTCAGCATTGAGACACATAACTCCATCTCAAACGTCGGTAAATTTGTTTCGTTGTGAGAAATGCATACCTGCAAATGAGCTATATCAGCGTGTAAAGTGATTTTCAGAACCCCTCTCCAAAAAAACCATATAAATTAGGTCTACTATAAATTTTGAAAATACAAACCAAACGCAACAATAATTGTGGTGTTAATTTCTGAAGATCTCTCAAATACTTCGTAGACAGTTTGAAAACCAAAAATGAAAAATAATATTTTCTAAATTTAGGCTCTGTATGGCCGATACAGCGAAATGGCAAAAGACGGAAAAGTGCACGGGCGTACGCACTGGCTTAGTGGGCTACCACTCTCCCAGCTGCATATCATTTCATTTTCAGAAAGCTAAGATCACTTCATTCTTAAATTTTCCGTTACTGACTGAATTAGATCACCTAGAATTAGGCTGTTGTTGCACTTTTCTTGCTGTATTCTAATGGAATACTGTCATACGATAGGTGTGCGGATAATATAAAGATTATGGTGCGGACGGTTCAGAGTTAAGGGTCTAGACCTGTCAAAGAGAGATCTGATATCTATGTGAAGAGGCATAGTCATATAATTACACTTCTACAAAGATGTATTATTTTAATCACGCACGGAGACCACAGGTCTGCGAACATGTGGTTTATGAATCTACCCAACACAGGCCTACCGAAGAAAAACTGCGGTCAAGCTGCAACAAAAGTTTGTCAGATGTCGACCTTCAGCAACATAAAAAAAAGAATAAGTAATGTACTATGGACCGATGGCCTTTTTATGAATAAATGTTTATAAATCAAATCAAAAATAATAAAATCGAAAACACGCCACATTATCGCTAAACTTCGCACCACTACACCCAGAAGTCGATACATTTTCACCAGAACCAAACTCAAACTCGCACGGCCTGTAACAAACCAAATGAGTTTCAATCGTGTGTTGCTGGTTCTTTGAAAAAGGTACGCATCTGACAAACATTTGTTACAGCTTGGCCGTTTTCTTTGATAGGCCTGCAACAGTGGATTTGGTAGGATTTGTTTTCCTTTATTCTAATTCAGAACTGAAACGCGATAGAGAATCACATTTATAGACAAATAAGCGACCAACCTGCCACTGTGAGTTGTCATTTAGGCTGCTGTATTGGTTTTATTTCCAGTCTTAAGAATTCCTATTTCATACCCTAAAATCCAAGCGAATTGGGCATTTCAAATTCCAAAACGTATCCTTCAGCTGGAGACTTAATTTACCATTGTGAGTCATTTTACATACTACTGAGCACAATAGGCCAACATTAAATTTCCAAAGCTTATTACTGCCTGTGGTCTCATACAAGATTTGATGCCCCAGCCGAAAATTCCCTCAGGTGTGTTTCTGACAGTTTAATTCATCAGCCTGCTGGCCATCAGCTGACAAGTAAATGTAATCAGTTATTCCACAAACTGCCAACAACTTATTCCGTCAGTTTAACTGGCTTTGGCCAGCAAAGTCGAGCTAGTGACCATGTTCAACCAGCCACAGACCACCAATGGCCATTTGAAGGGTCAAAAGCATGGCTTTGATCATCTTAAACCATCACAGAATTAGAAATTTAATTGGTCTTCGCTGGAATTTTTTCGCTGGGATGGTATTTCTTTGCTGAGTAGATCAAGGCAGCATCCTAAAAAGAGAACTTACTTATCCATTTACCATTAAAAAAAAAAAAAAATCATAATAATATGAACATAAATGAGTGCCATGGATGTTACATCAGTCATTGCACGATCTAACTGACTATATCACTTTTCCCTAACCATCACTTCAGTCATTGTCTTAACTAAGCCAAAACTAATATGGTTTTATGTAATTACACAATCATACACTCATGTTATAAGAATTATTCACTTCTTTTAAAGGTATTTACCATTTAGTTGTAGAATATGATTTGTATTAAGGTACAAAGGTCCCTACTGCAATACTATTTTGACCCACTAGGGTATGCTTGACTGGAAGGTCAAATATTAATCAGGGAAATTCTCAAATGATCATCCATTAAAGTGAGATTAACTGCCCTCAAGATGTAGACATCAAGAACTTGTAAAAAAAAAAATAATAATAATCCTTCCAGCACTTCACCTTTTACGTGAGGGCTGATACTTTGGAAAACAGAGAACAGTCCTCTATCTCCCCTAAGCCTGACAGGTCATGCCTTCCTCTTAGGCTCTTTAGATGAAGCACAGTTACTGGCAGAGAGAAAATACACATTATTTCCATAGATCCAATGTTCCCCAGGCACTTTGATGGGGTTTCCTGCAAATGGACCAATGAGGATTTACAAGATGGATTTAAAATTCATAATCCTCTTTAACTTGAAAAAGAAAAACTTACATAAGTTAGAAGTTAATTGCATTTCGTCAGAGTTTTTTTAAATCAGAGCAAGTTTAGCCAGAAAGGTTCACATTCTTAAAAATGGAGGCACACTAAAAATGGATTTATTGCATTAAAACTGAAAAGTAAATTGATAATGGCCAACATCGCCTCACATAAAATCTGAAATCCAATCAGAGAGATACAGAGGACTCTCATAACATACAGCCTTTCCCATTGGCTGAGCAGGAATACACGGTCTTTCCTGATGCACCTTGAAACTAAATGGTCTTTTTGTGAGACTGCCAAAGTAGGACAGGCCTGGGCTAATCTGCGCAGTATGCCACAAACATTTATGCATTCAAGATCCATTATGACAGTGATTATATCTGTTTTCTTATCCAAGAGCTGACGAAGCCTCGCCCGCATGTAAAGAACAGGTTTCTGTTGAGCACACACCATAGGCCTGAACAAACCAGGGTTCTTTTATATAGCCAGCCGAGCTAGCTGGGTAATGCAGAATTAGTCATAGCCTCACTCAGATGAGAGCAAATTCAGTTAACAGGATAATTGACATATTATATGTCTTCACAACTTCAGTGAACAGTTGGGCCAATGCATGAAGGCATAGAGCGGAGATTTTTTTTTACTTTGGAAACAGTTTCCTATAAAAACTATACAGCAGCATTTTTGGTACAACTATGCTTACTAATTGATTAAATCATTGATTTGTGCAAAAAATAAATAAATAAATATATATATATATATATATATATATGACCACAATGCAAACAATGTGAGTACCTAGAACAGGGGTGGGCAATCACGGTCCTGGAGGGCCGGTGTGTATGCAGGTTTTTATTCCTATCAATTACCCTGACTAATTGAGTTAATTGATTGCATGCACAAATATAGATTTTTGCAATGATTCGATCAAAGGAAAATGTTTTATGAAGGGAGACAAGACTAGTCTCTGTAGTTTCATGATAATTTAAAGAAATGGACATGAAACGTCAGATTTCATAAATGGTTTGGCTAATTGAGACAATCAACTAATCAAAGACCAGACGTTGGTGTGAAAACCAGGGACAGATACGGCCCTCGCTGCCCACCTCTGACCTAGAATAACCTAAGGGTGAGCTGCCATTATAAAATTGGCGGGAGAAATGGCACAGTGGAAGCCACTTTTCCAAGGGGCTGAGCCAATTCAAGAAACATTGGATCCTTACATAATAGTTACACAATTAATGCAATTATACTTTATGGTTGTACCAGAGGTTTCATACAGAGTATGAGGTAAATATAAATTAACAATAATCAAAACTGAGGACAGTGTTAAGGCTTATGTGATTTGTGTGTTTCCTCAGGGAGAACGATCAAAGACATCATATGTAGCACATAAATACTTCACTACCAGTGAGCAACAGCGATGAAGAAACACTAGCTTTTTCACAACATGGTTTGTTGTGGTCCAAATTCCTCCATAGATTCGTATAGTTTCTTAGAAACAGCACATTTGGGGAAGCAAAACATTCCACTTTGTTTTCACTTGTGCATTTTTTGTAGCAAACAAAAATTATTTTTTTGATTAATAGACATGATTAGATTTTTTAGACACAAGATTTGTGCATGAACCATTGCTTGCCTGTGTAACACCAGAGGATCCAATTGTACCTTAAAACCTCTCCTGAAGTGGGATTAAATACAGATTAATTTAGTAAAGTGGAGAAATAAAATGTCACGACTCATTCACTGACGTATTCCTGTACCAGAGTGCAGAACACGCAAAGAGACAAGTAATGTTTCATCTGAGAGTTAACCGTTAGCTGATGATGCTGCATGTAATGGCATGGTGATTTTTACTTTCCATGTGTTGCAGGAAAATATCTTATATGGCATGTGACAAACAAGCAACCCGTACAGACGGGTGACAAGTTTACGGAAAAAGCTTAATAAATGGAAGCCTCTATACTGGTGAACTTCATGATAGATTTGAGCAATTAAATTCATATTGTGCTCTGTAGCACATATGAAAAGACTAAGCTGTTCCATAATTGGGCAATAAATGGCAGGAGCTTCAGTTGCAAAGACTGCTTGAGTAAATGGTGTTTCAATGGGGGCAGTGACTGAAGTGACATCTGCATTTAGATTGCTGGGAAAACCAACAAATAAATGGGGTCAGAAAGTTTAGTCAATGGCACACTTTTGATAGCTCTGATGCTCATGCAATAGTGCAATATTCAAGGAAAAATTTAAAAATAACTTATCTTTGGGTGAAAAAAATGAGTTGGCTGTGAATGTAGGAGGTCAGAACACAACAACTATGATTTTACAGTAAGGTACTCATGCAAGAACCCGCCCATTACGAAGATTAATGCAAACTTAAAAGTTCCGTGGTTCAAAAGTCATATGCACTGTCCGGCAAACATTATTGGTTTAAAAAAAAAAAAATTTTTAAAGTAATGTGGTCAGATGTGGTCTTGTCTATGGCGCGTGGCATTTTCCTGGCATCATCTGGATCCACTTGCATGGGTTTTCAAAATCAAGGTCATTCTAAACAATCACCTAAATCATATGAGAAAAACATTTCCATCCTGAGGAGTGGTCTATCCAAGGATGACTGTGACCCCACCCACAAGGTATGGGGAGTCACTGAATGATCTGAGATGTTTTAAAAACATGTCAATCACATTCTATGGCCTAAGCAGTCACCAGATCTCAATACAATTGAATACCTCTGGGATATTTTGGGCCAGCACTCTGAACTACCATCATCAACAGAACACGAGGTGAAGGGATATCTCTGGAGAGAAAGGTGGTCCAAACTTCCAGATGATTCCTTGAAACGTAAAGATTACACCATAATGGCATTTTGTAGCCATGACGAAGGGCCAATACCTAAAACGTACCGTCTAGTTTATTCTTCGTTACCCGTGTTTTCGATGCACAATCAGGAGAAAAAATAAGTATGATGGGGCCATTGGTCTGTGAGCAATAAATACACATCGGGGCTAATGTTAAGTATCGCCAAACTCAAATATAATTTTCACAAAAAAAAAAAAAAAAAAAAAGGCAAGTGATAAACTCAAGTCATAAGTGCGCATTTCCGTGAAGGCTTTAGCATGCATTCAGGGTGCATTTCACATTCAGAAGGTTTTGTCATGAACCATACTTAATTACACATGCTGAATGTTCGCAGTTGGGTGGCACTTCAGAAAATTTGTTTCATCCAATTAAGATATTGATTCCAGTTTTACCTCCGTCAACGAAGTTGGGGTGGAGGTTATGTTTTCGCCCCAGTTTGCTTGTTTGTTGGTTTGTTTGTCTGTCTGTCTGTGAACAACATAACTCAAAAAGTAATGTAACGATTTGTCTGAAATTTGGTGGGTGGATTGCAACTACATCAAGGATGGACCCTCTTGATTTTCACCGCGATCAGTGAAACAATATGGCCGCCATCTTGAAATCCGATAACTCAACCTTGCTCCCACGCATGAAGATTTAGATTGTGCTGCCTTGTCGGAGGTTTGCACTCTACGAGTGCCTCTAGTTTTAAATTTAAATTCAGACTTCAGGGGACATTTTTTGACTAACACCAGTCTCCTTCACATCTTTGAGGAGCAGTAGGTCCATACTTTTAACAGCATTAAATGTCTTGAAAACACCCTATAAAAGCTGATAAAGGATAAAATTCAAATTCCAACTGATTTTGTATGTCAGAAGAGATATACGTTTAACCCACATTTCTGAGAATTACGTAATGTTTGTTATTTAGTCCTTTGTTGAGATGAAACTTGTTTTAGGAATTCAGTTGTGCTTAACTTCTGTCCAGGTGTACATTACTGTCCAAGACCTGGACCAGTTTTATCCAGCAAACCTGCAGGCACTGACAGCAGCAGAATAAATGTGTAGGGAATTCTGGATCACAAGTCCCGCATAACGCATGCTGAGTGTTTACATTCAGTGCAACTTATGATGCGTCAATTTGAGGTCAAAATACACATTGTTAAAAAAAAAGAAAAAAAGTACAAAATAAACAAATAATCTTCCTTAAAGACTGAAATCGGATGCCATGCAAAGTGTCTTGTATAGAACCACTCAAACCAAAACACTGATTTTAACCACATATTAAGGCTTTAATTACTGATGTGGGGAGAAGCGAGATAATGCTGACGATGAGCAATACCACAGCGAGTTAAGGCTTGAAGGTGTTCCATCCATTAATGAGAACAGCGAAACAAAAGCAAACTTTACATTCATTTGTCAACAGTCTGTTGAAATTAAACATCCCACCCTAAAATCCACCTTAAATAATCAGAAAAAAAAAATACTTGAGAATGAGTCTCATAAAACTATGAAATGTAAATGAACACTTCACCGATAAATGACTTCTCATAACAAAACAGCATATTTACAACAAAAAAATGAAATGATCAAAATTAAAAAAAAGAAAAGCAAGAATGAGTGCCTGGCACCCTGCATGTGAAAAATCACCACCGATGTTAATGAAATGAATCCCAATGGGAACTTGGGATCAAATTGTCATGCAATGGTGCTTCACGTGTGCGCGTTTGTGCGCGCGTGTGTGTGTGTGTGTGTGTGTGTGTGTGGGGGGGGGGTCGCTATGGTAGTAAATAAAGGTAAAAATTATGAATTTCATCTACAATTACAGTAACTGCCAGGAATTATCAAAAGATCTCAAAGACCTCGTGAATGTGCTTGTTTGATAGGCTGGGCATAAATCCAAGTGCTTAATACTGCCTTAAACTATTCACCTCTATACATGGGAAGATGACAGGAAGTTTCACTAAAATAACTACGCATCTTGGTGGATAAATTCAAAGTTTAAGACTAATTACTGAGATACCCCAATCTCAGTGAATTCGCACCAAGTTCTGCCAAACGCAAAAACACGCACACCTACACACTCCCATATGTAAATGAATGCCATTATTGCAAGTAATATAGTTTATCATTTACCACAACAGTATTTGACAATGATCTGAGGACCATGGAGTGATTCTTGAAGATATTCGGCAAGATCACAGTGATAGAATTTACACAAAAACACTGTAGATTGAAATATTGACTCATAACCCAATAGCAAAAACCACACATGGCCAAGGATACAAGTCACAGCACATAATTCTTTTTCTTTAAAAAAAAAAAAAAAAAAAAAAGAATACGTTCATTTCTTATTTGTTTTTCTGTATGAAATTTTAGAATAAAAGCGGACACATGGCACCAGTTAAAATATCAAGGAAAATTGTGTCAAATGAAAACTTGCAGCCCACAGCACATTATTAGCCCTATATTTCCCCATAAAAATCCAAGTCATAACCACTGACAGCTGAGCCACATCTTATGATGATGCAAATAATGCGTGAGTGTTGCCATAACTGAAGTATTCACATTACCGCTTTGCAGGCCATGGACTGCATTACCGAACAGAGCAAAGCTGTGAACAGGACAGTTTTTGTTACCTTTCCGAAAGGACCTTACCTTTTAAGCATGGCTGGACTGCATCTACACTCTAAAAACCTCAATGTTGGATTGACTTAATGTTCGGTCAATCGTTTCCACATAACAATGCGAAGTACATTTTAAGTGCAGCTCAAACTGCAATGCAGATATTTCCCTTCTTTCCTCAGAAACAATAGTAAGGTTCAACTATGAATATATTAGGAGCACTACTCGACTGAGCAGATAATGATTTCAAAACAAGGGCAAATTCCTGTTGATTAATGATTTCATATGCAAAAGAATTTGGGGGGAAAAAAAACATGTTTTTTTTTTTTTGTTTTTTTTTACAGTTTCACATAAATAATATCAATAAATCCCATACTAGAAAAAAAGATCCTATCACTCAAGACTTTCAGTGTTTTTCTTGTTCTTTTGTACCTCAAAACTGAATATCTAAAATTTTTAGAGAAGAGAATTTTATTTTTTTTTCCCCCAATCCAAAAGCTGAAGGTTATTTCCGGCACTCCATATTTTGCCCAAAGGGACTGAACAACTCCATCTTGGATGCAGACACTGACCGCTAACAGGGGTGTATACCAGTATTTATCAAGATTGCGCATTTCAAATGCAGTGCTCAACCCGCAACTGTCAGAAAATCCAATATCCTCGCAGAGACAGAGACACAAATGCTGGCAAACTAATCATTTGGTCTGTCAGACTTAAGCTGTACAGGGAGAGATAAATACAAACTTCCCTTAAAAAAAGCTGACCTTGAAGGCTTTAAACTGAAATATTAACAAATCTGACTATCACATTTTCACAGATGGAGTGGTAAATGTTTCAGATGCATCCAAAAATGAAAATAAGGACAACGAAAACCCAAAACACAAGTTTCTGATGAGCACTGACAAGAATGTGTCGCTGGGATTAGCGTTGCCCTGCCACAAAACAGGCTGCATTCTAAACATTTACAACACAGTTGACAGAGAAGCCTATATATAATTTCAGTGCAAGTACTTCAGCTCCATACATAATAAGCACACATTTCCCTTTCAGCGACTTGCTCTGTCCAAGTCCACAGCAGCACAGGCCATGCACTATGGCTGCGATACAGGAGGATGCACTGACTGCTGGGATGTAGTTGCCGGGGTAGAGGATAACTGGACTGCCATTGGCTGCACTGGTGGCGGAGGTGGAGGTGGATGCTGCACCCCAGACTGTGTGTTGGGGGAGGGCGGAGGTGTCGGACGCTTAAATTTATCAGGACTGTTGCTTCTTCTCGGAGAGGGTCTCTGCTGAGAGAAAGAGATGAAATGAAACAAATAAAAGTTAAACTTCAGTCCCTAACATTACAAAGGTACCATATCTCATATAATCATTAATCAAACCAATCCAACGTCCTCAAGTAGGAACTACGTCCTGCAGGCCTGGTGAAATTAAGGATTTATTTCACCATCCTTCGCCAATTGAGAGGCCTCGCTTTGACGTCAAATTGTCCGTTTTAGTAATTTCTTAAATCCCATTAACAGGAAAGTCATAAAATAAGATGACCTTCAGTTTTCAAAATTCTCGCAATCAAAGCTCTGTGGATGTAACACTGCAGATATAGTGCCAAAAAAAACTTAAAAACAGACTCATTTCATAACAAGAAACGCCGCGTGTGAACACCCTCGGCCTGACTTATGAAGTGTTCCAGAACAATTACACAATAACCAAAGTGGAATTCCACAGAACATACATTTACAAATACAAAAATGCCCAAAGTCCCACAAAAATTTCGGAAAATTCAAATTTTTTTTCCACTAATCAAGAGCCCCGCATATATATGATCGTTCCCCCAGGTATAAACCCCCTAGCTCAAATGCTTCATCAAAATCACTCCACAACAAAGTTTTTTTCAAAAACGCCATTTTTCCTCAAAAAATGGTCCGATCTGAAAAAGTCTTTCCTGGCCTGGATTCCCTACATTACCGCAAATGTTTTGGCATGGGTAACTAGTTTATTGATGCTGACTTTAGAGGTGCACACACGGACAGACAGACGGACAGACAGACGACGAACTGATGACAATACCCTTCGGCCTGAAGTCGGGCCGAGGGTAAAAACCATTTGTAATATGCTTTCCTCTTCCTGAACAGCAGAACCTATCGAGCACACACACGATCCTTGAGCATCCCACTCACTGCGTTATGGCACAAGACAGGATCACACTAATGGTGTTTCATTTGCTACAGCTTTATCAAAAGTTCATCGAAAAGGCCGATTCAGCAGCAATTTAGATCTAAAACACAGTGACACACTTGACAAAAACGAGTCAAAAATAAGACCATTTTAACCGAAAAAAGGGTCCTTGATGGATACGAATTTTGAGTTCGGGTGAAACTGATGACTAAATGAGAAGAAAAAGCCAACATAAAAAATGACAAGCACACAAGAGTCTTTGCCCCACTGAGTAGAGGAGGCCGTCCGTGTCCTATAGATTCTGATGCTCAAAAGCCCCTTGGCTCGCACCAGGCGCGTACTTGTGGCCAGTTAACCAGTAACTGCACTGGAAGAAAGCGTGTGGCTCAGCATATTTCCATCCAGTGAAGTGGTACGTGTTATGTGAGCACAAAGTACAAGTGACTAAATGGAAAGACTGAGGGGACAAGGGAAAAGCTAACTAAGTGGGAAATGGCAGCAGAGGTCTAAGATGTAGAGTAACAATATATTATCCAACTGGCGGCTGGTGTTTGAGTTAGAATAACAGATGGCGTCGGCGGACATTGCTCAAAGAGAAAACTAAATGAAGTCAATGATGCGAAATGGGCTCATGGCCTAGAAATTATGCCCATTTCTCGGCACTTCATTTGGGAATAAAAAGGGGGAAAAAAGAGAGATACTAATCCTAGGAAACCAATGGTCCCTGTAACTAGCAAGACAAACTGAACACAGAATGTAAATGGGTTTTTTAATGCTTTGAGACAGAGAAGTAAAAGAATTCAGTCTCGCACACACCCGCGCAATCAGCGAGAGGGGAAAAAATTAGGGCAAGCGTTTCCCAAGATCAGTTTCAGGTAGAGTCATCAGATGCTGCTAGTGTGGAAACTCGCATCTCAGCTTCAGCTCTGGGCTTTTCTCTCCACATATCTGCCACTCCGTTTAAGAAAAAAATAGTCCTGCAAGTCTGAAAACAAGAAAATGCTGCATCACAGAGCAACACTGACTGAAGTCTGCTTTCCATAAGTAAAGTAACCAGATAAGATAAGACACTGAAATAAATAGGATTTCATGAGCCACTAAAACACGAAAAGGTCACTCCGTATAAAATCAACTATTGCCTCCCTCCTGACTCCCTTGGAATCAGCTGATTTTTCTTTGTACAATAACTTCAGTATAATTAATGAATCCTTGCCAAATTTTACTTTGATCTTGTGAATATTTTTTGAGTCACAGGCTCTAAAATTACACGAGGGTAGGTCAAAATTTCTTGTGTCATTCTCTCGGGCTTTTTTTAGCCCTCATAACTTCATAGCTACATGAAAATTTCAGAGCTGAAAGACATATTGTAGCACTGTTGAAAACTGCAATTCAATCAACTGCAAGCACATTCTAGGTGTCACAATCTTAAACTAAAATCTGGATTTTCTTCAACGAGATTTGTTCTGTGACAAGCTTCAACATCATGGGAAATGGAAGTTTCAGTAGCAACACTGCATCAATGAAGTGGAGGAGAAATGGTTTTAGACCCCCACCCAAGTGTTCACCAACCTCATCACATCACAGAGAATGACTCAGAGCTGTTCTCTTGGCATGACACATTTTAGAGCAGAAAAATTGCTTCATGGGATTTAAAAATTTCTTTTAATTATGTGACTTCAAAAAGTGATTTAATACTTGTGGATATTTTGAATAAAAAGGTCACAAGTAGAAGAATGTTTCTGCATCTCATTCAGTTCATTTTTACTAGTGGGTGTCAGTAACTCTGGAGGAAGGTGTATTCAATCAAACAAGTGATAAGTATCTTTCCCAAAGCAACAGGAAATGGAATTGGGTCCAGAAAAATTAACGGACACCATTGCCAGGCTCCAGAAATTCTCACAGCAAATTATACTTGATTCCAATAAGAACTGCTCTACTTATTGAGTTTTAGACATAGATAAGTTTGGCCTAAAGGTCATGCTACAGGACTGGTTGTAGAGTCACAAGAACAACAAGAGCCATCTGGCAATGGCGGATCCCCCCGGCTGTAGGTTGTGTAACCTACAGGTTGTGTGGACAGACGGACGGACCGAAACCGCCAAAAGGCACAACTAGACCATAAGGAGAAGCTCCATGCCAAATTTAGTGTTTGTAAGTGGTATAGTTTTCGAGTTCTGGTCCGGAAACAATTTTATTACAGACGGACGGACGGACGGACGGACACACTGATCGCTATATACCCCCGCATTATATGCCGGGGGGATAATAGGGTCGTTTGGGTGATGATGGCAGGCTAAAAATAACACCAAACAGCTTTGCCTCATCTTACTTTGCTTTGTCTTAGAATTTGTAAAGAAAGGCTAGTTTTAATGACCTTGTCAGCCTTATTCCATCAGTTAGAAGCCACTTCATTGCCTTGTTTCATCAGTTACACATTTCCCATTTTTTTATAAAGTATAAGGTCACTTCCAAGAGAGCATAATATGAATACTGACCTTTTATTCTTCATAACATGCATAACTATGTTGCATTATTTTGCAGTTAAAAACAAATAATTAAATAATTTTCTGGGATTGTTATTATGGGCAAAAAAAAAAAAAAAAAAGCACACCAATCAGTCTCCAAGAGCCAAGTTTGGTTACCACTGATCAAAGCTATGGTCATAAAATAGTCATCTACCTCTAAATAGTCATCTTCTAGTCATCACCTACACTCCTAAACCTAGAACAGTTTAACCTCAACAATACAAAATCATCACACAGAATTAATCTGGATGTCGCTACAGTATTTGTACTGAGGCTTGTGGAATATTAGCTGATGAGACACAAAGCTGCGTCACAAACTAGAAACAAGGGCGAAGTGAAACTAGAAACTGGCTACAAACTGTATATGGTCATGATGCAATCAGTTCGGTGACTTATGAGTCTTCAACCACTGCCGGGCTTCACAGCGACTTTCCTTGGGCGAAATAACACAAACAACTCCTTTGTAAGTCAGTTATATGTTAAAGTTATCCATTTTACCTCTTGAGACCGAATGCAACATTTGGATGTACTTTTGTATATCCCTTTAAGATTTGGGGGGGGGCGACGTCTACATGTTTTAGATTTTATCACTGATTCAAGAAATATAACTATTGAAATGCATGTGGGGAAAGCAAAATCCAATGGAGGAGTTGAATTTAAAAGAAGTTTCTAAAGCTGCGCGACGCCTGAGGACCTGAGCGAAGGGAGCGACCCCGAGCCTGAGTACAGCAATCACGTTCACAAAAGCAATGTGAAGATTCAGACCCAGATCATGATGCAACTACGGAAGCACTAGCCAAGGCTCAGTGGTTGAGATGCTTATTTAAGGAGGAGAAGGATTTTAGTGAGTTTGCAGGATTTATAGCTAACTGGAAAACAGGGAGATATTACCCATGCCATAAAATACAATCAATTAGCAATGATCTGAAGGCATTAGTAGTAGTAGTAGTAGTAGTAGTAATAATAAAAATAATAATAATACTACATCATGAGGAGTAAAATCAGTTTTGTTTAGCTTTTTCCCCAATGTTAGAGAACACTAGGACTAAGAAAATAATTCCGAATGAAAGGTCTATGCTCTCAAATAATTTTCATTTCATGTTTCTATATGATACAGTGGATGGAAAAAAACATTGATTGAATCAAACATTGGTGCACATTAACAATTTTGTAAAGTTTTTCAGAATTCCCTCAGGTTTTAGGAGGTTCTTTTAAAACAGCCTAAGGTTGCCTAAAGTTTTTGAATACTTTTTTAGAGGGCACTGGTCTTAATTAGTAACATTTACAGACTCACAGAGCAACACAGAATAACACATCCCTGGCCAAATACAGGAAATACAGTCATCAGAAAGGGAGACAATCAGGATAAATGACAATCTCATTATCATATTTTATAAAAGGATCACGAGTAATTCAAAATAGGTTATCCTTCAATTCACAATTCCTGAAAATTATAGACCATCTATTTCCTACAGATATTGCCATTTTAGTAAAAATGTGTGCCACCATTACAGTGCACTAAAAAAAAATGTGTCTTATAAAACATGCCATGTGATGATCAAAGCTCGAGGCCACTGAAAGAAGGCCTGACGTATCCAACCTAAAAAGGAAAAGGATCAGCAACTAACAGGAAATCTGCTGCACAAAGGCAATCAGTCATATAAAGGAAATCGGCCGGTGGCGTGGACTCACCGCAATGCCATGTGAGGAGCCAACATGGACGTGCAGGCCCGGGGCGTTGTAATAGGACATGCCTGCTCTGGTCAGGGTGGCTGGTGGGGTGAACCCCACAGTGTGGCTCGCATAAGACAAACCTGGAAGAGGGAAATTCATCAACATTTGACAAGATGCACAACTGCACAATAACTAAACAAGGGCCGCACGTTTCGATTAAAGCAGGGAACACAGCCACGCTTCTACTATAAAGATCTATGGTCTGTGTCAGTAAAATTTAGCCAAGTGAAAAAAATCCTTCAACCACCAAGCTACAATTACTTTTTACCATCATTAAATCAAATGCAGGACAACAATGATGCATTGCACGAAATGGGAAAATTTATAGTGATGCTAAAGTTGTCAGGGTAATTGATAATCTCGGAACCAGCCCTCAAAAAAAAAAAAAAACCAGCCAGTGCTCATTTTTCAGCAATGTCAAAACTACAGAGTCAGAACTCAATACTTCCAACTAAGTCCATCGACTACTAAACTCCATAACCCATTCATATCTAAAAAATGAGTTGCAGTGTGCATTTATACACTGCCTGGCCAGAAAAAAAGGTTACCATTGGGATTTTAAAAAGCAAAAAGAGCCTTTGATTAAATCAATATTGTAGTAATTAACATGTTTCAGCTGGCAATAATTCTTTTAAATCGTAATGGAAGCAGTATGTAGCAGCTCATGCCTTAAACAAACGTGACAGAATAAGTATTCCGTGGTCATGGAAAAGATGTTACTGGGTTTCCAAAGGGGCAAATTATTGGCCTGCATCAAGGAAAGAAAACTACTAAGAAGACTGCCAAAATCACTGCAGATGGATGAAGAACTGTCTGACACATTATTCAAACCTGGATGGGCAGTGGTGAACCATCAACTTTGCAGAAGAAATGCCGTTGGGAAAAAAAAAAAGAAAAAAACCAAAAAAAAAGAAAAAAACCAAAAAAAAGAAAAAGATGTGTTTGTGAAACACTGACGCCCCCGGATATAATCATAGTTTGGATTTATAATACGGAAAAAGAACAGATGGAATCGCTTGGACATGCAAAGGGTTAAACAAACAAATAAAATATTTAAAAAACTTTTCCAGGAAACTATTGTGTAATTAAGGTGAAAAATTATCACCTCATCCGAAAGGTCTCGTGTCAAGGGATACACATGTGAAGTATCAAAGGTCTATCACTGACCAATGATAAGTTATGGCCAAAGTTAACGTTTTTTGGAAATTGCGTCCTTCGCCAAGGTCAAGGTCAAAAATGATGGCCTCATCCGAAAGGTCTTGTAACAAGGGATACACATGTCAAGTATCAAAGGCCTATCTCTAACTAATCAAAAGTTAAGGCCAAGGTTAAAGTTCTTTGCTGCTGCAGACAGACACAGACAGACAGACGGACAGGTGCAAAACAATATGCCCCAGTGGCATTAAAAAGACAAATAATTGTGATCGGAGATCATTAAAACACTTGGTACACTCTCATCGTAAAAAATCTGTGAATTTCCACAGGCACAATTAGAAGAGAACTTGCAGGCTAAGGACTTAACAGCTGCGTGGTCTCAAGAAAAGCACTTCCAAGTGAGGCCAGTCAGGCGGGAGAAGAAGCAACTCTAATATGCTAAGCGGCAAAATGATTGGACTGCGGAGCGATGGAAAAAGGTCATGTGGTCTGAGGATCCAGATTTGCCCAGTCATAGAGCAATGAACTCATTCAGGTAAGAAGGGAAGTCCATGAAGCCATGCATCCATGCAGGGGGTGCGCCGACTGGTCAACATTATGCAGCAACAACATGAAGTCAGCAGACTCCTGGAATGTACTGAATGAAAAGATTATGCCATCAATGGCTTTTCTCCTTCCCTGGCATATCCCAGGATGACAAAGCCAAGATTCATCGGGCTAAAATAGTGGCTCATTGAGCATGAGGTATCATTTTCACACATGAACTGACACGCCACAGTGTCCTGACTTTTACCCCATTAAAAGTCTTTGGGATGAGCCGGAAAAAGCTTCACAATGTGGTTTGACTCTCCTGCCATCAATATAAGATCTCGGCCAAAAATTCACGCAAATATAGAGTGAAATGAATGTTGTACGGTTGCATGAAATTGTTATGTTACAACAAATGTGTGTCATGATCAAAGTTAAAGGCAGCCCAATAAAATATTTGTGCAAAACTTTTTTTTTTTGGGCCAGGCAGAGAAATAAATCAATAAGGCATTCACAAGAACAAATGTTTGTTCTCTTTTCTTTCCTCTTTTTCATGTAACGAGACTCATTTTAGATGAAAGTCACCAGTTAACATGGCTTGCACACTTGTATGTTAATCTAAAAACAATCTTTTAATGCTTGTCAGATGATCTAATATACTGTTAAACTGCTATACAGAGCACTTTTTACAATTCTATAATTACCAAAAAGGTTTAATAAAGGCCTATGTTTAACAGAATATTCATTCATGCATTGGTATCACAACCATTACCAAGAATTAAGGATTTTCACTCGTATCAGTATCAAATAATAAATTTCGGCATCATGATAAAATTGCATTCAATTTCAAAATGGGATAAAGCAACACCAACACCAGCCAGCTGAGTACCATTTTGCTCTTAACACATAGTAATAATCTTGAAGATCTTTATTCAAATAAATGTTTGTTAAGTCACTATCTACTGCCGAATAAGGTAGTGCAATGATGATTCATGATGCATTCAAGAAAACCACTGCATTTGCATTATTTACCAATATAAACAAATGGGCGTCAATGGCAACATTGTCAGGAAAAATTAAGAGTAGCTTACTGTTAGTAATGGGTTTCCATAACCCTGCAGTGGTTGGTCAGCCAGAGAGAGCAAGCAAAGCCGGCGTAACAGACTTGGATTTTTTCCAATCTCTATTAGCATTGCAATAAGTGAACTATGGCCAATAAGAAATCATTTCCAATCAAAGTGACACCATTGTTACCTCCTGGATAAGCCGTTTGAGAATCTTGCCAGGCGTGGTGGTGCCAATTGATTAATTAGTGAGTGACGCTCCTCACAACACTCCCTCCCAAGCTTCACTTACACGGGAGTAAAAATGCAGTTTTGGGACTTAGGTGTGCGTGTTAAGGCTGCTCAAGTAAAAATAACACTCGGTCTACAACCAGTGACATAACCAAAATGACATAACCAAAATGCAGGTTGACACTCAACCTATTTCTGAGTAAGAACTGGATAATAAACTGAATGAATTTACTGAACAATTGGGCTTCCAATAAACTGTGTTGCCATTAACGATCATCACATACAGCGTTGCGTCAACGAGGAAGGCCACAATATGAGATTGCATGGACAGTTCACTGAAATTTCTCCAAATTCCGTATTGAAGTAGAATATTATGTAGTAAATGCTGCTGAAGATGGTATTTAGATGAGATTTAGATTTTATTTAAGTAGATAATTGCCGTTCATACAATCTCATATTATAGGCTTCCTACAACTTTCCCAGAAGCCGACCTGCAAAGACCCAATGAATGGCATTGCTAACTTGAGAGTTCAACACATGGCATGCATACTAACCGATTTCAAATGCATGCCATGCGTTGAACTTTCAAAATGCACTAATTATTTAATCACGTCGAAGCGTTGGTAATTTAATAAATTAATTATCGCTTTGCGCGGCAACCAGCGAGCAACTATGCTTCCTTGCAAATGCTACCTATTCTTTTGAATGCTGAAAACATAATGATTAAGTGCAAAGTGGTTACTTTACTATCGGAGCCGTGTTTACTCGCGAACAATCGCCGGGCTCGAGTCCCGGCGCCATCTATGAACAGGACAGCAGTAAGTGCTGCCGTGCGAGCTGGCCGGATTATTTTCACAGATGGTCGTTGGCGTAATGGATAAGAACTGCGCGGTGTAGCATCTAAACCATCCAAACAATGACTTGTTTTCATGCAATATACGATAAGGATGCAATCAATTATGCTATATAAATCTTCTACTAACAAAGAAACAGATTGTGGGGTGACAGAATGCCAGAGACATGGGGGGGGGGGGGGGAGAAATCTTTCATAAAAAATTCTTGACAGTACGGTAAATTTGGAAGCACAGTTTGACGCATAATGGAATCTCATAACTCATGCACATGCAACGTGACTCTTTCCTTTCACCGTTCTTGGCGCAAGCTACACAAGATTCGCACAATCTCAACTTTTTCGCAGTCGGGTGCGAACTAGCCAGTTGATCACTGCGACCAACATCGCTCATACCGTAGTTGTTACGAGGGTCATTCAAAAAGTTCTAAGCCTCGCCCAGAAGGAAGAACAATAGCTGAACCTTTTTGTTGTGGTAACACACTACAACTTCACACAAGACTAGAAACAAGTAATCAGAATTTTGTCTTCATTACAGTGCAGGTGAGACCTTTGGAAAGTTGTCTAGTGCAAGGTAAATGTGAAAATGGACAAAATAAGAAGTCTGAGCAGTGAAAAAGTATCCGCAAAAGAAAGGTATGACACCCAAGAAAATCCACGAGGACATGGTAAACACACTTAGCCTCACTCCTCTTCCTATTCCACTGTTAAAAAGTGGGCTGCTGAATTCAAGCAGGGCGGGGACAGCACAGAAGATGACCCTGGGTAAGGATGCCCAAAAACATCAACCACTGATGAACAAGTTGGTGCAATTCACCGCATGGTTTTGGATGACAGACGTTCAACTGTCCAACAGATAGCTGAGGCCACTGGCATCAATGCTGGCTCAGTGCACACTGTTTTAACTGTGATCTTGGGGATTAACAAGCTGTCTGCAAGATGGGCACCGAGAATGCTGATGCCAGAAAAGAGCGGACATGTTCAGGACACTTCTGACTCCCTTGCAGGGTGACCGAGAGAATTTCCACTGAAGACTAGTGACCCAAGATGAAACATGGGTTCACCACTTTGAACCTGAATCAAAGCTTCAAAGCAAACAGTGGAAACACCATGGTTCTCTGGCCCCAAGAAAATTCAAGCAAACGGCGCCTGTCGGTGAGGAGATGGCCTCGGTTTTATGGTATTCTGAAGGCATTATTATGAAAAACAACTTGGAGAAAGGTAAAACTATTAAAGGACAGTATTGTCCATCAGAATTGCAAGAACCGAAGAAGCAAACAAGATGAAATGCGCAGGAAAGCTGCGGGTGGGTGTGCTCTTGCTCGAGGACAATGCGCCCGTTCACACTGCACAAATGGCGGTGGCCTAAGCAGCCAACTGCAGCTTTTAATTGTTGTCTCAGGCCCCGTAGGGACCAGACTTGGCTCCATCTGACTTAACTGTTCCCTAAACACAAATCCCACCTACATGGTCACCATTTTGGATGCAATGATGAAGTCATTAGAGCTGTGGAGGAGGTTTTGAGGGCCAGGACGCTACCTTATTCTGTGATGGGATAGCAATGCTTGAGCATCGTTGGACCAAGTGCATTGAAGTTAAAGGAGACTATATTGAAAAATACTGAAAAAACTGTCTTTCTCCAGTGATTCTTTATAGGCGAGGCTTAGAACTTTTTGAATGACCCTCATATCAACAATACAACGAGGTTTCAGCTTTATTTCACCCTGACGATTCCTCTTCACTGTTTCAAACGTGTGGCCCTCGGGTTGACAGCATCTTCACAAGCTTTTTGTCGATCACGGTGAAAATGAACTGAAAGTAACGGAATGTATGCAGGTTACTTATTATATCACCCAAGACCAATCATAATGTCAGAAGAACTCAAATCATTTTCTTTGTTTAGATGCAAAGCAAAAAGCATTCATGATAACAGTTCCGCATGTTTAGATGCAAATCGAGCAACGTGATAAGATGCGGCTCTGGGACTCCAGCCGGTCGGCAGCAATACGAGTACACACGTTTCTGGGCAAGTTCGATAAGCCAACTGATAAGAGATCGAACAGGCGTGAGTTGCGGTGATGTTAATATACGGGAAACAAGTGGTTGAAATAAATTAAGTTGCACTGTTAAAAAAATCCTAGAATGGGAGATGGAATTCAGGGAAAGCACTGGGTTAATTTTTCATTTTTTATTATTAAATTTTTTCCCCATCCATACAATATCACTATTAAGTCTGTTGTGAATGTTACCCTTCAGTGATCTGTCATTTCTTAAAACTTTCTTAATAATCACAGGCTTATATATTGGTCTCGATTATTCGGTAAATAAATTGTGTGATTATTGATAACGCAACCTTAAACAGGGTCAGCTTGAATGCAATTATTCATTTAAGGGTCAGAGACTCACAGCAGATCATTTGAAAATTACGCAACGCCAGCGTTGCCACCAGGTGGACGTTGGGATTTAGGGAGTTAAAGAATGACAAACTACCCAATCAGAAGGCATGTCACGGGGACTATCAAACGAAGAACTTTGCCAATATAAAGACTAATACCTATAGCAGCCCCAGTCCAAGCAGCCTGAAAATGCTATGTTTTACAGGCTACAAAGTACCTGCAGTATGAGGCTGGGGCAATCTCTGTGGTAGGCTGCCCACAATCTACTAATAGCATGGATAGTGTCAACAGGAAAAACACAGGTTTTCAGCATGACAGTGACCTGAATCATGGATCAATAATAGATGGGTAGCTAAATACAAAATTACCCTACTGTTTTTCAGTGGCTCTAATAGAAAACCTGTTTGAAAATGAAGACAGCAGTCTAAAAGTACAGACAAAAGAATTTGCAAGGTCTTGAAAAAAGCAGTTAAGCGCCCCCTCAATATGCTCACCAACCTAAAAAACACAATCAATATAAAGTCCTGCATTTCTGAGAAGTACAGGAATAAAAAGATTTTCAAATATGACTGACACAATAACTTTACAAAGAAAATGTATCCTTACCAAGCAACAAGAGCAAAAATTGAATACAAAGAACTTAACACTATATGTTCATGAAGGGAACTAACAGATTACGTAAGAAACTGCAGTTTCAGCAGTTTGCAGTTTGTTCGAAACACAAAGCACATACTTCAAAGATCTCAGGACAACTTGGTTTATGATGCCCTTTCATTAATAGGCAATAATCATGTACTTATCAAATCTTGAACTTATCACTTGTATCATCAGGATAAAAATTACCCAATCAGGAAAACGTACAAGATCAGCAGCAATATCATATTCACTTCCTTGCCAAGGCCATTTCACTCCAATTTCAGGAGTCAAAATCTTTTAGTGCAATGCTGTGACTTCATGGACTACACAAAACAAATTATCAAAAACTCCAGGGACCCAATTTTTTTTGCACGCACTACACCTGTCAATATGTGCACAGACCAATGGCAAACACCTATTCATATTTTCCTCCAGGCGCAAGGCCAAAGTGGCATGTTTCTGTAAGGGCTGTAGACAACTGTGAAGAGAAACGGATATCAAGACCGCAGGTCATAATTCTGGGGTGATTCCCATGTAAATAAGACTGTTCCCGTATAGGTGTCATGCAAATGATGTTGTGCAAGGCAATTTTTGGAATCTTTTTTTATGCATAGAGCAATCTGCATATGACCTGCCAAGACTATGTCGAAACTGAATCCCAACCCATTTCTACTTTCACTAGAAGCGGCTGACAAGCAGAATAACGCATCCATTAATGGAGAAGACAGCAGATGCTAAAACCATTCTATTTTGGAAAGAGTATGACCTGAAGTTTTGAAACTGATCAACTAATAATTTCAGGCTCGTTTCCCTGCTGACGTATAAGGATCATAAATGCCATAGCAATCTAGGTCATGTGTCTCCACTTTGGCTATTTGAGGCTGCTAGCATGATTTAGCATGGGCTCCCTTTCTCTTTCAGTGAGGACTATAAATGGATATCCTGATATGAAGTGAGATTCAAAGATTCTTTTTACCAGATTTTATTTGATTGCACCCACTCAATTGGGAACAGTCATTTTTAGAGCTTGAAATGTGTACTGTAGTCTAGATTTGCATCGATTGTGAACAGTGTCGTGAAATTGATCAGAGGTAGACACATGCACTGTCTAGCCAAAAAAAAAAAAAAAAAAAAAAAAGGCAATCAAATATTTTCTTGCACCATATTTAGCTTTGATCGCTGTGCACATTTATCGTGGTACTGTTTCGAAAATGTTACGTCATGTTACAACATACATTTCCAACTGAAGTTGCATTAATTTTGGGCCAAGATCTTGAATTGACAACTGGATTGTCAAACTGCTCCGTAAGGCCTACTCCAGCACATCCCAAACACTTCTTCAAGGTCAGGACTCTGCCAATTCAAGCGTGAATAAAATCCCTAATGCTCGCTGAACCACTCTTTCGCAGTTTGACCCCAACGAATCTTGGCATTGTGATCCTGGAATATGCTAACACCATCGTGGTAACTTGGTCATTCTTCATTGCTGCAGACCATTGCTGAGCCTTGGCCTACGTCCACTGAAGACCTGACCCACATCACAGGCTGTACAGTATGCATGACCAGTGCATCGCTTCATAAGCTCCCTTTCTTACCCTAACTCGCCCAGTGCACCGGAATAGGGTAAATCTGGAGTCATCAGACCATGTGACCCTTTTCCATTGCTGTACAGTCCAATCCTCACAAACTCTACAAACCTTTTTTATTGATTTTCCCCAGTAACAAGTGGCTTTTTGGTGGCCATGCAGATGTTAATTTATACATTTTGGTTAGACTTCAGCAAGTGCTTTCATGTTCTCCAATCATGATCATTAATGCTTTTTTCTGACCCATTTCTTTCACAAAGTTGACGGTTCACCACTATCCCTCAAGGTTTTCATGATGCATTCGACAGTTCTTCACCCAATTCCAGTTATTACAGCAATTGCCACCGTTATTCCCTTTGCTTGATGCAGGCAAATAATTTTCCCGTTACAAAAACAGTAACATCTTTTCCATGACCGTAGGTTACGTCTTTCGACACTGCAGTCTAACCCAACAGTAATAATATGAAGCCAGCTGAAAATCAGTTAAGTATCCCTTTAAATATATTCAGAAGAATCACTCCCATTGACGGATTTCACATGCGGTTGAGGTGGTCCTTGCATGCATCTCATAAGACAGGAGAAAAAATAATAAAAAAATCGGGCCTCGAAACACTTAATCTCAATACAACCATGATGTGTATAAAAGAACAATCCAGACAAACCATTAAAGTTACAATAAGCAATGCAAGATTTTCTTCTTTTTTTAGTTGAATGACCCTTGCAATGTGAGAATGATCATTTTTAGTTCTCTTTCTACGATACAGTTTATAGCCAGCCAACTGCTGTTGCCCACTTTGTTTTTACAAAATTTCTGTGCCAGCCTGACAATAGGCTACCCCTCTGCCGGTCTTGTCACCACTCTCCCCTCTGTTGTACATGACTCTAAGAACTTGGTATTTCACCCAGATGGGTGTGATTTGCAGGATGTAGCAGTAGAGGCCTGGGCGGGCCCTGTCAGCCAGTGCTCTGAGTGCAGATTCATAAGTGACCATGCAAAACTCATGTTTGGAAGCATTTTCTGGCTAGCATATACAATGAGCAAAATCATTCACTAATCATACAGATTTAGCGATCGGTACACAAGTAAAACTTTGCGGACAGTAATGTTAGTGTTAGACTACAGACTGCTTGAAAGGTAACCTAGCTAATGAGCCAACTACTGCACACTAAGGTAATCAACCAGCCAGCTATGATACAGTTTGGTAGCTCCTATTTCAAAGCACCAACACTACTTGCTGGTGAATAGATGGCATAAGCAGGAAGGACATGAGCTTTGTGTGAACATGGACTCCTGCTTGGCGGCATTTGTATTCGCATCCAGTTCAATGCTTTCGCTACCAAAGTGATTGGAACGGACCCACAGATAGAGACCCACAGATACAGAGGATGAAAGTAGAATTTTTTCCCAAGTGGAGACAAATTCCTTTACAAAAATTGGCCAGATCAAGAACAATCTTCAAAAGGTAGGAGTCTCTGCGTCAATATCAACAATCATGAAACAACGTCGACAGAGAAATTAGAGGGTTTGCTACAAACTGGAGTACAAAATTAGGGATGTCTCCCTAAAAATAACAAAAACAAGTCAACATGGTCAACAACATGCCCCGCCAATCGTGTACTTCTTATTTTCGAACTCCATGAAGGCCTATATGGTCTGAAGCTACACACCAAATTTGTTTGCTGTATCTGCTGTAGTTTCTGAGTAAAGCTGTTCCCTTTACCTCGGATGGACAGATGCACGGACGGACGGACGGAGGTCAAACCTATATCCCCCTCTCACTTCGTGGTGGCGGGGGATAAAAAAGCCTGCCCAGTTCTGGACCATCAAAGCACAATAACACAATCTTCAGGTACGTGCCATTAAAATTCTCTGTGACTTGAGTCACAATAGCTTTTCTGACCGTTTGGACCAGACAAGATGGCCTCCGTTGACCTTATGTATCGATGAGCCTCGGGCACGCAACGACCAGTCACCAGTTTTTTCCTCCTCAGACCACTGTCAGTCCGTGCTCACCAGCACAGAAGCCTTGCCACTTCAGAGAAGCTCCAACTCATTCCTCTGGCCACCATATGGCCCTTGTCAAAGACCCTCAGGTCCTATTTCTCCAAGCTATGAGATCAAAGGTCTGCTTACAGTCCAAGGTCTGCAGACTGACAAGTGCCCTTGTTACGAGAAAATAAACGCTATTTGTTCCATCTGTGAGTGTTTATGTCAGAGCTCAACAGTAAATAGACACATACACGCGTAAACCCGTGCGTATGCGCGCGCACACACACACACACACACACACACACACACACACACACACACACACACACACAGTATACAAAGTATACTTTCGGACATAGCCACATTTTACGAACTATACATTTTAAATATAGAATAAGTACCCTGTGTTTTGCAAAGAGACCTTATTTTTAAATCCATGGAACAAACCAGCATTTGTTGTCATATTTGCTGAACACACTGACTTTTTTTTTCCAAGGGCAGTCATTGCGCTATAATGAGTTTACAGCTGAGTGACTGTTTAACTTCCCAATGATTTTCTGCACGTGTGTTGTGTTTTTCATCAACCTTTTCGCCCAATAACTCCCAAATTTCAATTCAGCTGCTGGAAAATGGAAGGACCTTGGTTAGTCATATTTTACCAAATATGGCTTCTTTGAGAATTCCAAATTTTAGGACACTTCTCAAACAAGTAAATTATTCTCTTTTAACTTCTGAGCGTTAACCTCTTTCAAGATTCCATGGAGAAGTTAAGCTGTTTCAGTTAAGCTGTTTAAAATTTCTCAGAAAAACAGGGTGCTGTGACATTAGCAGAGTGCGTCCAAACTTTCAACTGGTGCTGTATACATATAAAATAAAATGTGTACATGTACACACACACAAATAAACATACACACACACACCTCTAATAAGCTTTTCCTCTGCATAAATTTTCACAAACATTACAATATTAGCCATACATGACAAGGTAGTCGAAAGCAGAGCCATTTTATACATGCCTTTATCATCGTTACTAAAAAAAGAATGAGCAAACAAAAAGCATAGGACTTCATTCAGATATTTTGATCACAGCAGCCTTTGAGGTTGGAGAATTATCCTGTCTAGACAGCATATTGGCCACAAGAATGGCATCAAGTTGGTCTAAAATATTAGAGCCAAGCGTTGAGCAACGGCAGGTGCTACAAGGGCGAGTTACGTCCTGTGATTAAAAGGTAAGCCGCTCCTTCAGGGGAGCTCTGATTCTAAACGATATAAAAAAATATTAGAGCTCATCTTCCGTAGCAGTGCGAGCAGCTGCTACCCTGTGGCCTCAGTGGAATCTGACTCAGGCATAAATACAGGGTAGTGGGGAGACCACTTACTAGATAAAGAGCTGCGGGTAAAGATAGCTACATTTAGCAAGTGGAGCTAAATGTTGCCTGAGGCCACTAAAATTTGACCTTCCTGCTACATTTGGAGCAGAGTAAAATATTCTCCAATTCACTGTTCAAAGGAAATATGCCCATGCGTACTGAGTGCTGCCATAGTGGACTATTGGGAGGGGGATCTTGAAGACATTCTTTGCTGAGACCAGTAATCCAAAGCTCCCATGGCTTAAGGGTCACCTAAAGCAGAACGTGAGCTACAAAGGTCTTGGGGATGGCAAAACTACTCTTAATAATGTTTGTAAGAGTAATTTACAGAAGTTCTTTGGGGTGGGTTGACAGAAAGCTTCTAAATGCAGTTTGCTTGACCTTGGGCATGTGCTCATTTCTCCTCTGGTCCTTCCCCTGGTGGCGGGGGAGGCTAATGAGTGTGCTTCATTTCACTGCAATCTCTAGTCAACAGCTGCTTGTAAAACAGGCTATTCTGAGGAGGCATAACTCAGACAACCCAACACAGAACTAGATGGAAAGTATTAATGTGGCACAGACCGTAGACAAAAAGTTCCATTTGAAGCCGATTTTCAGGAAGGCTGTTTGAATGGCTCATGCAAGCGCTGACAAAAAGTAAATTAATCAACTTTGAAGTTTCACAAAAAGCTGCTATCCCTCAAGACAGCCCAATTTAAAATGTAAAATAGGAAGGATTTATTTAATTAGTATTTTTTATATATATATATAATTTTTTTTTTTTTTTTAACCAAAACATGTTTTGACGTCTCTGATACTACCAATAAATCTTCTGGTCACATATTCTGAGTTTCAGGTGGACTTACGACCTAAAATTTGACTAGAAAAAAAAACAAGAAAGAGGTGAACCGTACTGAGGTAACCGCCCTCAGTAACCTGATAGCTATTACTGTAAGGGAACCTGAGAACAGTAATCTAAACACAGAGAGGGGAATCCATGCTGCAATTATCAAAAAGATTATAAAATTTATCAACAAATCTCGACATGTTACAAAACGCACTTAGAAGGCTTCAAAGGTGGTCATAGATATAGGTACACAGTGCAGTAAAGTAATTAAGATAAGTTGCAATCGCACAAAAACACCTTTAGTGGTATACACACCAGGTGATATGGGTCTGCTGGAGCTGGGAGAAGGTGTATAAGGTATAGGGCTGGACACTGTCCGCGGCCGAAGACCTTGTGCTGACATCTCATTAAAATACCTACAGAAGAGACAAACCAAGTCAACAACTTCTGCCGCTAAGAGCATCAAACTGACACTTACCCACAGCTTTTTCAGAATAATCCATTTTGTGTCCACTGTAAACACTGCCAATTAGAGGACAAGAGGACAACACAAGAAAACAAAATAAAACGGTTATAAATTTGAAAATGGATGAAGAAAGAAGGATGACACAAAATGAGTGAAATATACTGCATTTTATAATCAACGCGAAAGTTACTGCAAACCAATCACAACGTTTTTTTGTATTGCTTTTAGAACCTATAAATGGATGGCGTTTCAAATCTGTGTAGCGCTTCTTACCTGAGCAGGAAGTCTTATTCTTTTCTTTAAAAATGGTTTAAAGAAATCTTTGTACAACATTAAATAGAAGGGCTTGAAATATAGTTACCAATGTGTGCACCCAAATCCCGTGCCCCTATAACAAAGAGGGTGTGGTCTGAATTTTACCTCCTCATGGACTTGAATTGTAAATGCCACAATCCTACTTACTTCCAAAACCGGTTTCCTACGTACTATGATATTTTCAAGATTTAATAATAACAATAGACTGTTTCTGGTTGTAATTTGTGCGCTTGGTTCATAAAGGATCATTTTTAAACTAAAGATCCAGACTTTGGGATATTAAAGAAGTTGAAGTTACTCTCGTCTTCCCGAAGTCTAGTTTATTTACACTGAGCAGCAGACCATTACAACATGCCCATTCATATTGTCACCAATATGCTAGTTCTGTGTCATTCAATGTCTTCGCAAAAGAAAAATAGGACCAGACTTTAAAAAAATATATTAAAAAAAAAAAAAAAAAACACAACTTTCAGTAAACATTTGACTGACCATATTGAGAAAAAAAATTTGAATAACCAATACTTGTTACGGGATGGGTTCTCCTAAGGGTACAAATCATATATTCTGCGATATTCGTAGGCGCAATGCAAATAAAAGTAAAATTCAAACACCTCCTCTTTTTGGGATCTTTGTGGGTGAGTGAGCCATGTATTTTACGCATATGTAACTGCATATCAAGCCCTATACTCACTGTTGTGATTTTATTGCTTTGGAACAACAAAAAAGCCAATATGAGCAGATCCGATGGAACTTAATTGCTTGTAAGTTACCATCAGGTCCATATCGTGTGGTACAGATGATGTATTAATTGCTTTTAAAGTTACCTTGAAGCCAACTCTAACACTCATAAACACATATGACAGCATTCTCATCAAGCTTAAGAAAACAGTGGGCATAAGTAAAATCATTCAGAACTCCACCCCATAACTCACTTCCGTTAGCATCCTTCAGTTGGTCTGCTTTTAGAAACCAAAAGAATGGGCAATATAATTCTATAAGTATTCAGAGTGGAACGAAGGGGCACTTATGTTACATCCAAAGGACTGTAATGATGCCAAATAGCTTTATTCTCATAGGAATAATTTCTAATATGAAATTATCTGATATTAACATTTCCTATTGCTTTTACTCTCACAATTAATTGGCTGCTTACTGTGTTTTCTCTGTTTATATCATTGAAATATCACTGTTCGGCCTATATTTAGGTAATTACTTGCCGATGGTGATCCAGGCCACATAACAATGAACAAAATGTTTTTTCTTTGTGTATTTTATGATTGCATTGCAATTGTAGTATCGATTATGTACTTATTGTTCTCTTTGTTTAGGGTGCATTTAATTACTGAGTCCCTTTAAAGGGCAGGCACTCATTGTGACTGGTGCCAATGTGTCTGTATCCTACTGGTAGTCAGCTGATACTTTATCAGCCAATGACTAGGTAGATACCTGCCTATATATTTGTCTGTCTGTCTGTCCGTCTCTCTGTCTGTCAGTCATTTGCCTGATGAAGACCGTGTGAGTGGTCGAAACGTTGATTCAATGAAGGTTTGGGAGCTTTAATCCAGTGTGCAGATTTTTTTACTTTCTTTACATCAAAAGGACTGCCCATGTATTATATACCTTGAGGTCTACAGGGGGGAAAAAAAAAAAAGAACCCAGCACCATTTCAACTAGTTTCATGACTAGCTAACCAAAAATGGCATGAAATCAGTCCTGCAGGATCCAAGCGACAACTTCCATGGCAACATAGGTTCCCGTCACTTTCATCCTGTAATGAGCTAGGCACAGCGCTCTGTGCTTGTTTTGGTGTTATGGCAAATTGAGATGGAAATATGAAAATACGATTCCTATACAGACTTTCTTTGAGGAACGGCCAGCGAAGCAGCATTGGGAGAGCTACACAAGTACTGACATTGAAGAACACTGACATGGAGCAATGAGAGCAGTATCCCCACCCAACCCTGCTCGAACCCAGCCTTGACCCAGCCCAGGGCCGTACCTCTCATCGTCCATCTCAAGGCTGGACTCGCTCTCGGACAGCTGACGGCACAGCGCTTCCCTTCGCTCCATCTCCCTCTGCAGCTTCCTCTGCAGCCGAATATTCTCCTCTCTCATGTGCCGCTCCTCCTCAATGTACTGCGCCCGCTTCTCAGTGTCTGAACAGAGCAAGGAGCAGAGACCAACCAAACACTATGCAAAACGTAGCGATTTCTTGTAATGCAGACACATATACTACTGATTCACTTATCCTTCAAGTAGTTCTCGTCATATTATTCAAAAGAATGGGTTCCATGATAATTGATCATAAGAAACAAACCACAAAGTGCATTTTACACCTAATATTTAGTTTACCAAGTATTTCAAGTATCTGCGGGCAAGTAATGTTAAATGACAAAGTAATCAATTTTATTGATTTCCACAGCTTGATTAAAAGACTGCTTTCCAAAACTTGGGTACTCGAGATATTCATTTTACTAAGGTGTCGTTCCCAATGCAATTCCTCATGGATGGCAATATTTCCCATGGGTGCCCGGTCAGATGAGCATACCTCACTGACTTTTATATAAGTAAGTGAAGTATGCAATACCAGCAAATTTTATATACCTGACTTACAAATAAGCTATAAAGGATTAATTTCATTTGATTAATATTGAGTAATTGGCACTCATGTTCATTCCTTTCCAGATGGTTTCTACAGAGATTGGACTTCTGCTTCTGATAACTGCCTTTCTGTGACTCTCTTCTGTTTTCTTCTGTTAAATCTCTGTCAAAGTCACCAGAGCGTCCTACTCTTGCCTGGTAGCAGGCCCCATTATCGCTCATCCTTACCGTGGAGGTAACCAATCATGCATGATGCGCCTAATTTCATACAGAAAGTCAGCCTACAATTTCTGAAACTTTTTGCTAAATGCTGAAATGGGCAACCCAGTAGTGAAGTAACAAAGCACAAGATTTCATCAGCCAGCCATACATATTAGATGGTCATATATAGGAAGGTAAGGAAAGAATGCCCCCTTGCGGTCACATAGAGTATTTTTTTTTCAAGTTACAGCATATCCCCAGTTAAAGAGGTAACCAGAAAACAATTCACTGAAAAAGAAAAATTCCGAAGGATTATCATCATGATTACACACAACAAAATACATTTTGTTTAAAGATGGCTCCAAGCAGCAACTATGCGAGTAAAGCCTGCAAGGAAGGCGCACACTCCAGGCAAAATAAAGGTGAGTCAAATTAGAAATACCCAGGGGCGGAATCACAACAAAAAACCGTTTACAATTTAAATACAAAATCAGTTCCCCCCACAGAGTACCCCACCAACAAAGGGCGTCTACTTTATCTAGTCCAGCGTTTTGTCTATCAGCTTTGGCAGACAAAACAACAACAACCATGGACCATGGCCCAAAGGTGTGCTGATACAGTGTTGTCACCATATTGATTTGGCTCCTTTTGGTTCCTTCCTCACTGTTGCTTTGGGAAAATTACTATGAAATCCAGATAGTTAATGTTGAATTCTGTTTGACTCAGCAGAGCTTCCTTCACATGCATCATGAAAGTAAATCTCCCTCACAGGCGCAAGAGCAGATTTCTGACATTTCTGAACCTTCATAACAGGCACACCATAAACAACTGCACTTAACCAATTTCAGTATGGCTAGACACCCAATGAGGCCACACATTTCCCCATACAATTTGTCAGCAAAGAACCAACGCAATAACAAAATATGTATTGCTAGCCATACTCAATTCAACCATAACCTCCTCCCTCAAAAAAAAAGAAAAAAAAAAAAACAGCAAAAATTTAAATAAATAGGCTAAGGATTTGTAGGTGTGTTTTGAAACCAATGAATTCTGAGCTTAAAAGGCCCTGAATAGCTAACCTTTTAGCAACCATCAGCAAAGGTCATGATGATCAGCGTAGCGTTTAGTTTTAAAACAATTGAGACGATTCCAGTGTTCAAATGGACTTGAATACATTAGAGTTGCCAGGATTGAGTAATGTTTAAATGGGGGAGAAAAGCTAAAGGAGACAAAGTACAATACAAGCACCAAATTAGTCTTGCCAACACTCTCTGTAATGTTGAGGCCCAGGGCTAGGGCGCTTTTGCTCAATCATCTCCGATAGATCTACAGAGAGAACTATTTGGGGCTCTGCGTGAGAGCAGGGAGAGGTGTGTGCTGCGCCCCACTCACGCTGGAGCTCCGCGGTCCTCAGATTCTTCTTCAGCCTCTCCACCTCATTCTTCAAGAATCGGATATGGCGCATCATGTTCTCCGGAGAGTCAATCTCCATCGATATGTCCCTAGGAGATGGTGGGGCGGACACTGGCTGATCCAATTTCTCCTGCAGAATTCTGTGGGATGAGCAAGAAACCACTTCTGATTTGCCGATGCCACTTCATTTGTGTAACGCAACCAACAAATTAATACAGTTAGTGACATGTTGAGTGATAAATTATAGATAAAATAAGTATTTGTTCCATTTCAAATCGTATCTTCTTTGGATCACATACTCAAACTTGAAGGCACTCTGTAGAGCACATACCTCCGCCACACCATATATCTGCTCTTTTGGTTACAGAATATGTTCAGGATCACTTACAAATTAAAGTAACTCATCCCTGGACTGCCACCTATCATCCAAACAAATTTAGTTCTGAAATGTTTATAACTTTTTGAATTATCCCCTAAACAGACAGACAGGCAGACAGACAGATGTTCAAACAAATGAAATTGCTCTGAGCAAGGACATGCTGATATCTTCAGGATCAACGGTTATGGTTCCATCAACTGGTGACCTTGACCTAGGTCTAGAGCTGTTATTTTCAATAGGCCAATGCAAACAATATGAGCCAACTTGGACGGAAATGTGCCCAGTTGATTTTGCTAGAAATCACAAACTAACAGACAGACAAACCAAACTGATCAAGACATGCCGGGGATGTAAAAAACAAACAGGGGTGAAAACATAACCTCCTTGGGAGAGGTAAAGAAAGCAGAGAAGGGAGTGCTCATTCTGCAGTAGTGTCATTTCTCAAAACTGACCTCTTCTCCGCTTCCAGTTTGTCCATACGCTTCCACAATCGATTAACTAGTGCTTCTTGCTCTTGTTCTAAAGTGTTTTCAAGGTCAATCTTCTCTCGCCTGAGCTGCAGAAGTAAACATGGAGTTAAATCAATCAGTAACTTTCAAAGTAGATGGGTAACAAAATGAGGGAAAATAGAGTCAATTGGTAACGTCAATTTTTCTAAGATTCTTAATCATTAAAGGTCCCCCATTATGCTGTTTTAAGTTGTTTAAAATGTGTCCAATAGATCTTTAAAATAATGTTAAGAATTCAGTCAACCAAAAAAAAAAAAAAAAAAAACTACACACATCCAGGCTTAGGGAAACCTCTTCTCTCACCCCATCTGTGCCGGCCTGAAACGCGTCATTTTGAAATGGGCGGGGAGGCTATGCTAATGAGGCACTGCTCTGATTGGCTGCCTGGCTGCTTCAATTCTGGGGAGGGTGCAGACCCGAAAAACCAGGAAACCATGATGGCAGATACATTCAGGACAGCTTTTCGCGGCATGTATTGCTGTGAAATAGTACTTGTTTGATCCCAGATTCGACGCCGAACAGGAGTAGGAAGCAATTGAAGTATTGCAGCAACATTTACAGCAGGATTTCAATGAGTAGCAAGTTGAAATTTTAGTGTTTTGCTCATACTGTCTCGCCTTGCATGCATGTGATTATAGCTGTACTGTTATATAGTCATGTTATATACCCACACTTAGCTATCTGGAGGAAACTTTGCTCAAAGCTTCTGTTAACCATTTCCATCAAAACAAAATGCAATTCCAACACCAACTTACTAAATGAGTTCGTAGCAAAAACACAAAAACAGTGTAAGCGTTGCATATGTGGAGCAACCAAATCAATAAATTCTACCAAAAAAAGAAAAAATTTGCGTCCAATTTCCACTTTTTTCGGCTTTTTATTCGCCAAAACAATTTCCAAAAGTGGATGAAATTCCCCCATGGCAACGCAGAGAAATCATTTGTTATACCAGATATGGTATAGTGGGTTTTGCAATTGCTTTCACCGCGGTAGCCTCAGAGAGCTAAACCCACACCAAGGCAAAGTACTCGACTGACCCCAGTCTTCAATAAGTAAAACAATCATTTCACAGCAGCAGTACACAAACCCAAACACATATCCTAAGTTCCGCAAAGCCTACATCTGGTCTAACTGCAGCCTTATCAGCCCAACTTTGCAGACACATACAACAGATCTCTGGTTAGCTTCAACTGTAGTGGCTATGGTCAGGTAACATTATGACGAAACTACCATCATGATGCTACCCAAAGTAACACAAGCATACCAATCTGAATTACTGCATATAAATTAACCAAGAGCATTTTTAAGTGGCACGGAATGCAAACTAACAAATAGTAGTAACCGAGCGGTCATCATAATGACAGAGACCAACGTTACCCTGCAAAACAGGTTTTACAGAAAGCAAGTTCCGTTACGGTGAACAGTTGTACCAAGCATCCATATTACAAACCAGTATAAAAAGTTAGCTTCAAATGAGGTTTATGTTCACACACCTTCTGTTGCATGTCTCCAGATATTACTCTTGCATATTTAGGACACAAACATTAGCAACAGCAACTTAGCTACATTAGCCGCACTGCTACAGCCACATTCAACAGGCTATCACGTTAGGTAGGCTTATGCTGCATTCGATTTGGCTCGAAAGTTGGAAGTCGGGGCTGGGAATAACGTAATACCCAAGCTGACTGCTTTCTATTAAGTAAGTCGGAAAACTGACTTGAGATCAGTGGGGTGTCCTCTAGCCAGGAAAGCCTTTATTAGCCATTGTTAGCAATACAAGTTGACAACGCATTACATTATATTTTTCGTGTGCAAACGCCGTAGCAGCAAGTCCAACGATAAACTATTCAATACTGTGTGTATGACTCATTTAATGAAACGCAAATTACCCAGAATTGCAAATATAAAGTTTGTTATTACAGCTTTTGCTTACTTTGATTTAGGGTGTAGCCATCTTTAACTCGTAACTCGGAACTTGGGGTAGGTGAAGAATCACTGACTTTCCGAGTTGGAAATCCAACTTTGACTGGGAGCTCGGCTAATCCCAACTTCCCAGTGCAAATGGAACGCAGAATTATGCAGTAAAGCAACACAAAATGGTAAAATGTATTGCTTCTGTGTCTGTGAGGCGCGGACATTTGCTAACTATCCAGGCTTTATCATCAGATATTTTACAAAAGCCAGCGTTTCAGGCCAGTTGTTAGTGCTAACCATCATTAGCAGTCCTGCTAGCCACCCATAACACGTTAGCTTCACTTGCATTATTTGCCGTTATATCGTTACTTACAGCTTGTGCCTCAGAGGACATCATCCATGCAACTGTCTTCGGTGAAATGCTGAACACAAACAGCTAACTTTCCTTTTGATTGTGGCCGTTTGCCGCCAGCAAACAAAAAAAGCTTTCCACTGATTTCTGGTGGCATCGTCTTTTGGAAGATAACCATTTTATGTGTTTTTTTTCGCATGCAAAAAAAAACACGGACGAGCAGCTTTGGGAGAAATACGGACGAAACTGCACTTCAAATGATCCGTCGTACTTATTTTCCATTTCCGGAAGTGTAGGCCCTACAAAGGCGTAATATGATCCGCAGTTGTTTGTGCCTGCTTGAATTGTTTCCGGGGAGGGCAGGCCCAGCGCCGCAATAGGCTCTAGCTAGGTCTGTACTAATATGATGGCACAACCTGACGTCAGGTTTTGCCCAGGTCTCGTAACGATCTCGGGACGAGCTGTTCGGAGAGGAAATCACGTTCAGGAAATCACTTTCTCGGATTACGGCAAGACCCCTGTATCTTATGTTTAGAAACTTAACAGAGGTCGAGTATGGACATCCAACATCCACGTTACTCGTGGGTCAATGACATGATATGCAGTGTCCGATCGCACTATTTTGGTTGAATGATTCATAATAAGCATCATTTAATTCTATAAAACCTCTTTAATTTGAACATATTTCCATTTTATCATAAAAATGATATATTTTTCATGTTTTGCCATCTCATACCCTCAAAATGTGAGGTGGCGCAACCGGTCCGAGCAAGTTAACACTATGTGAAATGTACTAAATATGTAATTTGAAATATTAATTAATATACTCAGCAACAAAAGTTTCTGTGACACCAATATTGTTAATTATTTTTCATAACGCAATTATGAAATTGTCATACATGGTGATATCAGACTGAAACAGTACACGAAAACACAACATTGAAATGGAAATCATGAAAATGCGAGAAAATGACTTTGCACTTGAAAATGTGCGTAAATCATGCTTGTGGATGGCAATAAAAGAGGAGAATTTTTGGAATGTTCACATTGTGCCTGATGAACGACGGAAGCATCACTTATCGAAAACACAGCCATTTCGGATCAGGAACTCTACCCTCTAAATGCCAAGACTGTCTGAAAATGATCGGTGGAGGGCCATTGGGATGATTGAATCCGGAACCTCGCAGAGGGAAGTTGCTCATTGCCTGAATGTCCACCGAAACACCATTTGGAACTTATGGCAGCGTCATCAGCAGACAAGACATGTCAGAGACCGTCCTCGCAGCGGCCGTCCACGAGTAACCACTCCCAGACAGGACAACTGGATTCGAACAACCCATCTCCGAAATCGATTCCAACCTGCAACCATAACTGCAAGAACGATACCTGGTTTGAGGCGACTGTCTGCACAGACAATCCGTCTCCGTCATTTTGGCATTGTCCCACGTCGGCCAGCAAGACGTCCAATACTCACAGTACAACACTGACGACTGCGTCTACAGTGGGCACAACAACATCGACGGTGGATCCAACGTCAGTGGGATCTTGTACTCTTCACTGATGAATCAAGATTCATGCTTAACCGATGTGATGGTCGTTTACGTGTATACCGTCGACGTGGAGAACGTTATGCCAACAACTGTGTTCAGGAATTTGATCGTTTTGGAGGTGGTAGTGTCATGATTTGGGGAGGGATCACGGCTAGAAACAGAACAGATTTGCTTGTTATTGATGGAAATCTGACAGGTCAAAGATATCGCGATGAAGTGCTTTGGCCATTGGTGGTACCATTTTTGATGCAACATGGTCCCGGAATAACGCTGCAACATGATAACGCCAGACCACACGTTGCAAGGATTGTACAGCAGTATCTGATGCAACAACATGTCAATGTCCTGCCATAGCCAGCCAGATCCCCAGACATGTCCCCAATCCAGCATCTTTGGGACGAGATGGATCGACGTTTGCGGCGGTTGGATAACCCGCCAGCTACACTCCAGGAATTGCGACAACGTCTACGTCAGATTTGGAATGACATCCCACAGCAATTTCTGGCACATCTGATTCGGTCCATGCGCCGGAGATGCGTTGCTTGCATCATGGCACGAGGAAGTCACACCCGGTATTGAAGTGTGAAGGTCACAATTGGTTAGACGTCAGACAAGTGCTTCATGACGCATGAAAATGACATTTTTCGTTTTGAGTGACGTTGGCACTGAAAAGTCAGTGTTTCTCCTGTTAAATAAACATATTGATTGCATTGAGATCTTTGCGTGTCATTTATAACATACACATAAATGGTGTCACAGAAACTTTTGTTGCTGAGTATATAATATTAATATGGGGGCATTATTTGAAAGGTTTTCAATATAAAATAAACAAAGTTTAATCATTTAATTGCTCTTAAATTGTTTGGAAAACCAAAATACCCGGCCCCTACAATAAAGAATCTATAAGTTACTTTTAATACCGAGCTCAACTACAATAGCAATTTAGGTTGAGTAGATACTCTCAGGTATACTTACTAAAAAAATCACTTAGAAAAAAAAAAAAAGACGGTAGTGTCTCTTCTTCTCCCCCCAGACACTTTTGGTGGCGCCACCAGACATTTTTGGCTGGATAAATTGCGTATACAGTCTAAAACTGTACTAAAACCCCTGAAAATGTTGTGCAACCATTAAGACTTGTTTAAACACACTCTTCCAGCTTCAAATAAATACACTGAACAAAAATATAAATGCCCCATGTCAAATTTTTGAGTTTTTATTAACATCAGGGTTATGCAATGTATGAAGCGAATCAAAATTCATTTTTGTTAATGACTCATTTTCAGATCACAGTCCATTACATCTTGATATTGGCATCTGCAAAGGAGTGACAATCCTTTGAAGACGGTGGGGGTCAGGTTGAAGAAATTGAATGATCAATATCTTGTGTCTCCACCATTTGCGTCTCTCAGAGCAACACATCTCCTTCGCATGGAGTTGATCAGGTTGTCTATCGTGGCCTGTGGAATGTTATTCCATTCTTCCCGGAGGGCCACACAGAGCTGGCGCACATTATCCGGAACTGGAACACAGTCGTGGACACGTCAATGCAGAACATCGCAAAGATGCTCTATGGGCGACATGTCTGGCGAATACTCCGGCCAGTCCAGAACTGGAATGTGCTCTGCTTCAAGAAACTGCATGCAGACCGCTCTGGTGGACATGCCTGCATCCAGCATGCTAATGGCACGTTCCCGCATGACCTGAGACATCTGAGGCATGATGACTTTTGACAAAATCTGACATTTTGGGGTGGCCTTTAATTGTCCCCAGTATAAGGAGTGTCTGGGTACTGCTCATTCTGCCTGATCACCGTCTGGAAATGCCACACCCATGTACTGAGTGAAATCACTGCATCGCTGAGCAAATGCTCACTGACAGAGAGATGGTCCATAAATCAAGGGAAATATCCCTATTGTACAAGTAAATGTCAGCATATGCTCACTTAGAGTAGTTAACTCCATGTGGCATCAATATTTGACAAGGGGCATTTACAGTATATATTTGTTCAGTCTATATTCTGTACATTTTTAAATATTTATTAAAAAAAAAAAAAAAAACAATTTTAAAAGGTTATTAGTCATTGACCCTGGTATGGTCTTTCGGATGAGACGTTAAACCGAGGTCCTGACTCACAGTGGTCATTAAAGATCCCATGACACTCTTCGATAAGAGTAGGGGGTTCCCCGGTGTCATGGCTAAAATCCCAACCTGGCTCTTTCGATCTGCCGCCAAATCATCCCCTGATCTAATTGGCTGTGTAATTCCTCTGTCCCAAACCCCCCCCCAGGGCTCCCTTGAAAAAGAGATTTCAATCTCAACGGGACTTCCCTGGTTAAATAAGGGTTAAATAAATAAATAAATAAAAAGAGGATGATCAGCACAATAGGTCTCCTTTAATTTCTTGAGTTTGCAATGATAGCAACTACAATCCCAGGCAGAATATTGAGCTCAAAGATAATTATTAGCGAACTACTCAACAAATGGACCAAGTGCACCAAGCATGTAATCTGAATTTGGACCAGATAAGCAGAAGTTAGTTGCAACTATTCTTCCGTATCAACCACACATTGTAATCAAAAACCATAAACACTTCTGAGAACGCAGATGCTCAGCGACCTTATGTGGCCTTTAAAAGATGACTGCTGCGCAAATGCCTGCATTATGACGCAGGCTTAAAATATCACAAGAAACGTCCGTGTCTGAACACCCTCCGCCTGACTTATGAAGTGTCCCTGAACAATTACACAATAACCAAAGTAGAATTCCACAGAACACACATTTACAAATACAAAAATGTCCAAAGTCCCACAAAAATTTTGGAAAATTAAAATTTTTTTCACTAATCTAGAGCTCCGCATATATATGATCGTACCCCAGGTATAAACCCCCTGGCTCAAATGCTTCTTCAAAATCAGTCCACGACAAAGTTTTTTTCAAAAACGCCAAAAAGGCCATTTTTTTCCCCAAAAAATGGTCCGATCTGAAAAATTCTTTCTTGGCCTGGATTCTCTACATTAGCATGAATGTTTTGGCATGGGTAACTAGTTTATTGATGCTGACTTTAGAGGTGCACACACGGACAGACAGACAGACAGACGACGAACTGATGACAATACCCTTCGGCCTGAAGTCGGGCCGAGGGTAAAAAAACGTGAATTTTGCTAACAGTAGATAAATATTGCAGACATCAAACATTTCCCTTTGATAGGAAACAAACAAAAAATCTCAGAAAATATTAAATCATTCTCAAAATGGCAATGAAATTAACATCATCATGTTCATGAAACTAATCCCAAACAGGAAACCCATCATGAACACCAGTAAATATAGCAGCTCTTTAAAGGGGAACGCAAGTCAAAACCTCAAGTAGATTTCCCCAAAGAAAGAGCAAATCTGCCAATGCACTTGAGGTTTGACCTGGGTTCTCCGTTAAGACACTGTTGGGGCGATTCCTCAGATTATTTAAGATAAGCGACACTATAATGGACACCGAGGGGTAATTCTGTCAACCTTAACCCACCCAAGATAAGCAGGAGGAGAAGACAGTCACAGAGCACGACCTGCAAACCAACTCCAGCCTTGTAATGGGCTAATCTTTTAAACTCCGAGCGGCGGACGGGGCCCGGAGCTCTCTGTCCATGTACCTGCTCCAGGGTGAGCTGCTTGGAGATGGTGTCATTTTCCAGCTTCTTAATCTTCTTCATCAGCTTGTTCACCTGAAACTCCTGCTCCTGCTCCAAGTGCTGCTCCAGCTCAGCCTTCTCATGTTGTAACTTAGATTGCAGGAAGGTGAGAGGGGGGGGGAGAAAAGGTGCACCATTATTCAAATGAACACATGTGCAGTATCCAACTGTATTACTTCTGCAAAGTGAACAAGACCAAGGTCTCCCAAGGTTCACTTTTTGAGAATACAGAACAAAACTAACTAGAAAAGCACTCAGAGAGCGCAGACCTCCGCCAGGGGGCAGCAAACCCACAAGCGCGGCGATCGAAACTCCGGCCCATTGGAAAGACTTGAAATCTTGAACTTTGGCGTATATCTCAGCAGTACTTTGGCCTAGACATACCCAAATCGATCAAATTAATCAGCTGTTCCTTGACTTAATACCCACCTACCCTGAAAATTTCATCAAAATCCGGCCATAAGTTTTTGAGTTATGTTGTACACAAACAAACCAACAAACAAACAAACAGAATCAAAAACATAACCTTCTTGGCGGAGGTAATAATTTCAAGCAGTACAATCTTACACAGAGTCTTACTCAAGAGAAGGGAGGATACAATGATGACTACACACATCAGCAAGGTGGCTCTAGGTACTCAATGCACAGATGGATTCTCCAGTCACTGCAGCAGTGAGGTCCCAGGCCCATCAGCCATTACGGGAATTCACTCTTAAAAATGAAAACATTAACTGCACTTGCGGTGCCTTCTCAATACTGCCCTTCCAACGCTTTACTATACGGGCAGACCAATTTCAAAAATAAACCGCCAATAACAATCCTCCTTCTTGTGGGGGTGGGGAGGGCATAGACGGTAGCCTTTGACAAAAACTCTGTTCAACATCCATAAAACCACTAAGCATCAACGAGAGCTGAAGCTGCAAGCCCCTATATGCACGCAAACACATGCAATCTCATCGAGCACCTTACCGGGTGCAAGATGGCACAACCCAATGAACGGCTGTAGCAATATCTCTCCAGATAAACTTCACCCAAACCTGAGGCCCATGTCAACATTTCCTCACCGACACAGAGGTAAGTAACCAACTACGGAAAACAAAAGCAGACACATCCCAGCATGTCCTAGTGGTGCGATTGGACACATGCTTGCTTACTTGCATAAGTTTTCGAGAAAGCTCGTTGGTGAGAAACTCCTCTTCTTTCTCGTAATTGACGGCCAGGGTTTCCTTCTCTTTCTGCAGAGCTTGGATCTTCTTGAAAAGGGTGTTGCTGATGAACTCCTCCTCTTGTTCTGCCCTGGCTTGCTGAAAATCAAGCATCATCAAGAGGGTCAAAAGGGCCATTAGAATATAGCATAGCTTGACACGTTTGTCATGCAACTCAGGCCAAATACCATGCCAAGTGAAAAATTATACAACATGGCAATAAATCCAAAGTTTAGAGGACCCATTTCCTTCTATAAATTGATGTTGAGGTGAAACAAAATTCCTACAGCATTGAACCCCCACAGTCTATCCAGTTTCTAAAAGAGAAAAAGGGATTCCATAATTTTAGAGAAATTCATTGAGTGGGGTTTGTCTTAAGTAACCAAAGTTATACAGCACTAATACAAGTGCTCGAGGCACAATATACCCCGCCCCTCGCACATACTTTTACCTACTTGTATGAAATTCAATAGGGATCTATTCTGGGTCAGTGGCAATCCCTATACTCAACTTGGGGTGAATCTGGCTATTTGTTAACACTCTAGGGGCAAAACTAACAAACACACCAACAGACCGAACCAAAAAAAACAAAACCGCTTCCCTCACCCTGCGGCTGGGTGACAAGTCTAAATATTGTATTCTGCCACTTAAAGGAGAACACTAATAACTACACCCACAATCCCCAAACAAGTAGCAGTAAAACACACACCAGTCATTTCCAGTGGAACAATCTGAATTCAGAACACCGAAATGTTCAATCATTATCATCGGATGCCTGCTATGACTGCTTACCAGCCATGTTCACCAACAAGTAACAAAGGTCATGTCTACACGGCAACCCGATTTGCAAAATCTCACACATGCACACTTGATTCTGCACAAATTCATGCCGCTCTTGGCTTCCTTATGGCTTTAAAAGGTTCCGCTCAGTTTGCAAAAGTGAATACGAGTTTAGCTGATTATTCTGGTGATTGTGTAATGATTAAGAGAATTTGGTTAATGTGTACAATGTCACAGACAGACTCTTAAATATAGGCTAGCATACCCACTTTCATATTTTTTGCTCCAGTTCTCAAATGGGGCCTTGTGACACTGACCTAGCGGCTAGCAGGCACACATGATGCTTCTTGTAACTCAATGGCAATGCTGTTCAGTAGCAACGCCCAACAGGGTTAACATCAAGAAAGACATGATCATGCTCAAGGGGATGTGGGGTAGGGAACCAGTGATATGTGTTCATTTTTGTCACATCAGCCAGCATGGAAGGCTTGGTAATAATGCATCATATAGCAACCAGAGGAAACTCTTGACAACACAAGTCACCAAACACAAGGGCCTTGCAAAGGTCCACTCGTATTTCTAAACATAAAACTCAACCAAGGGTGCAGTGGTCAGGCATCAGGCGTCATCAGAACAGAAATGGTTCATGAGGACAGACGCAGGATGCAGTGTCACTGCTGCAGGTCCATCACAATTCCAGACCATTTCAAACATTACAATGCAACATGAGCAATTAAAGGCAAATCTGTAACATTGTGGAGAGCCTAAGTAGTCGGTCTCCTCACAATCTGAGGCGAGATCACTGGCTGAAGAATTTTGAACAACGTGCAAATTCAGAAGACCTGTCAGGAGGAACATGAAGGAGTGCATTAATGCAGCCAGGGCAGTGACATGTTAACGCGCCCATTTTATTGTCAACAGTCAATCCATTTTTTGCTTGATAAAAACTGACATCAATGTACAGACCAGAGACAGTTTTTAAGGCAAAAAAAAAAAAAAAACACGTCTCCCCCTATCCCAACACAGCCGCCCCTCATTGATTTTCACAGACATTTAGGAAGGAACTAGAAAAGTGAATAACCTCAAAAAAGCAAAAGGCACATCTGCACGTACAAATTTTCACAGTCAAACAGTTTCTGAGTAATGGTCCGGAAATGGCGGGAAGGCTGACGCAGACAGGAAACCGGACAAAAAAAAATATGTCCCCCCTCTCGGGGGGGGGGGGCTGGCGGTAGAATAAATTTCAGCAATTTGATCCGTGACTTTGCTACTCCATAGAATGGGATGGATTCAGTCAAGTTTTTCCCATCCTTGCTATTCAGGCAGTCAGTGACAGGTTAGTTGAATGCATGCAATGTCACAGATCAAACTTGATCTACTAGCATATGAAGGTATTTTTCTCAACATGGGCACTTTTGGATATCTTTTTTTTTTTTTTTTTTTTTTTCAAAGTCGTCTGATTCTGATTCTTGTTACCCCCAGGGGTAGGGTTGCCCCTAAGGTACTCAAAAAACCATGAGGCAGAGCTTAAACCAGGGCAGAATTTTTTTGGCAGGCCATTTTAATTTTGCAGTGTCCTTGGATCGACTCAACTCTTACTTTTTCCAAGTGCGGCTCTCTCCTGGAACATTGTGACATACCAGAGTTCTGAAACTGAGTGAATATCGCCCTTTTCAGCACCTCCGCTGAGACTGATAAATTCAACTTTGCATTTGGTCAACTGCATTTGGAATTTTCGCTGAAACAGAAACGGAGTTGAGAAAATGGTTATGGAGTTGAAATAAGGTAACGGAGTTGAAAAAATAGAGTATTTCAAGCCTAAAAAAATGAAGACAATGCGAGAACATAATTTTGCCCCCATTTTAACAACAATATAGAACTATATAACAAAAAAAAAAACCTGCCCATGTTTTTGACTTTTTATACCAAAATTTCAACTCCGTTACCATTTTACTCACCTTCATAACCAATATTAGACAGGGAGTTGAGGTTATGGACTTGAGTGTTTTTCAGAAAAGTGGAATTTTCCATGCACCAGCGCAGTAACTTTTGATGCTTGCTACCATACCATGGATGGTTTTGCAGAAGTATTATCAAAACCATTCTTAAAAATTTGTCCAACCATTACCATGGATTTTAATGACGGTAACAGAGTGGAGTTTAAAAAGTATACTCACGGGGGAAGGTGGCGGACCACGGTACGGAGTAGACGTGTTTGTTGGGAGCTCTGCCTTCACACAATTAATTCACCTCATCCGAAAGATTTTGACCGAATTTTCTGCAGTTTTCTGTGCAGTAACGATATCGACAACATGTCAAAAAAGGTAAGGGGCTCAGAACTGAAAAAAAAAAAAATCCTCGGAAAAGATTCTGTCGAAAATTAAGCTGAGACGGAGACCATCGAGGAGGCTGATACTATGGCAACTAGCGCTGGAGACCCAATTACAAACGACAGATGTTTTAGCAGCAATACATAAGATGAATAGCACTGCGGATGAGAAGTTTTATGAGCTTAAAGAGTCCCTTTCCAGCCTTAATTTGGCTTTATCAGTCGTCAGTGAGCGCGTCTTCCACTGAGGCTGCCGTAGAATCGCACAAGAAAGGACTGGACGAGCTGGAGAGGCGACACGAAAGCCTTGCATTCTAGTGTAAGCTACAAGAGGCTAAGCTAGATGATCTGGAGTCACGCTCCCACAGACAAAACACAGCGCCCTCCATAATTATTGGCACCAACCTTAAATTGCATTTATTCAGTGGGGAAAAAAATCCCACATTAACAAATAATTCTTTTACATCAAATCATGTGTGCCACAATTATTAGCACCCCTGATGTTAGTACTTTGTAGAACCCCCTTTTGCCAACAAAACAGCACCTAGTCTTCTCCTATAATGTTTCACAAGATGGGAGAATACAGAAAGAGGGATCTTCGACCATTCCTCTTTGCACAATCTCTCTAAATCATCCAGCGACCTGGGTCCTCTCCTCTTCAGCTCACTCCACAGGTTATTAATGGGATTGAGGTCTGGGGACTGAGATGGCCATGGGAGGAGCATGATTCTGTGTCTGGTGAACCATTTCTGTGGAGATTTGGCCACATGTTTAGGGTCATTATCTTGCTGAAAGACCCAGTGACAACCCATCTTCAGCTTTCGGGCAGAGGCCACCAGATTTTGATTGAAAATGTCCTGGTATTTCAAAGCGTTCATGATGCCATGCACCCTACCAAGGCTCCCAGGGCCTCTGGAAGAGAAACAGGCCCACAGCATCACCGAACCTCCCCCATACTTCACAGTGGGCATGAGGTGCTTTTCTGCATACTCATCTTTTGTGTTCCGCCAGACCCACTTAGTGTTTGTTACCAAAAAGCTCTATCTTGGTCTCATCTGACCAAAGCACACAGTCCCAGTTGAAGTCCTAGTACCGCTTAGCGAACTCCAGACATTTGCATTTATGATTGTGAGTGACTAAAGGTTTTTTCCGTGCATGCCTCCCAAACAGCTTGTTGGCATGTATATAATGCCTGATGGGTGTTTTAGAGACTTTGTGACCCCAAGATGCTACCATTTGTTGCAATTCATTAACAGTGAGCTTTGGAGAACTTTTTATTTCTCTTACCATCCTCCTCACTGTGCGTGGTGGCAATATAACCTTGCATACTTGTCCAGGCTTGCTTACCACTGTTCCAGTTGTTTTAAACTTCTTAATGATTCCTCTGACAGCAGATATGGGCAGGTGCAGGCGAGTGGCTATTTTCTTGTCGCCATTGCCTGACTTGTGAAGGTCAACACACATCTGCCTTACTTGAATGGTGTGTTCCTTTGTCTTTCCCATGTTAAAGAATGGATTAAGAGAAATGGCCTCTGTGTCATGTCATATTTATACCCCAGGGAAACAGGAAGTGATGAATTACTAATTAAATGTTCCTAGATACTCTGATCAACCTTGTAAACTACTGTAGAAATGACAGAAATACTTCAAATACATTTATTTCCTAGGAATTGTTAGGGGTGCCAATAATTGTGTAACAGGTGATTTTTATGAAAAATAATTATTTCTTAGTCAGGGCTTTTTTTCCCTTAAAATTCACTTGAGTTGTAGGTTACATTTTTCTACAATTTTCAGTGTGAGTGTATGCTTCTGCAATAAAAATTGAATTTATTTTAACACAACCAATAATTCTGGAGGGTGCTGTATCCGCATTATCGGGATAAAAGAGAAAGCTGAAAAGGGCAGGCCAATCGAGTTTGTCACCAAGTTGTTACCAGAGCTGCTGGGAAAGGAGCATTTTAATCGACACGTGGATGTGGACCGGGCCCACCGAATCGCAGCGCTAGCTGAAGACGGGAAACCGAGAGCTATCATCGCCAGGCTGCCCCGCTTCCAGGTAAAGGAGCTGGTATTGAGGCTTGTGAGGGAGAAGGCACCGCTGCGGTATGACGGGTGTCCTGTATTCATCTTTCCTGACCTAACGTCTGCGACCATGAAGAAACGGATGGCCTTTCAACACATCGGGGAGAAGTGCAGAGCCTGGAAAATATGGTGCGGTTTCAAGCACCCAGCGAGGTTCATGGTCACGGCGAACGACAACACGGGCACGTTTGACACCCCGGCCGAAGCCGAAAGATTTGAGTCGAGTGGCGCAGGACTGGGACACAGACATCAGGTCCGACCGGGATGTGGACTAATTTTTGACTGTTGAAACGCCATTTGCAGTGTGAACTGGATGAGGTTAAATGTGTTTTCATTATATTATTACTCATTCGTGAGGTGGAGTCTTCCTTTGAGTGGAGGTGAGTAGTTATACGCCAACATGGGCCTTTATTCGGCGCCAACGTTCAGCCTTGACTTCGTGTTTGGGGTATGGAAATGCCGCTTGTGGGGTGCGTTTTCCCTCGGTAGCGTGTTCGTGCTCGGTATAATGTTCTCTTTTTCTCAGCATATCTATCATTTTTGTTTATTGCATATTCCTTTTTCTCATGGTCTTGTTACATTGTAGGTATCACTCATGTCAAGGGAGAAAAGTAAACAGTCACTTTACTTTAGTCGGCTGGAATGTAAGGGGGATGAATACCCCACTCGAGAGGAAAAGTGTACGCGAATTCACGCACACTCAAAGCTGAAATCTGTTTTCTTCAAGAAACACATTAAAAAAACAGCAGCAAAAATATCATGTCCTTCATGGGCATCACGTCTTCCAATCAAATTTCAGTACAAAAACAATAGGAGTAGCAATCCTTATTAAGAAATAAGTACCTTTTATACATACACAAACTATTCCTGATAACAGAGGCAGATTTTTATTAGTTAAAGACGAGCTCAACTCAGTACCAGTAACTTTGATTAAGAAAGTAAATTTTGACGATCCAGTTTTTTTTTTCAGAATCTTTTCAATAATGTATCTAGTATGTCAAATACAAATATAATCTTAGGTGGAGACCTTAATCGTGTTTTGGATTCTGTTCTTGACAGGCAACACCCTCAAATGATTATACCCAAGAGCAGTATAACCCTCAATAATCTTATACGGTCTCATAATCTGGTGGATATTTGGAGGCTACTTAACCCCACCGGGAGAGATTTCTCCTATTTTTCTGCAGTTCATAAGTCTTATTCGAGGATCGATTTTTTTATTTTGGATTCTAAATTACTGTCACAAATAAAAGACTGCACTTATCACAATATTCCCATATCAGATCATGCCCCAGTCTCTTTAAAGCTTAAATTGAATCATAAACAAGGAAAATTCAACTTGCGCCTAAATAACACCTTACTGAAAGACAAGGAATTTTGCTCCCATCTTTCAAGCAAAACAGGTTTATACATATATACTAATGACACTGGTGAAGTTGATGATTCTACGCTTTGGGAGGCCATGAAGGCTGTTCTTAGGGGCCACATTATTTCCTATGAAGCAGCAGAGAGGAAAAAATCTAAAGAAAAGTTAACTGAAATTGATATCCAATTGTCTGATCTAGAGGCGCTATACAAGGAAAGTAATAAACCTGAGACATGAAGAAAGATCACTGCATTAAAGTATGACTATAATTCTATACTGTCCAAGAATGTTTCACGTTTGCTGGCCCAAGTAAGACAAAGGTATTTTGAGTTCGGTGATCAGCCCCAGAGATTACTCGCCCGCCAGTTTAGACAATCACAGGCCTCAAGGGCCATACATTTCATCAGGACTAATGGCGGGACTCTCTTGACAGATCCTGGAAAAATTCATAAGTATTTTGCTAGTTTTTATGAACTTATCCATCAGTCACAGGGTGAACCTAATCTTGGAGTGATGGAGGACTTTTTTGAGAATCTGGGGTTGCCTAGATTATCGGGAGAATCTTCTTCCTCACTAGATGCAGATATTAATTTAAATGAGAAAAAAACAATAAGGCAGCAGGACCTGATGGCTTTAGTATTGAATTTTTCAAGTTATTCAGCTCTATACCATCGCCTCTAAAACTTCGTATAATTCACTCAATGCTGAGCTCTAGGTTGCCTCCAACTCTATATAAGGCTAATATTTCACTTATCCCCAAACTTGGTCGTAACCCTAGCTTGGTCTCTTCATATCGTCCTATTTCTTTGTTGCCTATTGAAACCAAAATCCTAGGGAAAGTCTTAGTGAACAGATTAAAAGAGCACATTTGTTCTATTATCTATCCTGACCAAACAGGTTTTATGCCAGGTAGACATAAGTATTTTAACTTATGCCGCTTATTTCATGTTTTATTTACAGAGCATACAAAGGAGGCTGTAGTGATCTTTTCAGAAGCGCAGCGCGCATTTGACCAGGTTGAGTGGCTCTATATGCTGTTTACTTTGAAAAAAAAATGTGGATTTGGACCTTCCTTTATTAAGTGGATTGAGCTAATCTATTCACACCCTACTGCCTCTGTCACTACCAACCAAAATATTTCATGCCCTTTTGCAATCAATCGGGGGACGTCAGGGGTGTCCCCTCCCTCCTTTTTTGTTCTCATTAATTATTGAACCACTAGCTACCAGTATCAGAAAAAGCAGTTAAATATCTCCTATTGACATGAATGGACAAGAACATCATATTTCGCTATATGCAGATGATATTCTTTTGTTCATTTCTCGTCCTCAAACATCAATACCTCATCTTTTAACATTAATCAGTAACTTTGGCAAACTCTCTGGATTTTCTATGAACTGGGACAAAAGCGAGATTACGCCAATTTCTGAGGAAGTTGATATAACAAATATACAGTCCACTCCCTTTAAAAAAGGCTTTTGAGGATTTTTCATATCTTGGTGCAACTGTGACGAGGAATCCTGAGGGCCTCTTACGGAAGAATTGGCATAACAAGATTGAGCAACTTGAGCAGGATATACATTTCTGGAAGACTCTTATTTCTCTATCGGGAAAAATAAATGCAATTAAGATGATTGCATTGAAACGTTTCCTACATCTCTTTCAATCTATTCCATGTTTTATTCCCCAGTCTTACTTTAAACAATTGGATTCAATTATTATGCCTTTTATTTGGAACTACAAAGCTATTAGGATTTCCAAAAGCATCTGTGTAAACCAGTGGTTCTCAAATTCGGTCCTGGCCCCGTGTATGCTGGTTTTTGTTCTACAATTGTAATTCTAGGATTTTAAAAAGCTGTTACTTTGTCTAAATTAGCAGCATTCCATGTTTTGAGCTGTTATTTACCATCTTAAGTCACATTTGGATGGACATATCCATTCTGCTATGAAAAATAAAAACCCCTTGAACATAGTGCTTAATTTTCAATATTGCTAGGATTTTCAGGTGAAAACATTTTTAAACAGATCAAATTAGACTCTGAGAAAATCAATAAGCTCCAAATTAGGTTTCTGACTACAGGTGTTTTGAGTTTTTCCCAAATAACCTGCCTGAACCAAATAAAATCAACAGGAAACACAACTGGTGTGACTCCATTGTTTGCCAAGTAAATTGTCGGGTTTTGCCACCATGTGTCAAGAGTTTCACCAATGAGGAACCTTTTGATTATTTATGTTGATTAAATGTTTGGTTAAATTGTTTCCCTCTGACAATATTTACAATATATCTCAATGTGGACATTTGCATAAATGCACCTAATTAAAACAAGTCATCAGCTTGTTAAAATCTAAAGATTGCAATTGTAGTTGGAACAAAAACCAGCATACACAGGGGGGCACCAGGACCGAACTTGAGAACCACTGGTGTAAACCTAAAAATGCTGGAGGCTTTGCCCTACAGAATTTCAAAATGTATTACTGGGGGACTCATCTGTCTATACTTGCTTGGTGGTGAAGAGGACCCCCTTTTCATCAGATTGTTGCCCTGCGTAGCTACGTATAGAACGATTGCTTTGTAAAAAGACCTCCTTGCTAGCTCTGCTCAACAGCCCCAAGAAAGTCAAGAAGTCATATAACAGTAATAGCTTTATGATTAATGGAACTTTATGCATATGGGAACAGATAAAAAAGCATATCAAGGCCCCAAATGTATACATTGATACTCCAATTTGTGAAAACCATGCTTTTACACCTGGCCTGAATGATGTGGTTTTCTCCACTTGGAAACAACATTAGGAACGTGAGGGATTTGTATATTGAAGGGAATTTTGCCTTATTATACAACTACAAACCATTTATAATATTTCTTCCTCAAGCTTTTTCAGATATTTGCAGATAAGAGATTTTGTTCAGAAAAATATACCAAAATTTGAAGTTCTGAACAAACATGTTATTCTCAAGGCAATTAATAAATTTGACCCGGCCACACGTGGGGCGGTTCCCTTTTCTTATTGAATCCTCCATGAGAGAGCTGTGCTGAGCATGGAGGTTTACAAAGAGGCATGGACAAATGAGTTGAATATGGAGTTGAGTGATGAGAATTGGGAGGAATGTCTACGTAATGTACATAAATAATCAGTTAATGTGAGATACAACCTTATAAAATTTAAAATATTACACACACTCCACTATTCACAGGAGAAACTACACAGATTTTACCCTACCGTTTCACCCATGTGTATTCGATGCAAATCCATGATGGGTAATCTTCCACATTCCTTCTGGTCATGCAGTAAACTTCATTCATACTGGAAAAGCATTTTTAACTGTTTTTCTGAGGCCTTTGGAAAAAGCCTGGTACCTAACCCGGTTGTAGCAGTTTTGGGAGCTACAAAACAAGTGTAATATTTTCTACCAACAAATATGAGAAGGCCATTCAATTCGGGATGGTGACTGTGAAAAAATTGATTTTACGTGTATGGAAAACGGGCTTATGACCTGTGGCTGGGGGAAATGTCCAACACACTACCTCTTGAGAGACTGAGGTTATATAACAAAGATAGAGGAGCGGTATTTGATAAGACATGTACTGAGATACCTTAAGGGGCAAGACCTACAAATTTAATGGTTCATTGCGCATAGATGTATATGAGATTGCGTATACTTTTTTCCTTTTTATATATCGTATATCCTTTTTTCATCTGCCTTATTGTCCAACTATGACCATAGACTGACACCTTAATTTTAGATGTGCTATGTTCTGTATATCTTTTTTCCTATGTTCTTCTTTTCTTTTTGTTTTTCTGTCTTTTGAAAAATAAAAAACATACATTTAAAAAAGTATACTCACGATAGGATGCCAAAATTTTGAGAAATATTGAAATAATCATAGAGCCATTTTGAGAAAAGTCCACATGGCCGCTACGGGGGTCACACAAAGGTTTCTGTTTGCATGGGCCATATACTGCGATTTCAGCTTCTTTCTCCGGAGGGAGTCTGTGTAGTGATGGTTATGGAGTTGAGATTTTTTTTTTTTTTAACACCCCTATTTTCAGTAATTTTTCTCAGAAAACCACTACCTTTGATCTTTTTTTGCTTAGAATATTTCTCTCACAGTGGCTTTTAATGTATGCATACAGTTTCCAGCCAAAGGAAATTCAAATCATTGAAGTACTGCGAGTTTCATAAATATCATCCAGATTTGGGACACTGCTAAAATGCCCCAAAACCCACTTTTTGACCCCAAAAAATATGGATAGAATGAAAATATACCCATAATACTTTATTTGGAATTAGTACAGACACACACCCATAAGTTTAATAGATAAAAAATAGGCGTGCAATGCACAGAATACCCCTCAGCCCAATGTCGAAGTTTTTGGAGACACCCGCCCGCCCGCCCGCCCAACCGCGCGAAGGATAGAAATACCCAGTCAGCCTTGAGGGCTGGGGGGTAAAAACTAACCCTGTGGGATCATTTCAAAAATAGGGGACCCGGGCTCTGCATTTCACTAATAGTGCACATATTGAGAAAAATACCCATGAGCAATCAATGTTTGATTCTTTTCAGTTTCAGTGCCCCTTGTTTTCTAGTCGACAAGTCAACCAGGCAGGTGAGAGTGGTTTACTCTTGTCTTCAGACCAGTTTTGTGCTCCTCATTTGACACATTACTAGTCTGCAGTACTGGTATGATCTAACTGGCAGATCTATGTATTTATTTATTTTTTTCTAAAATAGAAACATTAGTACAGACATTTTTTTCATTTTCTTCTTGACCAAGTGAACAAACAAAATGTCTTCGCTGCAGCTGTTGGATATGAGTGAATATACCGTGCCGGGTCAAGGTGCCTTCTACTTGAGCTTGGCCCCCACCAACTGAGAAACAATTCATGCCTAATACAAACCTAAGCTCCAACTTCAGTAATAAGATGACAGCCTTTCGCTGTTCGACATTGAACACAAGTTTAAAAGCCAAATCCAAGGCCACAAACTGATGAGCAATACATTACTTCCAATTAGTACAGGAAGCCATAAATGTCAGAAAATGACATATGGGCCACTTAGTGATCATTTCCTAAATTGCAATCCAATTTTGATATACTTCAGCAGGAGTTGAGACCTCACCGCAACTAATGCTTACACTAAAATAAATAAAATTGGTTGACAATGAAGCAGTTTGATCCCCAGAAACCTTTATGCATGTGGTAGCAGTGGCAATAGCAGAAACAAGTGTAAATCTATCACATCCCAAACTGTCCGGGGACACTCGTGTACAACCCCAATTCTGAAATAGTTTGGACGAAGTGTAAATAGTGAATAAAATCTGAATGCAATGATTTTCAGATCACATGAGCCAATATGCTACAGCACCCTCCATAATTATTGGCACCCCTGATTAAGATGTGTTAAAAGCCTTCAAATAAATTCAATTTTAATTGCAGGAGCATACTCTCACACTGACAATTGTAGAAAAATGTAACCTTCAACTCAAGTGAATTTTAAGAGAAAAAAAATATCCCGAATTAAGAAATAATTATTTTCATAAAATCACCTGTTCCAAATTATTGGCACCCCTAACAATTCCTAGGAAATTAATGTAATTGAACAATTTCTGTCATTTCTACAGTAGTTTACAAAGTTGATCAGAGTATCTAGGAACAATTCATTAGTAATTCATCACTTCCTGTTTCCCTGGGGTATAAATATGATATGACACAGAGGCCATCTCCCTTATCCACTCTTCAACATGGGAAAGACAAAGGAACACACCATTCAAGTACGGCAGATGAGTGCCGACCTTCACAAATCAGGCTACGAGAAAATAGCCTCTTGCCTGCACCTGCCCATATCTACTGTCAGAAGAATCATTAAGAAGTTTAAAACAACTGCAACAGTGGTAAACAAGCCTGGACGAGGACGCGAGGTTATTTGCCACCACACACAGTGAGGAGGATGGTAAGAGAAATAAAAAGTTCTCAAAAGCTCATTGTTAAAGAATTGCAACAAATGGTAGCATCTTGGGGTAAAAAAAGTCTCCAAAACAACCATCAGGTGCTATCTAAAGCTATCTAAATGCCAACAAGCTGTTTGGGAGGCATGCACAGAAAAAAACCTTTTCTCACTCACAATCATAAACGCAAACATCTGAAGTTCGCTAAGCGGTACTGGGACATCAACTGAGACCATGTGTTTTGGTCAGATGAGACCAAGATAGTGTTTGTTGCCAAAAAGCTCAAAGTGGGTCTGGCAGAACACAAAAGATGAGTATGCAGAAAAGCACCTCATGCCCACTGTGAAGTATGGGGGAGGATCGGTGATGCTGTGAGCATATGTCTCTTCCAGAGGCCCTGGGAACCTTGTTAGGGTGCACTGCATCATGAACACTTTGAAATACGAGGACATTTTCAATCAAAATCTGGTGGCCTCTGCCCGAAAGCTGAAGATGGGTCGTCACTGGGTCTTTCAGCAAGATAATGACCCTAAACATGTGGCCAAATCTACAAAGAAATGGTTCACGAGACAGTGAATCAAGCTCCTCCCATGGCCATCTCAGTCCATGGACCTAAACCCCATTGTAAACCTGTGGAGTGAGCTGAAGAGGAGAGTGCAGAGGAGAGGACCCAGGTCTTTGGATGATTTAGAGAGATTGTGCAAAAAGGAATGGTCGAAGATCCCTTTCCGTATTCTCCCATCTTGTGAAACATTATAGGAGAGGATTAGGTACTGTTTTGTTGGCAAAAGGGGGGTTGTACAAAGTATTAACATCAGGGGTGCTAATAATTGTTGCGCTCATGATTTGATATAAAATAATTATTTCTAAATGTGGGATTTTTTTCCTACTGAATACATGCACTTGAATTAAAGGTTGGATTTTCCTCTTTTTTTCATTAAGGTCCTATATTATTTAGAAAAAACTGCATTTATGAGAAGCTAAAGAACACATCTTAACCAGGGGTGCCAAAAATTATGGAGGGCAGTGTATTTACAATAGAACATGGATAACATTTCAAATTTTCAAACTGAGACATTTTACATTTTTATCCACAACATGAGCTTATTTCAAATTTTCTGGCTGCAGCAGGTCTCAAAAAAGTTGGGACACAGGCAGTAAAGGGCTGAAAAACCAATTAATTATACAAGAGAATCAGCTGAAAGAACATTTAGCAAGTAATTAAGTTAACTGGCATCAGATGTGTAACATGATTGGCTATAAAAGGGATGTCTTAGAGAGGCTGAGTCTCTCTAAAGTAAAGATGGCCAGAGGCTCTCCAACCTGTGAAGTTTTGTGTAAAACAAATTGTGGAATACTTTAAAAACAATGTTCCTCAACATCAAATTGCAAGGGCTTTGAAGGGTCTCATCAATGACAGTGCATAATATCATCATAAGATTTAGAGAAACTGGAAAAATCTCTGCGCGTAAGGGACAAGGCCGAAGACCTTTACTGGATGCCTAAGATCTTCGGGCCCTCATATGCCACTGCATCACTCACCGGCATGATTCTGGCATTGCCATTACTAAATGGGCCCAGGAATACTTCAAGAAACCACCGTCTGTAAACACAGTCCGCCGGGCCATCCACAGATGCCACCTAAGACTCTACCATGCAAAAAGGAAACCATTGTTGAGCATGATCCAGAAGCGCCGCCATGTTCTGTGGGCCAAGGTTCATTTAAAATGGACTGAAGCAAAGTAGCAAAGTGTCCCGTGGTCGAACGAGTGAGTCCAAATTTGACATTCTTTTTGGAAATCATGGGCGCCGTGCCCTCCAGGCTAAAGAGAAGAAATTCAGTTCTAAAGCAAACATCTCTGACGGTATGGACACTTGCAAGTTTTAAAAGGCAACATGAATGCTTAAAGATACATAAATGTTTTAGAGCAAATTATACTCCCCTGCAGACATCAATTCCAAGGAGGGCCTTGTGCATTTAAGCAGGACAATGCCAAACCATATACTGTAGCTATTACAACAGCATGGCTTCGTAGTGGAAGAGTCCGTGTGCTTAACTGGCCTGCCTGCAGTCTTGATCCTTCACCGATTGAGAACATTTGGTGCATTATTAAACGAAAAGTCCGTCAAAGGAGACCAAAAACTGTCCAGCAGCTGGGAGCCTATATTAAACAAGAGTGGGATCAAATTCCAATGGCTAAACTCAAGAAACTTGTCTCCTCAATGCCCAGGTGCCTACACTTTGTGTTTAAAAGAGGGGATGCTACACCATGGTAAACAGGCTGTTCTCCCAACCTTTTTGAGACCTGTAGCAGTCATCAAATTTGAAATGAGCTCATTTTGTGAATAAAATTGTCAAATTTCTCAGTTTCAAGTTGCTATGTTATCTCTCTTCTATTGTGAATAAAATACTGGCTGATGTGATTTGAAAGTCATTGCGTTTTGATTTTATTCGCAAATTACACTTTGTCCCAACTATTTCGAAATTGGGGTTGTAAATAGATTCCTTCAAGCCATTCCAATATAAAAGTCAGGTCAGGAGCAATTTATGGCTAGTAATGAGGTAAAAACTGACTATTGATGTGATGTGAAACAGCTGATGTCAGCAAGTGACTGTAAAGATGATTTTGTACCCAAGGTCCATGAAAAGACCTTGTCCTTCAAAAGATGGGTGAAGCATCCCCAAATTGTCAACAAATGCATGAGGAAAATCATTGATGGCTTCAAGAAAAAGTTCCTAAAGGAAAGAGAGGAAGGCATTTGGCGAATCCACCCTCTACGGTGCATTGTATAATTAAACAATTCAAGCAATGTGGAAAAATTTCCATGCATCAAGGGAGAGAGCTTAAGCCAAAGCTGAACACCTGTGTTCTCTGGTCACCCAGGCGGCACTGAATCAAAAACTGTCAATTATGCATCAGTGACACAACCACACTGCCTCAGGATTATTTTGGCAAACCCTTGTCAAGCACAATTCCAAATCGGAAAAAGTCCGGTTCGTGAGATAAATTAAAATCAAAACTGAAAGCACCATACAATGCACTGCCCTCAAGACATCTTTTCCAGGGACGCCCAAGCATATTTCCACAAGAAAATGTAAAACTGCATTCTGCATGCATAAAAGCATGGATATACAAGTATCAGAGATGTTGCTGGACTGGCCTGCCTGCAGTATCAACTTGTCCCCAACAGAAGAGGACAACAAAGATCCGTACTGCCGCACACCTTAGTTTACAAGAGGAATAAATCATAATTACACCTGAAAAACTTAATGAATCAGTGTCTTCCGTCCCTAATTGTTGAGAAAAGAAATGGTAACATTACAAAGTGGCAAAGACCTAATTGTCCCAACATTTTTGAATATGCCACAAGAATTAAAATTTCAGTGATAATGACTTTAATATTTTTTTAAATTATGTAAAACATGAAATAATGCCATGTTGTATTGGTTTCAATATAATACAGGTCGAAGATAATAAACAAATCACTGCTCTCAAATCCAATTTTATTTTTACAAACCATTACAACCTTTTCTGATTCGTGGTTTTATTAGAATGAGTATAAAATTGTAATTGCATTCATCACAGTATTGCAGTTATTTCTATTATAATGTGGATTATAAAGGCAAATAGTCCTGGTAGCCATCAAAAACCCATCAGTGAGAGAAAAAAATTACACATCAATTCTGGCTACCGTAGTTGCAATGAAAACCAGTCATCGCAGGGGTTCTTCGGGATGCACTCAGAGAAACGCTGACCTGAACTACCGCTGAATGGCCACATCAGATGAAGGGTATAGTCCTGTTAGCCAAGGACAACTCAATGAGTGAATGACCGAATGTCAAATAGAGAAATCAATGCATCTTGTTCTGAGTCTTTCCTCCAGCAGCACTGACCCCAGCATTTACAGCTTTAGTCCGGTTCACGAGGATCTCCACGGACTAAATTTGTCATTGTGAGCTCGCTTCCTCCAAGCTGCCGCACAGTTGGCTTGCAACCAAAATTATCCCAAATAGCTATAGCTTCATGTTCGTAAACGCAGTTGAAAATGTTATTAAATGGCCAATTATCCATTCCTTTGATAATGAAATGAAAATGCAAATATTACGCGCAAAGTGTAGGTATTTTATAATGGATAGAATTCAACGCATAGCCTGCGTTACGTTAACGCAGACCGACAGCAAGGCCAGGGTACCTCTCCGGCTAACTAACGTCAGAGAGACATTTAAATAGCCAGCAAAAAAGGACATTTCACAAGCGACCAGTCGTTTCTGCTCTTGGTCAACTATCAACACAGTTCAGAATCAAATTGGCTAGCGTAACCAAGCTCATGCAACTTAACGGTTTGCATTGCTGCTCACCAAATCCAACTACATGTGAATGTGATCACCAACATTGCCATTCAGAAAGCTAGCTAGCATGACGATTGACAGGCTAACAAAAGGCAGAGAGCGTGTGTTACTCGACATGAAGACTAATGGAAACTCCTCGTCATGTTAGCCATGTTAGCACTAGTGGGCTGCGCTGGCTTGCCTGTGGAATAGCCAGGCCTGAAGCTCGGAGAATAAACCTAGCCAGCCAACTTAACGTTACTCCACTTGCAGATGAACAAAAAAAAAAAAAATCCCGAAAAGCTAAGCGAACATTAGCCATCCATCTTGCTAGCCAGCTAAATTAGCCGATTGCGACCTACGATTGATCAGTGCAGCGCCCGATATAGTTGGCTAGCTGTTCAAAACAACTGACAGTGGAGCATTTATCACGCGCACTATTGCAACTTTGCTCTTGTTAAATACGCAATTTACAGTTTGCATCCCTCCCCAGTTCACAGTCTTTATCCACATGTGAATTCTATGTAGCCGTGCACCCCACAGATACTCACAATAGTGACACTAGCTTTTCGCAGGTCCCGATTCTCCTCCTGAAGCGATTTGCACTTCAATTTGAACGTTTCTAGCTCGATTTTCAGCACTTTGTTCTCTTGCTGTAAGGAAGCGAGTCGGTTGGTCAGCTCCTCCAGGCGAAACGGGGAGATGACTACTCCTGGTTTACTAGAGGATGAGGACGATGCACACTGCGGGGTGGCTGTGCTACTCCCTGCTCCATCAGTATCGCTCTCACTCGCGCTGTCCGCCATGATCACCAAGCGATTGCAGCCAAAGCGCGATGATTCATGTTTTGCGGTGATAGCAGAGTGGCACGCAGAGCGAGCGACCTCTCATGCAAACCACCGAAAGTACACTGGTGCTGAAGCAGTGATATCACGTGGTAAGGATTCTTCATTCATGAGGAAAGCATCATCTCACAAAACATAGGACCGAGCAGCTCCATGCTTTTGTGTGAAGTCCGACAATGATACTGTGATATACACCAATCAGCCATGACATTATGACCACCGACAGATTAGGTCAATGACATTATTTTTTTTTCTGTACAATGCCACTTGTACGTGGGTGGGTTATATTGGGCAGGAAGTGAATATTTTGTCTTCAATCAAGAACAACGGGCAAGCAGACAGGTGTAAGCGACTTTGACAAATGATGGCTAGATGACTGGGTAAGAGCTGCAGCTGCAAAAAGCTGCAGCTCTTATCGGGTGTTCACAGTCTGCAGTCGTCAGTACCCACTAAAAGTGGTCCAAGGAAGGAAAACCAATGATTGACGATAGGTTCTTGGGTGATCAAGGCTTACTGATGCACGTGGGGAGCAAAGGCTGGCCCATATGGTCCGATTCAACCAATGAGCTAATGCTGAAAAAGTCATGCTGGTTCTGATAGAAATGAGTCAGGACACACAGTGCATCACAGTTTGTTAATTGTAGGGCTGCGTTGCTACAGGCAGACTCATCAGGGTGCCTATGCTGACCCCTGTCCGCTGCTGAAAGTGCCTACAATGGGCACGTGAGAATCAGAGCTGGACCATGGAGCAATGGAAGAAGATGGCCTGGTTTGATGAATCGCATTTTCTTTTACATCATATGCATGGCTGAGTGTGTGTGCATCGCTTCCCAGGGGAAGACATGGCTCCAGGATGTACTATGGGAAGAAGGCAAGCAAGAGGATGCAGTGTAATGCTTTGGGCAATGTTCCGCTGGGCAACACTTGGTACTCCCATTCAAGTGGATGACTCTTTGACATGCACTACCTACCCAAACATTGTAGCAGAACAAGTACACTCCTCCATGGAAAAAGTATTCCATAATGCCAATGGCCTTTTTCAGCAGGATAATGTACCCTGTCACTCCGCTAAAATGGTTCAGGGATGGTTTGAGGAACACAACAACGAGTTCAAGGGGTCATGGAGCATCTGCGGGATGTGCTAGACAAACAAGTCCAATCCATGGAGGCACAACCTCACACCTTACAGGACTTACAGGATCTGCTGACTGCTGCTTATGTCTTGGTGCCAGATACACCAGCACACCTTCACAGCGGTCTAGTGGAGTCCATGCCTCGATGTGTCAGGGTTGTTTTGGTAGCGAAAGGGCGACCTACACATTATTAGGTTGGTGGTTGTACTGTTGAGGCTGATATTGGTACTGATGCTGTTATGTTAATTCAAATTTTAATTCAGTGCATGCATTATATCTTGGCGTTAGAACTGGAGTTGGTCCCCGGGTGCTGCTCTGTGGCTGCCCACTGCTCCTAACTATAGGATGGGTCAAATGCAGAGGACAAATTACCCCTCGGGGTTCAATAAAGTGTAAAAAAAAAATAAAATATATATATATATATATATATATATATATTTGACAGCCATAATATATAATACATAGCTCCTATGTTTTTTCTCCTTTTCAAGCCTTCTTAATCCAAGAAAGGACCAGTGTGATGTCACTTTATGCTATTAACAATGCCAGGTGAGGGTTTGCAATTCCACAATGGCTTGATTGGACATGCAATTGTACAAAAGTAATATTCAAGTAAAAATAAGTGAACGATTGATTTATTACCCCGCCCCACCGGAAGGGTGAGGGCGAGGGGTATTGTTTTTGGTTCGGTTTGTTTCTGCGTTTGTTTGTTGGTACTCTAGCGGCAAAACTAATGGGCTCATTCAACCCAAATTCAGTTTAGGGATTCACTGATCCAGAATAGATCCCCATTGAATTTCATACAACTAGGTGAAAGTATGTGCGAGGGGCGTGGTTTATTGTGCCTGGCACCACTTTCTTTAACATACATTCGATAAAATAATAAAAATAATTCAACTGCTTGAATACTATATACTTTAACCTGAATCACTGGTCCATGAAAGCGAATCACTTATCACAATGGCAAAACTTTTCAAGGTATCAGTACTTCTAAATGCAGTTCACATATGAAATATGCTATGACTGTCTTTGGGGTGATGCAGCGACAGCGTGATGCGATGTTGCCTCACAGCAATACGTTTGCAGTTCAAATTCAGCTTTGGACCTTTTTATTATGACAAGCTACCAGATGCGGGTTCAGAGTACAATCCAAAGAGGGTGTTTATCGATAGGAATGCAGTAATAACTGGAGAGGGGCCGAAGCCCAGAATAGGGAATAGGGCTCAGTCCAGTATGTATGTCAGCCCCTTTCTTGGATTCCCCAAGAAATGACAATTCAGAAAGGAGACCATACAGGCTGCATCTGAGAGGTGACCATGGAACAGGCCAGTGAAATCAACAGCTAAGAGTGGCCACTGAAACTGAGCAATAGTTGCAAACCATGTCATAAACTGATTACTGCAACAACAGTCCATGTTGAGATTGAAAATTTTTTCATATGAAATTAAGTGCGCAAATTAATTTGGAACATGTATTTCATTACTGTATTTTTCTGATGTAATAGGTCTTAATCATTATTGATCAGTCTCTGCTTCTAAGGTTCTATGTTTATATGTTCCAGATTTGATTGGTCAGTATGCATACAGGCTCCTTTCTTCGCTTCCAGAATATGACAGTTCATTAGAGAGGACACCATGGTTCACAATTGAGAAATGGCCATGGACCAGAACAGTGAAAGTAACAGAAAAGTTCTGTAATGAAACCTGGTTATAGACAATGTCAAAAATTATGGCATGTGCCAAAATGAGAATCGGGCCAAATCAAGTTTCAACCTGGCCAAAGCCAGGAATTGAGATCAGAACCTCATTATCAAGTGGGCAACCATGAAGATATAAGGACCTGGGCTGCATCAGAATTCCCTTAAATAAGTGGCCCGTTTAATCCCACTGGGCACATTTGACATTTGTGCCCGATTTTTTTTATTTTTTTTTTTTAACTTCTAGAAGCTATAAAAGTGTTTTTGTTGGCTTTGGGCAAAAAAATGCAACTTTGAACATAACCATCATGAAATATAAATACACCAACCATTTCTGTGTTAGGGAGGTCTAAGGAGTAAAATGCATGCACTTTCATTGCAAGGAAAGATTTGGGATTAAACGGGTTAAAAATAAAATACGTTTTCCTGTCCTGTACACTTTTCCTTGATCTCGCTAGAAAACATTAAAGGGAGAGTTACGGGGACATTTCAAAGGTACCACCGGAGATATTTGAGAAAAATTGGCTGTCCTTTCCCTCAATATGTCATGAGTTGATGGCAAAGAATGGACACATAACGTATCCATTCGCTAAAGCTGGAAAGGATTGTGATCCAAATTTGATCATTCTTTTCTTCCAAAAATTTTATTTTAATCTTGTCCTCGCTAATCATTGCAAAGCACCATTTTCAGCAGCCAATGCTGAAACATGCAAGACTTGACTAAATGGTGTTTTCAGTGCCTAAATCCTTAATGAGTGTGATTGAAAGACATGGTGTAACACAGTAGTGAACTATTAGGTCTACCAAATTCCCACATTGTGTTGCTTGTGCCGTTTATGTCAATTTCATGCACGTACGGTTTTTTGTAAAGTCCCGAGCCTTCATTGATTTCCCCACAATCCAGCCGTCCTTGTCAGTTCCCCCCCCCCCCTCTGTTTCCCTTATTTGATTCTCATTATTTACTTCTTGTCTTGTGCATTGCCTTTCCCTTTGTACCCCAACTCTCACCTGTATCCTATTGTTTTTTGTTGTTGTGTGTATTTATGCTTCTGGTCTATGTCCTTCCCTTGCTGGATTGTCTCTTTTCGTTGTGTTTGAAGCCAGTGCTGTCAAAAGTTCTACATCTACTGTCTTTTGTAGAAGTATTATTAAAAACACCTAGTTAATTTTTAGTATAGATTAATGCAAATTTCTGACCGTGATATCCAGTTCTGGAATAATGAGCCTTCCAGTTTTTCCAAGCCTTGAGGTTAAAGAGTGTGCACAGTCCACCGTACCATGTACCCCCATATTGCCTACCAGGAGGGAACCTTAGACCTGTCTCTGACCACGGCTTGCCTTTGCGTATTGATTTCGCTCACCTGTCACCTGACTTAGACTGTTCCTGACTACTCTACTGACCTGAGCCTTTTTGTGTTTTTATTTTCAGTTCAGTTTGTAACTATTGCGACTAAATATTCGCTATTAAAGTGCCCCAATCACTTATTCATGGATCTACGCCTGGTTCCTTCACTCATGCTTGTAACAGTTGCTGAATGCATTTTGCTATGCACTAATATGCTGTTAAAACCAATCATCCAGAAGGCAGTAGTTTCTCTCAGAGTTAAGCGGAGGTGAGGAATTGGGAACTATTCTGAATGAAGCTCTTCATCCTTTATTTGTTCAAGATCTGATCCTAAAACATCTGCGAAGCCTGAAAATATTTCTTCATGAAAGAATATAATACTGCATATAGGGGTGAATTCTCTGCAAATTTCTAAATTTTGCTCAAAAGGACCATTTTAATCAATAACTTAAAAGTACAATCTGATGGCGAAAGACATTGATTTTTCTTTGCTATTGCACCGAGGGAGAGGAAAAAAGAGCATTGTTTCTGTTGTATTGATAATCTTTATCTCTGCCATTTTATGAAGTTCCTCCCATTGCTTTATAGCTGCGATGTCTGAGCAGCCTTCAGGAACACATTGTAAAAATGAACCTTGCTAATACATTTATGTATTTGATCTGGGATCTTACTATAAAAGATGATGTGTAAGACATTTCACCCAGTAACACAACGTGCACATAAGAAGTAAGAAGAAACCATAGATACAATTGATATTGCAGTTTATGTTCAATTGCATAATAACCAGTTGTTCAATTAAATCATCCAAGTCTCAAATACTCCAGAGAATTAAAAAAATGTTCTTTGCTATGGACATTAAAATGTGTTCCATATATCTGTGGTAAAACATGACATGTTATCTTGGTTTAATGGTCTCATTAAGCAATGATAGTACAAAGCAAACTGGCTTGTTTGTTAATAAATATAAAACCAATAATAATGGGGCACCAAGCAGTCGGCAACAATAATTACGGAGCAAATGAAGTAAATTAATTAATTCTATTTCCAAAGGCTTCAGAGTAAGGTCAATGTGTTGTATTGGTGGGCGAGTCCTGCTTTTTCAGATCCTCAGGGAGTACTTTCTCGTGAGTTGCAATGTTGACCATCCAGTGACCAGAATGAGAGCATTGCACCCAAAGCACCACAATTTAAACCTTCAACACGTTGCACAACCTCATATGGTCCAGTCGAATAGACAAAAGCATGAACACAATGAATAAGACTCGTTTCATAGCTTGGTTGACCAATGCCAACTGGGGTGTGCAGACTGTGCACTCACTTTTGTTGCCACCCATTTTGGAAAAAGTGACCATTTGCTCAGTTATTTGAAAAGTGCAGTAAATCTACACTGCTACACACATTGTACAATGACTGCTCTAGAATTTATTTCTGTTTCATTTCTGTAACGTTGTCCCTTGAGAAGATATAATTAATTAATTGTCGAAATGTGAGGGTTGTACTGTTAAAAATTAACTGAAAAAAATGTCCACTGAAACATGGCGTAGCCAGCAGGCTAAGTAAACAGTGTATGTCATGGTTCTGGATGTTTGTGCGTGTGTTTTGGACTTTTCTTTGTGGCTTATCATCCTGGGATGATATCTATTTTTCGTTCAATCGGATTCTTTACCCAGCTGGCCGACTGAACTGGGGCGGCGCTTCCCCGGATTCTATACATGCCGGATGTTCGCCAAGCCTCTTTGCTAGAGTGTCTGTTTGTAGCAAAGCACTGTAGCTGTTTTGTATGACTTTCTATCTTCTAATTATTGGAGTTTCTTCTCCATTTTTCTATCTCGCTTTGCTTCCGTGGTTTAGACTATAGAACCGCAAGTACTTTCGTTTGGTCTGTATTATTCTCTGTGTTTGGCCTCTACCGGCCATTACAGTTTAGTGGATTTAACATGCGTATTTTAACGTGCGTAAGGTTAAAAAAGGACCACACAATTTCAGAGTTTTAACACAATTTATTTATGCTTAAATAATCAACTAGATCATCCAGTGTTTGTTGTTTTTTTCATATGTGTCACTTGATCTACTGTCCATGAATGCTTTCGGTTTATTCATATGAATAGGATTCAATGGAAGGAAATATTTCACCAAAACCCAAATAAAAATGCCCTTTTAAACCACAGCAGCCTTTAAACCCATTAATACACTGCTAGAATGATTACAAATGACCGGCTTCAGGAACGACTTCTACATCTTTTAGCCAATACACATGATACAGTTATAATTGTACAGCGTGCCAGTCTACAAGATACATTCTGATCATTTCTCTCCTAGAGCTCAAGCCCATGTCTGCAGAGGCTATTCTTATTCAGCAAGCAATAAACCTTCAAGAAGCATTAAAAAGGAATACCCCAGTATGTATTGTGAAAGTTTTCGATATATTGTCTATAGAAAACCAGCAATAGTGACAAATGTTTGGGTAATGTGTGTACACAGATAAAAGATCTTTCATGTTATTCTTAATACAGTGTTTGCAAACTTAGAAAACTTGTAATTAAAATAAAATGAAATTACATGCATCAAAATATTAGTACTCTGAGGAATTATTTTCACAGAACTACAGGTATTCCCATTATGAGAATCACAGAGAATTGCCATAGGTTTTTTTTTTTTAAAGAAATGTCCTCTGTTAAAATCAGGCTAGTTCTGTTTTCCATTTACAAACATTATACCTGCAGATAATTGTACAAGAACGTGAAGCTACACAAAACTTTTCAAAAAGCATGGAACAAATTTTTTGCATTTTGTTCCAAAAAGCTTATGCAGTCCTTTTCAGCCAGTGCCTTCACAATCTGTGAGCTACTTTTAGAATTTATACAGTGAAATTTATATACAGCAAGATCATCAATTCTGTTAAAAATAAGCGAAACAGCATTTTACATCCCCAACATCATGGGTCCGAGAAAAGTATAAGGCGAGAGTAGAAGGTAATTCAAAAGTGTATTCTTCTGGTTTCACTAATCCAATTAGTTCATGTGCCATCTTTGGTCACAGAAATATTTTCTCAGGTGCTGCTGTTGCTGCAGTGGCCTTCTGTGTCCTACTCGTTCTTCGAAGCTAAACAGCACACATCGATTCCCATGACACCGTGGCACAGTGTGTCATTGATTAAGAAGCCCCAGATCACTGACGGAAAAGTGAGTTTTCATGCTCATGCTGAATCAAAAAAAGAGAGAAATGTCTTCTTCACTGAAAACCATGCGATAATGTGGAGGCTGCAGACGCACGTTCTTTTGGCCGATTGATTTCCTGTGGTCAGGTTTCCAGTAATTTTTCCACAGGAAAATTATAACAAAATTTCTTCCAAATTTACCTTGAAGGAACAAAAAAAAAAAAACAAGACAAGATATCAAATTATGATTGTTATACAATTCTTTCTAACCTTAAAAGCATTGTTTTTAAGATACAATGTGGTTTATGGATTTTACAGTATATTAGAAAGCCTTCATAGATTTTATATTAGTCACTGAACATGAGTATGGCATTGTAAGTCATTGCACTGGCACAGAAAAGCAACACTGATCATTTCTGGGGCTCCCAGCTATTTGCACAGTAAACTAACTTTAAAAGCCCAAACTCTAGTGCATCTACTGCATGTCACCACCTTTTCAATTAATCAGTTCGTTGTCTTTGACACTCCTCATGGGGCTTAATGACCCAGTCAATCGAACAGTGAGTTTATAGCAACACAGATTCCCTCACAATAATTCTGAGTGGATTTGAGAAGGGATTAGCAACAGAGGGCAAGAGTATCACATTTTCTTTTGGTGCATTCAGTTTAGCAGAGTCTGCATGTTGCTGAGGGAGGCCCATTTCAATTGGATTGAAAAGCATTGCAGTGCTTGCTATTTTTTTTTTTTTGCTCTGGTTAACGGAGAGACCTAAGCCAGCACGTCATCATGTTTTCGTTAAGCCCTGCTACCCAGCCCTTCACACCCATAGCGTGCAGCAGTGAGAATGTACCCTACATACCGGTTAGAGCAAAGCCGCCATTATGACTGAACCTTTTTCTCACTTCCTTCCATCTTTTTCGTCTTGCCACCTTCCCCGTGCTGTAAGGCAGAAAACAATTTTTTAAAAATGGCAAACTGCATCCATGCTCATGCTCCTGTAGCATGCTGAGGCAGCAGTCAATCAGAATGACAAGATGTTGACGTCCAATAGAAGCACTGAGGGCAGAAAACAGTGGGAAACAAAATTTCTTAATTTCACTATTCATGTTTGAATCCAGCACAGCATATTAAATGTAAGCATTTACACGCTAGTGGCACGCTTCTGTCAAACCATGCAAGAAACCCTTGGGTTCATCCAATTCAAGAACAGACAAATGCCTGAAAGACGAAGGGCATCAAGCATCTTTCACCTGCACAGATGCATCTACAATATAGTTATGCTTCAGAATTAATTCACTCCAGATTTGAAAATATATGTTGCATATGTCATTAACGTACACCAAGCAGCCACAACATTGAAACCACCGGCCTAGTATTGTGTAGGTCCCCCTCGTGCCACCAAAACTGTTTCATCAAACAGACAATGCCTTGAATTCTCAAACACAAGGTTTCCCAGCAGAACATTTTCAAGAATATCAAACTCCCTGCACCAGTTTGTCTCCTTAAAACAGTGCACCCTGATGTCGGCTCTTCCCTGGAAAAAGTGCACGTGTACCAGGCCGATCCACATGAAGTAAAAGACAGCAGGGCTCACTGGAACAGTTCCCACACTCACATACACAATGTAGGTGCTTTTCCATAACTAGGGTTAGAGTGGGGGATCGGACCAATCTGCAGTAAAGTACTACATTCAGCAGGGCGCAATGCATTCTGTGTTAAGACACATTCCTCACGGAAGTATAATAAAGTTAACATTTTCGGCAACTTGTGCCACAGCGTTCCTGTCAATTCAGACAGGATTGCCTTTGTGCAACGATGAGTCTTGTGCGCCCAGAACCTTGTGGCCAATTAGAGGCTTGTCACTCCTAAGACCACTGTTGGGTCGGCACTGATCGCTACTGACTGGCAGCACCCCAGGAGCCACTTTGCAGATGATCTGACCCACTCATCTGGCCATAAAGATTTCACCCTTATTAAAGACCCTGCAGTCCAGTTTCTCCCACATTGAAAAATTCGGCTACAAGTGTTAGGAACAGTGGCGGCTCGTGATTTGGAAACAAGAGTAGCTCAAACAATCCCTTAAAATTAATGATTGTTCACGACCTTTTTTCAATCATTCATTACAATAACAGAAACTCCGAAAACTCAATTATCTGGTGCGGCCAGTTTTCATTAATAACGCATACCTGTCAACTCTCACGCATTCGGCATGAGTTTAAGTGGCAATTTTACGTTCCTCTGCTGTTGACAGCAATTATTCCATCAAAGCATAAGTAAGATCATGAAACATATGTATTGCTTCCAACCCCAACCCCTGAGTAAACAAGTGTTTGCCACTAACATGGCAATATCCCCCGCCGCCTCAATTTTATGTGTCCGTACGGACGGACGAACGGAGCCCAATGCTGTATCCCCCGCTTCGCACTACTCGCCCGGCGGGGGATAATAAAAGCGAGAGTAGTCTGGAGTCGCAATTAGTATGCGTTATAAATGAAAACTGGCAACATCTGATAATGTAGAGAGTTTTCAGAGTTTGGGTTACAGTAATTTAAATGACTGATTGAAGCCTGGTCATGACCAATCATTAATTTTAAGGGATTGTTTGAGCTTCCCCTATTGCCAGTTCACGAGCTGCCACTGGTTAGGAAGCTTGCTATCAGCAAACGTTTGCACGATTAATATTATTAGCTTCATCTAGCACTGGTTTTAATTCTTTGGCTCACTGGCACAAAATGCATTGTCATTGGAAATATTAAGGCGAGAAGTTGTCCCAGCGGTTGACGATTGTAGTTCAAAATGAATCTCTCTTGTGTGGAATCTAGTTCATGTAAAGGCAAATTTCCATTGCAGACGCATATGCAACATATATTTACTTACAAACATATTAAGAGCACTTCCGCCACAGTAAACTGAGAAATTCAAAGGCCTTAACGCCGGCCTGCTGCGACTTATAGTTCTCAGACCCCCTCGGTAAACCCAATGTCAACAAAGTCAAAGCACCAAAGTCCAAGCAGGGGGTTTCAATCGGTAAGCCAACCTCTGCTTTAGCCCTGGAGCTTCCAAGGCCCTTGGAGCAGTCCTCCTCCCCCTCAAAAATATGAGTTTTTTTGGAGTCCCCATCTTTTGTACCCCTCTCCTGCCCTCTTTCATCTGCAGTAACCACTCGACGAATGACCTTCCTTATGACCTGCGAGAGGGGACAGTCACGTCATGCGGCGCCACTTCTACACAGAAGAAGAAGAAGAATTCGTAGAGAATTGGAAGACCAATAACCAGAAGGGTTGGAGTGAAAACGTTACTTTTCTGGTGATGATGTTACCATCCTCATCTGTGAACTGGTCCTCGGTGACTGAGTCCCCAGGAAAGTTTTTGGCCTGCTCTCCCTGAGGGGCGCAGGAGAGGACATGGAGAAGAGTCACTGCTGCTTACCTGCCGAGAGCCTGACCACCCCACACGAGCTTCAGACATCACCCAAACACGCATTTAAGATCACCATTGTTCTTTCAAGTGACAGCAGCCACATAATGTCTTATTTCAGAGCTAGCATTAATGAAGCAAAAGGTTGCCCACGTAGCTCATGAGAAATTAACAGCTCTAAAAAACAAAAATTATGGGTCAGAGGCCAGGTGCAAATTTTTGAAGAATATGGTGATCATAAATTTTTCCAAGCAAAATGTTTTCAGGATGAAAAAACCAGCTGAGGGTGTGCAAAAAAGAGTGCAAAAGGATATCCATGGTTAGAACTTGATTCTACTCAAAATTGGGACTGCGGTTGTATATCTACGACACATCACAACCAGTTAAGAACTGTAAACAGTCCAATAATCCAACCCCAGAAAAGGATGCAACCTTAAAACAGCATTTAAACGGACTACCATACCTCCTTTTTTGCACACTGTCCAAGAGGAAGAAACCACACAAGCATTACTGAACAGCCTTCACTGAGTTTATCATATATAAAAGGAAGAGTCCACAGTAGATATTCTTGACACATCTGGGATTTTTAGGGTAAAAGAGCAAGCAGGTCTGAAGTAAGCCAACAGCCAGTAAGAACAGTGCTGAGAAAGCAGGGAGACACTGTGAGACCGGTCAGGGCCGTCAGTCCATTTAGCCCCCCCCCCCCACTGGAGCAGCTCAAGAGGCCATCGCGCCCGCACCTGCGATCACACACTGCACACAAAGCCGACCGCACGGATAACCACACCAAAAACCGCGTGCAGGCCACACCCCAACTTGCCGCTGCCAGGTACCTTAAGAATCACCCGGCGTCGAATAACCCTGGTGGTAATGGTCCGTTCCTCATCTGAGCTGGACTCACTAGCTCTACCCGCCTGCTAGATATATTTCAGCAGATTTTACCACCAAAGTGATTGAGCAATATTTAAAAAGGGAGGATTGTTGCAAATGCACAACCAGAGGCAACTCAGTGAGCGGGCAGAGTACTGGGTTATGACATATCAGACCACAGCTGAGCACAATGAGCATCAAGGATACGCAGAATAACAGGAATAATACTCATTATTACCTCTGAAAGAGAAAACTGCTTCATAACAAAACCATTCAAACAGATCATGAGTGCAAATAGGCCTTGTTTAATATTGCATACGCTGCAAAATCACTCTACATGCATACAAGTGATTTTCTTCTGTACTTGCTGTGGTTAACTGTACCTGAGGTTCAGAACCGAGCAAAAAGATAGACCTCAGGGGTGCATAGTGCATACCCTGAATTTTACCTGGATTTTGTGCTCTGGGGCAGGGCTGCCTTCACTTCTTCTGCTCGGTCCTGCCACGCTATCATTGTCCCGGGACCCCTCAACGTGTACCGTGTCCTTTGGCATCTTCTGGGTCGCGCTAATCCCGTCTTGTTCACCATGGTCACCATTTTCCTTCACTTTTCCCTCTTGTTCCTTTGGCGCTGAGGTGAGGGAGTCGTCCAGGTTCTCTGAGCTGAAGTACAACATCATCTCAACGAGTCAGTCGACACCCTTAGTTCACAGTTTGTGAGAGAAGAGACAAAAAGCAGTTCATACCTATTTTCCTGCCGATCGATCGGATCAGTGCTCAGGCTGCGACTCGGGGTCGGAGGCTCCACATTAACACTCGAGGTCTCGCTGCGCCAACCTGGAATTGAAGACATGCCTTTTTCTGCCTGCTCAACTTGAGAGAGAATAGCCTGAACCCTCTCGTCGGTCATCTCCTCCCCCTCTGAGCCTTCCTCCAGCTTCACGTCGTCCAACAGGGACTGCAGCTTCTCTCGCGTCATTTCATCCTCAGAACCAGACTCGCTGCCCTCCCTAACCGCAAGGATACCGACCCGCAGGTCCACATCTCCCATTGGCTTCCATTCTTCTGCCTGGGACAGTCGGCCTACAGCCGCCTGCGCTTGTGCCAAATTTGCCCCATAAGGTTGTTCCACGGAGACTGAATGTTCTTCCTCTCCATCTCTTTGGCCATCCAGAGAGGTGTCCTCACATACGACTGTGGGCGGCTCTTGGCCGTAAGATAGCTGGGACAGGGACAGTTCGCTGGGTCTACAGGGATTCCTACTGGAAGAGTCTATGCTACACTCCGCGCTAAAGAAATCATCTCTCAGAAGTGGGGTGGGGGGCTCATAGCTCAAATCTGCGGGAGATTTCAGTTCCAGCTCGATGTTGTGGAAACCTGAGTGAGATGACACAGTTGGACTGACATGAAGCAACACATCACAGGAACTACAGACAATACGCAAACCAAGAATGAGATGGAATATGTATCTCTTCTCATATACATGCACAACATTTCAGGGTCCCCAGACTTGCAATAAGATGCAAGGTAACACACTGTGAAAAATTACAGGACTTTATTTCATTGGGCTTTCAGCTTATCATAGTGCAGACCGTTCTAAATTGAGCCAATTGTTATTTTATACTGACATCAGTCATGCTAATAAATGTCAACACCTCTGATAAAGCCTCCTTAGGGTATATATTGTGCATGATTTATGAGAAACAACATGAACTTTAATAAATACTAAGGGTGAGAATTAAGTATGCAGTGAAAATTTTTTGGTGGTTTGGCCATTTTTAGATATGAGCAAGAGGAGTTGGAAACAAAACACAAGGAAACTAGATGTAGATTTCTGGAACAGACGGGTCAAGACGTAGTCCCTGAGGAAAGGGGGACGGGAATAGGAGATTGATGCACAAAGGATCGGAGCATGGGCAAAGGGCTGGGGAGGAGCTTGTTAGGCCATTGTGAGGGCAGGGATTGGGGTGGGGACCATTCGAAAAGGTAGAGGGAAACTGCAGATGAGAGGATGAACTTGGAGCTACACAGCACAGTAAGAAATGGAAAAAGAGAGACAAAAATTCCCATGGATTATTAGAGAGACACAGAAGAACTGTATTTGTATGAACAGAGAAGATTAATGGCAGTGTAAGACAATGGAGATGCAATGCACAGCCACAGCAACAGCTTGGATACCAGCTTCTACACTACGAGCGAAATGGCTCAAAAGGGGAGCCATAGGAGTGTAGGGAGGGGTCGGCTACAAGGTCTGCCAGGAGAGGGTGCAGGAAGTCTGGTTTTGCAGAGGAAGCACTCTACCAGGAAGGTTCAGAGAAGCAGGAGATAATCTACAGGCAAAAGCAGGTCTTTCAAAAAAGCAGACATTCTATTCAGCCACAGCCATGCTAACCAGAGAGGTAAATATGACAGCAGACATATTAGAACAGAGCCTATTACTCTAAGAAAGGAAACACATACATAATATAAACATCTGAAAACATGCAACAACAGGTTAAGGTATCAATATAAAGGAAGTTTGTTTCCATGCACCTATGTATATACAAGTACATAAACTATATACAGTGTATATATGGTATATATGATATATATATATATATATATATATATATATATAGGTGACAAATTAATGGAAAAATTAACAAAAGCAGTCTGTTGCTGGACCACCACAGGCAACCAGATCATCTTCAATATGACTTGACATAAAGACTACAAGTGTACACCTTTACTAGAGGGATGGAGTACCTTTCTTCCAAGAGTTACTACATTTTGGTGTTATGATAATGGTGTCAAAGAGCACTGTCTAACAGATTGTTCCAAAATCTCTCATATGAGTTAAGCAGGTTTAAGGCCTGGTGACCGCGAATGCGGTGGTGTATACTTAGGATCGCGTTCAGACTCATAAAAATATTCAGTAACCCCTTTTGCCCCGTAAGACTTGGGCCATTGTCATCCTGGAAGAAACCACACGCATCATCCCAGGAATGCTTAATCGTAAAAAATATAGGTGGTCCCACAAAATATCTCTGGAATGATTTGCAGTAATCCTTTAGTCTGAACAGATGAGTTGACCCAAACCATGCCATGAAAATGAACCGAAGCATCTGCGTTTACAATGTTTGTCCACGCATTTATTCACATTTTTCCCTTTAAATTGTCACCCATCTATCTTTGTGTATAAATGATGAAAAATGAGTGTGATACAACCCATGAAAATACAGATTTGGCATTACACGTGTGATACAAATTTATCGCATCGTGACCGGTCAGATTCTGTTTATAGGCAAACACAGTAGCATTACCAATCCTCCAGCTGAAAAACCATTAACCATTGCAAGCTATAGTTTCTCGTTTGCAGTTTATTCAAGTCAACAGGTTGACTAATTTGCTAGCTAGCATGCTACTGCTTTTTGCCAATAAAGTAATAAGTTATATTAGTCACTGTAATCGTACAAATTTGACTTTATTAATTTAACGGTGAGAAGCTTTAGCATGTTAGCTAGTTGTTTACTCATCCCATTGACTCGAATAGACAACCAACTCAAAGCTACTTCTATTCTTTAATTTTACAAATAATATGGCGATGAAGGCTCAGAATAAATGGAAACTATGACTCTGGTTTCATAAATTTGACATCTCGGGTTCATGAATTTGAGATCCTATTTATCCCATAATTATCAGCGTTGTATTATTTTGAAAATTGAAGAAAAGCGTTAGTTTCTAGTTGGCGGGCTATCCAAGTCAATGGGGTGAATAATTAGCTAGCTCGCTAGCTAACGGTGTTCGCCAAAAATTTTATTAATTCAAGTTTGTGCAATAACAGTAATTCATATAACTTATTAATTCATGGAAAAAAGCACTAGCATGCAAGCTAGAAAATTATTCATCCCATTGACTTGAATAAATCGCAAACTAGAAACTAATGCTAGCGATAGTTACTGGTTACCAGCAGGAGGATTGGTAGCGCTACCATGTTTGCCAGTGAATGGAATCTGACCAACGTGACGTGAGAAAGTTTTATTACATGTGTGTCATACCAAACCTGTATCTCATGGGATGTTTCAAACTGATTTTTCATCTTTTATGGGATATATATGTGTATGTGTGTCACACACACACAAACTATATATATATATATATATATAAATTTGGTGAGTGATATTGATTGATATCGTCAATTTGGTGAGTAATATTGATTTGTATTGGCACTGTAGTTTAAGATATAATCGTCCATGCTTATTACAGATATTGACCTTCATGCCATATTAATTACAGATCATTATAATTTGCATATTTAGTTCATTTAATCATAACTATTTGTAAAACCAAAGATTAACTATGACTGAATTAAGACTTTAATCCACATGCTCGTGAATGATAGCAATGATTTCACCTGGACAAGGACTCAGTAGATGTCTTCTCTGATAAGTTATTAAATTCATATTAGCAGGAGGGTCAGAGTTGATTGAAGCCATGCATTGAGATAAAACAACGTTCTGTTGTTTTCTCCACAGGAAAAACAGTTACTGTTGCTTGGCTTCACAGTAATCATTCAAAAACACACACCTGATTGCAGTTAATAGAAAAACAGGTGGAAGAAAAATTGTCATCAGTTTGGCCTCATCAATACAATTCTGCATGACAGCTAGTGTTTAGCCATGAGGGTTCTGCATGAGTGCACAGTTCCAAGAGAGAGACAAAAGGACAGATAGAGTTCAGCTAGATGGGGCTAAACTTTACCATCAGCCTGGTCCTGGAAAACAGCGTTATCATCTGCAAAACATCTCGTGCCTGAAATGTTACCATAGTCAAATATTGGCCCTTCCAGCAATGTCACAATATCCATCCGATTGATCTTTGTCAGCGCTGAAGTTAAGGCGTCCGCTAAGAAAGACAGAAAATCAAAGATTTGTCCTTACAAGCATTAAACTGTAAATCTAACTTCTCTGATGTCAGTGCTCCAAGTATTCCATCTTAGCGTTCATATCCTTGATCTAAGTATGGTAAAATAGATACAGTAAATACAATATTTAGAGTTCTTTCATTTACTTATCTCAAAAAATTGGAGTGGAAAGCTACTTTGCTCCAGCTAATAATTTGACAAGCTCACAAGACACAGCAATTAGGAGCAGATTATTCAAGTTCTATAAAAACGTTACAATGTCATGGCTGAATTAATAAAAATACCTTGATTTTTTGAGATAACAGAAACTCATATAAAAATTCGAAATTAATCCAAGAAAAATTCTATTAGAAAAAATTACTAATGCAATGTTTTGAACAAGATATTTTAATGACTGCATGAAGGGCTCGGTGCTTCACCTCTCACTGAGACACATGCATTCCCTCCAAACTGTATCCGTTTATTCATATACATTAAATTTCACACATGCAACTCTCAAAATTAGTTCAACCCAGATTATCACTTGGCAAGTCTTTTTATGATTGCAAAAAGTTTATTATCAAGCGGGACTAATATTTAATGACACAGATTTGCTGTCTATATCCCTACTATAAGTATTTTTGCATTCCCAATAAAGTTGGGAGATTTAGAGAGCACAGTGTTCACATAAAATGGTTCCTTGCCAGAGACAATGTTATTTGAACCAAGAAATTTTTTCCCCAGGACAGGTTGATGTGTTAAGGATAGGGATGGACACTTACTTGTGGCGTTTTTACCATCTCTGCTAACCCAGTTCTTTAATAGCATGAAACTCTGAGCGGTCAATGAGTTAGGGTTCTCCACTCGAATGTGGTTGATCTCATCAACGGAGAAATCCATTTCCCTGGCCAGCTCTGCAACACATTAAGAATGAATTAGCAGCCCCCTCCAGACACATGCAGAGAACGCAGCTGTGCAGACGAGTCCTCCAGGTGACACTCCCTCGGCAGTCAAAACACCCATGAAAAAAAAATGAGAAGAATGAGAACCAATTTAGAACTTACAACCACAAATTTCATTGGAATTATACAGACAAAAGTAAATCTCGATGGAAACAAATAACATATTCCAGGATGACCAAATTCTGAGTGCACGGTTATTAAGAAGATGCAGAATACAGTCAACCTGAATTATCCAAAAGTGCTGCTGGAGTAATTATGGCAAGTGTCCTTTAGGGGGGGACATTTCTTGCGTTTTCTTACCAGTCCAGCTGAGACCTAGATGATCAGCAACGATTGCCATCCGCAAGTCAGTTCTCTCGCAAGGACTCTGCGGACCTGCGTGTGGAGAAGGATACATTAATATATCATTTATTCACTATAACAGAAGATGATGAAAAAAATATTGCAGCCTTTTCTGGACATAAACCCTCTCTTCTTTCCATAAAAAATAAAACAACAAAAGAAACAAAACCAAAATAGAATGTTACTCCCTAGTACAACATAAATAAAAATGGTTTATTTCTAGTAAAGCACATAATTGCTACTGATTGTACTTAGGTCAGAACAAACACTCAAATCACGAAACACGCGACACATGAAGCACTAAAATGTGAATGTGTAACTAAAATGGCAAGATAACAGGAACTTTATTCACCTTAAAATTTGCTAACAATCACTGGTGACCACATTTTGTGGTATGCATCCGATGCATCTACACAGACATTTTGGCTCACAAGAAAGATAAATTCAATTAAAAAGACAAAAATCAGAATTCTACTGTCCCTTTTCTTTTGAAAGGCATTAGTGATTCTAGTGATGAGATTACACATGCCAACAACCGATATGCCACTCTAGTGCAGAATGTCTGTGTGCAAGCCGCACCATCACAAGCCATAGAGACACAGGATCAGTTGGCTGCATCATTCACTCTAGCATGCTCAAGTAACTGACCATTCGAGAGGATCTGAATCTTGATAGGACAGTACACAGAAATGACAATGACAGAATGACAGCTACAGTTAAGTCACGCCACAGGCAAATCACAACGGTTCATGCACTAAGATCAACAAGTTGAAAATTTTACAAACTAGGCTTGATCTCCTCGATGGGAGCCATGCGGAGCCCCGCAACCTGACTGCCTTCATTCCCAACCGTCCGCCTACTCCTCCTCCTCTCACTGTTGGCCAGCTCAACCTTTTTTCTTAAGGGTGCTGCCTCAGTTTTCATTACTCTAGCCGACCGTGACGTAATGGATGGTTGAGAAGATGACCGTGATGCATTCCTTGATGTGCTGTCTTCATCATCTGACAATCCTGACTGAGTCTTTTTCTCTTCATCAGAGAGGCGGCTTACAGGTTTTGGCATCTTACCACTAATGCCTCTAAAGCACTCGTTGGAGTACTTGCGAACCTTAGTTCTGCTGTCCCTGCCCATCTTATCAGCTAAGCTTGCACCTGACCTGTCTCTTACTGGCAGTCTGGATTGCACCAGCCTTGTCCTCTTAGACTCTGTCTTCCCTGACTGGGACTTAAAACGAGCTGGCTCAAGGGTCGTGACTTTACGCCCCTTCACTTCTTTAACTGGAATTCTAGATTTAGATCCCATGATTACAGAGTCTACTCTCTTTCTGGACTCTGGTTTTACTACAGTCTTAGTCTTCTCCTTTCCTGATGTAGTAACCTGGGAGCATGGTGCCCGTGGTGCCTTAATTGGGAGCCTTGACTTTGGCTGCCTTCCCTCTGTTTTTCTGGTTCCATCTGTGTTTATTTCGTCACATTGCATGCTGCTCTCCGGCAATTTCACTGAGTCCCTGCAAGATGAAGCATCTACCTTTCTGACCTGCTGAAGGGTGGGCTGTGAGGATGACTGCAAATTAAACACTACACTGCCACACTGAATGTAGTTAGCGCTGATGTTAGAGGACTCAAGGTTATTGTTGTTATTGTAGTTCTCTGTTGGTGAGGCCCTTCCCTCTGAAGTTGGCGATGAATCTTTCCTTCTGCGAGACTTAATGTCTGCCTGTGCATCTGGGAATGTGCGGTCTGGAGTTTGAATGTCTGGTGTACTAGTTATTGTATCTTTCGATTCTGTGGGGTCAGCATCTTTTTTTAATGTAATGGAGATTGTGATTCCCATTTCATTGGGGCGATGTAGTTTGGGATCAATTTTAGAGGCTATTATTGAACGTGAGGATGTCTCCTCAATGTCATCAGGTGATACCTCTCTGCAGTCACTGCTGATTGGCATCAAACCACATGTGGATGTTGTGACAGTATTTGACGAAGCCTCTATTGCAATCCCTATGCTTTTCTCCACTGCCTGAGCTTGTGAGACAATTACGTCGTGCTTTTTGACCCCTTCCCCTTTGTCCCTTAACTTCCCTTCTGAGGTATGCTCACCAATCTGAAAAAACTGAAGTCTTTCTTCAACAAAATCCCGCTTGCTCATGTCAATTGCACCACTGCGAGTCATCTCAAACATCTTCCCTTCATGAAAAGGGAAAGGATTAGGCTCACTAGTCGGTGTGCTTTCATCAGTTGGGGTTCTGGCAGGGGTTGTATCTGATGTTGTTTCTTGTGATCTGTCGTCTACAGCTAATCCAAATGGTCTTGGCTCATCGTCTCTTATCCTAGAGTCAAAGACTTCATCGTCTCCTCCTTTGCTGGACCAAGGGTCAAAGTCCAAACCTTTAGTTGCAATAGTTTTAAAAGGGGAACTAAACTCCTCCTCTAATTTGTAACTAAAGTAGGTGTCCGTAAGCCCTTCTCTGCCAGCATGCATTCCATCAGTAGTGAAGATTTTTCCTCCGTTTTTTCCATCTGCCCTTTTTTTGTCAAATGAATCACTTTTTGTTCTAGCTTTCCTCCCCTCTTCGGGAATCCTTCCCTCTTCCGGAATCCTCTCCTCTTCCTGGATGACCTCAAGTTTGGTCAAACTAAATGAACGATCACAAGGTTTTAAAATACTTTCTGTGGCCCACATATCTTTTCTGTTGTCACAAGAAAAGCTCAGTGGTTTTGGGTCCTGCTCACTTAAGCCATCATCCTCATCTTGAAGGTCATATCCATCAAGAGAATCTATTTCTGTGGCATCAGTATCATGAGAAAACTCAGCTGTTGTAGCGATTGAGCAGTCCGTTATCGACTGATCATTCCCATTTTGCTCAAAGTCATAATCGTCTCCTTTTCCATCACCATTGGGACTAGATTCCTGATGATTTCCGTTCTTTTCCTGTTTTTTGGATTTAGAAGCCCTTTCCTCTTCAGTAATCTTAAAGGTGTACTTCTTAAAAGCAATGGGTTGAAAAACAGATTCCTCATCTGATGAGTCACTGTCTTCCGCCCCAGGGGGCACAGGTGATGGGGGCTGGACTCGGATGATGGGCTCAGCAAGAAGGTGTTTGTCATGCTCCTCCTGGAGGTTGACCTCCATCATTTCTGTTTCAGTTTCAGAGGAAGGACAAGAACCTTTTTTATCAGGATCTGATTGCTCTGAGTCCAAAGGAGGGGGTGGAGGAAATTCAATATAAGCAACTCTTTTGTCTTTTTCTTGAACTTCAGCCTCCGGGTTTTCAGTTGTTGACTCCACTATGGTTGCTTTTGGATGTGCTGAAGGAGATTCCTTGGAGGAAAAAGCTCTGTCATGCTCTTCTTCCTCTGACTCCTCAGGAATTGGACTAGGTTTGCTTGGCAAAAAACTAATCAATGAATCAGGTGTCCTGGAAGTGAGGTCATAGCTCACTTCTTCAGAGCTGGGAGTTTCAGGTGTCAGAGGACTCTTACCAGAACTGTCAATAAAAGATATCTGCTCCAGTGTGTCATCATCAGGGCTACCTTGTGGAGATGAAGGCTGTTTTGGTTTAATGGAGTGATATGCTCCCCGATTTTCAGAACGGCTTTCCTGACTGACAATCTTTCTATAAGTTCCTGGCTGTCCACCTGGAGTTTCTTTCTCACCCTGCTTGCCGACTTGAATATTAACATAAACAGGTAATGTTTTAATGCCTTTAAAACTCTCCGCAATAACAATTGGGGCCTGTTTCTCAGAATACTCTATCAGGCTGGGATCACTAATGTCATTAGAGCCTTTTGATGGACTAGACACTGTAGATTCTGCACATTTATGTCCTGAAGACTCATCCCTAGATGTATTTGTTTCAGAGCTGCCTTGAAATCTGTTTCTAGCTAAGGTGGGTATATGTGACACACTTTTTTCAGAAGATTTAATTAAAGTGTCTGGTTTTGTTTTCTTGGACTGACCAGTGTCCGTCAGACTGCTTGGCATCCGGACAGGAATTTGAGAATCTGACTTTTTTTTTTGCAATTTGATGACATGTGAATCCCCACCTTCTGAAATGCTTTGCGTTTGGGTCAAAATTTCAGAGACTGTGCTTTTTTTTGTAATAGAAACCGGTTCAGCTTCCTTTGCTGGTGCTTCAGTTTTAATAAGTTGTTTTTTATCTTGGTCAGGGATGATGTTTTGCACATCATGACAAATGTCCTCTTTTATGATGTCTGGAATAATGGTATGGCTTAATTCCTTAAGTACTTTATTGCTTCCATTTCCATGACCCTCCCATGTCCTGTGGATTTTTTTTTCTTTCTCTGTATCCAATTCTCTGTTGTTTTCAGCCTGTGAGTGCTTGGGAATTGTGGCTTCTGTTAACCCTTTATTTAATATTTTGTCACCAAATTGTTTTGGAGAAATGACAGGCACTCGTGACCTAGCGACCTCAGGGGCTTGTGAGGGAGATGCTTTGGCTTTGTCACTACCTGGAGCTTTCCTTGGTCCCCCAGTTTCATCTGTGTCATCTGCTGACTTGGGAGTTTTTGCTCCAGAGAACAGTTGATACACAGGAAGCTTACTTTCCTGGAGTTTTTTCACCGGTGGTTTTGATGATCCCCATTGAAGACCCTTTTCCTGCTTCTGAGCTTCTGACTCAAATTTAAGTCTTACTGAACTTACTTTGGATGACTTCAGCTGAACAGCTGGTGCGGTTTCACTAGCCTTGTTCTGTGCAGCAATGTCTTGATGTTTACTTTTATCATCAATTAAGCGGGAGCTGATGAATTTTTCAGGACTGTTGGGCAAACTAGCACATTTCCTTTCACTGGCGCTGGCAAGAAATTTCCCTACAGATGGCTCCTTTAGTCTGCTCTTACCCCTCTCATCACCACTCCCTTCCTTCGTGTGCTGGCCCTTTTCTGGACTACTACAGGTAGAACTTGGCCCAGAAAAGGTTTCTCTGGGTTCTCTCTTGCGCGGTTTTTTCTCCGGGGACTGAAGCTCGTCATTTAACTTCTCAGTTCTGTCACGGAAAAACTGTGAAACCTCACTCAATTTTTCCTCGGCCTCCTTCACCGTTTGATCTACCCTGTCTTCATATATGAGCTTTTCTTGACTTCTGTCATGTCTGTCCTCAGTAATGCGCATCCATACAGCATGTTTTGGGCTACCGGGTTCTGTTGTATAGTGCAACACTGTGAGTTTGTCAATGTGCTCATCCTTGCGAGCAAATTTACCGGATTTGTCAGATGCATCCTTTGATGATTTCATGAAAAATTCCCTCTGGGTCCCTCTGGACATTTTCTCACCGTAATGACCATCAGCACCATGCATATCCAAGCTCTGGATGTGAGGTTGCTCAGTCACAGATTCCTCTGTGTCAGAATGAGAAATGTCTAATTTTTCAGAAAGCAGCATTTTTTCCGCAAATCGGTAAGACTCTCCTCTCAGTTCTGACAACTCATCGTCATGATATTCAATGGAATGCTGACTTAGTAGCTTCAAAGCTTTGTAGGAGTCATCACCAATAAGTTGAGCTGAGCTTGGGCGACTGTCCTCTTCTTGAGAAACAGGCGTATTCACTCTCGATGATTCAAGGTATGAGGGAAGTGATTCTTCAGCTGTGAGCTCCTCCTCCTCTTGCTGCACTTCATCATCACCATAGAACTTGTCTGGTAGTTCCTTTATTGCTCGGTCCCCCCTATGGAAATACATTTCTTTATCTGGATGCTTTTTTGTTTCTCGGATGATGACCTCAGTAGGGTCGGTCTTATTGCCTTTTTCAATGTGAACCTCAATTATACGCTCTACTTTTGGTTTAGGCTTAATGTCTTTGTCAAGGAACCTTGGTGAAATCTCATTTCCCTTGGGAGACTCACCGGCCTTGTGTTCAAATAACCCAGCCAGTTCTTTGGAAGGATCTCGACCAGACTGGAAGGCTTTCATTATATCTCGAACAGACATCGTCTCCTCAATCCTCTCGGATTTAGAATCTGTTACTGTGGGCTTGTGGTACACCATTCGAGTCGTGGTGGTAATGTGTGTTTCCTCTTTGAGACGCACAGCTTTGCTAACAAGAGAGTCCTCCTCTGTATTCACCTTTATCTGAAGTGCATTTGCTTTGTCCATGATAGAAGCAGCTTTTGGCTCCGTTTCGATACATGCAGGCGCTGTCACTGCTGCCGCTTCCTCCATTACTGGCTCTGAAGCCCCTTCTGGGGACTCGTAACTTCTAATGAAATGAACAACCTCTGTGCGAGTTTCCGTTATAACGGGGGGAATGGGCACATCTTGAAAGAGGGGTTTAGGCCCCGTACTTTCAGCACTTTGTGGGGCTGAAGGAGTCTTTTCACTTCTTGTTTCAAAGCCACTGTCTGAGAGTGGACTCTTGTCCTGGTCGTGTAAATAGTCCTCTGGGGACTCTAATATGGCATCAGTGCCTAAGATAGAATCGGCAAGCTTGCATAGATCTTTCTCTGAGGGAGAGGAGCGCATGCTGGAAGGTGGCATTTTGAGCTTGTGTTCTTGCAATGCAATGGCAGGTTTGAGAACACGTTTCTGCTTTTCCTCCCCATCTCTTTTTATGTCTTCATATCTTTGCTTCATTTCTGAAATTCTTGACAATGAATCAGCGCTAACATCATTGCTTAAGTAGTCAGCCACCTTAGCAAGACCGAGATCTTTCTCAGATACAGACTGGCTTTGGACTGGGGTCATTTCTGAGTCAAAACTTGGGAGGCATCTCTCGACACTTTGCTGGGCCTCCTCGATCTCATCTTTCGAGAACTCCTCCCAGTCTTCCTCAGATGGTTTGTCTTTAATTGAGATTTGGTCTTCACTCAAAACATCCTTTTTCAGGATTTCACTGACTTTCACAAGATCCTCTTTCACTTTCTCCACGATGCTGAAGGGCTCCTCATCTTCAATTTTAGATTCTTTGGGAGGATCTGTCTGGAAGCTTTTGGATGCAGAACTGGTGTCCGTCTGCAGAATAGCAGTCATCCTAATCAAGTCCTCTTTCATTTCTGCCACATCCTTCAGTATTTCCTGACTTGACGATAATGCAGAAGAAGCAGTTGTTTTAAGGGCTGCTGGGGAAATGAACAGAGATGGTTTTAATGGGGACAAGTTCTTGGAAACGGGCAAGTCAGCCTGTGAGTGGCTATCAGTGTGCACTGCAGACTGCTGAGGAGAGCCTGGTCTTGCGCAAGAAGTTGGCTCTGATTGTTTTCTTACAGGAGTCTCAGACAAAACATTTACAAGGGAATAAACAGGGACAGTTATTGGACTGGATGTCACAGAAGCAGCGGATGAAGCAGGCAACCTAATGGAGCTGTAAATAGAACCTGCAGGGGGGGATCTAATGGACTGATAGGATGAGGGGACTGAGGAAGACATGGATTTAAGTGTGGCATAGCCTGAAGCAGAGCAGGAATTAAAAGTCTTTTCCACTTCATCAAAGGCTGCGTTGAAATTTGTTGTGGCTGCATGGGTAGTCGCTTGTATCCGTTCTTGTAAACTACCTGCATAGCTGGACAAGGAGGAGGCATATTTCATTGGTGAGGCAGTTCCATTTAGCAGAACCGTCTCCATGGAAGTGACTGGACTTTTTGTTGATGAGGATAGGGGAGAAACCAGCATTCCCTTGGATGTTATAGCAACGTCTGCAGTGGGTTTCACAGAAGAAAGGCCACATACTGATTTTGAAGGTGATGAATCTGTGGAGGCCAGTACAGATTTATATGGCAAACAGGAGCTGTACGCATTTAACGCTGACTTTGGAGATGCAGGAGGGGTCATAGTAATTGAAGACCTTTCCAGCACAGACCCAGTGGTGATGTTGGATGTTCTTAGGGACAGTGATGTTGAAAGTCCTTTCACAGGCATAGTGTCTGGTCCAGTTTTACCAGGTGAACATAGCAGTGACGATGAAACTTGAGTAGGGTGTTGGCCATGTTGCGTTATAGTTTTTATTGGGGAGGAGATACTTCTGAATGACCGGATGGGTGATGCAATGTCACTAACTGATTTTACAGACGTTGTAGGTGAGGCTCCTACAGTAGACTTGATTGGAGAAGCTGAGGATATCGACCACACTGATTTTAATGGCGAAGCAGATGGTGTGTTGGACAAAGAGCTGGAGAGGGAACCCAGTCCAGATTTTGCTTGGCCAGGGACGGTAATAGGAGCAGTCGACCATGCCTGGTAAGATCTTGTTGAAAAGACAGGTTTTTGAATGAAACCAGCAGGCAGTGTTCTTGTTGTACTTCGCTCAACTGTTTCTTAATGAGTAAATTAAAATTCAACATAAAATCAACAAAAATGGTTGAAAAACAGAGAGACCAGAGGAAAAATCAGTCAGTGAGTCTTACATTATTAGAGGAGAAAGAACAATACATTTATGGGGGTTTGAAATGGAAGTGTATGAGGGAATGGAGCCAAAAAAAAAAGATGATCCCTTGTGACCCGTGGTCCAACGCAAAATATATACAAAAAGAATACGATGAGTACAGTAAAGCACACACTGCAACATAACATCAATGAAAACAATGAGGACCAAAACATAATGGCAAGACATACACTTGAAACTCAAAAAGCAGTACTCTTTTGACTTTATATGTGCTGCATCCCTGGCTGTCTCTTTCAGCTGACGTGCCTTTTATCTGTTTGATCTGAATGTCCACATCAATGACTTTATTTTGATTTTGTAGTTCTGACTACGCAAAAACAGAAGTAAAGAATGCAAAAGGCCTCTACTCCTTTAGTAAAGCAAAAAAAAATATTATGGAAAAACATCGGTTCCGAGTCCAGGTTTAAGTCCATAATATCTATGCATGTCATGCAAAACTTGGTACCCTTTGGTGACAGGCATTTGAAGTGCAAGCTATGAAGCATCTGGGAAAAAGTCAACTTGCGACCTTCCATGCATTTTCGTTCAAAATGAAACAAAACGCTGCACAATCACAAAGCCAATAAGAGTAAGAAAAGTTATTTCAAAAAAGGGTGAATGCAAACCAAAAGAGAAATTTTACTTTGACAACTTGCATATTATTAAATAAGTTAAATCAAAGTAAAATAAAAATATATGTAAGCTGCAATTTAGGATGTCTTGCTCATGGATGGTTTAACAGAAATATTCGTAAACAAAACAGAAATAATACCTCACAAGGTGGGCAAGCACTAAAGAGCAACTTAAAAGTCACAATAAATCATGCAATGATTACCAAGTGAGAAACAAGCATGTTGACTTACAAGTCATGTATGATAAGAATATGCAGTAAACACATATGCATGTCTATATATAGCTCTATAGATAAGGCTACTGAATTCTACAAAGTAGGTTATAATTGACCTTACACATCAATCTTTGTTTAGTTCCAGGCAATTATCATTGCAAAAAAAAATCAATTGTAGTCAGTGAAAATGTCACACTCACTCAGGGCAGGCTCAGTCAGATAGCTGTAGCGCTTACGTAAGGCTAGAGATGCAAAGGTATGACGTCTCTCTGGTTTTTCAGTCTGCAACAACAATATAAAAATTCCTGTTACTATAACTACTCTACTCCAGACTGTAGTTGATGATGTCACAATTAATTCCCGTCCCAGGCGCAAGAACATTATTTGTACTAAAAATGCATTAATTTGTAATGTGCATGGATAGGTTAATTCCACACTTGGAGATTCTATGAGAGAGACTGTGAGCACTGATCATTCTGTGAGGGAGTCTACTTTCGTTGTTGACCAATAGAAAACCTCTTTTACAGCAACTCACTTTTCTTTGCACAACTAACTATCAGTGATATGTTCGGGTAGAAAAAAAAGTACGTAACTTGAGTGCAGTTCAATGGCTGCATGAAAGAGCCATTTCTTAAAGGAGAATGCACAGGCATGCACTAAAAACAAAATTTTGGTCAATATTCCCGGCTAGTAACAATATCTTTAAAGTTTGTAACATACTCTAATGTGGGGTTTTTTCTCTGAACACAAATAAACATGATACCACAATACACTGAAACTAATTTACTTTATGGAGTGTGGTGCAATGGACGAAAATGCTGCCTCATATTGACCCATACAGTACAAGCCATATAGTAAAATCAGTTGGCATACCTCGCATTTTCTGACCAAATAAGTAATCTGATTAAAAGATTGGTACAGTAAACTGTTGGCTGCAGGACCTAATGTGGTTAATTTGTATAAAAATACAGTAGTTAACTGAGCAACAGACTAATAGTTAATGGTTGGACAATACTATGTGGCATCTCAAGGCTTAAAACTCATATGAAGAAAGTCAACTAATGCACAGGTCTAAATATATGTATTTGCACAAAGAGAAGCACCACAGAACACTGCCTCCCATCTAAGACAGCAACATTATCAGCACACCATGAGGCTACAATGGAGGGTATACGTATATACACACAAATTACCTCTTCATCTGGATCTGAATCCATATCCTTTTGGTTCCGAAGATGCATTGTGGAAACAGGGAATAACATAATGGAGAGCAGGGGAAAGAAAACACCAGGATGTGAAAAGGGACGATTGACAGCACACCATATCAGGTCAGGGAAGCCACGACAAAGCCAGTGAGGATTATAGCCCAGCCATCGAAGATAAAAAAGAACAATGATGCCAGCGAATGCCACCACGAAGCAAAGAAAACCTGTGCACCTTCAGCCAAAGCATGAGACCAAAATAAACACAAAAATCTGATTCGGAAGGAAAGAGCAACAACACAACTATAGAAAAGCTCGAAACAGATAAAAGACACAACTGGACAGCCTCAGCCAAGTTCAGCGCTTGGTGCTGAAAGTGGTACTCTGACTTCCTGACATATGCAGATGACATGATGTGACATAATGGATCTTTCAGACTGGCATGTACCTTTTTGTGAGCTGGCAGTGTGATGTTTAGGTTACAGATGGCAGTCTGTGGAAGACCTTTAGTAATTTTTGACTCTTTGAGGAATGACAGTCGCCCGCAAGGCTCCTGGCTACTGTCTCTGACCTGCAATATAAAAGCGCACTGCGTTACTGCACATATGTTCTGTAGTAGTACTAAGTGGATACATCAGCACAAATCATGTCTAGTTGAAAATCATTATTTTTAGGTTGGATCTACTGAATAAATGATATAGAACAGTGAATGCCAAGTGACAGCATTATGAAAGTCATAGTAATCCCACAGTGATTTGCATTTCTGAATAAAAGTATTGGGACATTTTAAGGCTATTAAGGCTTTAATACAGCCAATCACAGGGGTCTTTGGAACATTCCGCCTCCATCGAGTGGAAAGTCCTTCATGCCTGGTGGGTTACCTTCACGCAGAATGGAAGCCGGTTTTCTTTGAAGGCATAAAAGTTCAAAACCAGCTGCTGCCCGGCTTTTGTCAGTGGAGTCAGGTTGCCATAACAATCCACATATATTGGCTTCCCTTCTAGAACCTGTAAAATAAGAAGCATAAGACCAAACACTAAATAAAAAAAACCTGTCAAGTGAAATGAACCACACTCTAAAACAAACGCTTTAAAAGTCAAGCATTTGCCTTAATAGGAGTTTTATGGCAGGAGCAAACATACACCTGATCAAGGCAGCCACTGGACTGCAGTAATAAAACCAAGTATTTCTCGTTCTCATCAACTTGTGTGAAAGGAAGTCAATGTAGGTCAATGGAATGATGTGAGGGTGTGCGCTGTATGTACTGCTGTGGAAAATCCCAGCATACCTCTATGTCCTTGCTGCGGGCCACCTCCTCAAAATTCTCCTGCTGTTCCAGGGTCTTGTCCACTTTATCGTCAGTCATACAGAAGCATCGCAGGCGGGATTCAATGGGGTCATTTGTTTTGGCGAACACCACAAACTTGGCCATGTAGGGAACGCAGATCAATTCCCGGTAGAGCTGAGACGCCAGTGGAACTGTTTCCGGGATCTGATGGCAGTCGGCAAGCCAAAATCTGGAGGTGGAGAAATACAGAGTGACAGACGAAGCAGCTGGATGTCAAAACGCAAACATGGGCCAAATGCAACGCAGACTTCAGCTGGCTTTTCTCATGTGTGTCTCTTTATATCTGATTCAAGACACATCCTCTACTTAAAATACAGAATAGCTTGTAACATATTTAGTGAAATTCTCGCACAAGTTAGGTGTCAGGGATAAAAGGTCAAGCGTTTCTATGGACAATAGTATTATCCAAAGCTGTCTTTTTTTTAGATTAAACCTACTTACAACAATGTGTGTAGTTCTAACACAAGTGACAAATGTTGTAGAAACAGTGTTCATTCCAATTCCACGATATGAGCCATCATTTACTTGTGCGTCTAAAGAAAATATTCCACACGCACATGTGCATATGAACACACTCAAGCACAGGCACACGCAGGAGCAAAGTCACACCTAGCTGACACATTGGTGGTGAAGGAGACACAGTCTTTGACAAAGGTGAGAGGAGTGGTGCCTGTGATGTCCTCCCACTGTGCAGGTGAAGTTCCTCCTGTAAAAAGAAACACATCTGTTACCTGCTGCGATACCACACTCAATCACTGTAGTGTCCTTGAGGTTTGGATAATACCCATTAAATTCAAGTTTCATGACCAGCGTGGCTAAATTCACTTTGTCAGACAAACTCTCACCCAATGTTGTTAACACAACTGGTGCCTCTATTGAACACAATTTAGAGCAGTATAAAGAAGGGTGTGCCAGGAAATTCAGGACGCTCTCTGTGTAACAACAGCAGACAGGGAATACGTGGTCATATTTCTGCACAACTCTGATGATGGTCATTTAGTTGCACTTGCCTGTAATGCTGCAAAGGAGTCTTAGACATGGGGTGCTGTCCCCCTTGTAGCCATTGGAGACCCCTTCCCCAGAGAGGGGAGGGACAGGGATTGTCATGGTGATGGGTTTGTGGAACTTCCTTCTACGGGGCTCCACGGTGACGATGGGACTGAACGTCGCCCTGTTCCCTAAAATTTTCTTCGCCATTTCATCTGGGACAGGTTGAGCCTAGCCAGTGAGAAAGAGTCATAGATAATGCCCAGGTAATTCCATAAAAGACAAGTTTTTGCAGGAGTTATAAGAATACTGAACTATTTCATTTCTATTTTACATGCTTGCAGTCAAACTAATATTAGCATACGCCACTAAAATCATTTTCACCTACCAGTACTGAGCAATGCTTATGAAAGGCTGGAGTTTGTGCTTGTTCTCAATGAGCAAGACCAGTACAGTTTACATCCAATGTACTGCATTTATGCCCAGAATAATTCAGATGGACTAAAATGAGGATCACACCTGCAGGCCAACCCGAATCTTCTTTGTGAGTGCTCCTTCAGGGAAAGAAGCCTGCACCATTGGAACGGTCAGGCTGGACAGGAGGCCTCCTTCCGGGCCCATCTGGTTGCTCTCCTGCTTAATTCGAGATACGACCGCAAAGTACTGCGGAAAATCCTTGGTGATGATCCGACAGATTCGTTTCTTCTCAAGCTCATCCGAGCTGTCCAGTTCTATGGAAAACAACTTTTTTTTACTCATTCTCTCTTCTCATTTTACACAGGGAGAATCAGTTTGGTCATCAGTTGAGTCCTTCCAACGAGGAACCATAATCATGTGTCCATAATTCTCATTCTCAGTTAAAGATTATTTTCTTTTTTTGTGCCTTTGTTTGCCTACCACCTCAGGAGTCCGAGCACATGCTGCACGTAAATCATTTAGTTAGAACTGGTCTTTTTTGTTTTTGCTTCGTCATTTTCTAGGCACGACCTCCCTCTTTATTCTGAGAAATGAATGTGAGTTCATGGTTATTCATTGCAAGGGCTCAATTGGCAACTCATACACTTTGTGAGAACCACTTTTCTGATTACGGACTGGAAACAAGACTTCAGACTAACACGCATTCATAGCAAAGTACAGAACAAATGGGTCTAAATGATACAATAGCATTGTCTAAGGGCCAGAAAATGTTATGTCCAATAGCAAAGTTATAATAATAAGATTTCATATACGAATAACAATTATTCTTTGTACAGAAAAGTTGGAGGTCACTGTTTGTAATACCATCTGGGATCTTATCCCTCCTGCCTCCAGGCTATTCTGTTTTGCCTCTACATTAAAGGCATACCTTCATCCATGCCATTGAGAAGCTCATTGAGGTCTTCAGTCTTGCAGTCATACTGATGTTCCTTCCAGGTTTCCCCATTTTCGCTCCTGAGTATAATCAGCTCCCTCTCGTTGCCCCTCATTGAGCCGAAATGGGGGATTTCCACTATCACGGGGCTGGAAAGAACAGCAGGCAGTAAGTAGTGTGCTCAGAAGTGCAATGAAGCCTCTTCCATCTGCCAGGATGAGGAAAATTAAGGCGTATGGGGTGGAAAGGCGTGCTGATGAATTTGGGGATACATCATCAATTGTGCATGGAGAGTTCATGTTTTTATCTGATTTGAGAAGTGGTGAAAGAGCAAACATGGTTGTGCAAGCCCAGGATATCAATAATACAATTATGATGCTTCAACTTATCATTATTTTAAAGGGGTGACATATTTAATATTTCTGACTGAATTCAAATACACTGCCTGGCCAAAAACAGTTGCAATTTGTATTTAAGCAAATACTAAAGAGCCCATATTTGAATCATAATTGCAGTGATTAATGAGTTTCACCTGGCTAATATTCTTTTAAACCTGACTGATGCAGTCTGTAGTTTCTCATTTCTTACAACCCCGTTTCAACCCCGTTAGATGATTTCCATGATTGTGGAAAAAATGTTCCTTTGTTTCAAGAGGGGCAAATAACTGGCCAGCATCAAAAGAACTCAGGAGTTTGCTGAATTCGCTGGAATTTGGTCAAGAACTGTCCAACGTATTTTTATCGCCTGAAAGGATCATGATGAAACTTCATGGAAAAAAAATCACAAAAAATTATGATTGGAGATTACCAAAATGTTTAGTATAAGTCTTATAAAAAAAAAATCAACTGTATAATGCACAGTAATGTTTAATTGTGCACAATCTGACAAAAACTTGCAGGATTCAGACTAAAAAGCTGTGTGGCTGCAAGAAAACCACTCATTTCTGAGGCTAATCGGGAAAAAGAGGGACAAGGGTCCTGTTAGCCTCAGTTGCAGATCTCTTATGTGGTTCGCTTCCCACATACACTAAGCTCTGTGCACTCGAGCCAGGTTTTGAGTAACATGACGTTGTGGCATTGTTTGAAAAAGAGCAAATCAGAATGCCTGTTAAATGATGAACCTTTTGAGTTTCCCCAGTCAAATATTAATAAAATTAATGGCAGATATAGAATCTCCTAAAAAATTAATTGATAATGACATTTGTTTTCCAGATAAAATAAGAATCAGATTGAAGAAACAGAAAACAAGTGTGTATGGAAAAAGCCAACTCTTCAATTATGTTGCGTCCTTTCCGTAAATACTGCTGTCCATTCCTCAAGCGATCTGTTTGTGTACCATATGGGATGCTACCATTTTTTAGAAAAATTCTCAAAAATAAAAAGCTGCCTGGATGAGAACATCCAGGAAACCAAGCAACTGTACCATGATAGTGACCGGCCCCACATCAAACGTCTAACCCCTACATTCAACCCAGAGCATCGTGGCCGCATTACTGCCTCGACACGGTTGCCAGTACTGATCGCGACAGTTATAGACAATGCTCGTGATTTCACCAGCCGCACTACAGCAAGTCTCGGCAACGTCCCAGAAGTGGCTCCAGGGAGAATACATGACGAGTCTATATTTGACAGAGGTTGACCACTGTTGCATCAAGTTGAACAGAGCAGGGGTACGTTTCCCGAAAGCATAGTTGGTAACTATGTCAGCAACCTACATAGTTCGACTACATAAAGTCAAATGTTCCAACGATGTTAGCATCTGTACTTATGGGAAACGCACCCCAGATCATGCCCGGCAGGAAGTAACTATCAAGTTGGATATGCTTTTAACTAAATCTAGCCACAAATCTTTGATCTAAAATTTGTTTATAACTTAGTTTTCAACTGTGTGTCTGCGATTTTGTTTTTAAATGAAACGGAGGCACAGATGTTTGACCCATGATGTTCATGCCTGGACTGTTTGAAGTAAATCTGGTTAGCAGTTTCAGTCAAGATCAAAATTTCTAAATGGCGAACAATCTTGGTGGACTTTGTCCCGACGAAGATCCACGCTAATATGATGCGAATCAGGCCAGTAGTGCTGGAGAAGAAAGTTGTAAAAGTTTTCAGATGTAAACTAATAAAATTCATTTAAAAAGAAACAAAAGTCAAAATTTTGAAAAACTGAACAAACTAGGTAGACATTGTCTCGAAGAAGCTCTATACCCAATCTAAAGTGAATCCAACCAGGATATTTGGACAATATGTTTGAATAAATTGCTAAGAGACGATGATGATAATAACAACATTTGATGCCGCGTCTTCTAAATAACTCTCAATAACTCATGGCCCATTGGTCAGTGAGCTGAAAAACAACTTCATTTTGCTCAGGAGAATAAATATAGCTGCAATGATAAAGGGCATTTGGTCTGAAGAGTCCACATTTACCCTATTCAGAAGTGAAACGCAAGTTGGGGTAAGACAGGAAGCCCAATAAGCTATGCAGCCATCATGCATAGTGGCCGCTGTACAAGCCTCTTATGATCTGAGGCTGCTTCAACTGGTCAGGTCAAGGTTGAGCAACACTATACAGCAATAAAATTAAGTCAGCAAACCACTTGAATGTACCAATTGATGAGACTATCCCATCAGTGGTTTTTCTTAATCCCAGCCAGGACAGGCGTATTCCATGATGATAATGCCAAGATTCACTGGGCTCAGCTTGTGAAGAAGTGGTACAGCAAGCATCAGAAATCAATCTCAAGCATGAATTGGTCACCAGAGTCCTGACCTCAACCAACTGAAAGTCTTAGAGATGTGCAGGAGAAGGCTTTATAGAGTGGCTTGACTCTCTTGTCATTAATTAACGATCTTGGCCAAAAATTAATGGAGGTGTGGTCTGAAATAAATGTTGTAATATTGCAACAGATTGTTGAAACAATGGCACGACAAATGTGCACTGTTATCAATGCAATAGGCATTCCGACAAAATTTTACTGAGTGCAACTTTTTATTGGCCAGGCAGTGCACTTTTCATTTAATGATAAAAATGATGCCTCTCACACTTTACACAAAATTAAATAATCAGAAAAGCTGCATAATCCTTGCATTATGAATTTTAAATCAGGATCAATCAAGGAAATTTGGAAAATTAGTGAGGATTTCCATACAGAATCCATGACTAACAGCTTATTGGGAGAAAAAAAAAATCAATGATCTCTTCCATATCATGCTGACCAGAGTTGATTATAGCCATCTTTTCTATGTCACTACAAATCAAAATTTGAATAAAAAAAATTTCTGGCAAAATTGATTGCAGCTCTAGAAACAATTCATATAAAAACTAATTTCAGGGATGTCGCCACCCGTATTAAGACTATGACAAACATCAGTTTATGAACTAGACAAAGCACAACAGAGCGGATGGTCTATAAACAAATAGAAAAACTAATATTTAACTCTAAAGAATTCTTCTGTATATTAGTTGCGCTTAACGATATAAACCCTGGATCCTAAGATTGTAAGTCCCAGATGTTAAACAAAGTACAACATAGGAGAGTAAAAGCAGAACCTAATCAAATTTGAGAGGATAATATAAACCAGTCATTAGGACTCTGCAGCATTGCAACTCTGAGACAGTATTCTTGTTTTCCATCACTGGTGGCATCTGCAGTCACATTTTCTACAGCCAAAGTATATGCAATAGTATGGGTTTTCAAATCAATTCGAAGTTGCATTGAGGATATACACAAAAGTTGGGCTGTTATGGAGTATATTGCTCGCATGACTGCATTTCAACAGCAAATATAAGTTGACCTCTGGGCTCATAATGAAATGTACTTTTGCAATGCTACCTATGTAGTAAACAAGAATCATACTGTCAACTGTCAACATTTAAACATGATTTGAAATATAGTGCATTGAATTTAATGTGAAATGGGAACAGAGAAGGTACCAGGTATAACAGCTGTAGGTATTTGTGAACATGCAGTATAATTTTGAGGTGAGAATACAGTAAACTATTATTTTATCTGTCAAAATAGCATATCAATTACTCTTACTTAGCACGTTAATGCAGCAAATGTTGATTTCCAGGTAAATTTCATGCAGTTTTGACAATTTTCATGAAATGATAACGCCACTCTTTCCTGAAAAAATATTCACTCAACTGACAAACCACATTGCATTGAAACTGAATAGTTGCTTTAAAGGAATGCCCAAATGGCCAAGGTTACAAATTATATATCAAAAGTGACTCACTTTGAGGTCAGAATTGTACAGGCTTCACCTGTATGCAAGAGCTACTTTATTATAAATTCGCATTTTAAACTAGTTAAGAGCGCTTCCGTCAGTTTTGCCAGTGACGTCACCAGAGGCAGACAGCTTGCAGAATGAATCAGTTACAATTGTGTGAGAGATGCCGTAGTGAAGTTTAAAAAATGTGTTGGCACCGTGATAGGCAGCAGGCCCAATTCAAATACAGATGGATTAAGCGTCTATAGTTGGCCGCAGGATCAGATACTTGCAAGAATATCAACCAATTTCCATAGGTACGTTTCCCAAAAGCATTGTTGCCAGCTAACTACATTAGCTTAGGAAACCAAAGTAATGTCAAAGTCATCCACAGTCAGGAGCTTTTTTTGAAGTTTGAAGCTACAAGTGATGCAAGATTTCTAATTATACTGTAATTGACTGGATCAATTTCTGGTAACCGAGACAAAAATTTTTTGCTGTGTTAGAGAATTACTTAATTTACAAACGATTAAATGTATCTGTCTCACGTCCACAATCTTCGATTCGACAATCAATAAAATTTACAGCAGTCTGAGTAAGTCTGATTCAAGCAAGGCAAACGACATATACAGATTTCTCATCAATTCTCATGAAATTTGCATGCAATGTTGGCTCAGCTACATACTTGAGGGGGTTGAAGACCAGAGGAGTTGACTTGCAAAACGTGCAAAATCAAATTTTGAAAATAAATGAGTCATCTCCCTTAGCCTCTTTTTCAGACACCTGCGCATGTTCCACTGATAGCTCCACTTTAAAACCGACAAAATCATGTTATAAATTGTAATGGAAAAAGGGAAAATATGTCAAAACCCACCAAGTCAAGGAGGAAAACTCAAATTCTGTCAAATTCTGCTAAGTCATCAGCCAATGTGGAAATGTGATTCTGTTTTCGTTCCCTAGGAGGAACCATTGACAGTCAAGCTTTTGCTTTCTCTAACTCAAGATATGGGATGAGACTCAAGTTTTGTTTTGATCACATTTTTGTTGGGATTTGAACCATGGCAAAATCCTTAACTGTTCAACCACTGTACCTTCTATAACACTAATAAATTCTCATTGCCTCATGGTGAGAATCAAAGCACGGTAACACATTGGGTTCTAGTTTTTTGGTTTGGGCAGTTCAGAAAAGTGTGATGATAGTGATAACATAAAAGGGGGATCTGATCCCATGGACTCATGTTTATGTTGACATTGTCATAGCAGCTATTCAACCACAACCGCTGTCTGTTGCATTGAGTTGCATGTAGAGTGGGTCAAATACCTTCACCTATTAAAGCTATAGTATGTAACTTTTACATGTCCGTGAATGTCTGTTTCATTCAAGCCACTACTAGAGGAGATGACACAATGCTGATTAAGCTCATCGGCTCCTCTAACATCTCGCTGTATTTTTCAGTATTTGTTGTTTTGTATTGCGTGTCGACCGGCGACATTCCCGCGCTAGCACGCAGGAAATGATGCATTTTATTTCAAAACGAGAAGGGAGGGGGAGGAAAAGCGGAGAGTCTCCGAGCAAGAGAGCTCTGGACTCCACGTGACTTGATTTGTTTAGACCAGCGCCACAGATTTCAAGCTGTCAGAGTTCACAACTCACTTGAATTCGAACGACGTTAGCCGATATGTCAAAAAACTAAATCGGTTAAATATTACGGACTCTGAGATTTATGGAATAATTCATGAGTACTTGCATTTGCGTAGTTACCACAGAACAGTGCCGAGACTAAAACCGTGGCTAAAAGAAACTGCGGCTGCGATATTTCAAAGTGAAGGACGCATTGCAAAAGTCTGGCAGCTCTAGTTATGAGATACAGATACATTTATGTGGTACAGGCAGTGGACAGCATAATCACCCAAAAATGCAAAGGCGAAAGTATTCAGTTTTCAACCTCCACCAGCTGTTGCGGCTACGGTCATGTATCATTTTGATAAACTATCACCATGATAATAACAAAAAAACAAAAGCATTATAACAGTGCGAACACTGACGCCAGTCGTCATTGGCCTTCGGTGGTGTGATCCGATGCTGCATCCTTCTTATTCAAATGGGTCGACTTTGCTATCTACCTATGGCTGCTGTGGTGAGTATAGTGGTGTTTCAACTCTATAGGATTCAGGGAAAGCTAAAATCCACCCCATATAGACACATTTGTAGAACGGGTCGACATGCCCAAGTGAAGACTGGAGACCGTAGAAATCCGGTGGGGCTGAGTTTAGAGGCAAACATGGACAGTGAGGAGCAGCAAAAAGTGGACCAACAATTTATGGACTGCTTCGGGGTGTGTACTGTTGCCTTGCTGCAGTTGGATAAGTAAGTGACTTGATTTATAAGACATTATGAGTAGGATGTGTTGCTGTCACATGTACTGGGCCTTGTACTTTATTATTTTCTTGGAAATGGTGCTATGAATGTAATGTAATGTCAGCAGCCTGGTGTTCACCACAGTGTGTAGTGAGAGACCGTAGCGTGCAGTACATGGTGTGTAGCGAGTGTTACTCTGTGTACCGTGGTGAGCAGTACACGGTGTGTAGCGAGTGTTACTCTGTGTACCGTGGTGAGCAGTACACGGTGTGTAGCAATGTTACTCTGTGTACTTTGGCTACTGGAGACCGACGGACAACAAATAAATTCTGCTGACAACCACTGGGTCGTTCCATCCACTAACCTGTCAACAACAAATTAGCAGGCGCCTTGTCTCTCATTTATAACTAACTATAGGCTAACTAAACATACTATTTTGCGTTTCTGTGGCTGAAAAAAAATCATACTCCTCTTACGAGGAGTCTATCTTTTTTTTTTTCACGGGCTGTCCTTCAAACAGAATAAAAATGGCAACATGGAGGCAGAGGGGTAGTGGTGCGGAGTGGGGAGCATATGGGGGAGGGGGGATACATCTGGCCATACGTCATATGAAAGTGCCGCCTGTATTGTTCTAATAACGCAAAATTCCTCTAGGGGGCGACAGAAGTTACACACTATACCTTTAAGCAACAGGGCTGGCTTAAACACTGTGAAAACCTGCCAAATTTCCCACTCCACTTTCAAAACCTGCTAAGTCAAAACTTTGTGGTGCAAAATCAAAGTCATTTCTTAAAAAAAAATAATGAACTGCCTCATGGATTATGTCTGCAAGGCTAAAAGTTTCAGTATGGAGAAAATTGGTATCTTCGGAAGATAAATTCAATGCCTACCAAAAAATCAGATTTTTTCAAAAAAATGGACCAACTTGACTTAGAAGGCTTTGCAAGTGGACTCCTCACTTATTCCATATTTGCTGGTGGTTGCTGTGAGCTCTCTGTACCGGTACATTTGCCTTCGCTAGTCTTGAAATGATTATCGCTCTCAGTGAAGGGTACGCCCTAATATTTTTGGCGAAAATTAATCTCCACAACTTTCCTGCGTCACATCACCAGTATGCGGCATAAGATTGCTAGATGAGTAAACAGAATCTGAAGTGAAGGTTGTATCTCCTCCTGTTTCAAGCAGCTACGTCTATGTCTGGTTGTCAAAGAGTCTGCCTCAGATGACGTCATAGCTGAGACAGCAAAGTTTATTGCGTGGCGTTTTTAACATCAAATTAAGCACCTTTCTGTCCGCTGAAAATACATGGTATGTTAGGTAAAATGTTTATATGTAAAAAAAAAACAATCTCAGCTACTAATATCTTACAAAAAAACGTTTGGGAATAAGTTCTCAAAGCAAAATAACACAGTGACACTTCCGAAATGGAGATGTGGCACTTTGCAGCACCCCTTGTCCTTCCTCCAAAAGCTCCAAAAGTCACTGGATACCTTCTCCATGGTTGACATGAATGAAAACTCATTTAATCTGATAGATGCATTTCATGCAACTACCAGAGACTCAATACAACCAAAGAAGAGAAAAAGAAAGCAGTCATGAGCGCACAGTGCCCACAGTGATTCACATGCCCAGCAAGCACAGCTCAAGCTAACATGGTCGGCTTTCACCGAAGCTTAGACAATCGACTGAAAGCCCAAGAGAAACAGAAAAATATGGGAATGATCAAAAATAGTAAAAATAATTGTAATAATTAGAATACGATGCCTCAATTACTATGACAGCCTGCATCCTACCCAATAAATTTTGTTCCTCGTGGGCCGAGCTGCAGGATTCGGCTAACCATGCTCTCGCCCTCGTTAACAGAAGGGAGATTTCTGGGGAGATGGAGTTTACTGAATAACATCCATGCAGCGGTGGGAGAAAACGAAAAGGGGAAATAAAGAACAAGCCGTCATTCCCTCTGAAGGCCACAGTTTCCAAAGCACTGCTTCAGGAGCGAAGATAAAGCTTCACAAATTCAACATCTCACCGCAATGCAGAGGACTGTCCTCCTTACGCTCATTCTGTGCTTTGTAAAAGATGGTTTGGCTTTTTTTCTTGTTTGTTAGCAGTCCTTTTTTTCTGTTCTCCGGAGAGATGGAATACTTGCATTGCAACGAAATAAGGGAAAGCTGCAGGGCGGGTAAGGGATTAAAGCAGTAGAGCTGGCCTCCTGCGAGGTGTTAGCACAAGGAAATGGACACTGTAATGCGAGGCACACTTTGATGTTGGCACATTGCATCTTCAGCCCTGGTGCTGGGTTAGATCAAAGCTGGACTGGTACCTCCAAATCACAGTTACACTGAACATAAATATAAACGCCCCAGGTCAAATATTGATGCCACATGGAGTTAACAACTCTTAACAAAGTGAGCATATGCTGACTTTTACTTGAACAAAATAATTTACTTCTCTTGATTTGTGGACCATTTTTTAATCCATCTCTCTGTCAGTGAGCATTCGCTCAGTGATGCAGTGATTTCAATCAGTACATGGGTGTGGCATTTCCAGACGGTCATCAGACAGAATGAGCAGTATCCAGACACTACTTATACTGTGGACAATAAAAGGCCACCCCAAAATGTCAAATTTTGTCAAAAGTCATCATGCCTCAGATGTCTCAGGTCATGTGAGAACGTGCCAGCAGAGATGCCCACCAGAGCGGTCTGCATTCAGTTCCTTGAAGCAGAGCACATTCCAGTTCTGGACTGGCCTACGTATTCGCCGGACATGTCGCCCATAGAGCATCTTTGGGATGTTCTGGATCGACGTGTCCGCGACCGTGTTCCAGTTCCGGATAATGTGCACCAGCTCCGTGTGGCCCTCCGTGAAGAATGGAATAGCATTCCACAGGCTACGATAGACAACCTGATCAACTCCATGCGAAGGAGATGTGTTGCTCTGAGAGACGCAAATGGTGGACACACAAGATATTGGACATTCAATTTCTTCAACCTGACCTCCAACGTGTTCAAAGGATTGTCACTCCTTTGCATATGCCACTATTAAGATGTAATGGACGATGATCTGAAGATGGGTCATTAACAAAAAATAATTTTGATTTGCTTCATATATTGCATAACCCTAATGTTAATAAAAAGTCAAAAATTTGACATGGGGCATTTATATTTTTGTTCAGTGTAAAATGTCTTACCCTCAGACATTGCGAATAAAGACGGTCTTCACACAGGGACAAGCTCTCATACGGCTACCTTTCGCTGAGGCAACTTACCCAAGGAAATGAGCTCCGGCTGGTCCGACTTCCACCAGTCGGCTGGCCAGACCTTCTCCTTCCACCATGGGAGGGGGGCAGGCCAGCTTGTGCCTCTTTACCAGGCGGCAGGTGATGCGCGTGGGTGCCGTGCACTTCCGCGGCGGGATGATGATCCGCATGCCGTTGTGGCGGCTGCCCCTCATGGAGCCGCCGCGGGCGTCAACCATGAAGCTGACGAGGAACCTGAAGGTCCACACACAGTTCAGTAATGGGGCAGGGGGGAGAGGGTCAAGGGTCAGGAGGCAGGGGAGACACCAGACCACTCTACCAACACCAGTGAAGACCTTTCCCATGCTGTGATCATATAGCCACAAATGTACTTTCAAGCTTTCAAGAAGGAGAAGATGAATAGAAAGAGGAGATAAAGCTTCAGAGAGAGAGAGAGAGAAGAGACTGAAGATGCTTTGAGATTTCAACCCTGGCAGATATCCCAATGTGCTCAGCATTTGCTCCCGCTTTTCTATGCAATGTATAATTGCTCAAAGGAAAGCGATCCATTCAGCTGTTACTGGGTCACTTCCATTCATCTATAATGAAGTGGTGTGGTGGTCATGTGTTCAGAATAAGTGCTGGCGCTCAGTAAAGTGATGACCCCCAACCGCAGGAAGACAGTCCTACCAGCCAGTGTAGAGATCGACTGGCAGATCTATGCATGAATGCACCACGACCAGAGCATCAACCAATAAGGCAGAGCTCCATTTGGCAAGAGGTGCCGGGGTGCAACAACAACCAGTTGTGTGATTATCCATTTCTTGAAATACTCAACTCTTGGACCACAATCAAAAAAAAAATGAATGGACTGCTGCTGCATGTGGTGGAACAAGCATGTCAGCAATGTTGTAAAGATGCAACGGGACTAAAATGCTAATGAATATTATATTTTCCCAAAAGTCATGGACACTGCCAAGACGGAGCACTCTAAGCTGTCTCCGCTCAGTATTTGACACAGTTTGTATTATTAACAAAAATGCTTCAACTTTCTCAGTATGACTTGTCATAATGTACAGTCCTTATTCAAAACAGTTGCTGTTGATGTGAATTTCTCCAATACATAAGCAAGACCTGTGCATTCCTTTGTTAAAGACGCATTCATTATGAGGATTAGTCTGGTTAATCCAAAACAATTTTGATGGTGAGGAAGACAGGCAGTGGCAAAATTAAATGATGGATATCCAGCTGATCCAACCAATTTAATGACAAAAAACTTAACCATGTTACTACACCTAATCATATCCATTTACTTTAAAGGACCCATATTTCGGAAATAGTTTTCCCAGTTTAGTCCAGAGAAGGTGGGCATTGAAGACCCCTCAGTTTAGCAGTAAGAGCCCCCTTTTCTACATGCGTGTTTGAAACATGCAGTTTTGAGATTTTGCTGTTTTTTATTTTGCAAAAAGACCCGATCTGCATAGCCGTGTCATGGTTATGGTTTATGTTCATGATTTTGTCTTTTATTTATGCCTTTTGTTATTGTTATTCTCAGGTTTTAGTTCAGTCCATTCTTCAGTTCCATTGCACTTGTCTCCCCTGTCTTGTGATCTAGTTGGTTCAGTCTGTTTTCCAGGTCTGTGTGCCCACCTGCTTCGGGTGATTTCAATGGTTTCTGGTGTTTCATAATATTCCTTCAATCCTTGTTTACTTCCTTCGCCTTACTGTTCTGATTACTAACAAGACTAACATTTATATTTTGTATCATAGTCTACTAACCCAACTAACCCATGAATATATATATATATTACTAACTTACTAACGAGCACTCTAGTTAAATCTGTAAAGTTGCACCACTACTAATCAATACTAATTCCCTCTCAGCAATTGCCCTGTTCTAGTCTCCGCCTCTTGCTCAGCTTTACCTGCCTCCCCCTGCGTTTCTGCGAGATCTCTCACACGTGCTTAATTACATTCCTGCACTCATTTTCTGTGCAGTTAGAACTCCTTGACCGGAGCTGTTTAAATGCCATAGGCTGTCTGTGTGATTCCCGTCCGTGTCTTGGCTTTCGCCAATTTTCGTGGTTAGGGTTTCCCTCATGTGTTCCTCCCATTGTAATTAGTCTGATCCAGCTCACCTGTTCCCTGCGTAGCATGTGACTTCCCTCCTGTCTATTTAGAGTCCTTATTGCTGTTCTGACTTTGTCACAACAATATTTCTTTGAGCAGAGCCTCTCGTATGCCATTGAGTATCGTTTTCATTCGACTGTCTCGCCCGACTACGATTCTTGCCATTATAGATATACATAAACACTAGATGGCTCAAGCACGCTGCGAGCCAATGTGAAGTAACTTCGTCACAGGGCGACCATCTTGGGACAGGGCTGCTCGATCATTCGTAACATAACAGCCAATGGAGCACAGACTTTGAAATAACTGTAAATTGCTCAACTCTCCCAAATTCTCAACAGATTTTCAAACAAACGGCTTGGTTTGTCGGGTAGACATCAGAGATGTAGTTATTTAACTGCATACTTAAGAATAATTAAAACCATTGAATTCGATATAAAAAGTACATTAAGTAGATAGGTAAAGCAATAGCTATACACACACAGAAATTATATTGTCAATATTTAATATTGACAACATTCAAATAATAGACAAAATAAATAATAAAATAAAGGAATGATAAAATGAATAACAAAGAACTTTCAGCCATGTTAATAAGCCACAAATCATAGCCACGTTAATAAGGTTTGTAATAACCCAATCCAATTGGTAAATCCGTCAAGAATTCAGCGAGTTACGAGTAATTAAGCGAGTGAATCATCCACCTTACCTCCGACTACAGCACAGCGCACCAGACCAGTCCCCTGTCCTAAGATGGCCGACCAGTGACGACGCTGCCGACTCTGCCTTGAGCCATCTAGTGTTTATATATATCTATGCTTGCCATAGTCCTTTTTGTATTGTTTTGTCTTCCTGGATTTATGACCACGATTCCTGTGTTTGGATGCCCTGTGTACGACCCACTGATTTGTTTACCGACTACGACTTTTTGCCTAGCGATTATGTACCTTTGCTCATCTGTTTTTCTGACTCTTCACAAAAAAACCACTGTGGATTTCCCGCGTTAAACTTTGTCACATCCTAAGCAAGTTGTCAAACCTGTGCAGAACGATTGTTTAATTGAAAAAGATTGAAACGCGCACTTTTATGCATTCAACTGATGCGTTTGATTTCACATCTTAACAAAGACAATTAGCTACACCTGAGAGGGGAGAGTTCGAGTGTCTTTTACCAGGGAAATTGACTGAAAATAGATCAAGACTAATAAGCAGTTTAAAGACATGTTTATCGCCCTCCTCATTCTCTGTCCACCGCCCGCCACTGATACACACTGTATGATTTTTGACTAGAGCAGTTAATTTATAGACTGGCCCATACATTTTGATGTATTAATCACTGTTCATTGACGCAAAGAGTAAAGGGTCAGTAGCTCTGCTTGTCAGCAAAATCAGATCAGAACCAATTATCATAGCTGGGACATCCATTTAAAATAGCATGATATGGGACCTTTAAGGCACTACAGATATAAGCTTATGAATTTCAAATAACTATGAAAACAAAAACGAGAGAAAAACTTGGAAATAAACACCAGACGTGAGACTAATGTAACATAATTTAACACAAAGCATTCAATGTGTTTTTTTTTGCCCAAGAGTAGTCACATGATATTTGCTAGAAGTCTAAAAATCCTTTCAGGATATGTTCCCTGAAGTCATCCTTGTAAGAGCTATGAGAGCTAGTTCTCGAACACAACCACTGCACACTACCACGGGCCGAGGTGAGGTACCGCACAGATGACACAAACACAGAGAAGATAAAACTGTGATCAGAGGTCAAAATTATCACCTGGAGTCATACTGGGGAAGAGGAGAGGAAAAGCTGGAAAATAAAATGACACAATGTAGCAGAGGCATAAAACAGAGCTTCATTTCCTTTAATGTTAATACCACTCCCTCGCTCATTAGTTCTTACATTATTAACATTACCAAGCACCGCAGCAGCAAAAAAAAAAAAAGAGCAGAGGAAATGGGAGAATAAACAGGGTACTATGAGAGTGGGAAAGCTCTGCAATGGATTAGTAGCAAAAGAAAACTTCAGACCGCTTTACGATTAAAGCCCAGCAAGAACATTAGCAGTATATCATAACTGTTTATCAGCAAATTAACGTTGCGAATAAGTACAACTCATACAGTAAAGTCTGTATGTATTTGGACTGCGGCTCAACTAAGTTCTGCATTTCCCGCACGATTCACTCGACATGAAACAAAAACTTGCATACAGCAAACCCTTCAATTTGGGGGTATTTACATGCATATTGAAAATACCACTTAAACATTAAAGCTCATTATGATTGAGCCTCTTATTCTAATACTCCAAGGCCTATTTGTACATCAAAATGCTTCCAGTAGCAGGGAAGGCTTTGAGTCCTCTCCATGAACATTCTTGTATTTTTCAAAAGCAACACTAAAGGGGTCAGGTTTTTAACACCAGATAGGACATTACTGTCTACGACCCCGCAAGAGCACTGTAATGGAATGATACAGAATTACTACTGCTCTTCACTACACCTCCAAGTTCACATCTTTCTCCAGACGAAGTTCCTGCGCCAGGCACAGGGCGTGGCTTACCCAGAGTGGATGGGGCTGGAGACCAGGTTGACATTGTCAAGGGTGTCAGCAGCCCAGCTGTACCTTCTGAGAGAGTCCGCGTCATAGTCTCTGGCTGCTGAGAGGTGCTGCAAAACAAACCAGTTCCGTCACTTCATGCATACGTGACACTGCCCACCACCTTCATCACACAGTACCAGTGCATTTGAAGCTTATCACAGCTCTCTCATTATGAGACAACAGAGCGCGTGTGCATGAAGCAAGGCAAAGCAACCCTGCTCCGGGAAATCCACCATTCTGTAGGTTTTCAGTCAAAATCTAGATTGGCACATCTGATTCTTCAACTGTATCGTCAGCACTGAAGATCTCTTGCTGCAGAATAAGGCGTGCCCCATTAGGGTTGGGATGAAAACATGCAGGATGAGAAGAGATCTCTTGGAACAGAGTCGATTAGCAATAGCATCTTTGAGTATAGCAGAGCTAAAATCAGATTTACACTGCGCATTTCCTAACCATATGTATCGTGAGCAACAGGCAGCGCTGCTCCTGGACCAGAAATTTGGCTCCAGTGCTCCTGGAACGCGGACCCAATTTCACAAAATGATTTCTTACACAATGTGTCGGCACTGGCCAGTTATGAAAGCGCTGACATGAGCATGCTTTTACGAAAACTGAGTTTATCACAAAAAAAAAATATATATAATAATAAATAAAAAAGGCTTACAAATAAACACGCAAGGTAGTGGGGGAAAAGCTATTTTTGGAATTCATAGACGCTAGCAGCTGTGTGTTATGGCATTCACATTGTGGATGCAAAATATTTAATGATAAATTAATGAAAAATATAGCAACAAATGACTGAACTGAATATTCAGGCACAGCATACTATCAAATGCAGCAAAGCCATTGTTCGTCTGCATTTGAACCAGATTAGAAAGCAATACAGCAGTTATGCCAAAGGCATCATATACCTTATTCTGTGGCTCAACAATGAAGGACATGTCTTTACAGACACTCTGAAGCTTTTGAAGAGAAAAGACAATCCTTCAGTAAATAGATGGGTCAGCAAATTTGGCAAATTATCTCAGTACAATACGTGCAGGTTTTGAAAAGAGAGATCAAGTCAAGCCCAGTCATAGACTGAATAGTATTCTGAATTGAGGTTCTCCATTCAATTCAGTTAAACCTAGGCTTGATCTTTTGCCTGAGAAACCAACTCCATAAAATCCTAGAATTAAAATAAGTAGTTCCTTTTACCATATTATACTGTATGTGAAATAAATACCCCGTGGTTCACAAAAGTAAGTCCACATTTGAACGTGTAGACATCACCTCTGAGATATTTGCTTGGTGATATTGACAAACGAACGCTGGGCCCGCAGTTAACAGAACACAAATGAGACTTCATGAATGCAACTTGCATAATGCACATAACTTCAAAACAGCACAGAGTATTCTCAAAATGTGCTGCTGAACAGACTCCTCTATACACCTGCAGTCAACATGAATAGCTTTGAATTACCAGCAGATCTATTTCTAACTCTGGAAACAGATATCCTCGAGAGAATATCCTCAGCGGCCAGAAGCATTCAAACCCTCCTAAAGCTACTTTCACAAGTATGCTGCCTCTGCTTTAAGTATGGAAAGCCGAGCATTCTAACGGCGCCATTACTACCAGTGGTTCCATGGAAAGCGTTTAACAGTTAAAACTTGCATTTGGAGCCAAACATCTTGCTGTAGACTTCAGGCCACACCTGAGTCTCGTTTTGCATGAGGAGAATTGACATAGCAAGGGCAGTACTGAGTTTTTGAAGCCTTCACTTTCGCCTCTGACCTCCAAGTTTCGAAACAGACCCTTCAGTGTTGCAGCTTCGCTGAACACACTTTGCCAATGGGCCCCAGAGGGCAAGGCCAACATTTCAATACCCCCTGTGTATCTGGAGGCCCTGAGAGCCGAGCTGTGACTTTCCTGCAGCACACTCGAAAACCATTCATCAGTGAGCAGCTACATGGCAAATAACACTCTTCAAGAGTCAAGCCTGTTACTGACTGTCTGCATCATTTCACGAAGCTGAATTATTAAACAACAGATAGCTTATTGTATCTTACATACCCTGACATAATAAAATAAAACACTGCCATATTTAAAGTACATTTTCAAGGTTGTTCTTTCATCCACTTGGACTATAAAAAATGGCTAAAACTATTCTAAAACATTTCCAGAGAAGATTCTCTACTATCTATTAAATGTTTGTGTTTGTATTTAGATTTTTTTCCTTTTTTTATGTATCTCATAACAAAAATTTTGCCGTCTTTATATCTTATGCTCCCACTACTTGGTCGCGAGTGAAGCCTGGCATTTTTGAGATGTGCTGGAGAGTATCAGGAGCGTAGAGGTGTACCGTTTCCTTGTTGGGCGCCAGGATCTCCTCGATCATCATGCTGTCCCTGGTGTAGGAGCTGCGGTTGAGCGTGTTGGACCTATCCGAACTGAAGGAGCGGAGGCTGTTGTATTTACAAGTTATTACATAGTTGAGTGGTGAAAATGAGATGGACAGAGAACAAACAAACACACACAAACAGACGACAAAACAAAACAAATTGATTATTGCATGCGATTTTCAAGGAAGAACAGCACAATTTGAAGATAAAAATGCACCGCACATGACAGGAATGGGTAAAGGGAAATGAGCACTTTCCAAACAGTGAGAGGAGGGGCACACCGAATTGGGGGGGTGGGGGGCAGGGTGTGGCTTATGCTCTTAATAAACAGCTTAATGAAATGTGTGTGTCCAAATAACCAGATACCACATTCAAATACATATGCAAAATAAAAAGTGACCATGGTTTCTTTTCAATTAATCAAATTTCCAGTAATACTTAAATCAGAATATTTCTGCGACAATGAATCTATTCAAAAAGGAATGCAAGATGACATATGATGAGATGATATTTAATTTCTGCAATGGTTTCAAATGACTAAGAAAATGACATGAACAAACACACCTGTAATATCTTCATTAAGGCAAAGTCTCAGTTTCAGGCTATCAAATTACAGCATGCTGTTCTTTTTCTGGTAGAGGTTCCACAGCAACCAGTGGAACTGCAGTGGTTATTGGTCATGATCAAATGGTATATGCACAGATAAATATCTCACTAGCTCACCTGAAGACAGAGAGAGCAGTAATATTAAACAGATCTTGTGATTTATTTCCCTGGCAAGTCCCTGTTAAATCTATCTCTGCTGTACGTGATGTACGGAACCAGAAGGACTCATACCAGCATATTCTAATGACATTCAGCGCAGAGGAAAGCAGATTTTCTGGCTCGCTGAATATTTCTTGGCAACATAAATCCACCAAGCAGTGAGATGACACAAATACACTTCCTATTTCTAGACAAGTATCCATTAAGGATTCATCTTTCCACTCCAGAGGTGGTGTGAGTTTCAATGTACAAACTAAGCTGCATCTTTCCCAGGGGATAAACCGAGACAGAGAAAAATGTCTGAATATTTCAAAGCTCCATGGCATATTATGCATAATGGAGTATGACCACAACCATGTCTAAACAATGAGAAATGGGATATTTGTTAAAGAAAACAAATTGTTTCCTAGATTTCTTGGACCCTTTGTGAGGTTGTGGAACAGATATGTACTTTTTCCAAAAGATTACTGGAGAACATGGCTAACACGTAAAGTTCTTTCAGTATAAATGGATAACAGTGAAAACCAGTGTGTTTCTAGAGAATGTAGGATCAGCCAAGAGTGGGCAGAAATTTTTTTTTCCTGGTTGCAAGGTAAAGTAAACAGCACAATGGGATGTATCTTCTTCAGTGTTCACGCCAAACACAAACAGCATTATTTGGGCCTAAGCTAATCAAGCACACTCTATTTTATTTTTTAATACTCAATTCATGTGGTTAACACTGCTGGAATGTGCATTTATTTTGGCAAGTGACAAGGACCTTTGTCACAGTAATAACAATGGAACAAGCAAAAAGGAAAAAAATTTGTCCAGAGAAAATGAGCAGAGACAAACACAGAACACGACGATGATCGATGAGACAAAGCTAATAAGTTCAAATAAATGATGTAGTGTTAGATGCGTCATGCCCTCTTACCTGATTTTAGGACTATGGGCAAGATATTGAGCAAAGTGGGCGGGAGGGAAAGAGAACAGAAGATATCGAAAGCAACCAATCAGAGCAGGACAAAGCAGAGAATGTTGGGGTTTTAATGGCATTAGCGTAGACGGTCTGCTGTTGCATGTTTTATGCTCTCAGACAGCACCGCGCTCCAGGGATACGCCGCCCAGAGACAGACCACATCTCAGGGCAGGTCGCTAATCGTTTGAGCGGGAGCACAGTCTCTGTCCAAGACCATAAAATGCAAGCCGATTTTGGCCGATGCTGGGAAATGCAAAAGAATAAAAATGAAAATAAAACTCGCTCATAGCTGAGCAGGAATGACTGAATCCAAACCAAGAATCTGCGGGCTCTAGCATTTCACAGCCATATTGGGAGACAGCATACCATCAAACCACAATGCAACTTTTCCTGAACCTGAAACCAAGTGCTACTTTTTAACATTAAATACACACCGTTTTCCACTCATTCCGGTGAGTTCCGAGCTTGTATTGCTGTGTAGGAAATTTAAAAAGTAACACTTGTTTTAGTTTATTCCCTTCGGTAAAGGCAAAGACTGTTTTGCAGCAATCAAATCAAACAAATATCTTACACTGGCACTTACACACACTTTACAGTTCATGTACATGCAGTTATATGTATATACATATATACATGCTGCTAACCAGTGTGAGTATGTTAGTCGAGGCTACAGTATATCAGAATGATTATGTGCCAGACTGGCAGTAAAGACACTCGCACCCAGTGTCCATTGTGTGGATGGATACCCATTAGCCTAGGGCTGATAATACTGTCCTAATTTCCAGCTGTGCAACATACTTTCATGTATAGCCTGAAAAATCAATACTGTCAAACTTCATGTTCAAGGGAAAATCCCCCCAGGACATAGAAAATGTAAGTTAAAAATTAGCCACCGTGAACATTGCTTCCTACAGTTCAATTTGCCAAAGTACAGACAAGCGACATCAACACAAACACTGACCAAGCCTGGGAGTATAATATAGCAAAGGCAGCAGCTCAGTTTTTTTTGTTCTGTTTTCGTGTTACCATCAGCAGCCAGTCAGCAAAAGTGTTGCTCAATCACCATCCGGCTCAGAGCACCATCAAACTGCCCTCCCCTTCCACCTCCGCTAGCTGCTATTGTGTGAGCTAATTCATGCCTCGCAGTAATACAGCCGCAGCTGCCGCTTTGCACTGCACCCTATACAAACAACCCAGCCACACATCTCCATCAGGCTCCCGCGTCTCCGTTCCATTCTGTACTATTAGCATCTCCTACGATGACAAACCCTTCTGAAGCATAGCGTATGGATTCTTCTGATTATTCTTCCTACATTTACCACAACAGTTAAAAAACCAATGCTGACCCAGAGGACCCATTTAATGCTCAATAGGCTATAACATGATGGGTTTTTTTTTTTTTTTAACTAAAAACACCCAAAAAGTAATCGAAGAGCCTAGTGCTAAAAGTTCATCAGTCTGATTTTCACACACTGTGAGGTAAGGACTGGAAAATGTCTTTCATAGTTACCCTAATATACTGCCTTAATATTTTTTCCCCAAATTGACATTTTTTGACTTAAATTCTTTTAGCACTAGGGTCTTCAATGATTGTTGTCTTTTAAAAAGTTGGGTAGCATCAGAAAACGGAACTCATCACTGCACAAACAGAATTACTCCAGTGAGACGGAAAATACATTTTCACTGCTTGCTTTTTCATAGACAGAAGCCCTTTGCTTAGAAACACAACATACACAATGAACATTTTCACCAGAGTGACATACAGTATTGTGTCTCACTGCATACACAATCCCCGCACACAGCGTGTGCCACTTTCTTCCACATATATACAGTATCATGTGGAGGGTGTACATTACCTTGCAGATCGAGCGGTGATGCTGAAGCCCACGTATCCCTCTTGAGGAAGGGAGTCGTCCCCCAGCTCTCGCAGGTCCTGGGGCCCCAGGTATTTGTCAGTGTCCCCGGTCATTGCATCCTCACCTGGCAGAGAGCCTGAGCGTTACTGCAGAGCAGGGCCAAAACCGCAGGCCCCTCGCCACCGCTCTCTCACCACCTCCAGCGCCCCGCCATCAAGTCTGGAGGCCTCCGAACAGTAAATCGAAGTCATCTAAAACCACCCCACAGGCCTTTTTCCAGCAGCCCAAACCACCCACCCCAATGACTGTCAAATCACTCCAGAGCAGTACAGCAGCTGGACTAATGTTATTTCACACACTGGCACAGACCCAGAGGGAATGTAAATATCACTATAATTTTAGTAGTTTAAAAACAAATGAACAAACCAAAAAAAAATTGCGGAAAAAAAACACAAAAATCAGGCACATACAAAAGCCAATCAGCACCAAAGTGATGTGTAGCTCAAACAATCTTGATTGCGGGAGTTAATTTCTCGGTTTGTTGCTCCTGGGTAGGGGAGGGTGGGGTGGAGCGTATTAGCGCAGCTTGTTGCTTTTCAATCAAAAAGCAGCCAGGGAAGGGGAAAGGGTTAAAACCATCAGGACAGAGAGCAAGTGCACATCAGCAGAGGGAGGGGAGGGGAGGGGTGAACAGCATTCCAATAGCGACAAAAGCAGAGCACGATCCCCCCTCCCTTCTACTCTCCACGGCGACCACCTACCCCCTACACACACAAACACACACACACAGCCAGAGTTGGCCCCGGCTACACTCCTACTCCGCTCACACTCCTCAGGTTCCCACTGTACTTTTACCAACCGAATATCCTCCCTCCAACTTCCATTCACAGACCGCTTCTTCCACCAGAAAAATGTGTATGCCACACAGAAGGCTGACTAACCACTCTAGCAGATTTGAGAGTGGGGTAGAGTGAGGGAGGGAGAGAGGGAGAGAGAGAGAGAGAGAGAGAGAGAGAGAGAGAGAGAGAGAGAGAGAGCTCCCTGCAGTTTGAAAACTTTCTGAGCGCACAACTTTTTCTCCCAGAGCTCACACAAACAGATCATCTTTCTCCCGCGTGTTCTATCCAGGTGCCGGACACCCAACTATTATTTCTGGCGGCAATTTATCAGCAAAAGGTCTCCCCCCGTGTTCAGGACACCGAGTAAAATTTCACGACCAGAATAGCAGCCATTTCAAAATGAGCGCTACTCTTACACAGAGGGGCCGCCATTTCTGTCACCGCTCTTATCTCTCGCCTTTGCCTCCTTTCTCAGTATTTGTAAGTCCCACCGCGGCATCCGCAGTCAGTCCCAGCCAAGCAGGTCCTGTTTTCCCAGTCAATCCAAACAGAAACAACAAGACGACACGGATCCAGGGAGCCCTGCGTTTACTCTGAGCCCAGGAGACATGGAGAAGCCGAGGCTTTCCCCTCCGCTGCACCTGAGGCTGCTGCTAAATGCTCAGCCTCCACGCTCCCCGCCGCTAACACATTTCAGACCCAGTGCGGCTCCCGCACTCATAGCCGCCAAGTGCTTCTCATGCGCAAGCCATCCCAGGTCAGGACTGAGCGAGGTAATAGTCCGGGTGAGTCTGACAAAGCCCCTTCTGAGTGGACTTTAGGAGACGGTCCCGGCTCTCGCCGAAACCCAGCTGGGGTGCCACACAAAGGGCAGAGAGGGAGACTTATTTGTATGTTAATGATGGAGATTCTTAGGTGTGCTCAGTAATCTGACACTCACAATCCGGAGTTTAACAAAGAGCTCTTCAGCAGGCAGATGGATAAAATGGCCACAAATGAGAGAAACTTTTGAAGACAACACAGTGAAACCAGCGCTTTATTTTAGGGCTAACCTACCAGCATTTAAACAAAATCTAAACTAAAATCTGAACCGATATTAAAAAAAAAACATTCTTGTGATGCCTCTTCTTGAAAAATGCAGCTGCAGACTACGGCAGTCTAAATTTTCAGTGACAAAAAACACCAAATGGCTGGGACACTCAAAATAATCGTTTATACCCATTTTAAAGTACATAAATTTACAATAACTTAAAGCTTACCATCCAGTTGAACACGCAGCAGTACAGCCTAGGAGCAAACCTGCTACTTTTTTATTTCCACTGCCGTGGCAAATCTAGCGAGCGCTGTGTACAACAGCAGCGATGACATCTGATCTGGATCAATATTTACTCTGGTTCACCTACTTATGGACTCCCTATTCAGGACTGAAAGGGGTATAATTTTTTGGCAACGCGACTTTGCAGGAAAAGCTAGTAAAGACAGCCAGCAGAACAGACTAATTTGACAGTTTCTGGATGTTTAGCTACAGCAGCATACCAGTCTAAACCACGCATGTCAAATAAAATAACAGCAAGGTAGCGCACACTATAACGCTGAAAATGACGCTGTCATTGAAATGAACTTTAATAAAGGGCACATCAAGCGTATATGAGCCAGTCATTGTAGTCCTGTTTGTCACAGACAGAAGCTCTCCTTCGTGTCTTGCCAGTTGAATGCTGGAATATTCAGGAGCATTAGCCCGGTAACTTCATACGAGCCTCTAAAGTTACCAGTCAGTCATACAGTCTGCAGCCCATGGACAACCAAATGGCTCATCAGAATAACCAGCCCTCAGAGAAACATCAGAAACTGGCCGCTGTTACGTCCATCCCGCTGTCATAATTTTTTTATTTTATAAAGAGATTTGTGTATGACTGAGTATGCGCTCAGTAAACATGACCCAAAACTTTGCTTTGAAGAACACGCAATTACATCATTTACATTTGATCAACTGCCATGATTGAATGGAGTAGAAGCAAAACAGCCATGATGCAAACACCACAAGTCAACAAACCCAAAACACATCTCCACCCTGCGCTTACAAAATTTACTGATTGCAAATAGCTCCCATCCAGCTCATGCCCTCTGGTCTTTGGTCTTTAATATTTTGCATGTAATAGAAGAGAACAATTTGGGGCGAGGAATAGAACGTACCATCCCATTTTATATCCCTCTACGAAACTCACTCAGGACAATACGCAAGTTCGCCGACAATGTTTCCGACACTTAAAGTGCTGGATCTTCGCAGCTTCTGAAAGCCCCTCTTCTCTTCAGTATAGACTCCCATGCGTAGGTAAAAGCTTTTGCAATAATATGCAAATTGGGGAAAAGCACATATGACAAAACAAAAAGAAGCTCAACATTGTCCAAAGGCAGGGCCCGCAGCAAACTCCAGCGATTTCAGTTAAATTAAAAGGCCCTTTGCTGCTGAGACAATGTTTACTGTATGACAATCGGTTTGCATTGCCAAAAGCCTTCACGGCTCAAAACCAAGACAACGAAACAGGAAAAGATCAGCGCACTCAAAAGGAAGAAAACTTTGCATTTTTCAGTTCTCCGCTGACAACTGTGCGCTTAGCAACAAAAAACGAACGCATATTCCACACATACCAAAGCAGGAAATATTGGATCCATGACAACATTGCAAGTGACAAATAGAAAGTTTGTTAGTTTTTGACATAGTGGGGAAAGGGGGGAAAATCTGCAAAATGATCACAGCAGAAGAAATGGGACAAGTACCTTCTTCAACATCTGAAATATAGTCTTCATTGAGCATTTCGGGTACATTGTCTTTATGAACTGTGTAATTCGAATAAATAGCGTGTTAAAATAATGACATGAAGAAGTCACATTCACAAACATGGCACATGCAGATTATGAAAACTGTTCTAGTCATAAAAAATGTCTTCAAAAATATGTGCTACATGTACAAAAGAATGGCAAGGCAATGGCAACAGTGAAACCAAGACAACTCTTACCTTCATCATCTGACATGTCAAGAACCTCGTTCATGGTTTCTGGGACATTCATCTTATGTTTTTCAGTTATAGTCTGTAAAAAGAAAAAATGAAAATAATCATTCCACAGGTACAATTTGACACTCACCTCCCCATGCTCAGGTAGGGTTGTGCTTGTATTAATGAAACGCTACAGTCTCTCCAAATGCCGAAAGCCTCGAGGCTTTCCGGATCCTGGATTACGCAATCATTGATCGTCCATGAGGCAACAGAAACTTTCAAACAATTATACAAAGAGATCCACACATCAACTCCTATTGTGATGTTTTCACCCATTTGTTTGTTTGTGGGGTTCTGTCTGCTAACAGCGAAACTGAAAAAGTTATGAACGGATTGGCACAAAATTCGGTTGGGTGGTAGGTGCTACTCCAAGGATAAGCTGATTGAATTTAAGAAGTGATCCACAACATATTCTGGATTCTAGATCTGAAAGAACCAGTAATACTGATATATAGCGTGGCGGAGGTATGCGCTCGACCAAGTGCCCTTCTAGCTTTTCCTGCGCTGAAAGCTATCACCTAATATGCTGTCAGACTCTTAGAGGAAGTTTAATGTGTTAGACTCCACATATGCAGCCGATTCAGATAAACTCAGCCCGGCCCCTGACATAGCTCATTTTAATATGTTTTTTTTTTTTGTGCGTGAGCAACTGGACAATACCCTCCTTCACTGGGATTTATTTGAATAAAAGCTTTGCATTTTCGCATTTTTACATACCACGGACAGTATGAACAAATGTAATGATACAGACATTGATAAATGGCATAGGGCTATAACGTGACAGCAACCCATAAATCATTCAACCAAATAAGAAGCGTGATATTACATATCATTTTTTTATATGGTCAAGGCCATGTTCACCAGCATGCTTAAGCGCATGTTATTCATTCAGTATTCAAGCAAATGAGGGGACATCAAGCCTTACCACGGTGGTCAGGGTCTCCTCCGTTACCACCTTCAACGTGTCGACGACGGAGATGTAGCCCAACCGCCTCGCGATAGACAGGGCGGTGTTTCCATTCTGCAGGAAAAGGCAGCACAGAAATGGGCTTATTCCTGGATAACTGCCCTCAATTCAAGGTTCCAAAAATTGCCATTCAAATCACTGAACCAAATGTGAAGCTTTTAAAATATTTGGCTACGCTCTATGGCATGACTTTGTGGTTCAGAATTTTTGTTGTCCAAATTTTAAACTTCAGAAATGGGATGGTGTAGTAAACACTCAAAAGTGCTCCAGAGAATCAACCAGAAATAATTTTAATTCTCTGAAGTGAATTAAAATGCCATTTTCGGACACGCCTCAGAATATTTAGATGAACTGGAGCGTCATTATATCTAAAAAGCAATTAAATTTCATAGAGCTGCTCTGGTTCTGTGGAAGACATGTACATTATGAGGGTGAAAAGCTTTGGTTGTGTTTCTCTGTATAATTTTCAGATAAGCAGTAGCTGTAATTGCACAGCATGTCCTAGAGCAAATTAAACATGTGACATGTGCAATTGCATATGGCGCATGGAGAGTAAAATAGCCCATAGCAGCATATGGGGCAGGTTATTACAGCATTCAGAATACAGATGAGTAACAGTATAACAAGACAAAACACAGTTCATGAGGATGTGTGTGTCACGGGGCATGAAGAAGAGCGTAGAAGCATGAAAAAGTGTACTGTGCATACAAAACATGTTAGAGTAGGAGTGGTCAACTAGTATCAGCTTTAATGCACAGCATAATCATTTCCATTCTGATAAAGAAGGCAAAAATGATCCCAGATCAGCCTTACTACTTTAAAATGCCCTGACACAACAAAAAGGTTGCAGCAGACGTGTGAAGCAACGTGTGTGGCAGCAAGTCTTAGAAGAAAAATGAGCACTTAAAGAAGCAGATGGAAGCAACGATGTACAGCCTTAGACAAGCAAATGTACCGAGGCGTGAGATACTGGTGTGTAACAGCACGCGGCACAGAGGGGATACAGGACTGTGAGAGATATAAATGGGTAATAGTGCATGAAGTAAAGGTGTGTAGAGGAACGTAGAGTAGAGTTGTGTGATAAAGTGTATAGTGGAGGCGTGTGCCAGTTTGTGAAGTAGAGGGTATGTAACTGTGTGATTAGGAGAGAAGTGTAGCAGTGTGTACAATCCCATTTCTAGAAAGATGGAATTCTGTGTGAAATGTAAACAGAAATAAAATGCGATAATTTGCAATTCAATTAAACCCTATATTTCAATGACGAGAGTACAAACTAAGACAAATATCGAAACGGATACATTTTATTATTTTCTGATAAATATCCGCTCATTTGGAATTTGATGTCAGCAGCACGCTTCAAAAAATTTTGGACCGGGCCAAAAAAAGACTGGAAGTGCCATATGATGCTAAAAAATACACCTGATGAAACATGTCACAGCTAATTAGGGTAACTGTCATTCGGTCAGTCACATTTGAGGATAAAAAGCGCATCCTAAAGAGGCTGAGTTTTTTAGTAAAGAAGGCGAGAGCTTCATCACTCTGTGAAAGACCGTAAGGGTAAATAGCTTAACAATATATGAATAGCTTTTCTCAATGTAAAATTGCAAAGAATCTGGGGATCTAATCGTCTACGGTAAATAATATCATTTAAAAAATTCAGAGAATCCAGAGACATCTCTGTACGCAAAGGACACGGCCAAAAACCAATACTGAAAGGCTTAGATCTTCAGGCCCTTGGGCGGCTCTTTTTTAAATACAGACTCTGCACAGATTCTGTAGTGGAAATCAATGCATGGGCTCAGGAACACCTCTGAAAACCATCGTCAGTAAACAAAGTTTGTTGCTGCATCCACAATGCAAGTCAAAATACTACCCTGTAAAGATGAAACCTTGTGTAAACAAGACCAAGGAACGCAGCCACTTTTTCTTTGGGCCAGTGCCCATTTAGGATTGACTGAGGTGAAGTTGAAATTTGTCAAATGGTCTGACCAGTCAAAATGTGGAACTCTTTTTGGAAATCCCTGATGCTGCGTCTCTGGGCTGAAGAGGAGAGGGACCATCTGTCTTATTATCAGAGCACAGGTCAAAAGCCAGCACACATAACTGGGGGTGCATTAGTGCACATGGCATGGGATGCACACACACCTGTGATGACACCAATAAAGTTGAACAATATACAAACGTTTGAATTTCGGAGCAACATATGCTGCTGTCCAGACTGGGTCTTTTTCAGGGAGGACCTTGCTTATCTTGGCAAAAAAAAGCTAAAGAACATTCTGCTCGTGGTACAAAAACATGGCTCCGTAGTAACAGAGTGTAGGTGCCAAACTGGCCTACCAGCAGTCCAGACCTATCATACACAGAAAACATTTGGCGCATTATGAAATTCAAAATATGTCAAAGGAGGATGTGAGTCATTGAGCAGTTGAAATCCAACATCAAACAAGAATCATGAAACATTTTCAAAACTACAGTAGTTGTTCTCCTCGGTTCCTCAGCGCTTACAAAGGGCTGTTAAAAGAAGAGTTGATGATTCGCAGAGGAAAATATTGCCCGTTTCCCAACTTTTTTGAAACATGTTGCTGGCATCAAATTCAAAATGAGCAGGCAATAAAAAAAACAATACAATGTCTCAGTTTCAACGTTTGATATGTTGCCTTTGTGCCATTTTGTCAGTTGAATACAGGGTTTAAATTATTTGCAAATAATTGAATTCTGTATTTACATTTTATACGGCGTCCCAACTTTCCAGGAAACAGAGTTCTGTTGCCTTGTGTAGTGTTGAGGATATGCAGCAGTGTGTATAGCTGAGGTGCGTAGCAGTTTGTACATTAGAGGCATGTAACAGTGTGTGAAGTAGATGGTATGTGACAGTGTGATTAGTCGACGTGTGTTGCAGTGTGTATAGCAGAGATGCGTAACAGTAGATTTAGTGGAGGGTATATAGCAGTATGAATAGTAGAGGAGTGTAAGTGATTATTCTCCAGTGATGTACGCGCTGGATCTCTCACCATTGTCAGCTCATTGGGGGAGGCTCCGTGCTGCAGCAGCATATTGATGATGTGGGTGTGGCCCTGCTGCGCAGCCTGGTGGAGAGGGGTGTATCCATTCTAGAGAGAGAGAGAGCATAGCCGTCATTACACACACACACACACACACACACACTCACACACAAGCGCGAACACACACAAAGCCGCAATCCTCCAAAATCCTTTTATGAGGACCAACCAAAAAGTCCTCACAATATGGTTTCTCAAGAGTACGTTCTCACGAGCATAGCTGTACAATCCCACACAAATGCACAAACACACACACACATACACACACACACACACACACAGGCATTGACACAAACAGACATCCATTGCACAGTGGAGAAAGGTGTATATGTTCCTAATAGTGCACTCAACATCTCACACAGAGGCACACAAGCACACACAAATACTCCCTCGCTCCCACACATACAAACACACAGAAGGGCCTAGAAAACAAGCTTTTTTCATTTACCTTCGTTTTGGCATTGACTTTAGCCTGGTTCTGTAAAAGGAAGTTGACCATCTTCACATTCCCATAGTGACTGGCCACATGCAATGGGGTGTATCCCATCTGTTAAAAAGGACAAAAACCATGAGTAAGGCCTTATACCCACACACATATACAAACACACATCTGTATAGCTACACTTGTGAAGATGGTGAATTAACTTACATTCATTCTGTACATTCTTTCCCAAACCCTAACAAAAACCAAATTATGCCTCACCCTAACCCTTGCCTTAAACTCACCCCAACTGTAACCGTTACCCGAACATTAAACAGTTAGCCGAAATCCTCCATAAGCCTCAGTGAAGACCATCCAAAATGTCCTCACAGCTTCAAAATGTCCTCGTAGCATATGTGGATTCTCAAGAGTTGGTCCACACAAGTGCAATACAAGCCCACACACACAAGCGTGCGCGCACACACACACACACACACACACACAAACCTATTTTGCAGCAGTAACTGCAAGACAAACCATAAATACTTTTGTATAACCGACATTGAGACGATATCATGAAAAACCTTTGTAGTCGTATCAGTGATGTTAATGAAAATGTGTCACCCTGTGCTGCTTGTGACAGTATCAATCTCATCTCTCAGCATCCAGCATCACTTGTGTTCGGGTGAAAAGACTCAGCACTGTGTTCCGCGGCCCTGTGACCTTGAGCTGCTTCAGGTCAGTTTCTACATGAGTAGCCTGCACTGAGGCGTGAGAGGGTGGCGCAGCACAAAGGCGATGTGTGCAGAAGTCAGTGTCTGTCTCTCGAGCTTCTGACTCCAAGCCCAGCCGAGGGCAGCGGAACCGGGGGCTCCTGCACATGTACCGCCGGGGTGCTCCTCCTGCTGCAGGTCTTACATCCCCAGCACAAACAGAGCCTTAGCCGTGCTAACGCAGCTCAGCGCGCAACCCTATCCATTATTCAATCGCTGCTGGTCACGCATGACTTCCTGTTTGATACTATACACCAACTGGCACACACAGGCGCAAACATATCCATGCGCAGACACACACACACACACTGACACACAAACGACAAACAAGCTAGCTTACACAAAACATTCATCTCAACCAGCACATCAGTAGATTATACAGGCCAAGGCTACGTTGCCTGTATTGTTTAGTTTTTGAAACAGGGACTGAATAACACCACCAACTTCTGAGTACATCCGATCCTTTCCTAAATGACCAGCCCCGCTTCCCTTCTACACAGCAATGAATAAGGCACTGAATGAGTGAATGAGGTCTTCGGCGTTTCTAATTCTTTGACATTCACAAAAGAGGCCTGCGTGGTAGGAAGAATTCTAAAGCAGATGGACAGGACTCCAGAGCTTTGTCCAGGGTCCCATGAGAAAGAGCCATGACCTTTACCTTTGTTTCAGGGTCAACAGTCGCCCCCTGGTTGACCAGAACCTCTGCCACGTTCACTCTGTCCTCCTGAGCAGCTAAGTGAAGGGGTGTCAGTCCGCTCTGAAAGAGACGTGAGCAGTCAGTCTCTGGGGTAAAGCTTCACTGTCTTCCCTGTCTCTAACTCTGCGATTTACCCCCTTTTTCAGGCAATTTACCCTCTTTTGCTTCCCCAATTCATTCTTCAGTTCAAAACCGAAAGTGCTTACAATCCAGGGTAGAAGGTTTTCCTTGTAATATCTCATAAAAAAATAACAAAGCTAGGAGCTACATTAAACTTTTCAAGGATGAATTTTACAGCTTGTCAAGAAATCAAGATGATTAAAAATCCAGTGGCTAAATGAGAGTTTAGAACTTGTAGAGCAAAGAATGAGCACACATAGTTACCCAAACAAACAACGCTAAAAACACCGTTGCTGAGGTGCTTATGCCACTATCATTTAAGGTGTTGTCATCTTCTTTAAATTCTGTGAATGTAACAACTGAAGCTGTTTATACAAGACTATTTAGTAAAAGTACAGCATTACACGATACAACAAGCAATTTGTCACAACAAGCAAAACAAGCACAAGGGTTGTTGGACTGTAAAAACTATTGTAGCACTGATGTGAAAAGTAGCCCTCTGCAATATTTTTAGTTTCAAAATAATGAAACACATAAATGGCATCAGCTAGTTTGACTTAAACCCTCAATGCCTGGGAGGGAATTTCATCTCCTAAGTGAAGAAAGGTGACATTAGCCAGAAAATTTAGGTTTTATTCCCATGCAAAGCTTTTTCAGTAAAGTGAGCAACTAAACCAAAATAGCTTTAAATGGATATGAGGCAAAAATGTGAGCTTTATCAGTTGAACAAGGGCGTATACCAAGCTAGCGATGTAGTAACCCCTGTAGCTACAGAAAGAGAGTCAACACAGTAACTAGCTTGGAATCTTCAGAGGGAAAGTCAACATTACTTTCAGGAGTTAAGATGTAAGGGGGCCTGTTGACTTTTGAGGGGCGAGAGGTCTGTTTCCCACTCAGGCAGAAAAAAAGTTTCGCTGTCGCCATTTTTGGTAGGAGATTGTGAAGAGTTGTGTGACAACTGAACTATAAATAGAGTTACACAAAAAATGGTTGAGCCACCCTCACCTTGTTGCCCAGATTGACGTTTGCGTTCCTAGTCAGTAGCAGGGATACCATGTCCACGTTACCCTCCTGAGCAGCCAGATGCACAGGGCTGATTCCTTGCCTTGTGATGGCATTGGTGTCGGCGCCATACTCCAAAAGGGTGGTGGCAATGTCCATCTGGTTCTTCTTCGCAGCAATGTGCAGAGGAGTGTAGCCATTCTAGAAACACACCCAGCAGAAGATACCTGATCAACATCAGCTCTTTATACTGTTTAAGATCATCACATTGCAAATAAATTTGCAGAGCATTGGTGTGCATAACATCTTGTGATAGTTATGACCTTGACAGCGTAGAAGCATACTAACGGTGTTCTTCCAACCAAATGAAAGCCCAAGAAAGAAGGTAAATGTAAAAATTGCAAAAGGGTATCTTCAGGATGTGGTTTTTCAGGTTACAGGGCTTTTCATCTCCAAATTTTTCGTCCATGGAATTTTCGTTCCCAGACTCCTTGTCCCCGAGGACTTTTCGTCCCCAAATGATAACGAAACATGTCACCATTGATGAAGGATAGACGACGACAACGGATGGAACATCATGATATAAGGGTTAGAGTTAAAATGCAGGAAGAGGGCAAAGCATGATTGGGAACGAACAATCCAGGGCTGAGAAGTCCACGGGGACGAAGAGTCCAGGGACAAAAATTCTGGTAACAAAAAGTTTGGGGATGAATAGTCCTAGAGCCAGTTTTTCAAACTACACAATATACAAGGGTTAACTCTCTAGAATAAAAAGATATTGACAATTGTATATCTGGAGATTATAAAGATTATTTGCAAAATCAAGTCAAGATTTGATTTTTATTTCATTGGAGAGCCCTAAATAAAATTTGAAGCAATGGAAAGTTACACAGTAAAGCTTTGCAGCAAAGTTAAACAGCATGAGAGGAAGGCAATAAAACAAACAGTGAAGAACAGCAAAGTTTCATTCTGACATTTTCCAGACAGTTTCCCTGGAGACCAGGAGAAAGACAACAATGAAGCTGAGGTAGTGCTGGTAATTAATCCAGGAAGTTTAAGAGAGCAGGATAATGACAAGGAGACAGACTCATGTGGAGGCAGTACTCTCACCTTATCTAGCACTGAACTATAGATTATGCAGTAGAAAGTGATGAAAAGAAACCAACCCCCCCCCCCCCCCAAAAAAAAAATAAAAACTAAAGAAATTTTGTCTACCAGCCGTGAAAGCAATCAGCTGAAATGCACACGTAGCAAAACATACATTTTATTTATTTATTTCTATTTAACCTTTATTTAACTAGGAAAGCCACACTAAGATTAAAAATCTCTTTTTCAAGTGTGATATCAATACGCACCATAATTTAAACTTTCATGAAGTAGAAAAACGGGAGATAAGTCCGCACAATTTTCTTTTTCATTTTTTGGCTCAGCAAACACTTTTTTTCCACCAACAGAATAAAAAAAATAAAAAAACAATGCTTTCTACATAGTTGGTTTTAGATGTTCGTGCAATAAAACTGATTCCCGTTGATGTCAAAGTTCAGCATTACTTGGAGAGAAAAGGCTGAGAAATGTTACATTTTGTTCTTCATGTTTCACAGCCATTATTTTCAGAAAGTTTAATGCCTTTCTTCCTTGAGGGCACAATCTTGAAGACACAGCTGCAGAATACATTTACCCCGCACCGCAACTCAAGCCCAGCCCTGCCAACCACCAAAGCCACTGCTCTCAGATTTATTACATTTCCAAAACAGCAACAACTGTATGGTTTCTACAGTGGAGACATAAAAATGCAAATGACGGAGACATTCCCTTCTCTCAAAACCGTGAGGTCTGGAAGACTCCAAATGGACCAATTTACTCATGTCAGTCGATGGCGGGGCTCGCCAATACTGATGTCACAGGCTGGAGACAGGCTGTCCAACTGCACGTCACCCACCCAGTCCACACTGGCGGTGTAATTGCTTGTCACGGGGGAACAAAGGCAGTAACTAGGTCACCATGTTTGCTGGGGGATCACACTGAGGCTCCAGGCACAAAAAAATGGCAGGAGGGGAAAATTGGCTGAAAGCGGCCTTCGCTCAATGTTCAAACAAAAGTGACTGAGCTAGTAGCACGCTCCTGAAAATCAGCTACAAGATGTGAACTTGAGATGAAAGGTAATTAGAAAATACAAAATGCATTCAGTTCATGATTTTGAAATTAATCTGGCTTATTCCTTCCATTGTACAGTTTTCTGTGATGGTCTTGCAAAAAAAAAAGGATCTCAATGCAAAGCAGCCAAAGATATCTTCAAAGAGACTCTACTGGAGCATGCTTTCAATTCTTCATTGTAAATGTTCTCCCACAGTTTCATGTGGGCATCATTTACAGTCAGAGCCCCAGGAAACAACTCTGCAGGGAGTAACTCTAGCTTGTCAGAAGCTCAGTTTGTCAACCCCAGCCTCTCCGCTCCTCACAACAAAATGGCCCCTCATCACTTGACTGTCTCAGCCGCCGCAAAAATGCCAAGATTATGACAGTTAATCACCCAATTAAACTCAAATCAAAATAAGTGCCTATGAAAAATCAGCAAGAAAAACAAAACAAAAAATTAAAAAAATATTGCAGGCAAGAGAACAATCTGTAATTTGCAACAAAGACTTAAATTATTTTGTACACTTATACCTCCCAACACTGGAGACAATACTAGGCCCTCAAGAACATATTATTTCTCCATAGTTTGAGTCAATACAACAATATAGGTAAGGAAAATAATCAAAGGAAAAAAGGATGATGACCAGTTAGCCGACTACAGTGCTTAGCTGTACTCCCATACCGCATGAACATGTCTCTATGGTAGAAAATAAGAGTAGAGGTAAGTGAGAGGTCCACTCTGGAGTGAGGTCAGTACCTTGGCGGCTGCATGTGGTGAGGCTCCCTGGTCCAGCAGGAGTAGTGCCACTTTCTGGTTATCGTAGTGCGCAGCGACATGCAGTGGGGTTAGTCCACTCTATAAACACAAGCAGACACCTCGTAAGTGGGGACAGCAGGATAACAGGGCCATTAACACGGGAAGCCGCTCAAAACTGGCAGCATGAGCAGCACCCAAGAAGCCGTTTAGCCCTGTAACTAGTCAAAATGTGAATTTAAGCAATTTGCTGCACACATTCAAAAACATAACCTATCATACTTTTGGTGTTTTAACATACTAACCAGGCGTCACCTCATTATTATTGGCCAGTAATGAAGGACAGCTTGTAAAAAGCTTGTGTCAGCTTTAGCATCCGGTAGTGAAACCTTCACCAGGGAAAGTGAGGAATTTTGCAGGAACAAGAAAGTGCTTGAGTTAGTGTTTTGAATGGGCACAGTTTCTTTAAACAGGGATTATGACCTCATCCACACAAGAAAGATCTCAAAGGCATTTATGCAGGTTTATGACACAAATCACACACAAAATTCCCATTAAATTATTAATGCAGCATAAGGAGACAAATAAAATTTCCAGTAGCTGTGTACAGAAAACTGTATTTTAACAAGAGGAGTGTAGAACTATAGTGTATTTGTCTCCTTCTTATATCCTTATACTTCTTATATATATATATTTTTTTATTTCAGATCTCTGAATGTAACTGTAAATAAATTAAATCAAAATTAAATTAACATGGAAACAAAATATTTCAGTGACCACTGAATTAAACTCAAAATAGGATTTTAAAATTATCTTTCCATTTATTGAATGAAAAAAGTGATCTAATACTAGCTGGCCCTGAGTAGAAGTGTAATTTTTCCTTGAATCATTCAGCCAATTTCGAAAATGCAAATGCTAAATGAATAAATTTAGACTTGACTCACTCATACTTGCTTGCTGCCAGCACTAGTGAAACTACAAATATCATAAATTAAACTTTCCAGCAGTGTGAAGAAGGCTAAAAGATCTCAGAAACCAGCAATGTCAGGCGCGATTAAGTAAATTCCAGACGAGAACAGAAAGGAAGAAACAACAGAAACGAGAACAGAAAGAAGCACTCGCCCTGTTCTAGTCTCCGCCTCTTACCTTTACCTAATGTTCTTTGCTACGTTTCTGTGGATTCTCTACACTTGCTCACTCTGTCCTTTCTCTCATTATCTGTGCATGTTAGAACTCCCTAACTGGAGCTGTGAGTTCTGTCTATAGGCTGTCTCGTGATCCCTGTCCATGTTTTGGCTTTTGCCCATTTCATGTGATTAGGTTCTCCCTCATGTTTGCTCCTTTGTAATTAGTCTGATCTCCTAAACCTGTTTTCTGTTCAGCATGTAACCTCCCGCATGTGTATATTAGCAGTCTTCTCACAGCAGTTCCCTGTCAGAACGTTTCCCTAGTTTACCTGTGCTGCTCTCGTGTTCGCCTTGTACTCATAGTGTTGCTCTTCTGACTGGACCGTCCTCGACTTTTGATTTTTGGCTCTGTTTTGGTACTTTTATCTGCATCTGTTTACAAACCCTTTTTCTGCCCGACTACGATTACTGTTATTGCTGTCCAGGTTTTTCAACTCGGATTCTGCCCTGTGGATTGTGATTTTTGGATTGTGGACTTTGTACAGTTGCCTTCTGCCCTGCGGGGGTTTACCCCCTCGGTCAATAAATCACTCTTACTGCATTGCTGGATTCTCCCGACTGGTTCCTGAATGCAACCACACAGTTTTGGAATAACTGAGACAAGCCCATCTCCTAAGTGTGGAGTCTCTTAAAGAAGTTAAAATGCCTGTTTAACATTGGTGCAGCATACAGCTAACGGGTGGTGCTGCGGCAGTCTTTTGGCTCTCCTGAAAAATTTGTAAATTGTCACTTACGCCCTTCTTGCATGAGACCATCAAAGTGATATGACCACATGGACTCAGGATCACATTAGCAAACCTTTATCAAGAACCAGAACAAGTAGTTATGTCCACAAATGCAGCTTAAAACTTTACTGCCCAAAATAAAAGCCTTATGTTAAGTATCCTAAAGTGCCATTGACTTCTCTGATCTTGAAAGCTTCTGCGATGGGCTGTTACACAATGGAAACCTGTATTGCGGTCAGACAAATCAATATTTCAGGTCTTTTTTGGATGAAAAGGATGCCAGGTGCTCTGGACCAAAGAAGAAAAGGACCAACCAGACTGTTTTCAGCAACAAGTCAAAAAGCAATGCTCTGTCATGGCATGGTTGTGTCAGTGCCCTTAGCAAGGGTAACTTGAACTTCTGCAAAGACACCATCTATCTCGAGAAGTACACTGAGATTTGAGGCAACATATGCTGCCTTGATGAAAACATCTCCAGGGAAGGCCATGCATATTTCAACAAGACGACACAAAACTGCATTCCGCATGCATTACAAAGGCATGGCTGCATACGGAGAGGGTGCAGGTGATGGACTGGACTGTCTGCAGTCCTGACTTGTCCCCAGTAGAGGACTTGAGCACATTTTGAAATGCAAAATGCGACATCAAAGACCTCGTACTGCGGCACACCTAAAGAGTTGTTTGCAGGAATAACGAAACAAAGCTGCACCAGAAACACATATGCACTTAGTATCTTCAGTCCCCAGACCTTTAATAAGTGTGGTGAAAAAAAATGGCAACATTACAAAGTGTTAAATTCGTCTTGCATGTTTTTTAAGTATGAAATTTCAGCAAGTGTTTATTTTGAAAAGTCAATAAAATGTATCAGCTTAAACATCCAATAATGAACCGTTGTATTGTTTTCAATGTAATGCAGGTGAAAGACAATTTACAAATTCCTGATTTCAGTTCTCATTTTATCTGAACATACTGTGATAACTTTTTCTGATCTGGGGTTATAACTTAACGTGCAAAGTGAGTAAAATTTTGAAAGCTAGCAGGAACAAGGCCTTCATAAACCCAGTAGATTTGAGAATTGTTACAATGCTACTCGTTGTCCTTTCCTAAGAGTCACCCACCTTTCCAGCTGCATCAGGAGGTGCATTCTTCTGTAGCAAGAGATTGGCAACTTCAATTTTCCCATATTTTGCTGCCACGTGTAAAGGACTGAAGCCTTTCTGTAAGGATAAATCCAAAACAACCACTATGAGAGGCTGCCAAATGAAAGAAACCACAGAAGCATTCAAAACAAAGATAACGCGCTATTATACAGAGATAATATAGATACAACTTTAGTTTACAATACACAACATTTGTTATGGTGCTGCTTAAGATATACAGGTTAAAAATAACGCTGTGCAGACAGACAACTGACCATAGGATTTTTTAAAATAAACTCTGTCTTAGATGCAATGGATTCTCATGTGGTGGCAGATGTTTTTATTGTCTAAACAGTACTGCAATACATGAGCTCTGTAGCACATGCTGCATGTCAATCTGCCCAAAAAATGTACCCACAGATATGCTAGCCTCATTTGCTAACCAGAATACAGTGTTTATCAGCGAATGTGCAGTTTACTATTTTTACGCATCTAAACATGAGGTTCGTTCACTCAAACCTTCGTATTTCTCGTTAAAGTAATGCTAAAACAATGTGACACAGCAACCCACACCAAAACCAACTAGAGAAATGAACACCACAGGACACTAACGTTCCCTCCCATTGTGTAATACAACCCCACGGCCCATTTCGATTTATATAGAGGCTGTAAATTATCATCTCCAAATGAAAAGAGAGCGTGTAATCGAGCCTGATGAAGCAGAGATCTGTTGTGTGAGACCTGACCCCTCCCAGCGCATTTTAAGTGCTTCACACTGATGACATTCAAACATTTCCCTTGTGTTTTCACCCGAGACAACCAGATATATGCTAAATCAGCTTTCTTAAAACATTTTGGCAGAAGACACAAACATGGTCAATATCACCATGCAAGACACATTTGACAGAAGTTTTCAGCACTCCAGCACTTTAGCCTTCCTGGTAAACAAACAGATACCTGCAGCAGCCAATCAGTGGCTTTGATGCTGGCATACATGGGCCTCCTCACCATGGGAAAAGGCCTGAAGTATGAGGTCACGTTTACACATGGACTACATTACAAATCAATGTTGCCATTGCAGCTGATTCTCACTCAGCCTGGTTAATGTAAAACCAGAGGGAAACGCATGCCTTTATGACTGTGTCACAGCCTTGCTAAAACACCAGGCCTGCTCTAACCCCTCAGCCAGGCAATATTCAGCAGTAGGGGCCTGTCCGTCTTCTCCCCTGCACTGATGTCATCCACACAATTTAATGGGCTCCCTCTGAGAGAGGCTGAGTTTCTGTGTGCGAGTCATTTTGCGAGTGAGTGTGTATCTGCGTGTGACTGGGTAATTTACCTGCATGAGGCTCAGGTCTGTTTGTGTTTTAGCCCATATGTGCGCAAGCGCGTTTATAAAAGTTTGGGAATGAGTCTCCGTGTACGCTGCTCTATCCGGCCATCATTCATCTGCTCCTTAGACGCGGGTCATGTTACATGAGAACAGAAGTGTAGGAGGCCGGGCAGATGACAGCTCGAACCAGAACACTAAAACACTCCGACACCAGATGTTACAATCTCTTTCACACGCTTTTTTTCTCAATTCATCTCACCCTCACACTACCTCTACATCTATTTTATCTCTCGTGTACAAGCCATACGCAAATACGCAGAAACAGAGACGTACGAAAGCAAACACAATCCCACCCAGTTACACAGACACTATACTGTGACAACATCACATGCTTCATGCCCCTGGCATGCCTCACTCACCCCACACACATGTGCAAATACATAAACAGATGGATACACTCTGTTCCATTAACCCTCCCCTTCCACAGCTGGTTCACACTAACATGCCTGCTTTTGCTCGATAACGTCTACCGCCATCCATTTAATGCATGAACAAGTCCTTCCAGCTGCGCATATTTGCGAGCATGAATACAGTGGATATCACTTCACTGATATACTGTACAGTACGTCCTCCATCTTCACGAACAAATAAATTATATTTTATCCAAAAATGTCAACAGTTCCACATTTTTTTTATCATTACATGTGTTCTAGCAGCCATGATAAAAAAACCAGGAGAAAAACACAGTAATGTCCTAAATGCAGAATGATTTTGAATGGGAATAATATATATTTACCAGAGCTTGATCCAAACCAGTCAAAAAACACTACCACTAAAAAATTTTCACTTAATATTGGAATTTATTTCATGAATCTTAAGGGTTAATTGCAACTGGACCTGAGGCTTCCGGAGTGATCATCTCCTTGTTAATTAACGTCTAAACTGTCTTTTGAAGAGCAGTGTCTGCCTCAAACCCCAAAACACCCCCATAGCTCGTATGTTCCATCTTCACATGTCTTCCTGTGAGCTGAGGGAGGAACACTGGTCAGCGGTGAAGGAGAATATTCTGCTGACCTTGGTGGCGACGGACAGGGAGGCGCCGTGGTCCAGCAGCACAGACGCCACGTCCTCGTGCCCCTCGCGGGCGGCCAGGTGAAGCGCGGTGTAGCCCGAGGAGGTGGAGGCGTCGGGCGATGCCCCATGCTGGAGCAGCTGCTGCACGATGTCTGGCTTCCCCAGCCGGCTGGCGATGTGCAGCGGGGTCTGGTCATCCTGGGGTTTGCCGTTTCGCAGCGGCGGAGGCACGGACAGGGCGAGAAGGATCCGTCAGCATCCTGGCACAGTTCAACGCTCCATATATCCCACAGATTTTCGTGTTTACACCGCTGAGACTGCACCTCCCAAACTTAAGCTGATTTGTAACGGAGATCTTGACGAACTTCATGAACAGTCCAGCATTTGGTGGAGCACTTTTAAAATGGAGCGTTTCTCTAGTTACTGAGGGCAGTGGGAATGCTAGCAAAGTTAGCGAACATTCACACAAAAAGTGATATTCATTTTGACGAAAGGCCACAACTATTCCACTCCCGCGTAAATAAATGTACACGTGAATACCATAGAGAATGCAGCATACTGAAGTGCATCATGTTCAGACAGTTTATTCATTCTTGAGAACACAAGCAGAGTGCAACATGCTACAATAATAATGACAAAGTGCAGTTGGAATACAGTGCTGAATGTAACAATAGTTCTAAATAAACTGGTAAAAGTTTAGATTATATTAGTTTCAGCGTAACCGTACCTTAGCCTTGGCCTCCACCCGGGCCCCGTTCTGCACCAGGAACTTCACCACTTCGGACTGCCCTGCCCTGGCCGCCATGTGGAGTGCTGTCTCTCCTCTCTGCAGCACAGAGAAGAGAGGTTCTGGAAAGGTACAAATAGGCTACAACACAGACCCTTTGTTCCTGTGGGCCATTCATCAAGTCCGGCCCCTCTCTCCATACTGTCTGCCCGCTTTGTTATGACTGTTGGAATGAGAGGCAGAGCCCTGGCCTCGCTACAACAAAGCTGAAGTCATGTTTCTACGGCAACAACAGCAGAGCCGTTAAGTCCCAGCAGCGACTAAACACTTTGGAAAGCGCATGATTACAGTGTTACTGCGGAGCGGGTGACTGGGAGCCCTGGGTAATTACTATTGTGAGCTCAGCACGTGATATGAAGCGACAAAACAAAAAGTTGGTGATCCTGTCATTATGAAAACAAAGGGGTGTGCGTACAGAATGGGGACAGTAATATGTAAATGTAGGAGGAGAATTGGTACATGTCTAGTTTGAAACTTGAGGGATTCGTTCCAGGGACCACTGTTGTGACCCTCCAACCACTTTCTTGCTTTGACATTAGTTGATTGTTTTATAAGTAACTGCCCGTTTTGGTCTGTGTCTTTGGAGTCGAGAGTAAGAAAATAAAAGACCACTCACCACATTGGACGTGTTTGGCGAAGCTCCGTGGTTCATCAACTGAGTCACTATGTTTTCATGTCCCATAAAAGCGGCCACATGAATTGGTGTCAGTCCCGACTGTCGAAGAGCCAGACAGAAAAAACAGACTTAGAGATGTGTGGGAAGCACTACTACTGCGCCAAAACACACTGCTTCATCATACTGCTTCCAATCACAGCCCCGGGCACAGTGCAACCATGAAACATAAACACATTAAACGTGAATCACACTTTCCCTGATGCTTTGAGGATTCGTTGCACATGTATAGCTATCCCGGAGGCAAGTAGCTAGAGAAAACTCCGGAACTGGGTCCCCTACCTCGGTCACAGCTTGGATCGACGCTCCATGTTTCAACAGCAGCTCCATCACTCTGATACGGTTCTTCTTGCAAGCGATGTGAAGCGGCGTGAATCCATTCTAAACATACCAAACACACAGTATATTAAAGATATTACTGGCGCAGCGTCTCGTGTACGAGCGAGGTCCGGGAACACGGGGTGCCTCGTCTGCCAGTCAAGATAACTGAGTAAACATGTGCGGACCTAGCAGAGCATTACTTTCTGAGGAATTACACTGCCGGTCCCTGTGCTGCTCTTTCTACAGGCTTTGGCACCGCAGTCTTTCTTCAGGACTGTTCTTTCTCTCTTTCCTTTGTTTCTTCCCTCATTTTTTCTCTCTGGGCACTTCTGAGACACGCCCATATTGTTCCAATTACTAAAGACCATGACAGTATACTCCCAGTCTCCTGCCAAGTCAGTCTTTTCATTAACCTATGAGCTTCTACTGTAGTGCGAAAATACTGTACCTCACTGTCTCTGACCCCCTGTTTCCTATGGATTTTACCCTAGCCTATGCACTGAGGTACATAGTTTTTACTGAGGGGAAGCTAATACCAGCGACTCTGTTAGTTTTATAAACAGATTCAAGAGCCTCTCAACATAGACAAAGTAAGAACTTGGACAAAGATATATACAGTATATATATATATATATATATATATATATATATATATATATATATATATATCAGTACAGGTCTCACATCTGCAATGATAAAAGATATACTTGAAGGCTACAGTTTAGTAGTGATGTCTGTCCAGTGTGAATGAGGATCCCTCTATATAGAATAGTGCGCAACAGAAATTCATATACTTGGGAAGACTTTCAGTACATAAATAGTCTTGTGTTCCTCCCTCTGTTCTGCTCACCAGTGCTTTGGCATTGGGGTTGGCCTTCTTGTCAACGATGACTTTGGCCACCTTGTAATGGCCGCAGTGGGCGGCGACGTGGAGCGCCGTCAGGTAGTCGTTGGTGACATCATCCACAGGCACGTCGTGGTGAAGCAGGAGCTGGACACAGTTGAGATGATCTCCCTGCGTGGCCATATGCAGTGGAGACAGCCCGTTCTGCGGAGCACAATCACAAAATTACACTAAATTATACACCATCCATTCACTAAACCTGTCATTAGGATATTCTCAAACCAGTAAATGGCAACCAAGAACTATTGACTGCTCAGCCCACGAGTTTAGAAAAAGTTCAAATTCAAATATGAAAAAGTACAGAAAATGGCCCGTGTGTGCACATAGAATCATTCTTATTTACCAGGCTCCGATATGTACACAATAATGTGATATAACATGCAAACAACAAGCATGAAATACTGAATCCCACTGTCATGTGATGGCTGATATCTGGCCTGGAAACAAAACACGGTGAAGAGACAGACAGATGGACAGGAGGACAAATGGAAGTATGTCTACACAATAAAATGTAATCAAGTACTACATTTTATTGAGAAATGTTGAGCAATTTCGGCCCAGAAAAGAATAGAATGACTGATATCTGCCCTGGAAACAAAAGAATGTGGAGGGACGGACAGACAGGAGGACAGTTGAAAGAATGAAAAGGCACATCTACACAATGAAATATATCCATATCAAAAATTCCATTGAGAAATATAGAACGGTTTATGAGTTTTGGATCAGAAAAGAACGGGATGACTGGTATCCAGCCTGGAAATAAAATACGCTGGAAAGACAGATTTATGAAAAGGAACATATCTACGCAATAAGATTTATCCCATAAATGATTAAAAATTGGTGTAATACAACCCATGAGATGCAGGTTATTATTGCGCGTGTAATACAGCTTTTACTCGTTGTGATCGGCCAGATTCTGTTCATTGACAAACGTCAACTAATATGTTCGCAAAAGTAACTACCAATTCTGCTGTTGACTATTCGCCATTGCTGCCGTTAGCTTCCAGCTGACAGTTTATTCAGGTCGATGGGATGAATAATTCATTAGCTAGCATGCAAACGCTTTTGGCCCTCAAGGCAATAAGTTACACATGTGACTATTGTCAAAGATAATTGAATTTATACAACGTATATTTAATGGCGAAAATTGTTAGCATGCTAGCGAGGGTATTATTCAACCCATTGACTGAAATAGATGCCAACCAGAAGCTAGCGTTAACACTATTTTTTTCATTTTCCAAATAATTCAACACTTGCGTTTATGAAATAAATAGGATCTCAAATTTGTGAGCCCGAGATGTCGGGCAGGAAACTCGAGAAGGGTTACATCAGCTGACAGCAGCCTGGTAAGCTACCAGCACGTCAGCATCTGCGGGCACACAATTGGTGGATACACATCACGAGGTCATACAGCGGTCTAGTTGAAAGACGTCAAGCTCACTTACTTCCGCTGCTGTTTGCAATGACTTTTCATGCTATGCAACATGCTGTTGAGTTTTTTTGCTTGCCACCTCCACCCCAGCCTCCACCTGTTTGGTTCTGCTCACATCGGGGGAATTTTGATTTCTGTTCATGAATTTGTTTGTATGTTTGCTGTGCCTAGGTAGGACATTCCTCCAGAGCAGAACCGCCGCCAAAATACAATGTAATGCTTATACCCATGAATAGTTCTATTTTATTGAAACGAGAGTTTTCCTGACTGAAATGTTAATATTCCCTTTCAAATTATATTTCCCTTCCCTTCTAGGAAGTGTGTTTGTATGAGGGTGTGAGTGAGTGTGAGAGAGACATGCAAGGGGGCATATATGCGTGAAACTTGCACTGAGTTGCATGTATGTTGATATGCACAGACACATGCCTGCATGTGCTCGCATGTACGCAACACTGATGGGTAGTTCTGGTCTAATGCCAGCATGGACTCAGCACACCAGCTTTACAATTTTTGAAGGGTGAAAACAGCTAAAAATGTCTAATATGACAGGGTAGCACACAATATTTTATGACCCCTGGCCGCCTAGAAACATGCAGGTTTCACTTCAGACCGGTGTCCTATTTCAGCTTAATTTTTGGTCCCATTTTACCTGCTGCATTCATTTAAAATGCTTTCCCATAAAAAGTAAAACTTATTGTGAAAATATTTTCATTATAAGTCAAATACTTAATAAAATCTAAAACCCTACAACCATTATTGGTGTTATACCCTTGTTGTTGCAATGGCAATATACTGTTCTTACCAAATAGAGAAAATCAACGTGCCACATGGCCCTTCTTACAAGTTCAGGGACCAGCGATATTTTGAATCTTTGCTCTGTCCATCCTAGTTATCTCTGACCAATAAAAATGATTGCTTCATATACAGGACATTTGTGGCAACAATGTAATATCATGTTTGATAACTTGCTGCTAATATTTAACGAGCCCAAGATATAAAATCTTATTGGTCCCATTTTACTTAACGTGCCAAAGCACCTGGCTTCACATATTTAATCGAATGAAGCTGGAATTTATATAGTTTTCAGAGCAGTAAGAACAGCTGCCTACTAAATTTGCCTTTGGGTAAAAAACCTAGTGAGACCAGAGGATAACTCTCTCTACGAAAAATATCAAATTGCAAATGCAAACTCAGTTCTTATTTCGGCAATTCATTGAATTCACTCTCTCGTAACTGAGCAACAAACTCACTTCAAACTTCAAGCACCTGTGTCTCCAAGGAACAGTCAATATAACACCATTATAACACAGCTGCAATAAGGGCAAACTGTCACAGCAAATGTTAATTACATGAGCACTGGTTTTGGCTACAAACACAAGGCAAAATAGTGAAGCCCATTGTCACGGAGGGGTCGCCTTTATGACAACAAATGTTCTGGCACCCAGTCTTAACCCCTTCAGTAACCATTACAGGTACTACATATTAAATACTGAATGGGGTCAGACAACCACCGTTCTATCAAATATTCACTCTTATTTATTTGAAAATCTGTCAACCCTTTAATTCAGGGGGAGGCCCAATGAAACAGTGTGCATGTGACAGGTAGTGACGTTCTGTACCTTCGTTTTGGACAGGATTGGGGCTCCGCGGTCCAGCAGCATCTCCACCACTTGTTCATGACCACTCCTCGCTCCACAGTGTAAAGGGGTCAGTCCATCCTGCAGCCCAAAATGCCATTAACAGCATATCAATACAGGGTCAATAAAAGCAAGGGCACATTATCTGATTGAACAGCATCCTAAAAAATGCTCACATTAATTCACATTCTGTTCAGTCTGAACCGGGATCAATTGCACTGTACAAGTTATTTGAATATAACAAGCATATTGTTACAATAAACAACTTTATCAATCCATATACAATGGAAGCATCAGTGCATTCAAAAAAGAGAAATGTGCACTCGTGACATTTGATTAAATTTGCTGATATAAAGCCTTGTGCTGTTTTCACAGAGGCATTCTGGGACTGAGATCTAATGAAAAAAATAAATCTCACACAGTTCTACCAACATGATACAGCCAAGTAATATGATACTAGAATACTAGCAAACTGACTTTTTATATTAGTCATGCAATGAAAACTTGCCCAATGTAACTTAGATCTAATAATTTTTCTCACTGCATGGTAATGAAAGAAATATATGGAAGTTTACTCGCAAACAGATGACAAAATGAAAGTCATTACTAAACATAATTTTTGCTTTTAGCACTTTGTTGTCATATGATCGCCATTTGAGACAGAAAGCTCTAAAAAAATATGTGCCAGCACTGCATTTATAGTTACTGAACGTATGTGGCTGAAATGTCATATACTGTTTGTATGAGTAACACCACCTCATTCTATGCAAATGTCATAAGAGGTATACTGCGGTCGCAAATGATTTTTCTTGGTTGCAGCCTAGTATGTGGGAGCGGGTGCTCAAGGGAATGTTCAAGGATGAGAGTCCTGCCAGTGTCCGTCTGAGGGAGTGATGTCATCCACAGTTTAGCACAGTAACTTCTAAATGATTTAGCCAAGTCACTTTGCAGTTAGCTCTGAGAAAACTCCTCACCAGAGCTGCTGCTTATAACGTTCAGCATAGTTTACAAAAGAAAGTAGCACTAAAAAAAGTGCGTTTGTCCATTGATTACATGAAATGCTGACAGGACTAGCTTTCACATGGCAACACATTGCAGGATATAACACATTAGCAAAGTGCAGTAAGTTTAATTTAGCACAAGCCCTTGGCTCGGTCTTCTCTCACCTTGGTTTTGGCATCGATTTTCGCTCCTCTTTCCAATAAAAGTTTGACCATGTTGCTGTTTCCTCGTTTTGAGGCAACATGCAAAGGGGTGATGTCATTCTGTAGAAGTAAAAAACAAGGCATTATTTCATTATTTATCAAGCCCGCACTGCCTATGGACTGGTGAAAAACTATTTCAGTCAGAATACTCCCACAGACCTATCGACCTAAATAATCACATTTTTGCTAAATACGAATTAATAACCAGTAAATGCTCAAAAACAGCCATTAGGATAATGGCACACTAGAAATCATTATGTGACGCAACATAATGTACACAATGAGGTAAAACAGTAACTTGGTTTCCTCTCACTTATCATTGTCATGCATGCTGTGCATGTGGATACCAGAAATACAGTCCTCAACTCACTTCAGCTGCTCCAGCAGCCTCTTTTATTCCTGAGCCATCAACAACAAATACAGAAGGTAATACTTATCCAACCCAAAAATCATTATTAAATGAGGTTAAGTTTGTTTGCCTTCAGTCAAAATACAATTACCGCTGAAAGGAAGGTCGTGACTTGAATGGTCATTCCAAGTAAAACTCTGTTAATCAGTATTTTTCTTCTTTTAACACTGGTTTGGAAATGTTTGACTAAAATAAAAACAGAATTGACTGTCAGCACCCTCTAGTGACAATGATTCGTATTGATTCGTATGACACCTCTTCATCAGCCATATCTGCCATGTAAAAGCACACTCCGCAGCAGTTCTCAAATTCAGTCCTGGGGTCCATTTCCCAAAATCACAGATGCTGGCTAACATAGTTGAAACCACTGATTGTGAATGGACAACTACAGTGCTTTTAGGAAACACTCCCTTGGAGGGCCCCTACATGCTAGTTTTAGTCCCTACCACAATTGCAATTTTGGAGTTTGCAACAAACTGTTTATTTTAATTAATACAGGGTATTTGATGTTTAGACGGACTCTTAAACCTCCTAATTCACATTGGAAAATCATAGTTTTTCAATGCCATTAAGATTTTTACACTGTGCTTATTGCACAATAAGCAAACAAGAGGTATCAAATGAATGAGGTTAATTGATCAACTTAAAATCTGAACAGGTAGGCTAGCTAGGTTAGCTTAGTTGTTGAAAAGATATACATTTGCAATGTTTTCCTTCAATACAATGCAGGTGGGCCATATTATCTATAATCCGTTGTGATGTCATTGAATTCTTAATTATCTTCCTGATGGTTAGGATTAGTAGCCAGTAGTACATGCCAATTTGGAGCTTGCTGTCTGCCCTCAGTCTCGAATTTCATTGGTTATAGATAATTTACCCCTTTTTATGCAATTACATGCTTAGCTTGAAATTTAGACCAGCACAAACTACATACCCACAAAAGATGTACTTACCTTCGCATGCATGGCTAATTCTGACAGAATGTGATCAATCAGTTCCCTCAAGTAATCCCTCAGTTTAAGCACTTAGTTAAGAGAAATTAACAGTCTATTAAAACGGTGGAATTGCCATTAAAGTTGGAACAAAAACCTGCACACACAGGGGTCTCCAAGACCAAATTTGAGAACTACAGCTCTACTGTACACAGCCCTTGTTTTACCTGACTGTTCAGTTATTAAACCTGACAATCAGCTGCTATCTGATCCCTTTGTGAAAGAGAAATCTTGTGTAATCACAGAGAAGGCCACAGAACAAGTTTGCAAAGCACAAAAACACTGTATTTTGTCACAGTTATCGACAGTATGATGAAAGGCTTTGAACTATTTTTTTGTGTGTCCCCAAAAACCATGGCAGGAAATCCTCAAGATCTACCTAAATAAGGAAATGGATTATCTCTCAAGTACCTAAAGGAAAAAAGCATGTCATCTTTAAAAAGGCCCCCCTCTCTTCCCCCAGAGGTTATAAATGCCAGGGGATCCTCTCTGGCACTGCTGCCCTGTTCAGAAGAGGCCGGGTCCATCCGCTCATATTTCACCACCTGGTGTGAGGTATACCCCCACGCATTCTTCAGCTCCACCGGAGCAGCCGGCCAAGGCCTGGGGTGTCCAACCGCAAACTGCGAGCCAGGGATGTTCCTGTGAACCGCGAGCCTGCGTTCCATCATAATCTATGCGCTCACATTTCAAACACAGCGGGGAGAGCCCTGAGAGGGACAGAAGGGCTTGCCAGTCAGGTTCTGGCCAGTTTGTGATGTGTATAAGGGCAGGTGTGCTTTTCAGGGCGTATGCATGCACCTATGTCTGTGAGTGTCTCAGGTAAGGATCTGCTAGCCGGTACACAAACCGCGGCAGTCCTTTTCTACTGTCTCTCGCTTACAAGTTCCAAGCACTTCATCAGATACTCTGCGAGCCTAACCTCTTCATCTTTAAGGACCCTCCTGTGGGTTCCTCAAATGAAGCAGTTTTATTCAAACCAGTGGGTCCTTTGGCCAAATTCTATTGGAGATCTCAAGGTTTCCAAAGATCTCAAATATGTCCAGCTGAATAACAGGTAATTGTGAATAAAATGAGGCAGATGATTTTTTTTTAATTTTATATATATTTTCTATATTTTTTAAATATATTTTATATATATTTTATATTTTCATATATTTGATTTAACACAGTGGCCATAAAAACAATGCTGCATCCTGACTCCTGGGTTTGATTCAGTCACTCAGAATGCGTATGATGTAGCTTCTGTGCAGCACAGCAATAAGGACATGCAGAATATGTATGTCTGAATTGTCCAACAAAATGGAAAAAATGCTTTTTATTACTTGAACCTATTTAAATTTGAAAGAAAATTTATTTAAAGGGAATATATTATGAAAACCTGACTTCGTTAGCACTTGTGCACTTACATTTTGGTATCTGTAGTGCTTAAGGGGGATTTACATTTGAACGTACGGGCGTCTACGTGCAACTTACGTGCGAAATTTGGGAAAAATGACTGCGTGCTCGACGTGGCGAGTACGTGACACGTGCATGTATTGCTGGCCGCAGGGCACGTAGAACCGCCCGTAGCAAAGAATTGGTCTGCAAATTAATTCCACGGTGCACGCAGCGATCAGTCGAAAATAGTCCACGCCAAGTACATGGCAAGTACGTCACAAGTGCGTGTGCTGTAGATATATATAGGGTTTTATGGGGAAAATTCCATTAAAATGAATTCAAAATGAATCATATATCAAGAATTTTAAAATATTTTTAATATTGTAAGCATATGAATATACACCCATGCAAGTGCCACGCATGTGGTAAGCACTTCTGTCGTCCGGGTAGCGCAAAACTGACTTACTTTCCACGCACGACACTGGCGGAGCAAGCAGGTCGGAAGTACGTCTCAAGCAGCGCACGCACGTGGCAAGTACTTGCACGTGCGGGTTATTTAAACCCGGTCATTTGCCAGTTCTTGAACAGTTGTGAAAATGCCACCCAGGAGATCCAAGAAATCACCAGCTTCCAGTCAGCTTTCTGCTTCCACTGCCTCCACTTCCAAGGATACCAGCACGGATGAAGATGACAAATGATGCTGAGTCCTGTTACATCAGCATTTTTAAATAGTACCCCAACCCGCACTGGCCACGTAGAACACGTACTCCACACTCACTTGCGCCTTGTCGCCGACGTGAATGCCACTCAAGTGGCAATCACGTTACACGTGCGTGAACCCCTCCCGTATGTCTGCATTACTTGCCACTTGAATCGCGCGTGCATGTTAAGTACTCTCCACTTGCGAGCATCACGTCCCACATGCGTGTGAAAAGGTCCCTGATCGTCACGGATTTCGCAGATCACGCCAGCTTCATGTAAGTGGCACGTATTGAACAAGTACTTACCCTGTACGACCAGAAAAATTGGCTGCGTGCGCCACGATCGGTCTGCAGGTCAGTTTTGGCCGTAGAATTCGGGTCGCCCGTAGAACACGCAGTTCACGTAGACACGCACGATCAATTGTAAATAGCCCCTTACCAACCCACCAACTGTGAAGTACAACAACCCAGTCACATTTTTGTGACACTTGGCATAACATTCAGATTTGGCTCCCCTTCCAACGTCACATGCAGGCTTGTGAGAAATGCTCCACCCTTCATCTGAATATCTCCACCCAACAGCTTATTTTATGTGGCAATATCCAAGCTTCAATCAGGAGAAGTGTATTACGAGCTATTTGCACTCTTTGCCTGACTGCTTTAAAATAATACCTTGGATCAGTACAATGCAGGACTGTGAACAAAATTTATATTAAAGGGGACCTATTATACTTTTCAGAGGATACAAAGAAGTGGGGTTTTGATCCATTATTAAGGAGAAACTGTTGCTAGCCAGTAAGGTAAGTGTTCCCAATCTTTGTTAATATCTAAACTGAATTCTGAGTATGACCTAAGATAGATGTGTATGGCTTGGTTGTTGATGTAACTAGCAAGCTAACTGGCAAAGTTCTACTCTCAAAACAAATTTAAATAGCTTGCCAGCATGAACACATTACCTTTCTATATCACTATGTACTTTATTAGCTAGCAAGCTAACGACTAAATTGACAGTAAATTAGAAAACCTTTGCTAGTTCAGCTAGAAGCAATGTACAATACACGTCAACAGGGTCAGATAGAAAGGGTGACTACTTATAATTAAATTCAGCCTGTATTTAATGGAGTAGCTATTGCAGTAAATTAACATTTGCTACTGTACAGATGCTTGATAAGGATCATTCTAAATGGTCGAGACCATATTACATGTGTAGTAAAACCATTATGGTGACTGAATGCCGGACTTATGTGAATGTAACATCTATGCTTGCTAAGCCTGCATATATTACCTATCTATACTCATTGTATAATTTCACAGATAGCTAGCTAGCCACTCATTCAGTCAAGCGTATTTACAGACTTGTCAGTAGCTGGGAGATTATGACATCGTCTCTCTCTGTTGACACGGTGGCTCTGTTCATCAGCCAATTAGAATAAAGTTCATCCCATAGAGGCATTGCCCACTCAGAACAGCCCGTTTCTCAGATGGTTAGGATGATATGCCAGGAAATCATGGAATATTTATGCATTTTTATGCCACAAAGTTTACGAGCTAACTTTTTGGACATCCAAGAATATCATTATTTGGTCACTAAAATAGCGTAATACGTCTCATTTAAGGGGAACCTTAATTGTCAAAAAGAAAGATCCCGTTTATATCCATTTTAGCAGTGTTACAATCCACTGTCAGGCTTGCAAGGTAGCACTTTTATAGAGCACACATGGACTGAATGGAGATGATACAGCATATGACAATGACCAAGAGGGACCCCACCACCCTCTCCTCTTCATTCTCTGTGTGTTGGCAGTCTGACATGGGGGGGGGGGGGGAGAGAGAGAGAGAGAGAGAGAGAGAGAGAGGGTTGCTGTTTGAGAAGGGAAAGAGGACATTTTATGTCATCAGGCCCCCCAGCCTTACCCTGGCCTTGAAGTCCACAGCTGCCCCACGGTTTAGCAGTAGCGTGGCCACGTTGATGTTGCCGTAGTGAGCCGCAATGTGGAGCGGGGTGAAGCCACTCTGCAGGGAGAAGGAAAGGCAGAACAAGTTCAGCAGTCAGCCACTGGGGGCACTAACTAGCAGTACATCCGTGCACTGCGTGTGCTGTTTATGTGCATGCTTCTACTGCATCCTAAGACAGTGCAGTGCAGGTCAGAATCTGCCCAGTCACCATTCAACCATGTTAGCATGGTTAGCACAGACTCAAAGAGCATCTCATCCTTGAAGCACAGAGGTCACTAAGACTTTCTGTATGCTGAGCGTAGCTTCCATTAGCCAGGTGTGCACAGCAGGGATCATGTCAGAATTCCTATAGCAGATGATTCTGTAGCAGCTTTATTTCTCAAGCAGCAAATCAGGGCTACTTTTAATGAGAACACCTTTCAATACACATGCCATGGTCATAGAGGACATCATAGTGCTGGCTCAGGTTTCAGAAGAAATACACCTTACTCTTCTGTTCACACTGACCAGCTACCACTATGGCGCAACCAACCAAAACATCTAACACTGGGGCCTGTAATATGAAATGGATAGCATGATTATTACACAAAGGAATTACAACTATCGTGTTTAATCTAGTTCTTTTTTAAGCCACAGGCAAACCATGCTATATTGATAAGGGGGGTCGCCGTGCACATCGTGTTTTAAGGCCAGAAAGTGCCACAAAAATACTTTTGCAAAATTTGTGGGAAATGACTGGATATGACTGATTAAAGTAAATACAGCTTAACCATACTAAAAAAGAGTGAACTTACTGCATACAGGCATAAATATGCTCTTATTCAAGCACTATTTGTTTCAAAGTTGAATACACTTTTGATGTTGAATACCTGTGGGCTACAAGGGAAAAGCATACTTCTGCATTTAAAGGCTCCACACGACCCAGCATGTTACTGTATGAAAGGGTTCTTTTAAGTCAACAAAAAACACAGGAAGTTATCATTTATTTCCATGAGATACGATTATTCATTTATTACTTCATTTAGTTTTAGCTTAGAATATATAACTCATCACACTGACATACATTTTCCCCAAGGCTTCTTCAAAGACTTTAAATTACAAATTGTGCAGCAATCTTTGCAGCCATGCTAAATAAAGACAGAAATATATAAAACAAAAGCTGTCTCGAGCAGGACTACAGTTTGAGCAGTAATTATACGCCCATGTCTTTCGCTGACACCTCTGAGGGTAAGTGCCATGCACAAGACTGAGGATTAAGCCTAAAAGGCAGACCAGTAATGAGAAGGCAATTTCTCTGCAGCTGGTAGGCCAGGCTCCCTCACACTGAAATCCTTTACTGCAGAATTAGCACACTGCTGCCCTCTGCTGGTGATTACAGTCATGGATTCATCACCAAGAACCCCCTTCCCCGTATAAACATAACACGATGTCAAATCACAGTGTAGCATCGCTTGGTAATAGAGGGATTAATCGATTTTTCTTTTTGATAAAGGAAGCCTAGCTTTCAGCTGCAGATATCCCCAGTTCACAGTCCAGATTCAGTATGACCACAAGTAGCTTTCCCCCCCTTTTCTCTGAGTTACCATTTTAAGAAAGCAAAACATAGTTTATTTATACTTCTTTTCTCAGAATCAATTACGCAGACTGCCAAGCAAAATTATTTTGAAACATAGACTATTAGATTTAAACTAGCTCAAAATCAATGCTTCATTGAGCGTGATGGACAATTGTAGTTAGACTGAACCTGGACATTTTGTCAGAAAAAAACATGCTATACATTTCCCAGTTAAAAGCACAATTCTAGCAAAAAAAAAAAAAAAAAGGTAAGTAAAAAAGGAATGCATAAATAGAGGACAGAGATGAGGCAGCAGGCCCAGCAGTAGCAGTTGCAGCAACACTAGGCTATGAAAGTGTGCAGTGAGCATTGTATCGTATGCATATGTAATACCTCAGTCGTTCTATTCACCATCATCTATGGGTGCACAAACACCAGCCAAGAGAAGAGAGAATGGACTGTTAGAGTACACCACAATGACACAATGGAAGCTCCAAGCTATAGGATGGTAAGAAAACTCCCAAGACCGAACACAAGAACAGCACAGCTCAACTGGATGGTGCATTTCTGTCTTTCTCAGGCATCATTAAAAGGCCAGGATTAACCAGAGGCAGTTCATAGTTTAATGGTTCATCTCTGGGGAATATTTCAATCATACCACCAACTACAGTACATGTAACGTCTGAAATAAAAGGGATACAGATAAAAAAAAACAAGAACTGCTGTGTGCGTGTGTGTTTTTTTTTTAACAGAACTATGCTACCATCTACGAGATTGAATTGCAGTTCATTTCATCATTTAAAGCGCACCCGGCTTTGGATCTATTGCACAGCCGCGGGTAACGAGAACCGCTATTATCATAAGCATTTAAACTCAAACACTATCACTACATGACACTCTTGTTAAATCCTTGTGATATTCAGTCTAAATATGAAAATTGATCTGTCCACTTGGTTTAACGTAATTAATGGCTCAATTCATTTCCATCAAGGGCTACAATATTTACTGAACACGATGTAGAAATCAAAAAGCATAAAATACTGATGTATTATGTTTTTTTTTCTTGAATTTGCCTGCATTCACTAAATTCTACCGTCCAGCACCATCGAGTTAATAAAACCAAGCTGAACACAAAACCCTGTCCAAAAACGGGGCGTATGATGTGGTGAGGCGAGAGAAGGGGCATGGGGTCCTACCTTTGACTCCACGTCTGCGTTGTGGTCGTTCTGCAGTAGAAGCGCGGCCGCCTTGGTGTCGTCCTTGCGGGCAGCGATGTGGAGAGCCGGCAGCCGCACCTTGCCCTTGGTGTCGTTCTCCAGCAGCAGGGACACCACCTGGTCATGCCCCTGCTGAAGAGCCACCGCCAGTGGGGTGAAGCCATCCTGCCGGGGAGACGAGCGCAACATAGCACTGTTAGCATACAGCTAATCAGTCAGTTAGCATTTAGCTAGCAATTATCGCAGCAACATTCCTCACGGCACAGTACAACTCCCGCGGTGCTGTGCCTTCATGAGGACCACAACCAGCCAGTAGGTTGAGTGCAACCTACTTTTCACTCACAAAGGCGTATAGGTAGATTAATAATGTTCAGACAATCAGGTCATTCATGGGAGCCAACGTACAGAAAAAAGGAAAACAAGATAATGTTAAAACCCTGATTTTGAGTGATAAGAACTACACATCCCCGCACTGAACATGATTACTATACTCTTCTTGTTCCGGAGAAGGCCGAACCTCTTTTCCAGCATTCCTCAACTTACTAATGTAAATGTAATTATCCCTGGGAATGACATGGGATATTTAAAATATTCACTCAAGCATCCAATTCTCTCAGCTTTTTAGCAGTTAGATTCATATCCGCACAAACTCTTCACTTTGATTACATGATTTGGACTCTGAAATTATAGACAGATCAAAAGTGAAAGTTGAAGACAATTACAAGAGCCACATTACCATTCAGTGTATGTCTCTTCCTCTACAAATATCAGAATATGGCATAACTGAACAGTAGAACAACACAATTGAAAATAAGTCAAATGTCTTTGTTCTCCTACTTAGGACAGCGTTCGGCACTACCGGTCCTCGTTTCGCCAAATTACAGCCGTGACGTGGCTGGCTCATCTCTCTGATCTTTTTCATGCCTCTAAACTGCATTTTTATTAGACGCATGCCAATGAAACATTAATTATTAACCAGCAGGAGTTGCTTCAAACATGGATAGATATTCCCAGTCATACATAATTCAGGATAGCTTGGCTTAGCGCTGGCTGCCCTACAGCCTCATATATTCTCAAGGACGACTGCAGAACAGTCACTGCTTCTGCTGGGCGGTAGCCCCCAAGGACTAAAAAAAACCAGAGGCTTCCATTGCAGTCAGACGCCATCGTGAACCCTAGAGTATCCTGGGTCAATAAAATTCTACTCTACAAGCCCTAATCAAAAAAAGTTGGGACAGTGTCTTAAATCAAAATTAAAACCGAAAGCAGGGATTTGAAAATTATCTTAGACCTGTATTACATTTAAAAACACTATAAAAAGCACTTTGCAATGCAGCAGAAAAGAGTCTGTCACTTTCGAATTTCCACTATGTTTGCTTATTTGTCTTATATAAATTTTTCAGATCTTCCAACCAATTTTAATATAAGACAAAGGTCACCAGTAAACACAAAATGATGCTTTTAAATGACCTTCGTTCATTGAAGGTAAAGATGAATTATTATTATACTATTATGAATATTACCCACTTGAAAAAATAATTGCACCCTTAAACCTAAATTAATTGTGCCACCCTTGGCAGCAGCATCTTCAATCAAATATTTTTTATAACTGGCAAGAGTCTTTTACATTACTATGGAGGAACTTTGACCCACTTTTCTTTGCAGAATTGTTTTAATTCAGCCTCATTGGAGGGTTTTCAAGCACGAATCACGTGTTTAAGGTCATGCCACGGCGTCTCAATCACATCCAAGTCAGGACTCTGACTGAGCCACTATAAACCTACATTGTGTTTCTTTTTAGCCATTCAGAGATGGACTAGCTCGTGTGTTTGGATCATTTTCCTGCAGCAAAACCCAACTGTGCTTTACTTGAGGTGATAAACTGATGGCCAGACTTTCTCCTCTGGCATTTTCAGGGAGAGAGCGGAATTCATGATTCCATCAGTTATGGCAAATTGCCCAGGTCCTGAAGCAGTGAAGTAGCCCCAGACCATCACACCCCCTCCCTCGTGTTTAAATCTTGGTACAATAGTCTTATTGTGGAATGCCGTGTTTATGCCAGATGCAACAAAACCCATGTTTTTGAAAAGTTCCTTTTTTCACGCATCAGCCCAAAGAGTAGTATCCCAAAAATCTAGGGGGTCATCAAGCAAATGAGAGATGAGGCTTCCTGTTCTTTTTGGTCAGCAATAGTTATAACCTTCCAGCTCTCCCATAGATGCCATTTTTGTAGCCTCTCTTTTTTTTGGTGGAATCGAGTGAACTCTGACCTTAACTAAAGTAAGTTCTCTAGATGTTAGTTTGGGTTCTTTTGTGACATCCTAGTTGATGTACTTTTGGAGGAATTTTGATAGGCCGGCCACTCCTGGGATGGTAAGGATTGGTCGGAATGGACATCTGCATATTCTCTGCCCTCCAATGGCATGGGATTGGGCACCACTGGTCTAGACGGTCATTAACTGTACCGCCATTTTTAATTTTAGCATGTGCATTAATAATGCTATTTTGATAGGAAAAATAATGTCACAGGTATAGTAATATTTGGATCCAATAGCAACCCCATATGGCTTAGCTTTCCCCTGATCTGTTCTATGCAATCTGCATAAAATTCAAGTCAAAACTGAATTAAGAAGCGGTTAGAACATCTTTTTAGGTAGTCAGCCAGCATTCTTATTTCAAGGTGTTTTGATATTTTGATTACTCAGTATCTCTGACAAAGCACACAGGGAAAGTCAAATCGACAGACAGGGTTACATGATTGAATGCAGCAAAGCAGTGATGATTCAGCTTCAGAAACCTCATATCTGCCGTGCGCATCTGACCAAACCCTTCGCCTGTGGGTAGTGACTTTCAGAAATCCATACATTGATACTGCAGTAAATTGTTTTAGCTCATTAGCAACAATTTTTCCGCGGTGAAAACAGAAAGATGACCTGACAATTAAGCCAAAGGCAGCTAACGTGATGCTAAATACTCTCCGCATGACACTAACTGAGCACAAATCAAAATGGCTGCATTGTACTGTAGTCCAGCATGGTCAGCAGATAAAGAAGCCTGTTCACCTCAGTAGCAATACTCTGGCTGGCTCCATTGTCCAGGAGAAACCTCACCACCTCCAGGTGGTTTTCCTGCGCGGCCATGTATAGCGGTGTGAAGCCATTCTGAAGGGAAAAAACAAGAAACATATTTTCACTCCATTGCACTTTAATGCTGTTTTTTGTATGTATCATTGTACGCGCTGGATCCGGATTGCATATTTGCTGGGAAAATTGCTTGGAAAATCTCGGTGAAATCAATGAGATTATCAAAACAATAATCTGATGCAGGCATTTGATAGACCCCTGCACTGGGTGATTTAAAATATTCTTGATTCTAAAAGTTGCGCCAGAGTCAATTTTGCACACAGCGATAAACACACACATAAACACATGCAGGAGTATAATGGTACCGACAAGAGGTTTCATGACTTTGCAATTTTAACCACATTATCCAATAACCCACCATTAGGACAAAATTTACTTTCATCGCAGCTAAATCTGAGCAGTAAGTGAGGGCAAATTTCATGTAAAATATATAAAAATCAACAATACACCGTAAGCATTTTGTTTTTCCGCAGTGATAAATCACTCACGCAGGTACTGCTGATTCTTCAGTCTTTAGCATAAATGTGTGGGAGAAACAAGGATCCAGTGGAACTGCAGTTGCTCGCTCTCTGTATGAGGAGCAGTGTGAGGCTAACCCAGGGAAATTTGCATAAATTCAATCTGCAATTCCTCATTCTAACCATCATTATACCAGAACATCCCTGTGACAGCTCAATCCTCTACACGATTGAGCACACAAGAATCAGATCAACTGAGACACGCACACACACACACTATAAAAAAAAAGAATAACGCATAGCCATGCTTAAATGTACTTGCAGCCATGTCAAAATCCTATGAGAAAGCACACCTTGGATATCGGCCAGGAGGTATTATATCACATTGTCATGGTCCTTCCTGCCTTAGATGGTATAAATAAGATGGGAAAGGCATGTACCGTAAAGTGGGCTCTTGCCTGTTTGCAGATGATTGAGCAGAAGGCCCCAGCCAGACCGAAACTATCCCCTCAGGCTACAGCTGCAGCTATTAGCACCCTCTGCACGTTCATAAAGTTTTAGAGCAATTAACTTTATTTGGAGCGAAGGCCAGAGAGAGCAGTCGAAGGATGAATATGCTGCAATCCCTGAACATGATGGATCAAGCAATTAGATGGATACAATTAGAGGATTTCAAAGCAACAGTTCAATAATTTAAAACAGTCATCAGAGGATGACATATCCCCCTGGCCCCTGCAATCTCTTAATTTAACAAATCAGGAAAAAAGTAAAAATGTCAGATTTCCCAAAATATCAAAAGGCACCATTGCAGGACCAGATTAATATGCAAAGCCAGTTTCATTAAAAAATATTGAACGGTATTGCTCTGCTCCGGAAACTAAATGATTACAGACAGACGGACGCATGGACAGATGCACAGACGGACGGAGGGACAAAAGGGCATGCTGATATCTATATCCGCTCACATTACATGCAGGGGGGGCATAAAAAGACTGCTAGCCTCCTGGGTAGTCCATCAGTCAGAAGTAGTTATTCGTGGCCACGTGCTAGAAATCTACTGTTATAATTTCCAGCACTGACTGAAGCTGAAAACTGCACAGTGCAATATGTACTGAGTTCCTACTATTAAATGGTGTGATAGTGTGAGTTAAATGTAGCAGGTTTCGGTGCCTGCGATCTCCAACACCAGCTGGACATACAGCATGTGCAAGGTAGGGATTGAATGCAGGACTGCAGAGGGAATGGAATTAGTGGTCAGCTCCTCGTGCTTCAGACGATGTCTTAATAGGTCTGTCCCAGACAGAGAGCACCATGGGAAATGTATGCTAGTACTGTACTCCCGCGCTGATCATGGGACATGCAGATTCACTGTTCATATGACTATTTGTAGAGTTGAGGAGATGAAGGCATCCAAATATGGATTCCTTCATGTCAAGCTAATTGGTAGGAGTGCATGATTTCCACTGCAGATAACATTTCATTGGTTAAAAATGCAGCGTGGACCACCTGTAGAAACACAGTTGGTTTATATGCCTTTGGAATGTTGAGGATTATTTCATGCTGAAGTTTAAATACACAGCGGTTAATCTTTTCAATCTTAGGATGCAAGCTAGGTGTCGAAAGTGGTAGAAGTACAGACGATTAACATATTGAACACCCCAGGCCACGAGGTTAATTGTGCTTTGTCTGGAAAGAGCAGAATGATGTTCACCTCTTCTGGAAACAATTTAAGGACACATTGTACCAGGAAGGAAATATTTGTCATTTCAGAGGGCAGACGGCCATTTCATCTTTTCTCTATTCAAACTAGAAAATAATAAGCTCGGCTTTTTTAATTTTCTATTTGTCCTTTTTCATGATTGGCTTTGCTGATAATAAGCAATTCATCTCAGTATTCATCGTGTACAGTGTGGGCAAAAATTTATACAGTGCAATGTACATGGAACAGAGGTGACAAGCCAACCCACATTACAGTCTCTGATATAAGTTTAGGAAATTATGTTATCTGTATTGCAGTAAAACAATGGAATATGACTGAGTCACCTGTATTCAGGCGGTAGTCCCTTTCTCATAAATCCATCAATATTTTTCTAGATAAAGAAATGGGCTGCCTCAGCGTTTGGAACCTCTGATTTGATTTGTTTTCCCTTCATTAAAGGTGGATTCATGTATGCATACAGTACCTGGCTCTAGTGTGGGTTTTAAATGAGTAATCTGATAGGCCCTCAATAGAGTGCGGCCGGGAGACCTTGGGTACAGTCCTGTGTTTGTGTGAAGGCCGCTCTTTAGCACTCTCGCCTTTTCATTTAATGTAAGATATACTGTATTTGGTAGCAAGTGGCTTAATTGTCTTTCTCTATGTGTGTGTGTGTGTTTGGACAGGAATCCCCACAGCCATGTGCGTTGTAGTCAGCCCTATCATTGGGAATCCACACACACTCTCCCTCTCTCCCTCTCTCTCTCTCTCCCTCTCCCTCTCCCTCTCCCTCTCTCTCCCTCTCTCCCTCTCTCTCTCTCTCTCTCTCTCTCTCTCTCTCTCTCCCTCTCTCAGTCATGTTTCATTCCTCATTCCAGCCACGTAACAATGCAGTTAGTGATACAGCACAGTGTGGCAGGATGGCAGTCAACAGAGTCTGAGTCACAGTGCCTTCTGGGATGTGAGCCAGGGATCCTGGGACCATGGCACACATGATCAAGCGAGCAAGTCTCGCGTGATCATGTGACGATTGAAACGTGGCAAAGGGGGTGAAAGGTTAAAAAGAAAGCCCTCTTTCCAGGTAAACCTCAAGCACTAGTTTTTTTTTCTTTCGCAATTGGCATGCAGGATATACAAGAGCATAACGTGTGTAGCATGAGTGGGGCGTGTCTTGAGTGCACGAAGAATGAGAACGCTTTGTTGATGAGTCCTTGACGCTCATGATCGTTAGCTCGTGATTATCAGAAACTCTTACTCCAGACATTTCACTCCACACAGTGACAGGCCCCGCTGCTGTGTCATCAGTTTCTGCAGGTTTCTGAAGTCGCGAGACATCTATGCTCATGAACTATGCTCACAGACAGCAGACGGAGCTCAGAGAGGGAAAACTACACATAGCCCTTAGGTGCTGATATACCCGAAGTGAATTCTGGGGTATATATTCATCAGGCCTGGCGCTACAACAGGGAATGGTGGGGGGGGGGGGGGCAGAGACATGTCCCTTTATGACAGTTAGGATAGTCCTGGCTAGTTCTCAATCATTTTCATCATTGACGCTTTTTCCAATTATCAAGTTAATAAACAGTTTCTCTCCATATGCGATCTAACAGCGATGAAATTGTGGGGTAAATTCAGTATAACTGAGAATTGGGACATTAGCAACGTTATTCAAAATGGTACTCTCGGTATTGAGTGAAAAAAGTGGCACTCGCCAGTGAAATAGGCTATAAAAAGCATGCGGCTCAAGCTATTTGCGCAGGTATGCAATTTTGAATAACGTTGATTTAAATTCAGCAAATTAGAATCCAGATGAATTATTGTCCTCGGTCACACTTTTTTTGAAGTGTTGTTCATAAAGGCTTTATAGAGGATGTATAATGCCTTCATAAATGAGACATAATGTCATCATAAATCATACATAAGCAAATGTGACGCCAGCTGTGATATAACTGACAGTGTCAACTAGTTAGTGGCTAAATACGATAAAGGGTGACATTGTCAGCCGAGTGACGTCGACATTGTCACATCTGGCATCACATGCTAAAGAAGGATGTGTGATTCCACCCTTTACAAAGTATGACATTTGCTTATGTATGATTTATGAAGACATTATGTCTCATTTATGAAGGCATCATACATGCTGTATAAAGCCTTTATGAGCAACACTTCAAATAAAGTGTGACCTTTTCATCTTACCTAATCGGGGAGAACAAGCATCTCCTGTTAAGTGTTGAGTGCACTCGGAGGGAACATTTTGTTAATCATGAAAATGACTGAGAACAGGTCAGGACAAAAAATAGTTTAAAACGGATGTTTTGATCAACCCAATTCTCTGTTCCACTGAATTTAGCCCATGATTTCATCGCTGTCAGATCGCATATGGAGAGAAACCGTGTCTTCAGTTGCCAATTACGATAATTGGAAAGCGCGTCAATAAAGGAAAATAATTGAGAACTAGCCAGGACTATCCTTATTGCCATAAAGGGACTTGTCTGTACCCCCCCAGTTCCCTGTTCTAGCGCCGGGCCTGATGTTAATTCTAGGAATAAATATTCAGGGTCTGATATCGAAGTAGCAGGAGGTTGGTCCAGCAGTGTCCATCACCGGGTCTCATACCTGCGATTGTGCGTTGACGTTGGCGCTGTTCGTCACCAGCTCCTTCACCACGTCTGCCTGTCCTGCGAGCGAAGCTATGTGCAGAGCGGTGTTTCCTTTCTGGATGTGGAGAGATACAAAGAGAAGCTGGATGATGTGTTTCACACCTGCCTGCTCCCCCTCCCCAGCCCCTGCACACCAGCTGGGCTTCACTTCCGATGCTCCCCTCTATTTATACCCCTCCCATTCAGCACATGCTCACCACTGTAACACCATACAGCGCTCCTATCTATAATAAAACTACTGCGCCTCCACTTCAGCAGCCATCTGCAGACAGCATGTTTTAGTCACCACAAAAATCTCTCGGTGTCAGTTTTTTTCATGTTAATTGAAGACCCTGGTGCTAAAACTATTCAAGTCACAGAATGACTATTTTGACAAAAAAAAATTGCTCTGAATATATAACAGATCCATAAAATCAGCTAATTGAAAACCCTAGTGGTAATAATATCTAAGTTACAAAATTTCCATTCTGAGGAAATCGACCAAAGTAAAGATATAAGACCATTTTCCCATCCTCACCTCACGGTGTGTGTAACTGTACTTAATTACTTTTAGCACTAGGCTTTTCAATTTATTTACACAATCGAAATAATAATTAAGTATTCTTTGATAAGGAAGATGTATGGCAAGCAGATATAAAAAGCATTACAGCAAATAAAACTTTTCATGCTGACTCATCCACACGCTATTCTCATTTGACCCAGTATAATCTTTCCAACCCAAGCAGTGCTCTTTTTAAGGTGCTGCATTGTTTTCACTGCACCGTTACATCCACAGCTAACATTTAACAAGCCACCTCAGCCACATCTTCCACCCGAATCGCTACCCACATTTCAGTCGTGTGCAAAGATAGTGGGCGCTTCGGCATCAAGGTTCCAATTTTTGGTTTGCAAGGTATAGATAAATAAATAAAAAAGGGCAAAAAAAGAGAAATTTTCTTCAACCCAAATATTATCGCTGAGAGGGAAGAATACAAGCTGCATGCAGCAAACTGAGATGTCAACCTCCGCATCAACTCCTCTGTAACAGGATTACATCGGCCATGATCTCAAACCTGCAGGCAATGCACAATTCACTCGACCCATCCGCAAATACTGCGCTCATTCACGCCAGGCATTATGGTGGTTTTCACAATGCATGTTGGGACAGATGTTCGAAGAGTCGCGCTGGTCGGATTCTGACAAATTATGCTGACTTGCCAGAAAATACTACCAATATGCAAAACGGCCACAGAGTCTTTGTTCTTGCCTTTATTAAAATATAAAACAGCCTACATTAGCAACTTTGATATGTGTTAGCTTGTAATAACATACAATAAATAACAAGCTTGCTACTTTTTTTTAAAGGTAACATGCTGCATGTCATAATCAAACATTACAATGTCCAGTTAAGCTAGCGAGTACATACAAATATTAATGTGGTTAAATGTCGAAAGGCGCAATGAAAAAAATTTACTTTTAAGATCTCTGAAGACTTTTAAGATATGAGCATGGAAACTAGCTATCAAGGTGCACTGCTGTGCAGTTCCTGCACAGACCCTCAATCTTGGGATGTAATTCAACAGTGCATGAATATTTACATATGCACAATATTCAGTGACCTAAACACAGTACATTTCCATAGCAGCGCTTCTCCACAATACCTAATACATATCAAATATCCCCATTTACATGTATAGCTAAGCATGAACAGAGGCAATGTGACCCAAGCCTGTTACTCAAGTACCACAGCCAGTTGGTATGCATCTAGATATGATGCATGTGAGTAATGATTGGTCTTGGTTTTAACACATGAAATTCCATGCATTATTCCACAGAGGGTTAGGTTTACATTCAGGGATATGAATCACCCTTGGCAGCAATGTGACTTTTGCAATTCCCTTGACATAGCAGATAGGAGGCTGAGCAGCTGCACGAAGGCTCCTAGCCAGTCCTCGTCGTGTAGTGTAGTGACATTATGAAGGCATCTGGCGGGGCTGAGCCCTCATGAATTAGGTTTCTCTCAGCAAACTCCTACAGACGTCTAAGCCTCTCCAATTAAGGAAATGGGGCACTTGCCTTGGTCGCCGCATCCACGTTAGCGCCGAGCTTTATGAGCTCAGCTACCACCTCCACATGGCCTTCTTTCGAAGCCAGATGAAGAGCATTCAGCCCATTCTGTGGAAACAGAAAGAGCCAAATTCAAGCAACATAAATTTGACTTGCAAACACTCAGTACAGTTGCTGAGCTACCAAACCAATTTACTCGAAGACATAAGAGTTTGATGGCGCTGATGAAGTCGAAAATAGCATTGTGCAAAGAGTCACGGTATCGTGGACACAAGGGTGCCTAAGAAAAGGGTTTCTTATTAATCAGTAACACCATGAGGGACGTTGTTAATTTCAGCTTTTCTAGCATTTGGACCATTCAAATTGTTTCTGATGGTCAAAGTCTATGATGCCCAGCATTCGCATCGATCAGAATTACATCAGGGAACATGTCTCAGTACATTCCACAACTAGAAAAACCGAGCCTGCATAGATAATAAAATTCATTTACCAAATAAGTTACCAAGCTTTTAACTGAAATAAAAAGTACAAAACTTCTGGAATAGATCATACAGTCATGCCAAATGCTGAAGCCAAATGGTTGTGTGCAGCAAAAAAAAAAAAAAAAATGCAGTGAAAAGTCACCTTTTCGTGTCAATTTATACTGCAAAAGGCGACAATCTGAGTACTTTGATTTTTTTTATGAGGAGATTGTAATTGTAATGAGTTGTTTGTATGTACCGGAGGACGGAAGTCAGAGCACAATGGCATGAAGGTGACCTGACCTGGTTGCAGATGTTGATGTCGACCCCTGTCTTCAGGTAGTCGAGGGCTTTCTCCAAGTTACCGGCCCGGGCTGCCCTCAGGTAGCTGGCATTACTGTCAGACTGCAAGACAAAAGAATCATATTGTTAATTTCCCAATAGTACATTTTTCACTCTCAACCAATGGTCTGCAGTGGATCACACACCTGGAAACGAGTCAGGGAAAACAGCTCGGCAGCATCAGACAGTGTGTGCCTTTGGAGGCTGATACTGGGAGAACAGAAATATTCGGTGCATACTTATGAACTTATTACCATTGTCTTATACTGGAATTACAATGAAATAGGGATTATTTTGGCTGTTTTCACGTTTGGGAGATGAAGTTAATTTCTGCTGAAATATTATTCCTTTACATAAACACAGGAGAACAGTTCTGTGTTGTTTCGCATGCATAATCACAAGCATATTATGACCAAAGCAGATTCCAAATTGTTAAGTGTTTTTAAGCAAAACATTCAAAAAGTACATAAACAGCAGTAAAACAAAGTCAGACTTATAAACAGTGTTCACACTGTGTATGGATGTTTGGGCATATTTATGGGGACAATCTGACGAGAATAGAGTTCCATTGCCAGCACGCCTGGACAGAGAAGGTCCCACTGCAATATGAAATCAGCCTAGATTCTGGCTTTGCTGTTGTCATACAAAAGTACATTCGTATAAAAAATTCATACACACGCACGCTAGGTATTACTTCTGACCATGTCACATTCAGAACTTAAGCATCCAATCTTGATCCGCTCACTCATCTCTGTTCGCTTGTGTGTGCCGCACTTGGCTGCATTATGAATACATAATCCATGTTGTGAAGGCAAGCGAGCTGATGCCAGGGTATTGCAGTTGATTATGAGGTGAAATGCTCTGGAGGATTGTAAAATGTCAGCAGGGATTGGAGGAGGAGCCTCTCCTGGCTCAAGGGGGAAATTCCACCACATTAGGCAGCAGTAGCCGCACCCCAGCTAACATTAGTGGCATCTGTTCCAGGGAAGATTCCTCTTCCTAAGGCTCAGGACTGTGGCGCACCCAACCGACAACGAGTTAGCTTCAATAAATCAGGCAACCGTCAAAGTTTCAACCGATAGTACTGAGACAGAACAACCTCCAGAGAATGAACAGCACTAAACATTGCTGAGGGGGACAACTGAAATATGTGTTTTGAATTTATTTTCATTTTGATGCAACGGAAACATAGCTAATGTAATTCCTCTGTCTGCAGGCATTTAGCTCCAGCTGAGACTTGACACTCAGTTTTTTTTTCAACTCAAGTGTCTCTCTCATTGACAAGTGCTGCAGATAAAAGTCAGACTCGGAGAGCCTCGGCTATTTTAGTCACTTTGTCAAGATGCCCTCAATAACCTTTCCCTTTCCATTCTGAGGGTTAGGTTAATGGCTCTCGTCCACAATTCATTGGCTAAATCAAAGAATAATTGCATTATCTGGGCCATACCAATGGCTAACCCTGTCCACTTCAACCTCACAGAGCGTCAGCAGGTGAGGAACAATTCGCAAGAACAATGACTCTTTAATACTCTTTTAGTTTGACTCTTCAAGACTCTGAAACATGTAAAAGTACATCAAAGATAAAACTTATATTGACTATTCTCTTGCACAAAATCCCAAATGGGAAACACAGGAGTGAGAATAGCTGCGAGTTGGTCACACCACAGGTCCCTGCTACATACAGTACATGCGAGCGCAGTGTGCGCTCCAGTGGACAATCACACACTGTGCCCTTTCCCAGCTCCGAACACCAGCTGTTCGGCATTACGCAATGGGACAGTCAGATACCCTGGAGTTGAGTCCCTTGGAGTGGAAAGCTGTCACTTTCCGCTCTGCAGAAGCTGATTTGCTGAATGTCAGGAGGAAGAGAGCTGCAGCCCAGGACCAGGTAATGAAAACATAATGCCCTTAATCCATGAGCATCCCAGGGTTGCCAAAGCTCCTTCAGGGTCTCTGCAGGACAGCTAATGGCACACAGGCAACCCCAGCCTATGACCTTCAGAGACACTTACATTTACCCTAAGAGCACTAAATGCAAATAGGGTTGCTCAATGATGTGCAAAGATATCAAATTCAAAGCCGCTGAAAACCTATCATGCGGCGACGTGTTTAAAAGAGCTCCCGCAGGGGAGCTCTTTTAAAAAAAGTCACCACATGATAGGTCTTCATCAGCCCAAGACCATTTAATTAATAATTTTTTTGAAAAATTTATTTCAGTGCTCTAAGGGTTAACATTCACTGACAGCCAGGTGCAAACTGACAGGATGTTCATTTCAGATCTCGTGTCCACTGAAGCATGCAGCATGAACTGCCATTCAATTAGTTGAAATAATTAATTATTAAAGTAATTTCCTGGGGAAGATAGGATTTAGGGCATTACATGGTGCTGGTGCATTAAGTCTTGGGATTAAGTGACGCTAATGCAGAAATTTAAATTTTAATCTGAAACTACAGAAATTGGGTGTCATAATCGCGAGCCCTGCAAATAATGAATTAATTAAAAAATAGCCTAAACCAGTGAACTTGCTGAGCCACCTTTATAGGAAGCAAGAAAAGTTAAATGAATTAAACAATAAATTGTTTCCAGAAAAATGAGATTTGTCACCGAAGAAACAGCGCAATGCCACACAGCAGCTTTTAAATGAAACTTATACTAAAATTTTGAAACCCAGAAAAAATCAGATAGGCTGAAGTGTAATGCAAGATAAGACCAACCAGATTGTGGCTGAAGTCCTTGGGCAAGACAGGTGGCTCTGTCACATGAGGCAGCGGGAACAGCGGGGAGAGGAGGGTGTCGGGGGGAGGGGGGCTCCTGTGCTGCAGTGCTGTAACTTCAATCTCTGACACGCCCATGGCCACAGCATACAGAGTCATGCACATACACTCAGACACAGACACACACACACACACGCGCGCTCATAAACACACACAGACACGCAGACACACACTCACACACAGACACAGACACACTGTCACTCTCTCAGCTACAGGGGCCTGGCATCTGGAGATGACCAAAGTAACCCGTCACTGTGTGGGTTCTTACATCACATACAGTATAGATGGATCTCTTGCCAGACTTATGCAACTTTACGGGTGACAGGGACTGATATAGTACGGGATAACTTGATGGCGCGACTGATCAGGAAGAATTATATTATGGCATGATTCTCACAGACACACACCCACCGCAACAGGAAATTGACATTCCTGACCTAAAAATGCTTTATCATCCAGAGCGCGCGAGACCAGACTTGTGTCAAGAAATAAAGCAGCACAAAGCACCTTCAGCAATCAGCTGATGAAATCTCCCAGAGATATCCTTTTACCCAAATTTCAACACAGCATTGATGAGGAGTCCCAGTCCCCCACTTACAGGATAAACAGTGATTTTTCTGTTCATCCCTCACCTCCAGTCTCCATTTCTGAGACCCAACTGGCTCCAAGCTAAACTGTGATGTGAAGGTAAACATCAGCCCTGTGTAGTTCGGCGACAGCCTCAGAGATCCGTGATTCCCATAGCCAAATATTGAAGCCCAGCTCCCATTTTCATTTCAAATATGGAGTAAAATAATGAGATGGCATATTAGTCTGCAGTGTGTGATGTTCTTTGTTTGGTCTGATGTGTTTTGTTTTTTTGTATGTTATTTTCTTTCCACAGAGGTGACTTACAGAGTGGCCTAGATGCCAGCTTGTAACAAGAAACGCCAAGACATCCTATGCTCAGAAACACTGCAGGCTAAGTTGCACTCCACAAGCCCCACACCCAGAGATTTATGTGCGCATGGTGTACAGACTGAAGCTCTGAACCCAGTGACCAGCCACAGGCAAACCCTCACATTTATTTTCTCCACAATTATCATTAGCCTCAAACTAACATCAGGGGATGGTGCTTAATCGACCAACACAACAGAACAAAATGCTATTACTACCGAACAGGAATGAGCAGTGGACTGCATGGGAATGTAGACGGCAGACAGTGGACACCAATCATCTGAAAAGTATCTACAGCCATTTAGCCATGTATCCTAATAATTGAAAATACCATAGCTTTACTTCCTTATCGGCCAGCTAAAGCATTGGCTGTCAGTTTGGACTGATCATACACCAATCCTTTAATTAAGAGGACTTTAAAGCAGAGAGGACCTTCAACAAAGGCCTCTACCATCATTGCAGCCTCCGGACGAAGTGAAGGCTACTATGGATTTGACCTTGTCATGCATCTGCCACCGCTTCCGCCTTAGAGATTTACTTGTGGACGCACCACAGGCCAAAAATTTTAAGCTATTTCTCTTATATTTGGTATGTATATGGGCCGGGGTAAGCACACGGCACCTATCAATCTTGGTTGCCATGGTAACATAATTCGCTAAAAAATAGACCATTTTGTGTCACAAGCAAGCCAAAATGAGAAATGTGGGCGATCTGGGGCTACACCCATTGGTCGCAGGTGACCGACGACCTGTCAAGTCTAATCATGCAGAATTTGGTCTAAAACGGCAGTGAATTTACTAAATGGCTACAACAAACAGTGGTACAGTGACTTGAAGCTTACTTGACTGGTTGCTGAGTTTACTGCTGTTTACAGCAAGTGTGCACCTTGCACCCATGCCGAGGAAACAGTGTCAGGCATGACCATGTTAACCAGCTTCTCTGAGTTGCACTGTAAAATGCCAACAGGCCAATCAATGACTCAAGAATTTGACAGTCCTCTGTTTATTGGCCATATGGTCCAGATATGGTTGTCATTTGCGGGGTACAAGCTGTGTTCTCCAGCCTCTTTCAGCCAAAGCAGTCCGATAAATTAATTTGCCTGCTGAGGATAGGAGGCCACACATAGCACACTGGGCAAAATGTCTCTCATTACACTCACTTAAAAAATTTGTCTGTCAGCTAGTTAGCATTTTTGAACTTGGACCAGAGAATGGCTACTTTGTGCATAGACTCAGTCACCACTATGTTTCTGCTGTCACTGTGGACCTCTCCAATCACACAACTCTTCAGAGGCAGCTACATAGTGCCCAGAGTCGGTCCACACAGACACATGCCTTTCTTTACACTTCAATCCAGGATCTCCACTGGTCTTTGCCAACACATGAATGTTGTTCAGCTGAAAATGGGGCCAGAGGATTACAGCCCATTATGTGGCTGGACAATGCCTGTGACTGCAGATAAAGACTATGGGGGGCACGTGCTTAGCCAGCAATGAAAAGGTGTTGACTGACATAGTGCATCACACCATTGGCCTTTTAATCCACACAGAATGAAAATACTCTGATAACTATGTGTACGCAGTGGGCAAAGAGACGCATTCACCGAGCTGATACTAGAACCTGTTAGCACATCTGAGCAGAGTTTCGATGATGCTCGTTGTTGGTGTAAGAGTTCACAGGACATGGTTCTGGCTATTGGCAGAACACAACTGACTATTTCACTCAGATAATTTTGAGCAAGTTGGTAACCTGACACTGGAGATAGTGAGGAGCTTTAGCACAGACTCGCTTAACTTGTTTGTTGTTGGACTCCTGAAAGTGCCCCGGTGAAATACATTTTAAAAGAAAGTGAACTTTAGGGCTTGTCTCAATTTCCACAGAGTAGAATACAATTCAGATCTCACTGCAAGTGAGTTTAGTGAGGATGTGTTTCAGGAAAACATACAACCAGGTGAATGGTGCCTGAAAGATGGATACGACATGCAAAAGACCCTATAAGCTGACTACTGGCTTTTTCGACTACATGAAAGCGTAGCACATATCTGTCTGAGGTCTCACTGCAAGCATAAAACATATTAAGATGCGGAGGGCAGATCCATTTGATAACATCAGATACATGTGTAAAGCATCAGGGGTCATGCTAAATATCCCACAGTTGTTTTTTTTTCTCAAGGTCAGCACATAGTTCGCTTGTTGTGGAGAGCCTGGTAGATAAATGAACTCCTTTACACCTGCTAATCCACAATGACCATTTTCCAGACCTTCGATGATCCCCCACTGCTTGAAGCAACTTCTTTGTTCCATCCACTGAATGTACTTTAGCAGGGTCAAGGACATTTCCGACAATCATGTGATCAAACAAAGGGCACATTAACTGACCACAGACCTTACATCATGCCGCATCCAAGGTCAAGCAACTTTCGAGAATAAGAGCGGAAGCATATTCAGATGTCCGAACCAGCAAAAACTAATCAACCGGCACTGAACATTGATAATCCATCTAAAGCATTTGCCTCGATCCAGTCCTCCCCTGGAAGCTAAAATGCCTTCCCCCCCAATCAGACAATGCACCAGTGCAATGCAGTCATGTTACAACTGCATTCCTGGGAAACAACTGAGCATGCAAAGCTATCTGGATATCACCATCAGCTCACCTCTAGCAATAAGTCAATGTACAACTATAAGCCCCAGCATCAATCCCTGTTCAATCAAATTAACAAGCGATTCCAATCGTATAGGAAAAAAGGATTTTAAAGAGCCACTTACTGGAGCTTGGAACTCCGCTCCCTCCTCCACTGCCATTTTCCCTGCAGTCAAGAGTGAAACCCGAGTATTCAATTAGCTAGCGCTGGGATTGGGAAGTGGAGAGGGGCATTATGTCAGGACTAAAAATACCTGCTTGGGGAAGGGGAAAGTAAACAGGAGCTCCGATGCTGCAAATGCCCTTCTCACAAAAGCAAGGTGCGGAGGACCTTCCCTGCACACCCCTGCAAAATAAACGCGACTCCCTGTCAGAAGTCCAACTCAGCTAGCGCTGCTGTGGTTAACTCCAGTACATTCTCAGCAGTAACCCCAGCTCAAGGTCCACTCCCCAACTTACCATATTTGTAGGCACTAGTCACTCAGGAGTGCTTGTAATCATGATATGCAGTGGGGACTCAAAATAGCAATGGAATCAGGAGCTATGCAGTGGGCCCAGCCAGCCTTCCAGCCTGGGATCTGCGCAGTGCAAGCCTCATTGTCATCCTGCTTATCAGCTGTTTTTACCACAATGCAGTCCGCAGCCAGCCGGGCTCTGTCGGACACACGCTGCTGTTAGCAACAAAACAGCCATTGCAGGGGTGATGCACGCAAGATAAACGGGTGTAGCTTAGGAGGCTTTGGGTGCATTTCCCCTTGCATTAAGCTCGGGACAGTGTCTGCGACATCTGCGGTTCAGGAAGCAGACCACCGGCAGCCTCTCTGCACAGTCATAGCCCCACATCGGAGGGATTTATATCTTTTTTCCCTCGGTAACCCACCATGTTTCATTGGATCGATCGATAGCAGAGTGTCTCACTCTGACTTTGGAATGGTTTCAGGTTGCTGTGTTACCGTCTTACCGCAACTGAGTCACATTAACAGAAAACTGTGCCATGCATGGGGCAAACCTCTTCAGTACTATTCTGAACCTTCAGTTTCCTGGAGTATAAAGTCATGTAAATGAAAGTTAAACTACGACTGCTAATCAAGAAGGCAGTTTTTGTGTATTTTCAATATTCTAACATGTGTATGACTCCTCACTCACACTCAGACTTGAACTTTAGGATTTCCTTTGAAATGTTTAAGGCTGTTTATTGGCTTACATCAAATAGTTCCAAACTGATAAATCACAGGATGTCATGCCAAAACTACATGTAAAGAAAATGGAAGCCAGTATTATTGTAATACAGCTTAAAACAAACTTAAAATACTTAGAAATAACAAGAAGCAAAATGAGAAGCTGGTGCTTCGCAGAATTTTGCGGCAATCCCAAAAGAAATCTTTCAGGTAACTGTGACTATTACTGGGTGTTGACATTCATGCTCTGATTGATTTTCTGTTTTTTTGGCTGGAATCCACGTACGTTGATGATTCAGTGAGTAAGTGAGCGTGAGCGACTGACTGATGAAGTTAGACTATTGGTCAGCCGGCCAAGAGCACTTTCCTCATTGGCCGTTGCTCATTGCCCACAAATTTTGCACACACACCATTAACGGTCAAGCCATATATTCAGTTTTGGCCTAGTCTTGTTGTCTGTAATGCTTCTATGATGCAAATGTGGCTATGTGGGAGAAACTGAACAATTAGGTACAGCACATAATGGAAATAGAAAATGTGGTTCCATAACAAATAACTAACAATTCTACGCCAAATATAACCAAATCATGAAATTTAGGTGGAGCAAGCAACTGTTAAATTAGAGGGCTCAAAAATCTTACTGAAAAAAATCATGGATTTCCATTACAAATTACAAAATGTCTGCTTCATAGAGAATGGGATAATCTAAAGATGCAGCATAGCACGTGCATGGTGGATTACTGGCTTTCTGATCTCTCTATAAGTGTGGCGTAACCATAGCAATGGAGCCCGTGTGCAGAGTGGATGCAGGGCATTAAAATAGAGCACTGGATTCTACAACCCCAATTCTGAAATAGTTGGGACAAAGTGTAATTTGTGAATAAAATCAAAATGCAATGACTTTCAGATCACAAGAGCCAATATGTTATTTACAATAGAACATAAATAACATTTCAAATGTTGAAACTGAGACATTTTACATTTTCATCCACAAAATGAGCTTATTTCAAATTTTCTGGCTGCAACAGGTCTCAGAAAAGTTGGGACTCAAGCAAAAAAAAAAGGGCTGAAAAAGCAATTAATATATAAGAGAATCAGATGAAAGAACATTTAGCAAGTAATTACATTAACTGTCATCAGGTGTGTAACATGATTGGCTATGAAAGGGATGTCTTAGTGAGGTTGAGTCTCTCAGAGGTAAAGATGGCCAGAGGCTCTCAAACCGGTGAAGGCTTGCGTAAAAAAAAAAAAAAATTGTGGAATACTTTAAAATCAATGTTCCTCAACGTCAAATTGCAAAGGCTTTGAAGGTCTCATAATCGACAGTGCATAACATCACTGGCATGATTCTGTCATTGACATTACTAAATGGGCCCAGGAATACTTCATGAAACCACGGTCTGTAAATACAGTTCGCCGTGCCATCCACAGATGCCACCTAAAACTCTATCATGCAAAAAGTAAGCCATTGTTGAGCATGATCCAGAAGCACCGCTGTGTTCTGTGGGCCCAGGCTCATTTAAAATGGACTGTAGCAAAGTGTCCAGTGGTCAGACGAGTCCAAACTTGACATTCTTGTTGGAAATCATGGGCGTCATGTCCTCCGGGCTAAAGAGGAGAAAGACCATCCCATCCCTCCTGTTATCAGCATTCAGTTCAAAAGCCAGTATCTCTGATGGTATGGGGATGCATTAGTGCATATGGTGTGAGACACCTGCATGTTTTAAAAAGTACCATGAATGCTGAAAGGTATATAAAGATTTTAGAGCAACATATGCTCCCCTCCAGAGGACATCTATTCCATGGAAGGCCTTGTGTATTTCAGCAGGACAATGCAAAACCACATACTGCAGCTATTACAACAGCATGGCTTCGTAGTAGAAGAGTCTGTGTGCTGAACTGGCCTGCCTGCAGTCCTGATCTTTCACCGCATGGCAGACAGGCCCCTGTCCCAACTTTTTTGAGACCTGTAGCAGCCATCAAATTTGAAATGTGCTCATTTTGTGGATAAAATTGTAAAATTTCTCAGTTTCAACATTTGCTATGTTATCTCTGTTCTATTGTGAATAAAATACTGGCTGGTGTGATTTGATTTGGCGTTTTGATTTTATTTTCAATTTACACTTTGTCCCAACTATTTAGGAATTGGGGTTGTATAACCCAATCTCAACCATTTCTGACGAAGGGCCTCAAGTCAAACAGCAGACATTTTTGCAAATTGCACCAATCCTAGAAGTACTGTCAATCATTGACGACATCCCAAATTTTAGATATAAGGTTTTGATTACAGTTACACAGAAAAATAACAGATATATGCTTATGAAAATGTTTCCCTGCAGCTGATAGTATTTTACCTGCGGAGAAAATAAGAGAATGTTTGCAATACTAGGTGAATTTCCAGAGTACAGTGTTTGTAAAATATCCACAAAGATTTTTTTTTAAATATACAAAATGAAAATACATCAAAGCTTTCTGAGCATAAATATGTCCTTTTTAAACTTTGGAAAATTAAAATGATTTCTATGGATTGACTGAATTTCTCTTACATTTGAAGTGACATATATTGACATGTTATGACCAAGGTAATTTGTGTTTTCATCAATAAATTGACAATTCTGGGTGGAAGCTCAATATCTGTCAGAGAAACCAATTAACACAAGGTCAACAGTAGCCCATGTCCTCAAATAGTCACAAAGTTTGAAAGAGAGAGGGCAGGAAATGCTGGATCAAAAACAGATGAGGTCACAGCTGAAGCCCTGACTGAGCCTTTTTGGCCCCTGGATATCATACCCTGCAAAAGCACGGGTTTTATTGCCAGGACAAAGACCATATTGACCACTGTGGCCAGTGGTCCCCCTGGGCTTCTCACTGATTGACCCAGGGTTGGTGTGCTTCAGTCACAGCGCTCTCCCTAAATCGCCAAGCAAGAGCGACTCCTCTGGCAACTCAAACACATGCTGCCTGTAAGCCGCAACACCAATATTTCTCAGATGTGATGACAGCCCAGTGTAACTGGTGAACTGCAGAGTGACGAGACTTGCCAGCTGGCAGGATACACTTTAAAGAATTCAAACCTTTCTCCAATACTGATATTGGAGAATATTAACGTGATGGTGGTAGAATGCAGCAGGCATTCAAAACCGCCAAAGAGTAAAATTGGGATTTTTTTTTTTGAAAAGCACGCGATGGCCACTGGAACATTTATGTTGCCTCATACGTCCCTTGGCTGTGATCCATGTTTCTCTTTGTTTCGCGGGGCACACACTCATGCACAATTCAAGCTCATTTTTATCTGGTGTTTCATAAGCGATAAAACATCTCACAGTCAAGATAATAGCAAGAACCATGACCAACCTTCCAAAATTCAGTAATGTTTACCAAAAGGTACTCAATCACATCAGTTAACAAACACAAATTTGCAACAGCTGCGACCATGTGCGCACGTGCATCTACACGTGAGTGCGTTCGCACACGTATGCTCTCACAAACACTTGACCTCCATGGCAAATTTCTGCCTCACAGGAGGTGCAAAGCTGTGGTTGCAAGAGGGTGGGCACAGCATTGAAGATTGATGAAGAGATAGATTTTTGTGAACCAGTGAACTGATGGACTAAAATTTGGCCCTGTGAATTTAATCCACTTTGGAAGTTATGTGCCTTTTTGTTGTAATTCCTAATACAACAACTGTTTTTTGTGAATTGGCAAGAACAGTTAACCTTTATAAAGTGCTGTCCTTTTTTGAGCAAATTTCCTCCAAAACTAAAATGCTTACTGCTCATGTGCCACTTTCACGACACACATTATCATGGTATTCTTTGAAAGGTGACACTCAGTAGATTGCTCTCAAATACTCGGAATTGCCAAGAATATTAAACAAATCAAGTAAAATGGTTTTTGTCCGACAGAAAAATATTTAATGTTTTCTTCTGCCCCCGTAGAGCTGTGACCAAGCATCATTAGCCTAGAAAATTAATACAGCCATAGCCACACTCCTGAACTGGTCAAATATTACGAATCTATAATGAAAAAAAAAAAAAAGAATATTTCACAATTTTTTTTTCTTAGTTATGTTTGAGCACATTCCAATAAACAATTCTGGAGAGTCCAAATTTCCCAGCATTCCTAGCCATGGTCACGTTTACTTTTACAATATGCTTTAGAACTTTATTTCAGGCCGTTTTGCCCGCATGCGGTCAGATTTTCACTCCAATAAACCCTTCCAATTCCATGCACCAGTTTGCTTCATTGACAAAATCCACCCTCGTCAGAAACCATTAAAACAATTCCTCCTCGTAAAAATGAATCCCTTAGTTACCATACACATCCGTCTTTTGGTAGTTTCAGACCACTGTGTAAAGTATATAATTTGATTTTCCTGTTATATTGGAGTGAGGGCAGACTGGCTGAAACACTTTCTGTTCTGCCAGATCAGCACATAATAGACAGTGGGTGAACTTATTTATTTCCTTAAGGGCTGCTGTACAGCTTACAGCACTGCATCATGAGTAAAAAAGCTAATAACAGTGAAATTTGCCTGGACATGCAGCTACTACCTCTATGGCAAAATTGAATCACTGACGTCTGTCTAAGCTTGCGTGTTTTGCGGATTAAAAAGTATAACAAGTTTCTCTTCTGTACTACTACCAAGGTAATAATATCAGATTCAACATATTTTGACAAATCATACGCTCAAAAAAATGAAACCCTATGAAATGTTAGATTTACTTAATACTGTTATGTCAACTGGTTCCGCAAAACTGAGTTAAGTACATTCCACTCAATGCAATTAATTAAACTGGCCAAAAATGTTAGAAGTCAAATAAAGGTTACACAAAGCTATTGCGTGGAACCAGCTCACATAACATTATTTAGTCAATCTGACATTTCATAGGGTTTCATTTTTTTGAGTGTACTAGTGCTATACAACTGACCCAATAGGACTGCAGAGTCAGGCTGAGGGTTGTTATGACACAATTTTAAGCACTATTTTCAGTATTGCATTTGCTTCATATAATGGCAAACAGAATGCTGTTAAAATGTTAAAATGCTGAGTTCTCAAACTTTCATACGATATATAGCTCTACAATGCAGGACAATATTTCATGGTATAAAAAAAACGCAAGAAGGTTAATCAGCTGTCCTTTAGCTCATGACATTCCCATAAAATTGGGCAAGTCTGTGAGTCTATTCATAAGTTATGTGCCTTTGTGATAGGCCACTCCCACGGTTTCACCTCCTTTTAGCTAATTAACATGAACACACCCACTCACCTTCACACATGTGCACCAAACCTCCATGCCAAATTTCAGCCTCCTAAAACAAAAACTTCGGCCGCAAAAGGCAGGAGAAATTGCCTTTTGGACCGACTGTCCAAATGACCAACTGACAGAGCAAGCTATAGGGCTGCTGGTCGCCGCCAAAAATTTTCAATGCATAACCTCCTTAAAGGCGAGTTGAGCATATCAGCGATGAGTAGATTGAACTGTACATGTGAAATAATGACAGAGAGCTCAGCCAAACCCATTTTCCACATCGCTGGAGAGCAAAGAGCTGAGCAGGCATATGGGGAGGGTTGAAAGAGCAAACAACCGCAATCTGACCGGTGACAGCAGCCGGTCAATCCCTGCTCTCTTTGTCCCATCGGCAGTATGCAACGTATGTTGGTCGGTGACTGATATCATCAATATTAACTGTTCTGCATTTAAAGTGGAAATTTTTACTGAGCATCTCCCTCCCACCTCTCGCAGGTTCTGGATTTTTTACTTTTGTATTAGCTGAAGACTGTACCGCATGTTCGACGTTTTTTGGAGTTGTGGCTGCCGTGCTTTAACCACCCAGTAGACTTCATTATCTAAAATAAGCAGGATTGTGGTTCTAAAATAACCCCAGAGAGGGCTGTTGTGTGGGGCAGTGGGTCATTAATTCAGCTAATCAATTGTTTGGCCTCGTAAGAGACCTGGTGCAGTGAACCACGGCCACCCTTATCACCACTGGCGCTCCAACGGAGCAGACCGACAGACCGGTCTAAAACAGTCCAACCTTCAGTCTGATCTCCCTTGGCAGAGTGTAACGTGTGCTCCACCAAGACTGGCTGCAAGTATTCTTTCATCTGCTGTTCTGTAATTTCTTTTTATTTCAAAATTCTGAATGAAGTTTTTACAGGAGGTAAGAGTGGGTAGACAGGACTGCAGTATTTTATGACACGACCCACAGTATTTGAATAGCTTTTATTTGAATCTGTATTACTATCCCTAGTCACAATGTGGAAGGGGGATACAGGAATTAGTATTGTCACTCATATTAGTATGTAATATAAGGATCAGTGGCAGTTCTAGACCCGGGAATTGGGCGGGGGGGCGCAGACACGTCCCTTATTGACAATTAGTCCTGGGTAGTTCTCAATCATTTTCCTTTACTGACACGTTTTCCATGATTTCATCGCTGTATGGAGAGAAACCGTGTCTTATGTTGCCAATTAATTGGAAAACGCGTCACTAAAGGAAAATGATTGAGAACTAGCCAGGACTAATTGTCATAAAGGGACGTGTCGGCACCCCCCCAATTCCCGGTTCTAGAACCGCAACTGATAAGGATACATCTTATTGTGTAGATGTGCCTTTTCAAACTTCCGTCTGTCCTCTTGTCCGGTCTATTTGTCCCTCCATTGGATTTCGGCTTCCAGGCCAGAACGCCGTAGATGTGCCTTTTCATACTTCCGTCTGTCCCCTTGTCTTGTCTATCTGTCCCTCAGTTGCATTTCATTTCAAGGCCAGAACGCCAAAACCGTGGCAGAGATCTGAGTATCTCATGCTTATTTTCAACTCATCTTTTCTAAATATGGTGTAGCTCTCAGATGGGACAGCCAGTGTATTTACAGTCAGAACAGAGTGTGGTTCAAGTGCAGTAGATGCTAGAGGACTGCTGAGCTCAGTGAAATGGGGAACAGAGCCTGTGTGTGAGAAGAGAGGGGAGGAGGGAGTCAAATTTTTGGTCTTACATCAGGCCCTAGTGGAGAGCTATTAACACCACAGAGTCACCGGGCTTACTGCTCAAACCAGTACATGAATGTTTGCCCAGTGTGAGTCATACAGTATGTCATTGGCTTATGCAACCCACTTTCATACGAGCCAATCGTGCTGTTCTCCTCAATACCTAAGTAGTGGCAACTGAATTTACAATTTGAAAAACTGGATAGAAACTCGGTAGCCAAAATGGTGAGAAAGTTTCCTGCAGTAAGAGATTAGACATACCTAAATGCAGGGCTGTTTGCTTTTAGATATGAATAACATTGAGAGAAGACCACTATAGATCACAAGTGGATCCTATTGTGGCAAAGAACAGATAATGTTCATAGCAATAGATTTTTATAATAAATTCCACTTTCGTTCAATAAATAAAGCTTTAATAAGCCATTTGCTCAAATAATATTTACCTGACAACAATTTTTGGGCCATGTAACATCCACAAACGTAATAACAGCCTGCAAACATAATAAACCACAAATGTAATACAAATATGCAGGTTTTCATGTAATAATCCCACAAATTTAATAAATTTCCCATAAATGTAATAGCACTTGCCTCCTGTAAACGTAATACAAAATTTACCACATGAGCAATAACTATTACATTTGCAGGGATTTGTTACATTTGTGGGAAGGTAAAATAAAAAATTAAAATTTAAAAGCTGCAGATTTGCATTATGTTTGCGATTTATTACTTTTGCAGACTATTATGACGTTTGCGAGAGTAACAAAAAGGAAGGTACCGAAAAAATGACAGCACGCATACTCACAAAACAATAGGACATAGTCACTGCATTTACTAGAAATGAGATTGACTTGTAAAAACACGTTTAATGTAAAAGAAAAAAAATGTCCCAGCTCTGTAGGCACATACCTACACAAAGACCTGTTTCACTTCGGGGTAGAAGTGAGTTTTGGGCGAACAGTGAGACGGGACTGTCGTGTTCACTGCTGAGTGGGGATGGGGACAGTCCCCTTCGCTACACCCCCCGCCTCCTGTTTGATGTACAGATGGGGTGTGTGCAGGAGATCAGCAGGCAGCTCCCCAGAGTTCCCTGCTGTTTCTGACTGCTGTCACGCTGCTCAAAGCCAGGGCTGCAAATTAGATTGGCGAACCTTCCCGTTTACACAGGGGAGGGTCAGCAGGACTAAAACCAGGACTAGTTTGCCATACAAACAGAAGCAGACATGCAGTCGTACATGTAAACACGCAAACATGCGCACATCCATTCACACTCAAGCTTATACACACGCGTACTTTGATGCAAGCATTCATATAAACCCATACACAATAAATAATAATTCTCATGCCACTGCTATGATAATTTACTCCATATTCCCTACGCATCAGTCTTACAAAGAAAACAAATACCACTGCCAAGCTGGTTTTTATGGTATGGCCACATCTGAACATCCCATCCCATTATCTATATCGCTTCCTCCTCTATGGTCTCAAGGGTGCTGGAGCCTATTCCAGCTGACTATGGGCAAAAGGCAGGAACACACACTGGACAGCTCGCCAATCCATTGCAGGTCGCACACCCCGTTCACTCACACACTCAATGGGCAATTTCAGAGTCTCCCATTCGCCTGACATGCGAGTCTTAAGACCGTGGGAGGAAACCGGAGAGCCCAGAGGAAACCCACACGGGAGAACATGTAAACATCACACAGACAGGGTGGATTAAAACCCACAACCTTTTTACATTGAGGTTGGCAACGCTACCCACTGCACCGCCATGCCGCACCTCATGTGAACATATGTGAGGAAAATACAATTTCATACTGGTTCCATATCTCACACTTCCCAATGCCTACGAGAAAATATAAAAAATCTCAACTATCATGACAATCATTATCATCATATTCTTAGCATAGAGGGAGTGTGTCGGCATATAAAGTACACTTTTCCTTAAGTGCTGTGGAGATGATAAAATTAAATCAAAGAGCGGAAAAGCTTGGAGGATAAAAAACTTGCAGGAAACTGTGTGCGTCGATTTACTTTTTTGAATTTATTATAATCAACCAGCACTATCAAATTTTGAACAAAGCATGAGCAGTTGCCTCAAAATACGTCATTCAGGCGCACCTTAAACTGCAGTGACAGTAAATAGATATATTGTGGTATACTTTTAATTTAACCGGCAAAAATCAAGGGATTTCTTGAGACAAGTGTTCAATTGCAAATGCAATTATTTCTACCAATCCCACGCATAACTGATCTCTCCATTGTCTAAAGTAAACAGCAATTAATCAACAGGAAAGTGATATTTTAACTTCAGACTGGGATGATACTTGTAATCGATACATAAGCAAGAATAGTAACTTGCATCTGACCAGCTAAGTCAGAAAAAAGTGCATTTTTATCCATCCCCATGAGACGCAGTATAATCTTGAGTTTCATTTTGTGACAGAAAAAAAAGAAAGAAACAGATTAGCTTGACACTTGAGTCCAGTCTGGCTACTTGTGAAGTTCTAGTGCAGATATCAGAAACTCATAATGACTGGATTTAAACAGAAAATCCAATCTGAGCATTTGGGTCGGCTGTCTAAACAAAGCTAAACGGATAACCAGCGCCCACCCTTTAAATGAATGAAGACGCATTACTGCAAACCCTTTAGCTCAGTATAATGAAGGGGGTCTGACAGCCAAGTCAACTACAGAGTACTGTTTTCATCCAGCTCTGAAAGCAGGCAATTATTAGGACTGCATGAACATCCACCGCCTCTTTGCTTGTTGGTCCCAGTAAACTGTCATTGTGTTGCTGTTATGTAATAATTTCTCAGTTTTACGTTCACAGGAATGCAACCCATCAAACCCCATTTTCTTTAGTGTATTGGGTTTGATGGTGGGAAGGAGAAACGTTCTCAAGATGACTAGATATACTTAAGATTGTTAATATTATTAATCCCCAAAACTGAACACTTTTGCAGAATACCAATATGGCATTGGGGTCCCACAGCAGGATTGGGTAGTTTCCAAGCCCCATGTATGCTGAGTAGAGTAAGCTCTGTCTCCAGTCAGTATCGACACCCTTCATTCACCTCTCAGCCAACTAGTCTCTAACAAAGCAGGATGAGGAGCCTCGAATAACACGTTTAACATCGTTTCACCCAGGTTCTCTCAGGGGGGACAAGTGAGAGATAAACACTGAAACTACCTGGTTTCTGCATTTTTCCTTGACTACTGTAGTTTATTTGGAGGACTCAACTCGCATACATAATGTTATGGCCCCAATTTGTTATTACATTTACGACAGCAAGGGGTGACAGACACAATTTTAAAACTTAAACACATTTAATTAAACAAAGACTTTTAATTAATCTACTATCTACTCTATTGACCAAGATTGATATATACAAGAAAAAAAATATTTACAGTCCCTTTGGTTGGGTTGCTTGGTGATGTTCCTGGTGAGGAAAATGCTCCAACACAGGCAAAAATCCACAAAAAGCTTCACAGGTCTTGAAAAGAGTGACAGGTCTGGTCAAATGTATCCTTCTCCTTGCAATTTCTCCTACTACTTTACTCTCTCAATTTTCCTCTTTATATACTCTTTTGCAGACCCCTCCCACCTTTTAGACTTTTTTTTTTTAATTCTCTGGGACTTTCCATCTCAGACATGCCCAGGACATGTCCAAACCTAGCTCCAGTCTGGGCTTAACAAAAGAAAAGGTCAATACTGCCATCTAGTGGCTTCTATTCGCATTACAATAATGAGAGCAAGCCAATAATGTCAGATAATCACCCTGGTCGCAATGTTACGACAAAAGTGGAGCCTTTGCCTCCCTTCACCATACAGCACTAATGTAAGGGTTTTTCCCTTGCAGTCCCTGCCCTGCCACAGTCTTCACCACTTTAATGAGCCACAGTTGTAGCTTGTTGAAGTGGAGGTGAAGGCGGGCTATTTAAGGGCTAATTTTGCCACTAAACATTGCGGCTGCATTCTCATATCCTAGTCCTGCTGTTTTGTGTGGCTACGCCCTGATTTTTACTAGTGTCTTTTGTAGAAGTTTATTAAAATGTTTCTATTTTTTTGTATCTGCCTGTGCGTGTGGGTCCCTTTCTCAACTTTTGGGTTCATGGTCCCAGTACCCGCCGGATTGCAGGTTGCATTCGGCTGGACCAAACCATGACAAATAATCCATACTGCTTGTACGAAGTCAAACTCAATATCAAGTTTCTATATGCATGCATATAGAGAATCATGTCCCAAGGAAACTGGAGGAAAGACAAAGTGCTGCTTTATTAACATAAATGTGCAAAATACATATGTAAGAGGATATATAGAGTAAAGAAAATAGTCATGATACAACATCTAAAACACCCTGCCCAAATGATCATTTTACAGGTGCCATAACTTCCAGAATCCCATCATGACTTGATGTTTGGTAATACACTGCCCGGCCAAAAAAAAAAGTCACCGTTTGAAAACTAATGAACAAATTCTATAATTGGATCATTATTGCGGTTATTAATATGTTTTAGCTCAAAGGTGGGCAGCGAGGGCCATATCTGTCCCTGGTTTTCACACCAACGTCTGGCCTTTAATTAGTTGATTGTCTCAATTAGCCAAACCATTTATGAAATCTGACGTTTCATGTGCATTTCTTTAAATTATCATGAAACTACAAAGACTAGTCTTGTCTCCCTTCATAAAACATTTTCATTTGCTCGTACCATTGCGAAAATCTATATTTGTTCATGCAATCAATTAACTCAATTAGTCAGGGTAATTGATAGGAATAAAAACCTGCATACACACCGGCCCTCCAGGACCGTGATTGCCCACCCCTGTTTTAGCTGGAAATAATCATTTTAACTCTGACTGATGAAGCGCGTTGCTACTCATTTCTTAAAAAATCATGTCGGAAAACACATCCCTTGATGGTGGAAAAGATGTTACAGTATTTCAGAACGGGCAAGTTATTGGCTTGTATTTAGCAAAGAAAACCATGAATGACAAAAACAAGTATGAGGAATCATTTTCACAAACAAATTTGTCACCACAAAGTCCTGACCTTAAACACATTAAAAGTTACTGGGATGTGCTCAAGAAAGACCACCGAGTGGTTCAACCATTATGTCGAGAGGATAAGATCTCGGCCAAAAATTATGGCATTTCTGATAGAAGATAAATGTTCTGGCATTGCATATAGTTGTCAAAACAATGACGAGACGAATATGCACTGTAATCAAAGCCACAGGGGTTCCAACTAAATATTTGAGTGAGCGACTTTTTTTTTGGCCGGGCAGTGTATGACAGATTATTATTACAGAGCTGTGCATTTTAACCCTAAGAATACTAAAGATGAATAGTGTTGCTTAATGATGAAGGACATCAAATTCAAAGCTGCTGAAAACCTATTCGGCAAATTGTTTAAAAGAGCTCCCGCTGGGGAGCTCTTTTAAACAAGTCACCACATAATAGGTTTCCAACAGCACAAGATAATAAATTATCTTTTTGAAAAATTATTTCAGCACTCTAAGGTTAAATGTTGTTCTGCTCTTTGGACCATGAATTCCTGCTCTACTTTCTAAATAATTTACTGCTTTATAAATTCCTTTCCAGGGAATTAATGCCGCCAAAGGCCACACAAGTTTATTGACCGCTGCATTTAAGGTCTAAATTTGTGCTGATGGACTAATTGTGGTGTGTTTATTTAAATGTAATCATTATATCACCATTTTTCTCAGAGGGGTTTTCTAGCTGAAGTCTCCAACATTTCACCTTAATGTCAGGCAATAAATGCTGGCTTCTCTAAAATTAATACATAGGGCACTGGCAGCTCCAGAAGCTCTCGCAGTTAAGATAAACAAAATGTTGAAGTTTTTGTTGACGGACGCACGCATGGACGGAGGCATGCAAGGATGGAGCCCGATACCATAGTTCCCGTGCTACTCAGGCGGCAGGAGCTAATTAGGAGCCTGTTACTGAAAATGTTGATAAGATGAAGCAAATTGTCAAGGTTTTTGGGGATATTTTGAGGCCAGTGACCTTGAAAAAACAGCCCAAGGTCACCTTTAGCCACGTCATTTGTAGGCCTTTACGAGATGCATGTCTAGTAAAAATTAGGACCCTGTAACTGAAAAAGTTGATGAGATAAGGCAAAATGTCAAAGTTATTTTGGTGATATTTTTAGGCCAGTGACCTTGAAAAACAGGCCAAGGTCACCTTTAGGCACTTCATTTGATGGCCTTCATGAGATGCATGTCCAGTAAAAATTAGGAGCCTGTAACTGAAATCGTTGATGAGATAAAACAAAATGTGTTGACGGATGCACGCACACACGGAGCCCGATACCATAGCTCCCGCACAGCGAGCAGCGGGAGCGAACTAGAATTACAGTGCCATAATTGTTGGCTATGGCTGGCTACAGCCCCACAGAGAAGTGACAAATTCAATACAAGTCTTCTCAGTTATATTTATATTTCATTGAAAATGTATTGAATGTAAAACGATCACCAAATATAACCGGAAAGCCAGACTACCGCATTAGACTTGGTTTTTTTCCCTATAATATAAATGAAAATATGAAGATGGAAAGCCACATTGTCTGCCTCAGAAGCTGTTTTAAACCAGTAACAGAGTTCAAAGCAAATGCTAAAGAAATCACAAGAATGTTGAAAAGTCTGTCAAAGGAGACCAAAAACTCTCCAGCAGCTGGAAGCCTGTATTAAACAGGAATGGGATCCAATTCCAATGGCTAAATTCAAGAAACTTGTCTCCTCAATGCCCAGACGCCTCCACTCTGTGTTAAAAAGAAGAGGAGATGCTACACCATGGTAAACAGGTCCCTCTCCCAACTTTTTTGAGACCTGTAGCAGCCATCAAATTTGACATGAGCTCATTTTGTGGATAAAATCGTAACATTTCTCAGTTTCAACATTTGCTATGTTATCTCTGTTCTATTTTGAATAAAATACTGGCTGGTGTGATTTGAAAGTCATTGCGTTTTGATTTTATTCATAATTTAAACTTTTTCCCAACTATTACGGAATTGGGGTTGTAGATACGGTACATTTGAGGTAGACTTGAGCTACCTTACAGCGAACCAGAGTAATAACACACAACCTATCAGATGTCCACAGTCATGGAAATTGGTAGGCAAATAAATAATAATTAATTCCCATCTGACAAATTCTTCATTGAATGACCACCTTCAACTCTCCATGAACTTACATTCAGTCCTTAAATCTTGCTGACCCCTTGGGACCTGACCGTCTCAAAGATTATCCCGATTAATACAGCTTTCTCCTAGAAGCTTCTCCAGAGCAGATGACTGGCTGGGGCATCTGTAATCCACCAATCTAAGCAACCCCATTGTTTTACAAAAGACATAAGAACATGAACCTGCCATGCCTCTGCAATGATATCAGATGTCCTTGAGCAAACAGAAAAGGACACATTTGGCCAAGAGCAGGTTCCTGGTCAATTGGCAAATGCCTGTCTTAATCATCAGGATAACAGTAAAAGAGGAGGACCGAAAATTAATTTCAGTCAGATCACGGCTTTCACGATCATTTCATTTCTGACCTTTTATTAAAAAAAAAATTTCAGAGATTATTCAACATGAACAATAACAACTCCTCCGAACAAAATCCCAAGGAGCATGCAGATGGACATTTTCCGGTTCAATTCCTGATTATGTTCCCAATCAATGGTTCCAGATTTTATATCTGACTAATCGCAAGCCAGACAGCATACCCAGCAACTACAAAATTTCCTTTGAAAACTGAACAATATCAGATGGATACATATGAAACACAGGTTTAAAAATGGAGGCTAAGTCCTTGGGTTCTGAGTTCAGACACAAAAAACTGGGATATTAAACTTTTGAACAGTTGCTGCAGTTTAATGTAGCAAATATACACAGTTCAGCATTAAATGTCCGTAAGTAATACAAGAGTGCATAATCCAGAGCAGAGAACACCCCAGATCTGTCTCCAAGATTCAAATGTAAAAATTGTGCATACGCTAACTGCAAGTCAACATTGACGTTTGTGTCACCGTAAGGCCAAAATGTGCGAACTTAACAAAATTTTGCAGCCTACCTTCATTGTGAAAATAGTCATTTTAGGAATTTGACATTTTTATTTTGCAAGTTTGGGGAGTAGCGTGCCTAGAGTTTGATTTTAAGTGCTTTCCAGAGGCAAGTAACCCAGCCCTAGATGGAAGTGATAATACAGTGACTCCAAGCAGCATTGAAGACTGAAATACCTCAAATCGACTAAACTAAAACAGACAGCAGCAACTTTGTTTCTGTAAAGGACGCTACTCGCAGGCCAAAGATTACATGATGACTAAACTACTGTTCCGTCCTGAGCGGTGTCCTTCCCCACTGTTCCTTCCGTTTTTAATTTTTGAGAATCTTGGAAGTCATGAGACATCGGCCGAGTCTGTAACGCACAAAAACGCACAACAAATCTTTTATTAGTGCAGTTCTATCTTGGGTTTATTTGGAAGTACTGAAGCCGCAGCTAAAAGATAATGCTCATTGTTGCCATTAGGGCAAAGAATTTAAACAAGTCGCCACATTATAGGTTTTCAACAGCATAGGTGTTTTTTTAAATGTAATCTTTATATGACCATTTTGCTCAGAAGGGTTTTCCTGCTGAAATCTCACACATTTCACCTTAATGTTAGGCAATAAATACTGGCTTCTCTAAATAAAACTAGAATTATAGCAGCATAATTGTTAGCTATGGCTGGCTACTGCCCCACAGAGAACTGACAAAACAGAGACAGTAATCCAGTCATGCAGTAATTTGAGCCGAGATGTCTCACATCAGAGGGGGTAACTTTATTGCTATTATTTCTAAATACACTTACATCATAAGAATTTCATTAAAAGCACACAAAATTGGGAGAGGGATATCTGCGACTTTTGTGTGATGAAGACATGACTAAGAACCTATAATAATACCCTATACATCCAAAACTTTTTTACATTTTATATTGAACCCACTGAGTGCATTTTTGTATTATAGGGCTTCCTTGAATGTAGGAATATTTGAGAGAACATATGTAAATATGTACCATACATAATAGCGATTCTGCCTTATTTTAATCCAAGACGATTGTGTGGAAAACAAATGATGGGTCCTGCACAACCTAATTCGGTGCTGCATCGAATCTAGTGCATGTGAACATTTCCAAGAAGGTATCTGTAGGCAAACACAACTGCAGGTTGAATATTAGAGGACAGGGGAGCACATTCATAATTATTTACAGGTTCATAGCACAGTGACAGAAGCCTATAGATACAAACCCTCATGACTAAACCTGACCTTTTGGGTAAACAAACTACCTGGACCCTATTGGCAGCAATACAATTTATTTGATGTCTGAGGATGATGAAAAGCAAGAGCAGACCCGTCCTGTAATCCACTCCACACCACTCCAAACGTGCCTCTATAATACTGCTATGTCTGAGACCAAATCAATAGCAGATAAATGAGCTCTTGTATGTTTGGCAATTGAAGGATGCGGAGAATCCAAATGGTGAATTCAGAGGTGTCAATCAGTGAGAGAAATAAATCCAGCACTGCTATGATGCTGCATCTTATTTTGAAATGCACAAGACCAAGTGCTAACCGTAAATCACCATCGGACAAATTTTCATAACGGTTCACAGCTGTGGGAGGGAAGCTGCCCAATGCATAAAAAGAACTGCCTGCCTTTACAATTCCATCCATCCATCTGTTATCCGTTCCGCTGAAGCCTGTGTCAGCTGGCTACAGGCAAGGGCAAGGACAGCCCAGACTGCGCACTAATCCATCACAGAGGTGCGCACACCATTCATTCACACATTCATACCTATGAGCAATTCACATCTCCCATTTATTTGACATTCATGTCTTTAAACTGTGGGAGGAAACTGGAGTACCAGGAGGAAACCCATTGGGACTAAGTGCAATATAAAGGATGGGTCCTAAATGACCCAATTCCATGCCACCGTAAATCAAGCATTTGTGAACGTTTCCAAAAGGCCATCCGTAGGAAAACACAATCCCAGGCCAGATTCAAACCTACAACGTTTGTACCATGCGGCAGGAGTGCAACCCACTGTGCCAGCACAGCGTTCTTTCTGCAATATCTAACCCACTTATTCCAGGTCAGGGTCATCAGGGGCAGGAGCCTCTCTCAGCACACCATGGACAAGAGGCGGAACGAGCCCAGGACAGTGCGCCTGCCAATCGATCATAGGGATCATGTATCATTCAGTCACACACTCGTACCAATGGGCAATTTGGAGTCTAAAATTAGCTAGATAAGCGTGTGTTAGGACTGTGGAATAAGCTAAGAGTACGAGGAGAAAACCTATGTGAACACGGAAAGAAAGTGCAAACTCCACACAGAAAGCCCACAGGCCGAATTCACAGCCACGAGGGTCATGCTTTGAGGCGACAGCACCACCATGCCACTCTGTATAAGATAAATTTACCCCTAAATGCACTAATCCTTAAATTGAGAGGAGCATCCAGTGAGCTACAGTATCCCGTCTCTCTTTCAGAAATCAGTGCAGCCATTTATTCATAATTTTTAACACCAAAATGAATTTAAATTTTGCTGCAGCTAGGCAACACAGTCTTAATACCTGATGAAACATACCACACTTCCAGTCGAATTCAAACCCTCCGCACATTATAGATTCCCTGGTAATAAGAACTCAACTCCGCTCCTCGACAGGCAGTCCTAATTCCCTTCAGACTGCCTTGCCTGTGATGGATTTTTGAGCAGGAGTAGCAGGAAGAAATTAGGCCAATATCGTTTTCGCTCTCTCAGATTCCCTACCTCAGCAGAACATAACTGAGCGTATCTGCTGCTAATACCTGACCAGCAGGGCCCCGAGCCCCTCTGTGTGGGCTGAGAGGTGAGAGGGGGATAAATCACAGTACAATGCCCATGAAAACCAGCTCGGCATGAATCATCCTCACACTCGGCCTGAGCACCTCCATCACTCACCCAACTTTCACCTTCACAACGTCCTCCAATCCCCAGAGTCCCAGCCAGGCATGCGAGAAACAAGTTAACATGCTTGTCCCTGAAGTTAGGATGGGCTCATGTCGGTTTTGAGGGAAGGTTAACCTGTGCATCCACCACAGCCTGCTGCAGAATGAGTTGTTGCATCATGCACCACGCCCCTGTGCCTGGAGCTCACGTCTTAACTGAATTTTTATCACCCTTATGATTAATTCTCAGATCACTCCCACAAAACTAGGTGCGGTACAATCAATAACAGCATTGATAAGTGAGGTGCTGAACAAGAGCATATCCCGTGACTTTGTGGGACAAGGTCGGGGCAACACCCCCCCCAAGGTCCATCTGCATCAACTGTACGAGCAGAATAGGAGGACACCCTGACAAGGCATTTGCTGCTTGTGCGCCTTCAAAAAAGAAAATACAGTGCGTACCATAGTTAATTGGACAGTGGCAAATTTTTGTTATTTAGGCTCTGTTGGCCAAGCCAGTCACCGGATCAGAATCCAACTGATCTTGCGTTTAACATGCTGAAGGCAAAAATGAACATGGCTGCAATGGAGGTCCAGCAGAGCATCAATATACCAAGCAGCTGGTGATATCACTGCATCAGAGACTTCAAGCTTTCATTTCATGGAAATGGTATGCAAGCAGGTAAGAATTACTTTGTTCAAAATTAGGCTCAACGGTGAAATATTTTTGATGAGCATGAAAATGGGGGAATGATGTACAAAAAGTTCAAACATTTCTAGCACCCTGAAATTAAAGCTGAAAATCTGCATTAACCTTGCTGTCATCCTTTAAAACTAACTTTCAAAGCGCTTGAGTACAAAACCAAAATAAACAAGATGAAACTGGGCCTTATTTTTAACAACCTTAAGCATTCGGCAAATACACGTGCTAATAGTGCTGCAGGTAAAACTGGGCATGTCCAAATCCATTCCAGTAATTATGGGACAGTAGAAAATATTGCAATGGTGGCACTGTTGTCAAAAGGTTTGGTCTAAAACAGATTAATTCCCTGCGGGTGCAGTAGGGGTTTGCTTTACTACAATAATTAATACACCTTCTTTTCATGTTCCATTTATGCTGATCAGATTTGCCATTGTCATTCTCTTTAAAACCAGTATGCTAACATCATAGTGAACTAGGGGTGCAAATGAGTACTCAAATAAACAAGTACTCACCAAATCAATCATAACCAGTAACAATAAATGGAAAATTGATAATCATTTTGTAGTCCTTAATGTTTTCTACATTTTATTCCAGTAAGTTCCTGAGTCATGTAGGCCTGTATGTGTCATTTAAAAAGCAACCATGCTCGGTACTTAATTTGTTTCAGTGCAATAAATCCCTTTCTTCAAATTGAGGATTGTATCAGATGATTTTTTTTTTCTGCGGTGATGACATCCGGTAGCTCATAAAACACATAATCGCTTGGCTTGTAAATGATGCTGTGCTTCGTCAACGTTTAACAGCATAGAACGCAAATGTTACCATTTGAAATACAAAAATGCTGAAAAGCTAGGTGGAATTCGAAGAAAGTTCTGGATTTATAAATTACAAACATAATGGTCATCTTTACAATATCGCTTGCATTATATGCATGTTTTCTGTGTAGCACTGTTGGTGGTCCCTTAGTCTTTACCTAATTAATAATGTCTTAATCATTTTACACTCATGTATTGACTTGGCAATGAAATTTTGTAAATAAATGGTTTGTTTGTTCATCAGGTGATCTCAAATTGGGACGGGTTGGGATCCAACATGCAATGAAAGCTGAGGGGCTTCTATCTGATGGCACTTGACTGAAAATCTCGCAGCATCAGTATTACCAAGAGTAGGGGTTGAAGAGGTTATATGAGTTAGTTATTTGATTAAATCAACTGTGTTTAATGAATGTAGCTTGTCAGTTTCATCAAAATAAATACATGTGAGCAGCAGGCTAATCCAATAAAAGGCATAAAATAATGATAGCCTAATAATCACGTCTTTAGGGATCTTCAACGGCAATCTTGAAATTCTTGCAACCCGGCTAGTGCATTTACATCCTTCCTTAGCGCTTGTTCATGTGAACATGACATAGTGATGGTGCTCTGAGCACCTAGCGAATGCAGTTACATAATATGGTTTTTAGTGAGGACTACTGTAATTTACTATAATAGTGATAGAGCTGAAATGGTGTAGCTTTTTTTTTTTTTACTGAGGTAATATAAATGCAATTTATGGTGCAGTTTGACTGCACTTAGACTGCCCCATTAATACATCTGCATGCGTGAGGCAAGAGGGATAGCAGTTATTGACTGCATCAAAAAAAAACACTGTTGAGGTTTAATTACCATTAATTAAAGCATAATATTTTGTTAGATAAAAACATGATGTGGATTTCGGAAATGATTAGATCTGTCTTTTTTCAATAAATTTTCACTTTTCACCTTTCACTTGAAGGTGCAACGGTCTCATTGCAAATCTTTGGATCTCCAGAGCCGCAAACAATCTTAGGCAGCCACCAGTGGAATCCCATGCTACGAAAAGCATAATACTAATAATATTAATATGGCCAGCTACTAAGATTTTCCTGCTACTGTGCAAACAGAAATGCATGTTAAAATAGAATGAATGCATTCCAACAAAAAAGCTGGTGCAGTTCAATGTAATTTAGAATTTCATTGTCAAAATTAAAAGTGAAGCGTCAAACTACATGGTACAGCCCTGCTATCAGAATGGACTAATAAATTACCCAGTTAACAGCAGCCTAATGATGCCTGCATACTTTTTCATCCAATGGGGTGAGTATTTGGTTAGAGATACAGTATCTTGAATATCTGCGCCCCTATAGCGAACTAGTTATTTTGTCAGGTGAAGAGCACGCACCATACCCCTTCATCGTCCCCTTTGTGTTTATTTTCATGGTATCTAACATAATGAAAGTGAAAATAGAGAAAGGAAAGAAAACAATATTTATGATATGTGAACTAACAGCTTAGCTGGTTGAGATTCATCAATATTAGACTACCACTAAGTAACAGTATTTGCGCTTAACTCATTTCCTATGGCAAGCCACTGCCTATGGTGGGGCGAATTCTACCATTCCCTTCGGTAAGCTGGGGCCAGCTGCGTGGATGACCAATCGCAGTCCGATAAAAACAAAATTCAGTTGACTATCACGGTGATGGGCCACCTGTACTTCAATACTTTATATTGCATAATTTTCATGAGAAGTATTCCGTACAAACGCAACAATTTTATATAAAAGTATTCTGCAGGGAAGGAGTTAAAGATGGCGGGGTGAGTCAAAACGCAAGTGATGTTTTTGCCATGAAAAGCGCATGGCGCTTGCTTTATTCATTGACACGCCCCCTAATATGCTGTTCAACCCACTGTATCCCAAACGCATTTATGAATGAGTAGGAAAATGCCAAACAGGGGTGTGGCGATATATATGCCACTTGCGACATACGAAATTGTGAATATCATTACCGCCACATTCGTTTCCATTTGTAAAGGCCTGAAAATAGAGCCCATTGTCATCATTATCGCCACGAGCATGAGGTCCCATCTTCACACCTAATGACATGACAAGGTCATGACTAGTTATAAACACGCAATATTTCATTCAACTAGGTAAAGGAGTTCCTAAAAAATATTGTCCCCACTTATCCGGTTGGGCGAGTTTGCAATATCCACTTCGTGACGGGAGTTAAAAATGTGTCACGGTCCAATAAATAATGGTTCTTACTGTATTGAGGCTCACTGTGCCTTAGAGGATAGCCATGATTCCATAGCTGCCGCATAATATATGATGAAGCAGAATCCTGCACGCGTGTAGGAGTCACTGCGGGGGCGAAGACTGCAGAAATTCTGCTTCTTTACTGCCTGACACTGAGATGACATTCTCAAGTAAACAGCATAATCAAAAGGGCAGAAGAGAGCATTCCATCTGAGAGAATCCCCGATATGTGAGAATTCAGGAAAGAGCCCTTCGACATCAAAGATACTTCACTTCTCCATTTGAACAATAAGCAATTATAGCATTGTTGCACTTGTAATGTATTCCGCATATGTTTACAGAGAATAAACTGAGCTGTCAATTTAGCACAGTTGCTAAGCAGAAGTGTGTACGCAGTGCATGGCATGTTTTGTCTGAAATGTTTGCCTTGTGTCAACATCACCATCTCACTATCATCTCCCCTGCAGGAGGATGGCTGTCTGTTCGTGGGAGGGGAATGCCTCCTCAATCACAGTTGAGACTGACAAATAGAGGGAGCTCAGCCAATCGCGGTGCGGTATTCCATTCCTGATAGTGGCACAGGCATACAGGCAGGATTCTGAGGCTTTGATTATTTTATAATCCATCACAAAGGAGTCATTACCCAAAATGCCTTGCAACAGTGGACGCAGTGTCGGCCATGCAGCTAGGTAGCCTTATCGACCGAGAGCTGCAGAGCTTCTCTCAGAGAAGGTACTACTGCAGTGGTAACGAATGATTCGTCATAGATCTGAGCTTGGAAACATGCTGCAGTCTAAGGACTGCCAAGTTCTACAGAGTACCAACAATCTGCTATTTCTGTAAAAGGACAATGCACAAATTCAGGTGCTATCTACTGAAAATTCACTCAGCTGTTATTATATTTTCCAGCTAACTCGCTGGTCAGAGACATTAATTGTTAGGCACTTAAGCCAAATTTCTTATTTTTAGTGGCATAAAGGAATATGGTAATAGGCTTCAGGGCACAGCAAGATATCACAACATGGGTTAAAAGCATACCTACAAAATAAATATTAGCAATATTTTTAGAAAGTTTCTGTTCATGAAGTATCTATTTGAGTCAGGGCAGACGCTTCCAAAGAACTGGCCCAGAAAAGCATCTAGACTAAACATCAAGTCAGCTACGCGCTTGATATTTCTCCAAAACAAATACAACCATCATCCCCTGCCAAACATTTCACATCAATAATGTAGTACCCGCTCCGTTTTTCCAACAGGGAGTGGGAAAGCTGAGAGCAGACGACACTAGATACTGTGACACAGCAATGGAATAGGAATTTCTCCTCCTACACAGCCAGCGTTGTTAGCAACCCAGCCAGGGTCTCATAAGCCCCTCATGAGCGCCTGACAGAGGGAGGAATACAGTGCTCATAGCTTACTGCCGCAGTCCCTTTCTACGGCTTCATTTATCTTCCGTAGACTCATAAAACACCACACTCACATTCTTGTTATTGATAAATGAGCAAGTGTGTGCAAATTATTCTCTCTTTTTCGCTACATGAATATGTTATTGAGGGCAACAGAAGCAGAAGGTATCTTTGTTTGTGTGTTGGAGTAGCTTCTGTCCAAAATATGAGTCTCTGGTGATTATGATGTGGGAGGGTCTCCAGATCTTATCAGTAGAGTGTCTCTTTCTCCCTTGGTCTAAACTGGGATTATTAATGCAAGTCACAAGTCACTTATAACACTGGGCATTTGCTTTGTTCAAGGCAAAGCCATTGAAATGACCAAGGAATCAGTCATGAATGCTTGTCCACTGTTAGCTCCCCACCACTATATGGTAAGACCAAATGTATAAAGGGTCAAAATTATGCGTTTTACGGCAAGACATTAAATACTTGCAGGTTATAAATAAAAAAAAGTGAAGTGTAGCTACCACAGCCATTGCAGAATTGTATCTATTGTTTGAGTGTGAGAAAAGAACCAGTGATGGTCAAATCACATCGAATTGATTTACAGCGGCAACCGAAAAATGAGGTAAAACAGAAAAACTTCAAATCACAAAACACCACGCCGTATTATTCGTGTAAAATGTAGCTAGAGCTGAATGGGGATGAGGTATACTTTGAGCAGATGGGTCCTGGTGAAAGAATCGCAAAAGGTGTGATGACAGTACTATAATGAGAGGAGAGAGAGGAGGAGCGAGGGAGTGGGACACAGGGAATGTAAGCTCACACAGACAATAGGAAAACAAAAAAGGGGGGATGGGCGGAGGGAAAGGAGGCTGGTTTTTAATAAGGGGCAGCAGATTAATGTAGGAGCCTGCTGGTGCATCTGGAGATGGGGGTTGCCGTGAGGATGGGATTTAGGGACAGTGGTATTGGGCGTGGGACGAGCACGCTGGCCCCCACCCCACCCCCCCCCTCCGTCCTGCAGGAAGCCGGTGCCGGGAGCAGTGGAGCAGAGAGATGGGTAATGAACTGCACCGGGCTCAGGAGCGAGAGGAGGAGAGGGAGGGCAAAGGAGAAGGAGAGAGTGAGATGGGGTGGAGGAGGCGCGCAGCCGCAGATATAAGGCAAGACTCGTTCTTTTTCCTGACATCCCACTCCCCACCCAATTTGTCAGCTCAAGCTACCCTCAGTTCACTCCCGTCTCCGCAGCGTTCCAGCAGAGGTAGCAGGGTCCTCTCCGCAACGTAATTCATTCCTCGCTCCTTTCCTTCGTCATCATCGTGATCATCATCACCGTAATAACCGCCGTTTTTCGCCGGTTTTCCAGACAGACTGCATTGTCAGCAGCCGGAAGCTCATGCTCGGTAACAGCACTGCAGATCACACGTAACAGCTCTCCGGCTCTCGGTTTCCGCAGTATCGAAGGTGGGTCACGATAACGGTGCTCACTGAGAGACGGTCTGCAAGCGTAATCATTCTGATTCCAGTAAGCTTGTCCTGATATATACAATAGCTACATTCAAAATCTTTTTTTATTTAATCACAGCATGCAGTTTGGGTAAAAAAAAAATGCTATGAGGTGAAAAATGTCACTCTCTACCCATCTTTCTTTTACATAAACACATTCTTCTCTCAGCGAATAAGAACATGAGCTTGCTATTCTTAAAGCCAAAACTGTCAGAAACTAGTACCGAGGGAGCTTGGAACACAGAATGCACACTCAGTTCCCCTGAGGCTAACAGTCGGCAAGGCTCCAATGATGCTAAATAAGCCCTGAAAATCAAAGAAAAAATAACGTGGCCGTAAACAGCAAACAGATCCATAATAAACCATAGATCTGCCATATTCTTTGTAATACAATCCGCCATAACATGGATATAATGTAAAGGTGCTCCATTCGGGAACAGAAATGTGTCTCTCAACCTGATAACTCTAGAAACGGCTCTAAACCACAGAGCGGTCATCATATCCAATCAGAATAAATGAGCCTTCTGTCAAACATCAGCGGGTAACACACAACAATGGCTACCCTCACCTAAGGAGAATCACGACAACTGGTTTGGTCAAGTTTCTAGCTTGATGCAGACTCCACTTATTTTTAGAATTTGTTGAATCCAAAAGCTTATTTACAGATGAAGAATATAAACAAATTGTATTAGTTACTTGGCTCTTAAGTTTCTGATGGTGGGGAAGTTTGGGGACCTGAAACTTTTAACACAAAAAAAGTGTGTGCGCGCGCGTGTGTGTGTGTGTGCGTGCGTGCGTGCTCATGCCTGTGAGTCTGTGCCAAATCTCAATCATGACATAACTGAAGTAATACAACCTTAAATTCCAGTGCGGAAATGATTTGCCATCACAAGTCAATTTACTTAGATCACATGCATAAAATTATGTGTTTGCATAACTGTATCACCTACACAAGAGAAGAGGTCACACTTTAAAGGAATTCATATTGACGGCAAACCCATTACCAGCACTTACATTATTTAAAGTAAATGATACAATACAGTGGGAAATGGAGAGAGGAATTGCATAATCTTCTTGTGCCGGTATGCCTGTGTCATCACTCTGCTGGCCGAGATCATTGCTTCAGCACAGTCAATTTTAGATTTTTAGCAAAAAACAAAACAACATTAAAATGGTGAGACGCAATTTCTCTGGCTCCACAGAGGCTACAAACCCATAGTGCTTCAGACGTACAAGTTACAATCACAAGTTTCAAGGTTATCAAATCAAGCTTGAGCATCAGAAGCCGCTGATAAAGCAAAGCTGTCTTAATGGGCTGTATTTATTTATTGGTTCCACGTGCTGCCGTTTGGACTACAAATTAAATCTGCTCCTTGCCAAAACGTAACGCGGCCTGAACAATCTCACACTGCCTGTCTTTGGCTTATGGCCTCCGGTTAAGACATCAAACAATAGCAAAGCTACAGTTGGGCTACCTGTCCTTCACACTGCTCAACTGTAGGCCTGGCCCCTTTATAGGGCTTAAATGAGGTCAATATTAAACAATGGGAAAAGGATTGAAACTTGACCCAGAAGGTTACCAGAAATGAAAACGATTCCTCCATGACACCAGAAAGTGGAGCTGATTTTTAAAAATAATATCACAAGGAAGGTCAGTGCTTGAGAATAAAATATTGTGAGGTCCATTAATATCTACACAAAGATCAATTTTAAATAAAAATTTATTCTCCTTTAAATTTAAATTTAAATTTAACTCCTACACCGCTCAATCAATAATGGCCACACACCCTTATTGAGTAAATGTTTAAATGTTTCAAGGGAACCTAGCTGGAAAACTAGATTTTTGAAATAGTATCGCCTTCAAAATGTTCACAGACTACACTGTGTTTCAATTTTGGATGGAGAGGTTACATTGATATGTGGCGGTGAGCTTGTGAGCTGTGCTGTGTCAGGTCATTGTTCCAGAAAACAGGGTGATTGAGGAAGGGGATGGAGGGAATTTCATTAGCTGAGCCTGTCAGGGTGGTCAGCTGCGTACACATGCAGTCTGCTCCCTGTTTCCGCTCTCACAGGTGAGAAGGGACAAGCTCTCTCATTCTGCTCTCACAGGTGAGAAGAGACAAGCTCTCTCATTCTGCTCTCACAGGTGAGAAGAGACAAGCTCTCTCTTTCTGCTCTCACAGGTGAGAAGAGACAAGCTCTCTCATTCTGCTCTCACAGGTGAGATGAGACATGCTCTCTCTTTCTGCTCTCACAGGTGAGAAGAGACATGCTCTCTCTTTCTGCTCTCACAGGTGAGATGAGACATGCTCTCTCTTTCTGCTCTCACAGGTGAGAAGGGACATGCTCTCTCTTTCTGCTCTCACAGGTGAGAAGAGACATGCTCTCTCTTTCTGCTCTCACAGGTGAGAAGGGACATGCTCTCTCTTTCTGCTCTCACAGGAGAAAAAGGGAAATGGGCTGCATCCGAAAAGTCAAAAAAATATTTCCTACACACTAATTACTGACCACTTTTCTTTCACCTGTGTAGAAAACAGAAGGTAAAGGAAAGGTGTAAAAGGGAATTCCTAATGGGTTAGAAAGACAACCGCGCTGCAAAGGGAATCCAAACACACTTACACCAAGTGACGTGATCAAGTGTCTGCCAGTCGTATACATTTCTTTTCACGATTGAACAGATGAATGGTCGTCTCAGTAAATAATGCAGCCGAGCGGAATCGTGGGATAGCCTGATCTCCTTTCTTTTAACATTTAAAGAATTTGAATTTACTTATCAAGACCGTATGGAAATTGTCTGTATCATTTTTTAGGAGTTAGGAACTTTCCTGGGCAAAAACAGACTATTCAGACGCAGCCATGCTCCCGGTCTCTGCTCATACAGGTGAAAAAAGTCATGTCAAACAGCCCTCAGCTGCACTGCCGAACTCAAGGTCAACCTGAGGACAGTGATAAACGCGAGAAACGCCGGTTCCATCACTGCACTTTGTGAGGATTTCTTCATCCATAATTCACCTCAGTGAAGCCTCTGTTACTCTATCTCCTCTGTCTTTAAGTAATACAATTATTTCTCTTCCCATACATGGAATACACATTTGACTCTGAACTGCTCACACGTACAAGTTAGTGAGTGAGTGATATAAGACCCCGATGAAGGATAAAAGAGCTGTCCGGGCTGTGTTCCTGCCTCTTAAGTTAACTGGCACAGGCTCCAGCTCCCCCGCAAAACTAATGGAGAAGATGATATTGGATGGGAGGATGGTGGGATGGATCACTTATTTATCAGCAAAAACCTTTGAAAAGTTTTGAATCCTCCGTAAGAGCTCTCAATACGCAGCATTGCTCCGCTCTTCAGTAAAACCAGCTTCATGTAACATCTCAGTGGGACGATTCAGTGATCAGTGGCCAAACACCACCCTCCTGGGGCCGTCCCTCTTCACCTGAAACCCCCAGAGCACACGCCTGCTTTAGCTGCTGTCAGGCTCCAGCCAGGCCTTTGTCCCTGTGCAATCAGTCATGAGCACATTGCCCAAAATGAAGCTTTCAGCCTCATTATCTCCATTGTCTGTGACGCCACCCACACCTGCTACACCAGCCTCATTATGGCTGAGTGTGAGTGACAGTGAGAACTGCTCTTGAGTGATGAGGGCTCCTTACAGGTCAGCGTCACTGCCGTGCCCTTCCTATCAGCTGACACCACACCAGCTATATTTGGGGAACCTTGCACCTGCTCTGTCCAGCCTTTCACAGTGGACACTTTTCTCCAAACCTTTGTAACGTCACACAGGATATATAACCGGTGTCCTCACAAATAAATGATGATGTCCTTTCAACAAAAAATGTTTTCCTGATGTTTATACCATATATCCATACACAGTTTGCAAAAAACTGAAATGATTGCTTAATTAAAGGTAATTTTATGATGTTTCACATATAGTTATAACAAAGAAAACCAATGTAGTAAACAGCACTAAACACAGATAACAACAGCAGTTTCAGAAGTCCTCTCAGCATGAGCATTGGAAATTTAATTATTGTTGATTGGTTGACACTATCCATGCAATTAACTTAGTTATGCATGAGTGAAGAATGAATTGACCTCCATCTTTATTACTGAATAATGGAGGTGGGGGGAGGTATGCAGCACACAGCTATATTCTCTCCGCACACCTAAAGTGACCAACAGTTACCTTCCCTCCAGCACCTTCTCATTAAGCACCACTTTAATGAGTCATTTTAATCGAATAATTGGCAGATATTGAATAAATGGTTTTCTATGACGCGTTCACCTTTCCCTCTCTTCCCCCATGTTGTCTTTCACGAATAAACAAACCCATTCCCAATGGCTTTAAATGTAGACTAGCACAGAATTACAGAGCGACGCACATAAAACAGTAGCACTGCTGCTATCAGAGGCCACTAAGTCGATGGCTAGCGTGCAACAAACGAGCAAATCCTGCCAAGACATGCAGCCGTGGAGTTACAGGATCATTGTGCTCAGTATTATCCAGTGCAACAGGGCAGAGGATGGGTGGGATTTTCATAGGTTTTGATGGGCGATGATATCAGACTATTGGGAACTACAAAGAACGAGGACGGCCAAACTCCTTACAGAGTCTGTTGGGACCAGACTAACCTCTCTCCCTCACTCCCCCATGGATGTCAGAGCTCATATTCGAAATCTGCAAAGAGCTACAGCCTGAGCACCGTATTATCTGCTGGTCATGATAAATGACATGTCGCCCAATGACTGATGCAGTCAAGCGTCCTTGTGCCTTATTTCCAAAGCCAATCAATAAAGGGCAGGAATTCTGCTCCATGTTATTCGCTCTCACACATGACCCAATCTAGAATGGGAGACAGGGAAAACTTTAAGGGTGAAATTGGGGTGAACACTGAGGAGCTGAGAAACGCTGCAACTGAATTTTGAGGAAAAAAAAAGATAAAGATTGAAAAAGAATGAATGACCAAATCAATAAAAAACCCTAATCTGTTCCCCTAGGTATAGGGTCGTTTGCCAAAAACACTAAAGCCTTCTAACCTGTGCTCACAGGAGGTATACTGAAAGAATACCGACCGCATACATTTTCACACGCAACATACATTACGCAGGCAAAGCAACAGAGGGTTGACGCTGACACTTCGGTCGACCAGACGCTCTGTACACATTCACTCCTCACGTATCGCAGCTGCAAAACTCCAAAAAATGCTCAAATCTTTCCGCCTGCAGCCCGGGCAGAAGTGCTGCCAGTGAGGCACATGCTTGCCCTATAAATAAATCAGCTCCTCATGAGGCAGCAGCACTGCAGTCCTCAGCTCCGCTCTAAGAACAGGTGAAATTCCTCCATCACTCCCGGAGGGTGGAGACGAGGGGATTAAACGCAACGGGAGCCCATTAACCCCCCCAGACAAAGAGATGGAGGAGCGAGCCCCGAGCCCAGCTCCCCCCCCAGGAGCCCACCCAGAGAGCCATAGATCCCGTCAGATTTTTAAGACAAAACGCCGCCGCGGCGCCGCTACCCCCGACCCCCTGATACCTTTTTCTTCAGCTCCCGGGACCTCTTCCTGCCTTTCCTCTTCCTCTCCTTCTCCTTCTCTTCCTCCGCTGCGGTGATGTCTAAATCCGCCTTCTTTTTAAGCTGGGAGGCTGCGTGTGCCATGGTCACAATGTGCGCTGAGAAAACCCCCTCAAAACAACGGGACGACCAGAGGACGCGCGCGCCAACATAAACATGTATGTATGTGCGTAAACACACAAGTAAAAGACAGGGGAGGGGATTCTCCTAAAAAGAGGAGAGGGGAAAGTCAGAGGGGAAGAAGAGGGACTCCTCTTTTCTTGAAGTCATCTGCAGTACTCCAGCCCCGGAACGACAGAGGACGCAGAGGCTACAGTTGCACCGGTCCGGCAGCAGCCGCGCGTGGCAGTTTCTAGGGAAACCGCATCTTCCCTTCAGCGGGTTCCTTCATGAATCGTACCTGAGCGGCGGGAGCGTTAGAGCGGGACGCCGGGAGCGAGCGTGTGAGCGGGATGCGGGATCTGCGATGCGCCACGTTCCTCTGCCACCAGCTGGAAGAGCGTGAGTGAGGAGAGGGACTGAGGTGCAGGGGGGGGGAGATGCGCTCCTGATGGTGCGTCTGTGTGGCTCGGCGTGCGGGATGAGGGTGGGGGTGCGGGTGGGGGTGGAGGGGGTGTGGACATGGGGCTGACTTGCCTGCAATGAACCAATACTGTCACACATGAGCTAAGCCTGGACGGTGCGCAATAAACGGGCGAACCGGTGGCCATACCGCGGTTCAGTGAGACTTGCCAATTACGCACCAAATGAGTCCTTTTTCTGCAAGAAGAGCCGACTCTGGAAGAGAAAAATATGAAAGAATAAGCAGAAGCGGAGAGAGTCTCAGCACTATGGTCATTCTCACTCGATAACACTTAATAGCAAACTATGGTGTTTCGAGAAATGCCATGATTATGAAGGACAAGGGCAACCTTTTGTGTTGTGAACACAATAGACTGCTATTGCAAGAGCAGTCGTGAGGCATTTTAAAGCATTAACAGTAGATTATATGACATGGACGTGCTTTCTGATACGTCCAACGAGAGCAGACAGATAATGGCTCTCCTGGTCCCACAGTGTTGCACGCGAGAATGCCATGTTATTGTAGCTCCCGCAGTGAGAGGGTGCGAGGGCTGAACATTGGTAATGCCTGTGGAGTGTTTTTGTGGAGGGGTGCTGTACTGTAGCCTGTGCCGTCTGCGAGAGGTGGAGCAGAGAAGGGCGGGGGAGGGGGAGGGGGAGGGGGAGGAGGCTTAAAAATCCTATAAAATCCTAGAGGAGATGAGGCTGTTAAGGAAACAAAAGGAAGCTGCTTTAGGGAAGCCAATAGGAAACCTCTTGCTTTACACTCAGAGCAGAAATGCACGGTGTCACATGACTTGCACTTATTCCCCTTGATGCAGCACTGAGAATCACAGTGAACACCACAGTAATTCATGTTTTGTTGCCAGGCAGAGGCAAATTCATTGGGTGTAAGAGGAGGTGACGACTGCATGGCTTCTAAATGAACTTACGGTGGGAAATGCAGGACAAAAACCTGATGCTAAACTGAATAAAATCATTAAAAAAAAAGCAGAAGAGCATTTTGGCACAAAATTCAATGCAAATACCTACTAGTGCAGCAAATTCACCACCAAAGACAATATATGGAACCTGCCATTAAAATATTTCCCATTAATACCACGGGGTGGAGATTTAGTGCTCTTCATACAGCATAAATTCAAAGGAGAATTAACGACCTAATTCTCAGTCGTGAACTGCAGATACCGTAGTGTTACGTGCGAAAGCTCTGTGATCGTTGCATTTCAATGAGGAAAGTCGAATTATGAGAAAATCTAGACGAGAGATGACTGCAGCTTTAGTGTGCTTAAAGCTATCATGAGCTTAATGTGTTTAAAATGGTTCAGTGGTACAGATTAAAGCAGATATCTGAATAGCTGCAGAGCGGAAGCGTAGCCACCAACCACTAGCACAAGAGATAGAAACGTCCTACTGACGCACTGAAAAACATCTGTGTTACGCTGTCAGACATTAGCTTCTGCAGACGACAGATATGTCATAAAAGCTACCTATAAATTCTGCAAAAAAGATTCCACGGTGACAATAGGGCTTTTCCTAAACTGTGCATTACACTGGCCCTGAAAAATGTATAGAGCCCTAAATTATGAAATAACAATTAACATAAGGAAGTGTCAGTCATTCTACATAGGGATGCAATAATGAGGTCTATTATGTGAAATGTGAACACTGCGGGGGACAAACAGTTCTTTAAGTGCTGACAAGTAAGTTATTTAAAAAATGGCTTTCCTGAAAAAATAATTTACGAGGTAAAAATTGTCTTGATAGGGAGTCATTATCAGAGCCTACGACTCCTCTCTCTCACGTACACACACACACACACACTCTTTCTGACAAAGACATTCGCGCACAAACACACACACACACACACATACACTCTCTCAGGTATACACATAACCACAAACTGCTCGTAAAACAGGTTGTAAGCCATGAACAAATGAGAGAGGAGAGCTGGAGAAGAAGTGAACAAACACATCACAGCTCTCAGTGCCGTCATTTCAGAGTATCTATATAAATTATTAATGCACAGGAAGCATTGGTAATACTATATAAAAAGGGCGTGCCTACCCACAAGAACACAACTTTGGGCTGGGCAGGGGAGGTGTATACATGAGTGGGTAAAGACTGTACTACATGTGCTCAGGGTTGAGATACAGCAGGTGTGGAGAGGAGGGGAGAGGTGGGGTGGGGATTGGGACGGAGAGCAGGGATATGTGCTGAGGCTGCACGCTGCAGACAGGCGTGGCCTCGAGTGGCGAGCGGCTCTGTCTCATGTGCCACAGCTGAGCGCCGACACGCAGTCTTCTGTTCCCTCGCAAATCACCTCCCACCGCACTGCTGCACCACCGCACAAGCCCACCACACCCACCATCGCAGTGTACGCAGTGAACCTGCATCATTACACAAGCCCACCACACCCATGATCCCAGTGTACGCAGCGAACCTGCACCACGACACAAGCCCATCACACGCAACATCCCAGTGTATGCAATAAACCTCCACCATTAGACACCAGCACACATCTCCACCACACCCACACCATCGTGCAGTGTACACAGTGAACTTGTACCATTGCACATCCCCGCGCCCACACCATCTTAGTGCAGGCAATGAACCCTTACCATTACTAACAAGAGCAATCCGAGATTTCTGATCTCCGCCAAGGGATGACGTTGATACAAACGCAAGATCTTTCTCTTTGGAAGATTTCAGGCCCACCCATGCAACGAGTTTGAGTGAGATTTGCTTAAACACCCATTCTCATCTTCCAATGGCGTCTAAGTGAAAAGATTCTGTCAGATCCGGTAAGCATTCATCAAGGGCTTTCATATGAGGTATTAGTCGATATAGTTTGTATGATTTCAATATTTGACCTCAGAGTCGTAATAGTTGATCCGGACACCCACAGATCCAGGTCTTTAACGATATTTTGAGACTGTTCCATCAGAGATGATCTAATTTGGATCAACATTTGGTGAAAATGCTGCAGTGGTATACGAAGAAATCGTCTCATTGAGAAAGTTGATCCCTGACCTGGATCTGGATCCGGATCAAAGATTTTGACACGCATGATCACCATATTGGTAATGTATAATCCTTGGGCCAAGATCTACCTTTTGTGTAGATTTCAAAATCCGTTCATTAGTTTTGGAGAAATGTCACTGAGTGTTTGAATAAAGATCCGGATCCAGAATCCAGATCCGGATCATCACCAAAATTTAATGGAGTCAACCCTGGACCAAGATCTATCACTGGTGAAAATTTCATGAAGATCCCTTTTTGTATTTTCCGAGAAATGTCTCAAAATTTGTAGATCCAGATCCCGATCCAGAATCCAGATCCGGATCCGGATCATCACCAAAATTTAATGGAGTCGTCCCTGGACCAAGATCTATCTCTGGTTAAAATTTCATGAAGATCCGTTGAGTAGTTTCCAAGAAATCCTGTCCACAGACAGACAAATAAATAAATAAATAAACCGACTCGATCGCATAATCTCCTTGGCGGAGATAATTACCCACCCCACCCACAATCTCAGTGCATGCAGCGAAGCAGCATAGACTCACACACACACCTAACACGACACACACTGCGCCTGTGGGGACCCTGGCTGCACATTAAGCTCAGGACTGCTGGACCAGAACCGAGTGCCTCTGGTGAGATTGGAGACACTGAACCATGAGCATGCTGGGATTTACTCCAGTAAAGCCACAGGCCCTGCCCCGGTAAAGAAGCGGGGAAAGACTAACATTGCCTGCTGCCTGACAGACACTATGCTTAAGGAGGTGCATGATAAGCTCTCAGGAGAACGCTCAGTAAATGGGCCCACTGTGGCTCACTTCAGTTTACGCTACAGCGAGGAGCCCCAGCCATCACCTCAGGAAGCCCCAGGCCCTCAGCCAACCAACCGGCCAGCTTCAGGAATGGATTTTCATTGGGTCCATTTTACCTTCCACTGTGGACTCCTGCCAGCTAATCTTTTCTCTGAAGCTGATGGGCTTAAATGAGTCAAAATCCGGACTGATTTGCATGTTCTCATTGCCTCTACAGTGAGGCTCGGTCACTCTTACAGGCACAGCTCTTTTCCATAAAGCAAAACTGTTAATCCATCAAATAATTACAATAAAATTCAAAGACGCGTATTCACATTGACTTTGAATGTACCGGTAATCTATTGTGTGAAAAATCCTTTCGCGTCCGGCGTGAAAGCGGCATAATGCAGAGGTGATGAGATAAGGCCTGTGATGTATCTAAACAACCAGCCAGCACCAGTGTGCATCAGTGGTGATATTCCGACAACTTACAGCAGGTAAATTGGGTCCTCCAGACCATAACAGTTTCCTGTATGTTTCCTGTGTAGAGAGGCACTGATGTGTGCGGATGTGCACTGCTCTCTGTCTGAGCAGGGTATGAGTGGTGCCTGAGTGGCCAGGGCCCAGCCACACGCAGCAGGTGCCAAGGGACTAATCACTGGATCAACTCAGTCTTAACCTCTCACTGACTGACTGGATATGTTGTTACACCGCATGAACGCAGGCTCCAGTGACGAAACCTATAGCGGTTATACGTGGCGAAGGACGGTGATTAAGGAGCTGGGTGAGATGACAAACCTCTCCATTGATAAGATATTCACCCGTTGTGCAGTACCGAGTCGAAGTAGTGACTGCCACGCCTCTCTTATGAAAAATGAGAAAACCGTGCTTGAAATGGAATGCGAGGTTGATATTTTTCAAAACAATGGAGAATGAGCAGGTAATCGCAGAAAGTAAGATTGCCTGTACTGTGTACGATTTGTTTTATTAGAAACTAGGGTGAAATGCTTCAATTTGGCTAAAATTAAATCATGCTTTCACATTGCTCTTCAAGCATTCCTCCGACTTATATTTTATGATATTTTCGTTCAAACTACCGGTTTCAAACATTTGCATGCTATCACGGTATTAGACTGCAGTGGGAGCTGTCATACATGCTCGGAATGATTAAAGACCTACAAAAATTAAAAGACCCGGAAAATGAGGGGGTGGGGCAGATATATATGTATATGTAGAATTCAGTGACTTCAGACAAGAAGCTTACTTTCACATTGTCGAGTCGAATAATTCTCCGTTAAATCCATTTTAAGCAGTTCTCAGCATCTGTCCCTGAAATCGCCAGCAAACGTTTCCCTCTAATGGTCACATCGTGCGTAGCTACTCCATTTACAAACAAATCTACATGAAAAATATAGTACACGCCTACGCTACTATCAGTTTAAGGTGGGTCAAAGAATTTGAAACTTTATCTTTTTGCAGAACTTGATTATAGTTACTCTGTTCCATTTTCGCATAAATATCTCTTATTGCTGGAAACGATTCAAAATATTGTGGATGCAGCACTACGGTTCTTTGTCCAGATTATTCAGTTTTTTATTATTGTTCTCTGAGTCCCTCTGCTGGACAATACAGGGATCACATGCTGTACAATGAGCACAAGACTGGCAAGTGATGTCATATCATTAAAAATGTCAGAACAAAAACCCTCTTTAAAAAAATTTAAAAAATCACTTCCATTGCCTACAAAATCTAATATTTCTGGGGAAATACTAGTACCATAAACCACACGACAGTTTTCCGTGATCATCAGAGGTGAATCCACGGTGGTTGCCATGGCGCTGTCTTTCTCTCATAAAAAAAAGAAAACAATAGATCGATGGATATGCAACCGGTGTGAAATTTTTTAATCATGCATGAAATTCTCTCGAGCTTATGCAAATAAGGATAGCAAGGGCGGAGTTTATATCAAATGGAACTTTCCAGTGTTGTTCATATATCATATGAAATTAACATGCTTAAGCAACAACAATACTACTACTACTACTACTACTACTACTAATAATAATAATAATATGGAATGCAGCTTGGAGCTTTGCACAGTCTAGCATGCTGGGCTCCAGATCTGATTATAGATAGCAGACTGGTAGCGGCTTTTTGGAAAACATGAAACAACATGCTTTTCTAGGGCTATTCTACCTATTCGTCACCTGCAGAGAGGAGCTTTATCAGAGAAGAGATGACAGAGATAAAAAGCAGGTGATGTCATAGAGGAGAAGGGAGAGAATAGGAGTGGTGGAGGTGTGGTTAGTGGGAGGGGACAGGAGGAGACTCAGGGGAGAAACAGGTCAGGGGTCAAAGTGCAGTCAGCTGACTTGGATGGGTCTTATTTAGGGGGAGTTAAACTCAGGAAGAGAACAATGCCTCATACAATGTGCACAGAGTTCTGCAGAGTAAGAGTGAAATGTGAGCTGCAGTAAAACACATTTAGCTTTTGCATTCCATGGTGTTCAAAAAGGATATGGAAGTATGCTAGTCATCTCACAGCTTAAAGCCAGTGAATGTGTCCCCCCCCCACATTGCCGTTATCATCTCGCCATTCAGCTCCTTTTTCCTTTTTGGACTGTAGTGGGTTTTCTTAAATAAATTACATTACAAATAGGATCATCATAGCAGTGCACAATACTTAATTGTGACCCAGTTTAAAAGGGACCCTTCGCAGATGAAATTTTCATCTCCATTAATGTGTCTGTATCAATCACGGCGTAATCAGATCAATGTGTGATTCTCCTGTTCTCCACCAAGGGGCAGCCGTGTGCTAACAGCAGCTTCAGTTGCAATCTGTGTAGTATTTTCTTTGTTTGCGTAAGTTCATTCGGGAGGGAAAAGAACTACTCCAAAGCAAGCGGCAAAAATCACAAAAGAAAACACCTTTCTTTCATTTTATGGTGAAATTAAAACCATAGTCAGCATGAACAATGAGTATTTATGGGGCGGATATTCAACACAATCTTAAATTGCGCAAGGGCCTACTGAATAAAGTGCACCGAAAGAGCAGTTGAGGCTTCAACTTGCAGGTTTAGCACAAAATGCTGCCAGCAATCAAATTAATTTCTCCATATAAAAAGGCGTGGTTTGAAATTCTGTTGACATTCTGTTTGTTTTTACAAACAATATATGCTGTTTACCCCATGTCTTACAAAAAAAAAAAAAATATATATATATATATATATATTTTTGTAAGACATGAGGTGAACAGTATATACTGTTTGTAAACACAAACAGAGTCTAAGATGTCACATCTAGGTAAAGGCTGGATGCTTAAAATAGTGCAATTTTCCCCAAAATGGGAGACAGACACGCCCACTTCTGGAGGGAAAACGCAATATTGATAAATTCTGCACAGTGCAAGAGATCACATGATCATCATAAAAATTAATGGACATTAAATGCGATTGAAATTTTCAATGGTAAATCATGCTCTTAATAACTCACAGTTAAATACGAAGCACAGCTACATCTGCAATCTGATTTGCTTAGTGCAGTGAAAATAATGCATTTAACTGAGTCCAAAATAAACACTGGGAACCATCCCTTCAGCTTTCATTTCTAACACAAGAAGCAATTCGTATTTCACCATTTAAATAATCTAGTATTGGCGGAAAATGACACCCATCCGGCTCATACCTTATAAATCAGCTTAGAAACTGTCAGCTTATATAAGCGTCAGCAACACAACTGCTGGTGGTAAAATCCCCCTGAGTCCCATTGAGAAAGATGAGGCCATCTCATTTATCACAGCTACACTAATAGGGTCTAGAGCCATGCAGTAGATGACCTATAGCATTATCAGCACAAACTACACACCCCACTCACAGAGAGCACCCTGCATCTTAAAGTTGTATGTATACAGGATAGGGCTCCTTGCGCTCTCATCTGCCTCCTGCTGGAAATTCCTCGCCAATTCCATTTGAAAACTCTGTTCCCTCATCTCATTAGACCACCAACTTTTATTACATTTTATCTAACTTTATTTTTATTTTGCATGTCAAACCTTGCGGCTGCTGTCAGTATGATATTTGTGAGAATTAATATCACATCACTGAGACAATACAGCTGTGGTTCCCAAACTTCGTCCAAGAGGACCACTGCGTATGCAGGTCTTTGATCAAACAATAATTGACAATCCAGAATCGAGTCATTAATTGTACTTTTAATTGCACTATTCATGTTTACAGGGGCTAGTTACCCTTTTAGGCCACATATTTTACATAGTTATGAACGTCATGAGGAAAGAGGTTCAGTTTTCATATTGTGCTGTACTGGAAATCCACTGGTTTCACTCATATACTGCACTATGGTGTGACATCATTAAGCCCTTAAGTGGTAGGGGTCAAACGTCGAGGGGGGGTCCCAGGTTACGCAACATCCAATGCAGTAACATGTCTCCCTTGGGTGGGGTGTATTATGCCAGGCACCTCTTGTTTATTGCATAAAAAGAAGATATTTGTTGTGATATTTTCACTGCTAAACTGTATTCAATAAAGCATTCTTTCAGAACATACTGTGCAGATATACAAGTCGAGAAACTAAAGGGGTTGAAGAGTACAGAGGTTCAAAAAGAGCTTACATCTGCATGGGCTCACAGATTTAGATTAAATCTAGCACGAGGATCAATGTTCTCAAGAGGATACTGCAGGCAATCATCTTTCTATGCTTCAGAGGAAAATTATGTGTGAAAATACTCGCTTTGAAGTGTTGAACTGGGATTCAAGTAATGAGAGAGGGCCCCTAATTTCCCATGTCTTCATTCAAAATGCTATAACCCAGGTCAAATCATCATCAGAGAGCTCCAAATTCCCTAAACAGTTTTTTGTACCAGGCAATCGAACAATCAAGAGAACGTATGGATGAATGTGCTGTGTGTCGACATTCTACACAGCAGAATTAAGGATTTCAAAAATTTGATCACTCCATTTCATGGAGGAAGAGTGTTTGCACCTCGATTCACATGAGAAGAATAAAAGACAAAAAGTTTTACAGAGAGCTCCTCCAGAATCAATGCGTTCAAGTACAAGTTGAAGTTGGCCCCCCCACTGTCTTCTCCATGGAGGAGTTGCAGCTCAGTGACACACAGAACTCCAATATGGCCTTTCACAAGAATTACTGCCCCCTTTAAATGTAACGTGCACACAACACATCTCTGCATTGTCTATTAGGGAGTCTCAACGGTTGCATTTGCTGATATTTCTCTCTTACAGTCCAATTTTTCAGTATCAATCTTCAAATTTCACTGTCGTCCAGTTTATCAACCATTATCACAACCCCTGCCTCTTGCTCTTCTAGAGTAACTGTTTGTTCAATGTATGTATACAGCTTGCTAAACAAAAATATCAACACCACTACCCTCCATCATTTTTGCTGAATAAAATCCAATACTTGTTTCTTAATCATATTGGGGTGCTGATTCCAAAAATAACGTCTGTTTCGCTCCAGCACATCATATTTTCTCAGAATGTACCTATGATATGCATTTCATAGCATTGCCTCTTTTGACAACCACTCTTATGGTTAAGAAGTCTCTCATCATCCCTTAATCACCAGAAAAACTGCCACGAAGACATGATCTCCATCTTCCTCTGAGCCAGGTGAGAACTGCTGGATATGATATCATAAGGAAATTCTTATTTGTGGATAAACTGTAGACGATTGAAACTTTCTAACTGCATTTTCTTTAAACTCAGCGTCCTCAAATTAGGTCATATGAGGCCTTTACGGGAAATCTGCAGAAATGTTTTTATTTTCAACATGCAGGGTGGTGTAATAGAAACTGTGGCTAATACCTTGAAAAATGTGCTACAAAATTCATAATTAGAACATCAACAAGGACGAACGTGTGCGTCCTTGCATCTGGGCTCTGGACCGAATGGCTTTTGCGCATGATTTGGCGGAATATACCAAAGGCTCATGTCAGTTCTCCATGGAATCATCTATAACTCATTTGAGGTTCAACTGACCTATTCGAGCCATCGTCAATACAAAAAAAAAAAAAAACACCCTGATGTTGCAGTCGCGCCTCCTTTTCCAAAGCTTTATGGGATAGTATGGTGGCTGAGTTGCTTCCGGCCTCGCCGAGCTGCGGAAGGCTACTTTAGCGGGCCTCGTTAGGGATACTTGGCCGTACGACATCGAGCGTAGAAACCATATTAATTCTTTGTGCATCCGGTACTTTTTCTTGGCTTGATTTTTGCATTTATATCTTTCAATATATATCTATCTTTCAAGTATAGCTGAATTGTTGTCAGTAAGGCCATGGGTCATTACTGCGAAGCTGTCATTTGCTGGTCGCATGAAAATAAGCGAAAAAACCCTCAGAAATACCCCTGGATGAGAAAGATCCGGTTGCATAGTTGATTCTGATGATTCACTCATAATACGGCATCTTCATGGGTAACGAGCTGATCATGTGATTCATGTGAGCTGGAGCAGGCGGAGCTCTAAAACATGCAGGAGAAGTGGTACTCCAGGAGAGGTTTGAAAAGTGCTGATGTAGATAAGATCGCTATCGTCCAATGTTATTACGCACATGCAATAGACCTAAGCACTAGCAAGCTGTGCACCCGAAATGTGGTAGTCTCGGGAAAGCTAGATCCGGCAATTTTTTTTTGTTTTTGAATTGACGATTGCTTGAATTTCCAGTCTAGTAGCTAGAGACATAGCTGTGGCCAGTTCCAATAGACTCAGCTTTTAAATTTGCCCATGACACATAGGCTCGAGTTAGAAAATTAGTTAAGTCTACTTAATGAGCTGTACTTTCTAAAAGGGAGAAAACAATGCAAGAGTTTGAACGCTTAACACATTTGCTTGCACTGACAAAATCAACTTAATTTGTGAATGCAGACACAAAATGGCACTGAGGTTGGGATAAATGTAAAACAATCTACGGCTGACAGATGTGTTATGGAAGTGCTTCTCTTGAAAAGAATGATTGTCTGAGGTTGTTATACTCTCCTACTCTGTACCCGCATGACCCCTGATAAACAATGGAGGCACGTCCATCTTCATTAGCTTCCCTTTGGCCTGAAAAACATCACAGGAAAGGACACCATCCTGGTGCTTCGAGAGGAGGGCAGTTTCTAAGGCAGGACTGCATGAATGTAGCCTCATTCCCTTTGTGAAAAGTGATGGACGCCACAAAAATGTCTGACCCTGGCCGAGTAATAAAACTGCAGACTGCTTTGTTACTCTCTCCCCAAGCCTAGCATTATTATAACATAATGATATATATTGACACTGCAACAATGTTTCTCTTTCTTAGCATGCTTTTTCATGTTTACTGATTAATGCACACACATATAGTTAATGTTGAACTGGCATTTATCTGTTTAAGATTCCCATAGAAATCATGCTATTGACTTTGGCGAGTGTTGAATAAGTTGCAGATCTGTATTTGGCGGGCCTCGCCTTGGTCAAACATTCCCACATTAACAAGGAAAAATCTAATCTCTGTATTTCAACAACTCCTACACAATAGCTACAATTCTGCATAATGACTGCTTTGATGAAATGGGGTCTACTCGGTTACAGTTAGCAGATAACTGATGTTGAACAACCACCGTGAATGTAAGTCCGGCAACAAAATTATTCTTACTATTTCTAGTATCACCCATATTAGCCAAATGGACCAGTCATTAAGTAACAGGCTACAAGAGCAATTCTCCCACTGCCAGGAGCGGCTGGAAAAAAACACAGGAACAAACTGTCAGTGAATGAAGATGGCGACTGGTGTTGTGCCCATAAAAATAAAATAGTAGAAAAGACCAAATGAGATCAGACCTGAAATTTCCAGCAATGTGTTATATGGACAATTTGCCCCATAGAGCAACAAGCCGTTACAGGATCGTTAAACAGAATCGATAACCATCGCTGGTAAAATTACACTGCAGATGTCATTATGAAAACATGGAAGAGGCAGGGAGTCGTGTGTAGCTCGTAAAACACCAGGCCCATTCACGGCGTTCTGGCGGACTGGAAAGTGTTTCTCAGAGTGTGGGTGGAGGGGATAAAGGGGCTGATGGGTATGAGTGGGGGGGTAAGATCTTGATCATAAAGCAGCCTTAGATTCACATTTTTGTGGTGTGCCGACACACTGAAGGCTCCCTGCATGTTCCTCAGCATGCGAGCAGGAAGCACTTTCAGGCAGCAGAGCTGAGTGAGCTGGTGCATTCTGTGGGGCTCAATGTCAGCACATCAACATGTGGCACTTCCACAATGCACTGGGAGAGAGGAGAGGCGAAGTCACAGTTCCACTTCCTGGCTGGCTGTGCAGCGCACAGCTGTAAGTAGCTGACATCATGGCACAGAGCCAAAGCCATTCAAATAAGGGCATTTTTTTGGCAAAGAATTTAAAGGACCCTTATTTATAGAAAATACTTTTTCCCAATTCAGTCCACCCTGTACCTAACAGCCCAGAGAAGGTTGACTGTGAGGACCTCCCAGTTTAGTCGTTAGATCCCCCCCCACCTTGTCCAAGTCAGCGTTTCCACGTCAGTTTATGAAGGCGTCAAATTTGAGCTACTCACTCTTTATCAACATCAAACCTGCTGTGGGAAACAGGGAACAGAGAAGAAGGGCTTGAGTGACAGCTGCTGAACTTCCATCCCCTCCAGAACCGCTGAGAACACAACAGGACAAAGTTCATCAGCTGAAGGCCAGGAGAGGGATATCTGCACTCCAGTAAAACAGCCTGTCGGGTGACATCACTGTTCAGAGCAGCTAAATCCCGAGCAACAGGTCAGATGGATGGAAAAGCTGAACAGAGAGAGCACTGTGTGTATTGCAGTGGGACTGTGTGAAGCTCTGTTGTTCCAGCATCCGTACAGAGGCTCTGCCGGGATAGGTCAATGGGGAAGTTAAGGTCTTTCTCTGACAGCTCATGGTTAAACAGTACAAATGTTTAAGGGCTGCCAGCATTAAATGTCACAGAGAAATTCCAAGTGTGCTTCTCTGCTCTTGAGAGTCACAGTGTGATGCTAATTTGTAAGGGGCTTTGTTAGCATTTTTTACCCCGTCCTATTGATACAGTGTTTCCGCGAAAAATGAATTGAGTCATTGAAGTTGGCAAAAATCAGATCTATGATTAAAGTAATGCTTGGAATGTGTAACCCTGTTGTTTACTTTGATAATGCGATTGAATACTTAAAACCTTAGCAAAAATGATAGGCTTTCAGACCTTAGACCCTAGAGGGTGTTGCTATAGACATTCTGAGGTGGAGGCAGTATGGCATGACATCACTGCCTAGTCTCAAATCATCAGCTCGTACAAATCTTGTGTATGACCCCATGGTATAGGTGTTCGCTTGTAGGTGAGTGATTGTTTATCGTAGCACATCGTTAGCAGCATTTGATAGACTCAGAGTTTTTATTTTCATGTGCTGCCATCACAAAGGACATTTTTCTCAGACCTTATTTTCACCAACTTTCCCATCATTTTCATGCATTGACACTGGAGCAATGGAAAAGGAAGTGGGGAAAAATCCTAACAAAGCGGGATACAAAATGATGACAGGGCCGCGACTCTTTATCGTTCTACAATGACAATCAACCACAGTATGACAGCCGAAGTAAAATACATAATTGCACAGTTTTTCCATGCTAATTAAGCCCCTAAAAAGCAGGAGCGCAGTCTCAGCCCATTTTCCCCAGCCCATCTCCTCACCACATCCTCTAAGAGCAAAAAAGAGCAAACGTGATCAGCAATTATTTCCAACAAACTTTTATAAATAGGGGCCATTATGAAAATTTTTGGATTTCAGTTCTGCATTTGATATTTATATTATTCATAAAGACACCACAAAACAGCGAGCATTCTGCAATGCACTCTGTTACATTAATGTATTTCCTGTAAAAACAGGAAGTAAGGATGGACTTGGCGAGGCGTTGGACTGATGTCTCGGCAATAGCCAATACCGAAGAAGTGCTTCTTTGTAAACGTTACTAAAAGCTGTAAATTACCACAAAGCCCCCCTTCTTTGAAACAAATGAATTCCGACCATTTTTGATGTTATCAAGGGTTGGTAGAAAATGGGGAGGGCGGGATTACCTGCAGGCAAACCTGCAACAACGACCTATAACCACCAGCTTGCACCAAAGTAGCTCTTGCACATCATTCAAATTCTGGCAGTATCCCTGGTTATAAAGGATGCACTTATATTTAGTATTCATTCCGGAGTGCAGGGTGAGTCATAAATACACATTTTTTTTCATTTTCCAGGTAAGCTGTAAAATAAGTTTGGAAATATATACAAAACAAAGTTTTGTCAGGGTTGGGACAGATACTGGTACAACAGTGAACATGAGCCCAAAACAACACTGATTAACAGAATTTCATTTTCTTTTCATGAGGTCCTTAAATAAAAATAATGATTTTACTCTCCAGCAGGTGGGAACATTCTTGGAAACATACAGTGCAGTTAAAAAGTATTCGCCCCCTTCATGTTTTCTTCTATATTTGCTTATTTGCCGGATTTAGATGTTTCTGATCATCCTACTAATTTTAATATAAGACAAAAACACCATTTATTCCACAGCATTGTACTTTAAAAATGAAATTAACCAATCGTCAAGTTGCACCAAAACATGAAAAACCTAATTTAAAAAAGCCAGTTCTCCTCATTGAAACATCCTAATCCATATGCGTTTTTTTTTTTTTTTTAAACTCTGCAAGCATGTTTACTAATGAGGCATGCACCTCTGAGTAGAGATGTCATACTTAATTAGTCCTGCATCATAGGTGTTAGTACATGTCATACATCATGTTATCTAGGGTGTCTTGTTTCCCAGGGTGCTAAGCTGCACAGAGCAGATCTTTCAGCCCACTGCCTCTAATTGCTGTTACGTACAGTATCAGAAAACAGCTGTGAGGCCAGGGCTCATCCTGCTCCGACTGTAAGTAGACTCAAGCTAAGCTAGCACTATGTATTGGATCTATATCAAAGCAGTCAAAGAGAACTCAGCCCTGATCCAAAAGCAATAAGCAAATACAAAATTTGTATTCAATTATTTATGATAATTCTCTCAGACCAAACTGTCACCTCTGTTTTACAAAAGACTGATAAGTCACAAATTTAATGGCAATCATTTCTTTTCCAGTGTAAATTAAAGTTTCTCTTTTAAAATAATCTCTTGCAGTTTAGAACTAATAGCCAAAAACTGGTCCATGTGAGCCATTAATCATAACTGAAAACTAAAGTGCCAGACTTAAAAACAAATTTAAATTTAAGCTGCCACCATTCATTTGAGTACGTGTGACTGAGAAACAACATTATTTAGTTTAGGTGTTTTAAAACACCACCCCCCCATCTTCAATTACTCTAACTATAGTTGGGACTGCTGCCCGAGATTTGGGGCCCAATAAAAACCTCTCACTCTGAGCTCCATTATACCAGGGGATTCACACCCTGCACAGCAGCGCCTCTGAGGGCCCCTGTCAGCCAGGGCCCAAGCAATTATTCGAGCAACGCCTAACTCCAACCCCTTCCACCATGCCCCAACATACAGAGCCCCAGGCTAGCGTGAATAGGACTTTGTTCACTGTAAATGCCCAGCCTACCACATTTATGTTGCAAGCTTTCCAACTGCGCTTCCTGTAAAACTGTACACATCAGCTGAAAACCACAGATACTGAAGTCCTGGCCCAGGAAGAACTCATTAACGATAACTTTAATATCAGAATCTTGAGAAAGGGTATGGGAACTTTGGGAAGTAGTCATTTTGGCTTTGTCTTAAAAAAAACAAACACACATATTACTACAAGGCAAAGCCAAGCTTGACAAGACTTCCAGAATGGTTCCTTGAATTCAGCACAGAACAAAGAGGTTTAATAGCACACTTAGATGGAAGATGATATAAACGCCCTACTGCCCATTCCACAGCAGTATCTCATGCTCCTCTTAGACGTATCCAGCCCTGGAGGAAAACAATCCCATATATGGACACAGTGCAGCTGAGGAGTTGTCATAGTTGTAAAGCGTCATGCACAACTGAGAAGCCATTTGCCCCCAATCAATAACATTAAAGGGAAATCTCAAATTAAAAATGAGCAATTGTATTGATAAACAGCATCCACATTATGAGACCAATGTATATTTTCACACAGTACACCCTATTGTCTGTCGATGCGTTCAGGAACGACTCGCGAGAACAGGAATTCCAAAAATCGTAAGCCTTTATTGGGAGAAAAAAAAATTATATATATATCTATAATAAAGGGGTTGGGACCAGAAGACACAAGACTTGCCAAGCCAAAAACACTGTCCAAAAAGCAAAGTCAGAATAACAGGCAGGGGTCAGAACCAGTAAGGCAGATGAGCAACTGTACATGTTGACAGTAAGCCAAAAATCCAAGTCAGAATCCAGAGGGGTAGGTCATTCACAAAGCATCCAAAACAAATCATGGTCGTGCAAAAAAATGGGTCAAGATCCAAATAGACAAAACAGGAATAGTGGGGTAAGGCAATCTCAAGATCGGACGAAACAATCGTGAAGAAGCAATAAACAAAAGGCGTACTAGGCGCTCTGCACAAATAAGCATTGATCAATGTTCTGACAGAGAATGAACTGCAGTGAGGACTCTAAATAGACGGAAGGGAAGTCACATGCTATGCAGGGAACAGGTGAATTGGATGAGAACTAATTACAAAGGTAAGCATACATGGGTAGGTCCACAACGATTGGCAGAAGACAAAACACGAACGGGATCCACGCAGACTACCTATGACAGATAAACAGCTCCGGACAAGGAGTTGTAAATGCACAGACAGAGAGTGCAGAATAGCAATTAAGCACGTGCGAGAGATCTCGCAGAAACGCAGAAAGATGCAGGGAAAGGAAATCAAGAGGCAGAGACTAGAACAGGGCGATAGCTGAGATTGAATTAGTGGTAATTAGTAGGGTTGCAGCTTTACAAATTAACCCAAGTTTTCATTAGCAAGTTAGCAATATGTACAAGGATTAGTTAGGTTAGTAAACTATGATACAAAATATTAATTTTAGTTGTGTTAGTAATCAAGGAAAGCAAGGAAGGCAAAGGAAGCAAATGAGAATTGAAGTAATAATATGAACAGAGTGTCTAGAGACACGGCAGTTTTTATTGGTACGGCAGTCAATTTCAAGGGATTAGGATAAGGATTCAGGAATATGGTCAAGGGAAGGGTTAGGTTTAGGGTTAGGTTAGGGCAGGGCTTGAAATGGGGACTGCCGTACCTCTCCACATTGAAATGCATTGAAAAACTGCCGCACCTGTAGCAACTGCCTAATATGAAACACCAGAAACCATTGAAATCACCTGAAGCATGCAGGCGCACAGACTGGGAGAACGGACTGTACCAAACTGATCACAAGACAGGGGTGACAAGTGCAATGAAACCTGAAATGGCATGAACAGAAATCCGGGATGCAAAAAGGCAAAAAAGAATAAAGAAAAGGCGATGAATGCATGAACAAGGCATCAAAATACAGAGCCATAAAATATTGTTTTATCCAGGGTACAGCACACACTAATGGAAGGAGAGGAATTGCTGAATAAATAAATAAATAAACAATTTCCTGGTATACAAAGGACACAATTCATTACCTTTCAAAAAAGGAACGATGAAGTTTATTCATTTAAGATCTATTCATTATGTTGCACTTGTACAAGATATTTAATTATTATTTTTTTTAATTATGCAACAGAAGATGATTTGAAGCCGGTAAAGCATCAAACTCAAGGGCACAGCCACACCATCTCACCAGGGAACTGAACCTGTAACCTTGAGATTATGATACCAACCGATTACATAATAAGCCCCTTCAAAAGAGGCTTTAACGTGTCGGCTTCAAATGGGAAAATCTACCATCCCAAGTCCAGTGGCATAGAACAACGACAGGGTGACGCAATTCCTGCTTGTTCCTACCGCAGAATTACACATTGACTGCTACTGCTCTGAATGCATTCGTGAAATTAACACGAATTAATCTCAATGAATCAAAGACAAGTATTTTGCAGAAGCAGGCAGCAAGAGTGCTGACGGGGCTTTGTGAAAGGCTCCATTGTAACTTAATTGCACATCTCTTCAGATGTACTTAATTAAGTAAGTATCCCCGGGAAAGACTGCCAGTGATGACGTGAAAGACTGCACCATCTAAGTCACTGCTCAAAGCCCTTTACCTTTAAGGTCTTTGCATTTGGAGTTTAACTTTACCAAGCCTTTTAAGTATCCAGAATAATGCAAAGGGAAAAGAATGCAGTCCATAAATCCTGCATTTGATATTTATGCTTCAACAGATCACTCCTGACAGACATCCCAACCTGAAAGTGTCCCTTCATTTCTCCTGTTCATGTTCTCCAAGGTAAAGGAGAGTGGCAGAGGCAATTAGCGTAGCCTTGAAATTCTCCACAAAGGTATCCATAATGCACACTAAGGAGCCAGAACTCATCTGGGGCTGCTCCTGTGCCCACAGATCAGCTGTACTGCAAACCCCATCTCCTCTCGCTGGAAATGCCCCAAAATGTCATGGATGAAGAGGCTGGCGTCGTGTGACGGGGCTGTAGTGGTGCACATGATCCATCAGCAGTCACCTCTGTCTCAGAGCTCAGCTGGTGCTCCACAACCAACATCTGCAACACGCACATACTTGAGCTGATCTTCCAAGAGGCCGGTCACTCTCAGTGCACACCTTTAATAGCCCCTGTTATGTGTGCTTGGCTCTACAGCAGAGGTGCTTTGCTGTTTGGCTGCTTTATCAGTCATACAAATGTGAGAAGCCAGAGAAACCATTAAAACATGAGAAAGGTAGGAAAACCAGCGATGAAAGGTGAACAAAAGAATATTTGGGAAAGTTCATATTGCGATTGCAATAGTACGCATTGATTTTGCAAACAAGTCGATCACAAAACCACAACTTTTGAAATAAAAATGAACAAAATTAGCACATAAAAATGAAATTGAGTTGCAACGTGAGAAAAAAAGTTGTGAAAAATTCAGGAGTGTGCATGAGGAGTCAAAAATGCAATTGACTGAAGTGAGTGCCAGTGTTTGAATATTGAAATAACTATTTTTCATTTCTTTTGGACTGCATAATGGCACAAAATGGAGAAAACAGGATTAGGTCACAACTCAGTATACAGACTGTGTTTGCAGCCATTTATTTTGAAAGAGCAACAGTCAATGGGGAAACTTGAGCACTCAACCAAGTCGATCTCTCAGTCAGAGTTTTGCTTTTGTGGGTCTGGCTTTTGTGTTTCCTCCAAACGCAAAGTGAATTTTTCACGCAGCCAGATTATGTACAGTGAAAGCAAAGATGCAAAAAAACGTGAGATGTGAGTTTGCACCAGCAATATGAATGGCACGAATGATGAAACAGGAGTGGCGTAAATGCATATTGCATGTTGCACAAGGTGAAAATATTCAACTTGAGTTAAAAATTTGCACGAGTATGGTCGTGCTTTGAATAACATTATTGCTATTAAGGCATCATTAGCTGGCAACACTAAATTGCTCAAACTGCAATTTCATTACTCGAGATAATGGGAAAGTGATGTCAAAAGTATCGATTTTTCAATACAAATTGATTCTGAACGTTTCAAAGGATTTCAATAGTCATTTTCCAAGGTCGGTACACTAGTACTAGTGAGTTGACGAACACACACCCGCAGAACCCCCCTCAGCCTCGCCTCCTCTCACTAATTTAAAGATTCAAAGGGGCTGTGCACACAGGGTGCATGTCCATCTTCCAACGTGTTGTTTTTTGTTTACCTATAATTTTTTTTCCCCCAGTGGTAACATACTTGTTTACCTATATATATATATATATATATATATATATATATATATATTTATTTATTTATATTTTTTTTTCCAAGGGTAACATGCGCAAAATGTGCATCTTTATGCTGTTTTATTCATTTGTTACTAAACTAAGCTATACTTGAAGAGACTGCAAATTACAATATAAAAGGTAAAATCAAGCCAAGAAAAAGTACTGGATGCATTAAGAATTAATACGGCTTCTACACTCGGTATCGTATGGCCAAATATCCGTAACCATGCGTGCTAAGTCTGCTAACGCAACTTTTCCCCCCCAGTAGCATGAGCCCAGAAAAGATCTAGCCGCCAAACTACCCCATAAAGCATCTGAAATGCGGCTTGATAAAACATCTGGGTATTTTTCTTGTATCGACGGACTCTTAGAATGGATACGCAGCTCAGCAACAATTATTTTCGAAGCAAAACATTAACGGCACGGCTGCAAGTTGGCCTGGCAAAGAGATGTTAATATCAGCAGCTAATTAACATTGCATAAATATTTCTAATCCTCGTTCGACAACCACAACGGACAGTACCCTGGATTAATGTGCAAGTCAGTTATTCAACCCCAGTGATTTCATAGCAATTTTATCATGTCCTATGAAAGGATAAGTAAGCTAACAGACCCCCTGTCACTGAACTGAAGTAATGCTCGGAATCTTGGTGCAAGTTAAACCAAGTGAAGTTAAAATAATTAACTTCAACTGCTATTCCTCTGCAGTTCAACTCCAAACTTTTATGGTCTACCATTCACTTTGCCAATGCTGCTTCCTAAACTGCGGTTGGCCAACTGCAACAGAGTAGACTTAAGGGAGAGAGTAAGCAGGCCTTAAGGAGACACGAGTTCAAACAGCCCATTTCAGGCTGAAGGAGCCTGAGGTGCTGCACACAGAAATAGGTGCTTTATGAACATCAAACATGCAAAGGTTTGTAAATAGACCGTGAAAATGAAATATTAACTGGGAAATAGGTGTAATAAGACCACTTTAATGATCTAGGAAATAATAGTCTTGGAACCACAATGACAGAAGCCTAACAGAAAAAATGCTTGCAGACAGTAAGCCAGTCATAGGTCTACTAGAGAAAGCAGAGAATGTCACATGTAAAAGTTGGTATAAGTTATTAAATGGAATAGTTTTTAGAGAGAGCAAAAGACAGACGTCACAATTCACCACAATCCAAGAAATACCCAAACATATGCGCTATAAATTCAGGATGTTTTACTTTTTCAATCAACCTTGTTTCCAGTTCCATATCAGTTTGACCATAAAAAGCTGTACTTCTGTCAGTCAGTATTTTCCCCTTTGTCCTGCCATTTTTCATCAGCTTTCTTTTTTCCTGAAAACAGCTGAAGCTCGGTTCAAAAACAATGACCTGCGGCTAAATGCTGAGAGACCCTTAAAGCTGGCGGATTCAAATCAATACATCTGCCACCAGCCAGAATCGCTGTCTCCCTCAACACCTGCGCCTGTCTCCCACATATCTGACAAACCCGAGGCACAGCTTCAGTAGCTGCATGCCTGGGACATTCCAGACGGCCATCAGCTCTACATCACCACTGCAAGAGCAAACACAAGCAAACAGCCAAAATAAATGAAAAGGTATGAATAAAGCACATCCATCAGCAAGTGACTTACCATGGTTAACAGCCCTATCACTGCAGTTTCTTTGTACTTATAGCATTAGCATAATCCATGCTTGCAGTAGGGCGAAACAGGTGTGACCGGTGAAAGTGCGGGGTTGGTTGTTGCAGGTGTGTTTCGGGGACTTACCTAAGGAAAAAAAAGAGAGAGGAGGGGAGGGATTGAGTTAGCAGGAACTATTCTGGAGAGGAGATCAGCAACTTAGCGCAGGCTTAAGGAGGAATTAGCCTCCGTACCGCAGGGCAGGGGTAATAATCGGGGGAGGAGAGAGGAGCTGAGGTGCCCAGTTGTTCGAGCTATTGGAGTACATTCCACCATGACCAGGTGGTTAGGGGGGCGCCGGAGAATAGCTGATAAACTCACGGAGAGGAGTGCTCCGGATAAGGCAGGGCTGATGTTAGCTTCTGTGCCACTCCCGCCTCTACTAGCGAGGTCAGCGCCAGTCGCCTGCTGGGACTGAGCCAAGAATCTCCTAGGCAACTGATATAAGCGCAAGAGAGCCATAAATAGACCAGGCGCAAGCTCCGCTCCGCTCTGATCCCGAGTGAGACGCGCCGCCACATTTCAGCACTTTCATCCTTCCACTACACTCCGCCATCAAGGGAGGGTTTCACCAATGCTGACACAATAAGTGAACATGCATTTGCTGACCAAGAGATGCAATGAGTTTCCATGTTTTTTCATTAGCATTTAGATCCAGATTTCATTGTCCATGCATTGTCAATGGCATTACAATCTTGCCCCTCTTAAATTATGATGCTAATGTGTGTAATGCATCTTCACAGCCCTGCCCACACCATCCTCAGCAGACAACTTGTCCTCTAGCTTCAATAACTGGAGCACTGGAGGCAACATTTATTTATTACCAGACGTGGAAGCATCGGCTGGTCTTGTTTTCACTGTGTGTGAGTGTGTGTGTCTGTGTGTGATCATGGCAAAATGTGGTCTTAGAGACACCCGTTGTTGGAGTAACTAGCTACCAAAATAAGTAAGAAGTTTTGCTTAATTTGCAAAGTATTCATATGTCTTTCAGTCTGTGTACAGATTTTGTCACCACAATAGCAACACAACCGTGCAATATACCATTACAAAAGTAAGCAGGTGTATAGTTGAGATCAAAATGGAGGCCAAGTTGGAAGCAGGGTTTGGTCTGACAGGGTGACTAGGGCAATGGATGTAGGAGGGTAAGACGACCAGTTGGTGTCATCCATTCATTCACTTACTTTTTTTATTCATTAATGACAGCATGAGATTTTAACATTTCATGTTACCACATATCTTACGTTTAGGCCTACAAATCAGTTTGAATATAGACAATAAGGTCCATAAGATTTGGACGGTGAAAATATTCATCATGTTTGTTCAGTAGAGCACTAAAATAGATTTGAAATGAATTAATCTGTGCTTGAATGGTAAACATTTTCCACAAAAGTATTTCAGGTACTACATAGAAATTTCCTTCTGCCCCCAGGCTCAAAAGTGTTTGGACACTACTCTTCCAGGAAACAATTCTTCTGTTATCCACCGTAGTTGGATACCTGTGGTCTCCTGGGCCTTTTGGTGTTCCTGAGTTCACCGGAGCATTCTTCATCTTTAAGAATAAACCAAATAGTTGATTTAGTCAGAACTGATGTTTTTGTAATTCTACAACACTTTTGTTTTGCTTTTGTGACAGCTCCATAGAATTCATGCTGAAAGTTAACAGCAACAGATTGAAAATGCAAATGCCAGCTGCTGGATAGCTCACTCGGTTAAGGCAGAAGTGACTGTCACGTTGCGGGTTCGAGCCCCGGTCATACCAACCGGCAGTGGACGGCAGCTTTTCCAGAGTAGCGCACAATTGGCTATTTCACTACAGGGTTTCAAATTGGGAAGGGACTGACGGGAAAGGGAAATAAATAGCTTTGTTCATGGCTCAAGCGCCTCCTGTTGGCCAGACGGGCGCTCGTTCTAAGTCTGTTCATGTCCGGGAATCCTCCGCCCTCGTTCTGAACTTGCGAAGATTCAACCAATGAGTGTATAAGAAGCGGTGGCTGACAGGCGCTTGCTTTGAAGGAGAGCCGCAAACTGTCTTCACTCCCCTGAACTGGCAACAAGCGGTCACAAACGAGCAAGCCTTGTACATAGTTCACCAATTGGGCATTCCAGATTCGGGCGGGATTGGAGAGGCCATATTTATTAAAAATGCAAATGCCAAACTTCAAATCAATTCCATACATTTTCTCTGCTTACTTGTGCATAAAATACTGAGGAAATAAGACCGGCAGTGGAACAGCTACGCAGCCACATGTCCATTTACCTTTGGCCCCTTAAAAATGGCGGGGAGAAACCACGTAAAGAAAATGGTGAAATTCCTACACCATTCACCCATCTGGAGATAAATACCTTCAAATTAAAGCTGAAAGTATGGAATAATGAATAATACCCATAATAATCAACACTGTGATAACCTTCGTGTGAATCCTTTTCATGTCTCCATCCAGGAACTTGCATATCTTTTACAGATATTGTCTCCTTTGATTTGTTCACGTCCTGCATGCTTACCCAACCAGCTGTTACTTTTTCCATCCCCTCATTCTCTATTGGAGTATATATTCCTTACTCTTATCACCTGAGTGGAAGTTTCTGGATTGTCTCTTGCTATATGCCCTTCAACAACCATGTCAGTATTTCCTATTATAAGATTATTGTCTGCTGAAATTATTTGTAATCGTTAATGATAGTTAAATACAGAAGTTATTTCTGCAGTTATATATGATAACTTGGTCTCAGGGATATGGACCGTGAGCTTATTAATCAGCCCTCAGTCTGTTTCTCAGCTCACTTTATTAGGAACACTTCCCATGCCTTCTATGCTCATCAAGATTGAGACTGTGTTCCCGCTAACCTCCCTGTGCACTCCATCTGGCAGCTGTCCCAGATCGTCACTAGCTGGGCGAGGACACACCCCTTGCACCCATGCCTTACAGTATTACTATCAATAAGCCCTCCTACTGGATTGTACTGTGACTCCACATCTGGTTCCAGGTCTGGATCATAATTAATTATTTAGTTTCATCTCCACGGTGGTGTGGTTCTCAGCAACAATAACAATAACGACATGAATGTCCAAGGATTTCTGGACCTGACCGTATCTTAGTTGGTTTAGCCTCCTGAAACCTTAAATTTTTTGGAGCTAAAACCAAAGCCAAACCAAGGAGTATTCTGGTCTTCAACAGTAAATTCATGAGAACAAAAACTAATTTGACAAAATGCATTTGAGAGCAGGGTTCCCACCCAATACCAAACGACTCAAACCAAGAACCTAAACGGAATGGATTTTCATGGACTTTATTGAATACAAATTTATTCAGATCTAAAATAGGTGTATTTGATTCAAGCAAACACTATTTGTGAGTATCATACCTAGTAAGGGCCGGATAATTTTAGTGAGAGTATTATATATCCTGCACAGTAAAACACAAAACAACACTAGCAGCAGGATGCTAAGTGATCATGACTGCCAAGCGTCGTAGTCAACTCAGCTTGCAGTAAAAATGACAACATGAATTGCCCTCAAAGAGGCATTCAACTGCTATAACATTATCTCCGGCCAAAAGCCACTTGAATTCTTAACACGCAAGAAAGAGCTGACAGTCATCTAGACCTTCCTGTTAGGTGGCAACCCCTCTGACCAGGAGCAAATCCATATTAACACATCACTAAAGGAAGAATATTTAATATTTACTTCAGTTGCTCAGCATCCCTCTGATTGAATGTACAGAAGTACCACACTGAGGACAGTTCACAGATGTCAGATAGGCGTGGCATTGCAAGGGAGCACTGCAGGCGGACGCGACCACCACCGGTGGGTGGGGCCACACCATTCATCAGAGACTAAACGGTGAAAACAGAGCTTCTCCGTCTTCTCCAGCAAGGCGTCCCCACATCCGGTCAGCACATCCTCTCGCCGCCCCCAGTACTATCCCTTTCACTTTAATTAACAACATTTTCCCCTGCAAGTATCTGTTCCAAACGAACCCCTCCCCTAGCGTCGTTAAAAACAGACTCCCAGGAAATGTTCCAGATGCCAGCACAAGGGGCACTGCCCCCCCCGAGAGGAAATAGCTACTGAGTCAGACATAAGGTTGAACTTCCCCCTCACTTCTGTCTGCTTTTTCATAATTGACATGGCACACCGAGTCAAGGCTTCAAAAGGATCCCCACAAAAAAAGGTTCACTCTCGAGCTAACATCCGGCCACATATTTTCAGGAAGGGGGACTTTGTCCTCACAGAGGTGATTTTGCAGTCTAGGTAGGTTGATCCTGAAAACCTGCTTAGCATAGCTGCTTGGCAGAGTTCAGGAGGACCTGTGTCCCTTGAGGAAGGGGTTTCTCAAGATGAAGGGGTGGGAGGGTGGAGGGAGCAGAGTTCATCCAAGGTCAAACTCAGATGAAATATCTTCTTAGCTACTGGGGTTACCCTGAACAATGAGGATGGCAATCCCTTGGATATCTAGTAGTGCAAAGGAACAGTTTTTTTGTTAGTTAAAGGCACTGTGAAAATGGGTTTGAAGAGTTAATTACTTTTTAAGTCCTTATTCTCTTTGTTTTAAGCTTCTACCAGCAAGAAATGTAAGTGTGACCTTTAAATTTCAAACCACATGCCATGATAAATTGACAAAAAGAAGATTAAAAATAAGCACCGTGAAAGTCTTTTCTCTCTCTTGAATGAGTGACTAACATTTTCTGTTATGCAGGGCTTTCAGCCAACGAACAGAATCTGAAATGTGCTTTTTAAAAACATTAAATCGCCCACACCCTTAATCTTAACTACATCAAGACGATATGAATTTGTGGGTCGTGAGATACATTGCATTTACAACTTTTGCATCGCATATTATCATTAACCATATTACGGTAAAAACCTATGTCCTCACGTATTGCCAATCACCCATCTAAAAGTGACCGCACTCTCTTTCTGTGGTTAAACACAAAACAATTCAGTAAAAAACTCAAAAAATATATACACTCAATTGGCAAATGCTACGTATCTAACAATGGAATCAAATGAAATTGAAGCAACAATGGCACAGTCCTAAATCTAATGCCTTTTTCAGCGATTGGCATTCCAAGTGGAGGTCATTGCTCAAAGGGGCTAGGTCACTTGCTGGGCATGCGCAGTTTGGTCGCAAAACTTAAGTCTAGCATCCACCATTACAAAGGGGGAGCCCAACAATGCGAATGAATCTATCTTTCTTTCATGTCAACAGCGTAAAATATTTAAGGGAGTTCCTGATAACGTAGGTTAATGAACAGGGCCACTCCCAATGCTCCTTCCTATTCATCCTTACGCCGATATACACCTCCTACATTCCCACAACCCCCGCTCGTCTCGTTTCTACATCCCTCCCACCCTTCCCCTCTCCAAGAAGGAAGCAAGAAACAGCCATCACCTGGGACCCTGGGGAGCTTGGGAGCCACACGGACTCTGACAAGAGTTGCGAGCCCCACCCTGAGTCTCGCCACCTGGGGGGCGCCCAACGTCCGTGCAATCACAGACCAAGTCCAACACCACACCCGCCCCAATCTCCTATTCGCCCGATCTCCGATCCGCAATCCCACCCAATACTCTACTTTGGGAGTGGTACAGAATTCATTAATAAAAGAAGAGTGCTGCATTATTAGGCAATGTTGTGGGAAGGAAATTTTGGTTATGTTTAACTTCCTGAGGACAAAATATGGCTTTGAGGAATCCAAATGAGAGAAGGCATCGGCTTTGACCCGATCACCCTTTCAAAGCCAAGAAAGCATAGGAAGACAGACACAAAAGGATATGGATTGAAAAGCAAGTACACACAACTTGGAAAAGACTCAAAAATACCTGAGGCCTGAGGCCTCGTCCACAAGGAGACGGAGATTTTCAAAACAGTCCTTTATTTTATTTTATTTTTTGTCATCCACAAGGCATTGTTTCTAAAAATATCTGCGGCCACACGAAGATGCCCAAAAACGACCCAAAAGGCCATAGTAAATATTCCAGGCCTGTGTGTGGCACTGTATGGCTTCTATAGAAATAGACCAAAAACATATTCGCCGCTTCCTTCTCCAGTTTTGGTCCATTTCCGTAGAAATGCTACAGCGCCATACAGCCCCGCATACAGGCCTGGGGGCTGTGACGTCACGTCATCGTTCGAAAAAAATCCGTTTCAGTTGTCCACACAGAAATGCTGAGGTGGCGTTTTCAGATTTTCTCACTTTGGAACCTGTATTCAAAAAATACCGTTATCAGACTGCGTTTTCGCCGTCCCCGTGTGGATGCAAGGCCGAAAAGATAAAATATTTATGCGTTTTCAAAAAAATCATTCTCATGTGGGCAGGCCCTGATTCCACGTTTGTCGCGCATTTGCTCTCACTGGAGTTATGGAGAAGAGAGAGGTGAGTGCAGAGACATTTCCATATGCAACCTCCACTTTTTACGGCTTTTTATTTTCTGGAACGATTTCAAAAGGTAGCACAAATATATTTTGGGGGTTTTATAAGTGAAAAGGGGTTTAGAATATCAATATCGAATGTTAATATAACGAATGCATATGTGGCGCAAGCACTAGCAAAGCAGTGTTTATGAACAGTAAAATGGTTGCCGTCGATATATGCCGGTAAATTCTTCTTTCCATAAGTCAAACTGTCCTTTCAGCATATCAATCATTTCACATATTGCAACTGCATGGTGCTTTATCTTGCCATTTCAATTTCTCCAAATAACCTTCGCCACGTCGTCTAGCTGGCTACAGCTAGCGCTTGAAGTAGTCTGCTTACTCAGCTAACCTTGATAGTGTATGGCTACATTGCAGTATTTCAATTAGCCCACGACCTCACTGTGTTAGCCATCTACCAAGCTAGCTGTATAATTTGCATTTGACTTGTGTGATAACGTTGTTTGCATTATAGCTCAACTATAATTTGAGTTTCTGTATGAAGTAATGGACTTGGTAGTCAGATGACTCGATCAGGTTGGTTGCAAGAAGGTCACACAATCATAATATTCACAACTGCGCAGTCTCAGATCATGTTTTTTTACTAACGGTTCCGTCCTATGCCCAGCTATTGACAAGGCCCTTTTAAAGAATGGACACAAATGATCATTTTGTCAAGTCTAGTCATTTGCAATGACAAGTAGTCTTCTCCCTGGCTGTGTAAAATAGCACATTCATGAATGTATTGGAATATAATTAGCCATGTCTTTCTGATTCCAAAGCCTTGCCCAAGCTAGTGAGCTTTCACATGTGCAAAATGATCAGCTTTTTCTAGTGTCACTAGTTACTTCAGGTAAAACCTGAACAATGATGAAAAGTGCATGCAGTATTATTGTTGCATCTGGACAAATATGAGATCAGCCTAAGATAGTAATACAATGGTTATCATATGATCATTGTAATTATCAATATTTCCAGCAAAGGGTGGATTTTATTCCATCAATCAAAATTTCATGAAGCAGAGATTATGAAAGTGGGCAAAGTTTTCAAAATATGAGTCATTAGAATTCATTGTTTGAACATAATCATGACACATAATTTATAGACGCTTTCCTGCAATGCCAGAGACAGTCATGAGGTAATGTTTCCAGTGTGGGTAGCGCAACCAAGTCAGTACATGCCCATTCTTGAGATGCCCACAATTGACAATATAAAATGTCAAATTATTCTTGGATAAGAGAAAAAGAAAAACAGGAAAAAATGATTACATTATAATAACAAGATTTTCCCATGCTGGTCCACAATGGCATATAAGTACTAATATAAACCAACAGAAAAAGCAGCGCTCTGGCTCCAAGCAGAGTACATTGTGCATGCCATAATTCTATAAAAGCCATTTAAAATCCCCAGGACTCAAAATCCTTTTCAAAGACATAAATTTTGCTGTGTTTATGAGTGGCTCTTCAGATATCACTCCTATACAGTTATTTCTGAGAACTCAAAATTTTACTTACTTTTTCAAGAAAGATGAATACAGTCCAATGTCCATTCCTATTACACTGCTGTCGCAACCCTCATGTGAATGCCCTACAGGTCTCCTACCACTCAGCAACATACATGTCCATTAGAACTAATAGGCCCGTTTCCACTGAAGAAGTTCCTGGTAGTATTTGGGGGGCAGGAACTACTACAGGAACATTCACTCGGCCCTCTCAACTGCTGTGTCTCCACCGAGAGGGTGAAGTGAGAGGAAAGGAGGAAAGTTGTGTGATGTCCTTTTAAAAATGCGACCCCTCGTCGTCTGCTGAGTTTTAAAAATGCCGGCTATTTTGTCGCTTTCTGTTGACGTCACGCCCCACCCTGAGTAAATCCAATTAGCAGCAAATAAACCCCAAGCCCCACCCAGGAGGTTTTTGGGGCCGTCCAGAGTACCTACTCAGAGGCAGGGACTTTTTTAGCCCCTGTAAAAGTTCCGGAACACTGCCCTTTGGGGGTGGTTCTGGTGGTGGAGACACACAACAACGGCCCCGGCCCTGTAAAATTACCACGAAGTTCCTGCGGTGGAAACGGGCCTATTGTCTCATATGATTGGTTTGCATCTTCCATGCTCCCCTAATCTCTGGCTGTCCTGTTCCATAGATACCCACCTCTGTGTGCCTGACATATCTATGGCCTCTCTTTTTAGTTGCAAGTGGCTGGATTGTAGTTTACTACAAGCATTTAGAACCAGTCAAAATTTACTAGAAAAGCTCTTCATCATTTAAAAATAAAACAGAATCTTTAATGATAGTAATTAGTAATCTCCAGGATTGGGACCAGGTTCCTGTTAATCCTTTCTCAATATGTTCCCCTGTCCAATTTATTAGGAATAAGCTCCCAGTCCTTCTACAGTCATCAGGAGTGGAACCGTGTTCCTCCTAAGCCACTTTATCCTGCCATCAGACAGTTCGGCTCTGGTGAGGGGTGCGCTCCAGCTGGCAGTCATCCCCGAGAGCCACTGGCTGGAGATTGGCAAAGCCTGCACTGCTTTGCCCACAACATCGGAACTGACCTGAGGTATTCTATTCTATTCAATAAACCCAAGAACTGGATTGTACTCGATCTCTGCACTTGATTCCTGGACTGGATCATAACAATTGCCTCCTTTACCCACCCGTGACATGGATTGTGTGATCGTCTACTGGGGGACCAATGGATGCAGAGTCATATAAAATCACTAAGCAATTATAAAATTTCCAAATAAAGGCTTACCTTAGTCTAATTTAAAAATGCATTGCTAATTTATCCCTGTCTATTTTTGTGTACATATTGAAAAGAGGAATATTCCAGAAAGGATTCTTGATTATATTCTGAGTGTGTTCAGTGAACTTTGAGATATATTGCACAGCTCATTTGGATGTCTTTGCTGACACTGAGTGAGAGAGTACCTGCAGCACACTAAGTGGATAAATATTTCATGAGGCGATCAGACACTAAGCTGCTTGAGACTGGCAAACACCACACACTAGTGTTTAACACTGCAGCTGGTTCAATAATAATGCAAGCCGTACATAAATATTATTAGATAATTTTCCTGCGAGAATAGCCAGGTCTGCTTATTAAAAAGAAAAAACATAACAATGAATGCTCGATGGCCATTCACACAGTCCTGCTGAGAAAGTATAATGCGTGGAAAATACTCTGACTGGCTGATGGTTTCTCTGTTCATCTGTTTATTTTCTTTAAAATTTGGACTTGCAATCATTCACGATAGTGGTACATGCACTACAGTGCACGTAATAGACGCATTATCAAATACACTTCTTCTGGGAACCATACAGCTATCTTACACTTTACAGGCCACATGGTCCAACTACAAGAGCTAGCTAAAAACAGCCGAGTGGTTTGAACATCAAAGCAGCTAAACAGATAGGCACGTGCACCAGTTTGCGAGTACATTCTCTCATGCATGCATTCACACACATGCACATACACACAGTTCTGCAGCTCATCTAATTCAGGCTTCACACACGCCTAAGGATACAGTTTCCATTTAGTCTCACTTTTTTGCAACACTATTCATGGAATGTGGATGGAGTTTCATGTAACTTTCTCCATGTATAAGTTCGATACAACATGAACTATGCCAATGTATTAACCCTTTAACGTTCAGCTCAACTGTTAGGTAGACCAAACCAACGTTTTCCAATATCCCCCCCCAGCTTTAGACGTTAAGGGGATTTGAATGAGCTTTATCGCAGGATGTAATTTTATGTAGCAACAGATGTTGCAAGAAATAAAAACAATTTGCTGATCAGGCAGGGGGAAAATTCAAAATTTCATATTGAGCAGAAGAACCTATATTTTTACTGACTTCTGCAAAAGAAACCATACAAGGGTTTAGTGACACTGCACTTTCTATCCACAAATTCTTTAGATATTCAGCATAAACCATAATAAATCTAATAGACATATAAAAAAACTCTAACAAAATTGTACATAAAAATATATTGTATAAAAGCGCTTGTGAATCGCTTATTGTGTTCATGCATTGCTACCTCATGATTTCTTGAACATGCTGAGCTAAGTGTTTTTCCTGAGTGGGTTTTTGGCCCCGGATGAGCTCCATAAACTACGCTGCCAAGCCAACATTTTGCCTCCCCCGCGTGAGCCAGTGACGGAGGTGCACAGTGTGTAAATAGGCCAGGCCCCTCCAGAGGGCAAGGGGCCAGGGGAGAGAGGAGGAAGTCTGTCAGTGGGACACTGGCTCTTCCGGAAGGACACGTCCCAATGGTCCCACCACGCTTCCTCTCGTCTGGCAGGCGGTTTGGCCTATGCTGGGGCCCCCTTGCTGGTGTGAGTTACACTCAGGCCCAGGAAGCGCCCAAAAAGTACCATGTCTTTCATCCATCAGGCCAACAGTGCGGAGTGTGAGGGCTGTGAAGTAATCTGAAATCAGGCCCCAGCACAAAGGACACTTTATTTCTACGGGACCTTACGCTGCAGAATGAGTAGTGCATTCTTTTGCTCGGGGTGAAAACCTACCGATCGATAGATCAACGAGAACAGGGTTCGGCAGCCCTGGTGTGTCAGAACCATCCTCCGCCTCATTTGTAATGCTGCGATGGCATTATATTGTGTTTTGGAGGAAGAGCTGCAGATCTTGTGGCCCCAGCTGTTGTACCCTGTGCCACGTGTTGCTGTTGCCACTGATTCATTCTGTAGCCCTCCATCCCTTGGTGACCCCATTGATACCTGCTCCCACCCACATTACACACATCAGAGACGCACTGGAAGCCTGCCAAATGTGCTGCTGTAGTGGTGCACACAAAAAAATAGCCATACCTGGTGGGCGGCTACTCGGTACCTTTCCTCTCAATCTCTTCGACACATTTCCCATGTTTTTCTGAGAAAATGTGAAGGAAAAATTGAGCTAATCTATTCAAACCAATATGACGGGGGTTCCTCAAATTACAGCGCAATGAGGAGATACAGTATATTGTATGCAGTTTCCATACACTTCGCTAAAAGATAAACAAAGGAGAGAGATAATGGTTTGCAAATGCTAAGTAGCGATGATCATACAAATGGTTTTGGTTTAACTTTTTGGTTTAATTTTGGAATGATTCTGAGTAAAATGTCTCTGTGCTCCTATAGGTGCATATTTTCTAATTAGTTTGAGAGAAAGTTAGCTGTGTGGAATAGGACAGTCAAGCAAGGCATGACCCTCAAATGTCACTGGAGTGGAGCTCACTACAACGAATCAACTTCATCAGGAGCCTCGTTCTTAAAGCGGTGGTGAGGATTTCTTACGCATCGCATCCTGGAAATGAGCTGGTGCACTTTCCCTGATGCCATTACATCACCTCCCGGGCCCCGGCGCTGCAGGCATTTATATTCATCACATCGCATCGCTACATGTCACTGCCTGTTTAGTTTCCCAATTTACAATTTACTTCAAGGAGAAATGGACTTCAAACCTGTACAAGACCTCTCGCTCTGACCAGCGCCTCACCTTTTGCTCTTCCATGTGCTGCTGCACATGAATTCAGTTTTCTAACATGGAAAGCAATAAGAACTTCCTGACACTGCGGAAGGGCAGCTCTATTTATCTTGCTGTCGCACAGACATCCATGAGCCAGCTCCCAGCTTTGTATCTGAAAATCATGCCCAGCCGGTTACATGATTTGTCACTTAATGTTGATTCAATATGACTGGCAAAAAACCAGGGCATTTCTGCAGTTTATGAGTGGCTCTGAGGAACTACACTCGACCCAAATAAACACCCAGGTTCTCTGCTGGCCGCATTAAATAAAGATGTACCATCTGTCAGCTGGTTCCCGTTAGCGGCCGGTCCAGTGATAAAGGACACGCTCTTATAAGAGGAGTGTCATTAACAGGTTGACACCATGTCTGGGTGGTTGGAGGGGATATGGGGTACGGGGCCTGTCATGCTTCAGCAGTGCCAGACTGTAAGAGGAGCCACTATAACTATAAGCTTAATACAGTATTACAGCCCTGAATGTTTGAATTCTGCCTCCTCTCCTTATTACAGCGCACTTTCAGTTCCAGGCAATGCCTCCACATACCCGACTCAACCATATTACATAACTCAGTTATAGGTTAACAGATTCCATAGACAAATACAAACCCATCCATTCTTCATCCATTTACATCAATATTTTTTATGAAACGCTTTGATTTTTGAAATGGTGAAAAATAGGGAAAAAAAATTTGGGAAAAAATAGGGAAAAAAAATAGGGAAAAAATTTGAGTACAATAGCCAGGTTTGGGGGGCACGCACTTGCCTAAGGATTCTCAACCTGATCCAAATAGGGCTCCTGCGGGTGTAGGCTTTTGTTCCCACCATGCAGTAACACACCTAACTCCCCAGATAGCAAGCTCCTCCGCTCCGGATCTGCCGCGGATCTGCCCCGGATCGGCGGCATGCCGGAGCAGATCCGGAGCGGAGGAGCTTGCTATCTGGGTCTACTAATCAGACCCCAGAGTCTTTATTAAAGGCCATCATTATTAGAATGAGGAGAATAACTGATAGTTTGGCCCACAATGGCCCTTCCCAGATAAGGTTGAGAAACACCGCTGAAGCCAGACAGCATGTTTCATATCATGCTAGGGACAGGAGTTTGACTAGAGGAGAGGGAAAGATGCACATAAGACTAGGATTTGCTGACCACAGTGTTTCAGGGATAGTAAAAACCCCACAGCAGACACGCTTTCTCCCGCGGTTTGCGACACTGCTTTTGATGAGGTCAGCACTACAGGAAAAGATGTCTCTCTCAGAAATTCTCCATTCCTTCTCAAGCTGAAAGAAAACATAAATTGATCTTGCCAGGATTATACACAGGTCTTGAACCTGAACACTCCTGTTCTGCAATGCTACTCCACTAAAAGTCACCGAGTGCAAATGGATGACACTGCTACATTGTCAGCTATGATGGTGATCTGAATGTGTAATATTGTACTTCATAACTAGAACATTCAACTTCCTGCACAGAAAAAGGAAGGGGGTGGGTGAGATATCATGTTTGCTTGGAGTTCCTGGAGTGCAACATCAACAGGAATTAACAGTTGGTTATTACATCTGTGAGCCTGAAATAGAAGTTAATGGTCTGAGAGATATATGCACGTCTGACTAAAAAAGCACGAGGGAGCGAAGTCAGAGAAGTAGACACGTGCAGGGAATGATAAGACGACTGAAGCCCGGGGGGCTGCTCACAGGGTGAATCTGATAGTTGAGACTGGGGAGAGCGGCTGAGGTGGACTGGAAAGTTCTACCATGTCTCTATGACTTAGCCGACACCTAAATGGAGGGATGTCCATCCGTGTCAGGTAAGTAACAATATAACACTTGTTTCGTTTTTTTAAGCATTCCACCAAAGAGAGAATAGCGATCTCAATGCAAGCATATTAAGTTCACACGAAAATCCCGCCAACAGAGGGGCTAGCGCCAATGAACTGGAGGATATTCATTTAATGAGGATATTCCCGCACTGTCAAAACACATTAAAGAAAATAAGCTTAATCCAAATCCCCAAATCTCCATCATGTTTACACAGTTTTATCCGCCGTCTTAAACTTATTATAAGCTCATACAGCTGTAGGGAAATGCAATCGTAAAACAAGACTGTCAAATACTGTACGAGAAGTACCTCAAAAGCATTAATTTTTTTCTTTTTTTACTATCATTCAAAAAATATCAATACCATATATCAAGACATTTATTTATAAAGGAATGTAACGGTCTTACTTTGAAATTGTTGCAATGTACCGGGGTTTCGGATCGCATGGTCAACCAGGTCAGGGCTATTTGTCCAAAATAAACAGAATTCCATTAAAACGCAGCTGGCTGGACCTGTAACAAATCCCCTGTATCTCATTGGCCATTTATCTTAAATGGGTGCAAATGGCTATTGATTGGCTACTGTAAAATGCCTGTTACTGTGGAAACAGAAATGAGAGCTCTTATATCATTGTATCATAGGTCTTTTTAAATGCAATTGCCCAGTTGCTGACCAATAGAGGGAAAAACCAAAAAACAACAAAGAAAACCCACTCAATTCAAGCCATAACCTGGCTGAGCCCAGAAGACTAGAGCAAAGATTACAAAAAAAAAGGAATTTCAAATCACATACAAATTTGTGCGCGGCTTCAATTTCTAAAAGGCACCAAGAGAATCTTCAGCATTATGGCTGGAAGGAGTCCACAGAAAACCTGAAACCGTTTATATCAACATAGTATGTGATGGCTGCAGGGGAATTAGCAACATTAGAACTCATTAGCAAATATGCAAAGCTGATTAAAAGTTCATACATACAAAAGTACAATAGCAAAAGGTAAACACAGCAGAGAAATTTCAGACAGGCAATATTACAACTGCAGCTTCGATATCTGATGTGCTGCTAAGGTCCATCTTCAAAAAGAACAGAAAATGGGTCTCTCAGATGTATAAATAATAAATGCAATGAATAAATAGTATCCTGGACCTAGAGTTTGATCTCAGTCCTTTCCTTTAACCAGGCCAGAGAATTACAGCAGCTCATCCAGTTCCCATGAACTCAGGCCAAATTCAGCATTAAGCACTGCGCTTGTCTCAGCAAAACCCAATACGGTTGGACAAAATGTCCACGTTGGCAACAACTGATGTAATACATTATGACACAAGGGGCTTTTTTGATGATTACATTTTCTTGACCATCTAATAAGATGAGTCTTGAAATTAAAACAGTGCTCCTCCACTTCTATCAACAGGCCCTGAGTCCACACTTCTGCATGCCTCTTGCAGAGATTCTCAAAATATATCATTACTCAACACAATAAATATGCAGGCAAAGCAACTGTTAGTGTACAATGCCATCCCACAAGAATAAGCTAAGGATTTTATATTAAAAAAAAACAAAATTAATTGGAGATTGGTTTGCCCCAAGTTTGTTGAGATTTTGCTTGTAATGCAGTTGTCGCTTCCAACCACATTGGGCACAGCCCAGGTGGTGATCTACTGAGGTCCAGTTACACTGCTGTCGAATCACTCCACAGGCCCTGGGAATGTTGGAACTTGCTCAAACATTTAAGCAGTTTTCCAGACCTGCTCCATCTGTGCTGGGTTCCGTGGTGTGCTATCGGGTTCCGCGGACATCAGAGAGCCTGGGAAAGACTGATCGGTGCCAGTGTTCCGGAGTGACGGCTGTACATGCCAACTAAGGTTACAGGATGAAGATACGGACACCCCGGATTCGCCAGGGATTTTTCCTCTGCACCCCTCCTCCTGGTCTTTCACCAAGGCCCTGAAGGCATTAAAGATCCGCAATGCTGCTGAACCATTGTCTCCCTGAAATTGGTAACACACCATCCACTAATTACCTGCAGTCATTCTTCAAGCAGTATAGAACAATTTAGTTTGTATTCTTGAGTGAAATGAAAGCAGAAATTTAATAAAATGAACCCTAGTATCTGTGTTGTCATCATTTTTAGACTGCTTCACATCCATTTGTGGAGTTATAATAGGATAGCATGAACTGTACAGGGAATAATTCAAACTAATTGCTTCCCTAGTTCAACGTATTGTTTTCAAACCATTATCTTAGATTCACTTTCAACATGTAGATCACATAGGTGAAACTACCAGGTAATCGTCCAACTGTGTTATTACTGACAACTCCCCCGCAGCATTTAAACTGCATACACTCATTGTATAAGTAAACTGATGCGCATGCTAATATAATTACGATCTTGAAATACCATCTAAGCAGTTCCAGATGATTATATACCTGCCATTACCCATGCTAATATCATGGAACACAAAGATGATTCTCCTCTTAGTAATAATTACTCCAGGCATTGAGACCACTCACTCCTATCATCGGTGCTACAATAATTCAATGAGATAGGAAACAGCAATGGTGACTCTACGTGCTTTTTATTACATGCTTGCTACCAAAGACCGTCAAGATCATTTTACTTGGCAGTAAGCTACTATAAATCATTGAACTGGCATTTCTCTATGGAAGGATTAGGACTATGGGTGTTCATTCTCTTGAAGTACAGTGAGGGGAGGGAGGGAATTTTAAAATGAATTAATGATGATTTTCATCTGGAATGAAATTAATGCTTATTCATGAAAAAAAAAAACACTGGTAAGAAAAGATCCAATGATTTAAGGGGCCCTTTTGATGGTGAGTGGTCATGATGCGTGATATTGAAGCACCCATGTGACCTGCAGTGAGCTAAAACCAGCCGAAGACAAGGAATTTAAATCCTTCGTGCTGAGGACTTCACCAAACCTAGGGTATTTAACATGTGACTATTCTTATTCTGAATGCGTGATAAAAACAAAGCGACCATGCAGTCGCTCCATTGATGAACGGTTGATCTTAATTCCCATTAAAGGGAAAATGGAGTCATTCTTTATCAGGAAGAAGTTCCCATGAATCACAGACCCTTCATTTTGAGTCTAAAATAGAGGCTAACCTAAATTAGCCATCTGCCGGCAACTGACTTGGAGGCATTGCTCAGCAGCGGAACAAGGCGAGTTCAGAATATCTCTAGCATGTTCCTGAGTGAAACACAGTCCATTTCCATTGCCCTCCACCACATCTTCACCCTCCGCACACCCCATCTAATCCTCCTCAGGGGCTGCCAAGCTCACTTCCTGCTTTGCACCCCAATTAGAACTGCCCGTCCATATTGGCTTTCGATTATGCTATAAATGCCATGGAGGCTTTGGGTCAGGTTGAAGTTCGCCGGACGTATTTATCAGTCAGTCCTCTTCAACTCGAGCTGAACCCCATTGAACCCCAGTGTCAGCAGAAACACAGTACCTGGGTAGCCAGCATCAACTGGTGGTCTTTCGCTATGCCGACTCGCCATGTAAGTGATCTCTCCCTGGCTGGCTATTCAGAACGCAGCATTCAGTTTCCATTGAAATTATGAGGTTCCCTGGGAGTATGCAGAGTATCATGTTCATTGTGGAATATCATGGAGAAGTATAACAACAAACAGAGAGATAATAAAAACCCAGATGCTATATTCTAATTCTGCACCATAACCCCCCCCCCCCACCCCCCACCCGGTCTTCAGTTCAGCATAAATACAGAAGATCAGCACTCACACCTGCTCTGAAAAGCTCTGACTATTCAAGTGAACACAGAGAAAATGTTCTCATTTGCTCTTCCAGTGAAGTCAATAGCAAAGTATTTCGACCATGATGTGGCACAAAATGGCTGCACTTCCTCCACGGTGCACACACTCTGACTGAAAATATCCACAAACAAAAGCTGAATCTCCGCTTCGACGTCACACTCACTGTTTCAGCACTGAGGCTAAAGGCAAAGAAAATCTGTCACCGACCAAACAGATATGCACTACGGTGTTGGGAATCTAGCAAACTCACAGAGTTTTTATTTCACAAGTACTTTTATACAATGACATAGAATACTCCTGCATAACACTTACCAAATGAGCTAAGGAGACACAGTTAAGGCAATCCACTTTCCGTGTTGTGATGTGATAGTATTTCGTGAAGATGAGAGAGGTGTTACAGGGAGAGACCAGGCTGTGCCTGAAGTAAATCTGGGCGTGGCCCCCATCAGTAGTCTGCACCTCGTACACAGGCAGCTGCAGACAGGCAGGCCAGGCCTCCTCGCCAGACTCAGTTGAAGGACAGTGATAGATGAGTCTGCATCAGGCCACTTCCCTTAATGACCCCACACACTCCTGCCTCTCCACACCATCTCTCACTTCCATCGATAAAGTACATATCAGTAGTGCATTCAAACGTGTATTTGGTTATTATTGATGACGTTCACATACCACTGACATAAATCAAAAGCATTCTTCCCAGTGTCCGCCACCAGACATTGATGGACAGTTGCAGCTCAGTAAAGGTTGCAGATCTGAACTGTAAATTATTTCACAGACCATCTCTGTTAACTAGGCTATTCAGAATGCTCCAGAAACACAGTATGCCCCCCCCCCCCCCCCCCCCCCACCAGAACAGTTTGAGAACTAGATGATCAATACACAGGTTTTTGGCGGAAGAAAATAGTAATTGGTCCAATTTTTCTCTCTTTTTTTGTCAAATTTCATATTTTTCACCACATCAGGAGGAATGATGCATTGTAATATAACAGTTCCTTTATGTAGATGTACTGTCTAGTCAAAACAGAAACATGGAGGTCTTCTCTCTCTCTCTTTCTCCGTCTCTCCCTCTCTGGCAACCCTATCGTTGCCATAGCGACAGCCAGAAATGCACCTGCCATGGTTGCAGGGGTCTCCCGTCACATGTTGGCTTCTGCCTGATTGGATGCCTTTAGCTTTCAGAGACTTCCCTTTTCCACTATCCCGATTAGCTGCACTCACAAGACATGTACTCTCGCGGGCGGCCATTACGGCTCCACAGGACATAAACGCCAGCCATTTGGACGGGTGAGATCAACATCTTCAGCAGGAATAAGCATACTAATGCGACCACTTGAGCCCTCTGTATCATCACTACTTACTTCACTAATCACAATTCCTTATCACTACTAATCCCATCAGCCTCTGCCCTCATGCCTATCCTTTTAACCCAGCGCAAGATGCGGGTGTCCAGCGACTCCACCTCCATTGTACAAGGGCTCTCTTAACATCTGCAGGACACTGGCTCAGTGAGTACCCTAACATAACTGGTGTCTCTGACAAGAGCACGGCCCTAACCAGCAGTGTTTTCCCCCTTACCTATACTGTAAGGGGATGGGGGTTAACCCTACACTGCACTCAACAGCCTCCATTACATCATAATTCCACCTGTGTGGTGCAGGGCCAGTGTAGGAGGAGGAGGTTGTGCCTGATTATCTTCGCTCCAGACAACAAGCAGAGACAAGCCGACATGAAGGGGGAGGAGGAGGGAGGTGTGGAAGGAGAATTCGCCCCCGGTTTCAGATCACTGATGAGGTGACAAGCGTTCAGCAGAGGGTGCGAAGTTCTACCGGGGAGCCACTTAATGTAACAAAAAGGCACAGAGGCCGAAGTCCATTGTTCTAAAACACACAGGCGCAATCAAAAGATAATACATGCACTCGTGTGCACATGTAGGCAAACTGGCACACACACGTGCATGCAGACACACATGAATGCACAAGGCCCGCACTTAAACTCTGTCCAAAGGGCAAGAAAGCAGGCCCTATATCAGCAATGCAGGAGTCCTCAGTGTGACGTGACTCTAATCCTAGCTGTAAACTTAATAATAATAATAATAATCATAATCATAATAAAAATGTATTATTATTAATAATAAAAATTATTATTATTCTTTTTTTATTTTTTTTTTAATCTCCGCCAAGGAGATTATGCGATTGAGTCGGTTTATTTGTTTATTTATTTATTTGTCTGTCTGTGGACAGGATTTCTCGGAAACTACTAAACGGATCTTCATGAAATTTTCACCAGAGATAGATCTTGGTCCAGGGACGACTCCATTAAATTTTGGTGATGATCCGGATCTGGATTCTGGATCCGGATCCGGATCTGGATCTGGATCTACAAATTTAGTGAGATTTCTCGGAAACTACGAAACGGATCTTCATGAAATTTTCACCAGAGATAGATCTTGGTCCAGGGATGACTCCACTAAATTTTGGTGATGATCCGGATCTGGATCTGGATTCTGGATCCAGTCCTAAAATCTTCCCAAGAGACAGATCTTGCATTAGTATCAATGTCATCCTTTGGCGGAGATCAGAAATCTCGGATTGCTCTTGTTTTATTATTATTATTATTATTATTATTATTACGCCCTGCAATGGATTGGCGAGCTGCACAGGGTGGGTCCCTGCCTTTCGCCTACAGTCAGCTGGGGTAATCTCTGGCACCCCACACAACCCCACTGAGGAAGAAGCAAGTATAGAGGATGAATGGGTGGATTTTTTTTTTCTCAGAGAACGTGAGAAAGTATATTCTGGTAAAAAAAAAAAAAAAACATACAGCTGATTTTGTCATGTCACTGAGGTGATTCAGCAGTGCAGCTCATTATCATAGACATTGTTAGTGATTGGTATGGCCTTGATTCATTGAATATTTAGTGCTGCGCAGTCTGGATGCAAGTAATTCTGCCGTCCTATAAACCAGCCAAAGAGCAGAAAAAAAATCAGCTTAACCGCAAGTTGATCATTCATTGATTTGTGATTTACAGACGTCTTTAACCACCTTGGGTTGAAGTAATTAAGACATTATTCTCTCTTTTAAATAAATCTCACAAAATGGTACAAATCCAGCCATGTAAATCAAAGTCAAAAATATATAACTTTAACAACTAATTCGGCTATAATTGCATTATTTTAATGAAAACATAACTTTGATTATTATCTTGCGATGAAAATATTTCTACATTTAATGAAACAGGAGCCCCACCCATTGTATCAAAGTGATTTAATGGTATCCTGCGTTGGGACAAGCTGCGCTCGCACTAGCGCTCGTTCACAACACAGGCGAACTTCCTGTCCCTGTTTGGTCGGGAGGTACAGATGCTGAGCTCCCGTAGCAACAGGTTGGAACCGCGCTGTGCGAGCGGCTGTAGGGCGCGGCGTCTCGAACGGGAAGGATGTCCAGTGCACGCCGGGGATGCCGCGGAGCCTTCCAGAGACGGGGGCTGCCCTTGCTCGGAACACGCGACTCCGAGCCTGGAGTGACTCCGCCTTGCAGCATAATGTGCGCGGGCAGGAACGCCAGTTGAGCGGCGCTTACGAGGCGCTCTTAAATCACAGCGCACTCAGACCGGCCCGTAAATCTGGCTGCCCGTAATTAAGCTGATTACGCTCCCGCAAACACAGAGAGGGCAGCGGCAGACACAAAGATAACGTCCACATGCTTATTGTGCACAGTATCAGATTCATTCCAATGCACCTACAATTATAAGTAAAAAATATTAATGCTCTTCTTGTGGTTAATGATGCCTTTCTCCATCCAGCAATTCATTGTCAGGAACAGACACCTAAGCATCATAACAACCGCTCCTGAGCGCATCAGCAGCAACAGGTAGCATGCAAAAGGAAACAGCTCCAAAAACAAAATGAAGGAATAACACTTTTTTTCAACAGGCGTGAAACTCAGCAAAAGCGGTGGAACTAGTGAACAAAGAGGCGTACAGTTCACTCAAAAGCATCGCACAGTGGCCACGATCTCTTTCACTCTCCCGCTCGCAGTGCGATGCGCTGCCTCCGTGAACAAAACCGGATCACAACAGAACACACCCCTTTTTACTCCAGATTGAAAACAAAACGGTATGTTCTCCCAATTTTTTTTTAATGAGAGACAGGGAATATGAGCGTACTTGCTTTAAAATGAGCGCTAATTATGTCATTGGAGAATAGCACGACGCAATTGAATTAGCCCCCCGGTTTCCAGTTCAGAATAGCTGTCACTTTAACACAGATGTTTCGTTTACCTTTTTTCCCTTCTTCTTGCGATGAGCCGGTTTGCTGGTGCCCTTCTCCTTAGCTTCTTCGCTCATATTTTTTTGGGGGCTACAGGTCTCCTCCTAGCTTTTTATTCCAACATGAAGAGCCGTGGCAAACTCTGTCTTTATTCGAAAGGAAAGCAGTCCCTAAGTCCATGAGAAAAGGCCAGCCTAAGTGACAGGAGAGGCAGAGAAACACTCTCTTCCTCTCTTGCACTCTCTCTCACCCACTTTTCAAAGCCCTGCCTCTGTTGTCTTCTCTCCTACGCAAAACAAACTCAGGGTTTCAGAGAGTGTGAAGAGGAAGAATCAAAAGGATAAAAAATATTCCTGCAAATCAATATCCTGTAGGATTCTCTCTTTGCCTTCCTACAGTACCACCCAAGAGAGTCGCATCTACAGCACTGGTGATCTTCTTACTCTAACTGGTGCTGATGGGGAACTGTACAGACAGCCTGAGAGAGAGAGAGAGAGAGAGAGAGAGAGAGAGGGTGGGAGGGAGCAGGAGAGAGAGGGAGAATAAGAGAGGGAGGGAGGAGAGAAAAGAAAAACACACAAAGAGGCAGACAGAGGGAGCAGAATTAATGGCTGATTGCTGACAAATGCAAGCCTTAATTCTCCCCCTGCAGTAAAGGATAGCTCCTGTCCAGAAGCACGGCTATTACAAATGCAACCCCTCCCCAAGAGTACCGCTGGCTGGAGAGCGACTTGCCCATTTGCCAGATGCATCTGGTCTTTCCAGAAAAGGAAGTGTCCAAGACCAGAGCCTATTAGATTGGGTTACTGGATCTGGAAGAACACCATGCCCCTTGGCTTAAAGGACAAAGCATTAAAAAAAAAAAAAAACAATACCACGCGAACGCACACACTGGCCGGAGACCACTGACAGCCACAGTAATCCGGGAGGCATAAGCGAGGGTATCAGTTTCTTTGTTTCACCCATTTTTTTTCTCTCCCTGAGTGCGCGATAAAGGTACACTTTATTGCAGCGGCTGACCACCTCCCAACACTTCACGACTGGCACAATAGCGGCATCAGATTCGCTAGCGAAGGCACATCGCCCAGCTTAGAATTTCAGGCTTCTCTCTCAGTTAGAGCTCATCGCCAAGAACAATTCCAGCTTTATCCTGCCTGAGCTGAAATGGATGACGGAGACCCAGCGCGACTCACTTCCCTGGCAGGGAAGCCATTTCATACAAGCAGGCAGACTGGCTCTGATTGCACATTCTTGCCAGTATAAATAATGAACAAAGCCCAACCCCCTCTGGTTAGATGTCTAAGGTGGGGACAGATTATCACTGGCGCGAAGCTGCAAATGCTCAGCACAGTTTGCTCGGGAACCTTGGGCCTAAGATTTCATCCCAGTCTCATATGAGTTCAAGCTATTTGGCCCTGCATATCCTACAAACCATCTGCGTGCCTGCTTTCCCCGGAAACTCCAGACTGGCCGCTTTGATTTGCTCGTGACAGAGCTTAACGTGAATAAAACACCACTCTCAGATAAGGTATCATTAAACAGCTGAGTAAAATGTAATTCCTGGCAAAATAAATCCACAATGCTTTGGAATCCCTGCATAATCATATTCATCCCAACACATCTTTTACCAGAAGTGAATTTAATGCACTCAAAATATTCAGAGTCCACACAATAATCAGCATTCCCTGGGGCAGTGCAGTGTAAATGCTTTACAGATAGCCACCTATACTACAGGAATTGCATTTTTTTAAACCTCAGTCAATACTTTCAGTGATATCATTTTTTTACAACAATTATTTTAAGTTTCCTGATGGATGGCAGCATAAATTCCTGCACAACGATTAACAGCACAATAATAATTCTATTACCATATTTTAAAATAGCCACTGGAAATGCATACTAGAACCTGAATCAGAATCACCTTAATGTCAGTTTAAATGATGGTGAAAAGCTCCATGCTTTTTTAACACTGGTTTATATTGACTCGCTCCCCTTTACGCCCTCTGCTGGTTACAAGGAGACATTACATAAACAAAACTGCCTTCTGGAAAAGAAGGCCATTTTTGCTCACATTGACGGCATGAAGATGGTGACAATCACACATTGTGAGTAAGATCTCGTGCTTGAGTCATCAATTGAATCAGACAGAAGAAGCACTGTAGCACGTGTCCGTTTGTAGCTGAATGGCTCTTTTAATTGCATGTATCATGGGGTCATATAATATCTCAATCTGCTACTGTTTTCATAAGTTCAGGTGTGCAGCACTGAATTTTGGGTGAAAACAAGCCTCACAATTTGTCCTTTGGCTTTTAATGAAATAACAAGCAGAGGTCAAATTAACCAAATGCTAAAGGCAAATATAATTACTTGACAGAAAACTTTTGTATTTCGCATGGGATTACAGTATTCTTTTATTTAAAAATGCCTCCTAACGCAGGAATTTGCATAACATACTCCGTTATGCCGTCTGCTTATGCAGGAATTTCAAGATAATAATGTATCTGGCTTAAAGTCACACCTTGGAATCTAGCCCACCTCAAAACCACAAAACTGCTAGAGTCATGTCAGAACATGTTGGAATTTCTTTCCAGCTCTCAGCCTGAGGTGCAGGAGGAACTGCCCAGCCTTAAATGTCGAACTGAGATCCAAAACATCCAGAAAATTGAAAATAAATAAATAAATAAGTAAATAAATAACTTGTAGTTACCATTTCCACCTGTCACTCAACAACACATTCATTAAAAAACTGTTCCAAAATAATACCTTGCTATTTGTTTAATGCTTGTTGTCTGGGTAGAATATTCATCGACATTTTTGCTAAATAACGGTTTTGGAACAGATGAGACGATCAGGATCCATTCTCATCAGTCAACAAACGGCTAGACACACAAATTTTACCGATTTTTTTTACAGACTAGTCAAGCTAAGCTTAAGTGATAGCTGTGGCTCACACTTCCCTAGAGGCCTGGGGCTTTTTTTATTAAAACAGCCTGAACATGATGCATCTGTTTATACTTGTGATAGCTGAAAAACACCGCAAGGCTGAAAGTCACTAGCACTGTCAGTTTCTCCTTCTCTTCTAATGAAAGAAGTACTGGACTAATCGCCTTCATCTATCGACTGTAACAGCTATCTGTTCGACCCAGTAGAGTCTCCTGTTTGGGAGCATTCTCACATCCTGACAGAGGTGAGAGATTTGAATGGGATTTAGTCAGCTTTCATTAGTCTCGACCCTCATTCCCAGCAAGAGGAACGATAGTAGTGTTCCTGTTTCCTGCAACATTTAAATCTTTGCATTCCATACTAATTAGCGTGATTACACGGTTCTAATGTCCAGCTAAAAGCATCACATGACGCAAATCACACAAACTTAGACATATCACACATTCAATTGATTTCAATAACTGACATCAAGTAAGCCCTTATGAAAATATCCTATCATTATTTCTAAGTAATACTACGGTATATTGTTTAAGGCATAACTATAGTATTACTATACTTTACATAGTATAGCTAGAGTAGAACTATAGCCATCACATTATAACTATAGTATTACCACAGTACCATGATATTACTATAGTCCACACAACTGTACTGCTGTTGCTTGAATAACTATAGTATCACTGTAGTAATGCCACTATGGTGGCAAAAATACTATCTACTTACGAGAGTTTAACTACAGCTTGGAACTACAGTAATTTTTCATTAGGGAGTTTCAGACATATTCTCTGTTCTGCTCTTTGTTCTACACACGGTATGATGCATTATTGTTTCATTTGTACCATGCGATAATCAATCAACTAACTATGAGGAGGGAGCAGATGATGTCTGCCAGGGAAATTCTAAAGCTATGGCGCACAGTTATGTTTGCACAGTGCATACCATACCCTACATATCCTGAGAGTTAGGCCCAAAAGGCACCACATTCAAAAAAATGTAGCATTGTATCTCATTGTGAAAAGCAGAAGTAATAATAATGCATCAGTTTTATATAGCGCTTTTCTGGGCACTCAAGGACGCCTCACAATGGATATATTATTCATTCACGCTCTGATGGTGGTAAACTACATTATTTTGTAGCCACAGCTGCCCTTAGGCAGACTGATGGAAGCGTGGCTGCCAGTACGTGCCTACGGCCCCTCCGACCACCACCAAACATTCACACACAGGCCGATATTGCATGTTTTCGTGGGTGGGGGAAACCGGAGTACCCAGAGTAACCCTACTCGAACACAGGGAGAACATCCAAACTCCACACAGAAAGGCCCCAGGCCAGATTCAAACCCACAACCTTCTTGCCGTGACGCAGTAGTGCTAACCACTGTGCCACCCAGAAGTGAAGGATTGTTCAATACTGATTGCAGAATGGATTGTGAAGGAGAGCGTTTTATTCGTTACATTATTCACGTTCAGATTTGAGTATTGGCCGTTCTGTGCCTAAACTCATCTGCCATGTATAATCCTTGCCTAAGGTCAACAGGCACATGTTTGAACAAACATTACAATGAGTGGGAGTTTGTTGTTCTGGTCAGAGATTTGCGTCACCTCTATAAAAGCAATTAATCACCGCAGCTCTTCTTCTCACTGCCTCTCGCCCTGCTAATACCTGTTCCAACAGCCCCCGGCAGAACTCAACTTGATATTCAGTGCCATTTCACAGAATGCACAGTGAGAAGAATCAGCGACTAAAAACATGAACTAAAGGGGAGGCATTCTGGTCCACACTATTACAGGAGGCTATTCAATGTTGCGCCCATGGACCTGGCACACTTACAACTGCAGATTTTTTCAGATTGGGATACAGCAGAGGGAATTGTCCAAGAATGGCAATATTTGCATTGTTACTCTATTGGTGAAAACAAATGCAATTAGTTAAATAAAACAAAGCAGTGTGCTTCAAAAAAAAACATAAGGACTGTTTCACGGATGCTACGATGCTTCCTCGCAATACACTTCCAAAGCCAAATAAATACTCTGATTTTAGAAAAAGAACAGAGGATGTGAAAGCATATCTATGCTGTATGTTACGAAACCTAGTTGCCAAACTGTGGGAGAGAATTTTGCGCATTCCATGAATGAGGATGGGAATATTCCACCCGCTCTGGGCCAAACCTCAGAGCATGCGATCAAACAGTTGTCCTTTGTCCGTCCCCGGCTGGCTGTCTACCATGCCTGCTTGTCTGTAAGAAATGGAATCCTTAATTCTTATTTGTTAAATGGGTGGGAGGCTCTGGAAATCACAGTAAACACAGACTTACTGCATCTGTTTCCCCGATAGGCATCTGAGAATCCTTCACAAAGTCACAGAGCTCCACTGCTGTGACACACATTCCAACCTTTCCATTTGTCTTCTTAAGCTAGTCAGGTAAAATTTGCACATGAAATAGCCCTGAACCAAAGACGACAGTTCAAAGCTTATCAAATAACTCAAAAAAGTAGATGTGGATGTTCTCCAAGGCACCTTTCGCACAATTTCCCCTTCTGTTTGTAATGTAATATTCCAACACTTCCATCATGAATGGAGTTGGCAATATATGCGTGTAATTATATTATTATCTCCGCCAAGGAGATTATGCGATCGAGTCGGTTTATTTATTTATTTATTTATTTGTCTGTCTGTGGACAGGATCTCTCAGAAACTACTGGACGGATCTTCGTGAAATTTTCACCAGAGATAGATCTTGGTCCAGGGATGACTCCATTAGACTTACAGCCCCACGCGCTTCCATTGCGCTACGGTTTCATGGCTATGCGAACACGCACAGTTGACGAGTTTTATTCAAGGACACTGAGGCTTATATAGGCGATAATCACAGCAAACCAATCATTTATTCCTTAAGTCACATGTTCATCATGTGATCATTCTGTGCATTTGTAGCCCGCAAGTACCATGAGTACTTGATGGTTGGCTGCAACCATGAAGGCGGATGGACCCTCAGTGCGGCCATCCGTAAATCGGCACGGGTAAATCATAGGAGCTATATCGAGTAATACCTCACGGGAAAGCTCTTGTGATGAATGATCTGACACAATTGTTTTCATTTGGACGTCATTGCTAGACGAGAATGGGTTGCTTTACATACACAAATCCCAATTAAACTTGTCGCATGCGTGGTCCTAAAATCTTCCCAAGAGACAGATCTTGTATTTGTATCAATGTCATCCTTTGGCGGAGATCAGAAATCTTGGATTGCTCGTTTGCCATTCTTTTCACAATTAGTTGATCAGAGAGGAGTTGAAACTACAAAAAACTCAAGGAAGGACTTCACTACTGGTAAAAGGAGATTCCAGTTTAAAATTCAAAATGGTTTTTTATAACATGCAAACAAATATAGAGTTTTCTTAAGAAGAGAGAAGTATCACATGAAATGCTATTCTAGTATTAAGGCCACATACTAAGAAATGTAATTTCATATTTCTTTTTTTTTGCTATAGTTGTTTACAATTTCATGTCTGGCTTCCTGTTTTCTGGAAAGCTATAACATTCATGAACTGTTTTACTGTTTTTCAGGGTTACACTGACCATATTGTATTTTGCACAAGACCAAGACCACAAGTTTAAAACTGAACTAGAAATGTAATTATTATGATGCATTACGGGGAAAATCTGCGCAGTTCGAGAGACAAGAGGGTTCACAGGAAAATTATGTCCATCAGTGTGCCAGCAGTGCACAAAAAGGCTAAAGACAACAAGTCAATTCTAAGTACAAACGCGGATGTAATAAAATTCACAGCAGGTAAAACACATGATAAGAGTCGATCACTGCAACTAGGTGGCTTTTGTCAATAAACAGCATCACAAGAGGTAAAACGTAAAATGCCTCAGGACAGACGCTGACACTGCCTCCATTCATGATGAAGAAAAATCTGTCTGGGAAAGCAGCACTAAGGGACACTGCCTTCTCTGCAGTGTGAAAAGGGTCTGCCAGCAACCTGGCCAATGCTCAATCGCCATCCTGGAGCCTCCATTCACGTTCACTCTGAGGTGGTTTATTACTGTCCTGGTGCCACTGGCAGTGCGGTCTGAACAGGGATGGTGGGTCATAGTTGTGGTTCAGCAGAGGACATTACCATTCACAGACAGACAAGCTAAAGTTTACTTATGGGCTTCTTGGTAGCACATCCAGTGCTGGATTCTAGAGCTATATCCTGGCCATGTCAGTGCCTACAGGACTGGCTGAGAGTCAAGTCACAAAATGCATAATTGCCCACTATGTTCCTTTCTCAGAGCGCCCTATATATTAATGGCCGTCATTTGAAGTGAGCACTTCAGTTGCTTTGGGAGAAATAAAGCTTTATCTGTTTTGAGAGCAGTAAACAGCTTCTGACTTCATTTCAGGAGTCAACTAATTATAAGCAGTGATTGTTCCAATCCATGTCCTCGTCCAATTTAGGACCTTACCTGGAAAATATACAGTTTTTCCTATTTTAAAGAAAAACGGGTATTTTATTTGAGTGTCTACTACAGTATTTTCTATCTCAGTGCTTTAGCAAAGATGAGGGAAAAGGTTTGACAGTCGTGTTTTTACCTGTAGGAAAGGGTCAATGCAACATTTGTACAACCTAGAATTCATTGCACAGTGAGAGATGGAATTTCTTTTTCTGAGTGAGCGTGTTTGTCTCACTCTAATTATGGAAAGTTCACACAATCACTGAGAGGATCGCTGCAGATGGTCCACACAAGGCCACTACAAATTAATCAGTAATAATAGCAGTTTCACCACAACACTTTATGTAAAATTGCAGTTCATCGGCGATCTATGAGAACTGTCTGAAATTCACTTGACATCTTCATATCTTCATGACTAGATGCATGACTATGCAAGATTAAAATAACGCTGCTTCATTGGAGAGTTCAGATAAGGAAACATTTATTACATCCCGAATCTGGTCCCTCCTAAAACATGTTTTTCGGCACAGAAAACCAGCATCCATAGACAAAAATAAATTGAAGAACAGTGTATCTGAGATGTACAGTTAGGTCCATAAATATTTGGACACCGACGATATTATTATTTTGGCTGTCGCAAATAAAGCATTGAGGTTAAAATTAAATAATAAATGAGTTCAAAGTGAGGACATTTTTCTTCAGTTTGAGGGTTAACACATCAGAAATTGGGTGGACAGTCAAGGAATTACAGCATTTTTATCCTCCTCCACTTGGGACTTGCCATCGGAGGGATTATTGCCCACATTTCACCTCGCCTCAAAAGCACATTACTTCTTCAAACTCATCCCCTTTTACACTTCCTAATAAGCTACTAAGCATTCATTCTTTCAGTTGCGGGGATCAATCAGTAGAATTGCTATTTCCCCTCAGCTTACATTACTGTTCATTGCAAGAGTAATCAAACATTTTCCTATCCACACTAATTGTGACATAAAATGTCAACGTCTTCCGATTCAAGAGATTCCTGTAGCTCACAAAACAGTACTTTTTTGCATCAGTTTCCAATCGACTTGTTACGCCTAAGAAAATATTTTGAAAAAAAACATGGTTTTGACAACTCAGGTCTGCATGTGAAGTTTGCTTATGAAGAAATAAAACTGTCTACAACCTGCGAAATTAGATGCCATAATGCCAGTTAACTCTCAACTTGTTTCCAATTAAGAATCAGGCAATTGATTGAATTGATTTATTGAGCGAATAGGCTACAAATAGGCTGCGTAGCCGTTAATGCTGACGCTTTCTGTTACAGGAAGGCTACAATATGAGATTCCATGGATGGAAACGACTGAAATTTCTTGAAATTCCATCTTAAAGTTGAATGTTGTGTAGTAAATGCTGCTGAAGATGGTAGATAAGGTTTAGATTTCATTTCTTATTAATTGAGCAGATAATTACCTTTCTAACTATCTCATATAGTAGCCTTCTTACAACTTTCCCAGAAACTGGACAACACTTCATCAATAATTTTCCTACCTGAAAGGTCGACATATGGCATGCATTTAAAATGATTTTAAATACTTGCCAATGTGTCAAACGTTTGCGGTACATAATAACCAGTTTACTAAATTATTAAATTACCAATGCTTGTATGCAAGAGGGGTTGTTAATTTAATGAATTAATTATTATAACATTGCAAGGAGTGTGAAATGGCTCTTACCTACAAATGTAGCCTATTCTTTTGAACACTGAAAACATTTTCATTAAGTGTGATCTTCAAATAAATGACGAAGCGCTGCTCGAAAAAATGCTACAAAGGGAGATGGAATTCAGAGAAAGAACTGGATCATTATTTATTTCATCCTTGCAATATCACTATTAAGCATGTTGTCAATGCTGCAACCCATCTGTGATCGCTGTCATTTATTAATAATTTCTTAATTATTACAGGCTTATGTATTGGTCTAGATTATTCAGTAAATAAATTGCGTGATTATTAATCATGCGATCATAAACAGGAACAGCCTGAAAGCAATTATGCATATTAGGGTCAGAGGCTCACCGCACATTGAAAAATTCTATAACATGGGCGTTACCACCAGGGGGCATTGGGGCTTTAGGCAGTTACACTACAGGTCAAAAGTTTTAGAACTGCCCAATTTTTCCAGTTTTTTATTGAAAATTATGCAATTCCAGTCCAATGAATAGCTTGCAATAGTACAAAGGTAAGTGGTGAACTGCCTGAAGTTTTAAACGAAAGGTAAGGTTACCCAGGTTCTTGTACGCTATTGAGTAGGTGAAAGAATGATTCCTCAGTGTTTGACATAAACTGTCAAACGTGGAGGAAGAAGTGTGATGACCTGACGCTTTTTTGCTAGATCCAGGGTTGGCGATTTGTAGATAGTGAAAGGCACCCTGAACCAAAACGGCTACTACAGCATTCTGTAGCACCATGCAGTACCCTCTGGTATGTGTCTAGTTTGTCAGGGGTGCATCCTACAGCAAGATAATGACCCAAAACATAAGTCCAAGCTCTGCCAGAACTACGTTAGGAAAAAAGAACGAGATGGTAAGTTGAAAACATGGAGTGGCCAGCACAGTCTCCAGACTTAAAGGGATAGTTCTCTTTTTTGAAGTGGGGTTGTATGAGCTACAAATTGCCACTAAGTACATTAGATGCAGAAGAAAGCTCTCTCATCTCCCCCAATTAGCCGCACCAGCACATTGTGCTGGGTGGAGCTTTAGGCGATACATTATTGTGAACGGTCCAAAAGAAACAGCGTATTTTCGCAGCCTGAGAGGTCCTACCTGAAAATAATGCACCATTTTAAATGTACGCTATATTAAAAAAAACAATGCTTCAGCTGCTCAGAAAAAATACAGTTGCTCTTGAACTAACCAACTGACGTATTCCCATCGGAGTAAACTGCGCACTGTAGCGATCAGCTGTTTGGGTCAGACTCTCACCGGTTTGTGGCAGAGACAGCATTTCAATGGCATAGAATGACATCTCAAATAAAAAAAATCCCTATTATAACCAGCACAGCAGATACACAGTATGTGGCTGTGTAAGCCCTGTGCGATATCAATTTGTGCTGCAATGTAACATTAGACTTTTTCGCAGGTGTTTCACTCTCTTACCTGATGCATGGGTCCAGCAGTGCTTTTCAGTGTGCGCCGTTGAGATTTCCCTGAATATGGCCTCTCAAAATCCTCTTTGGACAAATGAATACTGCAAACACAGAGCCCTTTTAGGGATACTGGTGGTGTATCAATATCCATGTTGAGCGCAACTAGCCACAGCTGCTGAAGTCCAATATCCCGCAAAGGACTACGGTGAAAGCTGTAAGAGCACCAGGATACAGCTTTGCTTTCACATCCAGGAAAGCAACACACACGGACCATTTTTGACATGTTTGCACAAGTTTAATGACCGTCCAACCTCACAACCGCAGTTACTGTGACCCAAACAGCTGATCGCTGCAGCGCGCAGTTTACTCCGATGCGCCTGCGTGGAGGAATACATCAGTTGGTTAGTTCAAGAGCAACTATGTTTTTTCCGAACAGCTGAAGCGCTGTAAATTTTTGTGATATACCATACAATTAAAGCATACAATTATAAAGTGGTGTATTATTTTCAGGTAGGACCTCTTTCAGTGTTTAGTGTGAACCCAGTGTCTGGTGATGTCTACTGGTTCATGACTTCAGACTGTCATTGACAGCAAAGGGTTTTCCATCAATTATTAAAAACAAAAATTTAATTATAGATAATGTCAGTTTGTCCTATTACCCTTTGAGTCCCCAAAACTTAGGGGGCTCAGCATAAAATTTGTGTAATTCATACATGATACAGACAATATTTCTGAAAAAAAAAAAAAACACCTTAAGTGTATTTGAAAGTCTGCACTTCAAGCTCATCTTGATTGTTTCTTTACAAATCCATCGTAGTGGTGTAATAAACTGAAACAATGAAAGTTGCTGCCAAAATGTTTATGGACCTAACAGTACAAATTATTTATGACTTTGAAAGGCTAGGACAGAGCAAGAAGCACTGTCTCTAGGACAGAAAATTCTATTGCGGTCCATCACACATAAGGCTGATGTCAAATATACCATTTCTGTATATTTCTGAGTTGGCACATTGTTCTATAAATATTTTGGCCTGTGGGACATTTTACCCCAGGCAGTATACAATGTGCGTATTAAGAACTCAAGTATGTCACATATTAACCGCTGATCCGACAGCAGTGACTCAGCATCTGCCCTTGAACAGGGTACCAACACAGAAAAATCAGCTACACAGAGGAGCAGAGAAAACAACGCATAGTATATTCACCCACCTTCTGCTGACAAATAATAGTACGCTAAAGTAAACTCAAGATGAAGCTCTAGTTTATAAGCAGAAATTAATTGCAGTGCAAGGAGATACATACATTTGCAACTGTTAAGCCAGCAATGACAGCAAGCTGAGCAAGCAACGACAATTCGTGTGGTGAAAATAAATCGTCGAACGATAAGGTGGAAGAGCAACATTCAAATTCTGCATGTGCTCGGACATACCGGTAGACCCCCTTATATTCAAACTGCTACAGACAAACTGAATACTAATATTAAAGCATGCAGTACAACTGGCCATTTGGCAAAACAATCCGAACAGTGCCATCCTGTCTGACAATAACCAAGGAAAAATGCAAGTCTGAAAATTTTTGAAAATGCTCTGGTTAAAGAGTAACACTTCGCGAGAAAATGGGTTGAGACGGAGCAAAGTTCAAGGAAGCAGTTTAGATTTAAAGATCATTCGTTGCGGAAGGACCCTTAGCTATAATAGGAATAAAGATGTTGTAAACACTGCCCATGCCTTGAGCAATGATGACTGCAGCTGGCTTTGCTGATCCTCAGAACTGTGAATCAGGCTGAACCTGTTGCATTCTGGTCTGCTGCTGAAGCAAATGATGATGCCCATGGCTGAGGTACTTTCATGACCGCCTTAACATATTACATATAAAGGAGTGTCAGTCCTATCAATTACCACGTTATCTGGGAACAGGCAAAATAATTATAAGTATAACCCCACAAAATTTACAATGTGTTTGTTACTCAGACTAGGCCCAGTTAGCATACTGAAACTCCAAGCAGTTGTCATGGTTTCTTAGATATTTTTACAAACATGTGATTTAAAGATAAAGTAAATTTCATTTTATTTTAAACACACATTGAAAAGAAAGAACATAAAGAACTTAATTGCAACAATCACTTTATGAAATATAACATGTAATATGCATGTAGCATGTTTGGTGCCACTTTGTACATACATTAGGCTGCCAAAATAAATATTCATAAGGGGGCTATTCTCCCATGCGCGTAAGTCGAAAAAAGCGTGTAGCTACGCGCATTTCAGCCTAAGTTTATTCTCCCCTTGACTTAAGTCTGTGCATTACGCGCCTCGAAGGCAGTTACGCGCTTGGGGCGAAGCAAGGCCAAAATCGGGGCGTTTCCGGGCATTTCTCATGCAAAAAACACTTACGCGTATTCTCCCCCTGGCTTACGCGCTTTTTCTGTTGAGCGCTTTTGAGGGCTGAATTAAGGTCAAGCATCAACATAAGGCGAAATGAAATATTGCGTTTGATGTCGGTTTTAGGCCGAATTTTAACATCAATTTTATTTTATTTAACATGGTAAAGGTTGAGACATTCAATATTCGATTGTTCATCCTTATTTCTGAACTACATTTCTCATAACCATAATAAATTATCAAACGGAATCATCATATGATATTACGCAACAGCCTGTTCTCCAATTAGTTCAACTACAAACGCATTACAAACAATTACAAACATACCGGTGGTCATCACGGTCACAACTGCGCTGTCGTTTCAAAGAGTGGCTGGTGATGTCATGCACATATCACAGCCATCTGTGTCAAGGTGTCTGACACAGTTGGTTGACGCTATGCTGCACCACATTAGCCACTTTAAAATTCCCCGAAACACCAGCAGAAAGACAGAGAGTTAAGGGGGGATCTACCGGGTCGCCAGGTTCCCCAGTGTTGTAGGAGCCATTGATTGTTCACACGTTGCAATCAGAACCCCTTCCACTAATGACAATATGTACATAGCTCTCCAGGTGGCTCACACACAGCCCTCAAAATGGCTCACTGTCAAATCATGAAATAATCATATTTTTAACACAAATCAACTTTCGATACATGAAATTCAATACGAATGAATGATTTTCTGATTTAATTTAGCATGAGTTTATCAATATAGGCGCAGCTGGACATCAATGGTCACCAGTACCCTCTCCAAACCAAAAACATGCCTTTTCTTCATGATAAAGTTCAGAGTTTCATCTATTTTTCTACAAAGCCGCATCAGCAAGCACACTTACTCATTGAAGGAACTGTTAATTTTACAGTCAGTACGTTCATTCAGACGGAAAGCTTGCTGTTTACAATTCCAATTTAACAATGACCAAAACTAACCTGTGAAATGTTTATGTTGTTCACTTCTGTCCACCATATTACTGCCAAACCCAATATTCTGATCATGAACACTGGCTGGTACAAAGGGTGTATGTTACACACCTCCATGCTTACAAATAAGGACCTACACGAGCCAGAGACAAGATTTCATTTAAATGACAATTCCAGTCATTTCTAACCCATTGAAAAACAAGCTGTTCTAAGTAAGCATCCTTCCCAAAAAATGAGCTTTGCTCTGATTGGGTAGCATACAGAGCAACCAGCCCCGTTTTTCAATGGTGAGCAACACCCACCGGCAACTGGCAAGTCTCTAAATGCAGATGACTGAATTAGTAGCTTGCAAGCTAGCCATTAAACCTCTCAATGAGTATGGGAAGTAACATCTGCAGGCTAAGCATAGACTGTATAAAAAGATGGACGACAGTGGCAACAGTGACGTCACCCATTGGTTTCAGCATACCATTTAGAAAGCCTCGATTTTGGCAATTTGAACAGCACCAGTTTGTGATTTTGAAGGTGGATGTGATTCCTATTGGACAAGAGCGTCAATTGAAGATTGACGGAGGACCGTGGCTCTGGATCTGACCGTATCAGATGAGGACCAGAGGATAGCCACGCCCCTAAAGCATATTCTGGCTTTATCCTATATTCTGGTCTACTTGGGACCATAATTTACAAAAATGAACATCACGATATATCGAAGTAGACTTGAAACTTGTGATAGATACCATAAAATGATGTGGAAAAACATTATCGAAATAATAAATCAGGTGGCAAAGTAGGGTCATTTTCTCATAGACTTAAATAGCATTGAACATCTTTCTGCAACCACCGACATCACCATCTGCCGGCCATTAAATATAATGCAAATTTTAGAGATTTCTGCATCAACCTCATATTTCAGATCTTTTTAGACAGTCTACAAGGCTAAGCAAGGATGCTTCTTACATTCACAAAGAAATTTGACATGCAGGTAAGTTAGGGCCGGTGAGTTAAAAAACTGCCAAAAGCATGGACGAAGCAAGTAACCACGGCAAACTGAGAACCCAGCGGTGCTTCTGTCCAGCATAGTAACCATTTTAATGAAGACTGCTTTGAAAAGATGCCCTCTCTGAAGGAGAGCTTTGGGTTTTTTGTTCAGCATAAAAAGATATTTATATTTGAAAACAGCATTATGTTCGAGTATGAGAAATAAATCTCATGTGGACAATCTCCTTATTAAATGGTTTGTAAATGAATATGAGAATAAAATGCTTTTGGAATTTAACCTAGTCTTGCAGATTTAGTTTTCTAAATAAAACACTCACTGAGCTTATATAAATTGATACAGCTCAGTTGATGAAAATATAAACCATATCTGGATACAGTATTTATCAATATTATGCCAAGAGGTAAATAAGAAAAAAGTATCCCAGATGCAATAATTAGACATGTCTACTGTCCGAGCCCTCGACGAATCCCATCATGAAGCGTGCGCAAAAATAAAATCTTCAGTGTTCAATACCAAGGACTCTTGGACTCTTCCTCCCCAGGCTTCTTGTCCCCGGACTTTTCCTCCCCAGACTTTTCGTCCCCATGCACTTTTCATCCCTGGATTGGTCATCCCCAATGATGCTTTGCTCACTTCCCGCATTATAATCCTAAGCCTAAACTGAACCCTGACCTTAACCCTTATACACTCCTGAACAATATCTTAAGACCAGGGAAAAAATTTCAAGAATTCACAATTTACACAAGTGAATCATAACCAGGTTGTAAGTTGTGCATCAAAGTGCAAAAAGAATAAACTAGAGCAGGAGACAAAGAACAGAAAGTAGGAAATTTATTGAAAACTGTATTTAAACTGAAACAAGCTTTTCATCAGCTGATCTAAAGTTTAAGACCATGGCCTTAAGAAGTCAAAATCTGTGCAAAAATCTGGCCTCCATGTCATTTTCTTTCATGCATTTGCACTGTCATGACCTCCTGATGGCAAAGGCAAAAAAGCTTTCTGACCTTGAACGTGGCAGGATTGTTGAGCTGCACAAGCAAGGCCTCTCGCAACGTGCCATCGCTGCCGAGGTTGGATGCAGTAAAACAGTGATTTTAAATTTCTTAAAAGATCCTGAGGGTGATGGGACAAAAAAGTCAAGTGGTAGACCCAATAAAATTTCACCTGCGCTAAGCCGGAGGATCCGTGAAGACGCAGGCCAATCTTCGACCCAGATTAAGGCCCTTACTGATGGTGACTGCAGCCCAATAACCATAAGACGGCATCTGCGAGAGAAGGGCTTTAAGAACAAAAAACGGATTCACAGGCCACACCTCCTCCCGCGCCACAAACTTGCGCGTTTGGACTTTGCAAGGGAGCTCCAAACATGGGACATTGAGAGGTGGAAGAAGGTTTTATTCTCTGATGAGAAAAAATTTTACCTGGATGGTCCTGATGGATTACAACGTTACTGCCATGACAAGGAGATCCCACCGGAGATGTTCTCTACACGGCACAGTGGAGAAGGTTCCATCATGATCTGGGGTGCTTTTTCCTTGAGTGGAGCAATGGAGCTTCAGGCTGTGCAGGGGCGTCAAACAGCGGCTGGCTAAGTGGAAATGTTGCAGCGGGCATCCCTCTTGACTGAGGGCCCACATCTGTGTGGTAATGATTGGGTCTTTCAACAGGACAACGCTACAGTTCACAACGCCCGCCTGATGAAGAACTTCCTCCAGGAGGGTGACATCTCTCTTTTGGACCATCCTGCTTGTTCCCCTGATCTAAATCCGTTCCCACCATCCTCCTGGAAACACTTGCATCAAGCATGCCTAAACTAATTTTTTAAGTGATCAGCAAGAATGGCGGGGCTACTCACTACTGAATCCTTTTTTTGCTCTTTTAGTTGTTTTTTTGCTTTTTGGGGCCATGGTCTTAAACTTTTGATCAGCTGATGAACAACCTGTTTCAGTTTAAATACAGTTTTCAATAAATTGCCTACTTTCTGTTCTTTGTCTCCTGCTCCAGTTTCTTCTTTTTGCACTTTGAAGCACAGCTTACAACCTGGTAATGAATCACCAGTGCAAAATGTGAATTCTTGTAATTTTTTCCCCGGTCTTAAGATTATGTTCAGAAGTGTATCATGATGATCTGTCCGTCGTCCATCCCTCCATCCGTCTGTCAACAATGGTGGCACATTTCGTTATCATTAGGGGACAAAAAGTCCTAAGGGATGAAGAGTCCAGGCACAAAAAATCCTTGGGAATGAAAAGTTCAGGGACGACAAGTCTGGGAAGGAAAAATAAGGAGAGGAAAAATCCGGGGATCGAGAATCCTGTCACCAGTTTATTTATGGAAGCCAGCCAGAAGCTTGGAACCCTGTGCTGTTGATATGCCGTGGTGAAAATTCATCAAAACGCATGAACGTTTCACAAAAAAATGTTTACAATAGTATCAAACAAAAGCAAATTTTTTGTAGTTTATTATAAAATAAATTTGGTATGATGTCAGCCACACTTTTGATCTATGGTTAATGCCCGTGTAGTGGCAACCATCAGCTAGCATTCAATTTGTGGGGAATAACTGCCCTATTCTCTTGAATGGAATTAATCTATTCAATTTGTTCCATCAAGACTCCTCTCTGTCCAGCCATATACTAGGTTTTGACCAAGCTTGCTAGTCTTGTTTTAGCTAGAAGTAGAGTAGGAGACCACTGATAGGTAATTCCCATTATGTGTTAGCATTCAGATAACTTCATCATTCTGCGACTAGGTCAGCCGGTGAGACATGAATATTTGAGTTTCTACTCGCAACAGTCTCCAAATTCACAGTCAGTTGAGTAGCTAGCTCACTAACAAGCCAGCAAGCTAGCTAATACGTGACATAACTATTCATTATGGAAATGTACTGTACATATCCTAGTAAGCTAAGTAACATTAGCTATGAGAGCGGCACCTAGCTTGCTCGTTACAGCTAAGCCATACCGATTTCACTAATGTAACACATAAAATTCAGGTTAAATGTTAAAAAAGGTTGGAAACACTTATAAAGCTAGCTAGCAACAAAAATTCCTTGTCACTGCTTCTTTGTATCTTCTAAAAAGCATAATAAGTCCCCTTAAATATAAATTATGTTGCCAGTCCTGCCTCGTACTGACCCAAGTTGGTAAAATAAAGTCCTCAGACAAAAAGTGGATAGAGCAAACAAATAGGTTTTTGCCAATTGAAGCTGGGATGTTGCAATTAAAAAAAATCCATTCGGCTCTTCTGACTGTAATCTGTGCAGGTCTTTGCAACAAGTCACAGTGCCGTTACCATGCATTACCCATCTCTGTGGGTGGAGATATTCACATGAGAGCCGCAATCATTCTCACAAGCTTACATATGATGAAGCAGGGGGCTAAATCAGAAAGGCATGCCAAACGCCATATTTATGAAAAAGGCATCCCACAAAAAACTGACTAGGTTGTCTTACTTGGCAGTATGTGGGTTGGTAGGCTGTCTATTAAAGTACCATTAGTGCACAAGCACAGAAAAGGTGAGTTTTACTTCATGCCTGTGATAAGAATTAGGAGCATTGCCATTTTATTAGTCAATAGCTTCTGCGTTATTTGACTTTTAATAAGAGCCAGTTCCAAAAACCTATTTTAAAAATGGCTCTTGCCGAGGTCAGGAATGAAGAAGTTATTATCCTTTTTTCATATAGATACTAATTGCATTCTTTGCTAAATGCATACAGATATTATGATTATAATTTGATCACTTGATTGTGTGGTCAGATGACAGAACAGAGCATGCATTGGCCGCCACCTATGGGATAGCACACTTCGATCGCCTGTTGCACTGACCCACAGACTATCTATGTGGACCATATTTTATACCATATGAGGACAACATGAGCTAAATTTCTGAATTATTGTTTTAGCTTTCATCCACTTTATTCTTCCTGTAACTCTGAACTAGCAATCCCCCCTGAAAACCAGGTAATTTAACCTCTGTAACAGTAGCAAGACACCCAAGCCTCCAGAATACTATTCAAAGAATGAGGAAATGAACCACTATTTCCCAACTTGGCACGAAACCTGCATATTACGTAACCTCAGCATATTAAGTATCTGAGTATACAAGTAGGTATCACACTACAAAACCCAATGCAATCTCCATTTCATCACAACTCAACGTTCCTGGGCAACATGAGTTTAGGCTTATCAGTCATGTCACTACACTTGAATGCAAGCAACAGTGGGTGACAGATTCCACCTGAATAAAGCATATATTTTGCACAAACCAAACAATATGAAGTGGAAAAAAAAAACACAACTAAGATTATAATAACCACTCAATGTTAACTTAAAATGCCATGATGACGCTTAGAACAGAAACCCAGAAGTTTGTTTTCCTTCATCTGCCGCCATAATGACCATGTATAACAGCCTGCGTTTGGAGTGGCAGTCAATGGTTGAGTAATGGGGAAGACATTCAGCAAAGATGCCCAACCACCTCCCCGCCCTCACAACCCTAAAACAGCCAGCAGATGCAAAGTGGGTACGGACAGACGAGCGATTCATGGGCGGATTACCTCACTGCGAGCGGGCCGCCGCCTGTAACTGCCCTCCTGTCTGCCCTGGGCATCTTCCATCCTGTCTCAACGGTTGCTTGTGTTTGTTTTGGACAGACAGAGGAACGCAGAATGCCCCTTCACTCAAAAGTTACATGAAGCGTGTCGCCAGCCCTTTCTCTCCATAGCCATATAAGAATGCCACCAGTGATTGCTCAACATCCTGTATTATGCAGGATGTCAGTGAAGCAACCAAAAAATAAAAATAACCATCAATTTGAATTCATACTGTGTAACAGCTTGGCAGCAGTTACTGAAACGTGTAAATCAGTTATGTATACCATAAGGTAAACCTGATTAAAATAATCTCATGAATTTTATGATGTATTAACTTTTTATTTCAAGTGCCTTGAGGTGCAAAACAAAAGGATAAGGATGGCTTTGTTTTCAGCTCTTTCAAGCAGTTCCCCTGCATTTTTTTCTTTATCAATCTGATTATCCTGTGATTAAGTGGATTTTCTTGTCTGTGATACTTTCTCAGAATATCAAGATTTACAATCTGTTTGTATTTTCAGTCATGCTAAATACAGAGAAATGTCTCCTCATCTTGAGTGGGAATGGTCTAATAGTGTAGATGTTGAAAGCTCTGAAGCAATGCTGTTGCAGCAAGTCCAGAAACCGTATAAACGCAGCCAATCAAAATGCAGGCATCACGATCAACAGTTAGTTATGTTAAAAGTAACGCTGCGGCTTGTGTTCTCCTTCCCATGGACATACTCTCACGTTACACCAGTGCTACCCTTGCCACCCCAGCCCTGCAAACAAACAGGCTGTGTCACATTCGGAAAGCAGCATTGAGCACTGCATGCTTTACAGGCACTTCAGGGTAGGTGCAATTATTGTATAAATTCATTCCCACCCTGATGGATGTACTGCTGCACAGTATCGTCACAGAATAGGCACAGACTCCAACAAAATATGATGACCACACTCAGCTGAAGTGAATAATGTAGATTCTCTTGTAACCAAAGATCACAACTAGTTTCGAAAACAGACCTTAGATGGTGAGAGAATAGTCAGTTCTCATTCTAAGCATGTTGGATGCACAGTGGTGAGCGGTCTAAACAATACATTCTCATCCTGACACATTACATAGTGACGCTACCTGACCAAATGTCGATATACGGTGATAAAGGAGGCTTTTGGCATCATTTCAGAGCTCAAAAGCTTGAAGGTTTGGAGTATCGAACCACTTCATCACAATGAGCAAAACATTAACATTTTTTGTGCATATATTTAATCGTGGACTTTAATTCCACTAATTTTCAAAAATGCATTGAGTTTTGACGATGACGTAAAAGGATAGCGCTAGCAGGAAGTAGCCACTTTTTCACACACGCTGTATAACCGCATTGAGGTTAACAATACAGATCGGAAAGAGACAGACAATCCATCCCCCTGAGCTCCACCCTACTGGACCAACCTTTCACATTATTGTGATTATTGAAGTAATCTCAGGGCATCTGTCACCTGAATGTAAAAACAGGCCATTATGACCTAAATGTGATTGTTACCTTCAGAGGACAGTCTCAGAAATTCATACAAAGAAACGTCATCTCCCATACTCAAATACATCACATTACTGAGAGTTTTTCTAGACATAAGCAACTTCATTAACGCGGGAAAAGTGTCTGCAGCGGTCTGAGGAGATATGAACCTCAATCCAGTGACAGGCTGTTGGGAACTTAAGGCTAATAGATTTGTGAGGGCAAGGAAGTCTATTCCGTTTAGCCCTTACCATCAGATGAGCAACTGTAACACAAGTCGCAGAAAATTTTAATCATGGTAACTACAGGAATGTGTCACAAAACCGTACATCACACCCAATGGCATATGGGGCCACAGAGCCGCAGACTGGTCTTACTGCACGTGCTAAGCCCTGTTCGCTCTCAAAAGACTCTACAATGGGCACATAAGCACTGGAACTGGATTGGAGCAGTGCAAGGAGATTGCCTTGCCCAGTGAGTCCCATTTATTTTTTGCCATCCAGTTACGTCCGTGAGGTTTACCAGGAGAGGCAATGGCAAGTAGACTCAGAGTGGAAAAAAGACAAATTAGCGGAGAGAGTGTGAGGCAATATTGAATTGAGAAACCATGGGTCCAGGCATTCATTCGGATGTCTATTTTGACACTTGCGACCAACCGGGACATCATAGTGGACCAGGTGCACCCCTTCATGGCAATGAGCACACCGCCACACAGCACTAATCACTGTGCAGAGGTTTGAAAAACATGAAGGAGAGTTCAAGGTGCTGCTCTGGTCTCTGAAATTGCCAAATCTGAATCCAAGCAGCCATCTGTCGTATGAGTTGCAACAACAAGTCTAATACGCAGCAGCTACAAATCGCTACTTACAGGACTTAAAGGATCTGCTGCTCGTGTATCAGTGCCAAAGCTCCTGAAAAGTCTGTGCCTTTGTGGTGCTGAGCTGTTGTGGTGCCATGAGGCAGACCAACAGCATATTAGGCAGGCAGCCATAATGCGCAAATTTCCGAAATGCGCAAATTGCAGGTTTTTTGCACATTGCGCAAAATCCGGGAGATATTTGCCACTAATGGGGATGTCGGGAGAGAGGAGCATTTTCCGGGAGTCTCCCACAGAATCAGGGAGAGTTGGCAGGTATGAAAATGACAGGAAATATGCCAAAACCACCTGAAACAAAAATAATTACTGGCACCTCTGTACAGCATCGTACAGTTTTGCCAAAGACATACAGTATGTCTGATGTGGCAGGATTTCATTAGTATTAAATGAGGATTTGAACATTACAACTCCTATACTGCAGTCATTGCGTGACTTCCAAAGCACATTCTCAAAATTGTTCATTTGAGAAAGAGCCATAAAATTTTAAGAGTATCCATTCATAATAAAATGCCATGGAAACATGTAGTTCTGTGTTAGAAGACAAACCTCGCTAATTGTCTTTGCTGCATGTGGTAATCCCTGCCATTTCAGCACAACCTCGGGGGAAATTTCTGGATAGTGCAAATATGCGACATTAGCGATGATGCACCTGATATTGCAGCTTATACTTAGTTCCCCAGGCCATATACTGTAGAAGCATATTACTCTATGAAAACCCATAAAATGTAGTGGCTGTTAAATAATAGATGAGGTCCTTTTTTTACAATAGCAGTACGAATTCTCTCTCTGTGTCCAAGCCATGTTGAAATGGCACCCCTGACACCGAATTATGTAAGTTTATACCAGAGCTACTACAGCTGCCCGCCAGTAATTGTGCCACTATCAAGGATAACAGCATTATCAGATGAGGTTTCACATCTACCCTCTTTTTCAATTTATGCGCCAGGAATAATGGATTCTATTGGGGATGAAAGTAATAACACAGCTGAAATCAATCTTGAACATCAAACACAGCCCATAACATCGGCCAGCATTTTAGTAGCCATAAAAGGCTCGGGGCAGAACTACACTCTGAAGCAACCTGCCTGCTATGGTAGGAAGAGTTCGCACTTATTTACGCTGATTTCCTTGCAGAGTAGCACCTCAGTCTAGCAGCTGTCCAAGCCTCCCTACCCCACATTATTTCTCTGGACTGGAGATGATTACCACAATCATCACCGACTGCACTTCCCCCAATTTCTACTTGAGTAATGGAGTGGCTCTGGCCTAACAGTGCACAAAAAACTAGCAATGTGCAATTATACATCATTTCCTGATGTAGTTCATAATTCTTTAATCTCAGTTGGAGATTCACAAGGCACAAGTGTTCGCAATCAGTCACAATGGAATGAAATAAAACACTAACGAAGCACATGACAACCACCCGACTAAAAGACAGAATTCAGGCAGAGAATATACTTATGTTTCAGCATTAGCATAACGCCCAGGAAAACCTGCCCATTGCTGAATACTTCCCCTCCGCAAATTTTATTATAATCCTCTTTGAGTAGTTATGGTCATAGTCGAGAAAGAGAAACAATTACTCGGACATTACATACAAATGTGAGCACTGCAATCTCAAAAACAAGTGGCATATCAGTAAATTCCATGGTTGTTTAATCTGAATCCAAAACAACTGCTCATATGAAATCATAAGTGCTATGTTTTCGCATTTTGTGTCAGGTAAGAATGATGGCGCAGGAGTTAACCCATGGGTTAACATACTGGCTACTGAGCAGGAATCATTGTCACTGTAAAATGTAACCATTACCACCAACAAAAACATCACAGTGCGGACACCTTCAAGTCCTCTGTGTCATGTTTGCAGTGAAGGAGAAAGACAGAAAATCCATATGGTTCTCTCAAGATGCTGGGAAGAGCGAAGGGAATCACCAGATAACAACTGATGCCATTGCAAGGCCAAACCTACGGCACAAGGGGAAAACAAACTGTGGACTATATTTAAACAATCCAAGCGCACGGTCAAAAGTGCACAGCGAAAGTCCATTTAGGGTGTGTCTGAATCTACCTCCACTCGTTTGAAGGTATACTGAGTAGGATGGCATGTTTGCCCTGTCTCTTTAGTATTGTGCAATCGTGAACTCTGATCTTAACTGAGGCAATTGAGGCCCACAGTTCTTTAGTTGTTAGTCTGGGTTCTTTTGTGACCTAATGGATGACTCAGACTGCTGGGCTCTTGGAGAAACTTTGGTTGGCTGGCCACTTCTGGGAGTGCTGACCACTATTTTAAGTTTTCTGTATTTGTAGATAATGGCTCTCTGTGGTTCTCACAGAGACTTTGAAATGCCTTTTTAAAACATTCCAGACTGATAGGTGTCAAAGAATTTGCTTCTCGCCTGTTCTTGAATTTCTTTAGATAACAGTACCATGCACTGTTTTTGTTTATTTGCCTGCTTTATTTTGTCAGACAACTTCTATTTGAGTGATGTTTAGATCTTATAGGGCTTGTAGTAATAATGCCTGGGGATATTTAGTGAAATTGAACCCATGAAATGTTTTGATAAATGTGGAAAACATATTGAAAAGAAAGTGTAATCAATAATTCAATATTTGTATAGTTTCTTTTTTGGAAGAGTATATTTCAATATGTTTTCCACATTTGTCAAAACATTTCATGTATAATAAATTGATGCTAAAAACAATGTATGGTTTCTTTTTTGGACGAGTATATGTACAAGACTTGCTCGTATGCAAGGTAGACCTTTTTTTAGAGCAGACTAAGCGTTTTATCTTTAATCACTGATATCTTACATGTACTTTCTCCGCTGGTCAACCTTTTTTTTTATTGTTTTGTTTTGCGTCGTGTCTTTGTGGTCCATTTGGAATTGTATCTCGTGTTATTAAAAAAAGTGTTAAAAAAAGGAAGAAACTAGAAAAGCACTCAGAGAGCGCAGAACTTCCGCCAGGGAACAGCAAAGCCAAAAGCACAGCGATTGGAACTCCGGCCCATTGGAAAGACTTGAAATCTTGAACTTTGGCGTATATCTCAGCAGTACTTTGGCGTAGATATACCAAAATTTAATCACCTCTTCCTTGAGTTAATACCCACCGACCCTGAAAATTTTGTCAAAATCCGGCCATAAGTTTTTGAGTTATGTTGTACACAACAAACCAACATACAAACGGCACTGAAAACATATACCTCCTCGGCGGAGGTTAATGAGTGAATGACAGGGTGATTCTTTGCCTCCAGCCCTCAGCTCACTCACCACATTCCACCTCACCTTAATTATCACTCTCACCTGTCGGTGGAATTATCCTGAAATAAGTCATTTGCAACAGCTTGGAATGAGAAAAAAAGATTCCACTCGTATCATCTTAAATAAAATAAGGACAACTTAAACTTGCATTTTTTTCTTTGCTTCCTGCAAGAACAAATGCAGTCGTTAATATTATGTATGTCGTTCAAACAAGTACAATCATCCACCTGTTATCCCCTCATCCACCTGTAACTGACGCTCCAGTATTTGGATTTCTAATTTAGTTTTCTGCATTTGTAATTTAACCATTTAGTTGTTTTTGTAATACTCTCGCATTGACTCAGTCAGCGTTTTTCTGCTACACAAACTCACGCTCTATTGCAGCTGCAATTGTGCCTTTTTTTAAATAAGTCTTCGTACTCAGCGTACGTCTTTATTAATTTGTCCAACTGGAGAAAAATAAGACTCGCAACTTTTTTCTCCACCTTTGCCAAGGTGAATTGTGTTATCTGTTATGATTCTGCTCTGTCCGTTATGATTCTTATCTGCTTTGCCATGTTTTTCATGTCCCTGATCCGTTAGCCATGATTTGTTACATTAGGTCTTATATGGTTTCTGATCTCTGCAATGTCTGACTGTACCTTGGAATATGTATTGTGACTTGGATGCTTGATTATGTTCATGTCTTTTCTAGTTTAGTTTTGCCATGTTTTGTATTTTGCCTTTTTCCATTCCTGCAGTTATATTCCGGTCCATGTTTTTGTTTTTGCCTGCATAGCACTTTGTCTCCCCCTGTCTGGTCTCTTGTCTTGCCATTGCTCACAGCCCCGGTATTGCGCACCACTCTTTCTTGTGATTTAATGGTTTCTGGATTTCAACCATTCCTTCCAGTCTCGTTTACTTCCTTCGCCTTCCTTTTCTATTTTACTAACCAATACTAACAGTTTGTTATTTTTGCTAAAGTTACTAAGCCAGACTAACTTTGTATATAATACTGACTTACTAACGAGCACTAGGGATTGTATAGCTGCACCTTACTAATTGATTAACAAGCTCTCAACACTCGCCCTGTTCTAGTCTCTGCCTCTTGCCTTTACCTAATCTTCTCTGCTGCATTTCAGTGGATCCACCACACCTCACACTGTCCTTCCTCTCATTATCTATGCACGTTAGAACTCCTTAACCAGATCCGTATTTCTGTCTATAGGCTGTCTTGTGATCCCTGTCCGCGTTTTGGCTTTTGCCTGTTTCATGTGATTAGGTTCTCCCCCATGTTCCCTCCTTTGTAATTAGTCTTACATCCTGCACCTGTGTTCTTTTAAGCATGTGACTCCCCGTATGTGTATATTAGGAGTCTTCCCATATGTGTATATTAGGAGTCTTGTGCTCCTACCTGCGGTGCTCTCGTCTTCGCCTTGTATTTATAGTGCTACTCTTCTGACTGGACCGTCCGACTTTTGATTTTTGGCTCTGTTTTTTGGTACCTCTATTCACTTCTGTTTCGAACCCTTTTTTGCCCGACTACGATTTCTGTGTTTGCTGCCCTGGTTTTTCTATTCGGATTCTGCCCTGAGGATTGTGATTTTTGGATTGTGGACTTTGCACTGTTGCCTTCGGCCCTGCGGGGGTTTTCCCCCTCGCTCAATAAAATCACTTTCCCTGCACTCCTGGATTCTCACGACTGGTTCCTGAACGCAACCTCACATTATCTTCCATTGATGAGGGCTTTTTATATCCTCATGCACATGCCTGACTGTGGCATAAGTTAACTCAGAGTTTATTGAACCAACTGTTCTCACCTGTTCTGAACCCGAAAACTCTGCGGTTAGCAACTCAGAGTAAGTCAACACACAGTTACAGAACAAACTCAGAGTTTGTTTACCCTGCTTTCGGAAACGGGGCCCTACTGCTAACTCGGTTGGATGTGAATTGTAAATTGTCATCCCAAGCAAAATTGAAGGAAGCTCGTGTATTGTTTTTGTAAGGCTATCTTGCATAGATCATGCTGGTCAGAATAAAATCAAACAATAGAGAGATCAATATTTCCTCTTTGGAGCGAGTCAGCAAACTTTGCTAACTCTCGGTTGGCAAGCTAGTGAGTTAGCCATTTCTGTCTGATCAAACCACAGTTTGTGTTCGTATAATAACATTATTTCTCTGGTTAGTACTCAGAGTTAAAATTCATGGATGAATGTAGAACTGAGTGATAAGTTCAGATCAAAGTGGTGATCTATGGGATCTATGTGATACTTGTCAGATACCTTGTTGTAGCTAGCACTAATGGTGTAAATTTATCATCTGCCAAAGGTCGTCATTGTTGCTACCGGGCGTTTATCACAACGAGCTGTACATGGCCATTTACCCAGCTGAGTGAGCCATTCTTAAGCTGCTTCCACGCCGGAGGCGAAACGAATTTTTCGCGCAGAAAAATTAGTTTCGCATCCGGTGTGAAAGCAGGTTTACTCAGAAGTTTCACATTAAGAAAAATGAATTCATGTTCCAAGCTTCTGAAAAAGAGGGGCAAGCGGCTCTTTTGTGTTTTGAGAACGTTTCAACTGTCAACAATAGTGACGTCATATCGCTGATACAGCCTTTAATAACTGTGTGGTAATCAAAGTAACCTGCTGAAAATCAAATCCTTGTTCAGAAAACACTGTGTGTACATATATGAGCACAAACCCCCATCAAATATCCCCCCCCCCCCCTCAGAATATAGTTCCAACCTCTATGAATGCGCCCTTAAATTAGCAGAGAATGACAGAACATTGACATTGACAGGTTTTTGTTAGTCCATCACTCAATTGCTTTTCCCTGCCTAAAGATAGTAATGTGCCTTCAATGCACTAGAAAATGCCAATTATTGAGACGAACATGCTCATGAGTGCTCAGATAATAATAATAATGCATCAATTTTATATAGTGCTTTTCTGGGCACTCAAAGACACTTCACAATGGACACGTTATTAATTCACTCACACATTCACGCTCTGATGGTGGTAAACTACCTTTTTGTAGCCACAGCTGCCCTGGGGCAGACTGACAGAAGTGTGGCTGCCAGTATGCACCTACGGCCCCTCCGACCACTACCAAACATTCACACACAGCCATACAGGAGTGTTCCTATATTGCATGTTTTGTGGGTGGGGGAAACCAGAGTACCCGGAGGAAACCCACGCGAACACGGGGAGAATATGCAAACTTCACACAGAAAGGCTCCAGGTGTACACGCTGTGTAAAATGTAAATAGAAACGGAGTGCAATAATTTGCAAATCATTTAAACCCTATATTTAATTGAAAATAGTGCAAAGACAACATATCAAATGTTGAAACTGAGTAATTCTATTGTTTTTTGAAAAACATCAGCTCATTTTGAATTTAATTCCAGGGACACATTTCAAAAATTTTGGGACGGGGACTACAAGAGACTGGGAAAGTTGAATGATGCAAAAAATAAATTCCAATTGTAAACTAGAAAAGCACTCAGAGAGCACAGACCTCCGGCAGGTGGAAGCAAATTGGAACTCTGGCCCATTCGCTAGGTGCACAACATTTGAAATAGAATTTCGGAGTTGTCTGCAGCTATGTTTCCATCCACTTGTCAATCGAACTATCTGAAGTTCGCCAAAAAATATTCATGCGAAATAAGCAGGTGAAAATGCTTTTCCGTCTAATGTCATTAAAGCGAATAAAAAGTTGTGCGTAATGACGTCACATGCTGTTATGCGGTCAAATTGGTGTATCGAATGGATTTCTGACATTTTAAGCTGCTTCCGTTCATTTTCGTACTGAAGCACACATCCTTCAAGTGAACAAAAGTAGTGTGGTAGCTGACTAATTTAGCTAGTAAGCCAAAATGAATTGCGTCTACCATTCAAATGATGATAATTTGCACAAGTTGTACATGCTTATGTGCCAGCTATTAGCAACATAGCAAACCATTATCAGAAGGCAACAACGGCATCAAAACACCGTCACGATGCAGCTGCAGATTTATTCGGTAAATAACGTTTTCATCAGCATTTATCGCATAGGCCTTTTACCGATCAAAAGAAAATCCGATCAGATCAACCGTATAAACTTAGTGTCGATATTCTTCAAATCAAGTCGAATGTCACCGTTTCCATAAGGCATTTTTAATTCGATATGACTTCATTCGTATAAGAACGTGTGGATGGAAACATGGCTTGTGGTGAGCAAGCATACGTCTGGTGAATTCTATCAGATGTGCTATTCTAATTGGCTATGTGCACAAAATGGGGCTAAGTAAATTCTGAAATACACTGGCTCGCTTTATTATTTTAAGTTTGCTTCTGTCATTTATCAGTCTACATCAGATGCTGAGCAGGTGACAGGAATATAATCCCAAAAATGTGATTTGAACTATTGCCGCTGTTCCCAAGATTTGGCTTAATTAACCATGAATGATGTTCGCATGATTTGTCTCGATTAGCTGCTACTGTTTGTTCATTGGCACTGTTAATGAGACATTAGCTGCTACTGATAAAGAGGGTTTCCGACGCTTCTACATGTATCTAGCATCATTTCCAGCCGTTTGCTCTGGTGACTGTCATGAACTGGCATTAAGCGACAAACATCCAGTGTTGCAAGACCAAAATTTCCTCATTAGATTAATATCTGGAGCAAGCTTTAATTTTTTCATCCAGCAGCAGCAAAGTTGAGTAGCTAGCAAGGCTTGCTAGAGAGCTAGCAAGATTTTCTGTTTAGGTTTTATATTGAATTTACTTTTACATCTTCTGATGCAACTGGTTTGCTAGTACTGCAATATTGTTATGGTTTTCTTAGATGTGCTCAGCTAACCATAGCTCCAGATGTGATGGTCTTGAGAGTGCAACTGACATCGAGTGGGAAGGGAAACGAAGTATCGACAATATTAAAATATGCGTGGATCGAATGTTAGATTTATGAAACAGCATTTCGAAGTTATGGATTATTTACACATTCATTATCAGATATTTTCACGTATTTTACCTTTCGCTTAAAGCCAGTTTATCACTCACCAGGGAGAACGGCTGGAAATGTGTCGCTAGTCAGAAATTCTCTCATTTCTCGTTGGAGCAGCAAATGCCTCATTAAGACTGCCAATGAACAAACATCAGTAACAGGTAATCGAGACAAATCAAGCAAACATCATTCGTGGTTAACTAAGCCAAATCCTGGGAATATGGCTATAGCTAAAATCCCATTTTCGGGATGTTATACCTGTCATCAGCTCATCATCTGATGGAGACTGATCAGTAGCAGAAGCAAACCGGAAATAGTTAAGCTTACCAACGTATTTCAGAATGTACACAGCGCCATCTTGTGCAACTAGCCTGTGCAACAAGACTTGAAATCTTGAACTTTGGCGTATATCTCACCTGTACTTTGGCCTAGATATGCCAAAATGTAATCACCTGTTCCTCGACTTTATACCCACCTTCTCTGAAAATTTCATCAAAATCGGTGCATTAGTGTTTGAGTTATCTTGCTAACAAACAAATAAACAAACAAACAAAGGCTGCCGAAAACAAAACCTCCTGGCAGAAGTAACAATGGAACATTTTGGAAAAGTCCTCGTATTTTTGTGCATGTAAAAGGTCTGCATATCACCACCAGAAGAATTTCTCTCTCCCACACAACACATTGCTGAAGAGCAGCCTGAAACACCAATAGCATTCCGGTTCCACCATTATGTCCTTCAACTGGTTATGTCAATTGTATCTTCACATCAGGCAACTAGTTTGGAACAACCTTGAATCAAACAAGTTATGCTCACAAATGCAGCCACTTAAAGTGTGCAATATAAAATTCAATTTGTGAATGAAGCGCATATTGTAGTTTTTCGAGAATTATGCATTCACATTGTCTTGAGAGGTGACCAAACTGTAAGTCGGGGGAAAAAAGATATGGCGTGTAGTACAGATAAAATACAATTGAAATAAATATTTTTAGTATACATAGAGACTGCCTAAAGTGAGGGAAGGAAAAATAAAACCTGTTGCCCATCTCATTATTTTCCTGTTGTTCGCAGAAAAATCTAATCTGGCCAGAGTCCCCACACCTGGAGCTCAAATCCATGTATGACAAGAAAGCCGTTGCTGCGGCGAACCCGCCGTCGCATCTCTCTGAACTTTAAAGTCACATGCACCTGCATACTCCACTGATTCAGTAGAATTACAATTTAATACTTCATGCATGCCCCCTATCAGCCAGTTTGGCAAATATGCGAAAAGGCACTAAAAGTGGTAACCTTATATTTGAAGAATCTTCAAGTTCAAAATCATCTGGTATCTAGAGGATGTTCAAGGAGGAGGAGTAGCAGCTGTAAAATTTTCAGCCACCTCACTTCATTACTTAGCTGTAATAACAATATACAAATTAGGTCAAAGTCATTATGGTCACCCTTCGCGCACCCTAGTGTATTATGGTACCAAGTTTGTTTGGAATCAGGCCAGAAGCTTTGGAGATATAGTGCAAAATGTTTGGACGGATGTATGTCTCCACTAGACCCCCTTTCAGCGGCTATCGGCTGGCGATTGGCGATTGGGGTAAAGGTCATCTTCAAGATCTTTTGGCATCCAGATGATGTCCAAGGAGAAGAACTAGCTGCTGTAAAGATTTCAGCCACCTAACTTCATCACTCAGCTAACAATGGCCATAAATGTGATTTTTGCACTTATTAACCCCATGACCTAATGATTATGCAAATTAGGTCAAGGTCACCATGGTCACCCTTCCCCCACCCCAAAGTATTATGGTACCAAATTTGGTTGGATTCGGCCCAGGAGCTTCCGAGATATAGTGCAAAATGTTTGGAGGGATGGACGTACATACGTACGCAGATCTCCACTAGACCCCCCTTTCGGGGCCTGTCGGCTCACGACGGGGGGTAATAAGGGGGGGGTGACATTTCATACACAAGCGTGAAGCAGCTAGCCAATCACAGCACACTACACTTCTTCAGGAGGGGAAGAGGGGGCGGCAGGTCAAACAGACCATTTTAACCAGATGTGCTGCAGCAATGACCAGTTATGAGAATATTAAGGGGTGATCTGGGGTTAAATGGGCAAAATTGGATTATTTTTCCAAATTTAAAAAAAAAATACAAATATTCTATAATAACCCACCTTTAATAACCACTAATTGCTACAAGGATTAAAAACTGAACTCAACTTTTCAATGCGGTCTAATGCATTTTCCATTGATTTCCTTTTTCCACATTTCTCATGTTTATGGCAGCCATAACTTTTTTATTTATCATTAAAAATCAATGAAATCAATGGGCTCAATTTTACTTCATGAGAACTGCAATGACAAAGGGAAATTTTGCCTCTCTGTTACATACTTTGAATATTTTGAGTATTCGTCAGATTCTGGGCAAAATAATTTCACATTTTGAGTAAAATGCCCCAAAAAAATCACAAAACTGATAAATTGTGCAATGAATGGCTATGTCATTGCATTTGGACAAGCAATGGCTTTTAAATGATGAAAAAAGACTGAATTCTATCACAGAGTTAAGGAGGAATTGGCGGCAGAAGTTTTCTGCATATTTAATGAGCTTGCACGGTTACCATGGCAACCGCATAGACAGAAAAATGCCAACTTATATACGTATATTTTTTGGTGGTTATGCCATATACGTCTTCAGATTAATTTTAAGTTGTTTCCTGGTGTCATTTTTCATTTAACCCCAGATCACCCCTTAAACTGTTTTTTGAAAATTGAAGCATGTCCACCTATTCTCGTAGACCCCAAGATTACAAAAATGACAAAAAGGCAGCATAATTGATGTACTTCAACAAAAAATTTGACAAGTTCTCAGTCAATGCAATTTTTTGTTTGAGTGTATGTCAGCAGTTGAGCACAAATATGTTTTGATCAAATGACATGTAATTATCCGGAAAGAAGATCAATGATCTAAGGATTGCCTGATTAAATTTTAGACGCAAAAACTGAAATCTTTTTTTTTTTTTTTTGCGATGACTTCCTTAAATCTGCTCCAGTCATTTGCAAACTCGATTCAAAACATGCATTTTTTAATTCCCCTTCCAACCATATTCTACACTGTGCTGTGACAACATTGGGCCCATTAGCTCATTCCCTATGGCAAGCCACTGCCAATGGCGCAGCAAATTCTACCATTCCCTACAGTAAGCCGGTGCCAGCGGCGCGGATGACTATTCACAGTCCGATGAAAACACAAAATCAGTTGACGGTCGCGGTCATGGGCCACCTGTACTTCAATACTTTATATTGTGTCATTTTCGGGAAAAGAATTCTGTACAAACGCAACAATTTTATATAAAAGTATTCCGTAGAGAATGAGTTAATTGCAGGGGTCACATGTCAGGGGGGTCCAATATTTTTCAACACCCAAAGCACTAAAAGTCCTCCCTAGGGTGGGGTATATTGTGCTTGGCTTGCATTTGTTCTATATACCCACAAAAAAAAAAAAAAGATTTTCCCCTCTGAATTAAGGAGAGTGAAAGTAAACATGCATGGGCAATGAAGTATGATTGCTGTGTTTACTCTGGCAGCGGGTTAATTGTGCGGTTGAACAGAACAGGTTAAATACATTCAGCATGTGGGATTATTCCTGCTTCCAGGGATGTCCTCTCCTCATGCCCAACACCTCAGATATCAGACAAGTAACAGCCCTAAATGGCATAACCCAAAAAAATCTATAAAATCAAACATATAGTAAGTAAAAGAATATAATATGAGACAGCCCTATTTTTTGCATTCTCTGTGGTATAGCCCTGATGAAAATCAGTGTAGTCAGTTAGCAAGTGTTGTGAATTACAGCCTAGTCAGTAAGTATTTGGACTGTGATGCTGCAGAAAAGGGCCAAAATTCCTCCATGGTTTACACAACAATAATGTAAATACCCACAAAGCTAAGCGTGTCTCATTTTAACTACAGATTCTTGATCACATAGAGGGAAAAAATAAAAAATAGTCTCATTGGAAAAATACTTCCAGATTCTGTATGTGCAAGAGGCTGTGTATGTACAAGATATGCCTTTTTCTGACAAGCAGTAAGTCCTACAAATTAATCTCCTATTGAAAAAGCAATAACTCTTTGGGGAGGAAAAACAACACGTGGTTGAGATTTGAAGAAGAGCTGACTCACAGGGGTCAATACAGATCCCAGGGCATTTACTGCAAATCCTATGGGACTTCAGTATCACCCTTTTTTTTTTACTTTCAACACATGATGATTATTTCCCCAGCAAATTGGAGCAATTATTTCCCTATTATACTGTGTTATACAAGAAAGTGAAATTGTTGCTCCCGTTTAAAATGGCAGGTCTGAGTCATACAGTTGCATGCATACTGATGGTCATTGTGATGCACTCCAACTTACATTATAATGAACTTTGTGATAATGACACAGCATAAATACAATCTATAATCTATTAATGCATTTTTAGAACGATGTACTCCTGTTCATAGGTAATTGCAGGGGGCAGAAGCCCAGTCCAGCAATCAGTGAGTGAAATAAAGGAATACATTATTATTATTATTATTATTATTATTATTATTATTATTATTGATGATTATCATCATCATCATCATTAGCTAAAAGGCAAGATAATTAATTTCACATTCAAGAAAAATCCTAAAATGGTGGTGGAAATTGTGAGACTTCTGGAAAACAAAGACGAGGTTACTAATCCCTACAAAACAGAAACCCCAATGTTCCCACTGCCTCCGCACAAAGCTAGCTGCAGACACAGGTTGATGTAGTATCGCTCTCTTCTGGGAGCTCTGTAAGCCATAAATACTCTCACACAAAAGGTGCAGGAACAGACCATACTCTGCATAAAAGAACAGTTGTGCAAAGCACCATGGGTAACATGCAGCTGAGGATGGGTCATCTTTTAACATATTCAGTTGTTCAGCTGAATGTTGTACTTGTTATGAATGGACAACAGGCCGTTTCCAGGACACCTTCCAATGTTATTTTGATCCAGGGGATTTCCCAGTGAACTGTGCAATAACAGCCCGCTGACAGCTAGTATAAAGTGTTATGCCACTGAGGCACAGTCTTGTACTCACACCTTCTAAAAAGAAAATGCTAATAAAATGGCACAATAGAATTTTAAGCTGTGTGAAAGTGTATACCTGCCAGCATGACTTTACACGCATAATAAAGATGCCACTGGCGCCCGTGTGGTCTCTCTCTCTCTCTCTCTCTCCAACATGCGTATGCCAGGGAGTGCGTGAGTGTGTGCTTGTGAGGGCATGCATTTTGTGGGTAGTAATCTGGCCATATTCCATGTTTGCATGAGTACCTGTTAACAGTTGGGCGGTCACTCCAGGTATATTATAAATAGGAAAAATATTCCAGCTCAAATAAAAGTCTCAAGCAGCACTGATCAAATAACACAAACAAGCCACAAAAACAACACGGGATTTCACTATAAAAAACGAAAATGAATTCCAAAACTTCAGCATTAATGGCTATATCAATTAGCGTTATTCTGAAAATGTTTCACATTTCGATAAAAGTGGAAATGTTGGTATATATTGCAGTAGTCCTTGTGAATCCAGAGTGTGTGCTTTATATGCACACATATATATATTCCCTCTACCTGACAACGAATGCAACAGGAAGCATTTCATTTGATTGCCTGAGGTGCATTTATGGTCGGAAATCCCCATGGTAACCTGAGACAACTGCATGGGTTCACCATGACAACCAGGACTCCATGGGAATACTAATGTGTGCGCTGACTGTGGAAACCTCAAAGAGAAACAAAAATGTCAGCGATAAGGGGTTAAGTATGATAGCAGTTTGAATAAATTAATTATTTTTTGCATAAAAAGAAATGAAAATTTGAAAGAGTAAAAAAATGCTTCCTTATTCAATCTTTTGATAGAAATACTGTAAATACTTTTGTATACCTTGATCAGCTATTTGTAACTTCAGTTATTTTTTTACATGCCCATTTTAATTATAGAGTAAAAAAAGGTCTGAGCATGAATTAGGCTTGATACTAATGGGATGTATTGCTTGTAGATAGGCTATTCTCAGTGTGGAAAATTAGATTAATGTTTGCATACAACACTGTAAAACCTAGTGGCTCTAAAATATGGAGGCAAATAATAGTTTATTATACTCTAAACATATTAATCAACCTGTTTCTGATTGAGTGAATCACTGTAAAATGTATTATTTTCTTTTGGTTCAAATGTAATTTTTTACTCTAAAATCAGCCCACCCCATAAGAATCTTATGAACACCCTGTCCTCAATGGACAGTCATTATTTTGTGGGTTATAACAGGAGTGGAAATAATGACATCAAGGTCCCCCTTCAACACAGCAATAAACAAAGTAAACATCCTGCTCTGAAGCATATGCCAACCTCTCCTCACTCCACTGGCTAGCTACTTTGTGAGGTACAATTAGCAAGCAAACAGCACAAACAAGATGTCCAGGCTACAGCTTGCAAAATGTACCTAAAATCGTTAATAGTTCTGGAAGGCATTTTACAGAGGTCTGCGGGGTCTTTTAGATATGTCCTAGCAAGTTGGAACCTGGCCTACCTGTTTTCCCAGGTTAATACTGAGTTACATCTTCCAGTCTCACTTCTGTATTTCTGTGCGACACTAACACATCTACACCTGTTTACTCAAGAGTGTTTCTAATCAGATGATGGGTGTGAGGTACAGTTGTAGTTTATGTTAAAGACTCTCTGCAAATTATGTCAATGTCTCCCTTCGCCAAACAGGCCCTTTTTGATTACAGAGCTCACAAGAGTTCCTAATCATGTCCCAAACAGGAGATTTTAACAAGTTTAAGATCTGGTCAACACATCAGACAATTTTTTTTCTTCTCATTTCACAGCTTCATAATGGTTACCAACACGTTCATTGTTACATCTCTGATGCTCATGTAGACAAAGGATAATAACTGACTCAGAAAGCAAATAAAAGCCTACAATCAAAACAATATCTGAACAACTCACTTTTATCACCTCTGAAAAAACTTAAAAGCGCCTGATTAATCAGAGTCCCTTTATGAAAGGGGGGCTAATTACAAGAATCTCTACCATTGCTACAGGAATCAAAATGAAAAAAAAAATGTTTTTTACATTTCATGGGAAGAAAACTGAAGAATCTGCCCTGCACTCATTGTGGATAGAGTCAAATGAAGAGATGAGCACTCAGAGAGCACATACCTACGCTGTGGCCCAATAGTCCCCCACGTGTCAGACACATACAGTCCGAGCACCGTTACTATGTGCCACCACACAAGGATCTGAAAAATTCCTTGAAGTTGATCAGGATCACTGCCAAAATGAAATCACCCCCAAGTTTGGCCAAGGCACAACTCAGGTAAAAAAAATATATATATATATAAATCTGTCCATAACTTTTTCTGCACCGTTTCGTACAAACATATTTATCCACAAATCCACAAACGTATTTTGCGGCGGTAAAAAAAATACTTTATTAGCTCTAACAAGTTTTAACCACCTCACTGTATGCATACATGTACAAAGCAATTCAGTTTTGATTTTCATGAATAAAGCGATTCAGTTTTTATTTTATCAATCATACACATACAGTCATACATACTGTCATTAGGAAGACAACATTATTGACGTCCAGCCATAACGCGCAACAAAGAATCACAAAAGCACGATTGTATCACACAAATCAAACATGAATGGATTCTAATTTCACAGGGCATCAATCATGAACAAGAAGTCACAACCCATCACTCAGCCTTCAGTCAGTGGCCTTCCCTACACTCCACACACCCAACATGCCACCAGCTCCATTTGTATTCAGACAAGCCTGAAAAGCCTTTATTATACAGTCAACAACAAAGGTAGATTAAAGTCTGATCATACCTGGCAAACATTTAATTGAGAAAACTTTACGAGAAAAGTTTTATGTGGTTTTCTGCTAAATACATAGAATTCCTCAGTACCGTTTAAATTCAGATAATTACGTCCTGCATGTTTCCCTAATTGTTTTACCCCACAATCTAGCCGTGTTGGATCAGTCTTTTTCGTTCCTTGATTCTTGTTTTTTCATTGTCTTATTCCACTCCCCTCCCTGTTTCATTCCTCTATCCCTCACACCTGTTCCCCCTCATCGTTGATTGTCGTTTTGTGTATTTAAGTTCTTTGTCTCCGTTCTCCCTTTGCTGGGCAGTTGTTAAGTACTTTGTCATTGGTATATCTTTGCTAAAAATCATTGATCTATTAGGAAGATCCTCACCCGCTTACAATGGCTTCAGCAGTTCCATCTCCACTCCAGTGCAATGGCGGGCACTGTTTCATACGGCCTGCCATCCTGGCAACTGACCTCAGACCAGTCCCTTCTACTCTGTTTGTCTTCTCCTCTAGTTCCTGGCTGCTTTCAGATCAGTCTTTTGAACATGTACTCTAGCTCTGTGTGCTCATTTTTTCTCTTCGGTTTTGTTATTAAAGGCTGATTGCGGCAATAATCTGATCTTATGTTTGGTTTCTTTTCGTGATTAATAGCAGGGACTGTCCGTTTTTAATTTTGCCCGATGAGCCTGATGCTGCTATGGCATTTGGATAAGAACTTCCTCAAAAATCATATGAATAATTCACACATCATTAGTTGGCTATATATTACATTTTTGAACATCGATGTTTATGGAAAAAAAGTGGTGTCCTTAAAATATAATTGTGCTCATTACTTAAGAATCTTTAAAATAAAATACAAAGCTGGTGCCACTACATTCTATTTCTCATAAATATCAGGCTGGAATGCTGAGTGTATGTGAATAACCAGGCATTTATGGCACAATTAACCAATTGTCCTACCAGCACAGATAAGACTTTGCTAAATTGGATTGTGTGCTAGTCAGTTGCCCCCAAGCACATAGCGCATTATTCCTGCCAGAAAAGTCAGAGGGCAAGCAAATATCCTTTGACGACTAGTAACATTATTCAGGTTTACTCTTGAGCTGCCAGGGATTCGTGAGGAGAGAAATAAGATGGGGGCTTCCTTAGCCATTGTGCCATTAAGAGTAAAATGTTGCAAGGCTGAGCACACATAGATAAGTGGCTAAAAAGCAAGTATTTGGAAATGCCATCTGCTAGTATAAAAGTACTAGATACTTTGTAAATACAACAAGGCGGAGAGAGTGAACTCATTGTATTTCAGCTGACTGGTCCTCAAGTACAAAGAACATATCTCAACTTCAATTCTGTGTGAGTGTTTATCACACTTTGAGCGGAGAGAGAGAGGCAGCTCATCAATTTAAAATCATACTTTGACAACAATTAATCATTAATCCTGGACAATGATATTATTAGTGCAAAAGGATTTCAACCTCACTGTGAATTAACCAGACAATGCCACCTTGTTTGCAAAGACTTGCAAAGGTTTGCACAGTGCAACAACATGGTCCAACAATTCAGCCCTAGGGTGTCACTTGCAATGTGACCTGTTGCACAAATCAAGACCTAAGCAGTACAAAGAACAGAATAAAGCCCAAGTCATTTAGCTTTGTTTATTTGTTTAGCTCATTGTGCATGCAGGTCTTTGTTCATACTAATCATTCTAGCTAAACTCAATTAAAAGACTCAGGAACCAAAGGTGGTTCCGTCCAAAATGTTTTTACTGAGGTTACGAGTCTAATCTACAGATGTTGCGCATGCCTCCTTCAGTAATCTATCTAATCAGATGAACGATTAGTTATCATTGAAGCAGCAGTAGCTGTCATGACATTTTAAAATTGTCTGGCCCAATTCCCCCCATTTGTGCTAATAGGTACCTGACTGTTAATCAGTTATTAGTAATTAATTTTACAGAGAATAATATCACTAGCATTTTAAAAAAATACAAATATTCTTTGGTGATTAAGTAGATGTCAAAACAAAGCATACGAAAAGCATGTAAAAAGACTTTTCTATTTTGCACTGTCAAGTGCAACCCACAGTGTGGCTGGAATGCGACAAAGCCAAATTCCAAATTGACGGACAGTGACACTAAGTTCTTTTTAAGACAGAAGCTCAAGCAGCTTTATTGATCCAAATAATGTGTAAACAGCAAATGTAGACTCTCAAGTATGGAGGGCCTAATTCCCAACTAAAATCTTTCCCAGCTGAAAGCATTTGAACATATAGGGCATTTATTGTCACAGACAATAACAGGATTTTTTTAAAGAAAATAAAGAGAGAAATCACCGCCTGGTTGTTCTCATTGCCAGAATGAAATATAATGCCAGGCCTCGTATTTTTTTTTATTAATAAAAAAAAGGCTAGATGCAAATCTTGGGTGCAAGAAGCAAAATAAATGAAGTTCTGTATACCAACAAATAATGAATCATTAATACATATAGAGTTCTATTTATAGATATTTCTGCTAGTGCTCCCTTGTCAGCATAGTTCTCCTGCCTTTGATGGTATTAGGACGCAGTTTTTCCATGAATCTGCGCGCCCAGAAAATTCCAGAACAGTTTTCACCATTTAAACATCGTACGTTTCGAAGATCAAGAAACAGGGGACACCAGGGCAAAGTGGAACACAAGGCAAAGTGAAACACCCCCACTAAAATCTATCTTCATGCTGCCCTCTATCTAAGCTATGCACCAAGAACACTGTATGGATGCTGCATCGTTTGTGACCGGAACCGTAAAATTGAGTCAGATATGAGTGCTTTTTACGGAAAATATCGTTTTTCATAATTTTAATCCAATAATACAAACAAGTATATTATCTGATAAATTATATTGTGCTATATTGTGCCGAGTTATCTTGAAAGCCATATTAATGATGGATGGGGGTAAGCTTAATTTATACATACTAACATGGCTAGCAAACAATGGCCGACATAACAGTGTTGCATGTCGGGTTAAATCTCATACGGTCGGGGCAAAGTGGATGGAGCAGAGTGGAGCACTATGTTAGACTATGTTAAAAGTATGTCAAGTACTGCTGGAAAATCAAGAATTTGCAACTTTCAAATATTCGAATGAATCAAGTGTAACTTGTCCTTAATCCTTAATCTAGATCATGAAAATCAGGTGCTTCGGAGTGAACGACCATGACTACTGCAGCCCGCCTTAAAGGTAGCCGGACATTCAGAACTATGCAAGTATTATCTGGCCATAATATTAAAATGATGTACCAGGACAGTACTGTACCATGAAGTAAATGATTTTGACATTGAAGACCTCTAGGCGAAGCATTCCATTTTGCCCCGTGAATTTGCATATTTTTTTTCAAGTTAATAATAATATTAATGCATCAATTTTATATGGCGCTTTTCTGCTTACTGGGCACTCAAAGACGCTTTACTAGGATACATTATTCATTCACTCACACATTCACGCTCTGATGGTGGTAAACTACGTTTTTGTAGCCACAGCTGCCCTGGGGCAGACTGACAGAAGCGTGGCTGCCAGTATGCACCTACGGCCCCTCCGACCACCACCAATCATTCACACGCAGCCATACAGTATTCCTATATATTGCATGTTTTGCGGGTGGGGGAAACCGGAGTACCCGGAGAAAACCCACGCGAACACGAGGAGAACATGCAAACTCCACACAGAAAGGCCCCAGGCCAGATTCGAACCCACAACCTTCTTGCTGTGAGGCAGGAGTGCTAAGCCTAAAGCCAGATTATAAACCCAAGGTTTTGCTTTACTTTGCTTTAAAATCCTGTTTTGGCTGGCCAAAAATTTTTGGTACGCTTTTCCCCACGTTCCCTACCCAGAGTGCATTAGCCGTTTTGTCAATCACCGGGGCCCTCATTTATCAAACTTGCGTACGCCAAAAAAATGGGTGTACGCCAAATCTCCCGCAAGAATCGGCATTTATCAATCTGAACGTGACCGAACGGTCCGCAAAAATCTCACGCCAGCTCTGACCAGATGTACGCAAATCTGAAAACAGCGAACAACAAGCAGGAACGAGTGCAGCTGTCAAAATGAGTTATAAACCATATGCAGCGATGCGGACGTCATGCTGTTGTTGTTCTCATAAGTAAAATAAATAAATTGACTAAATAACTGAATGAATACATAAATGAACAAAAGCAGGTTGTTTCAAAATATAAGTGTAATTAATTTCTCTACATAGATGTCATTATTTATTTATTTAATAATTTCATTTAATTAATAGATAAATTGCACCTAAGTTGAGAAATTAGTTACTCTTATTTGGAAACAACCAGCTTGTCAGGCCAGACGGCTGGCAATTACAATCAATTTGATTAAGCGCAATGCGCAGCTTGGCAGATATGCAGTGTATGTCAGATGCTCATCCAGTCACATATGTATATACTGAACAACAAAATAAATGAAAGTTAGCCGGATTAAAGGCAGACTGGAAAATAAGTTTGCGCGTAATTATTTTAGAAAATCAAATTTATTACTAGCGCGTGCACATTTACACTCGTTTCATCAAACATTTCTTTATTTTACGATCCCTTCGACGGAGTAACCATAATAGTACATGAACTAACTAGCTAGCTTGCGTTTCTTTTGTTGCTCAGTATATAGATGCCTACGGACACTTCGACCGTGATCACATTTTGACAATGGCAGATCTTCCATTGTTAGAGGAATAAGCTTCTGTCCGAAGTGAGAGGAACTTTCGGCACATAGATCTCATCCGGGAAAGAGACGAGTTTTGTGTGGCACCCAATGACATGTCATGGAGTAATACGGATAAAAGTACAGTGAAGAGTGATCTCTGCAGACTGTATTTCACCCATTACCCTCATGGTGCTCTGATCGAGGCGGGGGGGACTCATCCATGTCCCCACCGGCTCGTACTCCCACGATGGAGGGGTGCCTATCAGTGTTGTGACAGCTGGAGTTTCGAGTCTGGTTGGCCTCCACCGCTCCCTGCGCTGTTGCAACCTGTTTTCGGGAGGCGATCTTAAAATCGGACCACTTTTTTAACCTAGCCTACATGTAAAGCATTTGGATTGTCTATTATGTAGGCAATATAACATGAAATCTTGTGAATCTATAAATTGAATTTATTAAGGCCGATGTTATTCGCACTTTTACGTGTGACCATTGTTAATTTTTTTTCTTGACCACACTTGTTAGTGCGCAAGTTGATGACCATCCAGGTGCCGCTTAAAAAGTACCGCTTAAAATAAGTTTGGCCAAGAAAAAATTTTAGCTTTGGAATAAGTGTGGGCAATGGAGAAATGAGCGTCTTGGCCACAATAATAGCCTAAGTGTGTCTAACAAGAACTTTGGTCATTTAAGTGTGTCCAAGCACAAAAATTAAGAGCGAATAGTCACTTCGATTTATTAATGAATTAAATAAAATCTCTGCTGCACTCCGGTTTTCCACCCCAACGGTGTTTACTACTGCAGCAGCAATAGTTTTCCAAACTGCAGCCTACTCGGCTCCCTTTTTGCCACTCTTAAGACTTCCATATACATTATTTTGTTTTTCTCCATCTATTGTCGGCCTGCTGATAAAACCTCGTATCTTTGAAATGATAAACTTTACAGGAGAACAAAAAAAAAAAAAAGTTCAATTTTGCATGTAAGAATGCAGTTGAGCTGTGTTCGGGTAGGATGATTATTTTTCCTCCAAGAATGTATCCAATCAATGAAATTTTGTATTTTGCAATGTTTATGCTATTATCGTGGACATTCAAGTTTTTGTTTCTCATCAAACTGTAGATACGAGGTTTATCAGCAGGCCGACGATATTTCCTCCTCAGTTAAGTTCTCTTTTCTTTGCCGTCTTTCGAGAGTCCATGTCGTAAAGTGGGCAGGACTATGCCTCCCGGAGCATGAATTTTTAGGGGCGTGTCATGTAAATTATGATGGTTTCTGCCGCCAGATTAAAAAACGCCAGGGCAGTTCTACACCGTAATCTGCGACGTACACTCTTTTAGTAAATCAGACGTGACACCTGGCGAACGATGATATTTACAACAGAATCTACAACAGATCCTACGCAAGTTTGATAAATGCGGGCCCGGGAAACCAGAGTTGTCTGTTTACTTTGATGATGACCAAAACACAAAGCAATTCATTTCAAACCACACAGAGGGTACACTATGAGGACTTTTCCCACTCCACAATGTGAGTCTGAGGCAATTCATGCGTCAGCTTCTTCAAAGCTTTATCAATCGGAAACAAAAACAATGCACAGCCTAATTATTAAGGCATCGTCTAGGTCAATGTCAGGCTATGTACATTGCAAAAGCAGTTGCTTGGCACCAAGAGGGTTAAGTGTAATGGCTGACAAAGAAATTTGTCTAACCCTCATTAGGGTCATATCCTGACAGGTTACGCCAAGCAACATTCCCACCGAGGAAAGAATGCCACGGTGTTGTTCAGGGGTGCTATGGAGGTGATTTTGAAAGAATTTGTTTTGCTGGCCAGGCATAGTCTTTCAACACACAACAGGGCCTTTAGTAGTAAACTCACACGGAAGACTAACTGCATACCAACCTCTGTGTTCACACCGTTGCTAATGGGAGACCACGGCAGCCTAAACAGCAAGTCAGGGGATTGCAGAGTTTATTTTGCGGTGTCTGTGACAACGAAAAAGGCATTTACGAAGGATTCCCTGATAGAGCACTGGGGTCTTTACAAAGTACAGCTTCCATTACGTGATGGTCCATCTGAGAAACTGCAGATGCTAACACAAAATAGGGGCAATACATACACACACACACACACGCGCGCGCGCGCGCACACACACACACACACACACACACACATATATATACATGGATATACTGTACATTCATTACTGCCAGATTTATGAGCTGATTTGCACTCAAAGGTAAGTGAAAGGCATGTTTCAACTCCTAAAATGGTTGTATGGAGAGCACAAATGAGGTGCACAAATTTGTTTTTGGAAACGCAAAGTCATAATTGATAAGAACCTTTTACGAGATAAATTCACTCCCTTCCGAACAGAAACATTAGTAGAACACCTGAAGCGATTTCAATCTCCAAATCTCAAGGCCCAAATGTTCTTGATGGCCTCATCAGAGAAAATATTGGATGGAACAGAAACATTACCAACAAACTCTATAATATGTTGTACTGTTTAAATATAGTTATATATATGTTACCTGAAAAATACTTTATACAATTCCATTTCCCAAAAAGTTATGTTGCTGTGTACAATGTAAATGAAATCAGAATGCACATGTTTGTAAATCACTTAAACCCTATATTTAATTGAAAATAGTACAAAGAGAACCTATCAAATGTTGAAACTGAGAAATATTATTGTTTTTGAAAAAATATCTGCACATTTGAAATTGATGCCACCAACATATTTCAGAGAAGTTTGCAAAGGGGCAACAAAAGACTGGAAAAGTCAAATGATGCTCAAGAAAAAAATTAACCTGGTGGTACAACACACAGCTAATCAGGTTAATTGGCAACAGGTCAGCAACATGACTGGGCACATTAAGTCCTTCAGAGGTAAAGATTGTGAGGGCTTCAACACTCACTGAAAGACTGCATGGTCAAATAGTTCAACAGTTAAAGAATAATATTTCTCAACTTGAATTTGCAAAGAATTTAGGGATTTCATGTGCTACGGTACATAATATCATTAAAACTTTTAGAGAATCCAGAGAAATCTTTGTACGCAGGGGACAAGGCTGAAAGCTAATATTGATTGGCTTTGATCTTAAGGTCCTAAGGTGGCGCTGCATTAAAATCAGACAGGATTCTGTAGTAGAAATCACTTCTGTCCACCATTGTCAGTGAACATAGTTCGTTACTGCATCCAGAAATGCAAGTTAAATCTCTTCCATATAAAGACTAAACCATATATAAAAAAGATCCAGGAAAACTGCCGCTTTCTCTGGGCTCAAGCTCATTTAAGATGTAGTGAAGGGGAAAACTGTCCCATGGTCTGCCCAATTAAAATGTGAAATTCCTTTCAGAGGGAGGTATTGTGGCACAGTGAGCAAGTGGTTAGCACTGCCACCTCACAGTAAGAACATTGTGGGTCTGAATCCAGCCTGGGGCCTCTCTGTGCGGCATTTGCATGTTCTCCCCGTGCTCGCGTGGGTTTCATCCGGGTGCTTTGGTTTCCTGCCACAGTCCAAAGACATGCACCTCATAGGTATATGCCCATAGGTATGAGTGTGAGCAAATTGTGTGTGCGCCCTGCAATGGCTTGCCAAGTTTTCCAGGATGGGTCCCTGCCTTTTGCCCATAGTCAGCTGGGATAGGCTACAGCTCCCCCCGCGACCCGAGTGGGGGAAGAAGCAGGCGTAGAGAATGGATGGATGGATTCATTTTGGAAATCATATATACAGTGGAGAGGGACCATCTGGCTTGTTACCAGAAAACAGTTCAAAAGCCAATATCTATGATAATATTCATTGTCTTGAATATCGGATTCAAATTAAACTCACAGCTAGTAAGTGAGAGCACTAGAGTCCAAGAAGACTGACAGAGCAAAAAAAAAAAATCTAGCAAAAAAACTTGATCAAAGCAGGAAGAAATAAGTCTTGGGGCTTGATAGAGTCACAACAGAACTGTAGTAAGTGAAAATAGAGGTTAGATTAAGACATGACTTTGCATAAATATGCAAAACCTAAAAACGGAATCTTCTTCTGGTGGTCTTTGTGCTTTTCTGTTTGCTTAAATTTGTTATTATATCAGCTTCATGGGGCAGTTTTGCATTTCCACATTGAAATTAAGCATATGTGGCAGTGAGTGTCATGGTTCTGGTTTTGGTGTTCATGTTCTATGTTCATGATCATGTCTTTTCTTTATTCTTTTTGGTAATTGTATTTCCCGGTTTTCAGTTCATGCCATTTTCAGTTTCATTGCACTTGTCTCCCCTGTCTCGTGATCTAGTCGGTCCAGTCCATCTCCCCAGTCTGTGTGCTCACCTGCTTCGGGTGATTTCTATGGTTTCTGGTGTTTCATATTATGACTTCAATTCTCGTTTACTTTCTTCGCCTTGCTGTTCTTGATTACTAACGAGACTAACATTTGTGTTCTGTATCATACTCTACTAATCCAACTAATCCATATATATATTACTAACTCACTAATGAGCACTCAGGTTAATTTGTCAAGTTGCACCGCAACTAATTAGTACTAATTCAGTCTCAGCAATCGCCCTGTTTCAGTATCCGCCTCTTGCTTAGCTTTCCCTGTCTCTCTCTCTCTGCGTTTTTGCGAGATCTCTCGCATATGCTTAATTGCTTTCCAGCACTCTCTGTCTGTGGACTTAGAACTCCCTGTCCAGAGCTGTTTAATTGTCATAGGATGTCTAAGTGAGCCCCGTCCGTGTCTTGGCTTTTGATAATTGTTGTGGTTTAGGACTTCCCCATTTGTACCTTCCTTTGTAATTAGTCCTCATCCCATTCACCTGTTCCCTGCATAGCACACGACTTTCCTCCTGTCTATTAAGAGTCTTCACTGCTGTTCTGACTTTGTAAGAACGTTGATCAATATTTCTTTGTGCAGAGTCTCGTGTATGCCATTGATTATTGTTTCTCTTCGTCTGTTTCCTCCGACCAAGAATCTAGCCATAGCCGTTTTTGTCTTGTTTTGCCTTTCTGAATTTTGACCCATTTTTGTATGACCACGCCTTCTGTGTTTGGATGCCCAGTGTATGACCCACTGCCTTGGATTTCGACTATGACTTTTTGCCTACTGTCTATGCACCGTCGCACCTCTGTTTTTCTGGTTCTGACCCTGGCCTGTTTAGTCGACTTTGTTTTTGGATTTCGTTTTGTGGCTTGGCAATTCTTGTATCTATTGGTCTTGACCCGGCATTCAATAAAGACATACTTTTTTTTGGATTTCCCTCTCTTGCTTGTGGTTCCTGAACACACTGTCACAGTGAGGGCAAAATCAGTCTTAATGACGAAAATTCAAAATGTAGTAGTCTACACCATCGTATAGATGACAGTGATTTCTGTCATTGGCAAAGTTGGACCCATCACCTGCCAGGATGGGGGGGAACGATAAGGCTAATTTGCTTACAACTTTCAACAGCTGCTATTGGCTGCTTGTGACATGTAATATGATAATGTATACCACATATGGATATATGTGGGGATTCTGCACGTTATTTTGTGTACTGATGATGGGGATTCCCCAGCAAAAACTACAATGAATTTAGGGCCTGTGTCCACAGGTAACATTTCTTGAGTTGGAAGCACTCATAACCTGGAGTGCACCTCTGCAGCGTTTGTTGTCACCAAGTTGCAAAAATTATATTCTTTGCATTTCCGCAATCCATCGTTACAAATGTCAAGTCTATATCGTTTAACATTATGTTACCTAAGGAAGGTTAGTAAAAATGGTGAAAAGAAATTACGCATTGTCTTGTAGCAATTGAGCTAATGAATGATCATATCCCAAAAATGTTACTGGAACTGTATACAGTCATACATGGTTAGAACTATGTACCTAAGTAGCTAAAGTAGCTTGCAGCTCTGCATTCGGAAACGTAGCAACCCCAGTTAAAATAAATGGAACGCTAAGCAATAACACTGTACCAAGCTACAGCTGATGTGCTGTAACAGTAAACATTGCTGTAGTAAACATTAATACTAGCTAACTTGTCAGCAAACCTAGAGTCTATAAACAGAGAACAGTAAGCAAACCTATACAGTTTCTAATTGACTTGAGACTTCCTGCTTAAGTAATTGAAAATTCCATGCAGTTTATTTTACCCATAGGCTAATAAATTAGGTTATTTTCTAAAAAATGACTTTTTTTTTGTACGTATGTATAATTTAGGTATGAAATCCATGCAAATTTTTATAAATAAGGCCCCAGGGCATTTTTGCATCGAGGATGCTGGGCACTGTCAATGCAAAACATCATAGAATTTATATATAATACAGATGCTACTCAGCGCAAAAAATGCTTCCTGTGGAAAAAGACCCTTATCGATGAAATTGGTTAACTGACAACTCAATTTGTGGAAATTTTCCAACATGAAGTGAAGTACTGTTTACAAATAGCCCATTTTCTACCATTCATCAATGTTTTCTCACCAGGAAAGTGTAGCAGGCGGAATTTTAACATTATAAAGTGGCTGAAAATAGATAAAACTATTTTTTGAAAATGTATGCCCTTGGGCACATTGGCATTAACTGGAAATGCATAGACGCAACTTAAGACACATTTTGCAATCACAGGCCACATGTTTATTCACTATGATATGCAGTTATAACAATAAGTTGTTACGAATGAGAAAGTGGGATATCTGTCAATGAGGCCAATGGTGAGAAGGGCTGAAGGAGTAATAAAATGTGGCACTTGGTCCCCAAAAATGAAATGTGAAGGCATTTTGGGGAAAAACCATTCCCATGGATCAGTGGAACAGATTTGGAACCATGAATAACATAGGCCCACGCTAGAAATTCAATATTTGGATAGATCTTTCCACTATATGTGTTTCTTACAATGGGTAAATGGTAATGAGAATACACATTCAGCGGAACACCAGTTTCCTCGAATAAGGTTTTTTTTTTACAACACCGACCCCGAAATATTTGGGACGAAGTGTAAATTGTGAATGAAATCAAAATGCAATGACTTTCAGATCACATGAGCCAATGTTATTTACGATAAAACATACAAAACATTTCAAATGTTGAAACGGAGACATTTTACATTTTTATCCACAAAATGAGCACATTTCAAATTTTCGGGCTGCAAAAGGTCTCATAAAAGTTGGAACACAGACAAAAAAAGGGGTGAAAAAGCAGCTAATATATAAGAGAATCAGCCGTTAGAATATTTAGCAAGTAATTAAGTTAACTGGCATCAGGTGTGTAACATGACTAGCTATAAAAAGGCTGAGTCTCTCTGAAGTAAAGATGGCCAGAGGCTCTCCAACCTGTGAAGACTTGCGTATAAAAATTGTGGAATACTTTAAAAACAATGTTCCTCAACGTCAAATTGCAAAGTGCCAATGCATAACATCATCAGAAGATTCAGAGAAACTGGAAAAATCTCTGTGCGTAAGGGACAGGGCCGAAGACCTTTACTGGATGCCCGTGATCTTTGGGACCTCAGACACCACTGCATCACTAACCGGCATGATTCTGTCATTGACATAACTAAATCGGCCCAGGAATACATCAAGAAACCACTGTCTGTAAACACAGTCTGCCATGACATCCACAGATGCCACCTAAAACTCTATCATGCAAAAAGGAAGCCATTGTTGAGCATGATCCAGAAGCACCGCCATGTTTTGTGAGCCAAGACTCATTTAAAACGGACTGTAGCAAAGTGGCAAAGTGTCCTGTGGTCAGACGAGTCCAAATTTGACATTCTTGTCGGAAATCATGGGCATCGTGTCCTCCGGGCTAAAGAGGAGAAAGACCACCCCTCCTGTTATCAGCATTCAGTTCAAAAGCCAGTATCTCTGATGGTATGGGGATGCATTAGTGCACATGGTGTGAGACACTTGCATGTTTCAAAAAGCACCATGAATGCTGAAAAGTATATAAAGGTTTTAGAGCAACATATGCTCCCCTCCAGACGACATCTATTCTAGGGAAGGCCTTGTGTATTTCAGCAGAAAAATGCAAAACCAAATACTGCAGCTATTACAGCAGCATGGGTTCGTAGTAGAAGAGTCCATGTGTTGAACTGGCCTGCCTGTAGTCCTGATCTTTCACGGATTGAGAACATTTGGCACATAATTAAACCAAAAGTGCTCAAAGGAGACCCAAAACTCTCCAGTAGCTGGAAGCCTGTATTAAACTAGAGTGGGATCAAAATACAGTGGCTAACCTCAAGAAACCTGTCTTCTCAATGCCCAGAAGCCTCCACTCTGTGTTAAAAAGAAGCTCGGGGATGCAACACCATGGTAAACAGGCCCCTGTCCCAGCCATCAAATTTGAAATGAGCTCATTTTGTGGATAAAATGGTAAAATTTCTCAGTTTCAACATTTGCTATGTTTGCTCTATCCTATTGTGAATAAAATACTGGCTGGTGTGATTTGAAAGTCAAGTTATGTTTTGATTTTATGAACAATTTACACTCTGTCCCAACTATTTTGGAATCGGGGTTGTATTCCACTCCAGCTACATCATTGGCCAGTCCTGAATATTCTAAATACCTCAAGTTCCATTCAATTCTTGAATACCACAGCTTACAGAGAATGCATATACAAATACCTGAGCTATTTTTACACCAGGTAATGTGCAGTCAGCAGTCTTGTTAAACTTGTTTTGACCGTAACAACAAAGCAAAAAAGCCATTAAAAAGTTCAAAGTACAGAAGACCTGTAGTCACCTGGGGTAATCCACCTGTGTTGTCCATCTTTAGAGATTTTCACAAAAAAAACCTCACGGCAAAAGACTCTGCATAGGAATAAGCACCCTCAAATAATACTGCCATGTGCACTAACTATAAACGCAATGAAACTCCATTGCCTATTCTTGTTGGAGTAAAATATTTATTATCAGGTAACAGAATAAAACATTGGTGAAAAGAACCAGGCTGAGTAACACTTGGGGGAAATAACAAGTGCACTTTTCCCTTGTAATTCCAAGGGTACTATTAAGCTGCTCAAAAGTGCTGCTGCACTGAATGCCAGCACTAACTTCCTTCTCCACTCTACAAATGGAAAAATTCAGTTTGAAATGGGAGACTCTGACCATATGTGTCGTCAATAGACTTTTCACCGCCCTGCAAGACAGTGCGTATCCAGAAATGAGACACCAACAAAGTCCAAACAAGATTGGCATCAACAAGGAGCCAACAACAAGTACAGCATACCAGTATGAACAATCTATTATCATCTCCAGGTTGAAAACATTTAAAGCATGCTTGAAAGGAACACCCTGAGGAGGAGTAACGTTATAGCTCTCACAAAAAAAAACATTCCATTGGAAAATGCTTATTCCGGGCTCTGAAGGGCAAAACCCTAGCTGAAAGTTTGGCTTCGTCTATGATGCGGCCAAATAAGAGATTTGTTAAGCAAATTTTGAGGTTGCCTGGTACAGTTCAATTTTTTTGTGATTGGAACACTCCAGGGTATAACTTTTTGACAATTATTTTTTCATTCTAAGCACCACAGCTTGAACACTTTCTTTGGAGTTAAAACTGAACTGAAGCATGTATTTCACAAAAATATTACCACAAAAACAATTGGAATGACTGATGTGCCATAGTACTTCTCAATTCAAACATGGACTGCAACCAATCACCACCAGCTCGAAGTCATAGACAAAAACGACTGCCCAAGGGGGAAAAAAACATTGTATTGGCTCTGAGGCCATTCAGAAATTAAGGAGCCAGGTAATTGGTCTTGCAGACACACACCCACCCCCACACACACACACACACACACACACACACACACCTTCACCTGACTGCATAAGGTTTAACTGGTCTGTACAGCAGCAACAGAACATTCTTCTTCAGACTCCGCTATGAAGTGCCATTGAGGAGACAATGAGTGTGTACTTATCAGTTCTGTTTGACTAGTGTCTTTGTCACAACTGGAGAGGTGCCAGGCTGGCGAAGGACACCAGGAAGCAAAATTCCCGACTTCATTCACATTACCCAGTGCTGTGTCATAAACGACATCTGTTACAACTGAAGAGTATGAAGGTAATAGATTAGTTTAAAGCCAGCAAAGCGGTAAACCTTTAACAAAATCATGCAAAACCCAATGTTAGTATGCACCTGTTTTGAGACAAAACATGGTTATGCTTTCAATTAAGAACATGATAGGCTTGATTTTTTGCTGCTCTCAGTGAGAATGTACCAACTCCATAACGACATCACTTTGCCAAAGGCCAAAAGGTAACATTTGAAGTACATGCTGATGCGGGTTGGTCATCAGGAAGAAAAGAAACTAGAACGTTAAAAACGTCAGCAAACAGAATGAGACCCAAATTCACAAGCTAACAATACGTCTGGATGGAGGGCTGCAAATATTGAATTTTCCTGGGACGCTCTTGTTCCAGCAGTATAATAACAAGCCACAATCCGCACAGTGTATAACAGCATGGCTTCATGGCCACGGAGTGCAGATACTGACTGCAGTCCTGACCAGTCTCTCACTGAAAATGCGTAGAGGATTATGAAGTGAAAAATCAGCAAGAGACGCCCAAAATTTGACCAACTAATGTCCTACATCAGGCAGAAAATGTGAACAAAAATGTGAATTCCACTCTCGAAACTCCAACACTCACTGTCGTCAGTTCTATAATGGCTACTGTGCGTCATTAAATGGTGAGGTGATGTTATAGAAGGGTGAACATACAACTGTCCCAATTTAATTGGCATGTGCAGCAGATGATGCATTTCGAAACAGCCATTATTTTCAAAAAATGAAGTTGAGTTAAAACATATTTTGTCTTTGTACCTTTTTCAACTGAATACAGGTTAGAAGGGATTTTCAAATGACTGCTTGCAATTTTTATTTAAATTTTACACATTTTCTAAATTCTCCCTGAATTAAGGTGGTACAAATAGAAGTATAAATGCCATCTGAATCTTATTTCCTTTTCTGTCAGGTCAACAGATTTCACACGCCAACTGCAAAGCTTTTACGTTGATGAAAATGTTATCCAATAAAGAGCTTTGAGACCAAAATGAGGAGACTACAGGAGGCATTTCTAATTAGGCAGGACCGGGATGTAGTCCAAAACCATCCGCAGTCTGGGGTAAATATGGTGATTGGATATCACCATGCATTTCCTACAAGAGAAAGAGCTCATCCCTTTCCAACTCACTGAGCAAGTGATGTAATTACACATTAGCAAATGATAGCTATAATAATTCCTTCCCAGAAAAGATGAATTTGTCAGGCATTAGTCTTACTTTAGTTTGAATATCAAGAGCAGATTCATTACAGATAATGTTTTTAGCCTGTTTAAGACTATGGAGACACACCATATGCATGTTTCAAGAACTACTTTACACAACCTGGATACAGATTAGAGCTTTGCGCTTCAGTGCACAAACTAACTCATTAAGGAACCACTCTCTCTTATAGGAATAGTCAGTGCTGACTTCCTTACAACAGTGCAGATTGATTGTCTGGTCTACATTCATCTTTCAAAGAAACTTTCAACTTCTCTCTTAAAGTAGCAGTCCACTAAAGAAGTTTGCAGACTGTAGTTTTCACCTCAGTTTTAGGATAAAATACATTCTTAAATCTCAAATGAATTCAGTATGTTGGATTTCTGTTCATCTTCATGCTATAGGTGGGACAATCTACTAAGAGTTGAACCAATTAAATCAGACTTACTAATTTTGCTCGCTAATTTTAAACTTCTAATTCAGAGCGAAATACATGACCGCTGAAATGTTTGGATTCCCTAGTCATTTAACTTAATTATTTTTTATTAAATTAAAGTGTTGGTACAACTGTAAATGACATGAAAGAAACACCAAAGTGTATTTCAAGATTTTTCATTTGGTATTTCAACGATTTTTAAGTTTTTAAATGATGAACTACACAAGTTGTCTATTTTAGCAATGTTCCATCAAATTATTCCCTTCACAACAGGCTTATTCCTCATAAAATGTCATATCAATTAAAAAAATAAATTAATAGATAATGAACATTGCTTCCCGATATGCAGTTTCACTAAAGTTACCATGGAGTACGCGATGACATTTTCAAAAGTATTCCTCGGACGGTTATACTGTTCAATGGACTAACAAGAGCTCTAATGTAGTACTGAAATGCACGCATCTAATTAAGTCTTAATTACACTCAGTCCTGCTTAAACAGCAATCTGTAATAAGTGCATGTTTATATATTCTTTTTTCATGGGTATTATTTTTTCATGTTTCATTTTATCACTATTTTATATATTTATGCATTTTACTGCCTTTTTGTGTATTTTAGTTCCATTTTTTATTGACTCTTTTATCTTTCTGGTAAGCGCATCTATTGGCACTGTGTTTGAAATATGCTATATGAGTGAAATTTAATATTATTGTTACTTCAAAATGTATTACATAACAAAGACAACTATACATGGCATTTGGATCATTTCTCTAAACCGCAGTCACTTCAGTAGTAACGTGACAAAGAATGCCCTCAAGCCACCATGTGTGCCTCAGTATACTCGAGCAAGCCGAGCTGCGGATCAGGGACGATCTCTGATTTGAGAATCTGGCAACATTCACCACCTTCTAGATTTGTAAAATAGTTCAGATTGTTTTCTGAAAGAGGAAGCTGGTGGGTCGGGGAGATGGGTGGCATGGCGTCATCTGGGAGAGCAGCAGTGGGATGGGATTACAGCCGCTGTCCGTAATCGTGACATCATTGTCAGCTGGGTACTGAATATAAAGAGTGCTGCTGTCATGACCTGAGAGCCGTCGCAGGGTTGTGGCTCAAAACATGACGAATGGTATCACGCGAGTGCCAGGCCACTGCATTGCTAACAAATCTGTTAAGTACTAGCCTAGATCAATCTCAAAGCCAGGCCCTTGTGCAGAGCCTGGCCCTTATCACTGTGTGCCATTCCAGGTCAGAAGTGACAAGGCCCATTCATTCATTCTCCAATCTGCTACATTTAAAGATGTTATGGCAGCCACAGTGTTAGGCAGATACAAGCCAGGACACATCCCCTCTCAAGAAAAATATGTCACAAGTTCATCTACTCATACTGAGGAGTTTGGAATGGTCACTTTGGAGGACAGCATCATTGCAGTGATACATTTTAGCCTTTCCCACTAAATAATTGCAACTTTGTTCTCAGAATATACAGACAGAGAAAGTTGACGAACCAGAGAATAGAAAAAGACTCAGGTTAGCCATTGTCACTAGAGAGAAATATATTTTTGCTGTTCAGGTGTGAGTAAAGTCCACTTGAGAGCTCATGCTGCAGTGCTACCCACTTACAGGCACTTTGCAGAATTAAAAGCCTATAAAGAATTTCAGTCCTCGGCATTTCTGAATTTCAGAGACTTCAAATAATTCATGTTTTAGAACTGTTCAGATATTGCACTGTCAAATACAAATGTAGCAGCACAGGTCTCTGTCTAATTCTTGCAGTCAATAAAAAGCTTGGATATTCACAGTTACATTAAAAGCATTAAGTGTAAAAATCAGCGAGCATGTCCCTACATTTCGTCAGAGACAAAAGAGCTGCTTCAATAGATTTATGCAAGGGTACCTGCATAAGACTGAGCAACTGACATTACATGTCACATGTGGAATGGGTCTTTAATGGCTACAGAAATAGAAAGCACTCAGAACTGGTATTTTTCATGATTAATTATTGAATTTGTCCTTGTAATTTTCATTCTGGGGTTACAGCCTCCACTCCACCCAGCACATTAACTTGAGTCACAGGCTAACCATTAATTTTGAATTTCAGAGAGCAGTCTTGATACATTTAGAGCCGGGGTGGCCAACCCTGGTCCTGGAGAGCCGCAGTGTCTACTGATTTTTGGTGTTACTTTGCACTCGACTGATGGATTAAATTAGTTGATTACTCACGTAACTGATCTCACCTGGTGTCTCAGGCTTAATTTGGCAATCAAGCAATTAATTTGGTACTTGAGCCAATCAAGCAATTAGTAGGAATAACCCACAAGACTCCTAGAGCCAATTAAGCAGACTTGCAGGTTGTGAGAGATTTGTCAATGTGGTTGGATATTTAGTGTAGTTGTAATGCAGGCAAAGTAGAGGAGTACACAGTACAGATAAAAGTTTATAGAGCAGGAGTGGATAACGCTGATCCTGTAGAGCCAGAGGGTGTGCTGAGTTCAGTTTTAATCGGGTGGAGAAAACCAAAGACACCAGGTGATATAAGTGAAGGGTGTAATCAACTGCTTTAATTTATCAATCAAGTAACACTAAAAACCAGCAGACACTGCGGCTCTCCAGGACCAGGGTTGGCCACCCCTGATTTAGAGCAATACAGATTTAATGTATGAATTCATGAACCAGTCATGGATACAAAAAATTTTTAAACAAGTCTTCATTCAAAATGGACAGTCTAACTCAAACAATGCCAGGCAATGACATAGAATATTACGTCATGGTAGAATGGCAACAAATGAATGCATAAAACATTACATTGTGATAAAATCGAATATGAAGAAATTGAATCTTCAAATGGCACTGCAAATTAAAGCAACAAACAGCATTGATCGGAACCTCGCACTCTCATGAACACCCACAGGTGCTGGTGGGATTTCAGCGGTTGCAGCTATGCCTTTCCCGACCACTGGACAGTGCAAGATCATCCAAGATGTTACTGCCAGTGTTGAGTGCGTGGCTGCAGACATATTACATATTTTGTAGCTCCTCTAGTGACGATGATGTGGTGCTAAAGAATATGGCACTGTAGACGCCTTATGTTGCTGTAAATCAAGTGTAGACCAGAGCACAAAAATTTCATCTTAATAAACTGTTGTTGGTAACGCAAGTCCTATTTCCAGATTCCAGTGGGTGATGCAATGAGTATGACAACATCTTGGTGGGTAGATGCCTCCAGGCCAGGACTGTAATCATAAATGTGAAGTTTGGCACAGACAGGGCAATGTATGTTTGAGCTCCTACAACTTCCTGCTTCGTTGCAAAACATCTAAATTCACCATGCCACCAAAAACATGACATTCAGGAAAAACTCAAAAGTCTCAGAATATCTTAAACGTCTTGAGGAATTTAGGGCCAGGTTTACAGTTGATGTGGTCAACCTGCTCGGAAGAGCTGATCGAAGAATAAAATGTCGTTACCCGTTGCCAGTAAGTGGCGCCATCATTATTACAGAATACAGGAGATATTTTTAAGCTGGGCCTGTTTTCAAACGTGAGAAGTTTGGGGCAGATTTGACGAAGCATATTTGAGTAAAAATTACTTCATTTTTCAAGGCAAAACGTCAAAATTTGGTGTACTGCAACACCATGCCATGGGTACACTGGTTCATTTTTGGGAATATAATATTATTATTATTATTAATAATAATAATAATAATAATAAATGCTACAGATACAATAAAGCCTTTCCAACACTTGTTGCTTGGGCCCAAGCCCTAATGAATCAAATCCGTTTATGCTATTCATAAAGAACTTTAACACCCATGTTCAGAGACACCCATTTTCAAAAAAGCAGCAAATTGATTCCGCACAGTCTTGAATTGGATCCTTTAAAAAACTGTCATTGTTATTGTTGTTACTAGGAAAATATCAAAATGAATAAAACATGAAGTTTGGGCTTCAGTTTTACATGGAACAAATAGTCATGTCATGACATGATTTAATGGACATGAATAATCCCTCTACAAATGAGAACAACTAATTGAGAAAAATCAACGGCTATTCAGGAAATGCAATTGCAGTTGAATGAAAAACAAGATTCACTATGACTCCTCAGGACCTAGTTTGAGAATCTCTGACCTGGTCGACAGCAGACAACCCCAACCTGGATTTACATCAGCTCTGGCCCGAAGGCCTCCTAAATCAGTCCAGGTCCATTATTAAGCCGCTTGATGTCTAACTTGAATTTTTTTTTACTTCATTTGAAGTGCATTCACTGCTCATACGGAGTGGTGCACTTCAAAGCAGTGAGCATTTTGCCTGTGATTTACCCGGGAATATAACTACAGCACCTTTTCTGGGAATAAAATGGATTACCACCTTGCATGCATGAAACTAACATCAACTCGATCCGTTTTCAGGCAAGAAAAGCAGGCCTAATACTCCAAGCCACTCTTACAGTATATTTCTGCGCTATCGCGGTGTGAATGCATAAAAATTCAATAAACCTGCTTACGCACTTTAATCTCATTGACGACAACTTATAGCTTATCTGAGCGTCGAATAAGGAGGCGACTTGGCTTGTTGTGCGGCAGGAAAATATATTAGACGCAGCCTTTCTTCGGGGAATTCTGACAGCCAAGTGGCGAGTCCATTTTTACGCTCTGGCATCTCCTCTCCAATGAAGAATTTAACGCCGTTCGCGACATAACTCATTTTTGTACACAGCACGACTCGCATTTTTTTTTTTTTTTCTTGTTTTTTTTTGCGGGAACTAAGCATTCTTTCGGAAATGAGATCCACTGTGCTATGGCCAAAAAAAAAAAAAACAGTGAAAGTTTTAAACAAGCATTAGCCAACTTCGTGAGCACCGCGAAAAGTACGCAAGATCATGTCCACTTCTCAGAAGGTTTGCTGAATAATGCTCACATGAAAATAATATTTACAACAATTAATCTGATCGTAAGCAGTTGTTAGCTGCAGTCGAATGAAACATTGGCGAGAGCGGTAAACGTAATGGAAGCGCAGAGCCTGAAATCGACATTACGTTCCAGTGTAATTAGGCAATAGCCTAATTCACGGAGATGCCTTATACAAATGGCATACTTATACCGAGAAAGTTCAAATCGACCGTTTATACAGTAAAATGAGGGGACTTTCGATAGCAAAACTTAAAGTAGCCAACCTGACTTCGGGTAAGAAATGTCAGCATGGCAGCACAGTCGCTGAACACGAATTTCAGATATGTAAATAACTTCCAGTGCTATAAGATGGACCCCCGAATTTACGAAATCCAAATCAGAATATGATCTCACCTGTTTGAAGTCGCTTTCACCTGCGACTGGCTTGGAGGCCATGTTGCGCCAGAAGCCAGCACTTCCCGACAGGTTCACGATTTAACGCTTCGTCCGTTTTCTTGGAAAACTTTCCAACAAAATCCATATACTTTCGGTCTCGTTTATCATGAAATTACACTGATAAGTTCATTACGCCTCGACAACGCAGCGAGGCGCACACATCCCCAATGGAACCGCAAGCTGCAGCCAGTTTTTGGCATAAGTTTCCTGTGGGACAGGACTACACAGGTATATAAACTTTACCACCACTGTTCAGGGCAGAGCAGAGTAAGCAGCGATTCCGGACCTTGTTCCGCTGGCGGTAGGCGCTCAATGAGAATAGGTGTGGAATATGGCAACGCTAATTCATTTCTGCTCATGTTAAAGAACGGTGTGCACGGTTGGCTTTGTACTTCACTGTCATCATGCTTCTTAAAGAAAAATACATTGCGGTAGTGTGGAGGCGATATTTTATACCCTAGGTAGGCTACCTGTCTTTCAGGATGCATAAAAAGCTTCAATTTATTTTTTCGGCGATTGCTTCGTGTCCGTTTTTTTTTTTGGAAACCTTGCCGCAATAACAATACTTCCCAACCTAACTTGTTTCTACGCACATTTTCCAATCTGAAAGGAGTTTACATTCTTTACATGCCAGCTGTATTAAAGTTGCAGCACTTATGACGCGAATCGCTAAATTTCAGCACTAGAGGGCACCATTGTCTTTTTATTTGCTCTTCTTGCAATTAAATTACTGGAACAATTGGCGTCAACAGTTTTTGGATGGAATGGTCAGAAGTCAACTGGTGGTGCTCAAACGCGGTCCTTGGACAGAACGTTGCTGTTTTTTTTTTTGGTTTTTTTTTCATTTATGTATTTTTTTTTTTTTGTGATCTGCTTTGTTAATTTGAGATTTTTCTTGATGCGTTTCATTGAACTTAATACGATATTATTTATATTTTTAAGTTCAATACGAAATATTTTCTAGACTATGGCTTAAGTATGTGTTTTGAGATGAAATCTACCCTCATACACCTCATTATGTCAGAAACATCAGCTGTTCATAAACGTATAAATATGTGTTCAACATGTATCATAAAATGTACTCATTAAATAGGTGTTCACTGTGCAATATTGTTATATCGATTCCAGCAATCTCATCCACTCGTATCTATAGCGCTTCTCATTAAGGTTTCGGGTCAGCTGAAGCATATACCAGCTGACTGTGGGCAAAAGGCTGAGACAGACCCGAGACATCTCATCAATCCATCTCATGGGCAATTTAGAGTCTGGCCTGACATGCATTTCTGTGGACTGTGGGAGGAAGCTGGAGTACCTGGTTTAAATGCACAAGAACACATGCAAACTCCTCACAAAGACCTCAGACCAGATTCAAACCCACAACCCTCTTTCCTTGGGGTGGCAGTGCACCCCTCTATGGCACCATCTTATCCTCACCCTCGCTCTGCCTCCACACTTGATTCTTGGCCTGAATCTTGACAATGGGCCTATCCTTTAATTTCAGTACATTTCTCAAACCCACAACCTTCTGCTGTGAGGGAACAGTATTACCCACTGTGCTGCCATGCTGACCCTTGTTAATGGATCATTTCATTCATAAAGAGGAAAAGGTCATCCAATGCCTGTATGACCCATGTGAATAGTAATTGCCCCTCAGCATGAACTGCCTGTTTAAGGTGCTACCACTACACCTCAATGCAGTTCAAGTCAGGACATGGTCTAAGCCACTGAAGTTTTGTATCTTTTAAGCAATTCACAGGCGTACTTGCGCTTGCGTTTTGATTTGTTGCCTTGCTGCATAGCTACATTGAGCTTGAGCTTCAGATGATAGTCTTCTCCCTCAAGAATGTCTGTCATAGAGCAAAATTTGTAGTTCCGCTGATTACGGCAGGTCCCTTAGGCCCTGGAGCAGCAAAGCATCCCCGCCCCGTCACACTACCAGCGCCATATTTAACTATTGGTACGACGCTCTTACTGTGAAATAATGTGCTAACTTTACACCTGATGTGACAGGACCAGTGTCTTCCAAATAGTTCCACTTTTGACTCATCAGCCTGAAGAACATTATACCAAAAGTTTTGTGGGTTATCAAGGTGTTTTGGGCAAATTTGAGATGGCAATTTATGTTTCTGTCAGGGTCTGAGTTGCTTTGTTTGTTAGTTTTTATGAGTTTTTTTCATGCTTGTATCATTATTCATTATTGTATATGGATTTTGTGCATTTCCTTAGTCGATCTATGTATTACTTTCCTTCACCTGTCATTCTCCACTTGCTTTCTGATGTCCTCCCCGCACTCACGCACTCACTCTCCCCTTTCTGTTTTTCCAGCAGCACACCTCATGTCCTCATCTATAGCCACATCTCCCTGCACCCTCTCACCCCACACACTCACCTTTTCCCCATCCTAATTAGCCTTCTTCTGCCATGTATATTCTGCTCTTTGTCTGAGTGTTCACTGCGAGTTTGTTTGCCGGGGTACTTTGAGCCTACCTATGAGCATTCCTTGGCACTCTTGAGATCTTTTGGTCAGGTTTTTGTGTTCACAACTGTAATTCAGCCTTGTCCTTTTGTATGATTGATCTGTTGTGAGTAAACTTTGCTGGCTTCACTGACTTATGATCTTGCATGTCCTTCAAAATTGGTGTACCTACTGTTTGGCTTTGGATCTGTGAACTGGTTTTGGGTTTCAGTGTGGATTACTCCTTTTGTGCAGCATTCTTCATATGTATTACTGAGCCAAATTGTCTAAGATGTTACATAAAACCCTTGAACTGAGCCTTTGTCTGTGAATAACTTTGGCTGTGCTTTGTGTCAGTTCCACTAAGATTATAGTGGTTTTCACTCCCCATCTTTCCCATGGATAGAACTTTTTCCTTCTATAATAGTGGAACCATGAATACTGACCAAATCTGAGATGAGCAGGGCCTGGAGTCTTACATTTTTGGCTAGGTTTTTCCATGAATTGTGAATGAGTGGTCTATGTGCGCCCGGAGGAGTTTGTCGGGTATTCTAAGGAAGATTCACCACTGTTCAAAGATATTTTTTTCCCCATTTGGAGGAAATTCCTCTCAAGGCAAGATTCACAAAGACCTTTTATTCGTGGAAAATATTTTTGCCCTTGCTCAACCAGTAACATAGTCAGTGATTGGCCAGGGTATCTGTTTTGCACCAGTCATCATTGCTGATGTTACTGGTTTTGCATGTGCTTAAAGGTTTTGTACTTCCAAAAAGTCTTATGAATCTGGCCCTCGGTGCGGGTTGTATGAGTCTCAGAGCCTTAGAAATGGCTTTGTACAATAATATTCGTTCTCATTTCTTCTGGAATTAGTTTTTTCCAGAGCATAGTGGTGGGCTTGTTGAAGTATTCAGCCTGTTTCACACTGCTGCAAAGACTCTATCCATCCATTCACCCATCCATTTTCTACCACTTATCCAGGGCCAGGTCGCAGTGGGTAGCAGATTAAGCAAAGTGGCCAAGGCATCCCCCTCCCCAGCTACTTCCTCTAAAGCCCAACGCCCACTGGCCGCGAAGCAAAGCATCGCGTCAAACTCCGAACGGTTTTAAAAGCTCACTGAAAGCGTCAGCAGCATCAATATTGAGGGATGACAACAGGACCGAGAAGCAAGCCATGGGTGTCACTCAAAATATTCAACAAGACAACCTTAACCTCTTAAGCCCCAGCCTCTTTTTTAGGTTTCTGTTTGAAAATGACATACCCAAAATGAATAAAGTATATCTCTGTTCGTGTAGCATGAAGTATCAGAGAGGGAGACATGGAAATGTGGAAAGAGGGTTAATTTTCTGACGCTACTCGGATTTTGATATTTGAACATTAATATGCTTGGCGTTTGAGTTGTGCTTGGTGTATGTAAATTGACTTATATGTGCTTGTAGCAGAGGCTCTCCTGTTTCATTTGATCTGTAATATAACTATATTCTACTTAATTAGCGCGGCGTTGTAGGTATTTTGCTGCGGTGAGTCTCAGGGTCTCCCAATTGGTGGACCCTGGAGTTTAAGAGGTTAAATTTTGAAAACACCTACTGATAAAGCTTATTTTAAGTGATGGCAAAGTGCGACGTTCATCAGTGAACCTTGAGTTAGGTTCTGTCTAACTGTAGATCCCTTAATAATTTAAATGCCTGCAGTGGTTGTATCAGTTTCGCCAACTACGTGAGGATTCTATTTAATGTATGCCAATAAACATGACAAGGTGAAATTGTTAAAATAACCTAAAAGACAAATGCATATCTATTGAGTTGACGCTCAAGAAATTGAGCAGTGGCGAAAAGTAAAAAAAACTCATGCGCGTCGACGCGCATCACTTGCCGCCAGTTAGCATTGCTCCATTTAAATTAATGGAACCTATTTTTTGACGCGTGTCTCACGCCTCCAATGGGCGTTGGACTTAACTCTTCCTGGGAGACCCCAAGATGTTCCCAAGCCATCCGGGATATGTAATCCCTCCTGCGTGTCCTGAGTCTGCCCCGGGGCCTCCTCCCAGTCGGACATGCCTGGAATACCTCTAAAGGGAGGCGTCCAGGAGGTATCCGATCCAGATACCTGAACCACCTCAACTGGCTCTATCTCTGGAAGGGCTCCATTCAAGTGATATTTAGATTCAACAGAGCTGGCTGTAGGGCTGATTAAGCGTGAGTTTGTGTTGTCAAACTTTATGCACTCGTGAATCACATTTTATTGACTGACTCCGGGTGAAATTACTTTTCCACAATGGGTCAATTGCTGTTGGCTAACTTAAGTCCTTTAATAAATTAAAGAATCATTTTAAAGCTGTATTTTGTGGTTGACTTTGTCCAAAAGTGATGAATATACACTGCCCAGCCAAAAAAAAAGCCACACACTCTAATGTTTAGTTGGATCACCTTTGGCTTTGATCATGGTGCACATTCGTTCTGGCAATGTTTTCACAAACTTGTGCATTGTTATTACTTTTATTTTCGACCAGATCAATTTTTGACCGAGATCTTGTATTGATAATGGTAGATAGTTAAACCACTCCATGAAACACTATCCAGCACATCCTAAAGACTTTCAACTGGTTAAGGTCAGGACTCTGTGGTGGCCAATTCATATGTTAAAATTATTCCTCAAGTTCGCTGAACCGCTCTTTCACAACTCAAGCCTGATGAATCTTGGCATTGCCTTCCTAAACAATGCCTATACTGTAGGGATTTAAAAATCCATTTGGTAGAATAACCTGGTCATTCAGTACGTTCCAGTGGTCCTCTGACTTAATTTCATTGCTTCATATTGTTGCTGAGCTTAGAACCGACAGATTGAAGCAACCCCAGATCATAACACTGCCTCCAGAAGCCTGTACAGTGGGCAGCATGCATTGCTTCGTGGGCTTCCTTTCCTACCCTGACATACATCATTGGTGTGGAATAGGGTAAATTTGTACACATCAGACCACATGACCTTTTTTCCATTGCTCCATAGTCCAGTCTTTATGGGTCCTAGCAAACTGAAGTCAGTTTTTTTTTCCCCAATTAGCCTCACTAACAAGTGACTGACTACTGGCCACACAACTATTGCCTTCAAAATTGAACATAACCATGAGTTCTTGCATTGATTTTTAAGGATGAGACTTCAAATGCTTTGGTAATCTTCGATTTTGATTATGTTTTTTTTCTTCCGCTGTGTTGTCAATTTGCTTCTATCCTTCCTGGATTTTAAGGAGTTGTGTCGTCATTACTGCACATGCCCAGAACTTAGATCCCAAAAGTCCATCTGATTCCATCTCTTCCAATCCGTCTTTGTGTTGCATTGAGTTCATATCTTTTAGTGCCTCTGGCATTGTACTTTTTTTTTAAGGAGCTTTCCAAGGAAATTCAAGGATTCAACACCCTATTTTAAGCTTCAGCCAATGCAAAGATACAAATTCGAAGAAATTAAGCTGGTTGCAATTGCCAATCATCATAAATGAAGAAAAATACCTTCTAGATTTCAGTTTGCAGCTGAGCGGATTTACTTTGTTCAAAATAGCGAGAATGCATCATAATCGTGACACAGCTCCTTTTATAATGCATTGGACAGTTCTTTACCCAATTTTAGTAGTTTCAAACAATTGCCTATATTTTCTTTGCTTGATGCAGGCCAATAATTTGACATTCTGGAACAGAATAACATCTTTTCCACAACCACAGGATATTTCTTTTGAAATAGTTGTTTAAGAAAGAAGAACCTACAGTATCTACTACTTCAGGTAGGGTTAAATAACTTGTTGCCAGCTGAGACACATTAATCACAGAAATAATTATCCAGGGGAAGACTCTAATCTATTTGCTCAGTTGAATCCAGGTGGTGACTTTTTTTTGGCTAGGCAGTGTACAACCCCAATTCCAAAAAAGTTGGTATGCTGTGCAAAATGTAAATACAGACAGAATGCAATGATTTGCAGATCTCATAAACAGACATTTTGTTCACAGTAGAACATAGACAACATAGCAGATGTTAAGAGTGAGACATTTTACTCATTCATGAAAAATAATAGCTCATTTTGAATTTGATGGCAGAAACATATCTCAAAAAAGTTGAGATAGGGCCATGTTAACCATTGTTCAGTATTCCCCTCTTCTTTTAACAACAGTCTTTAAACAACTGGGAATTGAGGAGACTAATTGCTGAAGTACTGGTAGAGGTTTGTTGTCCCACTCTTGTCAGATGTTGGATTTCAGCTGCTCAACAGTCCTGAGTCTTGTTTGCCGGATTTTTGTTTTTTGATGCACCAAATGTTTTCCATCAGCGAATGGTCTGGACTGCAGGTAGGCCAGTTCAGCACTCAGACTCTCCTACTACAAAGCCATGCTGTTGTGATGGATGCAGTATTGTAGTTTGGCATTGTTTCGCTGAAATATGCAAGGCCTTCCCTAAAAGAGACGTTGTCTGGATGGAAGCATTATTTATTGTACAAAACCCAAAACCAGTGAAGTTGGCACGTTGAGTAAATCGTAAATAAAAACAGAATACAATGATTTGTAAATCCTTTTCAACCTATATTCAATTGGATACACTGCAAAGACAAGTTACTTAATGTTCGAACAGGTAAACTTTGTAATTTTTTGCAAATATTAGCTCATTTGGAATTTGCTGCCTGCAACATGTTTCCAAAAAGCTGGCACAAGTGGCAAAAAAGTCTGAGAGAGTTGAGGAATGCTCATCAAACACTTATTTGGAACATCCCACAGGTGAACAGGCTGAATGGGAACAGGTGGGTGCCATGATTGGGCATAAAAGCAGCTTCCCTGAAATGCTCAGTCATTCACAAACAAGGATGGGGCGAGGGTCACCACTTAGTGAACAAATGCGTGAGCTGATTCCTCAACGAGCTATTGCAAGAAATTTAGGGATTTCATCATCTACGATCTGTAATATCGTCAAAAGGTTCAGAGAATCTGGAGAAATCACTGCACGTATGCGACAAGGCCGAAAACCAACATTGAATGCCTGTGACCTTCGATCCCTCAGGCGGTACTGCATCAAAAACCGACATCAGTGTGGAAAGGACATCACCACATGGGCTCAGGAACACTTCAGAAAACCATTGTCAGTAACTAGAGTTCGTCGGTACATCTGCAAATGCAAGTTAAAACTCTACAATGCAAAGCGAAAGCCATTTATCAACAGCACCCAGAAACGCCGCCGGCTTCGCTGGGCCCAAGCTCATCTAAGATGGACTGATGCAAAGTGGAAAAGTGTTCTGCGGTCTGACGAGTCCACATTTCAAATTGTTTTTGGAAACTGTGGACGTCGTGTCCTCCGGACCAAAGAGGAAAAGAACCATCCGGACTGTTATAGGCGCAAAGTTCAAAAGCCAGCATCTAAGATGGTATGGGGGTGTATTAGTGCCCAAGGCATGGGCAACTTACACATATGTGAAGGCACCATTAATGCTGAAAGGTACATACAGGTTTTGGAGCAACATATGTTGCCATCCAAGCAACGTCTTTTTCATGGACGCTCCTGCTTATTTCAGCAAGACAATGCCAAGCCACATTCTGCACGTGTTACAACAGCATGGCTCCGTAGTAAAAGAGTGTGGGTACTTGACTGGCCTGCCTGTACTCCAGACCTGTCTCCCATTGAAAATGTGTGGCACATTATGCAGCGTAAAATACAACGGAGACCCCGGACTGTTGAACAAAAGCTGTACATCAAGCAAGAATGGGAAAGAGTTCCACCTGAAAAGCTTCAAAAATTGTTTTTTTAATAACAATAAAATGTTATTTAATAATAAAATGTGCTTTTATGAGATTTGCAAATCATTGCATTGTTTTTATTTACAATTTACACAGCATTCCAACTTTTTTGGAATTGGGGTTGTACAAAGATAGCAGAAATCAGAATGAGGGCATATACTTTTACAAAATCTTCTTATTTAGCACTGGTTTCACTGTGAAATTCAAAGACTAACTTTGATAATCATTTCAGAACAAGCTGTAATAAGTAGATTCCTCCTGGATTCTGAGACATTTGCTTTTCCAAAAATGACTCATTGGGATAATCGCTAAAAATTAATTTGCATTGATTCAACATTTTTGATTTCGATGTAACTTTTTGATCGACCTGACCGTGCTCTGACAGCGAGAAGGAAAACGCGGGGGAGATCTGATAATAAATAGATTCATGTAAGATATTATATTTTGATTTTTAATGGCTGCCGAATAAAAAAAAAACTCGCCCTACCGCTTTGCATTTTTATGAGAAAGTCGCATAATCACGGAAGTTATTTTCATGGTTTCCAACACCGTTCCTGTCATTTTTGCCACCGCGTTTTAAAGGCCTTTTCCCGCTTCGAGGCATCTCCTACCCGATTGGCTGCTTTGAATGTAATCGAGAAACGTGATTGCTTGAATTTGAAAGGCATAAGCACCGCCAGTTTGAAAGTATATTGTGTGTTTCACCATTCATCCACAGAACTCGTGGTAGTTACTTATCTGACCAGCAAGTTAAAAGCAAAGGAAAATATTCTTTTTCAAGGTAAGTTGATTGTAATGACTGCAAGGCAGCTGTGAAATTGCCACTTGTTGTTTGTAAAGAAGTAGTTGGCGAATGCAACAGCTTGTTCCTACATTACGTTATGGGTAACGTTAGTTATCTGACTTGAAGGTGGCTATAGGCGTTAGCAAATGTTTTCCCACTGTCAGTTCATTTGAAAATGTAAACCGATTGAGTGGAAGATAACGTTAGTACTTAAACAGCATTATTTTTCAGTTGAATTTACGGGAGAAAACATTGCTAACGCTCTATGAACAACAACTTTATAATTTTGCTGACTGAAGCAGCCCATATTTGCATTGACTTTCAATGTAAACTGTCGTGCGAAAAATTCATCTCGCGTACAATGTGAAAGCAGCTTTAGTGTAGCTGCTTCACACCCGTGTTTCTAATGCCACTAAATTTATGGTTAGACTTGCAAACTCACAATGCGTTCAGTTTTATTTTCAGACCGCTAGCAGAAGTTAGGTGCTTTAACCACAGCGTCGGCTTGCTAAAGTTATTTCCAGTTTGATCTGGCCAGCTAGCTGGCCAACTTAGTTCGGCTATTTTTAGTCTTCTTTGCACCGTTTAGTTAAGCAGCTGGCTAACTTGCCGAAAGTTTTTTACGACCTTGCTTAGTTAACATTGGTTTTGCCAGGTATTTCAAGAGCGCATCGTTTACTGGCCAAGTTAAATCGCCATAACGTGTTTCACGTAGCTAACCAACCAGCCAGGTGGCCAGGACCTTTCGGTTCTGCTTGCGAGAAGTTTGCTCCAAATTAACTTCACTTGCTAGCGAGCTGTTATTAGGCTAATGTCAGCATCCGGATGTTCGTTTAACTTACTAATGTTACCTTGCTAGCTATCTACATTCAGAATTATTATTAGTAATAATAATAATATTTTTTGTCGGCAAAAAATGTGCGACTGACTCACTTTTATTTCATTTATTTTTAAAAGAAAACCACTGCAATGGAGGATTATTTGAAGATCGAGAAAATTGGGGAGGGTGAGTATGTATGAATGTATGAATGTGATTGATTGTCATGAATATTTGCAACCCGTCCAGTTGCTTTTTCGTGCCGTCTCAAGAACATTGAACGTAAGCTAGCTCCCCTGCTATTTTGCTTGATCTTTTTCTACCTGAGAACTAGGAAAGGTTCATTGTTGAGCTTCGCATGATACTCACTGATTTGTATCTTGACACACGGGTACATCAGATTGTTTTTGTAACGGAAATTCACTAAGCGGTCATAACCTCTAGCCACACACTTGTGGTATATAACTGATATGCCAAGTATTCTCCTTTGATAGGTACATATGGTGTCGTGTACAAGGGTAAGCACAAGACCTCCGGACAGGTGGTGGCCATGAAAAAGATCAGGCTGGAAAGTGAAGAGGAAGGAGTTCCCAGTACAGCGGTCAGAGAAATCTCCTTGCTCAAAGAGCTTCATCATCCCAATGTTGTGTGGTAAGATTTCATATCTATATTGCTGAGTAGTATTGTGCATTCAACATGCATGGGACACTATCTGGCTGAAAATGAGGATATTCCTAGGTCTTGATTTTTCATAGTTATGGCTTGGCTGTTAAATGAGCTGTGTGATGATTACTGGACATGCACATAACTTTGAACAAAGTAAATCCACTCAGCTGTGTGAAAATCTAGAACTGTGGTTCACAAACTGAGTCCTGGGGTACCCCTTTGTATGCTGGTTTTTGTTCCAACTGCAATCACTATCCCAGAAATTAAACAAACTGAATTTTCAAAACTAGGAGCTTATCCTATGGAATTACTTGTACTCGTAAATCGCATTCTACTGGAGATTGCTATGCATGTGTTGAAAAATGCATCTGCTTTGGGCAAGCAGTACTTGCTTGATTAAATTTAAAACTGTTGATTTCAGTATGCTTGAAGAGGTATGAGTATACAATAACTGCGCAAATGATGGAGGCACACCTGTTTTGTGTTGACGAAGTAACCTGTTTAATTATTAAGTTGGCCAGTTAATCTCATTTTTTACCTCTATTTAATTTCTTGCCGATCGTGTGACAAGTACTATATAAAATTGGAAATCTTTGGGGCATTGCAAAGCTATGTTTGGCATTTTGTGGAATAAACAAAATGGTAAACTACCTCTGAACAACTAAAGCACTTAATCATGAAATATTAACAGCTTGTTAAAATTCTGGAATTGCAAGTGTGGTTGGACAGAACGTGCATATTAAGGGCTCCCCCAGACTGAATTTGACAACCACTGATTGAGAAGGTAATTCTTTTATGATATTTGGCAATGGCATCCAGTGTACATTCTTAGCTCCGTTAAGTTCCACTGAAGGAGAATCGTGATTAAATTCCATACGGCAAGATGAGTGAAAAAAAGATGCGCTCAACTCCAAAAATATAAGACAAGTTTCTGGGTGTGTTAAAAGGGAAAAATTAATGAATAACGAAAAACGCACTCACAAGATGATCGTCTTCTGTGGTTTATTGGAAGCAGTCACAAGACACACGCGTTTTGGCCTAAGACAACGAAGACGATCATCTTGCAAATTCATTTTTCGTTATTCATAAGGCAAGATGAGTCTGTGCCTTTGCGAGTTTGGGGGAGGCTCTCCTCTGTGTCAGAATAGCAGTGCTTACTTTCACAGAATAATAAGACCTGTTGGTAGATATTGGTGTTGGAGAATTTGAATAGCCTGCTTAGTGCATTGTCCCAAATCCCATCAGTGTGGGGTTCAGATGGAAAGCCAACTTTGAGCCTGGCCTAATCACTCAACATCACTGTCTGACCTCAATGGTTCTGTCTAAAATGGGAGCACATCTTTGGATCAATTTTTGTTGGTGGGAAGCCTTCCCAGAGCAGTGGAGGCTGCTCTAGTATCAACAAGGAGACAGATTCCATTTTGATGTCTGTGTTTTGGAATGAGATGTCAGGGGAGCAGGTATCCCACTGTCAGCATACTTTTAGGCATGTCCTGCTGTACTCTGTGAAAGCTTTTTCGAATTGCAAAACATAATTGAAGCATTTTCAGATGGTACAATTATTTAATTTTTTTTCCCCTACACTTCCTGAACTCCTGAACTATTGAATCCTCCTGCAGCCTGTTGGATGTACTTATGCAAGACTCAAGACTCTACCTCATCTTTGAGTTCCTGTCCATGGATTTGAAGAAGTACCTGGATTCCATACCCTCTGGCCAGTACATGGACCCTATGCTTGTGAAGGTATGGAAATGAAATGGGTCATTCTGTGTAACTGGACTCATTATTTTAGAGGTTCAGAATTTGACCCCTTCAAGAAAAAAGAAAAAAAATCATGGCTGTTTAATAATGAAAGGACCCTTTGCTAAATACTTGGTCAATACAACCATTATAGTTATAGCCATAGACTATATAACGATGGAAATCTTGTCTTTTGCTCACGCTGTACAAAAGTGGAGCCAAAGTATTCTTCAGGACGATGCTATCTTGGACGTTTGGAGCCAGTCTGTGCAGCAATCGGGGGTTGAGCAGTGGTATTGAGGTCCCACCCATACACCCATTCCACTCGGTCACAAACGCATCTCTTGAACGTTTTTTTAGCCTGGCTGCCAGCCTCAGTGTTAAACTAGAGACTGTTGGTGTGTTCAGTCACATGAAATGTCATTGTTAGCCTAATGTACTCTATATTGTCTTGTTGGTAGGGCTGTTGTCAACCAAAAAAAATCTGTCGACTTTCAGTCGTCCAAATCTTCGACCATCCGATTGGTCGATGGGGGAAGAAAAAAAAATCGGCCTGTTATATCTAGATTAATTAAATCGGCAACAGTGCACTGCAACCTGACTGGTCCCCTCAATTTAAACAAGCATAAAAAGCTTTTTGCAGGATGTTAAATCATTTTGAACGTAATTTCTTTTTTTTTTTTTTTTTGCACTGAGGTCATATTAATATTCGTTTAATATCAACTCGCGCAGAGCCGACGGCGTTCAACCGCCCTATAGAATTTCCAAAAATAATGGAACTACATCAACTGACAATGAATCCGTTTAGACAATAAGATGAGGAAAATATACAAAATAATTGAGATTATTACAGAAATGCCTACTGTTATTATCTGTTATTAGGGGAAAAAATAAAAATGCAACCTTCGGCGGATAAACACCCCATAATTTGTCGTCAGTTTTCGGAACATCTTTTCTACCAATGAAAATGAATGTAGACAATAACATCAAAGCGCACCACTGTAAAGACGGTAATTGTATGGCAGAAGGAGTTGCAATGATTTCTCCATGGATTGCGTTGCATTAACTCGCAAATGTTACAATGGGTAATGATGTAAAGATAAAAGGGCATTAGTGCAGCTGTACATTAGTCACAATTTGTAATAGTAATACTTTGGGTTATAATAATAATAATCCATTCATCCATCATTCATCCATCATCATTCATCATTCATCCATCCATCTTCATTCATCATTCATCCATCCATCATCATTCATCCATCCATCTTTCATCATTCATCCATCCATCATCAATCATAATCAATCAATAATCAATTTTACATCCTGCTTATGCCCCTCCTGCCCCTATAATAATGGAATAATCCGGAAGTCATTTTCTTCCGTGTGAAACTGATGTCAGCAATTGCTCGACCAACAAGAATTTGGTCGGACAAGGGCTTGTCAATCAACCATCCGACCAATCGACCAGCAGACATCAGCCCTACTTGTTAGTAAATGTAACCCTATTCAAGCAGGACTGGAGGCTTGTCAAAGGGCATAGGACCCTGCCGTGCAATGTCTTTTTGTATATTGAGGAAGTACGATGCCACAAGGCTGAAGTGCCGTGTGTAAACTCAGGATTAGTTCAGGGAAGGTAGGCGGCTAGTAAGGTAGCCTGCGAGTGGGCTCTCTTTTGCGATGGGGGAGAGAGAGTGAAAAGAAAGCCTGCAAGAAAGCAAGAACAGGCCGTTCAGCCCAGCTAGGCTCACCAGTTTCTTTATACTATTGTGAATATATCACTTTAGATACTCAATGACTGTGGTATCTAGCTTTTATGTCAAGCCTGCTCTTGAAAATCCCCAAGGTCTCTGCCTCAACAATATGGTCTGGCAGGCTGTTCCACATCAAAATTACTCTTTGGGTGAAGAAATATTTCTGAATATCAGTGCTAAATTTACCTTTGGTCAGCTTCCATTTGACCCTGAGTTCTACTAACAACACTTGGTCGAAGGAATCCTAAATAATTCACTTTGAGGTCTTTAAATATGTTAAAGGGATTAACAATCAGATCACCCCCAAGTCTCCTAAAGAGATTAAGGATCTTCAGCCTTTTCTCATAGCTTTCATCTTTAATACCCAGAATTAGCTTAGAATTAGAACTTTCTCTTGAGCCTCTATATCTTTCGTAAAGTATGGTCCCCAGAACTGTACACAATACTCCAGATGTGGTCTGATGAATGTGTTGCAGAAAAGAAGCATTACCTCCTTGGATTTGAACGTGATACTCCTGCCAATGTATCCCAGCATCCCATTGGCTTTTTTAACTGCTACGGCTCAATGGCTAGAGCCTGTGAGGGTTTGGTCAACAATCACTCCCAGATCTTTTTCGTCTGGAGCACATTCCAGTTTAAAACCTCCCATGAAGTAATGCTGTCTAATGTTTTTATTACCTACATGTACAACTTCGCATTTCGCTACATAAAATTTTATTTGCCACGTTTCTGCCCAATTCTGGATTCTATCCAAATCATCCTGAATCACTTTAGTGGACTCTAAGCTGCTTGCCAAACCTCCTAATTTAGTATCTGCAAATTTAACTAATCTGCTCTCAATCTTCCTATCAAGGTTATTAATGTAGATGAGGAACAGCAGGGGTCCCAGCAAAGATCCTTGGGGGACGCCACTCCCCACCTACCTAGCTCAGATGAGATACCACTGACCACCACTCTGTGTTCTGTCCTGCAACCAGTTTTGAATCCACTTCAGAATACCTCCTGTAACTCCAATGGAGCTCGTTTTAAAAATTAGTCTCTTATGCAGTACTTAGTCAAATGCTTTCTGAAAATCCAATTATGTGATGTCATAAGCCCTGCTCTGGTCATAAGTCTTGGTGGCCTCTTCAAAAAATTCCAGGTTTGTCAGCCATGACCTTCCCTTACGGAAACCATGTTGGCTACCCCTCAAGATACTGTAACGTTCAAGAAATAAGTGCAGCTTATCTTTTATGATAGATTCCACTATTTTGCATGCAATGCAAGTTAAACTGACTGGCCTGTAATTTCCTGGCTCGGTACAGTTCCCTTTCTTTTATATTGGTATTCTATTGCCCCGTTTCCAATCATTTGGCATTTCTCTAGTTTCTAAAGACCGTCTGAAGATGGTGCATAGTGGCTTAAAGATTATCTCCCTAACTTCCCTGAGCACTCTAGGATATAAGGCGGCGGGTACTGATGGCTTATCTGCCTTTAGTTTATGCAACTTGTCTAATGCTACGTTATCCCTTACCTCAATTTCCGCTAAATAATCTTGAGCATTGGGCATGCCCTTTGGCCGAATAAAGACCCGTTCTGAGGTAAAATTCTCAACGAAGTAACTGTTTAAGGTATCCGCAATATCCTTATCATACAGCAATGATCCATATTTAGCTCACCTGACGAAGTCAGATGAGCTTATGTCATGGCCTGTTTGTCCGTCGTTCGTCGTCCGTAAACATCTTCTCCTCCGAAACCACTGGGCCTATGAAGCTGAAACTTGACAGGTACCTTCCTACCCATGAGGACACCAAAGTTTGTTCAAGGCGTTCCAATCAGATTTCAAACATGGCCGCCACGGCGGCCATACTGAAAATGACATAATTGGCCATCTGAAAGCTATTTATGCACATATTCAGCTGAAATTTGCTATGTAGTTAGTACGTGGCAAGATGCATCACACATTTTGTTTGAGTTAAACTGCTTCTTACACACCCTTGAGTGGTCAGGTGAGCTGCAGGGCCCGTGGCACTATTTTTATTCTTTATGCACTTAACCTGCTCCTTGACTTTCCTTTTTCTGCTACAGTTCTGAAAGAAGCGCTTAGGGCTAGTTTTTGCCCCTTCTGCAATTTGTCTTTCATTCAGTCTTCTAGCATTCCTCAGCTCTTTTTTTGACCACAGCCTGCATTTTACAGTATTCAGCCTTAGTAATCTCATTATCCTTTTTGTACAATTTCTCAAGATTTCTCTCTTCCCTCAAACTGCTACGAATAGCTGTGGTCATCAATTACTTTAATTGCTCCTATGTGGCTTTTAATATCATTTTTTGTAATCTTGATGTCTGTTTGGTATTGTGTGGATTATTAAACTTCTGTGTTGATGTGTGTACCATAGCTGTGAAAATGTTAGCTGCTGGTTGTTAGTTGGTCAGGGGGGCTGTTTTCCATTTCTCCGCATTGCTCTCATCCAGGGTTAAGTGTTTTTCCTCATGCCAAAACTTTGTTGTTTCTCTTAACTTCTGTATGTTTTATTGGTTTATGAATTCTGTAGTAACCACCTGTTTCCCTTGTGCATTTCTTTTGTTTTTATTTTAATCCCCAGAGCTACTTGTACCAGATTTTGGAGGGAATACTGTTTTGTCACTGCAGACGAGTCCTTCACAGAGACCTGAAGCCCCAGAATCTGCTGATAGACAACAAAGGAGTGATCAAGCTGGCTGACTTTGGGCTTGCCAGGGCATTTGGCGTTCCTGTTCGGGTTTACACTCATGAGGTGAGTGGCCAGGTTGCTTTGGCTCTGGGACCAAGTACTGTGTGGTTCACCCACTGCATTGGTGTCTCTGGCTCCATGGGCATGTAGCTATTGCAGTGCCACTTTCTCCACAGGTAGTTTTATTATGTGGTGTTTGGTTATCTGTGTAGGTGGTGACACTCTGGTACAGAGCCCCTGAGGTGTTGCTGGGAGCCTCCCGCTACTCTACCCCGGTGGACATCTGGAGCATTGGAACCATCTTCGCTGAGCTGGCTGTCAAGAAGCCACTATTTCATGGTGACTCCGAAATCGATCAGCTTTTTAGGATTTTCAGGTACAGCAATTGCATTCAGACTTGACTAACTATTTGTTCCTTAACGCTTGGGTACATGTTGGAAATCAACACAATTCAGTTTGAGGTCCACTATGCCATTTTCCCCAAATCTCCTCTTCGCATCAAGAAGCACCCTGCTCTTGATCTCCATACTGACAGAGGTGGCAAAATGGCGTAAGTGCCACTCGCTGTTGCACCCGCAAGTTCCAGCAGGCATACTGAATTCATTCTATGGCAAAAGGTTGAAATTATTCAATGACCTGAAGTGATGTCAGAATCTGATTTAAGTTTTCTTTCCCTTGTATTGTCCTTTGTGCTGCGGCTTCTTTGAAAATCACTGGCATGGATGTGTTTGTCATTTTAGAAACCTTTTCTGACCCCTTTTAGTTTGCCTGATCTCATTGATAAGCATTTATTCTCTAAGGTTAAGGGGGAGGGAAAAATATTGGATTTGTGGATTGGTGACTTCAGTCTGATATTAGATCGGTCTCATCCCTAGTCTTTAGTTCCTGTCTTGTTGTGGTGTTTTGGCTTCATCTAGTGAAATGCACACTGTTGGATTCTGGTCATATGAATGACTTGTCTATGGAAATTTCGACTTTGCCTTAAATCTTGTTTTTGCAGTATTCCCACCAAGCCATCTTCCCATCTGATCAGTAAAACGTGTTCCAATTAGTTGATGCATTTTGGCTGAATCTAAGCATTTCATATGGTCCTGTACAATTCAGAATTCATCCTTCAGCTTTTGTCAACATTCCCATCACCAGTAAGTGGAAGGGGACCAGCTGAATTAGCGGACATGTATGCCCAGGCATTACCACTCTTCATAAATGAGGCACTGTGCCTCAGATCTTGGGCAGTTCCTTCTCCTTTCTAAATCCTCCTCCATCTTCCTTGTAAAAGTTGATCTTTGCCATGATTGCAAACGAAAGCAGAATGTCGCCACTTTGTGGACTTATTTAATTCTTAGGCTGTATTGAATGCTTCAAAATGTTAAACTATCAATCCTAACATTCGCAATTCAATACCAAATTTAGACTTGTGCTGTATGAGTCGCACAACTTTTTTTTTTTTTTTTTTTTTTTTTCCAATGTCAACAATTAATTCTGTTAAGACCAGGTTTTTTTTTTTTTTTTCTCCCCCTACGCAATTGGAGATGAAGATTTATAGTAATCCTAATAATACCAGTCTAATTGCTTTAGCCTATTAGTGGGTTAGTTTATGATTTTAATCCATACTTTCAAGTTCCATGAACTCCAGATCATTATAAAGTCCAACAGTCAAGATTTCCAAAAAAAAATGATGGATGTAACAACTTTCTGAATTCACAATTTTCCTAAAAAATTTTCACCTCAGTCCATATTTATTAGCATTTGGCCTGTCAAACATTTTCACTGCGTGCAGTGAAACGCTTTTTGCTCTTCCACCACACTTGAAACCTTAGCAAAGCATTGCTGCAACAGCCATAAGTTTTCATTTATTCAACTACAGTAACTAAATTAATTTTCAGTTCCAGCTGTATTGTTGGTAGCCGACTCGACTTATTTAAAAAGGTAATTTAATTTATCTGCTTTTATTTGGTGCTGGCGCTTCGTCATCAAGTCGGTCATTATCAAGTGTATCAAGGACTTGTCAAGGACTTACTACGACAAAATATTTTAGTTCAATGAAAACGTTGTATGCTCAAGTCTGTTACTGAAATTTACAAGAGACTATACTGAAAATAAACATAATAAAAATCAAGACAATCACCGAAGAAGATGCACCGTCCATGGCTAGTTGATCTGAAGTCGGGCAGCGTCACGAGACCCACGAAGCGTGCCGTCATTGGCTAAATTTCGGTTTGACTCGATGCAGAATCGATTGCTTTCCACTTAGTGTTGACCTTAGTTGACCCCGAACCCGCTGCAACTGAATTTTGCGATTGAATTTTTTTCTGTTGAATTTCAGCAAGTTGAAAATATTTCTGTTGAATTTAATACCTGATGCTTTTGTGCATATTACATCTTTATACATTGATTTTTTTTTTTTTGTTTTGTTTTATAGCTTTTGAATGCCGAAAAATACATTTTAAAGTTAAACACAGAAAAATGCAGAGGCAAAAAATACAAAGGAAATCTTTCAGAACATTTTTAGATCTTTAATTCGACTGCTTGAATTAAGAGGAATTAAGTTCAGATGTATTTCATGTATACATTTTCAGGGCTCTAAATTCAACGCTTGAAAATTTCAAAATCTGATGACACTGTTTTACTTCCATAGTTGTTGCTTAACTAAGGATAACGGGCGCGCATTCACTAACTATTGAAGGTGACGTCCGATAATGGTGCGTGTTGCTTACACTTGCTTCGCTTTTTCGTATTAAAATGTTCAAGATTCACTTAAACAGAGTTGCGCATTTCCATTACTTTGAATATCCTACACCGATTCACTGCACTGTGTTCGCTGTATCATGTATGCTGGCTACGTACCTAGCTAAGTTGCATTAATCACGTCCTTATGTGCACTTTCAGCACGGTATAAATTCAGCCCAAAAAACTGCAGCTAATAATTTATTTACCATTACATGCACCATTCTTAATTATTTAAACAATAGCAGATGTGCATACTTGATATAACTTTTCAGCAACTTTTAAGTTAAGATACAAAATATGAAGAATCTATTTTATGCTAGCGCTGTACTTTCATGACCGCACTGCTCAAACGGACTGTATTTGTAGTTCAGCCTTTAGCTAGAAGTGTTGCGGGGTTGGAAACGCTGGACAAGATGAGATGTCAACAACGCAGTTGGTGAGCAGCACCAGTGAACGGGAGTGAGGCTGCGTTGATTCCCTGATGCGGCTGAACTCGGTCTCTGTGGAGAAAATGCGAGAATCCCAGAAGGAGAGAGATGAGAACGAAATGAAGAATCGACTATGTATATTTTATAACTGGGCTGCTGATTATGTGAGGACTTAAGAATTTATTAATCCTGTATAAGGGGATGGGAAAGAATTCCATATTCAAACTCTACTAATACTGAATAAAATCGGGGGGTTTTTTTTTGGGCTTACCTTGATGTTTGAGTACCTAGAGAAATATTCGGGTGTGTAAAAACGTCAAGCATGCGTTTTAGTCATGAAAATTTTGAGTTTAATTTCTAGTACCGATAAACGTGGTAATCGCATATAACGGCAGCAGCTATGTTACTGATGACACCGGGTTGCAAGGGCATGCGCAGCATATGCATTCACAATATTGAACATTAAAATTCTAATGAATGGTGTGTGCACCCTGCGAAGGATTGGCGAGTTGTCCAGGGTGGGTCCCTGCCTTTCGCTCAGAGTCAGCAGGGATGGGCTCTAGTTCCAGGTATAGAGAATGGATGGATTTAATGGGCTTTGAGCATACGAACGCTAAAAGTAATTTCGCTTGTCAGAATTGACTAAATACTGTAATAAACGTCATCTACTTTAAAACTTATCAGCTCATAAAACACGGTGCTCCATGCGGTTTGGTTATCGTCTTGAATCCAGTAAGAATGGAGGCAGTTGCAAGCTAACAAGCTGGAGACGTTTCACTTTACACGAAAACATTTGGCTTTGAACTGCGTGGAAAATGAGATTGAACTGTCATCTTGCAGAGCGGCTAGTCCGCTGTTTTGCTGACATTGTTTGCGATGTAGTAAATTTTATTTCCCTGTTAAGTAAAAAGTTTATCAACATCTTATATCCCGAAATGTTTCCAAACTATATTTAAGCCTTCACTGAGTGCTATATGTATTTTTTTTTTTAAATGTCTTGCATGTTTTGCGTGTTAATTAGTAGGCAAGTTCGATAAATCATTCTAGATATAGTTAGTCATCCGATGTGAATTTGACAGCAGTGGAAAAATAAGATTTTCTGTAATATTGTGCTGAAAATTCACTGAACACCACCTTTTATAGTGGTGTCCATTGAGGAACTTGGGTTACTAATCCAAGAATAACCCATCATGAACCTAGCTTGACTTTAGAGCAGAGGTGGGCAGCGAGGGCCGTATCTGTCCCTGGTTTTCACACCAATGTCTGGTCTGTAATTAGTTGATTGTCTCAATTAGCCAAACCATTTATGAAATCTGACGTTTCATGCGCATTTAAATTATCATGAAACTACAAAGACTAGTCTTGTCTCCCTTCATAAAACATTTTCCTTTGATCGAATCATTGCGAAAATCTATATTTGTGCATGCAATCAATTAACTCAATTAGTCAGGGTAATTGATAGGAATAAAAACCTGCATACACACCGGCCCTCCAGGACCGTGATTGCCCACCCCTGCTTTAGAGCCATCGTTTAGTCACTGATGTCCTAGTTAAAGCCCAAACCCAGTGTCACTACATCACTGAAAGCTCAGCTCATACTTCCTCATGCCGACCCACGAAATGCAGGATGTAGGCCCATCAACGACCCGTTCATCATGACCCAACCTGAAATTCAAGCATGAGAATTTTTTTTGCAATCATCCCTGTCTTAGACATTTTATGGACAAGTTAAAGCTGGGGTACACAATCCCTAATCGCTAAAATAAAAAAATCATTGAACCAAAATGGAAGTGGCTATTTGCTGCTCAGTGTTTCAGTTTGAAAGTCACTAGAGCTGGCCGGATTATAAAATAGAATCTCTTATTGGCCCAGCTGCGGGGCAAATGGCGGAACTGCTTCTCTTGTCCACCCCGCTGCTGGGCAGATGGCCAATCTCTTTCCCCCAATTCACGAAGCTGAGGGGCGAATGGCCTTTTTAAATTTAGCACTTTAACTTTGAGAGTTCGCTGATGTTTTCCAACTTAATTTTCCAAACAAGCTAATTTTCTTTTATCTTTTTCTACATGGGCCACAGTAGGCTTTGCATTATGCACTCGTCCCTTTCGTAATGAGTGCATGTTTGTCATGTCTGTTCTGTACCTCACTGTTTGAATTAAACACTTAAGAAATATTCAGATATATTATCTCTTAGTTCCCATATCTGTCACAGTATAATGTTGCCTTTAAGGCTCTTAGAAGAGCGCATTATTAAAACACATTTGTTGTTTCTTGGGTCGTATGTGCGTTGGGTGGGAGATTCGAAGCTTCATTTGAGTAGGTCTGTCAAAAAATCGAATGTGAAAAAATGACATTCTGTACAGTTCCAACCCCATGTCATATGGTTGACTGCTAAAATATTGTTAGGTCCACAAATATTGGCACATTAGCTTTCCATAAAATCTCCAGTTATCTAGATGGTGTGCCTTCTATCAGTTGGCTAAGTTTTTGTTAGCTTGCGGTTGTAGTGTAATGGAGCGATCTAACTAGATAGTGCAAAATTTCAACTGCCATTTTGGCCTCTCAACCTTACTGTTTTGGCAAGATCTACTTAATTATGTTAAGTAATCTAAGCATCCACAAATGGTTGTAACGGGAGTTGGCTGGAGCTGGCTAGCAAGTGGAAATTTCGCTAGTCATGAAATGGTTGCTTTACCATAGGAAAAGGGCTATCTGGCTGACTATATGCAAAGCCTACACTTAGAAACTATGTATACTTTAATGATCGGCAAGTTGTCCCTTTATTTTATTTATATATTTATTTATTCATTCATTCATTTTTTAACTGGGTGCATTGTCAAAGTCTCAGAGAATTGTTTAGAGATTATGGGTGGATGTGGTTATTCCAGTTCTGAATGATCCTGAAATGCGTAGATAGTCAAGTGGTAGTCAGCATTTTCCCTGGCCCTCTGCCAAGAATCCATTATGTCACTCAATTGTTATGGAACTGGGCTTTGACACCGTGGTTATAAGTTCAAATCTCATGTGGGGCATTGCTTTTGCATGCTTGAGCAAGGTACTCTGCCAGAATTACATCAGTACAAGTTTAAGCCAGACTGCATTCCGCAGTAATCAGGCTCATATTGTGATTGGAATTCTTGTAAAGTCTTGGCACATTCCAGCTGAAATGTCCACATAAGCAATGCTAAGAAATGGATGAGCATGAAAAAGTAATGTGGACACGATCCAGCCACGGGATGGATATTACAGGCATTATCAGGCTGTTTGTAGACACACAGCAAGTGCAATATCACATCATCGTGTTTGGCAATACGAGTTATTTGGTGCTAGCAGCCGCTACACCTAGTCCACACATGTAGGAAGAAATTATATTGATGGGATGTCCAACTTGGGGCAAGATTTGGCTCAGACTCCATGATGAGATTCTATTCCATCATTATTCTGTAGGATTCTATATGATTCAGGTCCCGTCAGATGTGTAATTCCAGACACTGCAAGGCATTTAGCGTGTGGTGAGGGAGTGGCCTCCCTATGCTGGAGTCGTTTATTGACAAGACTCCCACCTAGTGGCTGAAAATAAAAACTGCCCCACAGTATTACATGGCTGACTGGGGCACTGCCTGGCTCCCCTTGGTTTAAACCATTACCGTGACGCCTGCAATTTATGTCTATAAATTAAGGTAATCTGCATATTTTTCTTAAATCCCAAAGATATAATCGGGGTAAATGAATAGACTTTTAGCTATAAGTTCAATGGGTATGCCTAGCTTTCTTTCACAAATATGACCAGGATAATGGCCAAAAACAACATGCGGGGGGGCAAATAACTGACTTAACATTTCCTTCAAATAATTTTGAGCAGCTAACACCCCCCCCCCCCCCTCCCAGAACCTAGTTAGCCCCATACCCTCTGCAAACCTCTAGAAAACCCTGTGAGTGAGCGGAGACTGGCCACTGCAAAATGAATTAGAGTCCTCACTCACCAAAGCTAACTCTGTTCGCCTTGCATTTGGCCCTAGAGTAAGTTTGTCAGCAGGGTTTCCATCATGTCCAGACTCCAGATGAAGGTGGGCTGTGAATTTAATGTGATGCCATTGAACAACATTTGTGCCCAATACAACAAATTTGGCCCAGTAGCAGCATTTGGTACATACATTCCTAAACCATTTAAAGCTTTGTAAAGAAGTGGATGTCCAGATGCCCATCTAACAAGTGAGATTGGCTGAGTGTTCTAATCCTGTTGTAATAGGGCCTTGTAATTGCACATGGTCAACAGTTTGGTCAGTGTCACTGACTACTTGTATTATATAGTGGTGAAATAGGCTGAACTCCTTGCATCGCTGTAATAGACTAATCTTTGCAGGACTCTGGGAACCCCTAACAATGATGTCTGGCCAGATGTAGAGTCTCTGCCGGATTACAAGAACACATTTCCAAAGTGGAAGCCAGGCAACCTCTCATCAGCAGTGAAGAATCTGGACGATGATGGCATCAATTTGTTGGCGGTAAGGCTCCCCACCAACCATCTCATTTTGCCGTCGACTTCAGCCCAGTTTTAAAGTAAACAGAATAAAAATTAAATTGTTAAACGGTGCATTTTATTTGGTGATTTGCTGCATAGGATGAATGATTCTGAATCTGCAGTTCATTCTATTGAGATGACACTTCAGCTGCTCAAACTCCTATTCATATTTTTTTTATCACGCAATTGGATTCTGTGGATGCACTGATAAATCAGTCGCTGATTATCTGCCAATATTCTGCAAAAACATGAACTCAAGATTAACTCTTTTTAGGTGCTCATTGCATAAACCCATTGGAGCAAAAAAAAAAAAAAAGTCTGCCAGTTCTCAGCTGAGTTGGCGTCATTGTTCCCTGCTAACTCACTTAAAGGAGCCCTTCAACCTCAAAATGATTTGTATATTATTTATGCTGCGTTATCTTGAATTCCTGAATTTTTTTCCCCCCGATGCCAATGCCTCCTCATGACCATACAATACATCCAAAACATGCCATCCGGACTTGATGTTGACGCCGTTTCTGTTTTCAAAATGGCAAAAGCATCTGTTTAGGAACTCTCCCTTGACTCTTGCAATATAGTCAATGTCTCATTTAGCTTGTCAGTGCTTCTAAAGAACCTTGCTAATGAAATAATTTCTGGTGTAAAGCCCTGAAGGCAAATGGCACCACTCACCTGTGGTTAAACACGGTCATGCAGGGGCTGTGTAGTCCAGCCTCCCACCTCTTTCAGTGGCCTAACACCAGTTGCACCAACAGGACCTTACTAAAATGGGCTTAAATTTTAAATTGGTCATACCCACGATCATCTTGCAGGGGCACTTTAAGCCCGTTGCACCTGTGTGCAGCAAGACCAGCCTTCGTGCGTCTGTATGACACATTAATTGCAATGAGTATTGTTGGCGCATGTATTGCTTGGCAAAATCGATTGTTCTCCGACGCGCGTGTAAGGCATATGCTGTTGCCATCGGCTGGCTCCGATTGCCGCCATCACCTTGCAGGCTTTTCCAAACTCTATTGAACCAAAAAAAAATAATTTTCAGATGGAGAAATCTTCAACTTGATACAGCTCTACACCCAGCTCAATGATATGAATGGCTAATTAGAGCAACATTAGTGTCTGTGTTTGAGCAATTTGCTTTATAAACCTCAGAAAAATGGAATATTTACAATCCTGTGTAAAAACAGGAGATGTCATCAGATGGCTAGCAAAATGGAAAAATGTAGTCATCCATAAGTTATTTCTTTTGGTAACATAAATGAAGTTATTCTCTCCTGCCCCCCCCCCCCCAAAAGCTTGGAGTAGGTCGGAGCTGTAACATTGGGCTGTTAGCCACTAGTGTCCCCCCCCACACGCACAAGTCCTCTATGGATGTGATTTTGTTTTGTTTTCACTTGAGCCTTGCAAGAAGACCTTGATGCTGCACATATGGTCCCAGAATTGAATAAAGGCAAAACCAATCTTCAGTGTGCAGCTCCTTTCATCAACCCAAATTAAATTCATTGAATCATGAATAGGCACGTTAATTAAATTGATAATTGTAATTATTTGGCATGATGATTCATCTTGTACTGTACAATGTCTAACAGTAAAGAGGACTTTGTACGCTGTCTCCCCAAACCCCCCCCTCGCCGCCTTCCACATCCTATGAATGTTATTGAATGTCGGAGGTTTTTAGCTGCTGAACTATTGCTGAATGTTTACGAGATTCAAATACTCGCATTTATTCTGACAATTTTATATGGGAATGAGGTTGCCATTATAACTGAGCTGTCCGTACTTATTGGGGGAGAGATGCAGAAGGGAGGCAGATGAGTTCGGTTTGGGGAATTATAAATTTTCTCGGTGTAGCATCAACGAATGTTATCGCACCAAGTGCGTGAAGCATGCATGTCACCAATGGTCGATCGCGATCACTGTACATAGCCGTATTCACAGTGCACGCTGGCTGTGTGGCTAGCTGGGACTAAAGTGACAATGAGAGAGGCGGTTCACTCTTGTCCTTTCATTTCCTGATATGAAAGAAAATGCCCAAGAAAGTATCTGCGTTCATGTTGTCACACCCTCCAACAACACAGGTACGAGGCATGGTGCTTCTAAACTTCGGGAAAACCGTTGAAAATGGGAAAATATTGGAGCTTATTCCAGTTGCTGCATGTACTACCATTAAGGGGGGGAATACATTGGCCTTTTTTTTCCTCTTTTTTTTTTTTTTTTTTTTTAAACGCAGCATCAAGGTATATATTAACGTTTACATAGGTTTGGCAGTTACATTCCCCTTTCAATATTAACTGAAATTGGCAATGCTTACCTAGCTAGCTATAGATTCTCCTTGGAAATGAATGTAAGCCAGTGCTGATTTGTATATTCTGACGCTGGCAGAAAATGAAGACTTAAACATTGTTTGTTGGTGCAGTGGAAGACTGAGATCTTAGCTTTATTCTGGGAAAAACACTCAGCCTTTTCAGAGACCCCGTCCAGTGCCAGGAGCCGATAATCATGTAAAGAAATCTGTCATTCCACGGCCTCATGCTGTAGCCAGAGTTAAAGAGGAAAAAAAAAAAAACTGTTACAGATTTTTCTTGGCTGTAGGACTTCTGTAATTATGCAAAGGGAATTCTTCATGCAGTCACTACATTCATTACTTGAAACTGGCTACGTTTAATATGAACATCCTTAATTGTTACATTATTGACAAGACAAAATATGGAAAAGCATAATTGGCCTACTTTAATGTTAGAACCATGCTCTCAAACTTCAAAATTTACTGTAGCTATTGCACAGAAAATGTATAATTTCTTGAAATTATCCTGCAAAAAATCTGTGCCCATGCAAGCTTTCAATGCAAAATGTAATTTTGTTTTTAAAATTCATTCTAGCTTTTTATTGGCTGGAAAATGAACAGCCTTTACAGTGTCTGTCATCCGTTGGTATCAATGGCAAAAAAAAAAAGATGTGGTCAGGGCATCCCTACCTGATATTACTTGCAGTACTGTCAGTTTTTAATTGCAGTAAATTGTTTAATGTTTATCTTGGGTTGTTTGCAAGCAACTTTGACTAATGGATTTCAAATTTCTGAATCCATGTCACAGTAACTGTTGTGCTCTATTCATAATCACTTTGAATGCTTTTGACTTTTGCAATTCTCTTGCAGAAAATGCTCATATATGACCCTCCGAAGAGAATCTCTGCAAGGCAAGCGATGAGCCACCCCTACTTTGATGACCTTGACAAGAGAACCCTTCCAGCCAGCACAATCAACAAATTTTGAAAACTCAAGACTTTGACATCACATAATTATGTATTTGTATTAATTTCTGTGTGGTTTCCAATCTGTTCGTTGCATATTCATGTACATCATTGAGTCTTTGTGTGTTTTGTAAATAGTGTCCAAGATCTTGACTCATTATTGTCTAATACATTACAAAAATACATAGACAGTTATTTGTGTATGTATATAATTTCAATATTGGGACTTTTTTTTTGAATGCCCATATATTCTTTTGTATTCACTGCAAGAGATGCTAATGAAGTGCACTTTTTGAAATCCCAAATTGGCATCCTTCAGTTTTCTGTCTTCAGCTATTTGGTGTATGTGCTCCTTTAATAGTTCTTGAAGCTTGTGTATTGGCACCATCATGGAACTTTTGCTAATTGTATCAGAAGCCCACATATTTCATGGCAGTCATGAAAAACTAAATCTTTCCAACTGGGAAGTTTGTATGCGTGCTGATTGTCTTGAATTTTGAAATTGGCAGAGTGGGGCTTAAGCGTATTAGACACAATACTCATCAACCCAAACAAAATGCACTTGATGTATAGTACAGCCACTTTTCGTATTTGTCTGTAAATGTCGTCATCTGGGAGTGGAAAGGGTTAAGAACACTTGAGCCTTTATTTACATTTGAAGGGGTAAAACCTCAGGCTTCAAAATCTAGATTTGAAGCTCTGACCTCCATATGCCTGTACAGGGTAGTTTTCCATTCCACTGTATTGGAGTGAACTTTTCATAGCTGATGTCCCTGGATAAAGGTATAAAAATAGCAGCACTGGTCTGACATGCTGAACATATAGCCTTGGGGAGGGAGCTGTCATAGGTACACAGTTCTTTATCAATAGTGGCTGAGCTGGGGGGTTGGGTGGTGGCTGCCAGCAGCAGCATGCTGATCTGCACAGGCAATGATTGGAATGGACTGATTGTCTTTTAGCTCAGCATCCCCATATTTTAAATTTTAAAATGGGGACACGAATGGCAGTGAATCCTTACACAGGCTTCTTACAGGAATGGAAATAAAATGTTTAACTTGAGATGCACTACATTGGATTACTTTCTGCTGCAGTATTCATTTATCCTCCTCCCAACATGCAGTTATGTTTAACAGTGAATTTAAATCCATAGTTTATCTGAACACTGAGCAGACTCCATTGCAGCGGTTCTCAGTCTTATCCTGAAAGGACTAGTTTGGGCTCTCACTTGTATTGCAGCCATTTGGTTACACAGGGGCTCAAGTAGTTTACCGTAAGAGCGCTGAGCTGAAATCCATTCTGCCTCTTACCTGACAGTTTTGGCAATGGATTAGGTAAAACTTCTAGATCAGAATTTCAAAGTTTTTTCCATGAATATGGATCCTGATGCACACAGAATTAAAACTTGCACCCATTCTGAATGAGGGGAGAGCTCTATACTTACAGTATATTTCACAAACAACGGAGATTTAAAGGGAACACTTAAACAGCACAATGTAACTCCAAAGTCAGTCACACCTCTGTGAAATCAAACCGTCCCTTTCGGAAGCAACACTGATTGACAATCAATTTCACATGCTGTTGTGCAAATGGAATAGACAACAGGTGGAAATTAAAGGCAATTAGCAAGAGACCCCAATAAAGGAGTGGTTCTGCAGGTGAACACAGACCACTTCTCAGTTCCTATGCTTTCTGGTTGATGTTTTGGTCACTTTTGAATGCTGGCGGTGCTTTCACTCTAGTGGTAGCATGAGATGGACTCTACAACCCACAGAAGTGGCTCAGGTAGTGCAGCTCATCCAGGATGGCACATCAATGCGAGCTGTGGCAAGAAGGTTTGCTGTGTCCAGGTTGTAGTGTCCAGAGCATGGAGGCACTATCAGGAGACAGGCCAGTACATCAGGAGATATGGAGGAGGCCATAGGAGGGCAACAACCCAGCAGCAGGACCGCTACCTCCGCTTTGTGCAAGGAGAAACAGAAGTAGCACTGCCAGAGCCCTTTAAAATGACCTCCAACAAGCCAAAAATGTGCATGTGTCTACTCAAACGGTCAGAAACTGACTCCATGAGGATGGTATGAGGGCCCGACGTCCACTGGTGGTGGTTGTGCTTACAGCCCACCAACACTGCAGGACGTTTGGCATTTGCCGGAGAACAGTAAGATTGGCAAATTTGCCACTGGCGCACTGTGCTCTTCAAAGATGGAAAGCAGGTTCACACTGAGCACGTGACAGAGTCTGGAGATGCCGTGGAGAACGTTCTGCTGCCTGCAACATCCTCTAGCATGACCGGTTTAGCAGAGGCTCAGTAATGGTGTGGGGTGGCATTTCTTTGGGGGGCCGCACAGCCCCAGGGATGGGATTTTTCCGCTAATTCGCAGAATTCCGCTTTTTTATCTTCAAAATGTAAAAAAATTAATATAACTGATTTTTCAGTCATGAAAATCCGATTTCATATCTACAGCATTCCGACTTTTAGTATTTCCGTAACAGAATTGTTCTTATGCATGATGCATTCTACAGAACTTCCGTTTTCAAATTAGCCAGCTAAGGCACACCGGAAAAATGTCATGCTGTGTGGGCAGGGGCCGCGGCGGCAAGTTTCAACACTGCGGAAAAGAAACGACTTGGATATTGCGGATATTAGAGACGACAGATAGCTTGTAGTATAGTAATAATAATTAATAGTCCGTATACCTGTATTTTGTGTAGTTTCAGCGGCATGAGTGTTTGATGGCTGAACACTGCTGCGTCCCTTTATGTAACTCGTAGAGATAAATGCGGTACACCGCTGGTAAGTTGCGTGGTTGGTTCAGTATCCCTCGGGAGTGCGACTGGGTGCTCGTCATAGCTCTTTGAGGCACCTTCGCCAGTTCCCATTAATGGTAGTATGGCCCGTCAAACCATAAAATTGCATTACGTAAGCCTACCAACGAACCTGATGGACCTTTTATTTTCCTGCCTCACTGTCGCACACTTAAATATGATGCATTATCACCCTACATTTTGACTTCGGTAAATGCTGAATTATTTGGTTACTGTGGCCAGCATACGCACGGGTCATCAGTGCTAACGTAGCTGGGCATCTAGTTCCAAAGCTAAAACGTGGTTATTTCATCAGCTGCCCTGCTAGCCTCATCCATGACCTTTAGCAATATTAGCAAACGATACCACTAAGAAAGGCAACTTTTCTATCCCGTCGTATTATTGAAGGTGTTTCAGGGCCTCAATGAGGAGCCCTTCCTCGTAGTACCACTTTTGTTTTTTCATGTCAATGGAGCGTCACTGGACACCGAATATAGCCGAATGTGGCTAGTTAGTGACTGTTTTCTGTTGTCGTTTCGCTTATTCACTAGGTTAATTTGTAATGCATAATATGCAATGCATATTTCCAGGAGTTCCATCAGGATTGAGTTTTTAGTCAATAATTGGAAGCTGAGAATAGTCACATAACTCAGATGGTTTCACCAGATGATTGGATAAAGAAGAAAAATTAGTAGTGGTGTGTATCTACAGTGATTATGTTCTCATTTTTCATCTTTGCTATTACACAGTACATTCAGGGAAGTCTAAATTCATAAAATCCCATGAGCATGTGACTTGGTGATATGATTTTGGAGTTGACTATGAAGTCAATGATTTTATTGATATATTGGCTATATTCAATGAATGTTATTTGACTTTTATCTGAGTGAGTGCAGTAGTGGCAGATTAAATTCTTTACAAGCTTTGAGCTTGTGACTAATTTTGACTTGACTTAGAAATGAAAGATTACATGTGTTTGTTGGCTTGAATATACATTGGATAACAATTCTGTTTTTTATTATTTAATTGACTTCTTCGTACATTTAGGACACAAAAAATCTCTAAAACCTAGGAGCTAAATTTTCTGATAATTTCACGTCACCCAAATCACATCTCTGCAGCCCTCCATGTGCTTGTCAGAAGTAGCCTGACTGCCATGAGGTACTGAGATGAGATCCTCAGACCCCTTGTGAGACCATCTGCTGGTGCGGTTGGCCCTGGGTTCCTCCTAATGCAAGACAGTGCTAGACCTCATGTGGCTGGAGTGTCAGCAGTTCCTGCAAGACGAAGGCATTGACGATATGGACTAGCCCGCCCGTTCCCCAGACCTGAATCCAATTGGGCACATCTGGGACATCATGTCTCACTCCATTCACCAACGCCACATTGCACCACAGACTGTCCAGGAGTTGGCGGATGCTTTACTCCAGGTCTGGGAGGAGATCCCGCAGGAGACCATCCGCCACCTCATCAGGAGCATGCCCAGGCATTGTAGGGAGGTCAGACAGGCACGTGGAGACCACACACACTACTGAGCCTCATTTTGACTTGTTTTAAGGACATTACATCAAACGTTGGATCAGCCTGTTGTGTGTTTTTCTACTTTAATTTTGAGTGACTCCAAATCCAGACCTCCATGGGTTAATAAATATGATTTCCATTCCAATTTTTGTTGTCAGCACATTCAACTATGTAAAGAACAAAGTATTTAATAAGAAAATTTCATTCATTTAGATCTAGGATGAGTTATTTTAGTGTTCCTTTTATTTTATTTTATTTATTTTTTGAGCAGTGTATATAATCCCAAAACTATACTTGAGTTTGGACACTAGGGGCTCTCTTTCACACTGCCTTACGCGTTGCCACTACCCGCAACCCATCAATTACACATTTAGCAGCTTCCACTATCTCTAAACGATATCTTGCGGCCATATTACCCGCTATACATTATGCCAAATCCTATATTTGCGCCTGGAGGTGTGCCCGTGGGCGTGTTTATGCGCTTTCCTTACAATTGCTATCTTGACCACTCAGACCGCTCAATATAGCAAGCACTGTTGGACTCCATATTTGCTGCAGTTAGATATCCCAACATGCAGACTGAAACTAGAAAAAAACTTGACTGTAGATGCAAAGGATCAGAAATGTAGGAGGGGGGTAAAATTTTGGCAATATGAATTTTTACCCTTGCCAAAAATCTACTCCCCCAGATCTTTTTAATGCAAGCACAGTTGGACTCCAGATTCACTGCAGTAACCCCTCACAGCATGTAGACCACAACTACCAAATTACCTGACTGAAGAAGTAACATATTAGAAATGGACAAGGGAGTGAAATTTTGGCAGCATGAATTTTCCTTCCTGCCATAATTCCACTCTCCCCGATCTTTTTCATGCTATGACTGGTGTACCCCACATTGGCCGAATGAACAAATCCACAGGTGAAGATGGCAATAATGAAAGAAAGTGACTGCAGAGGCAGCAGTTCAGGAATGATGAGGGGACTGAAATTATATCAGCATGAGTATTCAGGGCTTACCAGATCTGCAGAAAATGTCCCACAAGGTATTAGGAAAACATTCCTAATGAAGTACAATAACTATTGAGTAGATATTTTCACAATCCTCATGTGAATTCCTTGTGTGTCTCCCCTGCCCTCAGCTACATCTCATTACATGGTTATTCTGTAAAGGTCATTTGACAGGAATTCATCCCCTCTACTGTGTGCAGGTTGCTGGATTGTTAAGTTAGCATTTTGCGCCAAGATCCCCATCAGTATCATTTGTGAAAACAATTGTCTTTGTTAAATGCAACGTGCACTTAGGGATATAGGCAGGTGTGCAACATAGCAACTTTCGCGGGGAACGCCTCTTATGCAATGCTAAATCCCCAAATAACGGGTTTAGGGACTCTGGCGTAAGATAGGGCCCAAGGTGTCACCCCCTCAAATGCTGTTTTGCTGCCCTTATACCAAAATACAGGCAATGATCGGCTGTCACGTTCAGTTCCATTTGGAACCTGATACTTGTTGCTCTAGAACAGGGGTCCTCAATCTTTCCCAGAAAGGGCCAGTGTGGGTGCAGGCTTTCAATCTAACAAAGCCGTTACACATCTGTCTCAACTAATCAGGGTCTTCAGCAAAGACTCTAGGGGTTAATTAGTGATGTCAGGTGTGTGACTGCTGGGTTAGAATGAAAGCCTGCACCCACATCGGCCCTTTCTGGTAAAGATTGAGGACCCCTGCTTTAGAGGAAAACTTCTAAAAGGCTGGTAAGGATTTTGCAGACATTTTTGTTCACCTAAATGTTTCATCAATGATGCTATTTCACTGCTATCCTCATTAAGGTTGTTTAGCTACCATGTCTTGTTACAGACACATTTTTACAAATCATTTTTCACTTTGCACAACTACAGCATGGTAAATTCCTGTTAAAGAGGCCTAATCCCAGGTTATCGGGTTTGAATAAGGAGTTGGGTTAATACCAGCAGCCCCGAGGTCAGTTTTTTCCCTTTGATAATTCTGTTATGGTTTGGAGTCTAGTAGGTTAATACTGGATTTATTTGTATTAAAATGTTGAAACCAAAATTTTTATCCTGAAACACTTTATTCCTGGAAGCTGTCCATCTTGGATAGACTCTTACCTCTGAATTGCATTTTTCAAAATGTGTTATCATTCTGTTGTCATTGCTGATAGATGAGCGCTGCTTTTCATTCAACAAAAACATACCAGTCTCATCATTTGACTCGACTGGAGTTCAGCCAGTTTTGAATGTGTGATTCAGTTTTGTGGCAAAAACAAAATGGGGAACTTATTGTATGTTTCAAGGAATACCTTGCTCTTGATATTTGACCCAATTAAAGAGATTCACATGTGTAACTACCAAAGCCAATTACCTGCTCTGACCTAGTCCTTCGTTTTAAACCCACAGAACCTGTCAAGCCCAGGTATCTGTGCAGTCCTCAACCAACACAAAACTCATCCCATACTATACACTGTACAGCAAATTCCTCACCCTTCCACGTCAAATTGCGTACTCGCCTTGTTGGACAACAATTTATGAGTTTTGTAAATCGCTGAAAAGGTAACCGAAAAGAAAATATGCATAAATTCTCCCCAGGGAATGTTCCCATGTTATATTTTTCAGTCTCTGCTGTGACTCTATGTGAACATAGCAGTGTTGAGGGAACATTGTCTCATATTGGAGTAGAGCTCAGATGGATTAAAACTTCAGTTTGTTCTCCTGTTTGACACTGAGTATATTCACCTGGTGCCCATGCATTATATTTCCTGTTGTCTTTATCATGGCACATTTTGTTACTGACCAGACCTGATCTTATACTTCTTTTAGCCTTAAGGAACACAACTTTGTTATAAGGGAGGACAGCCTTCAGTAAATGACTTACCTGTAGTTCCAGTGTGGTCAAAGGTGAGAATATTCATTTTTGAATATTTATGAATAAATATTTAACAATACAATATTTTCCATTATATATTTATTTTAGAAATGGTTCTGAATCATTTGGGTACTTGGGTCCCAGGTAGAGTTACGCTTATGTTTTTTTTTTTTTTTTTCATTCTCTGTTAAGAAATATTTGTATCAAATCTGAATGATTCTGTTTTGATGAAACTAAATGGAAGGCAATACAGATCAGCCATACGAAATACGTTTCCTAAGACACATCACCCCTGAATATCTGAAAGCAGCTCTCAACAGCTTTAAATCCAATACACAGGTTTGCTTTCACACGGAATGTGCTGGGTTGAAATTGTGGGAAACAAAGCAGTTGGAAACTTCACGCTTTTGGGAGGAGAACCGTGAATATCATCGCCATCCTGAGTTGGCAGTGAAGTTCAGCCCCACAGTAGGTGCCAAACATATTTTTAAAGCAAAAAACAAAACACAGAACAATAGAAAACACATAAAGTACTTAAATAAAACCAATAATTTATTTAACAGTATTCCATTTTAAAAATAAATAATAATCAGCTTTAAAGATAATTACCGGCAAGATCAAAGGCCTTTGACAGCAGCTTCCAAATGAACCAGCCATTTGGTTTGTTTAGCAGCTGATGATGAAGTAATACAGCAAATTCACTGATAAATCACAATCATACGGTGTCTAGTAAGAGTGATGGTCTACATACCACTTTGGTAAACTTAAGTAAATCTACTCTAAGAACATTAAACACGTTTTCAAGTATTTCCGCTTTCTGATGTTAAGGTTGCGACGCGCTTACATTTTCCAGCTGGGCCAGTTAAGCGTTATTCTCAGGAGGTCATACACTGGAGGTACAAACACAAACACCACCAGTACAGTACAATACTGCTCAGTTTCTTTACATACTGGTCCACAGTGACAGCCAGAAATTATCATCCTGTATTTTCTTATCTTCTACTGCAAGCTGGCTGATAGAAATTAAATTGGTAATTGCATTGTAAAACATTCTTAACGGATTTAATATTGCCTGATATGTTGATAATTCCAGGAAAATGAAATCATTTTACGGACTAATTAAAAGCTATCAGGGTAATAGTAACGATAAGGTACTATCTAAGTAGCAGGTTCAGGTTGAAATTTAGGTCCAAGTGTAAACCCTGATCTAATTCAAAGTACTAAGCCCTTCTATTTATCATAGGAGATTTAACCACCTGGGTTAACACTGTGCGACAAAAAAGCATAGAGAGAAGATGTACAAAAATTATTACTGCTGCAACACTAGTACATTTATATTTCTGGGTGAAATATGTTGACATTTGATAGGTTGATGACCTACTTGTCTGACAAACAGAGTTATGGCATTAATGCTGATTTACACTATCAAAGAGTTAGTGACAGCCGCAAAACTCAGCGATCTTAAGTTAACAAGTTACACTAATGCAGTTACACACCAACAGCAAACACAGACTTCACAATGGTCAGCTTTCTCCCCAAATATTTAGTAATGTCAGAAGTGAGAAAATTACATTCAAATCAACGCACACGTCCAGAAACTGAGTCCTCCTACTAGTAAGTCCTGCTCCTCGTACGTTTCATATATTATTGCAATGGGTGTTTAGCATGTAAGCTGAGACATAAACGTCAAACAACTTATGACAAGATTTGGTATGTCTGAGTCACCAAAATTTGAGGAAGAACTTCCAATTTTACATACATCTGCTGGCAAATGGCTTGTCTCCAGGACTTCAGTTAGAGCCAGATGCTGTTCAACAATAAAACAACCAACATTCCAACAGCAAAAAGCACAGGTACAATAAACAAATATAATTAGCATTCATTGATGTGTTAAGCAGTGGTAGTTAAGCCACCCCTAATAATATTTTCCAATGAGCATCTCCTCTCTCTCCCTACCACGAAGTGTTACTCACGCACACAATTTGTGCTTCGGACCTGACAAGTGTAGTAACGACCCATGATTTGATTTTTTTTTTTTTCCAAAAAGACAGAGGGAAGTCGGTGCATTGACAAATACTCCATGTCCTCTGAAGATTAACAGAGAAATATAGGGGAGGAGAGAGTGACGTTTCACCACTGCATGGTTGTCATGGATACATCCCACTTGGGGGTGTGGCTGCTCAGACCACCATGGTTGACGTGCTCCAGAAACACCACCTACGTCTGGAGTGGTGCTTGCTGTGGACGACATCCTCCCTTTCCCTCTCTTTCTTTACACGCTGGTAGTGGTCTTCCTCCTTCAAGTACCACACTGGAGGCCAACGGTGCTTCTCAAAATACTCCTGGTTCTCTGTTGATGTCATACAAACAAAACACAAAAACTCTAGATTGCAAAAGGCCCAACACCGTGACAGAGTTACAAATTGATGGTATTCTGTACTGTTACCTCATACTGTATACTGCGCCAATTTTTCTTGAGGAAAAGTGTTCTTTGCTGGAACATGCTGTTTTTAACAGCCCTGCCAAGTGCCAACTTCTTTACCATGCAGCAGGTACAAAACACTGCTGGCTATTTCACACCCAGTGAAGCAACACATTTATTTGGGTCACTCTGGCTTATTCTAGAGAACACACTGCTCAGCCATGAGAAGTGACCTTGAATGGGATCATTTACCCTGTTTTTGTCACCAACTGATTCAGTTTTCTCCCGCTGAATATAATGGTAGGATATTAATTATACTGTTTTATAAAAATGACATTATCGCTTTTCTTTCTTTGATCATGTCGCCTCCATAAGAAAAATAGTGAGTGTTTTTACCTGCAGATTTAGATTTAATTTCCTTCCGGTGATTGGCACAGACACTGTTGTAATGAGTGCAGATATGATGCAAGCACCAAGCGGCCAACTGATCAGCATTGTGGAACTGTAAATGAAACAAACAGTTTCAACAATATCTCATGATGCTAGAATGAACTGGAAAGCTGACAACCACAGATTGCTTGTTCATGTTATATAATCTTTTAAACAATAAGCATATAATTCTGCACGTGCAAAAAAAAAACAAAAAAAAAACAAAACAAACAATGTCAGTGGACAACAGCTGTGGACAATGTCCCTGAAACTACAGTATTCTCCCCACAGGCAAAATTCATAGTTCGACCTACGAGTGGCGCTAAAAGAAAGGGTATGGGATCCAGAAAAATAAACATGGGAATTACTGTAGATTCCAGGAATGTTCACAGCAAAGTAAACGTGATTTCACTAAGAACTATTTGACTTATTGCATTTTTGAAAAAGTTGTGTTTCGCCTAAGGGTGGTACTAGCACAGTAAGAGAGTAACCAGAGCAACAGGGTCACTCCTTTATGCACCAGAAATTCACAGCAAGTTGATCCGTTTCCTGTAAAAACAAGCATTTGGAAATGAAGTTTCAAACAAGAGACGTCAAAATCAGCTCAGTTCTTCCATGCTGTAGGAATGTTAACAGCAGATTTGTTGGATGCCCATTAAGACTTTCCTAGTTATTGCATTTTTTTACCTCTTCTCCATGGGATTTTTGGTGATGTGCCACTGGAAGTATAAAAGCCCTTCAGCAACCTCACCATAAAATGCACGATAACGCCAAACCAGTTCCATTTCACTGCGGGAGCAGGGCAGTCAAACATTCGTAACCACAATGCAATAATAAATCATTTATCCAATTACCAGTGGTTTCAACATAAGTCTTCATCAGGGTATTGAATCATCTCTCAATGCCCTAAAGGAGAAATTTGTGGAAACATTGGTAATTTTATAAATTAATTGGGGCAACGAGTATGCAACTGCCCTCCTTTACCGCCAAATTAGAATCCAGACATGAAATGGCTCATTTGCGAAGTCTAATCAGTGGAATGGACGGCTAATTTGTTTTTAGCCGGCATTATTGCTACATTCATCACAAAGTTATCAGGCATTTTCTTTTCCACATTGGTGATAATATATAACTTCAATGTCTCCCACAGATTCTGAATTCCTGTCCCAGCAAGCCCATTTTTGAAATCCACCTCAATCCACCCCAACAAACATTGCATTTTCATATTTAAACCTTAAAATTAATGGAAACAAAGTTCAAGATGGCTGCCATAATGGCCAACACTGAAGATTGCAGAAGATTTATGTTCAACGGAACCTTCCTCAACCCACCTACAATGTACAAAAAAATTAATTTGACAGTATCACCTGTTCTCATCAAAATCAACAAAAACCAAATTCAAAGTGGCTGCTGAGATGACCGTATAAAAGATCCCAGTACACCCACTTTCTAAAGGAACCTTTCTCTACCCACCCCTAACACACAAAATAAATTTGTATCTCTCTAAACCATCCAGCAACCTGGGTCCTCTCCTCTGCACTCTCCTCTTCAGCTCACTCCACAGGTTTTCAATGGGGTAGAGGTCTGAGGACAGAGATGGCCGTAGGAGGAGCTTGATTCTGTGTCTGGTGAACCATTTCTGTGTAGATTTGGCCACATGTTCAGGGTCATTATCTTGCTGAAAGACCCAGTGACGACCCATCTTCAGCTTTCAGGCAGAGGCCACCAGATTTTGATTTAAAATGTCCTGGTATTTCAAAGGGTTCACGATGCCACGCACCCTAACAAGGTTCCAAGGGCCTCTGGAAGAGATAAAGGCCCACAGCATCACCAATCCTCCCCCATACTTCACAGTGGGCATGAGGTGCTTTTCTGCATACTCATCTTTTGTGCTAGTTGAAGTCCCAGTTGAAGTCCCAGTACCGCTTAGCGAACTCCAGACGTTTGTGTTTATGATTGTGAGTGAGAAAAGGTTTTTTCCATGCATGCCTCCCAAACAGCTAGTTGGCATGTAGACAGCACCTGATGCTTGTTTTGGAGACTTTGTGACCCCAAGATGCTACCATTTGTTGCAATTCTTTAACAGTGAGCTTTGGAGAACTTTTTATTTCTCTTACCATCCTCCTCACTGTGCGTGGTGGCAATATAACCTTGCATACTTGCCCAGGCTTGCTTACCACTGTTCCAGTTGTTTTAAACTTAATAATGATTCCTCTGACAGCAGATATGGGCAGGTGCAGGCGAGTGGCTATTTTCTTGTAGCCATTGCCTGACTTGTGAAGGTCGACACACATCTGCCTTACTTGAATGGTGTGTTCCTTTGTCTTTCCCATGTTGAAGAGTGGATAAGAGAAATGGCCTCTGTTTCACGCCATATTTATACCCCAGGGAAACAGGAAGTGATGAATTACTAATTAAATGTTCCTAGATACTCTGATCAACTTTGTAAACTACTGTAGAAATGACAGAAATACGTCAATTACATTTATTTCCTACAAATTGTTAAGGGTTCTAAAAAATGTGGAACAGGTGATTTTATGAAAAATAATTATTTCTTAGTCAGGGATTTTTTTTTTCCTTTAAAATTCGCTTGAGTTGAAGGTTACATTTTTCTACAATTTTCAGTCTGAGAGTATGCTTCTGCAATAAAAACATGCTTCTGCAATAAAAACTGAATTTATTTTAAGGCTTTTAACACATCTTAACCAGGGGTGCCAATAATTATGGAGGGCGCTGTAGATACACGGGAGGCCATTAGCTCTGTCGTGGAAAAAATCCCTGGTATCAACAATATATGGCCACAACAAGATGAATGTTTGGTTAGTTTTTTGAATGGAAATGATGTAGCGCTACTCCCTACAGATTGTCATATCTACTTAATAGTCATCATGAAATAGGCACCCTGTTCATCTCTGTGAGAGACAGCCGAACTACCTCAGCTAGCTTGTAGCTTCTAGTGTTACATTGTCCGCAAATTTCACACTATTTAAGTTAGCAGCGAACTTTTTAAAAGCCGTTTTTGTTCATGTCACAAGACCTATTCGCGGTCTCAGTGTTATGTTGTCATTATCCATGAATGAAATGGCTGTCTGAGACAGCCAAACACTAAGAGCAAAACTGTGTTGCTGTAAAGTTAGATAGCGAGCTCAGTATGATATTAGCGCAAGCATGGTTAACGGTTCAGTTTTTGTGTCAAAGCGGATTTCTTCCTGATGTAAATAATGCATTATTCTCGCCAATTCTGCCGTTGCTTTCGGGTCTCTTACGTTTTTTTTTTTTAACAGCAGCAGGATCTGCAGGAAAAACGATAGCTCAACACTTTGTTTCTTGTAAAGTGAACAGAAAGAGCACCTGTGGTTCTTAAGTGAAGGAGTGAAGGCTCTTATTTGATAGATGGGCATATGTATGGGTGCAGTATTAACTTTAATGTCCTGATCCGTTTGTTTTCGCAGCATTCCTGGTATGAAGGACTGAGTTTACAGCGGAAGTACTAGGTGGCTGAGCCGGCGCATAACATACATCATCGCCAAACGTTAGTGATTACTTTACGGGTACACCAATGATTTTAAACTTAAGACAAGTGCCCATCCACCATGAAGTAAACACTTGTCAATGATGACCAGACTCTGTGTACGAAGCAAAGCAAAGTAGCAGAGTCTGCTTTTACCAGGCTACAACCTACCCCAACACGCAGCAAATTTGAATTTGATATAATCAGCCTCTCTCCTCAAAATCAACTAGAGTCATATTCAAGATGGCGGCCACACTGAAAATCCCAGCATGACAATTTTGAAAAGGAACCTTCCTCTACCACCACCAAAACACAAAGCAAATTTAAATTTAATAGTACCAGTCGATCTCCAAGAAAATTGGTCAAAATCCCCAAGTTTACATACTGACACCTGGATAGCTAACCAGAGTTGCAATGCCATCAACCAAGTGTTTTGAGGTCAGGGGCATATAAAATGAAGAGTGTGGCCCAGTGGTGGTGCTACAGGGTGGGTAATAGGATCAAAAACATCACCTCTGTTCACCAGTCACAATTACAGGAGGTTTGACATGATTCCCATAAAAAATTATGGCATTTGGAAAATTTAAACATGGCCAGGAAGTGGGGCAAATGATGGCCTACAGAAAACAACACAAAGCCATGACAATTGATTACTTCCTTCTCTATCCACCAAGAATGTTAAACACAGATTTCAAATTATTCCCATTAAAGCTGTGTAAGTTATAGCCATTTTTGAGACTCAAAAATATGGCCTAGTGGTAGCTCAACAGCAAAGCTCATCCAGTGACAGCCAACAAGCATAGCACTTCTCTCTGCTCCCGAAACAATCAAAAGAAGTGTGACAAGATTCACATCAAAACTGTCTGTGTTATTGCATTTGGAAAATGTTTGACCTGGTGGTGGCGATTTATGAAACATCATAGGGTCATACAAAATGATAGGGTTCGTTCTCAATGCCCCAAGACTGAATACAAGACGTGTCATGTGACCCCATAAGAAATATGCAAGTTATTGCGCTAACGTGGGATCTGTGGTGGCAGCGGCCACAGTTACTGCAGTGTACAAGCTGAATCTATAATATTCACAAAACTCAGCTTTCGTATTATAATTAGGCTGATAGTATACAAGGTTGAAGATTATTTGTCTCACCTGAGCCAGCTCAAGGTAAGTGAGGACTTCTCCATCTATGTCCTGTCCCTCATTTGAGGCTTTCACCAGCTCACGCATGGCGTATTGCTCTGTTGAATAAATGCAACACATATTTGATTAAAAAATATAGCATAGAATGTTGTACAACCCCATTTCCAAACACATGGGATGCTGAATAAAATTAAAATAAAAACAGAATGCAATGATTTGCAATATATTTTAAACTCTGTATTCAATTGAAAATAGTTCAAAGACAACATATGTTGAAACAGAGAATTTTTTTGCTAATTTTGAATTTGATGCCAGCAACACTTTTCAAAAAACACTTTTTGCTAAAAAAAATACACCTGGCAGAAAATCACACAACTAATTAGATTAATTGGCAACAAGTCAGCAACATGACTGAGTATAAGAACAGCATCTCAGAGAGGCCGTGTCTCTCAGAAGTTAAGATGGCAGGGGCTTCACCACTCTGTGAAAGACTGAATAACAATTTATTTTCTCAATGTAAAACTGCAAAGAATTTGGGGGTTTTATCATCTTCATTACATAATATCATTACAAGATTCAGAGAATCTGGAAAAATCTCTTAATGCAAGGGACAAGGCCAAAAACCAGTGGCAATCTTCAGGCCCTCAGGGGGCACTGCATTAAAAACAAAAAGGATTCAGTAGTGCAAATCAAAATATAGTCAAATCAAAATAGTGCAATTTAAAACTCTACTATGTAAAGATCAAACCAAATATAAACATGATTCAAAATGCTGGTACCTTCTCTTGGCCCAAGCTCCTTAACAATCGACTGAGGCAAAGTGGAAAACTATTCTGAGGTCTGATCAATCAAAATGTGAAATTCTTTTTATAAATCATGGATGCTGCAACCTCCAGGCTAAAGAGGACAGGGACCACACAGCCTGTTATCAATGCTCAGTTCAAAAACCAGCATGCATGATAGTATGGTGATGCATTAGTGCACACTGCATGGGTAACTTGCACATCTGTGAATATTTCATTAATATAAATTTATACATTTAAATATGTGCAATTATACATTTTATAGCAACACATCCTGCCGTCATACCCTTTACAGGGAGGGCCTCACTTATTCATCAAGATAATGCCAAACACAACACTGCACAAATTACAAAAACTTAGCTCTGTAGTAAAAGAGTCTGGGTGCTAAACTGGCCTGCCTGCAGTCCAGACTTCCACTGAAAATGTTTGGCGCATTGTGAAACTAAAAATATGACAATGGGGGCCATGAAATGTTGAGCGCCAAGCAAGAATGGGAAAACATTTTGCTTTAAAAAATACAACAGTTGGTCCCCTCAGTTCCCAAACAGAGCGTTGTTAAAGGAAGAGGTGATGCAACACAGTGTAAAACTGAGATTTCCCCATCCCAACTTTTTTGTAATGTGTTTCAGGCATGAAATTGAAAATGAGTAGATTTCTTAACTTTAGAGTGTCTCTATTTCAACATCTGATGCTGTATTTGTACCATTTTCAATTAAATTTAGATTTTAAATGATTTGCGCACCACTGGAATATGATTTCATTTACATTCTGTGAGGTATCGATCCGGAACTAAATGCGAGAACACAGGATTGCAAAAGAAACAGCGTTTATTGAGCAAGGGGGGTATCCCCCGCAGGGCAGAAGGCAACAGTACAGAGTCCGCAATCCAAAAGTCAAAATCCAGTGGGGCAGAAAAGGAATCGTAACCAGGGCAGCAAACACAAAAATCGTAGTCAGACAAAACAGATTCGGTACACAGGCAATGGTTGGTAGGAGAAGCAAACTCATAGACCAAAGGGCAATCCAAATCGTTAACAGGGCAGCAATCCACAAAATCGTAGTCGGGCAAAAAAGGGTTGGAACACACAGATGCAATGGGAATCCAATAAGGGCAAGCCAAAAAATCAGTAGTCGGGCAATCCAGTCAGAATCAGAGACACAATGAGTACGAGGCGAGAAAAATAGCAGCACAGGTAAGCGCGAGAAATGATCTGACGGAGAATGACTGTGAAGAGACACCTAATATACACTTCTGGGGAGATCACATGGTAAAACACACAGGTGCAAGTAGTCAGACTGATTACAAAGGGGCAGCACATGAGGGGGAACCTAATCACATGAAATTTGGCAGAAGCCAAAACGCGGACAGGGATCACGGGACCAACCTATACAAAGACATACAGCTCCAGTTAAGGAGTTCTAACGTGCATAGATAATTAGAGAAAGGACAGCGTGATCAGATGTGGAGTTTTCCACAGAAATGCAGCACAGGAGATCAGGGAAAGAAAAGAGGCGGAGACTAGAAGAGGGCGAGTGCTGAGAGCTTGTTAATCAATTAGTAAGTGAAACTCTACAATCCCTTGGTGCTTGTTGGTAAGTTAGTATTATATTCAATGTTAGTTGGTGTTAGTAACTTCTAGCGAAAATAACAAACTGTTAGTATGATTAGTAAGATAGAAAAGCAAGGTGAAGTAAGTAAACAAGATCGGAAGGATGACTGAAATCCAGAATCCAATAAATCACCCGAAGAGTGACACGCAGGACTGGGGCTGTGAACAATGACAAGAAGAGAGACCAGACGGGGGAGACAAAGTGCAGAGCATAATGGAAAACATGGACCGGAATGAGACTATGGCAAAATGTAAACTATGGAAAAGTACAAACTAAGACAATACATGAACATACCAATGATAACAGCACACAATACATAAATCTAACAATGGTCAGACGATGCCAAGTTCGAATACTAAAAAGAGAAATATCTAAAACAGAGAAACATGATCAGACAGAGCAGAATCATAACACATTCTACATAGCATCCAAACTAATTTGGAAATGGGGTAGCAAACTAAATAATGCCATTGCACATTTCATGAACTGAAGAGATAAAACAGTCATGAAACTCAAGTATATGCATGCAAGTTTGGTCATAAATTATTTGAATGCAGACGGTCTTCTCTAAAGCCTTCTATTTTGAACTCATAGACGCAGGAGCAGGCAGATGACAGCACTGATTTAGTACAGACCTGTTAGAGCCACCAGTCGAGGAAGGCACAGTCTGTTGGCCAGTGCAATTAACTCCAGCGGGTCAAGGTCAGCCATAGGGCAGAGCTGATTGGTGTATAGGTACTCCAGTACTGCCCGCATGCAGGCCCTGCTCGTGTTGGGGAAGGACACCTGCGGAAAATAATGAAGCATGGAGCATTGAACCACCAATCAAGTTCACATCCATTCCGAGTTTTTCACATTTTCTTTACTGTCATGGCACAAGTGAATACCAAATATGTGCAAATACACTTTTTAGAGTCTCCCTGAGTGTATGATTTCTGCATGACTTCTTTGGGCCTTTCCCACATTCTATGATCTGAAATCCAAAATTTACATATCCCCCCCAACCGCTAACTTTTTACTGCCATCGCACAGTTTGAATCCAAGATCTCTGTTTCAGAATGTCAGTGACAGATGCAACACTTTCAGGGTGTTACTGTGGTAAAAAGAGAACAGCTTGTTGCTATTTTAATTCTGAGAATGCGCACAGTCGAAGTATAAATATAAATGTAAAATCTCACTGTCAGTTCAGGGAAGCGATCCAACATTTCGCATTTCGGAAAACTTTTATTTATGATCCGTGTACAATACAAGACTTAAAGCAACTAAGTAGAATCAGGTGCTTCATAACAAAAATGCATTCAGGTCCATCAATATTGAACTTCAAAAAGTTAATTGTCTACCACGGGATACAGGAGGAGAACTTCAATAATAAGTATCCGCTCAAAGTGCGGACTTTGAGCATTGTGTGTATTTACATCCAGTGTCGGAATAGCAGCACTTTTCATCTGTATTTTCCTCTTGACCCTTTTTAAGGCACAAAAAGTAACTGGACAATTGGTTGGTCAGCTGTTCCATGGGCTGGTTTGTGTTATGCCTACATTATTTCATTTACAAGCAAGCAGATTAGAGGTCTACTCGTGATTTCAAGAGTGGCATTTGAAATCTGTTGCTGTTAACTCTCAATGTGAAGTCAAAAGCTAAGTGAGGCAAGCCATCACTAGGCTGAAAAATTATAACAAACCTGTAAGAGACAGCAAAAATATTAGTTAAAACCACCATTCTTCAAAAGAAAGAATAAATGTGTGAGATCAGGAACACAAAGAAGCCTCAAAGACCTCAGCTGTGGTGGATCATGAAAGGGTAATCTCTCAGGTGAAAGAAAAATTCCACTTGCAACTGTTGAACAGATTTGAGTCATATCAGTGTGAAAGTAAACAATCAAGAGAAGGCTTCACCGGAGTAAATACAGGGGGTTTTCCGCATGATGTAAACTAATGGTAAGCCTCAAAAACAGGAAGATCAGATGAGAATTTGTCATGAAACATCTTAAAAAGCCTGGACAATTTGGGAACAAAATCCTGTCACAGTGTTCCCACAGTTGTAATCTTCAGATTTTAACAAGCTGTTAAAAAGCTTTCTTAATTAGGGGCACTTGTGATGAGCAGTTATTTTCCCTCTTAAGCCACATTATGACAAGTATCCATGCCCGCCACGAAGAATAAAAGACGACTGAACATACTGGGCCTTAAATTTATGACCTAAATACAGTTAGAAAACGCTAGGGATAATGGTATGGCAGATCAAAACTGTGTATTTGATTGAATTCCCATATTTTTGTGACACGAGATGATAGTGCAACAGGGGCGCGGTTGTCAAAAGGGTCACTGAAAGACAAATTAATTACATGCATTACCAATTTTGGATACTACGCCCATACCAACAAGTCAAACTTGCACTCAAGTTTCTGTCCACAGTTGACCACGTTGAAATTCAAAAACTTGATATCCAAACACTCCTTAGCATAATTCATTCTCATACGACCAACTATTTTTCAATACATTCAATTCACATAAATCTATGATATACATGCTACATAAATTGGCAATGGATTGGGCCCAACTTTTCTGCAAGTGCTACAACAAGAAATATTCACATAGACTGATTGCCACATCTGTTCCTATATTCCACCAAATGCAAGGACTACTTGGTATTCAAATACTCTAATGACGTAACAATGGCTAAATGTCGCAATATGCATCCAGATACCAGAGCTTCACTGCGTCTTGCACAACACAATATAATTAAATGCAATGTCCCATTAAGACTCAAATGATCTTAAAAACTTGAAAGTCCAGAGACTGTGAGGTACAGGCCATGGTTATTGTCATATCCAGGCTAATACGCTGTATACTACTAAGCAGAGTAGCATGAGGTATCCAGTATACACAGGAGCAGTATAAAGTATGTAGTAAAAAAGTATGTGATGTTGAGCACAGCTGTTGTTCCTTTAGTGAGCACCCTGCATGCATTCAATATTTTATTTAAAATACATAAATACACCAAATAATTCTTCAATAAAATAATTAATTCAATTAATAACGTTCTATACTAATGTCCAAAAAATAAAGGTGAGGGCCTTAATGAAAATAAGTCAGTTATATGTGCACCTACCACTTCTGCGTACACCAGAGGCCTGACATAGGGTGGCAGAATTGAATCTGTAAATTCATTAAGGGCCCAAATTCATGTTGAAAATGTGTTGAGTTGGGCCCTTATTAAATTCACCAAATCAGTTGGTCTTGCAGTTCAGCCAGCCTCTTTTGACAGTCACCGCTCCTTTTAAAATCCTGCTTGCAGCTGACGCATAATGCCTGTGTCTGTAAATTGAAATGTACACAGAAGAACCACACCCTTCGCATATGAGGTTGTTGTAGTCTTTCCATGAATTGAACATGATAGGGAAAATAGGGCTCTTTAGCTTTTATAAGTATTTTAAATGGGGAATGGTGCTCGTTAATTCCTGCGATGGAAGACTAACACTACTCGCATTGTTTCCTCATATCCCTCAGCCTGACTCTCTTCCCCATTTGGCGGTCCAGCTATGAACAAACTAGATTTATACCACGTTCATAACTATAACATTATTTCTAGCATCAATCTTATCTCCTCCCTGTGGAGGAAACGCACTTACCCTCTTGGCCTCTAACGGTTTCCATCTTGGCTCTTAAACCTCTTTGTGATCGATATCAAACTCATCTCAGCGAGGCATCACTAAGCACACTCCAGCAGGGGTAGAGAAAATTAAAATGAGGCCAATTACATGATGTTCTTCAAGGGTGAACCTTGTACAGTACTTGTACAGTGTGAAGCGTACTGAGGTGAACGCTAGGGCAAAGTGTCAATCAATACAGCATTTTTAATCAATGTACGCAATTTTAAAATGAAAAGTGGGGCTCCATCCAGGCATAAAATTCCATGTCATACCACTGGTCTGATAGGATATCAAAAAGCAATGTTTGCTCGCTGCAACATAAACCAGCGATTGCAATCTGTCTTGGTATCACAATATGGGTCCAAGTGTCCACATAGATTGAAGGGCATTTCAAGGACTTCAATTTTTGACCCAGTGACCTCTGCTTGCATTAATTCTACATGGAGCTTGTTTTAATGACGTCAAGACAGGTGTCAGTTATCAAGCATGTGCACTGCTGGCAGTGTTTCCAAAAGACTGAAGAGCAGACAATGTCGTTGCTTGTCAGAGCCTTCATGAATTAAAAATTGTCAGCTCCAAAGAAGACTGCATTAAGCCCTACATGAAATTTGACCTTGATGAAATATTACGTTGATAACACGTTTGCTTTTTGAAACTATTTAGCAGATACGCAAATTAAGTATACTCATAATGACACCGCAATTAGATTAAGCTCAATTTCTGAACCCTGACACAAACGTTTGTGATCGTGCAGGCTGTCCGACAAGAGCAACAAAAAAGTAAGAAAAACTATCAGAAAACAAGTCAATTAATGACTAACACATTAGTATATACTGAGAGGCATGAAAACCACTTGTTTTTCATGCCTCTCAGTATATACTGATGCTGATTGACATGATGACCATCAGGAAGGGTAAGCATTGCAAAATGTCAAGTGTCTGGGTTCGAATCCTTTCTTAGTTTAACACCTCATTATGATAACCTAAATGCAGCATAGTTCCCTGGATCATGGTCGTGAATCACATCGGGAGAAAGATCAGGGCCAATAAAAAAACATATAAACAAAGTCATAACATTCCCACTTCAAATGCAACAAACAAATGAATCTCGGAAGAATCAAACATTTTGAATGTTGAATGAAGGCCAGTCTCAAAGAAAAGATTCTGGATGCATTAATGTCCATTAAATGACTGCATCCAGACTGCAGGGATGACACAGAAAGACCAGATGTGTCAGCTGTCGTCCCTGACAAAGTGCGTCATCTGTGACGCCACAAACACACATTCTATAAAACGTCTTCTGCCGTGTCAGATAATGCATAAGAACTGCTGAATTGACTGCCAATGTAACATTAACAGTGAGGGCAAGTCTCACAACCAAAAGCAGTTTCCCGAGACTGTGTTTTTCAACTATGAAAGAAACCATTTACCACTACTTAAAACTGTATATTTTATTATGCATTTTTAATGCCTCTCAGTATATGTTTGACTCACCTCGTTGTTTGAGCTTTCCAAGAAAGACCCTCCAAATAAAGCAGCCATCCAGTCACAGCTGGATATCAACAAAGGCTTATGGGCATTGATAGTTCCATCGTCCAATCTAAATATGACATCTGCCAGAAAAAATGGGAAACCGTTATCTTTTTGTGAAATGGAATACAGACAAAATAGCAACCAAAGGTTTCCAATTGCCAGATTTTTTGATCTACTTCAAATTACTCTCTTAAAGAAATAAGTTTTCATAATGCCTGCTGGGCAATTTTTTTCCCCCATGCATTTCTATAAATGCTGCTTTTAAAGCATTGGTCTGGCACACAGCAGGACCCACCATAAAATGTAGACAAATTAATAAGATATAGACTAAGTATTTTTTTAATGCCCTATTATTTTCTTCACCTTGATCTTCAATGCCTATGGTCGTGTTTCAGCGGATGTAAGATTATATCAGCATTATCAGCATAATAGATTCCGGAAACAAATCTGTGTAATAAGAATTTGATGTTCATCAGAACTCCATAAGATTTTCAAATTTCAACTGAGCAGTGCGCAAATGAACAGAATTTCTTTAAATAGGTAAGTGTGTCTCTACCTGTAAAGGTGTCCTTGGCCAGACATTCTTTAATTCTGTTTGCTTTTCTAACATGGAACGCTTTTGTGATTTCCTTATTCATGAAAGCCTCTTTGTTCATAATGTTTTCCACCATCATCCTCAAGTCAAAGACTTCAAGGATTTCAGCAATTTGCGCAATTTTCATCAAGTCCTTCTCATTTTCATCCAGCTCCCCCGTGTAGAGAAAGCGCAGGACCGCACTAAAGGGGCCCAGCTGGATAGAGTAGTCCATCCTCACCACGGTTATGGACGCTGGCATTGCAGTCACAGGGTTGGGCACTGTCTCTTTATGAATGCTGTAGAAGGCCTTGCTCCAGGAGGCCAGGGACAGCTTGGTCCTTCTGTGCTTCCCGCTGAAACTCATCATCTTCAGTGTACCATCGCTCTTGGATGCCCTGAGGGAGCATGGTGAGAGGCTGTGTAGGATATCAGCATCCTCCTCCGTGTCAAGACTGAGGGTCCGCATCAAGTGATCGCTTCCTTGTCGCTCAGTCACCACCAAGCACTGGGACTCATCTGAGATGTCCATCTGGAAGAGGTCGTAGAACTTGGAGGATGAGGTGGAGAGGTAGATCTTGTGGGCGAAGATGCGGATTTGGTCCTGTAGGATGAACATCACATCGGCGCACATCGGGCTATCCAGCAGCTGCTGCGGCCCCTCTCGGTTGTTTACAGGGCCCTCTGGGATCTTGATGAGAGGTGGGGGAGCCTTTGGTGGCAGGAAAGGGGCTTGAAGCAGTGGCTTCTGCACCTTCCTCAGGTGAGACTTCCAGAACTGCAGGTGCCTTCTGGAGATGAGGGCAGCCCGAATCGCATTGTCGAAAATGTCCTTGATGCCAAACTGGTCAAAGACACTCGTCTCGTAGTATGGAATGCCAAGCTCTTTGGCAACTTCTCTACCACTCTCAGGTGGTAAGATATCGTTGGGTTTTATGGGCCTGTTTAAGATATAAAAATAAAATGTTTTTCCCCCTTTTGCACATCTTCACCAGTTAACCAAATACCAGACTGCCAAGTAACTGACCCGGATACTGAGCATGTTCATCCATATACAGTGTCCTGCTTAACCATTCACTTATTCAGTGGCACATGTAAGGCTACTCAATGAGGATGGATTTCAGATGAAATTCAAAGAAAAACAGGCCTGTTTAACCAAATTGAATTCAGCTTAATTTACTATTCAGACTGAAAAACCGACACTGAGCTTTGGCTATACCTGGCTAATGGCCGCCGGGCTCGATTGACAGCCTCCAAGTCTGCATACCGCAGATCGAGCTGGCATCCCACCAGGATGACTGGTGTCCGTGGGCAGAAGTGCTTGATCTCCAGAGACCACATGGTTTTGACATGATGGAGGGAGTTTGGGTTGGCGATGGAGAAGCACAGCACCACTACGTCAGACCTGGTGAGGACATATTGGAACACGGTCAACTCAGCGGAGTGCCACACCTATTCTACCATGCAAGAACAATAAAGAGCAAACAACACTGTACACCACATGCTACAATACCCAGCAAAAAGTGTCATACGTCACAGGCGCCAAGCTGTACCAGCTGCAGCGCCGCAGTCTGGTAGTGTCCGGTGTTCATGCAGAATTTCTCCACAATTTCAATGTCAGCCAGAGAGATTGCTACATTGACCTCAGATGGGTGAAAGAGGCTATATTATGCTTTTAAGAGTTTTTTCTTTACGATGTGCCGCATAAGATTTTAATAAATGTGCAATTACTGAAAAGTTACAAAGCCTAATGCCCATGCCAAAGGGAGTTATTCTTTCCATCAGAAAACACAGCTCCTGCACTGCCTGAAACTCCTAGTTTACAGTCCAGCCTTCTCTTTCGTATCTTGCTGCATCATTATGCAGCATCATCTTGCTGCATCATTTTGCCCCCAAAGCAGCAAATTTGTCACTTTCTCAGAATAGCAGTGTTTGCAGCCCTTCAGGAAGCCTCTGCAGCTAAAAACTGGTTATCAGAAGGAACGTGGCATTTCTGAGACATGCTTTAAGCAGTTAGTCAGTTACAACAGTATGGGCTTTACAGCAGGGGACTTTAAAAAGACAGCAGCCTAAACAGCTCCCATCAGGCTGGGTAAGCCCATGCAGCCAGTACAGTTGAAACTAGGTGCTTTTTGAACATAAAACCGGCCAAAGTTTGTAAATAGGCCACAGAAATGAAATTTTTTATTGGAGAAAAAGGGCATAATATGGCCTCTTTAGATGGAAAGATTGTCTTATTTACGGCTTTCTCACTTACCAAACATCTTTCAACAAGTTTTCTGATCTAAGCAAATTGCACCTTTGGTGATATTTTTTTCAGGCTGGCATGGTGAAGACAAGTAGAAAAAAATTCAATGACAAAAAACATAAACCATGCACACATACTGACACATTGCTGGCACACCTTTAAAAGGTGTGGTAAGTGCATCTTATATCCTAGGGATAACACCGTTTAGCACAAAGGTAAAAGGATTATACGCTCACGGTTTCATCATTGGAACATAAGGAGTCGTGCACCACTAGCTTACACGGCAAGCAACGGGTTCTGCCATGAGGCCACACAAGACTGGATTTCATTTGCAATCAGACCGGAAATGCATAAAGCATGAGTCATGAATAGCTACATGACTAACAAACTTACAGTTTCTTTCACTGCCAAGTCCTGTAATTAGATCATAGGGACCCTACAAACAAAAACAGGCACAATGCAATACTACATTTGGTCTTTTAAACAGGAGCATAAACAGGATGATGGTAAAAAATGAAGTTTTGAGGCAGAAATAAAACAGACTAAAAAAGAAGATAGCAGAATGTGCAAATGCAATCATACCATGAGGCTTAAAAAATAGGGCACTGGCCTACTTTTTCACAATTCAAGTTCCATTTTTTAGAGACAAGATGCTATATTGGTATATTTGTCAGATTCCACCAAAACGCCCTGTCAAATTGGAACAGGGCACGCGAAGAAGCACCACGCATATTCTGCCAGCAACCCCTCCTTTCAATCCAAAATCTATCTGCACTGTGGAGGCATTGTGTCGGACAAGTGCACTCCAGATGCATCTGCGGAAGTAGTATGCAGGCAGCCAATTAGCTGGATGCTCTGATGCAACGACAGAGAGAAAATCCTGAGGGATGAAAGCCGTCATCCATGGGAGATTACTGCAGCCAATCCTCCCTGTGACTGCCACTGCCCTGATCAAGATTCAAAAGCAGATTGTATTGCAAGAGACCGCTGAGAATCTGAGCCTGGTCATTGGCCCACTTTCATTGTGCAGCAGATGCTTACTGAGCTTCCAAATTGGAGCTGACAAAATAGGAGGAAAGAAAACCAGTGCTTAAAACCTCGTCTAATCTGAGGTCCGATGAAGGGCAGTGGAATCTGTAATACTCTAAGGAGTTCCAATCTGACACAACAAAGTTACGCGAGGGCAGTAAATCCTTGAAAGGTCTGTTTCAAGATAGACTTTACATGAAGTCATTGTTTTTCTAATGTCCACTGCGTCCATAGTGACAATAATGTAAGCAAACTTTGACAGGCAGCCGAGATAAAAATTCTGCCGGTGGGCAATTAACCACATTATAAAATTTGCATCAAGTCTAAGAAAGACATATGACCTATTTGGATTAATTACCCTTCACGACCAATATGCGTGCTTCTTTCCACCATCTTAATTTTCCAGGAAGATGTTATAATTCAATATACATAGCTTAGTTACTTCATCATTGCTGATGAGGGTATTCTGTCCTCCTGGAGGGCTGTGTGTGAGCACTGGAGCACTGTAGGAGCACTGAAAACTGAATTTAAAGAACAATATTTTTCGTGATGATCATCCTTGTCATCTTTGGCCTCACATCGAGAGAATTTATCGGGTGATCAGATACGGAGATCTCCTTCAATAATGTTTTCCCCCATTCCATTAGAGTACCTCCTTCTGTACAAGACAGAAGCATGTGGATGATTAGCTCATATCTCGGATTAACAGGCATGCAACTCAGAGGCTCTTTATTCCTTTCATTAAGGCTGACACTCAAAGTCACTGACTGTGTTCTGGGCAGAGGTTCAGTTGATATTCTGACATTGCTACACATTCTACAAGGGTCTCCCACACACAGTAACCATCTCATTTCCAACTAGGCTTATGCCGTCGAAGGCGACGGCTTGGGGTATATCCCCGAACGCCCCCAATCCTCCACTTCCCCAATCCTTGAATAGACCATGAAAAGACTTTCATTTGAACTTAATTTCAGGTCAATCGGACAAATGGTTCTGAAGATATGGCCAAAATGGTCATTTTCCATCACAAAGCGCCACCTAGTGGCAAAATATTGAACCATACAGGTATGATGTCATCATGTGACACGCTGTGAGGTCATGACCTTGCAGTTGCACATAGTTTCATTACAATTGGACAAATGGTTCCGAAGATATGGCAAAAATGGTAAATTTTATGTAACAAAGCTCCACCTTGTGTCAAAATTTTGAACCAACCAGGTATAATGTGATGGTGGGACACATCCTCAGGTCATGACCTTTCATTTGCACTTGATTTGAGGTGAATCGGACAAATATTTCCAGAGATAGGATAAAAACAGTGATTTATCAGTTTTTGGCCCCTGGTGGCCAATCTAGAAATTGTAAATTGTCCAAAATCGAATCAGTTCTTCCACTCTATGATACTTATATGCAAAACATGAAATTTCTAATTGAAATATTGCTGAATTTATTGCGTTAACATGTAGGGCGGCGCGGCAGCGGTCGGACTAAAAGCATAATATCCCCGAAACGCCATTCGGCGTTCGGGGATATAAATATATGGCAGTTAGGGGCATGTTCAGTCCACAAAATCAATGCATATCAATTAATTTATATTACATAAGCAATGAAGCAATATGAGAACACTGAGAGAACAGAGAGAAGAGCCGATCTGCTGAGACAGTAAGAAGACCAAGGACAGGGGTGGATGGTGTAAGCGGACGGGGGAAAAAAAGTCATGAAAGACTGCATGAGAATTCAGGCCCATTCATCTCCGGCACTGCGGAAACTGACCACTCTACTAAATCAAGGAGGAAATGTTCCCTGATAGCACTGACGGTAAAACAGAGATCAGCAGCTCTGAAAGGTGAATAGTTTCCGGGATCTCTAGCGGATGCTTCGTCCGTCTCGTCATCACGCACCCTGCCCAGCATCTCAGCAGGAGTCTGTCCCATTCATTAAAGTATAAATCTGCCTATGTAACCTCAGCACTGCTGTCGTCACCTGACACGGCTGCAGTCCTGTTACCGGTCAGAATCAGTAAGTCAAAGGAAATCAATCTCACAAGTCACCTGAGCAAGTATCTTATCAAGCAACATTAAAAAGCATCATCAAAAGGGATTTTTTTAGAGGTTTCCATATTTTATTCGTATAAACTAAGACATTTTACACATAACTAATCTTCCGCCCCTCTTGGTTCATTCTGAATTTACTGCCACTGCTCTCAATTAATATTTTAATAGGAGCCCCAATCTAGTAACCAATAGGATCTCCTTTTGCCTGTAGAATAGGCTGCATAGATTCTACAACATCCAAGAGATATAATTTATGGATTTTTGTCATGTCAACTCAATAGCCCCACACAATTTCTGCACATTTGTGAGCCACACATTCATGCTGCGAACCTCCTATTCAACTTTGATCCAGAATTACCTTGCTGCATTGAATTCTGCAGTCTGAGCAAGCCATGAGAGTAACCTGAGGTTAATGTCATTTTCGTCGCACCAGCTTGAGATTAAGTCTGTGAAGTGATATGATGTAATATCCTGCTGGAATTTGACTGTGGTCATAGAAGGACTCACATGGTCACGTGGAATGTTATCACATTCAAATCATGCTCAGCTGGAAAAAAAGGAGCTTAATCTGGATGAAGAGGCAGTTCCCCACATCATTGTACCACCATAACCACCTGCATTGTTACATAAGGCACGGTGGGCCCAAGCAGTTTACACACACCCACGGGGACCTCATTTTCCTGTTTAAAGCATGCGAGGGTGAAACCTGGTGTGATCGTCTGCGGCTGCAGCCTACCTGCTGCCAGGATTAACATTTAATGTGTTCAGCGATGCCATCCTGTACAGCACTACTGTAATTAGCACTGTTTTACCATTCTTGATCTTTCTGATCTGGTTGCATTATATGCAGAAATGTCTGATAAAGCAGACTGTGATAGAATGTAGTCCAGTTTATTGTCGTAAAAATTTCCCACTTTGAGGCATAGCCTTCTATGTGTACTTCTTAGTAGAACTCTATTTGTGATAAGGACTCCTGGGTGATTCTAATGGATGAAATTGAGCAATTTCAATTACTTCATCTCAGGCACAATAAAATTGCTAAAAAGGGAGCGTTGGACATTCAAGTGGCTCAGAGCTAAGCTAAGACGTTTGTCTGTTGCCCTGTGGCTTGGTGTTCAAATCCCAGCCATTATCAGCTGTGGCCAGGGTCCACATGAGTGAGGCAACAATTGCCTCAGCCTAGCCAGCGATATTAGGGGTCAAATTTTGTTAGTCTCGATGTTCTCTAATGGCCTCTCCTGGCTGGCCAGGCGCGTGTGGCAGACCAAGCAAATTGTTTGCTAACTATGTTATCCTCCAACAGCCTGGGCAGTGTGTAAGTGGCAATGCAGCTGCATAGTTTAAAAGAAGTGAGGGCTAGTTGTCACGTGTGTCATGTGTCATGGGACTGTCCTCCTGAGTTGATGGGAGCAGGTCGTTGCTGCGGACTAAACAGTTTGGCTGCGTTCAGGCAGGGGGAAAGAGGGGACAGAAAGAGCCCCCTCCAGACTTACCTCCCGTATGCAAAGCGTCTGTCCTTATGGTGGTCCCCAAATGTGTCCCACAGCCGGAGAGACACACTGACTTCATCCACGACATCACGCGAACGCTCTAAGACCTGAAACCAGTCACCCAATTTAAAAAAGCAAACAAAAAATACAACAATGAGTTACTGGAACAGATCTTCACAATGACAGCACATAAGAAATAAAATTCATCAGTGGAACGGTGAGCAGGAACTGTTGCCAGGTGAATTACAATGCCAATGATCAGTAAGCCAACTCAGCAGATCCCTCACAGCAGGGCATTACTATTCTCATATGCCGTTTCAAGTGGTTACATGCACATCCAAGTATTTATTTATTTATTTAACCCTAATTTAACTAGGGCCGTCCCGTTGAGATTGAAATCTCTTTTTCAAGGGAGCTCTGAGGGTGCAGGACAGGTACAGGATAAACATGTACGTCAAAACTGAAAATGAAAAGACCTCACGCTGTTAAATCAGCTCACAATGATTTATTGTACAACAGTCTCGGCCGATGTGGCCTTCGTCGGGTACCTGACGAAGGGCACATCACCCGAAACTGTTGAACAATAAATAATTGTGAACTGATCTAACAGTGTGCGGACATTACTATTCGCATACCTCTTGACAGACCCGGTACTGATCAATAGCCCAGACGGTAGGTACATGGGTGGCCAGGAGCTGATACTGGGTCAAGGTCGTGTTGCAAGCTCGCGCACAAATGAGTCGAGTCTTCCCAACAGCATTGTCTCCCACTACTACACACTTGATGGTTTCTACATTCGGTCTTTCGTAGTCCATAATAAAGTTCACGGCTCACTGACTTGCTCCCCTTGTGACAAAAAATAAACAGCATAAAGAAAACTGAACAGAGTGTTTCCGCCAACTTGAAACAAAATACAGAGGTTGTTCCATTAAAAATACCACGGTCAAAATAATATTTTTCAGCACATCAGTCATCTGAGGACTTCCTCAAACTGAGGGCATTTTGATTCATTGAATCTAACCCTTAGGCAGCTCATGCCAGTGAATAACTACATTTAAGTATTTGAATAACTCCCTCATCCATTTCCAAATTCTTTCGGCTGTTTCAGATTTATAGGAGAGACTAAAATCTTTCAAACATTAGACGTTGTGTGGTCAGTTTTATTCATAAGTGCACCGTGAACATAATTTCACGTATACAACATGCAGAATTAAAATTATGAGTTGAAATCTGGGCACATGTAACTGCATGAACAATGCCTATCAGGTTGAGATGAATTTACTAGAAAAAAGAGGGTTTCAGCACCGTGCTGCGTGCGTAGTCGTTATTGGAATAAAACAAACTGTTTTTCCTGTGATGAGCCAGCCAGACACTTAGTGGGGCATGTGTTTTTTAATAAGTTAAAGCTGGCTCTGAGAACACGCAGACATTGGCAACGATTCCAAATTGTCTCCAACCCTTGATTTCATCTGTCTTCGTCCGATTTTATGGTTCACAAATGTCCAAAAATAATACCAGCATCAACTTACGTCTATTTACTGTCAAGTTCATTCAAGGAGTTCCGAAAGTAAACTATTTCCGATTTCATTTAAGAATATAATCCACAACCTAGTCCATCAATGCACACGCTGCCGTTGAAAAACAGCAATTGACAGACCTGTGCGAATACACTACCACCATGAGAACAATGAATAATACAAGTGTCGCATTGAAACCGCCAGTTCTAGCGTCATTCATTCATGTGTGAGAGTCTGCACAGGCTCTGCCCGAAGAGAAGGTGACTTAAAGCACAGCGTCCAAGCAAAAACCGATGTCAAGTAGCCTACTTGTAATGAAATGCTTATTAATGAAAGAAAGTCAATGAGGGCGATACAAAAGTGAATTTTATTCACGATGCATTACATTTTTTGTTGAAATATTTTGTGTGGACCTCAATTCTTCATCATTCATTACCAACACTATATTGGCTGGCTCTTACCGACCACTAGCCTATCAGAAATAACATAACGGGTCTGAAATGAACATATTGTAGGCGACCGACTACGAGTAGTTTTTGCCACAGGCTAACTCAGGCAGAATTGGCAAATTAAAGCGACACCCATCCATCCATACATTAGCAAGGAGAAACAATGAGGATCAATTAAAAACGTTCTCCTTAAAACACGCTCAGCGAAGAGCAGAAAGAGGACGGCTCTTAAAATTAAATTAGACGAAGACACCACCCGTCGTCTTTGTCCTAGGTAACTACGGAGCGGAGTAGATTTTTTAATTCCAAAAACACCTACCGTCACTTCGGGATTGTTTAATTTGCTCCTGAATACCCAAGAACCAACTCAGATAAACACTCTCAAGTGTGCCATACAATTATTGTAGTTAGTGTAGCTTAGCCTACAATATAACAGCTCGCCGGTGCTAGCTTGGGAAATGCAAAAATATCATTTCGTCATCAAAGTTATCTCCCAAAGAGCAAAAACTTAATCCTTTTCCCAATGTAAAAACACAGTCCACTCATGCAGCACTATCTGCCTCTCGTAGTCCTTGTCTCTTTCAACTGCTCTTTGGAAGAATCATCTGCGAATACACAGCACGGACGTGGTTGCAGCTTTCATCGTGACGTCAACGACCCTGTTCTATTTATAGCAGAGCATAAGATTTCATTCAGGAAAACAAGGTGGCTGCGAGCACGGTCTGGCATGATGCTACGCGCTCCAGCCCCACGTATCTGAATTATATATACGACGATAAACCAGCCTTTTTCTTAGGTCGCTTATTTGCTATGCGTAACTTGATTATAAGCATGCCAATCACAAACAAGATCAAATACCCGCAAGCTCTATCTGCCTCTCTTCTAGCCTATCTAAAATAGTGATTTTGCTCAAAGCATGCTGCCATTGTTTAAATAGATTGATTAGGCCTACGTCCGTCTGCCTTAATGGCTTATATTTGGGAAACTATGCATTTTGAGCCTAATTTACTGATTTTCCAGTCACGGGACCGGATACGACATTAATTAATTCAATAATTAATCAATAATTAAAGTGACTTTGGGTTGAACTAAGCATGGCATTTCAACTGCAAAATACACTTGCAGAAATATGAGATATGACTGAGAAAATATATAAAGTATAAACACGAAAAGTGATACAAACCTCAGTGAGTAATATGGCAACATATAATCCTCATATGTCAAAATGCAGTAAGTTAATGTCTGAAAAAATCCAGTTGGAATCAATTTCAGTGGATAGAATATCTTGTAAAAATGACGCACCAATGACACAATGTCAACCATCAAGATTGACTGACCTATTGTTATGCAAAAGTCCAGCCAATGTTTAGTCGATGAGCTCAAAAGCAGGACATTCAGCCTGAATGAAATGTTTTGGGATGTATTTGCTCAGTGTTGGACAGGAGCATTCTTTTAATACCAGGTACACTACTATACACGAATACACTGATACACTGTGGATACACTGTGACCGACCAAATCACATTATATTGGCGTTACTGAAGATGGTAGAGTAAATCATATTGTTTGTGAAGTCGGCCATAATTTAACAAGGCTGCTCAGAACTCTGCTGTAAGTGTAGTAGATATGATCTATATTCATTGCCTTCCATAGTCAGATATCTCTCAGAGAAATTAGAGATGCTCAAAGCCCAAACTCCAGGCAGTCAACAACTTCTGATGTGTCCTCTAATGCGACTGTTGTGTTCTGTGGGTCTGTGTGTTTGGTTAGTCAATTTTAGGTTTTTATTATTTTGGTGATGTCGGTTTTTAGTCCATGTCTTAGTGTTTCACATTTCATTCCTCCCCCGTGTTATTCCAGTTTACCTCTTACCCATGTACTATCTTTGCTTTCTCCTCGGTCGCATCATTGTTTGTAACAGTTTTCTGTCTTAATTGATTGTGACACTATTTCGGGTGATTTAATGGATTCTGGGTTTCAGCCTTCCTTCCTCTCTCGTTTTTTAATTTCCCCTTGCTTTTCTATATTACTAACCCCTACTAACAGTTTGTTATTTTCTAGAATTCACAAACCAAACTAACATTGTATATTAGACTAACCTACTAACGAGCACCCGGGATTGTATAGCTGCACTTACTAATTGACTAATGATCTCTCAGCATTCGCCCTGTTCTAATCTCCGCCTCTTGCTTTTCTTTCATTGGCTTTGCTGTGTTTCCCTGCAGAACCCTCTGCATTTATCTTATATGTCCTGTCTCTTTCTATTCACTGTGAAATATTTATTTAGTTTATTTATCCTGTCTTTGGGATTGTCTTGTGATCCTCGTCTGTGTGTTAATGTTTATTTGTTTCATGTAATTAGGTTTCCCTCATGTTCCACCCCTTGTTAATTATATTAAGTTTCTGCACCTGTGTCTGCCCATGCCCCTGCCCTATATCTGTCTCCAGCAAGCAGCCAGATTCAGATCTGACTTCACTCGCTCGCCCGCGCCTCACCACTCCTGCCCCCTGTGCACTTTCCCTTTGGTCCCCATTATCTTCTCTGTGTTCTCCAGCCATCATGCCCCAGCCCAGCCTGCCCTGCCTGCCGTTCCCGCTCCAGTTCCATCTGAGTCTGCCCCCCGCCTGTTTCCAGAGCCTTCTTCCTGCCAGCTGTGCCGTCCCGTCCTGTCCGCCCTGCCTGTCGTCTCTGAGCCCCCTGGTGCCCCCTGATGTCTCCCGAGCCCTAAGTGTTCAAGTCGTCTCCCGAGCCCTAAGTGTTCAAGTATTTTCCCGAGCCCTAAGTGTTCAAGTAGTCTCCCGAGCCCTAAGTGTTCAGGTCGTCTCCCGAGCCCTAAGCGTTCAGGTCGTCTCCCGAGCCCTAAGTGTTCAGGTCGTCTCCCGAGCCCTAAGTGTTCAAGTCGTCTCCCGAGCCCTAAGTGTTCAAGTATTTTCCCGAGCCCTAAGTGTTCAAGTAGTCTCCCAAGCCCTAAGTGTTCAGGTCGTCTCCCGAGCCCTAAGCGTTCAGGTCGTCTCCTGAGCCCTAAGTGTTCAGGTCGTCTCCCGAGCCCTAAGTGTTCAGGTCGTCTCCCGAGCCCTAAGTGTTCAGGTCGTCTCCCGAGCCCTAAGTGTTCAGGTCGTCTCCCGAGCCCTAAGTGTTCAGGTCGTCTCCCGCTCCAAGCTGTTCAGGTCGTCTCCCGCTCCAAGCCGTTCCCGTCTTCTCGTCCTGTGCCTGCCCTCTGCCTTTTGTCTCCAGCCTCTGTCCCGAGCTCCCCCGTTCCCGAGCTTCCCGAGTTCCCCCTTCTGAGTTGCCCCTATTCCGAGTTGCCCCATCCCGAGTCTGCCCCTGTCAATTCACGAGTCTGCCCCCTGTTGTTCCCTTCTATTAGTTTTGGATTCCTGAGTTCTCCTTCCTTCAGTGCAGTTGCATGGTGTTTCTGTTGGCCAGAGTGCCCCGTTTTCCCCTTTCGAGTTTTCTGGTTTTTTTAATAGATACTTTTGGATCCCTGCATATGGCGTCTCATCCCCCTTTGTCTCCTTGTTTCCGAGTTCCTAGTGTTTTCCCTACCAGAGCTTAACAGTGACAAATACACTGTAGCACAACTTCTTCTATACCAACATAAGTTGGGTGATATCATTTGTTGTTGATGCAAAGCAAAAATCTTCATCCGGAAAACCAGACATCATTTCCTGTCCAGGCTGAATAAAAATTACCAACTGAGCTGCTGTAGGCCACTAAGCAGCACAAATGCCTGTCAGTCCATGATGCGCATCTAAGTTATCTTGATAGACTTCTTAGTCCTTGAAAGTAGATGCTGCAAATTATCATTGCAGTACATGAAATGTGAAAACATGTTTATTTAGAAATAAAATGTGTCCCACTGAAGCATAAATTTAAAGCTTTATACAAAACAGTCATTTGTGAGGAGTTTATTAACACACTACCTTAGCCAATGAACATACACAATAAGCCATTAAAAACATGCAATTATATTGTAATTTACACATGTACTGCATTTTAATCTAAAACATTACCACAGAACTCTTGCATGTCGAAACATGCACTGACACAATGACTTGTGTTTCAATGCAGGGGTCAAAATGGCTTTAAGAGGATACGGTGTCTGCGCAGCAACAACTTATATCAAAACCTATTCTGTGGCATTAAGTTATACTTCATGGTATTGTCAAAAAAAAAACTTAGTAAGTTAATATGGTGTTCAACATACATGACATACACACTTATTGAGGCATATACGCACATTCAGTGACATTACTCTGAACTTGATAAAACTTTTGTTGTGGCGATCAAGTACTGAATAACTGGGAGATTTTGAACAACCTTTTGTATTTGCTGATTGCAATCTCAAGTTATTTACACGTCTCCCAAAGCAGCACCTCGACCAAGAGCACTTAAAACGCTAACAGCTGTTAAGTATGTTTTAATTTCACTGTGGCACTGTCCAATTGAATCGTGAAGAAAAGTCTGATGAATTGATTTAGGCTATTGTTAGTAATTTTGCTGTGGGTCATGTAAGCCATGTGATGTGGTTAGAATACATACTATAATAAGCATGGAACATATTACACAGCAGAATTATACAGCCCCCAATTCCAATAAAGTTCGGACATTGTGTAAAATGTGAATAAAAACAGAATGCAATGATTTGTAAGTCCCATAAACCCACATTTTATTCACAATAGTACACAGACAGCATTTCAGATGTTGAAAGTGAGACATTTTACCATTTCATGAAAAATATTGGCTCATTTTGAAATCGATGGTAGCAACACATCTCAAAAAAGTTGGGTGAAAAAAGGCTGGAAAAGTAAGTGGCACTAATAAAAAATTACTGGAGAAGCATTTTACAACTAATTAGGTTCATTGACAACAGGTCAGAAATACGACTGGGTGTAAAAAGAGCATTTTGGAAAGGCAGAGTCTCTCAAAAGGAAAGATCGGCAGAGGTTCACCAATCTGCCAAAAACTGCGTCGAAAAAATTGGGGAACAATTTCAGAAAAATTTTCTTTGATGTAAAATTGCGAAGACTTTGAATATCCCACCATTTACAATACATAATATCATCAAAAGATTCCAAGAATCTGGGGAAGTCTAAGTGCGTAAGGGACAAGGCCGAAGCATCATTATTCGATGCTTGTGATTTTTGGCCCCTCAAACGGCATTGCATAAAAAGCAGGCATAATTCTGCACTGGAATTCACTGCATGGCTTAGGAACACTTCCAGAAATCATTGTCTGTGAACGCGGCTCACCTTGCAATCCACAAATACACGTTAAAGCTGTGTAATGCAAAGAGGAAGCCAAACGTGAATACAATCCGAAATGCCGCCATCTTCTTTGGGCCAAATCTCATTGAAAATGGACCGAGGCAAAAAGGAAAACTGTTCTGTGGTCAAATGAATCAAAATTGGAAATTCGTCCAAGAAACCACAGACGCTGTGTCATGCAGACTAAAGAGGAGAGAGACCAATCAGCTTGTTATCAGCTCTCAGTTCAAAAGCCTGCATCTCTAATGGTATGGTGTGGGCAGCTTACACATCTGGAAAGGCGCTATCATTGCTGAAAAGTATATAGTGATTTTACTGCAACATATGCTCCAGGAAGGTCTTGCCTATTGCTGCAAGACAATGCTAAACCACATGCTGCATCCATCACAATGGCATGGCTTCGCAGTAGAAGAATCCGGGTGTTGAACTGGACTGCCTGCAGTTCAGAACTGTCACCAATAGAAAACATTTGTCGCATCATTAAATGAAAAATCCGGCAAGGAAGACCCAGGACTGTTGAGCAGCGAGAATCCTTTATCAGACAAGAGTGGGACAGCATTCCTCTCCCAGAACTCCAGCAATTGGTCTCCTTACTTCCCAGATGTTTACAGACTGTTGTTAAAAAAGAGGGTATGCTATACAATGGTAAACAAGGCCCTGTCCCAACTTTTTTAAGATGTGTTGCATCCATCAAATTCAAAATGAGCTAATATTTTTCACAAATGGTAAAATGTCTCACTTTCAGCATCTGATATGTTTTCTATGTTCTACTGAGAATAAAACATGGGTTTATGAGATTTGCAAATCATTGCTTTTTATTTTTATTCAGGTTTTACGCAACAACCCAACTTCATTGGAATTGGGGTTTGTACTAAAGCATCTGGGATATTCATCCAATTCCCTTCCTGTTTTTAATACCAGAACCCAAGAGACTAAACTAATAAATATAGTAGCTTTTGACATTTTCTGGCCTTTTTAAGGACACGTGTGGGTAATTACATTTGGTAAGTGTATTTTCTGCTTTCCAAGGTGGTTTTGCATGAACAGACTGAACCACGGTTGGATATCATCCTTTTAATTGACTAAAGTTTTTTTGTGACAGTGACAATACAAAAGCGCTGACACTGGGCTGCTGTGCATCAAACTCTAAGAAGCAAACAGATGGCAAAAACTAAGCCATGTTTAATCTGCTTCCACAGAGTCTGCTTAGACAACCATGTTACGTAAGTTTGCTGTGCGGGGAAGTACCATCACAAACAAAGGCTCCACATTTCATTTCATCTGTTTTGGGTTGTCAGTCTCTGTTCCATCCCGGTGATCGACATTATGTGATGTGCAGAATTCTTGTTTGGAATGATCCTAGACACAGTGAATCATTTTGTATGAACCTTTTATAAAGCAAAATTATAATTGTGGCATGTCAATACACCTTAGAGGAAGTGATATCATACCTGCAACAGAATCTGACAACACTACAAGAGCAAAGGTACGGATACACACTTTGGTTGAGGGCCATTTTTCACGGTACCACTCAGGCCTCTTAGTTACACTCAAAGAAAATCTTAATGCTATAGCATGCGCGGGTATCCAAAATGATTGTTCAGGGAAAGCATTTTCCTGGGGCAGCATGACAGTGTCCCTATGCACTTAGTGAGGTCCACACATGCTTTGCCACGATCAGTGTTGTACGACTTGACAGGCCGTCACAAAGCCCTGACCTCGCCCCCAGCAAAAAATCTTTGGGATCAGGGGAAAAGCCAACATTGATACGGGCTAACATCACTGCCTGACCACATTAATGCTATTTTGGCTCCAAAGTGAACAAATCCTCTCAGCAATGTTCAAACATCAGATGGAAAACTATTCCATGAGAGCCTGTTCTGGCAACAAAGGGAGACCAACTGCATTTTAATTCCCACAATATTGGAATTAAATAAGCAAGTGCACACATGGAGGGATAAAGGGATATTGCACAAGTCTCGGAATTACTGACCTGAGATATTTTTCATGTTCAAGAAATGCAAGTGGAGTTGTATGATTGACATGGTGACTCATTTAGATGATTTACTGGGGCAATTTCACAGAATTGAAGGTGACAGCACAAAAATGATGAATTACGGCTAAAGCATCGAATTAACTCTTTTCAAGTGGCCATCAAATATAGTTCTACAAGGCTAGAGCAGGTGCAAATCTTTTCTGTCAGATTTCATCTTTAAGGATTTATAGCTGGGAGAGAAACCAAAGACAGAACCAAACAATACGCTTCTTCATCAGAGATCAGAAGTGTCAGTAATATACAGAGGAGAGAGCTGATATTTGTAACAGACTGGACAATAATGATGTAATTGAGGTGATATGTCAATCCAACATGGCACACTGAATCCCGACACTACTTTACCCATCTTCTGAATGGCCAGAGGACCACTTCAGATATAAGGGAGGGCTCAATTTTACCATATTCATGTAGTATATACTGTACATTAATATATTCTTAGCAACATATAGTTTCCTCTTCTTTAATGACATCATATTCTCCTTGACGCAAGTACTGTGGTAATGTACTGATATTGTTGTAGATGTGTAAATACAGCTGGAAAAGATATAATTTTGATTGCATAATGTATATTCCAATTTGGTAGCTTGATTGAATTTTGGAATCTAAAAAAAACTGAAAAATTGAAATAGCTATTTATACCGCTTGATGTCTCTTATAACTTATACGTTATTTTTTCAGCTTTCTACCCCAAGTAGAATGCATGTTTACATCTTGTCATTTTATTTCCCAGAACCATATGGGACAAATCAATTTAACCTTCATCCTACCAAGTGGGTCCACCTGGACCCTGCACCTATATATTCGTTTTCCATTTTAAAAATATGTGGCATACTGCCTCACCGTTGTATGAATTTGTCAGAATTTATGTCTTAATTAAAACACTAAAGCGCCAGAAGATCAGCTTTTTGCATTGTGAAGGTATAATTGACCCCAGAATAAAACTTATCTGTCTTTTATTTTATACTTGAATAACACACTGAAAGTTCACTTCTTTTTGTTTGTTTCAGATTCATAATGGCCAACAGACCAAGACAAGCTAGATACACAGCAGCAGAGGCCTTAAGGCAGATTCTGAACACAAAAATAAAAATTATTTTACAATTACTTTTTTTGTTTTAAATTCTGTGAGAACAGATAGAAGTTGTGATCCAGAATGTTTAACAGCTTCAGAGAATAAATCCTTAAATTCAAATTTATTATTTACTTGCTCTAATGTTGCTTTGAAAGGGGAGCTGTATATTTAACCACCAAAGAATTATTTGTATCATTGGAAAACTTGTGAATCAAGGATAATGATTGGAAACTGTTACGATTAATCATTAATTAAAAGGGATGTTTGTGATAGTAATCTCCCCATTACTATTACCTGAATTTGAACACCCAGTATCATTCGGAAAAAAGAATTCCAATTTCAATTCAATTCAACTTTACATCTACAATGCCTTCTTATGCCATTTAAAAATACTAGAAGCAATTTGTTTTACTGCTTGGGCTATATTTCAATGATCAGAGCACATGGTCAGAAGCACACGGCAGTAGTGCATTTAAAGCATGTTCAAATCCAATTGCCCTGGTTTAACGGCAGATAATCTGAGCACAAATTAAGGTACATGGTACAAAGGGGTTGTATGCTCAGAAAAATAAAAACTTCACTCTCGTTTGGAGGTCGATAAGTTGAACATACAAGAAATAAATAATGATTTTATTCAATTCTGTACTTATTAAAGATGGTGTATCATAGAAATAACGTCCATAATGTAACCAGTTCTACCGGAAATGCTACGAAAATGTCCAAGAGTAAAAATGGTAAGTTACAACTTGAGTAAGAGCAGTGCATAGGCGATTACGTATGGTTTGGGCAGTCACACGACCACTAAACAATTCATTCCTAGTGGACGTTGCAGTGACAATCGATTATGCAAATGACATAAGACAATTTGTCCGTCTTCTGCTTTAGACATCACACGTGGGCTACCTGAACAAGGTCGGCCAGCTGTGGTGCCAGTTTGTTGGAGACGTGAAGAAGATCATGGATAGTCCCTCGACTGCATCCCATAACCCTTGCAATGTCAGTAATGGACGTTTCCGTATTCACCATGCCAATGGCACGCTGAATGTTTGACATCCATGGCATTGAAAATCAACGAATAATTAACTGTAAAAACTTGTTTTTCTGAGATGTCACTTTAACATGCTACCATGAGCTCAGTTGCTCATCTCTCATATGGCCACGTGACTAGGAACACGAGCAAACATGGTTTTAGCTTAAAGTATGCTCACACGTGCTATGTACCTGTGCACGTCGGAGTTGATGTGTGTCATGATGTTTTTGACAACGCATTTACCCCTAAAGTTTCAAGAAAATATTTACAAATTTATGAGTGTGAAGTTTCTTTTTTGACTCAGTATATTTTGTGTCGTAAATAGTCATAAGCATGTTTTTGGTGTAACATGAGATCAATCAATCAGGGGTGTGTTTCCCCAAAATCACAGATGCTTACTGACGCTTACTGACATAGTTGAACCCATTGACTGTGAATGGACGAACTATGTAAGTTGCTAACTAAGTAAGCAACTACGGTTTTGGGAAACGCGCACCAGAGCGTCATCTCCCTTTCCCTTTAAGAGCTGGGTGCGCACGAACCGTGGTGGATTGCTGTCAAAGTGGCAGATTTGCGAAGTAGTAGGACAGAACACTTTTCTGCAGAAGAAAAGGATCTGCTCATGCCAAAGTGGTCCGTGTTGACCTACCATCCATCCAAAGCTGTGTTCAACTTGTTTGATAACAATGAACACAAATATAAAATGCATTATTTTGTTTTTCTGTTTTTCCTGCAAATAAAAAAAAAACAAAATTCCATTTGCTCTTCCTATTTTCATCATCAGACTGATTATTGCAATAGAAGTGAAAGTAAGACCACAAGACAACATTTTTTGCTTTGTTACATTGACACTACTCACAATAAGTTAGCGATATTGCAGAGAGTAGAAAGATAAGTTAATGAGGATTTTGTACATTCTGTTTGAATGACAATAGTACCTACATGCTAGATACACCTTGTTCACACCTTGTTCTGTAATGTCCACCATGTATGTCTGCTCAGTGTACACAGTCCATCTCCCATGCTAGGGTCACTACTACAAAAACTAAATAATGGAAAGTCATGTCAATCGGCCCCTCCCTTATTTTTCAAGACTATAAATATAAAACATGATGAATATAGCTTTACTAGTACATCATATCTTTATCAATGAATGCACGCCGATGATTGACAGAGGAGCAGCGCTATCTGGCCAGTTGGAAGCACACAGTCTGATGTTGCCACTGAACTTAGCATTTCCCAGAGTGTCATCAGTAGACTGTATCAATGTCATCGAGCCACTGGTGGTGTGCATGATCAGCCCAGAAGTGGAGCACCACATGTAACTGATCGGGGGTGACGACCAGGGCCACAGGACCTACGCTCTTAGACATCGTGATGCAAGTGCTGCCCCACTCAAAGCACTTGCATGAGATGTGAGAAGCATCAGGGTGTCCCGACAGACCATCCTCAACTGAGTTTATCACTTTGGTTTGAATGCTAGATAACTGTTGGAGGTGACACATTTGACAGTAAAGCAACAACGTGATCTTCTCCAGTGGGCACTCGGAAAATGCAGCAGTGGTCTACAGTGCTGTTCACCGGTTAATGGAAAACAAAACACAGATTTTGGAGCGACATGCTGCCTTCAAGACAGTATCTTTTTCAGGGACGCCCATGCATATTTCAACAAGACCACACAAAACCACCCTCTGCATGCATTACAAAGACTTGACTGTGTAAAAGGAGGGTACAGGGGTGAGAATGGCCCGCTCACAGTCCAGACTTATCCCCAGTACAGAATGTCAGGCAAATTTTGAAGTCCTAACTTATTTGCAGGAACTATGGGACAAAATCACATTTGAAACATTCAATCACTTCATGTCTTCAGTCCCAAAATATTTATTAAGTCTACTGAAAAGGAATAGCAACATTACAAAGTGGTACAACCCCAATTCTGAAATAGTTGGGATTAAGTCTAAATTGTGAATAAAATCAAAATACAATGACTTTCAGATCACATGAGCCAATATGTTATTTACAAGAGAACATGGATAACATTTCAAATGTTGAAACTGAGAAATTTTACATTATTTATCCACAAAATGAGCTTATTTCAAATTTTCTGGCTGCAACAGATCTCAATAAAGTTAGAACACAAGCAAAAAGGGCTGAAAAAGCCCTTTAGATAAAGTCAACTTGCATTTAAAAAGCACCATGAATGCTGAAAGGTATATAAAGGTTTTAGAGCAACGTGCTCCCCTCCAGATGACATCAATTCCAAGGAAGGCCTTGTGTATTTCAGCAGGACAATACAAAATCACATACTGCAGCTATTACAACAGCATGGCTTCGTAGTAGAGGAGTCTGTGTGCTGAACTGGCCTGCCTGCAGTCCTGATCCTTCATTGATTGAGAACATTTGTCACATTATTAAACAAAAGTCCATCAAAGGAGACCCAAAACTTTCCAGCAGCTGGAAGCCTGTATTAAACAAGAGTGGGATCAAATTCCAATGGCTAAACTCAAGAAACTTGTCTCATGAATGCCCAGACGCCTCCACTCTGTGTTAAAAAGAAGCAAGGATGCTACACCATGGTAAACAGTCCCCTGTCCCAACTTTTTTGAGACCTGTAGCAGCTATCAAATTTGAAATGAGCTCATTTTCTGGATAAATTATAAAATTTCTCAGTTTCAACTTTTGCTATGTTATCTCTGTTCTATTGTGAATAAAATACTGGCTGGTGTGATTTTAAAGTCATTGCATTTTGATTTTATTCGCAATTTACACTTTGCCCCAACTATTTTGGAATTGGGGTTGTAGACACTTTTCCATCCCAACTTTTTTGAAATATGTTGGAAGGATCAAATTGAAATGTTTTTATTTTGAAAACTCTGTAAAATCCATGTGGTGAAACATTGTACAATTTTTGACTTCCGCTGACGTGAATCCAATGATTTATCCACCTTGAAGGAGTGATATTCACAGAGGTGCAGCCGAGGTGAATATCACTTGTCCAGGTGGATAGATCATTGGATTCACCAATAACTGTTTTATTATATGATCCTACTAAACAATATAAGATAAATTATCTTCACTGTCCTGTGTAGGGAGTCATTGTGTGGATATCATTTGCTCCATGGAGAAGTGCAACAAATCTGACGTAAAGATCCTCACAGGGAAAAAGCGACACAAAATATAGGGTCACTGTTATGCTGCAGCAGGGAAGTACGTACCTTCCCCAAACAATAATTCTGAATGTCCCCACATGTTTTAGCACCGTCTTTTAGTGTAACTTCAGAGGCCCATCTGGCACCATGAAAACAGATCAAAGTATGAACCCATGTCTTTGGCCCTGAAATAGAGTCAGATTCCAGTGCATGTCTGAGATAACTCACTCGTACCGTATATGTTGAGACATGCCATAATAGTATTGCGGCATTTAACATAACATGCCAACTTCGCATTATCGAGCAGCTTGCAGGGAACCCAGGCAGTTTCCCTATGACCTGGACCCCAACAGTCTGACATTATGCTGAAAAGGTGTTAGTTGTAGCCCTCAATAGGCACATGAAAGCGAATAGAGCCAGCAAGCATAAAGCTAAAATAATTTCCAACATTTTGCAAAAAGTTGATTGCCTTTTTTGTCAACATGAATCATAACTTTGGAACGAATTTAATAATTGGTTCCAGCCCATTAGTTTGAGGCTACTGTCATTTACGTCAAATCGAATAATGTTATTATCTCTCTTTACTCTCCTTTGAACATAGTTCTGTCACACGGAACATTCAACCACATTGACTGTTGAATTACAACCAATCTGATTTTTGTAAAAAAAAAAAAAGCTCCACAAATTCACAGCTGTTGTTTTATGTTCAGATTAGTTGATATGAATGTCAATGACTCTTCAGGTTTGTTGTTGAAATCAATGTTATAATTTCACAATACTAGTAAATTACCCGTGGTGAGAATAATTTTGACTGTGCGAGCATCGAGATGGAAATACAGCAGTTACATTTGTAAAGGGCTATGCCACACCCTTATCCCCAAGAGGAAGGGGAGTTTTGTCTGGCATGGGGGTGGTGGAGTGTCCAAAGTAGAATGGTTTGGTTGGAGCTTACTGGTTAGTTGAGGATTTCTCTGTTGACAAAATTGTCTGTGTATGTGCCTTGTTGGTCAGGAAACTGTCCATTGACTTTTGACCCCAGTGACCTTGATTTCTCGTGACGACCTATGGTTTGACCTTTGACCCTCGTGACCTTGACCTTTGACGGAACGGACCTCTCGCGGTCATTTCTTGTGACGACCTACGTCCACATACCAACTTTCATGAAAATCTGTCCAGGGATATGGGAGATGCGAAAAATTGACCTTTGACCCCAGTGACCTTGGCCTTTCAAAAAACTAACCCCTCACGGACAATTCCAGGAACAACCTACATAGACTCCCCAAGTTTGTTGAAGATCCGTTTGAGGACCTCGGAGGAGTAGGGGAACAAACAGACAGACAAACAGACAGACAGACAAATGTTCCTCAAAGTATAGTATGATGATAAGAAAAGGCTATGGATACAGACGAATCAAAAATTATTTTCTGTCTTCACAATATGCATGCACTAAAAACCAAGTGTTAAAGTACCGAAAACACTCAACATTCCAACACGATAATGATCTCTCAGTTGAAAACTAGCCGGAGAAGTACATCACGTAATCTGTCATTTCCATTCTCTGTGCTCAAATGCTTAAATCAGCTACTGTTTTATGAGAAGGAAAAAACTGAGATTAATGAACCCCCCCCAATTCAGTATTGCCTGGGCCGTAAACATTCCTGGAAAACTCAGTACTTGACTTCACATTAGTGCAGAAGGATTGAGTTCCATACATGCTCCTTCGGTGTAACCCAGTAAGCCAGATCCTGTTTAACTTCCTGCAATATAAGAGGTCTGACATACATTTCCACTGTAAGCCAGTCAGAGCGTCTTCCTTCAGTCTTCCTTGAGAAGAGCCATCCATTAGTCTTAGCCGTGGAGCCAGCTGTTTGACCAGATAAGATTACAATCATTGCTCCAGCGTCTTCCTGAAGGAGAGTTATAGGCATTTCAAAGCAATAAAAAATTCCTGTAGTTTTCTTGAAACACAATTATTTAGTTTGTCTCTAAAAAAACACTACTCTCCTATGTTATACATAATTACTATAATTAAGGTACATTAACTTTACAAAAGACAAGAACACTTTGAACCAGTATCTAAACCAGGGTGCCATTTGAAATTAAAACAAATTAAACCAGTCAAAAATATTTCTATGAAATGAGAGAACAGCTTGGATTTAAAAAGCATTGAATGCATTTCTTGGGCCCGGTTTCTCTGAATGCACTACGTCTGAGGATACGCCTTCAAATCTATTGCTGTTCCATTAATTAATTGCGATTCCAATTTTCATCCGGCCGCAAGGACAAATAGCCCACTGGCATAATAATATTCATAGGTGCCAAGAATCATGGGCTACTTCCGCCATTTTGACTATCACTCCATATCTGTGATGAGGAAATTTGAGAGCTGGTGCAGGATTCCAATCTCTTTCCCTGTCACAAAATACACATCAGTAAATTTCTCTAATAAAAAGCAATGATGGATTGAACAAGTCTTACATTTCTGACATATAGGGTCACCGGTAGAGATTAAACAGCAGCCATGATAGTTAGAGCTCTCTTTAACATTTCAAGTTTCTGACATGTTTGCACACATGCAGTTCTCAACTGATGAAAACTTAAGTTTAATGAAAAAAAAGCAAAATATCCCAGCCCCTTTCTGAGACCATACACTTCAAATAGATTTCCTGGGTTAACAGAGGACCAAGATGTTTTATCAGAGGTCTATCAATAATATTAAAAGAAAGGACTTTGGTCTCGATGTCAACAGCTCGGTAGGTTTTGGTTAACAGCAGTCAATCTCTTTTCATCTCACAATGAATAGCATGCAGCTGCGTTGTCTAACATAGTGAAAAAAAATGAATTGTCAGCTAAGTAAAGACTGTTCAGCAAAAGTTTGAGTCACCCTCGCCTGAATACCTATTGTGTTTTTTCGCAAATGAGCAGCATGCATTTCTATAAGGTATATATGCTTTGTAATAGGGTATGTCTTGTACATGTCTTACCTCTCGACTAAACCTCATTACTTCCTCGTCTCCTAATGAGCGATTGACGAGTATTTAAGCCCTCCAGTGCATGTGCTTGTTGCTGGATTGTAAAGTCACACTGGAATCCAAGTCATATGTAAGTTAGTCCTTCTTTTTCATCAATGTCTTTATGCAACCAATATTTTAGAGGCAGCTAAAGTCTCTTTGAAATCTTTATTGTCATTAGTTAAATTGAACAAGCTTCCCATCCTAATCAGGGTCTAGGATTGGGACTGCGTTCTTGTTAACCCTCGCAAGTCTACTCTCTGTATCATGTTAGTCAGGATCAAGCTTCCCACCTGGAGCTGGGGCCAGGGCTGGGTCCAGGATTGGCCCTCTCAAGCACGAACCTGGGCAGTCAAGTGCTAGCATGTGCTTCAACATCTGGTAGCACACAGAAAGCCCCCGGCTGGTGACAGCAGCCCAAGCATTGCATTACGCCCGTGCTGAACTGTTTCTCTTCCTCTCTGGGGGTTCGTCCCTGCCTGTCCTCACCAGGGCTCTGTCCCCATCGTTACCGTACTGCTGCCAATAAATTACCACTTGTATTACAACTCTGTCTCCGAACACTTTCTTGGCTCTTAGGTGGTTTTTCAGAATTAATTAACTCGATCAACATGGCACCAGAGGCACAGTCATTTAAAAGAGACCTCACCTTGGCAAAATGAAAATTTGAATTTCCGCTGAAATATAAAGTAAATGGACTGCATTTATATAGTGCTTTTTAGTCACATGATATGACCCCAAAGCACTTTACAACTATGCCTCACATTCACCCTGATGTTGGAGGCTGCCATGCAAGGTGCCACCCGGCACATCAGGAGCAGTGCGGGGTTCGATGTCTTGCTCAAGGACACTTTAGCGCGTTCTCTGGAGGAGCCGGGGATGAAACCGGGAGCCTTCTGATTCCTGGGCCGCCCGCTCTACCTCCTGAGCCATGCTGCCCCTGAATGTGTATATTTTAATTTGCTTATAATCCAGTGCAACGCATTTTAAAACCAGCAAGCCTTCAAATAGGTGTCAATGTCATGAGGCAGTCGTTTTTGCTTGGGGTATCTAATTTTATCCAATTAAATGCCAGTTTGTGCTATTGTGCTGTCAAATGCCACGGTACTCGTGACATCAGCTAAACTCGTTCCTTTCATGAGGGCCTTTGATTGGACAAAATTAGATTCCCAAGTAAAAATGTTTTTACCCATGATATTGACGCCAATTTGAAGACTTGCTGGTTTTAAAATGTGTCACACTGGATTATTACCACATAAAAATGTACAACGTATAAAACTATGCATTTTAGACACTTCAAGAATTCTACTTTCAGTTGAAATATACTTTGCTGAAGTGAGGTCTCCTCCTTTAAATGAACCTGCGCAAGGCAATATTTGGTATCTTTCTGGTGTCAGTAATAGGACTTTTGCTCGCTGAAACATGTTCTTAGGGCAGAAATTGTTACAGTTGGTTCAAATCAGGTGACCAATCAAAGCAAGGAAGAGGTGGGCTAATTCCAAACTTTGTGAGGGATTGTAAAAGGCAGTGCTATCATTATGTGGGACCATTCATTCTCCAATGCCTGCCCAAGGCCTGATGCGTTCATCTATGTACGAAGTGAGCTTTCAGATTATGGGTGCGGATAGTCTTTTGTGAACGACAACTGAATATGGATGACGGATTATATAAACTCTTGTACAGGCCTATTTTAAATTCTCAGTTCCTTAAAGTGAAATAGCTCTCATTGTCATTGTTAGGTTTTTTTCATATAAAGTGGAATTGTTCCCATTGTCATTGTTAGAGCATTGTCATGCTCTAATCTTTGACAATGACACAGATATGGCTTCTCTCCAGGGAGTATCCTTGACCTGGCTGACAGTTGAGGTCCTGATTGTCACTATAGTTTAGTGTTTTACAGTCCAATAAAACATAAGTGGGGATGAGCCAAGTGTGAAGGTTCACTATAATTTTAATGAGGCTTCACATCTCCAGTGCTAATTTTCAAAATGTGATGGTGTGCAGAGCCAACATGGTGAAAATTGTGGTGCGAGCTATGTCTATGAGCATATGTTTTTGTTTTTTTTTTTTTTCATTCGGAATGGAAGTAGTCCGACGAATAAAATCAAACACTCTGTTTACAAGAAAATGAGAGGACAGATTGTGTGCATTCACATGTCTGAAACATAGGTTACAATCAAAAGTAGTCTGTCTCATGCATATTGCACTGCATCCAACATTCCCACGTAGGTGGTATTTTTCTCTTGTCATCATTTAAAGACAGAACTCACGCAGCAAAGATCAGAACTTCAATTTGTTGTGATTCTGCCTTGACTATGTTCATGCCCTGTTTATTCTGACTGCCTTTTGTGTTTTTTGACATTTGCTATGCCTGACCATTCTTTGTATGTGTATTTGGGATTTGGTAACTTTGATTAGTTTAATGTATTGTCTTAGTTTTTACTTTTCCATGTTTTACATTTTGCCATAGTCATATTCCGGTTCATGTTTTCCATTATGCTCTGCACTTTGTCTCCCCCGTCTGGTCTCTCGTCTTGTCATTGTTCACAGCCCCAGTCCTGCGTGTTACTCTTCAGGTGATTTGTCGGATTCTGGATTTCAGTCTTCCTTCCGATCTTGTTTGCTTACTTTGCCTTACTCTTCTATCTTACTAACCATACTAACAGTTTGTTATTTTCTCCAGAAGTTACTAACACCAACTAACATTGTATATAATACTAACTTACTAACAAGCACCAAGGGATTGTATAGTTTCACTTATTAATTGATTTACAAGCCCTGAGCACTCGCCCTGTTCTAGTCTCCGCCTCTTGTCTCTCCCTGATTACCTTTGCTGCATTTCCTGTAGAAGCTCCATGTCTTATCACGCTGTCCTTCTTTAATTATCTATGCACAATAGAAACTCCGTAACTGGAGCTGTTTATCTTTGTATAGGTTGGTCCCGTGATCCCTGTTCAGGTTTTGGCTTCTGCCAAATTCCATGTGATTAGGTTCTCCCTCATGTGCTGCCCCTTTTTAGTCAGTCTGACTACTTGCACCTGTGTGTCTTACCATGTGATCTCCCCAGAAGTGTATATTAGGTGTCTTCTCACAGCCAGACTCTGTCAGATCGTTTTCCTAGTCTTCTTGTGCCACGTTTCATTTCGCCTTGATTACTCAGAGCTTATCTTTCTGACTGGACCGCCTGACTTTTCGATTTTTGCCTTTGTGATTTTGGATTATTGTTGCATCTGTGATTTTTGACCTCTCTCTGCCCGACCACGAGATCTATGTTTGCTGCCCTGGTTACGATTCAGATTACGCCCATTGGATTCTGGTTTTGCTTCTTTGACTTTCCTGCACCTGCGAACCAGACCCATTTCTGTCCGACTACGATTATTGTGATTGCTGCCCTGGTTTTCGATTCTATTTTTGCCCAACTGGATTTTGACTTTTGGACTGTGGTCTCTGTACTTTTGCCTTCTGTCCTGCAGAGGTCCTCCCCCTTTATTAATAAAGCAAGTTCTACTGCATTGCCTGGTTCTCCTGACTGGTTCCTGATCGCACCATCACACAATTACAAGCCACAAGGCACACCAGTGAGACGGTCGGGGATGCAGCAAAAGATGGAATCTGAAAAAAGTATTCATTCAAATTAAAAATGCTCCCCTATCTCAAAAAATATTGCAGGCAGTAATTCTTGCATACAAGTGTGATGGCCGCCCTAGCTCCCCCCCTTCTTCCCCCATCCACCCACCAAAGTCAAGAAAGGCTGTCATCACTTTATAAACAGACTATTAATCTGTCTGGACAAGAAGCGCCAATTTACAGCTGGGAATAAAAATAATCAACATAATTGTCTGAAACGGAACTTAAGGTGAATGATACGGCTCATGACAAGGCAAAGTCCTTGATATATTCAGTTACTGTCAGCCAGGGACAAAGCAGCGTGTTGACACTGGCTATTAATAGGGCTCTCACAATGTGGCAATTTTAAATTTCTATGAGTCAGACGGGACTGTTTTTCCTGAGTGGATCTAACAAAGGGTGAATGGGGGATCAGCATGAAAAGCTAATGATGCACTATGACTGGATGTATATTGTGCAGGATGTATGGAGTGATGATAATTCCAGGGCTTTGTGCATGAATGAAAACTCTTAGCCTGTTTCCACTCCCAAGCTTGTCGAGTGATGCATGACAATGCCAAAATATACAAAGAAGGCATTATCACATGCTCGCTTTCATTCTCATTGGCTGATGATTTAACTTATTTGTTACACCTGGCTCATAATGGACTGTTTCAGTTCAGTTGCCCCTGTTTTAAACTGAAGATATTACATAACATAACATAGCACGAATGGCAAGAACAGGCCTTTCAGCCCAACTACGCTCGCCAGTTTCTTTATACTACTGTGAACATATCCCTTCAGATACTCAATGGTATCTAGCTTTAAATCAAGCCTGCTCTTGAAAACCCCCAAATTCTCTGCCTCAACAATATGGTCAGGCAAGCTATTCCAAGCTATGAACTGTAGTCAGTTCAGCACACTTGAGTCATGTCTCTATGAGTCGCACAAGCAGCGCGTGGTTTCATTGCCTCCTTTTACCTTACCCTCCCCTGATTGCCATCGCTTTATGAGGCGCACATGGAGGCGAGGGTGGGATGCAGTCATGTTGAGGCAGAGGCTGCACTCTTGCTCTTTAACTTGTGCCCTCCAAGGTGGAAACCAAGCTCATCACCTCCTGGGCTGCCTTGAAAAAGTCAAATAATTAAATCCTATCCTCTTATTCAGGGGTGTCAAACTTGTGCGTTGTCGTTTCAACTGAGTAGAAACACATTTGATGCAACTAATCAACTGTGCAGGCTGAGATCAGTCCATGAAATTAGTTGTATCAGGTGTGCTTCTGCTTGGTTGGATAGAAAATCTGCAGCCCTCGGGCCCTTTTACAGACCGGTTTGACACCCCTGCTCTGATTCCTAATCACTTTTCTTTGACCGCGATGGAGAATGTCATGAAGTTAAGGAAAGATGAGGAGGAGAATTCACAAGCACTCAGGAAAAGACAGCCGCGATGCCAAGAGAATCCGACTGCACTTATACTGGCCAACATCTTCATGCTGCCTGTGTTTATCACGTTTGTTTGATTTTGTGAACAGCTGGATGGATGGCGCACCACCTTAAATACTGCTTTCACGAGGAATTTTGGGATGGCATCATCCCCTTTCTTTTTGTAAGTGTAATGTGAATATAGGCCACTAGATGGCAGTATTTACCTTTTTTTTGTTAAGCTCAGACTGCAGTCATGTTTAGACATGTCCTGGACATGTCTGGGGCAAGTCTCAGAAAATTTAGAAAAAAAAGGTCTAAATGTGGGTGGGGTCTGCAAAAGAGTATATAATGAAAAGAATTGAGACAGTAAAGTAGTAGGAGAAATTGCAAGAAGATGACCAGACCTGCCATTCTGTTCAAGACCTGTGACGTTTCTTTTGTGGATTTCTTTGCCTGTGTTTGAACATTTTCATCATCCAGGACATCACCAAGCCACCCCCCCCCCCGAAAAGGGATTGTAAATATTTATGTTTTGTACATAATTAATCTTGGTCAGTAGTGTAGGTTAGTGTTAGTCTTTGTCTGTGAATTAAATGTGTGTAAGTTTTAAAAACTGTGTCTGTCATCCCTTGCTGTTGCTGTTGTGTTATAAATGTAATAACAAATTGGGGCCATAACAAATTGGGGGCTCAAGGTCCGGGATAGACCATTGTGTGAGTAATTTATTGAAAATCTAACATTCCAAATTGTGAAATTGTTTTTGTGAATTTTCCTAGATATATATTGACAACAGCAATGGATGATTTCTTGGCATCACCAACCGTAGGGGTTTTGAAGTCTTTTAAAAAGACAGAACTGCTAGAAATTTGCAGACATTTAGAGCTGACAGAGGTGAAACCAGCCATGCGAAAAGCAAGACTGGCTAGAGAGATAGTTGAATATTACATTGATGAAAATGTGTTTGCACCAGGAGATCTGGAACAGTTTCCAGTGGAAAATCCAAATATAGAAATGGAACTTAAATTAAAAATGCTAGAGATTGAAAGGGAGGAAAAAGAAAAACAAAGGCAGTTTGAGTTGGAAAAATTAGCAAGAGAAGAGAAACAAAGAGAATTTGAGAGGGAAGAAAAAGAAAAACAAAGAGAATTTGAGTTAGAAAAATTTGCAAGACAGAGAGATTTTGAATTAGAGAAATTCGATAGAGAAGAAAGACTCCAAATGGAGCAACAAAAAATAAAGATTCAAACTGAAAATAAATTTCGGGCTAGCCAGGAGGTAAAACTGGTGCCTCCATTTTCGGAAAAGGATGTTGACAACTATTTCCAGTGTTTTGAAAAGGTAGCAAAGAGTTGCCAGTGGCCAAAGGAACACTGGCCTCTGATGTTGCAAACTGTCCTCAAGGGTAAAGCTCAACAAGCCTATTCGGCTTTGTCTGCAGATGATTCCTCTGATTATGAGGTTGTCAAAAAGGTTATTTTGAGAGCTTATGAGTTGGTTCCAGAGGCTTACCGACAGAAATTCAGAGGTCTGAAGAAATCTGAAAATCAGACTTATGTTGAATTTGCTAATGAGAAGCAGGTTTGCTTTGAGCGCTGGTGTACTTCTATGGAGGTCAAGGATGATTTCAACTCACTAAAAGAGATGGTGTTAGTTGAAGAATTCAAGAACTGTGTTAAAGATGATGTTAAGACCTACCTTAATGAGAAGCAAGCACTGAATTTGCAATCAGCTGCCAAATTTGCAGATGAATATGTTCTCACACATAAGTCCAAATTTCAGTCTAGCAGTAACAATAAATGGTCCCAATTTCAGAAAAAGGGTTACGGTGATACCCAAGATTCCTCACCCAAAGACAAAGACAAAACTGGTGATGGTGCTCAGAAATCCAGTAACAGGTCTGATCAAAGTGTGAAAGCTGACAGTGACAGAAGTGGTCTAGTTTGCAGTTATTGCAAGAAATCTGGTCATGTTACAACTAACTGTTGGTTCCTTAAAGCTAAGAAAGAAAAAGAAAAGGATACCAAACCAAATGCCTTTGTGAAAACAAGGTTAGAAACCCCTGTAGTAGATAACCAATCTGCTAAATTGCCTGCTTCTTGTGGGGCTAAAAAGCCTGATACAGCTGACTTCGTGAGGGAGGAATTTCTTCCATTTGTGTCAGAGGGATTTGTGGCTCTGAATGAGCATACTACTCCTGTCCCCATATATATCCTAAGGGATACCGGAGCTTCTCAGTCACTTTTGTTGATGGACTCCTTGGAGTTACGTGATGAGACCGCTTCAGGGGATTTCATACTTGTACAAGGTATTGAAGGGAGGACTGTATCTGTACCCCTGCGCTCTATATTCTTGAAGTCAGATTTAGTTACAGGACAGGTAAAGGTGGGACTTATGTCAAGTCTACCTATAAAGGGTGTTTCTCTGTTGCTAGGCAATGACCTGGCTGGGGGCAAAGTAGTTCCCCCTGTACATCTTACTTCACAGCCGAGCACTGAAGATGGGGATGAGGACCCATCTCTGTATCCTTCTTGCGCAGTGACTCGTGCTATGGCCAAGAAGGCTAAAGAAGAAGATGATGTGGTGCCGTGCAGTACATTGAATAGTCAGGACTCAGGTGGTTCGCCTCATGACTCTGATTGGCCTACTATGGTTTCTCCGTTTGAGGACTTATCAGATACTTTTATCAGTTCTCTATTCAGCCAGCCGGATGGGTCTGGTGATTCTGATGTGTTTGGAGACTTGTCTCTGTCCAGAAAGCGGTTGATTGAGGAGCAAACTAATGATCCTGAAATTTGTGTACTAAAGAGGAGAGCCCTTCCTGATAAAGAAATAGACGCAGTTCCAGTTGGGTATTATCTCAAGGATGGTGTGTTGATGCGGAAGTGGCGCCCTCCTGATATCCCTGCCAATGCAGATTGGGCAGTGGTCAGGCAAATTGTTGTTCCGAAGGTCTATAGGAATGAGATCTTAACAATGGCTCATAGTTTACCTTTAGGAGGTCATCTTGGTGTTAACAAGACTGTTGATAAGATCATGAAACACTTCTTTTGGCCTGGGCTTCGGAAAGACGTTTCCAACTTTTGCAAAACCTGTCACACTTGTCAGGTAGTTGGAAAACACCAGTTAGACCCACCTGTAGCTCCATTGCAGCCTATCCCAGCATTTGGGGAGCCATTCTCTAGGGTCATTGTTGATTGCGTTGGTCCATTACCCAAGACTAGATCTGGAAATCAGTACTTGTTGACAATCATGTGTGCATCTACCAGATTCCCCGAAGCCATACCTCTACGTAACATCAAGGCAACTGCAATCTCGAAGGCTTTGATAAAGTTCTTCACGTTGTTTGGCCTTCCCAGGGAAATTCAGTCAGACCAGGGTAGCAATTTCACTTCAGGATTGTTTCAGCAGGTTGTGTATGAACTAGGTGCAAAGCAGATTCTTTCTAGTGCCTATCATCCAGAAAGTCAGGGTGCCTTAGAGCGGTTTCATTCCACTCTCAAGACAATGATGAGGACTTATTGTTATGACCATGAGAAAGACTGGGATGAAGGGGTTCATTTGCTGTTGTTTGCAGCTAGAGAAGCAGTGCAGGAGTCTACTGGATTCAGTCCATTTGAGCTAGTGTTTGGTCATGAAGTGAGAGGACCTTTGCTATTATTGAGTGAACAATGGCAAGAGAAAGAACCACATATCAGTCTGTTAGACTATGTTGGCAAGTTCAAGGAAAGATTGCGTGCAGCTTGTGACCTTGCCAAAGAGAACTTGAAATCAAGTCAGGGAAAAATGAAAACTTGGTATGATCATAAGGCTAGAAGCCGTGAGTTTAAACCAGGAGACAAGGTCCTTGTGTTGTTTCCCTTGCAGTCCAATCCATTGCAGGCTAGATTTCATGGTCCTTATGAAATTCTGACAAAACTCAATGATCTCAATTACATTGTGAAGACTCCAGATAGGAGAAAACCAAAACAATTGTGTCATATTAACATGCTTAAGCCTTATCATGACAGAAATGCTAGGGTTGCAGCTGTCACTTCAGATTCTCCAATGGTCGAAACGTGTGAAGATGAGGGGGAGTTTCAAGATGATGAACCAAGAATTAAAGCTGAAGTTCTTTCATGTAAATTATCAAACACTGAAGTGTTGCAAAATCTTGATGTAAAACTCCAGCACTTAGAACCCTCACAGAGAGATCAGTTTGAAAGGTTGATCAAGAAATATGAGGATTTGTTTCCTGATGTTCCAAAGAGAGTTACTATAGCCTCTCATGATGTAGATGTTGGTGATGCCAAACCAATAAAACAGCATCCATACCGGATGAATCCTGAAAAGAGAAAGATTGCTGAGAAAGAGGTTGAGTTCATGTTAAAACATGATATTATCAGACCCTCCAACTCCGATTGGAGTTCACCCTGTGTGCTAGTTCCAAAACCTGATGGAAGTACTAGATTCTGTACAGATTATCGCAAAGTCAATGCTGTAACTAGAACTGATGTGTTTCCAATACCTAGGATTGATGATTGTATTGATAGTGTAGGGCAAGCAAAGTTTCTGACCAAGATTGATTTATTGAAGGGTTATTGGTGTGTGCCTTTAACTGAGAGGGCCAAGAGCATCTCTGCTTTTGCCACACCATCTGGATTGTACCAGTATGAAGTCCTACCCTTTGGCATGAAAAATGCCCCAGCCACGTTCCAAAGGATGATACAGTCTACAATCGCCGGATTGCCACACACGGGTGCATACATCGATGACCTGATCACATGGAGTGACTCCTGGGAAGAACATCTAAAAGATGTAGAGACGTTGTTCCAGCGCCTGACCCAGGCTAACCTGACTGTTAACCTGAACAAGAGTGACTTTGGTTGTGCTACTGTCACCTATCTTGGCTACGTCATAGGCCAGGGTAAGGTGGCACCCATAAATGCTAAAGTCCAAGCCATCATGGACTTTCCAGTTCCTGACAAAAAAAAAGCTTTGCGCCGCTTCCTTGGAATGATCGGGTACTACCGCAAGTTCTGCAAGAACTTTGCTGAGATTGCTCTCAGTCTAACTAACCAACTGAAGAAAGGCGTAAAGTTCACCTGGGATGATGCATGCCAGAGAGCCTTCGATCGCCTGAAGTCTCTGCTGTGTCACTTCCCCGTGCTCAAATCTCCTGACTTCAACAAACCGTTCTCCATCGCGGTCGATGCTAGCGACCAAGCTTGTGGATCTGTGCTCCTACAGAGAAGTGACTCTGATGACATTGAGCATCCCGTGGCATACTTCTCCAGGAAGTTCAATCGCCACCAAAGGAACTATTCCACAATAGAGAAGGAACTGTTGGCTCTCGTCCTTTCTTTACAACACTTTGAGGTTTATGTTTGTACAGGGGAAAAGCCAATGATTGTGTACACTGACCACAATCCGTTAATGTTTTTGAGTAAGATGAAAAACAAGAATCGGAGATTGTTGAATTGGAGTTTGATTTTACAGGAGTTTGACTTGGAAATTAAGCATGTGAAGGGTACAGACAATGTAATTGCTGATTGCTTATCCCGTGTTTGAATGTGTATATATATATATCATGTGTTTGAATATTGTATGATATGTATATATAGACAAGTGTTCACTTAACCATTTTGTATTGAAAAGAAAAATTTTGCCTTTGTGAGTCAAAATTTTTCCCTTTTGGAATGGAGGTGTAATGTGAATATAGGCCACTAGATGGCAGTATTTACCTTTTTTTGTTAAGCTCAGACTGGAGTCATGTTTGGACATGTTTCCAGACATGTCTGGGGCAAGTCCCCGAAAATTAAAAAAAGAGGTCTAAATGTGGGTGGGGTCTGCAAAAGAGTATATAAGGAAAAGAATTGAGACAGTAATGTAGAAGGAGAAATTGCAAGAACATGACCAGACCTGCCATTCTGTTCAAGACCTGTGACGTTTCTTTTTGTGGATTTCTTTGCCTGTGTTTGAGCATTTTCGTCATCCAGGACATCACCAAGCCACCCCCACGAAAAGGGATTGTAAATATTTGTGTTTTGTACATAATTCAATCTTGGTCTTTAGTTGTAGGTTGTTATTAGTCTTTGTCTTCGTTAAAAATTAAATGTGTTTTAGTTGTTAAAACTGTGTTTGTCATCCCTTGCTGTTGCTGTTGTGTTATAAATGTAATAACAAATTGGGGCCATAACAGAGGGAAGAATTGGACAACGTTACCCCTGGAAAACTTCATCACTTGTCGTTTCAGGCCTTAAACATTTTAGTGCCATGAAAAGGAAAAGCAAAATTACAAAACTGTAAATACTTTACAGTGCCAACTTTGTTTTGAAGCATGCTGCAAGAATCACAAATGAAATGTATTTATTCTGAAGTATCAATAAAATTTATGCTGTGCAGTGAAACATCAAATAATCTCCTATCGTTTGATTTTCACCATAATAGGCTTAAAGAACAAAGGTAATGTACAAATCCCTGCATTCATTTTTAATAGAAATGTAATTAACCATTCCAACGTTTTCTGTGCTAATGTTGTACAATTAGTGATGAGCATGAAATGTTGCAGTTTTTCTGTTGTGCAGGTTTTAAAAAATCTTCAATCAATGGGACCTGCCTTTCAATTCTGGACCTTGAAAAATGTGACTATATCAATTCAAGTAAACTGAAAATTTAATCCATTGCTTATTAACTTTAATACTGCTGGGGCATGGATGAGTGTTGAGGCCTGTGTCACCTCAGTGATTTCACGGAGTTTAATCGCCTCTTAATCAATTAATAAAACATTATCTTTTGCTGGCAATGTCTGTACAGTTTATGACTTGACTGAATCAATGTGACCCCTGCCATGTGAATGTGAATTTGCATGCCTGTAGGAGTCGTTGGCAAAATAAGAAATAACTTCAATCATCTTTAACTTAATTTATTGGAATGCATTTTTCTGCAGTCATGTTTGTTTTTGATTTTGTATTCATTTAGTAACAGTTTCGGTCACCGACATTGCTCCTGAGCACAATGTGCAGCAAGAGAAGCATGGGGTTCATTTAGTCCTTTTCTTGCGTAGCGAGGCCTTCTAGTGGATATACTATGTTAGTGCTTTCGGCAATGAGTTCTATCGCAAATCGGTGCAGTAGGGCTCATCTAGGAAGATCGCAGAAAGCTTATACTGTGCTTAATTACGCTATAATTTTGAAACTCAGAAGATGAGATTAATTAACATTCACGTATTATTGTGTCTGTTTATATTTCAACAAATCCATGATTGGCAAAAAGACACGAGCCTTGACTCTATTAACGTTTTTACATGATTAGGAATATACATAAATGCAAGCCTATTTCCTTCAAACATCTGTTCAGCAAGCATTAACTTGGCAATCACCAAGATGAACTCAAAGTATTTTGTCAAATTGAAAATTTATTTTATCGTATTAATGCAGCCAATATCAAGAGAAAATACTGAATCAAACAACAAATTCATGGATGAGTTGGGAAATAGGAGGTTATAAATCCCAGACTAAAATATCTATTCACAAGCATAAACTGATAGCACCAGTGATTTTAATCATGTGCATGCGGTGCATACAGACAGAGCTGACACATTTCATGGCCTTCATCAAATTTCAGACAGCTCCCATAATTCCTTATTTTACATGATAGTGATGTAATTTTAGGATCAAAATAATTCTAATTATATGTTCACTATAATGATTTACAAAGACACACAAGGCAATTGCATTCTTTCCTGTTCTTTTTTGATGAGCAAAATCTGAAAATTAACCTGTTGACCCCATGAAGAAATTTGTCCCCAGGAAAAAAAAAAAAAAAAATTCAATAAATTTTTAAAATTTTCTATACGGTTGGGTAAGCTAAGCTAACTATTTGCTGAGGACATTGAATAACTGTGATTCTGTGTTTAGGGAAAAACTTTAATTCTAACATCTATGAACTGAGGCCTAATTATGTTGAAAAATGTCAAATTGCAGTTTAAATGCCATGGTAATGAGTGAAGCTCCACCTCCCTTCAGCCAGCTTGAAACACACCTATGCAAGATGATCATTGATCTCTGGTAATCAGGTGGCAGATGATAGTCCACCTTTAACCACACATCCCAAACTGTGCATTTCTCCACTATGCCACCTAGTGGAATTATGATCTACTCGCAGCCATAGAGAGCCAAGTAGCCACTGAACTGACCAATATCCTTTTCTAATCAAGAAGAGAACGCCCGAGAATAAGCATTTAGCTTTACGCAGAATAAGACAGAAATAAAATAAGGATTGGCAAGTCTCTTAAACAATGGTTTGCAACTTTAGCACAAGGAATATTACATACCAATTAAACTTTGCAAAGTTTCATTGGTTATTTCTTGTCTAAACATCAGTATTTGAATAATGACATTCTGTAACATCTTTGACCACGGAACCTGGTGAATAACCCAACATCCAGGCTCAATCACTGCTGTACGTATCACCTTTAAGTGCCATACACATTAAAACATTTTCCTATTGTTTCATTTGAATGACTATATTTCTCCTTTGTTCTCGTTAGCTGCATTCCAAGTTATATTTTATTAGTTTATTCCTATTGGCCTTGCTCCACTGATGTGCTTCACCTTTGCTATAATGGTCTCTTGTACCACTCTGGAAAAGACACTGATAAATAAATATGCGAGTATATGACTCCATGAAAAAAAATCCCCATTAAACAGTCTAACACAAAGGTACAACAATGTCATAACAGAATGTGAAATTCCAGAATATACAGATGTCCATGTTTTAAATTTCAGGATGCAAGTCGAGAAATTACAGGGGTTTTTTGTTTATTTTTATCTCAGTGTGAGGACACTAATGGAAAAGAAATCAAATCAGATTCTGTTGAAATCTCATGAAAGTATGTAAAATGATGACTTCAATGACAAAGAGGAAAGCATAAATGAGACAATCTGTTGCTTTTTATTGAAAATGCATTTTAATGAAAATACAGCCTCTCACCTCTTTGCGGCTTTTGTGTTATTATAACGTCCATCAGAGTCAGAATCTTCTCATTCATTGCAAAACAAAATTCAAGCGTACATTATTTTCACAAGCAGAAGGCATGTTTATTTTCCATACCCATTTTAAGCAATACTGACTATGCTACATGGACTGAGCTCACCAATGTTGGCCCTGTATGGGCAGTACGCCAGTTACTGACAGACACAAGGCAGTGTCCCCTGATGAACGCACAGTTATCCACTTCTGTCTACATTAATGGAAATTTAATGGCGCTAACAAATCACATGGACTGAGACAATATGTTTACAATATCCATCAGTGGGATCTGTTTGATACTCAAGATCTTTGAGGACCGCATCCTTTTTCCCAGCACTCTTATAGACTACATTTTGGCTGACTTTTCACAGGAAAAATTTCCTACTATAATGGTTTAATGGACCGCATGCTGCACCATGCAAATGACCCAACTGCAAGTTTATATTGCCTTTTACGGCGCCCATCAAAATGATTCTGTTTACATAACCCACAGGAGATTTTTCTCCGAACTTCTGGTAATATGACACAGTTGAAGCCAGATGTGAATGCTCATTTCTAACATAACTTTTCAACTGTAGACTTGAAAGTAGAAGCACTGGAAATGCAAAATATTGGAAGCATCCCCAAAAAATGGCTTTAAATTTCAAGACAGAAATTGTATGTCATGTATGTCATCCCTATTCATTGGAGAGCTGATAAGCAGCAAGTGTCTGCTTAGAAAGAGGTCTAACCAGCAGCACATTACAGGGAATGTCTCCAGACCATGGTGAGCACATAGAGTTTCAAAGGGAACGATTATTTGGTGCCCGAATTTTAGTATTGCTGGTCACAAAAATGGCAAAATTATTGGATGAGGCACATGTGGTGAATTCAATAAGGGCCCAGCTCCATGTTGAAAATGTGTGGAGTTAAACCCCTATTTAATTCACCAATTCAATTATGACAAAATACACAGAAATGAATGGTAACTACCAGGCAAAGCTCTCTGACATAGACACATTGACACTTGGACAGACAGATGGATAGGTTGGTTGCATAATTTTATTTCATTTGTACAGCTTTTATGTTGCTGCTCTACCCCAGAGCAACCTCTCCACAGAGGACAGAAAAGACAAATGCAGTCTCATTTACACCAGTGAATGTATCATCTGACTGTCATATGCCTGAAGCTCCCTTTGAGTAAGATATGGTTATTCTAAAACTCTAATAAAAAAAAACCTTCGCTCACGATGGAAAATATAAATAAAATCAAAAATAAGTGATTTGAAATGGCCATTCATCCTTGACTACCAGACTACAACAATATACAACAACCTCCACGAAACACCACAACAACATATTAAGTGATGCTTTAAGCTTGTGCATGTCAACTGTGGCCCAAAATTATCTGGTTATTTGAAATCTGATGATTGCAACAAACTCCTAAAAATTGGGCATGGGGCTGTCTCTAATAAGGATGTGCCAGGTTGTAATAATGAGGTGGTTTGAAGCAGGTGGTGTTAATCGGGTGAGCTAATTATGTTATACCACAAAAGGCCTTCAAACAAGGCCTCCTCCCCCAAAGCAAAGATGATTTGAGACTCACAAATTTGCCAGCTGATACCTAACATTAAGAATAATGTTCCCAAAACACAAATCAGGGGGATTTTGGGAATTTCACACAGTCTCTACAATGCAAAATAAAATTAAATGATGGAAGGAATCTGGTCAAATCTCAGTGGGTGAGAGGGCAAGATCATAAACAATGGACCGTTTTGGTTTAAGGGCGTGAAAAAGAGATACTTGGAGTGAGCATGCTCTTTGCAGACTATGTGGGGTAGAAGATGTGGATATTACATTGAAAAGGGGAGGAATTATAAGTCCTTTCGCTTTCCCCGTGGTAAAATGTAGTTTACAGCATGGATCCCGACTATAAACTGGAATATTCATTTGTTCAGGCACATTCCAGGGTGTGCAGCGTACAACTCCAATTCCAAAATAGTTGGAACAAAGTGTAAATTGTGAATAAAATCAAAATGCAATGACTTTCAAATCACACCAGCCAGTATTTTATGTACAATAGAACAGAGCTAACATAGCAAATGTTGAAACTGAGAAATTTTACAATTTTATCCACAAAATGAGCTCATTTTAAATTTGATGGCTACTACAGGTCTTGAAAATAGTTGGGACAGGGGCCTGTTTACCATGGTGCAGCATCCCCTCTTCTTTTTAACACAGAGTGGCAGCGTCTGGGCATTGAGGAGACAAGTCTCTTGAGTTTAGCCATTGAAATTTGATCCCAATCTAGTTTAATACAGGCTTCCAGCAGGTGGGGAGTTTTGGGTCTCCTTTGACGGGCTTTTTGTTTAATTATGCGCCAAATGTTCTCAATCGGTGAAAGATCAGGACTGCAGGTAGGCTAGATCAGCACAAGGACTCTTCTACTACAAAGCCATGCTGTTGTAACAGCTGCAGTATATGGTTTTGCATTGTCCTGCTGAAATACACAAGGCCTTCATTGGAATAGATGTCATTTGCAGTGGAGCATATGTTGCTCTAAAACCTTTATATACCTTTCAGCATTCATGGTGCTTTTTAAAACATGCAAGTGTCCCACACCATATGCAATAATGCATCCCCATACTATCAGAGTTGCTGGCTTTTAAACTGAACGCTGATAACAGGAGGGGTGGTCTCCTCTTTGGCCTGGAGGACATGACACTCAAGATTTTCAACAAGAATGTCAACTTTGGACTTGGCTGACTGCCACTTCGCTGCAGTCCATTTTAAATGAGCCTTGGCACACAAAACATGGCGGCGCTTCTGGATGATGTTCAACAATGGCTTCCTTTTTGCATGATAGAGTTTTAGGTGGCATCTGCGGATGGCACTGCGGACTGTGTTTACAGACAGTGGTTTCTTCAAGCATTCCTCAGCCCATTTAGTAATGTCAATGACAGAATCATGCCGGTGAGTGATGCAGTGGCATCTGAGGGCCCGAAGGTCATGGGCATCTAGTAAAGATCTCCGGCCTTGTCCCTTTCGCATTGAGATTTTTTCAGTTTCTCTGAATTTTTTGATGATGTTATGCACTGTCTATGATAAGACCTTCAAAGCCTTTGCAATTTCATGTTGAGGAACATTGTTTTTTAAGTATTCCACTTTTATTTACACAAGCGTTCACAGGGTGGAGAGCCTCTGTCCATCTTTACTTCTGAGAGACTCCGCCTCTCTAATACATCCCTTTTTATTGCCAATCATGTGACACACCTGATACCAGTTAACTTAATTACTCTATAAATGTTCTTTCAGCTGATTCTCATATATTAATTGCCTTTTCGGCCCTTTTTTTGCCTGTGTCCCAACATTTTTGAGACCTGTTGCAGCCAGAAAATTTGAAATAAGCTCATTTTGTGGATAAAATGTAAAATGTCTCAGTTTCAACATTTGAAATGTTATCTATGTTCTATTGTAAATAAGATATTGGCTCATGTGATCTGAAAGTCATTGCATTTGATTTTATTCACAATTTACACTTCGTCCCAACTATTTTGGAATTGGGGTTGTACATTTTGTGTCGAGATGGTGAGATTAAGAATTCAGTATTCAACCAACGCCAGTATCGATTGATGTTTGGGTACCCAGAGAAACATTAGGATATGTAAACACGTCAAGCCTACGTCCAAGCATACGTTAAGGAAATTCAGAGTTTAGTTTCAAGTGCTGCTATTTGTGTAAGTAGGATATCTTAACGGCGGCTGCCAAGTTACTGATGACACACGAGGTTGCAAAGGCAGGCACAGCGTATGCGTTCACGATATTAAATTTTAATATTAGTATAATATTAATACTAAATTCTAAATCCCCTGATAAAAACCTCCTAAAATATCTTGGTGCCCCCCTTTTAAATTGTTCTTGCAAATAAAAAGCTGGAAAAAGAGGAGGTTGGATACAAAATTCAGCCCCCCCACCCCCCCCCCCAAAGATATAGCCAGACGAAGCTCCATTAGTTTTCTTGTACAAACTGAAAGCATAAACTCCTGCAGCGCAACATGGACTTGAAAGACTATATCGGCAAGATACTGTAAAGGTATGTCCTTGACGAATTAAAATCCGAAACCAAACGTGTAGCATTCAGTCAAGCAGTTATGATATGGCCATGAAATTTACATGTATACCCGCGCACTTATCCATGTTGAGAGGAGATTAGGATCATGTGTGCTTGCTGGTTGTCCTGAGCAATGCAAATACTTTGCAAAAACACTGTACCTATTAGCTGACTTATGGCATGGGATAGTCATAGTGGTGTTAATGGGCTCTAATTTTGTAGACCAGGCGCAGGCCTGGCGAATGGGGGGTGCGCCTGCACCAACGGGGTGTGTCCAGGCGTATGTTGCAATTTCGTGCCCGCCGTATCCTAGCGCAAGTACTCCTCTGTCCCGACTCTGCCCCTCCTTCCAGCGCAAGTGGGAAAGAAGGTGTGTTTGGGTATAACACAGCTGAGTCAAATCTTCACTAATTCTGCACCGCTTACGTCTATATTAAGCATTACTAATATAAGTTAGCTGGCTAGCTAGGGCATTCCCAAATTATTACCATTAGCGAACTTGAATGGAATTTCAAAACGAAACTAAGACAGATCATTCAAACTTATGAAGTTGGAATGAAATACGACGGTTGCTCATAGGGAAGAGAAACGATGGATAGAGTGTTCCTATTACTACAGCCTGTTGCTGCTTAAAATTTTGGGATTAACATGCATGGACAACAATGCAAGATACGTTACACATTTATTTTCAATATGTGATCTTAACTCAGTACGACATCATAGCAATCAGGCTATATTCTTTTCCCCCACTAAAAACATAAAACCTAAGTGACAATAATAGTAGCCTTGTATTAAGCCGCTTGCACACTGGACGCGAAATGAATTTTTCGCTCGACAGATTGCGTTGAAAGCAGTGTCTTGTGTCCGAAGGTCTGACAGGGTTTTAATATATCTCCGTGTCCAACAGTTCGTGGACAGTTCTTTTGACAGCCATATCTCTGATATGCAAACCCCTGTAAACAAACCCCTAGAGAGTGCAAGATGTGCTCTATCTCAAGCAAATGGTAAATGGACTGCATTTATATAGCGCTTTCTAGTCACATGATATGACCGCCTGATGCAACTAATTAAGCTCTAGCTGCATTAGGTGTGCTTGGGACAACACCTGATTTGCAAATATGCTCTTTCGAGGGATTCTATTCGGGGGGTTGAGTAATTTTGAGACTGCAGTAGTCATTAAGAATGGCATTTTGTGTTAAATTTGGAGAAACCACTTGTAATATTGTTGTGTTGAGCTATTTAAAATGTTCCTGTTTAATCTGTTTATCACAAACAGCTGAAACTGTCAATTTTGCAATTCAACCCAATTTGCAATGGGGGTTGAATAATTTTGATTACAACTGTATATACACCAATAAAAGAACCATAAAACTGAGAGGGTGAAGACATCTGCAATGGAGCAGTGGGGTAAAATTACCTTGCTAGACTTGACCAAGTCCTTTATTCTGTGTTCAAACACTTAAAGAGTGCTATGTAAAGAAATGGCATTTTTGTACCGTGGTAAAGAGTTGACTGAGGCAACTTTTTTCAACTCTGATGCAGGCAGTACTTGTATACTGTATTTTCAATCAGCAATTAAATTTGTGCATACAACACAACATTACACTTTCAGAATATATCATCCAGACATAGTGTAAATAAACTCAAACTGTTCAAACCAAAAATTAGTTCATTTCTGCTTAAATTTCATTCTAACCTTCACTTTTTCTCAAGGAGAAATCTTCACTCACTTTCAACATTGCAGATTATCTCTTAATGACTGAAGACACTTGGACATAATTCTCTTCGCTGGCATCAGTGCTTTGATGTTGTTAACCTTTGTGTTTGGCAAACCTATCCCCTTGATTCTTACGCTCAAGGAAAGGTGATGTATCACAATTGTAAACATGCCCCTGTCCCCGCTTTTTTGGAACATGTTGCAGGCATCAAATTCAAAATGAGTGATTATTTCCAAAAAACCAATAAAGTTTATCAGTTTGTACATTAAATATCTTGTCTTTGTATGTAGTGTACTCAATTGAATATAAGTCGAAAAAGATTTGCAAATCATTGTATTCCGTTTTTATTGACGTTTCACACAACGTCCTGACTTCATTGGAATTGGGGTTTGTATGTTCATAAGGCTACTTTTGAAGTCTGATAGAGCTGTCTTGTTTACTAACTTGTAAACTGGGTTGATTTTACCTGCAGATTCTGCAGGTGGCGTTTGGACTTACTTTGTTTGTAATTCTTGACCGCATGAGCCAGTCCATTACAGTCTCTCAAGGGACTGGTGTGGCAGATGATCTGTAATCCAACCATATTACAATCAGGTAGTACAGGTTTAATGTTATCATCAGAAAGTTCTTGACAGTGAAGAAGACCAGCATTGGATGCAAAACCTCAAAATAGACCATGACCGTCATCCGCACCGACAGGAAGGGGCCATCCTGGATAAATAGGCTCTGCAGAATGTTCCAGATTTCAGTGCTGTGTCTCTTCAGAAGAGAGCCACTCTGACCTTCACAACATTCCTCTGACGTTGATTTCACCACTGAGGAACACAATCATGATCTCAATGAGATTGGTAACCATCATGAAACAACAGGGGTATCTGCAGCTACGAAATCAACAGCTGTTTGATGTTTACACTCATGAACAACAGGGGCAATTTAAAAACCTTGTGCTTTTCAGCCAGTATTTCCTCCAAGAGTAAAAAATTGGATTCCATGCAGGATTAATCATTATCTACAAAAGGATGGCAAGGTAATTTCAAGAGCAAACCAGAAAATGCTTAACTGAAATTAGATGGCCATGGGGAGGTATGGTGCTGCAAAAAAGTAATTGCCCCCCTTCCTAATTTCCTTGATTTTTGCCTATTTGTCAAACTTAAATGTTTCAGCTTATCAAACTAATTCTAATATAATTCAAAGAGAAATCGAATAAACATAAAATGCCATTTTTGAAAAATTGTTTCATTTATTGAAGGAAAAAAAATAAAATAATGGAACCCTACCTGGCCCTGTGTGGAAAAGTAATTGCCCGCTCAATTACAAAATCAACCAATGAAACTGATTATTGGGTTCAATTTCACTAGACACACCCAGGATATTACTACAGCCAGCCCTGTTGAATCGAAATATAAATTCAATTGATTGGAAAAAAAAAACACCACATGATGCTAGATCAAAAGAAATTCTAAAACAGATAAAAAACAAAATTGTTGACAATCAGTCTGAAAGGAGTTACAAAGTCATTTCTAAGCCTCTGGGACAGCAGCAGACCGTTAAAAGCCATTAGCTACAAATGGAGAAAACTTGGAAGAGTGGTAAACCTTTCCAGGCGTTACCAGCGAACTGAAATTCCTCCAAGACCTCACTACCGACTCATCCAAGAGGTCACAAAAGAACTCAGATTAAAATTGAAAGAACTGCTGGTCTCACTTGCCTCAGTTAAGGTCAGTGTGCCCTAGTCTACAATAAGGAAGCAAAAATGGCATCCATGGGAAAGCTGCAAGGCCAAAACCACTGCTGACCAAAAAGAACACAAAGATTTGATTGATATTTGCAAAAAAAAACAACATCTTGATGATCCAAAAGACTTACGAGATAATATTCTGCGGATTGACAAGTCAGAGGTTGAACATTTTAGAAGACACAGGTCCAGCCACACCTGACTTGAAGCTACCACCACATTCCACAGTATGGTCATACCAACGCTAAAACTTGGTCGTGGTAGTGCGATGGTCTGGGGCTGCTTTGCTGCTTCAGAACCTGGGTGACTTGCCATAATTTATAGAACCATAAATTCTGCTCTCTACCAGAAAATCCTGAAGGAGAATATCCAGCCACAAGTTTGTGACCTCTTGCTCATGCGCTGTTGGGTTATGCAGTTGAACAATGACCCAGAGCGCACATGTAAGTCCACATCTGACAGGCTAAAATGAAGGTTTTGGTGTGGCCTGACTTGAATCTGATTTTGATGCTTTGGCATGACCACAAGCCGGCAGTTCTTGCTCGAAAGCCCTACCAGTGTGGCCAAATGAAAATAACTTTTCCGAGAAAAGTGGGCCAAAACTCTCTCACAGCTATGTAAAAGAATCATTGCTCATTATTGCAAATGTTTGATTACAGTATTTGTCATCAAGGGAGGTGCAACCAGTTATTATTTTTAGGGGGGGGGGGGGGCATTTATTTTTTGACATGGGTGCTGTTGGTATTAAATGACTTTCTACCTTCCATAAATGAAATGATCATTTAAAAGCTGCACTTTCTGTTTACTCACATTGACTGTGTCTTATATTAAAATCAGTTGAATATTCTGAAATATGTAAATATGACAAATGCGCAAAAATGGAAAAAACGAGAGCGCTCACAGAGCACATAAATCTGCCTAGTTCCAACAGTCCCCGACATGTCTTGGACACATATGCAGTGCTATTATGTACCACCACGCAAGTAAATAAAAAAAATTCTGGATCCAGAATTTGATCCGGATCACTCTCAAAATGAAATCATGACAGACATGGGACACAAGACTCAAGCACAGACAGAAAATCAATTTCACCGATTTTATTAAACTTGAAGAAGTGGTCATACGATCCAGTTCTCTAACAATTAGGCAACTTGCAGCTCAGGGAGGGAAATTCAAGTCAGAGTCTAAAAACAAGCCAGAGGTTGAATACCAAACCACAGAGAATGCAAATTCATAATTCGAAGAGAATCATAAGCAATGCATCTCAATATAGAGGGGACTTGGCAGAGTCGTAAACAGTGGTCAAAAATAAATCAGAACTGGAAGATAACACTGAGAAATACAAAAAGGCGCGTAAGTAACTCGTGAAGAAGGAAAATGCTCACAAACAGGAAGTGGAAAAGTGGAAGCTAAACAGCAAACAAATCACTGGGAAAAAAACTCAAATCAGGTGCATGGAAAACGAGACAGCGTGACAATGGGCATGTTCACAAACTAGGGAATAAAATGAGCCATTATCAAACAGAACGGGGAGGGCTAAAGCGGGAGTGCAATAAAAACAAAGACCGTGGAAGCAGAAACGGAGAATGGGAATAAGAACTAAAAAAGAAAGTTACGCACTAAATAACAACAATGATGACAAAATTACAACTAAACAGAAATATTAAATAGATTACTGCTTACTGACAAACCACTTCTAAGTTGGGCCAAGACACACCGACAAGTAAAATTTCATAAAAATCAGCCCATAACTTTTCAGTTATGCTAAAAAACAAAGACACTCACTCCACAAACAAAAGATGTAACAAAAGTCTGTCGAGGAATGTTATCAAAAAGGGGAAAATACTTTTTCACAGCACTGTTTATTCAATTTTTGAATTTTTTTTTTACCAGAGGCAAAATTATTTCTGGGATTCTGGCAGATGCATAACCAACAGGTTTTTTTTACTGCTTTTATAGCCTGTTGTACAAAATCTTAAATTTCATCACAATGGGACATAATGTTTGAGTGAGAGACTATAGTGAAATCATGTTCAGCAGGAGGCTAATTGGTTGCTGTTTTCCCGGAATCCATAATTACAGACATTATGCGTGTGTATACGTGTATGTGTGTGAGTGAGCGTATCATTTAAAAATGCACAACAGACCAGCAAATACAAGTTTAAATGACTAACCTGACAGGTGAAGAGGAAATTGTAGCATGCTCCATGTCCATACAGCCAGAATGAGATAGACCAGAAGAGGACTGTGGTCCCTGTTGGAGGCAAACATTTTCAAAGTATTACCATGAATTGATGAATCATGGTTGAGAAAGGGTTTGGTTTAAACAGGAAGTTAAAGTTTTACCACATCATACTCATACTGAAAGAAATACTCAAACCCAGGACGCCAGGTTTTGATGGCCACAGCATTACATCAAATGATAAATACCTAGATCTTGTGCATAATTTTATGGAAAACTTGGGATGCCACAAGAAGTTACAGCAGGCCTGAAGTTCCACTGATTTGAATACAACAGCCACATTTGACAGACCAATACATGGGTCTATAGGTTTTATGTGGTTAACTTGCCATAGTGGATGTTTTGGTCAATAATTGCCATTCAGTTCTCCGCCTTGCACGTCCCTGAATGCCTTGCATCAAACAGTTGAAATTCTCTCATTCCTATAGACTCACCTTCCAGACCCCGGAGTGGACAACCATGGAAAAAATAAGTTCTTCTGTCTGATCCACATTTATTGTAAGCTTTCCTTTAAGAGCCATTCCATGAGATAATGGCACTTTTTGAAGAAGTTGAAGAGTTGACCCCCATGGAATTGAATGAAGCTTGTCACATAGGTAGATATGGGTGTCTCATAGAAAAAGCCAAATTTTTAGGTCCAAATCTTACTTTCCTGCTGATGCCGCCACCTGGAAGCCTCTAAAGTGGCTCAGTTTTGTCGTCCAAAGCTGTTGACACCACATTTTATATCAACTCTCTTGACTTATGGGTACACAGTACCAAATATTTTATACTCATATCATGACCTGTGACACTTCAAGTCCGATTAGACATCAGCACCACTTAGTGGCCAAGCTGGCTAACTACGTTATTGAGCCGGAATTATTTGAGAAATAACAATAACTTCATTTTCAGGAATACCGCACAATCCTTGGGTAGTATCAACACTTTTCAAGCTAGACGGAGCCAAAGTTGGAGGAAAACTCAAAACGGACCATTTCATAGGCGATTATGTCTGTGTTTAGGCGGTATTATTTTGTTTACTCGGTAAGATAGAGATCTGAAATTCTCTGAGTATATAGTCCCTTTGGGATACATTACAGCATTAGTAAAATCTCAATGTTAGTATTTTCAGTGTAGATGATATTCAACATCAAAAGTCAGAAAATTCAAGAAGAAAAGTCAAGAAGAGATGAGAAACAAAGTCATTGTCATCTATCAGTCTGGAAAGGGTTACAAAGACATTTCTAAGGCTTTGGGATTCCAGCGAACCACGGTGACAGCCATTATCCACAAATGGAGAAAACTCGGAGCAGTGGTGAACCTGATATTCTCTGAATATATAGTCCCTTTGGGATACATTACAGCATTAGTAAAATCTCAATGTTAGTATTTTCAGTGTAGATGAAGATGATATTCAACATCAAAAGTCAGAAAATTTCACCCCCAGGGGGCACTGTAGGCTGGGTGCAAGTTCAAGAAGAGATGAGAAACAAAGTCATTGACATCTATCAGTCTGGAAAGGTTTAGAAAGACATTTCTAAAGTTTTGAGATTCCAGCAAAACATGGTGACAGCCATTATCCACAAATGGAGAAAACTTGGAGCCGTGGTGAACCTGAAATCCTCTGAATATATAGTCCCTTTGGGATACGTTACACCATTAGTAAAACCTCAATGTTAGTATTTTCAGGGTAGATGATATTCAACATCAAAAGTCAGAAAATTTCACCCCCAGGGGACACTGTAGGCTGGATGCAAGAACTGGCTATCCCCAGCAATGTACCAAAGAAATTTATTTTGAATTGTGATACACACAGCTAGTTTTCTCTGTAAAGGAAGAGTTTGGTACTATGCTGGGTATATAGTTTTCTGACTAAAGGTGGAGCTCCAAAGACCAAATGTTCTCCTGACCTAATATTCCATATTCCCAGACATATACCAAAGTTCTGTCTTTTGAAATATATGAAGTACATGTACAGTTATAAAATTGCATAAAAATGCATAAAATTTGTAATTCCTTTGGTATAAAGCTGGGTTGTTTGTAAACTGGTGGTGATTGTGGGCATTACAAACGCACAATACACGAACTATTACCAAGTACAGGGACACTGCAGTCAGAAATGTACAGTACATTATAAAACATGACCAGTCAAAAATTTTTAAACACCAAAAAAAGAACTAATGTAAGAGGCATATGACCATAAGTACAAATGCAGACATGCATCAACAGTATACGTACACTTGTATAAAATAACGGTCCATAATTTGAACTCTGAAAAAGAATCAGGGTCACACAACTGTATACATGAAGACAGAATGTATAGTACAAAAGTTATAACTATTTTATACTTTTCAAGTTATCCAGAGCGAAATGACATCAACACAGCACGTGACTAGCTCTATTCCTCAGTCTGTTTTTGGAATTTGACTGTGGGTTGGCGGCACACGACGGTGCGTGCCAGAGGTGTTCCTTGACCTTGGCCCTGAGCAGCCATCCATGGCCTTCTTCATTCGATCTGGGTTGATATTACCCGTGGAGCCAGTCGAGCCCTAGGCAAGCCCTACTACACTAGATCCTGGGTCTTTACAGGGCTGCTTACAGGCCGGTGATGGTGAGCTTGTTTGTATCTGAATTAAATACTAGCAGGCTACAGCCTATCTGGCACAATAGTTGTGTCAACATCCATGGCTTGGTGCGCACATGACAGAACATTGGTATATGTCTGGGAATATGGAATATTAGATTGGTGGAACATTAGCTCTTTAGAGCGCCACCTTTTGTTAGGTAGCCATCCACCAGCAGCGTGCAGTCACATGTTCAGAGGGGCTTCAGTAACCTTACCTTTACTGCTCAACTGCCCTCTCACTGTTCTCATTCAAGTTCACCTCAAACTTGCAATTTCTTGAGCTGCCAAATAGCTCACTCAGTTAAAGCATCGCACTGCGAAGCAGAAGTGACTATCACGGCACGGGTTCGAGCCCTGGTTGTACCAACCGGCAGTGGTCGGCAGCTTTTTCAGAGTAGCGCACAATTAGCCATTGCGCGACAGGGATGCAAATTGGGAAGGGTCTGCCGGGAAGGGTAATACACAAATGGTTGCTTTGTTAATTGCTTAATCGCCTCCTGTTGGCTGGACGGGCGCTCGTCAGGAAGATTCTAAGTTTGTTCATGTTCGGGTATCCTCCGCCTTCGTTCTGAACTTGCAAGGATTCAACCAATGAGTGCATAAGAAGCAGTGGCTGACAGGCGCGTACTTCGGAAGAGAGCCTCAAACTGTCTTCACTCTCCTAAGTTGGCAGCACAAAGTCGCATATGAGCAAGCCTTGTACATAGTTCCCCAATAGGGCATTTCAGATTTGAGTGGGATATATATTTAAAAAAAACTTGCAATTGCTTTTTTACAAAAGCAATCAATCAATTTATCAACTGAACGACCAAGACAAATCCATTTTCCATAATAAAAAATTATAATGAAAAAATGAATGCCTATTGCCAACATTTATATAATTGATACAACATTGTAAGGATGGAAACATAAATGCCTAAAAATCTGAAACTTTCACTGACTTCGCTGCAATTATTTTGCACTCAATACACTCAGCTGTGCATAGTTCTTATCAATGCCCTTTAGCTGTCACTATATTCAGACTATAGAGCGGATTCTCATGGCTTATTGCTCAATGAGCCTCGCAAACTAGACACAGATAAGCAAATCTGTGCCATTTCACAAGCTACACGAGTGCACAAGACATATTCATATTTTACGTAGTCATTGATGGGCGGAAGAAAACACTGTACAATTTTGTGGTGAAACATATAACAAGGCTTTCAAAAATAAATCAGACTCTCGTCGGTTCTAAAAATTGGTCTGAGCAACTGTTGCTAATTGGGAGAGGTAAACTGTGAGAGGTTTAGGTCATTAAGCAGTGAAAATTGAGGTTATTGCTGGCCCTGTGTTTCTGCCGACAGACCACCACTGCAATCCACCCAGCATAGTACCAAACTAAACTCTTCATTTTCAGAGAAAACTAGCTGTATGTATCACAATTCAAAAACAATTTCTTTGGTACATTGCTGGGGATAGGTAGTATTTGCATCCAGCCCACAGTGCCCCTTGGGGAACAATTTTCTGACATTTGATGCTGAATATCATCTCCGATGAAAATACTACCATTGAGATTTTACTAATGCTGTAATATACCCCAAAGGGTCTACGTATCCAGGGAATTCCAGATCTCTATCTTTTTGGGAAAACAAAATAATGCCACCTAAATAAAAAAGTATTTCCCCCCCTTCAAAAAGCAACACATCATGCCGCGATCTAAAGAAATTCAAGAAGAGATGAGAAACAAAGTCATTGACATCTATCAGTCTGGAACAGGTTACAAAGACATTAATAACGCTTTGGGATTCCAGCGAACAATGGTGACATCCAATATCCACAAATGGAGAAAACTTGGAGCAGTGGTGAACCTTCCCAAGAGTGGCCGCCCTAACAAAATTACTCCAAGAGCGCATCAACGACTCATCCAAGAGGTCATTAAAGAACCCAGAGCAATATCTAAAGAACTTCAGGCCTCAGCTGCCTCAGTTAAAGTCAGTGTTCATGATTCAACAATAAGAAAGAGACTGGCAAAAATGGCATTAATGGTAAAGTTCCAAGGCGAAAACCACTGCAGTTCAAGAAGAACAAAAAGGCTCGTCTCACATTTGCCAAAAAGCATCTTAATGATCCCCAAGACTTTTGGGAAAATATTCTGTGGACTGAGGAGACAAAAGTTGAACTTTTTGTAAGGTGTGCATCCCATTACATCTTGTGTAAAACTAACACAGCATTTCATAAAAAGAACCAATAGTCAAACATGGTGGTGGTAGTGTGATGGTCTGGGGCTGCTTTGCTGCTGCAGGACCTGGATGACTTGCCATAATTGATGGAACCATGAATTCTGTTCTCTACCGAATAATCCTGAAGGAGAATGTCTGACCATAAGTTCATGACCTCAAGCTCAAGCGCAGTTGGGTTATGCGGCAGGACAATGATCCAAAACAGAACAGAAAGTCCACCTCTGAATGGCTTGTAAAAACAAAATGAAGGTTTTGGAGTGGCCTAGTCAAAGTCGGACTTAAATCCAATTGACATGCAGTGGCATGACATTAAACACTATGTTCATGCTCGAAAACCCTCGTTGTAGCCGAATTAAAACAATTCTGCAAAGAAGAGTGGGCCAAAATTCCTCCACAGCGATGTGAAAGACTCATTGCCAGTTAGCACAAATGCTCGATTGCAGTCGTTTTCGCCGAGGGTGGCACAGCCAGTTATAGGGTTTAGGGGGCAATTACTTTTTCACTTATGGCTACGTAAGTTTAGATAGCTTTTTCACTCAATAAATGAAATCACCATTTAAAAATTGCATTTTGTCTTTACTCGGGTTATCTTTGTCTAATATTAAAATTTGTTGGATCTGAAACAGCTAAGTGTGACAAATATGCAAAACATAAGAAGCCAGGAAAGGGGCAAATACTTTTTCACAGCACTGTATCAGGGTTATTGAGAAAATATATCGCAAACATGTACCAAAAATCAATTTCAAGCATGTTTCTGGTTGTCCATTGCACTAAACTAGCATGGTACCAAGGTACTATTCACTAAAAATGAATGTCTTTTGGTGAGTTAACACATAATAAAGCTTTCTAGATTGGTATTTGTCTGGGATATTATTTTATTCCTTTTTCAATTTTATTGTTATTTCTCAAATAATTCCAGCTCAATAACGTAGTTACCAAACTTGGCCAATATGTGGGGCTGATGTCAACAAGTGTCACAGGCCATGATAAAAGTATAACATTTGGTACTGTGTACCCTTAAGTCATGATAGTTGATGTAAAATATGGTGTCACCAGCTTTCTGATGACAAAACTGAGCCACTTCAGTGGCTTCTAGGTAGCGCCACCAGCTGGCAAAGCGAGATACGGGCCGAAATATTTGGCTTTTTTCGTGAGACACCCATAACCACCCATGTGCCAAGTTAGATTCAATTCCAGGGGGGTCAACTGCACAGCGAATGTCAATCTCTCATGGAATGGCTCTTAAAAAAAGATAGCATTAAAATTGTAATGGAACAGATGATAATATTATTGCAGTCCTTTTGTTCATGCTTGTTTTTGTCTTTCTACAAACCCCAATTCCAATGAAGTTGGGACATTGGGAATACAATGATTTGCAAATCCTTTTCTATCTATATTCATTTGAGTACACTACAAAGACAAGATTATTTCATGTTCAAACTAAAACACTTTATGGTGTTTGTGGAAATATTCACTCATTTTGAATATAATGCCAGCAAGAAGTTCCAAAAAAGCTGGGACAGGGTCATGTTTACAACTGTTATGTCACCTTTCCTTTTGAGAATACTCAAATAGCATTTGTGAACTGAGCACATAAATTGTAGAAGATTTATAGGTGGAATTCATTCCCATTTTTGCTTGATTTCTTTGCTTCAGCTGCTCAACAGTCTGGGGTCTCTGTTGTCGCATTTTGCGCTTCATAATGCGCCACATATTTTCAGTGGGAGGCAGGTCTGGACTGCAGGCGAGCCAGTCTATTACTTGCACTCTTTTACTATGAAGCCACACTGTTGTAACTTGTGCAGTCTACCAGTCTTGTGCAGTCAAACTTGTGGCTTGGCATTGTCTTGCTGGAATAAGCAGGGACGTCCCTGAAAAAGACATCTCTTGGATGTCAGCATATGTTGCTCCAAAACCGGTTTGTACCTTTCAGCATTAATGGTGATTTCACAGATGTGCAAGTTACCCATGCCATGGGCGCTACCACATCCCCATGCCATCACACATGCTGGCTTTTGAAGTTTTCGCTTATAACAATCTGGATGGTCCTTTACCTCTTCAGCCTAGAGGACACAACATACACAATCTCCAAAAACAATTTGAAATTTGGACTTGTCAGACCACAGCACACTTTTCCACTTTGCGTCACTCCATTTCAGATGACCTCAGGCATAGAGAAGCCGGCGGCGTTTCTGGGTGTTGTTGATACATGGCTTTTGCTTTGCATAGTGGAGTTTTAACTTGCACTTGTAGATGTAGCAATTAACTGTGTTAACTGACAATGGTTTTTCAAAGTGTTCCTAAGCCCACATGGTAATATCTTTCACAGATCAATGACAGTTTTTAATGCAGTGCCACCCGAGGGACTGAGAGTCATGGGTATTCAATGTTGGTTTTTGGCCTTGTCGCTTATGCATAGAGATTTCTCCAGATTCTCTGAATCTTTTGATGATATTGGACTGTAAAAAAAGAACAATAAAGTTTATCAGTTTAAACATTAAATATTTTGTCTTCGTAGTGTACGCGATTGAGTATAGGTCAAAAAGGATTTGCAAATCATTGTATTATGTTTTTATTTACGTTTCAAAGAATGTCCCAACTTCATTGGAATCTCACAGTACTAAAACTTAATGCACAGTAATTGCTTTGCTTCTCTCAGAGCTGATGCTTTAAATGCAACAGTGGGTTCAGGGAAGATTTAGCCAGTAAAGAAACCCATTAGAATCATTCACAAGCACAACCACAGGAGAGCCTTGTCATTAGCTAAGAAGGATGCATTTTAGTTGGCTTCTGTTTGTGGGCTTCCAGTTGCATTAATTTTTCCCATCAATGTGCTTGGGGAACACAAGGAACCAGCTTTCATCAGATGAAATTACAGGCCACTAAAATGTTACTGAAATGGCATGTCATTGATATACCATCACCATGGCGTTGCAGCAGTATAGTGGGAAGGTTAGCTGGGTATTTGACATGATAGTCTACTCATGCAAAGGAGTTCACATTGCATTGAGTCAGGTGGCACTCAACTGGCAATTCCATTTCCGGGGAAAATATATGGAAATGAGATCTGCACAAAAAGTGATGCACTGTTATTGATGGGCTGCAACAATTACAAGACCTGCAGACTCACTTTACATCAGAGAGTGTCTCGTTAGTGAACTCCAGTATGTCGGCAGCACTGCCCACAAAACTCAGGAGAAGCTGCGCCAGCTTGTCCCGGGTCACACTGCCCCCAAGAGGCAGCAGCCACTTCCCCACAATAAGCAGGACCAGGAGGAACTGGTGCAGCACTAGGATCCAGTCATCACCGCACACGGAAGACAGCAATTTTAAAGAGGCCTTCAGAATTACAGAGGAAGGAAAACAGTCAACAGCTCCATATGAAACCCCCTAACACAGTATTTTTTTTTTATATCTGAAATAAACTTTAGCTCCACCTGCAAAAGAGATCAGAATCAGAACTGAATTAATAAAAAGAGTGGTCTTTATTATGAATATTTGGCTATCTGTAAGGTCAAATTAGGGGGCCGCCAAGCCAATGTTGACATGGAGATTAAAAATTTTTTTTGAAGTATGTATTATGATTGGTCATAAGTGAAAAACTCATTGAAATATTTTGCTAAACTGTTAAAATGTAAATAATTATGTATACATGTATAATATATTGAAATAAATTCATTGAAACTAATTAATACTATTGTTGTCATTCCATGACAATTTGCCTCTTGTAATTCCGTGACATTGACTTCTTGAAATTTCTTGCCCATAAAGCAGGGTCAAAGTCAATATTTGTTTCTATAACTTACAGCATTAACAAAAAACACTTTAAATATGAACATATTGAAGATCCATAACTTAACTATGATGGGAACACCACTTTCTGGATAGTTCAACAAAACATTAAAAAAAACCACGCCAATTTTGTGTAATTCCGTGACGGAGTAGTTTTTGCTTGTTTCTTCTATGAAAATTTCTCAAAAAATACATTTTTACTTAATAATATTAAAGAACAAGTTAATACCTTCAATATGACATATCATACTTGATTTTATCTTATTTAGTTGTAGAGTTACAACCCAAAATGTAATGGGACTGTAATTCTGTGACAGCTTGGCAGCCCCCATAACACAAAATAACCACATTCTAGACAGCCTAGCTCATGTGTTCATCATCATCATTATTATTACTATTATTATTATTAGTAGTAGTAGGAGCAGTAGTAGTAGTGTTTTGTGATGGATCAAATTCATTTTAGCAATACTCGGCTGACAATTCTATCTGCTCAGAAATATATTCCAAATCACCCTTTGGGAATTGTTAACCTAGGTAATCGGCTTAGAAAAAATATCTCAAGGTATAATTTTGGAAGACAACTGTGAATGTTGAAAACATAAAAATAATACCTTAAAGGTTTTGTCATTCGTGGCGCTGTTTTGAATTGTATTTACAATACTAGTCCAATTCTCCATTGAGTTCAGTTTCCTGCACTGAAAATGAAACAATGACAATGGGATTATTATGATAATGGGATTTGCTAGGTGTGTTTGAACACTGAAATTTTTTAATGGAAGCTTTGCTGGTTATAAGTTTGTAAATTGAAATTACAAAAGTCAGTCCAACATGTTATTGGTAGACTTAAAGTTGAAGATTTTATGCAGCTTTAGCAGGCATAAAATTTCAAGTGCCCAGCATATGACAACAGCATAAAATACACTGCACTCATGCAGCCATAAAATTATAAATAGACATAGTGAAGTGGAAGAGATGAAACAAAGGTAATGTTGCTTTTTATAACTATATCTAAGATCCTACCTGAAAATCACTGCGTTTCTTCAATCTATGCTCCAATTCCAAAATCCACATAGATGGTACAATGCTCATGAGAAACAGCAAAATAGGGGGTGAAAACCTGTCCAATGATAAATCAACGGAAACATAAAGTTCCAAATTTCAAGTGAGGATGCTTTAGTTCATCAGCCAACACGAACAAAACGGGACAATTCTTACTTTCAAGATCTGCAAGCTGTCAGCGCCTTCCCCTGCTACAGTATAGAAACATGGTATTTCCATTTGGAATGTCCGTGTCCGTATTGAAGACAACCGTTTAATGATAAGGACAGTCATCAACAAAATATAGGCCTTTGTACATTCGCAGTAAAACAGAAGCAGCACGCATTAAAGCAATACATTAATAGAATAAATTAATTAATCCGATACAAAGGCAAGTTGTTAAATGTAACCATTCCAAGAAAGTACACGTAAACTACAACAGACAAAGTAGACTGCCTTCAAAACTGTACATTCTCTTAATCTCTTACCACTTGTAATCCTGTCCTTGTCTTCTTTTCAGAGTGAAAAACGTTTCGAGAACGACAGGGACGAACGAAAAGGTCAAAAACCAATACAGGTTATTCTTTTTAACTGATGTCACTCGGAAGACTGCAATGAGGGAAACAAGAATGAACAGTGATCTGGTTATGATCACACGTATACACTTAGACAGCATCATTAAGGGTTCTTAGAAAATGCAGCTGGCTACAAAGTCCGTGTTGCATCCACAACTGCACAACTGAGTCCCGTTATTCCTCAACAAAATCAAACCCGGTGACTTTGCCCATCCTGAGACGTCCAGCAAACTCCACCCCATTGACAGAAGCCTAGATTTCCTGAGAAACGGTTGAAGATCTGTACTCTGGATGCAGCCCGTTCTCCATGGAATACTCAAAGTACATACCTGCCTGCCGTATCGTAGTTTAGGTATGAGGGAGCGATTAAATATAATTGGCAGGCAAACATCGACTCCACGTTGACTTGATAGTATTTCTGTGGGGAAATGGTTTGCGAGTCAGCTGTCGAATCGAAACTAATTTCACACAGGTCATCATCATCATGCAACCTGCAGACCGAATTGCATGGGAAAATTGCCTCTTTAAGTTAGTCTGCATCAATATGGTGAGTATGGGGAAACGTGCAAACATTTTCCCCTGTTTTCAAAATGTAATAAAGGTTTGCAGAATATCAACTTCCGGGCACATTAATTCTGTCCATGCCTGACAGCATGTGATCAACTTCATAAAATATTGACTGCAAAGGCAAAGAGCGATTGATTTCCGTATTTGTTCCACCTACTTAGGGGCGTGGTGGACGTTACCGTTCACAACTGGCTACTGGTTTCTATGGCAACGTTGTTTGGAAAACGGACGTGGAAGACATGGCGAAAAGAGAAAAAGGAAAACACGTAGGAAAACCCACTCACAAACCCCAGGCGGTAGACTTCGACTCATCTGGAAGTGGGACGAAAGATGTATGTATTAGATGAATGGAAGTGTATTGAAACCGTGCACAAATTACTTGTATACGTTTCACTGCAGTGTTAAAATGACCGTGCAAACCTCATTAAAGTAATATTAAGCTGCCGTATTGGAATGGCGTGCGCGCGCTCACGCGAAGGGGGTGCCATCTACGCCAAGGATGCATTCTACGGCGCAACACCTGTTAATTATTGTGTTAATTCAATGAGCTACTCGTACTTCTGTCTGCATTTTGATTTCAGTGCAGTTACTTGTTGCTAACCTGATTTAATCTTAGGGAAATGGTCTCAGTGAAGGAGGACATCCCATCTTTCCTGAGTGGAAACTATTATCTCTTGAACAAATCAACCTTCTGTTTGACCGATCTGTGGATGAAGTACAATTGTAAGAAACTCTTTCTTCTGATTTTACCCTGTCAACTTAGCGGTATACCCTCTAATCATTGACTTGATTGCTTCTACCGGGCTCCTTGTACGGAGGTGTAAAAAAATATTTTCCCCTTTCCAATTTCTTCTATTTTTTGCATATTTGTCATGCATTAATGTTTCAGATTATCGAACTAATTTTAATATTAGACAATTACGACCCAATTTAACTCAAAGTTCATTTTTAAATTATTTTATTTATTGAAGGAAAAAAAGCTATTCAACCCCACCTGGCCCTGTGTGAAAAAGAAATTGCCCCTTCTGCGTTATTAAATCAACAAACTACAACCCCAATTCCGAAGTAGTTGGGACGAAGTGTAAATTGTGAATAAAATCAAAATGCAATTACTTTAAGATCACATGAGCCAATGTGTTTTTTTTTTACAACAGAACATGGATAACATTTCAAATGTTGAAACTGAGACATTTTACATTTTTATCCACAAAATGAGCTTATTTCAAATTTTCTGGCAGCAACAGGTCTCAGAAAAGTTGGGACACAGGCAGAAAAGGGCTGAAGAAGCAATTAAAATAAGAGAATCAGCTGAAAGAACAATTAGCAATTAAGTTAATTGGCATCAGGTGTGTAACATGATTTGCTATAAAAGGGATGTCTTAGAATGTAATTTTCTAAGGTTCAGACAGCCCGGATTGTTGACCCCCCTGGATTTGGCTGAAATTTTTTTTGTGAGATGGTTATGGTATCCAAACTTCAAAACCCTAACCGTTCCATGGTTGACCTCTTATAACCGAAGTTACAGTGCCCCCTATTTTGGACCCCCTGGGGCAGTAACAAAAAAGTTACAAGTTCCCACCCCTCTAATTCATAACTTTGAGGGTGTCCCAGTTCTTAGTTTCTTGATATGGAGACTACATGGTGGGTACAATACAATAATACTGTTAATTTACTGGGACACCTTCAAAGGTGGCCAGTAGGGGGCGCTCAAAACGCTCCGGGCTGAAAATGGCTTAAATTAGGCCTCCCATTATTTTGAAACTCTGAGGGTATCCCACAAATTTTATTGCAGGTATTGTTCATTTGGGAGGAGTCTGATAGGTTTGTACTGTTATTTCAGTGGGACACCCTCAAAGTTGGGAGAAAAAGGGGTCCAAAAAGGATCCCGACTCAAAAAAAGGGTAAAAAGAGGTTTGTTCAGGACCCGATTTCTCAAAACTTTGAGGGTGAATTCATAAACAAGTTACAGCATTTGAAGGCATAGACCTAAATGTTAAAACAAAACAAGAAAATAACTGGGATCTCCCGTTATGAACTTTTAGTAACAAAAACAAAATTGCACTTGGCGGCAGTCACTGTTCAAATACTAGGGCACCATAAGGCCTTCCGATAGCCAAGTAGCCTCCTGTTGAGCCCCAAACAAAATCAACTACTTTTTTAAAAACAGTTCCTGAGGTTTTCTAGAGTAGCTGTACCTTAAATTTTGCTTCCATGCTGTTTGAGACTTCAGGAGTCACATGGGTGCACTTTGAGGTCACCGAGTGCAAATGCACAAACAAGTCAACATTGCATGCATGTTTTGGGTCATTTGCTCAAAGGAGGTGACAGGCTTCACATCTAAGCTACATGTTTTCTGGATGTCAATTTCACTTTTGTTTGTAAGTTATTTCTCTATTATAAAATGGGTGCTTCCCATCCTTAAATATGATTGGCTGAGCCGCGTTCCATGCCGGTATAAACTTACTGTAACCCACTGTAGCAGGCCGCAGCACAATATATCCCTCCGCGCAACGAACTACTCTGCGCTCAACTGACTCGTTAGGTTATGTTTGTTTCAAGACTTTTAGCTCGCTATTTCAGTGTCAGCGAAGTTTAGCAGCGAGAGTAGGGAACGATTGACTTTTGTCCTCCACACTTGCCCGTGTCCAAATATGTTGAAAATATGTTGAATTGTGCATTAGTTCGCTAGCCAGCTTTTCAATTAGCTAGCGTTCACTACAATGGATGTGGTTACCCCACACGTAGCCCATAAAATAAATACAAAAGAAAAAGTCAACAATTTATCGCTAACAGGCTACTGAAATGGCGAGCAAGTTAGTAACATAGCTTGCAACGCAAAAGTGGTATTGAACTCTGTAATGCAATAGCTAGCTAGGTAGACAGCCAACTGGTTATTGGGTTAAAAGTGAAATTTCAAAAGTGAAATTGACACCCAGAAAACATCTAGCTTTGATGTGAAGCCTGTCTCTTCCTTTGAGCAAAACATGCATGCAATGTTTTTTTTTTTAAATAATTTTGGCATCTCCAATCCCACCCGAATCTGGAATGCCCAATTGGTGAACTATGTACAAGGCTTGCTCGTTTGCGACCCCTTGCGACCCCTTGCCCCCTATTGGCCAACTTTGAAGGTGTCCCAGTGAAATAACAGTATTATTGTATTGTACCCTCCATGTAGTGTCCATATCAAGAAACTAAGAACTGAGACACCCTCAAAGTTATGAATTGGATGGGTGGGAACTTGTTACTTTTTTGTTACTGCCCCAGGGGGTCCAAAATAGGGGGCGCTGTAACTTTGGTTATAAGAGGTCAACCATGGAACAGCAAGGGTTTTGAAGTTTGGGTACCATAACCATCTCACAAAAAAAATTGCAGCTAAATCCAGGAGGGTCAACAATCCAATGTGTCTGATATTGTCCTATCCTTAGAAAAATTGGTTCTTAAAAATGTTCCTCAACGTCAAATTGCAAAGGCTTTAAAGGTCTCATCATCGACAGTACATAACATCATCAAAAGATTCAGAGAAACTGAAAAAATTGTCGTGCGTAAGGGACAAGGCCGAAGACCTTAACTGGATGCCTGTGATCTTCGGGCCTTCAGACGCCACTGCATCACTCACTGTCCAGGAATACTTCAAGAAACCACTGTCTGTAAATACAGTCCGCCGTATCATCCACAGATGCCACCTAAAACTCTATCATGCAAAAAGGAAGCCATTGTTGAGCATGATCCAGAACCACTGCCGTGTTCTGTGGGCCAAGGCTCATTTAAAATGGACTTTAGCAAAGTGGCAAAGTTTCCTGTGGTCAGACAAGTCCAAATTTAACATTCTTGTCGGAAATCATGGGCGTTGTGTCCTCCAGGCTAAAGAGGAGAAAGATCACCCCTCCTGTTATCAGCGTTCAGTTCAAAAGCCAGCATCTCTGATGGTATGGCGATGCATTAGTGCAAATGGTTTGGGACACTTGCATGTTTTAAAAAGCACCATGAATGCTGAAAGGTATATAAAGGTTTTAAAGCAACATATTATGCTCCCCTCCAGACAACATGTATTCCAGGGAAGGCCTTGTGTATTTCAGCAGGACAATGCAAAACCACATACTGCAACTATTACAACAGCTTGGCTTCGTAGCAGAAGAGTCCGTGTGCTGAACAGGCCTGCCTGCAATCCTGATCTTTCAACGATTGAGAACATTTGGTGCATAATTAACCCCTTTGTGCAGAAGCCAAATTTGGCTATTTTTGGGTTACCCACTTTAATGCTGTATAATTCAAGATTTAAGCTTCATAAAGAGGAAAAATGTGGCTCAATTATGAAAAGACACTTACAGCATTTAGAATTACATAGTATTTCAGTTAATTTTCATGATTATGGTAGAGAAAATGAGCTGCAAACATAAAAAATCTTCATGAGAATTCACCATTGAAATTGCAAAAAAAATAATTCTGAGGATTGAAAAACTGCTGGGGCTTAAAACTATACATTTCTGGGATCATAAACGCCTTGACCACAAGTACAATTCATCTTCAACATTACATTCTAGATTACCTACATGCTTTTAGCCAAATTATACAGCTACCCAAGTGTCTCCCCGAAGTCTCAAAATGAAGTCCTGTCAAATCATAAAAAAATCATGTATATAACACAAATAAAGTTTTAAGGCATGAAATTTAATAAGAACAAATGATTTTCTGGTTGAGTTTAGTATGAATTTATCAATCTCAGTGCAGTTGAATATCAATGGTCACCAGTAACCACTCCAAACACACAATATGCCTTTTCTCCATAATAAAGTTTAGAGTTTTGGCCATTTTACTTCAAAGTGCCCCAAGCCAGCACAAACACGCATTAAATAAACTTCTTATTAAACGGTTAGAACGTTCACCCTGTAATGGAAGCTACCAGTCCCCTCTTCTAAGCTCACAAACTCATTTCATTACTTATAAGGAACAAGTGCAACTCACTAACTCAGTAATATCTGAATTCTGAAATACACCTTATTTTAACAGAACAGACACTCCACTTTCAGGGAACAATCCATTGCCTCCCTGGATTCAAAAGAAACGTGCAATGAACGTACCAGGGGGTCCATCCAAATGCACGGGCAGTTCGCGTTTTAAACAGGAAAAAAACCTCGACATTCGACTTTGTTGAGTACGTATACATTCCAAAAACAACAACAACAACAACAAATAACAAAGTAGCAGCCTCACCTTTCTCATGAATCCCTTCTCCAGAGACCGATCCAATAGCAGGAACCCTCCGGTCCTGTTTCATTCTAAATAATTCCAATTGACCATATCCTTATCTCATTTAAATCCTGTAAATGTAACTGGACACTTCAAGGCCAGTTTTGCGAACGCGTTTTCTATAAATCGCGTCTACTTTAACCGCGTAATGTGCATAACGTAGACAGGATACAACCGAGCCTGCTGATACGCATAGGTTTGTATGCTCTCTGTTTGTCCAATCAATTAGTTTCACTTACTCTAAAATGTTTAAACACTCGGGAATTGGATAAGAAACGAGCCAATCAATACATTTTTACCAGGGTAGCTTCACAGGGCATGAAGTGTAACTATCCAATTACGCAGAAGAGCTTGAGCGTATGGTTGAGTGGTTGGCTATCAACGCCAGTACTCGGGTGGATATAAAGAAGCGCTGAATTAGTCAATGAATGGATCTGCGCGTAAATCCACGGTAGGGAACTACGAATTTTTTTGTATGTGACGACTGTAATTAACAGTAGAATGTGAGAGAATCAATACCATGTCGATTTTTTTGCCTCAGAAAACTGATTTTTCTGAACCATTACTTGGAATACTGTTGGCTCACTGTGGCTTATCTGGTTGCTACAGAGGATAACGATTTTTTCTGTGTCAAGATATCGTTTTTTTAAACTGCTGGATCGATACTATAGGCAAGGATACTGACCAGTTTGCACATCAGGCTTAGCTGAGGAGTTTAATTCATGCAGCTCTTGAAAAACCGGGCGTGGAGTGAACTTCCCCATATTCAGAACAGCGTTGGAGGTCTGCTTGCTTGTGAACATTCAATAACTGATCCGGGGGTGCCATTTAGTGATCGAGTACAGTTACAGCGTTTTTCCAATTCGCAGGTCTATAGATGCGGGCGTCTACGTCTGCAGAAAGGGGTTAAATGAAAAGTTAATCAAAGGACACCCAAAACTCTCCAGCAGCTGGAAGCCTGTATTAAACGAGAGAGATCAAATTCTAATGGCTAAACTCAAGAAACTTGTCTCCTCAATGCCCAAATGTCTCCACTCTGTGGAAAAAAGAAGAGGGGATGCTACACCATGTTAAACAGCCCCCTGTCCCAACATTTTTGAGACCTGTAGCAGCCATCAAATTTGAAGCAAGCTCATTTTGTGGATAAAATTGTAAAATTTCTCTTTTTCAACATTTGTTCTATTGTGAATAAAATAGTTGTCCCAACTATTTCAGAATTGCGTTTGTAAACAAATGTAATTGTTAATTGGGTTCAGTATCGCTAAATACACCCAGGCATGACTGCTTGCCCCAAAAAGTGGCCGTCCTCCTGCAGCCCATAATTGTCACACATGAATTAGCCACGGCAGAATCTGGACCTTAACAAATTGAGACTTTAAGATGTGCCGGAGAAGGCTTAGCAAAGTGGTTCGACTCACCCATCCTCAATACAATATCTCAGCGAAAAAATAATGCAAATCTGGCCTGAAATAAATGTTGTTCCATTGTATGATTGTTGAAGTAATGCCATGACATATGGGCGCCTTGATCAGAGCTAAAGGTGGCTCAACAATCTTTTGGTCGGGACTTTATTGGTCGGGCAGTGTATATAGCTGGACAAAGTCGACCTTACAAAAAACATCCCAAGCTTCCTGCCATTTTGCCTCATTGTCAGGGTTTGGTTTTTGGCTGGATCCAAATGCAAAACACAGACACCAAGTTCTAGATATGGAAGGTGGGTTTATTGTGGTAAACAGTAGTGGTATGGCAGAGGGGCAGGCACTGAGGTCCAGGGGAAAAGTAGATGATGATGGTTGAGAAAGCTTGAAGGCAGGCAGGTAGATGTGGCCTGTCCAGGCCACGGAACACAGAGGACCGGAGGAATCCTGGACACAGGGAAACACAATGGCTATTTATAGGGAGAACTGGGGAAGCACCGAGAGGAATCTAAAAATTAACTCCCGTAAAACTCTGCAGTGGCCAAGAGAGTATCTACCACAAGCGCATGCTAAACAATCTGGCGAAGAGTGGAGGAAGTGCCAGGATTCTTTTACTGTGGGAGCTTGATGACTTGATTGAGGGCAAGTGAGGCGGAGAAGCAGGAGCCTGGAAAGAGAGTAGCCACACCCACGCCACACTCAAACACACAGGAGGAGGAGAGGGGGAACACAAGGGAGATAGAGAAACATACAGAAAGACCAAAAATCTTGGCCTGAGCCATGACACTCGAGGGATTTGGAAGTCATGCTTGATCGTAGAAGAGATCAAGGTTCATTACCTAAGTGCCTTTTGCAAGATTCTGGCTCCTAAAAAAAAAAATCAACTAAATTTGAGTGCTGAACATTTTCTTTGCGGATAATACAAACTATATATATTTAAAAAAAAAAAATCTTTGATAACTGTGCTGTGAATTAGATGAAGGTATAATACAATAGTATGTGGGTCACTGTAATGTCCTCTTCACCTTTTAGTGCAGATACCTCAGTTAAAACGATAATTGTTCATTTTTTTCAGGTTATGACCAGAGGCTGTTAGACGACATACTGGGGATAGGTTTCTGCCAGCCCTGTTTAATGTAAACATCACTAAAATAGATCCTGTCTGGTAATGTGAAGTAGGTAAAAAGTAGCACGATATTATCTAAATCAATTCAAGAACAGAAGAGAAACAAAGTCGTTGACATTTGTCAGCTTGGGAAGAGTTACAAAGCCATTTCTAAGGCTCTGGGACCATGGTGAGAGCCGTTATCTACAATTTAAGAAAACTTTGACTAGTAGTAAACCTTCCCAGGAGTGGCTGGCCCTCCAAAATTACTTCAGGAGGGCATCAATCATTTATCCAGGAGGTCACAAAAGAAGATAGAATAACATCTAAAAAACTGCTGGCCACATTTGCCTCAGTTAAGGTCTTTGTTCATGATTTCGCATGAAGAAAATGACTTGGCAAGAATGACATCCATGGGAAAGCTGCAAGGTGAAAACCTTTGCTGACCAAAAAAGAAAACAGAGCCTCGTCTCACATTTACCAAATACATGTTGATGACCCCAAAGACTTTTGGGAAAACATTCTGTTGACTGATGATTCAAAAGTGGAACTTTTTGGAAGGTTTGGATCCTGTCTCATCTGGTGTAAGCTAACATAGCATTCCACAACAAGAACATCATACCAACAGACAAACAGGGCAGTGGTACCGTGATGATTTTGGGCTGCTTTGCTGCCTCAGGACCTGGGAGACTTGCTATTGTAGATGGAGCAATGAATTCTGCTCTTTTTCAATATTTAGCCATCAGTTTTTGACTTAAAGCTGAGGCGCATTTGGGTTATGTTGCAGGATAATAATCCGAAGTCCACAAGCCGGCCCACTTCTCAATGGCTCAACAGAAACAAAATAAAGATTTGGAGTGGCCCAATCCAAGTCCTGAATTGAATCTGTTTGAGATGCTTAGGAATGACCTTAAACAGGCATGTTGGTGCCAGGTTTTATTATTGATCATGACTTTAAATGGGGAGCACACATCACATGGTGTGGGCGTTGCCGACTCACCTCAGAGGTAAATCAGCTGATTTGGGAGAGGGTTTTGAATGAATGAACTAGAGAGAGGGGGTGAGCGGGGGAAGCTCACATTTTGCTGACCGCATTACTTCTGATTTTAAACGTTGGTTGGTTCACTGCGTGTAATTAACAATAAACATATGAAATGCAGCATTGGATCTTAGCTTTATTGACAGCCAGTCAGCGAGTCAAGCTGCAAAATTACCTCGTCTTAGCCTCTCGGCGATATCCTAAAATGTTTGTGGATTGTCGCCCAACAAGACAGTTCATGCTAGAAAACCCTCCAATGAAGCTGAATTGAAATAATTCTGCAAAGAAAAGTGGGGAAAAAAATTGGTCGATGCAACAGATTCATTGGCCGTATTTACAAACATTTGATTACAGTAGTTGCTGTCAAGGGCGGTGAACAAGTTATTAGGTTTAGTGGGGCCATCTTTTTTTCGCATGGCTGATTTAGGTTTTTGAATAGCTCTCTAGCTCCAATAAATGAAACAGTCACTGAAAAGATCCATTTTGTGTTTAGTCATGTTTTCTTTATCTTATATTAAAATTAGTTGAATGATCTGAAATGTAAATTTGATAAATAAGCAGAAATTGAAGGGGACAAATACTTTTTCAGAACACTGTAAATAGGTAGGCTACTTTATAAAGTTAAAAGCCCGCTAGCTGAATAATTTTAGTAGCTTTTTTAAACATGTAGCTACATTGCAAATCATTTTCTTAATTCTGGGTTGTATTTGTATGAAAGGTTTTCCCTCTACGTTTCAGAGGTAGCATAGTCTGAGGAAACTGGACAACTCCCTTTTCTGGTTTTGTAAACCATTTGGAATGTATTTTTATTATTATTCTTTTGGTGTTTTTCCATTGCTTTTAATGACCTGTCACAATTCTTACATCACTATTAGAATGTACAATGTGGATTATTTAGTTGCATAGCTTTTGGGATGGAATCAGTCACTATGCTGTGAGATTTTATCTCTTTTACAGCAGGCCTACATTTTGTGGGCATTTTTTTTGTCTTCTCTTGTGATGTGCTTAGCATAATTATGATTACTAAGCCCAGAACCCATTAAGCCCAAGACCATTCTGAGTCTAAATGCCATAAAACCTCACACTGAAATTCCTATAAATTCCTGTAATATTATTGATGATAGCTGGCTGTAATCACAATGGACTGTCAACACTGATGAAGTTACTCCTCTCTGTTTTTTGGAAATTTAGTTGTAAATGCACGCCCTGTTAAAATAAGTTGTTGTTCCTCTGGTGCTATCTCATAAATTTGCCATAAAGCTTTATGTACAGCTACAAAATATAACATATTAAACATGACCAACCAACAGATTTAAGTGCTTTTTGTGCTATTCTACTGCTAATTCACTCTTAAAGGTACTATCCAAGGCAGCTGGATGTTTTTTTTTAATTGCACAACTGATAAGCACCCACCCCCTCCATCCAATCAGGAATCGCCCAAACCAGGCTTCCACCACTCGGTTCATGCCCGTGCTTCATTCCACCACAAACAGCTGCCCGGTGCGGCCGGTATTCTGACAATTTGTGCACCCTTGTCAAAAAATGCCACCGTAATGCATAGCTGTCGTAAAGTCTTTCTTCTTGCCGTAATCTTGCAATATGAATCAGTGAACAATAGTAACATTGTCATTTGTTATCTTATTATAACAAAAGCAGATGTTATAATGAGTTGGATAAGTTTGTTGAAGATATATGCCCATATATGCCATTATCATCCAATCTCTGCGTTTTCAAGAAAACCCAACGTGTACATTCAAATATAAATGGCGAAAAGGTCGAAAGGCGCACCGAAAAAAGACGTATATTTATGATTTTTGAAGATACTTCAGATGTGAGCGAAGAAATAGAGCCCAAGATTTTAGGTTGGTGCAAGCGCAGAAACGCGAGGTAGCATATTTTGATAAGAAGCAAAAATTAACAGAAAACAACATTACAATACAGACAGCATTAGCAGCAGTGGATATCGATGGCGTTTGCACTGGATTTACAGCATAGCCAGGGAATTATAGCCCACACACAAGTAGGCCACTGGCAGTCAGACCTAACGTTACATCGCACAAAGCCGCCAACAACAACACCTGTATCTTTCACCACTGGATTTTCAGCATAACCCGGGCATTATAGCCTACACACAAAATTCCTAGGCTAGTGCCAGTCTCTAGGCATACAACAACAACCAAACATTAGCTACCCATTACTAGGCTGTAGCTAACGTTACTTGGCTAACACCAAAAGCAGCCTAGACCTTACTACTCAATGTGTGTAGACTACACTTTCTGTCTATGTACAGCATTCACGCAGAAAGAAAGACAAGAAACTAGCTTACCAGTTTAAGAGAAACTCCACTACAAGTGTGTCGATTTTAAAACCTTTCAGTGTCTTCAGTTCTCTTCAGCGGCCGAATGCTTCTCTGCCAAGGGATACTCAAGTTGCATTTGCAATTTTTATATATTCTTGTCTGTCTTGCATACTTTCAATGAAGGTTTTTGTCTTTTTAGCTGGTGGTTGACTGCTGGGTGCAGATGGAGGTCGGAAAACTGGCTGCTCGTGCGGCTGCGCCGTGACTCCGTTAGAATGCCTAGCTTGCTAGCTATTGCTGGCTATATAGCTGCCGCCAAAGTGCGTGCACATTGGAATGCACGCCCAGAACAGCGTGCATGTTGATTTGGCAGTTTGACTGTCAGACGGGCCATCCAATTAAAGTTGTCTGAGACTAATTTGATTGGTAGCCTAATTTTGGCCCCTGCTCCTTACACAGATAACCAAATTTCATCATTGATATGTCAAATCACTTATGTTATCGATTACTGTATAATACTTACCAGATATACTCAGATTTTTATAATTTTGCCAAAAAATTAGCTGCCTGGGATGGTACCTTTAAGGCCCAATTTTTCCTATCATATTTGATATAGGCAAGGACCATCCACAACCTTAAACCACAAGCCGCCAGTTGGATTTGTTCTTTTGAGTATATTTAAACATATACACACATTATCTGTGTACCACTCATTAGTTGGCGTGACATGAAGAGTGGCTATCTGAAAAAAGAGGCGTCAACTTCAATCCTAATACTGCTGCCCTATATTGGGGCTCTGGTGTATGCTGAAGGTGAAGGTCCACACACAATGAACTTTGCTTTTTCCGTTAGGGTGCACGCCATTATTTTATGGACATTAAGAAAGCTCTCCATTAATTTCATCATGTATTATATGACACAAACATCTTTGGGACATTTCTGTGGTTTAATAAATATTAAATTCATGCAGGGTGTTCTCTAAGGCAACAATGGCTGTGCATGTGGTCAAAATTATGTGGTGGTTTACTCCATATTGTGCCAGTATAATGGTTTCCTAACGCTGCTCTACAAATAAGTATTTGTCAGCGTATGACAACAACTGTCTTGTACTTCACAGACATATGACTATCAAGTCATCAAGATTACCTGGCTGTCGATGGGATGTTATCAATGATTGGATTAATTTTTGCCATACGGTACAATAAGAAGCTGTTGCTGTTTGCTGCAAAATATGGCCATAATATGGCCAGTATTATATTTGAGCATCTTTGACGTTCTTGTTAATTTCATATCTCATTGCATTGGTCTGTTATGGTTACGGTTTTTGTCATGTTTATGTTCATGTTTATGTCCAATTTCATGGTTTATGATTTTGTCTTTCATTTATTCTCTTTGGTTTTTGTTATTCTCAGGTTTTAGTTCAGTCCATTCTCCAGCTCCATTGCACTTGTCTCCCCTGTCTTGTGATCTTGTTGGTTCAGTCTGTCTTCTTGGTCTGTGTGCTCAAAGCTTCAGATGATTTAAATGATTTCTGGTGTTCAATGTATTCCTTCAATTCTCGTTTACTTCCATCGCCTTACTGTTCTGATTACTGACAAAACTAACATTAATATTTTGTATCATAGTCTACTAACCCAACTAATCCATGGGTGTGTGTATTATTTATATATATATATATAAATGTATTATTAACTTACTAACGAGCTCTAGAGTTAAATCTGAAAAGTTTGCACCGCTACTAATTAATACTAATTCCCTCTCAGCAATCGCCCTGTTCTAGTCTCCGCCTCTTGCTCAGCTTTACCTGTCTCCCCATGCGTTTCTGTGAGATCTCTCACACATGCTTAATTACTTTCCTGCACTCATTATCAGTGCATTTAGAACTCCTTGACCGGAGCTGTTTAAATGTCATAGGATGTTTGTGTGATTCCCGTCCGTGTCTTGGCTTTTGCCAATTTTTGTGGTGAGGGTTTCCCTCATGTGATTCTCCCATTGTAATTAGTCAGATCCAGCTCACCTGTTCCATTCGTAGCATGTGACTTCCCTCCTGTCTATTTAAGAGTCCTCACTGCTGTTCTAACTTTGTCACAACGTTGATCAATATTTCTTTGTGCAGAGCCTCTCGTATGCCATTGAGTTTTGTTTTCCTTCGACTGGTTTGTCCGACTTCGATTCTTGCCATAGCCCTTCTTGTATTGTTTTGTCTGTTCGGATTTCAACCTATTTTTTTGTATGACCACGATTCCTGTGTTTGGATTCCCTGTGTATGACCTTCTGCTTGGTTCATCGACTACGACTTTTTGCCTAATGTCTTTGTACCTTTGCTCCTCTGTTTTTCTGGTTCTGACCCCTGCCTGTCCAGTTGACTCTGTTTTTGGAATTTGTATTGTGGCTTGGCAATTCTTGTGTGGGTTTTTTTTTGGCATTGACCCAGATCTTATTAAAGGCATACGTTTTTTGGATTTCCCTCTCTCGCATTTGGTTCCTGAACGCACCGTCACATGGTCTTTATAGTACATCCAAAGTAACTTTCTTCTTGAACAAACTGCTGGAATTTAAAAAAAAAAAATCACTTTAATGATAGAGTAATTTAAAAATGAGCTTATCACATATGTCAATACCTTGGGGTTCCCACCTTAATTACATTCCGTACATATCCAAGAAATTCTTTGAAAATCTGTAAGATTTTTTTTAAACGTGTCTTTTGAATAGAACTTATTTATTAAATTTTACATGGAGTATGAGAATTTCATTAAAATATTTTTGAGAGCTTATAAGTATGTAGTATTAGTAGTATGTAAATTAAAAAAACCTCAAAGCCTTATCCAGGACTGTAGAAATTGACACTTATGTGGCAATATTACACTTGGGCATGTTAAAAATCCTCAATTACTCTCCACTCTCTGAAAATCTTGACCAAAATTGCCAGTCTCTTCATATTATCATTTCATTTGTCAATCACAAGGGGGAAGGGCGATGTCCAGTAATAGCCAATGCTGTGTAGTCTCAGGAACCAAGCTCTTCGTGATAATTTGTGTTATGTTTGAACATCTGCTGCTGATATTTTTGGTGATTGTGTTTGTGTACCTTGTTCTATACAGTCAATGGTCTATATGCATGTTTTGCAGAAGCTCTGGAAGGTGGTCCACTCTGGCCAACAGTTAATTGTTGTACTACAAAAACATGAATCCGGTTGCTTGTTTACCATGGTGTGTGTTCTTGTGCTCTTGCATTGCTGTCAAAATGAATAGCCTCCAATAATGAATGTTTTGAATGGAGTTTTTTTTTTTTTTTTTTACAATTAAAAAAAAAATCTGTTTACCTTTAATGGTACATCTGTAAGCTGCGTAAATGGAGAAAAATCCGTATAACTTTCGGGCATTCCGTATAACCCTGCTGAAAATTACAGCTTTGACCAGCTTAGGCTGGTCAGGCTGGTTTAAGCTGTGTTTTGGGCAGTTTTAGTTGGTCGACCAGCCTTATTCGGGATGTTTCATGGTGTAGCCCGGCGTCGCGGAGCGAGAAGGGACTGAAGAACTGAACGTTTTGCTGTTTCTCGCTGTACAGATACTGCGTATTCAGGCAAAGATGATGTGCATTTTGATTAACATGTTTCGTTTACCGTCGGATTCGAGTGAAGTGCGTGTTTCTGCTATTAAAAATGCCTTGGAGGGGAACATGGGAGCAGCCAGAGATGGTTTAGGGAAGAGTGGCGAGCTGATTCTGCATGGCGGAGACAAAGACGTATGGTTCTTTTAAGTCAGTTGACACTGATCAGAGAAAGAAGAATTAGTCACGCGCAACATCATATTTTACGCCTTGTCGGGATGGCCGATTCATAATGGTCCAGCTTCCAACGGTCCCACTAATTTTCTGAAGGCGTTACAGAGATGGGATCACTTGATCCCCCATCCCGCTTCTGGGGCTTTCATAGTGCAGGCGAGACGTTACAGAGGCGTAAATATCGCGGCTGGAAATGGCACTATGAAAGCTCCTAGTGAGAAATGGCACATAGGTTCTGCAGTTAAGTTGCATTTTTATCACTGCTAAATGTGTCACGACCCTCATGTGAATGCCTTTCGTGGCTCTTCCGATTCAGCAACTTGCATGTCTATGAGAGGTACAGCATGTATCTTTTGATTGGTCTACGTCTTGTATGTTTGTCACTCTCTGGCCGCGTCTGTTTCATGGTTATTCTCTAATGACCATGGGATGGGTACTCTGCTTTGTGTTGTAAATTGGTGGATTGTAATTTGCCTTTTGCACTTACAAAAGAGAATCAGTCGGTATTCCTAGTAGAAACTCTTCGTCTTTGTTAAGTGCTATGTGAACTTTAGTGACAACTTTTCCTGCTAGTGTTTGTCTTTACTTGCATAACTCAAACAAGCTTCCAAGTCCAATCGGGGTCCATGATTGGGATCGCGTTCAAGTTAAGTCAGCTCAAGCCAATTTGTCAGTCCAGTTTAATAGGAACAAGCTTCCAATCAGAATCCAGAATTGGGACGGCATTCTTGTTAAGCCTTCCTTGCCTTCCTGTTCATTGTGTTTGGAACAACCTCCTAATCTTTCTACGGTCATCATGATTGGAACCAAGTTCCCCTCAAGCTGCTTTATTCTCAACAGTTCGGTGCTGGCAAAATACACACTCCACCTGGCTGCTGTCTTTGGGGACACTGACCTTGAATTGACAGCTCAGCTTTGCCCACAACATCTATACTGATCTGAGCCATCTTATTCTGGGGTTCCATCCCCACTCCCTCTTCTGCGGTTCCGTCCACAAATTACTAAGCTCTTCGTAAATGACCTATAGGTTTGTATTTGATTCCGCACTTGATTCCTGGACTGCAACAAAATTTAGCCTGCCTGCCAGTAATACAAATTGATGGTGCAATTAAATGCAATACAATCATACATTATTTATATGATGAGGCTGCCATTGAATATGGAATGATTATTCTGTTTGTCAGCACCTTCTGTTGAAAATAGAAGTGGGTTGCGCTTCAGTTTGGATGTGGTTCTTGCAAGTTACATTCAGTCTGCATTATATATCAGAAAGATATCAGAAATTGCCTGGCACAAACTCATTTAAATAACACTGCCACTGGTGTCATCTAATTGCCGTGGAAATTACTACCTGAAATATAACTAGACCCTTGATATTCATCTCCCCGCCCAGTTGGTTTGGCCCTGACGGAAAAATATGTGAGTCATTGCAGCTGCGGGAAAATGGTCCGTGCGTACATTGTCGGTTGTAGCGCATGCTATAAAATCAGGCCCTTAGTCTTTGCAGATATTTACAGTTATCACCGGTGGGCTTGAGGGGCACAGCATGACTAAAATTCTCTGTTTTTGGGGATGAAAGTTGTTACTTGTGTAAGTTCATTAAATCTAAATTTAAGTTTGACCAATAAACGGTCTCAAAATCAAGTGCATGCGTTTGCACACCAGATAAATGGATCATAATTATTTTGTACCAAATACATCCCTAATATGTCCACTCTGTAAGTTTGTGTTGAAACCTGTAGTAAGTTGTTTCAATAAATTTGACCTCACCATTATGTTTTGAATTAAATTTTTTTTCTGTGCAACTGCTTTACTGGGATGTGAACAATGGATGACTGTTTTTAATGGTAGATGATTAAAAGCACAAACACTATGATTTCTGCTTGTTATATTTTTGACAGACAACTGGATGATGCACTCAACTTCACACACCGACAGACATGCGTAAAGGAAGCTGCCCTATCAGACTACTTTGTCTCTGGGTTTTTCTGGGCCAAAGAAATGAATTTTACATGCCGGCAAGTTTCAGGCTTCATGGCTTTGTCACAACTACTGTTGGACAATATCAGAGGTAAAATGAATATTTTTTATCAGTTCAGTCCATATATGAGGCGGCTCTGGTTCACATTAAAGGAATGTTCAATTTTTTCCCACCTTGAAAAACTGATTTGGTGTGCATTAGTATTTTCCTTGAAGAATAGTTCTCCATCTGAAAAACAAAAATGATTTGTTTACCAGCATGTACAGTAAAAGAAAAAGTCATTCATAGGTTTAATCATAGAATTCACGTGCTCTCTTGTCTCTTATCATTCCACCACAGTGCATTGTTTCAATGTGTGATTTAATAAATGCTTTTTTTTTCTTGCTGCAGAAAAACAGATGCCACTAGTTGATAATTTTTCTGAATTTGCCAAGGAAATCGCAAGGACCAGGCAGCCCCCATCATCACAAGATTCTCGCCCTTTGCTTGATGTGGATCAAGCCATTTCCATTACTGACTACTTCAAGTCCAGGTTGTGTGTCTAAGCTGCTCTCAATATCTGATGTTAGATCCCTGTGTTTTTCTTGACTGACATTTTAATTTCAGGGGAGGGGAGGATACGGTTGGGGGAGATAACAAGCAGAAAGGCCTTTTTTGCTTGATATAAAAAGGGCACATAACATCTCATTGGGCAAGGGTGCAGGAGGGCAAGGCACAGATGGGCCATGCCTGCTGCTTTCTCTCCGGGAAATAGAATTGAAAAGGATCTGATGCGCATCAGAGCTTTTGGTTGAAGACAGAAATGGAGTAATTTGGATTCCACATTTTGGCTGTTTAGTAGGTTGGCTCTCCCAATGTCATATATTACAGCAGCCATCAAATGATTCACTGAAATTGGTTAGCAATGAGAAAATATTATGTACGTAATGTAACATTGAACTCAAAAAGACCAGATAATTTTCAATATCCCAGGATTCCGTATTATCCTGTAATTTTTAGGATAGACGATTACTGTAGTTGACTGCAGCACTTGGTTTCAGTTTTGCCAGAAAATGTTCGTTCATGTTTGTTCACAGAATGGTACATCTTAGCAGTATTTGGAAGGTGGAAATAGTGCTCATATCTTCAGTGTTTAGGAAAAAAATGTTGATTACAGTAGCAGCAAAACCCAGAATAACATGCTGAGAACTGAATTAGTGCTAACTGTGTTATTGCATGTTATTGCCAAAAAAGTGGTATGGTAGGTGTCAGTATTTGAAGAGTTTGTTTCCAAAATGCAATAAATGCCAAAATTACAAAAATTGAGATAATAACATAGAGCGATAGCCCTGTGCTTCTTGCACATGGTGCAGAATCCGTTTTTAGAAATTCATAGTATACGGTGTATTTTTTCAGGGTCAAAGTTAGTTTTTTTCTCTATAAAATGCAACAGGCGCCAACGTAGAAAAGGCTGATTTACTCAAAATGAGTAAAATGGATACATTGCATTTCGGAAACACACTCTTCATTTCTCTTTGGTAGGATGCGCATTAGTGTTTCTCACTGGGTCATAATTCTTCCTTAGAATACCAGTATAACTGGGTAAAGGGTGCAGCTGATATGCAGCTGGACCTGGTAGAGAGCCTTTGTTCCCCTATAGGTACAAGTCTACCATATTGGTTATTGACCGAGTTGGTGTACATGCAGTATAGTTTGTATAGTACTGATTCATACAAAGTTCAGTTAATGCTTCGAGTTGTACTGTATAAAAAAATCATTAAAAGTGTCATTTACTAACTAATTGTTCCTTGTTCAGGAAAGATTTTTTTTCAGGACTTTATTTTCCCTCATTTCACCAACTGAATTTGGTGACAATATCTGGCATTTTTCTCCGGAAATAATTAAGTCAGTCATGAGCTCTTACTGCACTAAAGTCCTTGACAGAAGGGGATCGAATTGCATTCTTTTAAAATGAGCACAGATATTTTATAGCCAGCATTTGAAAGTCTGTAATTTGTATGTGAAAAGGTTAGGAACGCATATTGCAACCATTAGCAGACTGGATATATTTCTGTCTCAAGAGAGATATAAAGGAACTTTCCTGACTACAAAAAAAAAAAATCTGTATTAAAATATTGTTTCCATTCCAAGATGCTTCCTGATGAGTATGTAAAATGTAGTCATGTCACACAATCTAAATAAATCTCTGCATTCATTCAGTTTGAAAGCTTAAACAATAAATTTCTTTATACTCTCAGCATCTCTTTTGTTCCCGGTCTACTCCTGAGTCAGACCCCATGGAATGAGATTGTGGTGTTTTAAAAAGGGTTTCTTTATTGTGGTGAAGTATTATTTCAGGAGAAGAAATAGGTTCGGTTTGAGGCTACATCGAGACTGAAAGTTAACGTGACATAGACTTGATCTCCTTCCTTGTTTTTCCCTCTGCATTATTTCTTTACTCATAAATACGTTTTTTTCCCATATCTATATTTCTGACTTTAATGAATGCAAAATATTGAAAAAATTACCATAAAAATTTGAATTACATTTTTTCCTCTCAAGGACACGAAAATACTGTTTCTACAGCATACAGGGCTATGTAATTTCAATAGTATTTGGCCACTCAAGAGGTTATGCAGAATTAAGGAATCAAGCCAGTTACAGAGGTCTGTAAGATATTGGACAATATTAGTATTTCAATGCAACCAACCAAAATCATTTTCTGATTTGATTGAAAACAAATTCCTCCACATCAAGGTTTCACAATTAATAGCACCCTTAAAGATTATTATACGTAAATAACATCTACAAAATTAAACCAGGTATTGAATTCCACTTATGTAAGTTATAGCTAAGTGTTAATGAGCTATATTGAGCCATAACATCATTTCCTATTTTACTAGGGTGTAAAAATAAGGGAAAACACATGTACAGAGTATCCCTTTGTCATCCAACACCATGAAGAAAACAAAGCAGCTGTCAGTTTAAAAGAGGCAGATGGTCATAGACCTTCATAAATCTGGAAATAGCTACCAGAGGAACATTCAAAAATAACTGAATATGTCTCTGAGCACTGTCAGGGCAATTATTAAAAAGTTCCATAGATAGGGAACTGTTGAAAGCCTCAAGAGTAGAGGACGCAGCTGAATTTTGCCCCCCCAGATACTGAGGAGGATGGTGAGAGAAGCAACAAAGTCCCAAAGAATCACTGTGAAGGAATTACAGGCCTTGGTGGCATCTTGGGGCATCAGGTTTCAAAAAGCGCCATCAGGCGCCACCTCCGCAATCACAGGCTCTTTGGAAGAGGGTTGCTGGAAGAAAGCCTTTTCTGACATGAAGCCACAGAGGCAAGCGCTTGGAGTTTGCTAAACGTCATTTAAATTATGACTGCAACAAGGTCAGGTGAGACCAAAATTGCGCATTTTGGTCAGATACAGCGTGGGCATGTTTGGTGCCGAAGCAGAGTTGCATACCGGGAGAAGCACCTCATACTCACATTGAAATGCGTTGTATGACGATGGGTCGGTCATGTTTTAATTCAAGACATCCAGCGCACTGGTCAAGATTAATGGCATGAGGAATTCCACCAAGTAGCAGGATATTTTGGCTGACTGTCTGGTTGCCTCCGCCAGAAGGCTGGGACTGGGCCTTCGGTGAACAATGACCCAAAGCATTCCACAAAATCTACACAGACACGGTTTTGTGACAACAAAATCAACACTCTGCAGTGGCCATATCAGTTGCAAGACCTCAGTCCAATTGAAAACTGTGGGCTGAGTTGAAGGACCCTCAAAGGATCTGCTTAGAGGAATGGTCTGAAATTTCCCCAAATGTGTGCCTTAACCTTGGCAAAAATTACTTAAAAAAACTCCATGCTGCATGCTAGAGGTGGTTGCACTTCGTACTAAATGAAGGATGCCAATAATTGCAGTATGAAACCTTGATTTTGTAGAAATGTGTTTTGTATTAAATGATTGTTATGATTTTGGTTGTTTCCATCAAAACATCAATAAAGAAATTCACGCATGATGGTATGTATAGTATCTCTATAATTATATTGTTTATATATATTTTTTGTATTGTTGGCGCATTGCCAGTCAGGGGGGCCAGAAATTTTGGGGCCCACTGTGTGTGGGACTTCCCTATATTCATTATCATCAAAAGATTATAAAAAGGAATATTCTGTATATTATAAATTTTACTTTTTAAACTTTTTTTTTGTTCAAAATCCTGGAGAAAGTTGTAAATGTATTATGTGACATAACGAAGGACGACCCAACTGTCAGATAAAAAAAAAGATAAAACATCCATTTGCCAAAGTATGATTTTAGAATTCTATGCACAATACTGTAGGCTTATATAAGAATAACAGAAAATCACTGTTGATAATTGATACATTTGTGGACTGTTTGTTAAATGTCTATGGCACTAACACTAAAATTTAGAAGTTTATGGAGAACAATGTGTTCCCCTTGTCAGAGCACAAGCTCTGGCTTTACACAGGATTTGAATGTGGCTTAGTGACTGAAGAAAGTGCCATTATGACAGCTTTTATCACTTGAGATCTGTTTTGCTTCTGTGGATCACAAAGGCGGTTTAATACTGAGACTGTCTCTCACCCATTGTGGGCACTATGAAACTAACACTGGCTTTCCTTTCCTGTTCAGCCTCTTTCAGCATTATAAGCTGTATGAGTTTCTGTTCACTCAACCCAGGGAGGAACTTCTATTTTCAGTCGAAGTAAGTTTGTTCTGTCTTATTCTGTTTGGAACTGTAAGCTGTGTACTCATGATTTTAGTTCTTCTTTTCCTGCATAATAAATGATACGGCACAGCCCTAATGACATTAATTTGTATTTGAAATAAATTAAACTTGCTAGTGGTATTTGAGCACTTTCTCCTTGCACTTGTGGCTGATTATAAAAGGTTGATGATTCAAGTTTTAATTTTGAGAGCAGTTTTTTTTTTAAATGCAGTGAGTGTCCCCCAACTGCTATTACATCTGCTTAGAGTATGGTCTGGTAGTGGTGTAGGCAAAATGAATTAATGACTAAAATCAGAAGAAGAAAAAACAACTCCTGCGTTCTCACCATTATAGAGCGTCAGCACCAAGGCAATTATGATTAATTAGTTTTCCCTGAAATGAAGTCATGGTCTGAATAGTCAGCGAGCTGGCATTGCTATGTTTCTTTTATCATTCGTAGAAAAGAAAACAGCCAGCCAATAATGCGGTGGAAACGACTCATAAATGTGGAAATGTAATACAGTCCTTATGTGTATACATCGCATTTCAAAAACTTATTTTCTATTGCCCTCTGAAAATGGTCATTTGTGTTTACCTCACAGTATAGTATAGGGTTTAATTCAAACTGATTTGGGGAAATGTTCCTCTGGGAAGGAAACTAGATCAGGTTTCTAGGAAGGGCAGTGACCGTGGAAGAGGGACAGACCTTTCCTGTCATTGTTCCAAGTTGTCTGTCACACCAAATACCCATGTAGTCCCTGACTGTCAGTTAGACCATTCAGAGAGTCTAAAATAACATAAAATCAATATAGGGAGGAGGTATAGGAATACAAACTCAGGGAACGAGTCAGTCATGTCGTGAAGCAAACATTGCCAGTGTTGATCAATTGTTTAGTTCAGATCTTTGGTCTCCTTTGTCCATTTAGAACAACCCTGGATGTTTCTGACTAATAAAGTAATTATTAATCATAGTGTATATGAGTAATTTACTGAAAAATATGATGTAAACACCATGTAAAAACCATAAAAGATTTCAAGTGAGATGTAGGGCTCTAAATTCGTAGAGCAGGCACGGCGAATAGTGGGAGCGCCGCGCCAACGGGGTGTGTCCAGGTGTATGTTGCAATTTCATGCCCGGCATAGCCTGGCGCGAGTACTCCTCTGTCCCGCCTCTGTCCCTCCTTCCGGCGCAAGTAGCAAAGAGGGAGGAGAAAAGGCTTAAGTGGGTTTAACACAGCCGAGTCAACTCTTCACCAATAAAATGAGCTCCTCTCCTCACCTTTAAGGTGTTGAAATATAGAAGCCTCTGTCCTATATCTGCATGATGCGTTAATGTTGCATTTTATTTTGCTGCTTCAGTCATATTTTCTGCACCGCTTGCGTCTATATTAAGCATTACGAATATGAGGCATTCTCGAATTATTACCATCAGCGAACTTGAATGGAATTTCAAAACGAAAACTACGTCAGATCATTCAAACTTATGAAGTTGGAATGAAATACGACGGTTGCTCATTTATTTCTTTTGCCTGCATCATTGGGAAGTGAAACGATTGATAGCGTGTTCCTATTATTACACCCTGTTGCTGCTTAAAATTTTGTCATTAACATGCATGGACAACAATGCAAGATACGTTATGGATTTATTTCAATATGTGATATTAACTCAGTACGAGATCATACCAATCTGGCTGTATTCCTTTCCCCCTCTAAAAACGATAGAACCTAAGTGACAATAATAGTAGCCGCTTGCACACTGGACGCGAAACAAATTTTTCGCCGGACAGATTGTGTTGCTGCGTTGAACGCAGTGTCTACGTGTCCGAAAGTCGGACAGGGTTTTAATATATCTCCGTGTCCGACAATCGATTATTGTTTTTAATTTCTACTGAATCGTTTAGATATTAAGTGTGAAAGTTTTGATAAGAGGGCTCAGTTCTTCAAGATGAGTACCGAGAATTTCAGTCAATGTTTCTGTTTGAGTTCTGCTTAATAAAGTGAGACGACATCGGCGCGGCACAATGTACAATGCCTGTCGAACATTAAATGCAAAATACTCCGTGTCTGACAGCCAAAACAAGAGGATGATTAGAACCGATTGATAACGAAATAAAGAATTAAAAAGAAACATTTTAACAACGAACAGAACACAATGAACACTTTATTTCATTATAAATCTGTTCTCATATCAATACTTTTACTTTTTGCTGGCTGCCGGACATGAAGCATTTCGCGTCGGACAGTCTTGATCGTGCATGCGATACTTAATTCACAATGTCAATGGTCATGGAATTGATTGTCACTGACTACAAGCTATTTTATCTCTGGTGTGGAAATAAAGCGTGATTCTGTTCGATCTAGCTGACTAATTTTCAAAAGAGAGACCGAATAAAGACTGTTTATCTTCAACAGATGAAAACAGAAGAATAAACAGATGCGTGTATTTGCGTCTTTGCATTGACTTCGACTGTAATCAGTCGTGCGAAAAATTTGTTTCGTGTCCAGTGTGCAAGCGGCTTTACTGAGCATAGAACGCAAACATTATATATGTGGTTTAGCTGAGAAAGATGTGAAGTCTTTAGTTTGCATCACTGATTCAGCTGCGTTGATTAAACCAGGTTGAGTTTCCATTACGCGGGCCAACCACCTTTAATTTGACATCAGGACAATCGATATAGATACAATAATTTATGTCCTTATTCAGATAGTTACATTAAATAGTGGCTGCTGTAATTATTTATTGTATTGAAATGTGCCTGACATTCTGGAAACCTGCCTGTGAGGTTTTGGTGACGTTTGCGCACTGTGCGCCGGTCAGCCAAATTACCGCTGCACAGAAAGTAAACCAGGTTGGAGCGAGCTGGCAAGCTCTCTGCGCACTTTCAGCAGGGCCTTTATGCACAAAATTGTCACTGCGTCTTGATGAATATGTGACCCCTCTCCCTACTACACCGCCACACCCATCTCGGCGCACGTTTGTCTTCCAAATTTCCAAAGTGGCTGCGCACGGTGTTGCACCGGACGAAATTACCACTGCGAGGGCTGCACCGGACGAAATTACCACCGCGTGGGCTGTGCCAGTCTACGCCAAGCTGCGCCGCCCTGTGCTGCGCCAAGAAATTACAGCCCGTAATGTTGACTGAACTGGAAATACAGAGAATGTATACAGGCTCACACACTAATGATGCTTTGATATCACTTGTGATACAGCCTTTGACAGCCAGACTGTAGACAGCAACGTCTGAGGTGGAATCAAAATCTCTGTCTGGAATTAGATCTGCCATGTGTAAACAGCGATACATCTTTTGACTGCTACACCGAAGCTGGGCGATGGGACAGATGTGTCTTTCTCTGTGCTTTAGATGCTTTAAATAATGCTAATGAGGACGTTCATCTTTCGTGTCAGACAAACAAAAACACAAACAGAATAAATCAACTGTTCCAAGATGAAGTTTGGGCAGCTACGGCTGTCTGGCTCTGGCTATTTCATTCACTGTTGGCATGTGAATACCGCATGCGCTATATTTATCCACTAATGAGTCGCTTTTGATGCAGGGGAAAATGGGCTTGTTGGGATTTTTTTTCTAAATTCATTAATGTTAGGCCTTTTGATTTTGCATATGTGCATGGAGGTATTCTCTGATTGAGAATACTGATTGCACCCAAATGTTTTTTCACAGTCAATGTTGAATGATTCTTTATTTTGCATTGAGGTGGAAATGGTTGTGAAATCATAATGATTTTTCTTTTTGCCAGAGTGTACCGCAGTGTACCATGGATCAGACAGAGTATCTAGGTCAAGCACTGCTCTGCAGTTATAATGGGTCCCAAATGTCAGGTTATATAAAATGTGCCATTTTTTATTTGTTTTGATGAAGGGTTCAGAAATATCTTTTGAATATCTACACTAGTATTTTAGAACTTGGAATTCTTTCAGCATTTTGGTATAAAGTTTTTCTGAACGTAGATTGTGTCATAAAATTATTTCAGCTTCATAAGCCACAGTAGGTTACTCAAATAAAACCCTGGCACTTAGTTTTTCTTATTAATTAATGTAGTCGAAAAAGTAGTTAATTGTTATGCTCTAATTTGGGCATCATAAATATTCCCATCAGATGTACCTTTGTAGCTTTTTCACCTGGTTATAGATATAGATTGTTTCAAAGGAAATGTGGAACTTTCTGGGAAAAAGAGACACTTAATGCAGTTTTTTTTTTTGCTGGCTCTATTATTTTTAAACATTAGAGGGCAATGTTTCCCTGGCTGGTCCCTGAATTATTCATTAACCTAAACAGAAGCACAAGCACTCAAGTACAGTCATGTTAATTATTAAAAATTGTCCTTGGCAAAGACAGATAGGCACATGGATTTGACAGAAACCACAATGCATGTTGCTTCAACCTTTGTGCTGCATATTTTGGTTGAGGCTGAAGCCAGGTGTACAAAAGACCACAGGTCAAGCAACAGCCGTATAGACTAACATCTTGTTCTATTTTAGGAGCTCATTGAGGTAGTCAACCCAGCGGACTTCATTGCTCCCCTAGAGGAGGGAATGCCAGTAGATGTATTTTCTCGTTATATGACCCAGACCCCTGTGGATGAGGCGAAAGAGGTACAATTAAATCTCCAGTTAACACTTAACAATTATGGTTTATTGATTGGGAAGAATCGTTGTGTCTTTCATGTGATGCCACCTGACACCACATTGCCTGACACCATTAGAAATAGAAAGCTTGAAAACATTAACTCAAAACCTCTCCCACAATATGGTTTGTTTTATCTAAGCATTAGCTTGACTGTAAGAAGAAACATACTTGCTCATATGGCATTCAATTGAGAGTAAATATTTTGTACTTCAAAGCAACCGTGATCGCAAAATAATGATTCATATCATGTGCTGTGATGTGAATAGGAGATCTAGTCCCCTCTTGTTATGCTAATCATGTTTTAAACAGCTTGCGTTTTTTTCCCCAGTTTGATCGTATTTGCATAAATTCTATCCAAAACATATGTGGTTTGAATTGAGTGGCTTTATTTCCATGAAAGCTAATAAATTTTGAGTCTCTGAGAAGCGCATTATGCAGTATTGTAGTCATGATACAATTTTGCATTCCATGTTTTGTTAATTGAAGGAAAAATATTTTTTTCTCCTCGGAAAACAAAAATGTTTCTCATTGATGAATAAGATGTTTAAGACATCTTTTTTAGTTTTGATATCTTGGCTTCCAGGAAGGTCTCTGGGATAGAAGGCTGTTCCCCTGCAATGGCAGCATTTTGGCCCTTGCATCAGTGTAATGTATATTTTACATTATACTCTTAGTACATACTGAGGATTGTACGGCTGAATCCAGACTGCTGCAGTTCCTCAAAGAACCACACGTTGGTGCTGTTCTGCTTCTAATATTTCCTCTCTAGAACTCATCAGGTTTTCCAATGACTGAAATAGACAAATTTGTGACAGGAGCCCCAGCAGTGTTGTATTATACATTCACACCAAGCTCTATCCCAGCCTCTATTTGATGTGCACCTTTCTGAAGGCCCTAGCAGCCTGTCGGCTCCCAATTTTTTCACAGCTCTGTAATTACAAACATCAGTCTACCATATGTAGCATGCTACCTGCAGGAAACAAAACCTGTCCCTGAGCCACTTCCTTTTGAACAGTTATTACATCCCCCCCCCATTTGTTACGAGTCCATGAGGTTGTTCAGGTTTTTGTAATAATCTCAGTAACTGAATTTTCATTACCAGAAATCCAAAGAAGAATCTTGCAAAGGCATAAGTAGCCGCCTCTCCGCTCTATAATCATGAAGTTCAGTTTGGATAGGTTAAGATTCAGTTCCTGAAATAAGCAGACTGAAGACAGCTGGCCTGTTGAACTCCTATTCAATCTAATTCACCTTGAGCCTCCAGTCTATGTCCAGTCTTCCGTTTTCTGTCAGCAACGAACGAAGAGAGAGGCTCATGGCACAAATCATTCATCACCTGCATACAGGCACAGTTCTGCGCAGAAATTATCAACATTATTTGAATTGGGCAGGTACCTGCTGAACCCCCAGAGACCCCAGAAGTCCGACCGCTGAAGGCTGAAGCACAAGAAAAGATCGCAGCTGATTGGTGTGCTGTAGATGCTTCTCAGGCAGCTCTGGGTCAGTTGACCCCAGACCGGATTGAAAATCTGCAGGTGTGTATTTAGGCCACTTCAGTCTATGCCCAGATCACCCTGTCCTATTTTGACCTCTGCTTGAAGTACATCCGGGGCTTGTTCTCTGAACAATGCAGCCTACAGTTATCATTATGAAGATAAATAGTTACGTTTTGAAATTTCCGGGATTCATTGGAATTCAACGCCCGCAAATTTGGTTTAGAACCGACGACGTTAGTTGGAGGTTTTAAACGTTTAAATATGCGGGCGTTGAATTCCAATGAATCCCAGGAAATTTCACAAACGTAACTATTTATCGATATTGTAAACCATAAGCGAGAAAGAAAAGTTTTTTGCACGGACTCTTTCGTATGGCGACGTGATCCGTCACAATTAGGTCATCGAGTCACACGCTAGAATTCCGCAACCTGTCAAGTTGAACTGATGGGCTGAATGAGCGAAAGCAGGTCCGTTTTCATGCTAACAGAGGTGTATAATCCAGGTTCAGAAAGTAAAAGTCCATCCCAGGATATTGTTCCAGCCACAGAAGACCTGGCAGCTGACACTATTCTTCAGCTGGGTGGTAAAACTAACAAGTCAAATCTGCTGACAGGAGTTTATGGTTGGAATGAAAACATGGGAGGATTTTTACTTTCTGACCCCTGGATTATACACCTCTGCATGCTAATGTATTCATGAGCAGGTGAAAAGGTCCTGTCATTTCAGGCATGTCGAACACTATTCAACAAGGGTAATTAACCAATCAGATTGCGGAAAAAACCTACTATTGGTTTACAATAACAAGTTCATCTGGTTGGGACTTCAAAGTCATTCCACATTTTCTGTAAAATGTCGATAAATATTTGAAAGTGAATCTTTGAGACTGGAGTCAATGTGGGGGTTAAACAGACTCATGAAGACGGTGGCTTTTAAGCCTGATTTTTAAAAGCATTGTATGTCTAACCATGATATGTCACAGCACATTCTGGGGTATTAGTTTCACATAGAAAAAAGAACTCCCCTTTGCTTACTCTGCGGCACAAAGTGCAGACAACTGCTTGATTGTTTTAATTTTGTATTTCTGGTAGCAGTGCGTCATGGACTGTTCCACAGGAAAGTCAATAATGGACTGGAATTGAATTTAGAACAGTAGCTTTTCCACGACAGTTTGACATTTCTTTGCTAATTGTCTCCAATGTTGGGTGTGTGTAATGAGAGCGAACTTGGATGAGAACAATGGATGTCCAAGAGAAACTCAAATTTGAAGCACAAGACCTAATCAACTCACAGCGCACGCCTCCTTGTTTTACTGAGCTAATGGCATTCAATGCGGGTGTTCTCCTGTGGCTTATTATTGCAGTTGAAATCAAAAGAAATCTCCTGATCTCTTAACTACATATTTCCTGAATATTGTCACCTGCACAAAGCTGCTCTAAACAGATATTTATAAAAAATTAGTTTGAGGGTTGAGAGCTGAGTACAATTAGTTGTGTTATTGCCATGGTTGTGGAAAACAGCTGTTATATTTTTAGGGAGGGCGGTTGCGTGCTGCATTTTTTGCATGTTTAGCTGTTCTTTCTCTTTCTGTGTCAGGAGCATTACTGCACACTATACTAATATCGCTTTATAATTTAGAAGTTCAATGTCCACATTCTATTGAAACAATGACCTTATAAGCTAATCCTTATCCTGAAATCATGGTCTACTGAAAATTTTGGGAGTTTTCATTGCTATTTGAATTAGTGCTTTAATTCATGGTTGGTAATACTTTTGAAGACGCCTTGAAAACAATTGAATTGTAAGAAACCTGGTTGAAACCATGCCTTGATTGAACAATTTTATACATACAGTAACTTTTCCTTAGGGTAAAACGAATAGCTTGAGAAACTGTTATTTGTGTTGCGCTTGCTTGGGAATTCTGACTGAGGATGTTAACCAAGGGCAGCTGACTGAAAAGTTGGAATGTAGACGGCCTCAGCTTCACTGTGTGTAGTTGAGTTTACTCCCAAGTCTAACCGATGAATGACCAGCACAAGCGGTGTATTCTTCCATCACTGTGATCGACCAGTAGAATGTTCAGAGCCAAATGATCTCTCACAGAGCACCACGACCCTTAAAAGGGTTATATGTACCAGTGGGAATCATAGTTTTCTGTTAGAGTTGATTTAACTCAAAAAATTATTGTGTTTCTGAAAGAATGTACTGCTTATTCAGAGTGAAAACTTCGGCAGTTGACAACGCATATATTGGAGGACACACAAGTTAGTTTGTGCTCTAGAGGCGTGACAGAGGACGCTGTAACCGGTTTGCTTACAATTTCAAAAGAATAATAAAAATATGATCTTTGAATAAATAATGTGCAGATGTTCTATGCTTTACCCTCTGCTTCCTAAATGGGCAAACAGCTGCGATGTCAGCTCTTGAATTTATTACGTGTGCTTTCTGTAATTTGAGACCAAGTGTACATATGCTCCATGTACTCTCTGTATTCTGAGTGCGTGACATGCAGTATTACTAATCTATTTCAATATATCTTGCAGATTTTCCCTATTCCACATGTTAGGTTTAGAAGCATTTATTTAACCATTTCTGAGATGAAAAACATAATTAATATTTTTTTATGAGCTGTTTGGTTCTGATATTCTTGATATTTCCGTTTAATACAAATCAATTTAAGAAAGAAATCCTCTCAGAATTTGCATGCTTTTAGATTTTGTGTTTAAGTACAGTAAAGTCGATCTTGTCATTTTGAATGAGGATTTTTCTCTATTTATGTAAATTTTATGTGGGCTGGCTGTGCCACTCCAAGCTGTTTTTCTCCTCCCAGAAGAACAGTATTCAAAAACGGCATCCATTTTTCTGGAGCATATTTTGGTTCTAAATGTTCCCCAAGGGTGTCATAACTCACAAGGATCTCATCAGACTGCTCCTTTTATGGTAAACTCTTAAATTTACAAATGAAGTGGAGGCTGTAGTTAAATTCCATATATTTCACACCACATTGCTAACTTTTCATGGTAGGATTAGTTAATGAAAGGCTTTTATAAATGTGGAGTCGAAAAGTGACCTTAATATTCAGGTCTGCATAATTGGAACCAGAGCAAGATGAAAACCTTGATATTTTGTCTATTTGCAGCTATTTTCGGCTAAGAGGCAAACATTAGCCAATTTCCTAGTCATAGGTCAAAAATCAAGAGCCATCTTTCAAAAGCTTGCATATATGAGGGTGGCACTTGACTTATTAGTCATGTTCATTGTTTTACCTGCAGATTGATTTATTTTGTTTAAAAATATGGAGTTGATATTTTAAAGAGCACATAGGGATGACTAGCAATAGGTTGAAAGTATGTAAAAAAAACTACAGAATGATTCTCTATCTCTTGAGGATACGTTGAGTGCTACTTCTGTAAAATCAATTTTAGAGCTAAAATAGTGATGAAGATTAATTGGACAGACTGTGATGAGGAGACTCGGGAAAGAGCGTTTGGCGAGTCTCTCTGTGGTGTGCTCTCTTCTTGTCTGAAGGCAGGCCATTTCTGTGGTGTGGGGTACATCAGCCATGTTTTTTTTTTTTGGCCAACCTGCCTTCAGTACTGATCTGAACTACAGAATGCAGACTGTACGCCATATAAGAGTCAGGCAGGGCAATGTTGGGCATGAGTAGACTTGCATTGCACTTCATGTTGTGTTTATTAAAAGGTCTTGCCTCCGCAGGAGGACGTCGGTCACAAGCCCCAGGTCCCAAAGGAGTCCTCCTCAGCCAGAAAACGCAGATCCAAGAAAAATTCAGCCAAGTAACATTTGTGAAATGGGGCAAATTTGTGCTTTTCACCTTCTTTGTCATGCTGATATTCAATTTTTTGTTTTAAGACACATTTTGTTTGTAACTTTTTCTGATAAGGCTGTGTGTCTTACCTCAAAAATCAGGATATAAATAATTTTGCAATAAAAATAGTGAATATCGTTTGGAACTTAGTCTTTCTACGTCTGGAGCTTGTCTTGTATTTGAACATAATCTTGGATCATCTGCCATTGTGGAATTACCAAGCACCTAAGCAAAGCTTTGGGAGGTCATGAGGACAAATGCAAGCCATAATCTCATAAAAAACATCACCTTGGTCGGCCGCTTTTTTGATTGCATAGTTTCTTACCCCTCATATTATCCTGACCTGAAAGACTACAGTGTAAATTATTTGATTGAGTGCTTCTAATAGAACGCAGACATGCTATATTTATTGACATTAAGTGCTGCTGCATAGCGAGCTTCTGATAGCCATTTAGAAAGCATAGAACATGTCAAATGAAGATGCCTGTGTACTGTTTACAGTAAACGTCTCTCCTAAACCACTAAACTATCTTTAAATAAACCAGCACTATGGCAACCTGGTGCAGTTCAGCAGCTAAGAAGCTGATTGGTCATGCAGAGCACTGTATTATCAAAGCTGAATTGTTTTTTCTTTTCTTTTTTTTTTTTTTAGTCAGTTGAACATTCCCATTTGCGAGCACAGAGGATGCACTCGGGAGGCATATAAGGGAGGAAGCTAGTTAAATGTCGTTGTCCTCTGCTTTGTCTTTTAATTTGATTGTGGGAATGGTATGGAGGAAAAAATATTTATAGACAAATCTGGTCTCCCTAGGGGAAAGGAAGCTGTTGTGTTTATTTGGTGTGACAAGTTCATTTGTTTAAACTCTTATCCACAGCAAAGCTTTTAATTACATTCAAGCAAGCTGAGCTCCAAATATTGAGTAATTCCTCCATGGTGCTTGAAGTTGGTGTCATCTATTCAATTTTGTGGCTAGTTGTGCTGTACTTGTTTCAGAGTTTTGTAATAAGAAAATGGCCTGAGCTGTGAACATTTGTCCAAATTTCTCGCAAACATAGAGACACTTTTTGTTTGTTTATTTTACTCCCTGCCTAATTTGACTGATCGCTTCATGCTTGAGCTAAATCCAAACTGATCTGGGTCAATGTTTAACTGAGTAATGGGAGCTCAGATGGAGAATTCCCTCATGGGTCGTACTGTGCCCTCTGCTGGTGAGACTGATGAAGGTAAATAATGCAACTTCCTAAATGGGTGAATCCAGCCAGAAAAACTAGAAAGCACTCAGAGAGCACGTACCCCCTCCAACGCATTTGTCACTAAGAACTGAGCAAGGCGGCTGCAGATTCCCTAATTATAAATTCATCCCAAAATTGAATCAATTTTCCTTGGCCCATGGCCCACACTCCTCCAAAATATCATTAAAATTGATTGAGAAATTTCAGAGAAATTTTCTGGAAAAACATGCAGACTGACAAACAAAACGATTTACAAACAGACCTGTGCTGCAAACAGACATGGGTGAAATGACCATCGTCCAACTTTGTTGACGGAGGTATTAAGTGTTGAAAATGCAAACTGCTTGCAATGAGTGAAGTGAGGCTTTAATTTCCAGTTACAGCTTGTAATTGCTTCCCAAGTGCTTGCTTCTAGCTTTTACCTGATGTAAAAAAATCAATTAGATGCTTTAATTTGGCGGGATATATTTAAATACAACCCCAACTTGGGGAAAAAAGGGATGGTGTGAAAATGCGCATAAAAACAGGGAGCAATGATTTCTAAATTCACTGTGAGTTGTATTTCATTGAAAATAATATGAAAACGAGATGCTTAGTGTTATTTTTGGTCAGCTTCATTTTATATGTAAAGATAAATCCATTCTACCTCCGACACATTCCAGAAATAGTTGGGGTGGGGGCAATTTAGGACTTGCAATAAGGTAGAGAAATTTTGAATGATGATGCGATTTGAAACAGTTGATATTCGTAGGTGATTGGACTCATGATTTGGAACAAAAACACCCAGGAAAGGCCTAGTCCTTCAGGAGCAAAGGTAGGTCAAGGATTGCCAATTTGCCCAATAATGTGTGAAAAAACCTTGCAAAGCATTAAAAACGATGCTTTAATAAATAAATAATATAAATACATATATTAATAATATAAATAAATGTATTAAATAATGCTTTAATAAATAAAATAAAACGATGCCCCCAATAAAAATCGGAGGAGATTTGGATATTTTACCATCTACAGTGCATGACATTATTAAAAGATTTAAGAAATTTGAGGGGATTTACGTTCTTATAGAGCAAAGGAACAAGCCTGAGCTAAATACCAGTGATCTGCGATCACTCAGACAGCCCTGCATAAAGAAAAGCCATTAATTACCACATGAGCTCAGGCTTACTTTTGCCTACTTTTGTCAAGTACTACAAAATGTAGTTACATCATCAAATACCATTTAAAACTACATGGTGCAAAATGAACCCGTATTTTAACATTTTGAATATTTTGAACCCGTGTTCAGGGGCACTGTGGACTTCTCTGGGCTCAAAGGAATCTGTGATGGCCCTTGAAACCGTGGAAATGTGTATTGTGGTCAGAGGAATCAATATTTCAGGTCTTTTTTGGAAGAATTTGATGCCATGTGCTCCAGACCAAGGAACAAAAGGGCTACCTTGACTATTTTTAGCAAAAAGTACCAAAAGCACCAAAAGCTGTCATTGTATGGAGTTGTGTCAATACCCCTGGTAAAAGTAACTTGAGCTTTAGTGAAGCCACTATTCATTTAGAGCAAGTTATGCTGCCTTCAAGGTAACATCTTTTCCAGGAATGTCCAACATATTTAATCAACGCAAAGCAAAACTACAGTACTTTCTGCACGCATTTCAAAGGCATAGCTTCATAAAAAGGGGGTGCGGGTGCTGAGCTGGCCTGCCTGCCGTTCAAAAATTAAAATGAGTGGCGCATTTTGAAATGCAAAACGTGACAAAGTAGACCCCGTACTGTTACTTCATGTCTTGTTTGCGGGAGGAATTGGACAAAATTACATCTGGAACATTTAGTCACATTGTTTCTTCAGTCGGTAAACGTTTATTCAGAGTTTAAAGAAAGATTGGCATCATTACAGAATGGCAAATACTTTTCTGTCTCAACTTTCATTGAAATTTGTTGCAAGAATCAAAACTGAAACGCGTTCATTTTAAAAAATCTATAAAATCCAGGGGGGTGAAACATCAAATAATTTGTAGATTTTGTTAGTATCACAATCTTTCAGTTTGCTGAAAAAAATTAATACTGAAAAATTGTAAAGGTTGTGCTTCATACACAGTTCAGGTGCAAGGAGGACAGGAAGTTGAGGACTGGACTCAGGTGCAAGGATGGACTTGGAAGAATTATTATGCGTACTGCGCAGCACAAGGCCTGAATGAAGCAAAACTAAACAAACAGGAATTGAGGTTCCTTAATAAACACTCTTGGCAGACTCTGGGCATTAGCTGCAGTAACAATGTATTACAAATAGACAACAAACAGGAATCGATGTTCCGCCATATATACTGGAATAAACTATAACAGCGCTAAGTGTAAAGAGTTATAGTTGAAACACACGAAAAGCAGGGATTTGCATCTTCTACAAACACTAGAATACAACAGACGAAGTTACGAGACTTCGCAATGACTGAGTGCGGAGCTTGGTCTTAAATAGCACACTGCTACCACTCAGTGGAAATGACGGGCAGCTGCAGGTAATGATGAGGAGTTGAGGAATGCAGTCTGAGTCTTAAAGTGCACCTATTATGGTTTTTTATTATTTTAATGTTGTAGCGTGAATCATATGGTTTTTATGCACATTTAAAAGGTCTGTGTTGGAAAACGACTCGAAGTCAACTCTAGAAGAATCACTCTCTGCCGCATAACTCACTGCTCCAGAGCTGACTGAAACGCCCCAATTGCTTCTGGCCATTTTTTTCATCAGTTAGTGATATCACCATTTGAAATTTTGCGCCAAGTAGATAGTTTGGCACGCCCTTGAGTCAAATGGGTTTCACCCACAAGGGTTAATCGGTATTTGCTTCCAAAGCAGTAATCCACTTATGGTAAGGGTCACGAATAGTGGACCAATCACAAGTGGGTGATCAAGTTGACCAATCACAGCACACTGGGTTTTTCGGGAGGGCGGGGGCGGGACTTTCAATGGAGCATTTCACAGACAGGTACTGTCTATACTATACTATATACAGGTACTGTCATATAAAATAACTTCACCTCATTATGCCCCCGCCCTCCAAAGAGGAAAGGCGGCATTATGTCGACGTCGTGTCCGTCTGTTTTCCGTTCGTCGTCCGTTAACTTTTCGTTTCCGTGGGATAACTATAGAATCCCTCGTCGGATTGATGCCATTTCTTAATGGCGTATTGGGAGTGGCTAGGGGAAGGTTCCTTTCGAAAACCAGCATCGTGCAATATCTACAAAATGACTGCCACAGCAGCCATCTCAATATGCCCTTGATCAACATACAGGCGGGGGCATATGCCACGCTCTGCGTTGCTCTTGTTTTCTTTAATTTCCTTCCACACTATGCAATTAAATTGGCCTACACAATTTTATTTGAGGTAATAGGCCTCCACAAAACATTTGAGTTCACCACACTATCAGGGTTTACAGTGTATTTGATAGCCTAACACAACCCCCCCCCCCACACACACACACACACACATGCATGCACACACTGCACTTTAAAGGACATATTTGTTTTTTTTTTCTTCCATGAACCTAACTTACCTTGGTTTTGGAATCAAATTCATTGAAATGAGATAACAGGTAAAAAACAAGCCAAAGAACAGCTGAGATCTCATTTCCCTGTCATTTTTTTTTTTTGTTTTGCATTTTTCTGTGCCTTAATCTTGCACATCATCCAAATTGAGTTATGAGAAAATAGATCAGTACTCACCATGCTATAAAAAAAAAGTATTATGTGTCTGGTTGTGGTTTTTATTACAGTATACGCATTGATATTAAACTGTCTCTGAGTGACTGGGAATTCTCGGTTTTAAAATTACAGCTCTTGCGCTCAATTCCTTTACTTTGTTTGCGCTGCAAGTAACTGCATGTTTCTCCCAGGCCTTCGGCTTTGAAACAAAGGAGGGTAAATTATGAGGTCAGACCATATCATTATAAATAGAAACACACTTTGCTCTTATTTTGATTCATTATAGACAGAGGTGCATATATCCAAAGTACTCAGTAAATGCTGGACTTTGGTTTTCAAGCCACAGGCAAACCTTCTGGCCATGTCATACAAGGAACATTTGAATCTATGGCCTCATATTAGCTGAATATTGGATCATTTTATTTTTGAGTACATTAAATTTGAATGCTGAGATAACTTTTCATTTTATTTCAGAGACTACATGGCATACAGCATTTCAGAATACGTTAGGCTCCCCACATTTATAATGCAAGGATTCTACTGCTCGCTATGTTTTTCTCATGGACATTATTTATTCATTCATTTTTAATACAATATTCACATTTATAGAATCACAGTCCGCTCTGTGATTCAACAGGCACAACATCCTTGTTGAAGTGTGCATTTGCTGAGAAATGTCTCATATGTGAAGCAATATTGTTTTATCAGAAATAAAAAAAGCCTGCCTCAACTTTCAGTTCTACGAATGGGTTGAATGTTTAAGCCAGTGGCCAGAAACCTGCTGTTGAGCCATAATCTGTTCCCATTCACAGCGCATAATTGTTAGTCAAATAGAATATCAGTGATCTTATTATTGCATACACGGCATATGCAGACCTGTTTATTTTACTCCATTCTCTATAGGCACAGGGACCTTGTAGCAATCTCTTTGACATCCTCTGCCAATATATGATATCACAATACATATCAGTGGAAAATAGCCATCTGAGAGTAGCTGCAGACATGTGGCAGTTTCAAACAAACAAATTCCTGAATGGCCAAGTTCTCATTTGTATTTTTTTCTGGTTGTATTATTGACTCAAGAAATGTGTGTCAGGGCCAAAGTGCTGAACAAAGCCTGCAGGATTTAGTACATGCAAAATGAGTCAAATACTCCAGCCACCTGGCTTTGATTAGTCATGTACGTGCCATTGAGCATTAATATGCTAGGCAAATGAAACTTCAGTTTAACGATGAAACAATGTTATCTCAGTCTGATGGGAGATAAGCTCGACTTTCAAGTTAAAAAACAAAGATAAAAATTCTATGTCATCTGAAAGAAATAAGTTATGTTTAAAATTGTTTAAGGATATAAACACTTGGTCTGGCTTAGTAACAAAGCCAGATGTTTGACTTTTCTTTTAGCAGGAAAGTTATGAGGGACATCCAAAACTCCTGACTGTTATAACAGGCTCTTGGCTTTCCACACATTCCTAAATTACCATGTAATTTAAAACCTTGTTTTCATTGCACAATGCTGGAATGCCCCATTCTGCTCAGTGTGGTTACAGTCGTAATGTAGAACACAAAATGTCTGTTTTATTGTTTAATAAAACATATTTGGTCCAAAATATGAATGAGGTAAAGATTAATTTTTGATGAGGTTGTAACCTTTTGTTCTCTTAACTGCATAGGAGCTTGTATGGACAGGACACAATTTGTTTGGCTGATGTTTTTTTTACCACCGAAAGATCTGTGAAAATATCAGAGCCCTCTTTTTTTTAGGAGCCTGTTAAGTCACATTAACTCAGGCATTGTTCTTGGTAATATATATCAGGCATTCATATAATGAACACAACAAAATGCTATGTCTTGGCTGAACTCAGTAAAAATAAAGCCCATAGTAATAAAGCCCAAATCACATTATATAATGGTGTTTATTATATTCATGGAGGACACCATTAACGTCACTTATATAATGGAATTCATTGGGTCTTTAGGGGTAGTTGCGTAAATCAGTAATTCCTCCTTGTACATGCTGCAATAAATCAACTTCACGGAACACCTTCTGTGTCTGTTTCGCTTGAGTAATTTTCCTGTACCTGAATGTTTTAAAACATGTCTTATCAGCTCCAATATGCACTCAAATTTACTTCTATGGTCTTTCAAAGCTAAATACAGTGGCAAAGTTCAATTTTATTGACATTCCAACATTTTTCACTGGGTACAGTTAAGGATATGAGTAGTATAACACGAGATGTATGAGAACATATAGTTCTTGAAATATTGTTTTCCTTTATGAGAAGAGAGTATAGCTTAATACCAACCTTGTACTGGTAACACTTGTTTATTATATCTGGCTGGGAAAGAGCAGGGTTGGTAGAATTTGTCCTGACAGGACTTGGCATGAAATACGTATGGGTTGATAAAGGTTGATAAAATGAATAAATAGGTAGAGTGATAATATTCAAGTGAATGTGAGTTGACGAAACTTTCACTGATTCCAAGAAATATCCTATTATAATTGTTTCATACAGGGGTGTTCATTGGTAGTGCATATATATATAGGTTGTTAGATTGATTTGAGTTTCTGTATATTCCATTGAAATTAAAATTTTGACCATAATCAGCCCATCCAAATATTGTTAAAATTTATAAATCAATTTGGAAATTGGCTGGAAAATATTTTAGGAATGTATTCTCAGTGGGTGATGTTGATAATTATTGGTGGTTAATAAATAAAAAAAACCTCAGAACTTGATTTGTTTACTGCCAGTTTTCAATTTTTCCAACGATATGCTGTTAGATATGCATGTAGGGCACTGAAATTCTTCCATATTTTAACTTCTGATGCTGGTTTTGTTCAGACTCCTGGTCAGTTAGCATGTGATTAGAAATCATACTATCAGCCAGCTGGAGAAATAGAAGTGCGGTCACACAAGGAGTGAAATATGCTTTGTCTTTTTGATAAATAGTGGTGTAAGCATGTACATGTCCATTTGTTCCCGATACAACCTGCAGTCCCGCTGAGACAAGACATATTTGCTGCTCTATCCAGTGTGGCGGGAACAACGTCTCTGAAGGCAGCAGGGCTTCAAAAGGAATGGCTGGATACATGATAGCTGTGTAATATAATTGAATCCGAAATTTTAAACCACCTTGAGTAATGAGCTTTGATGGTGAAATGGGTGCTCTCCTTTGGTCTTTTTTTTTCAATCTTTTGCATATACCATGTACTGCTTAACCCTTTATTTTCTGTTATGGTATTAGGACTTTTATAATTTAAATGTGAGCGTGTGTTGACGTTACAGCTGAAAGTTAGGTTGTATAACAACCTGAATTATGCATTTTTAATAACAAACATTAAGGCGGGCTTATCAGACTTCTACTGTAATGAATTGCATTTTTTTTTCTCTGTAACAGTTTAAATAATGCAAATGCCATTGTGTCAGAGATATTGTAATGGGTTGTACCTAGTAGGTGCACTCTTGGCATACAGGCAATATCTAAAAGACTTTAGCTTAATAGAAGACTGAATCACCAGCAGGTAAGTCAAGCAGCAAATCCAATCACTGCTCTTTTTTACATGAATACATGAAAATAAAATGTCATCATCTGGGATGTATAACACAGGATCAGTTAACACTGTTATCTCATGGGCCTCTGTAGTTCTGTCGTGTGCGAGTTTCATCAAACAGAAATCAAAATACCAGTGTATTGTTGCCAGATTCATTTTTGGTCTTTTTTGTTGCCTCTTTCAGTGGTGAAAAAAAAAAATTGCTGAAATTTTTCCTGAAAATGAAACTAGTTGTTGGAAAAGTGGCTTAATTTCCTTGTGTTACTTGCAGAGGTTGCTATTATTGCATAACCACAGTCTACTACGAGGGCCTCTTTCTTCGTAATGGTTGGTCATTTTGATTACTCTGGTTAGGGTGATCTGAAAGGGTGAGGTAAATATTTCCCATAATTCCCCTTTAATTTCCCCTTGGCTTTATTTTCATTTGCAATCAAAATTAGCCAAAATGATACCAAAACTGAAGGATACCTCAACAACAACAGCAAAAACAAATTAAAGCTGCAAGCAGCATTTGAGGTGTCAAGAACAGCCACGGCCTGTGTGACAACAGACGAGTTGATTCTTTGCTTAAGAGTTGATCCTAAGGTGAGAAGAATTTGCCACGTGAATATGAAAAAGTTTAGCATTCATATTGCTCTTGCACTGCATCATTATTGTTACATTTCAGGCTGCTCTCCATGGTCCAACTGACCACCGAAGACTTGATTCCCCAGTTAAAACCTGATTTGGTTTTTTTGTGCATTCATGAGCAATTCGCAGTTTCTATCTGAAAAAGTACAGCATTTACACTGAACTTTCTGTGCAGCATCTTTGTCCTCCAATACGATGAAATAATGCATATTTGTCTTGTAAAATCAATGTTGGATTTTATAGACTAACACAAGATGGCCTCCAGATATCATATTTAATCATCATAATTACTTGTATTATAGAGTCTTGAGTTAAAGAAGAAATATTTGTGTTTAATAACCAAATTGCCAAAATATTACCGGCAAGTTCATCTGTCTTCTTTATTGGTGTCTTTGTCTTCAAATGAAGCACACGAGTTGTCCTATCAATGCCATAGTTCAAAGACAAAACTTATGATGCCTTCTGCATAACATCGATCATTTAAGTTCTTGTCATTGGTGCAGAACCACTGAAGTAATTAGCTTGGCTCAGATTCACTCTGCAAAACAATGAATGGACTCGTGTGCAACCAGTTACAAGCCAAGTATGGCATTAATCTGCACAGAATCAAGAGTACACATGCAGGACTTTTGCAAATCTAGGCTACATTTGGATAATTTTATTTTTGTTCAGGAAAGTTGCTAACTTTTTGGAAATGACCCAGCAGTATTTCCATGGCAGCCAAGATAAGGGCAGATCAGACTCTATGAATGCTTGAAAAAAAAGTGCAACATTGCTTACTTACTTATCTGTTTTAGCATAGGGTACACTTTACTATCCTTTGCAAAAAATAAAATAAATAAATAAATACCTGTAATGTCCTCCCAAAATTCCTTGCGCTGGCAGTATTTAAAGCGATACACCATCCATCTGGTTGTTCAGGAAAACAAACAAACGTGACAGACAAGGGGCGCATGATGCCATCCCCTAATGTAAGCGCAGTCCCATTCTCTTAGCACCATGATTGTCTTTTCCTGTCCTTATATGAATTCTCCTTTAGCATCATCACATTAACCTTCTTTCCTTAACCTCATGGTGTTTTCCTGTGATAATAAGGAATAGTGGTTAGGAATTAGTCGTTAGGAGGTATTTATTTATGTGTTTATTTATTGTTATTTGAATGCAGCCTCTGTTCTCCTTTTCTTTGGGTGTTTGGGCTTAAGATTTTCTTGGGAACTCACGCACCTATTATTAGTTCCATGAGGGTAAAAATATGGGAAGTCGACAGAGGGTGAGTTCTGCTGTATAATTTCAATGTATTTCTTGGTATTTGTTACGTTTATATTTGGGTTTGTAAACATTTTTAAGATTGTTTATATTTTTGAAATTTGTTTAATGAAAATATTTACGGTGTATTTATGTGGGAGGATATCTGTGTCAAAATTAACCATGAAATAATATGTGCATGCCAATAATCTGAGCAAATACCCGTAAGGGTGCCATTAATTGTGAAACCTTGATTTGGAGGGAACTGCTCTTTATTTAAATCAGTAAATTATTTTGGTTGGTTCCTTTGGAGCATTAATATCTAACAGTATTTCTCACATGCTGTCGTGTATGTGACATATGTCATGAAACATACAGTTTCTCTAGAAATCTATTTTTTTAGAAGTTTTTTTAAAGAATTGTTTGTGCATTGCCAGTCAGGGTGCCAGTAATTTTAGAGACCACTGTATGAGGGTAACAAAATGCAGGAAGTAGGCAAAGGGGGAGTTTGGCTGTATAATCCGAATGTATTTACAACCCCAATTCCGAAATAGTTGGGACGAAGTGTAAATTGTGAATAAAATCAAAATGCAATGACTTTCAGATCACATGAGCCAAGATGTTGTTTACAATAGTACTTAGATAACATTTCAAATGTTGAAACTGAGACATTTTACATTTTTATTCACAAAATGAGCTTATATCAAATTTTCTGGCTGCAACAGGTCTCAAAAAAGTTGGGACACAGGCAAAAATGGGCTGAAAAAGCTATTAATATACGAGAGAATCAGCTGAAAAAAACATTTAGCAAGTGATTAAGTTAACTGGCATCAGGTGTGTGACATGATTGGCCATAAAAGGGATGTCTTAGAGAGGCTAAGTGTCTCAGAAGTAAAGATGGCCAGAGGCTCTCCAACCCGTGAAGGCTTGCATAAAAAAATTGTGGAATACTTTAGAAACAATGTTCCTCAATGTAAAATTGCAAAGGCTTTGAAGGCCTTATCATTGACAGGGCATAACATCATCAAAAGATTTAGAGAAACTGGAAACATCTCTGTACGTAATTGACAAGTCCGAAGACCTTCACTGGATGCCTGTGATCTTCGGGCCCTCAGATGTCACTGCATCACTCACTGACGCGATTCTGTCATTGACATTACTAAATTGGCCCAGGAATACTTCAAGAAACCACTGACAGTAAACACAGTCCGCCGTGCCATCCACAGATGCCACCTAAAACTCTATCATGCAAAAAGGAAGCCATTGTTGAGCGTGATCCAGAAGCGCCGCCGTATTCTGTGGGTCAAGGCCCATTTAAAATAGACTGTAGCAAAATGGCAAAGTGTCCTGTGGTCAGACGAGTCCAAATTTGACATTCTTGTGGAAATCATGGGCGTCGTGTCCTCCGGGCGAAAGAGGAGAAAGACCACCCTTCCTGTTATCTGCGTTCAGTTCAAAAGCCAGCATCTCTGATGGTAAGGGGATGCATTAGTGCATATGGTGTGGGACACTTGCATGTTTTAAAAAGCACCATGAATGCTGAAATGTATATAAAGGTTTTAGAGCAAAATATGCTCCCCTCCAGACGACATCTATTCCCGGGAAGGCCTTGTGTATTTCGGCAGGACAGTGCTGCAGCTATTAAGACAGCATGGCTTCGTAGTAGAAGAGTCTGTGTGCTGAACTGGCCTGCCTGCAGTCCTGATCTTTCACCGATTGAGAACATTTGGCGCATAATTTTTAAAAAAGTAATCAAAGGAGAGCCAAAACTCTCCAGCAGCTGGAAGCCTGTATTAAACAATGGTGGGATCAAATTTCAATGGCTAAACTCAAGAAACTTGTCTCCTCAATGCCCAGACACTTCCATTCTGTGTTAAAAAGAAGAAGGGATGCTACACAATGGTAAACAGGCCCCTGTCCCAACTATTTTTGAGACCTGTAGATGCCATCAAATTTGAAGTGAGCTCATTTTGTGGATAAAATTGTAAAATTTCTCTGAATAAAATACTGGCTGGTGTGATTTGAAAGTCATTGCATTTCGATTTTATTCATTTACAGTTTGTCCCAACTATTTTGGAATTGGGGTTGTATTTATGTAAAATATTTATTGGTTTATATTTGGGTGTGTAAATATTTATTAAGATTGTATTATCTCAGAATGCCTTTTGTGTTTCCTTCCATTCAGGAACTTGCATGTCTATTAATAGTATTGTCTCCTTTTGGTGGTAAAACTTCATATTTTGAATGTAAAGTGTAATCTTTAATTATAGTACTCTTCCTTGTTTGCTTAACAGGAACAAACTCCCAAGCCTTTCTCGCAAACTCCAGGATTGTGACTGCGTTCTTGTTAATCCTCTCCCAGTCTGTTCCTCTGTCCAGTGTGTTGGGAACAAGCTCCAAAGCCTAATATGGTCATAAGGATTGGGATATTGTGCATGCTGTCTCCATTCTTTTTGACAGTTCGGCTGTGATGAAGTGTGCACTCCATCTGGTCGTCATCCCGGAAAGCCACTGGCCAGCCATTGGCTACGACCACACAGTTGCGCCTGTAACATTTGAACTGAGTTGTGGCATTCTCTTCTGGGCTCCGTCCCACTGTTACTGTATATCTATCAGTAAACCCTACTATTGGATTGTTCTCTGCCTCTGCACTTGGTTCCTGGTCTGGATCATAACACATATGTTTTTGTAATGGTTTTATTATAAATATTTCGAGCATTGGTTCCCAAACTCAGTCCTGGGGACCCACTGTGTATGCTGGTTTTTGCCCCAACCACAGCTCAAATCCTAGAGTGCTAATGAGTCGTTAATTGTTCTTAATTGCACTATTCTTGTTCTTCCGGATTATTTACCCTTTTAGACCACATGCCAAAAATGGTGTGGCGTCTATGGTGTCTAACATAAAAAAGTGGACATTTGCAAGTGACAACATGAAACTATGAAGTGACAGCTAATTGATCTAATTGAGGACATGTGGTCTTTAAACTAACTAATATTCGGCGATTATGAATTCATGGACAAAGTACATTATAAAGCCTGCCCCAGAAGGTACAACTTTGCCTGAGGCAAGTGATACACGTATACTGCATCAGGCAATGCTGCACCGTGTAGGGATGGTTTTTGCTGCGCGTGACAGTGCAGCAGCGTATCTAGCATGCTAGATGTTTTAGCATCACGCGATGAAGTTACTCACCGTGTGGGGGCTACCTGCTACAATGTTACATGTGCTCCACCAATCACAATGTGCAGACCCGTCATATGATGTAGAGAGGAATCACATGATACAGAAAAATGGCGCCACCCTCTGAAACTTTAACCAACATCTTGGCTGAGGATAAATTAGTTGAATTGTGGCCAATTCAGTTGAGCTGCTGCACTGTCACCTGAGGAAGTTACACAGCACAAACCACCCCCCACATGGTGCAGCATTGCCTGATGCAGTATACATGCATGTCACTTGCCTCAGGCAAAGTTGCACCGTCTGGGGCAGGCTTAATAAGTCAAACCTGTTAATGTTACCTGCGTGGTTTCAGGACAGAACTTCAACGCCTGCGTTCAGCACCACCCTAATCGGCAGCTTATTGATTGATCACAGTCTTGCATTTGATCACATAAAAACGTACCGCCACCTTGGCTTGGTGTGATTACTTGGAATCCATCGAAATAAACTATATAAATGCAAGGCTTTGAAACATCATGGAATGCATAGCCGTCTCTGTCATAATGTGGTTTAAGGGGGCACAACATCCCACTAATCTGAGAGGCAACTAATTAAAAAAAAAAACAAAAAAAAAAAAAACACTTGTTAAAAAGCTGGTTTCGTAATTCTGGTTGGAACATACATACACTTTATTGAACCCCATGGGGTAATTTGTCCTCTGCATTTCACCCATCCTATATTTATGTTAGTGGATAACTGGTTCAAAGTAACCCTGGGAATGATATATGCCAGCCAAACAACAAAAAAACTAAGACTGGAAAACTGATCGGTGAAATAATTAAATAAGAAGGACTAAAAAAATCTATTTCTAATTGAAAGCCCCTGGTATCTGCTAGATATGAGTAATATTTGTGTCAAGTAAATAATTTTTACTGAGGAAACCATTGCTGACAGCTTCTGGTGTTTCCTGCTTGAAACGCTTCAGACAAGCCCCAAGAACAGAATAATCCACTTATCACACAATATATCCTCAGGATGGATGTAAGGTGAGCGCTCTGCGGTGGTATTAAGGTCACTCTGGATGATTTAATTGTGAGTCTCCAAAAATGATTTGTAATAAATTTTGCCACTAATGGATTGATAGTTCAAAATGACCATTCAACCTTTGCGGAATAATCCCTTTGCTTGGCTGGAAATCTTCTCCAGAGTTAACTGCTGTGTAACACGGCTTTTTCTGTAATCATAGGATCTTGCATGTAATAATTCTATCCTTAAGTGCAACCAACAAGCAGGTGCCACCTAAAAGGTTAGTAAGTAAGCACTTTGAACTCACATGTGTTTTTCATCAGTTTTTTGGTAAAGTCATGCATATAGAGTGGAAAATTTAATTGACATTTTTCTGAACAAATAAAAAGCAAGATAAATTTATTCTCACAATCCTGTTTCATCTTACCCAGTCCTTTTCCACGCAGTGCATCTCAACTTATTTTATTGCGTCTGTCTCATGACATTTTACTTAATGTAGTGTAACTGAAATGAACATTCTTGATGGAATGACTGTTCATTTATTACCAATTGCCCTTTGCACCCACACATAAAAAGTCATTTATGGTAATATTGACTCAACAGTCCCCTTGTATTGTATACACATAACAATTTTGCACACAACCTTGCGGAACACAATTTTTCTATGAGACAAAATCTATTTGTTTCTCCATGTTTGTTTCCACTTATTATTAGATTGTTTTACAGGCTCTGCAGGCATTCCCAGCCCCATTTAAACCATCTGCTCAGCCCCTTGGCAGAAGCACTTCATCATAAATTATTGATACCTCCAGTCTCATCGTGGGGCTAATACTCTTTACAACCAATTGCATACAATACATAGCAACTAAATGGGTGCACATAAATGTAAAAAAAAAGTTTATGAAACGAGGCAGCCGATCATCTTTTGTACAACTTGTTGTGAGTAAACTCAATGATTTGCATGGAAGAAGCCATGTTACTCCACTGGATGTAGTTGCTGTTTCAGAAATAGTGTGTGTGTGTGTGTGTGTGTGTGTGTGTATATATATATGCACACATCCACAGTTAGGTCTATAAATATTTGGACATTGAATATGAAAGGTTTACTAATTTTTGATAATGATTTTTACTGGTAAAGGTTTACTGATTTTTAGTAATGTACTTGCATTTGGAATCTGTTGCTGTTAACTCTCACTTTGAAATCCAAAGCACAGTCATTGGTGGTGAAGAAAGCCATTATTAAGCTGAAAAATCCAAACAGACCCACCAGAGAAAAGGTAAAACCATTATTTGCAATCAGCTGGACTGTTCAGCATATTCCTGATAAGAAAGAAAGTCCAGCAGAGCTTAGGAATAGGAAAAGGCCAGGAAGACCACGGATAACAACTGTGGCGGATGACAGAAGAATCTTTTCTGGTTCGGAAAAAGAAACCCATCACAACAGGAAACCAGATCAAGGACGTTCTTCTGTAGGCAGGTGTATTGGTACCAAAGTCAGCAATCAACAAAAAACTATATAAGAGTATCTCAATATTTAGACCATTAGTAAGGCTCAAAAACAGAAAATTTGCCAAGAACATCTAAAAAACTTTTGAAGCAACATTTTCTGGACAGAACAGACAAATATCCACTTGTACGAGAATAATGGGAAGAGAAAATATGGAGAAGGGAATGGACTACTCACAATCTAAAGCATACCGCCTCATTTATGAAGAGTGGTCATGCGTGGGCATGTATGGCTGCCAATTGAGCTGGTTCCCTTGTATTTACTGCTGACATTAGCTGAAGGATGACTTCTGAGTTTAGGTTATTATTATTTGCTTAGATTTAGCCAAAAGCTTCAGAACTCATTTGGGCATCACCTCACAATGTAGATCGACAATGATTTGGAAGCACACTGCAAAAGCAACCCAAAATTTTTAAACCAAAGAAGTGGAATGTTCTAAACACACGAGTCTATCATATGATCTGAATCCTTTTGAGCATGCATTTCACTTGCTGAAGGCAAAACTCAAGGCAGAAGGCCCCGAATACAAAGCAGAAACTGAGGAAAGCTGCAGCAAAGGCCTGGCAGAGTATCACTGGAAAAGGATCCCAGCATCTGGTGATATCTATGGGTTTGAGTCTTTTGGCAGTCATTGACTGCAAAGGGGTTTGCCGTCCGAGTCTTAAAAATGACAGTTTAATTGATGACTGTCTTCGCTTGTCCAATTATTTTTCAGCCCCCAAAACTGCAGAAATGAGTGTAATTCCAATATGGTTTATACAATATTTTTGACAAAAACCATAAATTGAAGCTGTAAGTTTGCACTTCAAATATATTTTGATTGTTTCTTTTCAAATCCATTGAAGTGGTGTACAACAGTTAAAGAATGAATAGTGTCACTGTCAAAATCTTTATGGACCTAACTGCGCATATATATGCCAAATGGATCAATAATAGAATTATCTGAAATCTTACTATTTTGCAGCTGTAAAAAATGAGCAAATCAACTATAATGCTGAAGATAAGGATCCTTGATACAGAATCATTTACCATTATTATATTCCACATAAAATGGCATTTTATAAAGGGGGTGCTACTCCCCCTGCATGCTCTTTGTCTCGTTAAAAAGAGCCAAGAAACATTGAATTATCTCTTTCTATGCCTCTGGCAAAGCAATTACTATTCAATATTTACAGCACAGGATTTTCCATCAACATTTTCCTGTCTTCTAAACAAAAACTACCACTTGTTCATCCCATTAATGTTTTAATTTGGTATATAGCTGTGTTTATCATTACAAAAGCACTGGTTTTCTTCCTGATTTAAGAAGTCCAGAATTCTCACAAATATTATCTGAACAGACTGATTCTCTTTTCAGGGTTTTCATCAACAGCGACTTGTAATTTAATTTATCAAAGATGATTTGTCCTGCCCCATCAGTGTCTTATTGTATCCGAACCATGTAACATGGCTGAACAACTATACTCAGTACATATTTGTGATATGCAGTCAGATCCTTACATATTTGGACTTTAACAAAGTAATTGTGTTATTGTTATTTTTGCTTAATAGCACAGCAGATTGGAGCTGAAATTAAGCATTGAATATAAGTGCAGACTTTCAACTTTAATTTGACAGTAAATCAGGAGATCAGTGTAGGAATTACTTTTAAGAGAAAGAATGTATTTCGAAAATTGACTGCTCAGTGGGTCAATGGGCAGGTTTGTGCAATTCCCTCATTATTAATCTCCCACCACAGTACTAAATGGAGTGGACAATATTGCTATGGAGCTGGTCCATCCATCTGTCCATTCCTGCGGAAAATTAGGAACAAGTTTTCTCAGCAACTATTCCACCTAAATGAATGAAATGCTGCACAATTTATTACTAATGATGACCTTGCTTGCATTCAAAGATGGGATTCCATGTTGGTGGGGGATATTGATGACAACATCTTCTTGTTTCATTCACAAGTAAGCAGATAGAAGGTCAACAGTTACATCGATTACATGTCCTTGTCAAAATAAAGTCAAAAGAACTGTCTCTGCCAGTGAGGCAAGCCATGACCATGGTTACACGTCTTTTCAATGCCAATTACACGTCTTTTTTCTGATCATGCCAGGATACAGTAACTGTCAAGTCTGTGCGCTCCCAGATTGGTCCTTACTCGCACGTACTTTGTAAGTCTTTTCAGCCAGACCACATAATGAAGTGGCCTGGCTCGCATTGAGTTTGGATCTCCGTGAGTTGCGGACAGGATGTGGGCGCAATCCGGATAATTTACCAAATTTTGGCCTTGTGTGATCAGGAATGAGTCTCCCAAGTGCTACAAGCAAAAGGAAGATATGCAAAGGTGAAGGAGAACCAGGCCTGGTGCACAGCTGAGACCTGCTGTCCTCCAGCACTGTGGTCTGACACCACTGTACAAGCTAAACTTGACAGAAATAAAGATACAAAAATAAAGCAATAATTGACAAATTCACCTATGCTCCAGTACTGAGGAAAATAATAGCTGCATTAATTACTCTTCTATGCTTTCCCCCCATCAACAAAGTCTGTCTTATTCCAGCCCTGCCACCATTACAAAATAAAAGAAATATTAATAAAAGAACAAGGCTCTTTCTTGCACCATGAACCATTAAGGGTGCACTTATTGCATGGGAATACATCCATTCAAGAATATATCCGATCATTATCCAATCAGGGAGGAAGCATTGAAGTGTCAAGTGTGGACACTCATATGAACACAGCTGAGTTCCAATGTTGTGCATCCAATCTCTAAATTCCAACTGAGAAGACAAGTGTAACCAAAGTCAAAGGCTTAAAAATCAAAACAAACCCATTAGTCCAGGGGTGTCAAACTGACGCGTAAACGGGCCAAGAGGCTGCAGGTCTTCAATCCTACCAAGCAAAAGCTCACCTGAAGGCACTGATTTAATCAACTGATCTAGGCCTGCACAACTGATTAGTTGTATCAGGTGCGCTTCTGCATTGTTGGAGTGAAAACCTGCAGCCTCTTGGCCCGTTTACGGGTGAGTTTGAAACCCCTGCATTAGAGAGACAGCAAAAACACTAGGTGTGGCTAAATCAACTATGTGGCACATTCTTCAAAAGGAAGAATAAGAATGCACCAGTAAGATCTGGAACACATAGAGGCCCGGAAGACCAAGGATAACAACAGTGGTGGGTGACAGAATCATTGTTTTGCTGGTTAAGAAAAAACCCTCTCTCAACAGTTGGCTCTCCAAGAGGTAGGCATAGCTGTGTCTGAGACACCAATTAAGAAGGTACTCTGCAGAATAAATGCTGAGGGCTCACAAGATGAAAACTCTGGGGGTCAGGGGTATCATGTATTGCATTATTGCTATTTCCGCACAGTTCATGCAATTGCTTTGTCAAAAGTCTTATATTAAAACTAAGTCTACACTTTCTGATCATTCTATTTCAAATCCATTGTGGATATGTTCAGAGCCATAATGAAAATTGGTCACAATTCACATACCTCTGGAGCTCACTCTACAATGAGAATATTCTGCCAAAAGACTGAGGCCTAGTGTGTGAGGTATACTTTTTATAATGTTGAAGGAGTTACTTAGCAGTACTTTTTGCCACCCGTAACTGAGGACAGATGCCTGCCCTCTTCCTGGCAATTTATTGAAATATTATTTGTCTACTAGATGTCACCTCATTACCTCACAGCAAGAAGGTCCTGGGTTTGAATCCCGCCTGGGGCCTTTCTGTGTGTAGTTTGCATGTTCTCCCACGTTCGCGTGGTTTTCCTCTGGGTACTCCAGTTTCCTCCATCAGTTCAAAGACATGCATGTCAGGCTAATTGGAGACACTAAATTGCCCATAGGTATGAGTGAGAGTGTGAACAGTACGTGACTGGTGTGTGCGCCCTGCGTTGGATCAGCGAGCTGTCCAGGGTGCGTCCCTGCCTTTTGGCCACAGTCAGCTAGGACAGGCTCCAGCTCCCGCGCCACCCGGGTGAGGAAGAAGCAGCATAGCTCATGGATGGATGCCACATCATGGTACATTATGCAATGTAAATTAGGTATAGTACCAGTCAAAATTTTGGACACACTTTGCTAATGTCACAGTGCTCTGTTTTTAGAGAAATTTAAATGGCATACCTTCTCTATATAATCTCAAATGGACTCTGGTAAACAGAGGTAAGCAGTCAACAGTTAAAACAGAATTATTTACTCATTTGAATGGTGTCTGGGCGGCATGGTGGTTAGCATTGCTGCCTCACAGCAAGAAAGTCGTGGGTTCGAATCCGGCCTGGGGCCTTTCTGTGTGGAATTTGCGTGTTCATGTGCATGTGTTTTCTCTGGGTACTCCAGCTTCCTCCCACAGTCCAAAGACATGCATATCAGGCTCACTGGAGACACCAAATTGCCCATAGGTATGAGTGTGAGAGTGAATGGTGTGTGTGCCCAGCGATGGATTGGCAAGCTGTTCCCTGCCTTTGCCCATAGTCAGCTGGGATAGGCTCCAGCTTGCCCCGTGACCCTAGTGAGGAATAAGCGGGTATAGAAAATGGATGAATAGTATACAAAATATTAGAATTCTCAAAGAAGTCATATTTTGCAAAGTAAGCAGACAAACAAGCGCTTTCCATTTTCCAACAGCCAAATTAAAGACAAGCTGTTTTGGAACTTGTTGGGCAAAAAAGTTGATGAAAAGCAAACGACAAGTGCAGCACATCTTTGGGAACTTAGACGGCCGCTCAGCAGCAAACTCATTATAATTATAGCCATATGACTCCTCTTATTTAAAAAAAATGTGAGTATGCTCTGTATATATGACAGAAAATGCTGGTTAGTTTGATGGATTTAAGAATTTGATCTCTCTTTTTGCAAAATAAACGGTACCTATTTATTTAACAAGAAAAATGTGGGGATGTCCAAACTTTTGACTGGTGCTGTACATACTCTACACACTCAGCTCTTATTCAGAAACATGCATGCATGCACCATTATCTTTTCTAGGGAACACTATGCAAAAAAAAAAGAGTGAAAAGTGGACTGAACAAATATCAGTTGCAGTTAACTTAATAACAGGATGGCATAAGGGCATCTAATTTGAAAAATGTTTTCCAGGACAAGGTATCATTTTATAGGAATGCATTTTCTGTTATCTCTGTTTACTTTGCTGTGTTTTGCTGGCAAGTGGTGTACCCATAGTGTAAAAAAAAAAAGAATTGTGAATGTGAAAGCATGTAAAGCTCAGTTCTCTCCACCACAAGCACTGTGGAGTTCATAGAGGCTAGTCATTAATTTATCTATCATCTCCAAAGGGAGAAAAATGCTGACAATGTTTTTGTACTCCTGCTCTATGAATTACTTACAGCAAGATGAATAGCATCTGAATCCCTAGGAGCAATCATTTAAAACAGCACCATTTGAATTCAAAACAGGTTTTTAAACCTCAGAACTGTGTCACTATTTTCTACATATGTTGAATACTAATAGAATTTCAGGGCAAAGATGCAAATGACTGAGCCCATCATTCATGTTCTGGCTTTCATGTTGAAAGAATGATAAAAGACAATTTATGATGCACATTATTTAAATTGAGAGAATGAAAATGCGAACGGAATAGCTATTTTCTATTTGTATGAGAAACAATCACTGTGGTGTTTATTCACCACCATATGCATAATTTCTTTATGAGTGAACTAATGTCAGTGCAATCTTATGTGTACACATTCATTACTAATTTACAAATGCAATGCTTAGACATACACCCATATATTTTAAGATCCCCCCCCCCCCCCCTCCCCCCAGAGGAAGCCCAAATGTTCCCAGAAAAAGAGAAAGATGATGCTATAAATCTGCTATACTCACACTGTCACCTACATCAAGAAATCCATGCTATACTGGTCATACTGAAACATACGATCTGTAAGCTAAATTATTACCAGTTATCGTCATTTAATATTACGAGGACGTTTTTGCCAGTCAACAATAATTGTATAATCAGATTGCTGTTTTTTTTTTCACGGACCTGTTCAGACATTGCATGTGTGTGCGTATCATGCTTGACATATTGTTTTAAAATGCAGCTGAGGTACGGCGCGTATTTTGGTTCAGTTATTAAATAAGATGGCTAAGTGCTCATTTAGAATGGGAAGTGCAACTGGAAATCAGAACGTTTTGTTGCACCGCAGGAGCAGTCCTCTCATCGCTCTGAGCGTACATCCGTATCTTTCCTATTTCTCGCATCCTGTCAGAAAAAGTGGCTTAATGGTTGCATTAATAGCCTATATAACTTCATTAACACGAACAAATAATGTTGGTAAAATGATTGATATTCACGCAGCCCACCCCCGCCGCCAAAAGTCACAGGTATGAAAATTTTGTCATCGCCCAATGATTATACGAAAATCAGAGTGGGTGCCAGCACCGCGCGTGCGTTCGCAATAGCGCGGCTCACGTCTACCAGAGAACAGTTTAAAGCAGTTTTAAACTTAATATTGATGCTGTAGTGTCCGGATACCATTTAACTGTCGCTCTTTGCATGTGGCATGGCTTTACACATACTTAAAAGAACAGAAAAAACCCGGGCTAACGAAAAAAAACTGACAAATTAGAAGCGTTATTGGTTTGTCATGATGATATGGAGGAGGCTATTCGCCCCGCGGCGGTTCAGCGCGAAATATCAAAGAGAGGGGCGGACAATAGAATGAAATCTGTTATTGGCCCAACTGCGGGGCAAATGTTGCTTCTCTTATCCGGCCCACCGCGGTGCGAATAGCACAACTGCCTCTTTTGTCGGCCCCGTGGCGGCGCAATTAGCCGCTCTCTTTCCCCCAATTCACCCCGCGGCGGGGCGAATAGCCAATTCCTAATGGGATAGTTGTGTCTAGGCCTAATTGATGTCATGGTACCTGCTAGCAAGTTTCCCTTCAGAGTTCAGACAACACTTTCATTCTCCGGAAGTGTGTTGGCGTAAATATGTAAATAGCTCTACTTACATTGCCTTCTTAAACAGGCCTAGCTCAATTTAAGAGATGTAACCTTCATAAATGTAGGCTAGCATAAGTAGGCTTAGTATAAGTAGTTGGCTAGTTCTTTCTCATTTCCTTGTTTTAGGTATTTAATTCCATCCTTTCCCAACAGGCGATTTAATTCGGTATATTCCATATTACTCACGTTCTCTAAATAACGTACGGCCTACTTGTCTTGTTGGGCCCCAACCCCCAACTAAAATGTAGACATAATTAATATCGTTCTACTTAAGCATGACATTTCGGTAGCTATACCGCTGTGTTGATTTTATACGCGACAAGAACAACACCGCCCTGCAGTATTTCTATATCAATAATTTTTAACGAAATGAACTTGGTTAATAGAGCTTAGCAGTCTATTCACCTAATATCCCTCCTTCCTTAAGATGAAGGAAAACTGCATACATTATGAAAATACCGTGTATAAATGCCGCATCAAGTAAACTACTAAAGCATCCAGCCTACTATATTTCATATTCTAAACAAGCATTGGCTTCTATAAATACCTCGATACATGCTTGGCGGAATGAGCCTGAGGAAAACAGATGAAGTTACGCACATCTCGACTGTAAAATAGACTACACATTTCGCACATTTTGTCATTTTTGTTTCGCTTGCAATCCGCAGCGTCTATTGTTTGCTTCGTTAGTCAAGCTCCCTTTTTTAGCACCTGGGCTAGCTGCTTGCTTCCTTGTTCTCCAGCGGTTCAGTTTCTAGATGTTTGCATAATTTTTGCCTGCCAAACCGTAAAAACGCTGAAGGCATGAGAACCCTGAACTCGCATTTTGATTGCGTTATTATCTTAGCATTTCAATAAACTTCACTTTGCTTAAGGAAGCCATAGCCTATCTATGACAGTGCTGTCCTCTACCAACGAATGCAAAGTGATTAAGTAGCCTACAGAACATTGTGAAACAATATCCATTTTCCGGTGCTCTCTGAGGTGATCAACTGAATATCGTTTTTCTTTTTCAAGAAACTACATTGACACAGCGATAACGCAGCTTGCTACAGCAAGACCAACCATTCCACACAGACTAACTACTGTAAGGACGCGTTTATCGGTTACGTTTGTTTATTGCTTCTTATTGTTAAAAACAATGGCAGAAATACCGTGTTGACACAGTAGTTTCTATATCTCGTGATGCGAGCCAGTCCTATATTTATTGCTGCCCCTCCGCCTGAACCGTTTTAGCTCTGCAAATCCGACTACCAATATCTATCAAGGGCGAGAAACTTGTCATTTATAAAACAACGAAGCCTTCCATCAAGATTAAGTCTGCGTCAAGGCAGTCACACTCTTCATATGACATGTTTTAGATTAAAAATGTACAAAAGTCTGTCTTCAATCAAATACAGTACATGCACTTCAGAAATAAGAGCGCCCTGAATCTCTGCAGGTCTGCAGGAAATGTTCTTTCTATTACACATACAGACGTCCCCGCCGCAGGTCCTGGCAGATAAATATACCTTTAATTATACAAATTTGCGCAGAAAAGATAATAAATGCACGAATTTTAATATAAATAAATGCATGTGAAACTGAAAATGTTGCCCGTTATATTTACAAAAGTATAGTATATGAAAATGATTCCCCATCATATTTTGTAAACACGCATAGCTAGAATAAAACCCTCCCGATCCATAATGTCCATTCGCCATTTTGAATTAAATATGCGTATTTTCAGGTAAAATTAAGCAAAAATAATCATATTTCAAAGTTTATATGCTGAATAAATATTAGATAGAAATAATATGATTTTTTTCTCGGGCTTTTTTCTTCTGCGTGGATTTCATATTGACAGCTGGTACGATATTGTACGTGAAAATAGTTTGCCCTTCCAGGACCGTTAGCAATCCATTCAAGCCAACAAGTTTGGAGAGAATGTTGAGTTAAATCAATTCAGAACGTCGAGATGGAGCCCAACTCACTCAAGGTATTATCAAACCTACACCGTGAATTTTCTGTTTCTAGTCATATTTTTTTCTGGCGTCATGGTAAAGTCATTGTTAATGACTACATGTATGACGTTCACGAAGCTTTAAAGGGGACGTTATAAACTTTTAAATAACTTTACGTGATACAAACAGTAAAATATGGGCTATTGTTTGATAATTTGCCTATACTGCTTAAACATTTTTTTTTCTGTTAATAGCTGTGCATTTTGTCAGCTGTTCTTTTGTGATGGCATGCATTCGAGTATTTATTCTTCTGTTTGATCTGTTGGCAAATGTATATTTTGGTCATAATTTAGCCTATTGATTTTGAAGACATTGTACTAAATACATTTGTCACTATTTCCGCAGTGGGTAGGCTCACCTTGTGGCTTGCATGGACCTTACATTTTCTACAAGGCATTTAGATTTCATCTTGAAGACAAACCAAGAATATTGTCCCTTGGCGACTTTTTCTTTGTAAGATGTAAGCCAGAGGATCCGATCTGCATAGCAGAACTCCAGCTGTTGTGGGAAGAAAGGACGACCAAGCAACTTTTATCTAGCTCTAAACTTTATTTTCTCCCAGAAGATACTCCCCAGGGAAGAACTGTCAGTCACGGCGAGGTAATTATGAATATATTTAGATTTTTCCCTTATGCGTGGTTTACTGTATCGTACTGATGTCTTGGAACAGCATTTAGAGGAAATTTAATCGATGCATTGCTGAAATTTGACCTCGCTAGCTACTGTAGCTATATGTATCCATTCTGCTTTCTGTTTGCAATGACGCAAAGCCCGATGGCACGTAGCTGGCATATTTTCCTCTCATGTAAGAGCTGATCGGTTAATTCATACGGTGGTGTTAAAATGTAAGAAGGATTAGGTCATTCGGATTCCAGCGTACCTTCATTATTTATTTCCTTGTTGGCATTGGCGAGTAGCCTACATTTAGTCTGTCATGTCATCATTTAGACGAAGCTTGAAAATAGCATCTTGATTGCGTTACTAACGTGAACTGCTATAGCCTGCTGTAAAGTTACTGTTTTAGTGTTTTAATGTTTCATATCAGCGCTGTGTAAAACAAGGCGGAAATTACGATGTGGAGATAAAAGAGAGATCAAACGCCTCTTGCGGACTGAATTGCGTTGAGTAATGTGATTAACCACGTTGAAATACTGGGCTATGTTTTAAATTCTCGATTTCGATGGGCTTGCGTTAAGTGTGTACTTCGTTTGCTGGCTTGACGAAATGATTAGGCTTAATCAATAAAATATCATTTATAAGACTGAATTTACAACCCCTACTCTTTTATCGCGCAATAATACAGAAATGAGCATGCTACAAAGCCCTAGAGGTAGGCTATTATAAGCGGACATTTTCTCCATAAGCTTTCAAATGCTCAGGGTCTTTAGCAATTGATTAATAAATGTTAGCTGATAAGGCGGGCAGATGCAATAGCTGTAAGGGAGCGAGTGACATTTATGAAGGTTATTGTGTCCAAGTGGTTCATTTTCACCTAATTTTTATTTAAGAACGATGGTGTAGGTGAATTGTCTCAAACAAGTTAGGACAAAAAAAGAATCGAGCAGTTTTTAAAGGTTTTTAACTCAACAGTAGCCAGTCTTGATGGCTGTTTGTCTTATGCTGTTCAAATCCTGTGTTGCAATATTGGATATGGCGATTACATTATTGCTAAACACAGCTGCTGCTTACACATGGGTAATGTAATGAGGGGGTAAACCTGTTTTATCTTGTACTAGGCAGTATAATCACTCTAGTAGATTACAAAGAAAACAGCTCGTCTCCTCTGAACTTTTATTGTACTTTTCCCCTGAGGAGTTTGGGTATCAAATTTCTTTTTCATAATGAGCAACAGGTTTTTGTTTCCCCTGTCTTCGTGAAATCTCAAGGTTGCACTGCCATGTAGACTAAGTTTAAACTGAGTGCATTCTGTCTGCTGAATCGACCTTTTGCGCATTTACACATATAGCGACGTAGAATTGTGTGTGTGTGTGTGTGTGTGTGCGCGCGCGCGCTTGCGTGTGTGTGTGTGTGTGTGTGTGTGTGTGTGTGTGTGTGTGTGTGTGTCGGGGGGGGTGGGTGGGGGGCACTCTCTTGCTGACACAGTTGATCTGACACAGTGAGTTCGTGAACTTGACATCTTTTACACATCTCACCTCCCGCCCCCACTCTCCAGCATTCCAAATGATTTGCTTTTCAAATTTATTACAATACAGTATTGGTGATTGGTAAGAGAGAAATTGAATTTTATATTCATTGCTTGCCTGTAGCCAGCCTACATTTGCGTAGTATTATTGAGGGATCTTTCTTGGCAGCCTATAGAAGATTGCACATTATTCATATTGAATTATTTAAAGACTCAGCCATGGAAACAACACAACATAGAGACTGTATTTGAGTATTCTGGCTATTTTTACATCTCTCCCATTTGCCATTTGTCACAAATCAACTAAAATAATAATGTAGGTACTTGCTAGATCTTGCATGTCTTTACTGCTGTTAGAAAGTCAACATAATGAGATTTCGTCCCGAGGCTATGGTCATCTGGAATCTGGAAAGTGCTTACTAATTCACTGAAAATGCACTCTTCAAATTACATAATTAAATTCAATGAATTGAAATACAATTAGTGTTTCAGAAGTTGGCATAAGGTTTGTTAACATGCTCCCAGATTACCTCCACATAGCTGTCCTACTGTTGATATATTCAGATCATAGTGCGATAAATACTTTCATCTAGAACCAGAAGACTCAGAATAAAAACCAAAAATTGTTCCAACTATGAAGGGTAGCAATATTGGCTTATTACCAGATGGGTGAGTCTGTAATGTCTTTGTTCATAGAGATTATGGTTTAATTTCCTGGAAACCTGTCTTCATGCATATTCTCCAATTCAGTGAATCTTAATGCGATCAGCTGACTGTTATGACCATGAACTTAAGTTAAGAGCTTTGAAATGCATTCACAGTGATAAAAACAGGTCGTATATTTCCAGATGCCTTTTGTACGTACAGCCAGGTGATGTAATTTCCCCTCTGGCGTCAGTTAGTCATTCATTAGCAGACTGGTAGTGGCAGAAACAGCAACAAGCTTGCAGTGATCCTGCTCTGGCAGCCAGCCTATGGAATTTAACATTAAGAGCTTGAACCTAGAGAGGGCAACATTACACTCTTGTTTAGCCATATGCTGTTTTCACTGCGTTGAGCTGACTGTGTCTTCTTCTATGGTGGCTTATTCCTGCTGGGAAAGATCAGGCACTGAGTATGTATTCTCTGCCTAAGAAAGTAGCTTTTTGAGCATGTGTGCAATGGTTTTTGTTCTCTTTTTGTTAACCTCTGATTGTTGTTTATATTTATCCTTTTTCCTAAACATTTTCTGCATTAACACTGTTTTTACAAACATTTTGTGTTACATTAACCGTCATTAAGAGTTCTTGCACTAGAATATTGCATGAGAGTGCACTTGTCCTGATCGGTCAATACTTCAGTTATTTTATCATCTTGGAAATGTATAAGTGAACAAAATAGGAACAAACAACTCCAAGAGAAATGTAGCTTCTTTAGCCATTTGACTTTGTATGTTCTGGTCGGTAAGTGCATATCAATGTCAGCATATAACTTATTTTCCTTATAAGTTCAAGATCAAAGGTAGCCTACCTGAAAAATTGTGCAGTACTCTGAAGGCTGTTGGTGCATTATAATTAAATTCCATTTCATGCCTTGTCACCGCAGTATAATGACTCTGTAACATATGGTTTACATAGATACAGGTATGTTCTGTATTTTATATTAAAATTTCTTGAAATCAAATGTGCTGTGGGCTTGCTATTCAGTTTCATCTAATCCAAAGACCGTGTGGGCTGAGATGAGAGCAGAAATTACCGTAGTTGGGCCCCCATTTAATTACTTCTCTTTCTCTCTGTTATTGTTTGGAATTGCAAAGCAGTATGGCTTGAGATTTCTGACTTTTGCAAAGGAAATGCGTGGCTTGCATCCAAAGGCGTCTTCGCTTCCTGGCAAAAGTCCATGTTTCTGTTTGAATGCCCAGAGTATATTTATAGTTTAATTTAGATCATGTATTTTTTTTACCCCAAAGGTAACATTCTTTAATGTGATATTTATGGGTTCATGTCAGAGAATGCTCCTTAAAAAGCGCTGTTCCTAAAGCCACCACACAAATGCGCCTTATATATTTCATAGATGTTCTGTATGGTACACATCTGTAACATGACTTAGACTATGTAAGAGTTTGTGTGTGGGAGAGGCCAAATTTGTGTACGTATTTTGAAGAGGTCGCTGTGTCTGTTGGACTTATCTACTGTTTTCGCCATGAATACAAGCTATTCTCATCTTACTGTGTACATATACATTCAGTTATGTTCCATGTTTCTACTTGTTGCATATTTTTGTAATTGTCAACATAGTATATTTTTGCCCTTGTAAAAAAACAAGAACATAATTTTAGAATCCCTGAGAGAAATGTGTTTACTGGCTGTCTGATCGATGTGTTCTGGAGTACCCTTTTTGTTGAGTTTAGCTACTCTCACTGTAAATTATGTAAACAGTTCTCGACAACACTGAGGTGTTACACTTTTTACTGCAAATGCTTTTAGTTATCATACAGGCACAAGAAAAAATAGTTGAAGAAAAGTTCTCTCAGAGTCATTAGTGTTAATTTTCCTCATGTTTCATGGCACACTTTTAATTGGCTCATTATCTTGGTTCATGGTGCCCTGCTTGGGTTTATTTAATTTCAGTTTTTAACACTAGTGATGGGAGGGATCCACTTCATGTGGGGGAAAAAATTGAATGATGAAAATTCATTGAATTATTTAAGTTCTTGAAACTTCACCCAGAGACGGCCCGGGGATCTGCTTGGCACATTGTTCATGTTACCAGGTCAATAATTCAATAGGCATGCAAGCAGGTGTACAAATCTGCTGTGACCTGGGGAATTCTTGCCCTGACCCCCAGAGTCAGTGGGGTGAAACGGGCTCAGCATGATGCTGTTAGTGGGCTCATGCTTTTCTCTTGCTGTGCAGCTTTGGTCAGCCAATGACTGGGCTCCCGTTAATGTGTTATAACAAGGAACTGATTGTTTCTTCCCTGTCAAACTCTTGATGCACATACCTTTATTGAAAAGACTTGATTGTTTTGAGGACGTCCGTTACATTTGTGGGAAAGGAAATGAGCAGTTGATATTTTATTTATCCACTCACCTTTTCACCCACCTTTTGTTGATAAACAAATACGTTTGAGTGATATTTCCATCAAGCAGATGCTGACTGTCAGGTCTTCAAAGCTGTCGAATTGAGCTTGTTGATCTAATGGTAAAGTTTGCTGTGTTTTTATTAGGATTAACAGCATTTGACCCACTTAATTTTATTGGGACAGGAAAACAGATGCCTCTGTGCTGTGGTGGTTATTATGTAGAGTCTTACTGCTAGCTTTGTGGCTATACTTTCAGGCCCAAACTCCCCAGAGACACAGAAAGGACTGATGAGAATATGTTTGTTCTAGTATTTTCCGTACATGGGAGTAATACATTGTTTAGACTGGAAAGTAAACACTGTTGCCATCGGGCAGCATTCTTTTCAGTTTGATCCTGTATGGAATGCATGGGTTTTGATCAGCTTTGTGTGAAACCCAGAATGGAAATGACTTGCTGCTGCTTTTAACCTCACTGTAATTTGCTTAGAGTGTGGAGGTAATGTCCTGTTCCCTTTGCTAATGGAATTATGAAACACTCCGTATTCTTCCATAATAAATTGGCGGATGGCAGATCGCAATGCTAGATTTATGACAGTCTTAGATACGTTTCAATGATTTTGTGTTTTAATGTCTCATTTAAGACAATGAGGCAGAATTAAACTGTTCTGAAGAATCTATTTCTCATCTAAATTAAATAGTTGTTTTATGTTTATATTTTGGAGTACATCATAATGGTGAATAGAGTTGGCTGTTGCAATCTCATGGAAGTTATACAATATGAATTAACTTGTCATATATTTCAGTTATTCTTTCATTTAAAGGCCGCGATACTGTAAAAACAAGAGTAAAGGTTTCAATTGGTTTCAGGGAAGCTGGTTATTTGCAAATCAGGAAGCTTGTATTTTTTGGTATGTGGTATGTAAATTATACATACTTAATGTAGCAGCTGTTTCAGCCTGCCCTTTGGAATTAACTCTGACACAGAAGTCTGATTAAAAAGTGGTATAAAACAGCTAAAATCAACACAGGTTTCTGCCTGTAGTGTAGATTACAGCAGACAGAAGGGCCTTTATTAGCAAACCTTGTGTAGCAGGTATTAGCAGAAATCACCATCTTCTATTGGTCAGTTCAAAGTATCACGCAGTGTGTTTACCTGCCCACTAATTTTCCATATTTAGTCAGAACATGGCAATATTCTGAGTTTGATTTAGGTCATGTATAGGTCATGTAGCATATTCCACTTGGATTTTCCGAATTGAGCCTTATTTTTTTGAATGTAGCATTTTCCACTTAAGACGTGGGGTATGCCAACTTCAGTCAAGTTTTAGGAGTATTCTTTGGACATGTATGCAGTCTATTTGGATTATGTGTCTCATTTGGAGTTTTTACGGCCATGTGTTCAGGTTCAGCAGTGCCCACATTCCTGATTGGAAAGAGAAACACGCCGACTTTGAACATCATGAAAAACTTGGATATCAGACTTTTACCCCCTCGGCAATTCCTGCTGATGGGGTACTGTTGTCCTCTCTGCCATCTATCTGTCTGTCTGTCTGTCTGTCAGTTGTTACCACTCCAGCTGGTGAATCGTTGTAAGGAAAAGTCCTCAAATTTTAGCAGGTTATACATATCGGGTGTCTACAGAAGCCTGTTTGATGTCAAGGTCATAGTTCTGATTTTGACCTATTTTTCAGATCATGGGTCAGCCATGCCCACCTGTGAGACATGCTGATGGGGTGTATAGCGCCAAGCGTAATTTAGTTGGATATGCACAAGTATTGCAGTGCCTACCTTCTCAGAATGATGGTTGGACAGATGAAAGAGGGAGGCTTGTAATGCAGGGTCAAACCAGTCCACCACCACAGCAGAACTTTGAAAAAGTGCTATTTTAATGGAAGTATGCTTGGCTGCATTTAAACGAGAATATCAGAGGAATATTCATTTTAATTATCCATGTAAACAGCTTAGTGGGAATTGTGCCTCTTTCTGAATTAGGGTAAAAACCAGAGTATTTTGTGCTTGTAAATGTAGTCATTGTGTTGTGCTGAAATCCACTCGGTAATTCTTACATCTACTTGGCGCACAGTGTTACTTCATTACTGGAGTAGCAGTTTAGATAATTGAAAAATGTATGTTAAATGCCGTTCTCCCATACGAAGGCATCTCTTTATTACATTACTCCCATTAGTAAGGACCATTCTCGCAAACTTTGTCAAATTAGCTGTGGAAGTGTTATGATTGTTCTCTTGAATGAGAGCACATTTCTGGATTATTAAACTGCCAAATTCTAGTGAGAAACAGAAAGATAAATTGTTCCTAGTTTCACAAAACAATCAAAGAATGTTTATTCATAACAATGCTTTGAGATTGAAGTGCAACAGTTAGACCTAATGTGCAGTAGTGGCACTGTGCTCTTCCACCATTGGAGAAGGGCACCGGGGCCATAGAAACTTCAAGTACTCCCACCTTCTACCTCCTCTAATGCCACAATCTGTTATTTGCAGGACGAGATCATAGCCGTCTCGGAGAAAGTCATAGTGAAATTGGACGACCTCGTGAAATGGATAGTCTCCGATTTTTCGCAGTGGAAGTGCGGGCTCAGGGCTGTCCCACTGAAGCCCACCATACTCAGGGACCTGGGCAGGAATGGCCAATGCGAAGCCCTACACAAATACCGGGAGTCCACTCTCAACAGTGGCCTCAACTTCAAGGACGTCCTAAAGGAGAAGGCAGAACTAGGTAACCATTTTTTTTTTGTGATTGTCTTCACTAAAAAACGCGTTGTGTTCTGAATGCCTGACATTTGGGGTCTATGGGAGGGTTGGTTTTTTATTTCTGTTAGATCCATTACAAGCCACTGTCAAGATCTGGAGCTTTCATCATATAACTGGCATTGTATGGAAATGGCTGTACTTAAGACGGAAATGTGTGTTTAAGGCTTATCAATGATAGTGAAAATGCAGAAAACTTGGTTGGTACTGGACATATTGACGAACAGCCCCCTATATTTCTTAGTACAGTTATTTCTAAACTGTATTATTATATTGCTGACAAGTGGGTTGCATCTTATAGGAGCAAGAGAGAAAAGGTATCTATGAAGTGATGAGTGCAGTTTTAACTTGGAGCAGTAATGAAGAATGCAAAAAAGATTCCACAGTTTATCTCACTGCAGTTGTGGGTGTTGTTTGAAGCTATTCAATATGTACTGTATGTATACCAAAGTGACTGAGTTGTCGCACATTCGCGTGCAGCTCAGTAAAAAAACTGTGGCGTCAGCATTTATTTGCATTTAAACATCATTTTTGGCTGCATTAACTGCTAACAAAACTTGTCTTCTGTACATGTGTACTCAGTCTTAAAACTGCCAGGCAGCAGTCCTTGTTTCTACAGAACAAATTGGTCTTTGTCGCTGCATCAGTATGTGCCATGCACAATACCTGCATTATTTTTCTGTCTCTTTAATGGTTTATCTGGCCTATTTGTAAAACATGTGCTTTTTCAGGGCAAGAAACTAATGCAGAACATGCTCATTAAATGCATGCGCCGTACGATATCTGGTGAATGCTTTTATTACCGCAGCGCTGTAGATAGATCTTTCATTTAAACTCTGCCAGTTACTGGAATTTGCATACTGCTTTGTTTCAGGCCATAGAAGCGAATGTTAAATTGCCCTTGAATCGGGTGTTGTATTAGATTCTTATAGAGATTAGACAGAAGAATCAATAATGGATGCTTTGTCACTTAGGCATGCACAGGGCTACAGCTGCTTATACAAATCAATAGCAGGCAGCAAAATGTGTTAATGGATTTATTTGCTGTCCGACTTGTAACCTTATTATTTGTGTGTATAGGTTTTTGTGATGTTAATAAGTTGCGCTTTAATGGTAAGGTCCTTCTGTTTGTGTTGTCAGGACACTAAATGCAGTTACTCAAAATGCCTCTGAATCTGCTTGGTAAGCTAAATATTCTGGCTGTGAACCAGGGGCCGTCTGTAGCTTAAATTTGCTGTTCTTTGTTACCCGCAGAAAGAAAGGATCATTCAGCAGAAAGCAAGCTTTAAAAAGCAGCCCTGCTGATGGAAATAAATCATTAATTGAACGGCCACATGAAATAGCCACGCTTAGTTTTTCTTTTTCCCCGAGGTGGGCCTGCCAGTATTTCTGTGAAATTCAATTCATTATTAAGAGATGTATTAAATTATAATATGTTCCGGCGATACAGAATAAACTCATTTGCCATTTAAAGTGACATATAAAGCCATGAAAGGAGTTTTATGAATTCATGAGCAATGGTTTATCTTCTCCATATTTCTCTACTTAAAGGGTTTTTTTTTTTTTCTATCTATGTGAAAATCAATTGATTAAATAGTATTACAATTCATGTGAAATATTTTCTGAAGTGCAAGATGTTTCATGTTTAATGCAGTTGATTGAATGCTAGTTCTTCCCCGCAGAGGAGCGTATTTCAGTAATTGGACTGCGGGAGGGGGTGGAGGGTGGGGGGGCGGGGTTGTTCTGGTGCATCATCAGGAACAGAATTACAGATTGTGCCTGTGTAGCTTTGATGACCATATGCTTCCTCAGTTTCGGTAACATAGCTTATTGGCTGAGCTAAGGGCCTGGATTTGAGACATATGTCGCTTTTAGTTACTGCTTGAGTCATAAAACAAGACTTTTTATTAAGAACCGTTTTCTTCAAGACCTAAATTTTATTGACTTCAGGCCGTAGTACTTAAATGAAATTAAGTTTGATAGTGGTTTGCATTAACCTATTGACCAGTGATCTCCTCATTAGAGCTGTATTAGAGCTTCTCATCTTGGAAATATGCCGAATGCAGTTGTCCTGCATCTCATTTAGAAATAATGGCAAGCGCCACTGCTCAAGCAGACTACGCTTATATGCACTTGTTTGAATTTTTATTTAGTTTATCTGAACATATTCTTTTATGTTCATAGGGAAATGGAGAGCTTAGATAGAGCGATTGTTCTCAGATTGGCCTACCTAGCTGCCACTGAATTGCTGTCGGTTTTACTGCAAAGCAAAGAAATGGTGATATAATTTAAGACCCATCTCAGAGGAGAAGGCAGTGCTATAAAGATTCTCTCACAGTGGACTTGGGTCACTATGCAGAGGGAGGGCTAATCGTAATATTATACTTATCTGGGCTGTCATTTGAAGTAATGCCAATTCAGCAAGGACTGTCGAAAGGTTTATAATCTCTCCCCGTTGTGAATTTCAGCAAGCTGTTCTGAGTCTTCCTGTGCACGTTTGATGGCGTTTCGGCCCAGTGAAAGGAAGTGACATGGGTACTGTGGTGCGAAATTCTGGGAAATGTAACCATTTGTGCTCTGTCATGTTCAAACTCGTTTCTCAGCGAATGCTCCTCATTTAGAGTCTTTATTCACCCGTAAAGTGAGGCATATAATTGCAATGTGGGTGTAATTGGGGAGAACAGATAAGTACAGATTTGTATATCAAATAAAAAAAAATGACACATTAAAAATAGTAATTATTTGGAGATGTGTGTGGATTATGCGCTGGAAAAAAGCATTCCTGTGTAATCCCTGAAATATTCCTTCCCTCGAGAGGCTTAGATAGGACTTACGACAGATGCTTGAAGTTGAAGTGTGTCTCATCTCCTGCACTAAACTTTACCAGAGGGGTGAGAAATTGAGTTCTGCCCTACTTTGTCTTTTTTTTTCTGAAAGGAAGTATTGCAATTTTCATGATGAAGTGGGAAAAAAGATTAAATGAATAGAAATTAATATGCAGCTTTCTCCCTGAGCATAAGTGGTTGTTTCCCCGGCAGCGTGCCAAGGCGATTAAGTCAAATTGAAGACCTTAATTTTATGTTTATTTTCTAATGCATGCAAAAGACCTGATGGTACTTTGCATCAGTTTGTGCAAGGCAGGAACACTGAGGCCAAGGGCATATTAATTTTTGCCACAATGACGCTTTGCCTTTAACAAGTATTTAAGCAAGTGTGACATGCTGCCTGCAGTTTACAGCTTCCCAGTTCTGCAGCAGTGTGAAAACAGCCGTGCAGCCATACAGTCTGAAGATCTTAATGGCTGCATGGTCTTGAGTGCTCACAGCATGCGCTGAGACAGGACAGCAATAGAATCTACACCCTGGGTTTGTGACATCATGTCTGACAGAGCTAATGCTCAAGTGGACTGTGGAAGACTGAAGTCATACTCGCCTCTAGGATACAAAGTCAAAAGCCAGGAGGCAGTCGGTGCTTATTGTACTTCTTCCACTGTGCATTTGTCTGGTTATTTGACTAGCTTTCATTTATTGGGCTTGCAGTGAGATTGTTGGGGAGATTGACAGGTTCAGGGATGTGCCATCACCAATGTGCCTTTCAATATAGCGTGCCAGTCTTATCGGTACACCCAATGGGAAAAATCACGAGACCATAATTGTAATCTGTCTGTGTGCTGAATTTGGGGAAGGCTTTGCAGGATGAAAACAGTAATGCAAAATGAAATGCGTGTATTTTTTCTGTAGCCACTGTAGTATTAATATGCCTTTCAGTGCCCTCTACAATTACTCTCATGCATCTCCACTCAAAAGATCATCAATGATGCTGTACTCAAATTGTGGCTCAGTTATTCAACTGTGGACCTGAGTCTTGGCCATCAGACGTGATTTTCAGGAGTCATTTTGGCCCGTACTCTCGCCCACCTAACCATTTTGAATCGAAGTCTTTAGCCCGAAAGAGGATGTTTGCAAAGGTGCCATATCATCTCTCAATATTCAAATTCATGCTCTTTATTTGACCAATGCAAAGTGTCACGGCTGTGTCATTTGCTGGCAGCGAGCTTGCTGTCAGTTTAAAGGAAAAAAGCTGTCCACTATCAACAATGACTGTCCTTGGCCAATTTAAGTCCCTTATAAAGTTTGCCATTAAAAAAATCGGAATTTCCACTTATTTTTACAGAAACTGCGCTTGTTGACCTCTTTGTCTGATTTAAGTGACATCATGTCAGAGAAGTGCAGTTACTACTGCTGACTTGGAACAGAAATAAATGGAGTTTCACTGTTGTCTTTGGTTCTTTCTTTAGCGTGATCTCTGCTTCCAGCAAATACTAGTGCTGACACAGGAAGGGAGGGAAATGGTGTAATAAAAACAGACGTGGTAGTGCTCTTAGCCCAGGTGATGAATTCCATTCCTAGTGCAAATGATTTTTGCATTGCAGCACCATCACTTCTGTCCCTCAAATTGCCATATTTGCTATTGTCTGCTGTAAAATACTGGAATTCATGCATATGGACAAAGTCTCTTATCCCACTATACTATGTTGTAATCATAATAATGTATATGACAACTTTTTTTTTTTAATAATGCCAATAACTAAGGCTGTGTAAGGCTTTAAGATAATTGCATTTGACCATTGTCCAGTGTATTCGGGGTTCTTAAAACCTGTGTAAGATAATTAAGATATTTTAGCATTCTTACTAATGAACATTTTGTTGCTTAGAAGTCATATACAAACAGTTTATAAGAATTTTTTTTGAAAATGAGTACAAGGCACCACCCTTTTAGGTTAGGCAAAAATGTGACTGGCTAAAAAAAGGGCTTGGCCCTGTCTGAAATAGGTGGTGGTATTTAAAATGACCTAATGCAGGTAAACGAGCAAAATTTTTCCCCCATCAGATTTGAAGCTGCTGAAAAGTAGCTGTGTATTTCAAATGTATCCTTGCATGGTACTTGTATTTAGCCAGACCTGAATCACTTAGCTTACTATTGTATGCCCGTTTTGTTTGATATAATGCATGCATTGTGTAATTTGTTGCCAAGGATGAATTTAGCTTTTTAGCGTGGTTCTGATTTGGCTTGGAAGATGGCAAAAAAAGACAAAAAAAAAAAAACAAAAAAACAAGTGGGACTGGGAATTCTCAATAAGAAGTTGCGAATATGAAAAAAAAGTTTAGCCTCCAAATGACCTATCATAATTAACATAATGATGTAATTACATATTTTTATTACCAATGTCAATATTCACATTAAAGCTACACTAAGCAAAGTTCTGACCACCAAATGGTCCTGCAAGCACCCAACCTGTTAAAGTAAACAAAGCCACTCCCTTCTCCCCTTCTTCGCTCAGACTCATAGGAGTGGTGCCTTACGTCCTGCATCACCCAGACTGTACTTGATGTACACTATCATCGGCCCAAATTGGTTTGGGTTGTCTCGCTGCTGTTTGGGTAAACTAGCAAAACCATGACATAAAAGGTTGTATGTTAACCCTAATCTTTGCCTTGACCTCACTATTAAACGTACAGGTGACCTTACGCCGAATTGTGGCTTCAAACTGAGATGATTATTTTATTTTTTGTGATAGTTAAGTGAAGAAGATGCACTTGAATTTTGCTCTTTGCGGGTTCAACGGCAATAGGACTTCCCCTGCGGATTTTCAAATGACTTTTTACCTGACTTGACAAATTCTCAAATTGACCATTGTAAAGATACATAGGACAATATGTACAACTAAATAGAGCTAAAATATATTGATATTTAGATTTACTAGAAGGAAAAATCTACTCAGATGTAGGAGTCTGTGTTCTAATATCAATGTAGTATACTGCGTCAATATATGCCCAGCCCAAATGGGCTGACAGTGCAGACTACTAAATTTTATGTAACTTTAATGTGGCATGATTGTGACACCAACATCATAGGAAAACATGAAAAGTATATTTTGTTCGCCTTCATACTTGACATGCATCAAGTAAACTGGTCTCATAGTGTATGCGTATATCATTGTTTAGATTTTCAATTAATTTTTGAAGCTTTAGAAATACTATGCTCCACAGTCCAACTCCTCATTTTCAGATTTTTTTTAAATTGGTACTTCTGTTTAAATTATGAAGCTAGCTAGTTGGTTGTATGCGTCCATACCTCATACTTATTTAGCCAGGACATCAGTCACAGGCTGATGCCGCATAGGTACGTTTGCAAGCTAGCAGCTGTATGCTAGCTGCCATCCTCATCCAGTCGCATTGATAGCTAGCTAAAGAACTGAACGTGAATATGGATGCAATCAAGCAGAAGGTCCCAGTCTAAGAAGTTAATGCGAAGCTCAAATTCTATGCATCTAACCCTGACAGAAATAAATATTAATTCTAGTTATACTGTGTGTTAGCAAGTCACATTGGCACTTTGCATAGCAGTTTCCTTTAATAGGAGCTAGCTATGTCTATGGCTGGCTACCTTAGCTAGCGGCAGTTGGCTAAGGTTTAGACTGAGTGAATGGTATACTTTTGCCCTCAGATCCAGGGCTGGTCAACTATGGAGCCATGCCACGTTCTTTAGAACAATGCCCATTTGGGTGAAATAACATGTTTTTTATTGAGTGCCTTGCAACTGATGGGAGAGGGGTGTTGCGAGTGGCAGATGAGGAACTTATTGTTGGACCGCCACAGAAATTTAGAAAATAAAAACCAGGCAACAGCCGCAGGTGAGCTACAAAATATATGATGGAAGGAAACCTGCAAATGATGACTCTCACATTGCAAGGGGTCATTTTACAAAAAATAAAAAATGCATGTAATATCACTTAGTGTAGCATCAAGGATGCTCCGCAGTTGGTCCGTATTATGGAGATGATTGTTCAAACCCAAGTCAGAAAAAATATGGATGGTATATTTAATTGATGTTACAACTAGAAGCAGTGATTTGTCTGTTATCTTTGACCTGTATTATGTTGATTTGGTACACTATTTACCACTTTTTCATGTTGCCATTCTTTTTCACAACACTTAAATGTTTAGGGACTAAAACTAAAACTGTTTCAGTGTTGCAGTTGTAATTTTGTCCCATTCTTCCTGCAAACAAACTAGAAGGTGAGCAAGGGTATGGGGTCGCCATCACTTTTTGCTTTTCAAAATGAGCCGCACATGCTCCACTGGGGACAATTCGGGACTGCAGGCAGGCCAGTCATACACCCGTACTCTTTTCTTAAGCAGCAATGCCCTTGCATTGAATGCTGAATAGGTTTTTTGCTCTGTCCTGTTGAAATATGAATGCCTGTCTCTGGCAAAGAGAGTACCTTGATGGCAGCGTATGTTGCTCCTAAATACCAGTGTACCTGTCAGCATTTGTGGTGGCTTCACAGAAGTACAAGTAATGCTTGCCAAGGGTGCTGACACAACTTCATATTATAACAAAGCATGTCTTTTGGACTTGTTGGTGGTAACAGTCTGGATGGTCCTTCTCCTTTTATTTTTTGGTCTCAAGCATGCAGCATCCATTCTTTTCCATAAAAAGACCTGAAATATTGACTCATCTGACCACAATACAAGTTTCCACTGTGTGATGGTTCATTGCAGTCTTGCCTCTGAGCCAAAAGAAGTCGACAGCGATTCTTGACGCTGTCAGCATTTGGCTCCCTTTTTGCACAGTAAAGTTTTTACTGGTATTTGTTGTTGTAACTACATAATGTAGTACTTAAAGATTAGCAAAATTAATCCGAAGCCCATGTGATTATATCACTGATTACTGACTGAGCAGTCAGATCACGGGTAACATTATTCACTATAACCTTGCGCTCCTGCCCTTTTACGCTCAGAAATTCCTCCAGATAGAATTTTTTATTAATGTCCTGCACCATTGTGGGTGAAATATCCATTCCTACTCTTATCTTTCTTTGAGGAACATTGTTTTTAAACCTTTGAATGATACACATTTGTTGGGAAATTGGTGATTTTTGGCCCATCTTTGCTCCTAAGGCCATCATCATTTTAAATTTTTAACAGTTTCTAACAGTTTAGGAATGTCTCACACGCCTTAATGGCTGGAATGGATGTACAAATAAAATCAAGTTGACTGGACAAAACATTAAGTATTTTGTCTTCATAATGTCTGCTATGAAATCCAAAACACAGTAAATTTAGAGATTACTACTTCCTGGTTTTATGTACATTTTTCACACTGTCACAACTTTTTCCGAGTTGGTGTTATTGGAAAATTAGATGGTCTGATTCAGACTTGAGTCCATATGTGCATCACCACCATTGACTAACATTCATTCAGACAGTTGCCATCAGAGGAAATATAACATAAACAAGTGATTCTGAAAACTAAGGGGTATGATTAATGTCAAGTTGTTTAATGTCAAATATAAACTCTACATAAACACTAAGCTAGCTAAGAAATGACATGCTTTAATCATGCTGCACGGAAGACAGTAAATAGATGATACTGACGCTAAATCACTTCACTTTAGTTCGATGCATTAGTTTATGTTGCTGTCACTCCGCCTGTGATGGGCGTTTAGAGGTCTCGAGCCATGTGCATCAGAATAAATGCACTTTTGGCGCGCAAATTTGTTGACCTTCATATGACACTGGGTATATGAAAATCATTTAAACTGTGTACGCACCAGGAAATTTGATTGTGTGCTGCATTTTAGTTCACGGCTACGATAACTGGCAATCTGCAATGTTACCACTGTTTTCCTGACATCCCCTCCCATTCAGTATAGGGAGCTTGACTTTTGTTTTCTTTACCCTCTTAGGTGTGCGTGTCTATACATTTCATATACAGGTCCTGTACACGATATGACCAGTACTGCAAAGCATTCCCAAACAACTAGGGTTACTTCAAGTTCCTGTCTGTAAGAGATAAAATATGAACAGCACAATTTCATATCATGATGTAAAAAATTTTTGAGGGAGAAGATGTTATATCGTCTTCACAATATATACGATCGCCGGCCCTATTGATTGAAATACACGTCTACCCATGTGCAAATGTTTACAAGTGTTTACTTCCAGTGAGGATGTGGTGAACCTGCTCATGCAATTGAATGATGAATGGCAGTCTGTCTTGTGGCAGTACCTGATGTCCGAAGAGTGGGTGTATCCAGCCTTATTGGAAAACGCAAATGTGGTTGTTGATTTTTACTCTTTTAGCCTATCGGTTAGACAAGTGATTCTACCTATGAAGATCTTAAAGATGACTATAACCTTGATGAATCATTGTAATAGTGCTGAAATTAAAGCAGAAACCTGCAGCCACAGTGGAACGTATTGGATAAGATTGGCCACCCCTGGCCTAGTTAACTCGAGAGGGAAAGAAACTGCATTTCTGGAATTCGCTGTTACTCTGCCAGAAGCGAACCATTCTGAAGTAATTATGCCAGTGCTTTATCTACATTACATTCTTGTGTGTTGGCTTTTCATTGTCAGTTGATGTAGTCTTCACTGTGAGCAATTTTAGATTGCCTTTTCATAGTCATCCTGTCATGATTATTTGCAGACCTTTGGGATATTCACATGGTCCTTTTGCCCATTATAACATGTTGATCTGTTCAATTCATTAGTTCCCTTATGACTGAAATCTGAACTACTGCCAAGAATTCTAAATCTGTTTGTATTATGAGCTGGAGTAGAAAGTCTCTGTTAGCTCTTAAGAATGTTGGATCAAGTTTTATAGCATGTGGCAAAAAAAACAGTAAATATTGTAATTATATGATTCCAAATACAGTTTTTTTTTCTTTTTCTTCAAAGCAAAGCATTTTGTTTCTGTAATTTCCAACCTCTTAAGTTACATTCCCTGCAATTTGTTGCGAAATAATACAGCTGTAACTGCATTGGTAGACGGTTGAACAATGTGAGTGTCTCTGAGGGGCGACCTTTGTGGAAATGAATAGTTTTATTGTCTGTTCATTACTGGGCCTGAAACAGTAGAGAAGTTATTACTGAGACTGCTATAACATGAAAGACCCCAAACTGCCAACAGGAAAGTGGGAGGGAAGCTCCTCAGAATTGTTTGCATTGATCTGTAGATCTTTCTGGATTTTAAAATTGAAGTTTTTTTTTTTTTTTTTTTGAAGGAAATTCAATTAAATGTTAATGTTGTGTAGTGCACTTCATGAGGCACTCCACCCCCTCTAGGCAGCCGTACCAGCATTGTTAATTTTAACCTGAGGGCACTCCCCATGTTTGTAAAAATACAATGTGGCTTTTTATGCCGGTTGTGCCAGGCCTCATCTAGTCACGATGGCTAATCTTCCATTATCGCCAGCCAATCATTTTACATCGAGTTGGGGGTTGTTGCAAAACTGAGAGGCCTTCCTTAAATATTAAACATCTTGGAACTTGCACACAGTACCATCTCTGTGACTAATTAATCTGTTATTTGGCAGCAGCTTTTTAATGACATTCTGTGTGCTAATCCATTTTATTTAGACATGGGAAACTGCATGCGAGAAGAATACTGTGTGCACGAGTATTTAATCACTCTCTAATCAAATTCATCCCAGCTGCACTCTTATCTCAATATTCAAAAGATTTGGTATTTCATTTATGAGTTGTCTGCTCTTGGAAGAGGCTTGCTATGGTTGCATTCATTCAGTACTGAAGTATTTGTTTCTGCAAAAGTTTTAAAGTGGATCTGTGGGTTTTGGATGTTGATTTTGTAGCCCCACCTTGAGTAATACGGTTTTGTCTATTAGACCTAAGGCAGTGTTCTTCCTGCTGTTTTTTCCCCAAATCTTGTAAACATGGGAGTGTTTTTAGAAAAGAGGTACAGCCTAATGTTGTTTCAAACATGAATCAGGCCTAGACCTCTGACTTACTTCCTATCAGCTGCATGGTAGTCCTCAAGTCTCATGTCCTCTGAAGCTCCACCCCCCTCCACGACAGGAGGTGAGTGCCCCACTGTTCCTCAGCCAATCAGGGTCTGTGACGTACTTACTGTTTTCTGTGCAAGTGTTACTGCTGACCTCTGCTCTGCTTGAATAGTAGATCCCACTCTGAGGCTATCATTGGTTATAGTGAATTATTTCATTCATCTTAACGAAAGCCTTTTTAGGCTTATCACTGTAGGTAATGTTTGGTTGCGTATTCTGCCAAATTAATTGTGTCTCAAATGGATTTAATTTTACTGAATGTGAGTCGTTATAGGTTTGCTTGTGAACTGAAGTTTCTTTCATTTAACCTGTCCACTTATCTGTTGATCTATTATTTCATCCTTGTATATTAACTGACTATAAAGAATGTGTGCGTAAATACATAATCTATTATATGTGGTGCTTGGTCATTTTAAATTCATTTTAAATTCAAAAACTATTGATGAAGATATTTTGTTTCCTCTATCTACTCTAAACCTGATACAAAATCTACTGCTGATGATTTGTATTTGGTATGTTATTTTTGTTATCCTTGTGGCTGTTGACAGCAAGCACACAAATTGTCCCGTGTTCTTGTAAAATTAATGCAAAAACTCTTCAATACGCATACCCTTTCTGACAGGTTCTAGAATTCTGAATGATTTATTCTTAGGACAGTAATTGAAAGAGCCATCTTGAAGTGACTGCAAATAAAGAAATCAGCACAATGGGGCCTTGATAATATACCATCTTTTTATCATGGCCGTCATCTAATCCTCCCTTTGTGACAGATTCTAAATGCTCTTTAATTGGTTTCATTGAGTAATGCCATTATTCACTGTCTTTCTCTATGTTCTCTGGAAATTGTAATCATTTCACCCACTCAGATGCTAAAAAAGACCGTCTATTGTTTAGGATGGCTTGGTAGAATTTAATTTTCATTTCACAAACAAGCTGAAGGTAATCACTTTGACATCGTCATTAATTCACCCTTAGTTTGACACCTACATGCGAGTAAATGCTTATTTAAATTGGGCATTAAAGGTAAGAAAAAATGTGTATTTTGTTGAGTTTGCATAATGAGTTAGAATTATAGCTAGCAGAACTGAATATCGTTTGCATTAGATATTCAGGTTCCGCCTGTGCTGATCTTATCGCATTAGTTTGTTGCTGTAATCTTGTCAGTCAGTGTAATATACGGTGGGGTTGTTCTGTCCATGGCAAGCAATAATAAATTCAGGAATTAAAGTGTTTCATAGGTCAGATGAATCTATTCAAACTGCTTGCAACGTCTTTCATCATTTCTAGTCCTCATCTGAAATATTGGCAACTTTGTTTTTTTGAAGCCTAAAGCAGCTTGGCCATTTTGATTTTGTCATTTTCTTTTGTTTTTGTATTCTGACATAAATACTGTATAGGCAAGCTGCTCTTTTCAGAAGAAGAGGAAATGGTATTGAGTAGATTGAAATTGGCAGCATTGAAATGTCTCACGTAGGGTTTGTTTCTTATTACTCTGGGCAAGGTTAATCAAAAATACACACAAGTCCCTAGACCCACTTCAGTATCTGCTATTCCCTCATCCTGCACTGTGCGCGGCTGAAATATGCATTTTGAATCTCATAAAAAATACATTTATATGAAAGTCACCTGCTTCTGACAGTATTTAAAATTCAGCTGACTATATAGCAATATGATCGTAGTTTTTTTTTTAAATTTATTTAAAGCGAGCTGGTGTTGAATCATACGTTTGTACATTCATGAGAACACCGCATCACTTTAAAAATGAGCAACAAAAAATCATTTTTTTTTCTTCAGTGATAATGGTCTTCCTAACGGGAAGCATAAACAAAACGTATAATTTGATGTGATTAATTATGTATGTTAGTGTGGAATATGGCATGTTTGCCAGGAAAGCATTGCATATGCTGCAGATAAAATGCCTGATGATGTCACTGAACTATTTGAGTTTGCCTTTTCTGCCTGATAAATTCATTTTTCCTCTGTACAAAGGACGGTGGTTACAGATTTACTGTGTTTTAGATGATGAATTTTAGTGCTCATGCTTTTTTTTTTTGCTAACAGAACCCTTTTTGGAAAAAGAGATTCAATTTTAGACCTATATCTGATGATTTCAGAGTAGGAATCCACATAAATGTCTAGTCAAAATTTTTTTATCAAATCAGTCATGGTCATAAAAGAAAAATAAGTGTTTTGAGTTTTTGCAAGAACAAAATAAATGAGTGCTGTAAGCAGTTCAGGAATGTTCCCCATGAGATCTAATATTCTTTTCAGACTCAAAATGGATATGGCAACAGTACCCAATCATTTCTGTTGACGAAGCCAAGGAGTGAGTTGGTTTGGGTCCTACTTAAATCGGAGTCATACCATTGGGACGTTTCCTCGTGTGCTGATAAATGCTTATAGAGCACTTTCTTTATTTAAAAAATGCTTCTGTCATGATCTGGGCACAGTTTTGTAGATCACACCCTTGTGGTCTGTGATATACAGGGAAAATATAAATCCGCTCATTTCCTTGGGGCGACATAAACTTTGACTCCCATTCAGCTGTTGCATCCCATAATAACATATTGGGGTTTGACAAGCATGTTGGCTAAACATAGAGTTAGTCCACCAAATGAATAGCTCCTGGTGGAGAATATGGCCTTTTAGTTTGATCCAACATCACATTATTGAGCAGATCGTTCCAATTTATAATATAAATTGCGAGTGAAATGTGCTATATACACACAAACCAGGCAGAATATTTTTACAATGCCAGTTTTCATCTGTGTTGGCCACAGAAAGTGTCTATTTTGCCATTCGAAGAATATGTAATAATATTGCAATGACAGGACTGAGAATTGCTTTGGGTTTCTATGTTGCTGCCAAGGTGAATTGAAGTATAGCAACTGAATATCAGCATTCCAGTGGTGGGTGTGTAGATGAATGGTTTAGCAACTCTCAGTTATTTAAAAATAAATTGCTGCAGTATATAAGCTGCTTTTAAATAGACTACCTAATTCCAGTCATGGCACCCCCATACAGTGCACTCATTTAGAAAGCTAAACTGTAATTATACCGTTGTCGACTGGTTTACTCATTAGCGCTAGCCCAAGAAAAGCTTGCTGGCTACTCATTGGTCCAAGTTTGTCTGTTATGACTGCAGACATACAGATGGGTTCATAAATATTAGGACAGAGAGCACATTTTTATTGTTTTAGTTGTAGCCCCCGGACGAAGTCAGGCGGCTACCATGGATTCGCGCATGTCGTCACCGCCGCCGCGTCCATAGAAACATTCTTGTGGACACTCTACAGCCTGTGAGTTTTGACCGATTCCTTTCATATTTGGTATGGACATGTGTTGCACTTGCCTAATGACACCTATCGATTTTGGTTGCCATGGCGATAGTATTGGCCGAATAACATGCAATTAGTGCCAAAACATACAGATTTCCTTGTGGACGTAGTACAGGCTTCATTTTTGGACTGATTACTTTCATATTTGGTATGGGCATGTGTTACACCTCACTTATGACACATCTATTTCGGTTACCATGGCAACAGTATTGGCAGAATAATGTGCAAATTTGTGCTGAAACATACACTCTTCCTTGTGGACACTTTACAGGTTGTAATTTTTGACCGATTACTTTCATATTTGGTATGTACATGTATTATAATTCTCTTATGACGCCTATCGATTTTGGTTGCCATGACGACAGTATTGGCGCCATAATACGCATATTAGTGGCAAAACGTAGAGGTTTCCTTGTGGACGCAGTACAGACTGCAATTTTTGACCAGTTTCTTTCTTATTTGGTATAGACATGTGATATACTTCACTTATAATGCCAATCTATGTTGGTTGCCATGGTGACAGTATTGGCCGAATAATGTCCAAAAAAGGGGAGAAGTGGGCTTTTGAGGGCAACACCCATGTGTTTACAGCCGACCGGGCTGCCTGGTTTTACATGCCACCACAATTGATTTGAAAAGAAACGATAAGGATTTACTTGCAGACTTTCAACTTCAGCTTAACGGTTGTTTCAAAAATACTGTCTGAACCATGTATGAATTACACCCAGTTTATGAACAGCCCCCTCAGTTTTAGGGGCTCAAAAGTAGTTGGACAAACTGACATAATAATTAAACTAGTTTTTATACTGGATGGCACACCCTTTGCAGTCAATGACTCGCTGAAGTATGACACCCACAGTCATCTCCAGGCAGTGAGTTCCTTCCCTGCTTCCTTCCTGGCTTGCACTACTGCTCTCTTCAGTGCCTGCCTTGTTGGAGTGTTTTGCCTTCAGCAGGTGAAATGCATGCTGAGTTTGATTCCGGGTAATATGATGGACTCGTCTATGGCAGGACATTCCATTTCTTTGCCTTAAAAAATCTTAGTTTGATTTTGCATTATGCTTCAAAGTCTGCACTGTTAAGTCTCTGTTAAGGCCAATTAGTTCTGATGCAGTTGGTTGAATCTAAACATATAATATAGCCTCATACAATTCCGAATTCATCACCCAGCTTTTGTCAACAATCTCATCTCTAGTAGATACAAAGGAACCAGCTGAATAAGCAGCTTTACATACCCATACATCCCCATTCTTCGCAGAAGAGGTGTTATGCCTCAGATCATGAGCAGCTTCAGCCCCTCTCCAAATACAACCTCAACTCCGAAATAGTTGGGACGAAGTGTAAATTGTGAATAGAATGAAAATGCAACGACTTTCAGATCACATGAGCCAAAATGTTATTTACAATAGAACATTGATAACATTTCAAATGTTGAAACTGAGACATTTTACATTTTTATCTACAAAGTGAGCTCATTTCACATTTTCTGGCAGCAACAGGTCTCAAAAAAGTAGGGACACAGGCAAAAAAGGGCTGAAAAAGCAGTTAATATGTAAGAGAATCAGCTGAAAGAACATTTACCAAGTAAATAAGTTAACTGGCATCAGGTGTATAACATGATTGGCTATAAAAAGGGATGTCTGAGAGAGTCTGAGTCTCTCAGAAGTAAAGATGGCCAGAGGCACTCCAACCTGCAAAGGCTTGCTTAAAAAAAATTATGGGTTACTGTAAAAACAGTGCTCGTCAACATCAAATTGCAAAGGCATTGAAGGTCTCATCGACAATGCATAACGTCATCAAAAGATTCAGCGAAACTGGAAATATCTCTGTGCTAAGGGACAAGGCCGAAGACCTTTACTGGATGCCCGTGATCTTCGGGCCCTCAGACGCCACTGCATCACTCACTTTCATTATTCTGTCATTAACATTACTAAATGGGCCCAGGAATACTTCAAGAAACCACTGTCTGTAAACACAGTCCGCCGTGCCATCCACAGATGCCACCTAAAACTCTATCCTGCAAAAAGGAAGCCATTGTTGAGCATTATCCAGAAGTGCCGCCATGTTCTGTGGGCCAAGGCTCATTTAAAATGGACTGTAGCAAAGTGGCAAAGTGTCCTTTGGTCAGACGAGTCCAAGTTTGATATTCTTGTTGGAAATCATGGGCTTTGTGTCCACCAGGCTAAAGAGGAGGAAAACCAGCCCTGCTGCTATCAGCGTTCAGTTCAAAAGCCAGCATCTATGATGGTATGGGGATGCATTAGTGCATATGGTGTGGGACACTTGCATGTTTTAAAAAGCACCATGAATGCTGAAAGGTATTTAAAGGTTTTAGAGCAACATATGCACCCCTCCAGATGAAATCTATTCCAGGGAAGGCCTTATGTATTTCAGCAGGACGATGCAAAACCACATACTGCAGCTATTACAACAGCATGGCTTCATAGTCGAAGAGTCCGTGTGCTGAACTGGCCTGCCTGCAGTCCTGATCTTTCACCGATTGAGAACATTTGGCACATAATTAAACAAAAAGTTCATCAAAGGAGACCCAACAGCAGCTGGAAGCCTGTATTAAACAAGAGTGTGATCAAATTTCAATGGCTAAACTCAAGAAACTTGTCTCCTCAATGCCCAGATGCCTGTGTTAAAAAGAAGAGGGGATGCTACATCATGGTAAACAGGCCCCTGTTCCAACTTTTTTGAGACCTGTAGCAGCCATCAAATTTGAAATGAGCTCATTTTATGGATAAAATAGTAAAATCACTCAGCTTCAACATTTGCTATGTAATCTCTGTTCTATTGTGAATAAAATACTGACTGGTGTGATTTGAAAGTCATTGCGTTTTGATTTTATTCACAATTTACACCTTGTCCCAACCATTTCGGAATTGGGGTTATACTAATTTTCCTGCTTTAGGTTGATCTTTGTCTTGTTTGTCTTCAGGATTATGTTCCAGAACTATACTGGTATTTTTTGGATTTTGTTTTTGGCAAGTTTCCTGTTTTTGAGTCTTATTAATAGTTCCCATGGTAAAATCAACCCTCTGTATTTACTCTGGTGAAGTCTTCTCTTGATTGCTGTCGTTTGCATAAATCTTCCTGCTTGGGAATGTTCTTGATCTGACTGGCTGCTGTGAAGGGGGATTTTCTGGAGACATGGACTGACTAATTCTGAATGGAGATACAAGATTTACCTGACAGACAGCACAGGCAGATTCACCCATGGCTGGCTATGCTTTTGTCCTTGTTCGATGTGAGAAATTGGTCTTGTTCATTCATCTCAAGGTTGTAGAAGAGTCATTGGCTGCCTGATAACATTAAAAGAATACATTTGCCAATTGCAGCATTGTGTGCTGGCTTGCTGCTCCTGTACTGGGCTCCATGAGGAATTTTATATTGTTTATTAGCATCCTGCTAATCTGATTTTTTTTTAAACTCATTGGTGTGACTAGTGCAGTAATTTTTTTTTTGACTGTTTTAAGGGAAGTGGGGGCTTACAACTTGTTGATTTGTGTACTGAGTCGTGTTGTACTTGCTGAGTTAGCCAGCATCTCAGTTTATTGTACATCCCTGCTAATGCGGAAAATGTTCTGCTACATGGTAGTGGAATGTTTTGCTGCATGACATTAACATTACGTGAGCATTCTGTTTTGGCTGGGAATTTATCTTTGTATTACAAGCTAGGTGAGGTAGTTTGAGTCAAGATAGGGAAATCATTTTGTATTGCACTGGGTGTCCTTTTTTATATCACATGCATAGTCCGTAAATTTGTGCCATGATTAGGAGAATTAGTGAAAAGTTCAATGTGGTGAAGTCTTGCAGTCTTTCAATTTTCACAAGGCTGCAATGCTGTATTGATTTCTACATTGCTCATATAAACCTGTGGTCATGTATATAAACAGGTTGGTGTGAATTGTTTTCTTAGTGAATTATGCTTTAAGAAGTCAGCTCATTTTTTTATTGTTAAAGATTAACTGGATTATCCTGTTCTATAACTGCTCTTTGACCAACTAGTCTGGTTGTGTACAGCTTCAGGCAAGCCTGTTTCTCAGTGCTGGCTGCTGTGATTACTGAATAGTGCTTGATCTATTTTTATTCGTCATTAAATACAATGGTGTTTGTTTCAGCTCAGGTTACAGCTGTGATCTCCAATGTCTTAATGAATTCATTTTGTTCCTGCTTTTATTCACTGTGGCATTAGATTAAAACAATAATGGTTTTACGATACAGATATAAATCAGCATATAAGGTGGTTAGCGTTTGTTTGTACAACTAAATATGCATTGTCGAACACTATTTGATGTATTAGCTTCATTTTTTTATGGTAGTCTCTTGCAGCAACAGAACAATTTGGCATGACAAATTTTGTATAATTCCACCTTGTAGCACAGAGGCTATTAAATGCAAACTTTGCAATCTAGCAATCAATAACACTGACTGTTAAAACTGGAACTGGGCCAGATGCTCAAGAATGACTGCTTTAGTTGGTTGCTAGGGAGCGGACTGAAAGTGCAGGGCTTTGAGAATGGAATGTCTAATGTAATAAAATAACATGGGGTGAAATAAATCATCACAGGAGTGTTTTACATTGATATTTGAGGTAAATTTTGGAAAATATGGCTAAAGGCAATTTAGGTTTCAACAGAAATTGATTCAAATAAAGCACTGAGTTACTGTGGTCTTGGGAGAAACACTGTATGTGGTTGTGCCTGTATCCATTTTCCGTAAATTGTAATACATTATGCCTATGTTTTCAAAGCGTTTCCTTTGGCTTCTTAGCTGGCAATTGCATTTATAAATGTAACAGACAGCTAGAAAAAGTCACATTCGTCTGTTTTGGTAATTAAATGCAGGACTAAACATGCATGGTAATTTTCTGGGAGCATAGTTTCAATATATGGTTTCCTCTGGCTTCTTGTAACCTTTGCGCAAATGTGATTCACTTTGAAGAGTTTTAGCCATGCTGTGAGGGGGAAATCTGGTTCAGCCTGTAATGATTTCTAATGAACGGATCTGAACTGAAGAGGAATGATTTTAACATGGGGCATGTGCACGGCTCCAGAAAGTTCACAGAGCAATGTAAGCAGTGGTGCAGCTTATTAAATTCATTTGAATATGAAAAGATTTTCTTTATATTTAGCGCTGGCATAAGACCTGGAGACCGCGCATCATTTTATTCTCGCATATTTTACTGGCAGCTCCTGGTTTTTTTGAATAAAGACAAACAGCTTGAGATGCTGCCGGCCTGCTGCTAGCTGTGGCACATCTTTTGTTAAAAACTGTTGATGTGGCAGAAAGAGGGTGATGCATTTTTGTTATTAGGGGCTGTGTTATACGCATGAGCGGGGACCGCTAAAATGAAAACAGTGCTACCCTGAAATCAATACCAATGGAACCACAAATAGCCCCACTCAGTGAATTCAAAGCAGCATTTGTCTAGTTAACGTTCGTTTTCTGTGTTTACTTTCGTTTGTTTCATAGTGCTAACCCCACCTTTGGTAATATTATGCATTTATGCATGTTAAGCACTCCACACGTGTCCGAGCCTCAGTTGATCATGTAGTAAGCTTCATTGCAGGACGTTAATAATTCAGATTCAGAATGGAGTCAATATGAAATTGGATCAAAATTTATGTATGTATTTTATTTATCAATTTATTTATTTGGATCCACTGATTTATAAGTATAAGTATAAATAGAAGAAATTTTACGCTCATGAATTTATGTATTTGGGGGTGTGTTAAACATGTTGAAAAAGTCCTGTTCTTGTTTGAGTGCAACCTGCTTGGATCCTTGGGTATTATTTGTGATAAGTTAATCTATTTCTTTTAACGGCTTTGACGGCATTAAGCATTACATTAAGAACTGAGGCATTTGGCAAAGTCAAAGCTAATATAATGTTGTATTGTGTAGCAGAAACATTCAACACATGGAGACATTGTCCAGATGGATTAAAACGTTCCCTTAACGATAATAAATGGTTTTATGTTGGTAATTATAATGACAGTATTATCTAGTGTACACCAAAGGTTTTTGTACTCTTCGAGAACTCGAATAAGATTCAGGCATCTTGGTTGTGTTTTTTTTTTTTTTTTTTTAACAGAATTAAATAACGCCTGTTTACCCTTTTCAGTTTTTTTTTTTTGCTGAGACTGAAACTGATATAGGCCAAGGATGTTGAGAAATGCTTCTGTCTCTGGGTGGGGCAGTGGATGAATGCATTTAAGTGGCAGTGTTTGTATTCCATGGAAACTTGTGTATGATTCAGTGGGACATTGAAGGTTATTGCGGAATCTCGATTGGAGGGAACACACTGCCAATTGTTTGCATAAGGAGCTCAGTCACTCTGCTGTGGCGTCAAAAAAAAAGTTCCTGGCCTGATATGAAACAATACCCTTTGAAAGCCTTGGTTTCCTCGTTCGATAATCAAAGGATGTAAAATGAAATCAACTTACATCTGCATTGTTAAAATAATGTGAGGATTCATTTACCTTTGTATTAGGCCGACAATAAGTTGTTTTTGCACTTCTTAATGCTCATGGTATATTTGAAGTAAGTGAAAGGTGGTAATAATTTACAAGATGAAAAAAGCAAGGCAAACCTCGGCTGGAAAGCTAGCTTTAATGCTATGACCATTGACATTCACTCATCACACATTTGCCTCGGATTGCCAAAAAAAGAAGTTAGGTTTAGAAATGTCCAATGCTGATGGGCTCCAAAGAGAAGTGGTGATTTCTATTTCTGTTTTTGTCCTCAACTGTGAGGGCAGCAATGAATGCTTCCATGTCTGACTAACTATCTCTGGCACAAAAACGTCCTGTGACTTACATGAATGAATCATGTTTATTTCTACCTAGAGTAATGTGGTGTCTTTTTACATTTCAACTCTAAAATGACAGTATTGAAGCAGGCCTTGTGTGAGTTTATCCTTCTTGATAGAGGTCCAGATTATTGGTATCACATTACTACTTGTAATGTTCACAAAGATAATGTGTTCATTTTTGTTTGGCTTCTATACCCTTCGGGGCAATGATACATTGTACATTTTTAGTGAAAGGTTGACTTCCAGTACTATAAATAAATGAGTCATTTAGATACTCCTCACAATTTATGTTATTAAAAGTGTTGTATTTTTAAACCGTAAAATATTATCATGTTCTGATGTTATTGTATGCGGGTGCTGGTTTTTTCATTGAGTCTCATCATCCAACGTGTTGGTTGATATTAGTTCTGTGGACGTTCTCACAGCTTTCTAGACCTTCTGGCGGGATAGTTGGTTTGTAAACCCGGAGGAAACGGATCATATAGCAAAGAATTGGGGATTTCTGCTTTCAGATTTCATAAGATATATGACGCTGAGTCAGGCGGACACAGAGCTTGATTTTACAACCGGTCTGCACATACCTGTTTTCTTGACAAAGGCCGCTTGTCAAGAGTATTAAAGGAAAATTGCCTAATGTGATTTTCTCTGCTCTCTAATGATAGTGCGGCCCCAGCCAATTAAATAGCTCAGATAAGGAATCCTTTATTGAAAAGGGTAGATTTTATTAACAAAATTGCAGTGAAGCGAGAGGAGGCTTCGGTTACGTTCCTCTTCTCTGGTCTCATCTTCGCCCCAAAGCAAAATGCACCCAGCACAATGGACCATCTCTCCTGGTGAGATTAGCAGGACTGTGGCAGCCTGTAAAGTCCTGTATGCTCTGAAAGCTGCTTCAGATGCATTGATTGGCCATGGGGGAAGAAAGGTGTGTTGTTAGTTTGAAGAAGAGCCGGGAGGTATTGTGTCCTGCTTAGGGGAATAAGACAGTGGGATTTTAAGTAGAGCTGGAGTCTGTTATAACCATACACTCAACAATACAAGGGCTACTAAAGTACTGGAAGTAGTTTGAAAGATAATTTGGGCAATATTAAGAGAAAAAAAGGTAAACCATGTGCAGGTAGCTGTGTATGCATATATACGGTAGATGTACAGTGTTCACCAGTCCTAACGCACAAAAGCTGTAAATAATCCTGCATCGGATCTTCTGTAATTTATAGTGCATTACAAAGCAACCAGAATAAATATGACTAAACTTTGGCTGATACAGTATTCCGTTTTGTCAAAAACGTTGGATGATTCTTCCACAGCAGGACCAGAATTACATTTCTCACTGTACTGGTTTCAATGAGGCCACAAGGACATGAGGGCTTATGAGACTTGTTCTTAATAATGTGGCTGTGGAGACCTACGGTGGGGGGAAAAAATGAGGCAGCATTCCTTTCCGCATACGGGAAGCACTGACATCATGCATCCACTGGGAGTTTGCCGGGAGTATATTTGGAATGAAGCATACATCCACCAATTGCTTTAATTTCTGGAAAGTGCTTTTTCCGAATCATAACACTGACAATGCATGAGATTAGCCAGGTCTTTCAAACACATATGTGCACTTTCTGCTGTCAGTTCAGGGGCCTTTTTATGTATTTGACCTGTAACATCGCAGCTTTATTTGTCGCAGCGAGCAGGAAGTTGAGTCTTTTTGTGTCACTAAGAAATGCACTGGGCTAATTGTCTGGGTTATGCAACTCGGACACTTTTGTTACTTTGGGCTTACAAAAGATGTGATGGATGGAAATCTCTCAGGGTGAAATAGATTTGGAAAATCTGTCATCCAGAGAAAGTAGGTTAGACTACAGGGTGGAAAAGCACCAGTGGCAAGGTCCTTGGTGTAAAAATATTTCAGTGATTTGATGACCTTTTCCCCAAAACACAATTTTTAGCATTGTGTGTTTTGAGTGGCATGCTGCTTGTCAGCTTTTGCAACAGCGCTCTACCTGACATCCTTCGACTTGTACAGATTTTGACTGCTGCGGCGGATGCCGGCTGTCGCTTACCTGCTTGGAGTAGGGTTGTGTTTTATCATGATTTCTCGGCTGTGGCTTTGCGCAGCCTGACTGACAATGGCAGAACAGTGGTTTAAGTCTTTTCCGGGTACAGCTTTGTGTAGCATCTTAAACCACCTGCCCTGGCATGTCACCTGATGCGGTAATTTATTAGTGCTTAAGTTTAAATTCGGATGATGTCTTGATTTGGCAGGAGCTTGTCTCTGTCTCCGTGTGTGACAGAAGGACCCAATTGGTGTGCTCTGATCTAACTGCAGTAGATGACATGGCTTACATCCCAGATATTTTTACTCTGCCAGTCCAGTCGGGGACCCATCATGTGCAAACAGCTGCTTGGTCACACATAATGGGTAGTATGCCTAAGGCCTGTTGTGAATATTATACGTGGGGCCAGTCGAGTCCCCAGAGCTGACTATTATTCCTGCTGGCTGCTGTATACGGATAGCTTTAAACAAGCAGATGAGTGGTGTTCCTTGATCGATGCAATTAAAATGCCTCTCCTCTGTTTCTTTCTTCTCAGGTGAAGACGAAGAGGAAGGGAAGGTTCTGGTTCTCAGCTATCCACAGTATTGTCGGTACCGGTCCATTATCGCCCGGCTGAGGGAGCGGCCATCTTCTTTGCTGACGGATCACGTGGTGCTGGCGCTCGGGGGCATTGCCTCTCTCAGCAACAACACCAAGATCCTGTACTGCCGTAGCACGTTTGACCACCCCACTCTCATCGACAACGAGAGCGTCTGTGACGAATTCGGTGAGAGGTCAAAACCCTGTAGGCGTGTGTGAGTATGAATGTGCAATTGTGCATGGATATGAGAGAAATGTGAACTCTTAATTTTAAAATATTATTGCCTGAGATGTTAATGCGCCTAATAATGTTGATGGACCTGGTTGAATTTGATCGGCAGCAGTGAAACTCGTATGTGAAAGGTAAAGCTAAATTTACAAGCTAAAACAAGCATTTTACAAAAATTGTGGCTGTATATTTGTAAAGGTTTTTTTTAGGAAGTCTCATTAGCCTTGAAGAGCTTGGCGCAATTGATTTTTAGTAACATTGCTGGGGTTAAAAGTATGGAAAACTAAATATTTCGGATCAGTGGCTGCAGTATTGACCCAAGTTACCAACTCATCAACAGCACTTATCTCTCTTCCTGGGTGTTCCTTCATCAAAGAGCATGACTCCACTTTGATTTTGAGAAAAAAACCAAACATTGAAAATCCCTCTCTTCAAAGAGATCAGGCAGATCCCTCCTTTTTGTGAATGTGTGTAAGTGCACATCTTTGGTAGCCAATGGACTGAGCAACATGCACAGTCTGTGGGCTCATTAATCAAGATGGTAGTATTGGGTAGCACATTGAGACCTTTGATTAAACAAACGTCATATTTGAACAGGCGGGAAATAGAGGTGAACTGCTGTGCTTAGTCATTGCGACTCAGTTATTGAATTGGTTAATTATCTTCAAAAGCTTATGCAACACAAAGACGTGTTTGTGCTTCTGATTGAAATACATTTAATGGCTGATGCATTGAAAGCTTTAGCCTGCTCCATTGATTTATATTGAAACGCTGGCAGCTTTTTAAGTTCCCTGAACTGGGTTTTATGGAGCACTTTACCAAGTGGACGTAGAAACCAGCTCAGTAACTGTTTGAGTTACTGTGGTGGACCGGCATAATAACTCCTCGCCTCATGGTCTGAAGTCACTGCTCTCATAAGAGTTAACATATGTTGTATACATTACAGCGACTGACTGTCTTTTTGATTCTGAGCATGTCTCCGAAAATCTATAAGTACTTTTAAATGCTTGGAATTATGGTCACTTGACAGAGAAGAAATCCTCTGCAGTTTTAGGCCTTCTGGCATCCAACGGTTTTGAACTGTGTAGCACGGCAGTGAAGAAATTAGTCCAAAGGTTCTGAAAGAGAGTGCAAAGCACAGTAGGCATTTACTCAACAGATGAGGTGAATTCTTTAGTGCCTCGCACTATGGAAATGTACTGAGAACAGTATTTGCAGACTCGCTTGTTTATAATCCATGGACTTCTCCTCAGAGTGAATGGGGATTCCTACTTTCTTTCTTTTTTTTTAATGGAAGCGCCACAGGGAGTCTGGTTTCTACTTTGAAAACGTGTTTTCTCCTTTAATTTTCCTGTTTTAAAGAAGCAGTGAGTTGTAAATTCACTGATGTCTGGTCAACACTATACTGGGCCGAGTTCCTGGTGGACAGAGACCGGAGATCCTGATCAGTTGCTGAGCGAGAGGTGGAGTCTACTATTAACATGATTTTTGAAGGCCCTGACCTTGACCTCATGAATTTACAGAGCCTCACACTACAGCTTTCAACAACTAGACTCTTAGAAAAGAAAGGGCTTGTGGGCTGATCCCCACAGGGCAACCTGTAAAGAGAGCTCTATATCATAGGAGTGAAAAGTGTGAAGGCTCCCAGATTGAGCCATTTTTGCCCTGACAGAGAACTCTTGAACGAGGTACGGTTCCTCTGTGGAATCACACCGGAGCCTTTTGGAGCCATTTTTTCTGACACTCTATTGCAGCACATTCCTCATTTGCTTCCCTGCATTTCAAATACATCTCCTCCATATTTACACCAAGCAGATCTTTCCTCTTTTTCTCTCAGTCTCCCTCGTTCCGCAATTTCCAGATGGCAAGGACTTCCCCTCTGATAGAAGGACAGAGCCCCTGCTCAGCCATAGACGAAGAGCCAAACTCGGGGGAAGATGAGTCTGTTTATATATGTAATGGAAGCACTGCTAAATTATTGAACACAGCTTCCAAGATGATGCCTGTTATTTCTCCACACTCTTTCAACCCCATTTCCTGCTTTGTTAGAGTTTATGGGGCGATCTGAACCGGGTTTATTAAGGATACTTACATTTCCTGTGTGCCTAAAATTATTTCGAAGCAAGTTGTTCCAGTACTTGTTTTTACAGCTGCTGTTGTCAGTTATCTGATTCTCATTAATGCGTCTTTGAGTCGTCATTGAGACTATTAAAAAAAATCAGATTGGTATTTTGTTTTGTTCTTGTTGAGTTTCTCCTTACATCTGGAGAAACATTTTTGCCAGTTTAATGGCTGGTCCAGACGTACTGTCCATTATGAAGATGGTGTTTAGTTTTTTTTTTTTTTTTTTGCCTGATTTACGCATACCGTTGATGAATGAGTGTATGAAGGTTATCTGCTCGTCTAATGGAAAAGATGCTCGCGAGAGAGAGAGAATGCATTATCATTATTAATCACAGAGAGTCCCCTCTGCATGGGGTTTCATTTTGAAGCTTGTTGATAAATTTGTTACTTCACAAAATGCATTCAACTAGCACTACTGTCCCAATAGGCAAGAGCCTTCGACGTACAGCGTTCCACAAATATTACTGTGAAAGTGGGTCACTATATTTTTTTCCGAAGCCCTCTCTCCCACCCCCGCCTTTCTTGTGAAGAGACACTGTCATTACCGTCGCAGGTCGGGGCAGTGCTTTCTGTATGCATGTTAGTAATTGCAAAGGCTGTGTTTTAAGAGACAGAGAGAAGCGGTTTGCACTTATTAAAATATTTTCTGGACTGAGCTCTGCCTTTGGGGAATTATTCAGCATAATATTGGTATTTCCAGGCAGCATCAAAAAATATGCAGCGGCTTGCAGTGAACAGCCGTGCGATGCCATTAAGGCACTGGGAAGGTATTCAGAAGTGGGCAGCCCCTGGTGGCAACATGTGGCTCATGGAAAATTTGAATAATTAGTTACTGGGTAAAGAATCAGCGTTCACCATATGGAAAGTTTTTATTTAGAATATTGTGCAACATCAGTATAATCTTTTATATCCTGTTGGTCTGTCAGATGCATTACGGAACAGAGAAATACCCCAGTTTCCCTATTCCTGTTGCAGTCCTCTGTGTTTGCATAGGCATGCAGCTTTAAATAAACAATTTCTGCACATTTGCACTGGATTCTTTTTTTTTTCCCCACTATTTATAGTAAGCTTTTCATTGGCCGCATAGGATTTGAAATTGTCCTAGTTTTCCCTCCGGGGATGAGAGGAAAATTAAGTGCTTGTGTTTTGTTTGTTTGAAAATGCACTGTTCACATCTTACTGAACATAAGCATTTCCTAAACTGGGAATGTATTCAGAATTTCATTAGTCTGTGCTTGCATTTGGCTGGGGTAGAAGCAATTCAGGTTATTAATGACATCCAGATGCTCCAAACAGACCAATATCAGCTCTGCAGTAGAACCATGAAAATTCCTGAATATGAATGATACTGTATAGTGCTCATCAAAGATTCTCAAGCAGGGATGCAGTGCCGGAATGTTCTAAGAAAATGGTACAAAGTAAATACTATCACTGAATATACTGTTTGCTCTCCTCCTCATACTCACAAATGTTATGATATTACTTGTGCCAACCCTTTGCAGTATTCTGAAAATTTGTGGCCGCGTTAAATCTTTATTTATTATTTCAGTATGGATTGAGTCGTTAGAGGACGCTCATTTTCATTTTATTGGCTGCAGTTTGCCTTGTCTGCAACTTCAATTAAAGGCTGAAATGTTTTATTCGTTTCCCTGGTAATGCTCTCTACAGAACATATCCTAAAGTTTTTTTATTAGCAGCAGGAAAATTCTTTAAAAAATCTGGAGCGTTTCCTCCTGAGTGGTATTTGTACAGTTGTGGAGGGAGGTATACTGTTCCCTTACCCCTTAATGAAAAACATGCAACATGTCCAGATGCAGGTTATTACCACCTCCATCAGTGAACAGTGTACTGGGACACTAGACATTTATAGTATGCAGATATCTCCAATAAAATGGCATTTATGTTGTATTTTTGGTTAGTCCAGTAACTGGTTGGTCTTTTTTTTTATATATCTCTTCAAATTAATTCAACTCTGCTTATTTTTTATTATCCCCACCCCACCCCAAATGTCACATGCTATTTTGAAAGTAAAAAAAGTATGCCTACCCATGTGTGATGGTTGATGGTTTCCATTTGTTGGGTGTGCAGACCTTAAAAAGCAGGCAGGATGACACTCGAGCTGTCTTAAAGGATGCGGCTTGTGGCCCGAAACTCATTAAGACAATAGCTGGTCGACTGAGGGATCGTATTTACTGAAGCCATGTTGCATGATGGCCAAATCATTACTCTGATTCCACAGGAATTTCGGACCACCAGCAGCAGTTTTTTTTTTCTTTATTCCCTGCCATGAGGTGGAAGTGGGATATAGAAACGAGTGTTGGCCTTTTGAGCGTCCATATGTCTTTTGGTCCACCTGTCCGTCCACGTGTTCACTCGTCTGAACTCCTTAACCTTAAAATATTTCTCAATTCCATCCATCCATTTTCTATACCCGCTTATTCCTTACTAGGGTCGCGGGGCGAGCTGGAGCCTATCCCAGCTTACTATGGGCAAAGGCAGGGACCCACCCTGAACAGCTTGCCAATCCATCGCAGGGGGCATATTTCTCAATTATATTTAATATATGGGTGTATTTTATTGAGTAGATGTACCTTTTCATACTTCTGTCTGTCACTCCAGCGCGTTTGGTTTCCATGCCAGCTATCAATCATTCTGTGGTTGGGGATCTGAGTATTTCATGCTTGTTGTTTAAGTATTTTAAAATTCCTCATTGTTGACCTCAAAAATTGCCCTTCCTACAATCCCCTTGTGTGCTATTAGGTTTGTCATGTTGTAGCCGTCAAGGTAGACCGTATTAGAAGCTCATGGTGATGATGTTCAGAGGTGAGAGAAATTCAGAGAGGAGATGGAGATATAAAAATTCCTGTAAGTGTTTGCTAATGCATTCTGTCAAATTAAAATCAAACTGTTATTTCTCCCAATGTTGCTCAGGGCCTTTGCAGTCGAGCTGGCTGACAGTTAAGAGCCATATTAAATACTTTAAAGTGCTCAGAACCTGCTGTGGAGGAGTCCTGCTGTTGTTAAATTAGTACTAAAGGATGATGTAATCAGCATAACAATGGCCTGTGAACAAATCCGCTCAGAAAATTGTCTTCTCTGGCTTGTGTGACTACATTAAAGGCAACCGCTATACATACACTACATATCCAGCAGCCTCTGTTCATATCAGGCAGGAGGGTCTCCTATAACGTCAGTGTTCTCTTGATAGAGTATTTCTTTGTGTGTTAGGTCTTTACCTGTGTGTGTGTTTTTGCGAAATAACAATGGTTCACATTCACTTTGTGGGAATGTATTATCTGTGAGGTTTGACATTTGAGGTTGTGCTGTTATTTTTAGCGTGCTCCACTGTGATTTGGACTAATTATGCTCTTGGCTCTCTTTAGTCAAAGAGCTCATTCTTGGCAATAAATCCTCAGGAGATGGAGAGTTGACACTTCTTGTTCAAAAGTATTGCTTTGCTTTCAAGAAAGAACAGTACATGTCAACACTTGAATGGCTTTCTCTGTTGTTATTAAGTAACTTTAGAAATGTGGCCATGATGTGCATTGATTTGGAAAGCTGCACCCAGAAAGAAAATATTGAGCTTGATTTTTAGTCTCCCCGGCTGACTACTTACAGGGAAAATAAATAATTCATGCCAAAAAATGGAACCTTCCTTTCAGGGCACAGAATAATTTTTATATCGGTTGTAAAAAAAAAAAAAAATAAATAAATAAAAAAACCCTGTTTTATATACTGGAGTTTGAAATAAAATGTCACTTAAACCCTGATGCAGCATTTAATTATTGTTCTGGTATCTCATCTAACTCTGTGTAAGGTTACATGCCGGCTGATTTGCAGGGTGCTGTTTGCTGCATGCGAGCGTCTTCTGAGCTTCGATGATTTATTGCCGCGCTGACATTGCGCGCCTTTCCCTATAAACATTTAATGAGTCAGAGTACATGGATCTGAACGAACGCACAAAAATATCTGATAATAGGTTTAAAGCAAATAGTCTTTCAAGGACTTCTTTGTGCTGCATCAGGAAAACATTACTTCCCTATTACAGGCAGAATTCCTTTGTTTTCATTATTTATTTATTTATCCCCCCCCCTCCCCCCTTCCCTCTCCTTAGTACACAGTTAGTCATTATTCCTCGCAGCGAGGCTTTCAGGAATGTGAGAGTGTGGAGCAGAGCTACAGTCCCTCCAAACTGGCCCCAGAAGTAGCTATTTTGCCTGAGAAGAATATTGAGATGACTGTTGACGGATGGTGTCATACTTAAGGGCGTCATTATTCAGGCTCGTCACAGGCTGCGTGAGTCTGTTCAGGCAAAGTGTTTTTTGTTTTCTTTTTTTAGCTTCTCTAAATGGCACATTTGCCTCACCATTTGTACGCGCTGATCGTCGACCATTTATTCGCGATTTTTGTTTACAGTTTGTTGTAATCTGCTTTCCTGAGAATTTATTTCCCCGAATGCAGTCATAGGCCCAAATATGAACATAAACAGACTCTAATTCTTATTGGAACGATGCCGCATTTTTGTGTTCTTATATCGCCCGTATTCCCAGGCAAAATTCAGTGGAACTAAAGAGGTCAGCGGATATGCTGTACTGAGAGGCATCTATTTATGTTGGAAGAAGTGACATCAATGAGAAGACAAAGCACTGTATTCTCCCTGTAATTAATAACATAAGGCTGGGCGTTTTTTTGATTGGTTCGAACACTAAGCAGACTGTGTTTGCGTTTCGAAGCCCGCTCGTTTAGTTTCATTTATTGCTGTCTGTAAAATGTATTTTGAGTGTTTGAAGGTCAGCACATTCTGTGTGCCTTTATTATGTAATGTTCTTAAATGGCACATGAAGTGCTGTGTTTAGTTCAACCTTGTGCTTTTAACACCACATTATTAATAATCCTTGAAAGGGGATTTTTTTTTTCCCTTCACCATCAAAACAATGGCCAATAAGCTCAGCAGCTATAGCAAATCTGCTTTAAGAGGAACTTGAGCAGCATGTGAACTGCTCAGATGGGTATTTTTAGAGCAAGATACTGATTAATCTTTTCTGTTCCCTTCCACAGTGACGTTGTACAGCAGTTAGCACCAGGGGGTGGGGGTAGGGATCGGTGTGTACACAAAAAAAAGAAAAAAAAAAAACACGATGAGATTGAAGATTTAAATGAAGGTTGAAGTTATTCATTTAGAGGTCAAAGTTCTGTCAGTAGAAGTTCTCTATCTGGTGGGGTTCAAAGCTCTCTGCATTGACTCTAGATTGTGATGTGAATTAATGAGCAGTTGTGACACATAACAGAGATCATGAGTCTGTCACATGGGCAGCCATGCATCATCTGAACACAAAAGGCATTAGTGTTCACTTATGCTCAATTAACAAAATGATTTCTTTTCTGTTTTTTTTTTCGCATTCATATTGAAATGAGATTATATAGTTTTTTTTTTTTTTTTTTAGTTTTTAGTATATTCACTTTTATTTTTTTTGCTTGTCACACATCCCTGAAAAAAGTAGTCTCCAAAAGCTTCAGAGAATGCATTTATTATGAGCTGGTGTACGTGTGTATTTTATGTCTGTTAACATCTCTCTCTTCGAGTGGATGTGGGGTTTTTAAAGGCCCATTTTATGAGTCTGTTGAATTTCTCAGCGTCGCTTGACTTCTTTGTGACACGGTGGTATTGAGAGCAGTGACATAGCTGCTGTTTGCTGATGCGTGGACTCGCTGGTGGACACGAGCTGATCTGAGAACAGTCTCGTCCTGCTGCTCAGAATAAACACCCCGGTCCTCCGCCACTATCGTTTATGACCTCCGATTTTTACTTCCCACGTGTGTCACGAACGGCTCCATCTGTCACGCTGATAAATGAGTACGCATACACAGAACTGAATCCTCTCTGCTGTATCGGTTTCTTCTTCTGGGTAGCTAGCTACGCAATTGAAGGTGATTCATATTTCAGAATCATTCCTGCACCATTTGAATGGAGCAAAGTTATTCCTGAATCACTTCCTTGAAGGCTTTGAATATGAGGTTCTATAGATTTTATAGTAGTTGCTTGTGCCACCCCCCTTACACACACACACACACACACACAAACACACACACGCACGCGCACAGACGCACAAACCACAAAGTATGCCCCCCCCACACACACACACTCTCACAAACTGCAATGCACGCCCCCTCCCATGCAGCCACACACGCACCCACACACACACACACACACACACACACACACACACACACACACATCGCAATATACCCCCCCTAAGCCATTTCCAGGTAGTGCTGCTGACTCCCTGCTGATCTATGCTATGTATGCATTATCCTTCCTATTCATGTCTGCAGCAGTGCCAGCACAACAGAGGACAAGTCATTCTGCAACTGAATGACTTTAATGTGCTGCATGAGAAATAGAGGCCATTTAAATAGGACAAGGTTGTCATTTTCAAACTTGTGTGACATATTGTTTTATGAAACTTCAGCACTATACCGATCATTTAATAACTGAGAAATATGATCTCAAATGCGACCTGTGACATAATTTCAGACATTTGTCTGAAGTTAATCGCTGAATACAGTGGGCGTGGTGATAAAATAAACAGAACAAGTCAGAACCTTTCTTACGAGCGGTATTACAAATAGTGAAGCGGTTATGATAGATGGAGCATTTGGTTGCATTATTAATTGGAAAGATCTGGATGCATGAAACTTAATTTCTTTCTCCTCTGAAGGTTGTTATTGTTCTCACTCATTGCGTTTTGCATGCTGCATTGACAGGAGGGAACTCATGGGCTGATATTGCTCAGTTTTGTATTTCAATGTAATTACCTTCCATAGATTTGAGTAATCTGACCTTTCTCAGGAATAAAGAAAGAAAAGACCCCTCTTCAAATATTGAATATATATATATTTTATAATTTTTTTTTTTTTTTTTTACAATAACTTCTGCGAAAGGCTTTCTTTGACTTGGGAGCAGGAGTATATTATTAGTTTACATAGCACAAGGCCATTCATGCAGACATAATTGACTATAGCTGGAAGAGCAGTACGGCCCTGGCCTTAATAGTCCTCTAGTTCACTTTAACAATGAGTTTATGCCTTCACTTTCTCCCCAGTCATTGTGTGCCACAAAGTACTAATCCAAATCATGTGTCTTTATGGGAACATGAACGCAACTGTGTTAAACAAATGCGGTCTGACAAAATGGGCCATTTAAATGCCTGCGAAAAGGAATAATTACAGCAAAGGCTGTGTCTTTGCAAAGCCAGCTCTCTAAACTGGATGCCGAAGTTGGTACGACTAATGGTGCCCGTTGAAGCGGTCTCTTAAGTCTTTACTTTTTCGAAGTTTCTAGAGACTCGACAGTTTTTTTTGGTACGGCAGTCGATTTCAAAGGATCAGGATAAGGATTCAGGATTATGGTTAGGGGAAGGGTTAGGGGTTAGGGTTGAGGTTAGGGTTAGGTTAGGGCAGGGCTTTAAATGGGGACTGTAGTCCACATTGAAGTGCATGGAAAAACTGCTGTACCTGTAGGAACTGCCTTACCTTTTTAAGATGACACCATGTTTTTTTTGTTTTTTTTAAGCAGCTTTCAAATTGGACGTGAAACAAATTATTCGCATATACATGTATATTCGCGTCTTTGCATTGACTTTGAATGTAATTGGTCGTGCGAAAAATTTGTTTTGCGTCCGGTGTGAAAGCGGCTTAATCCCGTCTGGATTTTTGTGGTCTCCTACCACCGGACATACGGTACTGCTCCATAAAATAGAAAAGCAACTAGCTGTGGGTCAGAGGGCGGCAGTAGGATGGTAAACACTTGCTTGTCCTTGGCCTTTGAGAAAATAGCTTCAGTGGCTAACTTGTGCTTTTGCAGTAGATTAGTTATGAAGCGAATGGGACAGAAGGAGGCTTTTGCATGCTTTCACCAGCTCTCATTCATGAGTCCTGCGTGAAAGTGGAAAAAAATGCCACTGGCGGTGGTGAAATGCAGCAGGAACAGGGGTCAATGGTACTGACTTGCTTAGAGCAACGATTCACTGTTGCGGTCCTTGTGCATAATTGGAAGCCACCGTTCCGTATTGTCGCAAACTGTTTTTATGTCTGTGCGAGTCAACAGTTTTGCTTGCGCTTAATTTTCTCATTTTATGTCTGCAGTGCAACCTCTGTGACATTTCCTGTCGGCTAATGCGATTCTGCACGGTCACGTTGTGCATGAGGTTCATTACAACAGTTTTAACCGTTACAGTTCATTTATGTGACACAAATAATCCCTTTGAGAGATCTCAGATAAGAATGCATCGTACACTGGCAGTTCCCTTCAGTCTGTTGGATACTTTGCTTTGTCTTCAGCCTGCATTGGAGCAGGCTGACTTTGCCCCAGTGAAGTCACTGCACGCTGCAACTGCCGTTACAAACTACAGTGCCGTGACACAAGCATTTTAATATTGCTCATCTGAACCTGTTTTTCTGGGAAGCTAAAAGCTTTTTCTCCCCGGTGCAGTTGACTTTGAAATGGCAGTAAATGCCAGCAGTTACTTAACTTGAATGCTATAATTGAAATTCCTGGCACCACCAGTTGTTTATATTTTTTTTTTTCAGCTGGGTACGTTTCATAAACACATACACATTAAGGAGGATGAAATAGCACTGAAATACTTTGCAATCATTTTTGGCTGTAATTAATGACTGGTTTCTTCAGTGCCTTTAGTTAATTGCAGTTATTATTCTGAGTTAATTTTGATTTTGCATGGGGGGGGGGGTTTAAAGAGGAGAATGGCTTCAGGGAGAGGTTGTGAGGACCCATCGCCATGTTTTACTGAGATAGGCAGTCACTGATAGCAGCCTGTGAGGGTCGGTCCCTTTGGTGCTGACGCTTTGTGTGAAAGATAAATTGGGCCTGTCATTCGCCTTCTTCATGGAAGGCCATATCAAGCGGCAGGGTCCCCGCAGGTTAACTTTGTTGACCCATCTCGCTAGGAAAGGAGAACTTGCAGATTCAAGTTTTACCAATGATATGCTAATGTGTTTATTGTGAGAGCTAAAAAACTGTGAGCTTGAAGGAGGAGGGGGTGGGCTGGTCCTTGAATTGTAAGGAAGAGGGAAAGTGGTGGTGGTGGGGGGGGGGGGGGGTTTGCAAGCAGATCTGCTTTTTTCTACTCTTCAATCAGATTTCCCAGGGGAGAGGATGGAGATGGGAACTGGTGTGTCATTTGTGGACATTTGTCCATCTGTACTGGTGTCAGCTGTGACAGAGTCCCTGACAAACTGAAATCCCCCCCCCCCACACACACACACACACGCACACACACCCATTTCCCCCTCACAGGAATATGAGCCGCAATAGCAGATAAACAAGGACAGCTTTCATTAGAAGAAATTGATATTTAGGTAAAGATATTTATTAATTGTTGAAAAAATATCTGTATCAACCTGAAACTCAATGGCACTGGGTAAACTTCCATCCAAAAATTGGTGAATAATGTAACTAAATGTTATTAACTCCTCGATGCCTGTCTTCATTCTGTCTGGAGAAGATGTGTTGTGGTTGAAAGTTAGAAAATTGCTCCATTTTCCCCTGGAGAGACCTGTCAAATGTAAGAAAAAAGAGAAAAGTTTAAAAGAAAGACAGGGAAGGAGGTTGGCCCTCTTTTGTCAAATTTTAACTGTCAGCGCTGGCTGATGCTTAAATGAGGCCATAATCAGATGGTTCGATGATGTCATCATTTCTGAGAAGAGTAGTCTTGGATGTACTATTATTTATCTTGTGCCAGTGGGTCCAAATGTTCTCATTGTGATCTTAACACCACTGGAAATAATAGATGGTGTGAATGTCTTCATTTTGTCTGTGTTCATTGCAAACTTTGAATGTTTCTGTAATCTCCACACTGCCAGCTTACCTGGGAGGGTTCAAAGTTAGATCATGTTTCTGGTTAATATACATATGGCCTGAGTTGCCCGTTGTCATGGGGATTCACGGTCCGCTGTCTGCTGTGTGATGATGATTAGCGACTGGCCTTTACCCATGGCTCTGAAATCATACATGCAGATAACAACAGCCTCGTCCAGCCAGGGCCTCTCCGCCATCTGCCTCAGTAATTCTTTGAAGTTCTAATAGGTTTGAAAGTTCATTGTCAGTTACGTGTGTGCATGTGCATGCACTCTGTCTAATTTTTCAGTGAAAATAGAAGTCCTTAAATGCTTGAATACAATAATGAATAGAGCAGTTAAATTACTGATACCCTGCACTAAAGACAGTCCGAAAATGGGATGTGTAATACAGAGAGGAATTATTGCTTGGCCTTGCCTTTAGTATGATTAAAGGCAGACTGTAAATCCGTTATCGGCTGCCATATCTTAGTGGTAGGTGGACCAGCCATGGAATTTACATTATATATAGAGGTGAATGAACAGACATAGTGAAACAGCCCAGCAGCCCAAAAAAAAAAAAAAAACGGAGAAAAGAGTCTAATTCATTTCACCATTTTCCTTCACAACTAGATGTTGAAAGTGAACGTATAATGTTGTCAAAGGGGTTGAATAACATTTGCTGTGTACTCTGGATGACCATGTAATTTCTTCATCAAGTACCCTTGGTTACACACATTTTTGCTCAATATTTTGTAATTCGCTCCATTCGTTGTTTTTGGAGAACTCTTATCTCTCTGTCTCCTCTTTCTCTGTATATTTTTATCTCACCATTTCCTTCTTTGTGTAAATTTTAAACTGATGTAAATTTCTTTGAAAGAAAACCGAATCATGAAAGTGCTTGTTCAATTCTTCAATGCATAGGCCTACCGACAATCGAAAATGTAGTGTAAGTACCGCTGATATATGAAGGTCAGGGTCAATTCAGTTTCATCATCTCGTTCAATCAATCTAGGAGACGAACTGAAGCAGGAATTAGAAGTAAAATCCCCATAAAACATTTTGACCATTTTAAATTTGTGACTTGAATTACAATTAATTTCCTCCACCGGCGTAGAATTGACCCTAGCCCCCGTGTAAGCGCGCTAATGGGAAAGCGGGAAGGGAAGAGGTGTTCTTAATTTGCGGTTGCATTATGCTTAAATAAATAAGTAGGGGAGACAAAGTGATACCGCAGTATCAAGTGCATCGTCATCTCTCTAAATCTCGGATCCGCCCGGATGCACCGGACTGGTCCCCACACGAGTGGGTTTGTTGGAGCTGCGGAGTGAAGATGAAGATGGGGCAGCGGACTGGAGTGCGCATCGTGAGCAGTTATATAAGTCCGGAGGGTGCGTGCATTAAGAGTTTTGATGGCTGTCTGCAGCGCGAGTGCGCCTTTTAACATTGCATCTGTCAGACTAATTGCATTTGCACTGCGCTGGCAGTAATGCAGTTGCATCAGCTATTCTGATGTTAATTTTCGCCTCGCACGTATTCGCCCCGGAGAACGTTGCGCAATTTATGTAGAAAAATGCACCACGGCGCCTGTGATTACCCTCTTGTAGATTATTTTTTCGAGCAGTTTTAAAATTGGAAACTACTAATCTTGCTTTCACAGCCCCCTCTCTATGAAATATGTATCGTAAGGGAGGGTAATGTTGCGTTTGTTCATACGCGTTATGAATTAAACATATTCTCATATTATGTTAGCATTGATTTAAATGCGCATGTGCCTCTTTTTACAAGTGATTAAATATTTTATTTTAAGCAGATATTTAAAGAAAAAAATTTGGATTCTTGCATAGCTCAACAGGAAGAGATCTTTTCCTGATTGGAATGTTAATCACGAGGCTGGGAAGCAGTTTGAAATCCATTGGAATCTGAGTGTTAATTGCCCCATTCATTAAACGTCAATACAGATGGCAATAACTATGTGAAACCACAGTGCGTATGAGCGTCTTCATTCAGAGCGGGAGAGGACGCGTATGTTTGGGGAGGGCTATAAAACGGGATTTATGAGAAGTGGGATGACACATACCAGGGACAGCGGATGAACGTACACTGTGCCCCCGTCCACCTCGGTCACCCATTTGTGTGACATTTCTAAACTAGAATGAAATGCAGCGCATGGGAGATATACTCAGTAAACGTCGAGCGCCGAGGTTCTCTTACTTCCCATCTGTTAATTTGTGCATCTATAAATCCTGCTTGTAGTGTTCAGCTCCCGGGTCAGTGGGCCTTGCTGTAGCAGACTGTCCTCTTCGCCAGACATGCTCAGTGGCAGTGAATGTTTATGCACTTTAAGATGTAATATTGTCAATAATAGGAACTTTTAGGGTGGACCTTTTGTAGTGTTTTTTTTTTTGGGGTTGGGGGGGGGGGGATGTTTTACAGGTGGGTGACATGAAATGCCTCATAAAACACTCACGTTCTTCGTCTCATTTTCTCATTTCTTTTTTTCTGTTTTCATAAGAATGTGTGATTTCAAAGATATTGGATACTTTTCACTTTCATCTTTAAGATTATGATGTTCATTACTGCAGTAACTCAACTGAATGGTGGTATTTCAATAAAATCTGATTTGTTCAATAACTTATTAAATTTCTTTCTCTTTATTTTTTCTCTTTTTTTTTTTGCTCTGCTATAGAGAGGTATATGACTTATGTTTCCTCAGATTTTAATCTGTTCTCTTTTGATTGAGGTTTCAATAATGCTTCGGCTGATTTTATCAGAGCTGAACTGGTTTGTCTTTTCTCATACAATTTCTATGAATGTTCGCATAGAATTATATCATTACACATTCCTTGGTTATACAAGGTCATTATTTCTGAAAAATCTGAGTAATACCCTCCAGTGTCACTAGGGGGCAACTAGTTGACTGTGAGCAGCTCTCTAACACAAGGGATATAAATAATTCAAAGTAGTTCGCTGGCTAGCCAGTATTCATTTTCTTGTCATATTTCCTATTTCTTGTAATAATAGCTGTACCCCCAGGCCTGCAAAATTAGAACAATATTTTCATGCAAGTAGTCTGTAATGGCTGGGGATGTGGTGATGGCTGCGTGTGTGCGTGTGTTTGTGTGCGTGCGTGTGTATGTGTGCAGTGTGTGAGTGTGTGTGTGTGTGTGTGTGTGTGTGTGTGAGTGTGTGTGTGTGTGTGTGTGTGTGTGTGTGTGTGTGCGTGCGTATGCATGTGTGTGCGCTGATGCGTGCGTGCGGGTGTATTTATGTGTGCTCAAGCCTGTTTGAGGGAGTGACTGGCAGAGGGACTGGGAGACTGAGAATGTCATACTTCAGATAATGATCAAATAACAGTTGGTCATGAGTTTACAACACTGGCTGATGAAACCATGTGGTACACAGCACTTCAGCAATGTTACTTAGAAGAAACAAAGCACCATTTGGTTTACAGCTCCTCAATACTTTGAAGGAAACACAGGCTGGATAGACTTTTAATATTTTTCAGAAAATTCATTCTGTAATTTCCTGTTCTGGGGATTTCATTCCTCTCAGTTTATTTCCTGGAGTCGCTGGCAGATTTCAGCAGAGAGGAAAATTGAGATTGTGGCAGGTTTGACAGGCAGGGCATTTTGTATTCGTAATCAATATCCCAGGGAAGGGATCCTCTGTGTAGCGTGGACCTGTCTGCTGCTCCTGTGTGTCCAACGAAGGCCGACAAAGTGACCCGGCCAGAGGAGCCGGGGCGAAGACGGGACAGAGGAGCAGGCTCCACCGCTCTGCAAATATAGCAAATGGAGTTATGAGAAATGATTTATTTATTAACCTTTATCTAACCAGGTAATCAGCCCATTGACATCAAGGATCTCTTTCAGAAGAGAGACAGCAGCACACATCTATATCACAAGATTAACCCTTAGAGCGCTATAGGCAACTATAGTCGCCCAGTGATGTAAGATGTCAGAATCACATGCTGTTGAAAACCTATCATGTGGCAACTTGTTTTTTTAAACAAGTTGCCACATGATAGGTTTTCAACAGCTCCCTGCGGGAGGTCTTTTAAACAAGTTGCCACGTGATAGGTTTTCAGCAGCTCAGGATAATTACGTTTTTAATCCCTTGAATTTATTCAGCATTGAATACATACATTTATTAAAATACAGCAGAAAGAATCAGTACTCAGTGCAAAGCAGTAATACAAAATAATAAATATCTTGTCATATGAAGTGCGGATGTTGTAATGGGACTGACGGCAATTAAGTGCACAGGCACTGAAGGATTTAATCCTTGAGTAGAATATTCACATCGTGGGTTTCAGCTCGTGTTGTGCTCTCTGAAATAAAAAAAGGGGGGGGGGGGTCGAGGGGTTGGTGAAGCTGTACGGTTTGGGGAACAGGTGATATGTGCTGCACAGCAGGGCACGAGTGGCAGTGTTTCAGTGTGTCGCATGCCGCAAATACGCTAGCGAAAAGCGCTAGTTTCGCCACTGTGCTCCTGCATGTTCTGTATGTCTCGGAGTGTAATTTAGCCTGCGTGTCTCTGCTGTAGGATTACTGAGACCACGAGAAAGTTACGGCCTCAGAGTATTCAGCAGGAGAAACACTGAATAAAAAATAACGTTTCACTAGTGAGATATTTAAGATAATTGTTTTACGTTTGCACAGCGTGTGTTTATCTGAACATTTGATATGATCGAAAAATAGACCGGTTCCCTTTTCAGTGGGGAATATGAGAGCACACAGCATTATTTAGCGCGGTAGGTATCATTTATTCATTGTGTATGTATTTCTCCTTCTGTGCATGGCAGTGCCATCTGCTGTATAGAGCAGCAGTAAATCAGAGGGAGAGAGAGAGTGGAGAGGGGATTGATTTTTCCCTTGTTCTTACAGACAGGAGGCTGTATTCTGTGTAGACAGATCTGAAGTGACAAGATTTTTTTCCCCCCTCTGCGGTACATTGATATTAATATTTCTGCCGCTGTTCTCATTTGCCTTCTCTATCAAAAGGCGTGCAGATGGATCTGTGAAATGAAAGGCGACTCAGATGAGGGCTGCTGATTGAGGATGTGGTGTTTAAGAGTGTTCATTGCCGTCATTGCGGTTGACCGACTGATCAACCTATGGACATTTCACTGTATCTGAGCTTATGAATTGTGTGGAATATGATCAGATCTAATGGAAACGAGTCCCTTTCCAATGAAGAAATCAACGGAAATGGAAATGGAAGTGATAGGTTTATTATTATTATTATTATTATTATTATTAGCAGGAGAAGTAGTAGTAGTTTTCTAGCTGAACTAGGGCAAGGCTTTAATAGTCAGCAATTCATTTTTATAGAAGGTAGTAATTACATCACTCTGCATGTTGGAAAACATTTCTGCTGATTTTCCAAAAAAAGCCTCATATTACCCAACTATCCCGCAAAGTTTTTTCACAAAACACAAATGAACATTTTCCTGTCAGTAGCCACATCACTAAGCCCGAAATCAGGATTAGGATTTAAAAAAATGTCTTTAGAATCATTCATACATGTGAAAATCAGCTGAGAATTGCACAAATAGTTCTCAAGAGACTCAGAGAAAGATGGAGATCATGTCTTTGTGGCAGTTTTTCTGGTGATTAAGGGATGATACAAGACTTCTTAACCATACAAGTGGTTGACCAGTGGTAATGCTATGAAATGCTCATCATACACTGTGAGAAAATATGATGCACTAGAGCAAAACTGACACTATATTTGGAATCAGTACCCCAAAATTATTCAGAAACACATATTGGATTCTATTATTATAATAAGTTGTAGCTGTGACAGACAAAGTTCTGTCAAATGATAAATTAGGTGAGAGTGATGCATGTATTGCTTCGTTTGTGCTGAGCATATTCTGCAAGGTCTTGTACAAAAGTGGATTTGAAAAAGATGTTACTAACTCAGAACATGTGGAAATTCTGAATGGATGCTGTTTTAGGGTGTTCCATCTTGAGGATTGCAGATAACACTAAAATCAACATTTTCCATTTACTAATGTTGGGTTCATTTGTATTCTGGGGTGAACTGCCTCAGGTACTGAACGCAAGGAAGATAATGGCTATAGAACAAGTACAAGATAACAATAATGACATTCCTTACATGCTGTGCCTGGCCTTTCCACAGAGGGGCTTATGTATTTTTTATTATTTTATAAATTTAATTATTGTTTATGAAAGATTTTTATGGAACTTTCTGGAGATTTGTTTTTTTTTTTTAGTCTGTGTATTGAGGCATTCATCTTAAACAGAATATTTGCTCTGAGGGAACTGCAGAAAAGAGAGTGATGTTATGCATAGTTGAGGTGTTACAACGCCTCTCCCATTTTTCTCAGTGAAGGCATTGGAGCTTTGATTAGTAAAGCAGTGCATCACCGACATCTCAAGCCCCAATAAATTTGAATGCAGGCCCTTTCAGAAGCTATAACTATTCAGTAAATTATGGCGAAGATTTGGGGATGAGCGATAGAGAGACTTGTAACTATGCGCTGTATATGTTTCTTTGGCTATGAGTGTGGTTGTCTATCCTGCCGATATAATGAGTTAAAATCGAGAGCGAGTGTATCGGAGAACAGGAGATTGAACAAGGGAAATGGTGCGGAGTACTAGAAATGTTATCTCCACCAAGGAAGTCATGTTTGTTGGTTTGTTTGTTTGTTTTTCAGCAGGAGTATGGAAAAGTAACGGGCCCGTATTTCCTAAAACTCGATGGAAAGGTGGAGGAAGAACCTTTTTAAATTTTGGACGAATCGCAGAGCCGATACACCGACTATTTTTCACATTCGTTGACATTGAGATTGGACATTTGGCCTTGGCAGAGGCTTGTGCTCAACGAGTACCCCTCTAGTTACTCAATATTATTGCTGCTTGCATTACCTAGAGTAGTACAACAAGTTGGTCACATTTCTCGATGTGATTGCACCCGTTAAACTCTCTCTTCAGTAATAGCGGCGCTTTGGCCTTGGTTCCTCACACTTTTACTGCAGCGCTGTGACACAGTTTTACAATCATAGTTGTATTAGCCGCCTCCCTCTCCCTCCCTCCTCTCTCTTATCTGGTGAAAGCGCATGTACACGGGTTGTGGGGAAAGTCAATAAAGGGGAGAAGTGGGGCAGCGGCCCCATTGGCAGCCTCTCTGGCTGCATTCGGAATTCTGCGGCCTTACATCCATGCCCTTCATCCAGCCGTTCTTGGCCGGCCTCTAATCTGTTTATGTGTGAGTAATGGAGTGCTGAACCGGGGCCAGCAGAAAGCGCTGGAGCCAAAAGCCAAAATGCTCACTCCGCTTGAATCACCGAAGCACTTCAGGAGTACTGGATGCGTGTCACAAGCAGAAGAACCTGTGCTAGAGAGCTGGGCCGCTCATGCACTAAAAGGAATGGGTAATGTTTTTTCCTACATTTCTGAATGCGGGGAAGCCTGTGTTTGTTTGTTTGTTTTCTGCCAATTAATTTAGTACTTAAGAGCTTTGAACTGTGGCTGGTATAAAATGAATTTTTGGGACTTGCTTCCTGCTGTTTTTTGGTTTGCTGCGATTTTAATACAAAGCTCGAGTATATTTAGCGACTCTGGAATTTTTAGTACGTCTAAAATGGTAAAAAGGTTTGTACAGACTGGTGGCACTAGAAGAATACATAGTGGTACTGAATTTTACCTCACATAATATAAGTAATCGTGAGTGATTCATTACTCATGGGAATGGAATTCAAATAGACGTGTGGTATACAAAAAGCACACAGAGCTCATTAATCTTCCAGACAACGACCATGAGCAAGGTTGAGATATAAGATTTGTATTTTACAAAATGTTCCTTTTCTCCTGATTGAGGTCTGCTGAGGCCTGAACAAGCATGTTTGAGATGTGTGGAAAAACAGCCTACCCCTTTTCCTAGGAAATAGCAATATAGTGCAGGAATGTTTCTGTGGTTGAAAGGTTTAATTTCATTTTCTGTTTTGTGCTGCTGGCTGAGCAACCATGAAGGAAAATGTCAAACAGTCACAGTACATTTCACTTGCAGTAATTGGTTCTGTTGAATGACCTATTGAAAGGAATTCTGCTATTTTGCTTGCAAGTTTAAACTACAATGCAAATATTACTTGCTTTTAAAGAGGTTGTGCCACCATAATCACTATTGCTTGGATTTCCTTGTCACACATACGCTTCTTTGTTCGTCCACTTGTTTTTAAGTTGAGGGCCTGCCTGTCTTTGGGATGATCTTTAGATGGGATCCTGTTCGTAGTTTCTCATTTCGCAATTGATTTGAGGGATACGGTCAAGATAAACAACGGGGCTGGCTTCAGCATCATCATTCTAACAGGAGAACAACTTGTCCAGTCCCTCAAATGCAATCTGTCTGCCACTTGTTAACATTTTACTGGTTACGGTCTAACATAGTATCAGTGTGCAATCTAAGGAGACATTGTGACAGGTGCTGATTTGTAATCTCGTGGCCTGTGCTAACATGTTAATATTTTCATGGCATGCTTCTGACAGCAGATACTGCTTGAATTTCCCAAGCAAAAAAAATCCACTTGTTATTACATTACCTGTGCATAGGCATGTGTTGGCTAAACTAAAGCCTAGATGTTTTGGTCAAATTGCATGCTGTTTAGCCTTTAATTTGAGACATAGTTTTTCAGAAAGCTCTTTTTTGTTCACTTTGAACTCAAAGTCTAATGTTTTAAAACTCCATTACTTTAATTTACCTGTGGTATTTAGCTTACCGGACATGTGGGCCAATAAGCTATTGTCGCAGTTTTTTGTCCGTTGTCTGTCATTCGGAACTTTTTTTAATCTTTTTTTTTTTTGGTCACATTACTTTTCCTGTTAATTTGCCATAACATACTGCTGGACCATATCACTGGACCCTTTCTTTTGGATTTTTGATTTAATTGATTTTGTCCATTTTATGGGCCTTTGTAATTTTGACCTAATGTGAAAAGGTAGGACTTGAAATTTAAAGATGTTATTCCTCAAAAACCGTTTGATAACTTCTTTTTTCTAAATCAGGCAATCAACTCACCTTGGTACAGTCAATGTGCAATGCGAGCACGAGAGTGAGTGACTCGCTGGAAGTGGGTCTAGTGGGAGCACCTGGGGGTCCAGCCGTTTGCAGTCATTTTTTTGACACTTTTTTTATGAAATGGCCTGCGGAGGCCAAACGCTTATAGATAAAGCTTAAGTTTGTATTATCAACATATGGGAAATTATATATGACCTATATTTTGGCAGTGTTAAAGTTGACTTCAGATGACCTTGAATGGTCATACTCGAGGTCAAGCAAAATGTTAAAATTTTCAGGTTTCCAGGCTAGAAAATATTGAAGATATAGTATATTTGTGTATTGAACACTCGAAGGAAGTCATATGTAAACTTTCATTTGGTAGCCTTGAACTTGACTAGTGGTGACCTTCAAAGGTCAGTCTTGACATATTGAAATGTCAATGACTTCAATCAATATTTTTTCCTATTTTGTTCTAGTAGAGCTTAGGTTTGTATTAGGGACACACAGGAAGTCATACATGAACTTTAATTTGTTGACCTTCATATTGACCTTCGAAGCTCATACTTGATCTAGTGAAAATCCAATGGCTTGTATCACTAAAATGGTCACAGATAGAGCCTGGGTTTGTATCGGAGACCTACAGGAAGTCACACATGAACTTTCATTTGGCAACATTCCACTTGTCTGTCAGTGGTCTTCAAAGGTCCAACTTGACATAGTGAAATTACTGAGACTTGTATCACAAAAGGTCACAGATGAAACCTAGGCTTGTATCGGAGACGTATAGAAACTCGTATTTGAAGTCTATTTTGTGACCTCAACTTGACCTTCACTTACCTTTTAAAGGTCAAAATTGACTTGGGGAATTTTCAATTACTTGTAGCCCCAAAACTGCTTCAGAGCTTAGGATTGTATTAGAGACATATAGGAGGTCATTTACATGTATGTGAACTTTAATTTAGTGACCTTCAACTTCACTTTGGAAGATTTTCATGTATCTTGTATCAACACAGTTCTATTGCTTGCCTAGAAGCTGCAGAACCCTTGGTCCTATATTTCTCAATTAGCATCAGAGTGATCAGGCCAGAATATTCTTCATTTAATTCATAATTAAAAATCCTACCCAGGTCTTACAATCTATATTTAAGGACATTCCAATCACATATTTTTGCTCACATTCATCAAAGGGTTAAAGAAATTCATTCACCGTTGCTTGACTGGGCAGTATGTGTATGTGTGTTCTTATTGATGTCATACTCATAACTCCTGGCTGAGTGATATTTGAGGTGGCCACTGACCTGAGCTCGGCCACTTTCTGTCGCCATAGCCCCCAACCTAAAGGGCCGGCCCCGGAAGAAGAAGCTGTCCGTCTCCCAGCGACGCGATTCCCAGAGCCAAAGCTCCAGCAAGGAGGCTAGCAGCACTGAGGGCAAGGCCCCCGCCAAGGTACTCTCTCATTAGCATTACATTTCCCTGCACGCCCTTTCAAAAGCCCATTCAGCGGCTGCTCTCCAGGAGTGTACACTTCCACATCTTTGGCACAGACGCTGGCTTTTCCCATTTAATTAATGTTATCGTATCAAGTATTTATAACTCTCACAGTCGTTTTTCCTCTTGTTATTCTAATGACCTTTTGTCATCTGTAAGCTTTCAATCTCTTAATTTTTTGCGGCACTTGTATGATAGTTTTGGGTATTTTCCATAAACACGGTTTTGGCCCTCGCAGCCTTTGAGACTCATGGTAGTTGATATTTTCCATGGGAGGTGTTGTCACCCAGAATGGAGCTTGTGTTTTTTTAGTGCTTAGGTGGAACTTTAGCTTGACTATGGGAAATGTATGAGAAACTCCCATCTGCCATTTTCAGAATGGCAATCTCAATATTAATAACTCTCTTCCAAGTTCAGCTTGGCATATCTTTTACTCTGTTTCAGTCTCCGAACATATAATACCAGATCTTATATTTATATTTATTAAATTGAAATAGATTGCATAGACTAGAAAATAAAGCCATTGTATTCCCTGCAAAATAGGGTAGAGGCCTGCAGATTTGTTTAGATGGTCAAGAACTGAATCTCCATTTTTATTTTTTCCCCCCATGTGTATACTCTAACTGGCCTTGCTATCTCTTTTGTAGAAAATAGATTTGCTTTGATGATCTATAACAGATGGATAAACAGACGAGCGTGGGCTAGGAAATGAGTGTTGAGTGGTGCCATCATCCTAGCAGAACTTTGACTTTGCTAACTCAGTGTACAACCCGTGCAGTCAATTGGGGCCCTCATGGCAGTTTGTTAGGGCCCACATGGAGGTCAGTGGGTCCCTGAATGAGAACCAGTTGGGGCCGCCAGGACACATTCAGTACTGTAGCTGCCCATAAAACTTTTGCTTTGGCAAGTGCTCCCACCACCACTCCATCTTACCTCCTGGTCTTGAATTACAGGTGAAAACTGACTCTAAGGTGGTGGTGTCCAAACCCAAAAGTAGCAGTAGCTGCAAAAAGGCGGCGCCTGAGGAGAAGCCTAAGGCGGAGGCAGGTGAGGAGTGCCGGGCCGATGAGCAGGCCTTCCTCGTAGCTCTGTACAAATACATGAAAGAGCGGAAAACGCCTATCGAGAGGATCCCATACCTTGGGTTCAAGCAGAGTAAGTAGAAACCTCTTCGCCTTCCAACACCATCGCTTGACATCACACACTCCAACTGACGTGAGCTGTTTCTTTAAGATCTTGTGGGGTGGGTTGATTAGCCTAAAGCTCTGCTACCTAGTAAACCTAGGCTCTTAATGGTATTGAAAAAAAAAACACACACACACACACACACACACATCGGCGCCCACATCCGTCGGAGGTTCAATCAACGCAAATTGTAATGCCGCGGCCGTTTGGGGAGTTTCGATTTTCACTGAAATCGGATTGCCCGTTTTGATCTTTGAGTAACTAAAGCGCCATTATCATTATTTCACCTTTATGCACAACAGCGTGCATGCTGTAGCCTTGCCCCCGTTGTGGGTTTTAGTATTCTTTAAAAAAAGAGATTGTAATCTCCTCTACAAGGTTACAAAGTAGGTCATTGTAACTTAAGGAAAATGAAAGAGACAATTATAGTCTGTCAACTCAGTAGCACTAATTTGCTGCAGCCAACTGCCTTTATGTACATGGCTTGAATAACAAATCAAGCTCCATCAGATGATTCTCTTAAGCAGAGCGACTTTAAATTGCTCTGACTGCACAGCACTGAAAATGAAAGCGCATTAAATATTTTGAATGTCCACTCAGATCCTTTCCTTTGCTCTTTATCCCCTCTCATGAAGACGAAGTACAAATGTAAAAAATCAGAACTGAAATTTCTCAAGGTAATATGAAGCCTGTTGTCCTGTGTACTTTGAGGTATGGGGCCCTAATTATGGTTTCATATTACAGAAAAGATCAGTGTCTGGTGCTTTCCACGCTATTGTGACAGACACAGTGTCCATTCTGCTACATTTTCCTTCTGTCGAAGTCGAGACAAATGGCTAATATGTGAAAACTGACATCGCTCTCTCTGCCTCACTGCTCCCTTCGCTGTTCGCAACTAGCGTAACTAGCATTAAGCAGTGAGTAATTAGGTCTCTACCTCCCCCTTATCCCTTATAATAAAGGACATAATAATACAGAAATGAAGGGAGAAGGGGGTTCATTATTTCTCGTTCTCTTCGATAAACAGTAATTCCCGCAGCCAGTGGCATATTTTCGATAGTGTCGTTGGGGATAGACGTGTGCCGTCCCTCGCCGTCTTCTCGGAGGTACCTATCAAGCGAAGTTTAATTGGTCTCGTCGGATGTGCGTGGACCTGACGCGTATCTGTATGATAATAGTGGTGCCTCCGAACACACAGCTTGAATAGACATGAAAGCGAGCCGAGTTGGGCTTTCATAACGCCATTTTGTACCGGGGCGATTATTGATGCGTGGCAACCCTTATAGGCAGAGTTTCACCAGAGAAAAAGCCAATGTCATTCAGCGGGGTGTGGAGGAGGCTCCCTTTGTCATTTCTGCTGTAGCCTCTTGAACAGCAGCGAGAAGAAAAGAATCAATAAGAGCAGATCTGAGGATAGGAAAACAGCATCCTGACAAATACAAGGCGATGTGTGCGCGGTGATTGAATTTTGATTGATTTCTCCCCGTGAAGTCCCTCGCTTTATTTGTCACCATTTTAGAACACAAAACATTTACACATCATTAAATAGACTCTAATTTATTTGGGCCATTATCTAATGGCACCATGTTAACATTCATATCCCAAATAATGTAATATCGGTACATCGGTAATGAAATTAATGTATATCAATATCACAGATCCTGCTTTGAGTGCATTCACGCATCGAAGGGTTGATGATTTCTGTTTGTGTGTTGTGTATATGCTTGTATAGCCTGTGTGTTTTTGTGTGTGTGTGTGTGTGTGACTGTTTACTGTGCATTATTGATCTTAATGCTTACTATCCCTCTAACAGTAAACCTTTGGACTATGTTTCAAGCTGCTCAGAAGCTGGGAGGATATGAGCTGGTGAGTGTTTACATAATTCTGACTGAAAATCCCTGCCTCTCATTCTTCCTCTTTCCTCAGGCTCTGAGATACATGAAAAACAAGCAGAATCATTTTCTCATTTTGGGCCTGCTGTCAGATGTGTGTTTACCCGGCGCAGCTCGGATGAAGCCTTGCCTAGATCCACATTCAGCGGAATGATGCAGTTGTTGTAAAATGTACGAGTGGAAAACATGTGTAACTCCTTTTGTGTCAAGGAAATTGGGAGCGTCTGTGCTGTACCCGCGCATAGGAGCTGAAGGGACTGTGATTGTGCAACAAGCCAGCAGTACAATAAAGTGATTTCACTTGGCAGCCAGTCTGACATCTGTTCTCCTCAAATATAGGGAAAGCATCTACATCTTCTAATTTAATCAGTTAAGGTTATTCAAATACTGTAAATGGCCCTGTATTTGTTTATCGGCAGTGACAATAGGGCGCGGCAGCCAAAATGTTTATGTTCTGCGCAAACAGGAAGTTATTCATCTGATTTCAAGGCTTTCTCTCAAGCCTTCTATCACACGCTTTATCGGTAGTTTAGCCAACCCCTTGTACAGGAAGTTTGGCGCTTTGCGTATCTACCGTAATGAAATTATTCACAATACCATTACGGGTTGCGTTTCAGTATTGAAATTATTCCTGGCTGCTTCTGCAGAATCGGTTTGACGCAGCTGACATCTGTGATAAAATTCAGTTTCTGGAGGAGAATGACGTCATTGGAAATATTTACATTGCACACAATGATCAGATTAAGCTCTGTAGCCAGTGCTGTACCAGGCCTGACAGAATTGCGTTAACTTGCCAAAAGTGAACTTAAAACCCGTCCCTCTGATAATAGCTTTGTGAAAACAAACGGCGGTCATGAAATATTAAAGCTGAGGTATTTCATAGTGCGTGGAAGGAGCCTGAGAAAATGTATTGTTCACATAAAAACTATGTGGATACTTAAGTCTGCATGCTGTTAGGACATGGCGAGCTGTTCTGTGAGCTCAGTATCAAATGTTTTGTGAAACTGATGGAAAAGCTTGAAATTGACCTCATGATAAATACAAGATTGTACAACATTTATCAAAGCTGTTTAATAGTATGATGGCCCTCTGGTACTCGCTGTTGAAGTTATGGAGTCTGTTTATTTAAAGCTTATCTTTCATGGGATACAGTTTAATAAAATGATGCATATTGGTTTGAAAAGGATTCTTCCAAGGCCTCTCATTGGGAAGCATTATCAGTTGTTTTCAGAATTAATTCTGAGGCTTGTGCAAGTTTAAATCTAGGAAAATTGTTGTATGTTATTATTATTCTGCTAATTGAGACTGTTATGCGATATTAGTATGCACTGTAGAGGTGACTTCACATAATGAACAGAAACCATCAGCAAATTAATTGCATTTGCCTCAAGGAACATATTTCAGCCAGCCTTAACTCTTTATTTGCCAAATCCACTGCTGAAGACAAAAATGATTTTTCTCTTGTGCTGCCCTGAGGGAATGTTGGTCCCTTTTTGGTTCAGCATGTACCAAACACCCCTGGCCTTGAAACTGACTGCAGTCAAATCCCGGATCGTGGCATAGGGTACTTGTGGTGTCGCTTTAGACTGCTGGTTAGCTCTGTGGTCTGCCATGGCAGCTGCACTACAACGCCCTGACATGTCAAAGAGAACTTCAAGGCTCGAGTCCGCTGCAGCGACCGAGCTGGCAAAGCAGCTCCCACTGTAGACAGTAGGCCGCAGCCAGCGATACAGAACCCAGAAACGGACCAAAACCCTCAGTAATGCCTGTGCTGTGTGTGGCCATGATAATGTGTTTGCCTTTCACAATAACTCCACACTCCTCTCCTGTCCTGTGGCCCTCTCCTCAGATCACAGCTCGCCGACAGTGGAAAAATGTATACGATGAGCTCGGTGGGAATCCTGGGAGCACCAGTGCTGCTACTTGCACCCGCCGACATTATGAAAGGTGGGTCCCTGTTATCTTACCTGCATGTTGGTATTCTCTCTATGTCATGTTTTGTTGGTCTGTCCCTCGTTGTGGTGGTAGTATGTGTGGTAGATCTTGGTAAAATCTCTCGTGTTGTGTCCATTTTGCACCTAAGAGGTCTGCCTGTCTGGGAATGATCACATGGATGGTGGACAGTGGCACTGCCTGTTCTCGGGAGTGAATGCATTTTCATGTTGTTTGCGGCCCATGGCAGATCCGTTAATGGGTACGAAAATCATTCTCCACATGGACTCGCAGTTACGACAGGTAGCACCGATAAAGGTTTGCCTTGTTGATATGTGCTCCCTTTTCAAAGAGAAGGAATTTTAAACTGATGTTATGAATGGCATTTTATATGCCATTCCAGCTCCATGTGTCCACCATGCAAATTGGGGGCAGTCATCCCACTTAAAGGACAATATTCCATTGTTACTTCAGTAAAGAGCACATCTTGAGTGTTTTCTCTCACAGTAATCATTAGAAGGGCAGTCGTCAGCAGGACGCATATTCAAATTGGCCAATATTAGCCTTTAATATTAGCCGCCCCTCATTACGTGCACCCCTGTGTGAAGTTTCTCGCTTTTGCGTTGGGGTGGAAAAGAGAGTCCAAAGTGACCCTACGGGCGATGTCTGAAGACAGCTTCCCTGGTCGCTGAGCGGGAGGGTGACAGTGTCAGGCAGGTGAATGCAGTGGAGTGGAGCGCTGCCGTCAGGGAGCTTAGCTTGGCCCGTCTCCAGCAGAAACAGCAGGTACATACATTGTGCTGAATCGATACAAACCAATAATATCTCAGCGCAGTGAATAATATGCTGCCAAAAGGGAGGGGTGCATCCCCTGACCAAAAGAGCAGATCTGCTGATTCTTTCGCTTGCGCAGCTGCTTGGGCAATTAATTGAATTAATTTTCCGGGCAAATGAAGTTATTCTCCTCCTTTGGTCGTAGATGAAGGATGAACCTGTCTGCTGTGAGGCTCCTGCGGTCCCCAGTCGCGTCTTCCATTTCAGGACGTGCAGTGGCACCACTATTCAACACGGTGTCCATAGGTTTTTGGTTCTGCGATCAGGCGGTCTATGGCGAGTCAGTTCACACACTCTCGTCAAAACAGGCTGAGCCAGAGATGGGGAATGTGGCTGTTTTGGTTTTATGAGGCTCTCAATTAGACAAGCTGAGTGCTCGGGTTATTGGTGTATTTATTTAGTTTTAATTATTCAGTGCAGATATCTCAACCAATCTGCTTGTACTCTGTTTTCAGTGCAGAGTAGCTCTCTGCGCATATGCACGTTCCATTTATCCTTTTCAAGAGTAGAAAAGTTTTTTTGAGTATTTTTTTTTTTTTAAGAACTAACAGTCTGTTCTGTAACTCTATTGCTTTCAGTTACCAATGGTCATTGTCCCATCAGCATTTGAACGATCAGACAAGAGAATTCTAATTTAGTTCTTAATTAGGCATTTTATTCAGGTACTCGAATCTTCTGTTAACAACATTTTGGTTTGGAATGCCTCTCCTGAATGGGATTTAGTTTCTATTTAACTATCAGATTCTGGGCCGTATAAAAGATTCTTCACTTCAGGAAAATGGCTTTGGGGAATTAAACTACATCCCCGTGGCAAAAAAGTGGAGGTTACAGGAGCTAATTTTAGCAGTTGTCTTTAATTCAAGTTGCTTAAAGTGGGGAGCAAGGGGCTATTTCTCAGAGAGCACAGGAATCAATATTAAACCGCGAACTAATGTCCTAGACTCACTCACTGCAAATACTTTTAATGATATTTATTTAAGTGGTTCCTAAGATTAGCTATCAGCCCGGTGACACTTAGTTTGCAAATTGGGTCATAAAAATTATGCTAATAACCTTGGAACAGACTGGAACATTCTTTCCTTTCATTTTCCTCTGCTTTTTTAATTATATAGGTCAATGGCATTGATCAGAGCCGGTTATGCATTTCGTCCCCCGGCTTTCTAGAGAGAGCTCTTTGTTTCGGAAACTCCCATGAATGCTGCAGTAAAGATAGAGGCAGCCAGTAAATCTTGTTATGTATGCTCTTTGTATCTCTCTGAAAAATGTATTTGTACCCCATAAAAAATAAAAAGATCCGTGGCAACAGTGTCATTTATAGCAATTTTCATTTTGAGTCCCACAGCCCCCCCTCCCTCAGAGGTATGCATATCAAGCCACAGAATGTCACAAGAACCAGTAAATCTCACACAACCCTGTTCCAGGAGAGAAAAATTTAGTTTAAAGTATGTGTATTGTAATACGTACTGTAATGTATAACAGTGTTATTTGGGCTGTGTATAAAACATGTCAGCTGAAGATGCAAGAATTGCATTTCTATAGAGAGCAACAAAAAAAAGGTTGGTGGGGGGGGGGGGGACGAATCCATTCCTCGCAGCGCGTTATTGATTTTTGTATTCCCTTTGGAATGAATGTTTGCTCTAAATTCAGGCAAGCCATGCTTCAGAGAACACATCCTTGAGCCTATAGTGAGTATGACAGATTTAAGTGCAGGGCCTTTAAGTATTTTAATGATCTAGCTTCGAACCAGTGCTTCTACACCGAGCTCTGGGCATTACATCAGCTGTTCCCCCCCCCCCAGAGAGATTAGGCCTTTATTTTAGATTGTTCTCCCCGCAGTACACATATGGCAAAACTAGTCAGTTTAGCAGATCTGGCATGTTTCAGCCCTCATGTACTGTACTGAACTGTGTGCTGCTGCTGATTTTCGCTGATGTATTTTTTGTGTATAAAAGAAATGTATTTATTTATTTATTCTTTCACTTAGTCATCATATTATTTTATGTGTGAAAACCAAACATATTACTGTTGAATGTTATTCATTATCAAACATATTAGTGTTTTCTCACTTGAAGTTTGAGGGTTGGTATTTTTTGGACATGGTTTTACTTTAGTCTTTGGTTGATTGATTTCTAAACCATAGTTTGCTGATTAAAAACCCAGCGTTTTTTGAGTAGTTCAGTGTCAATATTGTGGTGTTTTTGGTGAGACAGAGGGATCTGTCTGTTAGCTGGACTGAGGATGATTAAGTGCATGGCTGTGTAAATCCTGGCCAATTATGAGCCACCTCAGGCGAGTTCGCCGCGCTGTCCCCAAGTGTGCCCTGTCAGTCATTCTGAAAAGCGATACGTGCATGGATGTACAGTCCGTGGTTACATCAATGAGCTGAGGCTGTTCTCTCCACTATGGAAATGGATTTTTCATTCATCAACCAATGATGTGAAACTGACCCGCATTAAACATTTACTAAGGTTTGACTTTGCCTTTTTAGGTATCTCTCCAGCTCTGCCTTGTGCTTCGATTCACAGCTTCTCCCAGTTTGCCAGTTTTTTTTTTTTTTTTTTCTATTTTGAAGGCTTGGAACTCAGATTTGTGCTGTTAGCAACCAGTGTTGATGTTTCAAATTAACTGAAGGCTTAGTTTGCGTTGTGTATAGCTATAATGTGTCCTTCGATAAAAGGAGCTTGCATTTCTTTTGTACTGAGCGGGAAAAGAGTGTTCCAGGGATCTTGGCAAGCGAGCATAAGTGTTTGATTTTTATCCCTTTAATATGAATTTTTGATTTTTTTTAAAAAGATGGGCCCGGCTGGAGAATCCGCGAGGAAATTCTTCCAATAATTGGCTGCAGAGAACTAAGAAAGAAGTAATATTAAAAACAACACACTGCCCCTCCTGACGCATAATTTCTACACTTTCAATAATTAAAATTTGCTGTTTCAAGTTAATGACTTTTAGCCTTTGGGAATGGGTGAGGTAATTTAAGGTCTAAAAGCCAGTCATGACAAAAAAAAAAAAAAAAAGCGTACCATGGCATTCCATTACAGCCGTGTTTGTGTGAATCAGGATAGTTCAAGGGTCGACTTCTCGACAAAACCTTTGATGCAGCTCCGGAACAATGTGTGTTTGTCACCCTGTCTCTCACCCTCCCTCCTTCTTTCTCCATTTCTTCCTCTTTATCTTGTTCTCTTTCTTTTTATTAGTCGTACATTTGCTTTGCCACAAACCATCTTGCTCTTTGGAGTCCCACGAATTACTTTAATTACAAGCGCCCGAGTTGAATCACAACTTTCCAGAAGTGATAATTAAGACCTTGTTTTGGTTTTCTCCTTAAGCTGTTCTCCGTAAGCTGCGGCTGCCGTGGGCCTCCTGCTCAGCTGCAGGCACCATTATGCTTAAAAACAAGGATCCAGTTGTTTGTTTAACATTCATTTAGCATCAGAAACTTGCTGAGCTGCCATCTAGCTTTGCCTCTCCTTTGCTGTGGCTCAGTGGTAATTTACAGCCGGAGAGCGGCGTTTCATCAACCCGTCATTAGAGGCGACTCTGTGAAATGCAATCCAAAAACTACTTTGTCTCCGTCAAATTACTTATTTCATTCACAGTTATCTTTCATCCTGACATATCTCCCGGAACGAAGCTGAAATCTCCTTAGATGTAGGGTGTGCACTGTGATGCGTGTTCAGATAATTGTGTTTTCATGATAACATGAATTTTAAAAAATGTGCTCCGTACAAGCAATTGACATCTACCGTATATGCTTCTGATACATTGTCTAAGTGCCCGTGTACTGCATAATTCGCACAATATTTAGAACCTTTTAACATGAAATGCGCAAATTTAAACATGTCTTGATTTTTCATATACTATCTATGACACGTTTGCCATTCTGAGCGGCCAGCATTACTGCATACATATCCTAAAATCTTCATATTTACATTTTTGTTAGTGGGCAGTGTGCCATCTTGTGACCGAAACAGGGACTTACAGCATTTATGTAATGTAATAACAGAAATAATCATAATAACGGGTTTTTTGTTTTATTATTAGTGTTATTATTACAGATGGAAGAAGTTACATCATCTTTTTATTCCATCCATCCATCCAACTGATTTTCACTGTGGGCTGGGGGGGGTTAGAGCCTATCTAGGAATGCACCTTGAAGAATTTGTTATTTTTTATGATTATATATATATATATATATATATATATATAATTTAATGAATTGTAGTGGTTCTTTTTATGGCTTGCTTCAGCGTTTTTATATATTTATATATATATATATATATATATATATATATATATATATATATATATTTGTATCACTAACAAGAATGCGAACGTGTCCCAAAAGTTCTGAAATTATTGTATTCACAGCACCATTCCTCAACAACAAACTTATCAGGTTATGTAACGGGTTACATAAATATTCATGGAAATGTGTTTCTTTGAAGGTGAATGTCGCCGAAACACGGCACACTGATAACGTGTTTGTGCCAGCGGCAGCCTTGATTTGTTCCTACCTCTAATGTTTGTGGGTCATCTGCTGAAAAGTCCCTGAACTTCTGCATAAGGAAACCTGGTTGCCTCAGTGGAGAAACACAAGAAAGGTCAACTGCCTACCTTTGCCCCTGCATTATCAATGTACTCACTGTGGCCAGGCATTCTCTGTTTCCTTTCACACCTGCTGTATGGTTAATGTTTCTCTTTCCTCTTCTGCTCTGGCAGTTGTGGTCAAGATGTCGATCAAAAAAAGTAAAATGAGTAAAGATGCGCTACGCCTCTGCTTCTGTAAGCTGTCCTTGAAGATAAAAACCCTGCAGTCCAAATAGATATGGCTCATCTTTCCTATGCACAGCAGTAATGGCTGTAGAGAATATTACTAAATGTTTTATTCATCAGTGCTTACTCAGTGCGTTGCTAGCTTTTTAAGCATTTTGCCTGAACCTTGTTCTCCTCTATAGGAAACGACAGTTTAGTTGTTTTTTTCCATTTAAGCATTATGTGACCAAACAATTCATACCTGTATTTATTTCCGACTTATTTTGCAAGGGAACTGGTTCTGTGTTGCCATGGTTTTCAAATTTAGTGATTTATTTATTTATTTGTTTGAGCCCTTTTTTCCCTGGGCAAAAACATTACCCATGAGCGTACCTGTGCTCTGAATAAATGCTACACTTTGTATAATTATTGTGTTCTTTTAAGAGAGATTATATAAAAGAGCCTGTGTTCTGAACGCTTATTATGGAAATGAATGTTATATAAGGCGTGGATTAGAAGCTGGTAGGGTAGCAGACAGTGGCGCAGAATCTTATTACCCACTCAGTAGCACTCCCAGCGGAGATCTGAGCCCCGTCTGCACCCAGATAAAGGCACTGTACACAGGCATTCAGTTCACCTTCATTTTTTCTGCCAGGGAGCCATCTCTGTAGTAACGCCCCTATCTGTTAAGACCGGTTCATTATTCATGGCTCCATCCTGCATAGCAATTGCGAGCCTGAATTAATGAATGTGAACATTTCATTTTTCATACCTGTGCTTTGATTTTTGTTTTTTTTAATATTTATTTTTTTCCATTTTTAAATTACAGGCTGGCCTCCTTTTGTCAGAATTGAATGTGTGACATTGAAAAGGAGGCTGCATTGTGCAGTCTAGCCGGAGTTAATTTGCTTGTGTATGTTATTGATAGGAGGGACAAAACCAAGATGAACAAAAGAGGCATGTCTATGCTATGCACATGTTGATGGAAGAAAAGCCTGAAGACTAATTGGTTGGTCAGCTCATAATTGCTGTCGCATTTTGTAGAGAGATGGGAATCACTTAAAAATAGGCTATTAAATGAAAACAAATGGTTAAAAAGGCTACTGTAGCAGAGAATATTTGTGTGACAAGTGGAAAAATAGTAGTAATCATTGTAATTGTCAATTACAACCATACTTGACGCTGGAATTGTTCAATAGTGCGTTACTGAGGTATTTTGTCTCGTTGTGCCTTTATATAAAGGGTATTTACCTTATCCTTGCCTGGCTTTGGAAAATCTATAGTTCCAAAAATGAGAGAAATATGTGGCGGAAACTATCAACATAACTTGTTCATACCATTTTTATTTGTTATTTTTTTGGCTTTGTGTTCTAAAATGGGTCAATCAAGCTTTGTTATTAATTTATATGGAAAACATTTGAATCTTCCCATCTGAAAAATATTTCCATTAATGGCAGTGATGTATAAAGAAAATGATGTATGACCGCCAGGAGCAAAGGCGCTGGGCTTAAATGATGCTTTGTTTAGATGAGATGGTGAGTGCTGATCTCTGACCAAGAGGCTCGGCTCAGGGCGACCTCAGTCCGTGCCCCACAGATTTCTCCCATGCAGCAAAGTGCTTTAACTTCATCCAAACGGACACTCTCTCCCTTCCTGATCTCTGCTTTAAGCTGTGAATGAGTGCACTCCATGAAATGAAGAGAAAAAAAGAAGTTTGTTGTATTGTGAAATTTATTGTAGTGGGCAGAACGAGGTTTGTAGGCTTGTTTTTCTCTTCCGGTTTCAGCGGTTGATGAGCATACCCTTTTTTCTGAGCACAGGTGCAGCTTAGTTTGCAGACATGGTGGTTAGAAACTGAGATGTCTTTATATAAACACGTATATCCTGTACTGAAGTGCTCTACCAGCAGTAGGCCTGCCCTCTGGTAAAACACGTGAGTCCACTGAATGGCAAAGCAGCGTGTTTATGTGGCCTAAACGTGAACCCGTGCAGTCAGTGTGTTGAAATAGGGGACTTTAAATATCTTTCCCAGTTTTGATTACAGATGGTTTTTCTCAGCTGTGGCCTGGCTATTTGCAAAAGCAGCAATTTCATATTAAGAGCTCAATTTACCATGAATTCTTTCACAGACTTGCCCAGCTTTGGTCTCTGCTCTGATTCAGTAGAGAAGATAAATATTACAGTTTCAATTTTCAGGAAATGAAAGCAAGGTTTGTTATCATAATATATATTTTATTATAATAATATTATAATAAAAGTTATTTCCAAACTGGTAAGGTGAAGCTAGTCCGTATATAAAGTGTGTTTTTTGTCTTTGTAGGGGTAGCTCTCTGGAATATCTTTCCCAGTTTGGTGTGGTGTGGGAATTTGGCATGTCTGGCCATAGTTGCCTCTTGTTTATGGTATGGTGTGTACTCTAGGTTTGTCTTGAGTTGTGAGATACAGTATAATCAGTTGCTTCAGAGATGGTGACTACTGTTGAAAGGGTGGGAAACAGTCACTTCCTGTGGGTTGGTCTGCATGTACTGAAACTTATTGTGGAAACGCACTGTAGATGGTGGAAATGTGGGCATTTCACCTTATTTTCCCCTCTTAAGTACGAGATCAAATGGATACCTTTTTGTGCCAGTCTTGCTGGTAATTATGGCTGTGTTTTTAATCTCTGCCAGCAAAGTTGGATTGGGGTTATACTGCTGGGAAAAAGTATTTGGCCCACTCCTTGATTGTTTCTCTTTTTGCTTACTTGTCAGATGTAAGTGTTTCAGATCATCTAACTAATTTTAATATAAGACAAAGACAAGGTGAGTAAAGACATAACAGCATTTAAGTGATCATTTCATTTATTGACGGTAAAAAGTTCTTCAAAACCCACCTGACGCATAAAAAAATAATTTCCTCCCAAACCTAATAGCTGGTTGTGCCACCCTTGGCGGCAACAACTGCGATCAAACATTTGCGATAACTGGCAATGAGTCTTTTACATTGCTGTGTAGGAATTTTCGCCCACTTTTCTTTGCAGAATTGTTTTAATTCTTCCACATCGGAACAGGACATGTCAATTTTTACTTTTACTAGGTTCGCCATTTAGAAGCTGACTTGCTTGTGTGCTTCAGATTATTTGTCCATCAGTCATGGCAAATTGTCCAGGTCTTTATGCAGCAAAGTAGCTCCAGACCATCACTCTATCGCCACCATATTGGACTGTTGGCATAATCTTCTTATTGTGCAATGTTATGTTATCTATACGCCAATTGTAAGTTGACCTATGTCTTTCAAAAAGTTCCACATTTTTGAAAATCATCAGTCTTCAGAATACTATCCTAAAAACTTGGGGTGTCATGAAGACCATGTTCTTTGGCAAATGTGAGAGAAGGCTTTCTGTTTTTTATTTTTTTGGTCAGCGGTAATTTTTGCGCCATAGCTCTCCCTTGGATGCCATTTTCTATTGTGGGATTGTGAACACTGACCTTAACTGAGGCAAGTAAGGCCTGCAGTTTTTTTAGGCGTTTGTCTTGGTTGTTTTGTGTCATCTTGGGGAAGTTATCATTCCCTTCCGGAAGAAATTTGGTTGGCGTGGCACTCCTGGGAAGGTTCACCGTTGTTCTAAGTTCTCTCATTTTGTGGACAGTTGCTCTCACCATAGTTTGCTGGACTCCCAGAGCCATATAAATGGATTCATAACTATTTACAGACTGATCAATGTTGTTTTTCATCTGTTCTTGAATTTCTTTAGATTGTGGCATAATGTGCTGCATTTTACCTACTTGCCTATATTGCCACAAAGGCACTATTTATGTGATTTTTAGTCTCGACGGGGCTGGTAGTTATCATGCTTGTGTGTGTCTCACAAAATTCAACCCACTGTAGTAATTAAATTGAAGACCTTGGTGCTAAAAGTAATTAAGTTGCAAAATGTCTGTTTTGAGCAAAAAAATAGTATAATATATACTATTATATATAATATATAATATATACTATATATATATGATAGTTACCCCAGTGCGAAAAGTACTCAAGTCAAAAAAATGTCCATTTTGAGAAAATAGAAAAAAATTGACTTTGGTAACCAAAAAAGACTATTTTAATCCGAACTGCATGGTTTGTGAAAACGTGACTCAAATAAATAAAGCACTAGGGGCTTCGATTTGTGTAATTGGTTGATTTAGAGACTAAGGGGGTGATTACTTTGTGGCATTGGGCCAGGTAGGGCCAATCACTTCTTTCATTCAATAAATGAAATCGTCATTTAAAAACTATATTTTGCGTTTACTTGGGTTGTCTTTGTTTGAGAATTAGTTTGATGATCTAGAAGGTGTACGTGTTACAAATATACAAAATTAGATAAAACTAGGAAGGGGTAAGTATTTTTTTCTCAGCAGTGTGTGTTTTTACCCCCACAGGCATGTCTCCTAGGTCAATTTGAAGCAAAATTATGGAAAAAGTTTGGGACCGATTTTGATGAAACTTGGTGGGATGGTTATATATGAAAACTATAAGAGGTGGTTAGATTTTCATTGATCAAGGTCAATTACAATGGTGCTGGTGGTATATGCACTCTACGAAGTCCCTGTCCAGTGTTTGTTTATTTATTTATTTGTCCAAAATGGAGTGGAAATGGGTTGAATGGTTTGCCCTTTTCTTCCAGCACTGACTCTTTTTCCTTTCTCACTGTCTCTTTGTCTCTTATTCTTGTTCTTTCTCTCAGTTCCCTCCTCTCTGTGTCATAAAGGAACATTTAATTGCAGATTTCCTGCTTTTGGCTCTGGGCCTTTGACCAGCTGTATGAAATGAAGTTATATTGCAGTCTATGTGCCAGCTGCAGAGCTCAATGAAAAAAATAACAAAAATTTTACATCTCACAGACCCACTTGAACTCTTAAAAGCATTTTTCTTCCTCAGAAAGAAGAAAGGAAATATGCTCCTCTACCTAATTTGCAAAGAGATGAATTTTATTTGCCAAGTTTTTTTTTTTGTAAGAGGAAAGGGAGCAGTTTTGTCCATACATGGTAGTATGGAAAGAATGATGTAGGTCCTCTGACTGTTCTCCTGACTCGTCAACTTGCTATGTACCCAGTTTTATTTCAGCACTCAGTAAAATAGAGACGCCCATATACAAGAATATTAACCCACATCTGATGTCAATTACCGGCTGAAACATCAAAAAGAGAAAATGGGAGGTCGAAAAGTTATGTTTGCCATTCCATATAACTGAACAGGCGATCGTAAAACTTGCGTAAACACGGGAGGCAGGAACAAGGAGTTTTTGAAAAGCATGCACAGTTAGTGTCTGACTTACAGATTGTTAAGGCTTACTTATGAAGAAGAAAAGCTATTGTGTTCATTATTATGCTTTCATTATGTAAACACAAACTGAAACATTACAGTGGGAGTCAGGTATTTGGCAGCTGCGCGCTATTTTGATTCGGCTTCGTCGAGAGCGAGCGTTTTTCAGTTTTAGCAGCTGTAACATGTTTAAACTCTTTTGGTAATGGGATCTGAAGATGAATGTTCCCTCTGGGCTCCTGCTTAGCTCCGCTCTTGGCTCGCTGCCAAATCGGAGCCGGCATAGCTTTATTCATGCTCCCCTGCACTCATCGTGCCCGAGCATGCTCAGTTAGGCCCGTTCGCTCGACGGCAGTGCCGTGTATTATGTTGACGGGATGCGATCGCTGTCATTGATTACACCTATTGATAACTGAGGAAATAGTCCAGATTTCCAGGGACATTTCGAGATCTTAAAAGTCAGCATGGATGAGTGAAGAGATGGGGAGTGGGATTTGCGCTGGGGGTAGTGTGCTAGATCCCCAGTAATTAAATACAGCTGTCTTGTTTTGTATATTCCCCTGCAGAACTCGTCCTCTGTTATTTCAGCCCTGCTTTCATTCCCGAATTGCGATCTGCGAAATGTTTTGACTCTGTCTGCTGCATCGCAGTTAATATTTATAATTCTGCATGCCTCAGATGATTCCCACCGTGACTCATTAATCACACAAAACACATTATAAAAACTTCAAACCGCTCAAGCAGAAAGTGCGATTACAGCCCATATATATCCCTTCCAATTACCATCGCTGTATCAAGGGTCCCTATCACGAATGTGGAACAAAACAGATTAAAGTTGCAATATTTCAATGTGTTCAGTTAGCTACCAACAAAGGAAAAAAGAAATTGAGGGATATGAAAGAACAGATCTCTGTCTCACTCTCACACACACTCTCTCTCTCTCTGTCTCTCTCTCTCTCCCTCTCACTCTTTCTCCTCTCCCCGAAGATGCTTATCTGAGAGAATAGATTTCGATGTTGTTAATATGGGGTACACAAGGGGAACAGCCATGCCGGGATCAGATGCTAGGATCAGAAATGCTTTTAATTAGGATTGAGTGCATTCTTCGTCTCTGTCCATGCTCCAGTGCTGTAGAGGCATGTGTTCGTGTGTGCCTGCGTGTGTATGTGTCTTTGCGGAATGTGTGTGGGTGCGTGCATGGAATTGTAATTGAACGATGTTATGAATGACCATTTTATAGTTGTAATCCAGTACATGCAGGTATGTATGTCAACACTTAAGATAAAAAGGCAGGAATATTTAAATGCAGGCCTGAATTAAGTCGTCTAGACAGTATGCAGCCTGTGATGTCTCGCCCAGGAATGACTCTATTTCCTGGAAGATATAAAGGCTGCAGTGGGGGTAGTCGCCGAATGTGGGGGGTGGTCGAATGTTGGAATTCAGGCCAAAATTTTTCACCTGTTTCTCTCTCTCTCTCTCCCTCCATCCTCAGACTCATCCTCCCGTACGAGAGGTATACTAAAGGGGAGGAGGACAAGCCCCTCCCCCCAGTCAAACCCCGAAAACAGGAGGCCGCTGCCCAGGAGGGGGGAAACAAGACAAAGGTGATGGCGGTGAAGCGCCCCAAAGAGGAACAAAACCAAAAGCCCAGGAATGAAAAGGATGTGGCTGTGAAAGGCCTGGAAGTCTCGCTGGTCAGTGACCGACGCTTTTTCATTTACCTCAGCGCAGCCAAGAAATGCTCTGCTCTCAAAAAAATACAGACCCCCTGCTCCGCTGACACAACGTGACAGCCCACTGTGGAGAGGATGCCTTTCTTTATTTAACAAATAAGCTGTCACAGTCCTTTCCAGAATAGTGTTGTCACGAGCAGCTGGTTTTAACATAATTATTTTAGCCTGAATAATGGCCGTAACCACTTCACTATGTGGTAAATATCATGTACTTTCTCCGCTCCAGCTACTCCTAACAGTTTTTACTGTTTGCTGATTTTAGCTGCTTTTTTTAGCCTCAAAAACAATTGTTGTGCTGTGGACGTGCCTTCCAGTAACCCTCCCTGAAATCCAAATCAATCAAAACAAAATGGCAGATGTATTATTATCAACAATAATCTACTCGCAAAGCTAGGCAAACTTGTGGTTACTGTTGCTGTGCTTTCTACCAAATCGGATCATCTGTTATATGGACTGGAAACCAAAACACTGCCATATTTTGCTCTTTCATAAACCACAGGCTATTTTTACCCTCAAAAGCCAATAAATCCATGGTGATTTGCGAGTGTCTGTACTTAGGCGTAAATAGGAAAAAAAAAAAAAACAATGCGACAGTGAAAGGGAATGAAAATAGAGTTATTTTCCCATGAATGACCAAATGATTACAGAGGAGATGAAAAGGGCTTTTCAGTGTTCTCACAAAGTGTCACATTTAGACACATTTTAGCACAGCTACATAGCATATATTAAATCTCACAATGCATGAAATGAATAATAGGTTGTGCAGTGGAAACAAAAGAGGCTGTTGTAAGGGTTGACTAGTTTTCCAGTGGCACGTCTAGCTCATCTGTCTGGTATGTTCTCTAATTTGAAAGCCTCTTGAGATAATTGATTGTACATTGTAAGGAGCAAATGAAATGGTATGCTGCTTGAGAAATGAGATGTATTAAGGCAAGAAAATTGTTGGGGGTGGGGGGTGTTAAGGCACTACACAGATGTTCTGTGTTTTTATAATGGTGGTTAAAATATGTTATTTCAGTGGTATACTGACAGTTGTTATCAGAGCGGAGAGGAGGTGGACTCTCTTTAGAACAACAACTTGGAAGTAGTTTTGATTCTCTCTTTGCATCAAGCCTTAAGATTGCTATAGGCCCTTGAGTGATGTCCGCATTACCAGCAGCCAGTCACGTCTCATTAGGGCAGGATAATATGGACTGCAACTCACCACACATTAAAAGCCTTCCTGACAATGAGTCCCTGCAAGTTGCAAGAAAATGTCAAGAAACCTGAAAGGGCCTGTCACTCCCCCGAGCTGCAAGCCCAGCTCTGCTGTGACCTCTGCGGTCAAAGTTCAGCCACTGCACAATGAGCAGAGCGGCATAAAATTTGCACACAAGCGTCATTATCCTAAAACATATCTGCCTGGTTTTAAGACTTACAAGGAGGAAAAGAAAATAAAGAGCCATTTGCGTACCACATAAATTTGTTCTTCCAAATTTGACAATTTTAAGGGTAAGTAATGGGTTGCTTAAATTGCATCCTATCAGAAGTTGACAAATGGACTGAGTGGGAGGAGTCAGCTGTTAATAAGAGAACTTCTATTCTAAACATAGAATTTCTGTTTCTTGTTTTCAATTCAGACATGTGATGTCTGATTTGAACTGCAAATCTCACATGCTCTGTATTTCAAAGACCAAAGCAAACATATTGAGTGGCACATGGGTAGCCTTGTTTACTGTGTTGAAGAAAAATGCTGATACTTTCTAGGATACATAATTGATTTGTTCTGCTACACAGTAAAGACCAGGTCCAGCAGGAGTTGCGCAACCTTATTTTATCTCCGGCGGTTAGTTTTTTTTTTTTTTGTCATTTAAAAGAGAATAAAGAATAAGCCTGTGTCAACTGCTATTGGCAAGGTTTAACTTGTAGTTTAGTGTTGGTATTTTTAGCACCCAAGCCATCTGTTTGTCAACTGCCAGTGTGTGAGAATGTTGAACTCACAGTCTTGTCACTTGCTTTGATGTTGGCCACTTTCTTCTTGATGCAACAGGTTTACTTTTCAAACACGGTCATCACTCACCAGCTCGATCAAATTTTCGACGAGTGATTGTTTTCGTGTTTACTTTGCTTTGGGCTTAGAAATGGGATGGCGGGCTATTTTAGTGATTGTGCTTTTCTTGTGCCTGGAAACAGGTTCCCGAGGAGAGGAGCAGCGAGGAAGATGAACAGAAACTTGAGGCACCGGTGCTGAAAGAGGAGAGGAAGAGCGACAGAGAGGAAGAGGAAGAGGAGCTCCAGTTCTTGGTCAAAGAGGAGGCCCTTGGCTCTGGCATTCCAGATGAAACACCGCACCTTGCCCCGCCCTGGGAGAATGGCTCCTCTGAGCAAGTCCTCAGAGACCTGCCACCTGTGACCGAGCTGAAGGAGGGTACTGGGGACGATCTCCCCATTCATAATCCACCGCACCACAGCCCTCCGCAGGATCGGGGGCAAGACGGCACAGCCTTGTCTAGTGTGGAGTGCTCTGTGGGGAGCATAGAGGCAGTAGGGATTAACGGGGCTCAAACCCATGTGGGTATGGTGCTGCCCACACTGAAGCAGAGGCCCCCACCAGTGCTGTCTTCGCGAGACCTGCTCTCTGATAAAGAGGAGGTCACAAGCAGGGAGGAACCCTGTTTTGGTTACACTCCAGCTCTCTACCCTAAAGGAAACCCTGGTATCATGTCCCCCCTGGCTAAGAAGAAGATGCTTTCCCAGGTCAGTGGCACTAACTCATCCAATAGCTACTCCTTTGGACTGCCCCCACCTTTGATCAACAGCAAGTGTGCGAGTGGTGGCACAGAGGAGCTAAACGGTACTCCAGGACCTCCAGGGCCGGGTGCAGAGACCCCGGTCATCAACCGACCGTCAGTCATCCAGCATGCTCAGAGCTTCAAACCGCGAGAAACTGAGGTGAAGAAACCTTTGGGTGAAGCCTGCAACCCTGCCCATGCCCCTCCTCAACCTCATCCCCAGGCAAGCCCAGCCGGGGACCCCTACCTGCCAAGGGCCGACCCCCACGACGGTTTGGAGAGGAAGGTAGTTCGCCCCTCTCAAATGCCAAGCTACCTGTGTGATTTCTACTCCTCTCCCCACCTGCACAACCTCTACCGGCAGACAGAGCACCACCTGAGCCAGGAGCAGCTGAGTAAGTACCTGAGCAGAGAGGCAGCATTTTCCCGGGATAGTGAGTGCATCCAAGGTTTCCCCCCTCCCAAACATCCTGAAAACCACAGACTGAGTTATGGCCCTCACTTGAGCCAAAAGGACAGCATGACCACTGGGAAAAGGTCACCAGACAACCAACCGACTGACTTGAGCCTCCCCAAGCTGTCTCCCCACAAAATGCCTGGTCCCCAGCCCTCAATGTCCAGGGTGTCTCATTCCATGAATCACCAAGACATGAGTTCTCCCCCACTGTTTCAGGTGGGCCCCAATCAAACCCCTGCTATGGACTACCATCCCAGAGCTTGTCGAGTTCCACCCATGACCATGTCTTCCCCTAAAAAACCTGCAGATACCTTACCGAGAGCTGGTACTAAGCTGCAGAATGGGCGTGGGGAGGACATCATGGGATACAAGATTGAGGAGATGTCCCGACCCATCTTGAGCACCAAGAGCACCCCTCAGAATGTTTGCGCTGCCCGACCCCTCAAGAGGAACCCAGAGGAGCACGAGAATGGGCCTCTCGAGAAGAAGATTCGAGTGGTGACACCTATGCACTCCAACAAGGAGACCTCAGTCCGGTCTCGGACGCCCGAGCCGGAGGACGAGGGCATGAAGCCTGCAGAGCCGATGCACGGGGTGCACGTTAACAGCTACACAGACGGACACAAATTTCCCCTCCACTCACCCATCTTCCCAGGACTCTACCCCGGGGCCTTCCTGTCTCAGGTGCAAGACATGTGTGATGGCTTGGGCTCTCCTCTCCCTGGCGGGTACTCACACCCGCTGCAGTACTTGAAAAACCAGGCAGTCATCTCCCCACTTGTACCCCCTTTTGCCATTCATTCCTTCATGATGCAGAGACAGCTCCTGGCCTCCACGGCCGGCCCACCCCACCTGTACCGCCACCATGCAGGAGCTACGTATGGGGACCTCTTGCACCACGGCCTGTACCCCATGTCTGCCCTCAACCCTCAGCCTGCATTCAGCCCTTCCCAACTGCCCTCGGTACATCCCAGCACCAAACTATCTTAGACTAATCAGTGTGACATTCCCATCGGTAAAGCAGTGCAAAGCAGCTCCTCGCCCATTCTTTTTAACGTCCTGCTAGCATGGCCAAGCTGTAGACCTTAGACATAGCAGAAGATCTTGAAGATGCTTGAATCGGCGAACAAAATCTTTTCTTTTTTTTTTTGCACCAGATTTTATTTCCACTTAATGTTTAGTAAATTTTGCACATTATCATACACATGGGCCAACTTGGCTTGACTGCAGCTTACTGCTGTCCTGGTGTGTCACAGAATCAGTTTCCACTGAGTCTGCTTTTGACGTGCTGAGGTGATGAATGCAGCATTGGAGGGCTCAGTACAAGAGTTCCCATCATACCACTGGCTGTCCAAAGGATAAGATGATTCATATGACAAATCAATGCAATTCATGGTGCAATTACAACAAGTACTGGTTTTCGTCTTTTTCTGAAACACTATTATGAAATGTTATGGAACACTGTTAATGGGGTCATTATAATCAATGTTTACTATTGGGGAAAAAAAAACATTCAATCTGCATTTTAATATTATTCCTTATTGTTCATTTCTTTCTATTTAATTATAGACCTGCAGTGTGGAGTTTGTTCATGTCTTGAGGGGCTATTATTAGCGACTCAATGCAGTTGAAAGCAACCGCTTGGACCTGAATGTTGCAGTTTATGTAAGCGGTTTCTTGTATATAAAACCAGGACTCTTTTCTTGAAGGAAATCTTCAAATTCAGTGATAAAATGTGAAGTGGCATTCACATGCTGTTTTAGATCACTGTCTCCAGCCTTCCCTCATGGCTTGTTATATGAAACAGAGGACTTGTTTACCAGGATGATGTTAAATACATTTGTTAAATGTAGGACTACAGAGTTTGTAAATAGCTAAAACAAAAACATTACAATTTTTTTTTGTATCCTATTCACTGGCTACTGTAATTTCTGACCGTTCTGAACTACAGATATTGAAAGGGTCGGGGTTTGTTTGTGTGTGACTGAGGTTCAATGCCCAGGACCAGTGGGAAACGGAAATTGTTCTTTATTTTTGTGCAGACATGGGACTTAAACTCTTTTTCTCAGAAGACAAATTCAGGAGCCACACCACAGTTTTAAGCCTTTGGTGGGAAAAATTTGAAACTAAGATAATTTTAAGCAGCACTTAACTGTAGTGAAGCGCACAGAACAGATAGACTTTCAATAAGCATAAGGCCAGTTGCTCTGAATGTGTTTCTAGTGGAGGAAAAAGATGTTGCGAAGACAGCAATCAATAAAAAGGGTATGTAATGCAGTGACGCATAATGCAGTTTAGAAAATGGCTGCCAGCAGCGAAACAAAGGCTTATGTAATTATTTTTGCACAAAGGATTTGGGAAGGGGGAGGGGACGGGTGGCGGGGCGTGAGAAGTGTTTTGAAGGCAGTGCGAATGAGAATCTAGTATGGCGCAATCTTTATTAATGAGTCATCGGTGAAGACTAAATATGAGCTGAAGAAATGTATTCACTCCATACATTGATGGAGTAACACTGAAGGTTGCTATGTAACTTTAAAAAAGAGTAATAAAACCGTTTTATAAGCACCAGAACAAGGCTGTAATATCTCCGATTTAAACTGCATCCAGTAGTGTTTACACAGGACAAAAAACTTAAAAAAATAGTGTTATACTAGGAGTTATTGTGTATAATTTAATTACAATCAGCTATAAGTATTAGATAATGTGAAATTGTACTCATTGTATTCCTCCCTCGCAGGTTTTGTGCCTTTAACATGTGGCAGTTTCTACTAAACTACAGTAGATGAGCATGACTCTTCAAGTTTTGTTTAGAGTGAAAACATCTGGGTTTCCTTTGATCTTAACAGCCTCATTAAATACATTATATGTTCTTCTACAGTAAGCTTAGTGAACAGAGCAATCCATGTTACTGGTTGAATGTTGTTACTGTACATTGTGGTAAGATAAAGTAAAGGCAGTCTTCACATAGGTACTGTAGTAGACCACACGTTCAAAAGCTCAAGCTGGAGTACATCTGGTCTAGTTTACAGTGTTCATTATAATTGTGATGAGCAGTGGGAATTTTTAGGCCCTATAATTAGAATACTTGTGAGGAGCACTTGACAAACCTTTCAGTGGATGATCGTCATATCCAACAATTTTTCAGGGGTTGAAGTTTAACTTCATTGGTCAGGGCCCTCAAAACACACAATTCTCTTTACCACTTAGGTTTGTATTACTCTTTTTTAGTCTTTGCAGTCATTGTTGTAAATTTTGTACACCATTTCTTTTGTCCATCTTTAGCCTATTGTTATTACATCGAGTATTTGTATATATTAAAACCAGAATGGATAATGCTTTGTAGTTTTGTTTTTAAGGATATTGAGTGACCTTAATATTATTATAGGTTCAAAACGCTACACTTATGGTTACTGAGCCAATTATACGCACTCGGTTTATCTCTGTTTTATACTTTGTGTTTTCATATTGTACTTTGAGATGCTTTTTGATACCATGTCCCATTAGTTCTCCAATCACATAGCTGACGAAATATTTTGTACTTTATGATCCACTGTATATTTAATTAAAATATTTTACTACCTACTTCGGCGTGTTTTCACTCGGCAGCGGCATACTGACATTTTACTGCTGCAGGAAAATGTATTAAACGGAGATGTTCATGCATTCATGCTTGTTTCTCGGCCATGGCGAACTATTGGAGCTTATGCTGTACAATTAGGTACATCACTCCATTGGACTTGGTTTACTAAACTGTGTGCATCATTGTTTCTGTTCAATTATAGCTATTTAGGAAACCATGTTCAAATCTAAACTGAATGATTGTCTGGCGTGGAGCTTGCATTGAATACACCCCCTGTTGGCTGAACAAATGATTGCCCATTTGCTCATGAGTAAGACTAGATGGGGGATACTGGCATTTCCAACTACTCCAGATCTTCGACATCAGGATCAACATGACCACAAACTTAGTGATGCTTGTGGATTTTTTTGAGTGCTTATCAGTATAATGAAGCCGGAAAAAAAGAAACAGAACTGTATTCTATGCACACCACTCAGGTCAATGCTCACCAAACCAGCAATTACAAGAAAATGTAAGAATGGATGTGGTTGAATATGTTTTTTTTTTTTTCCTTTTTGAAATTAAAGGTCAACTCTGCACTTCAGATGCGCAACTAAAGTGCAGAAAACTCAATTGACGTCAGTGTCGTTTCCATTTAAGCATTGTCTGAACATGTGTGTGGCAGTGAAGCCTTTGGTTTAGTGTTTGCAATAAGTGAGAGTCAGAATTTTCCCCTCACTGAAGTTACCCACCATGCTAGATTACCTTTGTGTGGTTATTCGTGTAAATCAGCCATCTCTTAAAAAAAAAAAAAAATCCCCAAAGATTTTAACTGGAACTCAGATGAGTACTTGCTTGATAACAAAGTCTGAGCATCAAAGGCAGGTGTTGCAGTGAATGTGCATTAGTTCCATTTTTTTTTATAGCAGCAGATATTCTCTGTATTTGTCATGACGCTTAATTTGTTTAATCTTACCTCTGATGCCAAAAAGTGGGGAAGATGTTGGCTATATAATGCCTTCCCTTGCCTGTGTTTTAATGTTTCATTTTTATCTTCTGTTAACTGGGAAAATAAATCAAGGTCAATTTAAAAATCAATTTAAAATGAATTAGGTGAATCCTCCCTGAGAGTGATATGTAGTGTGTTGCAGAGAAGGGGGAGGGGCCTGCAACCTTGAACAAGCTGTGATCTTGTCCTCTCAATAACACAGGCACTGCCGCAGGAATTGTTTTGCCCATCAGTTCAGTCTAGTTTACAATAATTTTATGTGCTGTACAGGATCACAAAACGGAAATGAGCTTTTTTATTTTTTATTGGAGTTCATGCCCATCCTAGAGTAATCGCTTTGGTTAGCCTTTCTCCTTTGAAGACAGCCGAGGTATGCGCGTTCACCTTTACCCCTCTTACTTACTTGAAAAAATATAACACAGGCGGGGGTGCAGAGAGCAAGCTGGGAGTGGTTTGTATGAATGGAATGTTAAACCGAGAGAATAATCAGCCTGCATGTTTGCAGTAGAGCCTCGGGGCTCAAGACTGACTTTCTGCTGCAGTTTGAGCGCAGCAGCGCCCTCTTCTGGCTGGCAGGGTTTCTCACGTTGTACTTCAACCCTTGGCAGTCTCCTCTCGTCTCTAGCTGGAACTCACTGAACTTACAGTGAAGCTTCCAAAACAGGCAGAATGGAATATATTTTTAGTCCATGCTGCTAGTCATTAACCAGGGATTACTGTGTCAGCATGTGACCAGGGGAAAGGACAATGCTGGCGATGAACCTAAACATGGGAGCAGTTTTTTTTTTTTTTTCCATTCAGCTGGCTAAACAGTTTAACTCAAAGGCCCTTCTGTGGACTTAAGTAAATGATCAGAGAATTAAACAACTGTGACATGTACTGCAGAAAGATTCACGTGTCAAAAATGATGCTTCTCTCACTCTTGCTTCTTATATCAGTTCCCTTTTTACGGACACCACAGTCACAGCCGTGTGGCGCTGTGACTGGAGCAACTCACTGCCTCTCTTAATCATCACAGCCTATTTTTATTCAGCTTCGGCACAGTCCATTAAATATGTTTCAAAGTGACCCCTGGCAATGTTCTCTCTTCTAAGCTGTTGTGATTATTTTGCCTCACTGCAGGCTCTATATCTACAGGGTAGTTAAGACACATTGCAGAGTGGAGAATTCTGCTGCCCGAAATCTGCTGGCACATGAGAAAAATAACATGAGCTATTCCTTTGTGCTGTCCTTTGCAATAATTTTGGCTCGGTATTTGTGTTTCTTATATATGTTCCACGGTGAAAACTGCTTGCTTTCTGAAAACCCAGTTGTCCCTAGCAGTATGACAGATAGCAATATTGGTTTCGGTACATTATTTTTATTCATTTTAAAAGATGTGCGTGAGCACATATCATGGGATGGATGGGATATTTGAAAATGCTATTGAGGTTTTTCCTCTCTTGTCCTGTACATCAGCCAGTGATGTGGCCATTGTGAAAATTGCCAAGACAGGCCGTCGTCTCTAATAAACAGACTGACTGTAATGAATGCATTCTGAAAATATTTACTGCGGAGGGAGGCAGGAAAACCACAAGCCAGGCAAAATCCCTTCCCTGGGAAAGAGTAGACGTATGTATAAATATAACAAGCTTTAATGACCTGATTAAATCCAAAATGGAAAATGTGAGATGGAAGGAAACTGGGCAGCGCATGTGCCCCTGCAAAGTTTGTCTTCACATTTTTTTTTTTTTTGTCTCTTTCAACAATTTGTGACATTTCTTTTCTCATTTGTTAATGCATGTCATGAAAAAACTGAAAAGAACTGTACTGTTCAACTAATGATGTTCGTGGACTCAGTCAATACCCAAAGCCCTGTTGGCTGGATGGGGAGGGAGTGCAGGACCACAGCTGGCCACAGGAGGCGCTCTACCTGTAAAGGTCAGAGGTCTGAGGACAGAGCTTTTATGACCAAGGAGTTAGCTGGTCCAGTGACACCGCAGTGCCTGCTGTTGACCACCATCACCTCCCACTGCTGAAGGGACATTTCTGGCATTAAATGAGGGGGTTTGGGTCATTTGAGTGGGTGTGTGTGTGTGTTGGAGAGGTTGGCATATAAAGCTAGAACTGTAAAGGCGGTTACCTATGTATGGTGGGGAGTGGTACCGTATTGACCCGAATATAAGACGACCCCTCTTTTTCAAGACCCTAATTTAGAAAAACACTTTTTATCTGCACAAAATCTCATTTGCAGAAAAAAAATGTAATTTTTTTTCCCTTCTACATTTCAACATCTATGGTGTCTATCATGGGGGGGGTGTCATAAAATCGTCCATAGCCCAGCAAATAGGCAAAGCTTAGAACGCATGTCACGGTTCTATGCCATGAAAACAGTGCAATAAATCGGGCATAGGCCTACTTGTGCAATGAACGGCGCACATTTGCTTGACAAACAGTGTCAGAACAGCCTGCAAAATGCAAGAGCATTAACATCCAAAAAACACCACGAACAGTTTTTTTCCACCTTCATTTTGAATGACGTTGATTTAAATACAGCAAATACGCGTCCAGATGAATGATTGTCGTCTTACCTAATCGGGGAGAACAAGCAGCACCTGTTAAGTGTGGAGTGCTCTCAGAGTGAACCTTCTGTCAATTATGAAAATGACAGAACAGGTCAGGACTAATAATTGTTTTAAACGGAAATTTGTGCAACCCAACTCTTCTTGTTCCGCAACTGTACTGAATTTAGCCTATGATCTAATCGCATATGGAGAGAAACCGTGTGTTCGGTTGCCAATTACGATAATTACGTTGCACTCTGTCACATCATATCTTTTTCCTGCTCTCACGTTGTTCGTTCTCTCAGCTTTGTTTACAACCATAAGTTTAAAATTCTTAATTCTTAAAATTCTTTGTCATTCAGTAGCTTATGCAAATGTAGGCTCACACACGCATACAGCCGACTTTTTTACAGGATCACGCTAGGGTCACACTGCTTTAAAGAGAAAAGCGCTCATATGGCGTGACCTATGGTATGGTGTACCTCCTTAGAGCCTGAATATAAGACAAGGCGTCATTTTCAGGCATTTTTCAAGGGAAAAAAATATTGTCTTGTATTCGGATCAATACGGTATTTGGCAAAACGTTTCCCTCGGGAAAGCCTCATCCAAATGTACACAAATCATTATAGAAAACTGAACAATCTGTGTGTTTATGGTTGGCTGGAAAGTACTCAAGCTTACTGTTTCTGTGCTAGTCTTCTCTGGGTTGAGATGCTAAGCTACTTACAAACATAACAAATCCCCAATTTAAAAAGGTTAGGTTGTGATGCTCTTTAAATAACTCACAAACAGACTTTCAGGGATTTGCCTGAATGAAGTACAGCTCACCCAAAGACATAATTCCATCCAGCCACACTTAAGCACTTGTACTAAATATTTACCCTATCCTCTGGAAGATAGTGTGCACTCCACTGTGTAGCTGGGTACAACAATATGCCATGCTCCTGAGCACTGGGCATGCCCAGAGATGCTGCTGTTTAGGCCATTCTAGAGAGTTTTGCATGTTTAGGGAAGCTCCTGGTAAAGCACTCGTTCTGCAAAGCTCCAAGCTATTGCTATTTTGGTTACAAGCAGGAGCGAATTTTCCTGGAGGACAAGACCTCAATCTTCATTTGATTATTGCTACAGCACTCGATATGGGAAGAAAGATCAGAGAGCATAAATAATAGGAACTCGCACTGTGGAGGCTGAATCAGATATCTGTGCAATGACCATTGAAAATGTGAGAGAAATGAGGATGCGAGCTCTACGCAGGTCAAGCTGGGACACAGAGATTAGAGGAAGAAAAATAAGCTGCTAAATAAAGTCGGTGATGGGAAACAATGCGCCTCGCTAAAGAGCGGCCTGTCACACAAGAGAGGATGAGTAAGCCGTGTGAACAGTGAGGAGGAGGATTGGCCTCTGCACTATTAGCTATCGCTGATTCAACCGGTGGTTCTAGAGACAAGGATTTATTTCAGCCACCAGTTCTCGAGATATTTGGAGTTTTGACCTTTCAAGCTTTTCTTAGGCCCCTGAATTCTTATGTGAGTTGATAGCCTTGATGGTGGTTATTTCTCAGATTGAGCATTTTGTTGTATTTTATCTTTTACCACAACTATTTAGCCCCTGCAGGCCGATCATTTTTTCCCCTTTGGAATCATTGATTGCCTCTGTCGAGCTTTTTCCTTTTGCACTTTGCTTTTGAAATCTAAGGGCTCTGATTTCTTGACGCAGCGTGGCGTAGCGTGGCACAGCCCACGCAGTGGTAATTTAGTCCGGTGCAACCCGCGCAGTGGTAATTCTGTGCGGTGCAACATCATGCGCAGCCACTTTGGCAATTTGGTAGACGGACGTGCGCCGAGATGGGTGTGGCGGCATAGTAGGGGGAGGTGTCACATATTCATCAAGAGGCAGTGACAATTACGTTGAAAAAGTCTCCACTGACCTTGCCCAGAAAGCTTGCGAGCTCCAACCTGGTTTACTTTCTGTGCAGTGGTAACTTGGCTGACTGGCGCACAGTGCGCACAAGTCACTGAAACCTCACAGGCAGGTTTCCAGAATGTCAGGCACATTTCAATGCAATAAATAATTACAGCAAGCACTATTTAATGTAGCTATCTGAATCAGGACATAAATTACAGTATCTATATCGATTGTCCTGATGTCAGATTAAAGGCGGTTGGCGTGCGTAATGGAAACTCGACCTGGCTTAATCAACGCAGCTGAATCTGTGATGCAAACTAACGACTTCACATCTTTCTCAGCCAACCACGTATATAATGCTTGCGTTCTATGCTCAGTAAAGCCACTTGCATACTGGAGGTGAAACAAATTTTTCGCACGACTGATTACAGTCAAGGTCAATGCAAAGACGCGAATAAACGCGTCTGTTTATTCTTTTGTTTTCTTCCATTGATGATAGACAACAGTCTTTATTCGGTCTCACTTTTGAAAATTAGTCAGATGGATCGAATAGATTTTCCCTTTATTTCCACACCAGAGATAAAATAGTGCTTGTAGTCAGTGACCAAATCAATTCCATGACCATTGACATTGTGAATTAAATATCGCATGCACGATCAAGACTGTCCGATGCAAAATGCTCCACGTCCGACAGCCAGCAAAAAGTAAAAGTATTGATATGAGAACAGATTTATAAGGAAATAAAGAATAAAATATACCACCAACAAACAGAACATCCAAAAAAGATGGCCCGCAAATAAATAAATAGCAGTGTTCATTGGATGTTCTGTTTGTTGTTAAAATGTTTCTTCTTTTATTCTTTATTTCATTATTAATTGGTTCTAATCGACCTCTTTTTTTGGCTGTCAGACATGGAGTATTTTGCATTTAATGTTTGACAGGCATTGTACATTGTCCCGCGCCAATGTCGACTCACCTTATTGAGCAGAGCTCAAGCAGAAACATTGATTTAAATTCTTGGTACTCATCTTGAAGAACTGAGCCCTCCAATCAAAAATTTCACGCTAAATATCTAAAAAGATTCCGTAGATTTGGAGAAATTAAAAACAATAATCGACTGTCGGACACGGTGTTATATTGAAACCATCCGACTGTCAGACACTTAGACACTGCATTCAACGCAGCAACGCGGTCGTCAATAGCTATGATCTCGTACTGAGTTAAGATCACATATTGAAAATAAATATGCAATGTATTTTGCATTGTTGTCCATTCATGTTAATGACAAAATCTTCAGCAGCAACAGGGTGTAATAATAGGAACTTGCTATCCATCGTTTCACTTCCCAATGATGCAGGAAGAAGAAATAAATGAGCAACCGGCGTATTTCATTCCAGCTTCATAAGTTTGAATGATCTGACGTAGTTTCCGTTTTGAAATTCCATTCAAGTTCACTAATGGTAATAATTCGGGAATGCCTCATATTCGTAATGCTTAATATAGACATAAGCGGTGCAGAAAACAAGCCTGAAGCAGCAAAGTTAAATGCAACATTAACGCATCATGCAGATATAGGACAGAGGCTTCTTTATTTTAACACTTTAAAGGTGAGGAGAGGAGCTCATTTTATTGGTGAAGAGTTGACTCGGCTGTGTTAAACCCACTTAAGTCTTTTCTCCTCCCTCTTTGCTACTTGCGCCAGAAGGAGGGACAGAGGCAGGACAGAGGAATACCTGCGCCGGGCTACGCCGGTCACAAAATTGCAACATACGCCTGGACACACCCCGTTGGCGCGTGCTCCCACTATTCGCCGCGCCTGCGCCTGGTCTACAAATTTAGAGCCCTGTGTATCTCCTTTTATATTGGCAGTTTGTGATCTGTATTCATTTTTTATACCCTTTACTAAGTGGATGTCTATCTATAAGAAAAGTTCAAAGAAGTGATGAGGGACATTGTTATTTCCTGTACTGTTCCATGTTAGGCCCCTCTGCTCATCCAGCCTGCGAAAAACATGAAGCTGATTTTATCTGACATCTCTTGCGGTCTCCAACACAGCTGGATGCCAGCTCAAACACAGCCACAAATGCTGATAGTGCCTCATCACCTCAGCCCTCAGAAATCTAGTGATATCTGCAACAACTTTGACACAAATTGGTTTCACTTGAAGTGTTGTTTATTCATCCAAAAATAAGATTTGGACCACAGAATCTTTAATATATATATCTCACAGAATCTTTAAGAAATATATCTTTTGGGTGCTGGCCATTTCAAACTGTAATCAGCCTTTACAAATTCATTGCATTTTGATCACTGCAAGTCGCAATCATCTCAGAAAGATTTTATCCTCTGCAATGACATCGCAGGAGGAACTTAGCCAGCGGCAGAGAACACATTGCCAATGTCATTGGACTCAGTGATTAGTAATTGTGGATTATTCCCTTGAGAAAATGTCAAATATCTACCTTGTTTTCGGCTGCGACAATGGGGCCAATACAAGCAGAGCCATTATGGTCTGTAATTAAAAAAAAACACAAACCCACAATTCGAAAGGCATGGGTAGATTTAGTCAGGAGGAACAAGCAGATTTCACAAAGCCTGGCTCAGGAGCCAGATCCCGAGTCACAGGAAAAGTCTGAACATCCCTGTGGGTTAGTAACTACTGAAAAATACTGCTTAATAAGCCATCGATTAATAAGCTGAGCCCAAACTACTCCAGTCTTCAATTCTCCTCATTTATTCTTTACTCAGAAAAGTCGGTTAATGAGCCCAGGGTGCTGTGGAATAAGCCCATACTACAATGAGTGTAGAAACTATTTTATGCAAGAAATTACTCAAAATGAAAATAAATCCATCTTCCACCACAAGACCTTGAGTAAAATGAAACTGCGGCCATGATCGCGAAGCCAGAATGAGACTGGGAGCTACAATTAGAGAATCAAAAAAGTGTAAGCTTCTACTCTGTTTAAGTCAATGGGCTGAATAATTTGTCAGCTCGCATGCTAAGGCTTTTCGCAATTCAATTCATAAAAGTTTCTACGACAACTGTTGCACGTGTAACTTAATACTTTCAAAGCGAAAAGCTTCGGCATGCTTCATAGCCAGGGGTGCATTTCCCAACAGCATAGTTCCCAAGTTAGCTACATACATAGCTTGTCCATTCAGTCAATGGTCTCAACTATGTAAGTTAGTATCTCTAATTTTGGGTAGTGCACCCCAGCTGTGCAAACAGGGCTCATTTGACCTGCAAGGTCCTTGTTGTTTGTCGAGTGTGCACTGAGGAATCGGAGTTACCAGACTCTGAAAGTCTCCTGTTGTCATCATGTATGTAACTAAGCCACCTATTTTTGGACACCTTGCTTTATCATAGCCTAATAAAACTCTCATTATGCAGTTCCCAGGGTTGGGTTCAATAACTTTTTGCAATTACGATTACTGTAATTATAATCAATTACTTTCGCACTTGTAATTTAATTTTAATAGAATTTTTATCGAAAAGTAATTGTAATTGAATATTCTGTCCAGAAAGTAATTATAACTGTAATTGAAAAAAGTATTTGAACCCAACCCTGGCAGTTTCGGTGCACCATTTCTACAGGCTAGTTATCACATTGTTCCTTTTCCCCCTTCTGATGCAAAACATAATGTATTTGTTTTAATCAATTTACGGAGGAAATATTCTTTGACAATATTTTGTTTTCCTATTGTTTTCAGCTTGACTTCCGAGTTTGGAACACCTCTTGTTACGCCACATCCGCTTACTGGCTAATTTGGGTCAATCTTCATTTTGTTTTTGGAAATCTCTGCTCGGACCTTAATAAAAGGCTCATTTTCAAGAAAAGCGGCAAATAGGGGGCATTTAATCAGCAGGATACTGTTCATGAACTGTTTAGTGAAACATATACCGGATTAGTTTTATTTGAGCAAGTTTAATGACTGCACTTCAAAGGGCTGTAATTCATCATGTTTTCAATGGATGTAGATGTACATACATTCAAATTCAACTATTTATGAATTGCATTCATTAATGATTTATCAATATCAAAACACTGAAATACCATTCCTCACTATAGCTAGGAACACGACCTCATCCAAGTGTGTTCACAAACAGCCAGGTAGTGCACCTGACTGCAGAGAGCATGAACCACACATTTCACCTTTCATACACCTTCCCAGTTAAGAAATAAAAACAGGGTGCTTGTCCAGGATGAAATATGGAGGTCACTGAATATGGTTGCAGTCCCGGGCGCGGTGTACTGTTTTACAATTAGCTTGCTGACAGGAATGATGAGGGCAGGTTGCAGGCTGGCAAGGGTTTCCTCCTGGGAGCAGCAGAGAGTAGTGCTGCCAGCTCTGAGCTCATAGGACAGACCGCAGGAACAGAGTGCACTGGCTCACAAGGAGCCGCCACTGCACAGTCAGAAAAGCATTACCCAGAAATAAAGGTGATGGTTATCACAATCTGTGTGTGTGTGTGTGTGTTTGTGTGCGTGCCAGCGTTTGTGTGTATGATTGAGTGTGTGTACGTGAGAGAGAGAGAGTGAGCATGTGTGTGAGAATCCGTGTGCACATGCGCACGCACGTGTGTGAGTGCGTACAAGTCGGAGAGATAGTGTGTATGCGTGTGATTGAGTGTGATTGTGTATGAGATTGAGAGTGAGCATGAAGGAAAGAGTGTGTGTGTATATGTGTGTGTGAGAGAGAGAGTGTGTGCCTGTGTTTGTTGGAGTATGTGTGTTTATGAGAGAGAGAGAGCGAGTGCCTTTGAATATGTGTGCGTGTTCGTGTGTGTGTGAGAGAGAGATTGTGTACGTAAGAGAGATAGCAGTGTATGCATGTATGTATGTGTTCAAGTGTGAGTGTGTGTGAGATTTGAATTGAGAGTGAGCATGAAGGAGTGAGAGTGTGTGTGCCTGTGTTTGTTTATATGTGTGTGTGTGTTTGTGTGTGTGTGCGTGTGTGTGTGTGTGTGCATGAGTGTGTTTTATGGTGATTAGATTATAAATCTTCCTCGTATCTTCAACTCTTGTCAAATTAGAAGTCACCCCAGGAGGCCCCCTGCACTGTAAAGCCAAATTACAGGGCCTTCCTCAGAGAAGAGTTTTATCAAACATGATCATGCTGAGTCTCTGCCCCTCTGGACTGGTGCCAGCTGAGCAAAGCATCAAGCACTGCTGCCTGCCTGTGTTTAGGCCTTACAGCTCTGACCAGCTCTCTGGGGCTGACCTGAGATCAGGCATGAGCCAATTTTTCACTTTTGGACTGAATCTGAGATGAGGTGAAACAAGGCTTCCCCTCCATGGCTGGCTGACTGAATAGGAAAACTTACCCCACTGAAGGAAAGAGAGGAATATATGTGTTCAGTAAGCTGACCAGAACTGATAATGTGATTTTTTTGAAAAAAAAAAAAAAACCCGCTGCAGCACTATACTGAGGCTGCGCTTGGGTGAGATGTCAATGCGCGGTGGAAGCAGTGGGCATGTAAATGGTTGAAAGCATTCACAAGGCTATTTCAGCTACAATATCACAACTCCCTGGGCAATTTATTTTATTTCAAAGATATAGTAAAAAGCAGGAACTGCGCAGACACAGGTTCCAGCCCCGCTGTGAGTTTCTAAGCGAGGAACATTTTCGCTGGCTGTCTCCTAGGACAGTAGGGCAGCATTAATCACAGTCTAGCTTGCCTCTCTCTTCATCATATTGCTGGGCCAAGCCGTCTGGCTGTGCCCCTCAGCGGCACCTCGGGGTCACGATCAGCCGCGTCACTGAAGAGCGGGGCAGAGCTGTGGCAGGGACGTGAGTCGTACGTGAGGAGACTTTACACCAGAGTACCAAAGCTTACTCAGAAAGGGGCAGTGTTTTTGTTTCAGCTCAGCACATTAAACAAATTAACCAATCTGCGGACACAGCCCTTTCTGTGGCCTCGAAGGAAAGATGAACAAGATACCGAGCTGTCATGGTTAGGAAACCATGGACCAGTAGTTGAGCCAAGAACAACAGTATCATGCACTTTTATTAAAGTTCATAGTCAGAGTTTGGTCCACAGTAATTATGTAGATGAGGCTGGATGAGGTGGAGAAACAGCAGCAAGGAACCAGCATAGCAGGCAAAGTGAGGTCAGGACCCTGACAACGGTCAAATCAGTCAGTGGATGACCGGAGAGGCGAATAGCAATGCAGGAGCCCGGTAAATGGAGACAAAGGGTAAGGGAGGCAGAAACAAGTAACTGACATACAAGAACAGAGGCACAAGAACTCAGAGCAGGAACAAGGAACTGGGCCAGGAAGACCAATCCCAGGAAAAACCGAAATGCAAGCAACAAGCACGAAGCAGGCACAAGACAATCTGGCAATGGGCGAAAGTCAGGCTTAAATTCACAAAAACAACAAGGAAACAACAAGAATCAGGTGTGCTGAGTAACACAGGGGAAAATAAACGGGTGTGGGTAATATGAAGACAACAAGCAATAAGTTCAGCAATCTATGGGAAGAGACCTGGGACAAAAGACAAAAGAAAACAAAAAACGCAAAACAAAACTTGAGGCTGAGAGCAGTGCTGCCCAATCGTGTGCCATGGAGGACTGAGAGTATGCAGGTTTTCATTCTAACCAATCAATTCACCTGCTGATTTCACCAATAAGATCCCTCCTCTCTGCTTGAAGGTGTGATAAACGGAGAAATCAGCAGGTGTAGTGATTGGTTGGAATGAAACTTGCATACCCTGCCCCCCATGGCGCATTACCTGGCACCACTGGCTGAGAGATGCAAGACATCACACTAAGCATTACCTCGACTCCACATTGTTCCAGGGAGGACAGGCCCCTGTTAAAACCTTAAGCCTTGAGCCTCTGGATCCAAAATTACATGCCCAAAATAAAATGAGAATATCTCTGCAAGTACTTGGTCCATTTGAATACTCTTGGCATCATAATAAAGGTAACACCTTGAGGATTTTTGTTGTGGTGTAAAAATAGATAATATATCAGTGAGTCAGAGATAATGAAGATGGAACACGGCATAAATGAAAGATCACATTTCTGCTGAACAAAATTTTACTTTAATCCCCTTTGAAATTATTTAGTGAAAGTCTGAAACCTCTAAAATATCGCAGCACAGAATCTCGTCATCATCTGTGTCAAAGTTTATTCTAATCAGGTAAATAAGAGCAAAATGAGAGAGGTTTTAGTTCAGAAATGTCTTGGTGACGTCGCCAAATTGGCAATTTGAACTCTTTTTGGGCACAATGTGCCATTGGAGATTTCTCATGTACCAAACCATAAAACTAATTTAATTTCACTTAGGCTATATGTCACTATAGGCATACATTTAATCTAAATACAACCATTTTATATACTTTTGTATATTTTTTTATTATATTTTTATATTTCAGCCAGTCCTGTATACATTTTCCCATTCAAAGAAAATAGATTCACAGGAAATAAAGTTTGACTCCACTGGAGCTGATTTTTTTTTTTTCAATAAAACAAGCAAGTAAACAAATATTATAAATAATATTATAAATACAAAGGTAAGGTAAAAAATGGTAAAAAACAAAAAAACAAAAAAACAAACATCCCAGCACTTATTTATACGAGAACAAAAACAACAAACTCTCACTCCGTCGTAGTTTGAACTCTGGCGTCCCACGTCAGGGCTTACTACCTTAGCCACTACGCTGGCTGGGAGGACTTCCGTCTCACTGCAGATATAAAGAGTGAGACAATGAAACATGTCACGCACCTCGGATTAGCACATGTATTGCTGCGCTCTCTCAGTACTCACACGTAATCGTGCACGAACTCTCAATCAGAAAATGACTTTGGACACAACTATTGAATATTTAGAGGATAATTATGGTGAAAATTCTAAAAAAAACTAGTGAAGCGTTCATATTGTTGCGCTCTTTGGCTGGATTTACACTGCCAGTTAAATGTGACACGAATGTAGCACGAATCGGATCTTTTGCTCAACTGCGGTCAATATCCGATCTGTCGCATGGCTGTGTAAACAGAAAAAAAAGCACATTGATTCTGCCCTCGATCGGATCCATCAGATCGGATCCAGGCCTCATTCAAATGAGGTTTTTGTTGGGATGTGTATCTGTTGTGTATCGGATATGTGCCAATGCGCCCGACGTGTAAATGCATGTCAACATACAGATCAGATATTTTGTAAAAAAAATTGTGTTCTTGGTGCGTCAGAAATGGCGTCAGTTTCTGACATAACATGTGGAATATTCATTTATTCATTCTGAAATTTCGCATCCACTGTTCATCATCAAACTTTTGTAAAACCTGCTCCCACCAGTCTCTTGATCTCTCTTGCATCCACACACTCCTCTGAACGGTGGAGGAAGTGATGATCTCGGCACAGGCAAACGAGGTGATTACAGCCCTTCTTCCCCTTCTCTTCCTCAGAATCCTCTGGATTGGACAGGGATTTTTCATGCATCACATGATAAACATCAAGCCAACTCAATGTCATCCATTGTTTGCAAAATGAAGAACCAACCTTGCTCCCCCCCTATATCCGCGACCTCTTGACCCTTTACACTCCTTCCCGCTCACTTAGACTCCAGCATCTCCACCCTGGGTGGCAGGTCCCTCAGTGCCTTGGCCCCCAAACTCTGGAACTTCCTCCCCCAAACTCTTTGTGACTGTCCCTCTCTTCCTTTCTTCAAAGCACATCTCAAGACCTTTCTGTTTAATGATCACTTCTCCTCCATTCCAACCAATAGCTCTATCTTTCCTCCTATTCTCCTTTTGTTTGTTTGTTTTTCCTGTTTTATTGTTTTTGTTTGTTTGTTGTTTTATTCTCCTGTCCACTATGTAAAGCAACCTTGGGTTTGAGAAAGATGCTATAAAATTGTACTTATTATTATTATTACTATTATTATTATAATTATTATATTAAGAAGTGTGTTGCCTGTGCCTATATGCCAGATATAGGCCTAGACTAAGGAGGAGTCTGCCTACGCATTTGCGATGATGCTGGTGAGAGGTGTAAAAGGCGATAACAGGAGAATCAGATGTAGTTTACTCAGTGAAATGTTGTGAGCTTGCTTGTTTTTTTGATCAATTCTTTGACTGCTATTGACTGCCTAAGACAATGGCCACGTAGTGAGGAAACAAATGGAATCATAACGAAACAGATGTCATTCACGCTCAAAACAAGATGTTAGCACGCAGTTGAACAAATCGGGTATGGGCCTCAAAATCCGATCCATATTCGTTCTGGGCAACAAGACCTGCAGTGTAAATCCACCTTAGAGTACATATGAATGGCACATGGGCCCTCAGATGCACCAGGAGCTCAAGGCTCTATTTCAGGCTATGTTTGCGCAAATATAATGGTTGAGGGCTCATTGGAAACATCAGAGCCCATAGAATCAAATGGCTGCCCGCTAAGTCAAACTGACTGCATTATAAGCCCAACACAGAGAAGAAAATACATTGTGTGCAAGCGTAATGCTCAGGGCCTGATCTCATTGGAACCAGGAGCCCCAGAAAAAAACATGCACGGAGACTGGCAGATCTAGTTTCAATACAACATGGACACATTGGGCTAACAACAGCCAGGGCAGATTTACCCTCAATTTTTATTACAAAATATCAAAGGTAAGAAAAAATATTTGCCTATCAGCGTAGAAAGCAAAGGGTATGCCTGCTGTCAGTTTAAAGTGACAAGGCTTATATCGTTGGATTCTGTGGACTTTCATCTGTCATTTGACGTATCATTTGTATGCATAGCACAAATTCAGTAGAAATGCTCGCGATTGAGCACTTATATTATTTTGTCCGATGTTTTGCTACATGCTATTTACTTGCTTGGTGCTTGAGTTGTGTTCATTTTGAGGGAAAAATGGTCATCATGATCTTTTCCCCGAGTTTATTCCTTTTAAGTGGATATGCCGCTGTGATTATGTTACTTTCAGGAAACATGCTGTATTTATGATGCTTATTGATTGCCCCCGATACTGGGGGTGTTTGGGTAGAAGAGGTTAAGTCTAAGCAACAACAAGTCGCTTTGGATTGAGCGTCTGCTGCATAAATGTAATGTTCATTATGGTTCTAAATAAAACTCGATTTATTAGAATTTAATTTCTAGTGCCAGTTTAAATTAAAAAAAAAAAAAAACTGCAGCCTCGCCGGCCTTTGTTAGATATGATTTATCGCCAGCCTTTTTTGGACACTGATTTTAAATGGTTTACAAATATTTGCCCCATTCTCAATTTATTCCAGTTTTACATATTTGTCACTCTTAACTGTTTCATATCATCCAACTAATTGTGATATTAGACAAAGATAACCCAAGCAACACAAAATACAGTTTTTAACACTTTTGCAAGTTTTGACCCGAGGGCGGGCCAATAGGCATAATTGTGTTTTTATACTGTGAAATATTGTGCTATGTTGTAGAACTATATATTGTTAGAAATTAGAGGACTCAGCTTTCTAACTGCGTTAGCTGTTTCATCATGCCAACGGCAAAAATAGTACTTGAAATTGTGTCAGAACAACCCTCAGCCTGACTATGCAGTCCCATCGGTTCAATTGTATGACAGTGTATTTTGAAATTGATGGTCTTACCTTGATAGCGGTTCAGAGATAAAAACCTGTTAATTTTCAATCCGCTAAACAAGCAAACTTCGACAAATGTCATGAAGTCGACTTTGCCATTGAGGTAGTTGCTCCTTACTTTGCAAAAGCCTTCAACTCATCGTGAAAAATTGGAGGAGATTCTCCTCGCACAAAGCATCCCCAGAGAAGCAGTCGATGCAATTATGATGCTATACAAGAACAACTACCAGCCAACTCTAATCTGCACTTGATGGTGCCTTCACACAAATGCTAAGAGCAGCGCTGAACATCTCTTTGCAAGACCATCCAACAAACAGAGACTTGTACGGATGTAGTCCATCTCACTCTGTAACTATCCAGGTGAAAATGTTGCAGTATGCAGGTCACTGCTGGCACAGCAAAGAACTTGCTAGTGCCCTCCTTTTGTAGCAGCCCAAACATGGCACCATCTCTGTTGGTCATCCTGTGCATACCTACATCGATCGACTAGGGGATGATGCAGGCTGCCTACCAGAGGAATTCCCAGCAGTGATGTTTGATAGGGATAGCTGGAGGGGCATAGTATTGGAAGTATGATTTAGCCAGACCAGATTATAATGATTAGAACGCAGGTTGTTCTAACTTCACATCCAAGATCTCACCCAACTAAATAGTTAAGTATAGCTTAAGTATTGTTTTAATTAGCAAGCAGGGGGTAAACCACCGAGGAGGACTTTAGTTTTCTGGGTCATAATTGTCTACCTTTGATTTAGAGATAAGATTCCAAAAAGAGGGTTGAATCACCATTGACATCAATTAATTGATTGCATCCTCTAATGTTCACATTGGCACAGTCAGTGTCCATAGCTGTGCTAAGCTGCATAATCACCATATAGGCTAATCATTATTATACATATTTTGCTTGAATTTTACCTCCTTAGTCTGCAAAAAGAAACTGCAATGTTTGATACCATGTGGTCAGCAAAAGAGCTTCACTGTAACGCATTATTTGTCCTCATGAAACCTGTCTCAATTTGAGCAGATGTATAATTGGGTAGCCAATTCTCATATCAATATGTCACTTATAATTGCCAATGGCGTCAAGTTGCCAACACACTCCTTCATCACAGCGCTCTACAACCTTGTCAGATACAAAAAGCAGGTGTGAGCAGAAACAGAGTAAAAATGTAATCTTTAAAAATGTGCCACAGTAAAAAAAAATTATATTTTACATTGCATGAATCCACTTCAGCTGAAGGACTTATTATCTGGCCAACTTGAATGCCGCATATTAAATTGATTTGACAAATATCTACATCAACAAGATAGTTTTGACAAAAAAAAATTGCTGAAATAAATACGATGATGAAATATTATGCTGAATTGCAAGAGATCATTCATAATTATATCCAAAAATAAAACATTAACTAATGGTAGTGAAGACACATATCACAGGCATATCTTTACATCTCAGTCAATGTATATGTAGAATTTGCATTGCCCTGTCATTTAAGTGAGGTTTGATGGAAGAAGTGTTCTTTAGGTGTTGGGTAAGCAGCTGTTGTTCCTTAAGATCAGGCTGTGTCTTTCCTTGGCAGCAATTTCCATGTGGCAGCATGAACTTCATAGAGGTCAACACAGCTGAATCAGCAGCCCCCCCCAACCCCAACCCCAATGGCCACTGAGGACCCAACGATTCATCAATCTCGGCTTACTTCCTATTTCTACGTCCTGGCACACTTTTTTCATCAGTTGGATTAAGGCCCCTTTGCGTTAGAGCACGCTTTGTGGTTTTAAATGGATGTTTCCAGAAAGATTATATGCTCCTCATTATGGTTACAGGTAATAATAGATGTTGTTGGTTGTTGGTGAGGTACTTTTTCTGCATTACTAGGGCGGATGCCTCATGTTCTTTTAATTGTCAGCAACTTCAGTTAGGAATATCAGTGTCATTAATATGTACCCTAATATAATGATGAAGCTCGAACCCACTTTAAGTTCAAATCACTCAAATCACTTCAGATATTTCCAAAAGTTCAACCACTACACAGGCCTACCAAAGAAAATGGTCAAGCTGTAACAAAAGTTGTCTACCTTTTTCAAATAACCTCTCTACCTGTCTACCTTTTTCAAATAACCAGCAACACAAAATCAAAAACAAGTACACATTCCCGCAAAACTTTGCACCACAACACTCTGAAGTCGATACATTTTCACCCGAACCAAACTAAAAAAAAATCACGCGGCTTGTAACAAACCCAGAGACGAACCAGATGAGTTTTCAATTGTGTGTTGCTGGTACTTTGGAAAAGGTAGACATCTGACAAACTTTTGTTACAACTTGGCCGTTTTCTTTAGTAGGCCTGAATACATAGCTAGTAAAACAAAAAATTGTGACTGAGAATTTCATGTTTTGAGTCGGCTTAATATTCACACCCTCCATCCACCACCAGGGGCAGAGGTTTTCCTGCCTTGTGTGCATGGATTTCAGGCTCTTTCAGACGCAGCTGCATAAACGTGTCAGCTCACACAACCGAGTATCTGTACTGCTGCACTGGGAACAATAAGGAGACAGTGAAATGCAATACTGTAGCACCATCTCTATGACTAATGGCTCTGAAATTTCACACCGAGCACAGTGTCATGCATATAATCAAAGGCACAACTGAACTGGCAGACAGCTGGAGGGCTTGAGGGAAGGCATCTGTTCTTGCAGAAATGTTCTACTTACTTAAGCTACTAAGAGCTCAAATTTTATTGTCAATTGCTACCTTGTGATGCCCCATGTATTCCCACCGCTACAATGCTTTTGTGAAAAAAAGTAGTTGAAGAGACTCAATGTCTTTCAGGGTGTAACAATAGCATGACATATCTAATGACTAAGAACTGGTTAGATAAAAAATAGGCAACTGTTACTATTTTCAGGAATGTTCTAGCAGTAATATCTTGAATCAATTTTAAAACAGAGGTTGCATTGTTCCGCACACTAAATCCTTTGCTCTTGGGAAAAAAAAAGAGCTATACTTGCTGCTTTGCTTTTCTGAGTTGAGGCAGAGGATTTTGTTGAATTTTCCTAAATTGGGTGATATTCATTAAGCTACACGGTGGAGGATAATTAGCACCCTCATAAGACATTGGGATGTAATGTTTTTCTGTGCAATTTTAATGCAGAATTTGATTCATAGATAATCTAATTTGTTTAGTATTTTCAAAAGAAGAATTTTGGGCATCATATTTTGAGTGGAAAGGCGTGTATACAACCTGAAGCCCCCATACTATTCTGCAGTCCACCAGGTAAGCTGCACCTCCACACTCCCAGTGCAGAGGATGCAGACAAACTTCAGGCGCATTTTAAAACGGGGTCAAGCCTGCCAATAAAGCCCCTTTCTAACAGTGCAATGTACAATCCTGTCCATGTCTCATTATCATACAATGCCATGTACTATCATGACTAGACATGTGACTAATTCAAACCTTCAAATTTGACATGGGGTCGACATTGTTTTGAAAAATATTCAGGCCATTAAATTTGCTCAAGTCAATTTGTAATAATGATGCCATGGGTTAACTACTACTTGAGGATTATAACCTCAGAATTCAAGGCCCTCAGTCAGGTCCTCAGTAATAGCCTCCGCATGTTTATTCTTCCATGCCAAATACACAAACCTTCACATAATTTTCCCTTAAGAAAATGGCCACTTTGAGGTAAGAATAAACCACGACATATTAACTTATGAGTCGCTGTGAACTAACTCCCTGGGTGCTGCTCCCACTATGTAAGTATTTTAATGTGAGTTGCTCCAAGGCAAAGAAAAATTCTGACTTAAAGCAGAAACAAAGCTGGTAAAGTGAAATATCGCTTATAACTATAACGTCCACTTCAGTCCAGTTTTAGCCATCTGTTTTAGTTCTGGGAGAAGGAAAGTTTAGAAAGAATAACTTGTGCCTTCCTGAGGAAAATATTCACTGCCCTGCCCCTCTCATCGAAGCTGGTTTGAATAAAGGTGGCCTCTGATGCTGATTTTTTTTTCTGACTGGATAACCTTCCCTGAACAAGTTATGCAGTTAACAAAAATGCATCTCGGCTGATCCAAAAGACAAAATAAACCCTTCACATTGACACTCATATTAAATCCGACATGTCTCTTACACAGTATTACAGTGAAAACATATGGCTTCAATGAAACTAGAAATTATGCATGACAAACTTTTGATGCATTCCATAAATCAAAGCAAAAGTAATATAGGCAGCAATCTGAGCAACTGATAAGACCTGAAATATCTTAAATTTCCCAGAAAGTACAGTAAATACTTTTTTTTAGGAGTGTTACTCCTCATGATGGATCCTACAGTTTCTTTTTCCTTTTGTTCTGCAAAAATAGTCGTGTACCATGCAACCCAAGTCGACGCATTGGTGAGGAGGGGAGTTCTTATAAAGGAACCAAATATAGGGTTACAGGAACAGACAGACAGTCATTCGTCCATTTATGGGCAAAAACGCAGAATCAAGTAGTTTGGTGTGTTAAATAACAGTGGAACAATATAGAATGTCTTCCATCCCATTGTAAAAAACTGAAACAAATTCTTGAAGTGGTGTTTCATGCCAAATGAGTTCACATAATGACCACTATTCATGTAATTTTTCTCTAGTTTCTATTTTAAACTCTGACTTTGGGTATGAGGTCTGAGAGAGATCTTCCTTCTTTCCCTGTATCGCATGGAAAGTCTGAGGGCCAGGAGAAAAAATTGCAGGCTACTGTTTATTATTGCATGTGCCAGCATGTTGTAGTTTTATAATCAGCTGTAAACTAGATGTAGCTTTAAGTCCACTCCTGATCAGAAAAGAAAATTAGTGTTATTGCTTTTTTATTGTCATTTCTCGGCATAGCTGGACACAATATTGTGACATTTTGGTTTTATTGGAGATCTTTTATTTCAGGTCATTTTCAGGTATTTCGATGAAATGTACAAGGAATTTAATTTGCTCTGATTTGGTTTTTCAGTTGCACCCAAACAACAGACGTCCCCCTGCAAGTCTTCCTTGAGCCTCTAACAAGGGCTTTAGCAACCAGTGCTGCACAACGAACAGCCTGAGCTCTGCCTCTAGGTGTAACAATGAAGATCGTTGACCTCAAGAAGCCCTTGAGGATACAAGCTGCCCAGAAGACTGTGAGTACTCACCTTTAAAAGAACAGAGGCAAGTGCCCTCCTTGAGGAGGGGTCAGGACTTTAAATTCAAGCCATCTTTTCAGGGTATCCACTGGTTAAAGCTTGCAGATGCGTGGGGACAGCCCTAAAAGATCACCACAGATCTGATCCAATGAGCTGCTGGATGTCCAAGCTGGACCTCGCTGAGGTTAGTGTGTGGCCAAATCAGGAAAATTTTCTGAGATAATGTGAGAACACTGGTGAGAAAATGGTGGAGATAATGAGAATTGAGCTAATGTAGATGAAGGCTGAGCTATTCTGTGGCCGCAGACCCACTCCTAACATTTAGCCCAGGTGAAGTGCTGGAGCGGAGACATTCTCTGAGTCAGTAGGTGGACCTGACCTTAAATCAGTGTCAAAATATAAATATATATCTAATAAGTCAAATTAAGCTTCTTGGGCTTTCCTTTAGTATGTTTTATCGATAGCTTCTTAGCGTATATAAAATGAGCAAAGTTACAAAGCCTAAAGTCCACATCAAAGGGAGTAATTCTCTCCAACAGAAAACTCAGGTCCTGACGGACTGGAATGCTTTTTTTGTAGTCCAGCCATTTCCTCTGATACTTGTCTACATCACCATGTATTACATTTGCATAATGTCCAACGAGCAGTTGGCCCGGAACACCCTCAAAGCAGTAGTGTTTTCAGCTGTTCAGGGAACCCGTGGAGCTCAGTTCCTCAATACTTTTTGCAGCATAACCAAACACCCAGTGGGCTGACCTCCTCTCTTTCGCTAAAGGGATGGAATCAGGTCAGATGCACAAGTTAAGGGTTGGGGACAGGGTCAACAAATGGACTGGGACTGTGGGTGGAGCTGGATCTTCGGTTTACGACAAGAAGTGTCCCTGAAATCCAGTAATTGTCAAGAGCATGACATTTACAACACATGCTCTGTGCAGTTGGCTAATCACAACAGGATGGACTTCAAGGGAGGAGGGCTCAAAAAATACAGGGACCGAAACAATGTATTTCAGGCTGAATGAGCCTGAGGTGCTGCACACTTAGCCCGTTCAGCTGTAGCCAGGCGCTTTTTGAACATAAAAAAAACTAACATCTGTAAATGGACTACAAAACTGAAAATAATAAAGAGGAAAACTGGCATAATATGGCCTTTTTCAGTGGTTTAAATTAAATATTTAATGTAATTTAGAGTTTATCCTAATGCAGTCTATTATATTTGTTCATTTGTTATTTTTGATACAATGTTTCTTCCTCTTCCTCAAAGATGTAATTTCCTTTTAAGCAGTTTAAACATCTAGTGTAAGTTCGCCGCCTCGGATCGAGATTACCTGAAAATTAGCATTGTCAATTTCAGTAATTTTATGTGTTGTAGAGTGAAAAATACAGTTGTGTGATGCAACAAAAAATGACAGTGAAAACTCAAGTGTCATGACATAATGAGAGCACTCGATATTATCCTTATGTACCTCTGTGATATATCTCAGGCAGCACATCCAAGGGCTCGTTAAAAGCAACGACTGGGTCTTTTTCTTCAGCTGAGTTTTATCAAATGAGCCCAGAAATCCTTGGCCTGTGTGCCCCCCCCCTCCACTCCCCCACCCCCGCCCCCACTGTCTTAGTCTTCTGCACTTTCTCATTGTTAATTGTTTTCAGGGAAGTCATTGTAATTCATAACTTTCTGGAAGCAGCTACTCAGCAGGAGATCTGTGGGAAAGTTTGGCTTCCTGCATTTCATCGAGGAACTTTTGCGACCCATAGCCTTGGCAGAGATGCTTTTGAAATAGTACCACAGGGGCCCCAATCAGTAAAATTACCGAAATAGCATTGCACATTATTTTTTTTAAACTGTATTCAGTGTAGACTATTTAACATTCTCTCTTTGTAAGCTTCACCAAATGTCAAAATAAGAGCCCAGTATAAGTATAACATAACTCTGAAAAAGTTGGGACAGTATGGAAAATGCACATAAAAACAGAAAGCAGTAATCTCTCAATTTTCCTCTATTTCATTGTTGACAGTTTGAAGACAACATATGTTTAATGTTTGTCTGGTCAACTTCTTTTTGTTTGTAAATATACATGCATTCCTCCCATTCAGGCCTGCAATGCATTGCAAAAAAGTGGGAATGGGAGAAATTTAGGACTGGTAGTGAGATAAAAAAAAATTATTTATATATATATATATATATATATAATTATTATTATTATTATTATTATTATGTGAGTTGAAACAGCCGATGTCAGCTGGTGATTGTAATCATGACTTGGTCTAAATCAAGATTTCAAGGCCTTTAAGAGCGAAGACAAGCTAAAGATTGCAAATTTGCCTACAGATGCATTAAAAAAAATTTGATATGTTTAATAACAATGCTTAATACAGAAATATAAAGAGGATTTATGCATTTAACCCTCAATAGTGCATAACATGATGAAAAGATTTAAGGAATCTGGAGGAGTTTCTGTGGGTATGGGGTAGGGGTGTTAGCCTAAGGTGAATACCCTGTCACATTGCCCAGAACAGAAGTCAATTGCTGGATCAGTATAAACAAAGAGTTTATTAGCTTGGTCAACAGCAGTAATGAGACAACCAATAAATCAAACAAAAATAAGAGTTCACAAACAGACGATGCAAAAAAAAGAGGAAACTAATTAATTCAAAGATGGACCATAACATGTCTATGATCTTTGATCACTCAGACAACACAGTATCAAAAGAGTCACAAGTGACATAATTATCAGCATGGGCTCAGGATTACTTTGACAAACCTTTGTCGAGTATGACAATACATAGTTACAACTGCAAATTCAAATTAAAAGACATAATTTCCAGAAACACCCATGCATATTTCAATAACAAAACACAAATCAGGTCTTAATGTAGAGACAGCTAAAGGGCGTTGTTGGGTATGATGCACAGCTGAGTGATGGCGAAAATAACTGCTGCGAAGTCAGAAAAAGTCTTGGATTTTTTGCTGTTTGTCATCCTTGCAAAGTCACATCAATTATATCAACATAACCAATAAGCAATCCCTTTGTCATTAGCATTTCTTACTTGGTGGTGGTAGTTCAGTTAATAAATTGTTTGATTGTTTATCTGGCAAACTTGATCGCAAACAGTTTAAGAGCAATTATGCGGGAAAGGGCGATGTTACTCAAGGCCTTTCTGTCATCTGACGGCACGCCCCTCCCCCATTTTTCATATGCAGTTACCTTCAGGACAGTACAGACCTTTATGAATTTGAAAGAAGTGGCTAACAAATGAAAGACATTGCAGGATGCATTATTCAAATATAATATTAAAAATATCTGTCTGAAAATGAATCTGTTATTCATTCTGTGGTGGGATTTGTTCATAATCCTAGATGTATTTTTATTGTCACAGGGCTGTAGACATTGACACCATCCTTTTTGTTTCCTTACTGGTCCACAAATTGGAGAGATTCGCAAGTGGGGACAAGAAATTTGATTGCACCTCTCCCGATTATCTTAGTACCAACAAGGCATGTCCTTCTGAAGAGGAGCTTACATGTTATGATTGTAAACGTGCCTTACAAAGAATTTACATCTTCATAAAATCTTCAGAGAACACGAAAAGAATGCTAGATTAATGTTGTAACTAATAAAGGCTCTTTTTATGCACCTTCATAGGCGCAAGATGGCGCCTATGTAGCCATCATGTAGCACAGCATGTACAAACTTTCGTAGAGCCATGAAGATGGACTTTTTTTCATTGTGTTGTAAGCAAATATATTTTTGTTTAGTGTCCTTGTTCTTAGAACACCCTCTGAAACTGTAACAGACATCCTGGCCGAGGATTTACCATGGGCGCCGCCATTTAATGTATCATGTGACTCGTCTGCACATCATATAAAGAGTCTGCATGTTGTGATTGGTTGAGCATGTGTAACATTGCAGCAGGTAGCCCCCACATAGTGAGCAACTTCCTCGTGTGGGGGGGTGGAGGTGAGCTGCTCAGTGAACGTAACGAAAGTGAAAGGTTTGGGTCCCTCCCTCCTTCAAAACTTCCTTCAAAAGTCATCAAATACGCAATCCAGCAGCTTCAAAACACTCTCGTGGACAACTTGTGACCTGCACATTCACCACATTATAAAATAATTATGTATAATTACGAGACAGAGTTATATCCAAGGCAAATACATAACCTGAACTATATTCCAGAAATACCGGCTGGGCGGAGTGATTTCAAAAGTGGATGTTCACTGCTGCTACTCACAATGTCTGAGGTGCGCACAGCACACTGTGTTAATCCCCCCAGCGAGTTACTCAAGAAAGTAGTGCTGAGTATTTGCTTCATATGTCGTAATGTTTCATAGTTATACACTATTATTTAAGATAAAAATATCTCAAAATAACCAATCTCAAAACAATGGGCATGAAGAACTAAAGGTGACGTATCTACTTATATAACTATAGGGGATTATGGCAATTGGCCAATTAGCCAAAATGTTGAAATATCCCTTTAATAGTTAACAATCTATAGTATATTCAAATTAGCCTTGGAAGGTTCACGACAACTATTAATAATCAAGACACAGCAGAATTAGGTTTGTGTCTGTTGTATTCTAAAATGGCTTATTTGCCCAAGATGCTTTGTATAGGACAAGCTACAGAATTGGAGTATTTTTCTGGTAGAAATTACCTGGAGACGTGTTCAAAATTCAAATAATCTATTCAGAATTGTGGAAAAGTTAGGTGACAAAGATTAGTGGATATCAGTCGTTAAATAACTTGCAAGCCAGCAACAGCATGCATATATCTATACAACTAAAATTACTATTGCAGTTATAAGTTGAATAAATATATCAGTTGTTGTACAAGTGAATATCAAGTATGTTTTTGGCATACTTTACAAAAACTCCCCAAAGCTCTTTGGCTTGTCCATCATTCCTCCACAGCTTGACTTTTTTTTTTTTTTTCAATGCAGAGAGAGAATTAGAATAAATTAAAATGACGTCACACTTGAACTTACAAAATAGTGAGCGTGTCTCTATTATGACTGAATATTGGTTATGAGACAATCCTAAATTTGAATTTAATACTGTGTGGGAAATGAGCACTCTTTTACTGTGCACAAGGGGAATGTGTGAGTGCACATTATGGCCATTTGGTGACCTGTGTTCAGTATGAAATGATGTGTCCTCTCAGTAGCACCACGAAAGCATGAAGAATAGTTGATTAAATTTCATATTGTTACATCTGAAGTCTGACCGACCATTATGTTAGATGCCTTTTCACTTTTATCACATCACTTATCAATTTTTACATTCAATAAAATGCTTGAAGTGGCTCCTCAAGTCAAGGAAAAAGCAGTAAAACTCAAACAGTTCATTTTGTAGTGCAGAATTTTGCACACAATGGACATCATTTTCGTTATTGCTGGGCGTTATCTGCCAAGCTTAAGTATATTTAGTTCTTGACTCTGGTAGACACCAAATCATCCAAAGACCTGAATCGAATTGAATCCCTAAGAAAAAATTGCATAAAATGATGTGGGAAGGGAAACATAAGAGAGTGAAGCTCATTGCCGGAAGTACTTCGGTTAATTTAGAGATGGGTCTGTGTTATGAACAAGGAGTTCCGTTTGATGGGCTGTCTAAATTTGGCTTTATGTTTTCCTCTCTCCCCTGCGTCAGCAGACTGCTTTTGTGTCCATTTACGTCAGCGCTCTTGTGTGTTCTGCCTGAAGTGGCTCAGGATTATTTCAGTGTTTTGGGCACGTGCGCAAGGCCTTTGACAAACTGCTGACTACACTCTGCCTTGCAAAATGATTGCTGTGACCCAGTGAGACCAAACATGGCAGTGCCAAAACATGTTGATAACAGCTTTTTTTTCTCTTACAACTGTTCCTGCAGTCTCACTGAACATGTATGTTACAAGGCAATTAATTTACCTCCCTTTCAAAAAATTGCTTTTATCTGTTTTGGACGTTCAAGCCAGCTATCGGCACATCCTTCCTCGGGTTCTAAACATTTTCTCCTAAGAAAGGAAATCACTGCCATGAAAGCTGCAAAAGAAAATCCTCCGAGATGTCATAGCACTGAAGCGAATAGAATGAGAGTCAGATTTTTGAACAGCTGAGCTGAAAGAAAAGCCAATTGATTCAATTCATAACTGCTGAAAATTGTTTGTTTTTAAATGCCTCTGAGCTTATGAATAATGAAAAAAGTATAGGCGAGAAGAATATTCCAGTTTTAAGGGTAAATGGTGAGGAACCGGATATGGTAATAAAAGAGGCCATGAAAAAAACCAACCTCAAGTTATATTCAGGATTTATTCTTAAAATAATGACTCAATAAAGATGTTATTTTTCCAGAAATAAAATTTTGAGGGAGATTTAGAGTTTTGGGGGGTGGACTGAGAGTTTGAGTTGAAATTGGTGCCAACTGGCCTCATACGGACTGCATTTGAGAAGCACTGGGTTAAACAAACAAATGGAGGCCTTTAAGCTGTTGCTTTATTGTTGGCTCCTGGAGACTAAGAGTTTGGGCCACAGCCAGCATCACTCCTGAGAGGCCCTAAAACAACTTTCTATCATGAAGAATTTGTAATATTAAATGATCAGCCTATTCTCTATGTCTCACTGTTTATATGCAGGGCTGCACCTTGGTACAGTGAGTCCGGAGCCAAACCTATGACACAAAAGTTGTATATTCAGTATCCTTTTGGAGAGCTATGCTGTTTCATCAGCAAGCAAGGTGCCTAATGTGAACTTCAACTAGGTCTATGAGTTTCCAGTTTACTGAGATACTTGGCATGTTGAAGGCATAAAAGGAGTAGTCAATTTATGTCGAATGACATAATACTGTCATTATATTTATGAAGACATAGAATGACTTTCTTTTTGTGGGATAGACTGACTTCATTCGTTATGCCATCTTATGGCAGCTTTTACATTATGCATTTGTCCGAAAAAGAGGAGCTGCATATTACTTAATTATTTATTGAAACAGTTTTACGATCAAAAATGTTGAGATGATTTAAAAAAAATGGCAATAACACTTCTGTGGAATGGGCATTATGTGAACATATTATCGAGAATTGAGTTTTTAGGAAGAAAAAAACTGATAAATTCAAAACTTTTGTGCATAGTGCATATTAAATCTGCTGTCTCGTGTATATGGCAATGTTGTATCAGCCTTCTATAGAGGTATTAAAATAATGTGTTGCTTTTAAAGTATTAAAGCAATGTGTTACTGTGGCTCTGTAAAATAAGCGTCTGCTGAGATATTATTACATCACAACATTAGTTCTGTTGAATGTATTTATATTATGTAATGTTACGATCACGAACAAAAGGTCTATCGGATTAATTGTGAGAGGAGTCAGAACAGTCTGGAGTTCAAAAAAAAAAATTCCTCTCCACTCCTCCTGTATCAGGCTACAACACTGAAACACTGCTTGTGATGGCTAAAGCGCAACTATCCCTTCGGCTGTGGAATAAAACTCAAACAGGTGCTTAACTGGTTCAGAGACTTCAGACTCATTGGTCAGCTCGAGTTCAGTTTGCGGGGACTTCACAGCCCTGACCAGGATATAATATAATATAAACATATCATACTCTCTCGATTGTGATTGGTTAACGCTGACCTTGATTTACAAAATCTGTTTTCAAACGGTTTGCATTTCATTGCAACTTTGGTCAATCCACACAAAGTTCATGTGTGATCAATTCCCATTCATCATACAATCTGATTAATCAAATAAAAGTGCCAGAATCTGAGCTCCATACCCTAAATCATTAAATCGGCGTATCTGAAAAATATGAGTATTTTTTTCTTTCACTGTAGACTTTATTTAGGCTACTCTTTCACAGCACCTAGGTTTATGTGACATCGCTGCAAAGAACGTTATCAATAAATGTAACGTATTCTGTGGTGGTGAGACATTGCTTTTGAACAACATTCAACATTGTAGGTCTTCCAGGCACTCAGGAAAAATAGTAGGGTCCAAACGAAGCCGTAGAATAAAAAGCCCTTATTAAAGCATGGCTGAAGCAAATTAAATTGGCTGAAGCTAATTAAAACATGTCGGCTTTATAATTTGCTTCAGCTATGCTTTAATAGAGGCTTTTTTGCCTAAGGCTTCGTTTGGACCCGAGTATTTTTTCTGAGTGCCTGGGAGACCTACAATTTTTGGTTGTCCTATTTTAAAGATTGTTTTTCTTGACCAAAATAAAAAAAGTGTTCCAAGCATGACAAATATGTGATCTATGTTTTTCACAAGTTTGGTTTCAAAATTAGATCTATATTGAATTTGAGACTCTTAAAGGAAATCGCTCTCAAAATAAATATTGCTTAAAATGCTCTTAATATACTGAAAAGAAGATATTTTGCACAAAAAAGTATTCTTCTCACCCAAATATATTTTTTTCGGCCTCCAAAAAAGGCGCTGGTTTGAACCTCCAGCGGGCCGCCATCTTGATAGGCGCACAAAGCAGTTTGGGCTTGTGACGTAACTTGGTTGCTCGGTTCTACCAGCCATATCACAGCAAAATGCCTCATGTTGCGTTCGAGTGCAATTATCTGGCCAAAAACAAACCAAATGATCCCAAAATTCGGGTCCACGTTTTCCTAAAAGATGAAGAACTACGCTAGACGTGGATTCATGCTATCGGGAGGACATCTCTACTGTTTGTTATGCATAATAAATACAGCATGTTTCCTAATCGCAACATTGTCATGTGGCATATCCACTTTATGGGAAGAAACTCTGCAAAAAGCTCATGTTCACCATTTTACCTCGACCCAACACAATTCAAGCACCAAGCAAGTCAATAAGCATGTAGTAAAACATAGGCTAAAATCATATCAGTGCCGAGCCGCAAGAATTTCTCCTAAATTTGTGCTATGCATAAGGACGATACCTCAAATGAAAGAGAAACGTCCACAGAATCCAACAATATATGCCCTGTCATTTTAAACCGACACCACACTCAAAGAACAGCAGGCATAGACTTTATAGTCTACAGAGATGAGCAAAAAAATTTCTTACCTTTGATACTTTTTAATAAAAAAAAAACTTTTCGAGGATAAATCTGCGCTCGCTATTGTTAGCTGAATGTGTTCGTGTTATAATGAAAGTAGATCTACCAGTCTCCAAACGTTATTTTTTTCCCCTCAGCTTGCAATGTATTTCCCTCTCTGTGATCGGCTTGGGATGCTGTCAGTAAGACTTCCCTGCAAAAAATGTTCCATAGGACTTCTATGAAATTCTATAGAACTCTATAGAACATCAATGGAACTCTATAGAATATTTTTGTAGAACAGCATGTTCTTTAGGATTTTCCATGTATTTTATAGGAATTTGCTACAAACCTATAGAGCACCTCCATGAAAAAGTAAGTCCTATTTCTGTTCTATAAGACCTTCCTATAGAACACTCTCGTTGAAAAACCTGTTCTATAGGACTTTGATGGTCTTTTGGACCTTCTAATCGAACAAAAGCTTAATGGGAAAGACATCTTAAATAAGGGTTAAATAAAAATAAAAATGAAACTTATGACCCCTTGCAATGCTTTGTCGAAGGGTCAATTTACTTTATGTGCACCGGGGTTCTAGAAGTGAGAGACCGGACTAATGGTATGAAAATGCGCAATATGTGGTGATATCCACTATGCTGAAGTAGCAAGGAAATCTTGTCCTTTTTAACTTTAAGGTGTGCTTAAGCACATGGGGTACCAGGCACATACCAACTCATTGATTGTCTGATCTAACGATTGATTGACTGACTGACCCCACAACTTAGCAGTATTTCAGTTACGGTATATGAAGAGCTCTTTCCATTTCGTCGGCAGCAGTTTAAAAATATAAATGTAAGGTATTACAACTTCATTATGCTATAATTGAAAATATGTGTTCCTCTTTTGCTTACGAAGACAGAATTATGTTGAAAGTTTGAGCTTTTGAACTTTTCCCTTAATTTTTTAAATTCGATCAAATTATTCCTTTCCATTTACATGCATGTGATTCCAGATTATATGCAGATTTAGAATTAATTTGAATACAATTTGAGGTCTGCCAAGACTTATTCCCACCATCTTTATACATGTATCATGGTCACCTAACAGGATTCCTAACATGCCATTCCTTTTCAGCCAAGGCACTCAGTTCCTTTTGAATTCCCTAAGACCTCGGAGATACAAAACAACAACGGGCCATCTGTTGGTTTCAGCAAAGTGATTCAAATTGATCAGAATCAAGTACAATCAAATGTTTCCCAGTTGCCAGTTAGCTCACGCGGTTAAAGCACCGCATTGCGGTGCAGAAGGGTCCGGGTTTGAGCCCCGGACAGAATAGCACACAATTGGCCATTGTGCTAGAGGAATGCAAATTGGGAAGGGTTTGCTGGAAAGGGTAATTTAACCTGGTTGCTTTGTTTGTCGCCCTCCAGATTCGGGTGGGATTGAAGATGCCAAAAAAAATGTTTTAAAGTTCTTCAAGAGCTGTTCTATAGAAATTTTCTATGGAAATGTTTCTTACAGAAATTTTCTATATAACTTTTTTCTATAGGACTTGAGGTACTAAAGTTCTATAGAATTCTATTGAACTGTCGTATAGGACTCCTATAGCACATTTTTTGCAGGGTTAGTGGGTGGCTATTTGATTCTATGGGCTCTGATGTTTCCAACAAACCACCTTAATCGCACAAACCTAGCCTGAGAAAGAGCCTCGCGTTCCCAGTGCATCAAACATTATAAGCGATATTTACTTTAAGAGTGGAGGTTTCCTTTTACATGTGCTGCATTATGGAATCAATGTGTAGACTCAGGAACACTTATGAAAAGCATTGTCAGTAAACATAGTTTGTCACTTCATTTACAACTACAAGTTAATACTCTGCCATGTTAAGATTAAACCATACATATACAAGATATGGAAACACTTTGACGTCTCTCAGCCGGAGCTCATTTAAGATGGGTTGGGGCGAAGTGGAAAACTGGCCTGATCAATAAAAAGGCAAAAATCGATTTGGAGATCTTGGATGTTGTGTCCTCTGGACTAAAGAGGAGAGGGGCCATCCGATTTGATATCAGTACACAGTTCAAATGCTAGCATCCATGATAATATGCGGGTACAATAGTGCCCTTAGCGTAGGTAGGTCATCTGTGCAGACACTATTAATATTGAACAATAAAGAAGGTTTTGGAGCAATTACACTGCCACTCAGATGTATTTTTTTCAGGAAAGGCCTTGCTTATTTCAGCAAGTCAGTGCCAAAGATTATATTTTTCATGTATTACACTAGCATGGCTCCATAGTAAAATAATCTATGTACTATATTATTTGGCGCATTATGAAACATTATGAGACAGAGGCCGCAAACTGTTGAGCCAATTAAATCCAATATAAAGCAATAATAGGAAAATGTTTTTATTTCAAAACTACGGCAGTCTAATTCCTAAAGCGTTTTTAATAGAGATGAGGTAACACAGTGGTAAAGATGCCTCGTGTCAACTTTTTTGAAATTTGTTTCCTGAATCAAATTAAAAAGGAGCATATATTTTTCAAAAAAGAAAAGTCTTTCTCAGTTTCAACATCTGATTTATTGTCTTTAAAATGTTTTCAGCTAAATATGGAATTTAAATGATTTGTAAATCATTTAATTTTTTTTTTATTTTACACAGCATCCCAATTCTTTTTGGAAATGGATATGTATTAGCTGTGAATTTGCTAATATTCAAGGCTGACACATTAAAGTGCCCCCATTATGTGACTTTTCACTGATCATTCTTGTATTCTTGAACTGTACGGAAAAAGGCTGAAATGGGTCATTGTTAAAAAAACACTTGAGTATTCTCATGCTTGCCAATTCTGTAGTATCTATCTGTGAAACTCTCCATTGAAAGTCCTCCTCCCACTCTCCCAACTACCCAGAGCGCTGTCATTGGTCACGCCCCTTGGATGGATTTCTGCTTCAGAAACAAATATCGGTTATAACATTATATCGGTTATATAACATATAACAACCAACATTATAACATTACTCATATGAATTAAAAGAAGGATCAGCATATTAGGTCCCCTCTAAATAAACAAATCAACAAATCAAACATATTACAAGGCAAATCACTGATTAAACTAACAGTCAGAAGTCTGTATCAAACTTGATACAAGGCCATCTTTGGCTCTGTGCCATTTAATGTAAAAAAGATTGAATTGTTCCATTTCATTACTGTTTTAAACATTTAAAGTTATGTTCCATGGAAAACCTGATGAAGAACTGACCTACCGAATAAACAAAATCTAAATGGGCCGCTCAATACCATAGCTCTAAGCACTCAGCTTCATTTTTCTGTTGTTAAGAGGAGGGAAAGTTCTGCTAAATTACCCCCTGCTTGAACAAGACTGATGTCAACAGGCTAAAGTAGCAGTTTAGTAGTAAACACTTATGTAGGAAGGGAAAAGTAATGTCAGGCTTGTCAAGCGATTATTTAAGTAACACCTAAGGTCTACTGACTACATGTAGTTTGCTAGCCAAACCTAGCCTGTACAATCACTTACAGCTAGAGAGAGCTAAGTATGCAGTAACCTCTCATAAGAATGGAGGAACGTGTCCTGCTGCTACTGGATTTTTTGAAGGCATATTATAATGGCTGGCAAATGATAACCTTACCAATCTTGGATGATACCATTAATAACTGAGTAATATTATTCTTGTCAGGCGATTATTTACTCAGCTGACCGCATGTTACATTAATGTAATGTTAGCAGCCGAATAGCCAGCCTGAACAGCTAACATAGCAAGCTATGAAGGTAATTCAGGTGACAAGTACGTGGTTTCATCCGTTTACATTTTCCAATTAGACAGCTGTCTGCTTTTTACAGCAAGTTGCGTAACCGTGCTGCAAAAACAGGTGTACGTACTTGTCGCCGAAATTACCTTCATTCGCAAAAGAGTTCTGAAATGCTGCTCTCGCTGGGAAAAAAAAAAATTTCCGTTGCTGAGTGCCAGTACATTGACCTATTTATTATTAAATTATTCTTCTGCACTGAATGTAGCCCATTATTTTTTTGCAGTAAGTTTGCATGGGGGAGAAGCCGAGTCTTCAGTTGTTGCTTGATTATTCTTAAAATGGAAAGGTTAGCCCGTTCATTAATGCGCCATTGGTCATACGGATGAAGTAGATGCTAGAGAGGCCGAAGTCAGAAGTTAGTGGTGGTGGGGAGGTGGTGGGCGATGTTGAATCTCTGCAACAGCAGACAGGAACAGGTCAGACGCATATATAAAGAAGACTGAAGGCGTTGATTGGGTAAGCGCAATTGCGTGAGAATCCAACGTCTCGTGATTGAACTTTCGTTTAAACTTCCATTTGTCTTCCGACCTTTTAAATAAGCATAAAAACGTTAAGATTCCCGCTACGACTTTTAAAAAAAATGAAAAACCACAATAGGTACACTTCATTTTACTTTACTTTACTTCATTTAAAAATGGTAAAGGAAGAAACCTTTCAAAATATCACTCCAAGTCAGTATGAAAATCTGCCACGTTTTTCTCATTAAGATTTGTTTGGTGGGACATTTTGGGGTGAGAAAATCAGTAATAAAATATGAAGATTAATTTAATATCATAATGCAGCTTTGTGTGTGGTGCAATGTGGGATCTGTTGTATCTGTGTGAGCTGCCTGCACAGTTAGACTAATGTCTACCAGGTAGCAAACTATGCTGAGGAGGATCAGTTGGTAATTAACTGCCTTGTATCTCCGCATTAGCTTTTATTTATCAAAATGAATGTTGGTTCACTGAACTGAGGAGGATGGTTTTCGCAATTGAAGACAATTTTGTTCATCCTAGTGGTAGTTGAGTAATTTCTGTGTGTGTTCATTCCATTCCAAAATATTGTGCCAATATTTCTGTGAATTGCTGTTTTTGAATCTTGTCCATTGCATATTTTTGCTTTGCGGACCGTTACTTAGTCAATTTCAACATAAGCATTCTGAAACCACTAGGTGTCGCCTGTTGCACATACACAGTAACTTCACTTCCTGTAAAAATGGCTTTAACCCCAAAGGCATCTGATTTGTTTTTTATGGGCCCATACTCATTGCATTATGTAATACATTTAGAGGTAGTCCATAAATGAAATTGGTGGAGTCTCCAAGACATACTCCAAGACTGATCCAAAAGCACAAGCTCCAATATGCTCAAAACTTTTGCTGGGTTTATATGAGTCCATTGCTGCCAGAGTGAACTCATATAAACTCTGAGCTGAATTAACAACAGACATACGACTAAGTAGCATCATATGGCTCAGACTGTTGTAAGTTAAAATGACCTCTTTACATTTCACTCCAAAATCTCACTAGATTTGTATGTGACTGTCATGACCCGATTGATACAATATTTGTCAGGAATAAATGTCCATCACAAATTACATCAAAATATTGCATAAATCCTCAAGTGAGAGTCTAGGTCATGATCCTCCCCTTGACTATTTGCTTTACTCCACCTTTTGTGATTAGATATGCTTCCAGTGCAGGCATGTCTTGTAATACTATCATTCAAACATTTTTAAGCACTTTACTCATGTTTCTATACCACAATTGAAGCGCCTATTACTAAAACCCCATACGTCACAGTTGACTTGATTTGACTTGTGAGGTTTTAGTAATCAGTGCTTCAATTTAAGGAAATACAAGTCATTTCAACTCAAGCAAAGAGTCTGAGATGGTAAGATGTGAATCGTGAGAAGTGAAAAAAGATCTGTTATTTCACTGGATATGACTTCAATTTTTGGAGCAAATTAAAATCTATTTAGTTAAATGAAGAGGTAAACTAATTATTTCCATTTCTCAACAAGGGATGTAAAATCAACCAAGATTGGTCAAAAAAGATGAGGAGCGATTGTGCTTACTTGTGAATGCCCAGAGTAGTGTTGAGGACCGCTGTGACGAGACTTGGTGTGCATGATGCTCGCCGCTTGGTATCGCAGCGTAGGGCCAGTTCAGCTCAGTGGCACTATGCAGAGCTCTGACCTGCGCTACATTTGTGATTTGCTTGGTAGAACAAAGTGCAAACCGTAGACAGTAACAGGATTTTTTTGTACCATATCCTATCTGGAATGTCTTTTAGGTGTAAACCTTCGGAACCGTATGACTGTCCATGTAAAAGAAAAATGCATGAATCTGCTGAGCCATTGTTACAATGAATGATGGTCACTTTTATTCATCTGTATCAATCTAATAGTTGGATAGTTTTTGGAAATCAAAAAGCATTTAAATGTCATTTGTCCATCTCTAACTGCTTGAAAATAGTTGATGTAAAAAACTTGTTCATCAATAAGCCTCTGGCAGCCAACACCCAGTAGACGGGTCTGTTCCCCCTCAAACCACTGTCTCACCGCTGCTGACCGAGAGCTCTCCACGAGCACAGCCGTTTTGGAGATGCTCCAACCCAGGTCTTTACGCTGCTCAGTTCTTTACGCCTGCTCACTTCTCCCACATCCTACACATTGACTACTCGAGCTGACTGTTCGCTTACCATCACTGAAATGGACAGTCAAGGTTCAGAAAGTAAAAGTCCACAACATTATTTTATTCCAACCACCTGGATTTGCCAGTTAGAACAACCCTTTAGCCAGGGGTTTGAACTAATTAGCGAGATCAGCCAATTGAAACCATAGGTGGAAATAAAAATTGCAGTCTTTTTACTTGACCTTGCGAGAGAGACAGTATTTGTTTCATTGGTAACTGTTCAAAATGTTTTGGCTCATTGGTGTATCGCAGTGATGTCATGTGATACCGTGGAACACAGCTGCTTATAATGCAAAAACATAAAATTCACATTAAAAATATTTTGAAATCATCTCATACACCTGATGTCAGATGTTTATTTCAGAGGATTAAGAAAAAACGTGTACCTGTCCAGAAATAGATAGTGATTTTCCATGATGTCTTATTTCAACCATCATTATTTTGATGATTAGGAACAGAAGCTGTACTCTCAGCTGAAAATGGGGCATAATGGTGAAAAATAATATGTGAAAAAATATTAAGAGGATGTGGCCATTGCTGGCTTTTGAGTGTAGTGATGAGTAATGTGTGGTTAAGTCACACAAAGCAAACTGCACATTCTCATTTCATCCTTATGAAGGCTAACAAGGAAAAAATGTCATTGTGTGCACAGCTTTTCTCACACACCCTATCCCCTCCCCTCAACCCAAACCCAAGGACAATGTGGAAGGCTGGGGACAACATAATCACCTTCTTATTCATAACCTGCTCAAATCAGAGGAAAACTCTTCAAGGAAGCGCATGTGCCGGACGCTTTACCCTTTTCAGAATGTTATCTCCCCTACCTTCTGAGTCTTTGCTTTTGCAATAGCATGATACACAGGAGAATATCACTCCCCACATTGGCTGCTGTAGCCACTCAAGAAGGCAACAATTCTTTCACGAAGAGCATTTGCTGGCTGGATAAAGTATTCCCTTAGTTTGCTGCTATGAGCCCAGGGAGAATAATATATTGTTATTGAAGCCAGGAAGGGAAGCTTTTCTCCAGATTTGACCCGGTATTTGAATGTGGTATAAGTTACTTTTACAAAAGGGATTATGAATTTGTCCCTGCTTGATAAATTACCAGGAGCATGTACACATGGTCATTCCTGTTTTCTATAAATATATACTTCCTATGAGCAAAAACATTTTGGTAAGAAAAAAAATAAATAAATAATGACTCTCTGGGCAGTAGAAATTGTAATTTTATTTTACTCTGCAATGGAGCAAATACCTGAAATTATAAGTGTTAAAACATATTTTTATGACATAAATGGAAAAGAATTTCTTTGATGATGCAAAATAAAATTTATTACAAAACCTCTGATCAATGCCCTGAAAATTTCATATCAGTTAAACAATATCTGCTGAATTTTTACTAAAATTGTGTAACATTAGACACAAAGATACTTAGTGGTAGTCCAAAGTGCTGTTGACGAATCCCCACAGTAAAGAGGTCAGAAATATTCAGCCTTTCAGGCATTTATTTTGTGATTGGTATTTTAATCATTGTGTTTGATCAATTGTGTGTATTAATAGTACTGTTCTAAGTTCGATTGTTTATTTTGCAGCTGTACGATTAAAATAGCACACGTGGATCTGTTTGCCACTTCATACAGTGCCATCACTTGTGAGCCTCAGTAAACATTTTTGGACAGAAGATGGCGCCATTAGACAACTAGAGCTACCATACTTGCGTCATACTGGCAGCCGGATAATCCACTGAGAACATCGTGATATTTAAAATGTATTTTGCCTTGGAATCTTGCGATGGAATTAAAAAAATTATTATGAATGGCTCAACATCCTAAAGAAAAAGGTTTATCCTCAAATCATAATTTATGTTGTAATATATTTGAGTATTTGTACCAGAGAGATGAGGTGTGTTGAAAGATGTATTTTTGGAATTTTATTACTGCTGCAAAAAAATAAATAAATGAATAAATAAAAGGCGGCAAATCTCATTTTGTAGGACATGGGGAAAAAAGGGATTTTAACTGGTCACAACTCACAGAATTTGTACTTTTAAGTAAACCCCAACCATGAACAATACATGAAGTACTGCGGAGTACCTTATGTAGGGGAGACTGGTGTCCGATGAGCCATGGGGACCAATGAGCCATATCACTATTTTGAGATCAACCGATGACATAACTGCTTAAAATAGGCAAAATATTTGACCATTAACTGATGAGTCATAGGGATAAATGAGCCATATCCCTATTTTGCCTATTTTAAACACCTTTGGCATCGATTGATTGCAAAATAGTGATATCGCTCATTGGTCCCCATGGCTCATCGGACCCCCGTCTCCCCAACTTCATTTTGGTTCAATGAGGTCAACCTGCCAAATTGTGTCAAAGGGAATTACAACCACAATTCCATAATAGTTGGGACAAAGTGTACGTTTTTCTGTGTATTTTCGAATGTTCAAGCAGCTTGCCCAAATTTAGTGTCTGGAGTTGGTTCAACTACATTTGTAATTATAGAGGAATTGGATACTTCAAGGACCAATAGCAGGCATTCTAGGCAGCTTTGATCTGACCAACCACAGCTTGGTTGCATTTGAGTAGTCAAAAAATCACGTCCTATCATCTAATTCGTTACCACTTTTCTTTAATCTTAATGTAAAACGTCATGAGGTTAGGGAAAGGTGTAACGCGGAATTCATAAGGACTTAGGATGACAACCGCGCTAATTAGAGAAACCGAATGCGCTCACACTGGGCAATGTAATCATGCGTTTCATGCTTGTGATATTCGTTTGTTTTTCTGATTGGCTGGTTGGATGGCTATTGCTCTAAAGCAGGGATGGCCAACCCTAGTCCTGGAGAGCCGCAGTGTCTGCTGGTTTTCCAATCTAGGTATGTACGCATTCACATCAAAGGGGCGGTGTTTGAAGGAAATGACCAAGTGCAAACATGGACAAACCGACTGGAAGCAATGCAGCATACTTTTCAAATACGGAGCAAGAGCACTTAAAGGGGACCTAAAATGCTGATCCTTATTTTAATACAGATTAGTAATGTTATACTGTTGGTTGTCCATGCTCAACCTCTGTAAAGTTTCTAAACATAAGATACAGGGATTTGGCCATAATCCAAGAGCGTGATTTTGTGAGCATGATTTCCTCTCTGAACAACTCCTCCCGAGATCTTTACGAGTTCTGGGCAAAACTTGACGTCAGGTTGTGCCGTCCAATTAGTACAGACCTAGCCAGAGCCAACCACTACGCTGGACCTGCCCACACCGGAAACTATTCTAGCAGGCACTAACAACGGGAAATCATACTATGCCTTAGTAGCGTCTAACTTTTGGACATACAAAAGAAGAACCGCAGATCATTTGAGGTGCAATTATGTCAGTATCTCTCCCAAAGCTACTTGTCCGTTTACTTTTGGACGTAAAGAAAAACAAATATTTCTCTTTCAAAAGACCACCAGAAATCAGTGGGTAGCTTTTTTGCTTGCTGGCAGCAAACAGCCACGGCCAAAGGGAACATTAGCTGTTTGTGCTCAGCATTTCACCAAAGACAGCTTTGTAAATAAAGGATAATTTGACACAGGTTAAGCGTTTCAGCTGCTTCTCAAACCTGAAGCAGTTGCATCGATCAAGCACTCGGAGGCACAAGCTGTAAGTAACCATATAACAGCAAATAATGTAACGTGTTACAGGTGGCTAGCAGGACCGCTTGCGATAGTTAGCACTGACAACTGGCCTCAAACGCAGGCTTTGTAAAATATCTGAAGATAAAGCCTATATCTGTCGCGACTGTCCCTGACTCAGAGACACAGAAGCTGTAAGTTGCTTTTACTGCGTAAGCCAACCTGATGTGATAGCCAGTTGATTGAGGCTGTAGCACAGCGAGTAATGCTAATGTTTGTGTCCTAAATATGCAAGATTGATATCAGGGGAATTCTACAGAAGGTGTGTAAACCTCATTTGAAGCTAACTTTTAATACTTGTTTGTAATTTGGATGCTTGGTACAACTGTTCACAGTAACAGAACTTGCTGTCTGTAAAACCTGTATTGCAAGCATTTCTCTCTCTGGTTATGACCGCTCGGTTACCAGCAACTGCATATTAGTTTGCGTGTTATGCTAATTAAAAATGCTCCTTGTTAACTTATATGCAGTGATTCTGATCGGTATGCTTGTGTTACTTCGGTAAGCATCAATGTGACAGTTTCATCATAATGTTGCCTGATGGTAGCCACAACAGTTAGTGATCGCTTCACTTCACATGACCGGGATCAGCCGGATACTTCACAAATGTCTGAGCAAGATCTCTGGTGCTACCATGAAAGCAATGCGAAACGCAGACACACCGGTTTACAAATGATTTCTCTGCACTACCTAGACATAATCTCATACCCCTTTAGAAATTGTTGTGGCTGAAAAAGGCAGAGATTAAACGGGTTATTCTTTCCTATAAAAGTGATCAATTCGCTAGCTCCACATAAGCAACGGTTCACGCAGGCGGAACTTACGGTCTGTAAAACCTGTATTATGTTCATGACATAACCGGAGCTCTGTCTAGCTCTCGCACACTGTCCATAATGCGCCTATTTTCCGCGAGGAAAAGCTAGTCATTCCGAAGCAATAAGTAGACCATTACCACAGGCAATTTCCGAGAAGGCCATTTAGCTTGGAGCTTTCACCACTTCGTCATATACCAGCGCGGAAGCTGTTCGTTTCTCCACGCTAACAACACACCACAGCTATGCACACGAACCAGCAGGTCCTAATAAACACCGAAGCTGTTGGTCCAATTTTAGCTGCTCTTCACTGTCCATGTTTCCATCTAAACTCAGACCCACCGGATTTCTACAGTCTCTGGTCTACACTTGGGTATCTCGACCCGTTCTACAAATGTGCCTATATGGGGTGGATTCTAGCTTTCCCTGCATCCTAGCTAAGAAGTAGAAAAACCGCTGTACTCACCAACTGTTGCCGTAGCAAACTGTAGCCGATAGCAAATTTGTGCTTGAGCTGCTAGACTTTCGCACTGCGTCAACCACTTTTGCTGTTGCGTTTATTAGAACAAGTTAATTTCATTAGATCTATACACATGCACTGCGTTAGATTGTAGAATACGCCTGTCGATTCCTTTGGGAGACGCCTCAGTTTCACTATGGAGCCGTACCAAGAAAACTGCATTCTGCTGCCTCACCCCGCCTAGATCTGCCCTCCACAGAGCTGGTCAGTCAGAAGAGAGTGGCCACACGGAGAGTGGGGGCCATAGCGGAAGAGCCACCCCAATGAGGCATTTTAGGCAGAGACTACTATGGACTACAAATGGGGTTTTTTGAGGATGGCAGAATGAGCTAAATAAGTACCCTTATTTTACTTTGCACGATCAGGAGCACGATCACTTTGCACGATCGCCGGATGTTCTTGAGGACCTTGAAAGATGCTTTTGCCTTTCCGATGCAGGTCTGAACATCTGCATCTGTTCCTCCCTGCTGGTTGATCACACTCCCAAGGTAGGTGAATGACTCGACTTCTTCTAAGTTGTTATCACCCAGTTTTATTGCCTCTGTGCTGGAGGCTTTGATTTTCAGAACGTTAGTCTTATGAGGGTGGATGTGGAGGCCAACTTGGGAGGCATAGGAGGCCAGACTTGAGGTCTTACTCTGCATCTGTTTGTGACTGTGGGAGAGCAGGGCGAGGTCGTCGGCGAAGTCCAGGTTGTCTAATTTAGTCCAGAGGGTCCACTGGATGCTGTTCTTTTGCCCGTCCGTCGTCTGCCTCATCACCCAGTCGATGGCGATTAGGAACAGGAACGGCGACAGAAACGTATGCCGGTCCTGACGCCAAAGGGACACGTCAACCGGCCTCCGTGAACGACCTGACATGCCATTCCCTCGTATGATTTCCTAATGATTCGTTTCATTTTACCCGGGATCCCGTAATATCGAAGGAGTTGCCACAGGGTGTCGCGATGTAGGCTGTCAAAAGCTTTGAGGAAGTCCACGAAGTTGACGTACAACGAGGAGTTCCACTCCAGGGATTGTTCAACTATAATGCGTAGCGTGGCGATCTGGTCAGTGCAGGATCTATCCCGCCTAAAGCCCGCCTGGTTGTCCCGGAGCCTGACATCCACTGTGTCCCTCATCCTCTCCAGTAGGATCCTGTTGAACACTTTTCCCAGCACTGATAGGAGCGTGATGCCTCTGTAGTTCTCGCAATTGCCGAAGTCTCCCCTCTCGGGTATCTTGATGATGTGTCCGTCCTTCCAGTCTGTTAGCGTTTCTTCCTGTTGCCAGATCTACTCAAAGAGCGGCAGTAGCATGTCGGCTGTGGTCTCTACGTCTGCCTTCAGGGCTTCTGCTGGAATTCCATCTGGGCCGGCTGCTTTGCCATTCTTCATCCTCTTTATGGCGCGTATGATCTCTTCTTTCATTGGCGGGTCGCAGCTTATCTCAATGTCAGTTTCTGCTTCTGTTATGTGTGGAGGGCTCTCTGGAGCTGGCCTGTTAAGAAGTTCCTCAAAGTGTTCCGCCCATCTTTCAAGCTGTTGTTCGGTATCTGTGATGGTCTGTCCCTGTTTGTCTTTGACAGGTCGTTCTGGTTTACTGTACTTACCTGCCAGCTTCTTGGTTGTTGTGTAGAGCTCCTTCATGTTCCCGTGGTAGGCTGCATTTTCAGCTTCTTCTGCTAAGCTCTCGATGTAGTCTCTTTTGTCCTTCTTCACCTTACTCCTCACTTCCTTGTGGGCCTGTGTGTACTCTGCTTGGGCTGCTGCTTTTCTGGCTTTTGTATAGCATAAGTTGACTCTTTCTTTAGTCTTCTCACTTGGATCTTCTGGAAGGTCCCCACCAAGATCCAGTCTTTATGTTGGTACTTCTTGGGCCCGAGCACTTCCTGGCATGTTTCAGTGATGGCATCTTTTGTTTTCTCCCAAAGGTTGTGGACATTTGAATCCTCGTTGTAGAGCTCCTGCAACACCTGGAATCTGTTCCTCAGGTTCATGGTGTAGGCTGCGTGAGTCTGTTGATCTTTCAGTAGGTTCAGGTTGTATTTCGCCCTTTCTGCTGACTGCCTGTTGGTTCTCTTCAATTTCAGCTTGACTCTTGCGGTCAGGAGATGGTGGTCTGACGCCGCGTCTGCTCCCCTTCTCACTCGCACGTCTTGAACAGATCGTCTGAACTTCTTGGAGATGCATAAGTGGTCGATTTGGTTTTCGGTTATATAGTCAGGCGATACCCATGTGGCCTTGTGTATTCTCCTGTGAGCAAAAATGCTGCCACCAATGAGAAGGTTGTTCAGTCCACAGAGGTCAGCGAATTTCTCTCCGTTCTCATTCATTTCTCCAAGGGCATGTTGTCCCATTACTTCCTTGTAGCCTCTTTTGTCCGATCCCACTTTTGCGTTAAAATCGCCCATCAGGATGTTTACGTCTCTGACCTTCAGCTTGTCTAGGACTGCCTGGAGCCTGCTGTAAAACTGGTCTTTAGTTTCTTCATCATGGTTATTGGTGGGCGCGTAGCACTGAATCACATTCATCTTAATGTTCTTCTTCTTGGTCATGAAGGTTGCTGTGATCATCCTTAGTCCATGTGCTTCCCATCCCGTAAGAGCTTTCTGAGATGTATTTGACAGCATGATTGCAACGCCATCTGTATGTGCTGCATTTTCATCTTCGTGTCCTGAGTACAACAAGAATTCATCTGTTGCCAATCGTGTTTGTCCGGCTTGCAGCCATCTTGTCTCACTCAATCCCATCTCTAGGGAGATGTTGTATCGGCGCATCTCTTTTGACACCTGTGTTGTCTTGCCTGCCTCGTACATGGTCTTGATGTTCCATGTACCGATAGTGGTGATCATCCTGGTCGACAGAAGGGTTGTCGGCACTGAAGCTTCCTTTCGGCTTTGGCCCCAGCACTCCATGATTCCTGCAGGAGCAGAACCTTCCTCTCCCAGGACTGGAGTTTCTTGGGTAGTTATACAAAACCCAAAACCAGTGAAGTTGGCACGTTATGTACATCGTAAATAAAAACAGAATACAATGATTTGCAAATCCTTTTCAACTTATATTGAATTGAATACACTGTAAAGACAAGATGTTTAATGTTCAAACTGAGAAATGAACATTAACTTTATTTTTACTTCGCAAATAATCATTAACTTAGAATTTAAAGGCAGCAACACACTGCAAAAAAGTTGGCACCGGGGCCTTTTTACCACTGTGTTACATCGCCTTTCCTTTTAACGGCACTCAGTAAACGTTTGAAAACTGAGGAGACCAATTTTTGAAGCTTTTCAGGTGGAACTCTTTCCCATTCTTGCTTGATGTACGGCTTAAGTTGTTCAACAGTCCGGGTTCTCCGTTGTCGTATTTTACGCTTCATAATGCGCCACACATTATCAATGGGTGACAAGTCTGGACTACAGGCAGGCCAGTCTAGTACCCGCACTCTTTTACTACAGAGTCATGCTGTTGTAACACGTGCAGAATGTGGCTTAGCATTGTCTTGCTGAAATAAGCAGGGGGGTCCATGAAAAAGACGTTGCTTGGATTGCAACATATGTTGCTCCAAAACCTGTATGTACCTTTCAGCATTAATGGTGCCTTCACATATGTGTAAGTTGCCCATGCCTTGAGCACTAATACACTCCCATACCATCACAGACGCTGGCTTTTGAACTTTGCGCCTATAACAGTCCGGAAGGTTCTTTTCCTCTTTAGCCCGGAGGACACGACGTCCACAGTTTCCAAAAACAATTTGAAATGTGGACTAATCAGACCACAGAACACTTTTCCACTTTGCATCAGTCCATCTTAGATGAGCTTGGGCCGAGCAAAGTCGACGGCGTTTCTGGGTGCTGTTAATAAATGGCTTTTGCTTTGCATTGTAGAGTTTTAACTTGCACTTACAGATGTAGCGATGAACTGTATTTACTGACAGTGGTTTTCTGAAGTGTTCCTGAGCCCATGTGGTGATGTCCTTTACACACTGATGTCGGTTTTTGATGCAGTACCGCCTGAGGTATCGAAGGTCACGGGCATTCAATGATGGTTTTTTTGGCCTTGTCGCTTACGTGCAGTGATTTCTTCAGATTCTCTGAACCTTTTTACGATATTACGGACCGTAGATGATGAAATCCCTAAATTTCTTGCAATAGCTCATTGAGGAATGTTGTTTTTAAACTGTTCGACAATCAGCTCACGCATTAGTTCTCTAAGTGGTGAGCCTCACCCCATCCTTGTTTGTGAATGACTGAGCATTTCAGGGAAGCTGCTTTTATACCCAATCATGGTACCCACCTGTTCCCAATTAGCCCGTTTACCTGTGGGATGTTCCAAGTAAGTGTTTGATGAGCATTCCTCAACTCTCTCAGTCTTTTTTGCCGCTTGTGCCAGCTTTTTTGAAACATGTTGCAGGCATCAAATTCCAAACGAGCTAATACTTTGTATTTGCAAAAATTACAAAGTTTACCTGTTCGAACATTAAGTAACTTGTCTTTGCAGTGTATTCAATTGAATATAGGTTGAAAAGGATATGCAAATCATTGTATTCTGTTTTTATTTACGATTTACACAACGTGCCAACTTCACTGGTTTTGGGTTTTTTGTAGATTGACTTTGAATGTAGCTAATCTGTCGTGTGAAAAATTTGTTTCACGTTCGGTGTGAAAACTGCTTGACAACGTGTATTGGCGTCTTGGCATTGACTTCAAACATAGGATAATCTGTCCTGCGAAAAATTTGTTTTGTGTCTGGTGTGAAAGCAGCTTTATGGATAGTATGCGACAGCTAGAGCAAGCTCGGTTATGTTATGAACATAATGCAGGTTTTGTAGACCGTAAGTTCCGTTAGCGCGGACAACTTGCTTATGTGGAGCTAGCGAATTGATCACTTCTATTTAATATCCACCTTTTTCGGCTTCTTATTAGCCACAACCATTTCTAAAGGGGGATGAATTTATGTCAAGGTAGTGCAGAGAAATCATTTGTAAACCGGTAGAGCTTCTGCATTGCGCATTGCTTTCATGGTAGCACCAGACAGCTTTCTCAGACATTTGTGAAGTATCTGGCTGATCCCAGTCATGGATAAGTGAAGAGATCACTAACTGTAGTGGCTACAATCGGGCAACGTTATGATGAAACTACAACATTGATGCTTACCGAAGTAACACAAGCATACCGATCAGAATTACTGCATATGTTAACCAGGAGCATTTTTAATTGGCACGACATGCAAACCAACATGCAGTAGCTGGTAACCGAGCGGCCATAACCACAGAGACAAACCCTTGCAATACAGGTTTTACAGACAGCAAGTTCTGTTACTGTGAACAGTTGTACCAAGTATCCACATTACAAACAAGTATTAAAAGCTAGCTTCAAATGTGGTTTATGTTCGCACACCTTCTGTAGAATTTCCCCTGATATCACTCTTGCATAATTAAGACACAAACATTAGCAACAGTAACTAATGTCACAGTAACAGTAAGCGGCAACGTTAGCCGCTGTGCTACAGCCACAATCAACTGGCTATCACGTCAGGTTGGCTTATGCAGTAAAAGCTACTTACAGTTTCTGTGTCTGAGAGTCACGGACAGTCGTGACAGATACAGGCTTTATCTTCAGATATTTTACAAAGCCTGCATTTGAGGCCAGTTTTTAGTGCTAACTATCGCTAGCGGTCCTGCTAGCCACCTGTAACATGTTAGCTTCACTTACATTATTTTCTGTTATATGGTTACTTACAGCTTGTGGCTCCAAGCACTTGATCAATGCAACTGCTTCAGGTTTGAGAAGCAGCTGAAACGCTTATCCTGTGTCGAATTATCCTTTATTGACAAAGCTGTCTTTGGTGAAATGCTGAGCACAAACAGCTAACGTTCCCTTTGGCCGTGGCTGTTTGCTGCTAGCAAACAAAAAAAAGCAACCCACTGATTTCTGGTGGCATTGTCTTTTGGAAGAGAAATATTTGTTTTTTTTTTTTTGGCGTCCAAAAGTAAACGGACAAGTAGCATTGAGAGAGATACTGACAAAATTGCACCTCAAATGATCTGTGGTCCTTCTTTTGTATTTCCAAAAGCGTAGATGCTACTAAGGCATAGCATGATCTGCCGTTGTTAGTGCCTGCTAGAATAGTTTCCGGTGATGGGCAGGTCCAGCGCTGTGGTTGGCTCTGGGTAGGTCTGTACTAATTGGATGGCACAACCTGACGGCAGGTTTTACCCAGATCTCGTGAAGATCTCGTGAGGAGCTGTTCAGAGAGGAAATCATGCTCACGAAATCACGTTCTTGGATTACGGCAAAATCCCTGTATCTAGAAACTTTTCAGAGGTTGAGCATGGACAATCAACATTATAACATTACTAACATGTATTAAAAGAAGGATCAGCATGTTAGGTCCCCTTTAAGATGCCTTGAAGTAGTCATTTTGCAAAGGATGCCAACCAATGTGAAAAGAGAAAAACAAGTTACATGCAGCCATCAAGTTATTGCGCCATTTAAAAACAAGTAAGAAGCAGACATAACGTTATTGAACCATTGTAGCGTGAGAGGGCAGAAAAACCATATTCGGAAGATATTTCCTGTGATGAGGGTAATAAAATTGGGTGTGAAAAGCAGAATGTCAGTTCTTTCTTGCGCAAAAAGAACTCGGCTTTATATTTATTAATATGCATCAATAAAGCCTTATTTTCTGAAGAATCTATCTCTCTTCAATTGTTTGAGGATGGGGGGGACCTCAGAAATATGAAAATATTTCTGGATGAAAACCATGAAAATCACCTTTGGAGTAGGGTACACTGAGCCTATACAAAAAGACAGGAGATAAAGCTGCTTCGTAATTCTGTGCGGGTGCAATATTTTAAGCACCTACCGTCCATGTGGCCATTCACAAAAATAAACAAACATGACGGCTAAGAGAGGCATTATCATGTTGCCCAGTGTGAGTGCATTCGGATTCTTTTATTCGTGTGGGAATTCGGCCTTACACCTTTCCTCCACCTCACAATGTTTGCCTTTGAGGTTAAAGAAAAGTGGTTCGGAATAAAATGATAGGATGTGATTTTTTGGTTACTTGAACACAGTCCAGGTTCCTTTTCTGCGCTTAGGCATCCTGGGCATCTGTTCCGCCCGCAAGCCAAATCTATGCAAAATTTGCTTTACTGACAGGGGGCAATAAAACAAAGAGTACATCCCAAGGGAATGTAAAACTAGGCACGATTCAGATCTATGACATACTTGTCATGCATATGGTTGATGGCCAATGTCAAGCTAACTGATGTCTGTAAGTTTTCAAAAATTGATAGATTAATTATAACCAAACTGGCCATAATCACTTGCTATAATGATAAATCAAGAGAAATGTTCAAATTTCTTATATTTCAACTTTCAATTGAGCACAGACATGTTATGCTAATGGTCAGCAATTGAAATATATTCAAACAATCATGAATAATAATTTTCCCAATAATTTATGGCACAAAAATTGGTGCCAAAATTTGGTTCAGCCAAAATATGACATTCATAAATGGGTTTAATAGGTCAGTTATTTCAATGAGTTCATAGATCAGTGAATGCCACGATGAGTGCATGAAATTTAACTTTTAAATTTCTTATTCAGCAGTTAAAAACTAGGGCCCACATATCTGCAGTATTTACAAGTCCATGCTGAAAAAAGATTAGAAGGAAGGGAAAAGAAATCGCCGACACGGACAGAGATGGCATGCAAAATGCACTAATCTGTTATTGTTTTTCTCCTGGGAAAGGTTGAGCACTCTGCCGAGCAGTTGAATGGGTTTGCTGTGAATGGGACAAGCAGGCACAAAAAGTGTGCTGTTGCATGTGCCCCTGGGTGAGACATGATCTTTGGATGTCTGAAATGATGGCGGGAGGACTTGGATATCTCGCTCTGAGCCCATTTGTCCGGGCGCAGTGAGAGACACAGCTGATCCCAGCTGAACACTGCACAGCGGGAGGCTAAGATCACTGCAGTGAGCAAAAGAAGAGGAGGCATCTTATGTTTCATCAGATGGCCGGAGTTCCTACTTCAGCCCAGAAAAGGGCCTGCTGTGTTGTCTCAGCTTGAGCTCTCATGCATCACGGATGGGCAGAGATGTGACTGTTCTCCAACAGGGCGCATTCTTTGTTCTTAAACACACGCACACAGTCTGAAGAGTGTAATTTGCAATAATTGCCAATAATTAGGAAAATTGGAAAAAGAGCAGAGGGAGACAATTGGCTTTCTCCAGTGAGCATGCACTTATGTGTTTGTATTGTAGTGCTAATAACGGAGACCACTGACATGGAGAGGGAGCAAGGAAGACTACATGATGGCATGGTAAAAAGAGGATGTTCCATTTGAGCTCACACAGAGACACAAATTGGTAATACCTTTTCGACAAATATTAATGTTCTGTCTTGAATGGCAGGGCAGAGGGAATCAATCCCAGGACCAGGGAGAGCAAAACTGGGCCTTGTTGGGGAGGTTAGCAGTCTAGGTTTGGGACACAGAAATCAAGGCAATGCCAAGAAAAGTTCATGGAAGAACGTTGAGTCCAGATGATAAGTTTGAAAAGGCGCAGGAAGGTGAGAATGGGAAATAAGGGAGACTGGATAAGTGAACCAAATGAAGATATGAAGGACCAGAGGCAAAAATGCGGAGCCAAGACTTGTTGGAACGCAAATAAACTACGCGAGAATGAAACAGGCATGAGATGAGATCAAGACAATCTGGCGCTGACACATTGACAAACTCAAAATCATATTCCCTGAAACAACAAGTCACAATGGGAAACAGGTGCAGGATGAGGCATGAGGACTGCACAGAGAGATTGGGGAGTTTTGATAACATTAATGAATCAACTGAAATCAGTTATCAAAACGAAACTGGGAAACTGCGAACAGCTAGAGACACCATGAAACTAATTAAAAGGAACATGACAATATTTGACGATTTGCATAGTTTGTGCTGTGTAATTCTTCTGAGTTTAGGTATGTTGAAGGTCTACTTTTGAGTAATATTTGAAGCAAAACCTTTGCCAAATTTTGAGGGTTCCAAATTTGTCAAGACTGGACAATAGAGACATGTTATGTGGCATCAAATTTACTGAGAGGAGATATTCATTAAAAAAATTGGCCAGATCTTATCAGGTGAAGGTTCTGATGAGAACAACTGATGTTCCAGCCTAATTCATAACAAACACCAGCAATGCCACAATCATGGAATTACTGGTATTCTTTATCATTGCTATAGCATACTTAAGGTAAATATTTTAACATATTTTTCAAATGTTTATACGTTTGGTGATTAACTTTGATTTGAGCTGATTGAACATTCAAAGCTATCAGTAGCGGCTGAGGAGCAAGCTTCTCTCATTCAAATTCAAGGTTTACCGGAAAGCTCAATGGGCCTGAAGTGGCCATGAAAGCTAAGCACTTCTTACTCTTCCGGTAGGAAATCACTGTCTAATGACACTGATCACTTGGGCACTGACCACTGATCCTGAAGTATCAGTGCAGAGGCAAAAACTTTAAGAAAATATTGTCATTGTGAAGCGGACAACTTGTATGCATTTTATGCTAGAAACAAAAATGAATAGGCCTAATTTGTGACCTGGAACGACCACATCCCACACTGAAAAATGTAAACATGGCCAAGAAGCAAATAAGGACAACATTGAGTTGTTATAATCATGCAACTTAGAATTCATTTCACTGTTTCACACAACAGAATTTGTTCGCAGCATCACGCAAAAACTGGATTCCCATCTCTGTTTTCGCCTTTTTTTCTCTCTGTGCTGATTTTTTTTCATGCAACAGGCTATAATTATTGTGAAAGCTGACAGTGAAAAGCTGTCTGCGCTTAAACCAAATGGGCTTAATTACATTACAGTAGCAGCTGTCACATGATCTTAGCCGATGATTCATATTGCCAGCACAAATACAAAAAGGTCAAGGCTTGTTTCCCACGAAAGTTCCCAAAGAAACTGGCGGATGAGAGAGTGCAAAATACAGGGTGAGGTGAGGACTAAAGGATCTCCATTACAACTTGGCAGCCATGAAATGAAAATTCACATCTCTTACAGTAATATACTGGAGTACAACTGAATAAATTATGAGGTGTCACTACACCTAATGGCCAATGAAAGTTAGCATTTGTAACAAAAGGTAATTCCAGTCTTATACATTTTCGTTGCTTTGAATGCACAGCCATCCCTGCTGTTTGCTTTCATACTATGAAACAGCAGGAGGAGTAACTTCATGTTCGTCATTTAAGAAGTGCTATTTGCAACATTCAGAATTTTTTGTTGTACAAGACACTTAAGAGAGCAGCAAACAGTATCCTGTTGCTCGCACTTGCACTCACACACAAGACTGAACATGATAGAAGAGGTAGCTAAGTAAAATTACAGTGTTATTACTCAAAGCTAATTCTGAAATAGTTGGAACAAAGTGTAAATTTTGAATAAAATCAAAATTCAATGACTTGCAAATCACACCAGCCAGTATTGTATTCACAATAGAACAGAGATAACATAGCAAATTTTGAAACTGAGAAATTTTCCAATTTTGTCCACAAAATGAGCTCATTTCAAATTTGATGGTTGCTACAGGTCTCAAAAAAGTTGGGACAGGGGCCTGTTTACCATGGTGTAGCATCCCCTCTTCTTTTTATCACTGAGTGGAGGCGTCTGGGCATTGAGGAGACAAGTTTCTTGAGTTTAGCCATTTGACTTTGATCCCACTCTTGTTTAATACAGGCTTCCAGCTGCTGGAGAGTTTTGGGTCTCCTTTGACGGACTTTAAATATGTACCAAATGATATCAATCGGTGAAAGATCGGGACTGCAGGCAGGCCAGTTCAGTAACGGGCTCTTCTACTATGAAGCCATGCTGTTGTAATAGCTGCAGTATGTGGTTTTGCATTGTCCTGCTGAAATACACAAGGCCTTCCCTGGAAAAGATGTCATCTGGAAGGGAGCATATGTTGCTCTAAAACCTTTAAATACCTTTCAGCATTCATGTCGCTTTTTAAAACATGCAAGTGTCCCACACCATGTGCACTAATGCATCCCCATACCTTCAGAGATGCTGGCTTTTGAACTGAGCGCTGATAACAGGAAGGGTGGTCTTTCTCCTCTTTAGCCCGAAGGACACAACGCCCATGATTTCCAACAAGAATGTCAAATTTGGACTCGTCTGACCACAGCACACTTTACCACTTTGCTGCAGTCCATTTTAATGGGCCTTTGCCCACAGAACATGGCGTCGCTTCTGGATCATGCTCAACAATGGCTTCCTTTTTGCATGATAGAGTTTTAGGTGGCATCTGTGAATGGCAGACTGTGTTTACAGACAGTGGTTTCTTGAAGTATTCCTGGGTCTATTTAGTAATGTCAATGACTGAATCATTCTGGTGAGTTATGCAGTGGCGTCTGAGGGCCTGAAGATCATGGGCATCCTATAAAGGGCTTCGGCCTTGACCCTTTCGCACAGAGGTATTTCTAGTTTCTCTGAATCTTTTGGTGATGTTATGCACTGTCGATGATGAGACCTTCAAAGCCTTTGCAATTTAACATTGAGGAACATTGTTTTTAAAGTATTCCACAAATTGTTTACGCAAACCTTCTCAGGTTGGAGAGCCTCTGGCCATCCTTACTTCTGAGAGACTTAGCTTCTCCAAGACCTCCCTATATAGCCAATCATGTAACAAATCTGATGCCAGTTAGCTTATTTACTTGCTAAATGTTCTTTCAGCTGATTCTCTTCTATAGTAATTGCGTTTTCAGCCCTTATTTTTCCGGTGTTCCAACTTTTTTGAGACCTTATACAGCAAGAAAATTTGAAATAAGCTCATTTTGTGGATAAAAATGTAAAATGTCTCAGTTTCAACATTTGAAATGTTATCTATGTTCTATTGTAAATAATATATTGGCTCATGTGATCTGAAAGTCATTGCATTTTGATTTTATTCACAACTTGCACTTCGTCTCAACTTTTCGGAATTGGGGTTGTATTTTAACACACGAATGTTGTTTTTTGAAATTGCATTTCAAAGGGGAAGTTTTTAGCCAGCCCCATTTAGTGCCTGGGAAACAAATTAATCTGCAAGCTCATTTATTTAGGAATGACAACAACAAAAAAGATCGAATTGTTTTAATCCCAATGAAAATGACATGGTTGGTATGAGCATGAAAACTGCTTTTCAATGACACCTGATCCAAATAAATGGACTGAGTAATAAAACAGTTATGCCTAATTAGAGATGGCGGATTTAGGGAATCTCATACCATTGTTTTACCATTAGAATTTAGAAAAACATTTGGCCCGAATCCGGGAAAAGTCAAGTGAATTCTCCACAGCCACCACAGAATCTGCACACTCAGAACAGGTTCGCTTTGCTCCCCAAGTAATATGCTTTCGCTGGCTAGATGGTGATATCGGATGGTAAATCTGATCACTGTCCAGTTTCGTGGACTACAGTGTTGGCTGCTGAAGAGAAAACTGGAGGCAGAAAACTTTCCTTGAAATGTAAGATGAGCGACCTGTTTTCCTTCATTGTTCTTGATTAACATGATTTCAAAAAATATGAATAATCCACTGGTTGTTAGACACTCTGTTTCCTTTTTATTAGCTCACCTGGACCAAAGGTCTGGTGTGCTTCTGCCATGGCCTGGCTGTCCGTTGCGGCTGGCATGTGTATTCCATTCAATGAGGACACCATATCTTATGCAAGACTCTCCGATCCGATTTCAAATATGGCGGCCATGGTAGCCATATTGAAAATGTCCTATAAAGCCATATCTCAGTGAGTATGGCAGCAATTGAGCTGAAATTTGGCATATGGGTAGCTTACAGCAAGCCCCATAACATATCCAACGAGGTTTGCGAAAATTTGAGATTTGACCTTGATTTGATCTCTGGACTTCAGCCCCGCACATATTTCAAGTGTCGATGTAAACATCTTCTTTTCTGAAACCACTGCACCTAGGAAGCTGCAAATTGTAATGCATGTTTCCACCAATGAGGAAACCAAACATTCATAAGATTTTCCAATCCAGGTTTCAATATGGCCACCATATGTAAAATGTGCAAATGATTTATATTTAGCTAATGATGCAAGTTAAGCAAAAAAATGTAAAAGGCACAAACAGCGTAAGTTGGGCAAATTACGTCAAATAGGTAAAAAATGCAAGTTATGCAATGATGTAAAATGCGCAAATAACATTCTTTATACAAATAATATAAGATGTGGAACTTAGGTTAGTTAATAGGTGAAAAAAGATGTTAGTTCAGCAAATGATGAAATATGCTCAAATATTCAAATATGCGCGAGTTCAGGAATTTACAAAAAATGTGCATATGATATGCAGTTGTGGTAGAATGTGCAATTAACATAAGTAATACATATGATGCAAACTGCGCAAATGACATAAAACACAAAGGACATACAATCAGCAAATGCTGTAAAAGTCGCAAAAGATTTTAGTATGTCCAAATTGACGTAAGTTAGCCAGATCGTGTAAAATGCCGAAACATCATGTCAGGAAAATCACATGAAATGTGACACAAAAGATGTAAAATGCCCAAACTAAGTAATTTATGTAAATTGTGCAAATCATGAAAATGACTTAAATGAGGAAATGAGGAAACATGCATAGCTGACAATTGTTAGCTAAATAAAGTTATTGAAATGATGGAAAATGTGCAATTGATGCAGTTTATGCAGATGATCAGAGTTATTCAAATGATGAAGAAGTTTTGCACATTACATAAAATCCACTAGTGATGCAAAATGTGGATATGATGAATGTCAGACAAATTGTGATGCCACACCTCCAGCCCTAAGCCCACGGGTCTATTAAGACCAGGACTGCATTCCACCACTTCTAATAATTGCTTGCAGCTGTGTAGAATTGCCATTGAGTGGTTACAGTGAGCTATATAAGACGAAGCCTCGCACAGTCCCAGTGCGAAGTCTTGTAAACCACGTCACCACATGGCTGTGCTGCATTCTAGTATTTTTATAAGAGGTACAGTGCCGTGAAAAAGTATTTGCCCCCTTCCTGATTTCTTATATTTTTGCATAATTGTCACACTTACAGTGCAGGCCAAAAGTTTGGACACACCTTGCTGTGGTCCGACTTTCTATGTAAACAAAGCTAGTGTTTTGTGTTTTTCACTGTCCCCCAGTTTCTTATATTTAATGGTGCTACAGTTTCAATTCTAAGCATATATGGGTGTTAACAGTTATGTAACAGAAGCTAATTATTATATTTATTGTTTTAGTATTTTGTTTTTATTCTGTAATTGTATTCATTTAAATATCTTGTACTTGAGTAGCATGTTGAAGGGAATTTCTAATTTAATATTTGGCAAACCTTTCAATGTTCCTGTACCTTTGTTGTTTGTCCACGTCACGATCTTCGACAGATAAATTGGCATTTGATGTTGGGCTGCAAAAAGAAACAACAGGTGGGTTTTGACTGAGACCACTCACACTAATACAAAGGAACTTTTTATTTTATTTTTTATTTCCTGTTAATTTAGCGTTGAAGGTCCATTTGGGATTTCCACCTCTTGTTCAAGGTCGACTCTGCAAAGAGAAGCAGCGAGCTGATGTTTCACACAGAAACTACCTTACACAAAGGATAATCGATGAAGCAACACCATGCACTTTATATACAGTACAGGCCAAAAGTTTGGACACACCTTCTCATTCAATGCGTTTCCTTTATTTTCATGACTATTTACACTGTAGATTCTCACTGAAGGCATCAAAACTATGAATGAACACATGGAATTATGTATGTTCGTATCTAACAGTTGTCCAATAGGGCTGTTGGCTGTGTATCAACCTAACTTCTGCACAACACAACTGATGGTCCCAACCCCATTGATAAGGCAAGAAATTCCACTAATCAACCCTGCCAAGGCACACCTGTGAAGTGAAAACCATTTCAGGTGACTGCATCTTGAAGCTCATCAAGAGAATACCAAGAGTGTGCAAAGCAGTAATCAGAGCAAAGGGTGGCTACTTTGAAGAAACTAGAATATAAGACATGTTTTCACTTACAGGTATTTCACACTTTTTTGTTAAGTACATAACTCCACGTGTTCATTCATAGTATTGATGCCTTCAGTGACTACAGTGTAAATAGTCATGAAAATAAAGGAAACGCATTGAATGAGAAGGTGTGTCCAAACCTTTGGCCTGTACTGTAAATGTTTCACACCATCAAACAAATTTCAATATTACACAAAGATAAATGAGTGTAACTGCTTCAGGCAGGAAAATCGAGAAGAGTTACATCAGGAGACAGCAGCCTGGTAAGCTACCAGCATGTCAGCATCAGTAGGCACACAATTGGAGGATACACATCACAAGGTCATGCAACAGTCTATTTGAAAGACATCAAGCTCACTTACTTCCGCTGCTGTTTGCAATGGCTTTTCATGCTATGCAACATGCTGATTGGTTTTTTGCTTGCCGCCTCCACCCCAACCTCCGCCTGTTTGGTTCAGCTCACATCGGGGGTATTTTGATTTCTGTTCATGACTATGTTTGTATGTTTGCTGTGTCTTGGTAGGACATTCCTCCAGAGCAGAACTGCCGCCAAAATACAATGTAATGCTTATACCCATGAATAAATTGTTCTATTTTATTGAAACGTGAGTTTTCCTGACTGAACCTGAGTAAATACAAAATGCAGTTTTAAAATGATGATTTCATTTATTAAATGGGAAAAGCAATCCAAACCTACCTGGCCCTATGTGAAAAAGTAATTGCCCCCTAAATCTTAATAACTGGTTGTGCTACCCTCGGCGACAACAACTACAATCAAACATTTGCGGTAACTAGCAATGAGTCTTTCACATCACTGTGGAAGAATTTTAGCCCACTCTTCTTTGCAGAGTTGTATTAATTTAGCTACATTGGAGGGTTTTTGAGCCCGAAAGGCCTGTTTAGGGTCGTGCAACTGCATCTTGGGCAGATATAAGTCCGGACTTTGACTAGGCCACTCCAAAATCTTCATTTTCTATTTTTTTAGCCATTCAGAGATGGACTTGCTGGTGTGTTTTGGATCATTGTCCTGTTGCATAACCCAAGTGTGTTTGAGCTTGAGCTCATGAACTGATGGTTGGGCATTCTCTTTCAGGATTTTCCAGTAGAGAGCAGAAGTCATAGTTCCATCAATTTTGACAAGTTGTCCAGGACCTGAAGCAGCAAAGCAGCCCCAAACTATCACACTACCACCACCATCTTTGATTTTTGATATGATGTTCTTTTTATGAAATTCTGTGTTAATTTTATACCTGATGTAACAGGATGCACAACCTCCAAAAAGTTCAACTTTTGTTTCATCAGTCCACAGAATATTTTCTCAAAAGTCTTGGGGATCATCAAGATGCATTTTGGCAAATATGAGACGAGCCTTTGTGTTCTTTTTGGTCAGCCGTGGTTTTCGCCTTGGAACTCTCCCATGGATGCCCAGTCTCTTTCTTCTTGTTGAATCATGAACACTGACTTTAACTGAGGCAAGTGAGGATGCAGTTCTTTTGATGTTGTTCTGGATTCTTTTGTGACCTCCTGGATGAGTTGTCAATTAACTCTTGGGGTAATTTTGGTTGGCCAGCCACTCTTGGGAAGGTTCACCACCATTCCAAGTTTTCTCCAAATGTTGACAATAGCTCTCACCGTGATTCGTCAGACTCCCAAAGGCTTAGAAATAATTTTACAACCCTTTCCAGACTGATAAGTGTTAATTTGTTTCTCATCTATTCTTGAATTTCTTTAGTTCGCAGCACAACATGTTGATTTTTGTGACCTTTTAGCTTACTATACTTTGTCAAACAGGTGCTATTGAAGTGATTTCTTGATTCAACAAGTCTGGCAGTTATCAGGCCTGGGTGCGGCTAGTGAAATTGGACTCAAAAAATGTAATTAATCAGTTAATTACTTTTTCACATAAGGCCAGGTAGGTTTGGATAGCTCTTTCCCCTTAATAAGTGAAATCATCATTCAAAAACTGCATTTTGTATTTACTCAGGTTATCTTTGTTTTATCTTAAAATTTGTTTGATGATCTGAAACATTTAAGTTTGACAAATATTCCAAAAAAAAAAAGAAATCAGGAAGGGGGCAAATACTTTTTCACGGCACTGTATAACATAATGGCTTCAGAACGACAAACAAATATCCAGTGTGTTAAAATCCCATGAAAATGCAGGAGTAACTCTTTTAAAAAGTTAGCACACACACACATGCACGCGCGTGTACAAACACACACGCGTGCGCGCACACACATTCAGTTTCACTCACAAGGAATGCCTCAAGAAGATAAGTTATATTAGCCATGAAACTCATATGTTGTCACAGGTCCAAATGGCAAAAAGGATCACTGATGTTGATTTTTTCATTTGTTATTTTAAAGACATCTGCTGAACTACACAGTTGTAAGTCATGCTTCCTATTCACTAGGCTGTTCAATGATGAGAAAAATGGCAAGGGAGCATCTGCTACATTCATTTTCTCCCCAAACCCTCATAAATATGCTGCCATAAAGGGAACCTAACATGTTTTCTTCTTCTATTGTGGTGTCTTGGATGTCAAATATCTGGCAAAATAGCAAACACATGTTGGGGCCTTCTATGTGAAGCATCATGTCTGTGCCTGAGTTCTTAGCTTAAAACAATATAAGCCATGATCTAAAACATATGTGAATTTGCATAGTTGTTGTAGGCTATTAATCACTTTACCTTCTGAAGTAATTTTCTTTCAACCCATCATTTGTGTAATCTTTTTCTGAAGAATTGCAATTTTATTTTTCTTCACTTTTTTTACTTTTTATATTTAGTAGTTAATGGAATGTGTTTGCCAGCATTATTCTCCAACAATTTGCATTTGCAGCTATGCATACAGAAGTTCTTAATTCTTGTGGTGCCATTCTGTGAAATGACCACATCCTGTTGAAGAGTGGACATTGTTCTCTCGATTTGCCTTCAAAACAGTGTAAACATACTTTTTAAAAGTTAATGGGGTGTCTAGAATACATGTGGGAAATGGCCCAAAAGCCTACTGGGAGATCTTCGCGAGAGTAAATATATGGCTGTAGTCGGAAATGCTCTTTAGCAGCTTGGCTCTGTGCTCAGGCCAGTCCCAGTCCATAGTCAAAGCGAAGGGTCAAAGCTGGAAAATAAACAGCAGGAGACAGATCCCGCCTGGATCTGCTGTCCTCTCACTCCTTCCTGAGCCCAAATGAACTGGGGTCAGAGCAGCTTAGATCACTCAGGCAGGTCACGCTCATGGGAGAAAGCTACCTCAGCAGCAGCCAGTGGCGTAGTGGAGGGTATATGCAGGTATACAGAGTATACTCATCTCTTTTTCTTTCAATTTACAGTACACCAGTACAGTACAGTACAGTATTTGGTTCTAATTGAATTAATTAAAGTTAATATGTCTAACGTGAAATAATAGCATTCACCTTCATATGAGGTAAGGGAAAAATCAAGGGGGGTTGGGGGGGCGGGGGGGGGGAATCTGAGCTGGGAAAGGCAACTTTTTCATTGAAATAATCAAATAATATAGTGCCATTGGCTGAGTGTTGGGGTGTGAAAAAAGCTGACAAGGGTGACCAACAGAGGGCAGAAGAGCCCCATTCCACAGAGGTGTGACGGCTGTGTGCTCCACATTAACCGAGCTGCTGCTCCCTGCGTGGGTAATACTGGCCCACCCGTCTTGAGGTCTGAAAGTTCACTGCGTAGGTGCAGTAGCCGTCTCTGTGGTGTGAACCTTGTTTTTCACCAAGGGCTGAAATTGCTATGCTGAAATTCCCCTGTCTACTGGCCATGTCATAGACTTTATTGATGATGAAACGATAAAGTCTGAATTGTCTTGAATATCAAATTGAAGTTTGACTTGGTGGAATTTGAGTAATACCCATCACATCAAACACAATTCAATTCAATAAATATAATTTTTTTTAAAGTTACCACAGTTTTACAACCCCCATTCAAAATAGTTGGGACAAAGTGTAAATTGTGAAAAAAATCAAAACACGGTGACTCTCAGATCATATGAGCCAATGTTATCGACAATGGAACATAGATAACATTTCAAATGTTGAAACTGAGACCTTTTACATTTTTATCCACAAAATGAGCTTATTTCAAATTTTCTGGCTGCAACAGGTCCCGAAAAAGTTGGGACACAGGCAAAAGAGGGCTGAAAAAGGAATTAATACATAAGAGAATCAGCTGAAAGAACATTTAGCAAGTAATTAAGTTAACTGGCGTCAGGTGTGTAACATGATTGGCTATAAAAGAGATGTCTCAGAGAGACTGGGTCTCTCAGAAGCGAAGATGGTCAGAGGCTCTCCAACCTGTGAAGGCTTGTGTAAAAAAATGACAAAATACTTTAACAACAATGTTCCTCACCGTCAAATTGCAAAGGCTTCGAAGGCCCAGTGCATAACATCATCAAAAGATTCAGAGAAACTGGAAAAATGACTGTGCATAAGGGACAAGGCCGAAGACATTTACAGGATGCCTGAAATCTTCGGGCCCTCAGACGCCACTGCATCACTCACTGGCATGATTCTGTCATTGACATAACTAAATGGGCCCAGGACTACTTCGACAAACTACTGTCTATAAGCACAGTCTGCCATGCCATCCACAAATGCCACCTAAAACTCTATCATGCAAAAAGGAAGCCATTGTTGAGCATGATCCAGAAGCGCCGCTGTGTTCTGTGGGCCAAGGCTCATTTAAAATGGACTGTAGCAAAGTGGCAAAGTGTCCTGTGGTCAGACGAGTCCAAATTTAATATTCTTGTTGGAAATCATGGGCATCGTGTCCTCCGGGCTAAAGAGGAGAAAGACCACCCCTCCTGTTATCTGCGTTCAGTTCAAAAGCCAGCATCTCTGATGGCATGGGGATGCATTAGTGCACATGGTGTGGGACGATTGCAAGTTTTAAAAAGCACCATGAATGCTGAAAGATATATAAAGGTTTTAGAGCAACATATGCTCCCCTCCAGATGACATCTATTCCAGGGAAGGCCTTGTGTATTTCAGCAGGGCATGCAAAACCACATACTGCAGCTATTACAACAGCATGACTTCGTAGTAGAAGAGTCCGTGTGCTGAACTGGCCTGCCTGCAATCCTGATTTTTCATCGATTCAGAACATTTGGCGCATAATTAAACAAAAAGTCTGTCAAAGGAGACCCAAAACTCTCCAGCAGCTGGAAGCCTGTATTAAACAAGAGTGGGATCAAATTCCAATGGCTAAATTCAAGAAACTTGTCTCCTCAATGCCTAGATGCCACCACTTTGTGTTACAACGAAGAGGGGATATTACACCATGGTAAACAGGCCCTTACCAAACTTTTTTGAGACCTGTAGCAGCCATCAAATTTGAAATGAGCTCATTTTGTGGATAAAATTGTAAGATTTCTCAGTGTCAACATTTGCTATGTCATCTCTCTTCTATTGTAAATAAAATACTGGCTGGTGTGATTTGAAAGTCATTGCGTTTTGATTTTATTCAAAATTTACACTTTGTCCCAAATGTTTTGCAATTGGGGTTGTAAGTCCTAATGACAATTTTCCCTCCAGTACTGTTCCATGTAGGTGTCTCATATCATGTTCATTTAGGGATTCATCCATTTAAAACATTTCTGAACTACTGAGTCTGAACTACTGGGTGCATTAACTTGCTTGTAAAGTTTAGTGGCACTGTGGCCGCATATGTTCTGGACTGTTTTTTTTTTCTCTGAGAATTTGGCATTACTTCAGGGGCAGCGTGTTACTGAACGGTTCAGCTTCCTGCATTTACCCAGAGGACTATAAGTGGATTCAAAGGGCCGATCCTAATCCGCTCCTTCATGCCACACTAGAACAAGCCTGAGAAAAATCAGCTATAATCTCCCCCCTAGGGCATGAGGATATCATTACTCTGCTATTTGGAATAATTGTTTGTGGCATGAAGTCCTCAGACCTTCATCTTCTATTGTATTCAATAAAATTAAAGCATTGTAGTAAAAGCAGCTGGTTGCTGTTACCAGAAATATTTAGAAAAATCTTCATTTTTAATATTCAGGAGCATTTTCAATTGTAATTGAGTATATGTTAGCAGTGCTGGAGTCGATACATACATAACCAGAGTGTAAGCCATGGTTTAAAACAAAAGTAAATGTTTTTTGCTGAATTAACGGCAGTGAAAAGGACATTAAAAGTTGGATTCCACTATATTCTTTACCCCTCATGAAATGGTTGACAGGCTTACCAGATATTTTAAGCTGGAGTTGTCAACTGCAGGAGCAAGTAGAGCCAAAATAAAACATCAAAATATGGATGACAAGCAATTAGAAGATTGCTGACACACAGCGGTATCTATAGATGGCTGTGACTGATTGTATTTTCATATTTTATTGATGCCATTTATGACTAATTTGTAAATTATCAATTTTGAATCCTGGTTCACATGTTGATATGCACTCCCAAAGTACATACTGTATGTAACTTTTGGGGGGAAGGGGCTCCCACTCTCACCAAATGGAGAATACAGAAAACAGGCTCAGAGATAAGAAGGTCCTGCCTGAGAGGAGGCTCAAATCCTTTTGTCATGGAACACAAATTTCCCCTTAGAAAAAGTCAAGTTTATGGCACAGCCACGCCGAGATGCTTTCACCCACGACGGTCATTCTGAGGCCTGTTTGGAGCGATCACTCATTTCAGGGAGACGGCCAGATGCTATCAGAACTATCTGAGTCTGAGATGACTGTTACATCCACCTACGTGCTCAAGGTTTCCAGCTCACTGGGCATGACTATAAGGCTGAGGCAGATCAATAGTGCAGAGGTTCTTCCAACCGACAGACTTGTTGGTGTTGATGATGCAAGTGAAACTCTCTTTCATCTCAACTGAGTCTTTGGAGACAGGATGCACTTAAGGAATTCAATGGAAACGTACACTTGCTGAGCACTGTACAGCATTATTCACACCTGTACTCCCGCTTGTTCATGCAATTATCCAGTAAGCCAGTCATGTGGCAGATGTGTAATTCATAAGATGCAGCTACAAGTCAGGTGCTTCAGTGAATGTTCACATTAAATTTGATGGGAACATTAACTGAGTGTATTATTTACACTCACTGAGCACTTTATTTAGAACAATTTCATACTTGTTTATTTATACAATTATCCCATTAGAAAATCACCTCGAAGCAATGCAGTATGTTCACATCAAATTTGATGTAAACATTACTTGAGGGTATTATTTACACTCAATTTTATTGGAAACAACTGCATACATGCTTAATTATGGAATTATCCTATCAGCCAATCAAGCTGCAGATGTGCAATATATGAGATAAGGCTGTACAGGTCAGGAGCTTCAATTAATGTTCACATCAAACATCAGAATGGGGGAAATATCTAAATGGCTTTGACTGCTGCACGGTTCCTGGTGCTAAACAAGTTGGTTTGAGTATATCTGAAACAGCCAATCTCCTGGAATCTTCACAGAGAATAGTTTGGACAGAGTAATGCCAATAAGCAAAAAAAAAAAAAAAAAGTCCAGTGGACAGAAGTTCTGCAAATGAAAGTCTTGTTGATGAAAGAGGTCAGACAACAATGGCTGACTGGTATGAGCTGACTGACCAGTCACGGTAACTCAGAGATAATGACCCTTCACAATTGCAGCGATCGGGAAAGCATTTTGAAAATGTGCCACAAGTGCAATCTTCAGGTGGATCGGCAATAATTTCATAAGACAACTTTGCGTTCTGCTCCCTGCTGTCAGCTAAGAACAGAAATTGAGTGGGCTTCAGCGGATGCATGCTCACTGGACAGTTGTAGATTTGAAAAACGTGGTCGGTTCTAATGAATCTCGATTTCCACTTCGACATGCAGATGGTAGGGTCAGGATTTAGCATTAGCAGTATGAATCCATGGACCCAACCTGCCTTGTATCAACAGTTGAAGCTGGCGGTGATGTAATGGTGAAGACAATGTTTTCTTAGCAAAACTGTGCCCCTTAAAACAAGCCAATTTTCATTTGCATGCCACGGCATGTCCTGGAGTTGTCACATTATGGCTACAATTAACCAATCTCCTCCACCTCCACTACCTCCATCAGGATGATGCACAATGTCACAAAGCTAAAGTAATTTCAGACTGGTTTATGCAGATGACAGTGAGTTCTGCATGCGCCCAAGGCCTCCCCAGTCACCAGATCTGTGGGTGAGTGAGAGATTCTCAGCATGAATGGGCAGCTGTTGAATCTGCTTAAATTATCTGATGTAATCTCGTCTGCATGGACCAGAATCACATGGGACTGTTTCCAATATTTTGTGGAATCCATGCCACTAAGAGTTGATTAGTGCTTTGTAAGTGAAATGGAAATTTTAGCTGATTGCTGCACATGGCAAATAGATAATAATAAAAAAACCTCAGTGAATCCACGTATCAAAACCGAACTCATAAGACACCAGATGAGGGCCTGAAAGGTCTGTTTTAGCTTTAACAATGATTTTATACTATTACTAAGGCGTGAAATTTCTCAACTACTTCCTGAAAAAGACAGTGAGGACCGATATTTGCAGATGCTTGTATGTCAGTGTTTTATATGTACGTAGGTATACATGTATAGTATATACAATCTTGGGCAAAAAACAGAAAAAAGGGCCAAGCCCAAAATGGCAAAATATCAGGCATTTAGTGTCTTAAAAACAAATTATGGGCTCAGATATGAGGAAAAAACGTTAAAAAAAAAAAAAGGTTTGGGAGCATTAATCCAGTGCAGGGGTCACCAATCCTGTTCCTGGAGGGCTACCATCCTGTAGGTTTCTGCTCTACCTCCTATTCAGCACACCTGATTCAACTAGTTAGCTACTTAACAAGATCACAAGCTGGGCAATTAAGGAGCTAATTAGTTGAATCAGGTGTGCCCAACTGGAGAAAGAGCAGAAACCTACAGGATGGTAGCTCTACAGGAACAGGGCTGGTGACCTCTGATCCAGTGTCTTGATTTTTTTACTTTTTTTGCTTGAGTTACATGTAAATCCAGCACCGGGCCTAATTTGGATGAGAAGTGCACACAACTATTCCTCTAAACTTAGAAATTAGCAAAAAATAAATATGTAAAGCAACATGGATTGAGATAGATTTTTTCTTTGATTTACTAAAAATGTTTTAATCTTGTGGGTGAGCTTTTCATGGAAAGAGGAGTCAATATTGTTCCACTCAGTGATGGCTTCAAACAGTTGATGAGTCATTTAAAAAAATGTGTCCCAGTTAGTTTTTGTTTAATGTGAGACCAAATATAGTCTGTAGGGTTCAAATTTTAACCAGGCCAAAACAGGAGCCAGATGCACTCGCTCTCAAGCCACTTGTTTTCAAGCAAGCAAAGGTCTCAGGAGTTCATTTCTTTGAATACTTGATAAATGTCAATGCTTTGTTGTTAAGACTGTTAAAAGCTAAATATATTTTGCCATCATGGGCTTGGCCCATTATTTGCCCAGGAAAATACATGTGCATTGTAGAAACCTAGGGGGTATGCATTGTAGACAGAGGCAAAGTACACTACAAAAGATACTTCAGTCTATTCACCAACATTTCGGCAGCTGAGAATTAAAGCGCATCTAAAGTCGATTCTCAGGCGGGACGTTGAATGTCCAATGTTTACGAATAAATCACTTGCTTTTGTTGACATCTCACATTGTTACGTGACCAATTTAATTCATATAAACCAATGTTTTGTGTAAATGCGTCGATAATCCTTCTATTTTGTTTCGTTTGCGCTGATGCGGCTCACTGATTCGCTGATAAAAACAATGGGAATCGGCTTTAGATGCCCTTAACTTGGTCTATCTGCATTTTTGTGAATAATTGAGATATTTTGTCATAATGATTTTTAAGTGAACAAGGTTTATTTTAGGTTATGACCCTGCTTAGATATGCACTCAGTTTATGTCAAAGGTCAATATTAGAAGGGTCTATTTTCAAATTTGCTACTTCACCAAGTCTTAAGTAGGTGTATCTGAAATTAACTAATAATATTGGAGGGATCGCGTCATGTGACCTCAGGCATCAAAGACAAAATGGCTGCCAAGAACAAATTTACTGACGCAGAGTTGAAATTGCTGCATTTCCTCATTTAGGTGAGTGCCCTGAGAAGTCAGATTGAACAGAGTGTTATATGCTGAAACTTAAATGATTTGCTGAAAATTATGTTTTGTCAAGTTAATCATGTAAATTAAGTTCAAGATTACATTTTCTAGGCAGATCAAAGTGAGGAATAATGACCCAGCTTCGATCAATCAGAGAAATTGGCAGAGTCAAAAAAATTACATTAATTATATACTTTATGTTGTACACAGTTATCATGTTCATATTTCCTTGATGTGAGATCATTTACTCATGAATGTTTCTCTCTCATTACTAGGTCATGTTAAAAATGGCCTAAAAAGTGTTAATCTTGAATTCCTTCTTTACTGTGACAATTGTTACAGACCGACTGCTCTCCAAGCTTGTAGATACTTTAATACGGAGCGCAGGGTAGCAACAAAAGAGAAATATCGGTGTGTGTATGTGCGTGTGTATATGCGAGTGAATGCACGGAGGGAGAAAAAAAAAATACAACCTAAACATGCACTGGCATCTGACAATCCCCCTCAGAGAGGCGACGCGTGCCTTCTCTCCCCGGAGAAAGGCCGTCTTCTGAGGGGACCTGTCGTGCCAGCAGCAAACAGCCCGCGCGATGAAATTCCCCTCTTCGTTTAGGGGTTTGTTCAGTTTTGTTTGATGAAATCTTTTATTTGTTTTCCCTTTTTTCCTAAAAACAGCCAATTGGCTAATTGTGATAACCTCTGTCCCAAAAAAGTGATTTGTGTGGATAAGAGATGAGATGGCTCAGTCGCTGTGGTTTACAGGCGGCCAGGTGGCAAACAAAGGCTTGTCGTTGAGCCACCCTGACCTCCCTCCGTCTGGGCTGATCAGGCCTGAGGATTAAAAAAAAAAACTCTTTACCCGGAGCTCACCTCAAACACTGCCTGATTTTTTTTGTTTTATTTTTCAACTTCTGTTGCAGCGTTTCACAACAACCCGACTTTCTGCCATCACCCCCCGTTTGAACTCCTCGCTCTCTCTAATTTTAAAAGGTAGCCCCACCCCTACTGAGGGAGCATAAACTGCACATGTGCTGACGCAACAGGTGCCAGTAATTGAGTGCAAACGTAATACTGAAAAAAAAAAAAGCGATATGTATGTGTATGTAACACAGTGTTTAAAAGTTGTTTCATAAGTATTATTAGTTAGTATACATTGGGGTTTCTTTAAAATGTGGTTTTAAGAGACTGTTAATTCATTTCCATATTTTTTAAAACCTGTGATCTACAGAGAGACCAAAGTAACGCTGGAATTTTATGAATTCTGAAGTTACAATGGTCTATCTGCAAAATTGGCTACCCAGAATCCAATGTTGCCAGACGAATAGGGGTATGTAAATTTGCCCAGTTTAGTCTTGTTGTATTCTAATTGTTAAGGGCACTGGTGTCTAATCTTATCCGCAAAGGGCCGGTGTGGGTGCTGGTTTCCCCAACAGCCCAACACTAATACACCTGATTTTACTTATCAAGGTCTTGATTGATCCGAATGATTAGTTAATCAGATGATTCAGTTGTTATGGCACTGGGATAGAATAAAAATCTGCACCCACACCGGCCCTTTGCGGATAAGATTGGTCACCCCTGGTTTAGGGCAAAAAAAAACTTTTAATTTGGAAAAACCCGTCGGGGATATTTTTAATACCAAATCTTTTATCGCAATTTCCTCAAACACAAAAATGGCAGATAAACTTAGTTAATCCTCAGCCAAGGATTTATTTACATTGTTCTATGTCGGAAGAAAACAATCAGACAACTCATAGTCATGCTGCTTTGCAAATATTTACATGTTGTAGGAAGTGAGAAGGTCACTTCGCCTATAATAGCACAGACAGAAGTGCAGGACCTTCTCCTTTTGCAAAACATGACTTCTAGCCTTTTTACCTCAGTAGTGGTTATTTGTTTTTGTCATCTGCACCAACTTATTCAGCAGAGACCTTGCTGCTCCGCCCCAGTGTAGTTTTAGTGCCTGGCAGTCCTAAGAGGCATAGAATGTCTCATCTACTGCAAGTAAATCCTGCAGTAATATAAATTGTTGCTCATAAAGGTAATTTTTTTTTACCTCTTTTCATGAAATGATGGCGACAATCCTTTAGTCTTGATAGATGAAGTGCCTGAATACAAAATTATTCCAACTTTATGAGCAACAGTATCGGTCATTGGTTCCCAACCCATGCGTCAAGGACCCCCTGTCCGGCAGGTTTTTGTTGCAGCTCTACTCTTGCACACCTTATCATTTAAGGCCCAATGCATCTTCATGCATACTCTGTTCAGGTAGGTCTTTTTCAACCAATGGATCAGGTGTGAAAGAGTAGAAAGAGAGCAAAAACCTGCAGGGCAGGGGGTGCTTGAGGATTGGGTTGGGAACCACTGGTATGGGAGCTGTCATGCAGGTTTGCAGTGACTCATACCTTTTTGCTGGGAAAATGGCGACAGAGTTGCTTGCTAGTCGGTTACTTGATTAGCAACAGTGATCTTGAAGCCCCCACTGGGTGCATAAGGATGCTGACTTGTATCTGTAGAGATTAAGAACAGCCCTCATGATGAAAATGAAGAAATACACTGTTGGGCCCTTGAGCAAGGCCCCTAACCACTCTCCCAACCTGCTCCTGTTCTCACTCACGTTTCTCCCAGTGTTCTTAATGGATCTGGGAAAATAAACGATAAAATGTATCAGTAGGAGGGGTAGCAGCAATGGTACTGCTGTCAGCAGCTAAGCTGACAGCCTCTGAGTGTTGAGCGTCTCACTCAGGATTGATAATTGGGAACTGCAGGCGCGGCTGCACTGAATTACTCGTACCAGGGGTTGCAGGTGTAAAAAGGCACAAGTACCAAAAGTCATGGTTGGTTCAGCTCATGTTGAACATTTTTGCCCAGGTTTGCTGTCTTTCATTAGTCCAATTAAATTTTTGGAGGTGAGCTTGTTTGCTTGTTTCTGCTTTTTTTCTTTTTTGGAAGAAATACCAATGGAAATTTGCTTTTGGGCTGGTGGTGTTTGTTTGTCTGCATAGGGGCGAAGTGCTGCTTGCTTGGGAGGACACATGACACAGGCGGAGAGATGGTGGCCGGCTTGCGGAGAAATGAAAGGAGAATAACACCGTGAGCAACAGAGCCAAAGGCTGGGTAGAAGGTGAGAAGAGATCAGTCCTAGGCGCAGTGAAGGACATGACTGGCCCAGTTTGAGTCTGCCCAGCCTTGCAGTGTAGGTAATCCGCTGTCAGGTCTTTATTTAAGCAGTGCAGGCAACAGCCATGCTCTGAGCTGTGTCAGAGGGAGCGTGCATGCTTTTTTGTTGGATGTTACAATCAGCCCACTGGCTGATCGCAACATAGAATGGGGAGACAACATTGTTATAAAAGTAAATGATTTAATAAAAAAAAAAAAAAACACTTTATCAAACAAAAAATTGGCCCAAAGCAACGAGCTGATTTGGACATTGTGTGGCTGCTGGATAACAAGCTTGCAGTTGAGGTCCCCTGTTGTACAGCACCACACTCTTTGGGTGCTGCCAGGTGCCACCAATCCTGTAATCAAACACAAACAAGACATGCAGGAAATGTCCAGTGTCGTAACATTGGTTTCTTTTTTTTTCTTTTTTTTTTTTTTAGGATACACATGCGACCCGGCATACTGGCGTGAGTCAAAGCGAGTCCCACCGTTTTTGGTTTGTTTGTGGGTGTGTGTGTGTGGGTGTGGGTGTGGGTGTGTGTGGTAGCCCCATTTGACAGTTGAGGGGTGCATGGGATGGTGACTATGTGGTGTTTTAGTTTTTGAGCTGTAGTGAGCGATGCAGAAGTCTGGCTCCCAATGCAGGCCTTTTCTAACAGCATGCAAAAAGGGCGAGGGAGGATCATTATAGGAAGGGTGGCAAGAGGGATGGAAGAGGAGTCTGAATCATCTGTTTCCTGAACTATGCTGTTCTAATTTCCAAAATAAAGTTTAATATAGCCTACCTGTAACCTCTGTGGTACCTGTGCTAGGGTGGCAGGAGTCAGTATTTGCAGCTCCTGAATGTAACATTTGTCTAAATATCCCATTTTCAACAGTGACAGCACAGGTTGCATCGTAAAATAAACCATATTACAAACACAGATGTCTTCAGGAATTTTCAACAGCATCTCATTTCACATTTGCTTACTTTAACCAATAATTCAAAGCAGGAGCTTTAATAAAATCATAAATAACCACAAGAAAATGCTAATCCAGATGCAGGCTGAAAGTGGTTAAATTCTACCAATGGTTTTGGATGTGTATATGTGAGGGTCCAGGTCAAATTTTTAGAGCCTCCATTTAAGATGATCAGGAAGAGAGGGGTGCTCTGCTACTGGTGCATAGCTTGTAAGATCATGCTTGATCTTATCACCCGGGGAGGTGGCTAATAGACTGCAATTAGCCACTCTGTCATATATATATATAATATATATATATATATATTGGGCCACTACAAGGCAACACACTGGCTGATTTAGACGTATGTCAGGCCTTTGTTTCATTCGCTTCAACATATTTGATGACAGAAGACGCCCATCACAGTGTTCAGTGAGTTCACTGTCCAGCAGTTTCACATCCTTATTCTGATTGTAGACTCCCCACGCAGGAGGGGCTCTGACTGCATCACTGTCTCATTGGGTGTGCCACCCAGCCAAATCGTTGTCAAACTCCCATCCTTACCCTCACCCATCTTTTGTTTAGCGTCGTATGTCCCATCCCACTTTCATGTGAGGGTCTTATGTTCACCAAAAAACAGAAATAGCACAAGCTCTTTTTAGAGCTGGTCAAGTGTGGTCATGTTGTTTGCAAAATCATTACCCTTGAATCCATGAGTAACAATACCGTGACTGTAAACTTCCCAAACTAAACAAGCGGCAAGAGATAAGGATACAGTTGAAGCACTGATTACTAAAACCCCACAAGTCAAGTCAAGTGTGACTTATGGGGTTTTAGTAATAGGTGCTTCAATTTCAGCAGAGGCAATGACTTCACTGAAGCAAATATGAATGCCATTATAGTAGCTGTGCTTGTAGGACATGGAGCATTGCTTGGAACTCTGTGTCCCCTGAAAACAAACATTTCTGGGCCATCTCCTGCTGTGCATCTCCATACCCAACTGTTGGCCCCTTGAAGTGGCGTCAACTTTCATGCCACTCGCAACGATCCTGTGTTGGACTGATCTGTTGGCAAACATAAATCCTTCAGTAGGTATTGTTAAAATTAAAAGTTTCTGGCACAAAAATTATTGAATATTTTAGACTTATTTTTAACCACTTCTGCTGCAAAATGGTTTTGCAATTTTGAAGGTCAACTAACCAAAGAAATTACATAGAAGTGAGAAGTGTATTACACAATAATGCCATTAAAATGTCTGAGCCCCAAAACTGTGAAGCTTACACATGCTTTGTTAAGTGAAAATGGGTTGTTAAGCAATGCAAACAGCTGACATTGGGCCGCAGAAAAAAAAATGCAGAAGCTATACTACATGAGCAATGATGACTAAATTGATCTTATTTCATGTACTTCATGTACTATAAAATAAAAAGGGCAACTGGAAAGAGGAACTAACAGCTAAGAGTTTCAACAACAGTTTTCTGAAAAATCATTGGGCAGTTCTAGGTGTGCTTTAGATAAAAATTAGTTAAATAAACCCATAATTCACCCTGGAACAAAATGTACTCTCTTCTGTGTTCATGTCATGGATTTCAATGTTTTGGGGTATTTACGTTGCAGGACACTGTGTTGCTGTCTTTGGAAATGATGTCATCATGAGGTGGAAAACACCAGTGTTTTTATTACGAAATAAAATAATTCAGAGTAATTTTGTCATTCAGAGCCAAAAGTATTATGAATGCATGCTTTGTCCTTAAAGTTCAACTATTAACATTTGCTGTGCTGAGTTAAAGTACCTGTCATGTGCATGAAACTAGAGCACGTGTCTGAGTACATTTATGTGTTCAGGGAGCATACGAGAACGAGTACACAAATTCCAAGAAATTATTTATTTATTCGTGAACATAAAATGGGGAAAAAAAACCGCAACTGTTACGCAACTCCACTTGAATTCCACTGGCCACAGAAGTGATGCAAAAATAGAGACATTGACCATAATTGAGCCACAAGGGCAAGTAATTACTGTTTATTTAATCTATCAAAAAGCAGATATAACTTTGGGATAACAGATGAGAAATATTTGGGAGATTTGCTTCAAATGTTCTCATGAAAGACCACACAATAGTCTGGGAATGCCAGTCTGTCTTCTCAAACTCACTCCAGTTTGAGTTTGTGTGCCGCCTTGAACACCAAGCTTGTTACTATATCAGTTGAGTCAGAACCAGGAAGAAGGCCAATATTCTGAGCTAAGGAGATACCTGTCTCCTGTCAAACAGTCAACACACCCACCCCTCTTCCTGTCGCATCATGAAGTGGTGGTACAGATCTCTGCCCAGCTGACATCCTGAGCCACATCTAAGCACTGAGGCCCCTGTCCAACATTCAAGTATTTCAAACCTGGATGTAAAAGAAATCGGGAAATGCAAGGAATGCTTCTCAATGCCGAATGGAATCCAGGTCCACCAATGGCATGGTCACAGGGCCACAGTAGGGGCCTTCGAGCTGCTGTCACTGATGGGTACCGGGGTGGGAAGTCCACTGTCGTGGGCCTGCGTGGCGGGCAGGCGTGAGCCGCCAGCGAGCTGAAGCGCCTCATATGAGAACTCATTTCAATCTTGATCAATAACAATAACAAGGAGACAGGACAAGGCCATCAGTCTCCATTACAGCGGACAGTGTTTTCTCTGCGATGATCCACTCTGTCGTGTTCTCCTCGGGTTCCAAAGGAGACGCTGTCTCATAGATCATTTTCCCACAAAGGTTGAAAGCCCCCTGTGGCAGGAGGGGGGTGCTTCCTGTCGCCCCGTTCCTTTCTGCCTGTCCACCTTGACAGGGACAGCTCCCAGTTACAAGGAGGGAATTTGCATAGCAATAGGGCCCTGAGAGTCAAAACTGTGTGGACTGTAACTGGCTCTGAAGCCCAAGTCCCCATTTAAAAATGGCACTGGCCCTTTTCTGAAGGCCAAAAGCCACTCTACCCTTAGCCCGCCATGTTGGAAAATGTCCCCTCCGATCGCGAAATTAAGAAGCTCAAAAGCAATCAATAGGAATGAGTTACTTTCAATCCCTGACCTCTTGTGCACTTAGGCCAGCCCCATAATAGATGTGCAGTTCTACGAAATTGAGCATGGTTTTCCCCTGCGTATGAAGAGCAATTCACAAGTGCTCTGGTGACCATTGTTCTCTAGGAAATGAGGTCAGCAGCAAGACGTCATTTTATTTTAATGTATGTAAAAATATTAGTTTTAAATGAATGCATGGCATTTAATGCAACAAACACAGTAAAGCCCTGTGATGCATGGCAGTCAATTAATTCATGAAATCTAGTGTGTATAGCAGGCAGGGTGGAGGATGGGTTGGTGTTTGAGGTGGCTCGTTGAGTACTTCCAATGATAATGCATGTCAGCATTCTGCTCTGTTTTTTCATGCTCTTTTACTCTCGTTTGCAAGGAGTAAGCCCCTGATTTTCAGACAATAACAACAGCCATGTTTCATATCACAGATATAGCAAGACATTATTTCTAGATGGAAAGTTTTTTTTAACCTTTTCTTTGGGACACGTCAGAGTCTACCATCCTTTCTAATTCGAAAACACTTGCAAGACCTTGTTTCAGTTCAGAAGCCAAGCATGAAATACAGCGAGACTCTCACACTATGATAGATAGGGCATTACCGCGGTTGTCAAGACCTGTTGCTCAATACTCGCTATCTCTGTAAACAACTTAATTTTGAGATAGCAGAAAAACAGTCTACACTGCTGTCATCTGCCATGCCTATTCAGTAAATTACATTTCAAAACTTTTTATTCTGGAGCCAAGCATCATCAGATGATGGTCAGTTGGGAAATGATGCAATACCAAAAATGTGAGAAAAATTTGTGAAGCTAAATTAGTCTATCAGGACAAAAAAGCTGCTTCCTTTTGTCCTACAATATGTTGTGCTCTGCTCAAGGTCGGCATGCCCCCCAAGTCTGTGTTAAACTTCATGCTCTGCAATATTTTAGCATAATACAGTACTAATGTTGTGGCCTTGGTTCTCTGCCAAAACAAGAAAGTGGAGGGCCAGGCAATTGGCCACAGCGTCACCTCCTGCTCTGGGTGACAGTCCCCTAAGTATCCACTGCAAGGGAGTCAGTGTCCTTGAGGACAACGAGAGATAGCTTTGGATCTGTCCAAGTATAGCCAACTGTAAATCCAAAATATTCTTAAAGTAGATCTTCTATTTTAACAACACTTAAAGTGTATGCAGCAATCATAAACTTTCAGGTCAAAGACTTGAAAAGCACTCATCACCTAGTTCATTGAAATCCGAAAAGTTAGACAATCAAAAAGTTTTATTCATCCATTCAAAAACTGCTTATTAACTTCAGATTGTTTGGCAATAAATGAACAATTTTACTGATTCACCACAAACACAAGGGTGATTTGACAACGCTGCACAAATCTTAAATAATTGAGCATTCCAAGAAAAGAATCAGTAAAAGGGGTTTGTTTTATGAGAAAAGTGACTTTTCGATGTAAAGAATAAACATATGCATTTCATTTCAATGGTCACACGTTCAGATATCCATTCAACAGGCAGCCAACTTATGAATTTTCATAACAACTGCAAATTGTTAACATAGTTAAATAACAAGACCTCTTTAGTGTCCTTTTAGATCAATGATAGACTCATAAGCGAGGGGAATGCAAGGACTCTGGTTGGAAAGCATAAAGCACGCGAGCAATAACAATGACAAAAGAGAACAGGCAGTAGATTGAGAACAACAAAGGGCACGTTCATCGGAATCCATAAGCAATTAGAAAGTCATAATGCTCTGCTTGCTGATTTCACAAGGGAAAAGAAATGCTCTTCTGATCGTGGATTCTTGGCCATATTTCTGCGAAAAGTATGAGGGCTCTCTCTGCTTGACTTCTGCGCAATGTAATTCATGCACATTTTAAGCAGCTTTGAATAATGTTTCCTTTCTTCTGCTCAACATTAAGCGAATATTTGGGGGGTGTTGAATTTTGCTTTGGAAAACTTGCATCCACTTACAGTATATCTAGATTTTTGCAATTCTCCTCTATATTGATGAAGAATAATCATGGTTTAGTGGAAAAAGAAAAAAGTTTACTTTGTTTTTCGTGCTTTTCTCTATGAAGTGCTACAACTCTTTGGCTAGATGTTCATTTGAAAATCATTCGTGTTTCCTTAGCCAAGGACATGCGCAGCTCAGTTTCAAGTTAGGCAGCAAGGTTACAGTTCTTAGCACAGTAAGCACTGTACTAGATAAAGTGGATTGATGGTGTAACAGTCACTGCCCTGTGAAAAGTGACAATATGCAGTATATACTAAAGCATTGCACGCCATAGATGTGAAACAAAGTTGGTTACCTAGCTAGCTTTTTAAAAATATTAATTAGAATTTCCACTGGGAGTAGCCTGTTTAAATGAGACTTTCAGAGGTTTATATTCAAGCCAAATGCTGCGTTTAGTTTAATCTAATATCTATTTGCTGAAGATAAATATAAGATTTGCATGCCCAAGCTAAGCCTACCATTCCCTAGATTTAATTTTTTTAAGACCTGACTCTTAAGACAATGGGAATTAATTTATAAGAGCAGCAGTGTGCTCAAACTGGTTCAATGAGGTGATGCCTGGTCCTAATCACAAACCTGCCACATGAAATACCATATGTGTCAGGGGGACTGATTTCCATATCCACGGCAGTGAATGGGCTCTAATTTAATTATCTGAACGGAAGTGCTATTTAGATGCGCCTCTGTTTGGAATAAATGAACAGGCCTCATTATTTTCAAGAGGGTGGTCTTTGTAGTGTTCATGCTCCAGATATGTGCTTTTAAGTGCACACCTCCATGACTCAGATCAGGCACAGTTCCGGCCTTGACCTTGTCTAGCTTACAAAACATTAAGGTTGTTTTTCATCGCATCATTTTGTGTAAAATGGACATTTTACAGATTGGAGCTCTGGTCATTTGGCACAGATGTTCAGCATGGGAGCACTTGTGCGTGGTTCAGAGGACATGGCAGAAATGCTTTAAAGCCCATATACAACTCTGCTATGATTATTGTGCCCCACCTATTTGGCTCTATGCTATCTTTCCATTTGATAAAAATCAAATTGGCCACAGTCAAACTGTAATTGTTCAAATTCTCCTATACCAATGATGCAAATATGTTTCATAGAAAGTTGTAAGGTACAAATATAATCACAAAATCACTTTGGAAAAAGTTGGCCCTTCACAGGAAATTCAAATGAAATCAAAAAGGACTCATTTGAAAAGTCCATTCACTCTGAACTCCATTGAAAAGTGTTCCTCAACACATACTTTGATGTTCTAGCATATGCATGTGCAAACCAATTCTATTTTGAAATTATACGGTGTGATGACTGCAACACAGACCAGAAAGTCAGCGTCATTGACTGTTTACTACTGTGTAACATCACCTTGTCATTTAATCACACTTGCGATTCAGTGCACAGCACTTGTGCACTGAAGACACTGTTTGGTCAAGTCGAGCAAGCACAATTTTCCCTCATTCCTCCATTTGTTGTATATTTCACTTTATAATGTGCCATTGTCAATCAGAGACACATCAGGACTGCATGAATGCCAGTTCAGCTCCTACGCTATGCTTATGCAGCCATGCACTTGTTATCCATGCAGAGTGTGGTTAGGTGTTGCCCTTCTGGAAAATGTTGAGACATCCATGGAAGATACAATGGCTAGATGGCAGCATTTGTTGCTCTTTACACACTGAGATTTGTTAGGATTCCTATCTTCTTTTAAATATAGTATGGGTTGTAGAGAGAGGATTTTTTTTTTCAAGGTTTTTTTTTTAGGTAAATTTTTTTTCTAAATAAATAGATTACTTCACCCCTCTTAACTCTTAAGGTGTCCGGCATTTTTGGAGGCTCCGTTTATGCTATAACACAATTAGCACTCCTATCTATCATCACCTGCATTGGGTCACTTCATTAGTGCAACCAGTGACATCATTATTTGTCCTCCATTACCCCTACACTAAATTTTTGCAGTCATCAGAATTTAAGTAAGTGTATATTTTAAATAGATATATAAATTAGAAGTTAAAGCATTGGACAATCTGCTGCTGTCATGTTTTCAATATCATCCAGGATGAATAAGTCACAACCCTCCATGTCTTCTTCCCCTTTATAGCAAACTTTGCATGTCTTTCGGAGGTATTGTCTCCATAATTGATTTGCCGTCTTGCATGCCATCCCTTATCCAGGCATGCCCCTTTCCATTGTGTTCCTGTGATGTAAATAAGCCTTATTTCTGTGTTGCTGGATTGCCACTTTTTTGCTGTTAAGCAACTAGTCTATTTATGTCTTCTACCTCAAAAGCTTTTTTTGTCCACGGTATTAAGTTTAACCTTAATGATAGTGAAATATATAATTACTCATCAGAACCTTATCTAACCAGAACAAACTCCCAAACATTATTATCGGTCTCCACGATCGAGACTGCATTCCTATTAGCTGCGTTTCCATCAAACGCAAAACACATCATTCAGGTGGCCAGATTATATGCTAAATCAATACAAAGATGCAAATACATCTAAGAAGGTGCGAACTTGCGTCCATTTGCGTCGTTGTATTGACTTTGAATGTAATCTGGTCGTGCAAATAATTCATTTTGCGTTTGGTGGAAACACGTGTTAAAATGGCCTTTCCAGTCTGTTTCTCTGCCCTGTTTATTACGAACTCCTCCCAGGATTGGGACTGCGTTCCTGCTAAATGGTGTGAATGGTGTGCGCATCCTGCAATCCAGGGTGGGTCCCTGCATTTCGCCCGTAGTCAGCTAGGATAGGCTCCAGGTCCCCTTGTGACTTTAGTGAGGAATAAGCTGGCATAGAGAATGGATGAATGGATGGTTATGATGAGCTTTTAGCTGAATTTCTTTCCCATAAGTGAGGATATAACATAAATGAGTGTAACTAGTTCAGGCAGGAAACTCGCGAAGAGCTACATCAGCTGACAGCAGCCTGGTAAGCTACCAGCACGTCAGCATCAGCAGGCACACAATTGGAGGATACACATCACGAGGTCATACAGCGGACCTCTTTGAAAGACGTCAAGCTCACTTACTTCCGCTGCTGTTTGCAATGACTTTTCATGCTATGCAACATGCTGTTGGGTTTTTTTGCTTGCCACCTCCACCCCAGCCTCCACCTGTTTGGTTCTGCTCACATCGGGGGGATTTTGACTTCTGTTCATGACTATGTTTGCATGTTTGCTGTGCCTAGGTAGGACATTCCTCCAGAGCAGAACCGCCGCCAAAATACAATGTAATGCTTAAACCCATGAATAAATTGTTCTATTTTATTTGAAACGTGAGTTTTCCTGACTGAACTTACTTGACGTTTACCTATCTTGGGATGGTGTTTTTTGTGAGATGCGCCATTTCCCCGGTACCATTAGCATTCGGGGTTAAGAGGTAAAGAATTGTTGCACTCTTCTACTGATGGACTTGACATTGTCCTACCTCCAGGGCTGTCATTACTTTACTAGGCTGGACTTATGCAATACTTAATATCTTGTGCATTGCTGGAAGGAGTTGAGTGGAAGACTGCATTTTACACCCCCTCCGGCTATTACGAATATCTAGTGATACTCGTCAGGCCAGCTAACTCCCCTGCCTGTGTTTAAGAATCTCATTAATTATATCCTTTGTGAATTAGTCTCCCAGTTCATCTGTGTTTGCTTACATGATATCCTTGTGTTCTGTCCAACCCTGGAGGAGCATACCCACCGTGTCCACCTGGTTTTTCAAAGGTTATTTCAGAATCACCTTTATCAAAAACCTGACAAGTGCTAATTCTATTGCACCACTGTCTCTTTCTTGGACTTCACTGGGAAGTAGGCTGCCCTGGAGATGGATTGCTAGAGGGTACAGGCTGTGCTGGATTAGCCAGACCCTGTGGACCGTAAACAACTGTGGTTCATTTGAGGTGGCAGCTCCCATGATGGCATTCATGTCCATCAAGACTCCCTTAAATTGAACCCCCAGACTCCATCTGCCAGCTTAAGGACCTATTCACCACTACTCCCATCCTCACACTCTCAGATCCTCAACATCAGTTCATTGTTGAAGTTCATACATCCAATGCAGGTTCTGGGACTGTCCTCTCCCAGCAAGCAGCTAATGGCATGATCCATCCTTGTGCCCTCCTCTTTCAACGGCTGTCTCCTGCAGAAAGGAATTATTCCATCAGCTATTGACAGCTGTTGGCAATGAAGCTGGTTTTTGAGGAGTGGTGGTATTACCTGGAATCCAGTCTCCCTTTCCTTTTCTGGACAGATCAACACAGCCTGGAGTAGCTCTCCACAGCTAAAAGATTGAACTCCAGAAAAGGCTATTAGGCTCTCTTCTTTGCCACATTCATCTTCATCTTGACCTATCGTCCTGAATCCAAGAATACTAAGCCAGACTCCTTTTCTTATCTCTACTCTCCTGTACTTGACAATCATCCTGACACCATCTTCCTGAGCCATTCTGCCAGCCACCAAACTCCAGATTTAGTGTAAAGTTGAAGAGGCATTATGATGTCTACCTTCATCAGACACTCCACCCAAAAATTGAGCAGCAGTGTTTTATCCTGCGCCTACGCTTCTCAGTTATCGTGCCATCCTTGCATCTCACCTGTCGACATTTTGGTGGTGTACCATCTACTAAGATTCCCAGGAGTTTGCAGCTGCCTGTTCTATGTGTACTTACTCCATGTCTGGTTAGAAGAGCTTTTGTGGTCTGCTCCAACCCTTGGAGTTTCTCAACTAGCCATTAGCTCGTATCACTGTGGGTTTCATTACTGGGCTGCCTTTGTTGGCTGGGTTCATTGTATTCCTCTTTATCATGGACCAACTTTCTAAGATGGCTCACTTTGTGCCACTAGTGATGCTGCCCATAGCTAAGGAGACTGCCAAGCTACTATCACACCATGTAGTTTGTCTCCATGGTGTGTCTCAGAGGGTGGTCTTCGAATATGGTCCTCAGTTTGCCAGTAGCTTCTGGATGGACTTCCGTGCTGTAGTGGGTGCCACACCCAGCATGTCCTAGGGGTTTCACCTAGGGACCAATGGCCAGGTGGGGAGGTTTAACCAGGGCAAGACTGCATTTCCTGATGGAAGGTAACCCCTCCAGGTGGTCCTGTCTTTTTGCCTTGGTGGAACTGGCTTACAACTCACTACCCGTTGCCAGTCTGGCATGTCACAATTCCAGTGTTGTTTAAGTTACTAAAAATCTCTGTTCCAAAGAGAGGGCAGTGGCAGTTCCCTTTGGTCAGCTCCTTGTTCATCGCAACCACCAAGGATGGACAACAGCCCATGCTCTACTACTCCCTCTTTATAGAACCACCCTGTGGTTCATGTTTTAAGAATTAAACATGTCTTTTTGTCTTCAAAAAAGGAAAGTCCAAGGCACTCTTCTTTAAATATAAAACCCTCACAACCCTCATGTCTCCTTAATTGTCCTCCTTCTTTTCGGCAGCCTATGTGTATTTTAGAGGTATTGTCTCCTTAACTTGGCGTCTTGCGTGCCTTCCCTTATCCAGGTGTAATCCATTTGTTTCAGGGACGTGCGGTCAGGGTAGGCAGTGACTTCTCCTTTTTTATCGCTAGATTTTGTCAACCTGTTTCCACGTACTATGCCTGATTGTCAATCAATCAATTTGACCTTTTTTCTGGTCAATTAAGCCGGTGATGATTAAGAGGTGATAGTGACAAAAAGATTAATTTACCTTTATGCTTTGATTCGAGACTGCAAGGAAGTAAATCTTAATGATTAATTAGGAAAAATTCTCAACTCTCTCGATAATTCCATATTTTTTTTTGATCTTTTGTTTATCGGATTATGGAAGAAGACTGAAAATAAACTCCTTATTTTTAAGAAATGGCATTAAAAAGTAGGTGTTTAAGGGGGGAAATATTATCGTAAACATTGACCACACATTGATCGCTGCATAAGAAAGGTTTTAATATTTGTTAATGGCATTGTGTTAGCTTCCTCTATGCAAATGTGAACAAATTTGCTGTCTCGTGCATTTTAAGCTCGATGCAGTGAGCAATAATGTTGTGGGTGTAACTGGCACGCCATTCTGCTGTTTAGTTTTGTAAATTAGTTAATCAATCCTCAGATTGTTAATCAAGTAAAGTAATAGAGTTATTGTTTGTTTAACAATGAGGATTCTGCCTCCCCTAACTGACTTCCAATGGCACGCCACTGATTTGTATGTCCCATTCCGTTGTGTTCCTGTGGTGTGTATAAACCTTATGTCTGCACTGCAGAGTTGCTGCATTGTCAGGTTATTTTGCTATTAAGCAACCGGTCAATTTATGTCTTCTGGAATAAAACCTTTATCGTTTACGGTAATTAAGCATACCCATTTTGATAGCAAAATATGTGATTAGTCTTTGGAACATTATTAATGGGAACAAACTCCAGAGCCTTATTATCAGCCTTCAGAATTAGGACTGTATTCCTGTCAACCTGCCTTTCCAGTTTGTTCCTCCGCCCAGTTTATTAGGAATGCCTCCCAGGAATGAGACTGCATTCCTGCTAAACTCTTTGGACCAGCTGTATGATAGTCCAGGCTTGGCGGGAATGAACATCACCAGGCCTCAGCCCTGGGATGCTTCTTGCCACTCTTAGCCTCACCACTCCATATTACCTAATGGACCTATGTTCATCCAGTTCTGGGCTTCGGACCCTCTCCTGTTGTTACGCTATCCCGATCAATAAATACCCTCATTGGATAGTACCCTGAATTTGCATCTGGTTCCAATCTGGATGCGCAATATGGTACATACATTGTGAATCAGTACATAAAAATGATTAGAAAGACAAATATTAATGGCATTAGACATTGTTTATTGAATGACGTGAGTATTATTAATGTGTTGTACTTCACAGAGTTGTGTTTAATGTTTACGGAGTCCTCAAAGTGAAACAAAATGAAGTCACTAATTTTGTCTTACAATAAAAAGCTAGGGCTACACCCTGTATGGGAAGGGCACCGCGGCATGTATCACTGCATTTCTCTAATGTCCTTGCTTTGGCTCTGATGTGTGATTTTTACCATGTTTCACCATTGGTGGTCCCCCATTTCATGGCTGACTTGAGTGAGTCATACCCATTTATACCTCTGGGCGTTCATCAATGATGGGAAATTATCTTTCGCCTACATTTGTTTAGATGTATTTTTATTTATTTATTTATTTACAACCCCAATTCCAAAATAGTTGGGACAAAGTATAAATTGTGAATAAAATCAAAATGCACTGACTTTCAGATCACGAGCCAATGTCTTATTTACAATAGAAAATAGATAACATTTCAAATGTTGAAATTGAGACATTTTACATTTTTATCCACAAAATGAGCTTATTTCAAATTTTCTGGCTGCAACAGGTCTCAAAAAAGTTGGGACACAGGCCAGAGAGGGCTGAGAAAGCAATTAATATATAAGAGAATCAGCTGAAAGAACATTTAGCAAGTCATTAAGTTAACTGGCATCAGGTGTGAAGTTGGCTATAAAAGGGATTTCTTAGAGAGGCTGAGTCTCTAAGGAGTAAAGATGGCCAGAGGCTCTCCAACCTGTGAAGGCTTGCGTAAAACATTGTGGAATACTTTAAAAACAATGTTCCTCAACGTCAAATTGCAAAGGCTTTGAAGTTCTCATCATTGACAGTGCATAACATCATCAAAAGATTCAGAGAAAAAATCTCTGTGCATAAGGGACAAGGCCGACCCTGGATGCCTGTGATCTTCGGGCCCTCAGACGCCACTGCATCACTCACCAGCATGATTTTCTCATTGACATTACTAAATGGGCCCAGGAATAGTTCAAGAAACCACTGTCTGTAAACACAGTTCGCATGCCATCCACAGATGCCACCTAAAACTCTATCATGCAAAAAGGAAGCCATTGTTCAGCTTGTTCCAGAAGCACCGCTGTGTTCTGTGGGCCAAGGCTCATTTGACATGGACTGTAGCAAAGTGGCAAAGTGTCCTGTGGTCAGACGAGTTCAAATTTGACATTCTTGTTGGATATCATGGGCGTTGTGTCCTTCGGACTAAAGAGGAGAAAGACCACCCCTCCTGTTACCAGCACACAGTTAAAAAGCCAGCATGGTGTGGGACACTCGCATGTTTTAAAAAGCACCATGAATGCTGAAAGGTATATAAAGGTTGTAGAGCAACATATGCTCCCCTCCAGATGACATCTATTCCAAGGAAGGCCTTGAGTATTTCAGCTGGACAATGCAAACCCACATACTGCAGCTATTACAACAGCATGGCTTCGTAGTAGCAGAGTCCGTGTGCTGAACTGGCCTGGCTGCAGTCCTGATCTTTAACGGATTGAGAACATTTGGCGCATAATTAAATGAAAAGTCCGTCAAAGGAGACCCTAAGCTCTCCAGCAGCTGGAAGTCTGTATTAAACAAGAATGGGATCAAATTCCAATGGCTAAACTCAAGAAACTTGTCTCCTCAATGCCCAGACGCCTCCACTCTATGTTAAAAAGAAGAGGGGATGCTACACCATGGTGAACAGGCCCCTGTCCCAACTTTTTTGAGACCTGTAGAAGCCATCAAATTTGAAGTGAGCTCATTTTGTGAATAAAATTGAAAAATTTCTCACTTTCTACATTTGCTATGTTATTTATGTTCAATTGTGAATAAAATACTGGCAGGTGTGATTTGAAAGACAGTTTTTTGATTTTATTCACAATTTACACTTTGTCTCAACTATTTCAGAATTGGGGTTGTATTTGTCATAATAAAAAGTTTGGTTGTTAAATCTCCATTAGAACATTCTCTTAAGAACATCCTTCCACAATTTCACACAACAAGCCCTTTGCGCAGAGGAGCAGATATTAAAGGCTAGTGTCTGAAGACCTGCTCAACTGATGCATTCAGTTCCAGTATCGTAACAATATGGAGTACACGGTGAATGTATATTGAATATTTACAAATAAGCAGCGCCTATAAAATATGAAGAATATAAGTCCCACCACTGTTGCCGAGGAATTATATTAATTAAGCTCCTCTGCCAAGCTTGATCTGCAAACAGCCAAACATATTTGCCAATGGCATCCGTCCAGCAGTCGATAAAAATTATATTTCACCACAAAAAAAAAAAAAAAACAAAGAAAAACATTGGTTTCTGTCGTAGGTGCAAGCTAAAGCCGCAATAGCCCAAAGGTATGGCAATTTTTTTTTAAAAATCAGTTTTCTGATTTAGGTTTAAAATCCAAGAAAAGTATAGTTTTCCCTTTAAGCAATTTTTTAATTCTCTGTATTTGTTTAACAACTTCAATATTGAATTTTCTTGATGCTTTTTTATGTTTGAGGTCCTTTCCAGCTAGCAAGCACCTCTGCTCTGGATCTGCCCCGGTTCTGAGCCGGATCAGCTGGAGTCGGCACAGAGCCGGGGCAGATCCGGAGCAGAGGTGCTGGCTATATGGGTTATTCTGTACTAAAATTCTGAAAATAAACTGAAATAAGATGAAATTCTAAATGCTATGATTGTGTTGTTTCATTTATTTTTCCACTCTTTGTGATGCTGAAATCTTGAATGTAAAGCTTTATATTCGGTAATAAATATTTAGATTTGGCTTTGGCCAAAGGTTTGATCGATTTTATGGGGTGGAAAAATCATCATAAACAGTACCATAAATACAAAATTTATGAAGCACATAAAATACAGTTTTTGCTGAGACTGGTTCAGACATGGGATTGATTTCATTTTGTTGAGATTTTTATGGCTGTATGTTCCATGGTTATAAGCAATTATTGCAGCAATATTGGCATTATTCGGCCCTGCCAGAACCATGCCAGTATCCTTATCTTTGTTTGAAGAATTGGCACTTGGCAATGTGCTGCTGGTTAGACCTCTTGGGTGGCACGGTGGTACAGTGGTTAGCACTACCGTTTCACAACAAGAAGGTTGTGGGTTTGAAAATGTTAAAATCCGCGGTATAATTTTTGGGTGGGACAAATGCGCCGGTCTCCAATAATGGAGGGGACACATCTCCCCCATCCCCCCAGCGGTGCCTTCGCCCATGCTGTGGGTTTTTTTTTTTTCAATAGCATGAGGCTATTGTACATTGCATCACAGTTATGAGACTTTTTTCTTCATATGAATGACAACATTCAACATCAATATGTCTCTTGAATATTCTGAAATGATGTAGCTTATGAGATGGGACGGATTTCGTAAATTACTTTGTGAGGCTTGTTAACCAATAAAGTACATGAGACCATGCTGTTGTAAGCGTCGGCAAGGAGGCCAGGAAAAGGTGGATTTAGTCGTATGTGTTTCACTATAGATCAATACTAGACTGAATGTTCAAGGAGCCAGGCAAAAAGTTGAAGAAGCTTGTTTTATTCTTCTCAACCTACAACAAGAAAGTTTGATAGGTTGGAAATTACACACGCAAATAAAAGTGTTTCTTTAAACTGGACACTATTAGAACTTGCATTATCTAAATATACCAAAACCACCTATAATGTTAATACCATTACCAGCACCTCATGTTATAACCATAACCCGATATTAACACCACCATCAATTCCAGATATTATTGTACATGTTTATATCCAAAATGTATATCGTGTGACTCCTCCATGTGTATATTGTGTAATTCCTCAATGCTCAATGTCCAATATTATGATTTAATGCTATATAATATCAATAACCCAATGTGGTTAATTTTAATACATACTAAAAAAACCTGCTGTTCAAAACTGTAAAATCTTGCATCCATCGCAGCTATTCCAACAGGTCAACAAACACAGCGACAGGATGCAGCATCTGAAACAATGATTTCCTGTGTAAATCCTCAATTCCATTATATTCAGGGGTGAAGGTTGCTGCGATGACATTCATTATGCCTCATGATCATCTTCATCCACATTTTCATCTTCTTTATCCACGGGGACCAAAAGAGCAAGTCTTTGGACAGCTCGTGTCACCACAGTGTCCGGAGCTCCATGATAACAACTGTTAGGCTCCCCAGGCTTGAAGTTCTTGTAAGCCCCTGAGACCCGATGCACTTGCCCATCTTGACCTGGGAGGGTCTTTTTACCAGCCATTGACTTTTACCAGCCTGTACTCACCCCTCAATGTGTTCTTGTCCCAAGTGAGTAAGATATCTCCTGGTTTGAGATTCCTTTCAAGTCTATACCACTTGGATTGTCGAACAAGACTAGGGGCATATAGCTCTCACCACCTGGACCAGAATGCATCCACAACTGAGGTTACCAGCTGAAAGCGAATTACAACGCTGCCTCCTGGATTTCTTGCTCTTGTTCTTTCAAGTAACAACGAGTTTGGCATGAACCGATTGACACCAGAATCTGTCGATGTGCTGAGTCCTAATGGGTGTTCATTCATCATATTTGCGACTTCATAGGACACAGCAAGATATTCAGCAGCTGATAAGTGCTGACCGTGCACAGCAAACTTAATGAATTTCTTTGCAGTTCCAACCCAGTGACTCCACGGCACTCTGGTGTCACGGACTGTCTGCTGGTCCAAATATCCATCTTGTGCCAGATTGGGTGCCCTCTTTGATCAGCTGTTCCCTGTCCATTCCACTCTAAGCTTGTTGTACTTCCCTTTCTGCTCCGACCAGTTGGGAACCAGGGTCACTCTAAATGACTGATGGCCACACACGTATAGGCCTATGCAAAAAATAGCTGAAAGCCAGAAGGAAATGGCTGTTGTTGTATCCAAAAACACATTCAATGTGAATGGCTCTTGATGTCATATCTGTAAAGAGCAGGAAGTAACACTTCCCAGTGGTTTGCTTCTGGACTTTTCCTCTTACGGGGAATGGTTCCAAGAGGTCAATCAAGCAGTGGTCGAATGAAGGGCCAGGCTTGAGGCGAGCCTCCGGTAACTGTCCAATGGATTGCTTCATCATCTCTGCCTCTTGGAGTTTACAAGCTTAGCACTGGTGCTTCACAGATTGAGCCAATTTATCTCCATGAAGTGTCCAATACTTCTCATGAAACTTGGCGAGCATGCCATCTCTTCCAAGGTGCCCCCTTTCATGAGCTTCGTTCATCAACAACCTCGTCAGAGCATGCCGTGTGGGTAACAGGATTTAGGGGTTATCATTGTTCATCATAGGATTGAACTTAACCATTCTCCCCCGACCATACAGAGGCCCTCAGGTCCCATCATCGATTTGAGGGATCGATATCTCAATTTTTCTTTCTCAGAGTCCTGTGACTGTTGTGAGTGGATTTCAGTCTGAGCAAATTTTGCCAACAAGGATTCAGCATGCCTTATTAAATCTGGTGTGAGGTATTTAGTTTGACCATCCAAAATTGATTTTCACCGCAACATGCTTAGAATTCTAGCCAACACCAACTTCGCAAGGCCAGCACTGCTGTATCGCTCTAAATCTAGCGGGAACTCCTGAGCAGTAGAAAATTCATTGATCATGCAGGTCTTTTCACCAGGCAACTTGACATCATTCTGTTTTCCAAACTTCAACTCCCACTGTGGGAAACATATCAGGACCATTCCACCATGTAGAGTTGGGGTCAATGACATTTGAGTCCTTGCCTCGTGTCAACCAATCAGCCGTGTTCTGGTTTCCAGGAATCCAGGCCCACTCCTACATTTTGCCTCTGGTAGCAGCTTGAATTTCCCCGATTCATGGTGCAACATGTTTAGCACCATTTAAGGGTCAACGAGAAGAAGGACTCACTTGAGTTTGAATCGCATCTCTGATTCAATGACCTGTCTGCCTCATTCAGAGAGAAAAGCTCCATTCAATTCCATTCAGGGGGTTGTCACTTTGTGCAGTGGAGCGATGCGAGATTTGGCCATGATTAAACGGCACCAGTACCTTCCATCTTGTAGTTGCCATCTGAAATATGCAGCAAAACCATATGCAGTTTCACTTCCATCACTCTACAAAATCAACAATGGATCACCAACTGCATCCTCTGGAGTCAAACTTCAGGGAAGACAGCGTAGAGAGGCTGGCAGAGGATCATCCCATCCAAAGTCCAATTCCCAGATTTTTCTCAACAGTTTCTTTGCTTGTATGGTGAAAGGACTTGCTAATCCTATGGGATCATATATTGTCATAACTTGCTGAAGAACTATCCGCTTAGTGAGGGTTGCAAGGATTGATCCTGGAATTTCCCCTTCACGTATGTCCGGCTCAGTTTGGATCCCGTGACGCTTGGGTGAAAAATTCAGGTTCACATGGTGGGTAATGGTCTCTTCCACAGTTCGCCAAGTAACACTCAGCACTACAGTTTCTTCTTAATTCCCTTTCAACAGCTTAGCCACAGGGACTACTGCTTTGGTATTTAGAGCAGTTTCATCACCAGTCATTTGCCAGCATTTGATTCCAAATCCTCCCAGGGCTAGAAGCTCTTCAGTGTCTCTCTCTAGTGATATGGCCATTTGTTTGGATTCCACAGAGTCAATTAGGTCATCTACATAACTGGAACAAATGAAAAATTCTGCTACTCTGGGAAACTTGTCCATGTTCATCTCTGCAGTGGCTTTCAAGGCTTCCACTGCTATCTCCGAAGCTGGGCAATCTCCCGTGTTTACAAGTTCAATGAGATACACATCAAGCTGTTTGGTTGAGTCTAGGTCTCTCCAGAGAAATGAGTGACAGTGTCTTTCGGTGGGTGGGAGAAATATGGAATGAAACATTTTTCGGATGTCACCGACAATGGCCACAGTCTCCTCACACCATCTAAGCAAGATTCCCAAGATATTGTTAGCATAGCTGTCAGGTCCCTTTGCTAGGCATTCATTCAGAGAAATACCTTTGTACCTTTGGCAAGAATTGAATACAATTCTTACTGATGTGCTTCCTGATTTAGGACTTGCAACAGCCAAGTGGAACAAATAAAATACGGGGCCTCTACTCTCCTTCATCTCTTCTTCTGAGATCATCCGTGCCACGCCTCTTGCAATCATGTCTTGTATTTGTTCTGAATAAGAAGATGCCCACTTGGGATCCTTTTCAAGAGCACGTTCAACTTTGTTCACTGTTGCCCCTGCAGAACGGTTGTTGTAGGGTGGTGATTTTGAATCGATCAGCTATGGTTATGACGTGATCCAAAGATTAGCTTCTCTCTCATAGGTTAATCCACCCTTTATCCGATCCAATTCCTGCTGTTCAACAAATGAGTATGTATGTCCTACCAATGGGCATTTCCCACATTTACATGATCCACATTTGGGTTCTGAAGATGTGCCCATTTCCTCTCCAACTATGAAAGGGCCAATGGTATGTTCTTGAGTACTCACAGAGCTGAAGGCACTTAGTCAGCACAAGTATCATCAGTGGGGCATTCACCGAGCCAGTCAATGTTTTCCATTTCCTTAGTACTCTGAAGAGTCGATTCAGCTGAATCTTCTGAGCTATGGTGTACAAGTGGTATTTCCTTGTCTGGACTGTCATACACAGGGTAGTGTCTCTGTGGTTGTTCACACATTAGGTGTTGGCCTAGTGCACAAACCATCGTGTGACTGCAGGCAGTGGAACCATGGATAACCCATGCACAATTTGTGCTTTTCTTTGTGCTCTCAATAAGCTCTTTGCGAGTCCCTTGGATGCATAATCCAAGCTTTCCAGTCATAATGCTTAAATTCCCACCAGAAGAGGCAAGTTCCTTTTTTAGGATGCAGACTAAAGAAGTCACTTACAATTAGAATATCTACAGTAGAGGCCTGACGTTGGGGAGACAAGGGGTCAAACTTCGGGAATAACTTGGTCACTGTATCAAGATTGAATTTTGATACCTCTGATTTCATTCATGCCATAAGCTTCAACTACAACTATCTCTCCTTCGGTGGTTTTGAGTGGGACATCATAAACAGAAGTGGGTACAGTCGTTTCCACATTTCCCATGGTTGTTACTTCCAAATTTAGTTTCCTCTTTCGCTTCAGTCTCAGTTAGTTGGCACACTTGAACATGATGTAAGATGCATCAGATCCTCCATCTAGGAATACACACACTTCCTGCATTGTACCAACAACAGGCATTGCTCAATGGGACACAGTGCAACTAACTGTGATCTTGCAGTGTAGGTTGTAGTCTTGAGGCAAGTGTCCTCTTCTTCATCTGAGACAGCATCCTGCTCTATGATAGATGCTGAGTTAGACCTCTGTTTAGGGCTATGAGGAGTTCTTGCACACAACATCTTGTTATGAAGCTTGCCACATGTTTCACAATTGTTCTCCCGGCATGATCCACCTTTGCGTTTAAGAAAGCAGCAGAAGCATGCAGATGCCCTTCGAAGTATATTGTACTTCTCCTCGATACTAAGCTTCGCAAAGGCATTACACTCAAGTGTTGAATGGCTCGCAGCAGGATGCATGATGCATGATGCATCTGTTAAGAGCCCTGGTCTCACTTGCTTCCTCTGTATGCCTAATCATCACACTTTTCCTGCTGGATGTTGTCCGTCTTGCAGGTATGGACATAGTGTCAGCTATTGGGGCCATAGCTGCTCTCTCATTTTCCAGGAAAGCCATATATTGGAAGAATGGCTGTAACTTGTCCGCTACATCAAGAGTTCTGTATTTTCTGTTCCATTTCATTTTGATGCTCATTGGTAGTAAGTTGTTGATGTGGTCAACATCTCTAACAGTAACACACTGACCCAATTCATGGTTCAAGTTGTGTATGGACGTCTTCAATCTTGTTTATGAAGGAGACCAAGCTTCGGAAATCCTCTCCAGGTTGTTCCAGACCATAGAGAGTCACCAAGGCAGCACTGATGCAGGCACCTGGGTCATCATACACATTCCCATCTTCTGCCATGTTCTTTGGATTGCCCCAGGTTTGGTGCTGTTCACACTCTGGATCAGGACATCTGCTGGGGCTTTGACATGACGCTTCAATTTGTATGCCAGTGTCTGTTCACCAGAATATGCAGATTTAGCAAAATGCTTAAAAACTGTCTTAAACTCTGGCCAGTGTCTCCTGTCCCTATAGAAATCTGGCAGCTACACTTTTCTGATGTGATGCTGAGAAGATGTAGAAGATGGGGCCATGCTCAGATCAAAGAAAGGAGAAGAATGTCCAGCAAATGGATTCGTGGAGCCCATAAATAGGTAAGAACTTGGAGTATGGCTGGATGCACCTCCTATGCTTTAATGGATGGGATTTCTTGGTGTTTGATACATTCGCCCATAATTCCCAGCAGACAGTGTAATCGAACAAACAAGTTGTGATGGCATGGTTCCAATTTGAGGCAGAAAATTGGGACTGCTATGTAGAGGCATACCTCCAAAGGTTTGTGGTGTGTTATAGGAGTATTTGCTCCCCAGGGATGACAGACTACGAGGAATTGAGTGTAACTGCATGTTGAGTGACTGTGTTGTGAGCAAACTAGTCTGTGTAAAAGAACTAGCATTGAGCATTCCTTGAGCACTACCAACAACTGTATAGACTGTAGTATGAGTTCTAACATTGTTGATATTCAACTGAGTGCTGGTGGATGTGATTTGAGGTGCAACATTACCTGCACTAACGCTGCCTGGCACACATACTGGGTTCTGCACTGTGTGAGTTGATGCTGGAGCAGTGGACTATAAAGAGAGTAGAGTTAAGTTTGTTGTAACAGTAATAGAAATAACCTGGGTGACTGCTGCTCCGGTGGGTGTACTAATGTAATGAGCTGGAAACAGGTCCCTGCACACTGACGCCAACTGTTTGTGGGTTAAAAATGGGTGTCATATTACAAAATCCAAAACCAGTGAAGTTGGCACGTTGTGTAAATCGTAAATAAAAACAGAATACAATGATTTGCAAATCATTTTCAACCTATATTCAATTGAATACACTGCAAAGACAAGTTACTTAATGTTCAAACTGGTAAACTTTGTAATTTTTGGCAAATATTAGCTCATTTGGAATTTGATGCCTGCAACATGTTTCAAAAAAGCTGGCACAAGTGGCAAAAAAGACTGAGAGAGTTGAGGAATGCTCATCAAACACTTATTTGGAACATCCCACAGGTGAACGGGCTAATTGGGAACAGGTGGGTGCCATGATTGGGTATAAAAGCAGCTTCCCTGAAATGCTCAGTCATTCACAAACAAGGATGGGGCGAGGGTCACCACTTAGTGAACAAATGCGTGAGCTGATTGTCAAACAGTTTAAAAACAACATTCCTCAACAAGCTATTGCAAGAAATGTAGGGATTTCATCATCTCCGGTCCGTAATATCATCAAAAGGTTCAGAGAATCTGGAGAAATCACTGCACGTAAGCGACAAGGCCGAAAACTAACATTGAATGCCCGTGACCTTCGATCCCTCAGGCGTAACTGCATCAAAAACCGACATCAGTGTGCAAAGGACATCACCACATAAGCTCAGGAACACTTCAGAAAACCACTGTCAGTAACTACAGTTCGTCGCTACATATGCAAGTGCAAGTTAAAACTCTACAATGCAAAGCGAAAGCCATTTATCAACAGCACCCAGGAACGCCGCCGGCTTCGCTGGGCCCAAGCTCATCTAAGATGGACTGATGCAAAGTGGAAAAGTGTTCTGTGGTCTGACGAGTCCGCATTTCAAATTGTTTTTGGAGACTGTGGATGTCGTGTCCTCGGACCAAAGAGGAAAAGAACCATCCGGACTGTTATAGGCGCAAAGTTCAAAAGCCAGCATCTGTGATGGTATGGGGGTGTATTAGTGCCCAAGGCATGGGCAACTTACACATATGTTGCCATCCAAGCAACGTCTTTTTCATGGACGCCCCTGCTTATTTCAGCAAGACAATGCCAAGCCACATTCTGCACGTGTTACAACAGCATGGCTCCGTAGTAAAAGAGTGCGGGTACTAGACTGGCCTGCCTGTAGTCCAGGCCTGTCTCCCATTGAAAATGTGTGGCGCATTATGAAGCGTAAAATACGACAACGGAGACCCTGGACTGTTGAACAGCTTAAGCTGTACATCAAGCAAGAATGGGAAAGAGTTCCACCTGAAAAGCTTCAAAAATTGGTCTCCTCAGTTCCCAAACATTTACTGAGTGTCGTTAAAAGGAAAGGCGATGTAACACAATGGTAAAAAGGCCCCTGTGCCAACTTTTTTGCAATGTGTTGCTGCCTTTAAATTCTAAGTTAATGATTATTTGCAAAAAAAAAAAAAAGTTTCTCAGTTTGAACATTAAACATCTTGTCTTTGCAGTGTATTCAATTTAATATAAGTTGAAAAGGATTTGCAAATCATTGTACTCTGTTTTTATCAACAATTTACTTAACGTGCCAACTTCACTGGTTTTGGGTTTTGTAGATAAACAAAGCATACTGGTATCAGAACTTCTACCTGCAGCTGACTTTCTGGCCAATGATGCTATCTTTAGGTGCAAATCAGTTCTTTTCTCATCAGCCTTTCTAACTAAATCGTCAACAGAATCAGCAAGTTTGTCATCAGATATGATAGTGTTCATCTTATCTAGATTCTCCAACATGCCATTTACACAGGGATCAATGTCACTCTGTACACTCCAACATCATTATGTCATCACTAGTGCCAATAGTAATTTTAGCACGATCCAATTCCAGAGAGTCTCTTCATGGAAGACACTAGTCTGTCTTTACGTGGTTAAGCAGCAAGTTCCAACTGGTCAAGTTTATATCGTTCCAGAACAGTTTTAGCCTCATTGTATTTATCACACACTTGTTTATAGTTGCCAGAATCTGGGTCGGTTTTACCATTGTCTTCTGCAGCTTGTAGATAATCTGCATTTGCAGCAAGAAAGTCATGTATGGCAGTCTCGAGCCAGACTGCCAGAGCAGTAATCACATCTGAAGAGACTGCACCAATCAAATATTTAGCTGCAGTTGTTACCCCTTGCTTGGCCTGTTAACGATTCTCCTTGGCATCCTCGAAATCCGACATTGAGATGTACCCCACTAGAATAGTTATACAAAGAAATCTGCCAGCATATATTAAATCACAGCTTATAGAAGGCAGTTAATGAATACACACAGTATACATGGGTTTCAGCAACAAGGGTATGAGAGCTCTCCGTATCCTGAGTACAAAGTTCAATTATCACATCAGTCAGTATGCAATATCCGTTGGGAGCATGCATGTAGCTGAAATACCTTGTGGAGGAAAGTCTTCACGTAACGTTTGGACTTGAACAGTTCTCCCATTGAGATGTCTCAGTACAGGTCAATACTAGGCTGAATGTTCAAGGAGCCAGGTGTAAAGTTAAAGAAGCTTGTTTTATTCTTCTCAACCTTCAACAAGAAAGTTGGATAGGTTGGAAATTACACACACATAAATTAAAGTGTTTCTTGAAACTAGACACTATTAGAACTTACATTATGTAAATATACCAAATCCACCTATAATGGTAATACCCTTATCAACATCTCATGTTATAACCCGAAATTAAACACCTCTGTCAATTCCAGATATTATTGTACATGCGTATATCCATAATGTATATAGTGTGACTCCTCCATGTGTATATTGTGTAATTCCTCAATGCTCAATAGTAAGATCTAATGCTATATAATATCAATAATCCAACGTGTTACATTTTAATACATACGCTTAACCTGCTGTTCAAATCTGTAAAATCTTGCGTCCATCGCAACTACTCCAACAGGTCAAGCACAGGGACAGGATGCAGCGTCTGAAACAATGATTCCCCGTGTAAATCCTCAATTCCATTACAGGATGTTTTATTGTGCCGACCGTGAAAGCGAGAGGCATACACAAAAGAGGAATTGCGATTCCAAAAACAAACAATTAGTAATACAAACAAGGCATTGACACTGAAGTAGTTCTATTACAATAATAGTAAAAGAAAAATGGAAAAGAGGTTTGTGAGGTACGGTTCAGGAACCACTCGCGAGAGACAGAAATCCAAGAAAACGTATGCCTTATTGGAGTCCGAGTCAAAGTTAAAAAAACACAGGAATTGCCAAGCCACAATACCAAATACAAAAGCAGTGTCGACTAGACAGGCAGGGGTCAGAACCAGTAAGACAGATGAGCAGAGGTACAAAAACGATAGGCAAAAAGTCGTAGTCGATGAACGAAGCCAAGGGTCATACACAGGGCATCCAAACACAGAAATCATGGTCATACAAAAATGGGTCGAAATCCAGAAAGACAAAAATAGAAAAAAGGCAAGGGCAAGAATCAAAGTCGAACAGTCCAGTAGAAGAGAAACAATATTCAATGGCATACGAGGCGATCTGCACAAAGAAGTATTGATCAACATTCTGACAAGAGCTGTGAGTGAAAAGACTGCTAATATACACACAGGGAAGGTCAATGCTATACAGGAATCAGGTGTAGAGAATCAGACTAATTACAATGGGAGAATCACGAGGGAAGCCCTAACCACGGAAATAGGCGAAAGACAAAACACGAACGGGAATCACACGAACAGCGTATGACATTTAAACAGCTTCAGTCCAGGAGTTCTACGAGCACAGATAACGAGCGCAGGAGAGTGATTAAGCTTGTGCGAGAGTTCTCGCTGAAGCTCAGGAGAGGACAGAAACACTCTAAGAGGCGAAGTATAGAACAGGGCGATTGTGGAGAGGGAATTAGTCTAAATTAGTTGCAGTACAACTTTACATATTAAACTAGAGTGCTCGTTAGTAAGTTAGTAACCTTATATACATGGATTAGTTGTGTTAGTAGACTATGATACAAAAAACATATGTTAGTCTTGTTAGTAATCAGAACAGAAAGGCGAAGGAATAAAATGAGAATCGAAGGAATATTTCAACACCGGAATTCATTTAAATCACCCAAAGTCAGTGGGCACGCAGACAGGGAAGATGGACTGAACCAATTTGACCACAAGACAGGGGAGACAAGTGCAATGGAACTGAGAAATGGAATGAACCAAAAACCTGAGTATTAAAATAACCAAAAAGAATAAATGAAAGACAAAATCATGAACACAGAACCTGAACATAAACATGACAACAAGGCAGAATCACAACAAGGTTCCATAAATTTATTAGTGCTGGAACTTCACGACACTTCTAACAATGGTTTGATATAGCAATCAAAGCTACACAAACCGGGACGGGACTATGGCAAAGCTATGCCATGATATACACGCTGCTGTCACTCAGCGGAGTTAAGGAACAGATGATTCCAGTTGACTGATGAGTGTGGCTGCACTCCAGGTCTTAATTGGCCGGTGTGCTGGACCGTAGAAGGCGAGACCTGCCAGCTATATTGTGAAAGGGCGTCCTTAGGACCAGTGCTGAGCAGAGTGACGAAAAAAGGATGGTAATGATCCAAATAGCCAAAATGCTAAAATTTCACTACTTTCACCAACTTCATCTCTCATTTCAGCATTTTTCATGCAGCTGAAAAAATAATGCTGAAATGATAGGTGGAAGTCTGTGAAAGTTTCAAATTTTGTTGCATCCTAATGATGTAATTTCAATTATATAAATGTAACCAATGGGAAATCCCTTTGTCATTATATTTTCTTAATTGTTATTACCTCCGTCAAAGGAGGTTATGTTTTTGCTGATTTAGTTTGTCCATCTGTCTGTTTGCGTACAAGATAACTCGAGAAGTAATGAACAGATTTTTCAGAACTTTTGTGGGTGGGTTGCTATTACATCAGGGATGGACCCTATTGATTTTGGCCGCAATGAGTCAAATAAAATGGCGACCATGGCAACCATCTGGAAATCCTATGTTGCAGATATCTTAAATTACTTATGAGCCGTGTTCACTCCGCAAGATTTCGACTGATGGAGGTTTGCATTCTCTGAGTGCTTTTAGTATGTCATGCATTTGTCTTGATTATTTGATTATTCCCTGAATTATTACTTTGACTGTTAATCAGGATTAAACTTAAATAGGAACACATTGAAAACAGTCATGAAGTAAAAGGTACAGTTACTCAAGGCCTTCTAAACATCTGACGGAACACCACTGATACCAGATAACCATAATTTAATGTGGCTATGAAGGCAGTGGACTGGGCTATGACTAAAGCTACTAATGACCTTTGAATAGGTTTTCAAGCGTGTTTTACTAATTTGTTATTATTTATATCAAACCCTCAGATTCAGAATGAAATTAGGCAGTTCGTATTTTCATTCTTCTTTTACATAGTGCATATCACCTAATATCTCAGAATCACAAGTTTTCTGGACTCTGGTATATTTAAATAATAACAAAGTCTAACTAGTGTTACGTTTGCTGACGGGCAAAAGTGCTGTCTCCTCAAAGTGGCTGGACCTATGAGGATGACCGGTTTGACACTAGAGATAACATAGTGAAAATTTTCCAAATGTTAGAATTTAAAAACAATTTGTTTTTGCTTCAAAGTTGTACAGATTTAGTCGGGTCTCAAACCATTGGTCTTTCTGACATGGGTGTCCCTACCACGAGTGTAAACTCTGGTCAGCATAGCCCGCAGGGTCAAAGAGACACACAAGCCACCACGCCACGACAAGGCACTGTAAAGGAGGCTAAGAGGCTGCAATAGGATTGACGTTGATGTTAAAAACAAGCGAGGATGGTGGCAAATCAGCAAGTACATCTAAAGGACAACCCCGCCAAGTGGCTCAAAGAAAATACAAAAACTTGCAGCACGCTTAAAAAAATGTATTAGTTTACGGTGCACATCCAATGGCAGTAATCTTATTCACGACAGAAAGAAAGGGTGTCGCATCAAACTTCCCACATTTATTTCAATGGAAGTGGAAGGAAATATTTTTCTCACGCCAGAGCGAAAGTGAAAGACCTTTGATCGAAACCGAAATATCTTTAATACATACTGAAATTCAAAAGCTTCTAGTTTAAAAAGTAAAATTTATTTTAAAATTCTGTTCGAGATCATTTGCTCAGGAGAGTCTTTAGGTTCATATGTGTAATTTTCAGAATTTTGTAACGAGCAGTTTTTACAGAGAAGATTTTAGAAAATGGAAGGGTCATCAATCCAAGATGCCTCTCTTTTGGTGACTGGGTCACCACGACGCGATATAACTGATATATTGTCGAAAGCGGCGTTCAGCCCAAACTCACTCGATATATCGCGGCGTAGTGACCCAGTACAAAGAGAGGGACAGAATAGGTCATTGGATTGCAAGAATGGAGAAAGACAGCGGAATTTGGAAGTCTGAGGATTTTGCAGATTTTGTCTTGGTGAAAGAAATGCGAGGATGATGGCAAACCAGCAAATTATATCTAAAGGCCAACCCTTCCAAGTGGCTCAAAGAAAATACAAAAATTCACAACACGCCTTAAAAATGTAATAGTTTCGGACCCTTTCGGGCCTCCTGCTCGAAAAGGCCCTGGCCGATCCGGCCCAAAAGCTTATTGGAACCCCTTCCCATTGGTATGCACCAGCTCACCAAGTTTCATGACAATCGGTAAGAACGCGACACAAAATCGTGCAAAATAATAAGAATAATAATAGTCTGAAACTAGTGTTACATTTGCCCGCGGGCAAAAGTGCGGTCTCCTAATAGTAGCTGGACCTATGAGGATGACTGGTTTGACACTAGAGACAACATAGTGGAAATTTTCCAAATATTAGAATTTAAAAGCAATTTGTTTTTGCTTCAAAGTTGGAAGATCTTTTATACATACTGAAATTCAAAAGCTTCTAGTTTAAAAAGTAAAATTCATCTTCAAATTCTGCTCGAGATCGTCTGCTTAGGAGAGTCTCTAGGTTCATATATGTCATGTTTAGAATTTTTTAAAGAGCAGTTTTTACAGAGAAGATTTTTGAAAATGGAAGGTCATCAGGAGGGGAAAATGCAAAAACTCCAAGATGGCAGCTAAACCACATGACCTCATCGCCATTGACTTTTTTGTTCAGAATGTCATTACGCATCTTTAAAAAAAAATTTCATCGCTCTAGGACCATTTAGAAAATTTTTCCCATGTTAAATTTCGGACCTTTTTGGGCCCCCCTGCTCGGAAAGGCCCAGGCTGATTTGGCCCAAAAGCTTAATGGAACCCCTTCCCTTTGGTATGCACCAGCTCACCAAGTTTCACGACAATAGGTCAAAACGCGAAACATGTAGAAGAGACACAAAACCATGCAAAATAATAATAATAATGATAGTCCGATGAATAAGAACAATACGTCTCTTTCAACTTCGTTGAGAAGACCTAATGACTTTTTGGCTTTTGTTGCCTTTATGGCATTTCAAAACTGAGCATATCATCCGAAGTAGCTTGAATCTGAAGAATAGCTTCAGAGTCATTCCCGCATCTACTATCTGCTTACAGGTTTCTCTCATGATGCGTATCGACTCGACTTGGAGCGAAAGATTCCCGTCTCTCTCCCTCGTGTATACTGTGAACTCTATAGGATTTGCGGTTATTATAGTGAGACATCTACATTATGTATAGAATTTATACTAATGTTGGTTCGTATGAACATGCGTGGTGCGTATTTTATTGGACTAGGGAGTTCAGGTGCGATGCACTGATAGAAATGTAACTGTAACTTGAGATTAAAGGTCAGTCAGGTTGTAAATTTCCTCTAAACTAACTACATGACCCATAATGCATTATTCTACGTACGTAGATACTGTCACAACGAAGTGCGGACGTGTGAATTGAGCAGCCGTGAATGGGTTGAGGGTGGCGTTGAAATGGATTTGTGGTGAGTGTTTTCATGACATAAACTAGATTTTCGTGTTCCAATGGGTATTTTCTAGCTTGATTCATAATATTGACAATTTATCCGTAGTCTTCATGTTGTCTCCCCAGGATTTAATGAAACCGTCGGGACTTCTTTTCGGAAACAAGTGGTTGCTTCGACCAACGTAACGGTAACTTGGCAAAACTTGTAGTTGGAGGCTACGCGTGAACAAAAACAGCATCTTCAGCTTCTTAGCCTGCTAGCTAGCTTGCTAAGTTACTGAAAATGCCCCGGAGTAGCATGGCGTCCCTCATTGAGAGAATAGCTGGAAAAGCCAGCATTACTTTTAAAAATTATGACCCGTCTGCAATCGGAAATAACGAGGTGTTCTTAAAACACCAAGGTGAACTCCGCAACCTGCTTACTCAACTAAGGGCGTCAGACCTGAAGATAAAGCAAAGGAAAATTAAAAGCTCTTCAAAGTCTCAACCCCACAGCCCACCGGTCACGTATATGCATATATGCGAGACCAAAGTCTTCAGTATGGGAGTGTTTCTGTTGAAGCCTGGAGCTTCTATACCACTGCACGACCATCCGGGGATGAACGGTTTGTTAAAAGTTCTCTACGGCAAGGTCAGAATAAAGTGCTTTGACAAGCTGGATTACCCCCTCGGCGCAGAAAACGAAATACAGTTCAATCCACCACTTCTTCCTAACCAGAAGGAGGCTTTGAGTCGCTCGATACAGCGGTCTGTTGGAGAGTTCACTGGCGACAGCGGTCCTTGCATTTTGACCCCACTGAGTGACAATATTCATCAGATTGATGCGGTTGAAGGACCAGCTGCATTTCTCGACATCCTAGCACCCCCCTACGACCCTGACGACGGAAGAGACTGCCATTACTACAAAGTCCTACAGACAGTTTCAGGAAACGAGGGCAAAAATTCAGGACAACAGACGCAAGAAGAAACGTGGCTCCTTAAAATTCCGCAACCTGATGACTTTTGGTGCGGTGGTGAACCCTATCCTGGCCCAGAGGTTTCCTTTTCATCTTAGAAAAGACGCGGTTAATTTAACTGGCAGCTGCTGACAACATTTCCTTTGTAATTACTGGGCAAGAAGTGATCCATGGAGGACATTGACTGAAGGGAATGATTGATGTGTTAATTTTTTATATTCAAACTTCATCTGGTAGCTTTGAGCTCTGTAATGTGCACTCTATATTATGTCAGTTTTAACATTGAGGCCCTGATTTGCGAGAGTAAATCACGTCAGAGAAGGTCCTGTGTTATTGTATGGCCTGTGCAGGCTGTATTGCTAATACTCTATTCCAATGTGCCTTGACCATACGTATTCAATGTCATAGTGCAAATACCATAACCTTAATATGTTTATTTTACATGAATATGTGTGTACATATGCATAATAGCATCTGTACTGTGTTTTTCTCCCCACAGGTACTTTATATCAACACTACTTTCTTGTACAGTTCCCGTTTTACAGGTGGTACTCTTAGGCAATTTGTTTTCGTACAAAACTTCCATTGGATATGTAATGGTAATAAAAATATGGATATTATCTCAGATTCAGTGCCGCCAAATAAGGGCATTCATTTCAGATGGTTAACAAAGTGATGAGATTTTTTTTATTTTCACTCATATTTGTTGTGTATGCAAATTATCTGAATGTTACCTAATTGTATTTTAACAATGATACTGCTGACCTTCAGGTGTATTGTAATTGCCTTATGTGGTACTGATTAAATTTAGGGTCTTGTTTTAGTCGTTTTTTTTTTTTTTTTTTGGCCTTAAAATGATGGTCAAATGGCTCCAGTGTCCAAGACCGTATTGTTCTTTTGAATGGGCATATGTCAGAGACACCATGGTAATGACGATTGTGTTGTGTTGCACATTATTTGCATCTCCCTGACGACGATGGTCGGGAGATACTATGGTTTAGTTCCGGGCCACCGCTGCAGAGATTTTCTGTTCCGGGCTCTGGAAGCTACAGTTATTACCGGAATTTCTCCAAATTTCACACAGGCGAAGATATTGATTGGACAATGCTCAAGACAGATTTTCGGACGTCCAATATGGCTGCTGGCAGCCATTTTGTCTGAATTTTGGGGATTAGGGAGATACACGACCCAGTCCCTCTGGCGGCCAAGTTATCTAGTTTTATGATAAATGAGATAGAAAATTGGGATATCTCTGCCCTCAAAGATTCGCAGAAGATTGGCCTCAATCTAAAATCATCTCATGCTGGCCTACCAAAGAAAACGGCCAAGCTGTAACAAAAGTTTGTCAGATGTCTACCTTTTCCAAATTACCAGCAACACAAAACCGAAAACATGCCACATTCCCGCTAAACTTCGCACCATAAATCTTTGGTGTTGGTCTTTCTGGTGAAAATGTATCAACTTCGAACTCAAAAAAATCACACAGCCTTGAACAAACCCAGAGACAAACCAAATGAGTTTTCAATTGCGTGAATATAGTTCTTTGAAAAAAGTGGACATCTGGCAAACTAGTTACAGCTTGGCCGTTTTCTTTGGTAGGCCTGTTATGGTAAGATCATTTCGCATGGCTGTTTCTTCCCAATGCTGCAATGACGTTAAGAACTTTTTGAATGAGTTTTTTTTTTTTTCAGGGGGAGTTTCAATCTGCCATTAGGCAGAGGTTGTTTTCATCTGAGCAAAGTATCTGCACTTAGTAGGCTATGTTTATGAATGCTCATGGTTACTTTAGGTGGTCTTAAACCTCTTTTGAGTACTCCACTGTACATTTTCAGTTTTTTTTTTTTTCCTTTTTTTTTTTTTTTTGCCAATTTGTACTTACAAACTTCATTTATGCTGCCGGCTGTTCACTTCATTTGTGGGCAGGATGAGCCATTACTTTGAAGCTTCGGTTTGCTGAACTGAAAAACAAACCATGTTCTGATTGCTTGTTATGATTTTCAGAACCCACTCATATTTACTAAGTCGGGCTTTACTGAGTGTCAGTAAGTTTACATGCACGGTCTAGTCGAATTACGGTGATTGGTCAATTAGGCCATTTAATCAGACTGCTGTCTTTGTCCCAGTATACATGCATGGGAGGAAAACCAATTTATTGACCGAAACATGCCTGTCTCTGCTACGATAGGTGGCGATATGTCCCCTCTCAGCTTTTTCTGGTTGACCTATTACATCCCAGACCAAACAACTGACAAGTTAGCAGGTGGTAAACTGATAGCAGGTTGAGTTACGGCTCTGTACATTTCATACGGGCTGGCTGCTATGCTTTTCATACACTTGAGATGCACGCTATGTCGCTATCTCTGGTGGTTATGGCATTAGCTGAAACTAGGTAGCAACACTGCTGTGCTCTGCTTTGTGCCCTCTACTACCCCAGACTGGGTTTCAGCAAAGCGTGATTGCTAACTAAGTTAACAAACATAGTTCTCCCATCCACAGTCTGTAGTTCAAACTATATAAGTTATCATCTGTGCTTTCAGGACACGCACCCCCAGGCTTCCCTTGCATGTTGGATGCGGGTCAGGAGTAAAGATTAGTGGGAGAGAGTCGTTTGAGTTTTCTGGTGGGGAGTGGAAGGAAAATTTTCAGATGACAATGCAAGTCATTCAATAAATTATGCAGATCAATGGAAGAAGCTATGAGCCCCCAAGGCATGACTGTTCAAGCAACAATACCCTTTCAGATGAGGATTATTTCTGTTCTGTACAAACCTTTTAGTTGGAAAAAGCACAGAGTTGCTGCTAATCAGTTTGATGTTAAGAAGTCCACAAGACTTCCGGGTCAAAGCCCTGCATAACTAACTGTGGATCTTGCGCAGAGCGCACAGTCCAGTTCAGTTCGATTCAGGCGTATACTTGGAGGAATAATAGGAGTAGTAACGGCATTATCTGGGTGTGTCAGTCTGGCTATGAAAAGTTTGATTTGGTGCAATTCCAGTGGGACTAGCATGTTTACGTGTATACTCTTCCAAAAAATAAACTATACTTTGTTTTCAGCATCAATTTATTATACATGAAATGTTTTGACAAATGTGGAAAAGAAAGTGTAATCAATAATTCAATATTTATATAGTTTCTTTTTTGGAAGAGTATATTTTAAAAGTCTGTTAATTGTCGGACTAACAATAATTGGATATTTTCTAACGTCATGTAAATGCACTTATTGACTAGGCATGTAGGTGGAGCTATTTCACTTAATACTCTTGGGGTATTAATAGTTCCAAAAGAACCCCTATGATACCATTGCTGGCATTCTTTGTTGGACAAAATTGTCTGATGCAGTCACTCTTACTACTCTCTTTGTCGAATAAGAGAATTTTATAATGAAGAGATGAAGTGTTGAAGGGATTAGATGAAGTGTTGCTCATAAAGGCTTTGTACAGCATGTATAATGCCTTCATAAATTAGACAATGTCTTGATAAATCATACAAAAGTAAAAGTTTTGTGAAGGATTAAATAACACATCCTTATTCAACTTGTGATGCCAGATGTGACAATGTCACTTAGCTGACAATGTCACCCTTTATAGCATTTAGCCACTAGCTAAGTGACATTGTCAGTTTTATCACATCTGGCATCAAATGCTGAATAAGGAGTTATTTCACCATTTAGAAAGCATGACATTTGCTTGTGTATGATTTATGAAGAAATTGTCTCATTTATGAAGGCATTATACATGCTGTATAAAGCCTTTATGAGCAACACTTCATCTAAAGCGTGACCGGGTTTTCTTATGAACCCTTTTCCTCAAACCTTTTTCTGAGGGTACAGGGTAACTTGGAGGGCTACAAAATATGTTGCAATTTTGATTCTTGATACTTAGTTTTAAAAAAATACTGGGACTGTAAAGTATTAACCTCTTTGTAATGTTGCTATTCCTTTTCAGAACACAATAAATAGGGACTGAAGATACCAAGTTATCAAGTGTTTCATTTGTAATTTTGTCTCATTCCTCTTGAAAACAGGTTTTCAAGTGAGTCCAATTGATGGGTTTCGTCTTTTGTGTTTCAAAGAGTGCCTCTCGCTCTCAGTTGGGGACAAGTCAGGACTGCAGGAAGGCCAGTGCAGCACCAGGACCATCTTGTTGCGCAGGCATGCTTTTGTAAAGCATGCACAGTGCAATTTTGTGCTGTCATGTTGAAATATGCATGGGTGTCCCTGGAAAAAATGTTTTGATGGCAGCATGTGTTGTTCCAAAATCTTTCTTTCAGCATTTATGGCTTCAAAGAATTCCAAGTTACTCTTGCTGAGGGCTCTAATACAACCTCATACCACGACACAACATAATTTTTAGACCTGTTGCTGGTAAGAGCCTAGATGGAGCTTTCTTTGGTCCGACTGCATGGCATACAGTTCTTTCAAGAAAGACATGAAATATTGTTTCATTTGCCCACAATGTGATGGCCCATTGCAGATACCTCTGAGCCCAGAGAAGTCGATGGCACTCCTGGGGCCTCATGTATGAAGAGGGCGTACGAACAGAAAAGATGTGTACGCTACTTTTTTTGCGGATGTCAGATGTATGAAAACAAACGTGATTTTAGAAAAAATGCAAAAAAGTAATAGAATTTAGCATTTTTGCAAAATTAAAGTTGATTCAGATTTTTCATTCGAATTTGCGAGCTGAATTGGTAGCCCGCTATATTATAAATTTAATACTTTTTACAAATTGCTACTTTTTATGAATACGCAATATTTAAGTATAAAATCCACGCAATTGTTAGTACATGAGGCCCCTGGACATTTGACACAAGGCTTCCTTTTTGCACAGTATGGTTTTCACTGGCATTTGTGGGCATAACTGCATTGAATTATTTGACACTGTTTTGCTAAAGTAAGGCTGGGTCCTTGTAATTACATGATGGTTCTTGAATCAGTGCCATCTGAGTGATTGGGACAAGCACAGGCTTGTGCCCATGCACTTTTACGAAAAAGTAAATACCAGAAATTTCCTCCAGATACCTTTTAATCTTTTAATTTTGTTATGCACTATAAAGGGGAAATATCCTATTTTCCTTCCTATCAGTTGGTGAAAAACGTGTATAAAATTTTAAATGAATGTCTCATGCATATGAGGGCAAGTTGGCGATAATCTTCCCAGCTTTGCTCATGAAGAAGATTAGGCCTTTTTTGGAGGCTGTTTATGTACTACATTGTAACCATAATCAACTGTTGCAAATTGGATCATTTTTTCAGATTTTTTACCTCATTAATACAACCCCTATTTGGAAATAGTGGGGACAAAGTGTAAATTGTGAATAAAATCAAAACGCAATGACTTTCAAATCACACCAGCCAGTATTTTATTCACAATAGAAGAGATTACAGAAAATGTTGAAAATGAGAAATTTTACAATTTTATCCACAAAATGAGCTCATTTCAAATTTGATGGCTGCCACAGGTCTCAAAAAAGTTGGGACAGAGGCCTGTTTACCATGATGTAGCATCCCCTCTTCTTTTTAACAAAGTGGAGGCGTCTGGTACAGGCTTCCAGCTGCTGGAGAGTTTTGGGTCTCCTTTGACGGACTTCTCGTTTTATTACTCGCCGAATGTTCTCAATCAGTGAAAGATCAATACTGCAGGCAGGCCAGTTCAGCACATGGACTCCTCTACTACGAAGCCATGCTGTTGTAATAGCTCAAGTATGTGGATCAGCATTGTCCTGCTGAAATATGCAAGGCCTTCCCTGGAATTGATGTCATTTGGAGGGGAGCATATGTTGCTCTAAAACCTTTATATACCTTTCAGCAATCATGGTGCTTTTTAAAACATGCGAGTGTCCCACACCATATGCCCTAAACCATCCCCATACCATCAGAGATGCTGGCTTTTGAACTTAGCACTGATAACAGGAGGGGTGGTCTTTCTCCTCTTTAGCCCGGAGGACAGGACGCCAAGAATGTCAACTTTGGACTCATCTGACCACAGGAAACACCGCCACTTTGCTACAGTCCATTTTAAATGAGCCTTGGCCCACTGAACAAGGTGGCGCTTCTGGATCATGCTCAACAATGGGTTCCTTTTTACATGATAGAGTTTTAGGTGGCATCTGTGGATGGCATGGCGGACTGTGTTTACTGACAGTGGTTTCTTTTAGTATTCCTGGGCCCATTTAGTAATGTCACTGACAGAATCATGTGAGTCCGGTGAGTGATGCAGTGGCGTCTGAGGACCCGAAGATCACGGGCATCCAGTAAAGGTCTTCGGCCTTGTCCCTTATGCACAGAGATTTTTCCAGTTTCTCTGAATCTTTTGATTATGTTATGCACTGTTGATGAAGAGACAAAGCTTTTGCAATTTGACGTTGAGGAACATTGTTTTTAAAGAATTCCACAATTTTTTTTATGCAAGCCTTCACAGGTTGGAGACCTTCTGGCCATCTTTACTTCTTAGAGACTTAGTTTCTCCAAGACATCCCTTTTATAGCCAATCATGTTACACACCTAATGCCAGTTAACTTGATTACTTGCTAAATGTTCTTTCAGATGATTCTTGTAGATATTAATCGCTTTTTCAGCCCTTTTTTTTTGCCTGTGTCCCAACTTTTCTGAGACCTGTTGCAGCCAGAAAATTTGAAATGAGCTCATTTTGTGTATAAAAATATAAAATGCCTCAGTTTCAACATTTGAAATGTTATGGCTTGTGATCTGAAAGTCATTGCATTTTGATTTTATTCACAATTTACACTTTGTCCCAACTATTTCGGAATTGGGGTTGTAGTTCTAAATTGCCCTTCACCCAACTTTTTTTCCGGATGCATTGCAGGCCTAAATTTATGTAATCCATGTGCGTTTAACTTTACAAATGAAGCAGTCTAGACAAAACATTCACTGCCTTGTGTCCATGCTGTCAACGATGAAATACTAGTCAAAGTAAATTTAAAAATTGAAGCATTGTGCTTCTTATGTGCATTTTCCATGAAGTCCTAACGTTCTCATTTGGGATTGTTAAAAAAAAATGTGTTGGAAGTTGAGCCAAGAAGTGCCTTGTTCTCATTGCATGAATCGCTCTATTCTCTAGCGGGCACCAAGTTGAAGGGCTGCGTTTCTTCCCCTCCCTTTTGCAACTTTGTGTAATTCATTCTTTTATCATCTCTCTATCTTTTAGCTCTCCATTCTAATTTGAGATTAGCTGTTAAAAGCTGCACAATTATTGTCAGCATAATTGCTTATAATTGCCAGTGGGGTTGTAAAGATGCTTTGACAGTTAGTTCCCGTCTTGAGTCCCGTTTTTGCCAAACCCTTATTATACAGGACCCTTTCAGAGCAAGCATTTGTCAGATCATATAGTAGATTTTTGATGTTGATAAGTTTGTCCTCTGTGAATTCACCGCTTAGTTTGGTTCCCAATTAAATATGAATCGAGGGCTGCTTTTAATACACTTTTGGCATCCTACCTGTTAGAAGTTTATTGATGGGTGAGGGAAGGTGAATAGGCTCACGTTCTTGTGCTCGGAAGTAATTTTGAGTCAAAGATGTATGATCTTAATCTGTCAAATTTATCGTTCACATGCTCGATCATGACGAAATTATATGCTCCTCATTCCTCGGCTACACATCATTCCGTATTTTCCCGTGATAGTTCTGTATTAAAAAGCGGATATGTTTCGATCGTGCGCTCAGGGTTATCTCAGTATCTACGTTCTTGTATTTTGGACATGAGTTCTTGTTATTCACGTATCAACGTGATCATAGGCCTATTTTCGACTCTCCCTTTCCCCTAAAAGAATTAATTCAGATACACCTGTTGGACGTTGTGGTAAGGCTTCGGAGTTCAGGTATCAGTTTTTGTCCAGATAATTAATTTTCTCAACGTGGTTGTATGGGGGGTTCCCTCAACCAATCTGTATGTAAAATGTACAGTAATGTGATGTAATCTCTGCCTTGGACTGCAAAGTTTAACTTGGAGCCTGTATGGCATTGCCAGAATTCTATCTTGTAAGGAAATATTCTGATCTCAGGGTAATATGGGAAATTTTACTCTAGATACAATTTATTTTAATAAGAAAGCTGTTATTCATTCATTCAAAAAAAAAAGTGGCGTCAATATATTGGTGCTTGTTTGAGTATTTTCTGAGGAAATTTATTCAAAACGCACAGTTTTATTATGGGCCACCTCAACTTTTCGCCTTGTGTGCGTAGAAGAGGTTTATTTTCCAACTTCCTCGATGCGTTTCAATGGACTTGTTATAATCTGACCCGTCAATATTGGGTTATAATCCGATTTTGTCTTTTTGGCTGACTGTTTTACAGTCCAAACTTTTAAACATGAGTTTCACCCTTAAAAATTAAACTTATGATCTCTGCTGTCTAGAAATTGTTATTGATGGGAAATAGCATTATATAACCACCCCATTCATCCAAATTTAGATTTATCCATCTTTCTATGGGTTACTCCATTTGCTGATCTTAAGCAAGCCACATTATAGGTGACATTTTCGACAGGAATTGCCAATACGCACCTCTGTTGACCAAGTCTGAGTGGGCGTTTGAACTCGTGAAATAATCACAACTCAATGATGTCTTCGTGGGGAATTCACCCATTAAGTACCGGTATTTATTTTTCCTGAGCTAGCATAACTTACTTTTTTATACTAACAGCAAGAAGAGTGACACACAACCTATTCTCATAATGAAAGGCGTTCGCGGTTTGTTCAGAATCATTTATTACTTTTCAAACCGACATACAATGCCTCAATTATGCGGTCGTTCTTGACCGCCGTTAGTGGTTTTCCTCCAAATACATTAACTTCAGTGGTATAAACATTGACAGCACACACACGTTGAGTTGCCATAAGTGATAAATTATTTACACCCCCTTTTGGGCCTTTATGCTACAAATGAAAATAACTCAAAATAACGAGTACAAAAATATATCATTCTAAAATTCTTATTAAATGGCGAATATTATACAAGTCAACTAGAAAGTTTTGCAAATATGTACAGATGGCGAAAACCGGCATGTCAAGGCACAACAAGGAAGGATACAATCAACACGCATGTTAACACCAACACGTTACACATAACACTACTTTTATCAGTTATTGCAATGTTATCGTTAAATCCATCACTCTCTGCTTTGCAATCAATGTTGAAATGAGTTGGAAAACCATGGTCAAACCCAAGGCCTCCTTGTTTCAAAAAACGTCTTATTTCTAAAAGATGTTGACTTTTTTGTACCATATGAATTGATAACAGTTTGTTGCGGGCCTATTTATAACTGGTTTTCAAAAGTGCGTTCCATCAGTCAGTTAACACTTAGCTGTTGCAAGACTGGAAAAACTGAGCGCAAGTAGGCTAAATCGGTCGCTTAATGTGCACGTTGGCCTGGCATTTCGCACAGCGCGTGTTTCTCGCGCACTTTGCGAGGCATCTAAAACATCAACAGGTAGACGCTTAATCATTTATCCCAGTCTATGGTACCATAGTTGTAATGCTGCCTACATAGTGTTTCTTATACTGCCCTGGAAGAGCATGCACCTATCTGGCCCGCGGCAGAGGAGCAAACTCCTCCTGTCGAGGTGCTGATGCTTACGGACCGCTCAGAGTTCGAGTTTGTCGTAGGGGCGGTAGACGATTTTCTTTCTTTCTGTCTGAGGTGAATTTTGGTGTGCCTCTTCCGTTCATCACTCCTGGCAAATTTCCTACCACAGAAATCGCAGGCGAATGGCTTCTCGCCGGTGTGCGTGCGAATGTGGGTGGTGAGGTGGTCGCTGCGACTGAAGTTTCTCATGCAGATGCGACATTGGAAAGGTTTATGTCCAGTGTGAATTCGAATGTGTCGGGTTAACTCGTCGGACCGAGAGAACCTTCTGTCGCAGCCTTCTGCCGGACACGGATATGGTCGTTCATGTACTGGGGTCTTACTTGGCCTGTTTGGGTATTTCCTTGGCCGCAGTATTGGTCTCAAGGGCAAATTTTGGGGGCTGTAAGCTGTTGGTAGCCTGGGTCCTTCAGATGCTGGTCCTCCTAGGGTAAAATTCCTTATTGTGTTGAGTGGAGTCAGAGGCGGTGGGACTCTGAATGACTCCAATGTACAGGAAAACGGTTTTCTGTCAGGGATGGATTGCATGTCCCGCTGGCAGGGTGGCTGGAAAAAGCTAGCATAGTCTGAGATCAGAGGGAAGAGATTACTGTCAGAGGTCGGCTTTGGAGACGAGTAAGATGGTGGAGGGTAAGAAATGGGGCATGAAGAGGTTGATAGAAAGGCAGATGGGTCTTGGTACACCTCTCCGCAGCCTGCGTAAGGCGGTGGTGGTGAGTAGATGTGATCCATGTCCGACTGATTTTGCGCCATAGTGCAGCTCAAGGTGCTTGAGAAATGATTTGGAGAGACTGAGGATGCCGGTGAAGAGGATGCTGAAGATGGCTGGGTCATGCCCAGAATCCCAGCGCTAACAATGTTAATGACACCCTCTGGGTTCCAGTTACCTGGATACTGAGAATCGATGGAGAACTTTCCCATATAGGTGAAAGTCTGGTTGCGTGGAGCCGGGGGCTGTGTGAAACTGCTGGCATAAGACAAGTCGAGAGAGCGCTTTTCTGCGCTCATATCCCCGTTGATCAAGCCATCTGCATAATAACAGAAAGAGATAGAGAGTTAGGACAAATTCCGGATAAAGGAATCTTGCGCGCACCCTTGCTGCGCTGCAAAGTTTGAATTTGACCTCAGTACTTTCAGTGTAAAGAGTCTGTTTGAATTGACGAAAACATTTATTAAACAAGGGCCAATATAACAGGTGTAGAATGCACTGGCCATACTTTTGAGGGACAGAAGGGATTATACCCATATTCTCAGCATCGTGGTCACTGATGTGTATTTCGCTTATCAGTCTACCTCAGCATCGAAAAAAGAATAACTTAACAACGACAATAATTCCACGTGTCCGCCTAATCAGCTGGTATTTAAAACACTCTGTCAAGCACATCCAGTGTAATTCTAACAACCGCGGAAGAAACACTGACTTCTGAATACCAAAATTTTCTGCTGCACTCCTACATAACACGAGAAACTTAGTAACTGACCAAAATAAGAAATTACGAAAAGTTTCACTGCTTAGGCTTACCTCCCGAAGCTCCACTAACGTGGTCGTAATGCCCCCCTAAATCGGCATTCGGAAAAATGGTCACCGAAGTTGGCAGAGATGTGGCGATCTCGTCCACGGTATAGGCGCTCTCGGAGAGTGGGTGCACGAAACCACTGAGAGTTACCGGTGTTTTTTCCAAAGTTTTGGCTGTCATTTTAGCCTACTTTTCGAGCACTTAAAGCTTTGCTCTAACTTTCAGTGTGAAACCGTGTTTACTGTAGAGGCAAGCTTTGTGATCGAAACTCCCAATTGACCTTCCTTTAAGAGAACCGTGAGTACAAATTAGCCTTCATAGAAACTGCCTGTACATCTCACTTTGTTGTAAAATGCACCTGTATAACTCTCCTCTCGTGGATCTGTTCATTGAATGACAGATCTTTGCTTTGAGAGTGGCACTGTGTATTTATTGAGAGCCTTTGAATGTACCGTTACGTCACTGACCATACAAGGACTGGGTGGTTAGAAAAAAATAGTTGCGCTTGGATTGGCTTCAGGCTTGATGACGACATTACGGAATACTTGTCAATGGAGAAAACCATGAAGTGACAAGTGCCGGTACAAAATCAATAACATAATGTTTTTACAGAAATTGTAAACATGAATAATCACAGAGCGTGTTGAAACAAAGTTGGTTAGATCGAATACTTTTTCTGACACCTTAGACGCTGTACGCGCGCATTACCTTCAATAATCTGTTCGATATCGACTTGATTTCACACACTATGAGGAATTCCGGTTCATTTCTCGCTCCATAAATGGTTTTATCCGGTGAGAGAAAATACACCCCTATGTACATATATGGAGTACATTCCGGATTATTGGCTTCGGAAAAGGACGAGACTTGCCGAGCAGAGAAACACAGCTCATCTACCATCAGAAAACCGCAATCAAATGAGCTTCAATCACGGAATTTTCTCTTTTTCAGTATTACTGGCGGAAAGCTTATGAGGCTAATTTGAATATATTTTTGGAAAGTAAACTAAGCGCTCTATTTTTACTTTAGGAAATGGAAATTATGTGCCATCATACACTTTTTTAACTAAGCAGGAAAACCACAGATGGAACCATCAGTCTAATTATCCGGTTGCCCAGCAATTAATATAAGCTAATATCTTTAAGACGAAAAAGGGTAATTATTCATTGTTGTCGGTCTATGCAAACCAGGGCAGGCAATATGATTAAGAAGTAATGATCAACATAATAATAATAACAATAGGCTATTATTGTTATTGTTGTTGTTGTTGTTGCTGCTGTTGATATAGTTGTTGATAATTCCCAAAATTACATGCTTAGAAGCTCAAACTCTCACATAGTCACCACCCTGTGGTCTCTTATGGAACTGACAACAAAATGAATAGCGCGCTAATACAATACCAGAGGATTAAGCGGTATATCTTAATTTTGTTTCCAGAACGTCGTTCTGTGCAAATGATTTAGCCGTATGCCCGTATACTTTTAGCATACCTTATCCAATACGCTCCGAAATATCTGAAATGAAACGAGATGTAAGCATCCTTTTTAGAGCTACAAAACGCCGTGGGCATACACATTCATGCCATCACGTTGCTAAAAATATAGAGAGGAAAACATTTCCACCGTGAAAGGTGACAGAAGCGATGCCTAAAATACAGAAGCGTGCATGGCTTGGGCAGTTATAAGAAAATTCCCTCGTGGGTTGAGAAACTTGCGCATCTAAATAAAAGAGACGGGGGAGGGGGGAGATGAGGGGGCCGGATTTAATTTCCATTCAAGTCCAAACAACAAATGGCCTACATGCATGACTAAACAACTAAGCACATATAGATAAATGTATTTTAATGGGAAAAATGCAGCAGTGTAGCTTCTGCTTACACTGAACCAATATATGAGGCAGCTGGTATTCTAGCCTGCACTGCATGGCCTATGCAAGTTGCGCGCCCTTAGTTCACGGTGCAAATGCCCTCTGTGCTGTTTAACCTTTGTCTTGAACATTTCTTTCGCTATGGTCCGTCTAAATCCCGGTCCAAGGCATATTCTAATTCTAGATATATTGTGAGTAACTTTCAAACACAGCGTTTTTCGTAGTTCTTGCGATAAATGTAATTTTATAATTATGCTGATACACACATGGTGATTCTCGCATTTAGCTATATGGGCCCGCTTTTCGACAACTAAAAACGTCATCGTTAAAAGAAAGAGTGCATTTAAGATCACAAAAGTAGCCTACCTAAGCCAAAATGGCACTTGGCTTTTCTTAAAGGCAATACGTGTCTTAAAGAAAATGGTTGAACCGCTACCAAATCAGAAATTTATTTCCACCATTAGGCCTACATAATTGCGTCAACGTTCATGTAAAAAAAATAGGCCTAGTTTTCGCTTCCAGCTTTCATGTGATGTTGAAATAAATAAAGAAATAAGTTAGTAAACAAACTAACAAATAAATACGATAACAACTGATGTTTTCTTAGTTCAAGATCGGCAAAATAGGCTTTTGAATTTCTTTTCAAAATTTAGCATCCAAGGAAAGGCTTACTTTATCTCCATTGTGTAGCAGGTAATAGGCTTATCACATTTAAAAGAGATACATTTAATTTTCACGTGGGTAACTGTCCAAATAGACTTTTTCGTCCTCTAAATTTCCCAGGCTACCGCAAATTTTGAGAAAACTAAGACCCACAAAACTGTGATATTGTTTATATTTCCGTTTGTAACTGTACCCACCCATTAAATTCCTTGCCCGCCAGCAGGAACTCAAGTTTTTGGCCACATCCACCAGCATTTGTACTGTAGCCTACATCTCAATCGAATAAAGAATGACTGACTTTGGTGAATGCTGCGCATCCATTTCGCTCACTCAGGCCAACCAAGCAAGACGCATGGACGGCTGCCACGACACATTTTATGCTGTTTTACCTGACCAGGCCACCTCATAGCTCAAGACAGATTTAAGAGAAAGTGATGGGAGAAAGGACCCTGCATATATAGAGTACACGCAGCGTACACAAATCAGACTGAAGTCAATGAATGCTGTCAATGCGCACTCAATTAATTTCGCACCCGACAAACACTTGCGTGCGCTTTTCAGAGCTGTCCATTTGAGGTCTATCATAAAACATTCTGGAATGACTACGAATAACGTTCATTTCATTAGAGTTAGGATTTGTTTTCTCGGAAAATACTACTGTTTCCTAACGTGGTTGTAAAAAATTCGCTTTACATTAGTTTTGTGCACAACTAACAGGGCGTACAGTTCGAATGGGGCCTGCATTTTATAGGCGTTTCTGACCTTAAACAGCGGGTGATGTCGGCCTGATGCAGTGCGTAAAATAGGCAGCAGTTCAAGATGCAAGGTAAAAGATGTTGAATCTATTTGCCTGTCATCAGGATGTTTCCAAGTAATTTTTATCCTCTAGCTATTCAGAATATTTTAATTCTGAATTTTCGCTGTCAGCAGGATGAATCGTCAGTCGAAATAAATTAGACAATGAAAGCCGAAACACCATGCAAAAATATCACAATTAGGCTATACAGCTATACACTTAGAATACTAATACTTAAACACGCCAATAAGATCAAATCGTTTGGTAACATTCCAATCGTTTCGTAGTATCAATAAATTCCATGCCTGTCCTGTCAGTTAAAGTGAGGGGCCAGATTTTAATTTCAGTGGGCACTTCTTAAGAATTCCGATTATAGGCCTACCTCCATGCACATGAAGAGATCAGTGCCACATTTCTGAGTCTCCGAGGAACACAGAGAAATCTATCTGATGACAAACAAACTGTAGGATTCCAACTGTGACTGAGAGAACATGCAAAAAACGGCGCTTGCACTTGTAGCCTATTGACAAAAAAAAAAAAAAACTAGCCTCAGTGGCCGTGCAAAGGTGGAGTTTTTGTCGATATGTTCGCTACTCTGAGTTTTTTTTTTTCAATTAAGTCCATAGAAATATACAAAAGTTCTCAGGGGATTGTGCCGCGTTTTAGCGCTGTGCCCGCTTGTTTTGTTTGTGTGTATGCGTGTGCGTGTGCGCGTGTGTGTGTGTACACGTACACGCGCGTGTGTTTATGAGTTTAAAACACCCGCCCACATTTGTTGTGTGGTTCTTTCTGTCCGCCTCTATTTTTCCTAACTACCGCTATTAATACCACGGTATCAGTCTTTGGTCCATGCTCACAACAGACACTTGTTCCTGTCATTATTTTCACCATCACTTCAGTTCTTTCACTGTATTAATTTACCTCTTGGCTCTATGAATTAACTAAAAACTTATTTTATCAACATATTTAAGTGTCATCAAAGCCAGTATGCATTAAAATGGACAATGTCAATAGAATGGTTAATAAAGCCTCCAAACTGAGTTGGGGGGGGACTAAAGTAACACAGAGAACAAAGAAGATTGTGGTGCAAGCTGTCTGTTAAATCAAGAACGGAACTGATTGAGTTATGTTTGTAAGCTATGATCTACACTGGTATAATCAATACCTGAAAGATAAAAAGCAACCCTATAACATGACATGCTTTCTTCACTCAAATAAAGAACATAAGACTGTATTGATGCCAGCACAAGGATAATCTCTATAAACATCATTGAGGTGCAGTACACAGAACATATCGCGTACTCGCATCACTGCATGAATTCTGGTATAATCTTCTTTGGTTGTTCATAGAAATATGTGCACCAACTCACTAAAGTAGGTGAATGTCTTTACCTGATGAGATTACACTAAGACCTTTGATTAACTCACCCATCCCTCCCTGACTAACATATGGGAGCCAGAGATCAGAAAATGCCCCATAGTTTCCAGCCCCTTCAGCCTTATTTCTGAGATTCCCAAATTTTTTTTTTGCTTCTGTGCTGTTTTTCTGACACATCCACCAACAGAGTTCACTAACACTGTCGCTGCCATCATCTCTCTGCCTGGTTTGTGGTTGCATCTGACATCGCTGGTCATAGTTAAGCCATGCTGCTGAGTTTCAGAATGGGATTTTTTTGAATGAAGGGTCAGTGCCTACAGCATGTTCAGTGTCACCCTTTGAGGATGGTCTGTCTCATATCATTCATAGGCTTAAGCTTCAAGTTTAGCAAATATCTTACAATAAATATTTTTTGCTAAGCTAGCAAATATCACTGTTCGATTGCTTACTGCTGCATTAAATGACGCATACAGTTGCTCTTATAGCCAAGACATTCTGATGTGGTGTAGGTTTAGCCATTGCATTACTATGGGGGGTACTGTACCAAATATGAAGGAAAACAACACTGCACTGAAAAATGAGCCTCCGCACCTGTCCATTTCCATCACATTTCTCTGCACCTTTGGGGCAGAAACTGCCCTTACTCCACCAAAGTAGCCATTTGGCCTGGCTGGCTTGTAAAAGATTGTGCTCCATACGACTGTGACAATGACAGCACCCTGGCTACTGCGATAGCTCTGCAAATCACTCCGCCGTTCAATAGTGCGGTAGAGAAGACAGGACACCACATTAACATCTCTCAGGGCCATTTGTGAAAGAGGCTCCCGCTTCTGCCGGCCACCGCAGCATTTTTTACCCGTAATAGCAGAAGTGTGAATAAATACAGCTAGCGTTTATGTGACAGGCCGGTGACAAAGCTGCCCAGGCCATGTTGATTAGAGGGACGTGTCAGACCCTGATAATGGGGATAGCCCTTTAAACATTGTCGCAAGGCCTGAACACCCATAATGAGGCAAAGGTAATGAACCTGCTCCCTTTACAAGCAATATTAATTGCAAGGCTGTCTGACAAAACAGCAATCTGACCAATCTTCAAAGCTATCAAATAATCATGAAATTTCTTTTTAAAATGTAAATTGTCTTGCTTTATGGGCTATAACAAATGTCCTTGCATCTCAGAATATTGATGTGTCGCTGTTCTATATTTTCAAGTTTGACTCAAATTGAAGCGTTTTACTGCGCTATTATTTTGTAAGTTAACAGCATGGTTTTTCTAAAAGGCCAATTTATGAATTGCAATATAACATTTCAGTTGACTTCATAAAAATTCAGAGATATCTTTTTATATCCGAGTGCTATTTTGGTCCATAAGTTAGCAATGCAAAGTGCACCATGCTCTCCGAATGCCAAAAGCTGCTATATCGCCGATAAAATGAATTGTACAGAAAAGATATGAAGAGCACTTGGGGGGGGGTTTGATGCTAATGAGACTATAAATGAATCACACATTCGAATATTTCACATTTTCTGGAATTTTAGCATCCTCCTCCCCTGCAAATTAAATAAGGAAACAGTTTGAAATGCTCTTGTCTTTTGTTGAACGCCCACAGACTCAAAAATGTTTGCACGCTGTGCAGAAGCAGGCCGCTGTTGGCAGATGGGGCCGGCCTCACCGAATGTCCATTGGCGGCAGAGCACTGGCTGTCCCTGCTGGGTGCACTGGCCCCTCTGTACACTGCGCCCACACACCGCCGGCCACTGAATTCAGGAGCTTTTTGTCCGCGCACGCTCGGTGTCACCCAGGGCCAAACAGCTTCTGCACATGATGATTAATCAAGCGACCTTTTCTCATATTGCACCCCCATTGTTTAGCTGTTTAGCTGTTTTCTTTTCTTGTTTTTTTTTGCATGACTTACTGGCATTAGGCGAGACCATATGAAATTCCAGTGACTTTCGGTCTTGCAGTGTTCTTCAGTACTCATCTCTGTCCTATAGTCAAAGTCCTACATGAGGTGCAAACAACTTAGAATGTTGAGGGGGATACATTTTGTTTTGCCAAAGTAGATAAATGACTATCTCTCTACCTTAGCTGATGAACATTTGAAAGAATCATCTTCGCCTGAGTTTATTAATTTTTTTGGACGCGGCTTAAGATTACTTGCCACACACAGTGCTCAAAAAGTTTTTAAAGGTTTAAAATGATTGAAATAATGGAGTCAATTCATCAATAGAACAACTGCTGAACAAACGCACAATGAGAAATGTAATGAGAAAGGAACGCGGGGCATGGACTTTCCAGGCCCTGGGCAGGCATCAGGCAACACTGCATAAAGCCACCTGTCACGATACACCCACAAAATTCAAATGAGGTTGTCACTGGGCAGTGACGGGACACTAACCTGCTCTTTCTGTGGCTGAGGTCACATGACCAGCAGTGGGAGATTCCATGCTACTGGTATTGATTCTTTCTTGAGTGGGTGGCTGTTTTATCTTTTTGCGGTTCTCTATAGTTTTTGATTTTTTTAATATTCTTTGTTTAAGCTTAAAATTGCTCTATAGTATAAATCTAACTGATAGCAAAAACATCTTGATAAGTTACAAAGTTGACAGGATTTCATATTGCCTACTTTGCATGGTAAACTAATGATTTCATCTCTTTTAGAAGTATGTGAAATTATGGTATATAGTCAAGTTGAATTGGTATTCAACTAACTTTTTTGGTAAAAATGCATGAAAACGACATCATTATTTAACCCCTATACACAAATTCCAAAAAATGCAAATCCTTTGCTGTTGTGCATGACCCTGTTTAAGGCTTTGTAACTCCAGCTTTGCATCACAGAGACTGGAAAACTTATTTCAATGAGGCGAGATGCTTGTCTCATCTTGAAATTCAATTGCAAAATAATTTAGCTATTAAATTTCAGAATTTTGTGGATGCCGGCATCTACTATGCGCATGGGGGTCAAACATGAGCATTAGTTTGAAGTTCTGAAATTGTAAGTAGAATTTAATCACAATCACAACATATAGTTGCGTTCAGTAGAGCATTATTCACATTTTATTTACCTTGTTATAGGTGTGAACATTCATAACTGTGGACACTGAAGAAGAAAATATTTAAAATCAGCCTAATGTAAACTTTTTTGTATTACTTTCCAGTGATCCATTTGCTCAAAACGCTATAACAATGTGCTGAGAAACATACACTGTTAATTTCACTTTTCGATGATTCTTTTCCTCCCACCAACATATTCCCCAAAGAAATAACGACTGGTGTGTGTTGGCAAGTGTTTAACAACTGATATTGTATATCTTAACAAATTGCAGATTTGATTGATTGCCATGGAGAATGTTCTACACCTCGAGAAGTGCTTTAATGTAATTACCAGATACAACAGCAACATTTGGTAACAGGATACACTGCCAATATGACCATAGAGTCGTACCCAGTCCAATGATACATTTCAATTACATCTTATTTAGCTCAATCCTGCGGAGATTTTCCGCAGAAACATTCAGTATCATTTAGATGAACGGAGAAAGAATGAAGGAGAAAGAAGTTGGAACAAACATGCGAGAGGACTCATCAGGTTCAGTGGCGTAGGTTGTGTACTCACAGTGTCAGCGTGGTGGCGGGGGGGTGTAAAAAAACTCTCAGCGAATCTTCATGGCAAGAGCATCTCCAACAGAACTCCAACAGCGGCTGAGTGCACGGGAGATACTCCAGGGATGGCAGCTCCACCACATCTGATAATCCTGCAGCAAGTGCACTGATAATCTATATTCTTCCACTTTGAAAGGAGGGGTGTATGAGGATTTTTTTTTTTTTTTTTACATACCCCCACCTCTTGGAGTTGCTGCAAAAAAGAAAACAACGTAAAACAGGACAATGGGGGGTGCGTTCAGCGCATAGTGCGTCTTGACATTGAAATTGTCATGGTAATCAAGTCGATTGAGAGGCTGTTGGGCATGGAAGAGGCAGGGGCACAGTGATAGCTGGCTCTGTAGGTGTAGATGTCACTCACAGACCACACTCCAGGCGTGCACTAGTACCAATACTTTCCCTCACTTTGGGGACCCATTTGCCCTGAGCTCTGCTCTGATTGAGCACCTTATAGAAATGATGTCATCACAATTTTGGCAATATACTGCTGTAAAATACTCACATTAAAAAGTAAACGTTACTGGAACTATTGGTCAAAATACTGACAATGAAACTGGTGATAGGATTGCAAGATTAAGTGTAGTTTTGATTTGTGAAACTGGATGCGCAATCTCAGAAAATCAATATCTAAACAGATCCTCAGTTGTTTTTCTGCACATGGTGTATTTCAGATAGTTTAGTATATCTTCATAATCCGCCAGGGAAAATTGTGTGGCTTTATCTGTAGTTGTACTTTTGAGCGTCAAAGTTTGTTTGAGATGAATTGCATCTACAACTGAAGCACCTATTAGTAAAACCCCATAAGTCACACTTGACTTGACTTGACTTGTGGGGTTTTAGTAATCAGTGCTTCAATTGCTGTCACATGTTGACCTATAGCTGCACGTTCATGAGAATGTTAGTTGTTTTAAAGTTGGAAACAAAATTTGTCCAAGGCAATATTTAAAAATAATAAAGTCTAACTGTTGTTTAATGAATATTTTAACGTAAGGATAAATTTGGTGTAGCGGATTATATTTATCATTCCCTCTGATAATTTAAACCTTCAAGTCTGACCCATTGCTGTTCCAGTTAAAGAGTTAAACAGCATGGGACCTTGAGGAACCTGTATTAAATTTGCATAGGTAGGTGACTGTTGTCAGTTCTGCTGGTTAGTATCTTCCATCTAGTTGTCATTGTCACCTGGCTCTGCTATAAATGAAATCATTTCCTGTTATCTGAATGAGCCACTTTTCTCAGTCCCTCAGTAACCTCAGGAATTATGAAAAAGAATAAAGATTACATTCATCAAATTCATTGCATAGAAGGGCTTACTATCTCTAATATACTAACCATGCCCCCTGAAAACACTCTCAAATTGCACCAGTCACATCATTATGGTTATCTCTCCTGTATGTATGCCAATACAAACTATATTTGTTATAATACTGTAAGAAAGTTAAATGGTTAGAATCCAAATCTAATGTAAAAAAAAAAAGGATTATTCATTTTCAAAATGCATTGTCACCCTTGTTTCATGAAGGGTAATCAATTTTTAGACACAGACATATATTCCAACTATGTACGTGTGACAGTTTATGTTGCTGTTGATGCACAAACTTAAAGACTGAATATATAAAATGTGAGCACTTTCCCCTGCAATATCTGATCAAATAGTTTTCTGCTCTGGGGGATGTATTCACTGTTGTATGGTTTGAAATGGCTTTGATCAGTCATGCTAGGAATCCACTTGTTGTTAATCTTAGAGAAGAAATATTCAGAAGACTAAGAAACCAAAATGTGATGAGGCAAATTTATCAGTGTTCTAGCAGTTAAGGATGTCACTGCACTCCTGCATTACTCACAAGGAACATTTGTTATTTGCTGGTCATTTCCTCTCCTCCTCAAAGCCACTCTTCTGAACCCCAAAATCCACTCACAAACCTGAGCGCACCTGGAAACGAGCGGAATGACAACCCTAGTGTCGAATTAGGCCCTGCCGTTTTTTCTCATTAAAACCCCTTTCGTTCTGTCATTGACATTTGGCTTTTCCATCATCATGAACAGCCATTAACGCTAATGTGTCTGTTAAACAACGAGGACTCAAAAAAAAAAGAATAAACATTTTTCTGCGGTTTGCTCATGTGATCGTCAGCCGCTCATCAATAACCATTTAGAGGCAGTTATGCGCTCTCAGCCCCTGCATGCATGATGCGGGCCGCCAAATGAGCCCCAGCAATGAGACCCACTCTCAGGTCAGGAGGGACTTGGATTTTTGGCTGTCAGTTATAGCGCACTGAGGCGATGCTTCATGCTTGGCAGAGAGACTGCCCATGTCCAGAGGCTGCTTGTGCTATAATCTAGTCACTCTGAGAGCAAAATAAATGACTAAGCTCATGTGCTTTCCCTCTTCAAAAGCTTTCAATATTTTGATTGCTAGGTATATTTCAATTCAACTTGAAAGAAAATGGTTAAAAAAAAAAAATGCACTGTTAGAAAATTTTTACCACTGTAAAATTGTTTAACGTTCCTCTGCTATGTTGTATCATCATTATTAACATCAACCTCAGAAGTCACATCAAGACTCATGACATAATATGCACAGGTAATATACGCAGTTGTGGAAATAAATCAGATAATCACACTATAGATGATTGTGAAGTTATGCCATTTTTAACTGTCTGTACCAGTGAACATTGCGCATGTTCATTGTTGCTATTACCTTCCTCGAAAAATAAACAAGGGGATGAGGGCATGTAGCTCAAATAAAGTACCTCAGGGCTAAAAGAAGACCGAGATGCGAGACCACGTACAAGAAAACACAGATTTTTATTAACAAACTGAACTATAAAACAAAGTGAAGGTAAAATGTTGGTATCAAACAAAATGAAACTACAGAAGAACCAGGTTTCGTCACCAAAAACAAAGAAGACTGTGTACCGTTGGAAAAAAAAACAATACAACAAGTCAGGCTGGGTATTACGCTCCGTCTTACAGAAAGCAGTAAGGCACCACACACAGCTCACATGCTGCCAACACAATGGCCCTCTGGCACCAGCTGGGCTCCCTCTCGCCACCTTTGCAAGACAGGTGATCGCGTGAGTGAGGTCAGTTGTGCGATCAGCCAGTTCCACAAAAGGAAGGTGGTTTCTGAAGGACAGGAGAGAGAGGGAGAGGAGCTGTATCACAAAACAACAGCAACAACAACAACAAGCCTGTGGCTCTAGGGCCATAACACCCCCTCCCATTTTTACCGACAGCTATGATAACTTAACCCTCTCAGCGCTAAAGGCAACTTTTAGTTGCCCGATGATGAAAGATATCAAAATCAGATGCTGTTGAAAACCTATCATGCGGCAACTTGTTTAAAAGAGCTCCTGCGGGAGCTCTTTTAAACAAGTTGCCACATGATAGGTTTTCAACAGCTCAGGACAATGACATTGTCCTGAGCTCCTGTGGGAGCTCTTTTAAACAAGTTGCCACATGATAGGTTTTCAACAGCTCAGGACAATGACATTTTTTATTCCTTGCAAATTTATTCAGCGCTCAAAGGGTTAAATTGGGTTGAATTTTGGGGGGGAAATGTCATAACAGGCCGCAGCACCATTGCAGTGAAACATCTGTAAACTTACAAAGGGAAAACGTTCACCTCTCGGGCATAAGCTCAGCTGTATGGGGATTTATAACTGGATATACAAAAAGGAATTTGGTGGGAGTAACATTACAAAAGAGAGTAGCACTGATCATATTGCAGGTGGATACAACTTCATTGAACTGACGCTGTGGGAGCATCTTTGGCTTCAGTCAACTATTCCGTTTGAAGATAATTTTTAAAAAAATGTGCAAACGAAAATCACATAAATTTGACTGGAGAGAGATATTAAATGGCATGACACAGTTCCATGTGAAGCAGATTTATGCAGAAGGACATTAGGCAAATGGTATCATTAAAGCATTTAATCTTCACCTGAGAAGAGTTCAGGATTATTATTCATCAATGCCCTGCGCAGCCTCTGAGGACAGGCTAAACGCCAGGCTAAAGTAACAAATGGTCCGTTTAAATGGTTCTTTAATTTAGTGGCAGCCTTCAGGAAACATGGGACCTTGTTAAAGTCTTTGTTCTGCCTCAGCGTCAGTCAAAGTTTACTCATTAAGCGTCAGATCAGTCATCTTTGGTGCGGCCAGTAATGAATTGTGAGCACCAGGGCTATTAGGTCTTTATGAACCGAGAGCTCTCAAATGTTAAAAACTGCCATTAAGATGCCCTAAGAATCTTTGGCTGCGCGTGTCCTGTCTAATGGGAGAATACTTCAGCGAGTCGAAAAACTGCATCTAACAGGCTTTGTTCTGGAAGAAATTTTACGTCTTACCTAACCGAGCAAACCTATAGAGTGCCATGCCAGATGAAAGTGAACTTAAACTGAGTTCACATATACAACTTTATTTATGTATTTATTCAGTTTCATGTACACACCTGCACGCAGACACAGACACACAAATGCACACTCGCGTGCACACTCACACACACACACACACACCCTTGTGCTTACATCTTTGTGAGGATATTACACTGAGCTCCATTTATTCTTCCTGTGTTTCCACAGTCTTTCCTTGATCTTAACAATAAGCAATGTATGCCAAACTCAAACCCTTACCCTGAGCTTAAAGCAATCCCTAATTCAAACCTTACCCCTAACCTTGACCAATAAGTCACAATTTGGGTTTGTAGACACGAGGATATTTGAAAATGTCCTCACATCCCAATACAGTCCCCACTCAGTCGGAAGAAAAAGAAAAAAAAAAAACAAACGTCTTTGGTTCTCACTTTGCTGCATGTACAAGAACATACAAGAACACGTACGCGCGCACACACACACTCACAAACTCGCACATCTTTATTCATGAAAATGCCCTAATCAATTTGAGTAGATCCCCAGGGTGCAATTTACAGAGGACTGTGACTCCACTGCAGCTCCAGTAATCCTCAGGCAAACACGCCCTCATTGATGTCTGTTAGCACCCAGAGCAATGGCCAGCTGGCAGGACCTTCTTCAGATTCTGGAGCCGTGGACCCCTCTCTCTCCTGTCATACAGCTCGCTTGCTGCAGTCCACAGTACATCACTGATCACTGATCATCCCTGAGAAGCCCCTTCACTCAGGCCTAAGGGAAAGGGTTTACAGTGTGTGGGTAGAGCCAGATGGGATCCAGCGAGTTACTGCTCGGAGGACCAGTCTCCTCTCTCATAGAGTTAGTCGTCAGCAGGTTAATATCATTTAAGAACAAATGCAAATGCTAATTTTGCACCTGTTGCTGCAGTTACGACTATCACTTTGACTACTACTCCAGCTACTAATCCTACTACCACTACAACTACTACTGCTATTATGAATAATACTTATAGTCCAATCCAGCCATCTGCTGAGGGGTAACAAGAGCATGTGTGTGTATGTGTGTGTGTGCGCGCGCGTGTGTGTGTGTGTGTGTGTGTGTCTGTGTGTGTGGGGGGGGGGACTGCCAATGGAAACCAGCCTTTTGGCTATAATTGGGTGCATTTGCATTCTATTGTTAAAATGTTCATTAATGTACAATATCCCTCTACAACAAATAAAGCTAATAATAATAATAATAGTAGTACCAAAATCAAAGCTCAGCTTTGGAATCAAATGATTATGTATGCCAAAAAAAGTTAAAAAGGCTGTTAATTAAACAATCAAAATGTATACAAGATAGTAAAACACCATGGATAAAACACATTCTGGTTTCAGTTCATTAAAATGTTCCATTTGGTTCAATGTTCAAAATTACCATGCCCTCAATTGACTTCTTTGCGCAAATGAGGGGCCAGTTAGGATGAATTGACAGGTCTTATAGTAATGAGGCTGCACTGGAGGTGAGATACCCTGGTGATGGGTAGGGCAGCCCAGCCCAGCATCCACACCTGCTACATCTCAGCCATCTTAGTGCGCCTCCACTGTCCAGCACCACATATCCCCCAGACAAAAATCAACATTATTCGCACAAACTCACGTCATCAAAACAGTTACTTAACCACCCCACCCCACAAAATAAATGAGTCAATAAACTCTATAATGCCTGGAGCTGTCTCTCGACATTGACTGTAATGACCACTTTACCGTTTCCTGCTGTTTTAATGAATCCATGCGCACACAGCCATGAGAGTTTCCTCCTAGCCACACCACGATCGCCCAGTTTCTAGCGATACGAAAGGTCATTTGTGTCATTGTATTCTGGATGCACAGTACTATCCCTGAAATGGGACACTCAGCCAGGTTAGTTAGGCGTCGTCAGTGGGTACAGTTGGAGCAGACCAGTCCCAGGCGCTGTAGAGGCTTAGGGAACTGGGTGCAGGACACACAAAGGCCCAGCGGCAGGCCGTTTCTCCTCCGCCTGCCATGGAGGCAGCACCACCTGCAGGCCTGGGCCCTCCTCTGTGTGCTCTGGCGGCGCTTTCCAAATGATGATTAATCACTGGGGGAAGCTCGGGCCCTGACACGGGCATAATGGCAGCCAGCGAGCAGGGGCCGGGGAAGAGGGACTGGTGGGTGCTTTAGTTGTGGCATGGGTGGGTGGGTGGGTGGGTGTCCCGAGAAGATGGATGACCTTTGTGAGGGTCTGATGGTCAGGAGTCCGGCCATTAACAAGAGAAAAAGACAACAAAAAATGGGGGCCTGGGCTGTGTGTGTGTGTGTGTGTGTGTGTGTGTGTGAGTGAGTGGGTAGGGAGGGGAGGGGAGGGGTGGAGATTTGAGGTGGTGACACAAATTGATGTTACACCTTATGTACAAAAACAAGGATACGATCAGACTGACTGATGGACATATTATAAGGACAGCCAAATCACATACAATTCAAATAATGACGGTAACAATGAAATAATTTTCATAATACTATCATCAGTTAATTTGGACTTATAATTCAGAGAATTACTATCATAACACTTTTAGGTTTTACAATGTTATTGTATGGAATATGTGTGGAATTGTATGGAATATGTGTGCCAGAAAAGACACATCTGACAGTTACAAATGAAGCTGCTATTTATTATTTTCCTGGGAATTCAGTCGAGGTTCCAGATTACAGCTGGAATCAAACTCAGCCGCGTCTCCGCTAATTTGAAAGGAGATGAATCACAGCGCCTAAACCAAGAGTCATGGCAGACAATTATATCAGCACCAGTATCAAACTCTATTTTCCACATGGAGGGGCCTAGTGTGTTCTGGGCAATAACACTTCAGCAGAGCCCCCATTAAGACAATTCTCCGATGAGTGGCTCATTAACGTGAAAGAATATTCCTCCCATTCTGCGTAATTTTATAAAATGTTATTGCTTTGACAATCCCATTCTTTAATGGAGCTAATAATGCCAAAAGTTTATTGGTAGATGAGCGAGTTTCAGACTTTTCTGGCTAGTGTTCGTTTTAATTCAGGGTACTGTTACCTAATTGACAAATCTCTAATGACCCAACAGTGTTAATTAAACATGGTAGGAAAAACACAGTGTTTGCATATCCACTGATCCCTGTTCACAACAATGTGCTTACAGTTATGTGCTGCTAACAAGGTTAACCTTTTAACATACATTTATAAAAAACAATCTTCTTTATAATTGAAATAAAATTGGCCAACACTATACAAGCATGTAGCTACTGCACTCAGTAAATTAAAGCTGTCTTCTTCAATCAAATGATTAATGTCTCTCAAAATCAATAACATTCTTAATAACAAGCTAGTCTTGTTTGCAGTTCATTGCATTCAGTTGCCCTATATTTAGTATTTGCAGTAGTTTAAAAGTTTGTGCAAAGAATGGCTTTTTTTGCATGTAAATGGTTGCTACTATATATTTATTAAAGATTTATCTTCTCTGTTCTTTTAGTGTGCAGCCTTTATTTGTATTCATGATGATATCACAAGTTAATACATTGTATGAAATGTTTCCCTGATCAAAATGCTTGTTTCTGAAACCATGATATAAGATCTAAACTGAGCTATCTTTCTACTAGCCTATCACAAATATTCTGTCTGATCTTGCTCTGATTATTTGGGATTTTCAGTCTGTCTATTTGATTGATGAACCCCAATTCTACTATTACTGATCAAATACAAATAGAGACAGCATTAAAATAACATTGCCACTATTTTTTCATCAAGTTCCTGGGCACACTGTTTTAATATATTGCAATTATTGTACGCCCCTGAATCAGTGCCGTGGAATACCTAAGTTATTGTAGAAATAGTATTTATGGTTTATTTATAGAAATGTTTGCATAACCTGTCAATTCTTCCAACAAAGGGTATAATTCACCATGAGTTAAAAATAGGCACTAATGTCCGATTAATTTGATGAACTGGATATAATTTTGCTCCAGTGTTGCTCGGTGCTCTCATAGATTTGCCTGCTGATTTACCGACGGAGGTAGGAACTAATGGTAATCCAGAAGCGAATATCACCGAGCAGTTTGCGATCCAAATGCTGTTGATGACAGCATGTTTAAGGCATCCATTTCATGCTTCATATATGTATCTTCTTTCTGACAGACTTCATTAACGCTGACATTGTGCAGTAGTCAGAACAACCTCCTTGTAGCTTCTATTCATATTGTCCGAAAAGGACCCAACCACTCAGTGCAGCTTTCATGCAGGCCCAAGTGCATCATTTTGCATGGTGAATCACTTTGCATATCACAGAAACTCGTCAAGCTGGGTAGCTGCCATTATCACATACTTCATCTAATGTTATCAAGGAAGTGAAGAGCAAAGCAGAGACAAGAGTAGTAGAGTCAAAACACAAAGCCTCCATTTAAACAGATGCTGCTCGCTGATGACGAGGAGGACGTTAAAAAAGTTTCTCATCTTTTTTTGTTCTTTGCCATTATTTACCATGCAGATTTCATGGAAGGATTCATATGAAATGGAAAACATAATTCATCAACCTTCAGAGGATAATTTATAAAGGCCCGATATTCCATTTTTCATAATAACCTGATCAGCAAAAAAAAAAAAACTAAATTAATTATAATCACAACACATATTTTTGTTTAAATTCATTCTTGATAAATGTCACCAGTTGAAACTGCCTGCTGTTACACTTGCTTATTTTCTCGAATTCCCCCATTTGATGATCTCAACCAATTTAGGTCTCTCTTTTGGCAGCCTCCACCGGCTTCCTCCACTTCCTGATGCTCTGAGCCAAATTTGTCCCCAAATGCTAGAAAAGCACCAACTAAGCAATTTTCTCTGAAAGGTGTCGCCATCTTGTTGTGTTCAATAAAACAAAGAGGACCTGATTGATGCCTATGGGGCAAGACGGCTTCAACAGCCCCGCACTCAAAGTGCCCGGTCCTGTTCCTGACTCTCTCTGCATGCTCCAGGATGTGGTGTGGCCATCCAGCAATGTCTGAGTGTTAATATTCAACCCGCAGCAGGAAATAAACCTTGCGCTCGCACTCGGATGGGAGTAAGAGATCTTCCAATCTGTCACTTCTGGCGCTCCAGCCTCCTTTGCTTGCGCATGTAGTCAGCTTGTAATGCGTCTCGTCCAATTAGCTCTGAGGGTGCTCCGTCTTCTTCTCCGAGGCCTGAGTGCAGCAGGAGAGGGAGCTGGGCTGCTCTGACAGACCATGATGGAAGAGCCCTTGATGGGCCTACAAGACACCATGTGGCCTGGGCCCAGTCTGAGTCGGCTAATGATCGACCCCTGTTTCAGGCAGTGTCGTATGGGACTGACTGCCCTCTGCTTCCCAGACAGGAAGTCCCACACTGGGCCACAGTGCCGAGCTGCGGCGCCTACCCACCCCTGCCGTGCCTCGTACGTGCCTGTGGGAAGCAGAGCTGCTGATGGAGCTATCAGAGCAAGCATGTCAGTCATTTTCAGAGGAAGTTGACCAGTGTCGGTGAAGGGATGACCAGGAATTACTTCATGTGCCCCCAGCCAGGGATCTCCAAATCCATATAACTGCTCGTCAGAAAATCCTGATTATGAGTTATTTTCTTGGACAGATATTCTCTTACAGGGCTCTGCCCCAGAAAATACTTCTCAGGCTCCAAAAAAAGAGTTTTCCAGCTGCTCCCATTCAGAATTTCAATCATTTCAATATTTTACCGACAAAGGGCAGTGCTCGTGAGCAAATATTTCAAATTTCAAAATGAAAATGTGGTATAGTAGACCTGAGTGTGAAGTCATTTTTTCACTCAAACTGGGCTGTGGACTGGTGGTTTTGGATGTACAGAACAGCAGACTCCAGACTGATAGTGAGAGGTGACATTTGCTGTGGGGAAGAAAGAATACCACATTTTAGGGTGACACATCAAACAAATAAAAATGTGTTGAATAATTAAGGGACTGTTTTTGCTATTTTAAAGAACTAAGTGAGGAGCTGTTTTAGGTACCCGTATCAAATATCAATAATATCTGCTGTTCCACGAATCCACCCTCTATCTATTTAGGTATATCTCATCATAAATACGATCTTACAATACAGATAATTAATTCATGCAGCAGTCAAATATATGAAGTAATATTCTGTATATCAGACAGCTCCTCTCCCATCAAAAAATATGGAGAGGTGATTTGAAACCGTTAAACAAATAACTTAGAAGCTATGGCTGTGTGTACTAATTAGATGGGTTCAGAAACTGAAATGCACATATATTCTGGGTTTTATCGCTTGATCATTCCAAGTGGATTTGGCCTTATATTTTATATCGTTATCTGGCTGAAAAATCAATGCTCAACCAAAACTCAACCTCCAAGCACATACAGATAACTTTGCCGGCAAATTTCCTGGTACCGGTTTCTTTGTTTCCTGGTAATGAATTCCTGGTGGAATTGATTATGCTATTGATTTTAACTCATGACCTGGAACAACTGGCATCAAAACATCCTCAGCACATCAATAACCCACCCCAGTATTTGACTGTAGGTACTGCTTCATGTATTTGTCCCTTTTTTCTTGTCAAATATGCCAATGGCCAGTATGGCTGGGAGTACAATTCTGGCTTCCAATGACCAAAGTGTTCTTTTCTAGTTTTTTTTTTTTTTTTCTTTGACAAGTCAAACATTTCTCTGGATACAAAATCTTACATAGTAATGCCAAAATTACACATACACAAAAAATAGTTTTAGTGCTTATTTTAAAAGGGTTTTATCAGTGGCTGCTTGCTCCTCAGACGTCTATTTATGGTTTATTATACTGAAGTATAGCCTGTTGGGGGGGAGGGGGGTAGTTGTTTGCCGCTAATACCAAGGTATACAGTTAATGCAATCTTCTCTAACTTTAGAAGCCCCAAAACATCCTGTAACCATACTTTAATTAATGGTGTTCTTTTCTAGTTTTAATGCCAGTGAAAAACCTCACTTGATTTAGTGTCCTTTGCTCAGCAAGTGCTCACTTTGTGTAACTTGGATAGTTACTTTGTGTAACTTGCTGGCTTACAGGTGGCATCTCACATTTCTTTTTTGGACAGGTGACCCTAAAAGCTGTGATGTGTAATTTCAGTACACTGTGTGTACACAGTGAAACTGAAAATTGTCCTTGGGGACTTCTGCTCTTCAATTTGGCAACTTTACCATTTATTACAAGTTTTTATTCTTATCCTGCTATAAAGTTGTATTTTTTTGTAGCAATTAACATACCTCTGAGGGTCAATTGTCATCTGCTTCTTTTGAATTAGCAGCGCACAAGTTTTTTTTTACATTATAATACAAGACAAATTGATTTTGTAAGCATATCACATGCTTTTATGCCCTAGTCAAAAGGAAAGTGACAGAACTACACAATAAAAAAGTTCCTATGAACTGACTTGAGCACCAATAATTTTTAAAAATTAGGATTATTAGAGTACTTTAAGAAAATGCGTGCATGAGAATAAATGCATTCAATATATGAGGATGCAGATTTGACGTGAACATATGGACTATGAACTGTTTTGTTTATTGTATGCAGCCTTTTTTCAACATTGTTATCAAGCAAGTCAATATCTCTGTACTTGATTGTTAGGTACAGACTTTATGTGACAGTGTTACTTTATTCCAGTTCAAATATAATTTGATTCATTTTGTTTATTGAAGGGGAAATACAAGCATCACTTTATGAAAAAAGTTGATTTTTCACAGGCTGAGATGAAAAAGAGTTCCTAGATTGTGTGTTACTAAGGCCTGCGATGATCAAGTGGAAAGCATTACAGTGTGGCCATTTTCTTTATGGAGGATAAATATGTGCCCCAGCAGGTAAGACATGGCAAATATCCCCTAATTTAACTGTCAGCCATGATGGTTCTTCTACCTCTGAACACTGAGATAAGAACCTAACAACCAGCCTCTGTTTGTACAGCAGCAGACCTGCAGTGACCTGCAATGTCTGGTGATTGGGCTAAACTGCCAAATATAAATAATTTGACTGGTCTCACAGGACCTATCCTGACTTTAAGACAGCTAGGTAATTAGTCTTATTCAAATGGTAAGTTTATCTGTCGGTTGCGTGTTCTTTGATGTCATTGCAAAGTACACTTTGCAAAAATATTCCATGGCATCATTAATGTCTTTTATATCTTGTCTCTTAGCATGGAAGATTATCTCCAGTCTCATAAAATTAACACACATCAATGTATGCACTTGGCCATAGATGAAATAGGACCGAAACAGCACACAAATCAAGCGAATTCCCTAACCGTGACAAGCAATTATTGTAAAGGATAAGAATATCGAGGGAGTGTAAGTGCCAGGCACAAAATAATCCCCTGAAACAAAAGTAAGCATGGTATTTCAGAATAATTTTGATTCTGAAAGCAAAGCACAGAGGATTCCTCCTCTGAAATCAACCCATGGCTCGGAGCAATAGTGATGAAATGGGCATATGGAAAGAACTCGGGAGCAGCTCAGTCCGTTGAAGTGAATCATGCTATGGCTGGGAAAAGTCAAAGCATAGATCAAGCATGATAATAATCGCAATTAACCACATAAATAGTATTGTTTGTCTTTAGAATTGGTAAAATTAAACCTCGACTAATGCTAAGATTTCAGCATGCTATGATGTACAGTATGTAACTAGCAGATGTGTTGACTTTATTGATTATGATAATCTATTTGATCTGCTCTCAACATCCATCCATTCACTATATCGCAATTTCCGCATTAGGGTCGTCGCCTATCCCTGTTGACTCTGGGCGAAAGACAGGGGCCCATCCTGGTCAGCTCACCAATCCATCGCTATTACACTCATACATTTGCGCAATTTAGCATTTCCAATTAGCCTGACTTGCGCGTCTCTGGACAGTGGGGGGAAACTGGAGTACCCAGAGGAAACCCACGCAGACACGGGGAGAACATGCAAACTCCACACAGAAGGGTCTTAGGCTGGATTCGAGCCTACGAACTTCTTGCTGTGGGGCAGCAATGCTAACCACTGTGCCACCCTGGTGCCCCTATCCTCTATAGTAATGCGCAAAAGAAAAATCCAGTTATATCATATTGATACTCAGTGCCTGTTCAGGGCACTGTCTGTACATCTGGCCATGAAGCCTGTGCATACAGCTCATATCTCCTGAGCTGGCTTTGAACACTTTGATTCATGGAACAAGATAGATTTTCACCAAAATATGAAGTTTTCCTTCATGAATCTAGTAAAAAGGCAGAACCAAGTATTCCTTCAAACACATAAAGCACCTTCTTTTGCAGCTACCAACTGATAAATAGAGAAGTGGAAAATCTATTTGAGAGTGGCATTAGAGAAATCTAATGCATTTTCACTCAGATAATGCATTAGAGAAGAGAAAATATTATTGTCAGCGTGGATTAATGTTTGAAAGCCATCATCGAATTTAACTGAAATGTAATTACTGTCATCCATGCTATTGCGACATCCATAAAGATGTCATCATTTGAAGCAATTGTAACTCTTTAAACTGATAATATATAATATCAAAATATGTATGGATCTATTTTTTTTCCTAGGAATGATTTCAGGTAATGGATCACAAAGACCTGCATTGGCTTTATAAAACATAAATAAAAATCTTTCTTAGATTAGGTGTATGAACACTTTTTTGGAGAGTGGCTCTTCCTGCCTTAATTGAGAAAAATGATGGAAATTTCAGATGAGTAAACCAGTCCCTGCTAAGAATTTTCGAGTTTGAAATAAATCTTATAGCCTTTCCATAAAAATTGATTTCTCAGCTTAACAGAGCAGTTTCAAAATACCTGAGCTTCATGTTACCTTCAGACATGGCATCTTCAAATTTGGCAGTTTCACATTTCATTCCACAGAAGAGAAGCATGAAAAAATGAATGGTTTTGCATGTATGGTACAGTCAATACATTATGGCCATCTTGATTTGCCAAATCTTTGCAAGTATTCATTACACAACTTTTCAACAAAAAGTGCTCAATATAGTGAGTGGAGCTGAAATTCAAAACCAGTGTTCTCATTTCAATAGCGTATTGAGGAAAACAAAACAATAACACATGTAATCAAGTCATCTGGCCCCTGTAGTGGAAGTTATTCTGTAATGATGTTTTCGTTTACAGCGTTCCGTCTCTTGATGCAAATGGTTTGAATCTTGCATCCTGTCTCATGACTGAAAATCCAATAAATGCCATAGCTCTTTTTCCCTAACTGGTCCAGGTGCAGAGTAATTTGCATTTTTATTTACAAAGATCAAATTTCTTAAGAAAAAAAAAAGAAGAAGAGAAATAATCACGCCGTGCGCAGTTAACATGGGGTGTAGTTAAGTGACAGAAAAATATGTGTTCTCAATTTACGATTATTTTTAAAGCCATGAGCATTACGACAATGAGGCTTGCAGGCTATCAATGAACAGTATATAGTAATGTATCCACCTGTATACACATTTGCAAGCATATTGTTACTCAAATGCAAATGCAAACAATGCATTACAGTGACAAATGTAAATTCTGATCATGGGCTTGGGCAAACTTGGGCTCATAGCTCTTTCATTTATTTGCAATGAATCAGCCATTTAATTGCATGTAATGTTTTAGAACAATGTTATTTAACAGCAAATGACAAGAGAACCTCATTATATCACTGAACAAACAAAATTTTAATTCCACAGTTGGACTATATATTGCTCATTTTCAGCTGGGCAATGAGAGGAATGATGAGATGAGAAACCTCTCCTCAATGTGTGAGTGACACTTATCTATCCACTGGGCACAATGTGGATAAATCATATCATTTAGGTTCAACCTCATAAGGAGATGGAATGGCCAGGCGACAATGCATTCAAACTGGGCCTAAAATCCTTATAGGCAAAATGCTTCTTTTTTTCACAAATTATGACTTGTTTTGAAACATTTTTTCCTTCATATAACTTGGTAAAAAATAAATAAATAAAAAATTTGAGCACTCAAATGGCTTGTACGATTAGTCATACACATTTAAGCCCTTAGGGTGATCCCAGTCTTAATAGCCAGAGGAAACATTGTTTTGTGTGAGCTGTAATGCCTAAAGTCAGAATGAAGGCTCCACACATTTTTCTGTCACAGGCAAGTAAAGCGTTAGCTGCCTTAGTGGGTACCATTCTGCCCTTAGAATCCTTGACACTTGGAAATGTTTGGTTATTATCTAAAAGTGAAGTAAAACTTCATTGCATTACCAAGCCTGGTTGATTTCAGTGAAGAATTTCTCTTACCCATTAAGTAATGTTGCAGTTATGATAAGAAATATAACGACTTATACACATGTTTAATGAAAGAAATACTGAACCTACTTTGACACAATAAAAAACTGTCACTATAAATATAAGTCAAATATACAGGAAAAACTGATGCACTGCACTCCTCTTGGTTAGAATTAATAGAATGGCAAAATAGGTTTGATTGAAGTCAGATCACTCTGTTATACTACAACGTATTCTCCGCCATACTTTATAGGCAAAAACCTCCAGAGATATACCTTTATAACCATGCCATGAAAACCATATAATTTCACTGAAAACTATCCGGAATATTATGTATACATACCCGTGCACAAAGAAAAGGCAACATATTTTGTGTTTTTTCCTTATGCATCACTAAATCTGTATTGCTCAATGTTGCTCAGAGGATTTCAATCTGCTCAAGGCAAATCTGTGGATATATTAATCGCTCTGTTGAAAAATTTTGGGGTCCAAATGAAAGTGAGTGTGAAAGTTCATAATGTTGCGTTTTTATGTGCATGAGTGAAAATAGCTTTCATCTATGAAAATAATTTTCTCCCCAATTGTTTGAAGATTTTCACATAATTACTCTACGTAGTGGCAAAAGGTTACAGCAATGTGTTCATTTTAAAACAGTCAACACCTAAGAGATATTCCATGTGCATGATTCCATACAGCAAGGCCTATATCCCAGTGAAGGAATGAGATGAGGGAGTGATGATGTTGCCTGGTTACATATTTTGCAAAATTACTCAAAAATTATGCTAGTTGTGTTGTATGGAGAATATTTGAAAAAGTGCATTACAAAGACCACCATATTTCCTGTATACAAATCTTATATCCCCACATATATTTAAAAGCCATGAAAAATTGTTAACTGTAAGGTTTGTACCTATTGTGCTTGATTACTTCACAAGTAAGAAAAACTCCCATACCACTCAAAAGGAAGCAATGTAAAGTAATTTTTGCAATTTGTGGGAAATAGCCTCAAAACAGAGGCACATGAAAATCAATGAACAGTAAGCAACAAAATTCATCGGACAATGACACATTTTTTGCTTCAGTTCTGCATTCCCCCCTTCCCCTCCTCACAGAAAAATCACGATAATGAAAATTTTTCTTTAATTTCACGACGGTGCATGAAAGGACATCAAGACAATGGAATTTGCAATGAGCTATTATGCTGCTCGTGGTTAACATTAGTTGCTATGAGTTGCTAACTTTGTCTAGCTAGCTAGTATCCTAGCCTAACTTGTCCGTAACGCTCAATATATCGAGTAATTGAGCACGGACAATCGAATTTACCATGTGTGTTAGTAAAATTTAGATATGCTGACATTATACAATGCACTAATTTAAACATCTTACCTCCAGAAAGTGCATCATGACTGAGTGAACTTTGCTTCAACTTGTAAGCCTGTACGAGCCAAGTGGCCCATCGGGCCGGACCTTAACCCCGGTTTCTATGGCATGAAGCGACTAGGAGTATTGCTACTCCCTGGATGGGACGCCAGTCCATCGCAGATACTCCCCCCAGCTCTTAGACAAGTTTCCCTGCCTATTTGTTGGTACCCATTTATACACCGGTGTGGAGTGTGGGAGTAAAGTGTTTTGCCCAAGAACACACCACGAAGACCGTGGCCGGGGCTTGAACTTAGGACCTCTCTCTATGGCTCTATGCATATCTAGGTCAACCCACTGCATGCTGAGAAATTAGCTTAATGGGTGAGCAAACATGGCAGGCCACATTGGCAGACTGCTTACAGCTGTTGTTGCTTATAGCTCATTGTCAGTGTCTATGGCAGTCTCGAACTGTACAACACTGACCTAACCAAGTAGTAAAATTATACTATTCGCAGCTCTCTGTTCATTTTTGTGCACTGTGTTCGCTAGCTAACTAGCTAATAATAGCAAGCTGCAAGATATAGTTAGCAGATGTTGTGATATTAGTCACGACTCCCTATTTATTTCTGTGCTATTATTAGCTAATTACCTGGGGAACAGACAGTACACAGAGTGTGTTTATAACAGGTTGTACTTGAGCGCTGAAATTTCCATCACTGTAGATGACATAATGAATAGGTAGCTAACGTTAACAATGAAACTACTTAATGAGTATGGAAAAGTTGCATCTGCTGGCATAGCAAGGATGGCAGTTACGGTCTTATAAATTTGATCCGTGGCTAGCATGGGCCTTGTAGCAACCGTTACCTAGTATTCAATTTATTGGTAATGGCTGCACTTTTCTCCCAAACTGAACTCACTTTTTTCCTATCAATGTGTCTCCTTCATTGACTCTGGCAAAACAAAACCAGGCAGGTCAAAGCCTAACTGTAGCTAGTATATGGCTCGATCAGCTTGACTGTTAATATTATCACAATGCTAATTTCTCCCATTATGTGCTAACATTGCTGCTCAACTATTCACATTTGAAGATTTAAGGTCAATTGAGTCGCTATCTCACTAAAAACACTAGACGTTATCCGCTAACCCTTCAAGACACAGTTACGAAGCATATATCTTGAATAAACAGAGTAGGCTTGGAAACTGATTAGGCCAACTATAACCACGTGCTGGCGGTTATCTGTTAGCCAGCTAGCATCATGATGGCAAAGTGATTGTCCAGCTAACTCTGCCAGCTGCCAGACGTTATCCGCTAACCCTTCAAGACACAGTTGTAAAGCATATTTCTTGAATGAACTAACCATGCTTGAAAACTGATTAGGCCAACTATAACCACGTGCTGGTGGTTAGCTGTTAGCCGGCTAGCATCATGATGGCAAATTGATTGTCCAGCTAATTCTGCTAGCTGCCATGGTAGCAGAGTGATTGACTAACCCTAACGCTACTATATTACCAAATGTCAACCCTTCCAAACAATGGCAACAGGCATATGATGGACCATTAGCTGTTAGCCAGCATTAGGGACTGGCTATTGCTAACATTGTTAGCCTTACATTAACCAACCTTAACATCAGCCTTTGACAGCGTTTTACATAGGCCAAACACTTTTGAATGTCATGAAGAGGGATGTGAAGGGGGAGACCTCTATCACAGAAAAGGTTTCAGCATGTGTATAATTACTATTAAGTCTTATTTTTGACAGCATTCATGCGAGCTGTGCTGCGTTCAGGTGCAGTCAGGAAAAGTCAGACCTACTGCCCTTCTCCTCTCCTTCTTCTTCTGTTGATTTGGCAGTTGTGAAGCAGCGAAGGCCTATTGCTGCCCCCCCCAAAAAAAATGACGCTTAAAATTAAATATCTTAAAAACTAAGAAAAAATTCAAAAATCTGTTCAGATGCAACTTAATTCAGATCAAACTGAATTTTTAAAAGTTTGTATGGTCTCAAGAGCTTGAATGGAGTAGGAGGAGTTGATGGGCCAAATTTAGGCGGAAGAAGAAGAAGAAGAAGAAAAGGTAAGAGAATGGAGTGTGCTGCTTCCTCCAAGCGCACAATTCTGTTTAAGTGCAAAATGTAAGCTTTAATTTGAGGATGTGTTCATCCCAATTGGACTAATCATTTAGAAATGACAGAGCTTTTTATACATAGAATGTCTGACCATCAGTTTGTGCCATACAGGTCCAGTGAAGTTAGGTTATGCACGAGGAAATGATCAAAAGCACACAAGAAAGTTTGCCTCTGGCTCAAAAGAAATGAAATGGTTTAGGAGTGTCCTGGTCCTGACTTATGTTTAATTGAGATGCTGTAGCATGACCAAAATGCCTCTAATGTTGATGAATTAAAACAATTCTGTGAAGAGGAGTGCGCTAAATTTCCCCCACAGCGATGTAAAAGACATCGCAGTTGTTACCGCCAAGGGTGGCACTAAAAGTTGCCAGGTTGGGGGGGAGTGATTCATTTTTCACATGTGTCATATACTGTAGGTGTTGAATTACTCTGAATCTTTAATAAGTTAACAGATCGTTTAAAACCTGCATTTTTTTTGTATGTTTTCTTACATGGTCTTATATTGAATGATCTGAAGCAAGTAAATACAACAAATATGCTCCAATAGAAAAATTCAGGAAGGGGACAAATACTTTTTCACAACACTGTCTTTATAAGAGCACACCTGAGGACACAAGACCTTCAAGCACAACCTCTTTGTGCATTAACCTAACCACCCCACCCCCCCACAGCAATGAAAGCACACACACACACACACACACACACACACACACACAATCGCACGCGCTTGTGTGCACAGGCAGTAGAATGATCTTCCCAACAGTCAAAAACTCAGTCATAGCTTAACAGAGAAATTTTTAAAAAGTAAATTTCCAATGAAGAATGATGACACCTGGACCGTCTCTGCCCAGCATTGCCTGTACCCTTTTCTGTTCTTCAGTTCGAGTTTGTGCCACTTGCAGCTTGATTCCATTATTACAATGTCATAAAGGCTTATCCTGCATCTGTGGCTGATTCCTTCTTCAGAAACCGTAAAACACTCTGCTTCCATTTGCGGGTGCTGTACTTTTGTGCACTTTATATACCTCTTCTCTCTACTGTCTCTGCACCTCCCAGGTGAGAATGTCTGTTACTCTTTTTTAAATAATTATTGATAGTCATTATCTAATTATAGTTTTATTCTACTCCTATCCCATCTTGTTTCATTCCCTGTCTCTCTCACCTGTTCTTCCCCCTTGTTAATTGTTGTCTTGTGTATTTAAGTTTCTGGCCTTTTCCTCTTCTTTGTTGGATTGTTACATTCCCTCTGTTGTGCCTTGAGTCTTGTGGTTTCTACTGCTGTAATCTCCCATCTTTGGGATTGAATTATAAAAGAAATCTGTAATTCTTCTTCTGTTCATTTAAGTGTTGATTTCGGCTTTTCAAGTTTGTTCATCAGAGCGCCCCAGCAGCTTTTTCAATGGTCTGTGCCTTCTCAGATGTTCAAAACAGTGTACCCATAAAAGAAGCATTCCTGGTGAAGTCTTTTAAAGTTAGGAGATTGTTATTCCTCTGATATGATGAAATTCCCAATTCGCTGTGGTGTTAATGAACTGGTTTGAAAGGGAATGACAGAGGCTGATCTAGATGGTCCTAATGGAACCAAAGCCCCATCACACTCACAGGACATTAATTAATCTTAGACCAACCCTTTTGACAGCAATGCCACAGATGTGCTACTGCCTTATATCACAAACTAACTGAAATAGAGTTAAATATGCATAGTTTTGATCTGCAATGCCTTTAGCTCTCGCATTCAGATTCTCCGTTTGGGACTTAACAAAGTTTTAGGCAAGTGTCCACTCACTTTTGGCTATATCAGTGTACGTACCAAGGACACACATGAGTGTGTTGCACAGCTTAGTTATCCACCATGTCCTCATTTTAAGGCCATTTTTCTCTTTGAGTATGGCCATTTGTTAGCCTGGGCCTGTACAAGTGAATGGCATTCAATTAAATTGATATTAGTGGCCTGCACTTGACTCTAGTCTGATTTCCTCCTACACTGCTGTGAAAACATTAGCAGCTTTCTTATTTTTTAATTGGAAACAGTAATGTCCTTTTCATCCCACTCATCTTCAACTAAATGAAAGACTTTGGTGGCTAAATTCCCCCTCATTTACTCCTACCCAGCTGTAACACCATTAGATGTACTTTAGGGCAGATATTGTTTCAACTGAATTTTATTCAGAGGAAATGTGAGCGCATAAGCATCATTACAAAGAAGATAATGAAATCAAACAAAATATTTGTGTGTGCCCATGATATGGACACAGTATAGTCTCAGAGTGCTATTAAGAGTGTTATTCTCCACAGATCTCCCTCAGAATGCAATGTCCCTGTAAGTAAACAAGTGGGCCTCCATTGTTTTAGAAAGATTGGCCACACTTTGCAGGCAGGGAGCAATAAAAGGCTGATCACACCAAATGGGAGGCGTGTTTGTCCTAATGTTTTGAAGTCTAGCTAGACTGTGGAAAGTGCTAGCAACATCTTTTCTGTGGTTGTCAAGTAACGAAATTATCATCTATTTTGCGAAAATTCCGAGAAATGTTAAATGCAGTGGCAAACTAATTCCCCAGCAAAGTTTTATGTGTTTGCTTTTTCAAAATAATTATAGGGCCAAGATGGAGCTAGCAGTAACAGCAGATTTCTTCACAATATTTACGTAAAATGGAACATAATAAATTAAAGCTCCGCCCCTATTTTCACATAATTAGCAGCAGGGACCAGGCTGATAATGACATAAATAGCTTTCTATCATTATCGAAGTGCCACAAAGTAGGAATGTTTTAAACTTGAAGCACACTTAAAAACAGCAAGGCTCCAGGGATGCATTAATGCAAGGTGCCCGACTTTTAAAGCAGTGTTGAAATGCTACAAAGTATTGACAATATGAACAAAAAGGGTGTCCCATGCTGATGAAGTATGGCAAGCCATTTTAACATTTAATCAGTAGGGTTTACTAATTGCAATTTAGTTTCCACTAGTGGAAATGACATTCAAAAAAATTCAAAAATGAATTGTGACGAGTGGAAATGTATTTTCCCATTTCAGATATCAACAATTGCATTTCAGATATGTCCCACATATCAAAAATTGTATTTTGGATATGTAGTAAAATCAGTATATTCATTTTGGATATGTCGCCTAATTAGCGTATTCATTTCCGATATGTAGCCAATTGTTGATATGTCTGACATATCAACAATTGCTTTTCAGATATGTAGCCCAAATTAGCATATTAATTTCGGATATGTCCCACATATCAACAGTTACATTTTTGATATGGCCAACATATCAACATATCAACTATTGCATTCCGAATATGTCCGACATATCCAATTAAATGTTAGAATGGCTTTTTTTTTTTTTTAATTTAACCCTTATTTAACCAGGGAAGTCCCGTTGAGATTGAAATCTCCTTTTCAAGGGAGCCCTGGGGGAAGAGATGGGGAGGGACAGAGGAATTACACAGCCAATTAGATCAGGGGATGATTAGGTGGCAGATTGAAAGAGCCAGGTTGGGACTTTGGCCATGACACCGGGGAACCCCCTACTCTTATCGAAGAGTGTCATAGGATCTTTAATGACCACTGTGAGTCAGGACCTCGGTTTAACGTCTCATCCGAAAGACGGCGTCTCCTTCAGTACAGTGTCCCCATCACTGCACCAGGGCATTGGGGATTATCCCGCCAGAGGGAAGATCGCCACCTACTGGCCCACCAACACCTCTTCCACCTCTTCTCTTCTTGCTGGCAAGCTGTTTTAACATTTATTTAGATATGACATTTTGACGGTGGAAATTCCTTTTTTGATATCTAAAATTCAGTTCTGACTAGTTATAGAAGGAATTGTAGATATCTCGAATAAAATTGTCACTACTATGAATCTAATTTTCACCAGTTACAATTGTATTTGAGATATCTGATATGCAATTCTAGATATCTGAAATTACATTCTTACTAGTTACAATCCCAAGCTGACATATCAGTAATTTAATTTTGACAAGTCAGAATTAAATTTTAGATATCTAGAATTCCATTTATGATATCTGTAATGTAATGAAAATTGTAGATATCAACAATTGACTTTTCCACTTGTGAGAATTGAATTGTAGATATCAACAATTGATATTTCCACTAGTGAGAATTGACTTGTTGATATCAACAATTTGCATTTTGACGAGTGAGAAATGAGCTGCAGATATCATTAATTAGAATTCCAACTAGTCACAATTACATCATGGATATGTTGATTTGGAATTATAACTTGTCAAAATTGAATTATAGATATCTTTAATTGAATTTGAATAGAAGTCTACGATAAAAGTTGACTAATTGTAAGTACATTACAGATATCCACAAAGACAGTTTCTACTAGTAAGAAATCGATTGTTGATATCAAAAATAACCATTGTGACTAGTGAGAATAGAATTGTAGATATCATTAATTAGAATTGCAACAAGTCAAAATTACATTATGGATATGTTGGCTTGGAATTCTAACTAGTCAAAAAGCAATTGTTGATATTTACAATTGCAATTACCTCTACTGATTAAATGTTAAAACGGCTTGCCATAGATGAAGCGCATTTGGCGTGATTGGCCCCTAACTCATACATGAGTAGTCTTGAAAGCTGCTCAAAGTTATTTTGTCTTCTATTTTGCTGTATATGCATAATTCAAGCGCGATAACTGGCAGCAGTCCACGACACTGTCTGACTAAAGACAAACAAAAGGCCTGGAACCAGTGTGCATAGTGGTTAAAACCACTCCATTGAGTAAGGTGCAGATTATGCATACTCAGCAGCAACTTTGCAGCTACCATTAGCCCAAGAAAACCTTTATCTTCAGTATGTGCACAGGCAATCTGACAGTTGGAAAGACAGACAAACAAAAACAGTCGTGGGTGACAGAGGAAAATCCCCTCTCTCAGCGCGTCTCCCGCGCAATGAGAGGTTTGATGTTTGGTATTCAGTCTTAATGCTTTTCATAGATGGGATTTTCTTACTATGGGCTCGGTAAAGTGAGATTTCCGACAGAATTTTTATTCCTTGTCCTTGATGTTTTGTGCTAATTTACAGCTGGCCTTGAAGAGCTTCTTCTTCAAGCCAAGCACCGTTTTAAAAGTATTAAAATATTTACACCCAAGCACCAAACTGTAATAGAACATTGCTGCATGTCTTAATTATCCACAGCCAAATTCTTTGGCTTATATAAAATCATAAGGTTCAATCATGAGTCTTTTTTAAAAGCACTTAAACCCTGACGACAAATTTATTCCCCTATAGGTATTCAGGAGAAAGGGGTCTCTGATCTTCCTGAGAAAAAAATCTTCTGTGAAGCTGGAAAAAATACTACACATACTATCAAAATACATTGTATTTTTTTGAAAATAATGTATATTTAACATTTTCTAATCATTTTTTGATAACTGCTTCACTTCCTCATGGAGCACATACAGTATCAGAAGTATTGCATCAGGTGCCAGTTTTCTGCTGACTATATAATAAGGTTGCTCAAACAACAGAAAAGAAGCAAAAATCAGCCTACATCGAATATCCAGGCATGAACTCAGAATAATAGAGTAATATAATTGTAAATTATTGTTTAGGAAGCCAGTGTCCCGATGACTACAGAAATAAGTATAAAGGGCTCAAATGCCATTGTGTCAATGCACCATCGCCAATCTGCATTGTACACCAGAACTCAAACAGCTATTGCCAGATTTCCCAAGACTGAACTTTTGCATACAGTCTACAGTTACTGGGCCAGTGCCTCTGGCTGATTGGAAAAGGCAGTTTTCACATAAACCTGCTGAATGCCAGCACCAGATTTGCATTTTTCATCTATGAGGGCTTAACATTTAAAACAAGACTAGGTGCAACCTAGTATACGCCTGGGCCACCAAGCGCTGTATGAGAATGAAGGCCCAAGAAAAGGGTGCTAAATTAGGCAATGCTCACGAAATTATATGAAGTGCAAGTTTAGTAATGAGCTGGAGCTGATAAATTATTTACAAAGAAGGTGGTGAGAGTGTGGGAGTGGGAGAGAGTGAGAGTGTGGGAGTGGGAGAGTGTGAGAGTGAGGGTGTGGGAGTGGGAGAGTGTGAGAGTGAGTGAAAGTGTCTGAATGAGGTAGTAGGAGTAAGTGAGAGTGACGGAGTGGGAGGTGGGGGGGTCTTGAGCAAGGAAAACATATCAAAAGCAAGTTATACATTTGAATATACAAAGAGCTAGAGTAAGGGTAGTAGTTATTGATTTTGTGAATGTGAATTTGAGAGACAGCACCAGTAGATGTAGATGGCAGTATGTATGTATGTATGTTCCTGAATCATAATGAAATTGCAGTTGTGATTATCATTACAGTTGTGCTAATCGGGGACGTGACATCACTTTCATGAACACATGGCAGTTTCTATATAGGTACGGTGCAAGAACGAACGTCAAAGTTTCCTTTTTCTCCCCGCATGTTTCTTCTTGGGCATGTTATGGACAAAGAAACCACAGTTCTGAATAAAGCCGCTTAGTAAATATGTTTGAGTGAAGGTGTCGCCATGTGTTTACATAAAGCGTTAGACGGTATTGGTGATGGTTGAATATGGTAAAGTATGTGACCAAAGAAATTGAAATGCAATTAATTTTAATGAATTTATGACCTATTGGAAGCTCTTGATTAGGCCTTGTGGTTCACACCAAGATTTAAAAATTTATTGTGCCCCCAAATAGTGAATTGTTTGGTATTTATTTCAGTCACTGCGGATAAAAAAAGTCTGTTGCGAAGTAAGCAATTTAGGTCAATTTTACCTCAAATATGGTACACAGTCAAAAAAATGATATAATTAATGTTTAAAGAAATGAAATAAAATACAAGAATTCAGGAAAAAAAAAGCATGAACGATTTTCATAAGTGACAGTTACAGCCGCTGAGTATTGCACTTTGTCACTTAGCTATTATGATAATCAGAGGTGTATAAAGTACTGGAAAAAATGATTCAGTAAAATTAGAAGTTCCATTACTGAAAGTTGCTTTGGTAAAAGTTGAAGTCACCCATAAGAAAATTACTTGAGTAAAAGTCTTAAAGTAGGTCACGTTAAATGTACTTAGGTACCAAAAGTATTTTGTGATACAATATACTTAAGTATCAAAAGTGCGAGTATAAGTACAAAGTATTTTTTAGTACGCATAGAAAGAAGCAAAGCAACCACTCTTTGTTCTTTCCTTGTGCTCTTTGATCAATTTTCAGGTGAATGAAAAATTCAGTATGCAAAAAACAAACAAACAGTCTCTCCTTTATATACATCTTCTTCTTCTTTAAGTTTACTGGCGAATTTAAAAAACCACTATAATTGACTATAATTAATAGTAGAATTACATAGTATCAATACCATGTCAAATTTTTGTCGACCTGATTTTTCTTGACTAGTAATTGGGATACCATTTGCTCACTGTAGCTGAAGTGGTTGCTGCAGAGGACAACGATTATTTCTGTAGCAAGAGAATTTTTTTTTAACTGCTGGATAACTGCTGCTAACTGCTGCTAACTGCAAACTGCTGGATGGGCAAGTACATTGAGCAGTTTGCACATCAGGCTTAGCTGAGGAGTTTAATTCAGGCAACTCCTGAAAAATATGGATTGGAGGGAACTCGTCCATATTCTAAACCGTGTTTGAACTCAGCTTGCTTATGAATATTCAATAACTGATCTGAGAGTGCCATCTTGTGGTAGAATTTTGTAACTGTGCGCATAAATTTGCAGCTCTACGTCCGCTGGCGGACACATCTCACAAAGATACCCCGCCGAGCATCATTATTCTTCTCAAACATGCCAAATCCAGATAATCCTTCAATGATGAATTACATTCAGCTTTTAACTTGTAATAAGTAAAAAACTGGCCAGTGTCAAAGTAACAAAGAGAAAGTATACTTTCTGTCTTTTAAATGTCGTACAGTAAAAATCAAGGTTTAAAAAAAAAACTCAATTAAGTGTAAATCCTCAAACTATTCAAGTACTGTAAGGAAGTGCATGTACTTCATTACTTTACACCTCTGATGAGAGTGTATCCCAAGTCCCTTCATTGTACCTGTCTTCTCTCGTATCGCTTGCGAGATTCAATGAAGATTAAGGAACTAATCCTGATACCGGCTACGAAATACAAAAGGGAGATGGAGGAATGTAATACATTGTACCAATCTATCGCGAAAGAATCTTAACAATGGAATGTGTTTTTAATTCCCCTATTCAACCTCGCAACCGATGCTGTTCTCGATGCTTGTTAACTGTTGTATCGGTTGCAAGATTGAATTGGGAAATTAAGAACACATTCCGACCATTGTTAAGATTCTTTAACGCTAGATTGGTATGATGTGTTACATTCCTCTATCTCTACGGAATCTCGCAACCGGTACCAGAGAAAACAAGCATGGAGGACAGAAACAAACCGAACCAATCTAGCATGAAAGGAGATTAGCCTAATAATAGTTGGACTGTGCTAGTAATGCAACAAAATCGAAAAGGAACTTTTTTAAAGACCGGGATGCTAGCCAGGGCAAGTACATCATATACATCCGCTATATGAATAATTAATCCACCTTTTGCTGTCCATTAGAAGAAAATACGCATTAATTTTTGTAAAATGGCGACCAAATCGCCAAGAAACATTCATTGGTGTCAAAAATTGCACATTGTGAACATTCTATCAGTACAAAATGTGTTTTAATTTAACAGTACATTTACCTGAGAATTGCAGTCTATTGCAAGACTGGATTCAAAAACTGGTCGTGTAGCATTGGCGTAGTTGGTACAACAACGTAGTGGAGAGGTAGCTACTTCAATGATGGGGTGTCCGATCCAGCTTGGCGTGATCTTTTAAACTTAATATTTTCTTAAATTTATTGTTTTCATTGGCGTCGGTTACATTCGCTCCCATAGATATAATCAAAGCGGCCATCACTGTTCAAGTGAACAAACTCATGAATTCTTTTGGTATTCTTGAAAATACTGAAACATAATAAGTGCCGGCGCCACTTCCACCGTGTACGTAAACAGTCCATCACACGCATAAATGAGTGTGGCTTGTTCAATTCCACTTTTTAATTTCCGTTTCTGTGGCAAACTCTAATCCAAGATCGAACAATAGCAAAGTATTCAGTTTCTGTTGCAATGTCTCAAAGCCGAAATTGCGGGACCCATGTATTTATAATGCAAACGCACAGACCAGCAGTCTAAATACGAGTGAAGTCGATGCCCAGCCAGCCAGCCAACCAGTCGTTGGCCAACCAATTGTTGAATTGCTTCCCATCCGGCCGACCAATCACTGAGCTTCTTCCCTGCCAGCCGGCCAATCGCTGAACTTGATCACTCAGGCAGTCAGTCAGTCAGTCACTCACTCACTCAGCGACATTCGCATTTATAGGGGCCTGGCCGCTACTCGGCCCAGCCCAAAAAGAAAAACTGATCTTTGAACTGTAAACTAGCTAAAACAATTTGGCTACAAATATCAAACTAATTGCTGATTGATGGGTTGATTTCCAGAATAGTGCAAGTCCGTTTTCGTCTTTTTAGAGTAGTAAGAATTTTAGAATTTGAACAGCTATTCCGCGCGGAAAGTGGGCGCATTATGGATAGCTTGCGAGAGCTAGACAAAGTTCCGGTTATGTCATGAACAAAATACAGGTTTTAAAGACCGTTAGTTCCTTCTGCGTGAACCGCTGCTTGTGTAGAGCTAGCGAATCAATTACTTTTACAGGAAAGAATTTAATATTCAATCGATGGCAATGCAGAGAAATTGTTTGTTATACCGGACACGTTATAGCCTGTGCGCTTTCCTATTGCTTTTACTGGTAGTATCAGAGAGCTTGCCCAGACATTGGAGATGTATCAGGCTGACCCCGGTCATGGATAAGTAAAGCGATCGTTTCATAAACACCCAAAAATGCAACCCAAGCTCAGCAAAATCTACGTCTGGTCTTACTGCAGCCCCACTTGGCAGACGCATACAGCACCTCTCCGTTTAGCTTCAACTGTAGTGGCTACAATCAGGCAACGTTATGATGAAACTGACACATTGATGCTTACCGAAGTAACACAAGCATACCGGTCATAATTGCTGCATATAAGTTAACCAGAAGCATTTTTAATTTTCAGAGCACGCAAACTAACATGCAGCAGCCGATAAGCGGTCATAACATTGAATATAATCTGTTGCGCGAAAAATTTGTTTCGGGTCCGGTGTGAAAGCGACTTCACGTGCCCATAACGTGTATTCGCGTCTTTGCATTGACTTTGAATGTAGGCTAATCTGTCCTGCAAAAAATTTGTTTCGTATCTGATGTGAAAGTAGCTTTATGAGTAGTACGCGACAGCTAGAGAGAGCTTGGTTAGGTTATGAACATAATACAGGTTTTGCAGACCGTAAGTTCCATTAGTGCAGACAAGTTGCTTATGTGGAGCGAGCGAATTGATCACTTCCACAGAAAAGAATTACCTATTTAATCTCCGCCCTTTTCATCTTTTTATTAGCCACAACAATTTCTAAAGGGCAATGAAATTATGTTAAGGGAGTTCAGAGAAATCATTTGTAAATCGGTAGAGCTTCTGCGTTTCGCATTGCTTTCACGGTAGCACCAGAGAGCTTGCTCAGACATTTGTGAAGTATCCGGCTGATCCTGGTCATGGATAAATGAAGCGATCACTAACTGTAATGGCTACAATCGGGCAACGTTATGAAACTGCCACATTGATGCTTACCGAAGTAACACAAGCATACCAGTCAGAATTACTGCATATAAGTTAACCAGGAGCATTTTTAATTAGCACGACATGCAAAATAACATCATAACCACAGAGACAAACCCTTGCAATACAGGTTTTACAGACAGCAAGTTCTGTTACTGTGAACAGTTGTACTAAGCATTACAACGAAATTACAAACAAGTATTAAAAGTTAACTTCAAATGAGATTTATGTTCACACACCTGTAGAATTTCCCCTGATATCACTCTAGCATATTTAGGACACAAACATTAGCAACAGTAACTTGGCTACGTTAGCTGCTGTGCTACAGCCACAATCAACTGGCAATCACGTCAGGTTGGCTTATGCAGTAAAAGCAACTTACAGCTTCTGTTTCTTTGAGTCATGAACATTTGCGACCGATACAGGGTTTATCTTCAGATATTTTACAAAGCCTGCGTTTGAGGCCAGTTGTTGGTGCTAACTATCGCAGTCCTGCTAGCCACTCGTAACATGTTAGCTTCACTTACATTATTTGCTATTATATGGTTACTTACAGCTTGTGGCGCCGAGCGCTTGATCGATGCAACTGCTTCAGGTTTGAGAAGCAGCTGAAACGCTTATCCTGTGTTGAATTATCCTTTATTGACAAAGCTGTCGTTGGTGAAATGCTGAGCACAAACAGCTAACGTTCCCTTTAGCCGTGGCTTCTTGCTGCCAACAAACAAAAAAAGCTACCCACTGATTTCTGGTGGCATCGTCTTTTGGAAGAGAAATATTTGTTTTTCTTTGCGTTCAAAAGTAAACAGACAAGTAGCTTTGGGAGAGATACTGACAAAATTGCACCTCAAATGATCTGCTGTTCTTCTTTTGTATTTCCAAAAGTGCAGACACTACTAAGGCATAGTATGATCTGCCGTTATTAGTACCTGCTAGAATAGTTTCCGGTGTGGGCAGGTCCAGCGCAGTGGTTGGCTCTGGCTAGGTCGGTACTAATTGGACGGCACAACCTGACATCATGTTTTGCCCAGATCTCGTGAAGATCTCGGAGGAGGGGGACTTACGTTTTCCGCTTGATGGAGTAGGCAGCAGAGGAGAAGAGCTCCGATAAATAAATACATGCAAAATAAGTTTAAACCTCCAAAAAGCAAGAAAGCGGTGCATAGTCTAATTTTTAACCACTCAGTAACAAAACTTCTGATATGTGGAAGAGCTCACGCAGAGAGAAACATCAAGGAATGCAGGTACAGAAAACGATAACTCCATTCACACGAGGCAGCCTAAAAATGGACGACAGTGGAGCGGCGAATGCACAGGAGAACACACCGGATACCATACCCGAGACCACACTTTCCCTGCGGATGCATAGAGAGGAGCTACAGACATCCAGAGAAGCGGTGCTGGTCCAGATAAAAGCGGAGATCGCGACATCGCTTAAAGAAATTAAAACGGACATTGTTTCTCTACATGAAGAGACAAAAGCCGATATATGGGCTATACAAGACGAACTAGCTGGCGAGTTAGCATGACTCCACTCAGCACAGACTGAGATAGCTAACAAGTATAAAGATATGGGAACCACGCTCGGCAAAACGATGGATAGAGTAACTGCGCTGGAGAAGTCACAACAACTAATCATTAGAATGTAAGAAAATATAGGACAAATGTCAAGATCTAGAGAACAGCAGCAGGAGACAAAACCTACGGCTGGTCAGTGTTACAGAGGGAGCTGAAGGAGGCTACATGATTAAATTCCTCGCGGACAACATGAGCTTATCAGTGGTTATAGACCGACCACACCGCACACTCGCCCCGCGGCCGACCAACGGAGAGAGACCCCGGGCCATTCTCGTCCCCCTCCACTACTATTCCGACTGACAGAGGATACTGGATTTGGGCAAAACTAAAGGGCGACTATCGTACAGAGGAGAGCAGGTGTACATCTTTACAGACATGAGCCCGGAGGTCAGCAAAAAATGCGCCGCTGTCAATCAAGTGAAGAGGAAACTCCGAGAGGTCAAGGTCACGTACAGCTTGTTCTGCCCAGCCAGGCTCGCTATCAATGTGGATGGACTTCGACACTCCTTTGATTCCCCAAAAGCTGCTGAGGATTTCTACAACGAATGGACTGATCCCCATGAACGGAAGTAACAGTAGCGAACTGATTTTGATATCCTTTATGCCAAAACCTGTGGTATCATAATTATTGTGGATGACCCAGGACTTGAATTGAAATACTCGAAGTGACAGGTTTTGTACTTAATTTTTTCTCTTTAATTTCTCTTTCTCACCAACACTGTACATACTGGTGAGCCTGCTCTATGTTTAGGCGTTACATGTGTACATGCTTTACATGTGTACAGTCTTTATTATCGTTATTGAGAGATGAACATAAGTCACTTCACTTTCAGATCCATTTTTGTTACTACTGATATTTGCTCCCCTTTTGTGTTAAGCACAACAAACTAGTTTGGAGGTTTAAAACAGAAACATATTGGAAAGGAGCTTAGAGACCAAGTCTATATTGTTTTCTTTTTTTTTCTTGGTACTTTTCTCCTCCTCTTTTGAGGTATGTTAAATGGCAAGGTGCCTTTGGATTTTGAGAAGCTCTTGTTTCCCCACCACTTGTTTGGGAAGGGTTGGGGGGTGGGTAGCGTAGATGTAATGTTCGAAAGTTCAGATGATGAGAGACTGTTAGAAGTTATCACATGTACACATCTAGTGGTTTATTGTTCGTTTGTTTTTGTCCTTTTCTGTTTCTATCTTTCCTCTATATGGATGCAGGACCAGTTAGGTTGCCATCATACTCACATCCAGAGTAGATTATTGATAATAACCCAAAGTGATCCTTCATGAACAATGAGGAAGTTGTGGTGAAGCTTATTACCTGGAACTGCAAAAGGTTGAATGGAGCTGTGAATCGTGGTAATGTACTAACCGATCTGCAGAGATCGGGGGCAGGCGTAGCCTTTTTACAAGAAACGCATCTCAAAAACCATGCACATAAACGATTACAAAAAAATTGGTTGGGACATGTGTTTCATTCTTGCTTTAATTCTAAATCGTGTGGTACTGCTATTACAATTAACAAAAATATTCCCTTTATTACATCAGATATGATCTCTGACTCAAATGGCAGATATGTAATAGTAACTGGGGAAATTTCTAATATTCCAATCATTTTAGCAAACATTTATGCCCCCAACTTCGATGATGAGAGGTTTATAAGTTCAGTAGTAGCTTCCTTACCCAATCTTCACACCCATAACCTCATTCTAGCTGGCAATTTTAACTTTGTCATGGATCCAGTGCTTGATAGATCGTCGAACAAACAATACTCTTTGTCCAAATCAGCGAAACTGTTGCAAAATTTTTTAAAGTCAGTTAATGTAATAGATGCATGGAGATATTTGAACCAGAACCAACAAAAATATTCTTTTTTCTCCCAGCCACGCAAGTCCTTCTCCAGGATGGACTATTTCTTCATAGACTCAAAACTACTTACAGCAGTTAAATATATAGATTATGAAGCCATCGTTTTATCAGATCATGCCCCACTAAGACTGCAATTAAACTTTCCTAGCAAGCACTCAGCCAAAACATGGCGTATGGATAATGGCTTACTATTCAGCAAAACCCATGTAAAATAAACCCAAAATTCTAGCTAAAATATTGGCACTTAGGTTAGAAAATATACTCCCAACAATAATTAATGAGGACCAAACAGGTTTTATTAAAAACAAACAATTGACCTATAACATACGCAGACTATTCAATATTATATATACATCTAACTCCAACTCAAGCTCTGAAATATTGATATCACTGGATGCAGAGAAGGCCTTTGACAGGGTCGAGTGGGATTGTCTCTGCTCGGCCCTGTCAAGGTTTGGTTTTGGCTCAAAGTATATTTCGTGGATAAAGCTCCTTTATGCATCTCCAATGGCTTCAGTACAGACAAATAAGATTAGATCAGAGTATTTCAGTTTAACACGTTCCACTAGGCAGGGTTGTCCACTTTCTCTGCTGCTTTTTGCTCTGGCAATTGAACCTTGTGCGGTCTCTTTTCGTGCCTCAAAAGAATACAGTGGTATTCATAGGGGCGGCAAGGAGCTCAAGGTCTCACTGTTCACAGATGACTTAATATATATCTCTGACCCCTCTAAATCAGTCTCCACAATAATCTCAATTTTGAATAAATTCGAATAACTATCAGGAAATAAAATAAATATTGATAAAAGCATTTTGTTCCCACTTAAGACAACAAAAGACCAACAACTTTTTGGCAAATTGCCCTTTCAACTCAGTTTAAATTCTTAGGTATCAGCGCCACCAAAAGCTTTACAGATCTCTTCAAGGAGAATTTTCAAAAATTACTAGAAATTACTACAGAAGACCTACAGAGATGGTTCCATATTCCCATAACATTAGCAGGCCGAATCAACATAATTAAAATGACCATACTCCCCAAATTTCTTTTTCCATATCAGGGTATTCCCATCTATATCAAAAAAGGTTTTTTTCATAGCATAGACAAAATAATCTCAGAATTTATTTGGAATAAGAAAAAAACTAGATTAAGGATGATCTTTTTACAGAGACCAAAGTCAGTAGGAGGTATGGGGTTGCCAAACTTAAAATTTTATTATTGGGCGGGGAACATCAAAATGATGTTCTATTGGCTACAAAAAAAGCCTCCGCTATGGTTAAGTATAGAAAACGCCTGTTGTCACCCCTCTTCCCTTCCAGCCATGCTGCTCTCAGCTCTGCCGACTGTAGATCCTGACTCATTATCTAACCCAATCATTTCCCATTCACTTAAGATTTGATTCCAGATTCGAAAGTTTTATGGTTGGCAGTCTGGTTCGCTTCAATGCCCTCTTGTCAAAAGCCACGCCTTTGCACCTTCATTTAACAATACAATGTTTAAGGATAGGTTTGAAAAAGGAATTCATAACTTCCTGGATATATTCATAGATCAGGTTTTTCCGACATTTGAACAGGTACAGGTAAAATAAAATATTCCAAGGTCACAGTTTCACAAATGTTTTAAATTTGTTATTCAAAACAAGTCGACATGGTCTACAACCATGGTCTACCGCCAATCGTGTACATCTTATTTTCAAACTCCATCAAGGCCTTATGGTCTGAAGCTACACACCAAATTTGGTTGTCCTATCTGTAATAGTTTCTGTGAAAAGTTGTCCCCTTTCTCTCGGACGGACGGACGGACGCACGCACGCACGCACACACGCACGGACGGATGGACAGAGGTCAAACCTATATCCCCCTCCCACTTCGTGTTGGCGGGGGATAATAATCCATCATATCCAAATTCTCCCAACTGATCCGCAATGGAATTGATATTTATGCGAGATCCCTTTAAAAAGGGAGGAATATCCAAGATATATGAAAATCTGTCAAACCTGACTGGTAAAGTTACCATGGACCATCTGAGGTCAGCTTGGCAGGATGACCAAGGCAGGGACATCACGGAAGAACAATGGCAGACAGCCTTAGCACAAACTCATTGCACTTCAATATGTGCAAGACATGGCCTCCTGCAATTTATAATAATGCACTGCCTGCATTGGTTAAAACAAAAGCTTCATAAAATATTTCCCTCAGTAGATCCTTCATGTGACCGATGTGGGCTCGGACCAGCAACACTGGGCCATATGTTCTGGTGTTGCCCTAAGCTATCAAATTACTAAGATAATATTTTTCAGACAGTATCAAATATTTTACACAGACCTATAAACGTTGATCCATTGGTCGCGGTTCTAGGAATTATTGATTCAAATATAACAAAAAGTCAGATGGAACATTGTATGATTTCATTTGTCAGCCTACTGGCACGAAGATTGACATTACTTAACTGGAAACAAAAGGCGGCCCCAACTTATTCAAATCTCATGACAGATGTCATGAGACATTTAGAGCTGGAGAAAATAAGATTTTTACTGAAAAATCAGGAAAGAAAGTTTGATAGAATTTGGCAGCCGTTTATTGATTATTTTCATCATAACACTTAGTCTGATGGCAAGTTGTAGAGGTGCTCTTAACCCCAGAAGGGGGAGGGGATTCTTATACCTATTATCATAATTATCTTTTTATATATACATTTTTTAATTCTTGTCTTTTAATATTCCTTTTTTGTTTAGAATTTTTTTCTTTAATCTTCTGAAATACATCAATTTATATTTCTTAAACTACCTTCTATGTAAACGTGTACGTGTGAGTGTGTATGATGTCTGTATTAATGTCTGGTATGTTTTATGTTCAAATTGGGAAAAACCAATAAAGAGAGTTGAAAAAAAAAAGATCTCGGAAGGAGCTGTTCAGAGAGGAAATCACGCTCACGAAATCACGTTCTTGGATTACGGCAAAATCCCTATATCTTCTATTTAGAAACTTTTCAGAGGTTGAGCATGGACAACCAACATTATAACATTACTCATATGTATTAAAAGAAGGATCAGCATGTTAGGTCCCCTTAAAGAATCTGCTATCACTGCCATGAAAAATAATCGATAGGTCAAACAATGGGAAATGCTCTGCCCAGACTGGTGCTTGACATCATGAGGGCTGGATATGTCTTTCGAGTGTGCGCAGTCAGTGTAAGTGTTGAAAGTTGCGTTGATAATCAAGAGTGTTTTGAGAGATACCAGTTGTTTGAATTACAGCCGATTCTTCGCTGGAAATCTGTATTTAATCTTCAACAGTGCCGCAATGCATGGTTGTTGGGTATTCTATTGAAACGGGTGATCCGAACCTGACTGATGTGACCTTTCAACATTTTACCTTCAAAACAAAAGAGGTAGCAGCTCATGTACATATGCGTCTTCCTCCAGCCAAAGTGACATGGTGGCTTCCTTGTGTTGTTTTATACATTTAACATTTAAATGCAGTTTGCGCAAAACAAAAAAAAAAAAAAAAGAGTAAAAATTACTTATCGTTTTTGATAGCAGAGATTATGTACTTTATTTGGCGATGTAACGTCACCATAGTTTTTTTTAATCCTTTAACTAGCTAGCATGCATGCAGTAACTTTCCATAATCATTATGTTGTTCATTAGCTGGCTATCTAACCAGCTCGTTAGTGAGCCGGCTACTCAGTTGACTGTGAATTTAGAAACCATTGCTTGTAAAAATGCAAATGTCCCAGACAAACTTAGTGACTGAGTAGCAGAGTGATGGAGTAACCTCTATTCTAATGGGAATTACCATTAAGATGCTAACGGAAATTAGTATTGCAGTTGCAACAGTATGAACAGTTCAGCCGTTTACTAAGTTTTGACCTAGCTATATTGATGTTTGGCCAGAGGAAATATTGGCGACACATTGATTGGAACTGATAGAAAGGGTAAATTAAGTGCAAGAGAATAGCACAGCCATTCCCAGTTACTGTTGTGAGCATTTTCATTGACTCCTGTTGAATTCATTGACCCCCTTCACTCTGATACGCTTCATCAGGGGGGTCAATGAATTCAACATGTTAAATTTACGATGAGTACATTCGTTTAAGTGCATCGTGCCTTATAAAAAATGGCTTATTTAGTGACATTTAATATGATTTTGTTTCACGGGATATCAATTTGCTTTATTGCTGTCCTTACACACTAAAAAACTCATATTTCTTGACCATTATTTTGTAATTTAGAGCCAAAATATCGATGAAATTGTCACCTGCCAATGATTTCATGTTGGCTAAGATAAAACAAGATATACTTTATTGAACCCGTGAGGTAATTTGTCCTCCAAATTTAAATGATCATACAGTTAGGAGCAGAGAGCCACCACAGAGCAACGCCTGAGGTCCAGCTCTAGTTCTAAAACCAGTTCTTTGGTCAGGGGTACTAATAGGAGTATTCCAATAATGCATCTTCTTTCTGGGTGGGGGAAACCGAAGTACCCGGAGGGAACCCACACAAACATGGGGAGAACATGCAAACTCCACTCAGAGAGGCCCCAGGCTGGCTTCAAACTCGCAACCTTCTTGCTGTGAGTCTACCATGCCGCCAGAAAATGCAATCCATTTTACTTTATCGTTCTTGGTTGTGGAGCTATGAGGACACCAAAAGTGCATTTTGTTCAGGCAGTTCCATGTTTAGGTCCCCAAAGCACTCCCAATATAAACCCTAGCATAGGCTCTCTGGAATTTATTTCATTCATTTATGTCTGTTGAATATTAATAAGGCTGAATTCACCATGAATTCATCACCAACTTTTTGTGGGAACCAATGCACTTACCAGGGTTGACACTGCATCAAAAATCTGCTAATGGCTGCAAGAATATACTCAAAAAAAGATATACATTGTACCACTGAGTACTGCCTGGACAATTAATCTAATATTTAAAAAAGTGTGGAACAGTTGAAAACCAGCAAAGATGAGGACACAAATGCTGAAGACACAGAACTCAGTGGTTACAGTTCAATTTTCTACAATATCAGTCCCCGGACCTCAATTGGATTGAAAACCTGTGGGCTGAACTGAAGAGGGGAGTTTCAATAATGTGACTAATCATGAAAAGAGCTGCATGGAGGAATGGTTTAAAATCTCCCTAAATGTTTGCCTTAACTGTTTCAGGTTAAATACGGGTAAAGACTCCGCTTTCTTATCCTTGCCAGCAGCGGTCGCGCCAGCCTCAAAAACAGAGGTTTCAGTAATGAAACCTTATTTTTGATAAATTTGTTTTTTAATCAAATATAAATAGACCAAAATCATTTTGATGGGTCCATTATAATATAAATGACAAGATTCTCTACATCTTGGAATTTTGAGTTTATATCTGTAATGGAATTATTATTTCTTAAATTGTATTTTTAGTGCATTTCCAGTCAGGGACGCCAATATTTCTGGATCTCACTGTAGGCTGGAGATACAATGAGCGCTCAACCACTCGTTATTGAACCCTTCAAAAGATTTGCAGTTGTGCAGAAAAACACAATGATCGGTTGGTCTAATTTGTTTAATCGCACATGATAAATTGGCTCTACATAATTTTCAGTGAATAAAGTATGCCATATTCCAACCAAATGCATATACTTTAAAATTAAGCCTGGACTCTGTCAACTTAATTCACTCTAACTCAGATGCTCGTGGTCCAGCAACACATAGGACCATAGGAGTCTGTCCAGGTCTGGGCTCTGACTATGAATTATCTTCACCACATGGGTTATATTCAGGGATGTTGAAAATCATTGCATACTTACTAATAATGCAAGCGCACTGCCATATTGTTTCCCTATGCCCCTGTACCTCTGCATCATCAAACAAAATGTTTTAACTGCAACATTGTCCATTAGCTTCTGACTACATTTTTGCACCATGCAATCTCAGATACAGACAAGCCTACTTTGATTTTCTTGACACCATGCAAAGTACTTGGTCTGACAATTTGCATTGTAGTTCTTTCATGGCGCTAGCCTACACTCACACATATTTCTTGCTCCATCTCTCACTCTGTAACGAGGGCCACGACTCCCGGCAGAAAAAGGCAGGCTATGTTGTTTGTAATGGATAAACATCTTCATTGCAAACTTGCAATGTAAGTAATATTTTGTGCTGAAAGGCTATGTGATGATATACCTTATGTATAGGCTACTTGAAGTGGTTAATTTGACGTGGAATTAGAACCAAGTGGGATGTGGTTTTAAAATCTATACCATCCCAAATTTATCAGGATGTCGAGTTACCCTACATGGCTTTGTGCTGCTCTGATAGCACTTAAAGTTATCTATTTATTATTAACTATCTAGAAATTTAAGCTTGATAGCTATGGCCTGTTACAATTTTTAAAAGGAAAAAATAAATATTTTGCCTTTAACAGAATGGTTTGCATCCATAATAGTGCGATTTCACTTCAGAGACAATACCTCTCCTATTGTAGCACGTTTCCACAGGTGTCATCTTTCTTTGCTTTGCTAGTAAGTTTCGCCCCCCTTGTTAGAAATCATTATTTGGGATTTACTAAAACTATGACCTTTGTTGACCCCAGGTACAGCAAAAACAAGAAACAAATAAAAACATATTTTAACCATGGAAGAAATGCCAGTCAGGGTAGTAAAATGGTTGCCAATTCCTAGAATACTTTCTGTGGCTTGGCTGACGACAAGGCATGCAACTCTTGGACCAGCAAGCACAAGCAGAAATTCCAAATAAATTATCTCTTGATTTTCTTCACCTCTACCAAAGACGAAAAATTCAGAGCATTTGACTGAACAGGCTTGGAGCACAACGAAGGGTACAATCCAGCAAAGGAAGGACATAAACCAGGAACTTAAATAAACGCAACAACAATTGGAGTTCGCTTGCATAGCCTTTTAAGTCAACTTGGTCCATTTTATAGAAAAATCTGATTTTTTTGGTTGGCATAGAAATTATCTTCCATAGATACCAATTTTCACTATACTGAAACTATTATCCTTGCAGACATAATCCATCAGGCAATTCATTATTTTTTTAAGAAATGATTTTGATTTTGCAACACAAAGTTTTGACTTAGCAGGTTTTGAAAGTGGAGTGGAAATTTAGCAGGTTTTGACAGTGTCTAAACCAGCCGCGTTGCTCAATAAGTGAGGGTATTTGACTGAGGACCCACTCTACATGCAACTCAATGCTACAGACAGCACAGTGGTTGAATAGCTGCTATGACAATGACAACATAAACATGAGTCCATTTGTTCATATCCCTCTTTTATGATATCACTAACATCAAACTTTTCTGAACTGCCCAGACAAACAAACTAGAACCCAATGTTCTAGAACCCAAAAGCTGAACAGGCTATTAACAGGCTGAACAGGTTTCCTTCTCGCAAACGAAAACTGTATCACATTTCCACAGTGGCTGATGACTTAGCAAAATTTGACTTGGGGGGTTTTGACAGAGTTTCGCTTTTTCCATTTATTTATAACATTATTTACTCTGTTTTGAAAGTGGAGCTATCAGAGGGACATTCACAGGTGCCTGAAAGAGAGGCTAGGAGAGAAAACTCATTTATTTTCAAAACTTGACTTAGCAGGTTTTGCAAGTCGACTCCTCAATTATCAAAAAGAGACAAGTGAGAGTGGGAACTCAAATGAAAGGGCGAGGCACAAGACAATAATTTTATGACTACTAATTAGGCGAAACTGAAGGACAGGCTCTCAAGGACGGCTGGATTGTAGGGGAAAACAATAAAGAAAGACTTAGGATGTACAACTCATGAATATTAATTTTGCAAGTGCTTATGTATAAATGATACTGACATTATTAATAGTAAAACAAAACTGAGGCATACACTGCAGACTGTCAAATTTCTTAGACCCGCCAAATGAGAAACTGCATGAAAAAGAGTAAAAATCATAAAAAGGTCACATACTGTATGTAGTATGCAGAACTACAAAGCCAAATAAAATCTTACCACTTGCTTGAAATCAATAGACCCCCTATTATGTCAGATATGTTGCTGATCAAATGTAGACTTTTTTTTTTTTTTTTTTGGCCAGTAAATGCTCACAGTTGACAGAAATGAACCCATCAGTTGATATGACCATCAACAAGAAATGTGAAAAGAACAAACTAAATCGCTATGAACATTTTCTGAACCCAAAACAGCAATCTGAAGTGTCTCTAACCATTTCTTCTTGTGACAGGACACCTTTGTTGGCAAGACGTATAAAGAGCAAGGGCCTTAGATCCTGTTCCTAAAGGGCTGCAATCCAAGAGGTTTTTCCCCCACCCGTGGCCTTAAGACACAATTCTGTGGGGGAGGAAGTCAAATGTTGAGCACATCCAATGTACAATTGGAGCTGTAAAAAGTGAACAGACACAAAATAACTACTGTACTGAGTTTCTCTGTGTAGTCTATGAGATGAAAGTGATCGTTCATACTCATAGTGAGGCCTTTCAGAAAGGAAGATGAAGGTGTAAGCTGGTTTCCATGCGAAAGTGTTCCTTTGGTTCAGCTCCTCTTCCGTTTTGTCTGAGTCAGCACTGTGACCAAGCTACTCAAGTGTCACAAACTTATAGCAACAAGCTCAGAAGGCTTTCAGGTAAATTGAGGTTGCCTTGTGCTGGCTTATTTGTAAATGTGTGTGAAAATGGTAGAAATTAACATTCACATGTGGAAAACTGAAAGTCATTGCATGATTTGTCATGGCTGATACACACATTAGTGTGATTATTGTGAAATCTGTTGTGCTCTATCCATTTTGAAGTGAACAAGGCAAATATGTAAGATGAAAAATACAACAGTAATACATAGGGCGCATGTAATAAGAGTTTGTGCAATTGATTGACTAATTATGCTTAAAAAATAACTTTTGTGGGGCTGAAAAGACTATTATGTGATACTGTGAATAGCACAGCGACCTTTTTGACTGTGCAAACGAAATGGAGCATTTCTAGTGCACACCACTCTTTCTCTGTTATCCTGGCTTTATCACATGAGTAAAGAGCTCAGTCAGATAATGCAGGCTAAGTGATGCTTGCACGATGCACATTAAAAGATAAATCAATTTTTGAAATAGAATGAAACAATAACAAATTTCTGAAAATGGTGAACGGTTACCATCACAAGTGAGATTAACTGCTAATTCTATATCGGCTCTATTATGACACTATGCATCCATCTGCTCCGTCAACAAGATTTATCTGATATTATAAGAAGGGCTTTATTATTCTTCATTCCAACATTCTTTGGTTATTATCCTCGTCAGCAGAGTAATGAGGGCAATAACACCTCTAGCTTTATATGACGTGTTTCTATTACAGCTGCAATAAAGAATGATCATTTATGAAGTCATTAGCCATATTTGAATGATGTTTAATACATACGGTTTACTTTATTGTCTAATAAAAAGGTGGGATCTGAGAATCCAATGAAACAGTCTGACAGGCTTTATGTTCTGCTCTAATGTAGTTTAAAGTTTTGGTTTTCTTCCGGAATCCCTCATTTAAAGGAGGATTTTTCAAGAGTCACAATGCAATGTCTCTGGAAAATAACATTTGTTTCAAACTTACAAGTTACAAAATTTACGTACATGAGCATCACATGCTTCCAATGACATAATTCTTACCCATATTGCCTGTGAATAACAGCAGATGGTGCACAGAGAGCCATTATTTTTATATTATTTCCCTCGCACCATCTGGTTTAAAACTGTTATTTAATTGTATCAAAGATATAGCAGTGGAGAGCGAATGATGGCTTCATTGGGAGCTTCTGAAATGATTACAAGCGAATCAAGAGGAGGGAGCACTGACACCACCAAAGATCCAGAAGCTGTGTTTTTCCCAAGCTAATTTGCATGTTAATAATGTCTGTTAGGCTTCAAGAGAGACCCAGTTCATCAAAATTCAAACTCACGTCCTCTTCCCAAAGCAGCAGGGGTATCACTCAGGAAATTAAGCACTGATCATTATGTTATCACCCCAGACAAATAATTACTTATATTATGCCATCAATAACAAAATCCATTTGATGTCAGGAAAGGTGGTGCCTTGGTCTGAACTCGTGACCCTCAATTTGGACTGCTGCTAAGACAGCAATATTGATAAATATCAAAGGCTTGTATAATGAAGCGCTCTAAGCTCTGAGCAGATATGTATAATTTATGTGCATTATGGAATTTACAGTTTTGTTCTTGAATGTTGTGTTTGAAGAGGCTGTAATTTTCTCCTTTCTCCCTTTTCTGTCTACGACAGAAATGTTGGGTAATTCATGAGACGCTTGTGAGTTTGCCCTTCGAAGTTCATAAATTCTACAATTGAAAAGTCTGTCATAGACCCCTGTCGTAGAATTTTGAACATATTCAAATTTTTTTGGTATTGCAGGTGATTCTCTATGTCAGGCCCATTTCATAGGTCTGTCATATGATGTCCTATGAGGTTGTTTTACTGTGTTGTTTGACCTGCGAATTTCGTTAGAATTTTGTGATAATCTGAGGTCCTCATTATCTTTGGAATGTCCTTTGATAGACCTACGGTCATCCTGCATTAAGCCCACGACAGTCCTACAAGTCTTACTCCTTTATACGTACGTCCTTTCTGCGTCTGTCCTGAGTTAATAAAATGATTACAATTCTATCTTTCATCAGTCCCACAGCTCTCTTGAAATTTTTTTTACATATTTTCCAACAACAGTTGTACGACACATATTGTTATGAGACCTCAATTACGCAACCTTCCAATCCTCCTCTCCCAAATGTACGTCAGTCCTATCTGTTGTGGACCCACTAAAATCGTACCACATTAAAAGAAAATCACATGACATGTGTAAGGCCCTCAATGAGCAATAGCATGTAAAAAAGAAAAGAATCCTAGGGAAAGATTCTGGTTGGTCTCAGCTCATACATGACTGATAAATGCTAATTTATACATCATTACTGTATCCCACAGAGATTCACTCACAGAGTTGCAGTTGAGATGCTAAAACTACTTTAAAGTCATAAAATGTCTATTTTTGAGAAAAAGGGATTGAGTTTATCATAGGTCCATAAAATCTGCGAAATCAAGACCTCAGTGCTAAAGTTACTGAAGCCAGTACATGTCCATTTTGTGAAAATTGAGAAAATCAACTTTGGTAAATACAAACATGTTTTCCCGTCCTTAAACCTCACAGTGTGCAAATGTGACTTAAGTACTTTTAGCACCAGGGTCTCTAATTTTAACCCTCTGAAAGTGCAAATTTCATTTAAGCTGTTTAAAATTTCAAGTCCCATTATCAAGATGGTAAAGATTCCAGGGCCCAAGGCTTGGGCTGTAGGAGATGTGGATGTCGCTAGACATATAACAGTGGCATTATTCACTAAAATATAACTTTCTAGTTGGTTCAGTGAATTGAATCAGTGTGTTTAAAATTGTCATTTTTAGTGGCTTATTTAACGTTTCTTACAACCGGTTTTTGTTTGATTGCTGATTTAATTGTGTTTTTGTTATACCAGAAACTGATGTTACTGCAGGATGGGGAATTGGCCTACAGGCATGGTGGCCTTCTGATTCCCTGCAGTTGTGTTTTCAGGAATTTCTTGCCCTAAAAAGAGAAGTCTTGACACTGTGCATTAAGAATTTCTCCTTTTCCACGCTGTTGTGTAAAGTTTTGTTACCTCTGCCCCAACGGAAAATAAAGTTCACGTTAGTCATTAATAACTGTCTGCCAGCACGCCAACACACCACCTTCACAAGCCTGTCCCCATGCGCTCTGGCACCATTCTTTTCAGTGTGAAGGGAAACTCAAATATGATCACTGTGATTTTTAGTTTTGGTATTGTCACAACTAATCTTTTTTCATCCTTCACATGAAGTTTATAAAAGAAAAAATATCTATTTATTTTATAAGTTAAGTGTGCCTGTATTTTTCCCTAGGACTTATTCATACCATGGATGGAAATACCAGGATCAATAACTATATTTTCAGATTTTTGTAAAATTGCATATTAATAAGGCTCTTAACCTCACATATGAGCCGTTGTGTGATTTAAATAAAAAAAAAAAACAGTATTTAGAATTGTGCCTCAGCCAATAAATAGGAGTTCAGCAAGAATATTTCCAAGTAATCTGTACAAAAGTGTTGGACCTTTTGTGTAGAAAGTCACAAATTGCAATGCATTTTACACTCAACTATTATTGTAATTTTTTTCATTTTTCCCATTTCAGCAATGTATGCAAAAAAGCGGGGAGTATGTTTGAAACTCTGAGATAGTGATGTGTGCAGAGCCAGGCTGACAGCAATGCCTGCGAGTGGGCGGGACACCTGACAGCAGTAGATGGACAGAGAGCAGTCTGATAGCTCTACATGTGTAATGTAAAGAAAGAAATATTTGTCAAGCACATTAGCTCACTGTGGGGTTCCCTTTGTTCTGGGAGTGCTGTTTCAAAGACAGGCATTTCCCTTTTCTCCTTTTTTGGGGAGGCTCTGTGTGGGAGGCTATGTGGGCTTCCCCATACACACTGCAAGAAAGCACACAGGAACCGTCCTTAGCCAGGCTCCGACTGGAAATGCACAGCCTAAGCAGAATCGGCAAAAAGGGGCCGGGCGCAACAAAGGAATGGGATGAGGAAGGCCGGCAAGTGCCAGTCGGAGTGTGGGATGCTAAATCCTGGCCTCCTAAGGAGACAAGGCCTGCGAGGAGAGCTGGCTCATCACTGCTTTTCAAGCAGGTAAAAGGCTCATCAGAAACCTACCTCCTACACTAAAAATTCCTTCTTAGCTCAGTGTCAGTCGGGCCTTACACTCTGTCAGCTGAGGATAAAGAGGCCTGTGGCATCATGTGAGGCACGAAGACAGTGTCAGGATCTCAGGATGTCAGGATTTTGTTGCTTTTTTTTTTCATACAAAACACAACAAAACCCTACAAAGGCTTTCTGCACATTGGGCAAGTAGTGTGAAAGAAAAAAGCAGGCTGTGCAAAACTCCATATCCTGTATGGAAACAAGTAATCTGCTCAGAAGGATGTAAGGGCTGACTGTTGTCAAGAGCTGAATTCACTTGGGCTTTGTAAATTGATTAATTCACATGTTTTGGCTTTCATGTCCAATTTTTTTGGAGGTGCACGGTAGATGAAAGATGCCTGTAGATTTGAGTTGAAAGGGTACTGAAGAACTTGCCTCCCTTTGCCGTTAAAGTGAGGTCAGAAGGAAGTCCAAAGGTTCACATGTGCCAGCGCTGAACTTTCTGAGTGAGAACAATGACGGTATTATTCCTCTGAAGCCCCACTGTATATGAACGACCAGCATCTTTTTCAATGAGATATGACACAATTCACATTTGTCTTCTCTTTTTCTGAGGACACCCACTGAGTTCCACTAAGATCTGTCAACTCCAGCTCATTGTATGAGGGAATGAAAGGGCCTTGCAGCAATGCCAGACATTGGAATATTCATGCCTGTGGCTCAATATTCCCGCTATAGACAGGAGGAAAAAAAGCTAGATTCCGTTGCAATCTGTCATGCGCATTTCAGTAGGATCACACCACTAATTGTGCTGTCTGTAATAATTTATTAGTGTTTTGAAGGGAATAGTGAATATTCTATCCATCCATCCATAATCAAACTCATTCCTGATCAGTTTTTTAACTGACAGCTGGGTAACTGATGGGAATTTACCCTGCCAATCTACCACATTGCACTGGCACCATTCTGTCCCACGCTCATACAAATATGAAGTTTACAGTCTCTAGTTAGCCTGGCATCTATATCTTTGGACTGTAAAAATGAACTGAGCATCTGGAAGAAAACTGATGTGAACAATGAACCCCCATGCCACCTCATGTTCAATAATTTAGAAATGTATTCATTCTATTTCAATAAATATTCCTATAAATATTCCAGTGTTAGTATGGAAGACTAATTTCTTCCATAGTCATTGGACTGCATGATACGTTATGAACTTTGAAATTTTATTCTTTGTGGCATTATAAAGCTATATCTATATGTGGACGAGAGAGGGAAATATATATCTAATACAGAAATTCAATTAATTGACTATAATGAATAGCTTGATGAAATTTTGAGATTGCCACTGCTGCTGAAACAAAAACCATTACACACCAAGTGGACCCCAGGATGGAGTTTGAGAACTTGATATAGTTCATGCAAGCCAAATCACCTTTAGGAAATTGGCTGCTCTGTTGCGGTGGGAGGAATGATTGACTGTGAACAGCTGAATTATTTCTATAAAAACACCATTAAAAAATTGAATGAGTTGGATTACACATGCACATACAGTATATTGATGCCAAATCTATAAATCTGCATGCACATTTCAGACTTTTTGGATATACTACCACCCCTACCATTTTGTTGCCTCAGGGTAACCTTAAGCAGCGATGGTATAAATTTAAGCAATTTTCAATACAATTCACTTCATCAGTATTCAATTTTAAAAATGTTGACTGTCTTGGGTACTTTTATTAAAAGACTCATTGCTTAAATAGACTAAAAGTTAAAGCCATTCAATACTGGGCAAAATAATATGACTTGCAGAACATCACGATCTTTCATGTTTTTACTATAGAGATGCTTACTCGAAGATCATTTTCATGCTCTAAATGTAACACACCTAAATATAATGTTTACAGTCCTTTGATATAAATATTCACTCCTCTCAAACATCATCATTATATATGCAGTGATGTAGTGATCCCTAAAGAGGTGGGTATACTCTCATAAGTGGAGAGGTGCATCGCTAAAGAGAAAGTAGATAAATTCTCCTGTTTATGTCTGTGGCTTTCTGGCTGATAGGTGATTATACTGTAAATTGACAGAAAAAGAAGTGGATATACTTCCTATACTTGCATATACCCTCCACTACACCACTTTAAAGCAGACATGTAACAAGCAATCAAACCTGGATTTGGGGGCTATCCCTCCAGCTCACTGTCCTCACAGCCCATTGGTACCTCCCTTATTTCCCTAATGGGCCTCCTAGCAAAGTAAAAAATAAAAAAAAACATTACTGTCCATCTTCTGTGAATCTTGATCACTGAGTTGATCAGAGAAAGCCTTCTAACACCTGTACACACCTAGATACATACCTGGCACAATTTATGTCCTTGTCTATCAAGTAGCTCCAGAACTGCATTACGTTACATTGAAAAATGACCATAACTCCATAATGTTACCCCAGAGCAACACTGATAAATTTCCAGTTTTTTTCAAAAGTAAATACACCTTTTCACTAGATCTTGTTAAAAATGTTTTCAGTGATATTCATACATCAACTCGTATTTTTTGTTCTCACAATTTAGCCATTTTAATATTTGTAATATGCACAAATATCTTGCCCTTGGAGCATAGCATGTTAGCATGACGTATGCTCCTTCTGAAACAACCTCCCACCTCGAAAATATACATCATACAACATTGTCTCTAAATGGATAGTTATTGATCATTAGAACTTCCAAGCTGATATTAAAATTAAAAATCTAAACTCAATGAGTATGGGGATCAGAGCCCAAAACATATTGAGTTGCCGGAGGGCAACGAGTGCAGTAAAGAGTAAATGTGTTAATGTCATTTTTTAAAACTAAATACGATTTTGAGATATCATGTTTTTGAACTAATATCATTCGAATTAAAACTGGCCTGATACGGATTAAACCGCGTTAGAATAGACGGCACGAAAACGTCATGAATATATCATGTGCAAAGAGCTCCCTCCTATGGTGCGCAGAAAATCTCTCAGGGAGTGGGTGACAGAATGGACGCATATCGTCTTCTGTATGGTCTTATTTCCGAGCCCATTGCAAGTCTCAGGTATTAGCTGTATCTGTATTTACTTTAAGTGTTTTGTCTAGTTGCTTACACCGTGAAAGCAAGCTTTTAGGAGTTTATGGAAGTAGGAATATCTCAATTCGCCTCACTTCTTTCGGTAACCATCGGATGGCGACTACGAGCCAACCCTTTTCCCAGAATGCGTCTCAGTTGCGTCAGCTGCTTGTTGTGTACATGTTTCTGTACTGCTTCGGCCACTCGTCCGGGGAAGTTGTGATTCTCAGTTTACCATAATGCTAGCAAGCGCGCTAGTAGCCAGCTAGCAAGCTAATTACCCGAGGAGTCCGGGCGAAACCAGAAAACCTGGACCTGGGATTAAAAAGAGGCGCCGATGACCGTCAATGAGGAACAGCTTTGTTTCTCATGTAGTGTATATTCGTGAAGAATATCTCGATGGAGGTGGTGGAAAGTCCCCTTAACCTCGTAGGTATACGTTTATTTAGCTAGCCGGCTAAGTTTTGTGACAGTCGGCACAATGGCTACAGCTTCTGTGCTCGATTGCAAACGTGGCCGCACAGTCCCCTTATATTTTATAGTTGACATGCTAACACTAGCTTTAGCAACCGGTGAAGACGTGGCTGCCTATGCGGTTATGTTTTCCTCATCTTAGCTGACGTTAATCATGTCGATAACCGTATTATTGGAAATGATTTGGTCGGTGGAGGACAACGAATGTTGGCCAGTTTTCTTCAAGCTGGACGTCACTGTTGGCTCATATGCAAGTTGGCTTCATATGCGATGTAGCGATAGCGGTTTAGTTAGCTTGCTAGCTCATTGGTATTGATTGCTAATATTAATGACTACAGAGCAGCCGTTAGTGCTTGCGTGTCCCATATGCACGATATTTTCCTGACACGTTTATTACTTTTTTCTCCGCACTGCTCCACATAAAATCTTGAAACGAGTGTGTGCACAGCTCTGTATTTGGTTAGCTCGCTGACGTTATGACCGCGATATGCTTGCAAGTCGGTTTGTTGTCATCTGGGTTAGTATTGGCGCTTTGTGTAAAAAAAAAAAACTCACACACACAAATTAGCCACCTACTTAATCATCTGCATTACTGTTGGCCAGCTAAGTAACTTTTTTCAAATTGTTGTGTTCAGAGATCCACGCGTTTTTATTCTTCACTTGTCGAGTGATGGCTTGCCTATTAGTTCGCTAGCGAACGGTAGTTAACGTCAAGTGTTGATAGCTAAGTTCATCTACCGTTAACCAGGCGAAATTTAATATTTATTGATCCGAATCGGTAAGCTCGCACGGTGTTCTTTTATAATGTTAACGCTTGCTAGTAGCCAGGTGAATGACTACCCGTCGAGCTTACGTGGTCGTGTTTTAATTGCTTTAATAAAATAAACCGGGCCCCCTTCCGGACTGCCCTTTCATGACCTGTCCTGTTTGTATGCTAGGTGAACATATGACTGCTCGATGCCATACTCTGTCCCTAATCATTGACCCTAGGTTTGCGTTGTAGAGTCCACTGTGAGCTTATCTGAGTGGGGCCTATGAGCTGTGTGTTATGAAATGTGAACAGCCTCTCTTCACACCTTAGGCCCATCAACAAAGCAGGAAGGCAGACCGTTTACTGGCAGCAGGAAAATATGAAGAAGCCATTATATGCCATGGGAAGGCTGCAGGTGGGTGCTGCATGTGTTTTAGACAGTTAATGTTTAGGAAAGTGCGAGTTTCAATGTTTTTTTCTGTCCTTGAGCAGACAAGCTGTTCTTGTAGAACTGAGTCGATAAAAGCTTGGAGTGTAGTCTTGGACTAGGCTACACTGAAGATTATTTTAGGGCCACTTCTTGCTTGGGTTATTGAATGTAACACACAGTAACAAGCTTTGGAAATGGTTCCTCAGGCTGTAGCTACTGTTTTGCAAAATTTGTCTGTTTGTCTGTCAGGAATGATTTGGCCTTGAGGGGCACCGAGACTACTGAGTGCAGTTCTCTTCAAAATTTGTCTTGCTTTTTTTTTCATTCATATTTATGTAATCCGTGAGTGCCAAGTAATGCCAAACAAACTGTCACTTTGTCTTTGAGAACTCAGTACTGAGCTGAATGTATATGAACAAAAGTATGCAGACAAATGTCTTCATTGAATTCAGGTATTTTGTGTAGACCCATTTCCATTGATGTATAAAATCAGGCACCTAGCCATGCATTCTGTATTAACAAACATTTGTGAAAGAATAAATTGTGCTGAAGAGCTCAGTGAGTTCAAGCACAGTACTGTCTTAGGAAGCCATCTTTGCAACAAATCTCTCTGAAATTTTGCCCTTGCTTAAAATTCCACAGTCAATTGTAAGTGTTTCAATTGACGTGCTGGCTAATATTGATGACTTATGATTTGATGAGGAAAAAAATATTGCTGGGTAATTTTAGTGTCAAATCACCTTTGCCTGACACCTACCATTCCAGATGTTGCTGAAACATGGTGTATACTGAAAGAAGTTTTTTTTTTTTTTTTTTTTGAGAAAATGTTTATTGGTTTTATAAATAATTATGAATTTATATGGGCCAAATTGGCCATTTTGACTGCAGATTTTTTTTTTGCGCTTTGTATTACTTTAAAATGATGAATCTGATTTGGCAGTATTGCTGACTAACCCCTTTATGGAAATGATAACTCAAGCCTGTCCTTGCCTATGTCTGCATGACCCCAATTTAAGGCTTTATAACGGTGGATATGAGTAAGAGATGGGAGAAATGTTTTTGAAGAAGCAATGCATGTCATCTGGAATTAATACTTATGGGCTCCGCCAAGCTGTCACGGAATTATAGTCCCATTACATTTTGGGTTGTAACTCTACAACTAAATAAGATAAAATCAAGTATGATATGTCATATTGAAGGTATTAACTTGTTCTTTAATATTATTAAGTGAAAATATATTTTTTGAGAAATTTTCATAGAAGAAACAAGCAAAAACTACTCTGTCACGGAATTACACAAAATCGACGTGGTTTTTTTTAATGTTGTGTTTAACTATCCAGAAAGTGATGTTCCTATCATAGTTAAGTTATGAAACTTCAATATGTTCATATTGAAGGTGTTTTTTGTTAATACTGTCAGTTAAAGAAACAAATGTTGACTTTAACCCTGCTTTATGGGCAAGAAATTTCAAAAAGTCAAAGTCACGGAATTACAAGAGGCAAATTGTCACGGAATGACAACAATAGTATTAATTAGTTTCAATGTATTTATTTCAATATATTATACATATTTACATAATTTTTACAGTTTAGCAATATTTTACAATGAGTTTTCCACTTATGACCAATCATAATACACACTAAAAAAATTTTTTTAATCTCCATGTCAACATTGGCTTGGCGGCCCCCTTATTTCCATTTTTTTTCATAATTTTGGGACTAAAGTGCTGCAAATACAACAAATTTCAGCATTTAAGTTCATTTGTGATGAAATGCTGTTAAACAAAAATGGCTTGGAAGTAGACCTGTACATTTCCTGGATCACAAACTCATTGCCCAGAAATGTGCCACATCTGAAGTAGGGGTGTAATGATTCTGAATTGATGTTTTCTTTATAAAGCGTTGTAACACCACCTGCTACCATGGGGCGAACATCCGAGTTTTCCCTTTTCCTTTACTAACCCCCGTGATGTCCTGAACGATGATGCTTAACATCAAAGGGCATGGGAAATGCTTCCGGAAAAAACTTCACTGACATCAGTATTTTTCGGCTAGAGGAGCCAAACAAAGAAAACAAAATCGTCATCCTATTAACCAGTTAGGCAACTCTAAGAAACATATACCTGTTCCCGTTTACTTTGCCTGATTAGCAATTAAATGGTGGATTTGTTTACTCTTTAAGTTGAATGAGTAGAGCTGTTTAAGGCAACATGTTTGATTGCTGCATTTTAAAATTTAAATGGCCATAGAACAGCACTGCTTGAACACAATTGCCATTGCCACGGCATTTCGTGCAATTGAGATAATTTATATCTCACATTCACGTTTCATCCGCTTTTCAGAATGCTTTCCACTTTGTGTATTTTTAGATGCTTAAACTCCAGCTTGATCTGTTTTAAATTTATCTTGGATAATGTCCAAAAATGCTTCAATAAGAGATGTAATTCAGAGGAAGATTTTTTGTAATTATTCAAATTGTCATTCTTTCAATCTATCACCGTAGCCCAGGTAGGTTTGTCTGCTTTTCACCAGCACATCTTAATTTTTATAGGCTACTGGCAAAATTTCTTGATTGTTATTTAGGCCAAGTAAACGGGAGCAGATTTAGGGAAGGGCGGAGCACCTGCAATTAGCGAAATCTAAACTCAGGCTTCTTCTTGACTGCATTTTAGTTCGTTTTAAGCCGCTTCAGGTGTGTATGTGTCAAGAAATGACACGTGACCACCTGGCAGCAAGTTGTCACATCACACTTAAAAAAAAATCCTCGTTCAACATCGCCACATCCCAACTCAGTATTTCATCTCTCATTGTGGTATTTTAAGGAGATCTATAATGATAAAATAAAAATAAAGAGATTTATTTTCAGATCGCCCTGGATTTCAAGCGTCTAAAATATACACAAGGTGGAAAACATTAAAGCGGATGATACGTGAATGTGAGCTATAAATCATCACAATCACACGAAATGGCCAAATACGCGTTCTTGCAAATCTGTGGCCATTTAACTTTCAGAATGCGGCAATCAAACATGCTGTCTTAATAAACAGCTCTACTCATTCCACAAAGTAAAAAAGCGAATCACCTGTTTGATTGCTAATTAAGCAAAGTAAACAGGGACAAGATTAGAGTAACCTAATTGCTTAAAAGGAGACAATTCTGTTGTCCTTTACTTGGTTCCGTGCAGCATGTCGCCGAAACAGTCAAGTTTATTTTCCGGAAGCATTTCTCATGCCCTTTGGTGTTTGGCACTTTCGTTCAAGACTGAAAAGACAAGAAAAGGGAAAACTCTGATGTTCGTCCCATGACGGTCCTATACAGAATCGATTCAGAATTGTTATACCCCTAATCTTCCTGTTTTTCTCTTTTTTTTGCATATTTGTCACACTTAAATGTTTGAAATCATCAGAAAAATTTTAATTTTAGACAAAGATAACCAGAGTAAATGCAAAATACAGTTTTTACCTGGGCCTACATGAAAAAGTAATTGCCCCCCCCCCCATGTTAAATCATGAATTTACTGATTCACCACATTTTTTTAGTTCTATTTCACTGGCCACACCCAGGCCTGACTACTGCCAGACCTGTTGAATCAAGAAATCACTTAAATAGGACCTGTCTGACAAAGTAAAGTTGGCTAAAAGATCTCAAATGCATCACATCATGCTGCGATCTAAAGAAATTCAAGAACAGATGCGAAACAAAGTCATTGACATCTATTAATCTGGAAAGGGTTACAAAGCCATTTCAAAGGCTTTGGAACTCCAGCGAACCACGGTGAGAGTGATTATCTGCTAATGGAGAAAACTTGGGGCAGTGATGAACCTTCTCTGGAGTGGCTGGCCTACCAAAATTACTCCAAGAGCGGATCGATGACTCATCCAGGAGGTCACAAAAGAACCCAGAACAACATTTAAAGAACTGCAGGCCTCACTTTCCTCAGTTAAAGTCAGTGTTCACAATTCGACAATAAGAAAGAGACTGGGCAAAACTGGCATTTATGGGAGAGTTCCAAGGCCGAAACCACTGCTGACCAAATAGAACACAAAGGCTTGTCTCACATGCCAAAAAACATCTTGATGATCCCTTAGACTTTTGGGAAAATATTCCGTGGACTGACGAGGTAAAAGTTGAACTTTTTGGAAGGCGTGCGTCCTGTTGCATGTGGCACAAAGCTAACTCAGCATTTCATAAAAGGAACTTTATACCAACTGGCAAACATGGTGGTAGTGTGATGGTCTGGGGCTGCTTTGCTGCTGTAAGATCTGGACGACTTGCCGTAATTGATAAAACCATGAATTCTGCTCTCTACCAAAGAATCCTGAAGGAGAATAGGGCTTGGCGATATGGACTAAAAGTCATATCTCAATATTTTTTAGTTGAATGGCAATACACAATACAGTGGGGGAAATTAATATTTGACCCCTCGCTGATTTTGCAGGTTTGCCCACTTACAAAGAATGCAATGATCTATAATTTTAATCGTATATACATTCTAACAGTGAGAGACAGAATCACAAAGAAAATTCCAGAAAATCACATCATATGAATTTATAAAAATTGATAACCATCTGATGAGGAAAAATAAGTATTTGACCCCCTGCCAAACAGCAAGTATTCTGGGTCCCACAAGTCAGTTAGTCTTTCTTCAAGACACACCCCCAATCCCAACTAATTATTAACATCAAATACACCTGCCTCACCTCATTACCTGCATAAAAGACACATGTCCACTCCCAAACAACCAGATTCCAACATCTCCACCGTGGGCAACACCAAAGAGCTGTCTAAGGACATCAGGGACAAGATTGTTGACCTACACAAGGCTGGAATGGGCTACAAGAGAATCGGAAAGCAACTTTGAAAGCAAAGATCAACTGTCGGTGCAGTTATCAGGAAATGGAGGAAGTACCACACTGCCGCCAGCCTCCCTCAGTCTGGGCCTCCATGCAAGGTCTCGCCTCGTGAGATGTCCCCGATCATGCGAACGGTGAGGAATCACAAGGGGGGAACTGGTTAATGAACTGAAGGCAGCTGGGACCACAGTTACAAAAGAAACAGTTGGTAACACACTACGCAGTCATGGATTGAAACCTGCAGCGCACGCAAGGTCCCCCTGCTCAAGAAGGCACATGTACAGGCCCGCCTGAAGTTCGCCATTGACCACCTGGATAACTCAGAAGAGGCCTTGAAGAAGGTGATGTGGTCAGATGAGACCAAAATAGAACTTTTTGGGCTCAACTCGACTCGCCGTGTTTGGAAGACAAAGAACACCATCCCCACCGTCAAGCACAGTGGTGCTTTTCAGCCAAGGGGACGGCACAACTCCATTGCATTGAGGGGAGGGTGGACGGGGCCATATACCATGGAATTTTGGACCAACAGCTCCTTCTCTCAGTGATAGAGCTGAACATGGGTCGAGGATGGGTGTTTCAGCACGACAACTACCCTAAGCACACCGCCAAAGCAACAAAAGAGTGGCTGAAGAAGAAGTACATCAAGGGTCTGGAGTGGCTTAGCCAGTTTTCAGACCTGAATCCTATTGAAATTCTTTGGAGGGAGCTTAAAATGCGGGTTGCAAGGTGACAGCCTCGGGACCTGAATGATTTGGAGGCTGTCTGCAGGGAGGAGTGGGCCAACATCCCTGCCAAAATGTGCACAAACCTTGTCAAGAACTATAAAAATTGTTTGACATCTGTGCTGGCCAATAATGGCTTTTCTACAAAATATGAACATGCTGTTTGTCCAGGGGGTCAAACACTTATTTTTGACCAAAAATATGCAAATAAATTCCTAAAATGCATACAATGTCTTATTCCACTTTTTTGGTGATATTCTGTCACTCACTGTTAAAATAAACCTATCATTAAAATTATAGACCATTGCACTTTTTGTTAGTGGGTAAACCTGCAAAATCAGCAAGGGGTCAAATACTTATTTCCCCCCACTGTACATCTCAGATGGTGGTTGTCGTCATAGCCTTGTTTCTTCTGGTGACTTGACATGGAAAACACCTGCTGTAATTAATCTCTTTCCACCTCTCTCTCTCTCTCTCTCTCTCTCTCTCTCGCGCAGAGCTTCTGAGGGAGGCTATGAAGCTCACAGACTGTGAACAGGTATGACTGTTTGACTGCAATGTTTGTTCTGCGGAGGGGACCACAAAAGGTCAGGTCGCTCTGAGAGTGCACTGCTCTTACAGACATTGGGCTGGCTTCACTGGAGAAGACAAATATTCATTTTTCAGATGAGAAATGCTTGCTGTTGAATTCTAGCCATATCATTCAAACATTATTGAATGGTCAAATAGACAGATTCCATACTTCTTTGAAATGATGCTTTTGGGTGAAAGTCTACACGTCTATGAAGCTGGCAAAAAAGTTTTTTCGCTGACTGTTATTTGAATCAAAGGAAATGAGTAAAGAAATAGCAATTTCGCACGCTTTTCCTATCTCGGCCTGATTTTAGGCTTTTCGGGTCAAATGTTTTCCAAGCCAGCTATTATAAATAGAAATCTTCCCTATGCCATGAGAGTGCAATTGCCCAATCATCTCTATCTTACAGTAAGGTGGATCTGTTGTATACAGAAACATGAGTAGGACATATGTAAACATAAATCCACCTGGCATCTTACTCATATTATTCCCAAACTTATTATATTGCATTGGCCACTAGTCAAGTATCATGTTGATTTTATGATTGCCTGTTTACTTTTTATGCATTACATGACCTTGCGCCTGCTTATCTGAGTCATTTTAATTTCAGTTCAGGTGAATACTGTCAATCTCGGGTCATCCAACCAACCATCGGCATAGCAAAAACTGAAAATTTGGTGGGGCACAGATCATCCCTTCAAAACAATTATTAGTCCTGACTTTTTCGCAATCATTTTCTTAATCAACGATAGAACCACTCAGAGGACCCTCCACACTATCAGGTGTTGCTAGTTCTTCCCCTTTAGGTAAGACTACAAGCATTCATTTGGATGCAATTTGGTGCATTTAAATCAGCGTTATTCAAAATTGTATACCTGTAAACTCACATCCATATGGCGTGAGTCTCACGCTTTTTACTAGCATATAGTAGTCAGCAGTCTTACACTGCATTGAAGGAGCTGCTGGCTCTTTCGGAAAAAGCATCGCGTTGCCAAGCAGAAGTGACCATCATGGCGTGGGCTTGATCCCCGCCTTGTACCGGCAGTGGTTGGCAGTTCTTTTCAGAAGTAGCGCTTAATTGGCCAATGCGCACAGGGATGCAAATTGGGAAGGGTTATGTAGATTGGAAGTTCCCCTAGGCACCTCCTGTTGGCCAGACGGGTGCTCATTAGGAAGATTCTGAGCTTGTTCATGTTGGGGTATCGTCCGCCCTCGTTCTGAGCTTGCAAAGTCTCAACCAGTGAATGTATAAGAAGCCTTAGTACTTGTACATAGTTCCCTAATTGGATATTCCAGATTCGGGTGGGATTGGAGATGCCAAATTTCAAAAAAAAAAAAAAAAAAAAGGAAGGTGAAGACTGAAAAATTAAATTGGGCAAAGAAAATTTTATTTATTTGCAGAGTCCCTCTTTTTTTAATCAACCCACCCGGCACCAAGAGTAAAAGGCTATGTTTCTTTGGAACACGGATCAATCATTTTTCAGTCAGGTATATTTCAGAGATTCTCACGCAGAACTGAAGTCTTTGTGCATGGGAGTTTTTAAGCTTGGTAGGTTTCACTGCTTATAACCACTGATCTATGTAGAATAACTGGATTGCTGACGTGATGGAAAACTGCATTGGGAGGTCGAAGCAAGCGGAAGTGACCGAACTGCCATTTTGCTATGCCCGGTAGTAAGCAACCGTTATATAGTATTCTATGGCAGAGAAGCGTTGATGTGCAGCTTTCCAATGCAGAGCGACATTTTTGGGGGATATGGCCAGACAGTGCACTGGCTGTAGTAAAGACGGATACACATAAATTAATTTCTATAAATATATTGCTTATTATTAGCCACTGGCGATCTACCTAAACGGCAGATAATGTGTCAACGTTAACCCGGCTAACGGTTATTATTGTATATATATTATATATTAGTATCTGCAGCAAACCCACTTTTGCTTTGTAGGAAAATTAGCCTAGCTTCGTGGCAGCTACTGAGTGAAGACATCGCAAGAGAAAACTCAATACAAGACATCCATTGGGACTTACATATGCGTTTTGCGTGATTGAATCTTACACCCAATGCTTCTAAAATAACAATGGTTGACAAGATGCGAGCTTATGGCTGATTTATTTTTTCATGAAGTTTTTAAATCCCCTCCCACACACAGAATAATAATAATACGTGCAGGATTGACGTCTTGTCTTCTTCAGTCTCAATGACTTTGGACTTCAATTTCGTTGATCCACTGCCCCACTCAGGCGAGATGTAGAAAAAATCTGCATAGATTTCCAATGGAACGCACTCATTGGTCAGACGTATAATCAAATGCTGATGTCCATATAAAATGTTCAAGGCACGTACAACTGCTGCCTACTGTAGTTAAATCTGTGGTCCTTGAGGCATTTTTCGTACAGTCAGGTCAATCTGAGGAGGAAACATGAAATACCACCTCTTCCGTGTCTGTGAAAAGATATCTTTTCAATTAATTAGATCATTGGCTGCAACGTGTTCAATGTGAGTAATGCATGCATGCCAACTCTACTGCTTTTGGCGGTAGGCTACCGCTTTTGGGGCGTATTTTTCAGAATGAAACGCCCCGAAAGCGGTAGTCTATCACCAAAAGCGGTAGAGTTGGCATGTATGGTAATGTTCTGTGAGATTATAGTTGGGCATACCAATATGGCTGTACGGTTACTTCAAAATCATGACATCAGCAGCTATCCTGTTATTCTATATAGATCAGTGCTTGTAGCATGGAAACCAATTATGACTCCTGACTTCTCCGCTTTTCATTTCTCAGGGGTTGGAAGCTATGAACTTGGGAACTTGTGGGTCTTAGGGTGTAGTGCCCCTCCCTATGCTGTTAATCATTTAAAATTGTAAAAAATGGGGGTCATCGGTATAAGCGTGCATACCATAAAGGCTGTGTCCTTCCCGCCGCGACCTGGATTCGATTCCATCTCAGGTCATTTGCTGCATGTCTTCCTCCATTTTTCTCCCCAACTTTCCTGTCTCTCTACACTGTATAACTGTCAAATAAAGGAAAAATTCACCCCCCCCCAAAAATTGTAAACAATACATTTTCCACCGTTTATATGTTCACCAATCTGGCGATATCAGCCCATCCCTAATATGAAAATGAGACTGTCGACGGACTGGTTATGGTGGAAAAGGAGCAACAGTTGGAAAGCGAATATCAAGTTGCATGAAACTTTTTTCTCTTGTTAGGTTAAAGGTATTCTTTCATATATCATGAAATTGCCATAACGGGCCAATTTTATGGGTACTCATTTTCTTTGAATCCCTACTTTAAACAGATGTGGTGGGAAATATCCAAAAACATTCTAAATTCAAAGTAAAACCATATTCTCAATTCAACAAGAAAACATTTTAAAAACTGCTGTACAAGGAGTAGCATTGAAGAAGCAAAAACATGAGTCTGCCAAGAAACCTAGATAAGCCAAACTCTGCTGAACCCTCAAGGTCGGCCTAATGAGCTAACCTTCCTGAATGACCATATCAGTCAGCCTGGTCCCATGACCTGAGCATGCGCATCTGAGTGTGCTGGAAACATCCATGTCCTCAGATAACTTGCTAAACTTTAGGAGAACCCAAGGTTTGGGTGACTAAGGTGTGGTCTTCAAGCGTCCCTGGCGGCCGAAAATCAAGGTTCACTATGATGTAATGGCAAACTTGTTACTAAGGGTGGAGAGTCGCTTTGGGACAATGTTCCAATCAGAATTAGTAATATTAGAGAAGGTAGAAGGAGTCACGTTTAATCCCACCTAAAGAAACGTGCCAACAAGCCAATAAATATCAGAGTTTGGACAACTGGTGCGAAGTTGGCGTGAGGTGATTGAAGAAGAATGTGGTGCACAGTGGTTTGCACAGACCAGCTGGGGTTTTTTTTTTTTTTTGTGCTTCATCTGGATGGATTTTCAATAAACCCAATTGCATCAGACTCGAGAGAATGTGTCCATTTTTTGGAGATAGATTTACAAGGGTCAGTGGAACACCTTATCCACTTGCTCGGACAAAGTTTTTTCCTACAACGCAGATCAGTGGGCTTTATCCATTGTTGCGCAAGACTATCATCATAGCTGTATTTTTGTATATTTTTCGTGTCAACAATAAAACTATCGACCAACTGGCCCAACCAAGTCGAGCTGTCTTTCCTAAAGGAGAATTCCGGTGTGAAATTGACTTGGGGTGTATTGAAACATGATAATGAGTACTAACTTTTGTCGAATACCCCACCTCCGTACGCACGCAACTTTTCGAAATAAATGGATTTTTAGCCTAAGCTCCCAACAGGCTTACAATGGTTGGGAATCGGGCAGCGCATTGCCATGCAAAGAAATCGCCATTTTTTCATCATTAACAAGGCTCAAAGTAGCTCCAAACTTCATCGGTAGAATTCTGAGGGCCTTGACATTTAAATCGAGGCACTGAGAACTCTGAAAATGCACTGGTAGTTTATTAAAAAATACTATTTATACAAACAGTACCTCGATGTAGTTTCCAGTCGCCTCCACCTTGAAACTCACATTAAGTCGATTGAAGAACACGAACCTTTAAAAAATAAAAATCCATTTATCTAGAAAAGGTGGGGTATTCGACCAGTTAGTACTCATTATCATGTTTCAATACACCCCAAGTCAATTTCACACTGGAATTCTCCTTTAAAGTAGCCTACATACATGGGTAAGGGAATATCCTTGGGGTATCAAAACGTCCTTTTTGCATTTTATTTTTTTTTTTGTCAGACAGGGGCGTTTTTAGCAATTCACTGTGGATTATGGCAAAATGCAAATTTGCAAAGTGGCTGCGCTAACCCTGAATTATATTCACTCGTGACCCTGCAGAACCCGGATGGCAAAAAGTGCCACACTGTCCAATAAAATGTAGTGGGGTCATTCCATATGAAATCACCCAAGCTCCCATCTTGATGGTCTCAGAAATGCTTCTTTTGGTAATATTTTGTTGCCTGTGATGAGCAAATTAAATTGCAGGTGGTTTCAAGTTGATATCTCATTCCGTTCTCATTTTATGGGCCCCCGAAAGGGTTATAATCAATGAACTAATAAGGATACAAATTTCATTCTTTCAGGATATGTTTATTCTGTTTAATAGTCTGCAACAAATCTTTTAATCTAGTGATTTACCCTTTGAGTGCTTTGCAATTAACCCCTAAACATTGAAATTTGGTGCCAAACATGTCAATTTCAAATGAAATATTATGCAAGTATCCTTAGAATGTCCCCTTTGCCATTTACATTGTTGATAGTATACCTGACGGAGTTTCAAGTGAAGGGAAAAACATCTTTATGTCTTCATACAATTTTGAGAAACATTAACCCCTTTTCAGCTAATTACTGAAACGGTGCACTGTTTGACCCTCATTTTGACCATGTGGGCCTGTTTTGATTTTCAAAAAGTTGGCCTCAAATGAAAGCTTATTCAAAGAACTTCAAAATGCAACACAGTTAAACTTGGAACAAATACTCCTAATTTGAAAAATAAGACCCCCTTTAAGGGCTATTTGCACACTGGCACTACTACTCTCAGTGTATGTAAATGTACAATCATGTAGAGGAAATACTGAACTCCACTCATTTATTTCTACTTTCAGTTACATGCTTTTTGATCATTTGCAGCCTGTATCATTTTCTTGTATTTGTTTTCCCAGAAATTTCAAGATAATATGATTGAATAGGCAGAATTGTTGCTAATGTGGATGAAACCCTTCAAACTGTACCTGCCCCTTCATGCCCTTTATTTGCGATAGGGGGACGATCCTGTGGAGCTAAAATATTGTACCCCTGGTTGATTTGTTGTCTGCTTATATGATGGCCAGTGGTGGTTGGCCAATATCTTGGAGCAATCCCTTGAAAACGAGGAAGTTAAAGTATCTTTTATGCATCCAAATGGCCCTGCACCACAATTCTCTTGGCCACGAAGGCAGGATCTTTGTTGGGTACCACTGAAGCATATCATGTTGGTTGATGCTCCTTGCATGAGTGGCAAGGGCAGGAATTATATAATCGCCAAGAAAGAGCTGGACAGAATCTCAGTGTGGTTTGAAAAATTTGATTTAGCAAAATAATAGGCGTTAACATTTGTATCATGTTTGCCATATCTGCCTTTCTTCTCAACGTTTCCCTGTTCATTTATGTACATTTACTTGTACACTGAGAGTAGTCGTGCCAGTGTGCAAATAGCCCTTAAAGGGGGTCTTATTTTTCCAAGTAGGAGTATTTGTTCCAAGTTTGACTGTGTTACATTTTGAAGTTCTTTGAATAAGCCTTCATTTGAGGCCAACTTTTTGAAAATCAAAACAGGCCCACATGGTCAAAATGAGGGTCAAAAAGAGCATCGTTTCAGTAATTAGCTCAAAAGGGGTTAATGTTTCTCCAAATTGGATGAAGATAGAAAGATATTTTTACCTTCATTTGAAACTCCATCAGGTATACTATCAACAATGTGAATGGCAAAGGGGACATTCTAAGGATACTTGCATAATATTTCATTTGAAATTGACATGTTTGGCACCAAATTTCAATGTTTAGGGGTTAATTGCAAAGCATTCAAAGGGTTAATCACAATATAAAAAGGTTTGTTGTAGACTATTAAACAGAATAAACATATCCTGAAAGAATGAAATTTGTATCCTCATTAGTTCATTGGTTATAACCCTTTGAAAATGGTCACAAACTGTCACCAGAGGGTTAACGTGGGCCACGCCCCCTTTTTCGGGGGCCCATAAAATGAGAACGGAATGAGATATCAGCTTGAAACCACCTGCAATTTAATTTGCTCATCACAGGCAACACAATATTACCAAATGAAGCATTTCTGAGACCATCAAGATGGGAGCTTGGTGACTGCTTGACTTTTTTTGAAGTATGGTTCACAGAACCGCACACAGCACCAAGTGTGGTCTGACAAAGGTATTGTACGACCAAAGCTTGAACACTTTTTTTTTTATATTTCTGTTTTTAGTGGTCACCCTTCTGTATATAACAGTTGGTACGAAGAGAGAAGTTAATGGTTCAGAAAAAAGAATAATATTCCTCACAGAGTGGTGTCCTGAATTTTGAAACATAAGGTTGCTATTTTAGCAAAATAAACAGACAAAAAGTGTCTTACTGTTTTTCAACAAGCGAATTAAGGATCAGGCTGGTTTTGGATTTACTGGACTAAAAGGTCAAGGAGAAGTGCAGCTTGTGAGCTCTGTACCATGTGACTGCAGTTGTTGAGGGTGAAAAAGGAGTGCTCAGCTGTTATTTTGCCACTTGATGAATTTTGAATTTAAATCATCATTTTTCTCTTTTTGTCCCCCGCCTCGCGGAATGTGCGAAGCGGCGGGACATAGTATTCATGACCTTCCGTACGTCCCGAATTCTTGTCAGCGAGATATCTCAAGAACGAATCGACGGATTTTCTTCAAATTTGATGTTATCATGCATTAGGGCGATACCCTGGCGCCAGTCGATTTTGGTGACCTTCGCGTCACTCTCAAGGTCACACCGAGAGATTACTCATTTTGACACAATTTCACATTTTGTGGCGGGGGACAAACACACGTTAGTGGCAAATACTTGTTTCTTAAATGTGGTAAGATGCATCAAAACTAACTTCAGAATGAGTTTTGTGATGCATCAAAACTAACTTCAGAATAAGTTATGTGGTTGTTAGGTAGCTGTTGTTGGTGGTCCCAGTTTAGTTGCATGTTTTGCATCAGAATGGTGCGCCGTCTCCTTACTTTGATCGGTTTTATTTTTTCCTTTTTTCTCCATTTTGGCTTTTTTATGCAGTTTGGATTCAGAGAGAAACTGCTTTAGAGTTTGTCTGGTGTGTTGTCCATTCCACCATACTGTAGTCCATGTATGTTCTTTTTACCAGCTAACTTTGACGAGGTGTCACTCTCACACAGTGCAAGGTCAATGTTGGGTCATTGTTTGTTTTCCCCCGGGGTTGTATGGCGCTTTTTCGCGCTCTCTTTCTATTGTTTTGCGAGACAAGGACACTGTGCACTATCGGATTCACAACATCTGATGTAACCTTTTACTGTATTTAACTCTTGAGAGCTTTTTTTGACCATCTGGAACTGACAATAACAGCTTCATCACTGAATATTTTGAGAGTCGATACACGGTCACGGAATTGTCATGGTTCCAAAATGTCACGATAATGTAATAGGTGAGTGCGAGAGGAAGTGAGAAGTTTAGAAAAATATAAAAATGAATGTGATGCGCTATATGTACTCGCATGTACATTCCTGATAGTGATGATATGACAGTATTTGCCCTATTTTGAACTGTAAAAGCTGTGCGTTATATTGCAACAGTTGGCAGTACTGTGATATTTCCCACCAAATTTTTGAGGCTGTTGTTTGGTTTATTCTAGCCAGTGTTATAATGATTCAGTTTGTGCTACGCAGGCTAACCTGTCACTGGAGCTCCAAAGAAACAGCCACATCAAGCAGCAAAAGCTGATTGAGGAGAGGTGGAAGCGGGCTAAACGGGAGGTGAGGCCCCGGGCAGCTAAAACCGTCCCAGTCCCGGAGCTCAGCCCTCCAGCTTCACTACAGTTCCCTGGCGCCGGCGCCACCCTCGAGACAGCGCAAGCCTGCCGCCCCAGGGGCGAGAGCGAGCGTGAGTATGACACCTGGCTGTACCTGCTGAAGAATAAGGGTGCAGCGCCTGAGCCCTGCCCTGGCAGCAAAGCCCTGAAGGACGACAAAACACGGCTGGAGGAGCAGGAGACGGCCATTGCCGACCTCAGAAAGCTGGTGGATTTCCTCCTGGTGGAGAATGAGAAGCTAACCCAGGAGAACCAGCGGCTGAAGACGGAGAATGCTCGGCTGAGGAGGGAGCCCTACGCTGACGCCGACTTCGTGGAGAAGTCTGAGCTCTGGCTCCTGCCACAGCCATCAGAGGACAGGAAGACCAAGGACATTCCCATCCCACATCTCCCGCCCCTGGAAATGCCCACTCAGGATATCTCGCTGGAGGATCTCCCTGCACTCGAGCTGCCAGAGGACATCCTGCAGGAGCTCCTGGACAAGCCGTAGCCTGTCATATCACGGGCCCCTAACGAACGGAAGGCCACGAATATCACCGGTGAGCAGGTTACTGTGCTGTGGTAGGAGTGCACCAGTGGGGTACCTGTGGCACTTCTTCAGGGGCAGCTTAAGTGACTGAACTGAAGTCCTTTCTTTCATTATTTTATTTTCTGTCTCCCTCCAGTGGCTACCGTAGGTACTGCAGCTATTTTATGGAAAAAAAATCTTTTGCCAGTTCTGTGCCTTTTGAATGTCTGAATTAGGTCCTGCGAAATATTTGAATAAAAAGGGACTGAAGAAAGTTCTCCGGCTTTATGAAAGGATCCCATCTCGAAGCCATGACTGACTGATAAATTGAAGGTTTCATCTCTTCTTTCTTAATTCTTACTATTATTATTATTATTATTATTATTATTATTACTGGCTGGTTTTTACTCAGATTTCTCATAATAGCTATAGAACCTGGGAACATAGTTATAGAAAGCTATGTCCAGGGATAGAGGCAGAACGTTTTAGCGCGTTCAGCTTCGGTGAGACCTAATCAGTGAAAACCATCCCTCCAGACAGACAGCTGAGCTGCTCTGTGGTGTGGTATGTAGAAAAACAAACACTGTGACCTACATCCATAATTTCAGAATTTGTACTGTGTTGTGTCTGCTGGACTTTAGATCTAGTGCTCCTTTGCTGATCTAACATTCTGCTGTGCTCTAGTACAGACACATGCAAAGAGTAAGTGTGTGTGTGTTTGGTGCGAGTGTAGAACAAACAATGTCGAAGACCTCCCTTTTGTGTCTAATCATTTCCAGAGACCGCTATTGAAGGAGACTGAAGAAGTCTTGACTGTTTTCCTCTTGACGTGACAGTCCTATTGGTGTCAGTGGCACTAGGGGCACTGCATGCTTTTTGCGGAGGATCTTACTGGTCCCTATTCTGTTTTCACCTATCGAAAGATTTGGTGTTCCTTGGCAGGAAAATAGAGACTGTACTTTTAGCGTATGGAAAAAAAATCCTTGTCCTGATTTAAATACTGGGGGAAGCATCAATGTTTCGATGGAGCAACTGAAGCGGCCTTAGCTTGGACAGAGCGGTGTCATCTTTTTCCCTGCTTGCAGATGGGAGGAAAACATGAACTGCTGCCCAAGCCACTAGTGAGCAAAGACGCACACCTGGCTGAAGGCAGCATTTAGGAGGCCTCTTTCTCCCCCTCTCCTGTTTATTCAAGTTTGGTCCTGTGTGTGGTACCTCATTTTATTCCTTGTAATTTTTTATTTGTCCTTTTGAGTCACTTAATTTGTACTGTAATCAACACACAAAAACACAAAAAAGAGGTTTTTCAGGTAATTGTTTGAATATGCAGATTGAAATTGACAAACATACCATTGACTGTATGACAAATTGTGTTTGTTTATATTTTTATATATATATATGCATATGTGTATGTGTATGTGTGTGTGTGTGTGTGTGTGTGTGTGCGCGTGCGCAAGAGCAAGTGTATGTACATACAGCACATATCAGGGTTTGTAGCTCATTTTCAGCGCTAACCTGAAATAATCAACTCGTGCCAGAAGTAACGAAATTGTGGAGAGCTCTTCATGTGATGCAGGTTAGGAGCCAATGAATAGAGTGGGTCATATTGGTCTCATAAAGAGGGAACCAAATCAGCTATGTTAAGTATGTATAATTTAATTATTGGTTTACAAACTGTAATCAGGGTGCATCAGATTATGCTTGTTTTATATTTTTGCTTGATGTAATTAATGTATAGCTCATAAACCTTTGCTACCAATTCACAACAATGAACTAGTGACATTGTTTTGGTGATGCATGAATGACAACGCTAGTTGTAATTTTATGATTTTTGAAATGTGTATATAAAAGGATGAAACTCTTTATTCTAGGTGTGTGTGGGCATGTGTTCATGGAATTTTGACAAGTGATGTGTACAGCTGTGGAATAATCTTCATGTAGTACTATCCTAGATTTATCATCAGTTTTAGATTATAGACAAGGAAGTGTCTTGGCAAGTTTGCATAATCTGACTTTTTTTTGATTGTTTGTCATTGAATAACGGCTAGTATTCTTTTGACTCCCCATATATATGAAAGTTATATACAGTGTTTTTTAACTTTTTGTCAAATCATCATAAAATCTTTACTAAATGAGGAAATAAATGGCAAAACAAAATATTGACGAAACCAAAGATTACGTCATTAGTATGGCAAGGTACAGTAATTCAGCACAAAATATTCTCAAAATGTCATTAATTTTGAGCTGATTGCATCTAATGGATTTGCTCATTTTTCTTGAAAATACATGAATATCCCTGATTGTTATATTGCATTCTGTACAAAAGAATATCTCTTTATATCTGCCATTCTGTATACATGATCTGACACAACTTGCATGAGTCTTGCTTGATATTTTTTGTGGTCAAGAAACCTCACTAATTTAATTTAGAGTCAAGTTGAACATGCTATAGCTGTATGTAATGTTGGCATATCCATAGCTTGCGGCTTTGTCCAATCTCAAGTATTTACCTCGGCTAGCGTTGCATAGCCAATTATGTTTCTAGAAAATAATATGGCACATAAAGATGAGGATTGTGAACTGGCTCGCAAATGTAGCTTTATTTCCACTCAGCTGAGGCCTCCACAGGTTTTATTGTCCGCTCTGCTGGAACTTTAGCGGGTTCCGGAGTGTGCAGAGGTGATTTGCAGCGGTCAGTGAAGGCTGTGGCAAATAAACAAATTTCAAACTTCAGCTGATATTTAGGTACTTGACAACCAGTGGCGGAAATACTGGAGATGCATTTGTAACTGACCGCGTGTGATGGGGACCTGCTGTGGCTAAACGATCGCTTTGGCAGTTTTATAGTAAAATAATTTTGACTCAATGCAGTAGTGGGAGAGATATGAACCGATAAATTGTTTTACATGGTATACTTTCCTTCACAATAGTATTACATCATTTTTTGTGAGATAAACGGAACCAGAGCCAAATAAATCTGTTATGGGAACAAACAAAGTTTCAGAATCAGTCTATGTTTAATACTTATTAAGGGGCCTCCATAAGACCTAGATAATGAGATTTTCTATTGAAATTGATGGTCGGTAGGATGCATACTTTCTGTTAACATGAAAGATATCCTTCCCCTTTGCTTCCTTTTGTGGAGTCTTTCAGAAATACGATGACCAATCAAATGTCTTGTTGGCCATTTTGATTAGCCAGCCATCTTTTCTCAGCAATTTCATTGAAAATGGTGATGAAAAAAAGATAAGTAGAGTGGGAGTGGAGGCGAGGGTAAAATTGCCTGAATCAGATTCCCATTTTTGGCTTCCTGTGCAATGTGAAGCATAACACCTGAAGAACAACAGGCTGCGTTACCTTAGCTAGTCACATTGCTGTCGAGCCACCTAATTGTTAGCTACCAAGGCCAACGATCCTGCTCTCACCCTGGTGTGAGATACTCATACTGCTGGTTTATTGTTCCTAGTTTGACCATTTTGCCTACTGAAGACGGCCGGAAACTGGATGCGAGTACCTAGAAAGCACAGTTTTTTTGTTTTTTTTTTTTAAACAAAATTTAAGTGTGCTCTTAATTTGAAGCTTTGATTTACAAGAATGTTAAATGATTGAAAACTATTTTACTTGTTAAATTGAATGAGTCTGAAAAAGGCATATCTGGGTTCTTCGCAGAAAAATTTGAAGTATTAAAACAGTCGTCTACGTGAGAATGATGAGGGATGTTTGGTTCCCAAAAACTGAGCTGGCCAGCTAGAAGCATCTCTGCAACCTCGGCAAAAATTAAGGAAAGACTGCACAGCATGTTCATCCAGCTCTTTTACTTAATAGCAAACAGATCGCAGGTATGACCCAAAACAATTTTTGTTCTTTAGCTTAACATTTAGGCTTCATGAAATGCACCTCAAACAAAATGGCTTAAATTATTTTAATTAATGGCATTTTTTCATAATCAAGTAGAGGGAAAAAAATTATGACGTCACCTTTTTATTGAAATTTCTAAAAGAAATACCTGTGCAAATTGAATATTCAAATTAGTCTGCTGTAAAAACAGAGTGCTTGCAGACCATAAGGTGTTGAACTGGGCATATTGAGAGGATTGAAACAGTGAAAATGATGATAAAACTCCATGAAGGATATTCTGCATGGACAGTGACAAATGAAGTTTGTTGTTCCCAGTCAGCTGTATCTAAAATTTGATGCAAGTATACATAGACCGGGAGCTGGCTTATTTTATTTATGTGAAAAGGGTAAAAAGGTTTGACCCCTAGAAGTCTAGCTATTCTACGTGATTATATAAATCACCATTGCTGGCTGCTGGACTCCTGCACGTTTGACCCCGGCACCCTTTTTAAAGGATTCCAAAAGAGGTTTTATTTATGTGAACGCCGACAATGAAATCAACTACATGGGCTTGTGGGATGATGATGTGGCATCATAAATTTGTCAACGACAGCAAATTCAGCTTGAACCCTTACAGGGACAGTGAGCCTTTAAGGGGTAAAAAAGCCAAATGTTTATGTGAAGGCCGACAAACACATGGTTTACCTTTTCTTGAAGCAAGAAGAGCCCGTTACTTGTAAACCGAAGTGCCAGCAAGTTTTGACTGTACCAACTGAACCAAACCCTTGCCAGCAAGACCCTTTTGAAGGGGTGAAAAAATGTAAATATTCATGTGAAGGCAGATATACACGCGATTCACCTTTTTTTGAAGCTGGAAGGGTCCGCTATTCGAAAACCGAAGTGACCACAAGTTATGAGTGTACCAAACCCTTGCCAGCAACACTATTTTTAAGGGGTCAAAAAATCAAAATATTCATGCGAAGGCCGATATACGCGCGATTTACCCTTTTTTTTTTTTTTTTTTTTTTTTTTTAATAAATTTGGTATCGCCACTCCCACCCGAATCTCGAATGCCCAATTAGGGAACTATGTACAAGGCTTGTGCGTATGCTTGTATGTTGCCGATTCAGGAGTGTGAAGACAGCTCGCGGCTCTCCTCCGAAGCACGCGCCTATCAGCCACTCCTTTATACTCATTGGTTGAATCCTCGCAAGTTCAGAACAAGGGCGGAGGATACCCAAACATGAACAAGCTTAGAATCTTCCTGACGAGCGCCCGTCTGGCCAACAGGAGGCGCTTGAGCAACGAACAAAGCATTTTTGTATCACCCTTCCTGGCAGTCCCTTCCCAATTTGCATACCTGTAGCGCAATAGCCAATTATGCGCTACTCTGAAAAAGCTGCCAACCACTGCCGGTTGGTACGACCGAGGTTCGAACCCGTGCCGTGATAGTCCCTTCTGCTTAACAATGCAATGCTTTAACCGAGTGAGCTATGCGGCAGCTCTGATTTACCTTTTCTTGAAGCTGGAAGGGTCCGCTATTCGAAAAACCAAAGTGCCAGCAAGTTTTGAGTGTACCAAACCCTTGCCAGCAAGACCCACTGACGACAGGTATGGTTTCACCTTGTTTGAAACAGCCTTTGAATACAGTGTAGACCAGCTGTGATCTCCATGACAACGATGTGCGTTCACAGCTGCAGCGCGACACGGCACATTTAAACTTTCGCTTAGAAGCAGTGCGCTTACCGGTGCATTGCCAGCAGTCATCAAGAGTAGAAGAGAAGATTTCGACCCTGAATCATAATGGCATGTTTCAAGTTAACCAAAAGAAAGGTAGACAATGAAAATCGGCATTTCAAAGAGGAATGGACTGAACAATATGCCTTCATTCTCCCTCCCACGAGCACAAGACCAATGTGCCTAATATGCAAAGAGACAGTTGCTCTGGTGAAGAGTGGAAACTTGAAATGCCATTATGAGACAAAACAGCTATTTTGATCCACAGCAAAAATCAAGGAGCTGAAATCGTCATATCAAGCTGCAAGCAGGATTCTTGTTACATCCGTGACACAACAACAAAAAGCAGCTCACTCAGAGTGGGGTGGGTGTTGGTTAAGCACAAGAAGCCATTCTCTGATGCAGAAATAAAAGAATGTACAACCCCTATTACGAAATAGTGTACAGTGCCCGACTAAAGTCTTGTCGCATAAAGAGTAACTAAAATAGCATATAACTTTATTTCTAACCAATCATTTGTTATAATAAATGGTCCATTTTAATGTCAAGGGCTTTCACATTAATAATTTGGTGCAAAATGAAACAGTCAAAAAGGGTTCTGATAGTCACAGCCTGGCAAAGCCCATTACGTGTTTTTGCTGGGACAAAAGTCTTGTCCCTTCAGATGATGCGACAAGTACTGTAATTAACACATTCCCAGATGTGTATAGAAATAACCCCAGAGCACCAGACTTTCATATGAGGTGTGACTAGACCTCTGGCAACATGCCAAAGATTCAACCACAGACCAAAGTGCTGATCATCAAGAGCCTGAAGACAGTCTGCTGCTGAGGTGGCAGACATCTTTAATGTATCCAAATGTCAAGTGGAGGGGATAAGAAAAATATTTGAAGAAAATGGTAATGTTCGTGGCAAATGCAGGTTAGACAGACCCACGTATGACAACTGTTTGAAAGGACCATTTGTTGCTTCAACTGTACAAGGCTGGCCCTTCTTCAACTACAGCAAAGCTACATTAGGAAATGTCACCAAAAATCCCAGTATCTACAAGAAGAGTTTGTCAAATTCTCTCTCAAAGTGGTTTTCTTGGCCGAATTAGTACACAGAAGCCTGCATTAAACAGAAAACAAATAACCTGCATTGCATTTGCCAAGGCCCACAGCTTGCAGAAAGGATTGATACGTGGCTTAAAGTTTATTTTTCTGATGAATTATCCATTGAACTGCATCCCAGTAGCCGTACAAGACCTGTTGGAACCCTCATCCACCCAAGATTCTCCCAGAAAACAATGTTTGGTGGAGGAAAAATCATGGTTTGTTGTTACAGCCAGTATGGGGGGGGAGAAAGATCTGCAGATTGGATGGCAACATCAACAGTCTGAAATATCAAGTTCTTGCTGCCTGACTCATACGGCTGCTCCTTCTCATACTTCTGTCTCTACATCACAGTTCCTAAAAGCGAAGAAGGTGAAGGTACTCCAGGATTGGCCGACCCAGTCACCTGACATGAACATTATTGAGCATTTCAGGGGTAAGATGAAGGAAGAGGCTTGGAAGATGAAACCATAGAATCCTGATGAACTCTGGGAGTCCTGTAAGACTGCTTTCTTTGCCATTCCAGATGATTTCTTTATCAAGTTATTTCAGTCATTGCCGAGACGTATGGGTACAGTCCTCCAAGCTCATGGGAGTCTACGCAATATTCTTTTTTCCAAGGCACCAAAAATTTATGTTCTAATATTATGGTGGCATATTTGTGTATTCAAAATACTGTATGTATAATTTCCACATTTTTTTTCAATGCAACAAGACTTTTGTCAAAGCAAAATCTGACCTTTCTGTACTAATTAAATAACAAAACTCAATGAATGACACAAAACTCTATTTTGGTATATTTCGCATAATCTAGAGGACTTTGCCTTTCATATAAGCCATTTTTTATTCCAATTGATCAACTACAAGTCAGGTTATTATTTGTTGTTCCTACAACTTGGATAAGTGACAAGACTTTTGTCAGGCACTGTAAATTGTGAATAAAATCAAAACCCAATGACTTTCAAATCACACCAGCCAGTATTTTATTCACAATAGAACAGAGATAACAGCATATGTTGAGACTGAAAAATGTTACAATTTTTTCCACAAAATGAGCTCATTTCACATTTGATAGCTGCTGCTGGTCTCAAAATAGTTGGGACTGGGGCCTGTTTACCATGGTGTAGCATCCCCTCTTCTTTTGAATGCAAATTGGAGGCGTCTGGGCATTGAGGAGACAAGTTTCTTGAGTTTTGCCATTGGAATTTGATCCCACTCTTGTTTAATACAGGCTTCCAGCTGCTGGAGAGTTTTAGGTCTCTTTTGACAGATTTTTCTTTTAATTATGCGCCAAATGTTCTCAAACAGTCGAAGATCAGGACTGCAGGCAGGAAAGTTTAGCACATAGACTCCTCTACTACAAAGCTATACTGTTGTAATAGCTGTAGTATGTGGTTTTGCATTGTCCTGCTGAAATACACAAGGCCTTACCGGGAATAGATGTCGTCTAGAGGGGAGCATATGTTGCTCTAAAACCTTTCAGCATTCATGGTGCTTTTTAAAACATCGAAGTGTCCCACACCATATGCACTAATGCATCCCTATACCATCAGAGATGCTAGCTTTTGAACTAAACACTGGTGACAGGAGGGATGGTCTTTCTCCTCTATAGCCCGGAGGACTCAACGCCCATGATTTCTAACAAGAATGTCAAATGTGGACTCCTCTGACCACAGGACACTTTGCTGCAGTCCATTTTAAATGAGCCTTTGACTCATTGAAAAATTTCTTTGTAAACCTTTAAGATTTGTGTTTGACGACCCCTGGTCTACACTGTATTCAAAGGCTATTCCACACAAGGTGAAACCGTACCTGTTGTAAGTGGGTTTTGCTGGCAAGGGTTTGGTACTCAAAACTTGCTGTCACTTCGGTTTTCAAATAGCGAACCCTTCCAGCTTCAAGAAAAGATAAATTGGCCTTCACATGAATATTTTGATTTTTTCCACCCTTCAAAAGGGTCTGGCTAGCAAGGGTTTGGTACAGTCAAAACTTGCTGGCACTTCGGTTTTCAAGGAGCACGATCTTCTAGCTTCAAGAAAAGGTAAACCACGTGTTTGTCGGCCTTAACATAAGTATTTGGCTTTTTTTACCCCTTAAAGGCTCACTGTCCCTGCAAGGGTTCAAGCTGAAGTTGCTGGCGTTGACAAACTTATGATGCCATATCATCACCCCACAAGCCCATGTAGTTGATTTCATTGTCGGCCTCACATAAATAAAACTTCTTCTGGAATCCTTCAAAAAGGGTGCCAGGGTCAACGTACAGGAGTCCAGCCGCCAGCAATGGTGAGTTATATGCATCACGTAGAATAGCTTGACTTGTAGTAGCCAAACCTTTTTACCTTTTTCACATAAATAAAATGAGCCAGCTCCCAGTCTAAAACAAAAAGGGAAGGCTGAGAAAGGAAAACACACAGATGCACCAAGGAAGACATCAAAGCGTCAAGACAGAAAACTTAAAGCAGTGTGTGGTGGAAATTGAAAATGCACAGCAGAAACAGGAGTCAAAAGTTTGTGACAGAACTGTAAGAAATCAGCTGAATTTGCATAGAGGAAAGTTAGGTTACAGTGGGTTAAAGAAGCAATCGTGGAGTGTGGATGATTGGATGAAAGTGATATTCAGTGATGAGTCATGAATCCGCATTGGCGAAGGTGATGATGCTGGAGCTTTGGTCAAATGCCATTCCACTGAAAGGTATACAGATGACTGCCTGAAGAAAAAAGCAAATTTTCCATTCATAAATGATATCAGGTGGCCTGTCAGGTAAAGGACTGGAGGAGATGGCAATCATTACCTCAACAGTCAATGCGGAGGTGTACGTTGAAATTTTGGACCATTTTATGATTCCATTTGAAAATAGGTTTGACGACGAAGTCATTTTTCAGGATGACGATGCATTTTACGTCAGGGCAAGGAGTGCAAAAGGAATGGTGTATCAACTCAATGACATGGCCATGGTCTAGATTTCAATCTGACTGAAAATTTATGGTGGAAATAAAAAATAAAAAATAAAAAAAAACTTCATGACCAGACCCTATCCTGCCAAACTGATCTGTCAACTACTATTTCAGAAAGTTGGAACCAGCTTTATGGAAAATATTGTTTTTTTGTTTTTTTTTTAAATATAAGTGAAGTCCATAGCTTTAAGAATTCAGGCTGTCATTATAAGCCTGAGGAGCAACAAAGTACTCATTCCGATCTGTTGCTTATAATTCCATGATTTTTTTCCTCAACATTCAGTAGTTCCTCATTTTTACTTGATCATGAAAAGGTACGCCAATAATTAAAATAATTTAATTCAAGTTGAGGTGTGTTTCCTGAAGCCTGCATGTTAATTTAATGAAAAGAAATAGTTTTGTGCCACATATGCAAATTGTTTAGTATGTCATTGCAAATAAACAGGATGGTCACTTGGGGAAGTTCTGAAAATCTAGGTGATGTCACGTGGGACATCTGTCTTTTCGAGTCCAAACCTTAGATACGTTTCCTCAGATTCTGCTCAATTGGATGGGTTTTTGATTGAATTGAATTCTCAACCAACAGCTGGTGTCATCCCGCAAAGTATTAATTTATCCGTATCAGGCCACCTTCTCGCGATATGCTTGGCAACGACAGTAAATTTAGAATTAAATTAAAAACAGAATTCTGTTCCAGACCATAAAGAGAAAGAATCTGATGAAGATAATCTCTTTACTGTTTAAATACTGCCATCTACTGGCTATACATCAGATGTCATGACCGGTGTTGCATCGTAGTTGCTTATTTGAATTTGATCAGTTTATTTGTTTATTTGAGCGTTTTCGGGAAACAAGAAAAAAAAAAAAAACATTTTTACCAAGCACATTGTTTTGTTTTTTTTTTTTTATTGCAACAGTAAGCCAAAAAATGACTCAAGCAATTATGCTATGAGGCTAACGATATTGCAATGAAACATATCTTTCTTAAACCTAACCTTACAACGTGTACCTGTAGCACAGATGACTCATGAAAGGCAGCATCATGGCAAAATATCCCAATTTAGTGGGTTAGGTCTCCCTCAGTAATTAAAATTACAGAGTTGCCTTCATGTATTGAAACATGAAAAAAGTAATATCTCTCAGTTACTTTGATGAAAAACTATGCTGTAAAATGTTAATATCCAATTTACCTTTTTCACCTGCGTGATTATTGTCTACTGAGTGGTTTTGTCCAGAAAGGCACCTGCCCGAGTACTGATTGTAAATTAATTGGTTGTGGAGCTGCTTATATGTGTCGGAGAAACAGACAATCTTACTGCCGGGAGCCAGGTGCGAGGTCTGCGATGGCCCAGGCCCCAGGAGGGCCTGCTGGGGAGAGGGGCTCATTAAAGCTCCTGGAGGCAGCCAGGATTTCCAACGGACCTTTAGCGCGCCGCTGCACGGCTCTGTGAGCAGGAAGCTGGATCAGGCTTCGGTCACATGTCTGATGGCGGCGCAGGCTTCTGATGCTGGGGGAATATTAATCAGGCAGAGGCTGTCAGGGCCGCGCAGAGGCGCTCGGAAAATCATAGGTTTGCGTGCGCGGACTGTTAAAACGCGGCTTTTCGAAGGAGAGAAACCGCTATGAAGGCCCCTTCTATTCCGCCTCAGCCTTTTTTATGACCCGCAATTCCCGAAACCGACTGGCTGGGGGCAGCATCTCCCAGGACCTCACTGAAATTACCTTTTTGAAAATGAGCCTTCGCGGGTGCTCATGCAAGGACAAAATCACTAACCATTTTCAGCACATGCTGAATTAATTGACCAAAAGTAGGTCTTATTGACGTTCGGAAACAAACATTTGCTAATCATGTCGTGAGACGCGAGTTGATTTCAGAATCAAAGTCACTGGCTGAAACAATAAGCACTGGTTTCACAGAACCTACTCATACGGTTTAAATTATATGTATTAGGCATATTTAAAACAATACCATGAGGCAAAGATGCTTGCAAAAAAAAAAAAAAACAAGACAATAAAAGTGCATGAGATTTTAAAAATGTACAAAGAAGATCTATGGACTGTTGAAAACTAAATCAAATTATATTCAATGTAATAACCTTTTTCCAAAAAAATTAGGAACACGGTCCTGTAGTTTCATGAGATTGGCTGTTCGAGTGTTCAAAGCCTATTGAAATACTCGCCACATAACATCTGCAGACTCACAATCTCGCTTCTCCCCCAGACAGCATCAATGATGTTGAAACCAGGCATCTGTCAAGGTTATCTTATCTGTATCAATTTTGTTTCAGAAAATACTATTTTCTGAAGTATTTTTGAAATAATATTTTTATCCACGGAAAGATTTATGCAGGAAAAAAATGAACATCTAAGACCAAACTAAGATGAAACAAATCTATGGTGCCTGAAACATTCGTGATTGTTTGGGCACTGAAGTCCTAAACATATAGTATAGGCACCCTCACCTAAAACATAGATGTATACAGTATCTCACAAAAGTGAGTACACCCCTCACACTTCGACAATTAATTTATCATATATTTTACAGAAATGAAACCTGAATGTATTCTAGAGCAGTCATTATACAATATGTGTAGTGGTGTAAATTTACTGTACTGTCCAAATAACTGAACAAACAGTCTCTATATCCAAAATGGGTGTCAACAAAAGTGAGTACACCTCACCAGTAACATGCCAAATTGTGTCCATAGTGTCAATATTTATTGTGACCACCATTGTTGTCCGGCACTGCCTTGATTCTCCTACGCATGGAATTCACCAGAGCTGCACAGGTTGTTGCTGGGATCCTCCTCCACTCCTCCATGACAACATCATGGAGCTGGTGGATGTTGGACACCTGCTGCTCCTCCACCTTCCTCTTGAGGAGCCCCACAGGTACTCAATGCGATTCAAGTCTGGAGACATACTTGGCCACGCCATCACCTTCACCTCCAGCTTCTTAAGGAAGGCAGTTGTCATCTTGGAGGTCGTTATCATGTTGGAAAACTGCCATGTGGCCCAGTTTCCGAAGGGAGGGCATCATGTTCTTCCTCGAAATGTCACTGTACATGTTGAACCCATTATACCATTAATGAAGTGCAGCTCCCCAGGATCAGAAGCACTCATGCAGCCCCAGACCATGATGCTGTCACCACCATGTTTGACTGTAAGCAGTACACACTTGTCTTGGTACTCCTCACCAGGACGCCATCACACATGCTGGACCCCATCTGAGCCAAAAAAGTTTATCTTGGTCGCGTCAGACCATAGAACATGGTGCGAGTAATTCATGTTCTTGGACTTTTTGTCTTCAGCAAACTGTCCTTGGGCTTTCTTGTAGGCTAGTGTCAGAAGAGGCTTCTGTCTTAGCTGATGGCCATGCAGACCGACTTGGTGCAGAGCACGGCGTATGGTCTGAGCACTGACAGGCTGTTCTTTCACTCCTGCAACCGCATTAGCAATACTGTCAGCACTCCTGTGTCTGTTTTCTGAAGCCAACCTGTGCATCTGACACAGAGCACGAGGACTCGACCTCTTCACTCGACCCTGACGAGGCCTGTTCTGAGCAGAACCCGTCTTGGAAAACCACTGGATAACCTTGGCCACAGTGCAGTTTCATGGTTTCAAAGATCTTCTTGTAGTTTAGACTATCTTTGTGGAGAGCAACAATTCTCGTTTTCAGATCTTCAGCGAGTTCTTTCCCATGAGGTGCCATGTTGACCATCCAGAGATCAGAATGAGAGCATTGCACCCAAAGCACCACAATTTAAACCTTCAACATGTTAGACAACCTCATATAGCCCAGTCGAACAGAAAAAAGCATCAACATGATGAATAAGACGTTTCATTGCTTGGTTGACCATTACCAATTAGGATGTGTACTCACTTTGGGGTGTGTTGCCACTCATTTTGGAAATAGTGACTGTTTGTTCAGTTATTTGGACAATGCAATAAATCTACACTGCTATACATATTGTAAAATGACTACTCAAGAATAAATGCAAGTTTCATTTCTGTAACATAGTCCCTTGAAAAGATGTAATAAATTAATTTACTCACTTTGTGAGATACTGTATGTCACCGCTGCAATTCATCAGTTGACTCGGAGGTGGCTCTGCAATCTCTGGAACGATGGGAGCACTGGAAGTGCGTCTCACACTGGCGTCGTTCTCTTGCAACGATAAACCTTTAATGATGATCCTCTTCAAAGTTCGCAGAGGCTTGATAGACTGTAGCTCGCCAGCGCGGTTGGTCTCCAGCATTCTCCCCCAGCTCCTTTGGCTTTATCTTGCACCAAAGGAGGTTTGCCTTGGAGTCTTAGGGCACTTTCACACCAAGATTGATTGTTCAATAACGCTCCACAGTACAATTGTTTCCCTTCCAATCTCCCCCCACTGCTCAGTTTTCATACTAGTAATGTCATACCGTACCCGAGTACGCTTGTGTATGTCAAAATTCTGATACAGTAGGTGGTAGTATGCACCTAGGTGGTTTTAAATGCGGAAATATACACAAAGAAGAAGAAGCACGGAAATTTATCTCTCTCATCTCCGAACTGCCAGACTTTTACACTGTGTTCTGCACTGTCAGATACTGCAGCCACAATTTAGTTTGGCACGGCACTGTTCCATCATTCTGTGATTACCACGCAAATGTAAATGCTCACAATCTTTTCCATAAATCTCTGCTGTTTGGTGTGTAGTATTCAGATGTGATTGTCTGTTTTTGTCTGCCCAAATTTCAGGTAAGCATTTAAGAGTCGCATAGTTAAGACGTCACGCAACAGCCCACTTCTGTGTTCAAGTTGCTTTCACAATTGGTACAAGTATGGATAAAACGTGCCCGCAACAACATCTTCCAAACAGACTTGCGTACCGTGCCCAAGCCCGGTACTCTTGTGTTCACACTTACCAAATGAACTGGAGTCAAGGGTACTCTGATCCATGTCACTTCCTTAGAGTGAAAGCACTCGTAGTAATGCTTCTTTGGTTGGCCTGAATGTCTCTTCCCATGGGCAAGCTTTCTGTACAGCAGGCAACTGGTCATGTAGTGCTCCTCCATATGGATGACGTGGCTCGCCCATTAAAGTTGTGCCTTAATGCGTCTGGCTTCGATGCTGGTGGAGACGGTGGCACATACCAGGATCAAGCCCATAAGTGGAAGTTTCCAAGCTTCCTGTAGTGCCTGCAGTACTTTGTCCACATCTGGCATCCACAGAGGACTGAAGAGAGGACCACTGCCTTTTGAGAAGTACTGTATGCTGTGCTGGTTGAGCACTCTATTGCGAGGCCCCCCAGTGCCTGGCTTTCTTTGCCAATTTTTGCATCTGTAACACTTTACAATAAAGGTACATTAATTAAAATTAGCAAATGCAGTTAGAAGCATTAGCTATTAGTTAATTAACAGTACCCTTATGGGTCTACTAATCATAAATGGTGTTTATGTTAAAGGGATAGTTTGGATTTTTTGACATGAAGTTGTATGACATCACCATTAGCAGTGTCATGCATGAACAGTGACTTTCCCCCCTACTGCGTCCCGTGAGCGGAGTTCTGGCCCGGTTTTGGTGTCGTCAGAAGTAGTTCCGGCTAGTTGGCTGGGGTCACGAAAATAAAAAGTTTTGATTCCACAAACAATATGCGTTCAAAAGAGTAATACATTTGCATCACGAAAACCAAAAGTCAGACCTCACTATGACTCGACGCCATTTTCTCTTCCTTCGTATCACTGCGCGTTGCTGCCTGTTGACAATCGCGCATCCTTCCATCACCTGCCTTGCGTTCAACAGCCCCTAACGTAAGCTAACGTTATTGATAGCCGAATATACTCTCTATTGTCTTGTTTGCTAACATCTTGCCTATTGAATGCACCCGTTTCGCGGTGTTTACACGCTTGGATGGCGACCGCTGCGACCTGAGAAAGCTAACGTGAGAGAGAAATATATTGTTAGACAGGAAAATATATAAAAATGATGCGCATTTGTGATTTTCCGGGCTGTGGCAAGAAAAACCTGCCTGATTTGCCATACGCATTTCACCGCTTTCTGTCACGGACATTGCCATTAGGCAACTTTGGCTTCTTGCCATAGGCTTCAGCATCGGAACTAAAGTGGAAAGGATTAAACAGCTTTATGTGTGTAGTAAGTGCACACTTCAGCGAGGACGATTAAGTTCTTGCAGTATGGAAAAATATTTATACATCATTACAACTTCTCAAAATCATATGGTTCACCACAGATGTGTCAATACAGGTGCTCAGCCCCCATCTTATGAGGGCTCAACACCATTGGCTCCCACAAAAATGAATGTATACGAGACTGCTCCAAGAGTGATGACATGTCAAGTTATTGTTGTCGAACAAAAGGCCCTTTTTAAAAATATATCAGAGCTTATTCATTTTCCTACCAAAGTAATGCTCATGTAGCATGTTCATGATCGTTCTCATATCCCCTCACTCTCCTCATTCCCAGGAAAAGAAAAATACAATGTGGTTTACTCCAAGCAATCAAACCAGTGGATAGTAAGGAAGCTGTATGAGCCAACAACTCAGGACTTTAGGAAAGAATTGGTGCAGCAGGTTATTCAACAGCAGCTTGATAAGAATGTCAGGCTTGGAGATCAGCAGTTCCACATCCATCCTCCAGTCAACTTACCGGCCAACACTGGTCCCACTCCAAAGCCAAAAAAAGACAACTTGGTGGCAGAACATGCATCACGTTTTACCACATTATGCAGCTGATAAACCTGGTGTCTGACCCAGATAGCAAGCTCCTCCACTCCGGATCTGCCCCATCTCTGAGCCGGATCAGCTGGAGCTGGGGCAGATCCGGAGCGGAGGTGCTTGCTATTTGGGGAGACTGAGAAAGCCCGTTTTGGTGTCCTACGTTTACCAAACACATTCAGGTGTTTCGTGCACTATTTAGTTACTTTCTAAAACTTTTACTTTTTTATCTATATTCTGTTCCCTTATGTTTTTCACAAGATGTTTTAATCTCTTGCCTGATTTATTTTGTGATGCAGATACAAGAAAAGCGCAAAAGATTTTTTTTTTCTGAGCACGTTGGAGTTCTCCACATGTTTGTATAAGCATGACTGCCTCTGTTTATGATATTATTTTATAAACAATAATACCATCAGAACTGGTGTCTTAGCAAACTTAGTTTTATTATATTAGTCGTAAACAGGACTGAAACAAAACCTATGTGGTGCATTTCTTTTGTGTTTTCTATGCAAGATAATGGTCAGTGTAAAACAATGTCCAAAATGTCTTCGAAAACTTTTGTGTTTACATATAAAACAAATGTGCTTCCTCAGACTCCTTGAACCCTGTGTGTTGTCCATTTGGTGATGGATATGTTTTTCTTATTAGGTCAACCGCACATGAGGGAAGAACTGTTGCCTGGACCGAGCTTCCCTCCTTTTTGGGCCCATTCTATCACGATGCGATAGGCAACCAGCCTGTACTGTCTGAAATGACAAATAACACAACATGATAAGTCAGTGCATACTGTACATGAACCTGAAAACCATGACACATCTATGAGTCATATAAAATAACATCATCAATCCTGTATATTAATTGCCGGAAAGTAATTAATGTGACAACTGTTTTTGGATGCTTGATGATATGTTGCCTATTTGATGTAGTGTCATCTACACTCATTCTACTAAAGAATACAGTATTCCCCAAGAAGACATAGCTATACAATTCGGTGTTTCCCGCAGACAAGGAAGCAATCTGGCGGGGCTAGCAAAAAACCTGCACAACTTATGAGCAGGTATCCTACTTGAATTTTTTTTTCTGAAGTTGCACTGACGTAGGTACTTGGAATTTTTTCTTGTAGCGTCACGAGCAAACTATCATTCAACATGCGAAAACTTTACGTAACATCCTTCTTTGAATGAATCCCAAGATGGATATGCACATTTGTATCGTGGACATCCGTCAATCTGCACAAATCTTGGGAGAAATCACGTTTAGATTGCGAACAATGCGCCCACGCATGAATTAACAATGCCCGGCCATTCTTTCATTGTTTATCTGGTGTCAGTCACCTCAGGGCAACTTCAGAATAAAGTTTCGTAGTATCTATTATAAGAGATATACACTTACTCTGAGGACAGCTGACCATCAGGTCCAGCTAGCCTGGGTCGCTTCTTCCAGTTGATTTTTGGCATGTGGAAAAAGGTCTGCAAAAGGATTGCGGGAAAGTCTTGATTATTAGTGATGCAGAAAGAAGCCGGTACGCTGGCCTCCTCATCAATCGAGAGATCTTGCAACGGTGGCCCACGAGTTCCCATTCCCAGTAGCTCTCCACCTCCGTCGGCATTAGTTGACACTTAGAACAAGTGCACCAACAACTGCCGTTCGCCCGGTCACTCGCAGCGAGAGCTGCGGGTCCAACTTCGGCTTGAGCCGCTTCGCTGTCCCTCCTCTCCCTCTCTGCCGGTTCTACATCCATTTGACGAAGTTCGGCATCAGAATATTCCGGTTCATAAAGGTATCCATTTGGCTCTGCGGTAGAAGTAATGTCTTCATCACTAGTGTCATAGTCGGATATTTTCACGAGAACTATTCGAGCGTGTAAACACAGTGGAACTGCAGATGGAAGGGTGCGCGGATGTCAACAGGCGGCAGCGCGCAATGATACGAAGGAAGATTAAATAGCGCCGAGTGATAGTGAGGTCTGACATTTTTCAAGGGTTGGTTTTTGTGATGCAAATGTATTACTCTTTTGAACGCATATTGTTTTTGGAATCAAAACTTTTTATTTACGTGACCCCAGCAAACTAGCCAGGACTACTTTCGACCACGGAAAAACCGGGCCAGAACTCCGCTCACGTGACACAGTAGGGGGGAAAGTCACTGTTTATGCACGGCGCTGCTAATGAGGAAGTCATACAACTTCATGTCAAAAATCCGAACAATCCCTTTAACTAAGGTATTAATTTATACATTATTTAATAGTTTTGATAGTTTGAGGTGTTACTTAAAGGGGCAATACGCAGAAATGCATCATTTCTAGATTGAAGGAATTAAAAAAATCGCTATGTAATTTCATCTGGAGCATAGCATGATGTCACACACCCTCATCTCTATGTTGATCTCCAGCCCCTTGTTTACAAACCGGTCCGGCTGCGCGTTCATATATGTTCATGTGAATCGCCGCCTCCTCCCTCCTCTCGGAGCCCTTGGCCCTCCCTCCCTATAAAAGGCTACAGCCAATGAACAGTGGCAGCGCATATATTCAAAGCGAAATGGCAGAGAGTGGAACGAAATGTTCACCTGAAGACAACCAGGATCCAAGATTACCACTAAAGAAACAACGTTCGTTGGCGAAGAAGTTGTCGGATAAAGAAAGGGACAGAATCCAGCTTAACATTGGCCTTGCATTTCCAAGGTGGAGAGCACTGTGAGAGCTAAAGGGGCTACAGTTTGACTCGGAGCTAGCTCATCATCGCCTGGACAGGTAAGAAACAACATAAAGTCAAATGCCTGCTTTCATTAGCATTACAGTAATGTTAGGCACATGTTGCTATGTCGATTCAATTAAATTTAATGTTATAATCGTAGCATGGGTTAATGTCCAAAGCTTGAGTTGTTAGCGGTTCGGTACCAGCAAGGGGTCAGGCGTTACAGTTGTGTTATGTGAGTAGCCCGGCCGCCAGCTAACATAGATTGTATTTGCAGGAAAGCTATTTACTGCCATCATATTGTCAACACATTAGTAACTAAACTGTCTGCTAACACCATTAACGGCGAACAGACACATTTGATGCCAATGGTGACACACTAAATTATTGGCAAAATGATTAATTTAGGGACAAAACAGCATAGAAAACTTACCAAAAGGAAGTTCTCTTTCTTGCGGCATTATAACGTTATGAGTTTCTGACTTTGTCACTCGACATGTTCCACAAAAATGGTGTTGTTGTTTTGCTCGGTGTGTTTGCACATTGCAGATAGTCGTTCGCAGATGAGGCGAGTGGGGGAGTGGGGGGTGGAGAACAGAGATAAAGGGAGGTGTGGCCCGTGACATTCTTTGTTTTGGTCTAAATGCAGTGCACAACAGCATAGCTATCAGTGAAGCGATTTTGCTTTTTGCCCCTATAAAGGATACTAAGGGATGTTTTCAACTTCATAATAAGGATGTCAAAGAACATTAACAAATGGTAAGTTAAGGTTACCTAATGCTTATTTAGCTCTCTGGTGCATTAGATAACTGTTAATTAATTAGTAGTTAATGCTTATTACTTCATGAACTAATGTAGCCTTATTGTAAAGTGTTACCTTCACATCAATTTCTCTGTATCAAGATCCTTCATTGAAAATGGTGCTTCCAAGGTACTTTAAGTACACAGGGTTTGCCATCCAAGTACCATCAACTGTGATAGTTGGTTAGAAGAGGCTGGCATTTGGTGCAGGTGGATGGAGCACTTCAGTCTTGCCAAGAGTGATTGTCAGACCAAACAGGTTTGAAGCCTTTGAGAAGCGGTCAAGCGTCAGCTGCAAGTTGGAATCTTCATGGGCCATGAGGATACAGTCATCTGATCTCTCTCTCTCTCTCATATATATGACCAGCGTAGTTTATTCTATTTCACTTTCAGCTACTTACAATAAACCAAGTTGCATCAGGCTCAGGAGAATGAGTCCATTCTTAGAGAATAGATTTACAAGTGTGAGAAGAACACTTAGTTCACTGGCCAGGACAGGATATTTTTCTCCTACACCATTTAGACTCTCTCGATAAATATATTTTTAAAAGTGTTGTTTCAGGGGTGTGTGTGTATATACACTGCTCAAAAAAATAAAGGGAACACTTAAACAACACAATGTAACTCCAAGTCAGTCACACTTCTGTGAAATCAAACTGTCCCCTTAGGAAGTAACACTGATTGACAATCGATTTCACATGCTGTTGTGCAAATGGAATAGACAACAGGTGGAAATTATAGGCAATTAGCAAGACACCCCTAATAAAGGAGTGGTTCTGCAGGTGGTGAACACAGACCACTTCTCAGTTCCTATGCTTTCTGGCTGATGTTTTGGTCACTTTTGAATGCTGGCGGTGCTGTCACTCTAGGGGTAGCATGAGACGGACTCTACAACCAACACAAGTGGCTCAGGTAGTGCAGCTCATCCAGGATGGCACATCAGTGCGAGCTGTGGCAGGAAGGTTTGCTGTGTCTGTCAGCGTAGTGTCCAGAGCATGGAGGCACTACCAGGAGACAGGTCAGTACATCAGGAGACGTGGAGGAGGCCGTAGGAGGGCAACAACCCAACAGTAGGACCGCTACCTCCGCCTTTGTGCAAGGAGGAACAGGAGGAGCACTGCCAGAGCCCTGCAAAATGACCTCCAGCAAGCGACAAATGTGCATGTGTCTGCTCAAACGGTCAGAAACCGACTCCATGAGGATGGTATGAGGGCCCGACGTCCACAGGTGGGGGTTGTGCTTACAGCCCAACACCGTGCAGGACGTTTGGCATTAGCCAGAGAATACCAAGATTGGCAAATTCGCCACTGGTGCCCTGTGCTCTTCACACATGAAAGCGGGTTCACACTGAGACATTGCTCACATTTGCACATGCGTAAAATTTGCTTGACAATAGCAACATGGGTATTCTAACAACCCACTAATTTCTTCAGAAGTAATAGGATCCAAGATATGAAAACGCCACAAAATTAAATGGCATGATTACTGCATTCATGTTCTTGTCTAATCATTTTTAGTTCATTTTAATTCTGTGGACCTCATCTACAATGATTGCAGAGCAGACTTGTGACGTTGCGTTTGCATGTCTATGGAGCAGATATTCAGGGGAGGTGGAGTAATTAATAGAATTCAATAATGTGGCCGTTTTGATCATTGAAAACAAAAATATAGGGCGCTGGCGGCCCCAGAAGCTCCCGCCATTAAGATAAAGATAATATCAAAGTTTTTGTTGATGGAGGCATGCAAGGATGGAGCCCAATACCATAGCTCCCGTGCCACTCGGGCAGAAGGAACTAATTAGGAGCCTGTAACTGAAAATGTTGATAAGATAAAGCAAATTGTCAAAGTTTTTGGTGATATTTTTAGGCCATTGACCTTGGAAAAATAGGCCAAGGTCACCTTTAGGCATGTAATTTGTAGGCCTTTATGAGATGCCTGTCCAGTAAGAATTAGGAGCCTGTAACTGAAATAGTTGATGAGATAAAGCAAAATGTAAAAGTTTGGTGATATTTTTAGGCCAGTGACCTTGAAAAAATAGGCCAAGGTCACCTTTAGGCACGTCATTTGTAGGCCTTTATGAGATGCATGTCCAGTAAAAATTAGGAGCCTGTAACTGAAATCGTTTATAAGATAAGGCGAAATGTGTTGCACGCACGCCCGGACGGAGCCCGATGCCATAGCTCCCGCATCGCGAGCGGCGGGAGCCAATTAAGAGAGCCGACAAACCATTTGAATCGAGAGATGGTTCACTTAGGAGTACTGCATGCACACTTATTAGAGGATTGGACCATTAGTGTGACCTGCTGTCATGCAATAGTAGTTAACGGCCAGTTCTTTGCAAGCAAGCACATTAAAATCAGAATTGGGTTCTTCAACCATGTTCACAAAGAAAATTTCAGAAAAACAAGCCGCTGTTAATCGATACCAAGTTACCTCACCTCAGATATGGGTGTTGTCATAATAGAAAGTAACATTTAATTCCAAAACTCCAACACAGAAGACCAGTGGTTCCAAACCAAGTCCTGGGGGACCACAATGTTGCTTGTTTTTGTTCCTACCACAATAGGAATCCCTGAATTTTAAAAAGCTGATCATTTTCTTAGGTTGCTTTTTAGGTAGGAGGGACATTATGCCATCTTAAACCACATTAGGACAGAAATAGCTTGGCATTACATCATGTATAAAAGCCCAATGCTTAAAAAATTTATTTTGCTATTATTATAACTGCACTAGAGGTGGCAATGTTTTAAATGATCAAGTTCAAATGATCAAGTGAATCAAGCAGCTGCCAATCTCTGAACACAATTGCTCAAGTTCTCAAAACCAAACAACAAAAACACTAATCAGGTTTTAGTTATAATTTGGCTTTTCTTTGAATTCTACATGAACTAATGCATTGTCATTTTACTGACCATGTGTCAACAGTTAAGAAGCAAATATATTCTTTGATTACATTAATTACTAATTTCTCATCTTCAGTGATTTCCAATACAGCACAATATAAATACGGAAATTATATTGTCCGTGAATATTTATTTTTGACTTGTGACCAAAAGAGGTAAATAACTATGATAACACATTGAGGCACAATTAACAACTCATTACAGTTCTGAGGTTACATCTGCGGTTGGAGCAGCATACAGTCGTCCCCCAATGTCAAATTTGGGAACCACAGGCATATGTGGCATTGAAGTAGTAACCCATTTGAATATGGATATGCCCTACTGAACATTGATGTCATTAGCACTAAATGCAGTTTTGAGATCACCAGTCATGGTCTTAGTCTGCCCTTTAACGACTCACACATTTTTACTGTCTCGATACAGAGTTGCCAGTTCTCTCAGACAAAGGCTGAAGATTCCCTATATTTCTACGATAGTGTCTTCATCCAATTCTACAAAACACCCAAAAATAAAAATAATTTGTCCACATATGGAATTCTTTTTAGTTCTTCATACATTGAAGAAAAACGCATAATATTATGATTATTAAGTAGTGGTAAATGGTTTCTTTCCTAGTTGCAAAACACGACAGAAGACGTTTTATGGAATGTGTGTTTGTGGCGTCACAGATGACGCAGTCTGTCGGGGACGACAGCTGACGCATCTGGTCATTTTGTGTCATCCCTGCAGTCTGGGTACAGTCATTTAATGGACATTAATGCATCCAGAATCTTTTCTTTGAGACTGGCTATCATTCAACTTTCAAAATGTTTCATTCTTCTGAGATTGATTTGTTTGTGGCATTTGAAGTGGGAATGATATGACTTTTATCGGCCTTGATCTTCAACTTTTCATGTGCAAAATTATTTCTCCTCCTGTGATTCACGACCGTGATCCAGGGAACTGTGCTGCATTTAGACAATCATAATGAGGTGTTAAACCATGAAAGGATTCGAACCCTGACACTTGACATTTTGCAATGCTTACCATACCTGATGGTCATCATGTCAATCAGCAAAAGGAAAAACTATCAGTTTTCAAATTAAGACGATAAAAACCACTTTGCGTTGTTTTTAATGCCTCTCAGTATAGAATCCAGAATAGACAGAGTTGTAAAAGTGAACAGACTGAATCAATTTAGCTGGGAAAGAACTATAGAACCAGATAGAGTTCCTCCATGGAGACGCAGGGTAGGCTTATGGAGCTCATTATTCTAAGTGCGCATGCATACTTTTGGCTGTTGGACAGTCATCCCACCTACAGTCTTCTGTGCATCCATACAATGTAGTACATAAATCAAGGAGTTCATTCCCCCCTGCCCTGTTGTGCCTGAATGCCAGAACTGGATAGGCAGGAGGAAAACCGAAATCTAAGAAAATCACGTCACAATTAAACCACAAAAATGCATTCTTTGGCCTTTGTGGAGTTAATGAAATTACAAAGCAACAAAAAACAGCTGGCCTAAAAAGCAATGCCATTCGCAGTCTTACAATTATACTGTAAAAAACTGGGCCAGGTTGGCTGGGGAGAAGAGCAGATAAGTCAGAGTTACCCATGCGGCCCCGGACAATGGCAGCATTCCACCCGGCCTGTTCAGCTCGGCCTCCGACTGAATCCACAACTCTGATGACAAAGACATCATTGTCCCCAAACACTAGAGCTCAACAAAAGACAGCACACAGTCCGACTTTGATAAATCCATTTTAATGGAAAATGTAAAACCCCTTTGAACTTCAATGTACAAAGCATGTAACACTTGCACTTTTAAAATTTGAAATCGAAGCAAGCCATGTTTTAAAAAAATACATCATTGAATGTATATATGTATATATTTACACAGAATAATAAGTTTTTATTTTTTTTCCATTTAACTTCAAAAGTTCACCATAGTAAATCTTAACAAAACGAGACGATATTCTTGAATAAATTACAACTTTTGTAAATGTCTCCATTTTACAGCGAATACTTTTTTAATAAAATGCTGAAGTGTCTGTGTTATTCATTTAGCCTTTAGTTTTTTTACATAATATATTTTTACACTGTTTACAATAGTTTGGCAGTTCATTTTTAAAAGATATGGCATGAGGACTGCAATTCAGCAAAGATTCCCAAGTACAGGCAATAGCTGGTGTCTGTATCCTCTCACAGTAACTGTCTCAATGTAGTGAACGGTATCAGAGTCAATTTAGCAAACTGTACAAGTCACATTTACATTTGATCTACAACACATAATAGCAATAGAACTCTTAAAAAATAAATACATCATTTGAATATTTCTCCATGGAAACAATATACAAGAACGAAAGAAAAAAACAGGACAAACAAACAGACAAACAAGAAAACAAATAAACAAACAAAAAAAAAAAACAACCACTAGAGGGAACAGCAGTGCTGTTGCTTGCAGATTATCTTTACACTTGCATTGAATCACAGTTATCCTGATGCTCTGGGCTATACTGCTATGGTGTCAGTAACAAATAAATAGAGTTTTTAGTCTGGCTTGGCACTGGAGGTTCATGATGCTAAGGTTAGTGTGCATATTTCGTGTGAGATGAAGAACGTCTGAGATGCGCCCTTCTTCAACAGCAACGAGGGGAAAGTGTCATGAGTTCTCTTCAGTTTCGTCCTGCTCCTCAGAACTGCACCGCTTTAATGTTCCCACTGCGTTCTTAACACAGTGATAAAAGATGTTCTTGACCTACAAAACAGGACACAGGCTGTTATGGAGCCATTACGGTCCATTCGCCTCGCCTCCGGCTCACACCAAAAGAGAGAGAGAGAGAGAGCCAGAATAGAGGAAATAATGGGCTAAATGGCAGCTGCAAATGGCCAAAAATTGCACGGGAGGCGAGCGCTCAGGCTCTGGTGAGCTTCTCGTAACATAATTAATCATTTTTACACGTTCCCACAGAAAATGCGCGCTCTTACGTGACACGTGAGATGCAGAATGCAGTGTGAAATAAAAGGCGCATTTGGAAGAGGAGAGGCGGTACGGTTTCATTGTTCCTCATCTCTCTAAGCCAGGGGTGGCCCACTTACCAAGCGAGCCGATGCCGTGCAGAACTGAATATTTCATTCGCACAATAACATACGGAGCCGCTCACCAGGCTAAAACGCAAAAGGGCTGGAACACAGTGGGGGATGAAAGGCTTGGATAACCCAACCAGTTTCCACTAGTTTTATGACGAGTACTGCATGCATGGCAACAGCTGAATTTTTTTTCCGCGGAAAATGTGTTGACAGGGGCGGCAAAGTTTTTGTGGGGGGTCGAATGAATGCAAAGTTAAATGACTTTTCGTCTTTAATCGAAAAAAATGTCTGTCTCATCAAAATTTAAACAATAACACGTGTCTGTCCACACCTTGCATTTCTGCCCGAGTAATGCCAACCGTGGAATTTTGCAACCGATATCACATAAAAACGGCAGAAATCCGCCGATAGGCGGAAAATTGCCATGCCTGGTAATGTGCCCAACGCCACAACCATGCAACAGAGCTCCTCACACGATTCATTTGCCGAAAACCGGACTGGACACTGACGATACATGACAGGGTAATGGAACCTTCATAAGCTGTCCGAACAGAGTGACTGGCAATGAAGGAAGCCATATGACTTCAGCTTAAGACTAATTTCTCAAACCCCTGGTGATGTGAGAGGTAGATTTCCTCCCGTTTGTCCATGAAGCAGTTTTAACGCAGGCAGAGCAGATACGAGAGGAACAAGATGGGGTCGAGCAATTAATGGGGATCATTTGCAGTGCAGAAAAGCTCCGACACACTCTTACCTGTAGCTTATCTTCGTAGTTAATTTCTTCTTTGGAGGATCTTAGTTCCTGTGTTAAATGAAATGAGTGCACCACATGTTCTGGTGACACAAAGTCATTAATCACTTGAACACAACTGTGAAGGTTCTGCACCTGAGGAACACAAGGGGGGGAGAGAGAGAGAGAGAGAGACACAGAGAGAGAGAGAGGAGCGTGAGCATTATCGCTGCACAGCAGTGCACCACCATAAGACAACCGGTATAGCGAACATAGCATTCCTCATCTCGCATTCAGAATGAAATTCCACCAGATCTGAGAGATTAATTTATCGCAGAATGATTCCGGCTATATAGAGGGGATAAGAGTAATGGCTGCCAAGGAAGCCGGCAGATTTGCGGACATAAGCATAATGGAAAGTACAGAACACAGAGAACTGGTGTGCAGATAGTGAGAGAGCAGGCTGACCGAGATAAAGAGAGAGAGGAAAACAGAAAGGCAGTACAACACAAAGACAGACAGAACATGAAAAGGAAGGACAGGGAGAGAAACAGGGAAGGGTAGAAGGACAGGCCGTCAGAGATAGCAGCAGGAGAGAGAAAGAAAAGAAGGTCAAACAAGGGGATGGGTAAAGATGGCGGCAAATGTAGAGAGAGAGAAAGAGAGAGAGGAAGCGAGACCATGAGAGCAGTCACAAGCCGTAAGGCAGAGGAGGGGGGGAGGGGAGAGAAAGAGAGAGGAGGAGGGAAGCAGGAAGAGAAAGAGGGACAGAACAGAAAGGAAAGAAAGGGAGAGAACAATGAGGTAAAAGGCAGAGTGTAGGCAGGGGTAAAGGAGAGAGACAGGAGTGAACAGGATGACAGCAGTGTACAGTGTTAAAGGATAGAGACGGGAGTGAACAGGGTGAGGGCAGTGGACAGGGTTAAAGGAGAGAGAGACAGGAGTGAACAGGATGAGAGCAGTGGACAGGGTTAAAGGAGAGAGACAGGAGTGAACAGGATGAGGGCAGTGGACAGGGTTAAAGGAGAGAGACAGGAGTGAACAGGATGAGGGCAGTGGACAGGGTTAAAGGAGAGAGACAGGAGTGAACAGGATGAGGGCAGTGGACAGGGTTAAAGGAGAGAGACAGGAGTGAACAGGATGAGGGCAGTGGACAGGGTTAAAGGAGAGAGACAGGAGTGAACAGGATGAGAGCAGTGGACAGGGTTAAAGGAGAGAGACAGGAGTGAACAGGATGAGAGCAGTGGACAGGGTTAAAGGAGAGAGACAGGAGTGAACAGGATGAGGGCAGTGGACAGGGTTAAAGGAGAGAGACAGGAGTGAACAGGATGAGAGCAGTGGACAGGGTTAAAGGAGAGAGACAGGAGTGAACAGGATGAGAGCAGTGGACAGGGTTAAAGGAGAGAGAGACAGGAATGAACAGGATGAGAGCAGTGGACAGGGTTAAAGGAGAGAGAGACAGGAATGAACAGGATGAGAGCAGTGGACAGGGTTAAAGGAGAGAGAGACAGGAATGAACAGGATGAGGGCAGTGGACAGGGTTAAAGGAGAGAGACAGGAGTGAACAGGATGAGGGCAGTGGACAGGGTTAAAGGAGAGAGACAGGAGTGAACAGGATGAGGGCAGTGGACAGGGTTGAAGGAGAGAGACAGGAGTGAACAGGATGAGGGCAGTGGACAGGGTTAAAGGAGAGAGACAGGAGTGAACAGGATGAGAGCAGTGGACAGGGTTAAAGGAGAGAGACAGGAGTGAACAGGATGAGAGCAGTGGACAGGGTTAAAGGAGAGAGAGACAGGAATGAACAGGATGAGGGCAGTGGACAGGGTTAAAGGAGAGAGACAGGAGTGAACAGGATGAGAGCAGTGGACAGGGTTAAAGGAGAGAGAGACAGGAATGAACAGGATGAGAGCAGTGGACAGGGTTAAAGGAGAGAGAGACATGAATGAACAGGATGAGAGCAGTGGACCGGGTTAAAGGAGAGAGAGACAGGAATGAACAGGATGAGGGCAGTGGACAGGGTTAAAGGAGAGAGACAGGAGTGAACAGGATGAGAGCAGTGGACAGGGTTAAAGGAGAGAGAGACAGGAATGAACAGGATGAGGGCAGTGGACAGGGTTAAAGGAGAGAGAGAGGAGTGAACAGGATGAGAGCAGTGGACAGGGTTAAAGGAGAGAGAGACAGGAATGAACAGGATGAGAGCAGTGGACAGGGTTAAAGGAGAGAGAGACAGGAATGAACAGGATGAGAGCAGTGGACAGGGTTAAAGGAGAGAGAGACAGGAATGAACAGGATGAGGGCAGTGGACAGGGGTAAAGGAGAGAGACAGGAGTGAACAGGATGAGAGCAGTGGACAGGGAGAAAGGAGAGAGAGACAGGAATGAACAGGATGAGGGCAGTGGACAGGGTTAAAGGAGAGAGACAGGAGTGAACAGGATGAGGGCAGTGGACAGGGTTAAAGGAGAGAGACAGGAGTGAACAGGATGAGAGCAGTGGACAGGGTTAAAGGAGAGAGAGACAGGAGTGAACAGGATGAGGGCAGTGGATAGGGGTAAACAAGAGAGGCAGAGCAGAGGATAGGGGGTAAAGGAGAGAGGCGGGGCGGAGGACAGGGGTAAAGGAGAGAGGCGGGGCGGAGGACTGGGGTAAAGGAGAGAGGCGGGGCGGAGGACAGGGGCAAAGGAGAGAGGCGGGGCAGAGGACAGGGGCAAAGGAGAGAGGCGGGGCAGAGGACAGGGGTAAAGGAGAGAGGCGGGGCAGAGGACAGGGGTAAAGGAGAGAGGCGGAGCAGAGGACAGGGGGTAAAGGAGAGAGACGGAGCAGAGGACAGGGGGTAAAGGAGAGAGACGGAGCAGAGGACAGGGGTAAAGGAGAGAGGCGGGGCGGAGGACAGGGGTAAAGGAGAGAGGCGGGGCGGAGGACAGGGGTAAAGGAGAGAGGCGGGGCGGAGGACAGGACGGGCTGTGGGCGGACCTGGTGCAGGGCTCCAGCTGGGATGAGGACGGAGTCTCCAAGGAACTGCAGCACGGTCCAGCCCTGCACGCCATGCTCCTCCAGCAGCCTCTGCCGCAGCTTCCTGCTCAGGTAGCAGCCCGGCTCGCGGATCGGGTCGTGCTCCGCTGGCACCTCCGCGCCCTGCTCCTTTGCCACCTGCAGCGTCACACACACAGCCCGCAGTCAGCAACACCACCAACCCTCAACCTACATGACCCTTCACCTTCTGACAGGGCACAGGCTACCTAACAGGGTTTACTTCCTTCTTTTTTTAACACAAATACAACAAAGGGAGTCTATGTCTCCGCTCCTTACATTGGCAAAAGGCTTTTTTTGGCACAGAACAAACAACTTCAAAAGTGTCACTCACAGAAGCCCAAACTACAATTTTAGAATAACATACACAGAGACACAAGCAAGGGGCCTGGTGAATATGCCGGAGACTCGGGCTGCCAATGCCTTGCAGAACTGAGACCTTGGCTGTTCTGTAACAAATGCAAGGTGAAAATCCTGCATGGTAAGCCTTTAATATTCAGAGCTACCAAGTGCTGATCTACACATGCGCTCTGCCCTAATATTCATCAGCCCACCATGAACCCTCTGCACTGTGCAGAACTGCTGACCGGCCGTTTCCCTATGAAAGACAAGCAGCCACTCAGGACGCCCCAGTCCTGCCTGCGGAAGATCAGAGTTCTGCAAGGCAGGCCTCGTGCGACGAACGCCAGTTCAAGTGGGGAAAAGTGATTAAGTGTCCCCTATTAAATCTCTGCCTGGAGGGAGGCTGTGTCCTGAGAACATTAGAGCAGACAGGAGAGACACGATGTCCGGTCTCAGCGCGTCACCGAGACGCTGCTCGACCGGAGGGGAGGGGCGAGGAGAATGACGCTAAAAATAACCTTGTGCAGGAACTCTTTAATTTTCTCCACGTCTTTGCTCACGTAGATGTGCCACAGGGCTCCTGGAGTCTCGCTGGAGTCTTTTAATCTCTTCTTCACATTGTCGTCCAGGTCCTCTTCCTCCAGTCTCTTCAACACACCTGCAATGACACGCAGAGGCACACACACGCAGTCAGACACCGCTCCGACAACGCCCGCACACCGACGGATGTGTCTGCCGCAGAGCATTTAAACTCGTACGACAATAAGAACAGGGAAGCAATGTCTGTCCATGTTTTAATGCGGCTCCGCACTCCGGCTGTCTGAGAGCCGGCCTGCTATAAATAGTCAGAGGAGGGGGTGGGGGCAGGCGAGGCGGAGATCACATTTCAGAGAGGCTTTCTCTGACAGGAGACAGGACATAACCGAAACGCAGAGCCAAGTCAAAACAGGCCCAGCCATGTCCCTACCCAACGCACACAAACACCCATCGAAAAGCCCACCATTCAACAGTCGAGCCACTAATCTCCTCAAACATCTCTGTGAATTTCAATGTTTGCCTTTCCTCCGCCAGATTTTTCTTATTTTTTTTAGAGCTCCCGGGGATTTGAATTGGGCTTATGCACCATTTTAAGCGCCGCTCGTGTTTTTCAGCCCTCGTTTTTGGTGAAATTCAGGACAAGTTTGGAAGTTTTTTTTCGGTCAGCGAACTTGCGAGCTATTTTTCTTGACTTGTAACCTGGGCGATTACGCCAGGTTTGGGTGCTCCTGAAACTCCTTCCAGATGCTTCTCTTCAGCCGCTCGTCCGCATTCCATTGTTTGAGGAATTCTTTAGCGTCTGCGGCGAGTTTTTCCTTTTTTGTGCACTGTGGCACAAGGGAGGAATGCAGAACCTTGACCGTTACTTTCCCACAAAAGGAGGAGGGAAAAAAAAACCTTCTCCCCTCCTTGTGAAAATAGCCTGATCTACTTTCCACACCACCCACACTATGCTAGAAACAGTCGCTAGAGGTCCTACCTGTTTTAGAGAGGACTCCGTTCCCCTTGGCGACCCCCACGTACACGAGGATGCTCACGATGTCGGACACCTCCATGTGAAGGTTTGCCGTTCCAAAGTCCTGCTCCTGAGACGCCGCCACACCTGGTGATAGTGGAGAAAGATCAGGTCTGAGGAGCGCTGAAGAAAGATGGGAACATGCAGTGAATTAATCATTAATTTGCTAGATTTCACCACCTCAAATTCCAGGCCATTCCGGTTGATGCCTGATGCTGTGTACCAAGCACCCATTAACAGGGTCTGAATTCAGCTTACCAGGTATCAATACAAATGTTACACACAGAGTTTCAAATTTTCATTATAATGCCCTTTCCAGTGTCGGTAAGATGATCAGTAGAGTAAGAAGCATGACAGATGGCCGCAGAATCGACCTACCGTAGGCGCAGCACAACCTTGGACCCAGGTCAGGCCGGACGAAGAAAGTGGGCAGGTGAGAGGCCAGGTTGAGGTTCCCCTCGGGGTCCGAGTATTCGGGCAGGGGGAGGTTCTTCATTAGATCGTCGTACCTGAGAAACGAGGCAGACGATGATCGCAACGAGGAGCGTACACACAGATACAGAGGCACATGATAAAACTGAGACTGAGGGCCTCGTAAGAAGCCTACCTAGAGGGCATGAGCGCCATGAACTCCTCTCCCGAGGGCCAGTCCTTCAGCCGGTACACCATGGTGTCCCCATCCTTAGATTTGGGTCGCTCTACAAGGAGACCAGGGCGGATGCATGGGTGAGTGAACTGACAGGAGAGCTCTGGGGTAAAATAAGGCGGGCCGGAAATTTGCGCAACTCACTTGTCAGGTCCTCAAAGCCATCCCAGAACTCTTTGATTCCAGAGTTGGAGACGACGCCGTCCTTGCAGTTTAAAAGGTCTCCTTGGTGGTCAGCAAATTCCTGGTTGAATGACTCTGCCTTCCACAAGCTGGCGTTCAGTCTTTTATGCACCCCTGACACGAGCACCGGCTGAAATTCAAAGCAGAAATGTAAACCTATTTCAGCTGAGGGGACTGCTAATGACACAATTATGTTTTCAGTCACTACATTAGTATTTGACCAAACTAAAAGAGAATTGGAGATTAGGAATGCAATTCCCAGCAGATTATCTTGTCTAGGAATTCAAGGAGGAGATTCAGCCATTTTAGCCTGCTTAGTGAATCAAATACACGAATAAATAAAACAAAACTGCAGAAAATTATTTAAAGCTTAGAAAGGTGAATCTACTCTGAAAGGCAAATAAAAATTTAGCAATGTGAGATTCATAGGGACACGGTAAAAATTAAATGTTCCAGAGCAACATCTGGACACACTATTTTGCTGAAGGGTACCAAGCAGAAAATGTAATTACGCGACGATAATCATTAAAAATTTACGATAGTAACAGTTAAATTCACAATAATTACCCCAAATTATGCCAAGACCTAGATTTGAATACACAAAATGATTGCATTTCCCTAAAGAGACAGTTACTGATACAGACTGAATGAGCAGACCCCATTATAAACTATGCACAGTCTCAAGCAATCTTCGGCAGAATTAAATGACTAAGCTTTTCTTTGTGCAGATTTTCAGGGAGGCCATTAACCCCTTAACTGTCACTGGGTTCTAATTACAACCGGGCCAAAAGTGAGAAAATACAGGTGACAGTTCAGGGGTTAACAGGCCATCCATAAAATTACGAACATAACAAAAACAAAATGTCCCCCTCGATATTTGGGGCAGGAAGGGAGAGTAAAATGATGAAAGGAGTGGAATAATGCTGACAGGACAGGATGTGGGGTGCAGGCTGCTCAGATGGAGGTAAGCGGCGAGCAGCAGCCGGGTAAATAAATAAACTGCTGTTTATCAGCATCTTTCGCTCGTCCGCTCTCCTGAGAGGGCTGGGCTGCGTCAGCACTGAGGAAAAACACAACTGAAACATCTGCCCGAACGGAGGAGGCGTGAATACGCTACGATCTCCACCAATCCCGGGGCGAGGCTGGCCGTGATGTCACAGAGGCACTGACCTGGCCCTGCTTCCAGCACTCTCTGAAGAGCTTCCAGTTGCCAGAGTGACGGTGGTCTTTGAGCCAGAGCAGGCGGCGCTCGTACAGCCAGCAGTGGGGGATGTCGGCGTGGGGCTTGGGCGCCTCCTCAGCGAGGGGCTTCTTGCGCTCAACCTTGGGCTCCTCGCTGGCCTCCTGCTTCAGGTTCAGCTTGGTGCCCCTGCTGGCCGGGATCTTGTTTTCCACCACGGAGGCTATGATGTCATCCAGGATGTTGGGCATGGTCCTGCCGCTCTTACCAGTCTGGGCAGCAGAAGACAAGAGAACAAGAGAAGCGAATGTTTTCAGCAGAGCCCTTGGAAAAAGGAGTGTTATGAACAGAGCCCTTACAGAAAGGCATAGTTTACACAGAGCCCCCAAGGAAAGTTCTTTTGACAGAGACAAATGGGGACTTCGTGGGGTGGCGCACCAAGGCCGATGCGGGTGAATGACAGGCGCTCACCTGCGAGGCCGTGGAGTAGACTGGTGCGAAGGCGATGCCGGCGTCGGTGGAGCCCAGCCGCAGCTTGCCGGCGGTGGTGGTGAGCAGGTCGCGCAGCGTGGAGCCCTGCTCCGTACTGTTGGGCACCAGCGGGCCGGACTTGCAGTGCGCAGCCGCCAGCCCGTCCCCGTGCTCCTTCTCCTCCTTCAGCGCTTTACCCAGGGGCGACTCCTTGTTTTCTGAAATAAAATTCAATCAGCAGAAAACCCATAAGCGCCCCGGCCAGCCGCAGTTCCCAGAAAAACAGGATGAGCTCACAAAAGGCAATTCCGCAAAGCAGTATCAGCGGATTAAAAAAACATGGCGGTTGTGCGCCAGGCTAAATTTGCGGGGATTGCATCAGATAAATAAGCGCTCACGCGGGCCTCCCTGGGGGAGAGCTCTGCTCGCCCAGCCGAACCCAAGCGCCTGAAATGTATGCCGTTAAACTCCAGGTTTAAGGAATGTTGGCCGCCTGACAGCTGCGCATGCAGGGAAAAAAAAAAAAAAATCTGGGCGCTCGGTAGCCCCCCTAGTTTCCACTGCTGCGGCGCGGTCCGCCATTATCCAAATCCCCTGGCAGACTGTTTCCTGTTATTGTGTTGTTTAAGCGCTCAGAGTTGCCTGCCCACCTTTCTTCTCCTCCCGGGACTTCTGCTCGGCGAGATCGGCCAGGAAGTGCAGGGGGGACTGCGATTCGGGCGGCGTAAGCCGGCTGTCTGTGCTGCTCTCACTGGCCGGGCTGCTGCCCCCGTTGGCCTCCACCTTCTGGGCGGGGTTGGGCGGCGGGGCGTCTGGCTTGCACAGGGAGAGCTTGTTGCTGTGGTTCAGCACGTTCTGCAGAACCTGTACGGGCAGCGTCACAAAATTCCTTACCGCCAGAGTAAGTGGTTACTGTTTAACATTAAAAACAACACAGGTTTTTCACGACTCCCTGCACACACTACTCATACGAAGGGAGAGCTGTCTGTCACTTGCATTAGGTCATGTAAGAACAAAAAAATAAAAGTAAATCAGCTGGTCAGTATCCCCACCCACCGTAGAAAAAGTTACCCACCTCCATTTATTTTTTTATTTTGAAAAATCCATTGAATTTACACCAAAAAATAGTGAGTGAAGTTCTCAGAATTCCTGTCCATACAGCTGACAAAATGTTCAACTTTCATTCAATGTGTCACCTGAGTGACGCAGATTTAATTCCTAATGTTAACACATGCACTTGTGATTTGGATTTGTTGTGATATTTGGGTCTCAAACTCAAATTTTAATAAAATTTAAAAATGAGGAAAAAAAAAAAAACTCCTGCCTGCCCCTGAAAATTGAAACATGAAGGATGATAACCAGCTAATTGTTCTTGTATGTGCAGCGGCAGAGGGAGATGGATGGATACCTGGGACACTCCGTTGGTGGACGGGATCTTGCTGAGCAGTGCTGCATGCTTCCCAGCACAGGAACAGTGCGATTTAATGCCGTACTTCTCTCTCAGCGTGTGCATGGCATTGACCAGATCTGTCAAAACTAAAAGAGCACGAGGCGTCTTACGCAGCGAAAACTTTGTGAAAATAATTTATGTAACCACTTCAATATTTATGAACTCATACACAAAGGAAAATTATGTCAGTACATAAAGTATTACTGCAACTGTTTGCCAGGAAGAAATGACTATCATGGGTGTAACACCAATCAAATGAAACCTCCCTCACTGCCTGGGGAATATGAAACACTTCAGTCTTATGAGCACACCTAACAGCACGTGAACTTGGCAGCACTTCATTCATGCAAAAACCACACACAATGAACAACCAGGGATGTTTCGGCGAAAGGTCACGTTTTCAGTTTGGGCTAGGCTACGCTAGGCTAGTGCGGGTTGAAACTGCTGCCAACATCATCTGCATGCAAGGCGAGTTCACTTCCGAAGCTCCTCTCTGAGAGCAGGAGGGAGCAGATCTCCCCTGCCAGTTATACTGCAACGATAGACAGTGGAGCCTTGGCAGAGGGCCAGGGTGAAAGCATTGCTCTGTACCAGTTCCTGGAATAATCTGCGTTGGCATCAGGTGCTTGTGGTCATGCGGCTGTCCCTTGACGCACTTCAGCCAGGCGTAGAGCTCTTTGTCTGCGGCATAATGAAAAAGGGGGACGTTAGACAGAGGGGAAAACAGAGCCAGCCGTCTCACACAAACACAGACTCATTTAAATGCGACGACACGGAGACGCGTGTCCTTTCTGCCTCGCGGCAGCAATAATTAATTTAGCTGCTCAGCCCGCGAGCTGAAGTATTCACAACAAAGGGAAAATGCTCGTTTTGCCAGCGCAAGGTGAATAAAGAAGGTATAGCTGCAGCTACAGCTCTACTTTAATGATGCGCTTCTATCAAACCCAGGGAGATGGGGAGGCTGTAGCTCGGATGGCGTGTTTTATAGCCTGCAGTGCCTTTAATTTGTACAATCCAGCACCGCATAGTCAGTGCCCCCCTACTGCAGAATTTTAGCAGAGTGAGCTAGGCTTGAGGTCGAGAAATGAATAGGTATGACTGGTTCGCCAACGTACATGCCTCCCCCTGAGCTCAGAGCTTCCCCAAAAGCAGAAGGCGCTGGCAATTCATACCAACATAGTCATAAAACAACAATAGCGCTTTCACTGTAGGAACTGGGATCGAGGTGATGAACTGCTACAGCAAACAAAGGAAGGAGGGGAAACAAGGGTGCGGGGGGGAGGGGTGAGTCTACATTCTGTGGCGCAACTTTGAGGAGGAAATCAAATCATGGCTGACCTTTGGAGCTCTTCCTTTCCTTCGCCTTGTAACAGTCCAAACAAACTACAAATCCGCATTTTTGGCAGACCCAGTGAATGTTAAACAATGTGGCTTCACATGCGTCGCACATCTCCCGCACTCCTCTTACGGCTCTCTTCCAGGCGATCTTGGCTGAAAGGCAAAGTAAACAATCGAGAACGAAATGAACATTCACGCGCAGAATATTCCCAGCTGTACGCCTGCTCGCCGTGACAGATGGGATGGCTAAGGGAAGAGAAAATTTAAGCTTTATCACCTCAATATATACCAAAATGAGTCACTGGATCTCCCCCAATTTCTCCCCTTATACATTCTTCACCTACAGGCTGGGAGAATTATATAGTCCTGACATTTCAACTCCCTAAAGCACAATGCATTCAGAAAAGGAAGAATAAATAGCTTTACATGTACATCTATGCCTCTGGTTCTGGCCAATTTTAAAAAAGTTTTGATCCAAGTAATTTCTCTCTTGGCAGGCTGTAAGACTGAAAAAACTGGAAATGTGACAGAACAACGGGAGAAACGGTACACCAGTAAGATTTACCGTCTTTTTTGATCCATGTCGCCGCGGTGTTCTCGGTCATGACGAGCCCGCAAAACTTGTCCCCGATGTAGCTTAGAATGTACTTTGAGGTCTCAATGTCCAGCTCATTTTCCTCGTAAGCATCTGGTGCCCACAGGCTGACGGCCTCCTCATCGTATTGGTCCGGAGACGAAAACCCGTCGATTCGAATCACACCATTCTTGCTGTACGAGAGGCTGGTGGAGGGAACACAGAACTATCCATCACCTGACAGTCAGAGTAAAGAGACAGTCTCCCGCAAAACACAACTTGAAGAAATGTATTCAAAACAAATCTATAATGGCAATAAAAACAATAACAAAAGCAACCATCAACCAGCCTAGGGAGAGAGGAAAATTCCCCTGGTGACAGCGCATACCGTCTCACGCTGAGCAGATATCACTATTCCCTTTGATTTCGTATGCCTGCTGAGATAAATCTGTCTACGGCGGCCGTCTGATGCCCGGCCACAATTATAGAAAAGGGAAAGAAGACGTAAACAACGGGAAAACGTGGCTAATGTGGAAGGATGAGGGGACAGTGGGACGGGGGGCTGCTGTGGGACTGGCGCTGGGGAAGGGTTCAATGAGGGGGAGGTGTCTCCAGGGGAAATGCTCGACTAGCCCTCCAATCACAGACCTTCACAGCACTAGAGTAGGGTAGCTCAGAAACAAAATGGCGGATGCACGCAAGGTTGACTGGGGAAAAGAGTTACAGCGATCAGACAGATAGGGAGGGGGAGGGGAGCGACTGACGCACCGACGGAAGTAGTAAAATCGACAGAAGACGGGCGAGTGGGCAGGCTCCTCCCCCTTCTTGCTGCGCATCACGCGGCACTCGCGGCACTTCTGCAGGTTGGGCCCAATCTCGGAGCAGGAGTCGTCCTGCAGGAAGGACTCCCCCGTCTGCTTCAGCTTCTTCACCTTACGCCAGTCCTTCAGCACCGAGCGAGGGATGCCGTCTGAAAGGCAGGCGACACCAGAGACAGCGTCAGGGCGGCACTAACAAGCCCCACCTCTAAAACCCACACACCCCTTTCTCCAGATGAACGAAGGCTGGAGAATCAGTCAAAACCCCATAGTAAATGTGAAACAAGTTAGCCAAGAGGTGTTTCAGGACGGCAGATCTAGAAGTAATAAAAAACTGAAACACTCATTATCATGGTGAATAATAAACATTTAAAGTCAAACACCAATTGAAATGATCAAATCACTAAAATAATCAGGAGGTCAGAAAAGTCCTTCTTGCATAGAGCACTTGATGAACTAAACAGATGACTACAGGCAAATACTGAACTTCCGTTCAAATATTAAAGAAACGTAGTTCATTGACAAATGGCTCAGTAAAACACGACTCTGTAACAAAGGAGCCATTTTCTAGAAATATAATGGAAAATAATAATCCACAAAAGCTGAGGGAGTTTTCCAGTTAAGAGAAAGCAAACACTTAACATGTTCTAGCAAGATGTACTTCACATAAATGTGAACATTCCTCGCCAGGGAATTTTTTTTTTTGCACAGGCACAGCTGCAGAGCAGATGTGAGGTACTCAGCATTTCCCTCGCCATGCAAAGTCTCCCCTTTCACAGACAATCATGGGAACACAAAGCATCGACTATGCACGGCGTCAAAGGAATATAAACATTTCCTCCGCTACAATACATATACAAAACTAAATTATCTTCGCTGCAGTAAAATGAAAGAACAATTTGATATTTTCATTAAGCTTTCAGATTGCTTTCAAATCTCTCAGTATTTATTTCCCATAGCTTTTCTTTACATTAGACTTATTATAGTTTCCACTCATTCGTGTGATTTTTATTTTGGTAACAAGTATTTGGTATCTACAGTCTGTAAAGAGCTCCAGGTATGAAGATTCGTAAACACAGCATGGAGATAAGAACCGCTCTGTGAGATAAAGTGTGTATTGATGGAGGAGACTCACTGCTGCTGGCGAGCTTGAGCTTGGTCTTCTCTCTGGCGCTCCTGAAGATGCCGTTGGGCTTCACCTCCTCCTCATCCTTTTCGTCGCCCTTCTTCTTCTGCATGTCATTCTGCTTCTTCTTATAGGTGGGTTTCGGCTGCCGCTTGGCCCTCTGCTCAGACTTGCTCTCGCTCTCGTCCGAGTCCTCGCCGCTCTCGGAGCCCGACTCGTAGGCCCGTTTCGAGCCGCGCCGGGTCCTCCTGTCTTCCTGGGGGAGCTTGTTGTCCGCCGGTGGTTTGGTCTCCTTGCTCATCTCCACGTCACTGGAGGTAGAGGCGATGAGGCTGACGGTGCAGGGCTTGATGATCTCCGACACGGCCCCAGGCAGTTTCTCCGTCTTGTTGGTGTTGCGGTCCTCCTCCGAGTGGCGGGTGAGCCAGGCCTTCTTCAGCTTGTGGTAGTTGGGCTGGATGGGCAGGGGCTGCCCATTGGTGAGAGAGCCGGGGGTTTTGGTGGGGATGTTGCCGGGGGCGAGGCTGTCCTGTGTGGGAGGTGGCGGGCACGGCGGAGCTTTGGGGCCAGCGGGCTCGCTCTCGCCGGGGCCCACGCTCCTGGACTGGGCAGCTGCCAGTGCGGCTTTGTGCTTCTTGAGGTGGACAAAGCTGGTGGAGTAAGGCTGGACTGCCCCAGTCGCCGTGGTGCCTCCCGTTAAGGGTGGGCCTGGGAAGGCAGCAGGGGAGGTGGTGCGGGACCTCTCCTCCGGCAGCTCCATGTTCAGATGGGCAGTCGGACGTTCGCCGATAGTCGCTGATGAATAGGACGCCTCCGACCCTGCCCTGCTGAGGACGCTTGCCGTGGAGGCAGCAGATGTGTGTACGTCCAGCTTAGTGTTGCACACAGAGTTAGCAGGGGCTGTGGAAGGGCTGGGGGCGCCTCCGTGCGACGCTCTTAGAAGACTCTTCTTGTACTGCAAGCAGGGGTCCTCCAGGTTGGTGTTGGGCAGGATGACCCTCCCGGGCTGCTCCCTGGCCTGGTCTGGCTTTAGGAGGTCTGTGGGATTCTTGCAGGGGAATGGCCTCTCTGCAGGAAGCTCTTTCGGTGTGGTCCTGGAGCCCAGTGACCCGTCATACTTGATGCATGTAGACGGGCGGACGATAACGGAGGCTGTAGCGACCTGCGGCTTCCCGCCGCTCTTCTCCGAGTGCCACCCGGCCTTCTCGTGCCCCTGGGGATCGCCGGGTTTCCACGCCTCAGGTGAGCTGATCTCGGTCCCGCCCTTTCCGGCCCCGCACATCTCCGGGATCAGCGTTGGGGGCTTCTGCTGCTCAGAAACCTTCCCGGCTGAACTAACGGGCTGGATGGGCGTGAGCGTGGGAGGGGAAAGCCGGCCATAGCCCAGCTCTTTGCGATCCAGGGTCTGCTGGGTGGGGGGATGAAAGACAGGGGCCCGGTGGAGCGCAGGCATGCACCTGAGCTGATTAGAAGAGGGGGAAGCCGAGGGTGTTCGCCTCTCGCTTGGCCCCGGGGCGGTCAGGGGGTGCAAGGCCACCTGCTGCGAGAGCTGCTCGGTGATTTTGCCCACCAGCCCCTCGCCCTCTGGCTGGTGCTTGATAAGCGGAGGGGGCTTGGAGTAGGGCTTGACGCCATACCCAGCCAGGGACAGAGGGCTGGAGGTGGGGGGCTGGCCACTCCCACTCCCGGCCACCTTGTCAAAGTAAGAGTTTAGCTCCTTGGAGGGGTAGAGGCGAGGCGGCTCATTGACCACACTGTTGGACAGGGTGGTGAAGTAGTTGCTGGGGGGCAGGGTCTGCGGGACGGCGTGTTTGAACTTGTAGAGATCGGCGGCCGCCGCAGCAGGGGACGCACGCTCCAAGTCTTTGTCTGGGTGGACGGCGTGGCTCTTGGGTGGGACACGCGGGTAGGGCTCCCTCTCTGGCTCGCTGGGCCGGATTTTGGCAGTAAAAGGGGCGACCTCGATGCTCTCCTGAAGGATGCGCCGGTTCTCCTCCTTGTACTTGCTGGCACGATCGCTGGCCTCCGGCACCATTCTCGACTGCGGCGCCGGCTTGCCGTGGCAGGCCGATAAAGGGTCCAGAAAGAGTCGTGCTGCGTGCCCGTCCTTGCCCGTAGGGGTTCTGCTGCGGCTCTGGTCCTGTTTCAGGTGAGCCACGGGAAGGGTCCGGATCGGGTCGATGAAGGCTTTCTTTTCCAGCTCCCTAAAACCGACAAAATTGAACAAATTAAACGATAAAGCAAGAGAGAAACACTGCCACTTCACGTCTCCTTCAGGACACTTAAAAGCCAAATGTGTAATGACACAGCAATGTTGCTAATGTACACAGCCCTACCATAATCGACCACACCCGGATGATTCATGTTACTACTACGTGCTAATGCAATAAAACTGGACCAGAGCCAAAAATAAATTATAACAGGCGACATACGGCAGCAACAACAGTTGCTGTAATGAAACCTGAAATTAGTGAAGAAATAGATGGCCGCATACAAGAGCAGGGAGTGCCAATTCAATGGCTGCAGCGTGAACCTTTTCCACAAACAAAAGGAGATGCCTGGATTGCCTGTCCGGGGACATTAACGGGTGTGAAAGGAGCATTTCATTAACAGAACTGCATGAATGAGCGTACGGAGCTCCCGTCACATGCGGTTTGTTCCACCTCTGGTCACATGTTATTTAGCTATGCGGTTCTGGGCACTCACTCGCGATGGAGGTCCCCGGCAGCCTTGGACAGGGGAGGACTGGCGTGAGCGCTGATCTTGATTGGCCGGTGGGGGTCAGCGCTGGCGGGCCTGACTGGGACGTGGCTCAGTAACCCCAGGCTGTCTGCGGAGGTCACCGCTGTGTGCTGGTGGAGCCACGGGCTGGGGGTGTTCTGTCACACAAGTGCACAGAGGGTCAAAGAGTCCCCTGGACATGTGCTGATGTGCGGTCATACACGCGCACACACAAACAAACACAAACACACACACACTCTCTCTCACTCTCTCTCTCTAAAACCACACAAACATATACCTAAAAATACAAGCACAAATATAGAGAGGAGCAAAAGTACAAGCAGAAGCTCAAGAAAGAGTATATAAAAGAGCATGAGCAAAATCATAAACACAACACTTCCTCTTTAGTGTTTGCAACTAAGTCTTACAGAAAACCACACAGTACCCAAAACCCAAGTAGACTCGTTTTAGAAACTGCATTGCTGGCAGCCCTCCGCAGGCCTCTCGCTATGACCACTTAGACCCAACCCTGATGGACATTGCGGGGATGAGAAAGGGCATATTATGCCTGCTCCACAGACGAGGTTGTACAGAAGAAGAGGGAGGGGCTGCGAGGGAGCTGAATGCGGTCTGTTTGTCAGGATGATCTCACTGCACACGAGCCCAATAGCAGACAGCAGTCCCTCCTGGGCGCGCTCCAGGGCCCTCCAGGCCCGCCTCGCAGTCGCAAGTCCTGTCACTGCCTCAAATTACCCATCATGCTCCGCTGAATAGAAACAGCACCCTCTGAATGTCACTTTCGCGGGCAGACAAGTTAATGGGGAAACGAGCTACGATGCCAGCGACAAAACGGACGTTAATAAGCAGTTATGGACATCAGACATCGATGTTTCCCAATGAATTAAAGACTTTTAGTCACGGTTTAATGGAGGTCATGTTAACCCCATCATTTCACGCAAAAATGAACACACAGGAATGCAGCCCATTATGCAGCCCAACAATATACATATGGTCTAATCTACCTCAATGGTGTTGAGTCTCAAAGCAAACCCCCAAGCACAGAACAACAGTAACATTTCCAACATCACACGAAGAAGGTCACCAACACGGACATCAGCGAGTCTTAGTAACATACCCTCCTTAAGCTGGCCTCAGAGTTGACCGCATTTTCTGGGTGCACCCATTTGGAGGAGGGCAGGCCGAGGCCCGGGTACGAGTGAGTGCCATTGGGGTACTGCCAGATGATGGGATAGAGCCCTAGCTGGCTGTAGGAGGCGCTGGTGTGGGTCTGCGCCAGCAGAGGGGGTGGGGCCTGCTGCCCGAGGAACTGCTGCTGTTGGTGTGGGTGGTGGTGGGCCAGGGCGAGGTGACTGAGCCCGCCAGCGTGTGCCGAGTCCAGGCGAGGGTGTCCCCCCAGCAGGGAGGCGGGGGGCATACCTGGGAGCACACCGGGCAGCAGGTGCGGGTGGTGCACCGAGTGGTGCGCGGCACCACCAAGCCCATGCGCGTTGATGGGTGAGCCCGGTAGGAGGTGGGACGGGTGGTGGGTGTTGGGGGTGAGGCAGGTGGGGTGGGAGGAGGTGTGGAGCGGGTGCAGGTGCTGGTGCAAGTAGGCGATGTGGTTGGTCTCAGCCTCGGGCCGGACCAGGGCGGGGTCGCGGTAGACGGTGAAATGTTCGTTCTTGTCGATGATGAGAGGGCTCTTGGTGGACTGAGCAGCCCCCGCCTCCCGGGCGGGAACGGGTTTGAAGCTGGAGCGTGGGGCGTCCAGCTCTGCCTTGGGTGTGGGCCGACAAGGGGGCCCACCGGGGGTGTCTGGATACCGGATTTTGTGTTTGGACACCTCGGGGGACGTATTTGGTTTGGGTTTAGTGGTCTCCAGGACACTGTGGGTTTTCGACTTGATTATGTCGGGGGAAGGATTGCACTTGGGTTTGAGGACGTCCGGCGAGGGGCTGGACTTGTGCGGCTTCCTGGCATCCTCTGCGATAGAGGCGCTCTTGATGCACGGGACGATGGAGGAGTACTGCTGTACCTTCTCCCTCTCCGCCACGGCGGCGGACTCGCTGACAGATGTGACGGGTCTGATCACTTCCGAGTGGGCAAACTCCAATTTGCTGCCGAGGCTGCGCACCATCTGCTGCCCGATCTCAAGCTTTCGACAGTCAAGGGTGGCCGACTTCAGTACTAAGTGCCGGGGTTCGGGGGCGTACACCTCCGATATCTGCGAGGCCAAGAGGGCAGAGACTGCTTCCGAGCTTTCCCGGGAGCCCGGGCGCACGTTTCCTTCCTCTGTAATGTCAATAACACATTGGGTCCTATTAGTGGCAGAGGTGCCATAATGGTCCTTGGGCTGCATCTTCACAGTGCTTTTCATTTCCACGATGCAGCCCTGAACCTCAAGGCCAGAGGGGGTGGGCGGCTTGGCTGGCGGAAGCAGTGGGGCTTTCTCCACCTGCCGCTCACAGTCCACAGAAAGTACCAGCTCGTCCGGCCTGCCCTTATCGTCCCCTTCCCTCTCCAGCCGCGGAGAGAGCCCTTCTATCCTCGCCGGCTCCTCACTTCCCCCCTTGGAACTCGGGGACTTGCGGTCCTCATCCTCCTCTTCTTCACTGCCCTTCAAAGAGCTCTTTCCTTTCAGCTCGTTCTCGGAGTTGTGCTCCGAGGAGGAGTCCATAACTCTCTTATTTGAGTTCTCAGAGTCACTGCTCTCGGAGAAGTCCGAGGCGTTGTCTGGCTTCAGCCTTTTCAAACCAACTTTCTTGTCCTCGTCCTCCAGTTTCCTTCTTTTGTTTACCATTTGTTTGTTTTTACTCTTTGATAAGTCTGGAAGTTAAACAGAGGAATTGCATCAGTGTCATCAGATGATAACAAACAGTGTGTCCTCAACTGCAAAACTGAAACTATTAACGCCGGGCAAAAAACTAGATGACCGCTAGAGACCCTAGAGTCATAAAACTCCATTTGTGCTGTTCAAACTGCCGGACGTTTCCCCAGTGTGTGTCTGACCAGAGCATGATGTCATTGCTTCCTTACATTTCAAATGGTGATTGCACTCTAAGTGGTGCATTAGATGTGTGATAGATGAGACCCTGGATTAATTTATGCTCACTTAAAATGTCCATTTCTCCACAGATTCCGCACTCGACCCATCACTTTGGCAGCCAGTTCTGACACACATTAAGAGCAGTGGCCCTTTCCTATTGCTCCTGCATACCCAAAATACACCCCCCCCCCCCCAATGGGGGCTAAATGGCTCTGCAGCTAGTCTTTCACGGTTCAGTAACGCTGAAGCTCCTGCAGGCATAGAATCACTCTGTCGTCATGAATATTCATGACCTTCAGCAATGATGTGGAAGGGACTCCTGCCTCAGTGGACCTGCACGGCCTTTGGCTCCATCTGGAGAGCCTGTGCAGCAGAGCAGGCTCTCGCCACTGGAAAGCAAAACACTTCAAACACCTTGTTGAAGTAATCAGGGCTTTTTACTCCACTAGAACAAAAGGCCATCTCAGCACTGAGTGTTTATGAATTTATGGTGAGCTGAAAGCCCATGAAATATGACCATGTCAAGTCACACAGTACACCAGACAGGCTTCAGTCCGGTTACATAATAATTCTACATGAACACAGGTAAAAAAGCAGTTGAGCTGTTAAATGCACCACAACGGAGAATTACAGGTGAAACTGGGAAACTGCTTTACTAAATAAAACCCACAACCTTCTCAACTCTGGAGCGTAAACTGAAATGAGAAGTCCTCCTGACAGTAATTCAGCTAACTGGGTAATCCTGCGCTGTGATGCAGGCCCCTGATAACGGTAATTGATCATTCTGATCGGGATTTCGAGTGACGCACCTCCCCTCCCGCCGCCGTCCACTTTCTCCTCCTTGATCTTGTCGTCGTCGGGGACGCTGCTGTCGGAGCCCTTGCGGCGGCCAGACCGGGAGCCGCGCTGCTGGCCGGGGGACTGTTGGCCCTGTGGGGGTGGCTGCGACTGCTGCTGCTGAGGGCCCAACTGCTGTTGCTGCTGCGGGGGCCCCGCCTGCTTGGGGGCGGAGCCTGAGGAGTTCATCACGGGTCTGGGGCTGTTGGCTTGAGCGCGTGTGTAGTGACCCTGCGGAGGGGACGCAATCACAGTGGCAGCGGTCAAAGCAGAGGACGCTGCCAGAACAGATCAGAGCGGCAGCTCTATCGCCCAACTGTCAGGTAAGTCCACACCGCCAGCACTAAACGGCCACATTTCTTCAACAGCGGAATAGTCTTACAGGCGGGTATTTTCACCTTTTTTAATGCTTCACAAGCTTAACGCCAATCATTTATAAAAACTAATGAGGCAAATTTCAGCTTCAAAGGAGAGTTCCTATGGCTCAATGAAAGATTCGCCCAAAATGAACATTATCACAAGTCCTCTTATCTCGGCTATAGATAGCTACAGAGTGGGATATGCAATAGCTTGAGTGGTAAACAAGATTTCTACGGAGGTCGTAGCCCGGTACCTGAGTGCTTCCTGTGGTGCCGGTAGGTCTCCCTCCTGAGGTCTGCTTGCATATCCCCAATTAATGTTTTAAAAGGAAAACAGAACACAACAGAACAGAACACAGAGGAACAAGGTGGAACAGAGAGATCTTGTTAATGATAAAGGGACCAGTGATATGTTTGATCTACAATGTTCTACAGATCTTTCATTTTTTTATTTGAAAGAGAGACACAGCAGTCTTTTCTAAGCACATAGGAACTTTACTTTAAAGCTAGCTAAGGACAGGCATGGCTTCTAGCGATAAATTCACCAACACAAGCACAAAACACACAGATATGCACACAAATACAGTATGTAATGGTGAAAAAAAAGAATAATTTCAGTTTAGCAGCATACCAAAAATGAACAGAAGAAAATGCTATCAATTGAAGCCCACAGTGCTAGGGACTTCCGACATCAGGGTGAATGTGAGGCATAGCTGTAAAGCGCTTTGGGGTCATATCATGTGACTAGAAAGCACTATATAAATGCAGTCCAATTACCATTACCATTGTAGGGACCCACAGCGAGTGACGGCACACCACTTAAGCCCCATCGACACTAGACTGTACTCACATGGGCAGTGTTGCTGTTCTGGCTCGAGCGAGACCTGCGTCTGGACGTAATGCCAATGTTTTCACCTTTCAGTAAAGAATGGACCACATCATCGAGAAAAGTCATCTGTACCATAGAAGGGTCAACATTCTGAGGCTCTAGTACCTAGAGAGAGAGAGAGAGAGGAGGAATGGTTAGTAGCCCCTCTGGGATCAGACATAGTCTGACACCATCTGGCTATTCTATCAGTGCAGAAACTATACGCTCTGCTCATAACTTAAAAAATACAGATTCCTTTTACTGAAGGGGCTGTATTTAGGGGACTCGCGGAAAAGCTGAAGACAGAAGAACAGGACGGAATGATGAAAGGGCACCAGGGCCGTGATATATGGAGGATATGGATATTGATTCATATGAGTTTACCTGGTCATTCATCACAATCATAGTGCGACTGAAGAGATCGTGATGGGTGATGATTCCCGTGAACCACTGCGTGGCGGAGTCCTGTCTGTAAACTCGTACTCGATAGCCATTCAACGAGTAGGGACCTGGAGAGGGGAGGGTAGATGAGAAAGCCAGCCATGAACCGATGAAGGACAAAAGTATGTGAGCACAAAACAAGGAGACAGAGTACGCCAATATTTGCGTGTACCCGTGTCGTTTTCTGATGAAAGTTTGACGACGATGAACAACCATCTGGCCCATAAAAATGAATTATGAGAGCAATGTGACATCGCCGTGTCAGCGTTCCAGGATCACCAAAATAATGCTCGCCCAGTTGTAACATTATAATATAACTATGAATAGCAGCTTTGCCATGATGACGTCGAGTCCAGGAAGGCTTCGTAACAGTGCAAGGACCTCTGGCTAGCAGTCTGAACCAGCAAAATCCCTGAAGGTCAGCACTTTAAAGGGGAAGATGATGAGAACATTAAATAAAATTATATCAAAACGATTGAGTTTTCTTGATGACACAAATGTTTGCAAGTCTCTGCTCATCTGCATTAAAAGCTTGATAATGCCAACATTAGCTACCTAATGGCAGGCAACTAAAACACGAGACATTTGTGAGCACAGCATAAGGATAACAGAGGTGCTTATTCATTGGTGGACTATAGTGTTACTCCTGGGCGAGCATTATTTTCTTGATCCTGGAA